>OW026368.1:109686613-112606040 GCA_932273885.2 Leucozona laternaria | reverse complement strand
AACGACCGATGTATGCACCTAACGAACTACAGCATAAATAAATTATCTGAAAACTACGCTAAGAATGAGGACATTAATGCTTGTCAGGGACACAAATGGACGCTGCAATCTTTGTGGTCGTACCTTGAAAAACGCAAGGTAGACACCAAAAGACTCTGGGCTACACTTCGTAGTCTAGCTATTAAGTCGCTAATTAGCGGGGAAGGATGTCTGAATAGGATGTATCGACAGAATGTCAATAGTCGCTACAATTGCTATGAGCTTTTTGGATTTGATGTTCTCCTGGATGAGAATCTAGTGCCGTGGTTGCTTGAAATTAACATATCACCATCATTACACTCTGAATTGCCACTAGATCTTCATGTCAAGGGGCCTTTGATTCGGGGTGTCCTTAATACGGCGCTGTATCAAGTAAGCGAATCATATAAATTAATGTTGATTTTTGAATGAAAAATGTGGTTGTTTGTTTTAGGTGCCGCCGAAGCTAAGTATAAGACAACAGGCAGAAATCTTAAATGAGCTCAAATTGACGGGTCCACTTTGCTTCGATAGAAATCTGTTTACACCCATTCTATCGCCCGAAGAAACCAAGAAACATAATTTATATACCAGCCGTTTGGTTGAGTTTCGTGAGGAGGTTCGAATAGATCGATGATTTCCAAGTTTCTCACTAATTTCTTGTATCTTGTTATCTCAGTATCTAGATTCAATTTTAGACAATCTTACACCAGACGATGTAAGATGTCTTCTTATATCCGAAGATGAACGGGCCCGCTGTGATCCACTGGAACGGATTTTCCCCAATGCAGATACGTACAAGTTCCTTGCATATGTCGAGAACCCTCGCTACTACAACCGACTATTGGATGCGTGGGAAACAAAATACCTCGATGATCGCGACACAGGGATAGAATTGCTCCAAAAGTTATGTCTCGAAGGTTATCATTTAAAAGTTCCTGCAGCCGCTTTGATAGAGGTATGCAAATACATATTTACTAAACATTTAGTAATGTTTATTAATAATTTGTTGATTTTTTAAGGAGCCTAAGATCGATTTAACTGATATCGACTTGATGTACATGAAACCAGAAGAAATTGCCAAACGTCGTGAATCTATTCAGCCAAGTGATAATGCAACGACGAAAAATAATGATGACTCACAAAATGCCCCCACGTCTTTCAATGGGTCAAGTATGGCACCGAATTGTTCAGCAGAGGTTGTTGATAACGGTGATGTGCTTACGAATAGCACTCGACCAATAGCTGTAGGATCTAATGTAAGTTTTTTTTTTTCAATTTTTGTCTAACTCTGCCTACAGCTTTGTGATACCTCTTGTTTTATTTTTTTTACAGTGAATAGTCGGACTATGAGACTGACTATCCTAAGAACGTCATGAAGCATATATTTTTAAAATAAATTTAACATCCAATTTTGGCTTAGAGATAAATATTAACGAAAATAAATAAATTATATTGAAGTGAAAAATTGGTTTTCCTCTAATTTTGTTGAATAAAAAAGGGAATAGGTATAAATAATTTTATATTAAAATGGGGGACTAATACTATTTATATGTTTGTATATAATAGAACACGGCAGGGTTATTTCTTTATAACAAATATTTATAAAACAGAAACAATTCGTGCTCACCTAGGTATATAAAATATGCCACTAACATAAATTGATAATATTTAATGGAAATCGAAAGAACAGTTTGTGAGCTTTAGATCAATAAAATTAAACCTGGAGAAGACATTTTAGAACCAAGATTTTACCAAGAGAATATTATTAGAACCATAGAAATAACATAGGCAAATTAGAGGTCTATAGTGTAGTTTGTTATGTCTGAAAATTCACTCGAATGGAAGCAGCAAAGTCAGGCACATAGTGAATTCATTTCTATAATCCTTTTTTGTTTCTTCGGAAAAGTGAGGTTTGTTTTGAGTTAGGTATGTCGGACGAAATAACTTGCCTTACTTTCTCTATTTTCCAAAACCAAAAGGTTCATAACTAAAAATCTTAAACATTTTTTATTATCTTTTTGTTAAACGATGTAACAAAGTATCTAATAATAACTAAAAATACATATACTTTAAACATTTTTATTATGATTTAAACAGAACTTTGTTTGTACATCTTCGTGTCCATTAATTTCTTTCCGCACATCGCACATATTCCCTTCTTATAGGCACACGATTGACAATAGTGAGATCCGGCTTGGTAGACTTTTTGGCGACATATTCTGCAAAATATATTTACATTCAAAAATAAATACCAAAAATTCTCATATTTATTTATTTACCTGCAAGGAGCAAGTGAATTCGCCAATGGACTGGCTTTTTCTCGAGCACTAGTCAGTGCTTTGTTTTCGTTTACTTTTCTTCCACCGGGTTTGGTTGTATTGCGAGCGCCTGCTTTCCAGGGATCGGGTGTGATTATTTTAGATAATTTGGCTTCACATTTCTCGCAAACCATTTTGTTTAAAATTCAATTTTTTATCAATTGAGGTATTTATTAAAGAAATGCATTTATAAAAACAAATGAAAACAAACTGATTCAACAAATTATTTTTTTGACAACATATATCAAACGTAAGCGTAACGTAATCTTATGTCGTCAAATGACGAAACTACCATACCAATGAAAATTAGGTCAGTTCACAAAGAACGCTTTAAAAAGAAGTGTATCTAGCCGTTTTTTTTATATTATCAGAAATGATCCACCAGTGTAGTGCAAACTATACTAGGCTTTTATTATAAAAAGTGGCCCATATAGATCATCAAAATATATGCAACACGAGATCACGATTTATCAACCAAAAGTTTAGTTTTTACTCTTGCTTCTCAGCTCTGCAAATGGTTAGGTAGTGGAAAATGTAGTGTCAAGAAAAAAAGACGAATACATGAAATATTTCCTTTTTTCATAAGATGATCTAGATTTCGTCTTTTTAATGGAGCCTCGAGTCATGATTCTTTTGGAAATTGAATGAGTGTGAAGGTGAAATCAGATCTTTTTTCATTTAATTTCGACAAGTCATAACTCTTGAGGCGTCGTGCATTAGCCGACTAGTGATAATGAGTGATTATAAAATTCGGCTTTGTATCTCTTCTGGTTTCTTTCAATTTTTAATAAATGCTAGCTTTCTGCAAGTGAAAAGGAGTAATATCTCTACACTTTTGACCTAGCTTTATTTATGCTGGATTTACACGACTGACAAACTGGCAGGATTTCTGTCAAAAAAACTGACAAAATGATGGATTTGTCTTTCTTTTGCCAGTTTTTTATTTACAGAACTACTGCCAATTGTCAGTCGTGTGAATAAAATGTTCAGATATCTTGAAGAATGATCAGGAAAATCACATCTCGGAGATCTTAGCAATCTCAGTCACCTACATAAACAGGATTCCTCAGCAAAATTTCTTAGTTTAGCTGTCAACACATTTTTTGACGGAGCGAAATATCTGAAATCTCATCCCAGAACGCACCTTTTGATTTTTTGTTGCATTATTTTTTTTGTTAAGGGAATTCTACAACACAAACCTATCCGGATAGTTTTGGATGACCACCCGAACGTGGCCAATGAAATTTCTTCAAAAAAATAATTATTCATTTCACACTACCTTACCATTAAAAACAAAATTAGAACCACCCTATCACACAGTGTATGCGCCGTAATGTCCTGTCAAAAACTGCGATGTCTCACTTCGCCATAGAAATCGAAAACAAAATTTTATCGCCTTGCAGTGAACTGCGTTGAAATTAAATTAAAAAAAAAAAAAAAAAAACAAAAGCAAATCAAAATCAAAATATAAACAAATTTTAGAAAAAAAATTATGTCCGATTTAACCGACATTTACACTGATTTTGTCGAAATTAAAAAAGAACGAAAACCCAAGCGTGAACCAAATAAGCTCGTCGTGATCAACGAAGAGGACCTCATCCGTCAAGTTGAAATTCGACCGATTTTGTATGACAAGTCGTTGAAAGGATATCGAAAGTCAGCTTTGCGCCATCAGTACTGGAAAGAGATTGCAAATTCTATTGGATCGAGTGGTTCGTAATTGTTTTGCTTTCTAATTTATTTAAATAATGGTTTTTAATTTAATAAATCAGTGAAAAATAATGAAAATGAGTTAAATCAATTTCAATTGTCCTTGAATTTATCAAGGGAAATACGTGAATAAGGGAGTTTTTATGGTTTTTGTTTTATTTATTACCATATGTTTTGTGTGTACTTGTTTGATTATATTCAAAAAATATTTGCACTGAAATCGCAATATACACAATTTTAATTGGCTTATTTATTTGGTGGACAGACAACGCCCGAAGAAAGATATTTTAAGTTATCTACGGTCGATTATAGAACCATATAAATCAACTTGTGAACCGACACTCTTGAATTCAAGGTTCTGCATTCCTATCAGCCTGTATTTGGTTCAAGTCCAGTTGGATTATTTTTTGTATCAGTATAATAAAAGGAAACAGGTACTCAACAAGTTTTTTTTTGCAACCTTGAAATATGTATTGGTCTCCTCGATATTGTAATCATTTGTTCGTCGAAATAGGATAGGATTTGGTCAACAAGTATGTACCTTTAATCAATCTTTTTTTGGATAAGTACCATCAAGCTTTTATTAAAAGTTTTTTATAAGGGAACTAGAACGCGGGTTGCCTTGCCATTTCTTCACCCCATGACATTTATTTGACCTTTAAATGCAACTGAGAATGCTATTGAGGTCTATAAATGAGGCTGTAGCTCTCATGTCTCATAGCACTCAATCTTCATATTGAAAACATTGAAGAGAATCGATCATGATAATTTACTTACTGACGAATTTATTCAAAGAAACATTATATAGTTTAATAGCACAGTTTTCAGTGTTCACTGTAATAATGCCATTTTATGCAACTTCTTGTCGCGCTGTGGGAAGACCTAAATGTATGCCTTCAAAAACATTTCTGTTACATATATGAAAAAAAATTCTGAAATGACGATGATCTCCTTATTTTCTTAAAAAACAACATTCCAGCGATCAAGATTTCGATTTGGGCTCAAGTCTCAATTGGCGCAAGCTCGCGGGTTTTCCCAGATCTGTCAAGTAGTGTCATGTTTGAATATTTGATCGACCCTGTATTTGTATGCCCTTAGGCCACACTGGTGATGTTGACCTATCAGGTAGTTGACGAACGTCTTCAGGCGTTCACATTATACCGCTGAAAAGATCTTGTAGGTGATTTAACTTGATTCTCTCAGGTAGGATCATATATTTTATTTTCATCATTTTGGATGCACCCTTTTTGTTATAAAAAAGAAAACTTCCATTTATATCACTAATTGACAGTTGAAGAGTGTAGAAAGCGCTGGCGTTCACTTCGGGATGCGTTTTCGAAACACTACAAGTTGATGGGAAGAATGGAACCGGTAACATATAAGCGCAAGAAATGGATATTTTTTGATCAAATGAGTTTCATTGCTCAATATTTGGATAATTCCAAGTAAGTTTTGAAAAGGAAATCGTTGCAAGTCTCAATACAGTTTCAGTGTCTTACAATTGCAGCTTGGAGATTGAAGAAACCGTATTGGAGGATTTTCAAGATAACTCCCATGACGACATGTTGATACACGATTCTGATTCCGGAGCCAACATAAATGTGAACGACGTAAACGACATTACACACGGTTCCTTTAAGACTGACAATAATTCAATTAATACCAGCCTCATCGAAGATGAACCAAACTCCACCAATCATCACCACCACCAACCACAGCTTCATCATCAGCGGCAACATCAACATCAATCCGATGGAACAACAATCGATCTTGTTGATGGCAATCAATTTATAACCCGCATATTTCCGAGTCCGACAACAACCACTCAATATTTGACACTGGACGATCAAGACAACGAAGTTGTGCAGCATCAACCAGACAAGAAAGATATAATACAGCAACAAACAACCAAAGCCAACACTCTTACAGCCGAAGAATACGCCACTCTTATGAACATCGATGGTGATGACAAATTTTTGCTTAGCTGTTCGCCAATTTTAAAACGCCTCTCCAGGCACAAAAACGCACTGGCACGTTTAAAAATCCAACAAATTCTTTATAATATTGAATTTGGTGGTGAAGTCATGCAACCCTAGTACAACTATTTTGTCTATCATTTTTTATTAGTGTAATATATGTAAATTTTTATTTAACTGCAAATAAAAAAATTATCCTTTAAGCTCTATTTTTTTTTTCTTGGAAAATAATTTGCAACAGTTTTGAATGAATACAAATTTTAAAAAAATACGAATATTTATTGACTGAGCTGAAAAGAAATTTACGGAGTTACTGAGAAACTGGAGTAAAAATACAATACAACCCTGGCAGACTTTTGTAGTAACGCGTAATCATATTTTGGTATCTCCTACTCTTGTAATATTAGCGGTTCTCGACTATTTTCCTAATAAATACATAATTACTTCTTATTCGCTCACAAACAATCAACAACATTTCATTGAAAGTAAGACAATCCATCAACGAAGTAGTTGGTTCGAATAAAAAGAAGAAAGTCCAGAAGTCTTAAAATTGAGAAATCAAAATTTCCAACTACAATATATCTTTATTGAGTTTCCAATCGAATTGCACAAACCTATTTCGTAAGCATTGATAAACCTCTATCTATGCGATTGATTCTTATCGCTTAGATAAAGCAGTATTTTAAGCGTTAGTAAATTTAATTCAGTAGCTTAATTTGCAAATCCAAAGTAAGAATGAAACAAATCTCGTTCCTAGCCGTGTTAATAATTGCCAATTTTTTAGTTGTGGGTAAGGTTAGCTGTTGCACATAATACCGCTTAGATTATTTATAAATTCAAAACTTTATTATTCAGCCACCAGCTTGGAGTGCTATACATGCAAGTCAAGTTCAGATATTGATTGCGCAAGGAAGCCAGGGAAGCAATTGGAGGTGCAGGAATGCAACGAAGGCGATGAATGTGTAACTGCAATAGGTAAGTTGATATGATTATTTGTTTCTTGTTAAAAATGTTTTTAATATTTATATAAAAAAAAAACAGTTGTTAATGGTACCACTCAAAGGGGTTGTTTATCAGATGTCTTTCCAAACAAATATTGTTCCAACCTATGCGAGAAGTGCAAGACATCTCTCTGCAATGTTCGCATTTATCCAGAAGATCGCCTGCGTTGCTATGAATGCCTAGGTTCATCTTGCATTGATGTTCAAAATAGCACGTTTTATAAACCAGAGGTTTGTGGCGTTTACAAAAAAGACGATCGATGTTATACCAACGTCATTAGCCAAGAAACCGTCCGACGTGGATGTGAAGCAGCTGATATTGAAAAGTTAGTCAACTGTACAAATATTTGTCTAAAGTGCAACTACGATGGTTGCAACAATGAAATAGGAGTTACACGTCACAATTGTCTAACATGCTCCTTCATCCAATCACTGTCGTCGCCAGACTATGCTTGTCTCCGAAATCAGAAGGAATCGGGTGACCAGTGTGAAGTATCGGGCACACAAACGTGTTACAATAAAGTACTACTCGGCCATAAGGGTAAGTGTTTCACCCTCAAAAACGAACAGACAAACATTCTCACCCGAGGATGTTCTTCGGCGATGGGATCTACAATCAATGGGAATTTAACAGAATGTTATGGCGAGTACTGCAACGGAGACTGTGCAAATATTGATTGCAATGTATGCGATACAACAACCCACCCCGCATGTCGCAATCAAACCAATTCGCTTGAATCTGAGAAATGCAAATCGAATTCGTGTTTTTCATGCGAAGCGGGTATGCATCTCTGGCGTGGCTGTGGATTAGATTCGCCACAACCAAAAACAAATCAAATATGCTATAATTGTCGGGATGCAAACGGTTGTAATCGACAAAGTATTCGTTCGTGCTACAAGTGTTCATCCCTCAATGAGCCGAACTGTGCCAAATGGTCAGATATTTCGAATATCACTGTCAATAATTGTACACATCGAGATGAGAAATGTGTGACGACACTAGTTTCCAGACTAAACTTGGTCTACACTTTACGCGGATGTTCATCTCAAGTTAGTGAGTGCACAGAAAGTGATCCATTTTGTGATCGCTGTGAAGGTAGTCTGTGTAATGATGGGCCGAAAAATTGGAATCCTGATACGAAAATGGTTAAATACCGAACGTGGTTTCGTTCTCACATCAGGCAACGAAATGCGAGTGGATATATGGAATTAAGCTATATCTTTTGGTATATTTTAGTTTTGAAATTAATTCTTTAATATATTTCTAATAAAAATATTGTGAAGTAATTTTTCTGTCAACGGGACGTTGTGGAAAAATATTTCGAAACAATTTTTTGTACATTTCTTGCGAAGCAAATTGATTGGTCGATACTTCCTTCGAATTAAAAAAAAAAGTGCTATTTACATATGTATGCATATTTATAGGGTGTCCCGAAACTCAACGTCAAGCGGGTACCACGGGGTGAAAGGATAGTTTTCATAATGTTTCAGCCTGTTTCATACTGTTTGATCAAAGTTATGATTAGTTATCTGGTTCATAAATTTTGGGGTAGGGTCATTCGATGTTGGCCAAAAGACAAAATCAGCCCTATCACCAATTCCATCGTAATCGGAAACTTTCCAATTCCCGAAAAAAAACTATCGCCGAATCCGTTCGTAATGGCAATTTGTATGCGATTCTTTTCTACAATGGATTCCGTGATAGTTTTTTTCGGGATTCGTAACAAGTTTCCGATTACGATGGAATACATGATAGGGCTGAATGTTTGTTTTACGATTTATAAAGGCGTTTAAGCTTTTCGATTAACAAATTTTCTTAAGTCATCGTATTGGCAATGTATTTATTGAAAATAATATCAGTTTTAAGAAAAACAGTTCAGTTTTGAATAAAAACAAAAATTGCAAATGCATTAGATTTTTTCCAGAGTGTAGCCTTAATTCATTATTATGCGTTTATTTGTATATTAGGTGTGTTTTTTTTTTGTAAGAACTTCTTCGCTTAAAATAAAGGAAGTGACTCTAGGCATGCCAAATTAGTACACGGCCAACGGCCATGTCCGCCCATGAGCATACTTCGGGCACCCACTGGGAAAGGAATAAATCCCTATAAATATCGATCGCTGAAATAAGCCAGTGTGTGAAGACAACAAAAGTTTAAGATTGAATCAAGTTAATAACAGGTTTAACCAATTATTTTGGTACAATGTTCTTTTTTTTTAAATGTTCTCCTATTCAAATAAAGTAGTTCTTGAATTTTATTGTTGAAACGTGTCTATACAAAGACTCATGAAAAAACTAATTTGTCTGGAAAAGCTGTATAAAAAGCTTAATTGCCCATAAATTATTTTAATTATAAACATTTATATAGTGCCTTATCTACCATCATAACCAAATAGGATATAATATGTAGATCAACCTTAGCAAGATAAGAGAGACTTATGTATGCAAATTTTACGAAACTATCTTTAGTATATAAAAAGCAAATCAAGTCAATTTCAAGTTGTATTTTGGAAGCAAATCTAAAAGGGAAGGTAAACCTGCAGCAATGAAGTTCACACTCAGTTTACTTTTAGCTCTGATCAGCTCTTTCGCGCTTATTACTGCTCAACAGTCATGTAAGTCTTATTAGTGTTTAAATGCGTCTAAGTTTAAAAATTGAATTCAACAGCCACAAGTCTACAACCTGATTCAACTCCTCTAACGGTAAGGTGCTTATTCCGTATAGCACCTTGGACATGCGATTCATCCACGAAAACCTGTGTTGAAGAACACCACCAGGGTTGTTCGATACCACCAAATGGATTTTTTACTCTTGATGAATGCCAAGCTAATTGCACTGCTATTGAATCTAGTTCCTAAATTTGGTTCTATAGGGTGATGGCACTAGTAGTCGGCCCTTCAACTTTGTTTGTATGTTCAACTGGTCCTTAAAAATAGAGTATTCAATTTCGGAATAGAGTATTTAGATTATCTGATTATTGGGATTGTGTAGATTATAAAGTTTTAAACGTTTTTAGTTAATTTTCTACCCAAAATAAATTATTTAATTTTATTGAGATGAAAGTGTGATTCTTAAGTGGTCAGCCCCTTAAATTCCAGTAATCGGCCACATGAAGTATCCAGTAGTCAGCCCCCAATAAAGTCTATAATATAAGCGGCTGACCATAGAATTATGTGTCTCCTGTAGTCAGCCGTCCATTCTGCCTACAAATTTACAGTCAGCTGGGGGAGGGTGACTACTGAAAATAAGGTCTTTTTTTAATTCTTCTGTCAAAAGAGAATAATAATACCATTCACTTTGCATATTCAGTTAAAAAAAAAGAAGAGATTTTCGATAGTCAGCCGGGAGAGGCTGACCTTAGGGGAACTAAAAAAATATTGTCTCCTAATGGCATCCCCCCTTGTAAATATCTATTAAACAATATTTTTAGTTTAAAAAGTTTAAATTAAACTATAAATAACCTATAAATAATCATATAAAGCAGCTAACTTCAATATTTTGGTAATTATAGTTCTTTTTTCCAAAACACTTCTACTAATTTAAATTTAAGAAAAAAATCACACAATCGATATTGAGAAGAACTTGAAGCAAACTTGCATTCTTAACAAGAAAACAAGCAGCTGCATTGGCACAACAGTTTGGATCCAGGCAGAAGATAAGTTAGGATTTCATTATTATTATTATTTATTTTATAACGAAGTGGCTGACTACTGGAGGGGGCTGACCTTACATGCCATCAACCTATGTTTTTGAAATTTTTTTCCTTTGGAATACTTCAGGCAGGCACCCACTGGGAAAGGAATAAATCCCCATAAATATCTAACGCTGAAATAAGCCAGTGTGTGCAGACAACAAGAATTTAAGATTTTTTAAATTTTGTATGATTATGTATGAAGTTCTAGAATTTTATTGTCGAAACGTGTCTATACAAAGATTCATGTACCTATAAACTAATTTGTCTGCAAAAAGCTATATATAAAGCTTAATTCTGACCATACATTATTTTTATCATAAATATTTATGAAGTACCCTATCTACCGTCATAACCATAAGATATATGTAGATCAACATTAGCAAGATAAGATAAAACTACTTAAAGACTTATGTACATATGCAAATTTTACGAAAATATCTTTGGTATATAAGTAGAAAATCAAGTCAATTTTAAATTGTATTTTTCGAAGCAAATCTAAAAGGGAAAGTAAGCCTGCAGCAATGAAATTCACACTCGGTTTACTCTTAGCTCTGATCAGCTCTTTTGTGCTTATAACTGCTCAACAATCACGTTAGTTTTATTAGTTTTGTTTAAGTGCACCTAAGTTTAAAAATTGAATTCAACAGCCAAATGTTTTCAACCTGATCCACCTACTGAAAAGAGAAAACTTATGTGCCAAATCGTTATACAAACTTGGAAATACGATTCATCCACGAAAACCTGTGTTGAGGACTCCTCCGCGGGTTGTACGATACCACCAAATAGATTTCTTACTCTTGAGCAATGCCAAGATGATTGCACTGCTATTGAATCTAGCTCCTAAATTTGGTTTTACATTGATTATGTGTTTTTGCAATTTGTTTCAATTTAAGTCTTTTCATTTAAGCAAAAACAAATAAAATCCAAGTAAAAGACATTTTATCTTTAATATCCTTTTCCAGATTTTCATTATTAATTAAAAAAAATGATTTTTAGAAAGGTTCTAGATGAGATCTGAAAACGAAAGATGGAGTCTTTCAGTTTTTCACAAATTCTCACAATAAAAGTGTATTCGCGATTGCAAAATATTAGTATTCTGTGTAACACTGAAGTAAATTCACATGGGAACAACAGCAACGACATTTGATGATTATATTAAATCCACGAGTGCAAATTTTACATCATTGTATTTTTCTATTGCAATAGGGTCAGGGTATAGTTAAACTGTAAAAGCCTTGTATGATTTGAATCAGTATTATTATGATGTTGCAGCGTAACAAAATGTTACACTTTTACAATGATAATAGACCAGTTGCACCGGAGTAATTTTTCGAAAACTCTTAAAACAACAGAATAAAAAAATGGATTGCTGACTTTAAAAAAGGCATAGCATGACATTGTTAGTGCTGCCGTTGTTTGAAAATAATTTTTTTCTATTCAAGTTTATTTTTTTAGAAAACTGCCCCTCGCGCCTGATCAGGGGGAAATATAACCCCTCCCATACGATTTTCCTTCTTGTCTCGATCCAACCTACACGTCATATTATTTTGTCGCATCTTATGCAAAGCACCCTGTAAATATTTATTTAAATATTAGTAGATAATATGTATGTTTTATACATTATGTATGTACATGCTATTTAAAATCCCATTTTGTATCTTTCATAATGCCGAGATTATTATATACATAATTACAATGATGAACGAACTTTAGGTCTTCTTCCCTTCAATTCTGCATATATGCATACATATATATGTAAGTTTGTGGACCTCTCCGTTAGTTTAGACTTTATATAAGTGTGAAATATTTTGGATGTCGTTTTATTCTTTCTCAACAAACCAAACAATAAAAGTTTAAAACAATTTTTATTTAAGAATTAAAAAAAAGGTTGTTATTTTAAGTTTATCAGCCAGGTTCTACATTTGACTTTCACTCGAAATGAAATTGAGGTCAATTGAAATTAGATTGGCTTCAATTTCATTTCCAGCGAAAGTGAAATGTAGAACCTGGCTGTATGTCTCAATTATTTTCGATAAAATAGTTTGAAGGTGGTTCTTGCAACCGAATCGAACTTTAGCGTCTCAACTGGTAAATTAAAAATAAGTAACAAATCTTTCCTATTCTTGGTGTTTTTCGTCATCATCTTCTTCATAGGACACCAAATATTCCATAACAAAAATTCTTAAAATTCTATTAATATTCTCGGTGGTTGTGTAATCAATAATTGAACTGTTGTCTTCTTTTGTATGCCACTCATTTGGAAATGGTATTGGAATCAAATGAACTATTGGTACACCTAAATTAAGAAAAGGAACATGATCATCTTCTATGAGTGTCTTCAAAGAATGCGGCTGAAAGTATTGATTATGAGATTCTCCTCCTCGTGTCATTCCACTTGTTGAATATCGTTCCATCAGTCCAGCCTCGGAGAGACGATCCTCAATCACTGCCAATTTGGCATACCAGCCTTCTGTGTTTTGAAAGCAACTATAGAATTTTGGATCTGGGGATCCCAGTAAATCCAAGAGCATTAACATATCCATTCGATCGATTAGTTGTTCGGTTTTCCACTTTTTTGCCAGATGCCTTGCACCGTAAATTGAGTCATTGGGTCCCCATGTTTCAAACGCTTCTTCGCCGTCGAAGAAAATAAACATTAGGCTAAGTTTTTGATCTCTAAAGGTATTCAGGATATCTTTCATGACAGTGGCCATATTCAACAACATGGCACAAGGCACCGCGGAGTCAGTTGCTCCGAGGAACTCATAGTCTGGCATGTATTTGCTGTCGTAATGGCATGCCAGGACTAGGTACCGTTCAGCATTCGGATTTAACGTGGCTATTATGTTGTGAAATGTAAGCTTCCCCATAATCGGTGCGTTGTCATCGAAAGTGTCGGTTGAAACCGACCAATTTAGTTCTTCTAGAGACTTCACAATATAATTGCGAACTTTTTTGTGACCCTCGGTGCCAACTACTCGCGGGATTAGTATTTCATTCACAGCCTCTCGGAGGTGGGCAGTGTTAGAGAGCTGACTTAATTTTCCAAATTCTCTGTCCGCCATATCCATCGTAGTGTATTTTATCTGAAAAGGTTTAATTTAATACCGGCTTTTTAGAACAATCGATCTTATAATTAGGTCTTTTGTTGAGAGTATTTGTTCACCTGTTTGCGTCCTACATACGTGGAAAAATCGTCATCAGAAGCACTTATTGACATTAATGACGTGAGGATTAAATGTAGAAAAAGTATAAAAAATGCCATCATGGCTTCGCTAACTACTAAAAATTAAGTAAAACTACAACTACCGCGTCGAGTGTTTAATTTGTCTTTACTAATCTATTTCATTTATCATAAAATATGTCTTGGGTCCAAAAGAAACGCAACCAGTTTTGTTTTTGTTTACGTTTTATTCCATTTTAACAGTTCAGAGTTCAGAACATTTTTGGGCGTGTTCAATGGAGGAGACTAGAGGTTTGTTCAGTGACAAAATAGTTAGATTAGAACAGAACAGCACAGGACGTCAGAACAAGTTAGAACAGGAAATCTGTTCTAAGTTGTTCTACCTAAAAAGTTAGTACAGAAAATCCTGTTCGAAGCTGTTCCAAAGTGTTCTAGACAGCCTCATTGAACAACAAACCCAGAACAGTTTAGAACAGAAAATTCCTCATTGAACAGCAAAAAGTTGAACTTTTCTGTTCGAAACTGTTCTAATCGTCGTCGTATTTTTTTCAATTTTTCGAATTCTTGGCATGACGTGACGACGAAAAACGCCGCATTGTGTATATCCAGGTATGCTTTCATTGTTTGAAATTGGTTTGAGAACTACAACGAGTTTTCGTCACGCTCACGTCTCGTTTCCTCGCCGCATTGTGAATCAGGCGAGTTAACAAACAGGAATTTCTTAGATGATATATAATATGGAGTGCTCGTATCTATACTCAATGCATTTGCCTGGGCCATGATAGGGGGCACTATTTCACTTTCGTACAGCTGCTATCAATATTAAGTCCTAATTTGCTTATTTTCTTTCTAAATTGTTCTACTTTGAAGTAATTCTTGAAATTAATAAGTGTTTTTTTATTACTTTAAGGCCAGGCGCGCACATGCAACTAAACAGTTTGGTTTCGATTTTGAGCACTATGGGATTATATGAGAGTCCGCACACATAAACCAGCGGACTCTCATATAATCCCGAGTGCTCAAAATCGAAACCAAACTGTTTAGTTGCATGTGCGCGCCTGGCTTAAGGTCGAATGTCATTAATTGATAGTCAATTATTTTATATAAACGTGACCTTTTTATTTAGAATCCTCATATCTCTTGTGGGCTGTAGGAACAACCAATAACAAAGACTAATATCAAATTGTATTCTTACTATATTCTCACAGAATAACAAAACATTATACTAGGTTTTCATTAGAGCAAATGAGGTAATTTCGTTGAAAATTTCCAAATTCGATTTCAAATTACCTCATTTCCCATACAAATTCACATTTCGAAGTGAGGTAATTTCAACCAAATTTATACGAAATTCGGTAGGAAATTACGTGAACACTTTATGAACACACCCAAGTGGAATCCATTCAATGTGGAATTCATTGAAAACAACAAAAACAAGCCAGATCAAAGTCAAAATGAAATTAGGTGTCAAACGAAATTAGCAAATTTGAGATGAAAACACTTTTTATGTAATTTGCAAAATAACCTCATTTCGGCTCTAATGAAAACGTAGTAGCCGTGTTTTTTTTTGCAAGTCCATATGGATTTGTCGAAAAAAACGACATCGGGACTAATAGTTTTACAAGTAAATACAACAACAACTTAAATCCATATAGTCTTAGCTAAGTCCAGATAATTATCGGGACTTACCTACTGTAAATAAGAAGTTCCTAAGTCCCGAGGTCGTTTTTTTTCGAGAAACCCATATAGACTTGCAAAGAAATACGCCTAGTATTAGAACAAAAAATCAGTCATCGTGTAACTACAACAGCTGGAGAATAAACTTTCATAATTTTCTATCGCTTTACGAACGCACCCACTCAAATGTCAAGAAAAGAAATAAGAAAGAATTCAGAAAAAGAAAAGAAATAAGAAAACATGGCGTTTTGATTGTGAAATAAACAAAAGTATTTTTAACGAGGAAAAAGTATTTGTTTTTATCACAGAAAAAAGAAAAACAATTTTATAAAAAAAATCCTCAATACACCACGAAACAACACTAAACCATCAAAAAAATGTCCTTTCGCAAGAAAGTGAGTAAATTTATAAATATAAACCTTTCAAGGCAAACAAAAGAAAAAATATAGACTTACAGCTTCAGCCAATTTGTGATTGCGTACTATTTCTGGATAAATTGGAAACCCGTGTGGTTGAGAATTTGTTTTAAATAATTGTAAATACTTTTTGGCATCTCTTAAAATTGATAACCCGAATGTGGAAAATTTTAACATCGTTTCTGTCTGGTCGTCGGACAACGAGTTACAATGTTACAAGAAAATAAACTAATTTACATACAGAGTTGATCAGAGACATATAATTATGCATGAAATAGACAGGCGCGTTTATTCCGAATAGTAATTACGCAAGCACAATTTTGTGCAGAATAGCGCTCTGCAGTTTACAGAAAATTAAAAACTATTTTCGGCCATTTACAGAGTACAACTTCCACAGAGGAATCTAGTTCGAGCTCGTCGTCAGGTTCTTCGAGTTCCAGTGGCAGCAGCAGCGGTTCTGAGAGCGGCAGTTCTTCCTCGGAAACAGATTCATCTAGTTCAACAGAAGGAAAGCCACCTAATGCATCAGCAAATCCAAAAGCTCCCGAACCAGTCAAGTCACAGAATGTACGCAGAAAGAGTTCGACAGAAGTAAAAGGTCAGGTAAAGAGTGATGATAAGCCTGTTGCCTCTGCTGTTGGGACAAAAGCTCGTGTATCTACTGGTGGTGCGAACCCCAGACTCTCGAGGAGCAGTGTGTATTCCAGCGATGACGACGTGCCTCCTAGCAAGCGACTTAATAGATCAAATTCCAATACACAGCCTCCAAACACGCGCAAAAGACCCGGGGTGGAGAAAAAGACTACAGCTGCTGTGCCCGCGCCAAGTCATCCGCCGGCGAACGGTGGCGGTAAGGCTCCCCCTGCAATAGTGAAACAACATCAGCAGCAAAACTTTGCCTCGAAAGTAGTTAGTAGTAAAACTAAGGCTTTTCACACTGCCGCCAAATCCCAAGCACTGTCAAACAGCAATTCCAAAAATAAAAGTATTTTTTCTCCAGATAACTCCTCCGATTCGGGGCAAGAAGAAGGCAAGAAACCTGAGAAAAAATCCCAGAAAGGAAGTACAAATGCTCAGCAAAAGGGTAAGACGAGCGTAGCGGGATCAAAATCAAAAGCCACAATTCCGAAAACTAAATCACCACAGAAAGCACGCCCTTTGCCGATTGTGAAGGCAACTGCAAATCGGAGAA
Source organism: Leucozona laternaria (assembly GCA_932273885.2). Lineage (NCBI taxonomy): Eukaryota > Metazoa > Arthropoda > Insecta > Diptera > Syrphidae > Leucozona > Leucozona laternaria. The sequence continues at coordinate 112,588,850 of OW026368.1, read as the reverse complement.
CTTCAGATGAGTTCGATTCCGAGAGTGGTTCCTCGTCTGGAGAGGGTTCGTCGTCATCGACCGACTCAGACGCATCGGAATCCAGCGACACCTCATCATCACCACCTTCCAAACGTGCGGTTCAAAAGAAAGCGCTTTCAACTAAGACGCCATCGGCTAAAGCTGATAAGTCCGTAGTTCTGTCCGATTCGGATGCAGCAGCCACGGCGAACAAACAAACTACACCAAGAAAGCTAACTAGATCTTTAAGTACGCGAAGGTCGAAGCATATTCTTGGAAGAGTCTCGGATACAGAATCTGAAGGTGACCTAGACAAGCGATCTCTTTCCAAAAGTCCCGCCAAGAAAGCCTCAGTTGTGACTAAGAGCAAGGCTAAAGCGAAAACAAAGCGTGATATGAAATCTGAAAAAGCTTTTGCTGAACGTGCCATCTCCCCTCAGCCTCAGGAACAAAAGTGTCCAATTGAGGGATGCGATTCGTCTGGTCATCTCAGTGGCAACTTAGAGAAACACTTTCTGCCAGAAGCTTGTCCCATATTCCACAATATGTCTGCCTCGGAGTGCAAGGAGCGGGCAAACGAAAGAAAACTGAAAGACGACGAGTATGATAGAGTGGCGAGTCAGTTCGATCCACAGAAGAAAATTTCCACCCCCGAACAGAAGGAATATCTACAGAAAATCCGAGAAGCACGCGCGAGATTCAAGCCTCAACAGGCCCACTCATCGATGGCCGATAAAATAAAGTGTGAAAAAGATTGCACAGATCACGATCGAGAGCCCAATCTGATCGGGTTAGTTCCAGAGTATGATCTGCAGCTGTTTAGAGAAGCTCAAGCAATAGCTAGCGAAAAAATTGAAAACGAACTGAAGGGTCTTCAAGTTGGCAAGGGCATTAAGTAAGTAACGAAATCCTCATTTAAATCTGTTGTGTATTTTTATAATCATCTTTCAGGTACATCACAATGGGCAAATATCAAATGAAGGTGTGGTATCAATCACCCTATCCCGAGGATGTTGCACGTCTTCCGAAAATGTACATATGTGAATTTTGCTTAAGATATCAAAAATCGGAAACAGGTATCAAGAGACATGCCCAGAAGTGCATGTGGCGGCATCCTCCAGGTGATGAAATCTATAGAAAGGGAAAATTGCAAGTGTGGCAGGTGGATGGCAAGCGACACAAACAATACTGCCAACATTTGTGTTTACTGGCGAAGTTCTTTTTGGATCACAAAACTTTGTATTGTGATGTTGAACCGTTTTTGTTTTACGTAATGACATTGGCCGACATTGATGGATGCCATACTGTAGGATATTTTAGCAAGGTAAGTTCGTAAATATTGAACGTATTTATGATCAAACAAGTCCATCCCTAAACTTCAATGAAAACCAGTTTCAAAATAGACAATTTTTTTGAAGGCTTATTCTTAATGGGTACATTAGTTTAGGGATATAATGAATATAGGCAAGTTTATAAGGATTTTCCAAGCCTAACCCACTGAGCGCAAACCTCAGATCTTAATTTGTTGTCATGTGTTCTAACTTAGCTTTATGGCTATATTAATGAAGTGAGCAAACTTGAAAAGGATATTCACACATCGGATAATTGTCTTTTTGATTCTCTCTTTACACAACCATGAATTAAATTGGCTTTATTGGAAACTCGTATTGAACTGATGTGTTGTATGAGTTTAAGTTTTCAAATAAAACACCAAGGAAAGTTATATTGCTTTCACGTGATATTGATTCGCTTCCGGTAAACAAATAGTTGAAGGAGTTATATTTGACATAAAATCAGCAACATTTAAGAAAAATACCGGAAACCTGAATTTGGGTACATAGTTTGCTCATGGTATTTTTGAGAAACTCAAAAAGTCCCCATCGATCTGAGCGCCGCAACCAATTTAGCTTCAAACTAGACATCGTCTTATTAATCATCTTCTCAGGTATTTGCTCTTCTCTTTTTTTGATGTTCTTCCATAGATCCAATCGGAATAGACAATGAACCGATATCTTTTGAGGAGTCGGGATTATCAATGTTATCAATGCATTCAAAGATGATTGTAACAAAGTTTGAATTGGCTGCAAAATTTCATTTTTTAACATTCATCCACAATCTTCAGGATTAAGCTCGTTACCTGATCCAATGAGTTTTTGTAAAATTTGCTCAAAACAAATACATACATATAAATTAAATATGTTTCCCTATTATTAAAATGTAAAGTTGCACAATTTCTAGGCGGGAATTGTTTGTTCATTTAAGTTTGTTTTTTATATGTATATATTATTCGTATCTCTATGTAATAATTATCAAATAATTATATTATAAATAGGTTGATACTAAGGGCCAGTTTCACAGTCAGAAAAGTGACACTTAAGTGGGTAATGTGAAAGATTAATTCCCAATATCCCAGTGCACTGTTACCTGAATAAGTGGCACTTAAGTCTCCGATGTTGGTAACTTAAGTTCCACTTCCGCTGGCTATGAAATTTAGCTTAAATTCCTAATATGGGAATCTTAAGTTCCACTTATTCTGGTAAGTGGGTGAAACTGGCCCTAAATAAATTAATATGTAAATAAATTGAAATTGAAGCTCGTTACCTATCAAAACTTGAACTTGGCAATACTTTCGATAAGAATGTTCACTGAGCAGCACTTGAATTTGGCAGAAGATGGGATAGATGAATGAATGGGTTTCTTAAGCTGTTCAGATCTTATAAAAGTTCAATATATTGTGAGCACCATTAGATTGTTCCTTAACTGAAGCCAAGAAAAATCGAATTTCATTTTCAAAAATCCAGTCTAAGGAACACTAAGTATTATTAAAAATGCCTCAATTGCTAACTAAGTCTTTATTTTAGTATCTCAACTTGCTATTGCATGTATACGAGTTCAAACTTTGTGAAGAATACATTTTTGTTTTGACTTAATTCTTTTCTGGTTTCAAAAAATAAATTGTTTTATTAGCAGGTGTTCGTGCAATCATATAACACGGTGTAAAAGAATTTTTTTTAAGAAAATTCAAAATTTGCTATAGACCAAAATTCAGTGTACATTTATTACAGGAGCAATATACTCTTGTCTATTGATAGAACTATTTCGAAAACGGTAGGAAATTTTGTAAATGGCCGTTAGGGGAGACATTCCTTAAAAACCGCTTTGATGGGCCTTTGACCCCAGTAAAATTTTTTGCGGCGCTTATATCGATGGGGACATTTTACAGTTTCTTAAGAACACCATTATGAAGCTATATACCAAAGTCCAGCTTCCCTTCAATTTTTCCGGAGCTAAATGTCTTTAATAAGTGCACCGATATTAAGAAAAAAACAAGTACAAAAATGGATTGTGGTCAAACTGCAACTCTTCCAACTACTTGCAATAGTACTGAACATTGAAACATCATCCGCATAAATGAGGGATAGCCATATTAAGATCTATAAAATAAATAAGACTTAAGTCACATTTCAAAATATTCGCCAAATCTCAGACACAATCTTCTAGTCTTTTATTATTAAATTAGTTAAATATAAAAGTTGCAAATCTCAATAAAAAAAAGATACTATTTCTATACTACAGGAAACATTGCTCTCCTGCCCCACAACATCCCTGAACACGTCTCTACCGTCCATATCCTGCCTCTGACGAACGTTTTTGTATCTACCCAGAAAAGTGAATCAAAAAAACAAATTTGCATATAGCTTTAGCATCTGTAAATTTTGATTGATTTCTAATCCGAAATAAATCAATTTGTTTTTACCAATGAAATGCAGAAATTGCCAAAATCGGCTTTTTGACAGAAGGTTTGGATGTGTGTTTTTAATATTGTTTTGCATTTGTGTAAAATGAGTGGTTCGAAAATTGTTTCTTTGAGTTCTTTTGACACCAAAAACTTTGTAAAACAATTTTAAACAAGTTATTTAAGCGTCCTTAACCACTTTTATTTAATTTTTGATAGTTTATAACACAAAAGTCTGTCCACCCACTAAATTCCGTAAAGAGGACATTCTTACTTTTCATTTGATAACCCATTCATAGAAATCTCTTATGGGATAGCTATATTTAGCTCAAAATGCAACCGGAAAAGTGCATTTTCTAGCGGCTTTTTTTATCTTTAGAGTCAAACTATCGGTTGGTAATTTGGTATCTTTTTTTTCAACAGCCGCAATGAGATAGATAATCCTACGGTATTCTTCCGAAATGTTGAAATTTAAATTATTGGAAAGTATATTTTTTCTTAAAATATTTTTTTGGGTACATGCACGACTGGATCGCACGAACTTGCTCTAGTGGTTAAAAAGTGGTGATGTTATGATATCTTTAACAAGATAATATATAAAGAGTCAAAAATGCAAAAAAAATGTTTGTTTGTTTGATTTTTGCTTTGTTTAAAAAAAAATGTTTTTAAATGCAATATTGATTAAACTATTGAGAAGCACAAGATTGCAAGATTATAACAAAATCGGCCACACCATCAAAAATATATACGTGAATAACCCAAAAATAACACTTATTTTCTCAAAAATCGTGGAACGCCTATTTCCGCTATGTGAATTTTTGCCAAAAAACCTGAAACGCAGTTTTCTTACCATTACTTTGGTCAGTTCAGGTACGGTTAGGTACAGTTTAATCGTTTTTGAGAAAATTAAAAAAAAAAAAACAAAACTGTTGTGCGGAAACTTATTGTTCTAGATGAGCTACAACAAAAATTCGAATTTTCCCTCTAGGGAGTCACATAAAAATGATCTGTGCCAAATTTGAAGCAAATCGACCCACCCGTTTAGGCTCTAGCTCAAATTACAGTGGACGCGGGCAATAAGTTTGATGTTGATGCTTTAAATTGTGGACGAAGTGTTGTTTGTCCAAAAATTAATTACTATTTTGGTTTGTTTTAAAATTTAAACCGAAACACGTCGCTTGTAACATCAAAATTATGTTATGAAAAAATTAAATCAATAAATTTTAATTATTTTAAAAATAAACCTTTAAATATTTTTCATATTTTATACAAAATACATATTTCTACACAACATGGAGACTAAACCACAAAGAAATACTTGTAGGTAATTGAAATCTCCATACACTTTTTTAATGACTTTTAAATGTAAATGAAGATTTCCAATTACTTCATTAAATTGAAAAACTTCAATTACTTGTAATTCAATTATAGTATGTTATGTAATTGAAAACAAAAGTAATTATAAAAAGCAATATTGATTCCTTTTTGCAGCAATCATAACACGAAATATATATTTAATTTATTGTTTTTGTCAATTTGAATTATTATAATTTTTAATTAATAAAACATGTGATGAATTATTCAAGAAATCAATTACTTTCAATGTAATAAACGCATTGCTTTCCTTCAAGCTCTTGCAAAAACCCAATTACTATTTTCAATTACATGTTATTTTTAAGTGAATTTTTCCAATTACGATTACAAACAATGGAAATGTATGTTTTTTTTTCAATTACAATTACGTGTAATTGTAATGGAAAAATATTTATTATTAATAACCTACTTGTAACTGAAATGGAAGTGGAAAAAAAAAACAATGTAAAAAGCGCAAAAAAGCCATAATTTGTCTTACCATTCTATGGTTGTTATACAAATTTTGTTTTTAATTTAAACGGGGTATTTTGGAGGAGATATCAAAACTTACCCAACAAGATTTCATTAGCAAGGGCCTCACCAGTATCTGACATGGTTTTCTTGTCTAAATTTTCCCTTCTAAAAATTTTCCAGAACCTGGACTAAACTTGGCAAAAACTTGCATTTTTTCCAGGCGAGAAGTGACTTAACACTCAAGCATTAGTGCGTGCTTATTTTTGGGTCGTAGGTTGTAGGAAAGCTCTTTACACAAGAATCTGTCAAAACTTAATCAAAATCTCGGGTACCGGCAACAAGATTACAAAATGTGTTTCCATTGTTTGACGTATAAAGGCTCTCGGTAGAAGAACCAAGCAACAAACTAGAAATCCATAACCAAACAAAATAATAATATGATGTATTAACAATAATATTCAACATTTGAATAGGTACCTACATCACTGTAAAACTCCGTAAATGGAAAATTCTATAGAGTTTACCGGTAAAAATTAGAATTTTTCAGCAACATTAGTAAAAGTTTGAAATGTTTTGTTGGGCTGGGGCCCCTAGTGGATTTTGAGAAAGTGTTGTCATAATCAAGTTAAGTAAGTACGTGAACATTTATTGGAAACCTTGTTGATTTTGATGAGATTTTAATCGAAATCCAGCTATTGATTCGGTGTGCAATAGATATTATTCACTTTATTATAAATAATCTAAAAGAATTAACATTTTTCAAGTGCTAAAAAGGCATATTTAGATGGGTTCAATTGTGTTCGTGAAATAAGAGTGACATTGAACGACGAACCCATTCATTGTGTTTTTTATCTTCTTTTTTGCAAAGAGTATATTTCAATAAGCAAAACAGCTATATGACACTCGTCTATAATAATCGTTCGAATTCATACAGAAAAGGGTATATGAAGAAAAGCTCCCAGTCAAAGAAACAACAAATCTTGACCATACCCAAACGCAGACACTTCCCACCCCTGTATGTCTTCAATGGCAACGGGTTCATTATCCCTTCGTTACACCAGCAATGAAGTGTAGTACGAGTACCTACTGCAGAGAGCTTGGTGCGACATGAAGACTGGGTTTGTGTTACAAATTGCGCATGTCGTGGGTACATTTCAAAAATTAATTTTTTGAATGCTCACACAGGCAGACGCCTATTGTTTCCATCGTGTTATATATTATATAAGGCGCGCACCGAGTCTATAGAGTTGGCTTGAGCCTCAAAGTGCTTACAAGCCTAACGAACGCGACGAACTCTAGTGTCGAGGACAAGGGTACACTCGCTCGTTATTCTGAAGCACACGGCCTGGCTTCCTGCTTATGTGTTGGTGCCAGACGTTTTTCCCCAGTTCCAATATACACAAATATTTGTACAAGTATATGCATATATACCATGTGCCAAAAGAATGTATGTATGTATGTATATACATATGTGCAACAGCAGCAGCCACACCAAGTTAGTACAATGACGTGACATCATGTCTACACTACACACAACAAGTTCAAAAAAGGATACAAAGCTTTCTTAAATACTTCTATCTCGCTCTTAACTTGCTGCCTCCTCACCTCTCTGCTCTAAGCCATCGCGCTCAGAACAGAATGAAGGGAAAGGGAGCTGCTGCTCAACGCCTTCTATATAGGATGAATGTACATAAGCATATAATAAGGTCGTGGACCTCTGCCGACAACGAGCGAGCATGTCGACGACAAAGGGAGGGAGAAGCAAGCAATCTGCCTCTTCGATTTTATTACTTCAGTAAAATGAAATAAATTCTTTGACGCCACCATAGGGAGAAGAAAATAACACAAAAATAATAATAGTGAGACTTAAATTGATGAGTGGCAGTGGTGCTGCTCTACGACAACGAGTCGTCGTTTGTGTAGCCTCTGCTTGGCTATATTGCATCTGTGTACTATGCAGAGTGAGTGTTGAGCTTTTGCAGTCTTTCATTCATACACGATATCTTTATCAGTGTTACCATAGTTAAAAAGTTTGGGATGGGTTAAGTTTAAAATGGTTCAAGAGTCAGTTCCAAGACATGAGTTCTCATCAGAAAAAAATACCGAACAAATTACTAATATGGAATTGCTTGATGGGATCGGAAAAAAAATGAAATGGGCTTTTTTTTCTGGAGATATTATCAATGCTCTCAACTCTTGCTCAAATTGTGCTGATTTCTCTTCGAATGTTATAGGCCATACATTAAGATTTGTTTTGACAGAAAAGAATCGATTTTGTTTAGAAAAAAATTTGGAACAGAATCGATTCTTTTGTTAAAAGGAATTCGGCATTAAAATCACAAATGCCTATTTTTTATTTTTAGTGTCATGTTAATTCCATATGTCACTTTGACATTTACAAATATCCAAAACGGTATGTTTGTTTTTGCACGAAATGTCACTGTTTTAAGCGTATTTAAGCTGGAGTTTCATAAGTAAAAAGGTTTAGTATGATAAGAATCTGCAATACTGAAAAAGTAAAAGCTTTAAAGTTACAAAATTGTCAAGTTGATATGCTTATATCTTAACACCAAGCGTTTTAAATTTTAGAGCTATTGCCATTATAAAACGCACCTGTAGCCACTGCCATTAAAGTCATACAATCCTTTAAATTTTTCACAGATATCGAAGTTTGACAGGTACATACCTTGTAACAGCGGATTTGGCTTTTCACTACTCCACAAAACAACTTATCTTACGTAGAAAAATGAGTATAAATTCTAATTGTATTTTGTTCATTTTAACTTGTTCTACTGTGAATCACATTACGCAATTATGGAGGTTAATTTTAATTCTTATGTAAAAAACTACACAACCAAACGACTAAAAGCATGCAGCTCCATCTCCAGAGGAAATACATAATCTGGAACAAATGTTCTGTGCTTAAAACAGATGAGATGAGTCTGTAACGCAAAACAACAAGTCTTGTTGAAGAGGTAGGTCTTAACAAGTTGTGCTGGATTTGAACGACTGACCAATCGCGAGTATTCTTTCAGTAAACTGTGAGAAGAATGGACAAATTCATTCTTTTGGCAGTCAACAAGTAAGGAAAACTGTCAAAATAAGTTGAGAATACAAAACATAGAATTTCAAATAACAAAAACTGTGCTTTTCACAAATATCCATTTCGTAACTTGATTATTCGCAAGTTGAAAGTTAGTTCATTACAAATAATACTGGTTTTTAAGAGCTGAATAGCTCAAATGTCATTTAATGCAATAGATATATCAGTGCTGCCAAAGTAGGTACAATGAGTTTGATGGGTATCTTTTTGTCCATATTTTTTTAATGGATTAGTATGGGTTCAAAAAAACAAAGAAATTTGTTTTAATTTAGTAAATTCGAAAACACACTTGTTAAATCTTCACTAACCTATACAAAAATTGATTTCTTTTTCATCGTTTGACACAGTGTGGTGGATTTATTCAATACACCTTAACTAGACTAATTGGGTTTTCTATTGGTAAAACAAACCAAATTAAATTGGATTTAGATTTGGATGTGCTAAAAATGCTGATTTCGAACATTTTTTCATTTAAAATCTAAAAAAATCAAAAAAGATCTAAATTTTTGGGCAGATCTATCCCTCTTTGCATTAACAGCATTCCCTTTGAAAAAAATCTGAATTTACCATTAGTTTACCCCATAAGCATAAACTTGTAAGTTCCATTATATACATATTTATTTTTGTGATGTCATTTATAAAAATAGCTTGGGTTGGTCACACTGAAATGGGTGACGGCGGCCAATGCCACTATGCCATGGCAAATGAGGAGAGTGAGGAAGAGTGATAGTATTGCCGCTGGCTGGTGGTGTAGTGTGGTGCTTAAGATGAGGATGATGGTGATATGTACTCTCCACTGTCTAGCCTGCCTGCCGAAAGCTTCTCGCGTAGAGAATGGTTTTTGCGTGTGGAATAGACATTTTGAAGTCGCCGCGCCTTTTGCCTAGATGTGTATTTATATAGTCAGTGCATTTCGGTTTGGGGGCGATAGGGGATGCTGCTTATGTTCTGAATTCACCCTCACTTCGGCAGACAATTCTTGAGCCAGACGACAGTTAACATGTACAATATAGCGAAATGTTTGTACAAATTTAATCTATGGTCATTGAACTTCTTGTAATCCCCGAGTAGGTAGGTAGGTATATCGAATTTGATTTTTTTTTTTTGCTAGTTCTTCTATAACTCCTACTATAGGTACATCAGGTGCATGTACATACACTGGTATAGCACATAATTTGTGGTTTTTGGAAATAGTGTTTTGAGAAACATTTTCCTGTAGGTACACTTTTTTAAGGAATTTTCAAACAAGTTTTCGCATTTGACGAAGTTTGGATGTCAGCTTTTGGTATTGTATTGGGGTGTTTCCCTATAACCAACAACAAAAAAAAAAGAAAAAAAAAACTAGTAGTTGTCTGCATCCTTGTATACCCCAACTTCGGAGCTTAATTTGTACAAACGATGCCTGTGGTGTGGCTCCATAGTTTGGGCATTTTTATGTGTTGTTCCTTTTGCGTGGGGGCTTTGAAGTTTGGCAAAATTTTGAGAAGAGACGGAGGACCTATGCGACCGGAGCGGAGCGGAGCCTGGCGATGATATCGATGGTGGTGATGTTAGCTACCTAACAATGGTAGATATGTGTCTATGCTTTTTGTAATTTGGTATGGGTGCACGCCGACAAAGCTATGTCGTTGTCGTATAATACAATTTGGGGAATTCTTATAAATATCCGAAAAAGTAAATAGCTTCTGTCGTCTCCAGTTGTACATATCACAGCCAGCCGAAGAACCAAGGTTGTTGAACCTGTGATCCCTACCTCAAAATGAAATATTTTATTTCATCTTCTCGAAATGCCATACCATCACAAAAAAAATAAAACTAATAAGATGAGTTACAAATAGAAAAAGTAGAAATGTACCTATTTTTTTCTTTTCTTTTCCTTTTATTTCTATATTTTAATCTAATTGAATATTTTGATGAGCGAAATTTTGAAGATTTTTATTCTTTTCTTCATGTGCTTTCAGGAAAAAAATTCCTTTTACAACGTTTCTTGCATTTTGACGTTGCCTCCTTACCAGCGGAAAGGATATGGAAGACTGTTAATTGACTTTAGTAAGTAAATTTACTTTTTTTTTAAGTTGCACATTTTTGAAATTTGGTTGTTTTTTGTTAAAAGAAATTCGTCAGTAAACCAATTACAAATTCGTTAAATGTTTTTGTTTAACAAGATGGTGTGTTAACTAAATGTATGTATTTAACAAAAAAAAGATGTAATTTAGTAAAATTGATATCGAAGTTATGTTATCTTATAAGAAATTGATCTCGCTTTTGTATCGTTTCCCAAAGTTCTGTGTTATGTAATTTTATGTTACATTTATGTTTTAATTTCGAGCTCTAATTATAAAAAAATATAGTTTGTTTTAGGATGTCCGTCTGCTGAAACGAATCATAAATTTTGAAGTCCAACATAAAATGCTAATTGAAGTTTAGTACGTACTTTATGTTGAACAAATATTTATGAGCGTATGAGCAAAAGGAGATAGAGATTTTTTATTAATAAGGGGATTCATGCAACGTCGTAAAACACTACATAAGTTGGTAAATGAACTGCCAAATTTTGTATGGGAAGTGGTTTACGCAAATTGGATAACATTATCCAAGGATTTTGCTGCGGAAACTTATACAGGGTGTCCGCCGGGAAGGTATAGGTACTACTTTGTTTGTTTATAATTTCGATTAAATGAAAGAGAATGGATCTTATATTGATAAATGTTTTATTTAATGTCGGCAATTATGTATGGAATACAATATCAGGTAAATGTCCGCCTCTGTTAGTCTCGCAAATGCGAGCCATTTTGAGCACATTTTTCATTACATTCTAACACATTTCACGCGGTATTTTATTAATTTCATCACGAATATTTTGTTTGAGTTGCTCAAGCGTTTCTGGTTTGTTTGCATAAACCTTGCTTTTCAGATATCCCCACCAAAAGAAGTCCGGAGCAGTCAAATCAGGCGACCGTGGAGGCCAATCTTGAAATAACTTGTTGTGGAAAGAGGTCTCGCAGTAATTCTATTGTAATCCTGGCTGTATGCGATGTGGCACCGTCTTGTTGATACCACATGTTAATCAAGCCCAAAGCATGCAGTTGGGGGGTTTAAAAAGTTTTCAATCATATCAAGATATCGCTCCCCATTCACAGATACCGTTACGCCATTTTCATTTTCAAAGAAGTAACACTTCCTTGACCAGCAGTAATGTTTTCAGCCAATCTTGCAGTACGTAGTGGTTCATGCTTGGGCCTATCACCTACAGACACTCCTTCTTCGAAATAATTCACTACACGATAAATAGTGCGTTTTTATGTTTCTCCCAAAAATTTCACGTAACTTTCTCATCGTCACAGTAATCGATGATTGATTTTGATAAAATGTTTTAACGATTAAAACACGTTGGTTTATAGAATATTTGTCCATAATAAATTTGCCACGTGTCTACTTCACGACTGCCAAATATGAACTGTCAAGCAAGACTAATGTTTACCAAAATGGCGGCAAAACAAAGTAGTATACCTTCCCGGCGGACACCCATTACAAATTTATTTTTATAAACATATACCAACGTCATTGTGACGTCAAGTCAAGTATCTAGAATTCTCAGCCATGACCATGGTTAGTGTTAGATCTTCTAAAATTGCATCCTCTTTTTCTTTCTGTTTATCTATTGTTAAAAATTAATAAGAAGGATTTTACTTTTGTAACAGAAAATGCACAAACCATCATTTTTTCCGAATACCTAATTCTAAAATGAGTAAATCATTAAAGGCAATTTCTTCATTTAATTGCACTAATTTCAGTTTTTGATGTGTAAACATCTATGCTGGCGGTAGAGTAAAAAAAAAAAACGTGAACGTTCGTGTGCAACGTTACGTCGTGCAACGTTACGGTGTGCAACGTTACGATCTGCATACTAGAATGGGTGCGTTCAGTGAAAAAAATCTTAAGATCCCCTTCAAGCAAAAACAAGTCCGTTTTGATGTTTACACATATTAACCGTGAGTCCCGGCACTCACACAATTTTTTTAAAATAAAACGTCCATCAATATGTTTTCCTACCCCAAATTCATTCAATTCTGGTTAAAATGCGGAAGTTGAAGATCTGTTGATAAATTAAAATATCAGTATTATTTTCGATATAAAATAAATTTTCAATTTAAATGTAGTTAAATGATATGATTCAGTCTTTGCTCACGAAGCTTTTCTTCGTAGATAAAACACTCTGGTTCGCCTGGCAAAAATGGCAACTCAAGGCCCTGGAGAGTTTTCAGTAGGGAGAATCCAGGCGAGGAAAATATGTTTAATACCTGTGAGGGTTTGCTATCTCCTCAAAAATACCCCATATAAAACAAAAACAAAAATCTTAATAACCACTATACAATGAAATAATTTCCGACATAAGCGGTTTTTTTATTATCAGAGATTATCCATATAGATGAGCAAAAAAAACATGCATTACAAAAACAACAGGAGATCCATCCCAATGTAGGTTTTATTGTTAAGTAATTGCATTGAATCCACTTTTTTACTAGCAAACAATGAGGTCCTTTTTTGAAAAATCTATATATTAGTAATTTAACAATTTGTTTGTACTCCCTTTTTAATATACTTAAACCGAACGCCCGACAGTAAAATATATACCATTTGAAAGCTAATATTAATTAGAAGTGCCCTCAGAAGAGATTATGTGACCACTCGTCGACTACTTACATGAAAAATTGTAAAATAATGGATTCTCCATACAAAAAGTGGAAAAAAAAAAAAATTCAGCGTAGTGTACCAAAAGTTCACTTCCAACGTGTTTCATGTATCTTAGACGCAATATGGCCGTTTTCGAAAACGTCATCTGCGTCAAAAATGCGTTTGCAGAATGTTCTTAAACGCAAACTGCAAAAGTCTTCTGTTCGAAAACGCAAATACAAATTCTACTGCATTAGCATTGTGTTCGATAATGCAGCTTGCTAAAGTCACGTGTTCGAAAACATCATCTGCGTTGCAACTGTGCAGTAAAAAAATGGAGGTCACGAAAGAGACAGACATGGTGGTTCGAGAGATTGTTAGATGTTTAATATTTTTTGATGTCAGTTAGGGAGTCATTAAAAAGATAAACACGTCGCGGCTGAAAATGACGAGCGAAATTGAATCTGGAAATTATGATGAAATCAGCTTCTGTTCGAAAACGTCAACTGCGCTTGCAAAAAAATCATTTGACGTTCATCAAAAGACATGTGTGCAAGCAGGACGATTGCTTATTTGACGATTGCAATTGCCGGTCAAATTGACTTTGATTTGACGTTAACGAAAACGGCCATTTGTTGTTTCGTTCCGAATGATGTATGTACTCTACATCTACTTATGTCGTTTTCGTTTGGATTTTGGAACTGTTCCATTCCTACATAAAATGGAAAATTTGGAGTAAAAGGAGTGGAAAAGGAGTAACTCCGAACGGCCACTCGAAAACGGCATTACAATGAGTAGGGATCAGGGTTAGAACGTCAGTAGTAAAATTTCGGAGCAGATTTGTAAAAAAAGTGGAGTAAATAGGAAATTTCTGGAGTAGATTTGAAAACGAAAGAAAAACCTTCAAAAATTGTATTTTTAACAAAAACAAAATAAATCACAGATGGTTGAATTTCGACCACAGGCGATACAAGTTAAAATAAATACAAAAAAAATCAATTTTATCGGGTAATAAAACAAAATTATACCATCCTAACATTTAACATTAACAACAAGTTTTAAAAGTTGTAATAAACTAACAACATGTACACGTTCTCAATGAGCTATCGCCCCACCAATTTACTTACATCCAAGCCAAACTTTCGTTCTTCCGTTTCTATGCCACTAGAACAAGAAAAAGGCAGAATTCGCAAATGTTTCCTCGAAGCCGCAAACGATAGATGGTCAGCTCTTGATACTTGTCGGGTCTCGAGGAATCTATGGCCAGAGATCTCAAAGAAAAAAACAGACTTCCTTCTCAAACTAAGCAGACCTAACGGGTCACAACTCAATGGGAACCCACATGCGCAGAATGGGCATCAGCTCATCCGACTTGTACAGAGGGTGTCAAGATGAAGAGGCGGAGGAGGGCTCCTATCACTTCCTTTGTGAATGCCCCAGCTTAGTAAGAACTAGAAAAATGGCCCTCGGAGATTACTTCTTTGACGAACTGAGCGACATCTCGTTTTTGCCACTAAGAAATATCCTGAAATTTATTCAATGTTCGGGTTGGTTCAATGAAGCCCTTCATACCCACACCTAAACTCCTCTAACTCCTTCCCACCCATCCTCTTCCTTCACCTCAACTATTTCCTGGGGACCACAATGGATCCATTGAGATCCGAGTGCGATGATGCGGGTTGCCGTATTTTCACCCCTCCTAACCTAACCTAATTTACTTACATATGTATTATAAATGTGTACAGTAAAAAATAAAAAAAACACGGTTTTGGATTTTTTTTTAATCCAAGAAATATTTTAAGAAAATTTTAATTTGCAATATTATTTAATTTTTCTTTGTAACCTTCTGCATACAAAATATACTTTAAACCGGTTTAGCCGAAAATCAAGAGAAAAAAATTTAAATCTTCTGTTAAGAAAAATCAACCAAGTCGTTTCCAAAATTAAAACAAAATTATTTTTCTATCAGAATTAAAATTACATGTGTAGCTTTATATTAGTAAATGTTGGCTAACTTCTACTGTCGGAGAAATGCCTAAAAAACGCTAATCAAGTTTAAAACAAATCTACACTGCCTTAGGCTGAATTATTGCAAACCAATTTTGTTCGTCTTCCGTATCATCGTATTATCATATTTGATCCAAATCTCTAGCATGCCAATTTTTACTTCCGAGGTACATACTATATGTGCAAGGAAGTGACACTAGACATGCCAATTATAACAGTTTTGGTTTATAAAAGTACTGTTTATGCTGCCCCGCAGGGCCAGGGCCCTCCGCCGATGGGCTTAATTCGGGCACCAAGAGTTTATTTGCAAAGTCGCGCGAAGCGCCTAGATGTGCAACTACTTTTAATGGCGACAAACTGTTATAAACTATTATAAATTGGCATGTCTGTAGTCTCCTTCCTCGCAAAAACATCCGTTTGTCTGTCTACAGCCGAAATGGATGAGTCGATTTTCTTTACACTTAACTAGGCTATTTTGGAATATTCCCCCGACACTTTTTAAAAATTTTTTTTAGGGCCAAAGTTGACGGTAACTGCTACAAAATTTTTTGCCCAAAAAGGAGAATTTTATTTTTCTCAAAATCGGCCCCACAAATTTTAAAAACAAAATTCAGTAAATGTTAATAGGTATGAGCTGCCTTTTAATAAAAAAAAATATGGTTCCGAAAAATGGTTAACTATGGCACCTCCCGAAGAACCATTTTTATTTTTGATTTTCTCGAAAACGGTTCAACTCATTTTAATAAATTTTTTTATGAGGAATGATTTATATTTTTAAATAATATTGTGTACCAAAATTCTCAAACTAATGTATTTTTTAAAAAAAGTTTGATTTTTTTTTGTATTTCAATATTTCAAAAACGACTAGGCCGATTTTTTAATATTATCGAGCAGTTTTTAAAGAAATATTATTCCTATAACTAAAAATAACAGTATGTACCTCTCATAAAAATGTTTACAAATCGTTAAGGAAAATAAATTTTTGCTCAAAAACGGTTCCTACGATATTAATAAAAAAAAATGTCTGTGTATCAAAATTAGTACGGTCGAACTATGTACATATGTATCCCATTATCTGATTAACCGGTTAAAGTCAATTATTTTTATACAGAAGCTTGTAATAAGTTTAAATAAAATTGGATATCAAAATTTAAAAAAAAAATATTTTTGATGATTTGATTAAATTAGGCTCTTTTGGTCTATTTGATTTTGAATGCGAATAAATAAAAAGACTATTCCATTCTTCACCCAACGTTTCGTAAGAATTCCTTACTTCTTCAGGGGATTTTATATTTTATTTAATTTTTGTATTAAATCACATCACATTTATTATTAAATCTCCTAATATTGTATCCTCCCGACGACGGCACTGACACAAATTGAAAATAAATAACAAATATAATAACGAAATAAAACAAAAATAAAACTATCAAATTAGACAATAAATCACACTTATATAACAGCTCAAGCTTCAGGACGGTGTTCACATTGGACTCACTCCGCGCGACTCATTTTGACATCTCTTTCTTTTATCTCACTCTACACAACTATAATAGAAAGTGAGGCAGGATTTTTGATTTTTTTGAAAAAATCCTGCCTCACTAGACTCTCTCTTTCTCATCATGAGTTGGAGTGAGATAAAACAAAGAAATGTCAATATGAGTCGCGGAATGAGTCCAATGTGAACACCGTCCAGGTACTTGATTATTTTTGGGGATTTTAAAAAATTTCAAAATCATTTTTCAATTTTTAACTCTACATAAATGAATACTTAAAAATTTCTCAAAAATTAATATACACAAATAATTATTTTGTACATATACCTTAATCGTAGGAATAGGATTTTAAAAATTCTGATCACATAAATTGAGATTTATTAAAGAAATCAAATGATGTACATCGCGTTGAAATGAAATGTGAGTTCTCCCCCTTGATTACAATCCTGCGTACGCCTATGGTTTCCCCCATTTTTATTTGCGATATAGGTACTATAAGATTCGTAGGTAAATAAATTGAACTAGGGGTTTTAATCAAACTAGACATTGCAATGATAGAGAACCATTCTGTCTGTCTGTACCTCAGACTACAGCCTAAGCCATTGAAGCAATTTTCTTGGTATTTTGAACTTAATATGAACTATGTTTCCACCGACCACTAAACCGAGATTTGATAAGATTTGCCATAATCTTCTTCAAATCTCGAAGATTTACCATACAAATTTATTGCGTAAATCTAGAAGATTTCAAATAAATCTTGCTTAATCTTCATAGGGCAAATAGTAGTCGAACAAACCAATTTATGTCGTGCTGAACGCATTCATTGGAAAATCCAACCCTTTTTGCTTCTTTTGCCAAACATGAACCTTTCTGTCTCACTTCAACTTCATACGAAAAAATGAAACAACATTTGCATTTTGAGAGGTACTGTCAAAGTTAATCTATTTTTTAATCTTTTTGTGTGGTGGAAACACTACATAGATTTATTTAATCTAAATTGAGATAAACCTTCGGAAACATAGTATAAGGTTATGTAGTGATTCCCTAGAGGGGGAATTGAACATTTTGTTTTAGCTCCAAAAATAACGTTACCTGCCGTACAACCGTTATCAAAGAAAGAGGTTATTTATCTTCGAAACGGTTCTAATCGATTTTGATTTTTTGTGTACTATTGTAGCTACATATATGTATGTATATGTACATATGTCCTAAATTTCGGTGAATACGAAAATTACTGAAAACTGATATTAACGGTACCAGAAAAGGTTGTGGCTATAAACGTAAACGATGGGGGTAATCGCAAAAAAAAATCAGCCTGTTTGTGAGTTTCACTCGAAAAATATTTCACCTTAAAATTTTTTGTTCACCCGGAATTTTAAAAGCTATTGTGAGTTTCGCCCGAACGAAATTTTGTTCGCCTTCAAAAAAAAAAAAAAGAAAAAATGACATTACATTCCGCCCAAAATGAATGTTCACAATTAGGGGAACTTTTCGATCATGAAATTTCGGGGAAAACTCACAATAGGCGAAAAGTGAAATGTCAAATTTTCCGGGTGGAATGTTGTTCGGGTGAAACTCAAAATAAGGCTTAATAATTTTGCAGGGAATTGGGCTGTCTCATTTCATTGGAATTTTTTTCCAGGGAAATCAATTCCGGAGGAGATTTCCAAAAGCAGACGAATTTTTGGGTTCAAAAAGTAAAAGAAAATTATTTGGATTTATTTTCTGCTTCAAGCGTAGCTGAACTTTTAACTTTTCCTACCAGCAGATCCGTTCGCGTCAGTTGCCAAAGCTAGGTTTGTTTAAAGGTGTACTCGAGTGCCCGGAGCTCTCTGATGTGTGGTACTTTTTTTGCCCGATTTATTAGGCTAGGAAAACATGTAAAAAATACTGGTGAGGCTCTAGGAGCCTCAGAAACTTGTTAGGAAAGATCTGTTATCGCCGCGTATGCAACAAAAATCTAAACCACCATATAATAATGATTTGAAATCGTAGGGTCGAATTCCAAATGAAAACAAATTATTTCTTGTCTTTCGAGGCAAAAGGGTACAAAATTGGCGAGGGCCTATCCAATTTTGATATTCACCCTTGTGGGCATGCGGGTTCGAAGAAAAACATAATACTGGACTTCGACTTATCTAAGAGACCAATTCGGTGGTTGGGTCATTTAGAGCGGACACTTTTGGCCCGACCTGAAAAATATTTGAATCCCCCCTCCCCAGACCGGCGCAACAGTGGTTGCAGAAGACTGTCACTAAGGTGCCGCACGCTATTAGAGTAGACCTTTACCAACTTGGGCTTCGAAGTTATTGAAAAAGCAGGAACCCATTTAGTTGAAGACGATTATGGTTAAGACCCAAATACACACCGAACTGTAACACCACCTTAAGAAAATAAGTAAAAACGAGGAAAATGTTTTCATTCGGAACACATGGAAACACATGTTACTAATGCTAGGTTTTCACTTGCCTTTGAAAGACGAATTATGACAAGTAATAATGTCTGATACTAAAAACTAACAAAAGAGTAATGGAAACCACTCATAAGATTCTGATAATCGTATGATATAATAATGAACGAGACTAGAGAAATAGCAATTTATTACAGTTTTTGGAGATTAAAAGTGGGAGTGCGTCAACGAGCTTCACGCGACTTGAAAAAAAAAACGTAGGGAAAAAAACCTTAGGGTGTTCGAAGTGTGCCCATCAGTTGAGGGCCCTGGACCTGCGGGGCCGCATACAAAAAACTGTTATAAATTGGCATTTCTTGAGTCACTTCCATAACAAAACTGATATTGTTTCATAAATGACAGATGTCCTCAAACTGACTTGATAATCGACTGGTATGTAGGAGATGAATCGAATCACCTATGTATCTACTTGCGATGTTGTTAACTTCAAAGAAGCCGCCGCCATCACTATATACATATATCTAAGATTGCATAATTCAAGCAAAGTGCAGAAAATACTAAATGGTATCAGTATGGACAGCCGAAAGCTATTATATCATGTATTGCTTCCTATACAAGCTCAACTATCGTACATTTCCGATTAGATTAGAAACAGTGTGCGTGAAGAATTAAGATTAGGTGAGAAAGTTTGTGTGAAGCCTCTTTTGGGCTTGTTGTCGCGTTTAAAATCTATTCACACGCACACGGACATTTGTAGTGAAACAACAATGTCAACAAATTTGGTTTTGGGGGGTAAACTGAAAGGCGAACGATTTTCCAACTTTGTATTGATCATCTTTGATCTTGAGCCGCAGATAGAAGTCTCGTATCAATGTTCGTGCGTGTAGATGAATATCAATCAGTCGTTCTAGATATTCTATTTAGAAAAATGATGGCATGATAGTTATATAAAACCTGAATCAACATATTTCAATCAATATTTTTGATATGTAGGTAGGTATGTTTATTTGTCGCTTGGCATTCCTTCAAATCAGAATTATTTTGTTCATAATTATGCCTGACTCCAACTAACACTCTCTACCTCTATATGACTGCCAGTCTTTTGTAGTGCTATTGAAAAAAATGTCTCAGCTGCGTTCTATTATAGAACAAAAACAACAAAATGATAAGTGACTTCATATAAATTCTTATTTAAAGAAATTACCTATTTAGAAGAAAAATCCCTTCATTTGTGGTGTGATTTTTATGAATGAAAACTTATCGGGTAGGTAATTAAAAATCATTAAGTTAAACAGCTGAGCCTATACCTACCTATGCCATCTCCATCGCCCACCACCAGGATCACCCCAATACCTATACTGACGTCTCTCACTCTACTTGCTCACGCTAAATATAGAGAAAATGAGTTCTCCTCATCAAATCATTGCGACATTGACCTTATGCTTTGGACATGCAAACGCTTTAAATTATAACCAGACACAAAATATGTAAATACACCGACAAGAAGTGAAAAATATACATGCATGCAATATGGCTGGTGAATGTGTCTCCGTTCTCCTTCCGCCCTATTCCTTTCCTTGATTTGATTTCTATTTGGTGAAAAAGCTTTTAAACATAGGTATAACAGATAAGAGTATTAAATGTATTTTTAAAATTCAAACGCCCATCGCATTGAACAATTATTACTTATTAATAAATATAAAACAATAATAAAACAAGCCCCTCATTGTAGCACCTTCAATGGCACATATTACCGCCCTTAAAAAAATAATACGAGTAGGTATAAGAATAAAATGTTTTTGTTTTTTTTTGTTTTTTTTTTATTCAATCAAAGACACAAGGCGACGGCGACGTCGTCGTCGTGGCTTCGATGCAATACGCGCAAAGTCGGAAAAGGTCAGGGCAGGTCAAACGTACAGGGCGTCGTCCCCAGGACCATGAACAAGGTAGCTATAACAGACTATAGTAGATGGATCGATAAAATCGTCTCGACGTTTCTCAAAACGCAAAAAAGGATACACACAAAAGATACCCGGGGAGAGGAAGTGATTATATGGGAGAAAGAGAGTGATAGGAAAATGCAAAACCCGGAGAGAGGCAAATGGTAAACTCCAAACCTGCCACAGCTTTTTTCACATTATGTAGGGGTTTTTAAACTCCAGACGCCAACGAACGAAATATTTACGTTTTTCTCTATATTTTATGTAAGTACGTAGGTAGGTATGTATGATTATCGCAAGGGCTGGCCATAGATATGTAGATACGTAACGTAGCTAGGTATAGGAAGGTATCTTCACACCACGAAACTGTATCAGCCGAATTCACAATTTGTTTTTTTTTTTTTTTGATGTTTCTTGAAAGTAAGTAAGTTTGATGAATCAAGAGAACGGTTTGTGGTTTTATATTCCAAAACCATTACAATTTTGTGTGTTGTTATCATTCCCAAATCCAACTTAGGTATAAGGTTTACTCCTGGAATGTCCTTGTGCTTCCCTTCTTTCTATTCAATGTGTTGGCTGGCATTAAGAAAAAAAATAATCGATAACGAGTCTGGCTGCCGTCTGAATATCATCCTCTTCCATGTAAAAGACGATTGGGTTGGGAAACCCCCGAAAATTTATGTTTGCCTGAGTGCAACACCCTAACCTATGCCAATAATGCGCAACTTCAGTCTAACGATATTATGCGCAACATAAACACACACACACACACACAACATAAACTTACATATACGCCAATACCGAAAGAAACAATACACAAAGCTTGTTGAAAACAAAAAAGTTGTCTGGAAAGTTCAATTTGGAGTTTTGTCCTTTCGTTATGTTTTTTTTGTTTTTTTTTTTTTTTCTTGTATGTTTATATTTTGTTTGTAACTCAATTAGTTAGCCAATGATAAAAGATATTTTCAAGTATTCAAGTTAGTAACAATATTTATTGGTCTCTATTCAATTAACAGGTTACCTATTGACGAGAGTGGAAGGAAAAATCGGATCCCCAGAGAAGCCGCTGTCCGACTTGGGTTTGATATCCTATAGATCGTACTGGAAAGATGTCCTGTTGGATTACCTTTGCAATCGTACAGGCACCACTCTCAGTATTAAAGATGTTTCACAGGTAATAATTTAGAATTTATAAATTAATTTTAAGCATGGATTAGGGACGATATTGATTCATCGGGGAGATGGTTATGAATATACGCACATTCTGATTGCTTATCTTTGTAATAGACCGTAAAATTACCTATCTCATGCTGGCTATTGAACACTTACTGATAATTTATGAACAAATATTTACGAAAACAAGACTTTTGTTGGTAGTTGCCGCGAGTCCGATCACTTTTATACAAACAGGTACGCTTTTGATGTGTAAACATCTATGCTGACGGTAGAGTGAAAAAAAACGTGAACGTTCGTGTGCAACGTTACGTCGTGCAACGTTACGGTGTGCAACGTTACGATCTGCATACTAGGATGGGTACGTTCAGTGAAAAAAATCTTAAGATCCCCTTTAAGCAAAAACAAGTCTGTTTCGGATTCGCGCACGTTAATGTTTACACATACTAACCGTGAGTCGCGGCACTCACACAATTTTTTTTTAAGTTTGCGTCATGTTGAAAACAAAGTGGGGCGTTTTTAAAACCATATCGGTACCTTTAAGACTTCCTGAAAAACACTCTATTGGGTAAAGCCAAATTCTAAGGCAATGTTAAGGTACATATACATTTCAATCGAAGCAATGTTTTATGGAAAAATTCATAATTTTCCATTTTCACTTCGTTTAAGACAAGTTCTAAGGAGTGGGAGTAAAGAGCCGAGCACGCAAACAAAAAAGCTGAGCGCTCCAATGTGTCTAGGCTAAAAAATAAAAAGCGATTTCTTTTGGTAGCTCAGTGCCCTGGTCTGAGCTAAAACACAGCTTATCGACAGGAGCACAGAAAATATGGTAAAAAAGATTATAACAAATTGAAATGGCTTTCGACACTCGACAGCTAAGTGCTCAAATGCATTTATTTTTTTTTTTTAAATCACGATTGCTCGAACTGAACGAGTTTTGAGATAAAAAGAAAACAATCTTACAAAAACAATTAAAATGGTGGATGAGGCTGACAGCAAAGTACTCAAGTTCATTTCAAGCTCTGCAAATCTAGAAAAAAAAAACTCCCATAAGATTCTTTTATATCGTATTGCCTGTATGTTATTGGTATTAGTGAAAAAAGAAATCAATCTGCCGAAAAATCAATTTAAAAAGTTTTTTTTTTAGAAAAATTAATTTCAAAAGCTTTATTTTGACAGAACATGACCGAACCAACCTGATTCATTGTACTAATGGAAATCACCACGAGTATCCCATAATATCTCTGTTCGTTTACTTTCCGAACCTGCAATCTTCTACCAGTTTTAGCCCAAAGTTCTGTCAAAGTTCATATAAAAAAAAAATTAAATTGAACTAAAAATGGTAGAAATGGGTAGTTACACACCTACAGTCGTATTTATTAGATTTTTAAACAGTTGTCCAGCTAGTCATTGGCTGAATATTTTAGCCATCTCCCTATTTATAAACGGAGTCCATAAGTTGTCTAACTAACCAGGGTTGTTATCGAAATACGTCCTCATATATTCTCTGACATATCTGTAATATGTCAATCTGGAATGAACTAATGAATTTGAGTGAACTTTGAAAAACAGCTGTTTCAACTATTACAAACATTTTCAATTCAAGCATCCAAATCAAAATGCAAAATCAATCAAAGAGAAAAAAGTCTGAGAATAGGGATAACCATGATAAGGTATGAGGTGTGAAATTAAACGAATTTATCATGTTAATATTGTTAAAAAAAAAAATCAATTGCAGCAAAAGGCATTTTTAATTTGGAAATTTTTTTTTAGTTTTTAAAATCCAATTGTCAATCAAATGTCACTGGGTACGTTCAACACACATTACATTCATTTTGGATTGACTTTGTAGACATTGAACTTTCCCACTTTAGAAAAGGTTTAGAACACCAATTTCGGTGTCTAAGATGAACAAATGAAAATGTTTATAAATAAGATTTTGGGGTTGGATGGTGTACTAAAGTTAGCAAGGCTTTAGAATGCGATTATAAATATTACTGCTAATGTTTATGGTATCTTATACTGTTGCTGCATCGGCTGTCAACAGCTCAACTGGCTGAACACAATGGAGACGGAGCTGCAACTAGCTGTCAAAATATTGAATACACATAATTTCAATGTTTCGAACACAACGCAACTTAGCTTGAGACGGAGCTGCAGCCGCAGCTACAAGAGTTCACCAAATTGTAACTTTGCAGCATTTTTGACATTTTAAAATTGATGGAGGCGAAAAAGCCCATTTCAACTCGATGATTGTTTATAAATATAAGGGTTGAAATGAGCTTCAAGCTCTTTTCAATTCCTCTTGTTATAAATATCAGAATAGAATATGAATATAAATATCAGAGCTTCTGCAGTCCGAATGCCAGAAAGCTGTACAGCTGCATTGTGGGCACGTGCAAAAAAGCACGTACGACACTTTTTGACAACTGTTGCAGCTGCAGCTCTAGTTGCAACCAACACCAAGCTATATCCAGTTCTCTTTGATTGTTACTTTATTCCAAAAATTATTAGGTTATAATGCTGTTACATTGTTTCAAAATGTTAATCTAACGGAACTACTAATTTTTTGCACATTTAAATTTTTTTGTGACACGTCGATAATGGTTGGCAATTGCAATGAAAAGGAACGCCCCACAGATAAATGTGTTTCGTTTGAAAGTTAAACGTCAAATTGAAGTCGCATAAGAGCGTTTGAGTTCCTATAAGAAGAGTCTCTCTGAGTAAATTTATACTCTCTTATGCGACTTCAATTTGACGTTTTACGTAAAAACTTTCATCATCCAAAGATCTCATACAGTTGTTAATACAAGAGCTAAAGTATCAATCAACAGCAGTCATATTGAAATATGAACAAAATCTTTTCATTTTATTGTGAGGGTTACCGTTAAAAAAATATATTCCAAAGAAATGATCTTATTTAGTTTTCCATTCTGACCAAAACTTGTTAAAATTTTTATAGGGCATATTAATGTTGCTTTCCCTTTTTTGCTGTCGAAATTAATTGTATAAAAACTGGATTTGTAGAACTAAGTACAGCTACTGTGCGAAAAAAGAATGAGCAGGTACATTCTTTTTTGTGTTGTCATTATTTGAAAAATGGTGGCAGCAGAATATTAATATTTTTAATGACAAATATATTGAAAGATTTCAGATAATTTAAACGACTTAATAATAAAAAAGCAACTGACAATGAAATAATATATATATTATATGTCAAACGTATACAAAAATATTAATGGTAACCCTTTTTTTTGAAAATAATCAAAAACAAAATAATTTATATATCCATAATTTTGGGAGAGTGTTGTTATTTTGAACAGCAAAATGTGGAAATAAGCAGTATAATTTTAATTGCAACAAGAATTTAGCCTACATATGCCACGATTATCACAAAAATATATTATTTAGTTGGAGTAACTGAATTCTGTTTTTTTTTTGGTTATGAGTTTTCGGCCTCGGGATCTTTGCACTCTATAATTTGGGATATTGGAAAAAAGTATGTCATATATATTTGTTTGGTACACGAAATATGAATCACAGAACACGATAATAAGTCAAGGCAAAAAACAATCACACAATTAGAAAACTCAAACATTACATAATTTTTACAATTACTCAATTACTCAGAAATATTTTGAGAGATAAAGAAATATAATTTTTCTTTTGTATAGGAAATGGCAATTTATTCGTATGACATTGTAAGCACGTTGCAAGCCCTTGGAATGATGAAATATTGGAAGGGAAAACACATAGTATTGAAAAAACAGGTAATTCAAATTAAACTTTATGGTTATAAATAATAAATACTCAAACTAACGGGTTTTTCATTTTTTTTTTTTAAAGGATGTTTTGGATGAGTTCGAAGAGCGATTAAGACGCAGAGGGAACTTTCCAAAAATCGATGACAATTGTTTGAGATGGAGTCCATTCGTCCCGCCACAGTCAAATAATTCACCGTAATTTCCATAATTTATTGTACTTTCGTTTAACGATTAAGTGTAAATGTGTATTTAATTGGTATTTGGAATAAAAAAAAAAAAAAAAACAACTTATAGATAAAAAGGAGGAGTGACCCGAATCTTTAAAATAAAAAATGTATTCTTGTATTTTTTACTATAGACTTAGCAGCAAAACCGATTCAAGTCTAAATTCAAAACAAAAGCAAAAATAATTGTTTTTTTTTTTCAATATAGATTGAGTCTCGTTAAGATCAATTCTGGTTTTCAATTTTGACAAAATTGCATGGGATGTTTACGCGTAAAAGGATCATCAATTTTATTATGCTGATGATGGGAAGTCGTTTTTGAAGAACTACGGACTCTTACAGACAGTGACGATGTTTTCGGTTGATCTTGCGTTTCGTTGACTCATTGTTCGCTGAATCGGTCGACTCATATTTGGCCACCAAACTTTGGATAATCGACTTGGAAGGTCAACCGTGTAAACCGTAAAATGGGGGCAACACAAGTATCGCTGCTCCAAATGATTTTAATAGTAAAGTTTTATCGTTTGGACGTGCTGTTAATCCTGTAACTTGCCATGGTGATTTGGCATCATTAACTGAATAACAAACAACAGATTTTACAGATGTCACCAAAACAACATGGCTGCCACAGATCGGCAATATCCACAGTACAAAAATCCAAGTTAATATATTGCGCAGGTCGTCAGTCAGAAATTAATCATAGCGGCTCGAGTGCCCACGAAAACTGCACATGGCATTACTAGAAACAACAACAAATATAAATATTTTGACAAGTAAAGAGACACTGGATCCGCCATTTTCACAGATGCGCAGAACTGAACAAAAATTAAAACGCTAATTATATTACCTTTAATAAAGGGTCCGCCATCTATAGTTTTTTTTTCAACTAGTGCTTATTTCGTGAATGGTAACACTTAGCTCATGTCTGATTTGACAGATAATTAGTTTTATCCTTCCGCTGAATGAATATGGTTGTGTATACGCTTCGCTAAGTGGGCCTGCGATCGACTTAGAGAAGATGCCGATTTTGCCAAAAAAAATGATCTTTTCAGATGAAGCTCATTTTGATCTTGGCGGGTAGTAAACAAGGAAAATTGTCGCATTTTGGGCGCAGAAAACCCGCAGACATACATTGAAAAGCCGATACACCCAAAAAGAGTCACTGTTCGGTGCGGATTTTGGTCCTGAGTCATAATTGGGCCATTTTTCGAAATTGAGCAAGGAGTGGCCGTTACAGTCAATGGCGATCGTTATCGGGCCATGTTGAACGAATTTTTGTTCACACAAATTGAAGAGGAGGATATTGGCAACAATTGGTTTCAACAGGACGGCGCACAGTGGTTCGGTTTGTATGGGAGAGCGGAAAAAAGTCTGTTTTATCTGAACGGTTCAACGGATTTAAATGAAATTTGGCAAACGTGTTTAGACTAGTCTTGTACATATTTGGTCAAAATTTGGTTGAAAAAAAATAATTAGAAACAAAGTTATTGAGATTTTTCTAAAATTTGAGGGTTTTGATGTTTGTATGGGAGAGCGTTAAAAAAATCTGTAACATCTGAACTGTGTAATGGATTAAGATGAAATTTGATTCGCATTTTAAAATTAGTCTTATACACATTTTGTCAAAATTTGGCTAAGAAAAAATCATTAGTAAAAAAGTTATTGACTTTTTTTCTAAAATTTGAGTGTTTTGATGTTTGTATGGGAGAGCGGAAAAAAGTCTGTAAGATCTGAACTATTTTACGAATTTTAATGAAATTTGACACACAAGTCAAGATTAGTCTTATTACAAGCTTGGTTAAAATTTGGTCCAGAAAATATTATTAGAAAAAAAGTTATTGACATTTTTATAAAATTTGAGGGTTTTGATGTTATATTTAAATAAAAGTTTTTTTAGTAAAATCTTAATTTTTTATTTTGAATAAAATATTATTATTAACTATGTATGTTATAAAATTAAATAAATAAATAGATAAATACATACAAAAAATAAATAGAAAACAATTATGAAGTAGTGATTTTATAATGCTAAAATGAGGTTTTTAGCGTCTGCGCTGATTGGAAGTATTTTCTTTTTTGCCTGTGGCCTTAAACCTGTTATTATTTTATCTGAGGATATGAATATATGATGCATCACATCTTCATTCGTCGCAATTCGGCTGCATTTTCTCAAATGAAACCTGCGGTAGGCTTTATAATCCTTATTTCGGCATTCTTGGGCTTCCTCGGAGAGCTATCCAACAGGAAATGCACAGATTTTATTTATTTCTTCTCCATGGATCAAAACCTTATGTACGGTTGCTGGCATATTGTACCATTTATATTTCTCAACAAACAGTTCAGCAGTTTCCCACGTGTAAGCTGCATATTTTTTTAAGTCTAATTGTTCATTCGACGTTATTACTTCAAGGATAACAGCAAACCGCCGAATTAGGGATTCACTAACTCCAGTGATTTCTGAAGTCATGGTTGGATTTGCAAAAAATCTTCTGGAGGTGTTGCCGTCATTACTTGTCCCCGTACCTTGTTTTACAAGATCGACAATGATGCCCAGTTTTTCACGAAACGCCTGCTGAATTTTCTTCTTCTGAGCATCTCTAATATGGCGGGTCTCATTGTTGGTTCTCCATGCTTTAAATGGCAAATTGTAGGCAACATGGAAGATACACTCCTATTTATTTTTGACTGCCCTACTTTGAGCGAAAAATAATAAAAAAAAAAAGGATTATCCCTAATCCTTTTCTTTATTTTGTATTAAGCTCTATCATATAATTCAAAATATCATAAAACTATATTATTTTTCGTTTGTTGTTTTCAAGAAAATTGAGTTGAAAGTTGAAAAATTTTCCAGGCAGAAATAAATGGTTTCGCAAAAATCGAAATTCTCAGCCCTGGGTCAATGTATTAATTTTGTTTTATTTTTAAAATAAAGTTTGACATTTTTTCTTAAAATAATGGGCTTAACTAGTTCATTCTGACAATTAATACCGAAGTAATCAAACTTTTTGGTAAACACCACCGTCAAGACGGAGTTTTTTGAAATCCGATTAAGTGAAACATTTTTGAGCATAACTTCCACATCTGCACGTATCTGCAGCTGATTTTTTCTGTGCTTTAACATGAACGTATGGAGCATATGGTGGCATACTTACTTTCTTGGTATCTTTTGGAGCTGTTTTTTAAATCAAAAAGTTAAAAAAAAAAAGCATTTTTTCTTAGTACTAAAGCTTCAGGCTACTTATAGAAGGTATCTTTTATAAATAATCAATATTTTTTTTATTTTTAGATAATCGAAAATAGACCAATTAAATTATTTAAGAAGCTAGAGAATTTATCTACAGGAACTTCGGAAAAAAATATCTCAAAATTTGTTGAAAATACGGTTCGCGATTTGAGTAAAATTATTTTTCAACTTTGAG
This sequence comes from Leucozona laternaria, assembly GCA_932273885.2. NCBI lineage: Eukaryota > Metazoa > Arthropoda > Insecta > Diptera > Syrphidae > Leucozona > Leucozona laternaria. The sequence goes on along the minus strand of OW026368.1, from coordinate 112,559,077 downwards.
GGCTTGTAAATCAGAACATACAATATATATGTTAAAAAATACTTTTAAATCATACGCTCGGGTCATCTAAGAGTACTTAAACATAAAGTTTTAAACGATAGACATGACTTTTTCAAAAGACTTTTTTCCGCTCTCGCACCACTGTGCGGCGCTACGTGCCACACAGCCGAAGCTACACTCGATGTTTTGCGCCCTTTATATGTACCTTGGCCAATATCTACCAGCGCCAATAGCAATACCCTATGCATACAGCAAGACAGAATTACGTCTTGTCTATATGTATCATCGTTATACCATCAAATCTCGAGTTTGTCTTTCTCCCGAATCCTATAGCATCTACATAATATAAATATTATTTTAAAAACTTTTTGTATTGAATTACATATTCAATGAATCAGTTGCTTTTTTAGGTTTTAAAATTACTCAGAATTATTTGTATGTATACCACAGTTATTGGCACACATACTAAGCACAATAATTTTGATAATGTTATGTATGACTAATATTATTTTGCCAGCATTATCACCGTTTTGATGATATTTTCAAATAAACCAAAAACATGAGTAAGACAAAATGAATGGGCATTATAAGTTTGTGTAGGCACAATTAAAGTATCTAACAGCGAATTGTTTTTTTTTCCAGAAACTTCAGAATTACAAAAAAAATTGAATATTTAAAAAGGCGTTAGTATTTTCGATATGTATGAATGTGTGTATATTGCAACAAAATTGAAATAAACCTCCTATAGTACGAATAAGTGTATGTATGTAAGTATGTTTGGTGTGTAAGTGCGTTAGATTTTGTACAGCGTTCACATCCAAAACAGCCATCCGATGCATTTTTTTTTTCCTGTGCGCCGAAAATTCATCATCAGCGTGAATGTGGCGAAAAAGTTTGTTAACGTCTGAACTTCCACATTTAAATTGTGTGTCACTATGAAAATAAATATTTAGCTTAAGAAAAAACAGTAAAATCTGCTACCAAATATACGTATAGGCAGTACGCAGAGAGAGTGGGTCACCGGGTTCAAAATTTCGAGTTGAAAGTTGAAAGCGGGTGGCAGTGGCGCAGTGGATGTAGTGCTTGACTGCTAACTTAGAGGTGTGGGTTCGAGCCCCACTCTAGGCAGCATTCTTTTCTATATACCCCCAGTTATACAACTGGACGCCACCTGTGGGATTCCATGCGACAATTAATACCTTATTTCTCAGTCCACTGTGCCAACAAAAATTCTTTCCTATCCTTCTATTCCTTCTAACTAGTGCCGTGCAATTCAGGTTGCATTTAAAAAAGACCTTAGGTCTTACATCCATATAGTTAAAATTATTATAATAAAAAAGTCTAATATTTTTATTTTATAAATTATCTGTAAGAACTGTAGAGGTTTTGACTGTCATAAAATGATCAACAAAATGTCAATGAAAAAATGAATGAATGAAATGTGCTTAGAACTGAAAACTTATCAGTTCCCTGGAAATAACATTCATGGTTATTGGCAAAAGTGGTTTATTTCGCTTTAATGACAGCAGCGTCCGCTCTTGGATTTGCAATTCATGCGGTTAGTTATACCGCATATAACTGGATATGTTCGACGCTGGTATATTGGGAAGATTAAGCCTGTTATCACGGAAGTTACTTTTTGGCAAGATAAGTGTAGGGTGAGGGATTTCGTGGGGGATCTTCATTCGCATTTTGAAGAAAAAAAATAAAAACCGGACTCATGAGTCTCATTTCTTGTTTCAATGAATTTTGAGGCGCATCAAAGTTTCCAATGAAAACACGATGAGACTCACCATTCAATCTTCCCTATCTAAGCAGGGTCTTAGATATATTATAATTAATTAAAATAAACGTTGGTCATGACAAAGCTCAATAGGGAAGGGACACGAGAACTTATTTTGAAGACTTATTGAAATCATCTAATACGACTTGTAGAATTAGAATTGAATTTAGAATAGATTGATTTTTATTCGGAACAATATAATATTACATGGCATTTTCCGTCCGCCAGAGTGACAATTTGGCCGTTTTAGAAAACGTCATTTGCGTCAGAAATGCATTTGTAGAATATCCATTGTGGTCGATAATGCAGATTTCTTAAGTCACATCTACATGGCAGCTGTGCAGTAAGAAAAAATGAAGGTGACGAAAGAGACAGAGCTTTTGGTCAAAAGAGTCAATTGCGTTTGCAAAAAAAATCACTTGACATTCAGCAAAAGATGTGTGCAAACAGGACGATTGCATATTTGACGATTGCAACTTCAGCGTCATAAATGACCACCATATTTACCAGTCAAATTGACTTTGTTTTGACGTTTTCGAAAACGGCCTTTTTCAAACTTAAATTTTTAAATAAACTATTTTCGTTAATTTTTTGAATTGACAAGTTTTTTTTTTAAATTACATATATATTTTGTATAACAAAAATAAAGCATAACAAAACTGCATCAAATATAAGTTTGAATTATTCTGTTGCGATATCCGCTATTTTGCAAATTTGTAATGTTTAATGCTGCGAATCAGCGCCTTATCAGATAGCTTTATGTCAAAGAAAGCGCAATAACCTTAGTTTTTTTTTTTCCAAAACAACGTACAAATTGATTCCATTTATCGATGATTTATTTAAATCACAAGGTTGAAAAGTAGGGACGTATATAGATGCAATAATTGCACGATAGCAAAGGCAGTGATGGTGAAGTGGAGGAACAAGATTTGACTTTTGAGTGATGGGCTAAATAAAATATTTTCCACCCACTCGGAAAGGAACCAGAGAAATTAGACAGAAAGAAGAGCTTACGCAGTGTTTTTACAAGCCAGCGCCAGCGTCGAATAACACATTATTCAGAAATATGAGATAGATACAATCACAACCATAAGATTTGTTTATTTCGAGATTTTAAAGCACTTTGGCAACTATGCGAGTGCAATGGAAAATCTTTTCTGCGTTTTCAAGAACAGGAGAGGATTCATAAGCCGTTTATACCTTTGGAAATGGAAAAGTACCTACTCACAAGTACTTTACCAGCCATTTCAATGGAACGCACATTTCTTCGCTAGTAAATGACATCTACTCGCACAGGAGAGCATGTGTAGATGGCAGTACAAGATAACAGTTTTAATCTACCGATGACTCATAAGTATACTTTGGCACCTCCAAAGGAACACGTCTATAATTGCTATTAGGTAGCAATTTAATGAAAATTGCCAGAGAATTCATTGAAGAATTGTTGGAATGGATGACTTGGTGGTATATTTTTAACTGTTGGTAGATGTCTAAAAATTGCTGTTTTTGGGAATAATAGTACCGTGGCGTATAATGGCTTAGTGCATTGGACTGCTATGCCGTAGGTCTAGGGATCAAATGCCAAATATTTTTTTCAGGAGTACTGCCATTCATATTACCTGTTCGAATTCAGGAGGAAATTATAGGTCCCCTCATGGTTTTGCGCCACTAATTTATTTTATTATTTTGGGTATAGAAGTAGTTTTTGCTTTACTTAATTGTTTATGGCTAAATTTTGGAGGCTCTGGCTTGTTGATGCTTTGTATCACACCCCACCGTGCTCCGAGACCCAATTAGCGCTGGATTGCGTGGTATTGATACCATAATTCGTATTGACTTGAGGGTTGAAAGTGGTTTTATTAGAGGGGTTTGCGGATATACCCTCAGACAACCTTAGTCCGCTTTCGTGCTGTTAAAGGAATCCAACGGATGCGGTAAAGGAATTAAAGTTGAAGTTAATCCTACATCCACTTCGTCGAGTTGAGGAAAGAGATATTTAGCTCAGAAAGTTTGTTCAGGTCTTCAACAAAAGCATTTCCAATGCGCCCTCATTCTGGCCAAAACAGGGCATTTACAGAGGAAGTTAACAACTATTTCCTTCTCCCGCTGGTCCCTACAACTACGACAGACTATTGTAGGCAACGCCCAGCTTTGCCGCATGCTCTCCTATTGACCAGTGACCAGAACATGTCGCAACGACCCTGGGTATGTTTCGCCAGGGTCTAACTATCAGGTCCATTGTTCGGAATTTATCATAGATGATCCATATCTTTCTGTATAAACCTACCTACGCTGCCTAACGGCCTATTTCTTCACAGAGTCTCAATGCTTGCACCGGTACTAGTCCTAAGGTTAGTACTCAAATCGGTATGAACTCATTTCTTCACACAAGTTCTAGGCCCTAGTCCTGCCAAATTGGTACCGAGTATTAGTTAGGAGTCGGTACTAGCTGGCTCCTCAAAATCAGCTTGTACCTGTAAGTATTTCGCCAGGTAGATTAATTAATTTTCCATGTCAAAAGATTTTTCCGCGTTTATTAGGTATATTTATGTACATATGAACTCTCCAAAAAAATTACGCTGTTATCCCTAAAGTAACTTAATTTTATAATCATTAAAAATGGATCAATTATTCATAAATTAATGATTTAAAGTTTAAAAGTTAATTAAATATGTATGCATGTACCTACATATGGATTTATTTAAAAAAAAAAAACTTCAATGTATAGTTCCTACCATCTACCTACTTAAAAAACCCATTAACTTCCAATATAGGTATTAAGAGATCAGACTAAATCCATCAAAAAACCATAACGGACGCTAAAACTAATGTTTAATGCTTCTATTTATTATTTAAGCTGCATCCGATAATGAACTTTACAGAAACCAAAAAAGCAACAACAACAAAAAAAAGAAAAGAAATAATTTGTGGTAAACCTTTCCAATTAGAACTGCACATCAACCAACCTGAAGAATTCTCTCTCTATGTCTGAAATCATTTTACCGCATCAGACTGTGAAAATCGCGTGATAAATGAAAATGCACCACAAATTGTTTCGGACAACGACGACGTGCAAGCAAAAACAAAAAGATCCAGCCTTAAAAGCAGTATTAATCATTTACAATTAAAGCAGCAATATAATACATTATTGTCTTTATCGTCTTAAAGAACAGGTATTATTACGTGTAGATATTGTTGAGTTTTTCAATTCTACATTATAACAAGGAGATTAGGTATAACAAATAAGTAATCGGTATAAATTAGGGTTTAAAAAAGATAGGTATACCTACCTACCTCCCTGCATAGGTTTCAAAAGTTTGAGTGACTAGGTGGTAGGTACCTACACTGATATCAAACTGAATCTGAAAGTATGTAGGTAAAATTAGTCAATGATAGCTAATAAGGCCGATTTATATTGAAAATTATTCATATCTTAACGCTTACGTAAGCACCATAGATACATACCTAAATACATAGCTATATCTAGGTATGTCGTTTATAAGAGAGACGAAGTGTGCAGTTTATTGTAAGAAAAAAAAAAAAAAAAAAAAAAGTATAAATCTGTGTGTGAATCATTTTGTGGTTTTGCAGAAAACACGTCCTTCTCAAAAACTAATGAACCCGAATACAAAGGAAGTGGGTATGATTCATGATTGCACGAGTATAAATATGGTGTGATGTCTTCTTTGTTACTTGAAGAAACTTGAAAGAACGTGTGGTATTGACCCTTTTTTGTATTCGCTGCATTGTTCACTAACCAATCAGTTTTACGAGCTTCAATATACCAACTCTATGACTCTATATCTGTAGTCGGTTTCGGTGATGTGCCTAACCTCCCTAATCCGTTTGGTTTACAAGACGTCTATAATTATTATTTGATCTTTTGAAAGGTGAATGCCACCGCCCCACCTAGTATTACAGCAGCTTTACTCCAATAATGCAGGCACTTGGCCCAGGCCAGGTCCATCTTCTCCAACAATGGTCTATCGAATCTACCACAACTAGAAAGGGTGTGGGAACAACGAAGTTCATGCATATGCATAGGTATAGGTACCACTAGTACCTATAGTAGTTGCCATTATCCAACAAGAACAACTTCTGTCAAGTGAAAACGTCTGCCTAAAAAGCTCAATCCTCCAACTCCAACTGACTGACAAGACGACTGTAAGGAAAATATTTCTCTCGCTCTTTTTCTCTCTGTTGTCTCATCATCCATCAGCTCCATTCAAATATACGATATATTTACTATGGTCATGGTGGCGGTTTCAGTTTTGCACACATCCACCCAGAGTCAGAGCCAGAGCCAGATCCACATCCATCTATCTATCCATCTTACCGCCATCCGTTTATTCTCGGCAAAAATTAGAAGACAACGGTGGCTCTGGCTGCCGCTGCCGCTGCCGAAGTCAAAGAACAATCAGAGGTACTACACACGTGTCCCTGTACACCGATACAAACGCATATAGATGCATCATCTATGTATGTATACGTATGTAAAGGTTATATGAGGACGATGGATGATGATGGTGATGAAACAGGCAGGCATTGGGAATATTGTAAAGAAGAATTCGACTAAAAAAAGCTCACGATCCTGGTTTGGTTTGAGTTGTATGCAATTTGCGTCTGGTGAAGGTTGTCTGGCTACCTTAAAACGAAATGACAAAAAAAAAATATATAAAAACAAAACAGCCATGTAAAAGATACATAAAGCCCACATCGCATAGCAGCACTCGCACGAAATTCGGCAGGAGAATGAACACATAAACCATCTCTAGACTGATGATGTTTACCATCATGATGAAAATCGATGGGTGTGATGTGATGTGATGTGGCCGTGGTGTTGTATTCATATACCAAAAACCAACACAATCTTCTGCTCTCCCTTCCAATGTGTAGTGTTTTTTTTTTGGGAAACAGACAAAACACACATTCCCATTGGCATTAAACACACAGAACAAAAATGACTAAGAGGTTTTTATTCGGATATCGTTAGCCATTCGAGGTCTTCAAGTAGCGCTCTGCCGATTCTTAACTCCATTCGCAATCGGATTTTGGAAGCGTGTGTTCTCTTCTGCCATACTACGGCATCCAAAAACCACCAAGATAAGTCACCAGTCACCACTATCATACGACTACTTGTGTTTTTTTTTTTTTTTGTACCTAATTGTAATAAGAAGAAAAAGTGAATATAATTTCAAATCATCATACGGGATCGGGATCGGGATCGGGATCGGCATCGGAACACGGTATCTGCGGTACTTGAAAGAAATATTTTCGGAATTCAAATCGAGTTTTTCTATTTGAATAGTTAAACCACCGGTACGGTATTACTGGTTTCAGCTGTAAAATAGTGAAAAGCTTTCGACATGGGTGAACCCTGTCACTGCTGATTGCCGGCTCATTATTATTTTGTTTGTGTCTTTATCACTCACTACACACACTTATGTATATTGCTTATGTACTACTATAACTAAACTCTCATGCGGGGAACGCAATTTTTCCGAATGTGTTAACCCAAAGTTTTGCTGTGAATACCATATAATATATACTCAAACTCAACTCAAGGCAAGGCAGAGGCATGCAAACACTGCCGCCGTTGCCGTCGCCGTTGTCGGTGTCGGTGTTGTCTGCATTGAGGATAGAATGGCTATAATCGCTGAATGGCTAGGACCGATGTTCGTTTTGGGAAAGTTCCTATTCTATCGTGTTGGCTGAAGGCTGGCCAGCTAGGGACAGTAGTGATCAGATCAGCACAGCACAGCACACCAACCAGAACAACTGGGGTGGTTTTAGTAGAAGAAAATAGAATCATCTTTTTTGTATATTTCCTAATAGTCTTCTTTAAAAATAAACATTTTTTTTTTTGCATTGTTGCCGTGGTTTTAGTTTATAGTCATACAAGCCACGGTCGCGTCGTCGTCGTTGTCGTTGTCGCCGAAGTACAAGTCGAAATCGTTGTCGTAGTCGTTATTCACGTCGCCGCGCCGGTCGCCGCTTTTGCTTCTCAACATTCTCACTACTGTCGTCATCTTGGTAGACGTGTACGTTCCATCGCCGCTTCCAACTCTCACCCATTCCAAATCCTCTAACCAGCAGCGCCAGAGCCGCCCCTGTGCATGTATGTATAGGCGACAGTACATATATCATGTTGCCGACAGACGGACGGAGGAAAGCTTTTTTTTTATGCACACACAAAAGAAAGACACTCGAAGTGAACTCCTTGACGGTGTGCATACTCATTTGAACGGCGACAGCCGGTCGAATTGGTTTGGATAGAAGTTCTGTGCTGTGCCTATACTTAAACTTTAACTGATATACTCCCCAGTGTTTTTTTTTTTCTTCTGACTTGTGTGTAATTAATAATTCATTTATATTTACTCAAAGTAAATATTATTTAAATAATTTCAATAAATTTAAAAATAAAACATCGATTTAATTTTAATTTAAATATAAAAAAAATAAAACTTAAAAAGTGATGAAAGACACTCGTGCGTATGTGTAACATGTGAAAACTAATTTTTTTGTGAAATTTGCAAAAAAAAAACAAAAAGTAAAGAAACTTTTGAGACTTAAAAAAATGAACTCGTTGGTTATAGTATTTATTTTTAGCCTTTTTTATTTTATACATCTACTATATAAATTATTTTATTTCTTTTTTCTTCATTCTTCATGGTATATATGACGTAAATGTTGAGGTATGTGAAAGTTATTTCCGGTACACAGATATACTATAGCTTCTTCGCAGCACAATTATTATTGTTGGGATATAATTTTTCATTCGAAAATATTCGAATATTCGAGATTAGCAGCTGTGGTGTGCTCTGTTCTATATAAATGTCTTCCAGATAATATTCTTTAAGGTCATTTAAAAATGAGTAAATTAAAAAAATCGTGCGTATGAAAATTTTCTTCAACTAGTAGAAAAAAAAAATTGAAAAGCTTTTAGTTTGTCATCTATCACTATCATCATAGTTTTGCCTGTCCTGTTGTAGTAGACGTCGGCAAAACGTATACCTACAGCTGTTTTGTAAATGAACTCTCGTCTAATGGGAGGGAAGAAGTAGACGACCCCGGTCACATGGAATAAGGCACAAAAATTTGCATTACAAGAAAGAAAGGTGCTGGTGCCTGAGCCATACGGTGATTTGCAGCTTTTATTTTTAGAGCTTTTTTCATAGATAGGTACGTGAATACTGAATACGAATACCTACTATACATACAAATTGCAAATTTACAAGTTCGTTTCGTGGCCGCAAATTTGGCTCTCTTCTGTCTGTCTGTCTGTATTTGCTCTACTCTACTCTACTCTATTCTACCTACCTTGGCTTTAAAACATTGAAGAAAGCCGGTAACCGGTAAGTTAGATTAGATTGTTCGATGGTCCTGTGTTCAGTGGTGCTCACGGCTCATCGCAATTTAATTGCCCACTTGCTTAGTCTGCAGGCTAATATAATTGAATTACCAGACCATATCATATTGAATTCTTTTTCCTCACGAATATATTCGAAGAAGCTTCTTTAAAGCAAGACAAAAAACATTGTTTTTTTTTTTTATTCGTTTTTCACTTGCCATATAGGATTCACACTGAAAACGTTTATTCTATCGTGCAAGTGAGTGTATGTGTGTCTGTTTGTAGTTTATGGTGTGTATCTGCCCCACCCAAAGGTATTTTCGCGAAAATTATTCATTTGTCATTGTTCATTTGCTGCTGCTGCTGCTGCTCTGCTACACAAACACCATTTAAAAAAAAAAAAAAATCTGGAGACGACGACCCGACGGCCGGTGGTGGCGGCTGTCGAAATGGCTAAAAGCTTACCAGTGAAGCTTTTTTGCATGAGTAATTAGCAAGTTGTGTGCGGTGTGTCAATGTAGTTGGGCACGTGTTTTATGAATGTATTTCATACCGATCGCTAGTTTATGTGTGCGGCGCAGCGATCATTTTATGTCTTTTATTTTATTGCTGCCAGAGCCCCACTTGGCAACAACGTGGTTCTGTGCACGACCGACACAACCATGGTTTTGGAATTCTCTTTTCCATCCTCTACGTACATATAGTGATTTTTTCCTTATTCAAAAGAACAAGAAGAAAAGAAATCTCAATATTTGCTCATCCAATTCTTAAATATTTTAGCAGGGTAGCAAAATTAGACATGTGTGGACCTGAAAAGTTCTACTTACGATTTTTTTTTTTTTTTTTTTTATAAAAATTCCTTTCGCGATAATTTTTTTAAATTTATTTTTTTGTCATCGTCATCATCAGCTGACATAATGCTAGATAGAATGTACAGAAGTATATGAGAAAGTAAACAGTGCGGTTTTTCCTGCTGGCTGGTCTCTTGATCAAGAAGATCTATTTTTAAAGAAGTTCTTTTTTCTATACCTACATAGGTACATATCTATGTGATGTGCTGCGAATACGAGTTCCCAGGTCGTTTTCGTGTTGAATCCTGTACATTTTTTATCTGCAACAGGTTTTTTTGCATTTTTTTTTTTTATAAATCGAGTAGATGATAGCGGTGGACAATTGGATAGTGGATGGTGGATGGTTGGGGAAAGAAATGGGATGAAAAGTTCTTTTCTCTAAAATGACATCATCGTCCAACTCGATAACTTATGACAAATGCTACAGTAATCCATTGATTCTGTAGAATTGTAATAAAAACTGCCCTCCTCTGCTGATGGATAGATGGATGATGGAGTGAGTTTGTGTTATCTTGTGATGGTTGATTTGGTTGTGTTGGCAGAGTATCACACGTTTTATATGAGAATACTTGGCCGTCCCAATACTACTTCCAACACCCGCTTCTTCGCTTCTTTATCGCCATGCCATGGTTTTTATTTTTTGCCAAATTCAACGCACTCTATGCACATACACGGTCATGCGACGACAAGTATTGCTGCGAAATCGGCATACGTGTGGGTACAAAGTCAATATAACGAACGTCGAGGTTTTTTTTTTAATCTTTTTGCATTTTTAGTTTTTATTTTTTTTTTTTATGAATTTCTATTTGTATTTCATTTTATTTCCACACAGACACACACTCACCACGCGAATATGATTTGGTTTTACTTATTTTTGGCGCATGTAATAATGGGTTTTGGTTTTGTTCCATGGAAAAGAAAAAAAGCTCTTTAAAAGGTATAGTTACCATGGAATGAGTTAGTGTTAGGTTGTAGTTGTGTAAAGTTGTCGTGATCGTTGAGATCGTTCACCTTAAATATTCATGTAGGGCTACCACAAGGTCGTTTCCTTTTTCACGAACAAGAAGAACAAACGACAAAGAGGAAAAACGAGTGTGATGTCTTTTTCCTTTCTCCTTGGTAATCTTGTTTTTTTTTTTTTTTTTTTCTTCTTTTTTTGTCAGATACATAATCCTTAAGAATTGTAAGTTTTTGTATAAATTAATATAATTTTACATACCTATGTATTTCCAGGACGCGGCAGAATATTTGCATTTTAAAAACCCTAATACTTTGCGCGCTAATCAGAGACCGGGGCTGAGATAGCATTTAATATTTAAAAGCAGTCAGGTACCTGAAGTAGCGCGCGGAGTGCTAGATTAAAATCATCATTTACATAAGTTTAATAAATAATTAAAACAACAAATAATGTTTCCTTCTCCCACAGACGTTCCTAGTCATCCTTTTATTTGACAAACTTTCCCATGTCTATTGTACTTCATCAGGTGCTCTGGTGAATACGAAACCCGGCACATGTTGAAGTACATTCAATATGCGGATTATTTTCTTCAATTTTGTTTTTTTATTTAATTGTTTAATTTTTGTTTTATTTTATTCATTTTATATATATAAATATGCTTTATTTTTTTGTACCAATTATCAATTAATTTTTCTAGTGTGAAATAGGTGGATAGGATATGCAGCATTTACCCAAGCTTACGAATGTTGGATGAAAAAGAGAGCAGTTGATATCTTACTTAAGTTATAAACATTATATAAGAACAAAATAAAATGTTTAGTGATTCAATAAAAAATGTATTTAAAATAGCTCATATACCTATAGTTCCATAGTTGTGTCATTGATTAAAACTAACTATTTACACATAGATCGTTAGACGTTACAAATACTGAGCAATTATGACTGTTTTACAAGATCATTTATTTTATTAAATAATATTAAATATATACATATGCACATATTTTTTGTTTTATTATTCAGTTTATTTTTGTTTACTTTAGTGTTAATTGGTTAAGTTTTTAGAAAAAAAGAATATAAAGGTTTAAATGTTCTAAGTAGAGCTAGCAATGAGCTCTCGGGAATAGTTTATGTGACATTCGATTCTTCTTTTTTTTTTTCTCAGATACGAACATATCGGTTTTTTTGCCTTTATATCCATATTACGATTGTAAAATGTCAATCAATTGGTAAACAATACAAGTTTTAGATCCAAAATAGCTTTTAAAGGCTTTTAAATTCATACAAGATGTTGGCATTGACTATGCAAGGCACCTTGACAATATCGTCGGCTTAGAGAGAAAAACAGCTAACTTCATTTTTAAACTTTTTTCAAAAAAAAATTCAAACAACAAATGTATTCGTAATATTTGAAGAAATCCAAAAATGTAGAAAGTTATTCTTTACATATTGTTTTACTTACTGTAAAAGAATTGGAACGATTTGAAAGCTTTTTTGTATTTTTAGGCAATTTTAAAATAATTTAAAAATAAAAGAAAGTGGAGTTAGCAGGTTTTCACTCTAAATCAATGACGATATGCATTTTTTGATATATTTTTTTTTTTGAAAAAATTCCAATCGATTAAAATTCCGATTTATTTATGAATAGATATTTGATTGGTGGATGTAGTTTCGTTTAAATAAATTTTTAATATAAGCAACAGCAGCTACTTGATCAAACAAATTTGCTGACGATATTATCAACAAACAATGGGTGATATGAACAAAACGGAGTATGTACTCAGAGCAGGTGATCCAAAAGAATCAGAGAGGGTGGTAAAAAAAAGTACCAGCTCCTGTTTCGTATGAATAAAATTTTACTCCAACCAGTGAGCACCTCCTCCTTCACACGGAGTAGATGCTCCCATACAAGGACTCAAATTCAATGGTTTTTTTTTATTATTTGCAACTCTTTTCTATGATTTATAAAAAAAAGCCAACGTAAACTTTTATTTCATTCGGTATTGATTTCGATTGAAAATCAGTTTTTCTTTAAGAATTAGGAATGTAAAAGATGGAATTTTTTTTCTGTTTTGACTTTCATTTTATTGTGAAGAATGGGAAAACGTTGCTTGATTTGTGCAAACCATCGTTCAATTATAACTCTTTCGTGAGTTATGCACTTATTGAAAGAATTTTTCTCAAGAGTATCTGGATTTTGATCACCAAGTAAAACCGCACTAGCTTCATTCCATTGCATGACTTTAAATACGCGAGTAATTTTCCAAATTCGTGAATCATGCATCAATCCTGGCCATGAAAGGTCAACACTCGTAAATTCATCTCTGGTATTGCATGTTGCCTGATCATTAATGCTGTGGAATCATTTTCTTTTAACGTACTCGTCCCCATGGAGAAAAGTTGTAAAAAGTTGTATTTTTCTTGAAATTCGCGTTTTGCATTCTGCAGTTCTTAAGTAGTTGTAGCGAATTTGATCCAATGGTTTGACTTCTGGATTATTGCCGCACTTACAAGGGAAACAGTTTTAGAGACCGTGGACTTCAGTTTGAAAACCTGGATCACCTATGAAGCGAAGGAAAATTCGTATTTTTTCAAATGCTTGTTACGGCACCACCCCTCGTTTCTAAACTATTCCCAACAAAACGATTCGCCAAGATATCCACAATTCGTTTGTTGAATCTGTGTAGAACGCGATAACCATTTCAAAATCCTTCACTTCTTCTTTTATAAAATTTGACCTTGCGGTTTAAACTTGGCATGAACTCCCCGTTTATGGAAACAAAAAATAAAGAACTATTAGCCGTGTTTTATTATCTTCTATCGGGATCCGGATCTGGATCTGGATTTACTTTTAACACGTAATACACAAACAAAATACTGGGAAATTTTCAAAATTGTTTTTGTAACACGTGTTAAAAGTAAATCCAGATCCAGATCCGGATCCCGATAGAAGATAATAAAACACGGCTATTGTCTTCAACGTTGAGCATTCAAATGAGCTAACTCACAAATAGGAGTAAGTGCTTCTCTCGATAGAGTACGTGCTTTGATTTATTCATACCTTACAATGGAGCAGGTGCTTATTTTGAGGAGGTGCTCATCAAACACGTAGATGCTCAATCCTTGATCACCTTCTCAAGTGTTTTATCCATACGAAATGGAGCACCTCCTCTTAAAAGTTGAGTTTTGAGCAGGTGCTCCATTTTATTCATACCACTCAATGTCTTATGTTTACTACACATTTCTTTGTATTATTTTTGCAAAAGAGATTGTCAATAATTAAATGTTTTATTTCAAAGAAAAACAGCGAATAAATCTTCAAAATGAATAAATAAAAACATATCTCGAGGTAACCACCAAAATAACTCTGTTCGATCACTGGTTTGGCAAAAAAAAAAAAACAGTCTTATTCAAATCTGTAACAGGAAGTTGCCAATTTCTTGCCATAGAATCCTGAAAAATCTTGTGCGATCAGCAGTTTTGTATATGATTGAGCTTAAACTATTGGTTATTTTCATGTGATAGTTAATTTTAAGGTTCGTCTTCGCAGGTCGGAGATATTAAATTAAATAAAAAATGTTTATGTTCCTAATGTATACCAATTATACTATTGGAGTGAAAATTAAATACTAACGGCAGTGTGAAATTTCAAACATTACATTCCAAATCTCCTATTTGAAACCAAAGGAAATTTATTGTTGAAGGTAAAATTTGTCTACACTGCATCAGCTTTTTCCTTTGTTATCCTATCCTCAACAATTTACAATATAGAAGTGACTAGACATGCCAATTATAATCGTTTTGGTTTATAAAAGTATTGTTTATGCCATGGCCTTCCGCCGCCGTTAGGCCATGGAATAACCCAGATTACCCGTGATTCCTAAGTTAATTAAGGGAAGAGTGTAATTGGACGACGGTTTTTAAAGTTTATATATTTTATTCATTATTATTTCTTTTTAAACTCAAAAGCCCGCTGTCTCTATGCTTGGCTGCGACCTGTGAGTTTGACGTATTGATTATTTCTAATCTATTCCTGATCATCCTATGCCTATTTATACTAAATTTTGTTATGAATTTCCATCCCCACCATTTAGACACTTGAAAGGAATATTTAGCATATTCCATATGAAAATGCATTTTTACGCAACCTAATATGAAAATGCCGTTTCATCATAATTTTCACCACTCATTGTCAAAACGCCAGAGATGTTTTTTTTTCAAATCCAGCGAAGTTCGTTTTAAACTGTTATAAATTGGCATTTCTCTAGTACCGTCTTTAAATAAAGCCGTTAAAAGATTGTGGAATGCCTAAATTTTTCATTCCACGAGAGGTGAGTAAGAGGCTTTATAGAACAAAAAGATCATTCAAAATACAAATGTGACAGGTTTTTACTTACCAGAACAATTTTGTTGGATTCAACTGTTTGTATTAGGTAGAACTGAGAAAACAGATACTCCACAGCCGCTACAAGCTTCTTTATTTGCAGAGAAGCATTTCATTACGAGACCTTATAAAGGGCTTGTAGAAATCTATTCGAAGCAATACACTATATTAGTTTTTTTTTTCGTTTTCTTTCCTCTAAGAAAATATTTTTTTCTGAAATTAAAACAAATTCTATAGATCATTATACATAGAAACATAATTTACTTACATTATAGTTTTTTTTTCCAGAATTTGAACTCAGGATGTCTCTGCTGGTTGATAGAGAGATACTTTTTTCCGCATTTCCTTTTTATTTTATTTATTCTTCAAAAATTCAAATTCATCGAAAACTAGCCCATTCATCAATAACTTATAAAAAAAAATTTTAATAACTATTTTACTAGCCTCATGGAGGCGCCATAAATCAAACTATAATAACTTAATTCTTGTCTTCAGGACTAAAAATTATTTAAATACTAAAACATATTTCGTTAGTTTTCTTCATCAAGAAGAATTACAGAAAAACTTGGTCTCTCCATAAGGTTTTATTTTTTATTTGAAACTCACAAACTTCTTTCATCTACACTAAAGCTGATTTAAGCAACTTAAATTATTGAAAACTATGTTAAGCTTTTTAAAACCACTCAAGATATGTACTTACTTGTACATACGTCGCATAGCGGGCAGAGATTTTCATTTTTGGTTGTAAAAATTATAACTTTTGAACGAGTAGATATTTTGATTTTTTTTTAAATGAAGTTGAAACCTACAGTTATCAATTTCGTGAGCATTAAACAAATTGAAACACAGTGTGTTTCAGAATTATTTTCAAAAAACGACTCAGAAGTCGTGATTTAAATAAAATTTAACACAAGGTAACTTCTAACAAACTAATCATTTCTGCAGAGTATCGTTCTTGGAGATCCTTCTTAGTTCGAACGTGCCTGTGTGAAAAAATAAGGCGATCGAATTAGGCTGCAAGCATCTGGAATAATCTTTTAAACCTAACATGTATTTTAGTACCTTTACTTGTTATAGTATTAATTTTTTAGATTCCTCAGCTTCTTCTGACAATTCTCCAATTGGTAACAACTGATACTCGATCATACCTTGTCCATGCGCCATTATTTTTATTTTATGAAGGTTTATGTTGCTTCTGGTGATATTTTTTTCTCAAACAAGTTCTTTTTTAAATGAATACGCAAGTTTCAATATGATTTTGCGTGTGAAAGAGATATTCTATTGATTCTTCCTTATTGTCGAAGTTTTTTTGAGTACCTACGCTTACAAATTGGACATGGCCGGGTCGACTTTGTTTCAGTTATTTCATTTAGAAGTATTTCATCGATCATAGTTAAACAAAATTCGTGATTTACAATAATAACTTTTCGTCATTAACTTTAAATTCAGTTGGTAGAAGATTAACAATTTGTCTTTTGATGTCGTTTACTGTACTTTTAATGAGATTTTTTTGCATACTGGAACATTATTGGTGGGCAGATCTGGACTGATGATGGACGAGGGTTCTTCCAATATTTACCACTTGAACTTTTAAGCCTGAAATGGAACAACTGAAGTCATGAACATGTTGGCATTTATTATTGCACCGCTATCTTCTGTAATTATTTTCTGTTTAAAGGCACTTTGCCCGGATGATCCATCACAACCCTATTTGCTAAGTAATGCTAGACTTAGAAGATTATGAGATAGTCAAAAAATCTTTTTTATAAAAACTGCAATTTCAGCCATAAATGAATTAAAAATAACTTTCTTTAATAAAATGGGTCTAAAAACCCAAAGCAGCAGCTGGCTTTCTTAGTAAAAGTTTCAGAAATAGTCACAGAATTAATTTCCGTTGACCAAAAACTTTAAAAGGTTTTTTTATAACTCAACTCAAAGTAAAATAATTTTGCCAAAAACAGCTTTTCGAAAATCTTTAAATTTTCCAATACAAAAAAAAAAATGGGCCATAATTGAAATGAAAATGTGCCTTTTATAAGCACAAATAAAAAGCAACAATGATTTTTCAACTTAATTTTTGTTTTTTACGCCGAAACTCTAATTTTTTTTTATTTTAAAATATGGTATTTTTGACTACCTGTATCAGCCGAACCCATCGACCAATTTTAAAATTTCATATAGGAGAAGGCATGCATTGATTTCTTTCATCAAAACTAATGCAAGCAGTTAGTTGTTCATACTTCAAGTAGCATCTTGTGCTTTGCTGTAGAAAGAAAGTATAGGAATTACGAAAAATTGCAATTTCCTTTTTTAACATCACAAACTCAAATGAATACAATACTGACCACCACAAATTGTTTCGCCAGCGATGTGTGAGCAATTCACATAAAATTGTGTGTTTTATGCCTGCGATGCGAAAAAAAAAACTCGCTAAACAACCCTTTTTCCTCCGTTACACAACATCCAACCAAATCATGAAAAATGCCAAAACTATGTTGATATCGCTAGTGAAGAGGAATGTATATATCTTTTCAAGTATTTCGTTTCCTTGGCAGGATAATTCTACCTGATCTGAAATGAGACAGTTATTCAAATTCTTCTTCATAAAATGGAAAAATTAAATGAATTCAACGCAAAACCGGATGCGACGATAGAAGGAATTCTATTTATGAGCAAAGTGATTTCATTACAAAATATTCATCGAGAAAGTGTGCAGGTGCTTCCTTCCAATGACAAGTCCGTGTTAAATTCATGATAGGATTCCGGAGGAAAATCATGGGAGGGAAAATGCTACTTCTTCAGAAGTGAATTTTCGGAAATATCTTACTGGGCTGCCAAGCTATTCAGCCTTATTCCGTAAGGCGTTTTACGAAAACGACAGTAAAACGACACAGCCCCTGAAGAAGTTAGCAATACTAACGAAACGTTGCCAAAAATATTGCAATAGAAAATTGTGTTTATTCGAATTTTTTACAAACAGACCAAAATAGCCTAAAAATATAGCGGAAAAGTTATCCGAAAAAAAAACGTCAAAAACAACATTATGAATAATTATTATAAAATCAAAAAACTTGAAACCAAAAACTTTGTTGGGAATTCCTGATAAACCAAACTAGTTTAAATATATGGTGTAAATTCATTTTGTACTTTATTTTTTTTTTGTTTTAAACCAGGGCCTAAAGGGTTAAATAATAGCATAATGACCTTCTACCTGAAAACGCCTACCTCTTTTGAAGCCATCGGCATTTTAAGTATTCAGTTACATTAAAGTAAAAAACAGTTTCTGGATGAAGGTATAATTGAAAATATCGAAGAATATAGACATGAAATAGATTTGATAGATTTTTTGTATTTTTTAGCGTTTTACTCTTAAGTCGACGATGTTTCAATGAATAGTCAACATTTTGTAGAAGAAAAAAATTCAAATGGAAGTCGGTTCAATACAATTGATAAATATTACAACAAGTATATGGGTTTTATGACCTCTTTTTTGCTAATATGTGCATCTATTTTCTTGTTTGTTTTTTATATAGATTTGAAATATATTACATTATCTACCTGATGATGTCCATAATCATGGACGAAACGTTGTAGACAACAAAACTATGTGTTTCATTTAATTGAAATATAAATTTACCTAAAGCCCAAAAAACAACAACATAAATATTACAACATGCATTGGGATAGAGCTGTCAGCTGATCAGATTCTGAATCTAGTCACGGTTTATGGACTTAAGTTTGAGTCCCCGTATGTGAAAAATAAACGAACAAACTACCCACACTTAGCACTACCATGGTTCCCATGAAATAGCTATAACTATAGTCTTGGCGGCAGTAAAATTTTGTTGGTGTTTTATTCAAACAATTCCATAAACAAAATTTAATTCTTAATAACTTTGTCTTACATATTTAGATTCTAGAGGGAGAAGAAAGATCTTGATCCTATACAATTTTGTCTCGTCTTGATCCAAACTACACGCCATATCTTTTTTTTATGTGTTATGCGAATCACCCTGTATACAATTTTTTTAGAACATTATATGAAAGATCAACAGCAAGGTCAAGTGTAGTTAGGGATTTACAATTAAAATCAAAAAAAAATCTGAAATTCGAATTCAAAACCGAGCTTTTGTCTGGGTAGCGGGGTTGTAAAACAATGAAATATTTTGTGAATGCAGTCTTCAAAAATATTTCAGTGAATTCAATCATTGATTTATTGAAATGATGCCAAAGATTGCATTCATAAAAGATTACATTCTTTTATAACCCTTGGTGATAATGGTACAAACTGCTGATGACGATTGTTTTTAGGATCCGATGATAGAAAATAACATCCAAGTATTTATAGTAGTAAAGTAAAGGCTGTCCCAAACCAACGCGAAACTTTCGCGCGAATATGCGACGACTGAATAATGTTCGAAGATTCGCATCGCGCCAGTGTGGGTGCTCCCATTAATCTCCATGTAAATAAATTAAGACAGGCGGAAGTTTCGCCGAATGTTTCGCGTTGGTTTGGGAGAGCCTTAACGGGTTGAGATCTGATCGATTAAAGGTCTAAGAAAGTGTGAAATGTTTTTAGACTATCATGGAAGGTTTCAGGATGCTTTCGGCTATGAAGAAGAAGATGTATGTAATACAAAAAAGTCCAACTTCATTCTAGATATTAAATTTGGAGCTTCTTTGTAGATTTTGCGGAACCAATTAAAAAGACAAAAAAGCTTGAATGGAGTAATGGATTTTAAAAATTTTAATACATACCATTCCAGTTCTCTTTTACACTAATAGTTTGTGTATTTATTATTGTTTTATATTATATATTTGTAAACAATCAACATAAAACACAAATTGAAATTTTTAATTATGTTTTCGTACACTAAAACAATCTTTTTTGTTTAATTTATCATAACTTAAAAGCAGAAAGAACAAACACATTTATAATTCATAAACAATAACGCGGTTGCAGAACAATTTACAGAAAAATCAAATTTATTCTAAAATAAAATCCAAAGTAAACAATTTACAATTTTTTAAATCGACACCGCCAGACACAAAAATGAAATCCCGTTACATGAACAGATTTTGCGTTCAGGGTAGCAGTGATTTGAGTGATTGAAATAAGGTACGTTCAATTATGAAAGTCTGAAAGTTCAGATCTCAATTTAGGTTTGTTCGGTAATTTAAATTTTTTTTATAATTAAATATGTCTGATACTACACGACGACTTTTGTTTCATCAAATTTTTTCAACATAACGAGTGTAAAAGAGAAGAAAGATTAGATGAAACTGCCGATATAAGGTAATTTTGCAAATTTCAGGTTGGACCGTATCTTTCAACCTGATTACCTCATTACGAAATGTGAATTTATATGGGAAAATTATTTCATTTGGTAATTTCAACCAAATTTCCACGAAATTAGTATGGAAATTACTTCCCAACCTTACGAACACACCCATTTTAAAAGCTTTGAACATGTGTTGTTTTGAAATGTCAAACTCGATGTATGAAAAACAGAAAGAGAAATACAACAAAAAACAAGTGATTGGCGGGAAAATCAAATTAAAAATGGAATGAGCTGTCAAACGAAACTAGCAAATTTGAGATGAAAACACTTTTTCTGTAATTTGCGAGCTTATCTCATAGAACCGCAGTTAGGGCACGGTCAATAATTTAAAGAGATTTGTTGATATTTCTTTTCACACGTCTTGTAGTGTGCTTTAAACTATTGCTAGATTTACACGACTGACAAATTGGCTGTTTTCTGTCAGTATACTGCCAAAAGAATGAATTTTTCCATTGTTCTCCCAGTTTTTTGACAGTCTACTGTAATAATAATGTCAATTTGTCAGTCGTGTAAGTCCAGCATAGAAATTTTGAAAGAAAATTACAAAAAATCTCTTCAGTTTTGTTTCGAGTGATAGCTACATTTTATAAGCAGTTTAATGAAAATCTCCAGCAATCTGTTTCCTAGTTTGAAAGGAAATGTGTACATTCATAAGACAACTAAATCGAAAAAACTATGTCAAAAAAACTGCTTAAAATCGTTGACCGGGGCCAATTTGCTCACTTCTCTTGATTCGTCTCTTTCTCATCTTAAAACAAAAGTCTGTCCCCTTTCACACGAGGAAACTGAGTTGCCAGCAACAATCAGTTTGTTGGTGAGAAGGGCAAGAAGTAAGAGGGGAAAATGAAATCTCCCCGGTCAACGATTCGAGGAGATTTTTTTGACATTCCTCTTCACACACAGACTAGAGTGTGTTTAACCAAGCTATTTTAAAAGGAAAATACAGAAAGTTTCCACGATTTTGTTTCTTCGTGTGAAAGGTACAGGAGATTTTTAAGGAAATTAAAAGAAAACGTCAAAAAAATCTCTAGCAACTTGTTTCCTCGTGTGAAAGGGGACTTACGGAGGAAAAAAATCTCCTCGTGTGAAAACTGTCTACCAAAGAGGCATTTAACTTTAATTAAACAGAACTATTCCTCCATTTTCAAGAACTTGACGCTTAATAAAAGCTCTTTTCACCTACTCAAAGCTTTCACAGTGCTATCGCAAGAAAACAAATTAGAAAAGCTTTTATGTGAATATGAACTGTCATCAGGCCGTATGACCTATCAAAGAATTTCTAAGGTCGGTTGCGAAAATTTTGATCGCGGGTTTCCAAAAAATTAATCGGCGTTAAAAATTCTACCCAAATCGCCTTCGCTTTTGTTTTTAATTAAACAAAATAAACCTAAACAAAAAGTTTCTTTAATCCTTACACACAGACTTCACGAAATAGTTAATCGACGAAAATGCTACGAACCATTGCCATTCGCAACGAATCGATTCTACGGGGATCTCTGTCCAATGCTGTACGAAGCAGAACCAGAGTAGCCCTTCGTCTCCTCACCACCCAGGCCACACGCAAACAACAAATCTTCAGGTAAATATCATTTGTATTTTCCAATAGAATCTCGGTGAATTCATCTAGGAATTTAGTTTTCAATTTTTTTTTTGGTATTGCCATTGATGTAAGGTAAGGTTAGAATTGTTGTGTAATCTTTCGAGAGGGAGAAAAGCATTTTTGCCAAAGCTGCTTACTGCTGGCTGCTCTACAAACGTCAGATGCATAAATGAATCAAATGCCAATTCTATTTGCCATTTCCATGCTGGCACAAGTAGCTAAGCTAGTTCGACTAATGCCGAAGTCATCGTGGTTTATTGATCATTATTGGGGCTTTTTGTTGAATCGCGCGATACTTTCTTATCATTTTATCAACAATGAGAGAGAGTTGTTGCTTATCATATTATCAACAATTAGAGAGAGTTGACCTTGTAGACTCTCTCCACTTTAGTTAGATGAATTGTGTTTACGCTGATACTGTGTCTATAGAACTTTGGTGGTAATTTGCATTCTAATTTTCATCGTTCATGGTCTCTCCTTACGACATCATAAATGATGGCCCGATTGAATGTATACCTACATGATAGTGATTTTGAGTAGGTATTTCTGCTTTCGATTGCGACTGTGATGTAAGAGTAGACAAGAGTTCATAATATGAATTAAGAAGAAATATCTGCTGATTATAGTAAACAAATTGTAAATCTCAATGAACCTTAAAGTCATTATTACGATTCAAATCTATTAATCAATCATAATGCTGATATCAATATGTGTGCGTATGTATGTATTGAACTAATTAAATAATGAAAAATTGTCATTTAACGCTTAAAATTGTTATCTAAAAAATATCTGCAATTCAGCAGGAATTATCAAAATAGAAAGCTAGATACTTATCATCTTATTTAATTTGGTACAAGAGCTTATACCGTTTTAACGCAATTATTATGTAGGTATCTAAAGCAAAATAGATAATTAATTAAGATTTTGTTTTTTTTCTTAACTATTGAAGCTTATTGTAGTTGTAATTAAAGTAAATAAATAAGGTATGTACCTAATATTCGATTTGACAGGAAACTATTAAGTGCAACAGCTCGTGGAGAACAAGGGCTGGTGACTTACTTTCTTAACAATTTACGTGATAATCGTCAATAATGGAGTGGACCTACAACTTTTTACTGAATTTCGGATTCGGCTCGGATGAGTGGCACTTAATTATGACAATAGATACTCTAGGAGGAATAAATATTTTTCTATAACGTGGGCAAGGCTTAAATTCGAGCCTATACCTCCAGCGTTGCTCTAAAAATCGTCCAAAAACAACAATTCTTAGCTTTTTATCATATCTTCTACTTGCCAAACTGGAAAACCCCTCATAATTGTAATTTTTTTTAAGCATGATCAATTTAACTAGCTCGACTTCTTAAATATTTAATAAGTAGGTATATCAGAACAAAATAGTTCAAAAGAATGATAGAAAAAAGGCTAGACAAATTCAAAGTCTGGCGCAAGGCACCTTCAAGGGACCCAATTGATATGTAAGACTAAATTTTAATTTTGTATCCGTTTTCGGTATACTGTTACTCACTAATGCCGAAGCTATTGGTTGCAAGACTTGAATCATACAATTTTCTTTTGTTGATTAACTTCCACACCAATAAAATTTATGTGGAATCTTACACGTATGTATAATAGAGGCATTACAATTATTTAAAAACATAGAGAAACCTACGTTTGAAACAATAATCTAATGTATAAAAATGATTCACACAAAATTGAGGACGCGAATTGTTATTTTCTCAATGGGTAAAATAAATTATGAAGAATATCTATTCATATATCTGAAATTGGAGTTTAGAATCTGAGATCAAAGATTGAGCACTACTTAAGGCGTCTTTCCAGTCCATACTACGAGTATGTTATCTACCAAACAAAACCTCTAAGATTGTTTAAAACAATTTTACACTTATTGGATTTGAACAGGTGCAGAGTTCTAAATATGCAATTGCATGTACATATTTAGAATAGTATAATAATGTCCGATTGGATCGCACAGATTTGCTCTTATGGCTTAGCATGGAAGATGTAAAGTCTTAGAGCCGTTTGCTGATACGAAACTTAAATATTTATGTTCAACTTAAACGCTTATTTTCCTATTAGAACTCAAGATATAAGCTTTTTAAGCGAACCTTATTTTGGAGATTTGATGCAAAGCAAAAAGTAAACAAAAGTCTCCAAAAAAATCTGAGAAGGTTCGCTTAAAAGGCTTATATCTTGAATTCTATTAATCGGATCGTCAAGATATAAGTCTTTACACTAAGGGAAAATGCATCATTTTCTATTTTCAAAAAATGAATTTAAGCGATAATGCTTCTGAATTTTTTTGTTAAAATCGCTATTTTCAACGACCTACCACCCCACCGGCGCCTAATAAGGTGCCACTTATTCCGGGAAGTGTCGACTGTGAAACTGGACCTTAGTATATCACTTAAATAAGCTTACTTCTAATTCTTTCGCACTTCTCGATTCTCTTTGAGGAGGACAAAGGGATGAAACATATGGTTGATAGATCACAATGGACCAATAGGCCCCCGTGAACGCAACAGCCTTTCGGGCTGTGCACGCATCTCCTAACTTATGGTTGTTAAATTGTAGGTTATATTAAAGATATATTTTTCCTTAAGGCTGGCTGCACCATCACGTGTTCGTACTCTTATCAACATCGAAGCTTAGTACGACAAGTCAGTCAATTTTAATCAGCATGATGTTTTCTTGTTCTCGATAGTATTTTTTTTGCATTCCATGTTCAGAAGGTTCCCATAAAAAATGAAAAAAGACCATGAGTTATTTGTTCGCGTACATCCCAATTAGTTTTAATACTTGCAATACACATGATTATCATGAGGATAAGGTCCCGGCATGTTCTCTGGGTGTCTGTTCGGGCGTGATTTGGTTTTAACGATTTCAGCAAAGGAATTTTAACCAGCTTGGTTGGGTTCTGAGTCTACAACTCAAGTAAGAACTTTTTTATTTCTATATATGTATATGAAATTTGTAAGAAGACGGTTGCAAAATTTATAGAGATTTTCAACGAATCTCCAGTCACTGGTGGGGGAGGCCCAATAATGATAGAACCTGTCAATTTTTCCAGTGAAAATCTCTTCTAAAGACCGTGTCAACGTGAATGTCCCATTTTACATCTTTTATTATTATTTTAAGCATTCCACACATAATCATATTTTATATTTCAATAATCTCATCATTGTGTTATTTGTTTAATCTTTTCAGATTATCAGATTATCAACTGAAGAAGCCACAACAATCTTTAATATGGAGTACAAATTTTGTTCGCGCCTACAGCGACCTGCCCGATCACATCAAAGTTACCTTGCCCGCACTTTCACCAACTATGGAACAAGGTACCATTGTAAGCTGGGAGAAGAAGGAAGGTGACAAGTTGAATGAAGGTAAATTATTTTTAATTCTAATTTGAATACAAAAAAATCAATATTGAAAATGTTTCGTTAACTTTTTTAAACAAAAAAAAGGTGACTTGTTGGCCGAAATTGAAACAGACAAGGCTACAATGGGTTTCGAAACACCCGAAGAAGGTTACTTGGCTAAAATTATTGTGCAAGCTGGTGAAAAGGACGTTACCATTGGAAAACTTGTATGCATCATTGTTGAAAACGAAGCCGATGTGGCTGCGTTCAAAGATTTCAAAGATGATGGTGGCGCTGCACCAGCTCCCAAAAAAGCAGCCGAAGCACCAGCTGCAGCACCAGCAGCAGCTCCTGTAGTCGTTCCCGTAGCAGCTGCCGCTCCAGTAGCAGCTGCACCAATGACAGCTGCAGAACAAAGTGGTAAGCGAGTTTATGCTAGTCCGATGGCCAAGAATTTAGCTGAGAAGCAAAGGCTAAGATTAGAAGGTATGGAGTGATTAATGTTTGAGTTTTTCCTAACAATGTGAATGACCCTTGCCGTGTTTGCTTAATACTTGCGTGTAGGAAAGGGTAGTGGCATATTTGGTTCAATAACATCCGCCGATCTTGCAGGCATGAGTGCTGCAGGTGCTCCAGCTGGAGTGGGAGCAGCAGTTCCAAGTGGACCGGGTGCATACATCGATATCCCAGTATCAAACATTCGAGGGGTTATTGCCAAGCGATTGAAGGAGTCCAAGCAACAGATTCCGCATTACTATCTCACTGCCGAATGCAATGTAGACAAGGTAAGTTCAATTCACATACAATTTCGAGTAGAATTAAATGCATTTTTAACTTTCCAAAAGCTCCTGAAATTGCGTGAGAAAGTCAACAAAAAGCTCGCAAAGGACAATCTTAAAGTTTCTGTTAATGATTTTATCATCAAGGCCACTGCCGTAGCATGCCGTAAGGTTCCAGAAACTAACTCTTATTGGATGGACACCGTTATTAGACAGTAAGTTCAAGAAGTTCGCAAATTTTTCAATAAATAACTGAATTTGTCAATTTGTATATAGGTTTGACAATGTTGACGTTTCTGTAGCTGTTTCAACAGAACGTGGGCTTATAACTCCAATTGTCTTCGGTGCTGACAGAAAGGGTGTAGTTGATATTTCCAAAGACATCAAGGCCCTAGCCGCCAAGGCACGTGATAACAAATTACAACCCCACGAATTCCAAGGAGGCACTGTCAGCGTTTCTAACTTGGGAATGTTTGGTATAAACTGAAGACCTGTACATAAGGGAGCGGCCAGGGAGTGAACAACTCCATTAGTCGCTCTCATCTGATTCAATTATTCATATATTAATTCTTTCTAGGTGTAAACAATTTCTGTGCCGTTATCAATCCACCACAATCTTGTATCCTTGCCGTAGGAACGACATCGAAGAAGCTCGTTGTAGACCCTAATGAGCTTAAAGGGTAATTTGAACATTTTGTCCGTTGTTTACTTTTTTAATTATACATTGATTTGATATTTTTGTTTAGATTCAAAGAAATCAACGTTCTTACCGTAACATTAAGTGCAGACCATAGGACCGTTGACGGCGCTGTTGGTGCCAAATGGCTACAACACTTCCGTGAATTCATGGAGGATCCAGCATCAATGATATTGTAAATTAAACTACAACCCTAAATTTCAACTAAGGAATCCAAACATAACAAGTTGTTAAGTTATTCTGTTGAATAGTCTATAAATCTCCTGTTATTAGGAAAACACTGGCGAATTTTCGATTATATATTTAATTTTGTTTTATTGTAATTATTTTGTTTCATTTAAAACTGTTTACTCAGTTTCAATAAGTTGCATTTTTAAATGAATCGCTAGAGGGGATTTATACAAAAAAGAAAAAGAAAGAAAATCAAACAAAAATGAAATATACATAAATAATTTCCTTAGAGTAATTTACATAAACGTCCCACAAACAGGAAACATATAATATAATGAAGTAAATAAATACATATTTATTACAAAAACAACAACAACAAAATAATTTGGGTTTTAAATCAAACACGAATTAAATGAATGTTGAAAATTCATATAATTTTGTATTATTTGAATATGGTGTTTTAAGGTGAAGCGATTGTAAATTTTATTCAATTTTGTATCATTAGCTTTAAAAAACAATATAATATTCAAAAAGTCGTCTCTGAAAGCAGTTAGTATGCAGTATGCATCTCCTTTTTTAGATTTGCAATAACAAAAAGATACAAAGAAGTGGTGGTGCTCAAGAGTAAAGACGTAGCTCACTGGTTGCACTGTGCCAAAAGAAGAAATGCCAAATTTCTGTCAAAGTATTTGACGCCTATTTCCATTGATTATTTAATGGCGCAGCAATGGTTTCCAAGTGCATAATAATAACTAGATCTTAAAAGTAACTTACAAGTGGATCTCTTAGATCTTTTTTAAGTAACAGTAACAAACAAGAATTTTATTTTAGACGTGCGTTGCATGCATGAAGTTAATTTTGATATAATCTTCAAAGAATATTTAATAAGTTTTGTTAAGATTTTGTTAGTGCATCCAGTACTGCTGCTGCTATTTTCGTAAAAGCTTTATCTGCCAAATTTCCTATTTATAGATGAAATACAAATGTTTGACGTCGAGGTATTATGTATTTCCAATTTAATTTTTCATATCTTTTTTGTTGCTATAAGTTAGATTGCAAAATCATGCTAAAAGTATATTTTTTAAGCACTGTTTAATAGATTTATATGTACCTATTGTTAGGATGGTTCTTATTTGTTTTCGTTTTTGCTATGATCAAGTTTGCAGTCCTCTAAGTCAATTCCATGTTACAGACATGAATTAAGATGTTTCTCTTTACATATTTAGAATTTTCGAAGTAAAGACAACTTATATAAAGACATTAAAAAAGTGATGAGAAATAAAAATCCAATGAGAAATACTACTTTCAAGTTAACTTTAAATAGTCTTTAGTCCACAAAGAATGGCATTTCGTCTCGGCGATCTTACTTGGACTCATCAGTAGTTGAGTAGTGGGGAACTTATCAATGCGCAACTTTTCTAAGTGCAGTTTAACTGAGGAACATACCATATTTGTACATTATGTGTATCGATTTAAATTTACAGAGTATTTTACATTTTAGATTTTAATAACATTTGAGATATTTTTCTAGGAATTTCAATTAATAAGAGATTTTGCATACAAACAAATTTGTCTTTTGAATAGAGTAATATTATTTATGTTTCTAATACTGGATGGAAGATTGTTGAATGCTTGAAGTCCCATCTAGAGGATGCTGTTAGGGTTAGGTTAAATTATTCGATGTGTCTTAGGTTATATTGAACTTCTCTTCTTTCAGGGCCCGTGTTACGAATTACGATTATCGTTCAAAATCCGTCGTTATCTTTATTTTCCGATTACGATTTACGATAGTCGTTTTTGATTACGACTGGTTTTTGTGGTCGTTTTTTATACTTATGGATCGTGACTTAATGTAGTTGTCACTTTATTTATGTTTGCTTGGTTCTGCTGTTTTTTTTATTTTATCGGCATAACTTTCAGACATCCATTCTCGTAAATCATAATCGGTTTGTGTCATGACTATCGTTTTCTTGGGTATGGTTTTGTTTTGCCTTTCGTTTCGTAATTCTTAATACGGGCCCAGGAATGCTTGATTGAAGATATTTGGGTTACAAGTTGTGTTTTATTTTAAAGACAAACATCATTGACATTATATAAAGACTGGGCAATATTAAGCCATTTTAGTGCCTCAAGCTTCGACGAAACGGAATTTAAACAATCACACTTAAGGATAATTCGCATGCGCATGGCTTTGTTTTGCAGTTTTTGAAGCCTGCTCTTTTGGGTGTTGTTCCACAAATATAGTATACTATTCGAAATGGGGCTTCACAGTGTACATACATACATAATGTTCTTTTATTTCACTGTTTTTACAGATATTTCTGTGCGTCCTTTTTAAGTCACCTAATTTTGTTGACACTTTTTTAAGCAATGGTGGAAGCGGACAGATATGAATAAAAAAATATTTAATAAACAAAAAGTAAAGTTCTGAAATATATCAAACATTTTCAAATTCTCACATGCAGAGGTTTGTTGCTGAACATAAATTTTAGAAATTTTGCGGTAAATTTCCCTTTTCTTACATACCGCCTCCACTGTGCATCAACGATGTCCAACATCACAACCACAATCCAATCCACAATCTGACTTGTATGTATAATGTCACCACATGACATGGATTTTTGTGCCTCCATTGGTTTTTTTCTAGACATGTTCATAATCCGTGCATCATTCATGCCCAGTGGAGGCGGCATGTTAGGTTTATAGCCGTTATGGCAGCTAAAGGTTATTTGAATTTTATGTTGATTTATTTGTTTGAATTTCGACCATGGGCGAAAACTAGTTGCAATAAAATTGTAAGAAGTAAGATTTTCTATAGAAAACATTTAAATATATTTTTTTATATCAACCGTAAAGGCGAAATCAGAACGTCTTTCGACATGGATTGTTTTAATTGATATTTAAAAATAACTTAATTCAGAAAACACATATTAGCACCAATATCTTTTTTACCTACCGTTATATTCGGCCTAATCACAGGCCCCGTCGTAAGAAATTCGTACTACAAATCCCCACAACAAGTGTCATATCTACCGTCCTAATATTTAGATATTTTACCAAACAAATTCTGAGTGGGTGAAAAGTCTTATCGGTAGGCCCCCAATTCTTTTCAATATTTTGTTTACGACGGAAGCTATGCTACTTTTTTTCGAGATTCGTAGTACGAATCTATTACGATGGGGCCTGTGATAAGGCCGATTAATTTTTGGTAACTGTTGCGTATACATTACACTTTTCTGATTTGAACTTTTTCTTGATTAACTTATATTTTAAAGAAAATATCGATTTTTGAGTGAAAACGAAGTAAAATTTTGTACATATATTCTATAATCATACATATACAATTCAGGAATTCGTCCAAGCAAACCTTCTGAATTCGCATACCTATACAAACATACAAAAGTTATTAAAATCATAAGTACTTGCAGAATTAAAAGATAACTAGTAGATTTGATTATTTTAAAAGTGTTTATATCACTGCAAAAATAATAAACGTTAGTAAATCTAAAAAGAAGAGGTCCGAAGTGACTTTCATGAGGAACTCCCGAAAAATTCTCTGTTTTCTACCTGGTCAAATATATTTTGGAAATTAAATAAAATCCAAGAGATGAGTCCGAGGGAAACCCAAATAAATATTATTTGTAATCCAAACGTGGTAAAATTAATTGATCAATAATACTAATTTATAAAAATACTGCGCCCGTACTACGATTATTATATCTATCATTCAAAATCCTTCGTTTTTTTTAACGATACTCGTTTTCTTTTATGACTGCTTTTTGGTCGCTTTTTATAGTTTTGACTCATGACTTTTTGATGTAGCTGTCACATATATTTATTATGTTTCTTGTTTGGGTTTGGTTCTGTTGTTTTTTTAATTTGATCTGGCAATATTTTCGGTCTGTGTCATGATTATCGTTTTCTTGGGTATCGTTTCTTTTTTTTACATTTCGTTTCGTAATTCGTAATACGGGCCCTTGCATTTGGTATTTTAAAACACAATTTCAATATATTAATGAGCGGTTCATGTTTGTCTTTAAAAAATGCTTTTAATTTATTAAATTAACAAACCATTCACAAAGCCAGTTGATACAAAAATGATAATTATACGGACACCTTAAATGTCATTATCTTATAAAAAAATTAAACTCACAGACGACTGAACTGGTACGCTTTGTTCTTAGAAGGGCTTTCCTCTAATATTTCTAGGAAAATACATTAAACTTCACAACTGTAAAAGCAATCAGCAAAGCAACAACAGAAAAAATGGGAATTATACAGAGCCCCAATTTTTGCAAGTATTCGAATTACCAAGGTTGTACTGTATCGAATATTAATTCTAACTTGGGTTATAGTCTATAAAACGTTATAACGTAGTTGAAAGCTTATGCAGAAATGCAATTAATTTTTTTACAATAAAGCCAAATCGATCGGTTTTGCATGAAGCCATGATCATACGCAGTTAAATGTCAGCACTACCTGTTTTCAGTTTATAAAGGTAATAATTTTTACCATACATTCGTTTAAGCTGCAAGTGTATTTTGACATGCAAACAGAATTCTTTGATACGAGTCGTGTTAAGATGTTAAGACGAAAAATTCAAACGAATTTAAGTAAAGTTTTTTCTCTTTCGATTGTTGTTTAAAACTTAATAATGGTAAACTAAATGGGCTATCAGTTCATCCCCCCAATCCGATTTAGCTAACCAGTATACTTGAAAATCACAAAGTATTAATAACTTAAGACTATATAACGCCACTACTTTCCTAAGAATTTAACTAATCTACAGGCAACAACCAACAATACCATTAAATTGCTCATAAATGTACGTACATATGTATATTAACCAAATTCATACACACATACATACATATATTTCAAACTTGAAATATTTAAGCTCTTTTTGGCTTAAGTCGGTGAATTGTGACACATTTCAGTTTTCTTATTATCATACCTAAATAACCACAATTTAGATCTCTTAAATTTATATTTCGCATTCAAAATCGATTCTAAGTATTCGCAGCAAAAATACAAAAAGTGCCAATTTTTACTTAAATTCTCTCTACTATAAAGTTATTAAACACGTTTATTATAATAAATTGCAAACTAATTAATAAATCATTCATATCAATATAGTACATACATATTTTCTTTTCAATCTAATTTAAACTATTAACAGTATAATATATGTACATAAATAAAGGTATGGTCAGGCCCGGCAGATCATCTTCAGTCTGAGTGGGTGGTGGACATAAAATATAAAACCAAATATTGTCGAATCAAAAGCTCACCAATATAAAAAGTTATAACATATTCATATTAATTTGTTCTATTAATTTATAATTTTATATAAGATTTTGATCAAACTTGAATTATGATAGTAGGGAAGATGCAAAAAGTGAGTCACTCAAAAACATCCGCCTCTCTGTTTGTTCCGCTACAGTCTAAATATATGGAACGATTTTCTTTAAATTTTGTTTACCTATCGTTTTTTTTTTACTTTCCCCGGATACGTTTTTTTTCATTTTTTTAAGTCAAAAAATAACGATAGGTACCTGTCATACAAAATTTTTCGGGCCAAAAAGGAAAATCTTATTTCTCTCAAAATCGGCTCCTCAAATTAACAAAAAAAAAAATTACTTAATTCTAAAAGGTACATGCTACCTTTCAGTAAAACAAATTGTTCCGAAAAATGGTTATTAACGGCACCTCCCAAAGTACCATTTTTTGGATTTTTCGCTTCTCTCGAAAACGATTAAACTGATTCTGATTCAAAATAGCTTTTAATGGCCTTTATTTATTTATTTATTTATTTACTTGTTGACATACACATTAAGAAAATAACTCTTATAATTAGTGATGTTAAAATTGAGATAACAAAATTATAAAAAGACGAAATAAAAATATATACTAATAAAGTAAATATTTAACGTTGAATTAACAATGATAAGTGAACAAAAAAAAATAAAGTTATTCATTCAATATTTGTAGATATTCTATAAACATACGCCACTGTAAAACATAAACAAAAATGAGTCTTTATATAAATAGTAAAGGTATCAAAAATAGCTAGCCAGAAGTATTAGTGAAAAAGCATCGCAGTTTGCTGCGAAAGCACCCAGTGCCACCTGTCTCTCGAACATGCCTTGGTAAAGAATTCCACAAATGGATAGAGTTAACGAAAAACTGGCGTTCGATGTAAGGCAAGTGAAGCGAGGGAGAATAAGTTGACGAGATCTGATTGAATTACTAAAATTTAATTTGTTGAAAAGAAAACTAGGTTGATTTGTTTGTATCACATTTGAAAGCAAAATAAGAGACCTATAACGAATGAGATGATCAAATGACATGTTATATAGCATCTTCGAAAAATGAGAAATTCTGTCAAATCGTCTTACGTTAAAAACATAACGTGCAATGTTGTTAAACGCGACGTTAAGTTTTCTCCTGCTTGACGAATCACAGGTGCAGAAAACCTCACATCCGTAAATCAAGTTAGGAACAATGGGCGTTTTGGCCAGCAATAAACGCGTTTTCAAAGGAGTAAAGTGATGTGACTGCCAAAGCGGCATAAAGTTCCATAGACTTTCCCAACGGCCGTATTAATGTGTCTATCCCATGTGGGCGTTCTGTTGAAAATCAAACCCAAATTTCTTGCACGCCTCTTTGGGTGTGTTCTGTTGAAAATCACACCCAAATTTCTTGCACGCCTCTGGTGTTACTAAGAAAATTGGACGCTTTGTTGCCTACGGAAATTGTCTGTGATAAATATGATGACAGGAGAGTAACTGCAGAGTTTGAAAAACCGTATAAAGTTGAAAGTTTATTGCAAAGGCTAGTGTGGTCAACCGTATCAAAGGCCTTTGAAAAATCCAAAAGTACTAAAAAAGTAACTTTGTCTTCTTCCAAAGATTCTCTTATGTCTTCCACCACGTTTATAATGGCGGAAACACAACTGTGATGTTTCCTAAACCCCGATTGCAATGAAGACAGCAAACTGTTTGTATTAGTGTACGAGTTGATTTGTCTTTGGAGAACTTTTTCAAATACTTTGGAAAGGAAAGGCAGGATGGATATTGGTCTATAATCTTGAGAAGTGGGGCTTTTTCGAACGGGTATAATTTTGCCTTTTTTCCATTGAGGAGAATAACTACCTGTAGTTAAAATTAAATTGAAAATATGTGTTAAGGCATGAAGAATGATAGGTAAAATAATTTTAACAAATGTTTTTAGTCCACAAAAATTGGTGTTTCGTCCCGGCGATGAAGTCTATGATGAACTTAACAGAAAATGCGTACCTTTTAACAAGGCACTCACTAGTTTACTAATGAGTCCAAGTGAGCCCAATTAAATAATCTTTTATTTGTATGGAATTTGTATTATAAAACCCTTCGTTACTTTATTTTGATAAATTTTTTTATGAGGAATGATTTGAAATAAAATAACGTACCAAAATTTTTCAAACATTTTTTTTTTGGATTTTTTTGATATTTCAAAAACGGCTAAGTCGATTTTTATTAGTAAAAATAAACCTTATTTTAACATAATGTAAAAGATTTTCAACAAAAAATATTCTTACAATGAAAGATAACAGTTAACTTCCATACAAATGTTGTTCTCAAAAACGAGTCGTTCGATTTTGAAACAAAATTTTCTGTACGTCAAAATAAGTACGATCTAATAAATTTTATATTTTACCATACCATTATCGGGTTAACTGAATAAAATGAAATGTTTATGCAGAAGCTTGTTTTAGATAGATAGATAGATATTTTATTTCGCAAAACAATTTAAAGGCTATGTAACCACTCATTTTACAATTCAGAGATTTGATTTAACTTATCTTACAACTGAAACATTATCGTAATTATGCTAGGAATTTCATTTGGGCAATGGTTTATCTGAAGGAAAATGCTTTAAAAACCTTCAATTTAAATTAAGATAAAAAAAAAAAAAAAATAGAAATGACTAGATAGCAATGTTAGAAAAATAACTAACAACACATTTCAATAATAGCTATATATACAAAAAAATTAAAGAAAGAAAACAAAAAAAAAAAATTATATAAACTTGTTTTAAGTTAAAATATTTTTTAGAATTTCCAAAAAAATTGTTTTTGGATTTTTACAAAAAATTATTTTTTGAAAATTCGATATTTCAAAAAACTAGTTAATTATTTTTTTTTGAAATTCAGTTTTTAGCTCCAGGGTAATAAATACCTTAAATTGGTGTACCAATTTTTTTATTAAAAATGTTAACAAAATTTTATATACTAATTTATAAGAAAACTATAATTTTTTAAACCACTCCTACGATTTTTAAATTTCTTTTCTTATAAATTAAAATTTATTAAAGAAATTAGATGGTGTAAATCGCGTTTGGTTTGAAACAGTTTCAGAATTATTTCAATCAATTTATTTACGGTGCTTTATTGTTCATTTTTGTATACTCACATAATAAATACTACCTTCAACTAAGCTGCTATGTTTTCAGCAGTTGGGTCAAAAGTATGGTTTCCATGACTAATTTATTTCAGATTTTAGAACCACAGTGTGATCGCACATAAGGGCAAATACGTGAGACCTAGTCGTGCATTTTATTTTTTAGTACCTAGATCATAAACTCACTATTTCTATTTTGTAGCCTAGTACACCGCTGATACAAGACGAAATTTTCCTGTGGTCTTTAACACGACAGCGAAATACTAACGGAAACCAAAACGAAAGATTACTTATCGAAAATAGGTGTGTTTAATGAAACAGAAAAGAACAGAAAATAACAGTATTGTCTGTCAAAAGAACAGAAATGTACAGAATTGTCTGCCATGAGTAAGAACCTTGCTCTATAAACGTTTTTTTTACATTTTGTGACTTTGTGTTCCATGAAGTTGTCCAGAACAGTTTGGAACAACATTTTCTGCACCAAATGGCCGCGTTTAGGTTTCAGTAGGATAGGATTCATATATGTTTCTGAACAACAAAAACCGGAAAAATAAAAAACGGCTGAAACAAAGAAATTTGATAGAAATACTTTCCTGCTGGTAAACTAGGTTTTTTTTATTTGAAAGTTTGTTTGCTGCAAAAATGGTGCGTGTTATCTAATGGATGACGTAGATTCAACTTCGACAGACAAACAGAATCTAAAACAATATTAAAACACAACGGTAAAAGTTACAATGCCATTATGCTATACCTTTTTGTAAAGCCAGAAATCTTTTCTTTAATTTTCCATTTGAATAAAGTTGTTTTAGGTAATAGTTTTTGAAAAAATATTTTCCAACTCAAAATAAAAAAAAAAAATGTTGTTCAAAATTGTACGTTATTAAGTAGTATTTTTGTTTTTTTTTTAATATTCAATGCTTTTATTAATTTTTAGTCAAACATTAAAATCTAGATACTTAAATCTCTTCTAGTTCTTTAGAAAATTGAAAATAACAAAAATAAAATTCCCTTAATTTGACTCCAATCCGTTGCTTCAAGTTGATATAAAGATCAACTACGTAG
Source organism: Leucozona laternaria (assembly GCA_932273885.2). Classification (NCBI taxonomy): domain Eukaryota; kingdom Metazoa; phylum Arthropoda; class Insecta; order Diptera; family Syrphidae; genus Leucozona; species Leucozona laternaria. Next base: position 112,522,281 of record OW026368.1, on the reverse strand, counting down.
GAAGTAAAGTAGATTAAGTCATTTTCAATTTTCAAAAAAAGTACTAAGCATTTAAGCATCTGGTTTTCGGCTTTTCACTAAAAATTTATAAGAGCATTGAATTTTGAAAAGAAAATTAGTTTGACATTTTTTTTTTAGTTTTGAGTTTGAAAATAATTTTTCAAAAACTTTTCACAAAAATAACTATATTTAAAAATAAAACTAAAGATAAGATTTCTGGCTTTAGAAAAAGGTATAGCATGGCATTTTTAAGTGTTATATTGTTTTTTTTTAATAGCAATATTTAAAAATCAAGTAAAACATATACAAAATTTCTGAGACTACGAGTGTCAAACTAAATAACTGTAATGATTGTTATGATTTCTGATGATATTGTTGATTTCATCTTGAACAGTATAAGACATCCAGTAACACTATTCAATGTTATATTCAATATTTTATTAAAGTGTGGGGTACTTTACCCATTATACCCATATTTTCTCCCGGGCCTGGGTGTGTTTTTTTTTTAAACTATATTTTTTTATTTATCTCAATTCATATACAACTATTCACCAATTACAAACTACATCTGTACATCAGTTACTATAAGTTCTAAAAGATTTTCCATGTTTTTAATTTTTTTTTGTATTTTTTCCCAACAGTCCGTGTGAGATTTCCGTTGTGAAAAGTCGCATTAAAGGCTTTTTTGGTTAATTGATAAGAAGCCATTCTGAGTTGAGATTTCAACCAAGACTAAGAAAAAGCAAAAACAATAATAAATGTATGTCTAAGTTGATTCAGCAAACAAAAAAAACATATCAATGCACGTGAGCTTACAATAATAATCGAATTGAGATAACATATTTATGACTATACAATGAACTTCGTGATTAGATAAATTCAAAATTATTTAAAAAAAAAATCAGTCTCTGATTGTAATTTTGAACGCCACATCGTGGTGTGTGCCTGCCGTTTATAGTCTTGACATGGAGATGGAGAATAACACGGTGGAATTTAATGTTCGGGTGGGATATATAAGTGATGCTACTATGATACTAGCAGAAACTGAGTTGCGTGAAACACCTGAAATTAAAGAAGCAGCTATTAAAGAACTTCGAGAGCTACTGCACGCTAGCCCCGATATTAACTTCAAAGATGACGATGATTTCCTGTTGATTTTTCTAAGAGCATGTCACTTTTACCCGCAGAGTGCTCTAAAAAAGGTATGTTTAATTGTCGATGTTTGACGTAAATATTTAAGTCGACGCGACGCACAAATGTTAATTTTTTAAATAAACAAAAACAATAAACCAAAAAAAATGATAAAATATAGAAATGCAAAAATTATCGCCTGAATCTGAATCACTAACGCACGGCACACAAATTATTCAAAAATTTAAGTGCAGATACACTTGAATTTTTATAATTGAAGTGGAGAATATTTTGAATGTTTATAATAATTGAAGAATTATACACATAACATTATTTTACGGTGGATTCCGTCCACGATAAAAAAACTTCCAACTCCTGAAAAATGTCAAATCTTTCTATTGAGTATGCAAGCCCGTGGTAAATCTAAATAAAATAGCAAAGTAAGTTTTGGCAGAAAAAAGTCTATTTTGTTTAGGAAAAAACAAAATAGTTTTGTTTTTGGTTGAAAGGAATTCGACATTAAATAGCTCAAAGTTTCACGGTTATTTTCGGATTTTATTTAAAAAAAATAAACAAAATTAAAATGCCAATGTTTTACTACCAGCTTTTTCAATTGATATCGAATTCAGAGAAGTTGATGTTGAACTTAAGTGCTTTGAACATGAGCTGTGAATAAATCTTTTTCAGCGATTTGTAAAGCAAATATCAACTTTCTGTTTTTTTTTTTTTTAACTTTTCGACAAAGTAAATAAATGCTCTAATTATCAAATTTAAATACCTAGAAAACATTGCGTAAAATTTGTTTAAGTTTGAAAAATTTTGTATATTATTTGTTATTGTTCGTTGTGAACTGTAAAACGTATATTTGTATTTGTATTCCATAAACCGGAGCATAGAAAGTTTGTTTGAATTTAATCTCGAGACACACTCATTAGCCATTTTTTTTTTTTTTTTCTTTACACTAGATTTCACACTTCCTTACCATGAGAAGTCATCTACCCGCAATAATTTTCGGATCTTTAAAGGGCGTTTTTCTTTTTTAGTTCAGAGTAGAGCTCTGAACAGAGTCTATACACTCCGAACATACTCTCTGAGCGTGCTCTGCTCTGAGAGTTTTTCTTTCCTACTTTTTCCACTTGTCAAATTTGTGTTCAGCTATTCAACTCCGTCTGCTCTGCGGCCTCTGAACATGCTCAGAGCGAAAAAAGAAACACAAAATTGGAGCTCTGAATGCTCTGAGCTATAAAAGAAACACGATTTTTTTTTTTTGACAGTTCAGGCTCTGCTCTGAACTAAAAAAGAAAAACGCCTAAAATAGATTCAGATACAGAGCAGGATCCCAAGTTATTGTTGTATTACGTGTTATATAATTATCATGATCATTCTAATTTTTTCTTCTGCAAACTGACAATACAAGCTTGTAAACAAATTAAAATGGCTGCCTAGGATTCTCATCTTCATGTGGATAATCTCTGGTCTAGTCAGATACCTACTTACCGATCGATAAACTTATGCAGGGGTGGAATCGGCTAAGGTGATAGTTGATTATCAATTTTTTGATTGTCGCTTTGACGATAGCTGTCTCTATTCTTTTTATAGGGAAAGATAGAGAGAACAATCGTAAAAACGACAATCATTAATAAAGCGATCGCTTTAGTCTTACGCGATACGGGCCCTGCATTTACACGACTGACAAATTGGCATTTTTCTGTCAGTATACTGACAAAAGAATGAATTTTTTCATTGTTCTGTCATTTTTTTGACAGTTAAATGCCAGAATACTGCCAATTTGTCAGTCGTGTAAATCCAGCATTACACATCCCATTTCATACATGATTCAAACTTTGGTCATTGTTACAAAGTAGTGATATTGTAAATATTTTAAAAACGTATTTTATTATTGATGACTTACAACAAATTGATTAGATTTACATAAATAGATAAGATTAACTTGAACCTTTATTGATGCTTAAAAAACAATAATAAATTAATACAATTCGTATAAATATAAATAACCGTTTTCCCTTTTTATGGGGCAAAGTGCACATGGGTACTTTACTAGTCATTTGCAATTGAATGGATGGCTGTCTAAAGTTAGACAACATTTATATTTAATAATTATGATGAAAGTGTTTAAACAATAGATCACATCCTATTTTTTTTTTTGAAAAAAAAGTGATTGTAAATTATTGTAGAAAGGTGTTAGAGTGGGCAGTTGATAAGAGTGCCCATGTTATAATTTTGTACGATTTGACTAGGTCGAAAATACTAAATGTATCTGCTAATTCTGAACACACACAGGATTGAATAATTTAGTGTAAAAATGTCATAAAAATGTGATTACATACCGATCTGTCTGAGTAATGTTCTGATTAGTTATCCACAATCGAGCAGAGCAAAAACTAATTTGTGGATTTATGACCCATTCAAGTGGGTTATAAAAGAAGAAAATTAGGTATTGTAAATAAAATGCGACAAAAGGCTAAAGCGAGGTAGGTTTTGGGCTGAAACAGGAAAAAATCATAGAAGAGAAGGGGTCTTTGTTCTCACTTTTATGTGGGAAAAATGCATTCTTTGGTTTTCTTTCTAAATAAAGTTGTTTAACGCCCAATTTCTTCACATAAGTACTAGGGCAGCCAGATAACCAGTCTAGCTAGACCATCTGGTGGTACCTTACCTAACTTTAGCACTCCACTCGGTTTTAGCGAAAAGTTAGTACTTGAGCATTTCTTCACATCGGTAGTACCGCATATAAGTTCACAACGGTACTAGGACTTAATACGTCTAAAATTGGTCTAGTTCTGATTTCGACACTATTTTGGTATTTCAAATGTTTCGAATGGATTATGTCAATTTTAACAAAAAAAAAATTCAGATAAATATATCTCCTGATAGCAGCATCAAAAACAAATAACAAAAAACAGCTGAAAAAATTTGTATAGGTGGATAGCCTATCTGACTTTTGAACTCAAGGATTTATGTGAAATATCGAAAGCTGTCTGCAACAATATTAATAATTTCAGATTGAACGTTGTTTCTCGATATATTGTCCATGGAGCATGGGTAATATATGTGCTTTTACGGTAGCATTAACGTCCATCAACCATGATGGATACTATATCCGGGGTCATTATATCATCCCACGTAAATTTGATTCATTATGATCTAACGAGTAAAATGTATTAAAGTAAAAGTGGCGTGAAAAAGAAATCTGCTTACAAACAAATATCGTAAATTTCCACCATCAAAAATTAAATTCATTCCCTACACATATGTATAAGAGCATTCCACAATAGCTACACCTACATTCACATTATGTACATAAAAGAAAGAAGAAAATTAAAAATCCACTCAATCACTAAGAACACATTTTTTAGGTAACTATAGCCGTGTTTTATTATCTTCTATCGGGATCCGGATCTGTATCTGGATTTACTTTTAACACGTAATACACAAACAAAATACTGGGAAATTTTCAAAATTGTTTTTGTAACACGTGTTAAAAGTTAATCCAGATACAGATCCGGATCCCGATAGAAGATAATAAAACACGGCTTATGTATTTAAAAAACAACAACTAAGAAACTATTGAAATGGAGCATCGAATTCTTTGAGCAAAATTAAAGAAATCTTTCCGATCCAGGCATTAGCACCACTAGGCTGCCGAAGTCCTACATAATACCGATTCCTTGCTAATACTTGGTACCAATGTGACAGGACTTTACTGTTTAGTACTTCCGTGAAGAAATCACCTGAACTTGGTACCGATTTGAGTACCTACTAATAGGTTTGTTCAGCGAGGTTGTTCGGAACAGTTTAGAACAGTTTCGAACAGAAAAGTACAACTTTTTGCTGTTCAATGAGGAATTTTCTGTTCTAAACTGTTCTGGTTTGCTGTTCAGTGAGGCTGTCTAGAACACTTTGGAACAGTTTCGAGCAGGATTTTCTGTACTAGCTTTTTAGGTAGAACAACTTAGAACAGATTTCCTGTTCTAACTTGTTCTGACGTTTACCACGAATCTGTGCTGTTCTGCTCTATTCTGTTCTGTTCTAATTTAACTATTTTGTCACTGAACAAACCTAATGACTGGTATAGAAACAGGCACCAGCTGATTTTGAGGAACTAGTCAGCAGGGTTAGAACCTCAGTAGTAAAATTTCGGAGCAGATTTGTAAAAAAAGTGTAGTAAATAGGAAATTTCTGGAGTAGATTTGAAAACGAAAGAAAAAAACCTTCAAAAATTGTATTTTTAACAAAAACAAAATAAATCACATATAAAAATTCACTTTCAGAACTGAAAAGAATTTTAAATTTAAACGTTCAGAACCAGAGTTGGTTAGAAAACTGAACAATACAGCCCAAATCTAAATCACGATTCCCCGGGAAATTTTTCAATTTTCCCTACTCCCGTATTCTAAACAAAATATTCCCAGGAATTTCTCTCGGGGAATTTGGAATAAGATTAGGTACTCCTACTACCGAGAAAAAACGTCTCCCGGGGAATGTTTAGAATTGGGCTGATAGTTTGGCTAAGGAATTTGCGATTTTTTTAGTGTGGGAAAAAAGGAGTAGATCTAAAAAAAAAAAAACAAAGTGGTGGAGTAGATTTATTTTCTTTCTCAAAATTGGCTTAAATTTACTCCGATTGGAGTAAGGTTCTAATGCTGCTAGTCAGTATCGAGTCTTTACTAATACTCAGTACCATCAGTACCAAATTGACTGGACAAAGCCCTACAACTTGTGTGAAGAAATGAGTTGATACCGATTTGAGTACTTACCTTAGGGCTTGTACGACCGGTAGGTACTAGCGTTAGCACTCTGTGAAGAAATTAGCTCTGTAAGTGCAAAATTTTTGAAAAATTAATTTTCAAACTCAAAGTTTTGAACAAAAAATTTACAAATAGATACAAAACTGTTTTTTTTTTTAATATTTACTATTTATATTTTTAATGATCAATTATCAATTTTTAGTCAAACACCAAAATAAAGTTGCTGAACAAAATGCCTTTTAGTTTTTGAGAAAATAGATTAGTGTGTACATTTTCTTTCATCATTATGTCGTTGTCGTTAACTTAGACCAAAATGGCTTTTAACAGCCTTTAGTCCATAAAAATTGCCGTTTCGTCCCGGCGATCTCACTTGGACTAATCAGTTGACTAGTGAGGGCCTTGTCAATACGCAATTTTTATTAAGTTCAGTTAAATATAGTGCTAAGTCTTCTACTTGGCTGATGTATTTCAGTAGTATATAGAATTTGTATTAAAAAAACCTTCATATGTTAACTTAGACCACCAAAGTGTTCTAAAATACTGTAGCGTATGGCTAGGCTAGCTACAGCATCGGGTTGTAAACCATGTGCAGTTCATAAAATATTAATAACAACTTTGATGAAATGCATGAAAATATCGCCTTGAAAATGAAACAAACCCTATTCATACCGATATATTGTATAAACTGATTATGATATTTCATCTTTAATTTTGTTTCTATTTATTTGCAGATGAAATCGGTTGCGGCTTTTCGAAAGAACCATGCTCACCTACTTCGAGGACTGCTACTCGACAATCTCAAAGATAAATTCATCGAAGGAAATGTTATAAACGTGCTAAAAAACTGTGATCAATTCGGGCGTCGTATAATAATTTTAAATAGTGGAGGTGTTTGGGATCCAGCATTTGTTACGGCAGATGAGTCTTTTCAATTGCTTTATGCCGCTCATCTTGTTGCACTACTTGAACCAGAGTCACAAATCAGGGGTGTTGTATGTATTTTGGATTTCGATGGACTTTCATTCAAACAAATCAAATCCTTGACTCCGGCTTGTTTGATTCGTATATTGACGTTCATTCAAGATGCGTTTCCGTTGCGTTTGAAGGAAGTTCATGTGGTGAAGCAGCCTTATGTTTTCAAAGCAGTATGGTCGCTGGCAAAACCTTTGCTTCAGGAAAAACTTCGCAAAAGGGTTTGTGTTTATTTATTTTTTGTATTTAATAATATTTAATGCAATACAAAATGAATTAAATGTTTTTTTTTTTCAGATCATTTTTCATGGAAATGATATGAAAGCTCTGCACAAGTTTTTAGAACCTGATTATTTACCTAGAAACTTTGAGGGCTATCTTCCAACAATTGACTATGGAGGGTCACTATGGTATCCAGCTATTAAGGTTCATGAAGACTATATCCGTGATTGGTCAGAACTTGGCCCTGCCAAGTGGTGATATTTACTTCAAATTTAGTTTTAAGTAAAAAAGTTGTATTAAGTTTTGGATGAAAATAAGAAGATTTTTTGCAGCACATTCATTTGATTAAAAGTAGGTACAGGTTAATACACTCAATTTATCATAGCGATAATAAAAAAATTTAAATAATCAAAACGAATATCTATGTATGAAAGTTGTTTTTTTTGGGGGTAGGTATGGTTGGGTTTTTAAGCTTCAAATTTTATTTTGATGAAATTACAGCTGCTATATGTTGTGGTATCTTCTTTCGCATGTGTAATGCATTGCTCCTGTATCTTTCCATAATCCTACACGTGGCTTCGGGATCTAAGCACCTTATTTGTGGGATATTCGCCAAAAAAAGTATTTCATCTGAAAGGCCTTAGTGACCGCTTGAAGCTCACCCATTGGCTTTTTTTAAATTTTTTTAAAAATTTGTCCATGGTCACAATCCACATATACGACCTTGAAAATTGAAAAAAAAGAAAGAACTTTAAAAATTTGTAAAAAAATATTTATGGCTGTCCAATTATTGGAACTAATTGACTTTTTACAAGCTCACTAAGAACTTTCATATTGTATACTTTTTTTGCGAATATAATCAGAAACTGAAAACACAAGCTGAAAATATCCGATGATCGAAATCACAAGCTGAACTTATATGATGATCGACCTTGAAAAACAAACCACTGATTTAAAATATTCTATGGCTGGTCAATTCCTTCCTTTTTTGAGCAAGTACTGATCTTTTAGATGGCATACTTTTTTTGAGAATATCCCACATATGGGGTGCTAAGATCGCGGAGTCCCCAAACGTCCACTCTTGATTGTTTAATGTAAGGTTGGTTTTAACTTTAATCTCTCACTGAATAACTGGACCTAAGAGTTTAAAACCAGAGAGAGATGGATATTTTGAATTTCCAGAAGTGTATACCTAAATGCAATTCTAAAGTAGACCAAGTAAACTTCTCTCATAAATCTGTACGTCACGTGCGCCATAGCTAGGGCTTTCGAACAATAAAGTAGCCCCAGAACACAAACCTTGTTTCACTCTTCATCTTTCAAACGTAAAACTATTTTTGCAACACCTGTATTTGTTAGTGGGGCTGCCAAGATGTGCTTCTTTCCCTTTTGAAGCAAATATGCTGTTTTTGCAACATGCTCTGATAGCCACCATTAAATATTTTGGCAATCAGCTCTAGGTTTTCTAAGATTTTAGAAACATTTTTGTATGGTTATTTTGGCAAAATGTGTTTTGAACAGAAGATTTTTGTTTTATTGGGTTTAAACTTTTGGCCTTTAGAGGAAGTCGGGGTAGGTTTTGCTTATTTACCGACACAAGACAGTATTGGGTTTTGGAATCATTAAATTCAACGTGATTAATGATTCCCTAATGAGCAATGATGTGAAGATCAGAATTTAATGAGCTTATAACCTTAGAAGTTCTACATCCGAAGAATGGAGAGGTGTAAGACTGGAAACGAGAAACCAAAAGTGCTTTCGTCAGCAAAAAAGTTAACTGCATAAGAAATGTAAGCAAAAAGCTCATTTATATGAAAAGGAAAAGAGTTGGAGATAAAACAGAGCCCTGAGGCACCCGAGCATTTATTTTGTGGATTTCATTCTCGAATCCATCCAATACTACTATTATTGGGCTCCGAAAGATAATTTCTAATCTTTCAAGTAGAGACTCTTCAAAGCCAAATACACTCATTTTCGACAAAAGAGCTTCATTCCAAACTCTATTAAACACTTTAGAAATAGTGCAATAATTTGGCTTTCACCAAAACGTACCGTTCGAGGTTGTTTTTTTTTCACTTTTCGGTCATATAGCCCATCTGATCACCAGTAGACGTTTTGCTATGAAAACCGGAGTCATTTTTTAAGATTTCTTTTCTCAAGATATTTCATGATCTGACGATTTATCAATGGTTCCATATGACGTTCGAAAGAACAGATGTTAGTGCAATTGGCCGTTGATTGGAGGGGAATGATTATTCATCTTTTTTGGGAATGAGCTAGACAATTGCAATTTTCTGTCTATTCGAAAAGATACCACAAGCTAGTGTGAAAGAAAACATCTTCAAAACAATAGGGGAAATAGAATCTGGGCCTTCGAATTTGTTTATGTTAAGCACTAAGCACAGAAGGTGCCATACTTCTCTCGGACAGAGTGGAATTTACAAGAAAGTTCCCTCTTTCTAAAGAGTTTACAATCTAAGTGTAATTGAATTGACGCATGGATTTTGGTGAAAGACCCCCCATTTTTGATGCCTTGAGGACATTCAAGTATCTTTTGCTATATTTGTCTGTCAAACAGGAACTTATCTCGCTGAATCATACCATTTCAAGATCTTCTTACTTGTCGGTACTTAAGGAGATTTACCTCAGAACTTCAATCCTTGGTTCATTTAATCAAGGCAGGTTTCAATGGATTTAAAAAAAATGCAGTCATTTTTACCAAAAACGAAATTTATTCTTAATCTTAAAAAAAATTATAAAAAATAAATCATTTTTGTGTGTATTAAAAATGTTAATATTATCTCAATGCTTACAATGTAGTAGATATAATTGATCTTGTCGGGCAGTCATGATTTGAATTTAAAAAAAAAATACAAACAACCAACTTTAAACATATTCTTTTCTTTTATAAATATGTAATTAATTTCCTGTATAAAAAATATCTATGTAATTAAATTTATATAGAAATCAAGTTGACTTTGGTAAATTTATATAGGTAACTAAATTAGATACTATTAAAAAATAAATTTGAAAAGTGGACTTTTTCGAGAGAAGAAATAAAGCAGACAATAAATTGAATTCTACTAAAACTATAGTAAAACAACAATAAAATCACCACTTCGCTGGTCCCATTTCAGACCATTCACGAATAAAGTCTTCATGCTTCTCAACAGCTGGATACCATTCCTTGCCACCATAATCTATCTTTGGCAATTTTCCTCCATAATTTGCTGGTAGAACTTCAGGATCTACGAACTTGTGCAGAGATTTCATGTCACTACCATGGAAGTGCATCTAGAAAAAAATAAGTCTTTCATCACAACGATTTTCGCACAAATTGAAATTATTTCGAGATAAACTTACCCTTTTGTTGAGCTTCTCACGAACAAAAGGCTTGAAGAGCGCCCAAACCATCTTGAAGAGAAATGGCTGCTTAACCATGTGCACCTCCCTCATGCGAAGGGGCATGGCATCTTGGATGAACGTCAATAAGCGTCTTGAGAAACTTGGAGTGAGGGATTTGATTTGCTTCATTGACAGGCCATCGAAGTCCATCATGCAGACAACACCCCGAATTTGTGATTCGGGTTCAAGTTGAGCTGCAAAATGTACTGCATAGAGCATTTGGAACATCTCTTCGGATGAAACATAGCTGGGATCCCATATAGCACCGCAGTTAACGATCATTACACGACGTCCTAATTGGTCACAGTTTTTCAGCACATTTACAATGTTCCCCTGGATGAATTTGTCTTTGAGTTGTTGAATAAGAAGACCATGAACGAGGGCAGCATTTTCCTTACGGAAGCTGGCAACTGTTTTCATCTAAAACGATAGGTATACAAAAAGCTCTTAAAATATACTTATTCATTGAAATTAGAAACAAAAAACATTGTTTATTAACTCCGCTAAACTTAAAAACAGTCAACAGGACCATTGACGTATTTATCGAATTAAAACGTCCGTCGCGTCGTTAGTATCTATGAGCAACCACTTTGGGCTTATCAAAACATTCCACTGGATTTGACAGTGGCCAAAGATCAATTGCCATATATGTACTGATACGCAATCGGTATGTTGTTTGTGCTGTGTATTCAATAGTTTGAACTTTCTGACCATTTCATAGAAAATAAATCTGATTGCCAATTATTTGGCCTATTTAGCTGACTTGTTTCTGCAACTCAGATAAGCAGCCTTGGCAACGATAATCCGTCTTTAAAAAAAAAAAAAAAAAAAAAATTAATAGATTATTTCTCACCTTTTCCAAAGCACTTTGGGGGTAAAAGTGACAAGCTCTCAGGAAAATAATCAGGAATTCATCATCGTCCCTGTATTTAAGGTCATCGCAGGCATGCAACAAGTCTCTTAGCTCTTTAATGGCTGCTTCTCTAACCTCGGGCGTTTCGCGGAGCTCATTTTTTGCAATATCCCAAGTATCAGGCGCCGTGTATCCACAACGGATGTTGAATGCTGCATCACTGTTTTCCATTGTGCTGAAAGAAAGATAATCAAACACAAATTTGTTAATGCATTTCCAACTCTGTGGGTGAAGCCCAACTGATTATTCAAACAGTGCAGTTGACCATTTTTAAAAACATTTTTTATCATTTAGATTGCGTGCATCTAGCGTTTATATTTAATGCGTTTCTTGAGACTGAACTTACATTTGTTTTGAAATTATTATAATTCAAATTGAACTTAATGTTTGTTTAAATTGCTTATAGGACGCGCCACAACAATATAATTATAAATTCTTTGAATGAACAAAAATACGACTTTTCACAGAGGAGCCCTCTTAACGACTGCCGAATCAACGTGGTTTTAAATTGGAGTGGTTTTTATTAAGCTTCGGTGACAACGAGACTTATAGCTATCTGCTTTTCAGCTATCACAATAAAACAATATACACAACTAAAGATTGAGATATTGGAAAATGAGTCTTATACCTATGTATACAGACAATGTTTACCAATACGGAAAACAACAACTATATTTTTAGGATTTGAACTTTGTCGAAATTGTATTGGAATCGAGAGTTTTTGTCATATCTCTGGACATTGCACACACTCATGCACTGTGTTATCTATTAGAAATTGTATATTTACTGGCCAATGCCTTGACAATGCATGTTGGAGCTAAACCATAATGTCAAGATTAACCATGTAAGAAATTACATAGAAGGTCTTGGCATGAAGTCTTAAGTTCCAACTTTAGTTTATGCAAGGTTAAACAATTTTATTCTTCAAGTATTCTCTATGAAACTGAGACACTCAAATTTGAATTTACTGAAGTCTGAGAAGGAAATGCAGTTTTGTATTCATTAAGTTTGCTGTGAGAACTTTAGTGAAAAACTTGGTTTGAAACAAATTTATATAGATTTGTTGTGAATAATCACGAATTTTACAGGATCATATACGTGCAGGGTGGAACATAGCACATAGGGCACGTGTGTAGGGAAAGTGGCGGAAACGCAAGAGGTATACACAAGAAAATATATTTTCTTTCAAACCTATCTCTTTAAGCTTCTTTGAGGCATTAGAATTCTCCTCTTTTAACTGTTAGTTAATGTAGAGAAGTATGTACATATGTAACTAAAATAATTTTGAATAGAATTTCTAAGGCCCAGTTTCACATTCAAAGTAAGTGTAGGGTTACCAAAAGTGTTTTGATAAACAAAAGTTATCGAGATTTAAAATCTCGGATTTTCCCACACAAATTCGGATCAAAAAGAAGTACAAAACTAGGGCTAAACCAAAAATGTTACCATGTGTTTTTTTTTTAAGAATAGGTACATCAGTTGGTTAAAATTGTTTAAGAACACTAATAATTGCAACTGAGAGGTCCCAGTCGTGTTTTCAAATTTGTATCCTCGGCATTGTGAGCAACTGAAAGCATTTTACATTTACGTTTTCAAACACAACTCTTGCAATATGCAGGTTAGTATTAGGTACCTACATAATAATATAAAATATTTTGTATGTCCAAAATTTGTTCAGAATTTTGCAAATAAAAATATTTACTCCAAAAGTACTAACGTAAAGATAATTTTGCCGTTTGACAGTTCAAAAGTTTTGTACGTTTTCAGTAAAAGCCCTAATAACTTAAGAGTGGTCATACAAACTCTCTAAATATTCATATTATTGCTTGGTGAATAGGTTTATAAGCCTATTATGTTACAAGCGTTTGGTGAATACCGCCCAAAGCAATGCAAAGAAAACAATCCTGAACAATTAAGAAAAACTATCCTGGACGTACCGTGCCATAGGCCATAGGTCCGGGGGGAAAATAGAAGAGATGGCAATTCTAAGTAAGTGACACTGTGGAATGGCCAATGTGGAAGACTATAAGGTCCAATTTTACAGTGCATACTTACCGAAATAAGTGGCACTTAATTGACATACACGGGAGACTCAAGTGCTATTTATTGAGGTAAGTGTACAGTGTACACTGTGATATTGCGCAAATAATCATCATATTGGCCACTAAAGTACCACTTTCTCAGATTGTGAAACTGGGCCTATTTTTCTTAACAACTTTTTTAGCAACTATTAAATAAACATGTCCAAAAAACTCAAATTTACATTTTCAAATGAAAAAACAAAATATTTCCAGTCATGATCACTTTATCACGACAATACTCCATCTAGTTGCGGATGTGTATGTGTCCAATAATAATAGAGAGATAGCTGCCACTTTGTCTCACCCTTCACTAGCTGCAAGGCAACTGACAAGTCGATTACAAAAATGAAAGAGTTTTGATGTGTAAACATCTATGCTGGCGGTAGAGTGAAAAAAAAACGTGAACGTTCCGATCTGCATACTAGGATGGGTGCGTTCAGTGAAAAAAATTTTTAAGATCCCCTTCAAGCAAAAACAAGTCCGTTTTGGATCGGCGCACGTTGATGTTTACACATATTAACCGTGAGTCCCGGCACTCACACAATTTTTTTTTAGTCGCAAGATTGAACAGATCAAATGGAATCAAATATGATCTTAATAAAAGTCTTGTCAGTGCAAAAATGGATTTTTAATAGAAAGTGTTCTGAATTAACTCCTCGGTTCGCCGAAAGAAAATCCTCACTAAATAAATAATTTTTAAAACATTGCTATTTATATGCGATCAAAAAATCGTACGACAACATGCGTGCATGGCAATGATTTGTCGTGATCGCGTTTTTTAATTGCAACGACAGAAAATCGCAAGTGCGTTCCTAGCCTTATGCTGGATTTACACGACTGACAAATTGGCAGTTTTTTGTCAGTAAACTGCCAAAAGAATGAATTTATCCATTCTTCTGCCAGTTTTTTGACAGTTAACTGACATAATACTGGTGATTTGTCAGTTGTGTAAATCCAGCATTAGGCAAAAGGTTGGAAAATTGCGATCTGCAAGAGTTTCCGTTGTTCTAGAGTTTTTCAAAATTTTGAATAACTGTAAAAATTACCCTGGGTAAAAAACAATTGAATACGTTTTAATTTATGCATTCTTATGCATATAAACAAGCCAGACAAGTTTGGTGGATGAAAATGCTTTCCAGATGTGACTGCTGTTTTTATTGTGGAAGAAATAAAAGTACCAAAAGTTGTAAGAAAAATTATAAAATTCAAGTTAAAAGTTCAAGTGAGCTCAACTCCATAAATGCGTTTCACCCAGGTACGATAGTTGGACTCAGCAGTTAGATGACTATCGTACCCTTCTAAGACTCATATTTGTATCGATGTTTACCGACTATAATATTTATATAAAACACAGCATTGAGATACAGAAGAATTTTTCTTTAAAAATTCCGTTCATATTCTATTAAAAATTAAAAAAGACAATAATATGCTAAATTTTTGGGTGGTGCCAGCAATTGGTTCGTGCACCCTATTATATGTATTTGATTTTGTTTACAATTCATCAATTTCTGGTTTTCTATATTTAAACTTAATTTTAAATTTGATTGATTAATTGATCGATTTAGCAATCATCCATCAACTTTACTTACCTATGTTTGTCGCTATTGAAAATTGTTTTTCTAACTTCCAATTACAAACAAACATACGAGTAAATAAATAAAAATATATATATTTAAAAGATCACCACTAATTCAAGGCTCAATCAACAAGTAAAGTTCCTTTCCGATCAACAAATATTATTAAACAACTTGGATTTAGTGCACGTACTATGATCGCGCTCAGAGTTCACATACGAGTGTAAAAAATATCCTTATCTCGAACTCATACATCGATTAGCTGGCCATATGCGCCAACAACCAAGTAACGACAACAACGATCTCTATGAAATATTTATATCATTTCAAAACCAAGTCACCAAGTGCGTTTGCTAATAATAATTGTTGATAAAAAGTTGAAATTGATAAAATGAATGTTCATGTTCTGTTTAAGTTCGAACACTTTTATATTTGTATACTTATGTAATTATTATTATTTTGTATTTTAAAAGCGATAGCGACGTGCCTATTTTGGTCAAAGTCCAAGCTTATCATATCTTTGACACGAAAAAAAAAATTCAGATAAGACCGATTGATCTTAGATTGTTTGCGAGATAATATTCGGTTTAAAAAGCAGAAACTTCTTAGCTAATCCAAGGTCACAAAAAACATACATTCATGCAACAACGCTTGAACTTGCATGTGTTTTCTTTGAAATACTTTTAAGCTGCAAAACATTAGGCTATATTAACATTCGAAGAGAGGGTTCTTCGAATAAAAATAAAACGCAATTTTTGTATAAACACCATCAAAATATTTCAGTAAAAGTAAAAGTGTCCCAGTACCACATTACCAAATGTGTGGCTGGTTATATAGAACAAAGGTCGTACAGCAGAACTCTTTATATGTACAAATGGAAATCCGAGCAAAGTTCAAGACATTTTTACTATACTGCAAGTGAGTCAGAGAAACACAAGTTCATAAATGTATAGTATCAAAATACACTTAACTTTGCTTGTACGAAAGCTGAATAAAGTTTATACCTACATACGTGTCGAAGACAAAAGACTTGAGTTATTGACGTTTAAACAAGCATTTATACATAGCTGTGCTATCAGCTGTTGTTTGTTTATTATTAACATTTTGGATGGCTGGAATTGTTTTTATATTTTAATCATTGTTGTTTATTTGAATGTGTAGGAATTTAATTTACACAAATTACAGTTGAAAAAAATTCAATTGAGCCTAGATGTATACTCCAACATTTTGTTGTTTTTTAATTAAAAAATATCGTAAGTAGTTTTCAGGCTGATATTTTATCGATCGTAAGTGTTAAGCAAACATGATGATTTTGAATTTGGTGCAAAAAAGTCTTATTTAGTTGAAACGAAACGAAAAATCCCATACAAAAATGACACAACGAAATCATAAACGAAAAATTTCGTTCTTCTTTTCGTGAGCGAAATTGATAATTGTAGCAGATAATTTGGAGAAGTCTCCGATCTTTTTTGGCACTGAATTAATTATTACTTAGTTATGTGTGCCAAAAAGTGACATTTGAGGTTTTTTGTGTTTGTATTTGTTGTTTCCTTCATTACAGCATGGCTTTCTGTGATTTGTGTGCGTTTGTGACGCTTCCAATTGTCATTTTTTCGCTGTGGTTTCTATAAGCATTTCACTGTCCTGTTGGAAACCACCGGAAAATTTCGTTTCAAGAACAGGAGCTGAATTTTCAGAACTTTTTATGACAGCTGGCCAATCAGGAGCTCCAAAAAGTCAGAATTCTGAAAATTCAGATGTGCTTTGAACGCACTCATTCATATAAATCGAAAGATTATAAGGTGTGTTTTTTCCAATTTCGGGGGGAATTGGTTGAAAGAACTACACCACAGAAATCGATATCAAGTATGGAATTCACGCCAGTATAACTATTTTTCTCCAAGATTAATGGCCAAATCACAATCTCGCGTTCAGTCGGTTGGACTTTTTGCCGACTTTACTTTGCAAAACGAAGTGTAGTTTAAAATAAGCAAACACGAGTACTTTGCTAGCCATTTTCAAAGGATGCACAGAATTAAATTCCCTTCAAATCTCATCTACTCGCCGTGAAAGTGAAAGCACGAGTTAGTTGGTAGTACTAGATTACCGTTTGGATCTACTCATGAGTACTTCGCCACATCCAAAGGAAAACTGCTATTATGTACTATTCAAGTGTTCAGATAGAACTCCTAATTGAAGTCGGAAATGAAAGCCTGTGACTGTGAGTGCAAAAGTAATGCAAAATGCTAGGAATGTCAAACAAATTTAGTTTATTTGATTTTAATTAAATCAATAAAAGATACATATTTGGATGTGTGTATTTACTGGAATAATACAAATCACTTTTCAAGGTTCTATTATATCCAATTCAATCTGGATGTTGAACCAAAAGTCCATAAATAAACCACAACCACACGTACAAAGGTATACATTTTATTGCTGTTGCATTTATTAACCAATAAAAATAAAGCCATTCATACAGCTATTTTTCTTAATTTTTTTAATAATTAAACAATTACCAATCGTTTTTTTTTTTAAATAAGTAAAATTGTATAGAAACTTTCACATCGAAATAACATGGAGTAACCAAATAAAGAAATGAGAATTATTAGCCGTGTTTATTTGCAAGCCCGGAGGAAATTGGTCGAAAAAAGCGACGTTGGGCCAAAGCAATTTACATTCTAAATGCAACAACAACTAATCCTCTTTGAGCTTAGCTAAGCGCGGAGAATTCTTGGGGCTTAACTTAAGCACGGAAAAAAACTGTGTTACCCGAGTGAATCGCATACTTGTTATCGATAGTTTGTATGGGAAGTGGATTTATTTCTGTAATGACGTGCCTAATCCCCGATATCGTTTTTTTTTTCAACCTAATCGCTCCGAGCTTGCTAAGAAACACGGCATAGTACGCTGCTGATACGAAACGAAAAAATCCTACACAAAAATGACACAACGAATTTAGCTTTTGGTATTGCAGCCCGCTGTTTGATCAGCAAAATTGATAAACATAATTGTATAGCAGATGGACTTCTGTCACCAAATGCCAGAAGTGTCAGTGTAAAAAAAAAAAATAACAATCTTGGAAAACAAAACCAAATATCAAAGGTACGAAGGCGAGCCAAAAAGGTGTGTGTTTAATAATATAGTGATTAATATGTACTAAAATTACTGTTTTTTTTTTGTCAAACACTTGAAAAAATGTTCACTAAAGTGTTTAGACTCTAATTAATAGGTAATTCGATTTTAACACTGCCAAGAGCATGTGTAAATATTTTCCAAATAGGGACTTTTTTTGTTTTTGTTTTTAGATGGTAAATTAGAAAGAGAAAAGACAAAGACAAATCTTGGAAGAGCTCTATTAGAGTCTCCCCTCTTTTTTGGCACAGAAATAAGCGGAAAAGTGACGTTTGAGTTTTATTTGTTGTTTCTTTCAATACAGAAACCCTTCCTGTGATTTTTGTGTGTTTCTGTTTATTTTTTTTGCAAAGTCCATATTCTGCTTTCAAAATGTGGAAATAAAAAATGAGGAGTTGTTTGGAAATCGAAAACTGAAGAAAATACATAGATTTAAAATGAAGAAAAGGTAAAAGATGTAACGTCATAAAACCATCGATAAATTTACGACATTGTATACGAACTGTCAACATGGAAAATTTTGTACACTAAATTGCACACTTTCCGAAACGAGACATTTGTCGTAAGCTGTTTGTAATGATTCTATGACATTTTATGTGTCACAATTTGTCAATAAATGCATATTTTTGTAACAAAGCCTTTCAAGTCAATAATTTAATTTGAATTGATTGAAATTTTCATTCAAACTGTACATAACGTCTTCAAATAACGTATACTTAGCCATTGATTGCTCGGCATATTTTAAGTTTGATTTGACAGAAGTTGCATATGTAATTTGTATTCAATCATTTATATACACTTTTCATGACAGAATATTAAACATCGAAAGTATAGTGACAAAAACTATTATTAATATATAGTCGGAACGGTTTTGTTGGTCAGAGTCGTTTTTAATTTATCTTATTATCTTGTCTTGGTTCTTTTTTCCTTACAAAAGTAGTAAATATATTGGTTTATTAGTTTGAAATTTATTTAACCAATAGGATTTTGTGAAATATATTGATATTTGTATTGATCTTTATTTTAGTGCGAACAATGTATAACAGCACTTTCGTCAAATAAATTGTTGAAGAAAGGTGCGTATTCATTCTAATTATTTTAACTATAAGTTGTGTGACTAGGTAAAGTAACTCAGTAATATAGAACATTATTTGCCACGTAAATAGCTAAGTGTCAAAATTATTGTTTCTTCATTTTGTAATAAATTAATAATACAAAATTTAAAAATGTCTAAACTTGCTTAGATGTTATTATCCAATTTCAACTACATTATGTCATTCAAACTAAGAATTCAATAAGGTCGAATATTTTTTTTTTTTAGACAGCAGTTACATAAGATCTATAAATCTTTGAGGGCAATCTGATATCGGAGTGATTTTTAAAGGGCATGTTTCTTTGTTTGTTCAGAGTAAGTCGCTCTGAGTATGAGCTGTCAAAGGACAGACCAGTGCACTCAACTTGTGTTTCTTTTTCAATTAGAGTTAGCGCGGAGCATATGCTTCGAATGTATGGAACTTAGAAGACGAAATATAAGGAAAAAAATGATAAAAACTGCATAAAAACACATAATGGCGCAAAATCTTAAACGATTTAGTACTATATTAAAGCACTCATAGTATAATCCTAGGTTAAAAAAGGATTTTCCAAATTTTAAAGGAGTTAGCATCGTACTATCTTCTTAACATTTAATTAAAAATTAAACCAGATATTATCCACATGAAGATGAGAATCCCCGGCAGCCATTCTACTACAAGCTTGAACTGTCAGATTGCAGATAAGAAATGAGAATGGTAAAAAAAACCCCACACATAGCAAGTTGGGATCTTCACACACCTGGGTTAAATAGTTGTTGCAATTCACTACTATTCATCGACACCGGATGAAATTACAAAAACAACAATGTAAACAAATGGGGTTTGGATATGGTGAAACGTACGAAACATTCTCATCTTCATATGGAGAATTTTTGGTTAAAACCAACAAATGGCTATTTAATCTTTTTAGTATCATCCTAACTCAGTAAGCCATTTTGAAAATGACATATGTTAAAAAGGTATGTTTGCCTACTTTGAAGGCGTGTTCAGATTGAAAATAGGATTAGTATGATACTAGTTAAAAATTATTTATAGCAAAGAAAGAGTTTGAAAGTAAGTAAATTATGTTAAGTACATAGTATCATACTTATACCTTTACATCAGGATTTTTATAATTTTGCGCCAATCTCTCTTTAAAGCTTACTGTTTAATAGTATGAATCAAAGAACCTTTATTTTCATTTCTGAAATAGTAATAACTTGTTACGATTGCTCGTTTAAAAAATAATGTTACAGTCTTAGCCCCAGTTTTAAAGTGGTGAGTTTAACCAGAATAAGCTAACTTTTAAATTAAATTATTCCACAGTTGACTGAGGAAGCAGTTTTTCGGTGGAGAATGTATGTGGAACGACTAAACAAACTCGGTGAATAAAACATTCAAAGCATCTGTTCAGTTAATCCAGAGTTAACTCACCAAATTTGATGAGCTAACTAGGGTTTAACTTTAATCTCGCACTGAAAAACTGGACCTTATTATAGTTAATCTAAAAACTAAGTATAAATAATTTTTAATTAACTTTGTCATGTGAGATTAATAAGCGAAAAACCAGTATTTTTGATCTTTGACCAAATTTTCTCTAAAGAAAAAAATCTTTTAAATTGTCGCATAATGTGCAGTAATTTTGTATTGAGTTGTTTTCGATAATATGCAAAGTTGAGGATTTTTGCGGGAAAAAACCGACATTTTCGTCATTTTACGTTTTTTTGAAGTATAGCGATATCTTCTAAACGTTGAGTCCTAGAACACAAATTATTTGTTTTAAATGTTTTTTTTTTGTGGAAGATTGCATGATCTACATATAAGTATTGTCTCAATTACTTTTCGATAGCACATACTTTAAAAAAGATATATCTGAAAAACCGATATTTTCGACCCTAATAAATTAGCATTTCTTTGTTCATTTCCTTCAATTGAACCTTAAAAATGCATTTAATAGGGACAACATGAACATTTTTCATATCTTTATTTTTATTCATCAATTATGTGTTAAAATTCAACAAACATTCAACACTTGTTGCCATAAAAGGAATTTGAACACTATGAAATCCTTTTTAATATAATATATTGAGCTAAAGAATACTTGTTTCATGTTAAATCTTAGCAGACCACTACTTGCCAGCTGGTAAGTTAAGGTATCATTAATTTTTGCCCTTTTCAATACATAAACATCTATGCCTTTTTCGCCTCCCCTTCGCCACCTTCAACTTGGCCTTTATGATCACTGACTAGTTTAAAGCTCTTTTACTCCAATAATTCTATGTTGAATCAGTCAAAAATTTAATATAAAAATATACTTGCCGTCACTCATGAGTCTTTGAAAAATATGTAAAAATTATGCAAATCATCTACCTTATAGTTTTGTTGTGAATTGCTTACTTTTTTAATTTAATTCCAACTAATTTAAAGTTATCGCATGAACTGCGGGTATCACGAGTGTCAAAGATATAACAATAGCAATAACACCATCTCACCTTTGGCAGCTATATCTATTCATTATGCTCATCACATAATTTATGATGGTTTTCGCTACCTCCAGAAGATTACTTTTATACACAACAAAATCTGTACAAAAATATTACCTTCACTAAAACTAAGAATTTCCATTTAACCTTATTATGCCAAGTCAACACATGGTGTTTTACAAAAACACCCATCCAAACCAGAACAACTGGAACCCGAATAACCTCCTAAAAAACACACCAACACGTATACATAAAACGATTACCAAAAACTTGATTTAAAAACTTAGCTTAATTTGTCCAAAATTAAACATTTTCAGCTGAGTTAGCATTTTTTCTGCCAACATCAAGAAGAGTGAACTTGGTAATAAAAATACATCGTCGCTTGCCTATTGAACTTGCGCCTGCTAAGCCGAGTATGTTCAAGATACAAAAAAAAAGCTTCATCGCCAAAATGTGCACTCTCGAAATCCAAAATATACTCGTACTGTAGTACTAGCCTATAGCCGAGCTTTACGCCGAAGTTTGCGAATTTCCGACTTATTACCATATTCCAAGTTCCAACTGCAGAATTGTAGAAATCAAGCCTCTCGCCAAAACAAAGGCTCAGTATCTAGAGAACTCTTCAAGCAAACAGTCGGTCTTGTGTATAGTTCGTGTATATCGAAGTCTCGAAGCTACATTTCGTGGATATATAATTCTGAAATTAAAAACAACCATTGCTTTTTTGTTTTGTGACTTTTTACATTTTGTTTTGCAACACTGAACCGCGAGGAGTGCTAGAGAGTAAGTAAACAAAATGTTGCACAATTGTATAGTTAGTGTGTTGCAACTTGCAAGAGTGCGGCGGCGGCGGCGGCGGTCGGTGTGTGAGCCATCGGCAGTTATGCGTGAGTGAACGGAGTCAATTGCATTTTATTTCCATACGCTCTATGCTGCAATTAGCAGCAATAGATGGTCACCACTAGTTGGGGTTAATTTTTGAATTTAATTCTTGTGGTAACTTTATTTTTTTTTTATTTTTTGTATAAGTGGAGAAAAGCAAAAACAACTTAAGAAAAGCTCAATAAGTTAAAACTTGTCTATTATAAAAAAAAAAAACTTGTCTGTATAAATTCAAGGTTAATTCATCCAAAAGACGTTCGAAAGAAGTCTCCGACGCACGAGTATTGGATATGTCGTTAAATATTCCAAACCAACCACTATACGCCACGCCACGCCACGCTAACAATACTGGCTTAATTAAATATTCTTGAAAGTATAGCTTTATAACTTTAATGGTGGTGCTCAAACAAAGAATTCATTGACCATTCGAAGCAATATAAACAAACGTGGCATGAATCAATAGACTCAAAATGTAATGCAGGTCATTGACAACAAAATTATTCCTCCAAGGCCCTTTGTATATACATAGGTGCACAAAATTCTCTTCCAATCTTATTAGCATTTAAAATCGATCCAAACAATTTGGTCAGTGTGTTGTTCAGTTGGCTACTTTTTTTTAATAACTTATTCAAAAGGCCAAGGGCATCATAAAATGTTATTTGTAGATAATATGATAAAATGTATCTTCAAATATAGGGTTGTATAGCCAGGCCGAAGCGTCGCGACGGACAAAATTGTATCTCGCGTGTGAAACAGAAGGACAGCTAATATTCTATGACTTCCGATTAAGAGTCTTGAAGCTTTAGACATGCACTTAAAGAATTTATCATTGCACAACAAAAAAAATTATCGTTTAGTGAAAAGTTTTGCAAAGTGCCTTCAAGTTTCAGTCATCCATATGCATCATTGCCATACTAGTTAGTGGAGTGGGCGTAATTTGAATTTAATTATTGTTAATGTTAAGAAAAATGGTAGTGGCAGCTGCTTGTCAACTTGATAGAGACAGAAATTAATGGGACAGGTACATATTTCCGATAAAATTCTTGTTCACTACATGATGTTATTCGGCCATCACACACTGGCTCAATTGAGAATGGGGAAATCGAAGTTTGTAGGCGAGAGAGGTGAAGAGTTCGGAACGAAACGAACAAAATGTTCTTCCTTAATTCGAGTGGAATAAGGAAGTTTAACTACTAATACACACAAGTTGTTTGTTTCTAGGCGAAAAAAAAACAATCGTTTGTCATGACCACTAAATTTTTATTTTTGTAAAAGCAAGGGATTTTTTGTATTTTGAATTTTAAAATTGAAACAAAAAATACCTACACATACAAATACAACGGTTTCATGTACACAAAATGTTCTCCCAGCTTTTTTCATCCCGTGTGCGATTGAAGCCAAGGATTAAGTCTCGTTCAAAATTGAACCAGTGTATGTGATGGCCCATTCTCCTCTATAAGGCCCATTTCCTGAAACGAAATTTAAATATTTGAGATCATTATAAGAGCTTATGTGACAGTTTACGCTGAAGAAATAGCAGAACATAAGTCTTTGAAAATAAATATTTGAGTTTTGTATCAGGCAACGGCTCATAGGCCCATTTGCTGAAACAAAACTTAAGTATTTCAGTTCAACATAAGTTCTACTTTTACCTCAGCGTTAAATGTCTTATGAGCCCTTATATTATATACTTAAATATTTAAGTTTCGTCTCAGCAAATCGGACCTTAGTGAATTGAATGAGATTTAGATTTTATTCTGAGAGGTCAACAATAAAATATTTTTTGTTAAAAATTGCTTTTTTCCATCAACAAATAAAAAATTTATTAAATTTCGGTTTTTGTTGGTTCATCAATTTTGTTGTGCACAATAGAAAATAAAGAGAGTTTTCTCTGTGTATGTTTATGTTACTTACATACTTTTACTTAAGATGGTGCTATAACCCGGGGTGGTCATTTACCACAACAGATTATGTTGACGCTGCGATAAACTATTCGAGCAGCGATTGAGAGCAACGATAAAACCGAAGCTTGAGTTGCAGCTCTTGGGTGGCTTGAAGATTCGATAAGCGCTGTTTTTCTTATAAAAATTATTTGATTGATTGTTCAAAGTTCATACTCGATAAGAAAATACAAATAATGATTTCCTTTTAGCTATAAACGCAATTCAAATCGTTTATCGCAATTCGAACAAACTAACGGCCTTAATTAGATATAGTTTTAAGGAAATTTTGCTTTGTTCCAATAACATAATAATTGTATCTATTATTATTATTGAACTATCCAATAAAATAATTTTGTTGCTTGAGATAATTCAAAGACAGAAGAGCCTGTGTGGCTGCATGTAGCAACTGTACCTATTTCTTATAAACTAGTTTGTCCTGGTTGCAACTCTTGTGTTAATTCAAATTTGTTATATGTTAAATCTGATATTTCTGGGCTTAGTGCAAATTTGTATGTTGCAGAAAATTGTGCATTACAAAAAAAAAAAAACAATTTTTCAATTTGGTTTCATCAAATTTTTGACACATTTTAGCATCCCCAGCTGCGTAATGTGATTTAAGGTCCAGTTTTTTCAGTGCCAGATTAAAATTAAAATTTGATAAGTTAGCTCAGGATTAACTGAATGGATGCTTTTGATGTTTTATTCACCAAGTTTGTTTAGTCATTCCCCGTGAATTCTCGACCGATAAACTGCTTCCTCAGTTAACTGTGGATTGATTTACTTCTAGAGTTAGCTAACTGTGGCTTAACTCAACACTGAAATCTGAAGCACAAATTGAATTTGTCTCAATTTTATTTGACTTTTTTTTTAAAACTTCCTCAACTCGCATGGAAAAATGACAAGTCCTTGCCAATTTTTTTAGTCAAGGCCACGGAAAGTTTTTAGTTAGGAAAATCTAGTTAAGAAAAAATTTTCAAAAACTTGTGATGCTCTCGCTAGTAAAAAAAGCAAGTTTTGCTAACTCATCAGAAACACCCCCAATATAACAAAAACAAATACTTGTTCATAAAAATTATAGTATAAAGTTATTCATTTTCAGTGGTTAGCCTATACTACTAGTAAGTGGAAGGTCCAAAGATCGAGTTCCAAATAAACCAATTTTTAGAATTTACGTTAAACTTTCTAGGGCCTCATTAATAACAAAATTGTTTGTCCAGGCAAAAAATTACTAATTTTAAGTCATAAGGGTTATGACTACCTTTAAACATGTAACATCGCGAGCGTCAAGAAATAGCAAAACCCAGAAAATTGTGATCGATTTTTTTTTTAATTATTGTCAAGAATTCCCTCAAGATCATATAACAATGTATAATTTCAAAATAATTACAGTCCACAATTATTGTACAAATATAATTTGTATGAAAGCTTAAATGGTCATCATCATCAGCATATCGTCACTATAAAAGTCACATGAAAAATTTTCAAAATTTAATAATAAAAAAAATAAATACGCGTAATAAAAACGTCAGTCATACCTTACCTACTTACGAGTAATACTATACTCATAAGAAGAGTAACAATAATTATTATTTTCCGAGATCACTCTTACGAATACGTATGTAAGTGCCAAAGTGTTGCGCATGTTAATTGCGCATTTTATCAACCTCTATACCTACATACCTACCAACAATGAAAAACACGCATTTCAATTTCCTATAAAACATTATATACGATGTACCTTACCTTTACGTTGTCTCGCATTAGCAGAGCATGATGGTCTTCAGAGAGATCTTCTGTACCAGAATCAGTATTTAGTTTTTAGTATAACAATAAAGAAATTCAAAAAAAAAACAATTGCTTTCGCGTTGCATTTGCATGACCAGCAATGTGGAAATAATTATTGTGCAATGATTTATTAAAATTTTAAATCAGCGTACCTGTGCATACCCAGGGTTGCCATGTGTCTAAATTGTTGACGTTTTTAAACAAAAATTGAAATAAATACTCAATTCAAGGAATTGAATAAAAGGAACGCAAAGTGAAATCAGAACCCATGAGAAATGTCATACAACTGTACACTTTGTCTCTATTCCTCAAAGTGATATTTGTTTAAAATTGAATTTAAAATTGATGCTTTTTGAATAAGAAAAGGAATTAAAAAAAAAATTTTGTGAGTGCCGGGACTCCCGGTTAATATGTGTAAACATCAACGTGCGCGGATCCAAAACGGACTTGTTTTTGCTTGAAGGGGAACTTAAGATTTTTTCACTGAACGCACCCATCCTAGTATGCAGATCGTAACGTTGCACACCGTAACGTTGCACGACGTAACGTTGCACACGAACGTTCACGTTTTTTTTCACTCTAACCCCAGCATAGATGTTTACACATCAAAAAAAATTGTTCGGTGACAGAAGCGGTTGTCCATGTGTTCAAGACAGTGTTCAAACTGAACTCACTCCGTCGACTCATTCTGACGTTTCAGTATTTTGTCTCGCTCCCACTTAATTTTTAAAAATCTATTAAATCACTGCACCATTAAGAATGAATAGTGGATCAGTGGTGAGTGTGGGCGCAACTGGTTCTGTGAAAAGGGAATCGAAAAAAATGGTTTTCACATTGGCGTTCACGCTTTGCATTAACTCACTTCAATTCACTCTGAACAAAAAAGCAATTCTAGGCATCAGTCGAGGCATTTTATCGATCTCTGAATCACCTTAGCATTTCTCCTGAAGAGTAGGCTCAGTCAATGCAATAGGGAAATTAACGAATCTGTCAACGTCATAAGTGACAGCTATCATTTTGTGGCAATTGACAGAAGATTCAAAATTGCAAAGCGAAAATCAAAAGTGGTTTTTAACTTAAAAAACTGTTTGTACTTAATTTTGATATATGTATATATTATATACATATTAACAGGATTCATGCATTGTTGAACCTATAAGTCCAATCATAAAAATATTTTTAATCAAAAATGTCATTTTGATTTAAAAAAATTTGAAGTGGAAATATTCTGATCAATCTAACAATACTCTTGCTATTTACATTAATACATCGTAGACAATGGAATTATTTGCTTTCAAAAACATGTAATAAACGTCAGTTCCCACAAAATTATGATTTTGACGTTTGTGAGTACACGAGAGAGGAATACGTATACCATATTCTTATGACGCGCGCTCCGGTGGTATTTTTTATATGGAATAACAAGGGAAAAGGTTGTGAACAAAATTAATATTTTTCAACCATTCAATTTTAGTTTTAGAGTGAGATAAAATCATTGGAATGTAAAATTTAATAAAATTCAAGCTGACGGCTGCGTTAAGGCAGTATTACCTTATCATATAAATATGGCAAGTTTTTCAAATAAATATGTCTCAAAAGTGTCATATAAGTATGGTAGTCAAATTTATATGACACAAAATACATGGAGCCTAATATTACTTTGACATACAACAAATATGTTGTCATATATTATATTGCATAATGTGACATATACATATATATGACAATGTAATGTCGACTTAACGAAAATTCATTTTAACTCCACTTGAACTCGAAAATGAATTTGACAAAAAATATTGAACTTTTCACCTCGAAATATAATTTAAAGTTTGTGGGAAATAAACAAAAAAAAAGAACATAGCAACCCTAATTCTATCTCTTATAAATGATGTGTTCATGTTTGTCAGTTAACACCTGGCTGCGCTTGACTAGCAACCAGTTGCAAAAACTTAATTGAAACTGCATTTAGAAACAGTTACTTTGCTTTCGATTTAACAATGTCACAGAATAGGTAATTTTCTAAGTTTTTTTTTTTATTTCTGCAAAACCATCATTTTTGCAGTTTAAGCGTGTTTTTGTTTTGAGAACTCAACTTTATCGGCCATGACTTTGCTCGGTTATGGATTGAAGCTTGTTTTTAAATGTCGTATTTTTTTGTCTAGGTAAAGTATAGGGTGCGATACAATAAAAAAGATATCGATGCTGACTCAAGGTAAACTGAATCAGTTTATTGGGAGTTTGACCTGCGAATGGTAATTTAAACTTTGTGTTTATGGTGCTGCTGGATAGCTATAGCTAGGCTTTTCCACCGGAAGTGCGGTATAATCACGTCCACCAGCAGATAATAACAATAATAATAACAATACTATAGCATGTTTGCAGATAAAAGTGCTTATATATTTGTACGTTCTCTTTTTGTTTTTGTATTCTCATTTAAAGTTGCATAGTTGGTATCTTAAAGTATATACATAAAAGTATAGTGGGCTTTGTGACATCGGATTGTTTTTTTTTTTTTTAATTTTGTGCTTTTAATGTAAATTTTCTGCTGAATTGTTGTTATAATATTTGCGGTTTCGTATACGATCTCGCATTTTTATTATTTCTATTTAATGGCAGAAGATACATTTAAGTTTATGTAAATACCTGCTACCTTGCCTTGACCTTGCTTGATTTTAACACTCTTGAAATTATACTATGGATTTATACTATAAATGGTCACGAACGAAATTAAGTGAATCAGGCTATAGTTTGACTCATCATTACCGTCATAGATATCTGTACTTTATCAAGCGGAACTTTTTTTTTAATAAACAAATAAATTAGATAAATATACCTTATACAATGACCAGCAGCTGATGTTTGTTTTAAT
Source organism: Leucozona laternaria (assembly GCA_932273885.2). NCBI lineage: Eukaryota > Metazoa > Arthropoda > Insecta > Diptera > Syrphidae > Leucozona > Leucozona laternaria. The sequence continues at coordinate 112,493,044 of OW026368.1, read as the reverse complement.
TATTATCTATTATTCGATATGTATGAACGTCTCTGTTTTTTTTTAAATATTTTTTTAATAATAGATTCTTAATATAATTTCATTAAATTAACTTTAATCTGACTCTCATAAAATTTGAACCCGTTAAGTTATGTTATTTATTTAAATTAAACTTGGTTCAACTGGTGTACTGTGATCTCGATCTCTTTTTCAATTAAAAAACAAATATTTTCAAATTCATTAAAAATTTTACAATATAAAGCCTCGACTGCACTTTGAGCAAAAAATGCATGCGTTTTTCCTGACAATGATACTGCAAGGTAAAGAAGTTTGACAGTATGTTGAAAAAAAAAAATAATTTTTTTCATTGAAATTAGAAAGCATGTTACATAAAATTTCACGGCAGAGGTTTTTGTATCAATGCGGACCGGTTATCAGTAAATATTTAAATTAAATAAAGTTTTAAAGGCGATCTCAAGATCTGATGATATGCTTAACGTTATTTATTAAAGGGCTACAAGAATGTATTCCTTTGCCTTCCCTGAATAAGAACACTATTGCAGTGTATTTTATTCGTGAATATCAACTTCTAAGAAACATACGCTGCACAACATTTTTGATCTCTTTAAATAAAGAATCCCACGCTGGGGTCCATTTACACCGAGTACGACAGCAAATTCGGTTGCAACTCGTAGCGGCACTTATTTTATTGAATTAAACAATTGTAAAAATAAAAAATAAATTTGATATGTTGAAGACAGCATATCAAAAAAGTTGAATTTATGAATTAAAGGACACCGCGGATGTTTAAGGGAGATTAAAGAAATGGGTCTGCTTAATGAAAGCAGTTATAAAAATCATAATAAAATAAAAAATTGAAAAAAAATTTAAATTAAAATATATGATCATGCAAAGGCAATGGTCAAATAATTATAAAAAAGTAAAAAAATAATTAAAATTAAAAACATTGAAAAAGGTAAAATAATAAGTTAGTTCTATATTAGTTGAAGGGGGACAAGGAACCATATAAAAGATTTTTTAGTGTGACCTTGCTATGATTATAGTCAAAAATATTTGAATAATCATTTACTTTCCTCAACATTCTAGTAACTGGTTCATTTCGTCCATAATCAGTTCTGTGAGGTGCTTGATAGAATTGGGGTACTGATCTAAGGGAATGTGAGGTGATGTTCAATCTCATTGCCGCAAGGAGGGTAGAAGACTCAGTCACACCAGACAGAATTTGATGGACGAATATGATATCCACTACTTCACGTCGTTTTTCGAGGGATTGTAGATTAATCAGCCGCAACCGATCTTGACATGGGGGCAACTTGAAGTTGTCAACCCAAGGAAGTCCCCTTAAAGCAAAACGGAGAAACCTACGCTGAATTGCTTCAATTCTTTTAATATGTATTTGGTAATAAGGGGACCATACTTGACTAGCGTACTCAAGTAAAAGTCGAACAAGGGTTGTGTAGAGAGGGATCTGAAAACTCCTTGGACCAGCGTTTCACGAAACCAAGAGCCCTAGCTTAGCTACTATATTGTCGTAATGCGGTAGGAAATTGATCTCACTATCACAAATGACGCCTAAATCCCGAATGGTCGTTACTCTGGGAACAAGGCAATGATTTAGAAAATAATCACACTGTAGTGGGCGGATACGTTAGCGGGAATATGTGATAGCTTGGCATTTGTTAACATTAAATTCTAAATTGTTTTTTTGGCACCAAATATAGAAATTATTCAAATCATTCTGCAAATGTAAGGCATCATTAGGTGCAAGTCGAATTCCTTTCAACAAAAGAATCAATTTCGTTTCGAATCGATTATTTTCTGTCAGAGCAAATCTTGCATTTTTAGCAAGATTTCACATTGATTTTTTTTTGTTGCAACGAATTATTCATAATTTAACAAAATATTCAACAATTTTTTTCAGTCAAAATAGCTTTAAAAGTAATTAATTACATCTGCCAATTAACACACGAGAAAAACTCGATTCTTTTGAGAATTCCCTCCAATTGACAGAAACAAATCGATTCGGTTTGGAAAAAATTCAATTCTTTTGTTGAAAGGCATTCGACATAAAATGAATCGAATACACTGTTTGGTTTCTCTCCAAAGCTTGAGTGCTTGAATCGAATGGAACAAGTACAAGCCTAATGAATATGTATGTCATACATTTATGATTGATTGAAGCAAAATCAAAATGTTTGGATTTTTGTTCAATATGAAATACACTCTCCCATGCATTACATTCATTTGAATAGTGTTGTAAATAATAGAATAGTGAGTAAACCGGAATGATATAAATGAATAAAGTGGGTGTTTTCATTTTTGCTCTCGCTTTGATGAAGATCAAGTTGTTTCCCACTAATAGATGATTGGCGATGGCTCAAACTCGTTTTAATCGATGTATTCGCTGTATGCCTTCTGTGTATTTGGTATTTTTACTAACGAGTACTCATATTTTTTTTTACGAACACACAATTCATATGTTTTGTTATCAATTTGTGATTAATTTGTTTTGAAAGATGTGAATGGTGAATGCAGTGAATGGTGTATTTGTAAGAAAATATAGTATTTTAAAAGTACCTAAGTAGTTTCAAGACATTCGTTGCAGGTGTTTAGTATTATCTAATACTATTATTTACATACGTATTTGAACTTATTTTTGTAAGCTGGACATTCAATAGTTCAATAATTTTTATTACACACTGCGTGTGACAAAGTTTTTCTAAAATGAAAATTCTTAAATATTTTGGATTACCTATTCTAATACAAATTGTTTTGATATTGGAAAACATTAATCATGTTCAAATATCCCAATCCAACTACAAATTTATTTCATTTCCCATACAAAAACTCATAATTCGAAATGAGTTAATAAAAAAGAAACGTTCAAATATTTAGTTATGATATAAATTAACTGAAACATTACGAAAACATACATACGTAAACTTTAACATAGTTGAGACTTTTTGAACGAAAAATTTTAAATTTTATAATTTGGAAAACGCACATAAAGATTTATGACCAAGTTTCAAAATCATAACAGTGGTTATTTAAAAAAAATATTGCAAACATTTACAAAAGAGAAATTTGGTATGCCAGTTTATCTTATTATTATACACTTAGGGCCAATTTGTCAATAGTCAGTTAAACATCAAGTAGTACCTATTCTTCAGATAAATCAGTCATTTGTTCCTATTTATTCCTCTGATAGTTAACTGACTGCTTAACTGATGATTGAAAAATCGGCTCTTAAAATTTAGTTATCGAATTTTGCAAAAAAAAGTACCAAAAACATTCTTCTGAAAATTTGAATATGAAATATTATTAAAAATGTTTATGAGATTCTTCTAAAAAAAATGTCATTTAAGCCGATTAAAGCCTTTATATTGAAACAAGTTGAAAAACGTTTCAACTGCAGGTACTTTTAGTATAACGGTTATCGGTAAAATTATTTTGCACCAAAAAGTAGACAGACAAAATTTTATTAAAATATTCAGTTGGAAAAAAAAAAGAAAAACTGAATATAGCCAGCTCAGTAAATTTTTACACGCGTACATTAACAAATATTTTAAAATACATACTTTTGTTATTGTTCAAAAATAGAAAACAAAAATTGTTTTTTTTATTGTTTTCGTGTACAAATTTGCGGAGCTTGCTATTCACTTTAAAAGAAAAAACAGCTACTTATAAAACTTCCAGTGTCATGACAACTAAGATTCAAAAGAGTTAATTCTAATATTTATGTTCTAAGTGTAGTCTCATTATATCCAGCATTAAAAATTTGTGTCATATCACATGCTTAGCAATTGTACAAACATAAATTTTTCAGTTTGTTAAACGTTCACCCCCCTCCTCTTCAGGACAGAGAGAACACCCTTAGAACATGAATATTTTGGTTATTCATTCTTATGGTAAATGAACCGGTCTCTCTAAGTTTCATGAGTTTAATGACTTTTTTCTTCTATACATAATGTATGTCCTAGACTACGACTTAAATTTCAAAAAAAAAAATTAGAATTCCTTAATTAAGAACAAAAAAGTTGACTTGAGATTTAAAACTAATCTCTTACGCCACGTTTATAAACAAAAAATTGTTTACATATCAATTACCTACTTACTTTTCATGCGTCATTAGGAATATTTGTTTTTTGATAAACCTGTTCAAAGAAGTTTCACCCTTCTGACTCGTATAAGACATTTATATTAAAATTCATTGATTGTTCAAAAAATAATTACCCAGTTCATATGTATCTCTGATCTCATAGTTTTTCCCCAGTCGTCGATCGGTCGGTGTCCTCACTTTGACCGATAAATGTAGAAACCCGTATATGATGGTTTCTCCAAGAAGAAATCAAAAGAACTTTTTATATATATTTCCTATAAATATTGTAATATCCTGCGACGGAATTGAGAATGCAAATCGAAAAAAAATCAGTTCAATTTTGTTTCAAAAGAAAAAAACTTATTTCTAGAAGAAGATTTTTGAAAGTTTGGAGATTTCTGAGAACCTGGAAGGGCCTACATACAAATTTATTAATTTTTATTTAAACGATTTACAAATAATAAATAAACGCGTATGCAGCTTTTAGTTATTGTGAAGACTTCAAGGTAACAAGACTATTTGAAGGCGTGTTTTTAATTTTAAATAGAAATGATAAACATCTTTACATGCTTTACTTGGGACTCCAAACTTCTATAAAACTAGTTTTGCTATGAAATTAGTTTTTAAACAAGTCAATAATATGGCTGTTAGCGTAACAGATTAACATACTAATTTTGAGAAGAGAGAAAAAAAATTGAAAAAAATGAGATCCAAGTGGAAAATTGTCAATATTTTCAAGGTTAAGTCGTTTTTATATGTTATACTTTTTATTTTTGTCGTTTCTGAAGTAAATTATTTGCTTTTTAAAAAAATCAAATCAATTTTTTGGTGCCGTTTCCAATAATGTTCAAAATTTAGCTAATACTTCCACTAATATGTGTGTTTATGAAAAACTGATGAATGATGCCTTGATAACTTATTAATTTAGGTAGTATTTTACGAATCATTTTCAAAAAAGGTTTCAGCTATTTAAACAAAATTTAAAGCGGGAATACGGTTACCAGTTCCTTCTCGTAGCTCGCAAATGACAAAAATAATGAAAAAAAGCCGGTAGTCGGATAGGCTATCTGAGTTTTATTAGTATCCGATTCATTTGTGAAACCAAAACCAGATTGGTAACATTTTCTGTCAAAAGCCAGAACAGTGCCTACGTTCTGTAACTCTCGCATGGTTAAAACTGGTCGAGAAACGATGGAAAATGGAACAAAACTCATACGATTTGTTTTAATTTTCATCGTTTCTCGACTGATTTTATCGATGCGAGAGTTACAGAACGTAGTCACAGCTCACAAAAGGGAAAACTATTAAGTTTTTAACGCGACGATTTGGTTTCCATTTTATTGCAAATCTCTTCTGAATCATCAATTAAGTATTCAGTATACATTTCAAGCCTTATTTTTATATTTTTACCACAAAGGGAAATAAGTAGTCGGCTGTAGGTATACTCAGCTTCCTCAAATTTGAGGTTTGAGATTTATTTTTGACAATAGCTGTTTGGTTCAGCAGTTGAATTTTTGTATGAGATTATAACAACACAAATAAATGCGCGTAGCTTTGGATAGTTACCCTTACCTTACCATTGTTACCATTGCCTCTGGTGGTAGATTTTCGCAACTAGACGTATTTTGACAATTTGAAATTGCAGCTGTCAGGTTGCAAGCATGACGTTCTATTAAGCTAGGTGTGTTTTATTAAAATTTTAGCGAACATTATGGTTAAATCCCATCGCTGTGATCGTCTTAAAAATATTAAAAATTTGTCTTTGAATTTTGTTTGAATCACGGGAAAAAAGCTGTCCCGCCGGCTTCATTATCATTTTTGATTTTTGAATACAATTAATTGAAAACTCCAATAACTTTTGGCTCGATTGAACAAATCATAAAATACTTCACTAAAAGATTATCAGGTGTCATCTGCAAATAAAGTATGATTCCACTGCCTACAACTTTTGAAAGTAAGAATTTCTTGTTTTATTTTCTTCCTTATTCATATTTATACATATAATTTACAAATTGTATCCATTTCTTAATAAAACTGAGGACTTAAACTACGAGAGCAAGTACGTGTGCTGAGTCGTGTATTTTATTTTATATTTACATTAATTTGTCACCAGAAAATATCTATATGCATAATGTGTGAAACAGTCTTCAAACAAATTTTCATTAATATTTATTTAATTTCACAAGTCACAGAAATATTTTATCTGCGCAAAGACCAGTTTCAAGTTGCTACTGTACTTATAAAATCTTGTTGCATTTGTCACTTTTGACTTGAGAGAATTTACATTTGCAAGTATGTATAGGTTTGTTACTCACACTAAAGTGGGAGCAGCAAGAATGAACATTTTTTTCATCTTACAAGTCACAGTTCATGAAGAGAAAATGCTTCTGAATTCTGTATTGGAATCAAAGCCATCATCGTTACAGAAATATTTCCAGTTTCTGTTGATCTTAAAACCTCAAACAAGGCCCTGAGCTTATAATGATATAAAGTACTTTCCATAAGCTTTCATATAATCAATGTTGAGAAATGTTGAAATTGGGCCCCATCAAATGCCCATGATCTTTTGCTGTTGCGATCTAAATTGACAGACAACATGTTTTAGAAGTTAACTCGGGCTTAGCCCTGAACCTAGGATAATCTTATACTGAAAGTCTAGATCTTTGAGACATAAAGAAGTACGTAAGCATAAGTAATAAAAATGTAATTACCAAGAAAAAAACATAAAGCCCACTTAAGATAGGATTCTCAAATTTTTAAAACAAAAGGTCACCTTGTAAAATTTAATTTTATCATTTTTGGTAGTTAATATATTTAAAAACTACGAGAAAAGTGAACATTTTAGGTTTCGCTGAATTCTTCTACATAGTTTTATTGTTTATGTAAATTTTAAGTAGTTTTGCATAAAAAAAAAAAAAAACAATTTATTTTAGCTACAACAATTTAATACTGACATACTTCCCGCATCCTTCATGTTTTAAGTTAAATGTTTAATTTAATCCAAATAATATGTATTCAAATTTATTTGACATTTTAAGAAAATAATTTATGAGAATATAAATTCAGATCAAATTTTATTGACATACAAAATCAGTTAAGTTCATGATAAAAGTTTAAAAACCTTCAACTAGTTTTATTATTTGCAAAATTTAGTGCAATTTCGAGAATTTTTCTTATGCCTTTCATCACTCAAACCATCGACCTTTTCATAACGATTTTAATTAAAATTATCCGTTTTATAATACAAAACAAAAAATAAACTGTTAAGCTTTTGCCTATGGCCTTGATCTTGAAAAGGTTTAAAACAAATGTCATTCCCAAAACTCGTTTGAAGTTTTTTTCTGTATTTCTTTTGTGGTTAGAAAAACAACTCATAAATTAATCGTGGTTGTTTGTTAAAGACTTTGAAATTGATTCTCGGGAGGAAAAATAAAAGATAAAAATACAAGAATATAATAAATTATTTAATTCTTACAATCTATGATCTTTAAACAATCGTTAAACACATATGTATATTATCAACGAACTACATACCTACATGCATCATGACTTTAAATAAAAAAAAATGCCAAATGAAGAAACATGAATAGGAGTATCACTGTTTTATCAAAAAATGTTTTTGCAATTTAATCTTTGTGGAGTAGGAGTTCACTTTCGCAGTACTTCTAATGTCCCTCTTGTGACAGTCTGAAGGCAGTAAATAAAATTCGAAATTATTCAAACGCTGATGCACAACCGCACTATTGGCTTGATCATAACTGAGGGAGAAATGATAAACATTGGAATGGTATTTGGAAAAAATGTTTAATATTCTAAATTCTAATTTCACGGTTGTTGGCAACACATTTACCACGAAAAAATAGTTTTTTTTTCTTTTTATTTTTATAAATTTAATATTTATTGAACTTTTTTTTGTCAGGTAAATAAACAAAGAAACAAAGATGAGCCCTCCGGAAGCAACGAGTTTAAAGTTTGATGACAATCAGTTACCCTACATCGATTTGGGTAATGCAGTCATTCGTTTGGAAAAAGAAGATCCACCAGAATGGGCATTGGAAAAGGCACGCAACGAACTTCGTGAAACCCCAGAAGTTGTAGAGAAAGCAATTCAAGAGTTACGTCAGTTGATTCAAAGTAAGTTTAGTTTAAAAAAAAAAATATATATATAATAAGTATTCGGAATTACCTAGTGCTGTAGCTACATATACATACATATGTATTAATTAACATAATTTAAGATTTTCTAAGCACGTTCTAATCACCATTCTGATATAATTAAATACCTTACGAGCAATCGAGCATTTGCAAATAAATTGGTTCTGCATAGAATGTTAACAAATAGTATTTAAACAGTGTTGCATGTTATGCAACATCAACAATGTGAGATATAAATCTTATAAAGTGTATAAGAATATTTAAATAAGCTTATTGTGCAGCTCCTCTATGAATCACATTGTTTTGTTGGTACTATAAAACAAATTACATACATACATGCTACAGCGATAAAAAATTATAGTTTTTTTTTTTATTGAAACAAAGAGCAGATATGTAATTATGTATGTAGATAGAATGGCTTAGCTCCCATAGATTATGTGAATAATTTTAGTTTTGTCTTTTTAAACCAAAAAATGGTTTAGACTTTGAATTTAAAAAGAAATAGTTTCTTAAGAATTGGTTGGAATAAAAACACTTAAGCATTCCAAACAGCCAAAACAGCTGTAGTAAAGGGTCCGCCATCTAACGTTTTTTTTTCAACTAGTGCTTATTTCGTGAATGGTAACACTTAGCTCATGTCTGATTTGACAGATAATTAGTTTTATCCTTCCGCTGAACGAATATGGTTGTGTATACGCTTCGCTAAGTGGGCCTGCGATCGACTTAGAGAAGATGCCGATTTTGCCAAAAAAAATCATCTTTTCAGATGAAGCTCATTTTGATCTTGGCGGGTAGTAAACAAGCAAAATTGTCGCATTTGGGGCACAGAAAACCCGCACGCATACATTGAAAAGTTGATACACCCGAGTCACGAGTCACTGTTTGGTGCGGATTTTGGTCCAGAGGCATAATTGGGCCATTTTTCGAAAATGAGCAAGGAGTGGCCGTTACAGTCAATGGTGATCGTTATCGGGCCATGTTGAACGAATTTTTGTTCACAAAAATTGAAGAGGAGGATATTGGCAACGTTTGGTTTCAACAGGACGGCGCTACGTGTCACACAGCTGAAGCTACACTCGATGTTTTGCGCCATTTTCAAAAAAACCGACCCTTTATTATTTTCGGCCGAGGTACAACACAAATAAACATTATTTTAACAGTTTTTGAAAAAAAAAAACCATTCGCTATTTTATTGTGCTTTAAATGTAAAAGGTGTTTTTTTGTTTTAGAGGCTGAGAACTTTAAATTGAATTAATTAATTAATTGATATCCATGAAATTGGCTTTGTTTGAAAGATAATTTTATGACATTAATGTTTAAATATGATTTTGGATATGTGGTGCCATCCTGCTGATACCAGATTTACAACACATTAAGGCCCCAAAATAAGTAACTAATTATGTATATGTACAACTCACCCTTGACAGTAACGTTCTGAATATAATCATTTCCCACTACTTATGTCGTTTTCGAGTGGACGTTCGGAGCTACTCCTTTTTCACTCCTTTTACTCCAAATTTCTCATTTTCTATAGGAATGGAACAGTTCCGAAATCCAAACGAAAACGACATTAGTGAAAAGTCAATGCGTGTATACACTTGTAATTTTCACTCATGTGCATCTCTGAACTATCTGTGAATTGGAACATTTGATTGTGAGCATCAAGAACCCTGACTTTCAAGATTAAATAATTAAATAGTTGCAAAATAAAGAATATGTACATAGCAACTAAATCTGCTTCAGCATCTTTGCAATTATCAAACCATTTATTCAGAAAGCATTTTCTGCTTCTACCCTGGACCAAATACGCATTTTTAATTTGTATTCTATTCTACCTCACCGTTCAACGCACAAGCCAAAAATGAAAAAAAAATACAATAAAATGGAACATTTTGGATATAAAACATGACTGCTCACTACAGTTTTTATATTTTCTTCCTGACTAGCGCCTCACTTGCCATCTCACCGATTTCACCCCTAAACTGTCGTCATTGCGTAGTGAGCAGTCACAATCTAAACAGGGTCATAGCCATTTAACCAAATGTGTGCTTCGTTATGAGCACGTAATGTCTGGTGAGTTTCTCGAATTGAAACATTGTTTTTTTTAAATAAATTTAAACAATTTGCAAACGTTGCTCTGGCGTGAGTCAATGGGTACGTTCAACGCATTACGTTGTACCTCCGAATTTTCAGATTTCTCAATTTTTAGAGCTTCTGATTGACCAGCTGCCATAAAAAGTTAGATGACTTTTAGTGACTTTTAGTTACGTTTGATTGATTACGTTTCATCTGAATTTTCAGCCAAAAATTCTCATCTGAAACTTCAGAGTAAAGTGATAGTGGTGGGGGAAATGTTGAAGTACTATACATAGAAGTTGAACTTTATGATTATCGCTGTGGTTTGTGGTTGATTTGGGATGATTTCATCACGAACAAATTAATACTTTTAACATAAAAGAATTTATCGTTTATTGATAAGTGAGTTGCTAAATCAAAAGATAAACTATTCTTAGAAAAATGTTCCCAGAATTCTACATCGCAATATTGTGGAATTATTTTTTCATTAAACTTCACATAGTCGTGCTGTAATTTGTTGCTGATTTTGTTATAAAAAAATCACCACCAAAACTGCTGACGCTTAATTTTTAATTTAAGAATATAATCTAAGTTCCATTTTATTTCGTTTTAATTTAAGTCCTTTGGGTAAATGCTAGCATTTGACACAACAACTTTGGACTGAAAATTCAGATTTTTTGTGCGTTCAATAGCATAAATTCAGATCTGAATGTTCAGATTTTGTGATTGAACGTGCCAAATTCATCTATTCATGGTGAATTTCCAAACCAAACTTACCTCAAAACAATCGAGAACTGTCAAATTGGTTGTCACAGAAAACAGTGTTGCCAATTTGAAATTCTCCACCTCTATATACAAAAACACTCTTTTTTTATTGTATTTAGAACTTTTTTGGCAAAAATAATAAGAACGTAGGTACTGCTAAAACGTAACGAAGCGATATTTTTTAAACATTTTTCCATTTTGAAATCAAATATGGTTCTTTTTTTTTTAAATGGTTCTAGTTTTATTAAGGCAAAAGGTAGTATTTAACTTGATTTTGATATCAACCAACAACACCTTGCAGGGTTTCCCCCATCTTTGATTTAAACAAATTTAAATTACACAGATTTATTATAAATTTTGTTGTTTATGTCACAAAATTATAAATATTTACAGAAATCAATTAGCATGGCTTCGCCCACCGTCTCCCTGATTGAGTAGGTACTGACATGAAAGTAAACATTTAATTACAACTTTTTTATAAACAGTATTTTCGTTAGTTTTTTTACAATGCTTACATGTATCCACTTATAAGTCTTGAGCGTGCATGTATTAATTTATGTAGGTTTTCAAAAGACGAATAGAGTTAGTAACAATTAAATGTATTTTACGTTTTTGTACTTGGTTTACGAGCTTCACAAACTTAATTGCTATTTATAGTCTAGTATAGTTAGTTTCGATTCCTTTAGATATATAAGTACAACTTATTGGTTATGAACATTTTTTGTTGCCATTGAATCAATAATTGAATAGTTGGGGTATATTTGCACTGTGACCTACAGATCTATTGTGCCCCCATAGAGAGCTGAATGAGGTCACTCACTCTACAACTCTTCCTCCAATTTTATCCCTTTGTGAAATTTTAGCATTTGGAGTTTTTTCAAAGAGGTTATCTCCCTCTCTTCTATTTGGTGATGTCCCAATCATTTGTATCCTTGGTGCACAAGTGCTTCAACTCCCATACTAGTCTAGAAGTAATAGTGTACGTGGTTAATTGCTCTAAAAGCAGCTTGGCTATCTGACATGACAATGTCAATATTTCGTTTCCTGTTGTTTCTTTCGAGATTTCGTTGTGCACACTTCCCTGTAGCATTTTTATCTGTCTGGAAAATACTAATCGACTGTCCCATCGGTACGGAAAGTTTGGTTCTTGGCCCAAAGATTCCTGCTCCAGTCTTTTCAGATGTTCTCAATTCGTCACTGTACTATTTGATGGCATTTGCGTGTAGAGTGTATTTCATTTCGCCTAGCCACTCTTTTTGCTACTTATGTAGCTTCGTTTGAAAATTTTCCTCGAAGTTGTACTTTTTAATCGTAACTGCAGACATGGATATATGCTCCTTTTCCCTTATACTTATACCCTCCTTGGTGAATCGCATAATGCATCCCTCCACAGCACTTTCGATAACCACCAATGCCACCACCAATGTTGCCAATGTTTGAGCTTTTATTCAATTTGTTGGACCATCCGCTATCTCGAATTAAAGAGTTAACTATACTCTGTTTAATTTGAATATGCAGTACAGGGAATATAGGACATTTGCCTTTCACCCATACTATTATGGATTTCAAAGCTCTCATAGGGTTGCTGTAGTGAGCATTTAAAATTGTCGCAAATCTCACAAAAATATAGCTATCAAAATCTCTAAAAAAGCTTAATTCCTAAAAGTTACATAGCAAAAACCAAAGAAAATGCCATATGAATTTCCATCGACTAGGCAATACTAACTCTGATTCAACACAATGTCAATAAGGGTTCAAATTCAAACAGAAGAGGTTATAGAATTTTACGAATAAAACCAGTGCTTTTATTTTTTTTGCAAAACAAAAAAAAAACTGAAATTCACAATTTTGAAAATATCATATTTTTCCATTTGTCAGGATTAATTATTTTGATATTTTGATATTGTTGTTGGTCAAATATTTCTTATTAATGCTTCCTTCATATGTACATATATAGCAATTTCAAGTTTGAAAAAATATCTCCCCCAATAAATTGAAACAAAAACCTTGATCTCATGGACTATACTGTCATTCATTCAATAAACAAATAATGACAGCAAAAAATATGTATTTTTCTGTCATCTGTCAATATCTCACGAACACAATAATTTCAGTTCCCAACAAAATTGACAGTTAAATGACATGTATTTTTCTCATCACTGGTTCTGGGGCTTACACTACTACGAGTACATATATACATATGTATGTATTTAACAATTAAGAACTTAGAACTGAAGTGCAAAAAATTAAATAAACATCATTTGAATTGTATGCATCAATGAATAGACCTATACTTATGTACATTGTATTTGCATTTAATCATCATCCTTCTTTATGATAAATCTGATTGTGTTAACAGATACACATATAGGTATAGGTATGTATGTTCTTATAAAATATACGTGTGAAGTTATCCATATATGTATCTGAAGTATGATTAATTTGAAACTAAATTTATGGCGATCCTAATTTAAAGAAAAAGTTATTTACCTCATTTAGTAAGAATCAATCAATTATTTCTGTGATAAATTTGAAATTTGTTTAAAATGATTTCATCTCGAAGAATGAATAATTATGTACCTGTTTTGCTTACCCGTATATACTTACGGCCATATTATTAACTCGATTCATCCAGAATCAAAATTTAAATCCAGATGTAAAGCATACAAATTCAATGTAAATACATCTGGATTTAAGTTTTAATCTGGATGTATCTATTGAATAATATGGCGGTTGCAGTTGATTTTAGGTCCAAACTAAGTTTAATCTTTTGTTATTCAAAAATCATAAAACGAGTTTACAATATATAAGCTGACAGTTATAGCTGTCATCCAAATGCAACATTTTAATTCATAGTTATGGGACTTTTAAGAAGTTAAGTCAGGTGTATTATTTTGATTACAAAAAAAAAGCTTATAACGTGAATAATAAATTATTCAAGTCTCATTTTGAACAAACCCTTCACACAAAATGACTTTTAATATGTAGACGGTTTGGCCAAATGTCTCAAAATTAGGAATTCAATGGCGAGTTTAAGGAATAGCTGTAATTGGCTCCTAATAGTCGAAAGCTAAACTGACGCAAAATAAGCTTTCCGGTTTTCCAAATTGACAAGACACCCATAATAGGTTTGTTCGGGTACTTTCTGGACTAAAAATGGCAATCTGTCACATTCTTAGGGGAGGGGTTGAAATTCTCTCAGGATTAAGTGAAACAAGATAACAGAAGCAAAAGATATTCATTCCGTTTCTAAAAATCGTAATTTAAGTAAAATTAAATTAAAAGAAACACTTATTTAAATTACACTATAACAAAGTTTCTTAAATTCAACATTTTACTTTCATAATTTTTCTTTTAAACAAAAAACACTGCACAATACACATGAATACACGTTTTGAATACATTTTTTTCTTTAAAACAATTTTTTTTGAGTAAACGAAAATAAAACCTAAAATAAAATTAAACAACAGCCATTTTATATTTTTTGTTGTTGTTCTTTAACTGGCGTTTGACAGAACACAGAACTTACCAATTTCTGCCCGGACTAGTACGCGAACAGACTTAATGAGTTTAATGTCGTTTTCGATTGGATTTTCGGTCAATTGTACTCCTTTTCAATTCCAATCGAATATGAAAACACTGACTTTCCTAAATTTACACACACACTACCAAAGCTGCCATTTAACAAAATGGCTTCTTCAAGTATTTATCACTTTTGACAAGTAATCCAACGAAAAACTTTATATGTATGTGTGTGTTCCTCATCTACTCCAAAATGAAATTGGGGACAGAAGAACACTCCGAAAACATTACTCGGAACAGCCAATCGAAGGCTTTTGGAGTAAAAGGAGTGAAAAAGCAGTGTAAAAGGAGTACTCCGAACATCCAAACGAAAACGACATAAATGAAATGAATCATCGAACGCACTACATTGTCAGCTTCATTTCAGAATGCTTCTCACAAATTAAAGCAAAAGTAATACAAAATGTAGTAATCCTGAATGGGTAAATATTGTTTCGCTTGCATTCGTATACGACTATAATTAGGGCCCCTTCTAGCTAGGACAATTATAAAGGGTTTTTCAACAGAGACGCTACAAAAGTAGAGCAACAGGGACAGCAAACGACGCCATATTTTTTGCCGCTCTTTTGACATTTCCCTTCAGTAAGGTTTGCCATTTCACGATGGAAAGATATAATTACGAGCCAACAACTAGTCGAAATTATTAAAATTTACTATCGAAATTCGAAGTCAGTGGTCTCAACGTTAAGAGCGCTACGTCCAATTTATGGTCGTCATAATCGTCCTAGTAGATCAACAATTGAGCGTCTAGTGGAAAAATTTGAATTCACAGGCACAGTACAAAATGTTCCCGTGCCAGTGAGACAAAGAAGTGCCCGTAGTGTCGAGAATATTGCTGCCGGTGAGGCTTCAGTTGCAGAAAGCCCAAATGTGTCTCTCACACGTCGGTCTCAAGCGTTGGGCATCTCTGTGACGTCGTTGTGGCGAATTTTGCAAAAAGATCTTGGCCTACATCCTTACAAGATTAAATTGACGTAAGAACTGAAGCCGCTTGACCACCAGAAGCGTCGTATGTTCGTGAATTGGGCTGAGCAACAACTTGAAAATGATTCGGATGTTCATCGAAAAATCATCTTCAGCGATGAGGCTCATTTCTGGCTGAATGGCTTCGTCAATAAACAAAATATGCGGTATTGGTCAGGCAGCAATCCACACGTACTCCATGAGTCATCATTGCATCCCGAAAAAATTACGGTTTGGTGTGGTTTATGGGCCGGCGGCGTCATTGGGCCGTACTTCTTCCGTGATGATCAAGACCGGCATGTTACTGTGAATGGGGATCGCTACCGTTCAATGATAACCGAATATTTTTGGCCCCAATTAGTTGATATGGACTTGGAGGACATGTGGTTCCAACAGGACGGCGCCACAAGCCACACAGCGAATGTCACAATCAATTTATTGGAAACCAAGTTTGGAGAACGTGTTATCTCACGAAATGGTCCAGTCGCTTGGCCACCTCGGCGACGATTGATGAACTTCGTACGAATATCGAAAGTGAAATTGCAGCAGTATCGGCCGATTTATGCTTGAAAACCGTCTAAAATTGGGTTCAGCGTCTGGACTTCTGCAAGCGTGCCCGTGGTGGCCATGCAAAAGAAATCGAGTTTCATACATAATGGCATCGAACGTTCTTTCACAGGAAAAAAGAATTTCATTGATATCCAAAACCATTTTTGTTTTATTTAAACAAAACTTTTGTAGCGCTCTTATTGAAAAACCCGATAGTTCTACGTCAACATTTTAAATCTCTACTAACCTACAGAAGCATGAACAGATTATTTTTCTTTTTGGCTTTGATATCGAATTTGCGTGAGGCCTCAACTATTGTTCTTACCACCTACCAGATGGACATTTAAACTATGTATACGTATATACATGTTTTATCTGCCATAATTTGTATAATCTAACAAACGGGTGCCTATTGTTTCGTCTTTTTTATTTCGCAAATTGTTGTTTCGTTTTTGTTATAATTATTTATATTTATTTCGAAAACGTTTTTTTTTATTTTGTAGATACTTACTTTGTTCCGAGATCTTTTCGTTTCACGATTATTTTGAATTTCTTCTTTTGTTTTTTACTTGTTTCGCATTCCCTTTACAACTAAATATTATGGATTACTTAGGCATGTGTTGTTTCGTCAACGGTTGTTTCGCATTTTTTCTATTATTTCGTAATTCGATTATTTTGTTATCAGTAAGTTAGTCACGCGTGGTTCTTTAAACAAGGTATTGGTAAAAAGTAATTTGAATTTGTTATTTTAAGTTAAATGCATTATTGATTTTGTTCTTAACTTTTCTTATTTTTTTTGCTAAACATTAAGTAGGTAGGTTTATTTGTTAAATAAAAATGATCTAAAAATACACAGATTTCCGAGTGTTTATTTGTTTTAACTACTACCTGGATATCAAAAATCTATGCGAATTTAAGAATATTTGATTTGTATAAATTTTAATAAAATGTAAACGATGTGAAAATAAATATATTAAGTTCGCTTGAATTTCACGCCTTAAAATTCTTTTCATGCATAAAAATAAAAAATTAACAAACGGTGGTGAAATGAATAAAACCAAAAACGAAACAATTAAAGACGAAATGAAATTAAAACAAAATAATTAAAAAAACAAAACTAAAATTGTCAACACAAAAAGGAAGCAAATAAATGAAAAGTGAAATGCGAAATGCGAAATAACAAAATGCGAAACCCCTTGGACAAAACAACAAGAAAACGAAATAAAAAAGTCGAAACGAACCATACCCCTAGCGAATATATTGTATTCGTCGTCTTATTTTGTTTGTCGCCTAACTTGTTAAAATTTCAAATACACATTGTCACTTCAGCTATGTACATATTTGAAGGCACTTAAATTTAAATGTGAGTTGGTGTCGTGCGTGACCCACTCTTCAAGAAAGTTATTTGGATACTAGCGAGCAGCAGGATCATTTTTATTGGAGGTTTTCGCCACACAGACTTCGAAATGCTTTTTTAGCTGGGAAAGACGTTTTCCTTGAATTACAAACTTTCTTCAGCTAGCCATAGGCATGTGTATATGAACTTGTTGCTTACGTAACGTAATGTAATGCCTGAGGTCTGGGTTTGATTCCCTGCTGGTTTCGAATCAGCTACTGCCTTTTGTGAGCAAGTGACAAACCCTTTAAAAGTATCTCTTGTCATGAATAAGTGGCACTCATCTTAGCCGATAGAATTCGGCAAAAAGTCGTAGGTCCCTCCCATTCCTACAAAGAAAACAACACACAGGAACGGTTGAGAATGGCATGTCACTATGCTTGGCGCGCCACCTAATTTATTTGTTTTTACTTATTTCTGTTTTTCAAAGTTCTCGCAATTAATATTAAGAAAAATCAACAAGTTTGTCAACAAATCTATAGGAGACCATCACAAAAAAACCAAGGAAAGCAATGATAATCGATAAACTGTTAGTTCAAATTCAAAAATTAATAAACCAAACATTGGAAATTTAAGACTTTTTCTGATAGAAATTAGTAAATTTTACTTAAAGTGTTGCATGTGTACGTTCACAAGTCCAACATCAAATATTCTTCAAGTTCTTGGTAATAGATGTTTAAAACAAAAATGCAAAGGGGGTAACTCGGGTGTATACTTATCTTTTTGATGTGTAAACATCTATGCTGGCGGTATATTGAAAAAAACGTGAAGGTTCGTTTGCAACGTTACGTCGTGCACTTTACTTTGTAGCACGTTACGTTACGAAATCTGATTTGCCCCGACCAAAACAAATTGATTTTAACGTGACCGACAGTTAGATTATACTTTATAGCGACCACTCATTTATATTGTTTTTTCCAACGACGAAAGCAAATTGTTTTTAGCGCGACCGACGATTTTATCATTTTAACACTTAAATTTTTTTTCTTTAATTTTTAATTATTCCCCGAACAAAATAGATTATACACTAGTAATTAAAAAGAAAACAAAATCAAAACAAAAATAATAATAGTCAGCTGTAGGGATTGACAATTGACTGTAGGTATGGTAGGTCAATGGCTGTAGGTATGGTAGGATATCGGGTGCGTTCAGTGATACAAATCTGAACTCAAATTCTACGTTTACATTATACTGCTTTTAAACGATGCAATTTCTTCTTGCAATTTGTAGGCTGTGATATACAAAATAGCTGAGGTTGAACTAATTGCAGAGTTATCGGCTACCTTTGTACTTGCACAAAGTTAAAATTCATTAAAAATCACAGCGTCGAATTCCCAAGGGCGATTGATGGTGTCAATCGATTGAAACTGCGATTTTAGTGATTTCCACTGACAATAACTGCAACTACATATTCTAAAAACTCAAGATATATAGTTCGCCGGCTATCTCATAGTGACATTCATTTGAGGTTCGTTCAATATAAAATTAAGACTGAACTTTTTGTAAGTTTTACTCGATGGAAAGATGGAGTTTTTTAAGGGTTGCAAGCTGGTTGACAGTTCTAACTGGATATTTTAATTCGGCCCCTGTCAGTCAAACCATTAAGTTCCTTTGGAATTTGGGTACGGTGTCATTTAATTGAAACCACGATTTTAGTGCTCTCCGCTGACAGTTGTTGTTTGTCGATGCTCAGAGAGTGATTACCATAAACAATAACCATGTGTTATGTGAAGTCATCTTAAAGTTGAGAGTGAACTACGAAGCAGGACCTTTCAGTACCGTTCGTTGGACACTTCACCACCAGCCTTTTAGTGCTTGGAAATTTCGTTACAGCGGTTCCCCAACTGGGTATTTCGCTGCCATTCTTTCAACACTAAGCTTTTTAAGCACTGCCTACAGATAGGTAATGTAGTGTTAATTATTCAATATATTTCCTTTGATGACGTTTAGTAACAAAAATCAGGCACTTGGACAAACGTTGATGTTTACACATCAACGTGAGTCCCGGCACTCACATATTTTTTTTTTTCTTCAATTGCATAATTTATTAATGTCAGAGGTTAAATTCGTATATTAACAATAAATATATACATATAAACTTAAAACAAAAAGGCCAAAATGAACTCCGTCAAATAAATAAAACGGTTTAGATTCGATTAGAGACAGACAATTAAATAAGTTATTCGAGCTATCACCAACAATTATCAACAATACTTATACAAATTTCTCGATTGATTAAATCATTTTACTCATAAACGAATGAATTCCTTTACAGAAACTGAATTCTTGCACTTACCTTTGGACGATGAATACATGAAGATGTTCTTGAGGCCCACAAAATACTATCCAGAAAGTGCCTTAAAAAGACTTGTGAACTTTTATCACATGAAACTGAAATACGGAGAGGTCTGTGACAACATCTTACCGTCAACAATAAGAAATGTCTTCGAAGAAGGTATTCTTTCCCTCTTACCAAACAGGGATCAACATGGCAGAAGAATTCTTGTCATTGAAGCTGGAAGTAAGTTTTGCTTAATTTTAGACAAAGTTTAAATTTATTGAAATTTTATATTTTTTTTTTTCGTTTTTTTAAAGAAAAATGGAAGCCTTCCAAAGTGCCATTGGGTGATATGTTCAAGGGTGTTCAACTGGCAGTTGTTGGTTCTATGGCCGAGCCAGTGTCGCAAATTTGCGGAGCTGTTGTCATCATTGATATGGAAGGTTTACCAGTTAGTCATGTGATGCAATTCACACCATCTTTTGCTATCATGCTACTCGATTATGTTCAAGACTGCATTTGCATGAGACTCAAGGCTGTTCACATTGTCAATAACTCGTACATTTTCAACATGTTGTTTGCCATCTTTAAGCCCTTTATCAGGGAGAAACTTCGTAAGAGGGTAAGGTTTAAATGTGATTCACCTGTAAGCTTATAAGCAATTTTATTTTTTTCAAGATTTTCTTCCATGGGAAAGATTGGAAGGCTTTAGCTGGTCACATAGATAAAGAATGTTTGCCTTCGAAATATGGCGGTACTACCACATGGGAAATTCCAGCTGGAAATTTGTTGGCTGATTTCTTTGAATGCTACAAAAAAGATTTTGAAAGTAAGTTTCATGTACAAAAATGCATATCTCACACTCAAATCTAATCGTTTGCTTACTTTTTAGTGGCTAATGCTTACGGATTTACTGACGGATACAAGATAAAGAAGTAAATACTGGACACAAAAAAACTACTTAAGAACGCGTCAAGATCTTGCCGCGACACCTCCTAATTTTAGTATTCTCTCTCTTTTTTGTTTGTGATACTATAAGTAGAGTCTGACGTCCCTTTAAAATGTTGATAAAAAAAAAAGAATTTTATGTGCAATTCAGAACATAAGTAATAAATACTAAGGCTGGCTAGGAGTGTACCTCTATAATACATTTTGAATTTCTCTTGCGATTGATATAATCTCCGTAAATATGTTTCAACTTTCATTTATATTGTTTTAATGATTTGTTATAGATTAAGTTAATCTTATGAGAATTGTTATTTATATAAAAAAATGTTTTATAAATATTTAAGTTTGGGATGAAAATAAAAAAAAATAAATTTAAATGAAGGGTTGTTATTGAAGAAAAATTTATCGTCTATGCATACATGAAGATAGAGCAGAGTGGGATAACTGATAAAAAGATTTATTTAAATAGAGCAAAAAAAAATAGAGGTCCCAAAATTGATTCCTGGAGAACTCCACTTGCAAGTTGTAAGAATTGCCAATACGAGGTTTAAGAACGAGAGAGTTTTTACACAATTTTCAGTGATTAACAGAGTTAGACGCCAAATGTCAAGGAGCATCAAAAACGTAACATTTTCTTCATAAATTGCTTTTATTATTTGTTCAAAAACTGTTTATAAGGCAGTCTTATAATTATTTTTCTTTCAAAAAAAAGGGCCCTATTGCACCACAACAACTCTTATCATTAATCACTAAGCAAATATTATGAATCTTGATACAATTTTCTTGCGGTGGGATGACACTATGCCTGGAGATATAATGTCCATGGGCCTCAAGTCGGACATACGATCCATGCACATTATGTCCGGAAAAATTATGGCATCCTGATGCAAGAAAATCGTATGAAGATTCATGATATTTGCTAAGAGATTAGTGATAAGTTCTTGGTGCAATAGGGCAATAAATTAAGTAAGTTGTCGTACTTTCGATGAACACATATATTTGTTTTTGCACATTTTGCAAATTGGTAGCATTGAAATTGGCATGTACTTTTCACCTTTTAAAGTTTTGGGCACATGAATTATCTTAGTCGTTTCCCATTGAATTGGATGGTATTGTTAAGATGGTATGGAATATTTAAGTTATGTAAGAAAGAAAAAGTGGTAAAAGTAGCTTTAAAAAGAAAGGGTGAACTTCATCAAGCCCTACTGTTTTTGATTTAATACATACACATTTTGTAATGATGTGTTCTTATTAAAAAAAAAAATAATAATCAACTTATAGCATTCTCATTATGCTTACTTTAAAAGGCACAAACCATATTTCCCTGCCCCGTCAAAGTCACGAAAAGTCTGAATCAGTGCTGGGGGATCATGGAAAAATTCCCTTCGAGGTATTCCTTGTTGATACAATTTTCCTTGGAAAAAGAGATTATCATAGAAAACTATAAACATTTTTTTTTAGAATAATTATTTTTTTTTTTAGAAAGTTTTATAAGACCTGACAAATAAAACAATATAATTTATTAAATTAAATATAATATATAGTATCGACTGCACTTGAAGGATAAGTATTGATAGTTTAGCCCTATAATTTTGAGAATTACTTGAAGACAATTGAATGATAAAGCAAGACGAAAAATAACTGATGGAAACATTTTTATAAACAAAATTTCCAACGAAATGAAAAAAAATAGATTCCTTCTCAAAAATCCCTCAAAGAAATTTGTAATTCAACTGAAAGAATTCATAAAAAACTTAACATTTGTAATAGTTTCTATTTTTGCTGTTTATATACGCCCTCTGTCATTCATATTTAATGTGATTTGTTTCCTTCTTTCTTTGGAAAAGTCACCACTGTTAGCCTTTTACAAAAGAATATTAATCTGGCAATGCCAGAAAAGAAATGAAGGGCAGGACTGAAAGAAGAGGAAATGCATCCATCTTGCTTTTGGAAAAATGAAAGCAAACAGTCGCAAAAACTAAAGCTAGGAATAAAATAAAAGTTTTAATACAAAAAAGAAGAAAGCGGACTTTATTAAAAAGAAATTATACATTACAAAATATCTATTTACATAATGAGAACTCCTCGAACTTATTTTTTTAAATGTCAAAGCTAAAGATTTTTTTCAACTTCTGGGGTAAAATTTAATCATAATTATTTGTTTGATAAGACATTTAATTCACTTAAAAATTTCTTTTTACGTAAATACTTAATGAAAGTATCTCCCTTTCCTTACATGGGAAATAGAAAGAGAAAAAACAAAAGATTTGTAGGACAAAAACTAATTTTCTGACTGGATGAAGGGATTTTTCTTAAACATGGTCCCCAGCACTGGTCTGAAGTTAGATTTTTGGCTATAAAGTAAACACCAGAGATACAGTTTTTGCAAATCTGCTCAACAACTTACTTATACTGATGATATTGATTTCATGAAGATTATCGATAGAGATACCTACGGGAGTATTGGAGCTGATTCTTAATATAGATGGTGAAGCTTTGTCTTCTTGAGATGACAAGAGCCGTGTTCCTTTGGAAGTGGCGAAGTACTCATGAGTACTTTGCTAACCATTTTGAATGGAACGCACAAAAACAAACCTCATTTACTTGCCATGAGAGCGCGAGTAGTTGGTGGTACTAGATTATTGTTTGCATCTACTCATGAGTAGGTTCACCACCTCCAAATGAACACGGCAGATACAACAACTCAACCTGTTGTATAGGGCAGAACCAGGAACCACATCAATATCCGACTATTTTGATAGGTTTCCTTGAGAAGGAAGGCTCCTTAAATAATTGTATTCGGTTCTGTATCGACAAGCTTTATGGGCTATATGCAACCAACGCTGAACAATCTGCTCAAATCCCTGAAAATACAGTGCCCTAGATAGAAATAATACGTTGAACGAAGACGAGAGTAGACATTAATTTCAACTAACGTGGTGTGCGTAACTATATAGGGATCTACCTTGACGCCGAACTTCCTAAAAGGGCATGTTGACTTTAAGCCTGCAAAACAAATGATAATTATTCAGAAAGGTCAACTATAAACCATCAACAATTTTAAGAAAACGATCTTCTTTTTACTTAGATAATTTTATAAATTAGCTTTGAGGAATTGATGAAAAATAAGGGATGCAATAATTTGAAGTTTATTTAAAAATTAAACATTGTTTTATGAACATAGACACACATATAGCACTACCAAACTTCTCTACAAATTCCTCTACGGTCTCTTTCAAATCCAGGTGGACAGTTTGGATCTTCCATCATCAAAGTTTGTATTGTGAGATCACTTTTATTATTACTATCAAGCTCTTCTGAATTTAATTTCGAGAATTTTTCCTTAATGTCTCTTAAAGAAATCACCTAAATAGATCAAAAAACATTATAGAATTATTATCTGTATATTATTTTATTATATTAAAAATATAAGTACCTCCTGTTTATGAATCACCTCCGGCTTATGATTTGACCACAGGTCTGAAATACGAAATCCCATTGAAAGTCCAACTAAAGACAGTAACACCATAAAAATCCAAAGCGATACCTGATGAGCTGCAATCTTCATCGTTTGGCTTTTTTAACTACTTTTGTCAGATGATTTGTATACCATTCCTTTTTATACCTTAAATGTTGCGCAAAAAAATTAATGCGTGGGACTTATCTAAACTAAATAAATACATACACAGGTAAGTAGCCAAACTTCAACTGTGACTGCCTTTTTCCTGACAAATAACCGTAACCATCACATTATCACAAGAATATCGGTTTTCTTTGAAAAACTGCGAACCTCTACGTCATAGGAAAGTTTGACTCATAGCCTGGAATTGGTATTTTGCATATGACTAATTTAAAAAATCAACAAAGGTTCATTCCTGTTACACAATAATTTGTTGATCTTTATCGCTTTATCTTTCTGACAACCTGAGTAACAAATTCGTTCAGTATCGATATCATGCCGAAGGTTTTTAAAAATTTGTAAAATGATTAGTTTTTATGATTTAGTACTTTAAGCCCCAACCAAACTACTCTCGTGTGGTGTGTTGTGGAGTAGTGTGTCGCTGTCATTCCAATGTATTTCATAGATTTTGACACAACACATCACACGATACAAATATGGTTCTACGCATATGAAATACATTAGAGCGATAGCGACACACTGCTCCCCAACACACCACACGAGAGTAGTGTGGTTCGGGCCTTAGAATGCAAAAAGCGATACAAAAAACTTAAGGTACGTCCTGCATTATTCCATTTTTTGCAATTTTATTTGATATAGATCCCTCTTTTAAAAACTTAAACAGAAAATTTATTTATAAATAAACCAAATCGCTAAATGCTCTGATAATAAGAAACATGCCATATAAATTATTAAATGAAAACAAAAATAATCATGGCGGCTATGGAATTCGCAATATTTGACTTCCGGAGGGGAGTTACTGAATCAGCGGTGAATTCGAGTTCGCGTTAATTTTAACTATTGAATTCGCCGAATAAACTATATTATCGATTCATGAACTTCCTTACAATTTTCCGAACGCTGTCATTTGCTGACACTTAAACGTCATGAATAAACAATTTGAATGTGAGCGAGAATGGATATTATGGCATTTTATTTTATCTATCGAGAACATTCTTCGAGAACTATTCCAGATGGAGATGGCGAAACGTATTTTTATGTCTCTGATGCGCTGATGTAAGCTCCTTCATCAACACCTACATCTCTTTGAACTGTTCCCGATAAGTTGTCTTTTCTCTACAGAACATGTTAAATAAGCACTTCTTTAATCTTCAGCATTATTAATCTTAACTTACTTTTTTGTACTATAAATCTACTTGGTTTTTATGCGTGAATAAAAAAGTATCAACATTCTCGCAGATAAGAAAAGACAGAATTTGAATGGGGTGCGAATGATTTCCGGTTTCATTAATTCCAATTTATGTCGATTTCGTTTGGATTTCAGAACTGTTCCATTCCTATCTTAAGCCTAGTACGCTGCTGATGCGAAACGAAAAATCCCATACAAAAATAACACAACGAAATCATAAACGAAAAATTTCGTCTTCCTTTTCGTTTTGCAGTACGCTGTTCGATGAGCGAAATTGATAATTGTAGCAGATTATTTGGAGAGGTCTCCGCTCTTTTTTCGCACTCAATTAATTGCCCGGACCATTAATTGTGTGCGGAAAAGTGACATTTGAGGATTTTTTGTGTTTGTATTTGTTGTATCTTTCATTACAGCATGGCTTTCTGTGATTTTTTTGCGTTTGTGTTAGTTTTTTTGTTTGCAATTGGTGACGCTTTCAGTTGTCATTTTTTCGCTGTTGTTTTCGTAAGCATTTCGCTGTCGTGTTGGAGACCACCGAAAAATTTCGTTTCGCATCAGCAGCGTACTAGGCTTTAAATGAGAAATTTGGAGTAAAAGGAGTGAAAAAGGAGTAGCTCCGAACGTCCACTCGAAAACGACATTAGTTTAAGAATATGTCGGTAGTGCGGGCTAAGTTACCGACGTTCATTGAATTTTTTATCGTCGTATTCACCAATAGAAAATTTTTCGAAAACGAGCTAAACTCACTCTAGTTCATTCGGCGAATTCTGTAATAGGGGTGAATATTTTCGTTCAAGAAATTGTTACACCAAATTAAAGAAAAAAAACTGAAATTCTGGTGTAGGGCAACGCCGATTGGGATGGAAGTAATCAAGAATGTAATAGATTGCTGTCATTTTAAAAACATCTGGTGCAAGTACTCGCTAAATTTATTTCTGATTATTGTAGCTTATACACAAACCGTAAATATTTTTTAGAAGAAGGAAATGTTTGGGGTGGTGTTGCTACTAGAATAATTTGAATATAAAACCGTTAGAAATGTTGTATTTGAATATGATTCATGAATGTTATAAATACAAATTCAAAATTTTTCAATCATGCATGTTTGCGTACTTTTAATGAGAAGATCCAAATCATGCAAATGCAATCATTTGAACCGTTATCATCAGCGAAATCCTTTGAAATTCAATTTCGGGTTTAAATTTTTTGTTTGACTTTAAATTAAGAAAATAAAAAGTGATGACAAGGACGTTCAGAGTGGGGAACTATGATGAACAATATGCGATATTTCTTCATAAAGCTATGTGCTCATGCGTGTTTTTTTTTTTCAAAAATACACCATCATTAGAATATTATACGTTAATGATAAACTGAAACCATTCAATCAGAGAAAAAGACGAAAGCAAACATACTTCTATCACGTAATACGGAAAATATTTCTTCCTTGAAGAGGAGCACGGCCTTGCATATTAAATTGACACTACTTCTTAACTATATCAGGTTTGTACGAACTTCTATGGGTTCTTAACCGATATGAGACGCCTCGGATCTTTTCTGGCCACAACAAAGGGCCAACAAGAAACAAACATATTCTAACGATTTGTCTTATGGTTCTAAGGAGCAATGTACGTGTTTAGCGTTTGTATACATACTAAATAGGTAAGCCCATTATCGAGCTTTAAATTTGTAGCTGATGGTATAGGTATTTGGAATGTTGTCAGAAAGAAGTCCGGTTCTAAAATAACAATATGGGGAAGCAAAAGTTTTTAAATAAAGACAAGCGTTGAGTTTGGCATTTTAATTTACATAATTTATTATAAAATACAGGGAAAATACAAACCTAAATGCATACCCACCTGTCTTGTTCCCCAAAATTTCCAAAAAATCAAATTTAACTGTGAATGGTTCTCGAATCTTAATTAACCGTATTGACTTTAAATAACTATTTTTTTTAATACATAATTAAGAATTAATTACTTTTGTGATTGAATTTATTAGTTCGCTATACAATACGTATTGCTATACACCTGTAAGTACTAAAATAGTGGATGCATATTGGAATAACTTTTCTTTAGTGAAAAACTTATGCATAGGTAGTTCAGAATTCAAGAAAATATATAAAGTCGTATTTATTTCACACAATTAAATAGATATTTAACACTTTAACAGCTTTATTTTTGTCGTTTTTCATTTAAATGTGAAAGATCTCTCAAATCTCAAAATCGAGAATCCCTCTTTTGAATAAAACATGTGAGCATAGAACGTTTTCATCTTATGAACGCACATGGCCGCATATTGCAGTATAGTATTGGTGACCGTACTATACACATATACAGACTGTAAATTCACTGAACACTGAACTGTAATTATGAGAAACTAGAAATATCGCATTGTCTTGAGATCTCATCTAGAATGCATCTTTTTTTGAATAAAACATGTACAAACTGAAAAAAGATCAACTCTTTTCTATAATTAAAAATGACATTAGAAACATATATTCCGAGTATTATGTACATTCTGCGCTTGATACATTTTCAAAATGCCTCTTAACGCGGTAGTAAATAAAGCAAAATGCTCTTAGAGATTTTTTAAGAGGTTTAGAACTTTTTTTAAAAAAAAAACACAAAAAATTCGAAAAAATGAATGAAATATTTATTTGAATCGATGGTTTGAACCTTGCAATTTAATGTTTAAAGATAATTTCATGCAAATGTTGACCGCGGCTGCGTCTCAGGTAGCCCATCCGCTGAGTCCAATTTTGGCATACTCTTTCACACATATCGGCCGGTATCTCACGAATGAATGCATGGATGTTGGCTTCCAGTGCGTCAATCGAAGCGGGCTTGTCCCTATAGACATTAGCCTTGACATACCCCCACAAAAAATAATCTAATGGTGTCAAATCGCACGATCTAGGCGGCCAATTGACCGGCCCGAAACGTGAAATTAACTGTTCACCAAACTCGCCTCGCAATTGCGCCATTGTTTCGCGTGCTGTGTGGCATGTGGCACCGTCTTGTTGAAACCACATATCATGCAAGTCAAGAACTTCCATTTCGGGCAAAAAAAAGTTTGTTATCATCGCTCGGTAGCGTTCACCATTGACAGTAACGCTGCGATTCGCATCATCTTTGAAGAAATATGGCCCAATAATGCCGCCGGCCCATAAACCGCACCAAACAGTGGCTTTTTCGGGATGCATTGGTAGCTGTTGCAATGCTTCTGGCTGATCTTCACTCCAAATGCGGCAATTTTGCTTATTTACGTACCCATTCAACCAAAAATGAGCCTCATCGCTGAACACAATTTTTCGATAAAAAAGCGGATCCTCGATTTCGAACCGAACACGAATTTTGATAGTAAAATTCAATAATTTGAAAGCGTTGTTCATTTGTAAGACGATCTATGGTTAAATTGCAAACCAAACTGAAGCTGTTTGACAGTGACACAAGGTACTAAACACACGTCAGCTGTCAAAACCAGTGTTGCCAAAACCAAACCAGCTAAAAAATCACCCGTTACCTGTGGGTGTTTTAGTATCGAAAACACCTCTGAGTGAGAGCAATAATTAACTTTTCATTCCCTTAAGTGGGGTTCACACTCAACGAAAATGCATATTAGACCTGGATTGAATGTTAAGCCCCCATATTCAACGACTGGGATACAGACCCAATATAAAGAAGAAATTCAAATACTATTTAGGCCTAGTTTTTCAGTGGTGAGTTAAACTAGAGCTATTTAACTTAAGAAGTAAATTAACCCACAGTTGACTGAGGGTTTTAACTTTAATCTTGCACTGAAAAACTTTACCTTAATGTCAAATCGTACAAAAGTCGGTTATCAAGCGTTGGCGTTGGTCAACCGA
The DNA here is from genome assembly GCA_932273885.2 of Leucozona laternaria. Classification (NCBI taxonomy): domain Eukaryota; kingdom Metazoa; phylum Arthropoda; class Insecta; order Diptera; family Syrphidae; genus Leucozona; species Leucozona laternaria. The sequence continues at coordinate 112,463,539 of OW026368.1, read as the reverse complement.
TAAAAATATCAAAAACTTTAGCTACGCACTCGACCGACGGTCGTTAAACTTGTGTTCACATGACAAGTAGTGATGATGAAAGTTTTTTTGAATGTGAACCCAGTTTTAAGGAATAAAGATTTTGTTTATTGTTATTAAAAGAGTAAGATCTGATGGTGTCGAATCAAGCCTATTTCCTCTAAAACAATATCTTTCAGGTGCTATTGCCTCTTTTTAAGGAAGTTAAAAATCCTCTAAGCCCAAATTTGTCAGTGTATTAGGTTGATGTTAATATTGAATTAACTCACCAAGTTTTAAGTGCCACCTCGAGTTTAAATCCCAAATCCGGATGATTTTGCGCTGAACCTAAGAGTTTTTCTACTTGTAATTATAAAGTGCTTCTCATCTTAGCCGTTAGAATTCCGCAAAAATCTGTAGGTCCCCTCCATTTCTGCCTAGTAGGTTACTGATGTAAATATATTTTTTTCTGTTGTCTCGAACACGACTATAGCCGTGTTCCTTTGGAGGTGGCGAAGTACTTATGAGTACTTTGTTACCCATTTTGAATAGAACGCAAAAATTACCTTTTCGTACAAACCTCATCTTCTAGCCATGAGAGCACGTGCAGTTGGTAGTACTAGATTATTGTTTGCATCTGCTCATGAGTAGTTCACCACCTCCAAAGGAACTTGTGAAACAGAACCTAATTTTTTTCCTAAACTGAGTTTTTTTACTGAGGAATTTTGTTCATATTTCCGAGTATTTTGAATTATTTCTTTTGTAAATTTAAACTGGCTTAATCTAAATTATGACAGTTCATGTCGGTATACGTACAGATAAAGGAAAAAAAATTATATAAAAAAATTTGGAAGACTTTATTAAAATAATACTTCGAGACCTAAGAATTCTCTTATTTTTTGATTAAATATTCTCTGTTTCGAAAAAATGGAGTAAGGTACATAGTTTCCATTCATCACAACTATTATTCTCTCTTTTTCCTACCAATTGGGTCGAGTTATTTCTTGTTTCTCCACAATTTTTTGGAACCTAATGCTGGATTTACATGAACGACAAATTGGCAGTTTTCTGTCAGAAAACTCCCAAAAGATAATGCATTTGGCTACTCTTCTGTCAGTTATTTGACAGAAACACTGCCAATTTGACATTCGTGTAAATTCATCATAAAACAAATTGGTTAACTGTCAAATATTAACCACTCCGTTCGATTTTTGATACTTATTGTCAGTATAGTTCATAAATTATAGTAACGCTGGAAATACTGATAATTCTTCAGTCGTGCAAAACCAGCATAACACATGTAAATGAATAGGAATCACGAGAAATGTCAAATCGGAGTTTTCGTTGTGCAGTTTTTTTTATTTCCTATCAAATTTTTGTTCAAACTTTAACGACAACGAACAAATTAAGAGTTCATTTTTTATATATAATTACAATAATAAAACGGCCCTTTCTCTACCTGAAATGAATATCTACATAGATATCCAATTTTCACCTGAATAGGTAGATATTGTAAAAAGATTATTAGATACAATTATTAACAATTACTTGGTTTATGATGGCAATCAAATAAATCCTTGTATTCTCTTAAATGTCATTTATAAAGGGATGAAAATCGTATGTACATTCGTATTGTCTTCATATTTAAAGGTGTCAAACATTTTTAACGAATTTAGCTGCATGTACATATTTGACCATATTGTTTGATACGAACACATCCTGGAATCCTTTTTTTTTTTCTTAGCCTAGTATATTTCCCGCCTCTTTTTTTTTCTTCTTTGAACTGTTTATGCAAGTGTTCCGCACTCCATAGTCGTTGTCCTTTTAACTGCTAAAGTACATAAAAGGACATGAAGCGATCCAGTGCATATATAGATTTTGTTGTTGTTGAAAAAAGGATCCCTGAGGTTTTGTTCAAGTGGTCACTCTCTGGATGTGTATAGCTGAAAGAGTGAAATTCCTTGGAAACCCATTCAAAAATGGAATACACACAATCAGGATGTAAGTGCGTATCACTTGTGAATCAATAGAATTGATGTATACCTGCGATCTCGCATCCTCTCTGGTTTTTATTTAATTTTTTTTTTTTCTTCTTGTCAATAATATTTTCTTCACTTTTAAGTCTTAGGACATTGGGCAGAAGTTCAGGTAGAAATTGGATAATTTTCTCCAATATGTATCCTTAATTTATTGATGGATGTACATATGTATATATGTGTGTGAGGATGCTTCTCTTTTTCTCAGGAATACTGCATACAAAAGGATATCTGTTTTTTAAGTATTTTTTTGTTCCTTTTAAATGGAAATGTCTTCTTGATTTTTATTTTGTTAGATTTTGTACCTATGTATATTATGTATGTATGTAAGTATATTCCGTTTAATTTGAACAAGGCTATAGACAAAGCAAATTGGAACCCCTCTTCAGGGACCCGTTAAAGATATCATTAAAAAGAATAATTGATATTTTTAATTTTTTAGACTTCAACAAAAAAAAACCTGATAACTGGATAAATCAATACAAAAATTCGGTTTTAATATTTCACTGATCAGTTAGATCGACCTATGGGCATTGAAATAATAAAAGTTACAAATAAAAGTACCAATGGTCAATTTAATAGTCATCTTGATATACAAATTAACTCACCTTAAGTTTAAAGTGGCGTTTATCCAAACGCGCGCTTAGCGATTGGTTATTGGTAAGGCCCTTTGTATTTAAAATTTGTTTCGATCGCATTAATTATCGAACTCGTTTTTGTTTCATTTTATTTCTTTTTGCGTTCTTACATTGAAAATGAAACTGGCTTTAACTGGGTTAAGTTCTTGCAAAAAATAATTAACAGATTTTTGTTAATTTTCCTAAAAATACTTACATTGTCTACGGTAAGGAAAAATGTCTTTGCGAAACAACGCGAATACGGCTCAGCTAGTATTAAATAATTGTACTGTAAAGCCTAGTAAGCTGCTAATGCGAAACGAAAAATCTCATACAGAAATGGCATAACGAAATCGTAAACGAAAAATTTAGTTCTGATTTTCATTTTGGAATACGCTGTTCGACGTGAGAAATTGATAACTGTAGGAGATTATTTGCAGAAGTGTCAATCGGGTTTTATTCGTGTTTCATATTTGGTCAATTCAAATATTTGTCACAATATGGATGATTAAATTTATATTAATGAGGTGAGATAACCGTAGACTGAACACTTCCACGGAGTGAACTGCTTACGGAAACCACAAAAGTTACCATTGAAATTATCACCAATCGCAAAAAACACAAACTCAAAAAAAATAACAGAAATCTATGCTGTAATGAAAGAAATTACAAATGTCACATTCCGGGCATTGAATTAAATTCTGTGCGAATAAGGAGCGTAGACTACTCCAAATAATCTGATACATTTATCAATAGTTGATGTAAGGGCCGCATTAAGTACTTTTCAGATGACAGTTTGATTTAAAAATTGCTATATGTCAAAATATAGTTCGTTTCCTATCTGTCAAAACTCAAAGTGTCAAATTTAACCACAGTGTGTCATTGATGAATTAGTTTTACGAATTAAATTTCCATTTAAATTAACAGAAGATATGGTATGGTAGTTTTTTAGTTGTTTGAATGCACGTAAAGCATTACTTTAATTTGTTCTCATTGGATGTTTGCTAACGAGTTAATTTTGTATTTCATTTGTTGTGACTATTTATAAAGTGACTCTAGACGTATTATAACAGTTTTTTTTATAAAAGTATTTTTTGTGCGGCCCCGCAGGCCCGCCTCCGGGCACGCAGAGTTTTTTTGTTCAAATCGCGTTTTTGCACGCTCGGTGAAAAACTGTTATAACTGTTATAAATTGCCATTTCTCTAGTCTCATGCAAAATTATTTGCTATAACACTTGCAACCTTATTATGTGTGAACTATGGTGACCACAAAAATACATGGATAAAGCAACAGCTTGACACACAACCAACCAAAACTCATCGACAACTTTTAAAATGCAACAATATTCTGATAGGTATCCACTGTTGTAGGTATAAACAGTGCTAAAGCACAATAATTCTTCCGCTGCTTGATTCCGCAACAGAGTAACGATTGCCTTAAGACTTTCATAACACAATCATGCAGATCAAATGTGTCACCTGAAACCACGATACCTTGGAAGCCACCCAAATATTTGTGTTCCTAAAGGTGCTTGCACATCACAAAAATCGGGTCCTACAAGCCCAGGTAAGTTATATAGGGAAACAACGCATTAGGATGTACATACGTTTGCACATTCCCTTTCGGATTTCCTTACGGCATGATTGCAGACAAGTCCTGTTCCCCAGGTTTTGCGGTTTGACCAAACCTGCACTCCATATACCCGGCATCAGAGCGAAGGTTAAAAATTTTGCAACTTGATTATATTCCACGACAGGCAATCCAAAAACGGCTTTAACGATGACGGCTGGGACACTTAGTCCGTCCGTCTCTATGCCTGTGGCAATGGAACACAAAGATGCAACGACTGTTATAACGCTTCAATGATCATTCCAAACGGGATCAATTACACTTTTGGGGTGTCTACACTTTCCAACAGGCTTCCCTGTTTTTTTTTTGTTGTTCTTTCTCCATCGCATAGTTGTACAACCCCTAGTTTTTGATCGGAGACTCCATCAGGGAGGGGGTTTCTTAAGAGATTGATTCCATCGTTGTCATTTTGGCAGGACAGGTCTTTGACTCGATCGACAACAAAGCAACTGCCTCCTCAACGAGAGTGACGGTGGTGGCGCGGTGCGGTGGAGGGTTAGCTGACATTTGATAACCTTACACCATGTGAAAGTTTTTGAACTTAACCCTTGCAACGGTTAACTATATTTTTTTAACATATTGATTCAACCTGCACAGATTTATTAGCAGCGCGAAAAATTTCTCAGGCATCGATCAGTAGGTGTGTGATAGGAGTCTGGCGGGACAGGCAAGTTTAAAGTTTTTAGGAGATCGTTGCTATTAAGAACCGAATTGACATTCTTGCGCCATAATGGCTTCACGTGAATTTATGTATGACATATCCGCTTATCATAATTCAGTTCCCGAACAATGCTCCGCAAAGTTTTTGGAGCAGCATACCAATGTGCCTTAAGCACACAGCATTTTATGGTAATTAGTCAAAACCATCGCCATCCCAATCGGAATCGCCCGGACCTGGTAATTTAAGAAACATTCTACTGTCGGTCGTTGTGTTGATTGTTATTCAATTGTTGGCCTTTTTTTTGTTTCCTAACGACACGGTTCTCGAGGAACGTGTGGGTGTGATGGCCATAAATAAAGTTCCATCAATTCCACGAACAGTAGGACTTGGTGTATGCGGTGTATCTGTCCGTTTATCGGGAGGAATGTTCGCTAAATTGAATTATCAATTTGTGTTGACAATGATTGGCCCAAAGGCATCATTTTAAGCCGCATAAGCCTGAGCAGAGCCGTATGGGTATAAAATCCAAGAAAAAAAGACTAATAATTTATTTTCTCATCAACGACGTAATGTAGAATGAATTTGTGATAACAATTCTAAACAGGAAATAACGCCTTCTGAATACCAAACATGGTCATAATCGATAAAAAGCTATCCGAGATCGTCATCAGATAGATCACTTGGTCTGCCAGAAGAGACCCCACTTGCCAATGTATTCTCGAAAAAAGCTTATATCCAGCGCCATTGTTCTGATGTTTATTTTGTTTTTTTCGTATTTTGTTGTGTTCTGCCTCATCAGCTTGTTAGTTAGCAAATGAAATGCTTAATGGCTGAAAACAGTTTATGTCATTCCGGTTAAGTGGTGTATTAAAATTATTTTATTGAACAAAAAAGGTGACTTTTCAGCAACCATATATATATGTACATGAGTGAATGATACATTTTTGAATGGTTTCGAAATTTCGATCACGATTTTGGAAGTAATAAGTTTTTATTTGTTTGATGGTTTTGCAGAAATTAGTTTTCGTTGAGAGTGGATTGTCCAATCAGTTTTTTTTTGTATGGAATATCAGATCATTCAATTGGAATGTTTTTTTTATTAATTCTTTGGATACGTTTGTTGTCGGGATTGAAAATATCACATTGTTTTTCTTCCTTTTTAACTTCCAACAATAATTTTGACGTACGTAGTTCTGTACAGTTTGGTTACAGCCAATCTGTTTGTGAGCAGTTGCATCTCAATATGTGAGCTGTGTTATTTTCTATTTTCGTGGATTCAACTGCGTGCGTCTGTATAAGCGAGGTTTTTCTGCACCATTTTGTAGCGGCAGTTCAAAAATTTTCAGAATAAGAAAGAGACAAATAATAGTTTGGAAGCGAAACGAAGAGAAAATAAGCGCTTTAAATTAGGTGTGTTCCTTTGGGCTCCAGTATCTACTGCCAAGTACTTCTGGCTGCAGTCAACTTCTTCTAATCTGTGGTGTAAGTAGTTCAAAGTAGTTCATTAATCTTGTTACAGAATATTTCCAAACAAGAAAAATGTATCACCAATCAAAAGAAATTATGTAGTAGATTATTGTTGTTGATATTTTTCTAATTAAAAGTAAAATACAAAAACAAACAACCAAAATTAAATTGATATTGAGGTTAGATTCTGGTTTTGGCAAAATGAAAGCATTCCATTCATCATCTACTGGGAAGTACTAAAAAGTACTTTGCAAGGCCCAATGGAACACGGCTATTAACAACGCTACTCTTTATTATTTTAGTTCCTATTTCCTATTTACGTTTTGTGTCGGTGTCTCCATTGGTGTGATGTAGAAGTTTCCGGTGTGCACACAAGTGTTGTGTGTATGGGCCGCATTAGAATTTAGACAAGGTTCACATTGGATTGACCCCTCAGACTTTTTTTTTAACTCTATTTACCTCTATATGCCAAGAATGGCAGATTTTTTTTTAATTTTGTTTTACAAAAGCTCTTGGTTTTTTGTTGACGTTTCTTTTATGACATCTGTTTTTTCTATCTGTACTTTTCCTTCTACACTTAAAAAGTACAGAATCTGGGTAATTTTTTTTCATTTGTAAACATATTTATTTAATGAAATAGTAATATTGTTATTCAAACATTTCTGAATAATCCTTGAACGAGCACAGGTTAGTGCTGCTGAACATCAAAGTGACTCGGCTGTATTCACATTAGCTTGTGTCTGCATAGTAAAAGTTGGATTCATGTCAAAAAAAAAAAAAATCAGAGGATTTCGTCCAATGTGAACACCGTCTTAAAGTTCCTTAGTCCAAAATAAAAATATTTGTAACGGGTGTTTTTTTTTTAGAGGTATAGAACTTTAAGTTGGCAACACCATTTTGTCAGCTGTCAAGTGATTTATTTTTATTTTGTTTTATTTGGACGCTTGAACAACGCTTCCAAATTGTGCCCAAATGGTCCCAAAATAAGATTGCCTTTGATCCCAATTTTCACAAGTGAATTTTGTTTAGCGATGAAGCTCACTTTTGGTTGAATGGATACGTCAATAAACAAAACTACCGTATTTGGAGGGATGATAATCCTCAAGTGTATGTGGAGACACCGTTATATCCACAAAAACTGACTGTTCGGTATGCTTTATGGTTTGGAATAATTGGTCCGTACTTCTTTGAAAACGATGCTGGCCGGAACGTTACAGTCAATGGTGACCGCTATAGAGCCATTATTACTGACTTTTTCATTCATCAATTGAACAACCATGATGTGCAGGAGCTGTGTGGTTTCAACAAGACGACGCAACATGTCACACAGCTCGTGCCACAATTGATTTATTGAAGGAAACGTTTGGTAACCGCATAGTTTCACGTTACAGACCCTTGAATTGGCCTCCAAGATCGTGCGATTTAACACCGCTTGACTATTTTCTGTGGGGACTCGTGAAATCGCTAGTCTACGCCGATAAGCCCGAAACGTTGACCACTTTGGGGGACAACATTCGCCCCGTTATTGCCGATATACGGCCACAAATGTTAGAAAAAGTCATCGAAAATTGGACCTCCAGATTAGACTACGTCCGAGCCAGCCGTGGCGGTCATTTGCCAGAAATCATATTTAAATTGTAATGCCAGAAGATTATATTTCTTTATAAAGTAAATTTCATGTCAATTAAAAAAAATTATCTTTGTTTTATTCCATTTCAAAGTTCTATACTTCTAAAAAAAAGCACCCTTTACATCAGTGGACCCATGCACGCGCGTAGAAGCCCGCAGACCACAGGACGATATGACAAACCCTGCTTTTTTGGACTTTTCCATCATATTTATGTTAAGTCTTAGATGAACCAAGTACCAGTATCTTTCGATACAAAGCTTATTTTGATATCGTCCATTTCCCTATCATAACCATTATCATGTTTCATTAATAATAATTAATTAAGTTACTCGATATTTGCACCTTAATTCTTCAGCACATACTCGCAAAACGAAAAAAAAACCCCTTCGTGGGAAAATTATTTATGTATATTGTTTTTGTATTTTCAACGAGTTCATGTGATTGAGCAGTAAGTGCACGAATATGACTCAGCCTCGTTTCTCTAACTTTATGTCCCTTAATGTGTGTCCCAAGAGAATTCTGGTCGAGGTCCGCCGGAGATCCGGGATCATTACATGAACGAAGCATATACACATGCTCAAATACTCCACCCATAAAACAGCCCCTCTAACAGTTGCACTTGCATACAAAATGGTAATTTCGATGGACTCATCCGCATTCCGCATTGGTTGGTTGGTTGGTTGGTTGGTCGAACAAACATGAAGAACTCACTCCACGTGATTACACCGGCACCGCCACTGCCACTGCTACTGCCACCGCCACCGATCTATTGCCTTCGCTTTAGCCTAACACGTACGACCATTAGACGCAAGGGGCATCCCAAGCAAAACATCAAATTATTTCCAGAATTGAAGCCTCCACCACCATCGCCATCGCCACCTCTTCTTCTTCGCCTTCTTTTTCTACTCTTTCGGACTTCTTAGCCCATCATCGAGTTCGAGACCAACAACAACCAAGGAGACCCACAAAGGAGTGCAATGACACTGATCACCGCAGCGCTGATCATCATCATCATTATTGGTAGCTCGAATGCGGACGACTACCAGTGTATTGCTTGTACAGCTCCGTACACACGCATTACGAATGACTGAATTAACGTTCCTTCACGTGCCACAGAACTGTCTTGCACCCGTGAACTGCATACAGAGATATGGCCACAACTGGCTTAAGAACACAACACAGAACACCACCAACTCTACAACTTTGACTCTGCGAGCTGCGACTGCTTCTGCGACTCCATCGGAGTCCAGAAGACAATGACCAAAAGAGAACTGATATGGCAGTGGCAACTGGCAACAAGAAATGCATCCAGGATTTCACCGGCGCATGTGTGTGACTCTGACTCTGACTCTGACTCCGCTTTGTTGATTATATAAACGCTAGTAAGCTGAGAGACGTGACAAGATTTCGCTATCACCATAAGTATGTGCTGTACTTGTGTAGTGTTGTATGCTAGCGCATAAACCCGAAGAGATCAAACTGACGACGACGATGTTTAGGATGTAACCATTCTTGAGTTGCCCTGATTCTTCGGAAGTCACACGATACAGTTGTCCCACCTAATTGCTCGTCGACGTTGCTCACAAATGTTGGGGACTTATGTCGTTCAGGTTGTTAGTTTTAGTTCTGGTTCTGGTCGTCTTTAAGAATGATTGCATGTGGTGGAACAAAATCACTTCTTTGCTGGCCAAGACCAAGAGACCCTACATACGAGACGAGTATAAAGTAGATCCACTCTCATCAGAGGAAACGCATCATGCTTCGCTTCACATACTTCCTTTTCCTGATCAGTGCTGCGTGGAGAAGATGATGATGACGATGTCTAGCAGGGAAAATTACCGCGTTTAAGTCACTCTGTCAGCTCAGGTGAAACGAGTGTACCAGACTTTGCCGCTCCCTAACACTCGATTTGGGGACAGTCACTCCTCTCTAATGTTATGTTAAGGCATACTATTTGGACATTCACAGGTAAGGTTTTTCTTTAGTTTTTCAACCGAGGAATTGATGAGCCACTATCTTCATGGCAATATAGGGTCAGTGAATTATTTCCATACCTGAGAATATTTTCACAAAACCGAAGAACAACAAAAAAAATATAACAAACAAAAAAATGCCTCTCTTTAATAAATTCAAAGCAAAAGTTAGTTTGAAAAATGTTTACAACCCTTCATTTTACAGCAGGAATGTAGGAACATTTTGAAATTTGTCATGAGCGTGAAAACTATTGTGTTACCATTTAGCATGAGATATTTATATACTAGGCTGAATGCGACACTTTGAAATTACTCGCCTCACGCAAAATAGAAATTAATACGTTACTCAACCAAGTTCACGTGATATTTTAAGTTTGGAATCCTGCAACTTCATAATGGAATACTAAGTTTTGGAAAGTGGCTATGATTTATAGATTTTATGGTGTTCAAAATGTTCCAACAGCTGCGACAATTCGTCTTGATGTGGTGACCAAATTCGAGCGATATGGGAACGTTAGAGATGTGAGAATTACGGGCAGACCATTTAGACGATCGACCGAAAACAGCGAGTTCGTTCGTGAAAGTTTTGCAGATGGTCCTGAAACATTGACACGACTACGTTCGACACAGTTGATATTAACACGTGGCACGATTTTGAAGAAAGATCTTCAACTGTACCCTAACAAAATTCCAGTTGGTCCATAAGCTTAATCCTGGTGATCCGTCCGAATAACGTTTAGAGAACTTCAGAGCTGTTTAAAATCCTTATGCGTTCAAGAGTCTATCAGAGTGTCAACCTATCCAAAAAATGTTCGGATGCCTTGAAGTATTGTTGCATCAGCTGTTTTTCACAAGGGAAATTTTCACACAAAATTGTTCACTTGCTATCCAAAACCGTCAAATGAGGAAATGTCCAGTAGGAGACTGCGATAAAATGTGTTCAATCAAATTTTGGTGAGAAATGGTTTGCAGTCTTAAGTGCTATCATGAAAAACTAGCATTCAATTTTCACTTAACGAGAAGTTGAGTACTAGGCTAAAACAGCTATTTTAATACATTCAAACTCAAAGTTGCGGAATCGATACAACTTTCCATGAATATTTCATTTTCACCACAGGTGAAATTATAAAATGAATACATTCCACAATTTGTCTCACTCTTTCCACATGAGTTGCAACCTACTGATACGATTTTATTTTTTTAAACTATTTCTAGAGCAAATGTAAACTTTTTTGTTCTAACTTTTCGACAGAATGAATAAATGAGCCAATCAACTCAATTTATATAGAAAACACTGCATATAGAATTAGTTTAAATATTAAAATTTCATGTTGCAACCATTACCTTACCTTCTACGAACTGTCAAACGTAAATTTGAAATCCACAACACCATGACTCATTCCACAAACCGTCGAATAGAAATGTCGTTTGAATTATGAATTATTTATGTTCTATGGCAATTCGCAGTTGTCAGCTGTCACTTAAGTGAACGAAATGGCAATAGGTCTGTTTGGTAAGGTGAAATTACTTGCGAATTTGCACAAATTGTCAAAAATACCTGTTTATTAGCTCAAAAAAGTTGCAACGAGAGAGGATATCAAGCGAGCAAATAATTTTCCCTCCATTGGTTAACTTGCGAGTTTGTGCTACATAAATTTCTGTGTATATGATGAGTAAATACTGTCAAAACACCAAGCTGTTAGCATCTTTTGCTTTAAAATTGAAATTTAAATTAAAAATTAACTATGTATCGAAATAATTAATAGATAACTTTATGGAAATGTGTAATTTATTTATTTTTTTTTTCAAGCTAATTGCAAATTGTTTACAACTCTGGAAGCGTTTGTTAACTTTCTTGTAAGTTTCTCCATTTTTGATCAATTCGTTCTCACTTTGGTTTTTTGACAGGTTGTACATTATTATATTGAAAAAAGGTACCAAACAGACCTAATATTTCCAATTCGTAGTTCACTTGTCGTGTGTCATGTCTCATGTGGATGGCACAGTACTAACCTCTGCAAAATGAATAGGACCCACATTCGGTTTCGCGCTATATTTTTGTATCTTTAAAATTAATTATAAACGAGTATACCAAGTAGTAAAAAGTAAAGATTTGTGTCAGATTTGTCAGTATAAAACTGTTTCAAAGTTTGAACTTTCAATTTTGTTTGACAATATTGTCAGAAACGTCATTGTCAGGCGCCCATTTCATAATGAAATTGTCAGTTATTTGACAGCTATCTGATTACATAAATTTAAATACTAGGTGAGTTCGCGTACTAGTCCGAAACTACTTGCTTCTACCAATTTTGGCCCAGTCCTTTTCGCGAACGTACATTTTGTGTAGTTTTGGGCACAAGAGAGCGTTGGAGAGAGGGAGATATTATTTCCCCTTATTGAAAATTTTTACCACAGAAGTTTTTTCGAATAAAAACTTTTAAGATTAAAGGATTGAATGAAACAACAACCACCTGAGTGAGCTACCACCAAGTCATTATAGGCTGGAGTTATAGCTATTTCATTTAATATTGTGCAAATTCAAGAAGAAAATAACACCAAGTCTTCTGCGAACTTTGGCACAATCCCCAATTTTCAAGAACTAATTAAAGTCTTTATGGAAACTTGATGGTGTGTTGAAAATACGCATACAACCTTATATGTCATGGAATTCCCAGAAATGTTTTCCTAGTATAGGTATAGGTACCTTCTTTTAATATTTAGATATTTCATGTTAGACCCTTAAATTGATAATAAAAGCCATGTGTTAGCTTCCTGCAATGCACGAACATTGAAGACAATTTTCCTTTCAATCATGCCACAGCCACAGAGTGAATGCATCCAGGGCACTTTTATATGGGAAGTTTCTTACCCCATCCACTGCTCTTTGCAATATTTTTTTTTTTGTTTGTTGCTTCGCTGCAAGGAAAAGGAAGCAGTGCGACCTCATAGCCTACCTACCACACTAGTTTCCGTTCATCCGCTCATACGCTTCCGCAAAGCCAGCACATATCCCGGCGCACATAAATGTATGCACTGCACAAGGACAAACAATCCTTCGCTCCGGAAAAACTACGCCATGCCACCAGAACCATCAGCCAACCCACAATATAACGTCTGATAATCAGGATTCCTCCTCTATCCGTTGGATCTGTTTTTTTTTTTTTGTTGTTTTCTTCTTTTTTTTTAAATCCGACAGTCTCGACTCAAGACGGAGCAAGTGGCAAGAAAGTTGAACATTTTAAAATGTGTTGCAAACTCGTGCTTTTTTGCAATCAAGGACCACTCAGTGGGGTTAAACTATAATACTCGAGCAATGCTTTTCATAATAAAAAGAGTGCGAGTCGTCCTTGGGTGAGCATCCAAGAGTGCGATTATAGCTAAAGCGTGCGATGGCATCACTTCTTTGCAGGAGACCCACATCAGCACATTACTCTCTCGTTCTGATTCTGTGCACAAAATGTCCTTCCGTAATAACCCATCCCACCCACACAGCACCCCTTGCTTTGCCTCGTCTCCGATTTAGATTCACAAGCCGGTAAGACTGCTGGAGGGTTGCCGTACATTTCCCTATGCAAAATCCGTAACGAGATACTTCGTCGTTGTCTGTGTGTACAAGGGAAACGGCAAAATGGGAAAATGGGAAATGGGAGTAAGGGTATGGGCTTGGCAGTGTAAAATCCCCGGTTGTTCTGTGGGATGTCCTATTGGCAGTGGGTGGCGGTGGCGGTGGCGGTTATACGCCGGGATATCACATACAGGAAGTTGGGGATGGCATCGTATTTTATTTCCTGAAAATGTCCTCGAAATATGAACATTTTATCCCGGAAGCAGGAAGATGAACATTTTCAAGGAAGAGAAATTTCAAAAGCCTTCAGAAGATGATTTGTAGACATTTTCATTCTGAACTTTGTTGTTGTTTGGTTTTATATGCGATGAGGATGAGGACGACGACGATGACGACGACGACGAGAACAACGACGATATAGTGGATGGACCAACTGTGGAATAATGAGGAAGTCACAAGGATGATGATTCTGCATTTAGAAAATTTTGTGTGTGGAAGTGTGTTTGTATGCATGTATGTATGTGTTCCCTTGTGTTGCAATACAAAAGCGAAATGTGGGTAAAAGTTGAAGACATCAGTGGAACTCTCGGTTGTTATAACCACAAGTCCACAATACTATCTGAAACCGGGGGAGATGAGTTTAATATCCTAAGCTAGAAACTACCCAGCTTCCGCCCGGATGTGACTTGGTAATGAAATGTTGCTTCCTTTTGTTAATAGACTCTTATTCGAGAGAACATCAGGATCATATACATTATACATATATGAGGTGGAGGTCGATGGTCGGGAAATGAGAGAACTGTGATTCAGCATTGTAAATTGTAATGTGATTTTCGGGAATTCTTGTGTATAGAAAAGACTCTTTGCGAAATGATATGAACACAAATAATTGGTTGGTAGCGTACATATATCAATCAATTTCAGGAAAAAGCTTTTGTCCACCTAAATCTCATATTGAATTGGCATATTATTTTTCCCGTGGTAATGTTAAGCCAAATTTTCATGTAAGTTGATGCGTTTAACTTTCAATTCCAAGTGATATATCATCTGGATGAATCGCCAAGTTTGGTGAATTAAAGATCATTCCAAATGTACCATAGCCCTCCGTTTTTAATTTTAGTTCATATATTTTAAGAAATCAAGTATCTCTAAGGTCCAGTTTTTCAGTGCGAGATTAAAGATAAACCCGAGTAAACTCATCAAATTTAATAAGGATTAACTGAACAGATGCTTTTGATGTTTGATGCACCGAGTTTTTTGAATCGTTTCGCATGCATTCTCCATAAAAAAAAAACTGCTTTCTCTTTTAAATGTGGGGTAATTTTTTTCTAAAGTTAACTAACTCCACTGAAAAAACTGGGCTTAAGACTTTTTCTCACGTTAATGAGCCTTTGCACACACACATTCAAAGCTTTTCTGATGTTGATATAATATAACTTCCAGACTTCTTATTTGCCAAACCTACTTGCCCCTTTATGAATTGACTTTTTGTATATACCCCTGTCTGCTCATCAAAACCTAAGTTAAGCGATTATTCTGAAGAATTTTAGACCGTGACCAATCAAATGTATTAAATATTATTTTCAACCGTAACAGTATTGTACAAACAAATGAACCTATGACTTATTATTCTGTAAGATACAAAGTGGATCCCGCAATTCAGTCTACAGCCTCAGCGGATGGGTCGATTTTTTTAAACTTAGTACCTAGGGTTTTTTTGGAAATTCCCCCGACAAGTTTTTCATTTCTTTCCAATATTTCAAAAACGACTAGGTCGACTTTTATTAAATTTTGCAAAAAGCGGTTTTTTAACATTATCAAGAAGATTTTAAACCAATGTTATTCTTCTAACAATCTTATTTTGCTCAGAAACGATTCCTACGACTCTGATAACAAAATTTCTGGGTGTCAAAATTTGTACGATCTATCATTTAACATTACAAAAATTCAACATTTTACCATTATTAACAGTGCCTCTGATTTTTGACTATGTGACATTATCTGATTAAAATTAAATTATACAGAAGCTTGTTATAAGTTTTAATAACATTGCAAATCAAAATACTTAAAAATTTATTTTCGGAGATTAAAAAAAAAATCAAGATAGTTTTTTGAAAATTATTAAACTTAGTGATTACGTTTCAATTTAACATAAGAATGAAGAATTAAAAGAGCCGATAAGTATATGTCGATTCCAATTGTTTGTGTTTGAGGAGGAAGTGAAGGATTCGCAACTTCAAACATTCATAAAATTTTATACTACGTTTTCACCAAAATATAATCCGGGGCTTAAGGCCGGAGATTTAAAATTAATCTTGAAGAAGAAAATGAGATGAATTTGACATTTTCACTCTGAACGACGTTTGCAAAGAATAAAATAGGAAATTTTGTGATCAGCTAAAGCAAGCAGCAAAAACAATTTCTGACCAATAAATAAAGTTATTTTGCAATAAATTGTTTAAAAAAATAATTTTAGTAATTTTAAACTATTATTATCCCACTATCTGACTAACCACAAAAATATGAAGCTATGACAGTTGGTGGAATAGAAGAAGAAACGCCAGCAGTGCTTACTGAATAGTGTGACAACCAGAAATAAAACAAATAAAACTATACTGTTTTGCCTGTTTTTCCATCTTTTACAAATCGTTTAATTTGATATTTTTTCTGGAGTTATGAGTTTTCTTATAATAAAATAGGATTTTTGGGTTCTCACGCGATAGCGATTGAGAAATGGCTTGACAGATTTTGTATTGTTTGATTGTCAATTAAGAAAATGACGTTTAAATGATAACATTTCACAAAATAAAGAATGTTTGATTTGACAAACCACTGCATACAAGAAGATTTGAACTAAATTTGTATGGTAATTTTGATGGAGATTTACAGCCAAATTTATAAGCTTTTTCACTAGTTAGACAGTGTTTTAATAAATAGTTCGAAATAAGAAGTTGGAAACATGGTTTATTTGATTAAATGTTACATTAGTCAAGGTTTAGACAATCGATTCCGTTGTTTAAGTTAAAATACGTTTAAGCCAACAGTTAAATGTGTTTATTTGTAAGTTAGATGGCTGTCTAAAGTTAGAAAACAATTATAAATACGACTGTTAGAGTAAATCTCATTAAATCGGCGAATTTGGCTATTTTCAATGACCCTTGAAAAACCCGCCATTTTTACAATATTTTAAGTATTTTTTTCTGTCCCAAATCCTTAGTTCAAGTGGCCTCAACTAAAAAAAGACATTTTGCCTAGGTACGACAGGGTGCTCCTAAGTTAGATGCTGTTGTTCTCTTCTAAGACGCAAATATTGGTCGATTTTTACCGACTCACGATGTTTACCGAAAATCATAGCATGCATGAATACTGTGAATTTTTTTCTTCTAAGGGAATTTGTTTAAATTCAGAAACCTAGAAAATAAATGCCCGTACGACAGCATCTATCTGATGAGCCCATTGTTATATACATGGGCGGAACACATTTTTGGAGCTTACGTCACTTGGAATCTTAATCAAATCCAGTTAAGGTAAACCTAACAAAATTCGGCTTTTAGAGTGACTTTAAGCTTTTATAGGGCCGTTGATTTTAGCGGGGTCAAACACAAAGTTGTAGGCAGTTTAATCATCTGATTTATCGTCAGACATCATTAGTTTTCATAAAAACATCCGCATATTGACGCAATTGATAGCAAAATTTTTAACATTTTCGAAAATGGCCAGCAACTTTAGTTACGCTTGAATGATTCGTAAAAAATCATAGCCCATAGGCAAAGAAACGACGAAGCAGCTTTCCAAAAACAAGTTTATCCACACAATTGGCTTTGAAGGGGATTAGTAACTGTTTAACCCCAATTAAGAGACTCACTTTCACTTTCCAGAATTGTAACTTTAGACTGGGACGTTGCTTATAATCTTTAAAAAAATATATCAAAATTTTGAAAGTTTTGTGCTAACCAATTTTGATTGGAGGTCGAAATACCCCATTTGATGTATTGTTTGACTGTTTACTAAGAGGTGTGGGTTCAAGCCCTGCACCCTAGGCAGTTTCAACTGGGTGCTATCCCTAGGATTTCATGAGATAATTCCGTGTGGTGAAATAAAACCGAGCGGAATAACGTCGACTTTCGGCGTTATTTCACGACGCCGATAATTTTCAATCATCTGTGCCAGCAAAAGTTCTTTCCTGTCATTCTATTTCTTCATTTTTATCAATTTTCTACTTCATTCATTTCGCATGTTATAGACAATTATTTTTATTATAACCGAACTTCAAGCTCAAATATCTCGACTCCCCCGTAAACGATCTTAAAACTATTTCTTTCACATAACAAACTCGACGTCACCTTTCATTTGACACCAAATTCATTCGTGTACACTCTTGGCCAGAAATGATGAGCAATTCCCTTTGTTTTCTCTTTCTTAATTTATTTTTACAAAATCATATTTCCAGCGTTAGAACGAGAATCGCCATACTATTTTTTTACATTTAAATTGCATAAAAGTATTGAACTCTTATGAAATGAAAACTACATATGTACCTAACATACATATTTCAATATTGGTGTAGGAAATTTGAAAATACCCTTTGCAAATCAATTTTTTTAAATTACACTTCTATTATAGAAATATACAACTTCCTTAACATCATATGCACTTGCTACACCACTTTCGCCTTTTCATACCACATGACACCCATCACGGAAGCGGTTTTAATGCCATTAGGGGACTATATGGCTGACTATATTTATAGTAGGTATAAGATAGAAAGACAGACAACCCCAAATAGAATGCTACCGTGTGTTTCTGAATTGAATAAAGAAAGTGCACCCCTGTGGCCTTGAGTCGAGTGGTTTGTTTCATTAATGAGAGGATTCCCGTCGTCGAACAGCAATAAACAAAAAAAAAAACGAAAACGAATCAGAACCAAATCCAAATCCAAAACAAGAAAGAGAATCTTGTCTACGATTATAGGCGGGCGGAGGTTGGTCTTGGTATAACTTGCATCCCATTTTCTGCATATGTCACCCGATTATAGAATTCTGATTGTAGCATCTGTGTAAATACGGAACTCGGAAGTGAATGGCATATAATAATAGAAGGTGGTTGGTTGGTTGCAAACGTGACGCGTCCGCAGGGTGTCTTCACGGATCTAACAAAGAAAAGTTCAACTGCTAAGGGTATATACCTACTATAGACTGTATAGGGTTGGTTTGCATTGCCAAAGTTTTGTTGTTTTGTTGCTGTTGTGATGTTGATGTAAAAGGGGTCATTGTGCTTGTGATGGTTTGATGAAACAAGAAAATTACGTTTGCTTAATTCTTTTTTTTTTAACTTTTTGTGTCTTGTCTTCTGTGTATGAGAAAGTGCATTTTTCCAAACAAAAGGAATATCCAGTTTTATTTTTTGGAAAAGTCGCAAAGCCATATGTTCAGAGAAAATCTTTATCACTATAAAGAGTGCTAAGAACGTGATTTTTTCTCTAATAGTTTCTTCAACAAATTTTGTCGAAAATCCTTTATTTTAAGAGACAAAAAAACCCTTCAAATTGTTTAGTAGTTTTTTCCTTCCTACAAAATAAACGCAAATAACTGCTCTGGGATCATAGCACCCAATATGTGGGATATTCGCAAAAAAAGAATGCCATATGTAAAAGGTCAGTATAACTGGTCAAAAAAGGTGAACTAGATTCAGAAATTGCTCAGCCATAAAAAAAAGTTTGAATCAATGGTTCATTTTTGCAAAGTCTTCAGCGATTTTTAGCACCTCATTTTTGGGATATTCGCAAAAATGTATACCATCTGAAAGGTCTTAGTGACTTCATAAAACGTCAACTAGTTTCAATTGGTCAGCAATAGGTTTTTTTTTTAGTGAGTTTTTAAATATTGTTTCATGGTCGTAGAGATTTTATAATCACCTCATTTCTGGGATATTCGAAACAAAAATTGTTCCATTTGAAAGGTCAGCATATTCTCAGGTGAACTTGTTTCAGAAATTGATTAGCTATGTTTACGAATTTTTAAAAATTTTGTCAGGGTCGTTTAGTCTAACCTTGAAATAATCTTTGAAAATTCATAAACAAAGTCTGTATCTGACAAAAATGGCATACTTTTTAGTGAATATCCCACATATGGGGTGCTAAGATCCTGGATCTGTAAATATCCCAAATTATGTGATTCCATCATTTTCAAAAAAAAGTTTTACCGCTTCAGAATTCTTAAGATCATTGACAGTTCTGATTCTGTTATCCCGCGGAGTCAAACGATTGTCCCCAAAACCAAAATAAAAATAAAACGAAAAAAAAAACAGTAAATAACGGTTACACAGTGCACTCAAAAGATATAAGGAAACTGATAATTAAAAAGCAATTGAAGTGAAACATTCACGTGAATCGAAAGTTAAGTAATTCACGATCGGCTTCATTAACGTTTGTGGGAATTAATATACTTAGTATAATTGGAATTAGAACAGAAAGTCCAGACAACAAAGTAAATCTCAGCTGACGAGACCTTGATGTAGAGTTTTTTTTTTTTTTTTTGAAGCAGATGCAATTCTAAAAAATAATATCTGAACATTTTTTAAGCTCGCATTCCTGTCACTCATTCAATTTTTGTACGAAAATCAGCGAACATAAAAAATATATCCGCAAGAGATCAGATAATCGCAGGTGTTCCCGATGGATGGTTTTAAATATCAAACAAATTACGCAAGTAGATCATCACTTTGTCCTCAAAAAAAAAAAAAAAACTAAACCACATCACCACATCGCATCATATTAAAGGAGAGTGAAGCACAAGCACGTTGGTCGATGATCAAAAAATCTACATAATCCGAATTCCAGAGCCCGCATAACTGGCTGCAGAGTATATTACCTCCTTGAGATATTGATAAAGACCACAAGAATAAAACAAAAAAATAAAAACCAACCTTTTCAATGGCTATAATGCTGATATACTATAGGTATATAATAGGGTAGGGACTGTGATGATGGGCATCAAGTTCGTTTTAAGCAGAGATAAAAAGAAGATTCAAATAGGGTCCTTAATGGAACCCTTAAGGATGGTTCATAGCTCTGTGTTTTTTTTTGTTGTTGTTGTGTTTTGTTTCAAATGGAACGGAAAAGAAAAATGATCATTGTCAGAGATTTTTGTCTTGCTCTTGATGATTATCCTGATGGAGGCAAAAGGGCGGGCCAGGTACTTTGTAGATAAATGTAATTTGAGAATTGTTCTTGTTTTTTTTTTGTATTTTTTTGAGGATGCGTAGACATCCGTATAATGATATGAAATCCTTTCCTAGAACTGTTAAATGAGGTCAGTAAATATTTTTTTTTATTAAAAAAAATAATGCATTTGTTTTTTCCTTAAAAACGGTTTTTTTTTTTTTTATTATAAAAATAAAATCGCATTATGGAAGAAGTTTAACAATAGAAAAACAAAGATATTTGTAAGAAAACTGATATTTCTCATTTTTATTTTTTAAATATCCTCAAACTCAATATGTCAAGTCTCAGATAGTAATTATATGGTCGTGTATTGAGTTCACTTCATGCATAGTCCAAAATTGCAAATATATATTTTACAGTATTTTTGTGAACTTCTTGAGTCGATACTCAAACGACTTTAAACTTATATTTATTGAAATTCACTATTTTAGACAGTTTATGCGAACGCGCCTCGTATACAATTTATTGGCGCCGTGCGAAAAGCAAGGAAATATGAGATTAAGACCAAGTCAACAATTATGTCCTTGTGATTTGTTGATTTTCATGTAAATATATGACAGAATACTTTATTAAAATTCGTTTTTCAAAAAATTAATGAATAATTTAAATAATCAAACCGCATCAGAAAACTAGTGGATGGATAAAAGGAATTTGTGTTGATACAACTCGAGACTCACTATGTGCTGATAACCTCACTTTTGAAAATCACAATATTCTGGAAAAAAGTACAAAATCCAACAAGAATCTATTGAATTTTACTTGGTCACTGAGTAAATACCTTTTATTCGCTTCTTAATCACAGAAAAAATACTTTCGTTTATTTAAAATGTAATAAACTGCTTCGAATCAATCGTCAATGTGGAAAGATAGAATATATCGTAGCAGTTACCTGTCAAATGTCAAACGTCTTAGAGCGTTACGCCATCTGTTGGCTATCTCATTTCCGTCAGGAACGAAATAAGCTTATTGGATTGTCAATTCCGTAATGCTTGTCATTCCTTAGATACGTCAATGGTTTGAATATCCTGAATATTTTATAGTATCGAAACTGTATCATAGTATCGGCACTGTACAATACAAAGTGTGAATCTGGCCTTAATGTTCCGAAGCGATTCTTCTTCGTCTTGGTAATCTACTACAACTATCAATTTTTCTATTCCAACTGCATACTGCATAAACATCAAATGTTTAATGTATGCAGACGACATCGTCCCACTGGCTGAGACGCCAAATATGATGCAACTCATGACCAACAAACTGCATTAGTATTGCAGCAAATGGAACCTAAAGGTTAACACGAACAAATCGAAAATTGTGGTCTTTAGAAATGGCCTCGGTATAGATACGCGAGGGAAGAGGAATGGACCTGGGAAGGCGAGGAATTGGAAAAGGTCAAAGAGTATAAGTATACTTAGGAGTAATACTGACAGCATGATGAAGTAGAAAAACTCTTAAGATATTTCCTAAAGAAAATTTTTCGTCTACCAGAGAATACTCCAACATACATGCTTCATTTGGAAACTGGACTTCCTCCCCTCTACCACCCGCAAAAGCTTCCCAAAATAGTGGCATCCAATATCATTCAACGAAAATCTCAATTCTTTGGTGAACGGTCAAGACTGCTCTTGGAACACAACGTGCAACTAGACAGCGGCAACCCGATTACATGGGAAAAACCATTGGAAATCCCTTGGAATTCTTTCAAGGAGTCAAAATTTGAATTTTTCCGTCAGCGTGCAAGACAAAGTTAATCCAGAATCCCATATCAAACGCTGGAGCACAATCTAATAAACAACTATTTCCACGACAGCAACAGTATTGAAACAATCTCCACAATCTTCAAAGTGAAGGGGCCAACCCATAGAATCCGTCACATGCGTTGCGTTGACGTATACAACTATCAGCTTGTTTAAATACACACGTACTTATGAAAAGTGACACATAAGCAACGCATGCGCCGAACGCAACGCAAAAAGTAGCTGAACATTTAACTTTTCTCTCCGGCAGATCCGTTGACATCAGTTGTCAGAAGAAATCGAAAAAAGAGGGTAGCTGTTGTTGTTTGTTTGTTGTTCATCGACGATCTTCAGTGGAGAATGGCTGGTTTGTGCAAAAACCTAAAAACAATTGATATGAGTCCACTTTAAAACCTATAACGTTGGTGTTAAATGTTGGAATATTAATATTAAGGTAATTAATTAAAGCCAAAATGCCAAGCTACTATTGTGCATCAAAATTACTTTAAAAGCGCAGAAAATATTATACTAAAAACGAAATTGAGCTCTTTTTACAATCAATTTCATTCAGCGCAAATGGCGTAACTTCACACAAAATAGAGAAAATAAACAACCACAAGCACAAGGAAATAAATTAACAGACAAAGGAAAGAACGTATTCATTGGGTCACTCTTATCCGTTCAATCCGTCCGCTTCAACGGATCCGTTGCCGCAACGCAATCGACGGATTCTATGGGTCGGGGCCTTGAGAGGGGAGCTCTTGTACTTAAACTACATGCCACATCGAAGCGACCGAAACAGTGAATACACCCTCTGTAATCTGCAAACCGAAGAAAACGTGATACATTTTCTAGTAACTTGTCCGATTCTTTACTCCATTAGACGCGCCCACTGGGCCAAACATATGCTAACTGTGGATGAACCAAAATTATTTTAAACGGCGACAACTGGTCAATTGTAGTGAGCTACGTTAAAACTGCCTGGAAATATCGTACCCAAAAAATAAACGAAAGTTTCTGATGAATTTAACTCTATTAATTGTGAGATACTCTTATTTTTCATGTTTAAAATAACTATTTTATTTATGTATATTCAATGCTTTATAAAATATTATATTTCCTCTTTTTTTCGGCTGACGGCTTATGCCATGCTCTAATTGTGAACTATGTATGTAGGTACCTATATGTATGAAAAAAATTGTGTGAGTACCGGGACTCACGGTTAATATGTGTAAACATCAACGTGCGCGGATCCAAAACGGACTTGTTTTTGCTTGAAGGGGATCTTAAGATTTTTTTCACTGAATGCACCCATCCTAGTATGCAGATCGTAACGTTGCACACCGTAACGTTGCATGACGTAACGTTGCACACGAACGTTCACGTTTTTTTTCACTCCGCCAGCATAGATGTTTACACATCAATAAAATGAATATTGAATAAAGATCACATCTAACTAACTAACTGACTAAGAAAGCGTCTAAAACAAGCTAAACTGGGCAGATCTGTATAGACTGCGTGTCTTTATAGCTGCCAAGTGTTTGTATCTTCCCAATGGATCAATTATGAGATTGGCCATATATTCCTTTATTCTGAACTTATTCGGATCACTTCGAAGCTACTTTGACAACAACATCCCACAATTACTGTTCAACAAAAATTTTGAAGGTTTCAAGACATCCATCTTTCTGGGAGGACAGGATATTCTTGGACGATGAATGGATCCGTTTTTATACCGACGCAACACCTAATGGATAAAAACGGGGTTGAAATTAAGCCTTTCATCTTCCTCAATATTTTAGTATGTTCCAGGCGAAACGAAGAAGCGAAAAAAGAAGAAGTTTTGATTTTTGAGAAACTGAAGTATCAACTCCTGCCATCCGTATCTTCTCAGACAGCCAAGCCGCAAATAAATATCTGGACTTTGTTCCTAAATAATCTCTAAACTGTCAATCATATCTCATAAGGGGATGGCAGAGAAGATCACCTCAGAGCCGAAGGGACATTTTAGGTAATTTAAAGCTGACGAACTCGCCAAAAGTGGAACAAGAACATGCAAGAGTGAAAGTTCGTAAAAAGAGGAAAGTTAAACATCTTGATTTTTAAAGAACCATATACCTAGTTCTACATAGTTCTATACTCATAAACAATTGTATTAATTTAAATTATTTTTTTATAATTATTGAAATTTAAATCGCCTTAGTTCTTCTATATTCATTTTCTTGACGAAAACGTTTACTTCGATAAAACCGGAGAAAACGCATTTGTTTGAGCGCACCGCTCCCGTCTTTTATGACAGCGATGTTACCTCTTGTTAGCGCTCTCCTCGACTCTCGAATCACAGCTCTCCTGGAAGCTTTAGTATGTGTTAGACTATTTAAATTTAAGAAAACCCTAAGATTTGCTTGGAATAATATAATCTTACATAAATAGAACCTTAACTTTAACAATATATATTCATCTGGAAGTCAATCTTCATTATGTATAGGAATTTGAATAAAATGAATAACTTGACACACCACATCATCTTTTGGGCTTGGCTTCCAAGTCAAGCTTAAACTTTACGAAACAAAAGTCACCTGCTGCAGCATTTTGATTAAAACAATAAAAAAACAAAAAAACCTAATTGCCATTTCCTGTGAAAATGTTTCTCTCTCTCTCTCGAGATCTATTAGCACCTGAACGCCTACGCCTCTCCAGTCTCCATCACATCATCAGACACCACCATAGTTTCCAGCAAACATCACCTAACAGATTAGATTATAAAATGTCAATACCTTCCAAATGCAAATGTCCATGAAACATGTAACCGCTTAATTGTCTTGGAAGCAACAAGTTTTGTCTTGACATGATTCCACGCTAGACCGCTAGACTTTATGCTGTGAAGTGATGCTAACGACAGATAATTCAGTTAAAAGATACGACAAACTCTTCGTCAGAAATCGCCGTCTTTGCCTCTTCCATCCTTTAAGCTCTATAGTATAATCGCTCTGGTGCGGCTGAGACTGAGAATGGCTGGCGTATTAGTTAAGCTGCTGCCTCACTTCACTACACGCCACACGGTGCAACAGCCATCAACTAACCGAATGCAATTGCAACGCAAAGCGATTGCTGCAATACACGGAACGATTACGTGAAAGGTGAAAGTTTTGTTTGAATCGAACCGGTAGAAGCACCGAATACCGAAACCCACCATTCATTACACATTATTGCGAACAGCTCCACTTTTGTGGGGCATATGGTCCAGGTCTATACTCCACCACGCCGCCGCCGCCGCCGCCACCACCGACTACCTATACCTTACCTACCTGTGACTATTTCTGTGCATCTGAGACTGCATCACAGACCTGTTTGGTCTTCGTCTTCGGTGTTGAATTTGAAGTCGAAGTCGTTGTTGTCGCCGTCGTTTTTGTGGTATGTAGTTGCTTTGTTGACATGCTAGCCTAGTGCTCTATCTAGCTGTCTGATGCCCTGCACTAGCACCAGCAACACTCTGTGATGCCTCTGTCGTCTGGCTCTGAATTTTGCCGTTGGCCACAATGCGATTGAACCAATTTCGTTCCATATTTGTTGCGTTTCTTTGCTATTTGCAGATGACATAACGTTCGCGGTGTTTCCAGTTTCTCGCATGCGGTCGTTTTTTGACGTAATAAAATAAATCACGATGCACCTATCAGTGCAGTGCTGCCGTGGCCTGGCCGCTGTTGCTGCGGCGCGGCGCGGCTGCCAATTATTGGAAATGCTTTCCGAATCGGAATCAGTTGAATGCATTGAAGGCGCACCGCGCAACCTGCTTTCGTATTTTTTTTTGTTTTATTTTTAATGAGGAAGAGGGAAACGGCCAGTGTGAGATGGCGATGAATATGCCACTTTAATTATGTAGTCTTGTTATTGTTGAACCTACTTTTTTTGTTTTTGAAAAATTGAATTT
The DNA here is from genome assembly GCA_932273885.2 of Leucozona laternaria. Lineage (NCBI taxonomy): Eukaryota > Metazoa > Arthropoda > Insecta > Diptera > Syrphidae > Leucozona > Leucozona laternaria. The sequence continues at coordinate 112,437,074 of OW026368.1, read as the reverse complement.
TAATTTTATTACCGAAGACAGTTCCTGCGCGATGTAGGTGTTTGGTAATTAATTGAAGTCTTGATCGTTAAATTAATATTTTATTTATGGACTTTGGCTAAATGGCGAAACTTGTTTCGATTTGTCATGTAACCGATGTTGATGAGAAAATACCTAAGTGTTGTTGGATGGTGTATAGGTATTGTTCCAACTGCATTATATTAACACCCAATTCTGAGACTCTCCTAAATGGATTTCCATGCATTTTTTCTAGTAGATACATAAAAAGCTCGTAAGGCAACTCATCTAGCATCGAGAAATATTTAAAAATCACAGAAGTGAATCAGAACCAATAGATTTGCTTTGGAATTATAATTGGAAAGTCAAGTTCTTGGGGTTTCCCTTGAGTGATGTTTCTCATACTCGAACAACTGGTTCCAAAGAAATTTTTAGATAAATGAGAAAAAAACTATCTTCTGGTCTTGTGGTGAATTCCAATAGTTTTTCGAGAATCGTTTAGGTATTTAAAATAATATTCACAACAACAAATTTATATATGTTTGTAGGCATGCACCTACTATACCTACTCTAGGCGCGTAATAGCATTTTCACACCAAACCCACAACGGGTTTTTCGGAAAAAAGTTTACGAAAACTCATAAAGCGTTCACACCGAACAATTACCCGTTTTCGTTTGAGATTTAAATTGTTTTTAAATCAACACAATGGACGCGACAAGGGCCGCGAATCGCGATCAGCATCATAAGCTAAAATAAAATAAACTAAACAAACTCGTTTAAGTTGGAGTGTATAAATTTCAGTTTAAGCAGCGTAGAGCCGTGACGCTAAGCCAAAAAAAAAAAATTAAATCATATAAAATTGGTAAAAATTGGTAAAAGCTCACAAATATTTGCTTGTATTCATTGATTGTTTCATGTAATCGAAATTATCACAGTGATTTTATTAAAATGATTCTGCTGACCAGCACACAGAATAAATCAAGCGCAGAATAATAACAAACAAACACAAAAGATTACGAAAATCGGAAGAAAATTTGTCGTATCTTCCGAAAATATGTATTTCCCGGAAGTTTCACCCCCTTTGTTAGTGTTGTAAGCAAATAACTGTACGTAGAAACCCTGGCTTTTTAATTCAATTTGTAAGCGAATCTGCCACGTTTAAAATTTAGGACGCGCGTCCCGTCGCGTCTACTGTGTTTAATTTAATTTCTCGTGACAGCATCCCGTCGGCTTTCGTTTTGACATTTGATTGAGCGCTGAATTTATCGAAAGTGTGTTTGTTTAGTTCAACTCTATGAGTTCCAACTGGTTTTCGACAGGTTTTATATAAAACCAGTAGTTTACGAAAACTTCTGGTTTACAAAAATTTATGGGAAAACTTGTGTTTTCGATGTATAGGTTTTACATCAATACCGAAAACCGGGTTTTGGGTTTGGTTTGAAAAGCCTATAATAAGGTAAGCACAAATTTCTTTTGGAAATGTCATTGACTTGATTATTGTTTCATCTGTCAAAGTGACTGATAAACCATCATTATTGAGGCCAATGCGACAGCGACTGGATAACTGTCAGTTTCATGATTCCTATCAAGAGGAGCACAAACCCTTCTATATGCTGAACTGATAGCACCAATTTTACATATATTTTATTTATAAAATAAAGTTACAAAGCTATCTCATTTCTGTTTGACTATTATACATAATCTCGATCTGATGACCTTAATTAATTTATAACCTTTCTTGTATATGACAAGGAAATTTTTTTTTCCTTAACGCAATAATTATATCGGACAATAAAACGTCATTTCCAAAATTCCAAAGAAATTGATGCATCCAAGGGCAAGCCATCATCATCACGCATGAAACAATGCTGGCCCTAATACATTGGTATGTAAAAAGGAGGATATCACATCAAATTTTGGTTCTTCTCTTCCAAGAATCCAAGTTCAATCGAAAGAATATTATCACGAAACATATAATTTTCTATTTTCCTATTCCAGTATATGTCGGTGTGTTCACCCGCCCACCTTCTTCTTTCTTTCTGTATATCTACCCCATATAAACCTTTATTTTTTTTTTTGAACCAATGGTCAATTTTGAAAAGGAATTTAGACTGGACAAAGGTCCCAAGTCCCAAGTCAGGTTGAGGAAATCAATCAGTTTGGCCGTAAATTACAGGTTGAATATTCCAGAAACTCACACTCTATCCACACGACTTGAATACACAAATAGAATCCCCTATCAGCGAAGCGCGCACTTAATTACCTCAGGAAAGTACTGATAAATCCGATGGCTCAGAGTTTCAACATAATTCCTCTTTCTATACGTAGGTATTCCCACTGTATAAGATCCCTTGAGACATTTTTGTGTTATGGGTGCTGCTTGCACTTTGATGATGCTCGAATGTGATTTATATTCATTGGACAGCGGAATCACATGCCCCCTTGGCATCAAATCAACGGAAAACTAATTTATTACGAGTGAGAACTCGATCGGGAAATAACTTCATGCGCCCACAAACCCAAATACTCACAAGTTCCTCATCGGCAATATCGGACGACTATTTTACGAGTGCCAGGTGCTAGGTGGGTGCAGATTTTTAAACTGAATTAAAGACGACATCACACCATCACGTCCGTCTATGGGAAATTTATGTGTTTTTAATTGGAGATATTAATTTGCCGTGTACTTGCCGTGAGTAGGTATGAAATTTGTTAAAAATTTGCTAATCAAACTACATCATTTCTTTTTTACTCAAGTTTACTTTTAAAAAAATATGAGAAAACAAAGATTTCCAATCGTTCAATACAAGAGATCCCGAACTTTTAGGTTATTTCCAATAAAAATAATCTCCCGCCAAGCGCATGAGTGCCTTCTCAAAATAAATAAATAACATTAATCTTTCAGTTTGAAAACACAGTTCAACCATCAGGTTTCCTGTTTACCAATCCCGCAAACCTCAGTGATCTCGCATAGCACAGTATATTTCCAAATAGTAATCCAAATCCAATGACAAAAAAACAATTATTAGATAAAGTATCAATCGATTTGGGGATTTGCGTGCCTCCCACAGCGCATAGCGGCTGGCAATAATTATTGAAATTAATTTTTTAAATTTCCAAGCATATAATAGGAGCGCGAAAGGTTGAGTTCAAGCGTTTAAACATTCTCCTGCCATTAGCAAGTCGCTCCGAAAATAGAAAAACTCGTCACCGCACCAGCATCGGGCATCATAAGCGGCTGGGATCCATTCCAGCATGCAGAACTAGACAAGCCCCAACTTCCACCAGAAGTAAGAGTTTCCTTCTTCGCCTATAATTAGACTCCAAGATAACATTCATACATAGAAGCTCGGAGGGTGGTGGATCGGGTGGCTCCGACGACGACGACGCGGTAAGCTGTGAGCGATTAATGAAACAAACGCGTGTAAACACTAAGTAGGTATAAATTATTTTATTTTCCCCGCAGCCACACCGCGTGGTCTTTCGAATGAATTTCAATTTCCAGCTCTCTGGCCTAATGCACCTGTAGAACTTAATAATAGTCCAATCCCCATGTCGAGATTTTTTGTTTTTTTTTTTTTTTTTTCGTTTGTGTTTTCGCGTCTCGAAAGAATATTGTTTTTCTAATGTGTTGGATGTTATATATGGATTGGAAAATATGTGGAAAAATGTTATTTTAGTTTGGGTTTGTGTCTGTCTATATTGAAAACAGATTTTCCTGCTCATTTACGATGTTTTAAGTTATCGAATAAGGAAATGATCACCTTTGTGGATGTATGGAGAGGAAGGAAAAGATAAAAAAATGTATTTCAAAAATAGGTTACGAGCTATTCGGTTGTGAATTTGAGTTTTTGAAATTTTTTTGGAAACCAATAATTTGAACTTTTCATATTTTTGGAATTTTTATTTAGTGTTTGGCTTTGATTTTGAAAGTTTTTGTCGTAGAGTGGGGCGTTTTGTGCGTCTGTTCGTATATTGAGCTTCACCTAAGGGATTCTTACATAATTCCCAGGAGAACTATTTTCTGCTCAAGCGAAAAGCACCACAGTGGGTACAATTCGAACAGATTCCCTACCGGGTATTCCGCATAGAATACTGTAACAATGCCCATTTGGCATTTGGAGACATGCCAATTTATAACAGTTACAACAGTTTTTCGCCATTAAAAGTGGGTGTGTGGGTGCTTTGGGGGTGCTCTGGGTGCTTGAAGCATGCCCACCGGTGGAGTGCCTGGCCCTGCGGGGCCGCATAAACAGTAACTTCTTTTATAAACCAAAACTGTTATAATTGACATGTCTAGAGTCACTTCCTTTTGTTTTAGCACATACAAAGCTTGAAGTGTGTAGAGTGCTTACCACAATCTTGAATAGGTAGAATAAATGTCTCAGGTTTGCCAACCGGTAGAGAGCTGAGTATGTTTCTTTTTTTCTTTTCTTTTTTAAATTACTTTCAGAATATAAATTTTGTATTCCTCAAAACAAAATTGGGAGATTTTGGGATTCAGTTTATTCAATTGTTGGGATTTTGTTCCTTAAAATAACGGGATTTATTTCATATGGAAAAAGTGCCAATTTCAATGGAATTAAGTTCATTGGGAGTTGAATCTTTTGCGAATGAGTTCTCTTTTTATTATTCACTCTTCATACTCTTAAATAACGTAAGTTTCAATTTTTCGCATATCCTTTATCGTAACAACTATAGAAGAGAATCGGATCGGACGATTCTTCTGTCTGCCCACTATATTTGTTTGTATTCAGACTCAATGTCAGCAGTTTCAGCACAATTTCAGCAGTTTGAAGCTTCATTGATTCCATACAACGCTTCTTTTCCTGATCGAAGTTTATAGAGTAAATTATATCCATATAGCTTGTATACTAAGTCTAAATTATTTGGAATTTGCGACGAAGTTTAGTAAGCTAGAAATATTTGGCGTCACTTTCTGAGGTTCTTATTTCATCCAAAGTTTTGTAAGCAAACAAAAATCATCAACACCTTCATACTTTGACATGTATGAAGTCAGATTCAACCTATTTATAACTAATGTCAAATTTAAAAAGATGGCTTTGCATGCGTCGCAAAAAATAAAAATTTAGAAAAAAAAAATTAAAAACCCAAATGTTTGAAAGGAATGAAAGGATATTATGGTTTTATTTTTTCACTGTTTCTAGAAAAACAACTAAAAAAAAGCAGGAAACCCAATTTAGATCACAAATCCGTGAATATTTGCACTACTTTCCACAGTTGAAATCCTCCAAGGGCATACGCAGAAACACGATGGTCTGAAAAATACCGAAGCATCGTAATCTTCAAAGAGAATTTTGACAGCATCGTCAATGGACTAAAAGAGTTGTCTATTGAAGGGAGCTCTTTAACAAAAATAACTGCATTAAAGATGCATTGTGCTATTACACAAACAACAATGATTACATGCCTTATCTTGATAGCAAAATGTTCAGCTAACCTTGAACCAGTTGGGAATATTCTGCAATCAAAAAAGTTAGACCTTCTTGCACAAAATCATAAAGCTCGAAAAAGATCATCGAACGAATGTGGACTGAGGAGCTGAAGAACTTATGTCTAACTTAAAAAAAATCGCTTGAATCACCCTTCATCAACTGCAGTTGAATTTTGGAAGAGATCGCTCTTGATTCCATGTTTAGGATCCTTAATTGCAGCGCTTGAACGTACATTCCCAGATGAAAACCTACTAGCATATTCTCTATTTCTTTTGCATCCAGCGAATTGAATATGAACATAAATTAATTCAAAGAAAAATCAAAATCTTTTTGCAAGTTCTACGCTCTACAAAGTTAAAGTTTTATTGGAGAAGCTGAATTGTGGCACAATCTTTCGAAAAACAAAAAATTGTCCGCTGAAGATCTTCAAAACCTTGAATTGTGCGATGTCCTACAAGAAGCAGAAGTTTTTAACAACACACAAAAATTGTACCTCTTATTACCCTGGCGTAACCTTGTTATACCAGTTCGATTGAAAGGACCTTTAATACCGTATAAGAAGAGTAAAAACTTGGTTTTGGTTTAGTTCAACCATGATCGAAAATCGCTGAGTGTTCACAGAAAAACGGTCATGGAGAATCAGAAGGAAATAATAATAATAAAAGAAATATTGGTAATATCCATGCCGCCGCCGTTTGGCGCTAATTTATATGGAACATTTATGTAAAATAGACGTCTTATTATAAAAGCAAATTAAATTTTGATTTTAGACTTGGTTTATCGCGGTTCTGAGACATTTTTCAATAAGACACTTTTCGGACTTACCACGATTTTAATTTTTGATCATAGAGATCGACTGCCTGACGTTTCGACAGGGTAACACTTGTCGTGGTCACGGGTTTACTGATGGTTTACGGATGGGTGTTGTTTTGTGTCTCATTTCTTCTTGTGCGCAGATTGTACCGGTGTGTTGTTTGTGCTTGCAGTTGAGGAGATACTTGTTCTAACTGCATAGAATCTCCGCCAAAGAAGAAATTTGAGACAAAACAACACCCATCCATAAACCATCAGTAAACCCGTGACCACGACAAGTGTTACCCTGTCGAAACGTCAGGCAGTCGATCTCTATGATCAAAAATTAAAATCCGAAAAGTGTCTTAGCAAATTAATTATAAAAACATTTAAACTTTAAAGTTACTTTTTAACTAATCTGAAAGTTACAATCTGTTTTCAATAAAACTGTGTTAAACTAAACTAAACTAAACGCCTTTTTTCAAAATGGCGGTCCCTTCTGCAAGTCTTTCAATCCCGCAAACTGAGATTTAGTTTAGTCTCCATGTACCCCACGATATTTAATTTTAATTTCAAATCCTTTCAAAAAATATACACATTGATCATTTTGAACTCCCCTATTGCCTGTACTAAAATACATATTATGATCGATTTTTTTCTTATAAATGGTATGTTTGAATTATTAAATATTTAATATATTTTATTCCACACAGAGATGATCTACCAATACTATGTGAAATATGTAATTTGAACAAGAGGGAAAATACATTTCATTTTGTCGGAAAGTGTCCAGCTTTTCGGGAAACAAGGCACCATATTTTCGGAAGTGACTTTCTGTCGGATAAAAATGTTGTGAAGTTATTAAATGAAGTTAATATTTCAAGTTTGTTTAAGTATAGTAAAATTTCTTTAGCCTACAGAAAACAAAAATGCCCATGATAAACTATTCGTAAGAACACGTTAAAAAAGCTTAAATTGGATAAAATTATTGTCAACCAGGCAGACGGCACAGCCATGCTTTCATGATTTTTGTAAATTGAAAAAATAATGCAATGTATTTAATGGTCTACGGAAATAAAATCAAATCTATCTATATCTATATACTGACGTGTTAACTAAATATGACGTTTCTACATTTTTTTAAAGGATTTTAAGGGTTAGTTTTGACATTTTTTAATAGTAATAATACTATTTTTTATTGAAAAAAGAAGTATTTCGAATGTTTAACCCCTAAAATAGCGATTTACACACCTTTTGTTATAATTAAAAACTCTCCCAAATATTTCAAACTTGGCTCTGACTCCAAAAAACCACAAATGTTAGTGGTACGTCTTTTTCAGTTAACACGGCAAAATACACCTTATTTTCAAAAACAGAAGGTCACGTAATATAAATTCATGGTCTTTTTAACTTTGTTAACATTACATCTTTTTTTGTTATAGTATACAAATCGATATTCGTTTTACAACTCTGGCAACAGTTGTAACAGATGTTCGAGATAGCGATTTTGAAAATAACATTTTGATTTCACTCTAAATAGTTATATTTGATGCATTTCCTGTAATTTTATTCTCGGGCACTTAAAGTCTTTACCATGTTGACATAAAAAGTGATCTTAACTCGGTTTTCCGTAACGTAAACAAAAATATCTACATAAATGTTTCCCCTTTTAAAAAATGTTTGTATTTTATCTGAAATTCATATCTCATAATTTATTGACCTAATCAAGTCCAAACCAATTGCACCAGATGATGCAGCTCAAACCTTCCACTTATTCCCTTACACCACACGTTAATATCAAGACCTGTTTTCTTTCTCCTTTTTGTTCTTCAACTGTATGAAAACCAAATCTACATAACGCGTCATTAACAAGATTATGAGTGCTGCAGGACGACGACAAAACTATGAACTCTCAAAAAACGACGACATTTTCCTTTTCTCCTACGCAACGCATAGGAAAATCCATTAAAAGATTTATTTAGACTACTAACGGTGCACAACTATTGAAATTCGAAACCTTCCTCGAAGAGTCGACAATGCAAGTGTGTGTTGGAGTTTTGTAGATTATTTTTTTCCTTTCCTTTTTTTTTTGTATACAAAACAAAGGGAAATGACAGTTGGAAAGGCCCCTAGGACGGTAAAAACCATTATCCCTAATCAACACACAAGGAGAGGAAAATCCAAACCAAAATGGAAATATAAATTCAATGCTGATGCATTCCTGAACATCGCGCTCGGAAGATGTTTTCCCACGGTTCTGTGATGAGAGCACCATCAAGGATAACCTACATTCGGGATTTTTAAGAGTCTTCCACAATGTGCATCAAAAAATCAAAAAAAAAAAGGATCTCGATTTTTAACAATACGCAGGTGACTAGGATATGAGGATCAGTTTTCAAAATTTCTACATCCTCCTTCGTGTAGTTTTCTATTTTGTTTGTACCAAAGGGCGATTAATAGTAGGTATATGGAAAAGGATGACGGAGTGAGAGAGGTCATACACACACAAAATGTAATAACTTTTGCGTCATTTTCCTGTTTTCATTGTTGCACTTGATTTTTTTTTTCATTTTTTTTTTTGTAAAAGATTGGATTTAGTTCATTTGTTTTGTAAAGGGTGTGTGTTTACTAATTTATTGGAAATCTCACCCCTAATCAAAAAAAATGTGGGGATTTGGCATTGTTCGTAGTTCCTATAGGCTGTTAAGTGTGAGAAAACCTACAGATTTTCCTAGAGAGAGGCAGTTCGTTGAAAAGCAGGAACAACCCTTTTCTTCGAAAAATATTCTGAAATCCCTTTCATGACGAAATTCAAGGCTCTATACGTGTAGATATGATGACACAAAAAGCCCTTCCATGGAAACATACCTAACCTATGCCTCTTTTCCAATTTTCTTATTTTAGCTTTGTGCCTCGGACTTAAAGGAAATAGCATACATTTGTATGAAAAGAGAAACTTTATTAAGATTTTTTTTTTTAATTTTCCTAATGCACACCTCATTGAGCACAATATAAGGTATCATCTTTTGTCCTTATACATACATATACATATACCTACATTAATCATAATGAAAAAATATTCAACTCTGTTTTCAATTAAAACAAAAAACAAAATATTTTCAAAGCAAATAATAGCCTCTTTCTGCATAATTTTCATCATGCTGCACTTTGACCTTTTGAAAAGCTCTCACACACACAGACCCCATACAAATATGAACAGCCTCAATTAAGAAGAAACGTACATTGTTTGAATTAATTAATTGTGCTGCTTCCGACGCCACCAACATTTATATGATTACTTTTAATTTCTTTTTTGAATCTTACGAGGCGACAACTGCCAAGAAGCGCGGGCATTTCGTCAAAAAAAAAAAAAAAAAAAACTGAAACAGGAGATGGGTCAGTGCTGTCGCACATAATACAAAAATATATGTTCCACATTTTCCAAAATGAAAATAACAATGAAGGAAAACAAAATAATTAAACAAAGAAATATGATAAGAATAGCTTAGAGTTTTCTTTTCCATTTCCTTTTAATTTCTTCTCCATGATGTCTCTAATACAGGGTGTTTTTTAAGCCAGTACTAACTTTGATTTTGAACAAAAAAAGACATGAAATTTCATTAAATAGCCATTAGATTTTTAACACAATTAAGGGGTCGATCTGATGAATGTGATCCGAGAGACAAATTTTTCGACCAGTTTTTGGACGTATATTCGCAATAATTTGAATAATTTTCGCTTTCAATGCGTCAATTGTTGTTGGCTTGTCAGCATTTACGTTTCCCGAAAGAAAATAATCAAGAGGCCTTATGTCACAAGATCTTGGAGGCCAAGTTACAGGTTCATTAAGCGAAATTATGAGTTTATGGAATAATGTTTCCTTCAATAAGTTGATTATTTCTTTTGATGTTCTATATATGACACGAAGCTCCATCTAGCTGGAACCACATCTCTTCCACATTCATGTCATACAATCGGGGAACAATGGCTCTATAGCGAATACCGTTGACCATAAAACGCTGATTAACCTTCACTGACCGCACCAAAATGTGACTTTTTCGAGATTTACCAGCGCGGCACCGCTGGCGTTTCGATAACCCTTCCTCAAAATGCGGCAATTAAGCTTACACATATACCCATTTATCCAGAAATGAACCTCATCGCTGAACAAATTTATCTTGATAAAACAACGGAATCAATAATGGAACCAAATTTCTAAAATTTTGTAACGATGTTGAATTTGAAAGACTACTGAACAGATAAATGAGTGAGATAAATGAAAGATATGTCAAAATGAGTCGCGCGGAGTGAGTCCAATGTGAACATCGTCTTGGAATTTTGGACCAATTATGGACGTACAAAAATATTTTATATTATTATTGAAGTGCGTTAAAAGTAATCCATACCTGTATATTGCAAATTTGAGAGTTACATTTCAAAATATTAATATAATATCTATGCTTCAGCTGCTTACTTTCTTAGTAAAAATTAAAATACGGCTGGCACTTCCCAGTTGTTAAGGGTGGTTAAATTTGAAGGGCCGATGTTGATGTTGAATAAAACACAAATTATTTAGGAAATTATTGTCATTTCTTTTTATTATGATAATATTGGTATGGTTCAATTATGTATGGAATAAAATATCGGCCAAATGGCCGCCGCGACCTTGGCGGCACACCTCCATCCGATGGTCCAAATTTTCGATGACGCTGAGGCATAATTGAGGTTCTATGCCGTTAATGTGCCGAATTATCTCATCCTTTAGCTCTTGAATTGTTGCTGGCTTATTGACGTACACCTTTCCTTTTAAATAACCCCAAAGGAAGAAATCCAACCACGTGAGATAACACGGCCATTGAATTTGTCGCGCAAAAGAGCCATTGTTTCGTTAGCTGTGTGGCAAGTGGCATCGTCCTGTTGAAACCACATATCGTCCACATCCATATCTTCGAATTCGGGCCATAAAAAGTTCGTTATCATCTCACGATAGGGAACACCATTCATAGTGACTGCCTGACCGGCCTCATTTTGGAAAAAATACAGCCCAATGATGCCGCCAGCCCATAACACGCACCAAACAGTCACTCTTTGTGGGTGCATTGGTTTTTCGACAATCACTCTTGGATATTCATTCGCCCAAATGCGGCAATTCTGCTTATTGACAATCCACTGAGGCGAAAATGTGTCTCATCACTGAAGATGATTTTCTTCGAAAATTGACCATCCACTGTTGCCATTTTTTATAATAAGCCTAAATAACTTTAACGCTCGATTGTGTATCTTTCTATGGTTCTAATTGAGTTAGTCTGAAAATGAGAAATGTCAAATGAAATGCAGAAAAAAACTTGACGTTTAGGTGTGGTTCACATTCAACATCGGCCCTTAAAATTTAAACACCCTTTATTTGTATCCAACTATTCTTATGTCCAGTTTTTCAGTGTGAGATTAAAGTTACACCCGAGTTATCTCATCAAATTTGATGTGTTTAGTCAGGATTAACTGAACAGCTGCTTTTGATGCTTTTTCCACCGAGCTTCCTCCATTCACTGTGGGTTAAATAACTTCTAGAGGTAGCTATTTCTGCTTAAACTCACCACTGAAAAACAGGGACTAAGTGAGTTAACTCTAGACTAACTTTTTGATGTTTTATCCTCCGAAATTGTTAGGGCTTTATTTTTGCATCCTTCGCATTAAAATTTCTTCTTAAGTTAAATGCAGATTTACTCTTAGCCAGAGTTAGCTAACTCTGGTTTAATTATAGCTACTGAAAACTGGGCAGTAGACTATTTTATTTTAATAATATTTTTAAAAATTGAGGATCTTAATAAAATTGTGTTTTATTTCTCAGAACGAGTTTCATCAAAACATTTCTGGCAACCCTATATTAGTAGAAGAGAAAAAGTTAAAAATGTTCGATATAAAATTCTGACCATTTCTTATTGCAGGCCAAACTCTGATACTTACATATTGCAACAGCCGGAACTACCTTCCTCGGCTCAAACATTTCTAATACTAAATAATTATAGTAGCAATTTCGACAGCTCTGTATTTGGTCGTTTATATCTACAGACCTAGATCACCCTTCCGAAATACAAACATCGTAAAATTATTATTATACCACATATCTAAACAGATTACTATCTGAGAAAATTCCGTTCCACTTCTAATAATTTTCGAGAAGTGACATTATGACAAACAATGAGGAAATCACCCGGTTTAGGTGACCCACCAGTATGAGTAGAATTTTTTTCTTATGATGGGTGGTGGTGTGGCGGTGGGAAGGCGAACGGGTAAACGTTCAATATACTATAAACGACGAAAGAACGAAGCGACGCCTTCAGCTGCGGGTTATTAGCGTGCGCCGCCGGCCGTCGCCGTCGTTGATGCCGGCACCAGATCGCAGTGTGTCAGCAATTCGATGCTTAAAAATGTCTTCGCGCCAATCAAAGGGGTGTACGTATAGTCATCTCCATCAGGCTTAAATCAATTGCCGGATCAAATGTATGGAAAGTGTACGAGTCGAGTAGTTAAAAGTATATACATAGTTACCAGGCATCAGCAATTAAGACAAATTTAACTTTTGATTGTTGTCAATTGATCGAAATGTTGGTCGGGCAATTGATATTCCGATTCCGAGATATCGGATCGAGAAATCAAAGAGAAAATCTCAACTCGATCGTAATTTAATTATAGACATCAGAGAGAGGCAAGCTAAATTACAAATCAATATTGTTTGTTCAATTATTGCCTCTAATGAAGGACTTCCGATTTATTGTAATGTGTCCGTATATATTTGTCAAAGAGGGTATATAGGGAAGAAATTGCGACAGCCAAGCCACCACCGCGCAGGCAGATATATTGGCAATTCATGCTAATTTAACGTCAATTTATGGGGACATATGCACATTCTGTCTGCGATCTGCGACAGAGAACATGATTTTAGCCATTTTCACTGCCATCACAGAAGTTGCATTCGCCATAATCGAATCGGATGCGTTACGAAATTATGGTCTATTCTCAGAAATGCACGAAAAATTCCTAATCTTATGGTGCTCTGCACATAGGTATATGCAGAGATAGAACAACCAAAAAGGAACGAGAGCATCGTCTGGACGCGTTAAATATAGTATGACGGATGATGATGATTGTCCCAGGAAGAGAGAAGTAAAACGCGGCCAGCCGAAACCGACGCGGAGTGCAAATTCATCTTAATAATCGCCAAATCTCCTGTAATCTTAGTGCTCTGCCCATCTCTCTACAGACTAAGTGTCTGCTGGTTGAAATGCTGTCGATGCACCTAACCAGAGATAGCAATAGCTCATCGTTCGCGTTCCTACTCCGCACCGGCTCGACTTCTGTGGTGGTGGCGGCTGATGGTTGCAACTCTTGGCATGTGAAAGGATGCCATAGTTAGTCCTCCACACACCTTGCACACCCGGCATATTTTGGTTTCATATCAACAACGACAGATACGAGACACCCCAAAGAGGGGCCCTCTAGCCCTATGTTATGTCTTAGGAGCATTCCTTTGGATATGGAAGCGTCCTAATGGACGTAAGGAATTAAATGTGGCGACATAGACATGGCAGCATTCGGCTTCCGCCATTTGGCCGAGTGTAGGACAAATAAAAAGCTCGATAGACTTCATGGAGTTTAAATTTGTTGTGCGTTTCTGACACATTCAATTAATGTTACAACAACAATATGACAAAATGCTACAAGGAAGTCGCATCGCAAAACTCTCATCTCTGTTTTTCCTAACTGAATGAGGAGACACTCAATATAGGCAAGTGTTCTTCATATACATAATATATTGTGTGCACTTTCGATTTGCTACACGATATTTAATTGATCCAATATAAATCGTGACTAATTAACATCTATTGAGTTATTTTTGATGTTGTTCTTGTTCTTTTATGTATACAAACTACGAGTATAGGTAGGTAGGTAGATATATGAGATATGACATAAGATCTTTCGAATAAGAATACGAATTTTGAAATATTGTTTAGAGTTTTTTTTTTTTTTTGTCGTTGGTTTTGATATTATTAATTGCTAACAGTTGTTGGCGATGATGTTGTTCTGAGAAAAGGAAGTGATTTATAAATGACTTTGTTTGTTAAATAAATTTCATAATAGGAAAAAGAAAAAAGAAAGGTAGATAATGTATGATAGTTGTTTTATGTATGTATCTACATATGTATTTGATATTTACTACCATTTTTGTACCTGGTATTTAATTTATTACAACAGTGATTCAAGTTCTTATTGCAAAATTGAAGTTATTTGTACTAAGCAGACCAATTTGTCAGTTAAAATGGTTCGTTTTATTTCACGTTGGGCGCCACTTTTGTTATATTACCATATTTGTACCTAGTATTCAATAAAGTACAACAGTGATTCAAGCTCTTATTGCAAAATTGAAGTTATTTCTACTAAGCAGACCAATTTCTCAGTTAAAATGGTTCGTTTTATTTCACGTTGGGCGCCACTTTTGTTATATTATCAAATTAATACCTAGGATTTAATACAGTACAACAGTGATTCAAGTTCTTATTGCAAAATTGAAGTTATTTCTACTAAGCAGACCAATTTGTCAGTAAAAATGGTTCGTTTTACTGCACGTTGGGCGCCACTTTTGTTATATTTCCATATTTGTACCTAGTATTTGATATACTACAACAGTGATTCAAGTTCTAACTACAAAATTTATGTTATTTCTTCTAAGTAGACAAATTTGTCAGTAAAAATGGTTTGTTATATTTCACGTTGGGCGCCACTTTTGTTATATTACCATACTTGTACTTAGTATTTAATATAGTTCAACAGTGATTAAAGTTCTAATTACAAAATTGAAGTTATTTCTACTAAGTAGACCAATTTGTTAGTAAAAATGTTTTGTTTTATTTCACGTTGGGCGCCACTTTTGTTATATTTCTATATTTGTACCTAGTATTTGATATAGTACAACAGTGATTTCAGTTCTTATTACAAAATTGAAGTTATTTCTTCTAAGAAAAACCCAATTTGTCAGCAAAAATGGTTTGTTATATTTAACGTTGGGTTCCACTTTTGTTGTCGTGGTTAAACAAGATCTTTGTACGCAAAATCTCTACCATAATTGATTATTTTGACTAAATAATTCAAAATACTTTATTTTATGTTTGGACACGAGACAATATCACACAAGTCTCCTCTCGATATTGGTCTCGTATAACTAAGTTTATTTTCAGGATTATCTCAGTATCATTTCAGTCTCTTAAAATTTTTTTTTAAGAATAAATATCGATCTAGATTTTGACTCTAAAAGCTGCTTTATGTTGACATTGAATAGTTCAAATTTATAATTTAAAAATTGCATTTTTTTTATTTTAATTAATTTTTGCTAGACTCAGTAAATTGCAGTCTTGGATAATTTTTCCCGTCTATTGTATAGCTCTTTTCTCTACTGTTCAAATTGAAATAAAGTTGGAGCTTTTTAGACTCATTGGCGCAAAATTTTAAACAACCTCATGTTAAGGTTTAAGCATGCTACTAGTTAACACTTTACTAACTTTAAAGCTCTAAAACAGTGACATTTCGTGCAAAAAAGTAAGCAAACATACCTTTTTAAAGTTTTCTATGTCAAAGTGACATATGGATTTAGTAATATGTTAAAAAGATAAAACAGCAATCTGGCGATTTTAACTTTAGTAAAATGTTAAAAATTAGCATAATTAAAAAAATTAAAAATGATTAAAACTTTACTAAAATGTCTAAAATTTTGCGCCATTGGTTGTAAAAAATATGCATTCTCATTAATAATTAACAAATGTGCAGTCAAGTTATCTCGAAATTTAAACGTGTGCCACAATTTTAGTTAGTTTTAAAAGTCTAATTATCAATTACCTACATTTGTACATTAATACAAAAAACTGTATATTTTTTTTCTAATTTACAAATTAAATTAAACGTTGGTAAAAAGTTAATTTACGAATTAAAATTTCTTATTAATAATAAATAAACAGCTGATTATCGTTTAGAACTAAATCTACTATAATCGACAAGAATTCTGTTGTCACCAAAGAGTATATATTAATTATCCGCCTTCACATGCCTCTCCAACAAAATATGTGGCATAAACATTTTTAACTTAATTACTCGTTAATCCACTTACTTCGGTGAATTAGTTAATTAACTGTAATGTTGTTTTTTTTCTTACAAAATTCGACAGCTATCATATTGATTACCTATATATAATTCATGTTTGAATTATGTTTAAGTATGGGCAAAATGAAATGAAGACAAGAATCCTTCGGGAAGTTAACAACTCCACCATTTTTGATTTAAGTCTTTCCAATGCGATGCGCTCCAAACACTATCCGCCAAATGTCTTTTACTTCTCAACCTTTGATTTGCATTTAAGTTTAATTCAATAGTTTTATATTAAATTAAATTTTACCGGTCATATGTTGGGCGCCATTTTTGTTTTAATTATTAAAGAAAAATGCTGAAATGACATCACATTAAGTAAATAAGCCCCAAAACTATGAAAACAAAGTATGATTACGTTTATTTCGGAGATAGTCATCCCACAATAAAGCCCAGTTCTTCAATGGTGAGTTAAACAAGAGTTAGCTAATTCTAGGTATGAATTATTCTACAGTTATCTTAAGAAGTAGCTTATTAGTGGAGGATGCAAGCATAACGATTTAAAAAATCCGGAGGGTAAACATCAAAGGTACCAAAACGGTAAGTTAACTCAGGTTTAACTTTAAGCTATCACGGAAAAATGGTGCCTGAGTGAAAAATATTCTAAAACATTAAAACAAAATATGAAAGTTTACTAAAAACTGGCAAGAACTACAGATAAATATTTTTCCAAAAATGAAAAAAAAAAAGAATTGGAAATAACAAAGAATAACTTCAAAAGATCTGTACACTACCGCTCAGACTTTATGTTTATTCTAAATAAACAAGATCATCTTTATAGAACAAAACATTATTATTTGAAGTAAATCACTTTATTCCCAGCTGTCAACAATCAACCCATAAAATTAAAAAAAAAAAAAAATTGTTGAAGAATTCGTTGTTTTCATCAACCACTCCAGAATTTATTAAAACAAACAAAAAAAAATCCAAATTTTCATCATAAAGAAAGTATTGAAACAAATGCACAAGATGTAATATATTTTTCGAAGATATTTTTAGAAACATCGCGCAGAAGAAAAATGGCAAACTACAAATTCCGTCATAAAGATGGTTTCCCTCTTTGCATGCATCTGCCATATAATATAGTATATGTTTAGTTTATGTCTATTTGTTCATATTACTTATTGGATGAGTAAAATCTTTGCATCTATAGTATGTGTATTCGCAGTGTATAGTATACCATCAGGCGATGCGCGTGTTCTTGAGGAAGGGATTTGCGATGCAAAGTCCCTTTCAAAACAAAGCTATTGCCATGCAAATAGATTTTACAATTAATGCATATGCATATACCTATGCATGCAGGGACCTGTGCGGTGCAGCCCATGGATGGGTAATGTGTCGTTATTGGCAAGCTACCAACACTTATTCTGGAAACTCTTCCGTATAGAAGAGGTTACAATTTATCACAAAGATTTTATGTCTACAAAACTATAGACAGATTGTTGATCTCGCACAACAAGTTGTGGAAAATCTAAAAATTATTGTTAGTAGGTATAGGAACAGATTTTGTTCCGAGAAGTTGTTTTTTTTATAATCACAGTAAAAATACGTTGCTTGTTTGTTTGTTTTCTTCTAATTTGAGTTTAACTTATTTTTAGGGTTTAGAGTGACGTACAAAATGTAAAAAACGGCATACGATAACCTTGCACCTTACGAGCTTACGATAGCCCAAACCAGATGTTATGAGTCAATACGAAATATAATATTCATCCGGATAAATTTTACTTTAAAAAACCCACATATGTATTTTGCTGTTAAGGGCTTATTGTACTGTAGTGTGCTGTTTACGTGGCGCCCAACGTGGACTCGAATCAGGTGTTAAGAGTTACTGGAAAACAAAATATTATAGCCAGCCCGCTAAGTTTACATCATAATTCCCACACAAGCTTTATTAATTCCGGCAAGGCATGGTATTTTGAAGGCAAATAATGGTAATTTCAAAGTGGCGCCCAACGTTGATCAGGTGCAAATATTATATTATTATATAATACGAGATATAATATAAGGCCAGCTAAAAATACTTCGTAATTTATTTAGCTCGGTAAGGGTACGGATTTTCAAGCCCAAGCATAGTCGCATGTATTTCAAATTGGCGCCCAATGTGGGTCCGATGTAAATATTAAGAGTTACAACGAAATAGAATATCCCCACAGCTAAGTTAACTTCATCACACACAGGACCGAACAATTATTGGAACATGCGTCTCAAAATAACCAAGCATAATCTAATACTGCAATGGGTAAGTTCAAATTAATTGTTTATTTTTGTATCCATTTTTCTAATAGGCACTAGGCAGGTATGTTTAGCTACAGTCATGACATAGTCCAACTTGAATTATGATCACCTTTCACTCGTCATATCAGATCTTAAGCGAATTGCTCATCAATAACCCCAACAACAACAACTATTCAAATATCATCGATAACGACAAAAACAAAAAAATAACAAAACAAAAACTCGCCGTATGTAGGTGATGCTATATCGAGGAAACAAGTTGGTTGTTTTTCTTTGCCGACTATACTGACCCGTCGCCGTCTTCTTCGATGCGATGTGGTGGCAGTGGCACTGGGACTGATAAAAATGGTATGATACCGGATCTGAAGATTCCCACAACGACCGCTACCGTATGATGGTACATTTTCGCCGAATACGGTCAGACGAGTGCAGAATTATATCCAAGACACTCATCATCAGGTATGTATGCTTCCAGAAGGATATAATGTATAAGAGTGCCCAAGTAAAGTGTTGATGGCGACGGACGCGATAGACATCATCATGATTGTGAAGTCCAACTTAATATCCGCCTCTCTGACACACAGACTTTACAATGTTTTTCAGTTGAACAACCGTAAAACAACTTTTTTTTTCTGCTTCATTTTATACGCATGCCTTTGGAGTAAATATGGTTTGCGAAGAATTGCAGTTATGAGAGCCTTAGTTTTGTGGGACATTTTTATATTGGATTGGTTACGTTTGTTTCCCGTGGAACCGAATCTAGGTGAGTGTGGTTAAACGATTTGAAATGGTCATTCCATAAGTTATGCTAGTTGTCGTCACGTTCCGGATGTGTGACAAATGCACATCAAAATAACTTGATAATTTAAAATTTACTTTGATTTGATATGCAACTAAGGAATAAATACATGTGTGTTGGTATATTTTTTAAAAGAATCACAATTAAAGGGTCTTATGTTCGGTTTCACAAATATTGAACAGGCTTTTAAATTTTTAAATGACGTATTTTGTATGAAATAAACGTAATTTTAAATTTAAAAGCCTGTTAAATAGTTAAATGGGCTTTATGAAATCGGCCATTAATGCCCAGTTGCACCGAAACGCATTAAAATTGTTTTTTTCTTAAAGGCTATTTAAATTTATTGAAATGATAAATGAAAATGTCACCATCCCTGGATTGTTTAACATCCCTGCTTTTTATCATCTGCTTTTAAAACTGAACGAAAAGTTTTAGATATACCATTTCAAGTGACATAAAAATAGGAGATATGACAAACAGGTCAAATAAACAGGGGTTTCCATTGCATACTTCAGTTTTACTGAAAAATCAAAAAAAGAAATTGGTAAACAAAATTGTATGTAAGTCAGCGCTATAAGAGATGTGAGGGAAACCAGACTAGGTTAAAAATTCTTCTACAATTCTAAGAGGATTTTCTGTTTGAGATTAAGTTTTTCAACTATTCATTTGAAACCCGACTACAAACATGAGATTACAAAACAAAGTGGATGGAATTGTGACTCATATCGTTTTCCAACAGCTTCACTCGAAATTCTGGGATAGTAAGATAAAATAAAGGGTCCGCCATCTAACGTTTTTTTTTTCAACTAGTGCTTATTTCGTGAATGGTAACACCTAGCTCATGTCTGATTTGACAGATAATTAGTTTTATCCTTCCGCTGAACGAATATGGTTGTGTATACGCTTCGCTAAGTGGGCCTCCAATTGACTTAGAGAAGATGCCGATTTTGCCAAAAAAATCATCTTTTCAGATGAAGCTCATTTTGATCTTGGCGGGTAGTAAACAAGCAAAATTGTCGCATTTGGGGCACAGAAAACCCGCACGCATACATTGAAAAGCCGATACACCCAAAACGAGTCACTGTTTGGTGCGGATTTTGGTCCAGAGGCATAATTGGGCCATTTTTCGAAAATGGGCAAGGAGTGGCCATTACAGTCAATGGCGATCGTTATCGGGCCATGTTGAACGAATTGTTGTTCACAAAAATTGAAGAGGAGGTTATTGGCAACATTTGGTTTCAACAGGACAGCGCTACGTGCCACACAGCCGAAGCTACACTCGATGTTTTGCGCCATTTTCAAAAAAAAAAGAAGTTATTTGGCGGACCCTTTATAAATAAGGAAAATAATTTATTTTTTGTAGATTGTTGGATTTTCCTGTTCCGCATATGCTTTATATTTTGTAGTTTGGTTAAAATTCCTTTTTCAAATTTGGAAATGAAGCTTTAGTTTATTGGTTCATTTATTAGCCTTTTAGAATTAAAAGTGGTCTGTGCAACCGATTAGTGTCATTTCAAAACTTAATGAAGCAATATTAATTTAAAAGATCTTGGAGCGATTGGCCATTATCATTTAAGGTTTTCTTAAGATTTTTAAGACTCCATGTATCCACAAGCAATTTTTAATTTTAAGCTCATTTCAGAAATAATTTTGGAAATTTGTATTATTGCCTTCATTTTATGATATCTTATTTGCAACCATAGAGCCACACTTTTGACGCTATCACTACATATTTATAAATAAATATATAGACAAACAAATTACACACCAAATGGAATGTCAACTCAACTCCGCGACCCTACAAGTATAGAGATGAAAAAAGCACAGTTGTCAGTCTAATTGAAATAAACGTCAAATTATTTCTGCATTGATTGCAACAGAAATGGTAAACAATCGTATTTATTCCATGAAATTTGTGGTCTAAAAGCAATAATCTTCTCTTACGTAATACGTTGAATCTATCCAGTCATATTATTTATTCCTCTTTGTTATTCTCATCGTAAAAATTATACTACAAATAATTTAGTTCCAAAAGTCTGTTGACTAATTCACAAAAATCCCATTTTTTCGGGAGCAATGGAGTTTTTGAATTTATCACAGATAAACCAAAAGAAATATCAAGTACGTACCAAGGAAAGGAAAAATAGGGGATCGTATATTATATACCCGAACGTCAGAATCCCGAAGTCCTAAACCATCCGTCAGCATTTTCGGAATTCTGAAATTAGAAACCTTTGTTGCTTGGGCTCTTTCTTCAACGAATGGTGATGAATTGATGATGAACCACTCAGACATTCGTTAAAAAAATTATGGGAAGATGTCAGTAATTCGTAGCGTAGAGCTCAACGATAAAGAACCAAGTTGTTAGGGGAAGTTCAAACAAAGGCGAGCGAGCTTCCATGTAGTGTGGATTATAGCCACACTGCGTCAACACATGCAGGGCCCTCAGGTCCGCTGTCTGACTCTGTGAGAACTGGCCTGATTTGTGTATTTGCTGCCGGTGAGGTCTGATTCTGGGGACAAGATTCCCCCCTTCCGGCGAGTTGAGCGGCGCAAAGCATGCAGGCCACGTCCTCGGAATTAGACATTCTTTTCTTTCCACTTTGGCCCCCTTTTCGTCCTTTTGGTACCTGACCTGGGCGAGTCAGTTCAGCTGCCCTGCCGACTCTTCATCACTCTCATCCTCTCCTCTTCATTTTTCAGCAACAAAATGGCGAATCTGATGGTCAAAGAATAGTTGCTACATAGAATACAGATCTCTTAAAACTTGTCGATGACTTTCGCCAAGAAATCGACCAATCCACATTGGTGATGCTCGATTTTCAAAGGCTTTTGATTCAATTCTGCTCCATTTTGAAGGAGCTGCGGTCACATTCAAAAGCTCCTACCTACCGAAAAGAACTCAGGCTGTGTGTATTCACTCCCACCTTTTCTTCTAACGATATCTTATGGAGTCCCTCAGGAGTCAATTTTTGGCCCTCTGCTTTTCTTGTTATTTATTTACGATTTTCTTATGATTCTGAAGTTGTGTAAGGTTTAAATGTATTCCGATGAAGTGCAATAATACCTAAATTATCGAATAGGTTTGGTCGAAGATTTGTTCCAAACGAAAACTCCAAGTTATAATTTTACGAAAAACTCGTTTTTGTTCCAATCTCTCCTGAAGAAGACGGTAATAACGAACAAAATTGATAAAATGACAATAATTGTTTTCGTTCCGATTCGATATCTTAATCAAAACTAAGAAAATGAATCACAAATCAAATTTCCCTTAAAACTATGAACATAAATATATTGGAATGTCCTATAAAACAAGATTGAACTGAAATATTCATTTCAGCCCCTTGTCTCGCTCAATACACTATATAAACTTTATTATTGTATGTCATCGACGAATACTTCTGTGACGATTATTCTCGATTAAGCGCAACATAAGAAAAAAAAATCCGTGGTCAGAGTTCAAATACCGTCAATTGAGCCAATCAAGATGGAATCAACAGAAATGTTTCTTGATGTGTGCTCCCCTTTATTCTATACTTCAGTTCGTCCGACCGACGACGGCGACGTCGTCGTCGCATAAATGCACTCGCTGATGATGGCTGGGCGACATGAATCCATGTCGATCCGGCTCGTCGCACACGACAGAGTTTTTTATCACAACATCTTGGATACACCATCATCATCATCATAATCATGTGTGAGTGAGTATAAATTGGCGAGTACCCCCAAAGCTGCTACGCCCCATCATGGTTAGGGTGGCAAATGGAGGAGAGCTGCAGCATTTGGAATTGTGACTTTGGATCAAGAAGCAATTGCTCCTAAAGATTCCAATTGTGGTGTGCCAACGCGGGCACGACACAAGTGCCTGCTATACTTCGAATTCAAAATTATCATATTAGATACACAACATCAAGCCCCAACATCAAGAATACATATATACTATGCTGGGTTAGATCTGACTTCAACTGATGCCATTTAGAAGCTCCACATCTGAGATGTGTGATCTGCTTAGAACTGACATGACGACGACAGCTACGACGACGGGCAGTAACGAGCAACCGCGACGGCAACGGCAACGGCGCGGCCGCGACAAAACGGAAACAGCAAAGAGAAATGTCTTCAAGAAAATTACGTCCATTGTGCGATGAATTTAAGTGATTTTGATTGATATATTCAGAACAGTCGCTTATTGTTATGACTTATGAGGAAGGAAGAGATTTTCGAAATGAATTTACCGCAATCAGGCCTAGTGTCGTGTTGATTTAATACCCAATGCGCCTCCTATCCAAAAACACCCCCACGACGCGACGACTTCAACGATTGCGGACACATACGACAACCTGTTGAGTGTAGGTACATTTAAAGATAGATACGCTTTTGAAAGCTTAGCACGCTATCAATTTCCGAGTTGAGTACTTTCCTTCCTTGCTGCTACTACGACTATCACAGTTGCTGGTTAGCCGTAAACCAATTTTCCCACATATCACCATCGGTGCGGTGTGTCCACCCGACTTCGACGAACCGAACAGTGGAATGAGGGTCAGTAATGCCGTCAAGTGGAAGTTTTATGCCGCTTTTCCTCATTGGATTTACGGCTTCATTTAGTGCAGGCCGCTTTGCAAATGCAAAGGTCTATCTCTGTATAACTTAATACACTACACCTCTTTTCAAGGGGACACCCATAAATGCGCCTGATATGATGCTATGAGTATAGAGTATCGATCAGATTTTTTTATTTCTATTTTCTCGATTTTCCGTTTCTCCATATAAGTTTTTCATAAGTCACTACTTACGGCACATATTACACTTTGACTGGAGGAGTTGGGAGTGCAACTGGGGTCTCTGGTTCTGGTAGCGGCGCAAATGAGATTCGCATCTTTTACAGCTGCCGTGCGCGCAAATCCCATGTGAGAGTTTGAGTTGGCGCTATAGGCGCATATTCATGATGATGGTCTACACTCCAGAGGGATAATCACTTGATGTGGTTATGTAGGTATATGACTCGTTGGTCTCTGGGTTGCATATTGAATCAAAATATCTGTTCTTAACAATTGGCAGTAGGTATACAGTTAGATAATTTCAGTTCATTCAATCTTGAATATTGTTCGCAGTTGTTATGGAAACGTATAGGTAACGGAGATGCGTGCTTACGTGCTTTCGTTGTAGGATCAACTATTAAAGTTATTAATATGCTTTATGTTAGTTACTGTATAGAGTCATAATAAAGATACATTATAGATACATTTAAATAGCTGAGAGAAAATATGGTTTTGGTTGAACAGATCTCTGATGAGAAATGTGTAAAATTTCTGACAAAAAATTAATTAATCTTACTTCTTCAATAACGTGAAAAATTCCTTAACCTTATACACTTGCTTGCATAGCCTTTCAGAAGTTGTCTGGGACAAACGATTTTAGATTACTTACCGAATATCTTCTTAATATCTATATAAAAAAAGTAATTGTTGGTTTGTTCAAAATCTTAAAAATTCGAAAATTCTCCACCGATTGCTTTTGAAAATCCAGTGCCATCTGTTGGAAGTAAAAGCAATTCCAGTTACATGAACACGATTGCTCAGTGAAATTTCTCAGTTTTTCTGTCAAAATACTGAGGATTTAGATTTAGATTTATTTATTAAAACATTACTCAGTTAGATACAATATCTTATTAATCAGAGTAAATAGGATTAAATTTTGGATTTTAAATTTAGCTATTTATGTGGTGAAATGGGGTAAAAACAGTAAATTATGTTTTTGATTTTTTACTTTCGGAAAACATATTTTGATAAGGAAAATTTTCTGAATGTGTCGAAAAAAAATACAATTGTATCGACTTTTGCAGCAACGGCTTCAATCTATTTTACGAAACAAAAATCGGGAGCTTTTTTTCACACGAAAGCAAAATCGAACGAAAACTGGAAGAAAAGTAACAATCCGAAACTTTGGGTGCAACATATCGATAATAACACAACGAGAACGCAGCGCTTTTTAAACTGTACAGTTTTTGGAACAGAGCAGAATGAGGATGATATGCTAATAAAGAGTTTTTTTTTTTATATCGGTTGAATTATGTTGAAAAAAATGTTCTTTTAATGAAAAAACTTCAAATTTCTGCTATGTCTGTGGGCAAGAAGTGTCAAAACTGTAAAAATATGAAGTTCTCAGTTTCGTTTACTTTTGACTTAAAATTTGCCTATCTTACTAACACTTAGTTTGCAGTGTGTTCTAAGCCCCGGTTTTTCAGTACTGAATTAAACCAGTGCTTGCTTACTCTCAATAATTACCCTACAGTTAACTTAAAGAGCAGTTTTTAAAAGGAGATTGCATGTGGAACGACCTTAAAAACTCTTAGAATAAAACATCAAAAGCATGTGTTCAGTAAATCCAGAGTTAACTCACCAAAAGGAATGCCCATTTTACTATAGAGCCTTGGCTGGGAGTGTATAAGACCGAGTTTGATATCAAATGAAAGGTGACGTGAAGCCCGATACGTAAGTCATTTTTTTTTTCAAAATCGTTCATGGGAAAGTCGAGGTATTTGGGCTTGAAGTTGCCGATTCTAAAATAATGATTTCAGTTTTTGTTCCAAATAATTACGGGTGAAATAATTAACGTAGAGAAATGATATTGATATCAAGGGTATTTTTCTTGTCTTTAAAATAGTTTCTATATATCTCAAAATGTGTTTAACGTATCAAAATTTTAAGGAACTTTTACTCATGTACATAACTTAACCGAAAAATACATCTTTTAAAAGAGACTTTTAACGCTTAAGTGCCTTGCACATGAACGGCAACCTGCGAATACGAACAAATATTTTAAATCAATTTCTAGAGCAAACACACAATTTTTTTTGTGTATTTACTTTTTGAGAATTAAGTATACTATCCAATCAACAAATTTAAATAGGAAACACTGCGCAAAGTTAGTTTAAAATGAAATTTTTTCTACGCGACCAAAACTTATCTTCTGCGAACTGTCAACAGTAAATTCGCAATCCACAACATCTGGGCGCATTCCACAAACCGGCGAATAGAAAATTCGTTCGAGTTTAACTTCAAACACTCATTTTACTTCTTTATGTTTGATGACAGTTCGCAGTTGTCAGCGACTACTCATGTGAATGAAATTCAAAATTCGCGACCATTTGCAATTCGCAGGTCGTGTCTCATGTGCAAAGCACTTAATGAAGGTTTAAAGAAGCGATTAAAATGATTAACTCTCATTTGGCGTGGCAGTCTGTTTTTTCAGTGATCGGAATGTGACATGGATAGCAAAAGCCATTAAAATTTAAAATAACATCTGATGGAAAAATAAATTAGACTTTTCCTAATGATTTTGAGGAAGGGATGCAGCTTCAAACAGCGTTCCAAATAATAGTTTTATTTTGTTTACCGGTGAAAAAAAGTTGAGTGCAGTTGACCCCCCCTAGACCGATTCCGGGATTCACCAACCGCCACTGATGTCGCTTGAAGTGCAGTTTTAAGAGATTGGGTTTAGCAATAGCAATATGAGTGCCATCGATAGCTCCAAAAGCTCCAGGTAATCCAAATTTTTAAGCCAAGAAGAATTAGTTCCATAGAAATGTATATATATTTATTTATTTATAATTATTTGTACTTATAGTCTACTTATCGTCTGCGAAAAATCCAAATTAATACCTCCATGCACGGACTATAGCCTAATAAGCTGATACGTGGGAACACTATTGTGTATGGATTTTCGGGCTAAAATCATAATGTAAATTTATGATTTATGGCGCTTAAAGTCCAAATAAATGATATATGTACATCATCACTTAAAATTTGAGATTTTTTTAACCAATTCCCTACGATAAACGATGAAAAAAACTTATCTCGAAAAATGTGTGTCTTCGCTGATATCAAACACCATCCTGATTTATTGAAAATTATTTCTTTCGCGTTTTCGACTTTTAATCGTTTAAACGAGAAATCAAAAATGCTTAACTATAAAATGAATCCCAAAATGTTGACCTGCTTCCTTCATTTATATATATCGGGTTTTTCAATAAGAGCGCTACACAAGTTTTTTTTAATAAAACAAAAACGGTTTTGGATATCAATGAAATTCTTTATTCCTGTGAAAGTACGTTTGATGCCATTATGTATGAAACTCGATTTCTTTTGCATGGCCACCACGGGCTCGCTTGCAGAAGTCCAGACGCTGAACCCTATTTTCGACGGTTTTCAAGCATAAATCGGCCGATACTGCTGCAATTTCACGTTCGATATTCGTACGAAGTTCATCAATCGTCGCTGGCTTGCTGGCATAGACCATAGACTTGACGTAGCCCCACAGGAAATAGTCGAAAGGCGTCAAATCGCACGACGGCCATTTCGTGAGATAACACGTTCTACAAACTTGCTTTCCAATAAATTGATTGTGACATTCGCTGTGTGGCTTGTGGCGCGCACCGTCCTGTTGGAACCACATGTCCTCCAAGTCCATATCAACCAATCGGGGCCAAAAATATTCGGTTATCATTGAACGGTAGCGATCCCCATTCACAGTAACGTTCCGGTCTTGATCATCACGGAAGAAATACGGCCCAATGACGCCGCCGGCCCATAAACCACCCCAAACCGTAATTTTTTCGGGATGCAATGATGACTCATGGAGTACGTGTGGATTGTTGCCTGACCAATACCGCATATTTTGTTTATTGACGAAGCCATTCAGCCAGAAATGAGCCTCACCATAAATTGGACGTAGCGCTCTTAACGTTGAGGCCACTGACTCCGAATTTCGGTAGTAAGTTTTAATAATTTCGACTCGTTGTTGGCTCGTATATCTTTCCATCATGAAATGGCAAACCTTACTGAAGAGAAATGTCAAAAGAGCAGCAAGAAATATGGCGTCGTTTGCTGTCACTGTTGCTCTACTTTTGTAGCGTCCCTGTTGAAAAAACATTCAAATTTCCATCTTATTGAGTGAAAAATAACACAATTCCTTGTCATTTATCTGTCCCTATATGAAATCTCTTCTAGATTGTAGCTTGAACAAACGGAAATAATTTCAAAAACTCATGCGCAACTCCCATATGCAATCGCACACAGCTTATCATTATCATTGTTCGCATATGCACCTAAGAAAGAAAGAAAGAATAACCGAATGGTACTTGCGCATTTTCTAATTAATTTTTTTTTAATTCAAATCAGTTGAACCTCTGGACCTTTGACAGTTTTGCATGGGAGTTCAAAAGCCTCGATCATTGTTAGATTCGGCTTCCTATAGCTATCATTAACTATAGCCTTCCATCATACGATGATGTTACATTACTGCACATTTCACCCGATGACCCCGAATACATTGGCATGGCTATTCCTACCGTAATCGTCCCATCTCGTCTCAGAAAACTCTTGCATGAGCATCAATTTTTGAATCATAACCATTCGCATTCGGTGAATGCAAAAGAATCAGAAATGAATAAACGACAAAGAAAAAAAAAACAATTTGCGTTCCTTTATTTTTACACTCGTAGAAGACATGAATCCATAAAGAACAAATGTTTAAAATAGTCTGCCATATGCTTAGTAATACGCAAGCCCATATGGCGAAATATCTTGGGGTAGTTTTGCAGCTAAGTCGGTGGTAAGGTTGGTGTTCTATTTTGAAAAATGGGGTTACGAGCTATGTGTCTAAAGGAAATTCGATATAATTTTTGTTTCTATTCTAATCCACCGATAGCGGTTTTATATGATGGGCAAGGACATTAATACACCCTCATTTTTTTTTTTTGGTGATGAATTGATGAATGTAATTTGTCACACCATTATAGAAGTGGCGAATTTTAACGCAGTAAAATGTCCATCCTTCACAGAGTTATTGCTCGTGAAATAAAAAAATAATAAATTATTTATGAACCTCAATTATGTATATTATGCTGAAGCTGCATTTGAATGGAAAAAAATAGTTTTTATGAGAAAAAAAGATAAAGGATATAAGGCTGATGTGAGTTGATGAATATCGTTTACCTTAACGTATAAGGAAATCAAGACTCCAAAAGGCTTTATAGGCAACACAAATCTCACTCAGTTTTTGTTCGATAGTGCAGGATATTGGAATTCAAGTATAAATCCTCTTCTGTTTATTGTTCCATGAAGGTAAACAGAACCCAACTGGCTTGACCTCTTATATAAAATATCAATTTATACAAAACATTCTGCAATCGCCAAGGAAAGATCGATGTTATCCACCGCTGACTCGCATAATGTGTGACAAAAAGCTTTAGCGTGTAGATTGAATCGAGACCAGACAAAAATCGTATGGGAGGGGGTCTATTCCCCACCGTTTAGGCAGTAGGGGCAATTTTCTAAAAAAAAATTTACAGAAAAAAATGATTAAAAAAACAACTGTAACACTTAAAATGCCATGCTATACCTTTTTGTGACCCTATAAATCTCTTCTTTTATTTCCTTTTAAAATAAAGTTTTTTTATTAAACATTTTTTGTAAGAAATAATTTTCAAACTCAAAATTTAAAAAAAAATTGAGATTCATTTTTTTCAAAATTTTACCTAATTAAGTACTATTTTTTGTTTTCAAAATTCAATGTTCTTATAAATTTTTAGTCAAAAACAGAAAACTGTATGCTTAATTGTCTTGTACTTTTTGACAAAATTGAAAATAACTAAACCAATTTTACTACCTACGTTAAATGGACATAGGATGGAAATGGAAATGGAGAGCAACTAAGGCAACGGATTGGAATCAAATTAAAAAAAAATATTTCTGTTATTTTCAATAATTTTCTAAGGAACTAGAAGAGATTCAAGCATCTGATTTTTGGTGCTTGACTAAAAATTAATAAGAGTATTGAATATTAAAAAAAAAAATATTACATAATAATGTGAAATTTTGAACAAAATTTTGAATTTAAAAATTAATTTTTCAAAACTTGTCACTAAAATAAGTTTATATTTAAAGAAAATAGGAGAAGAGATTTCTGGCTTAACAAAAAGGTAAAGCATGGCATTGTACGTGTTACCGTTGTATTTTAATATTTTTTTTCTGTTTTAAGTCAATTTTTTTTAAATTGCTCCTCCCGACTAAATGGGAGGAGTAGAACCCCCCCGATACGATTTTTTCCTTGTCTCAACCCAACCTACACGCTCTAGCATTATATCATACTTTATGCGAATCACCCTTTATATCAAACAAACTGCACGATTATACAAATTTAAAGAGACATATGTCCGGTTTCACAAATATTTAACAGGCTTTTAAATTTTTAAATGACGTATTTTGTATGGAACAAACTTCATTTAAATATTTAAAAGCCTGTTAAACAGTTAAATGGGCCTTATGAAATTGGCCAATAGCCAGTTTCGTTGAAATTATATCTTATGTCTTCTGAACGTACCCATTTCCAAGTCATTCCGACTCGTTCTTCCAGTGTTCTTATATCAGCTGTTTCCAAAAATATGACAGTTGTTTTCTTTAAAAAATTATTTACTTATTTTATAATTGTTGGTTATTTCGTTGCCGAAAGTGAAGAAGCAAGAGAAGGAATTGGTATGGAAACCCCGAATTTTTTAATTGAAATCTCGAATGACAAAATCCCTAACGACAAAATGCCGAATGGCTTATAGCACTTTTGTTGTGCTAAATTTTCAGAATTCTGAATTTTTGGAGCTTCCGATTGACCACAATCCGATTCAGATCACAACTAACTTTTTATGAGAGCTGGGGGTTAATTCCCGTTCTTGAAGCTGTGAAGTGATAAATTTTATCACAGCTTCATTCATAGTACGATTCTCGATGTGTGAAAAAGTGTATTCAAATGTGAAAATTTTTTCATATGATAACTTTTTTATCACAGTCAAATCATTCTGTCTTCTGTGAAGTAAGTAGTGAAGAAAGGATGGACACAAAAAATAAGCGCGGAGCACGTTGAAAACTACCCGTGGGAAAAAATCACAAAGCACTCAACACTTTTACATAACAAGGAAGCTCATTTCTACGTTGAGAATTATTTATAAGTAAATGGCTTTAGTTCCTCTATTAAATCCATGCATAAGTGTCTCGGGAATCTATATAGTTCAATAAAATGCTCCTCCGTTGTAACTTCGGATTCTGCACATCTAGAAGGGAAAGGGAACGCGTCAATATCCTCAGATTATTCCTACGGAACAATTGTTTTATAATTATTGCTCGAAACAAAGCGACGATTTAATAATACTTAATACCTTTGTTCACTACGGCGTCTATTGTTAATAATTAATCTAATTATAATTCCGGACATTATGTGCAAATGAAATATGTTTAACTTCTCACAAAAACAAAAAAAACAAATATGACAGACAACTGACAGAATTTATCATTTAGTACATTTTAGTACACACTTTGACAGCCCTTTATCACAAAGTGTTCGAGAATCGCTTAAGGCGTGTTCATGAAGTGATAAAATGAAAAAAAACTGTGTGAAAACTGAAATGATATTTTTTTTAACACTTCACATCACAACTTTATAGATCGGGAGTTGACCCCATGGTCGGACAAGCCTTTTCACGTTGCTTCGGTTATAAAATACACTTGTCCGGTTTATGAATCCTCTTTTTCAATAGCAGCGGTTACTTTCGTAAAAAAAAATGTATACAAGATTTTCAATGCAATCCATGTTTTGACCTCACAAATTTAAAGCTTCTACTTTAGGTATAGGGTTGGCAACGAGCAAAGGTAAAGACATTAAATGTGGTTGGCTTAAAAAGGTACACCATTGAGCTGAGTTGTGTTCGACCATCGCAAAATAAAATGAGTAATGCGAAGTTGGAACTTGATGGAAGCTTAAATTTGAAAAAAAAATAATAATTTTAAGGATCGATTTACACCAGGCTCCAGGCATATATAAAAAATATGCGTAAAATGAGCACTTAAAGGGCTAACACAAGCATTCTTCACCTGAGCTCTAAATTATCGTCAGCAATTAAATTCGAGTGTCCATTTGCTCGCTTAGCAGAAGTCAATTGGGAACATGTAATACTCATTAGGTTTAGGTTAGGTTTATGTTAAAGAAGTATATCGTTCCTCATGCTCTTCTCATGGAAGCGGATCATGGGGCTATGGGTCTACTTTTACTTGGATTTAATGCACGGAAGAAGTATTTATGAAGACGAAGAAGAATAAGTCTTATGAAAACCGAAAACCGGTATCTATGTATCTTCTTTGACTTGATTTATTTTCATTAACTGGCTTTTTTTTTGTATTTTATTTCTCTTTCGGATTTCTTCAAAAAAAAAAGGGACGATTCAAATCTCGATGGATAGAAGAATTCTCGTCTATGCCGGAATGTCTGTTGTCTGTTCTATGGGCTTCTTTTTAACTGTTTGAAGTATATACGCATGTGCGACGGCTATCTTTTGTTCTGTTTGTCTATCGGTTGGTTCCTAGAAATAATGCCCGTTGGATAGGTGGGTATATTATTATTATTATTATTATTGAGTACACATAGAGCCACCATTAAAAACAAAATAAACCAGCATCTTCAGCGTGTCCGCTTTGAGGAGAAATACAGCAACAGTCTAGCATCATCCGTCTTTAACACCTCGGAAGAGAAGTCGATTTTTTTTTTTTTTTTTTTTTTTTTGAAAATTTTTGAAGCTCGTGCGCTTCTGGCATCTTCATATTTTCTCTATACATACATACATACATAAATGAAAGACGTGAAGGATGATCATTTGAACGTCTAAAAACTGTCAACACGAACAATCATTGTCCGATATTGGTTTAAGCATCAATTAACATAACTTTGGTTTTAACAGCCCAAAAGGTTTGTTGTGTTCGGCGTTACCCGTCATGGGCCGTGTTTTTTTGGACACATCTTCTGACACGCTAAATGTTTACCGATGGAGAGCTCTATCTCTCATGATGTTCTCCTAAATGTGTGTCTTTTGTTTTGTAATTATACAATGAGCGAGCTGTGGCATGTGGTGGAAGCGAAGACGGTCGGGCGGTGCAGCGCGGCGTGGCGGCACAATTCCAAGAATAGAGCCATGAATATGAAAATCGTTTTACACGAGAGTGCGATGGCAATTATGCCATCCGAATAGTTACCACATGGAAAGAATCACTCGATAGAAATAGAAAACATATCGCATATCCATGGTTCAGTCAGTCGAATTGCACTTGTTGCAACGACATACAATCATCATGACGATGACGATGACGACCGACCGACTCAACGTTTCTGATAGCAGCCTACTACAGCCTTTCTTGCTTGCTGCCCAAAGGCAAAGAGTTATGTGCACCATCTTATGCCTATATTGCTTGTGGTGGTGGTGCTGAATGTTCTTGCTTATATGAGAATCCTACATGTGGCTAAATTTAGAGTTCAAGAAATTGTGTACACAATATGATTTTTGAACATTTGTTTCGTCAAAGATAATTTGCCGTTTGTTTATAATTTAAAAAAATAATAAAAAGGAAAATAAATGATGAAAAAAAGAAGACATACATATCTATCTCTGGAAAACGGTTTTTGTTTACTTAACCCGACCCGACCGTGCTCGAGGCTCGAGGAGCTGACTGGATAAGTTTCCATTTTTGGGGATTGAGCGTTTCCGGCTTTGTGTCCCTTATTGGCTTTGTTTTATAAGATAGCACATATGCTCCGAGTTATAGATTTCACCTTGGTGGCAAGAAACATATGCATCTTCTTGAGAAACTAGGTACCTAACCTACCAATATTTCATGTTTTTTTTTAATATTTTTGTTTGGTTTCAAATACCTATTTGGACCCAAGATAAACAGTTTGTAGAGATGCATACAATGATTTTCCTACGCAGTAGCCCACTTGATTTCAATTGAAACCGATATCGAATGCAACTATCAACAATTTATGTTTTCTTTTGTTGTCCTGTTTAATGTTG
The DNA here is from genome assembly GCA_932273885.2 of Leucozona laternaria. Taxonomy (NCBI): domain Eukaryota; kingdom Metazoa; phylum Arthropoda; class Insecta; order Diptera; family Syrphidae; genus Leucozona; species Leucozona laternaria. The sequence continues at coordinate 112,402,716 of OW026368.1, read as the reverse complement.
ATGTTGACTGACAGACTGAATTAGCTTGGTAGCCTATTTCAATATAGTTTTTTTTTTTTTATAGAAAACATTATCAATGGCCGCGTTCGAGGAACTATCTGAAGCTATCCGGATAAGTTTGTGTTGTTGTAATCCCTTGTAAAAAAAAAAACAGCTGATGCAACAACAACCCTACGTATCTGAAATTTTTGATTAGGTGGATTATAGCCTATCTGATAGTTTCTCTAACGTAAGGAAAAGGACACCCATATCCCCTAAGTACAATATGGATATCACAGATTAGCCATATGAAGATGAGAATGTTTCGTACGTTTCACCCTCCAAAACCCATTTGTTTACATTGTTGTATTTGTAATTTCTTCCCGCGTCGATGAATAGATGTGAATTGCAACAACAATTTAACCGGTGTCTGAAGATCCCTACTGTCTATGTGTGAGGTTTTTATACACACATTCTCATTTTTTATCTGATAACTGCCAGTTCAAGCTTGTAGGCAAATCAAAATGGCTGCCGGGGATTCTCATCTTCATGTGGCTAATCTGTGATGGATATCAGAAACACTCATTAAAGTTCTGTTCGTTTACTTCCCAAAACTACCAATTTCTACCACTTTTAGTCCAATTTAATTTTTGTATATGAACTTTGACAGAACTTTGGACTAGAATTGGGGGAAAATGGATTTTTTGTGTAATAAACGAACAGAAGCAATATAATACATTAGCTAGCTCTAAGTTTTCAATATTATTTCTTACTGCAGGAATATCGCTCCAAAAAATAGATCCAAAATAAATGTATGTCTTTTCTTTCCTTTGAAATTAAAAGTAGGTACATATGTTAATAAGAAACCCACACATGCCCTCAGTTATATCTGTCAAACCAAATGTCAGAGTTCAACGACGTTACGAAACTTTAGAAATTTGGTTAAAATATTATGGTTCTGGGTGCAACAGCTTGATGTTTATGTTCCTTGACTTTATGGAAAATATTTTACGCAAAGAACTTGATTTAAAAGCTTATAAGATCCAGCTCGGGAGAGAATTGAATCCGAATGATCGACCTTCGTCTGCGTCGAAATTTCGGTGAATGTGTCAAAAAATCTACTTGCATTGAATCTTGAAACCGCTCGTTTTATGGAAAAATTGTTTTCAGCGATTGTTTTTGGCCCGATGGGTATGTCAATTAAGCGATTGGAGCGACGATAATCATCATATGAGATAATCAAAAACAAGATTTGGAAAACTTTGTCTCTCGGGTGACATTCATCCGACATATGCCCGAATTTGTGTTTAAGAACTAATTGCAGAGTTGTATTCTCCCAATTGAACGCAAATAAATGGCCACTTAATGAAATTTCACGTATTTTGTTCAAAATCAAAGTAAGTAGCTACTGGCTAAAAAAACACCCTGTAGTTGGATCCGATTACAAATATTCGAAAATAATTTCCTTGATATAGCTTCAAGGGGAATGTTGACTCTTTCGGGAATGAACTATGATGCAGGGCTGGGCAGTTCGTCTACCCGCTTCACTTTGACAATTGCAAATGTGAAACACATAGGTGTTAACAGCGCATGTGTAAACCTGAATGTAAACCTGAGTGTAAATCTAAGTGTAAGTCTATCCTCGGTCTATGTGTGGATGTCACTCGTTTTCGATGTCTGATGAACGCATTCATTTGTGAAAAGAACGGTTTGAAATAAAATTGTGTTTAACTTTGTGAAGAGGAATCTTTGTTAAACTTGAAAGCCACGTTCGAGAAGCCGCTTTAGTTATAGTCGCCACAGACGACAATAACACATATGTAGGTTTACTTATTTTTTTGTAAGAACTGTCACTGTTTTAGACGTGTTTAGCTGGAGTTCGTTAAAAAAAATATGTATTGAATATCCGTGTTTCTTTGGCGGTGGCGAAGTTCTCATGAGTATATTTTTCTAGCCAGAATTGATTTTCCTATACCTACAAATCTCAACTAAAAGTACGAGTAGTAAGAAGTTCTATATTATCGTTTGCATAAACTCATGAGTATAGTTCGCCACCTCCATAGGAACACGCCAGTGACTGTGACCGTGGGCTTTGGCTTTGAACGAACAGACTTGGTATGTGTCGAATATAACACTTCTTTTAAGGACATTTTAAAAATAAATCACAAGTCAATAAAAAATCCCATCAGTTTTATTTGCGATTAATTGCCGCGAATATTTCTTATGATAATTATTCAAAATTTAAAATCTTCTAAGTAAAAATTTACATCTTCCATTTTCCCACCCATAAATATACCTAACCACCCTCTTTGAACACTTCGATTGCATTTCAATAAACTTTGCCAATTGCAAAATGCAGAGCACATCATGCACGCGGAGCAATCGTCATCTTCTATACCAACACCGGCTAATCAAATGGTCGATTATTTTTAACAAAATCTTTCAATTCGTCGGTTATTTTTAGCGCCATCAATTGACGAACGGTCCAATCGAAAGTCGAATGCTGCACCTTAATGATGATGATGACTTTGTGCTTGGGCTTCTTTCACAAATCCTAATGCGATTATATGTGTGGGAACTGCGGCAACCCAACAGCCATAAGCGCTGGGCAGGGAAATCAAAATGCATACAGTTCATCTGTGCACTGTGGCTTCCTAACATAATAAATACCTGGTCACCAATCTTTCAGTGTTGCACTTACCTCACTGAAACTGAACTCAAATGCGGAAATGCACCGTGGCCGACTATGCACTTACTTCGTCGCGTCGCTGCGCGCTGCTTACGTGAACTCTTGTTGAAATATTTTTTTTTTTTTTTTTAACAAAAATTTCCAGTCGTAACAAACGAAAACAGTGCTGTGCATGGCACACAGAATGCAAAAGAAGGAAGGCAACCAAGCCGACGAAGCCAGTCGTCAGCGTCACATAAGACCTCTGCGGGTACACTGTACACTCTCTACTCCGAAACCGAGGCTATCTGCATATAGCCAAGCGAACATATCAGCGGATATCTTTTTGGGGGGAATGTGTGCTGCCCTCGAGGATAATGACAAACAGGCATTGATTGGGGAACGCACCCGCGAAATATTTGAAATTTAGCTCTGCTGTTTTTTTTTTTCAGTTTTTGTTTGATTATTTGTTTCGTGCTGTCGATGATGCTGGCGGTGGCGGGTTGGCAAGCGCACTCCAAGCGTACTTTAGTCCAGAGATTCCGTCTTTAACTTACTCCACTGTCAAATATTCGGCTCGCGGTGTGTTTATAAATCGCGGAGGAGATTGTATGTAGGTATACGAAGGTATAGTGAGAGGTTATATCATTTGTGGACTCACAGTCACAATGGCGCGCATCTCATCTACCTTTCTGGCTGGACTTGGATATTGGATTGGCAGCTGAATGTTGAAATTGCTTTATGCTATTCCTCACTTCTTCCAAGGAATTACCTCTCTTAAAAGATCTTCAGAAAAGAAGAATGAAAGGGCATCTTTTTTTGGTTCACTTGGAATTCAAAGGCTTTAAGAATGTGTATTATTTTTTGTTTGTTTTTTGAACCAAACAAAATGGGCTCTTTCCGGTTGGCTTATGGATGTGGATGTGATTCAATAAATGGCTTACGTAAGTTAGAGCTTTGGCTTTTACTTTAAGCCAATACTCTACACGTGTATTAACAGTTTGCAGACAATCTTCCATGTACAAAGGAGTTGAACTAAAATTATTTTGGGAATTATTTTGCAAAGCTCATAATTAAATTATATTTTATAAAAACCATCTAACGAATACTCATTTCGACAAGAGCTTAAAAGACCCTATTATTTAATCAGTATAGGATTTTAAGATCTGAAAGGTCTCAGCAATCGCAGACATCTGAACGCACTTTACCTGTCAAAAACTGCGACTAAAATTTTTTGAATTCGCTTTTTTAATTATTTTGTGTTGCAGTTGATGAATTTATAAAAAAAAAAGAGTTGGCGAGTTCTTCTGACTTATTGCGGTGAAATTTTGTTCAAGTTTCATTCTTCTACTAGGTAGGTACATAAAATTGAGGGATCAGAATCTCTAAGAACTCAGAAACATGAACTGGCCAATTTTAAACAAAAAACTCCCTTGTAAAGGATTTCCAATAGGGACTTCCGAACTTTGACCGTTGATGGCGGCCATATTGTTGAAGCTTCATCTGTCAAATTTGCTGTCATTTATTCACTCTTTTTTGCCAAATCACCATGTTTTATCAAAATGGGTGCTCTGTTTGTTCATCGTTCCGCGCGCTTCGCCTATTTACGGTGGTCTTCAGCGATGAGGCCAATTTCTGGGTGAATGGGTGTACCTACGTAACCAAACAAAATTGAGCGCTATAGGTCTATGATTACCAAATTCTTTGGCACATACCTACATTCTAAATGTCTGACTTGTTAGGTTTTCGGGCGTCTATTACGAATTATCAAAATATTGAGATTTCTGTAATTTCTTGAAAAAATAAGTACATACCTTTTAAGTCGGTAAAATAAGGAATACCCAATACAAAACTTAATTGGAAATTCTTGTTCAGAATTTAAATTAGTAGGAAATTTATTTTGTATTTATTTGAAATTTAAACACAAAAATATTACTTTCATTTTTATTCCTACATTTTTAATGATTGACTAACGATCTTCTGTTTTATTCTTTTTTTTTCATTTGTTTTTGTTAACTTATGCTGGATTTACAGTTTTTGTGTCAGTAAACTGTCAAAAGAATGAATTTTTCAATTCTTCTACCAGTTTTTTTAAAGTTAACTGACAGAATACCGCCAATTTGTCAGTGGTTTAAATCCAGCATTACTTTGGACTCTAAAGTATAGACTAATCAACAGAAGCCGTGTTCCTTTTCCTTTGGAAAGGAACACAGCTAATAATTCATGCAGAACTTGCCTACTTTTACGAATATTATGTAGGTACTCCAAACATTACAACTTAAGCTAGGGAAAGGAGCAACACTGAAAGTCAGCCATCAAGACAGCACATACACAAACGAACAGATGAGAGAAAAATTAACAATTTGTGAGAGAAAATTCACAGAATTGTTGAAAAATGTTACCATACCAAAAAATAATAAATGGACATATTTGACATCAACACGTTGTATTGAGGTATTCTCTTATAAAAACAAAATAAAGGTCAAAATTTTTTTCAAATAAAACAACCATCGATGTTTGATCAACCGTTGTTGTATGCTTTTCAATGTTGTTCTGTTACCATCGAGTCATGTTGTTGAGATTGATATTCCATGTAAAATCTGTCAAAAAAAAATTGAATACGTTAATTTTTTCTTGGGGTTTATCATAATTTGCAGACATATGACACAATTGGTCTGTTTCTTAAATCGAAAATCTTTACAAATACAAACTTTGCACAGGATTAGCTCCTAAACTCGATTCAAAAATAATTGCTGGCCAGTTAAAAAATAACTGGTGTTTTCTCAATTTTAAAACACAAAAATTATTAAAATTTTCACTTTTTAACTGCACTTAAAATCTAACAAAGTGGCAACTACCTGGCAAGGTTGTTAATTCTCTCTATTTCATAATTTCACCACCGTTCTCAAATTCTCACCACACACACAATCATAACAAAACAGATGGTTTACCGCTATTGTATTAGTGAGTTGTGTGCTTGGGAATTCCCTTTTCCTCGCGCACTCAAAAACAAATTTTATATTGCCGTTTTCTTCTCGCGTTCTTCGGCTACACACCGACACTATTGCACACAGTGATTTTTGTTGGCGGCTTGATGGCGGACGTAGCGGCAGGTTCCGTTTGTTGTGTTTCCAATTTTTATTACCAGTCGATGCTTCGCCGTCGATGACGTCGGTTTCGTTTTTCGAAAGGCTGTATCGAGTTCTTCTTCTTATTGGAATTATTAATATTTTTTTATTTATAACTAAAAAAGATTTTCTTGTTTATTGAATGCGGATCTTGTGGACTAAATAAAAAACAATGCATCCGAAAGCAATAACAAACAAAACTTCATAATAAAACAACAATGTTTTGCAATAAAAGTGATAGATTAATGATAATTTCAAAGAAAAATAAAATGTGTTAAGTGACGAGAGTAAAAATTCAAAAAAATATTACTTCAAAAAATAAAGCAACATCTTGGAAATTGTGCTAAGTGTTGAATTAAAACAACAACAAAAAAGAAAGAAACACAAATTTGTGGTGAATATTTTATGCCTTCGTAGTGATTTACAGTTCGGCAACATTGTTTACACACAACAGAATAAGACCAATAAAAAATAAATAGACTGTTTTGCAAAAAAGGAAAAAGGACTAAAACCCGTGAAATATTCTTTTCTTTTTTTGAAATAAAAAAAAAAAACTTGTGGGCTTCGTATTGGATTTAGTGATATATAATAGCTTGGATTACCAGTTGTCGTTAAATTTGAATTTTGGAGTTGAGTTATACAAGCCATGGAGTACAACCGGAAAGCGTATTAAATTGAATCACAGAACGCAGAATACCTGCCTCTACCTACCTGCCTACCTATAGCGCCAACTTCGACAGAAAAATAAATAAATAAATACAAAAACAGGTAAGATCTAAAATCTCGTCTTGGGTGTGAATCATTTGCATGACACAATAGATGAAATATTTATAAATGTTAATAGCTCTAAGTTGGTTGGCTGGGCTCGGGTTGAACGGCCCTACCCGGACTTCCTTGACGTTTGGCGTCTGGCCCGTAGATGTGTCCAAAAATGGTCTCATCATCACCATAATCTCGAAGCTAAAATTGAGAACTTGAACGAAGAAGAAGACGAGCATAATTTTTAAGCATCGATCAGCTATTTGACCACATAAACCTGTTTCCGTTCATATAACAGCTTTTGGCGATTAGATTAGTATTTCACTAATCGTCAGAGCAAACTTTGCATATTCCTCCTTCATTCATAGCCCACGAGGCGGCAGCGTTGATAGTGATGGTGATGGTGATAGTGACGGTGACCGTCTCGGTTGCTGTTTTTTTTTGTGCGGAAAGTAGCTCAAGTTCCGCATACGACAAATCATTGCCGTATTTTCGTATGTTATGACAAAATTCGTACTTTCACACACTACACACCGCTGACGTTTGAGCTGATTCGTTGCTGCTTACTGAGAGTTGCTAAGTGTTAATGCTCACCATTGAAGTCTCCGCAACACAAGGTCAAATAAAAAATCGCGGAAGGAAATTGCTAACAACAACGTATGCATTTCTATTTTTCTATTCTTATCGCCGCAATGTTAGATTTATAGTAAATAGAATAGGTAGGTGCCTATAGTTCAAGTTGTGCTTTCACGCAATGTTCTATCGTTTCGCTCCCCCGCATTTCGCGAAGGGGCTTAACCGTTCGTTGCAGCACTGATTCGTCTTCCATTAAAATATAAAGTAACAAAAAAAAAAAAACGCAAAATAAATTAAATTCACTTCCGCATTGCTCCACAAACACACAAACACATTTGCAGTTCGAACGAAGCAGCAGTCGATTCGATTCGAAGTCTCGAAGCAAGCAAAAATGGCAAACCGAAGAAAATCAAAAGAAAAACAAGCAAAAAAAAAAAATAAAAAACGCTCCACGCTTATGCTTTTGCTTGGCTCAGAGCCTCTTCTAGAGAGTCGAGAAACAAAAGTCTTCTTATTTTTCTACCTCTTCTCGTAGAGTCTTGTCTAAGTTGTCTGTTGTCGTGGCGTGGTGCTGTTCTCATCTCAGTACTCCACAAGCCAGCAGAAATGGTTACATTTAAAGCACAATTACTCTGTCATCGCGTGGCGAGTGTGGATGAAACGATGTTGCGGTAGCGGCGGCGGCGGCGGTGATGGTGATGGTGAGCGGTGGTGTGTTTATGGTTCTGTAACGGCCACGCTGCTGGATGATGAGATTCACGATTCAGTATCAACATATCATCCCAATCCCACAAACATTGTTTTGCTTCTTCAAACAAAAAAAAGAAACCCTCACAAACACACTTATTCAACTTATACCTACCACATGTGTGATGATGATGGTTTTGTGCTGCGTTGTTTTCAACTACCATCTGTGACAGTTCGTCCTTTGAATTTAAGAAATACTTCCACTTCCACATTCCATCCATTTAACGCTCGGCCCCTTCTTCATCCACCCTTGGATTTCAGTTTTCCAGGAAAATTTGCAAGAAATCCCCCAAGGAGTTCGAGTGTGTCTATGTCGACCCTTTCAAGTGTTCATCAACAACTAAAGGATGCTGCATGGACTTTTTTTTTTAATATGGTTGCCAAGTTTGTTTCTATAAAAAGTGTTAGTATTAATAATTGGCATTGATAATACATAATCGGCTGAAAAAAGAATAAAGGTATCAAACGGAACAAAGCAGAATGACTCATTGAATATTATTTATTATTGGTTAATAAGGTGAAAAAACATCCAATTTCAGTTGGGTCGTTTTGTCCTTATGGCCTATTTCAATTAGAAATTCCTTACTTCCTCTTTAGGTTTTTGGGTTGTAACCGTATATCGAACTCCTTAAGTTCTCGACCGAGTAGGTATATTAAGATTTTGCAAATATGTAAGTGTTTTTAATTGGTATTGCTTTTCTTGAAAAAAGTTTTATGTCAAATTTTCCGAAAAACAGCATAAACCGTTTTATTTGAATTTTTTCAACAATTTTATATCCTAAAACTCCAAGTAATATTGCAAGTCAACATTTGAAAAAAATGTGAAAAATACTAAAATATGGATTTTCCGTTTTTGTTGTTATTAAAAAAATATATTTATATTAAATTGAAACTAGTAGAAAGTATCTAATTGCAAAACTTTTTATATGTTAGTGGTCGTATGTATTTCTCACACTAACAGGGTTGTCCGCTTTCCTTAATCGTGGTACAAATATACAGAGCCCGTTTAACCGGAGTATAAGAAGCCAATTAGCTTTGAATTTTCTGGATTATTTCTGTTTTATGCTGAATTTATACGACTGACAAATTGGCATTTTTCTGTCTTTATACTGCCAAAAGAATGAATTTTCCATTGTTCTGTCATTTTTTTGACAGTTAAATGCTAGAATACTGGCAATTTGTCAGTCGTGTAAATCCAGCACTAGGCAAGTAGGTATTAATATGAGTTATTTTCTATAAATTACTCGGAGATTATATTGAGAAACTTATTAAAATATGTGGGAGTCGTGGTGACCCACAGCTCCGATGTGAAAATATTTAGAGGATTTTAGTAAAAGTAACTTATGATCTTCTCAAATAGACTTCAAGACAGGTACATATTTATCTTCGAGGGTAATTTCACTTCCACACCTCACATAAAACCGCCTGGTTCATTTTACCTCCGCAACCTAATCGCATTATCAAAAGTATCGTGTTTCCTATTCCACAACATAATCGATTTCTATGCCAAATTCCATTAAAATCCTCTAGCTGACAAACATTTAATCGAAAATAGGAACATAGATTTGAATATAAGATTATGAATATTTATTATTTAACAAAATAAAATTTTCTTATAAACTTAAAAAAGAAATATGGCAATCATGTTTATTATAGTACACTCTTATACTTACTGGTACTGCAACCAAATAACATCCCACCACCGACCGACCCTCATTCCACAATTATTGCAAATTAAGGAAGGGGAAATGTGGGTAAAAATGTTAAGCCAAAAAGGAAGAAAATTGAGACCAACCAAGAATGAGGGAAAAAGACAAGCAAATCGACGTTTCTTTTGTGGTTTACTGTGTAACTCACATAACTGGTACCTATACGAATTACGATACGAATAACTAACTATAACATAGCTGCAGAGGCAGAGGCAGAGGCAGACCGACATCGAATCTCAGCTCATGCATCAGCAGCGTAAGGTAGTAAGTGGTGCTGTTGCTATAAACAAGTTACGTAGCTTCAGCTATAATACTACTGCCTTCGTCGTCGTTCCGTTGTTGCTTCTCCTCCATGTATCTCCAAAGTGGCGGTGCGGCGTGGGCATCAAAAAAGTGAATTAGTGGTGCACGTCGCTGCTGCAGCGTTACCCCCCCCCCCCCCCTCAACACACCGAACCCAAAAACACTCCAACACACATCTAACCTGTTGTTGGGAGGGATTTGGTTACGTTTCGAAATAGGAAGTTGCCAGACACTGAGCTCATAAAGTCGGTTGCTAGTTTGTTACCTAACAACTGACTTCGTTGTCGTCGTAATCTTCCCTTCCCGCGTTTTTTCTTTATTTTTTTTTTAAATTTTGTTTCCTTTATTTTGTGTAGCATATGCGCTCTTAGCCCATTCCCGCGATTAAGATTGTTGTTTAAAACGAGGAAGTGGTAAAGAAATGCGATAGGGGCACGCCGCCGCGCCAGTTGAGTTCTTTCTTTTATATGTAGGTATACCTACATACCTGTGATTGAATAGGAGGAATGAAGGTGTCAAAGGTAACGATTGTCATCGACTTATATGCAGATTCCTCATTCCACAGGTGTTACCACCTCTAATGGGTCTATAACTGTGTTAAATTCTGCAGGTGTGGTATGCATGCAGTAGATACTCATAGGTAGTTTTCCTGAGCAACTCGAGTGCGTACTTGAATTCTGAAGCCTGCTGTAATCTATTGAAGCAATAAAATATCGTCATCATTGTTATTTTTGAGTGTAAGTTATTGTTGTCTTCTTGAAATACATAAATGATTTACGACTAGAACAATCCCTATACCTAGGTACCTGTCCTTTAAACACTAGACCCCTTGCAGTGGAACCAAACTCATTTCCTTAAGTATCAAATGTGTTCCTGAAAAAGAAATTAAGAGTACCCTATTTCTTTCTATACCTTCCGCTAAGATAAATCTTTTAAATAAGAAAAATCATTCGGAGATATTCTGTAATTTCTGAAGACCTCCCAAAGTGTCCATCGTACACAGTTACAATGCTTCCATGTTATGTATTATATATATTTATATATAAATGTGTACTTTCACGAGATTCTCTTTTTTGTTTCCTTTTGAGTACCTTTTTCAAGTGGTGTATGAAGTTATTGTTGATTTCTTTTTGTTTTCTTTCACAAATGAATGCAACAAACTTCAATGCTTTGCAATTCCGATTTTCGAATTGTTAAAACAAAAAAAATATCTTTAGGTAGGTATAACTAATCCTCGAATGACCCTGACCCTTGCCCACAAAATCACACAAAAATATCCTATTTCCTATCAATGAAATCAATACAATACAAATACTCAATCTTCGACCACTTAGTCTTGAAGTTTGTGTGCGGTTTTATCTTAGATGAGATTTTAAGTAGATACGTTTCCAAGAATGAAGGTTTTTGAAGTTTTCATACAATCACAGGAATAATCGGGTTTTCTTATTTGACAGATATGTATATTGGAGACAAAAAAAAAAAACATAAAATAGATCTTGATTTCAGAAATACATTTTAAGACTTTAAGTCGGTGAGGTGGTGGTTTAGAAGGCACAAATTCCATCGCTTTTTAAGATTCTACATTAAAGTCTCCCAGTTTTATAGAAAATACGGAAACACTTACAACGGTAAAAGGGGGGTAGGAGAGAAATTATTGCAAGATACGTTCGATATATCATTTTAGACTAGCTTCCATTACCTACTTCGAATATTTCCAGTAAAGCAACGTTGAAATACGAATTATCAAATCAAAATCGTCTTGAAGCGAATTGCTAAAATTGTAATAGAATATTTCAAGTCAAGTGATCATCGTTTACTTACACCTCGGCAACACCAGACGTGTTCCATGTTCTTTTGCAGGTGGCGAAGTAATCGATAAACAAACGATAAACTAGTACTGCCAAATACCCGTGCTCTCAGCTCTCAGTTCGATTGGATGAGATTTGTAGGGAAATCAGATCATTCCATAAATTTATCCGACCAAAAATATTGTACCTGTATACAGAGTTTGTAGAGTGCACTAGTTGATGAAATCAGCAAGCGAAAAACTAAACCGGGCAATTTCAGCTGATTTTGCAGATACTTTCATCCACTTAAGTAAATAGGTTTGTTCGATGTTGACACGGGGAGCTATGGGTCGCCCTGAACTCCCCATAAATTATTTGCACTGTGTGTTCGGGGCGAGCTTTTAAAGCACTCTTACAAAATCCAGGTTTTTTTTCGGGGTAACAATTCAGAGCTGTGAAAATTCAAATCAGCTGTTGGCATTTTTCCAAGAAGTGTAGCTTCAACAAGTATTATACTGAATGTTAATGACAAATTTAGATGTTAAATATGAGATATTGTATTGATAATTTGGTTATTTCTTTGATTTATATCTATAAATAAAGACGGAATGTTAAAATAAACACTCATCGATGAACAAAGAAAATGGCCAGGTTGAGTATTGACTAAAATAGCCTATCTTATGGGGTTGTCCATTGGTAAATTCGGATTTCAATTTAAAAATTGATTTTTTTCGTGGCAAATGGAACACGATTTCAAATTGATTTATTTTTTTGTCATTGTATTTGTGTAGTTTCTGTCAATATTTCAATACAAATTTCGCCCCTTTTAGAATAGAAAGATGAGCTTGATGATTATTTTAAAACTTTTCCATTTACAATTGAATATTTCTCACATATTTGCAACACAAATTTCATTCTTGAAATACCTACATTAATCCAAGCAAACAACACTGACAGCTGTTCATTATGTTGGTGTTAGTAGTACAGGGAGGGGATAATTTGCCGAAAAATTTAGATCTGCAAAATTGATTTTAAATCAAAAATAGATGAATTTATTTTGCCCAATGGAACGTCAACATCGGCTTTTTGACAGATCCAAATCAAAAATAAATTGATTTATTTTACCAATGGAAAACCCCATTAGATACTCAAGTATCCATGTGGGTATTTATATTTCTGAACAACTAAAACTGGATAGGTTAAATTTTCTGCTGAAATTAGTTTTGTAGTCAGCTGTTCTTGACAATTCTCATCGTATAGATGAGTGTACCAGAAATTTTAGGATAGCTTGAGATTTCTTTTTTGGCAATAGCTGTTTTTTCATCAGATGTGTTTTTATAAGGGATAACAAGTACACAAAGCTATCAAGATCACTTTGGATACAAATCTGAACGCGGCCAATCTGTTAAAATCGAGTGCCCATAAAAAGCTGATGAAAGTTATAGCACTGTTCGATGTTAAATAAAAACTCGATGATGTGGGGCAAAGAACATCGAACAAACCAAATCTTGACTTATTTGTTCATTTGACAGATCGAAGGGAAACTTTTTGTTCATTTAATACACTTGTTTCTTTAATTTATTAGGTCTGTTTGGTAATGTGAAATAAAGGAGAAAAAACCCATGTTTGAGAAATTTGGTGAAAATTTCACGTTACCAAACAGGCATATTATACTTCGGTCTTTTATTTGTATTTAACTGTTTAACACGAAAGAAGCATAGTTTAAGTTATGTTAACCAATAGGCAAACGGAAGTTGTTTATCCATTGTCAATAAGTCATATTTAAGCTGAAATATATATATATATATATATATATATATATAATATAACTGTTAAAACGAACTCTAAGGCCCAGTTTTTCAGTGCTGAATTAATCCAGAGTTAGATAACTCTGGAAGTAAATTAACTCACAGTTAACTGAGGGAGCAGTTTTTTGGTGGAGATTGCATGCGGAACGACCAAATAAACTTGGTGGATAAAACATCAAAAGCATTTGATTAGTTAATCCTGGGTTAAATCACCAAATTTAATAACTAAACTCGGGCTTAACTTTAATCTCGCACTGAAAAACTGGACCTAAATCAATAGAAAAAAAAAACTAATTTCATGCTCATTTCCTCGGCTAAACTCACCAAATATAACAAAAATTTCAACCTTACTATAAACAGGAACATTGTCTGCGAAGCAAAAACCTTCCCACAAACACCGCAGCACATGCATTGCATGTATCCCGGAACACTACTTCTTGTCAAATTTCTAATACTACTCGTATTCTCATGTTGGTGTTGTATTCCGACATGTTTCGTTTTAAGTTACCGCTACAAATGTCAATCACAGCATAAAACCGCCTGTACAATGACATTAATTACAAAGCTGCTAGCAGAAACTTGCTTATACACATTCAACATATATATATTTAAAAAAAAACTGAAAACAAAAAAAAAATCAATTACAATTACAATTTCGTCGTCCGAAATCAGATGGTGTAATCGACAAAATAGTGCAATCGTTTGACATTCAACAAAAGTGACGTATCCCAGTACAACACACAGTGGTTCAATGAACCACTTGTTGTTACCCGAATCCATAATGTTTCAAGTGTGATAGAAAATAATAAAATACCTTCCTATATATACCTACATAAAACGTGCATATATGCATTTATTAATAAAAATCACATATAACGTAACAAATAAATTGAAGAATATTTATTTGTTTTTTTTTTTTTTTCTTTATCGATAATAATAATCACTGGATAATCATCGTTTTCTCAAGAAAATTCCTTCATCCATCAGCGCAGCGCAGCGTACAGTAGAATGTTTCTTGAGATTAAAAAAAAAAAAAAAAAAAAAAGAAAATTCAAGTCACGTAGGGGAATGCAACTAAAAGCAATTGTGCACCCCTCTCCCTCTATGTCGTATGTATTTTCTGTAATAATATTTGGGACAGGTAGAAAGATTTCTGAGATGGGCTCGGTCTTTAGGCACACATATCAGAAAAAAAAGTGTGATAGAGCGTTACCTATTTATCCGACTTAACCGGAAAAGGTGATATTACCTTTCATTGATCTTTATCGCATCTTTGTAATGCATATTGAACAGGAATTGATGATGCAGCAGCAGCAGAAGAAACTCTAAATTGTGTGTGTGTGTTTGTGTGTGTGTTTCGAGTACCTAAGCCATTTGTATTTCATAAGAATTTCAAACTGCCTTTTTTCCACTAAATTTCTATAATAAAGAAAATATCTTGGAATGAAAAAAAAAAAAAATGGGTTTACCCGAGTGGAGCTTGAAATACCTGTCCGCGTAGGAACAAACCGAGCTAAAGAGACTCTCGAACACACAGACAATAGTCAGGCAGCACTTGACAAATACAGTAAACATGAGATAATAAAAGCCGATTCTATATATTATGTATCGTAAATCAATTCGATCAATATATGGTCCCATCAATAATAGAGCTACATACAAACTATTTGTATAGCACTAGGTTGGTTGGTATATACATATTTATATGCATTTGCACAATTGTATCTAATTACGGAAGTGACGCAAAAGCTGATTATTATTATTAATATTTGCAAATAATAAAATTAACTGCAAGTAAAACATGATGTGTGTTTATTGGTATTTAAATTATATACGTACCTTAACTTCCATATATTGATCAGATAATAATTTACAGTTTAGTACTTGAACATAGATAAACTATAATAATTATTATAATATGTGTGAAATAAGTTTATAGGAAGTTCCATAAAGCGCAAAACGAAACCTTCCACGAGCGTGCTAATCTTTCTGTTTTTGTTTTAAATTTTATTTTGGAAATCTTATCACAAAAATTAATTCAGATTTTTAATTCCAAGTAACAGAAATTGAACATTTGAATAAATGTCAATTTTTTTAAGACAAATATGTATATGTAGGTATGTTCCTACGGACGTATTTGTATATAATGTACCTAGTTTGTCCAGTAAATGGTAAGAGTTAGGTTGACAATTTGTTTTATTACCAAACATCAAACACCAAACATTTAAATAAATGACAGTTTATGGGAATATTTTAAAGTCAATTTTGATATAAATATGTCTGGAATGCGAAGTCTGTTTTTTTTCCTCGATATTTAGGCTATAGATTCCTCGAGACTCGACAAGTATCAAGTGCTGACCATTTAACGTTTTCGGCTTCGAGCCAAAATTTGTGAGGTAGGTAGGAATGGCTGCCATCAACGAGCCGACTAGCTCGCTGACACTATTAGCGCAAAAAGCGCCGTTTTGATAGCAAAACTCGTTTGAACCTATGGTTGAGGAATAGGTTTGTGAAACAACAATCTAAAGCCCCGAGTTAGACAGCAAAAAGCCGAATATCATCTCAGAGCCATTTCGTCACGTTTAAGAAAGAGATCAAGTCTTTGATCTTCAGTTCGGAAAGTTCGTCAAAGAAAGCCTTTCCAAGTGAATGCATCCTAAAATGGGCTAGGGCAGGGCATTTACAAAGGAAGTGAACTAATGTTTCCTTTTCCTGTTGGTTCGCACAGCTACGACAATGGGTGTTGTAAGAAATACCCAGTTTCGCCGCATGCTCTCCTATTGGCCAGTGCCCGGTGCATGTTGCAACGACCCTGGCTATGTCTTGTCTTGGTCTAGACATGAGATCTTTTGTTCGGGCTTTATTGTAGGTGGGCCACATCTTTCTAGATATAACGCAGTTGGTTAGACTGCTCCACCTAGGATTGCATTTGGTGAGGAAAATTGAGAGTAAATTACCCTTCATAACTCCGAGAGGAATGCAGACGCTTTCCGCAAGTGAGCTATGAAGGGCTGATCCTTGCCTTGCTAGTTCGTCCGCCCGTTCATTTCCCTCAATGCCACAGTGACCTGGTACCCAGATAATAGGGTCTATTACCAACCCAAGATATTTGGCCGTAGGTACTAGTGATCTGGAGCGAAGTCCCATTTACGCTGGGAGGATCTATATTCGGAATATTATGTTTTCTTGTGAACAAAACTAATTCTATCTTTAGTGGATTGAGATTGAGTCTGCAACTGCTCGCCCGATTACTGAACTTGTCAAGAGATGTTTGTAAAAGCTCACACAGTGTAGGTAAGAATTTAACTGATAACATTATCACGATATCTTCAGCATAAGCAACGATCTTGACACCGCTTACACTAAGTTTAACAAGAATCTCATTAACGACTTAAAGCCAAAGCAAAGGTGATACAACCCCTCCTTGCGGAGTACCTCTGTATGTCGTAACTTTTGGCTTGCCATGACCCATGTTTTTGCAGCTGTTTGAAGCATGGAGTCAATCCAATTCGATATCAATGTTAAAAGAATCAAGAGCAAGTTCTTACTAGCAAGGTCCTCAAGAGTATTTGACAAGTTATTAAAGTTATTATTAAACTTACAGTTTGTCCATGTGGGTGATTTTTTTAACATTTGCGTAAGTTAACCATAGTCCACCTCGTTTCAGCAGCAAAATCATCGCTGCGTATATCATTTTCCATACAGTTGTTTATTTATACATATATTTATGTATGTTTAAGGATTATGGCAAGGATATTTAAAACATTGCATCAACGCCTCTAATGTAAAACAAACTTAAGCTACAATATTTATTGTAGGTAGGTAGGTATACCTTCTTAAAAAAAGTTGGGAACATTGACTTTTTACATCGGATAAAAAGCAGACAAATTACAACAACAACAACAACTAAAAAAGTATAATTAAAATCTGTGACATATCTGCAGTGATGCCCGTTGGTTGTTGGATGTTGTACTTCCTTGATATACAAAGCCAAACATTGTGGCCAATTATAGCTACATAAATTGTCCCCAAAGAGTGGTAATACGTGCACCGACAACAACAACAACAACATCAACAATATACAAACCAACTACTACCGTGTCATACACAAAAAGAAGAAACATATAATGTAGAGCTATAAACAAATTAGCTAGAGGGCGCGAGCGCTCTCAAAAAATCTCATTAGCGACAACAAAAGATAACTGCATAATCCTTCAATGTGATATGCTGACGATAATATGATTTCCTGCAAGAAAATGAGATTTCTTACAAATTGCACATTGAGTTTTGTTTGGACAAAAAAAAATTAAAAAAAAAAAACACACATATCCTTGCTTTGCGGATTGTTTCCATCATGAGATAATGAAGAAAAATTATAAAATTGGCACGAAGATGACACCTAAGGATGTTCCTCGGCGTTTGTTTGTTTTTTTTTTTTTTTTTTTTTAAGCTTCTCGGTGCTGGTGAATAGTAAGAACCGAGTAGCAAATGGAGAAATAATTTTAAATTAGCAAAGAAAAAAATAAAGAAGGAAGACAAAAAACGCACACACAAGGAGAGTTGTATTGCCTGCGGCCACTTCCACTTCTAGTTGGCAACAATCCTTCATAATTGTGATAATGCAGCATCATTGACGTCAAAAATCGTGTTCCTTTAAGTCCATCAACAATACAAAACATCAACAACGCCGAACTAAAAAAAAAAAAAAAAAAAAAAAAACAACAAACCACACCAATAGTGACAAAGTGTGTGTGAGTATGTGTTTTATTTTTTTTTTTTAGACACCTTGAGTATGTGGACAATTGTTGTCTGCATCCTTGTGTCAATCTCCCCCCCCCCCCCCTGTCATCGTCATCATTGTGGGAAAATGATCTCTCATAATCTTCCTACTTTACTATCAAGTACTGGTTGGATCGTGTTTGAAAAAGCTATACGACTTGACGACTTGCAGCACCCTGTGTACCTACACTACAGCAGCTCTTAAAAAGTCGTTTGAGTCTTGTTTGCATTTCAATATTTTTTTTAACAACTTTTCCTTGTTAACATCATCTTCTACTATACAACACACTTGAGAAAATATGTAGAAAATTATTTAATTGTTTTAATAAGACGCATTTTATAATTTTGAGGGCCCTATTAATCTTATGACGAATACAGAACATGATAACAAAAAACACGAAAAAGCCTCTAGAAGTTGACATAATCATTAAGCGAGAAGTAGTGGTTCAGAAAACTCATCTGAATCTGCCTCAGAAGTGAGACGCAAGTTTTCAAAGAGATTACGTGATGGTTCAACACTCGGCAGACAGACTTGTGCAACTTATTTATACGAATAAAACATTAACAGAGCAATAAAAAACGATCTACATATATCTATCAAGAGTCGTTATTGCGAGTGTCGTTCAACCGATAAAAGTCGATTGCATCAAAAAGCTGGGAGCGTACAGCTTTATTTTGTTGTTATCCTTTGTGAATACAGAGCAGATGACCTATGATACAACAACAGCTTAAAGTAACTTAAATTTTTGACTATCCAATTCCGACAAAAGTCGGACAAACAAACGACATTCGCAATAAAGTGTAAATTTCATTGCCAGGAATTCGAATCCGGCCATAGGCTCCACCAAATGCATTTTACCTTTTTAAACCAGATTAACTCTTTCGACTTGACCTGATGTATCAAATCTTAAGTATGTAGTATGACTGACAGTTTTGACTGATGGCATAATTGACAAAAAATTGTGACCAAATTTGCCTGAAAGAATCATTCAAAATGTAATGTCGATAATGTTTTCCACGCTTTTAAGTCAGATTCGAATTCAAGACATCACAAGAACTTCCCGAAAAGTTTAGTTTTGTTTCGAAGGAAAGAAAAAAGTTAAATTTTGCAGACCAGTATGTAGGTATGTTATCAATCTTTGTCGTTATCACATTCGAATACTTTCCGGTTAGCTTTAAAAATCTTTAAATGTTTAAATTCAATTATCTGATTAAAACCCAATAATCAATCTGGTTGTGACTGCCGAGATAACAACAAACAAAAATAAATAACAAACCTAGGTACTTGGACAAATTAGAGGTGGACAAATAAGTGTGATGGACTGGTTACGGTGAGTGATTAAACATACAAAAATTGACTCCGTCACCCTGACGGAAACTAATTTCCAGTCCTTCAATTAATGTTGTACTAAATCGTCTAAAATTTTGCTCTATAGTGTTTGACAAGGGCCTAGAAAAGGGCTAGTAAGGGTGACTATCGAAATTGGCTAGGCCCTTGTAAGTTTTGTCCCCTTTTGCCTCGATAAACATGTTTTTCTCGTCTAGATTTCCCCTCCTATTGAAAACTTTACAGGGCCTCGACTAAACTTGGGAAACTTGCCATTTTTTGCAAAACAGCAAGTCTCTATCAGCAAATTTCGCTATTTGTGTACTGCGTTTCAACTCTAAACTTGTTTTAACTTTAATCTCGGTTATTTTTTTGCTTCGTAGTGGACATTTTGCATAAGTCCATGCTTACAAACGACATGAGCCAAAATTTAACTCTGTTTTCCAAAACCTCAAGAAAAAATGACTCAATTTCTGGATTTCATGTTTTGCTTCACCTGAAAAATCGTGTTTTTGAGTTGTGGCGTTATAATTTTCATCGTGCGCTACGTATAAGCACCTTTTGTGTAATAAATTAGGGTGAATGGGGGGAAAATGGACCCTTGAAATGTACCAAAAGTCGATCGTTTGTCCTTTGACATAAAAGCATCTTCTGTGTTTTGCAATCTGTTTCTTTAAGATCTCAGTATAAGTATAAGCTGCTTTTAAATGCTAAGTTAGGGAGAATAGGGGCAAAATGGACCCTTGAAATGTTCCTTCTGTATTTTGCAATCTATTTCTTAAAGTGTACAGTTCCAAAATTTTCAACTTTTTTGAGCTGAGCTTATAAAAAATACCACTTTAACACATATCAGCGACCACGGTATGTTAAGACCTGAGAAAGGAAATAAGCAACTTCGACTTATATTTATATATTTATAAAGTAAAAGTAACGAAAAAAAAACAAGTCATGGTACTGGATAACATCTACAAGTTATGAGAATGACTTTTATTTTAAAAACTATACAAAAAAAAGTTTGTACGCTTTGGGAATTCGCCCGCACCCCTTATTATATTGTCTAGTGTTAATTTATATTTTATTTGTTCAATCTTTCGATAAACATTATCGTTGAAATATTAAATCATGCCCAAAACCCATCGTTGCTTAAATTCCATCAGTGCAATAAAACAAAGCAAAAAAAAAGATTGAAGTTGTTTTGCGTCGATTTGTACTGGTGTTATTAACGCCTCTATTATCTTATCTTCTCGAAGCTCTAGCCTCACAGTCACAACTGTCTTCTCCGTTTATGTTTGTGTGCCTCTCTGTATAAATGCTATAAATCACAGTGTATTTTTACTAACTACCTCGGAAATTAAGCGGAATCTTGCATAATTACATAACAAATGGATATTTTTATTCTAATATCATTTTATATCAGTTGAGGAGGGGCGGGGGGGGAGGGGGCAGGGATGCTGTATGAATCGCCTGAATATACAACACAAATGCCGCTTGGAATTGGGATGACTATACGACGACTACGATGATGAAGACAGCAACGACTTACAGAAAAGATTCAGATTCACTTCGCTTCGACATGTTCTTATCCGCTTCTCGTTGCTACCGCTTCCACTGTCGTTGTCATCGTTGTCGACGTATAGTGTAGTCGTCGCCGCCGCCGCCGTTCATTGGTGTGTTAATATGCGGAAAATGGCTTCGCGACACTCTCCTATGTGAGTGCAGCAAAGCGTATAGCCTCTCTAAGATTCTACTATACCTCACCTAGTATTTACATATATACGAGTATCTCTTTGGTCGTCGTTGTTCATCGTACGTACGTGTTGTTTTCAGTAGTAGCTAGTTAAGTGGAACAAAATCACAGAGGCTATGCCTATGCTATTACATGCAGGGTAAACATTTCCAGAACACGAACACTTCTCGTCTCTCTCTCAAAGCTATGCGAGTGTACGAGTATTATTTGCTCTGCTTTATTGTCGAATGGAATTGTTTATTTCCTACTAAGATAAGAATATCGACATTATCTCCGTCCGTCTGTCGTCGTTTTCGTCGTTGTTCTCGACGTCTCCGCTGCCGCTGCTGCGAGTCACTGTTTTCTTCAGGAAGAGAAAACTTTGATATTCTCTTCTGCCTTCAAACCACAACACCCCTATGGTGTCCCAGTGGTCTTTAAACCTTAACAAAATCACAATAAATAATATAATTATACAAATGCTCCAGCCCAGTGTTGCCAACTAAGTTGTAAATACACAAGTATGTAGTGTAAATTAGTGTAACAAAAGACATACTCACATTTTTGAGTGCTTCCTTCAATTCTGGAAGAAGAGAGTGGTTTTGATAAGAAAAAATGAAGATAGAAAGGTCGATATCAACTTACTCAATGATTTTGACAATTCATTTATCAAGTAGATGTACCACCAAGATTTATCTTAAGTTGCGATAGATAAAGCAACAAAGCGAGTTATAACTTATTTCAGGGGTAGGTCTTATTAGTATCTATGTTATGATTAAATCTGAATAACGCGGCGACTAATCGAAACAATATACGCGTTCGCCTAAAATGCCTCGTAACAGCGCCATCTGTGGCTCCATCTACAAGGTGGCGCAAAATTAATCACCCTATCAGAAGATGATATAATTTTTGCAAATGGCGTCGTACGTCAATCATATTTGACATTTGTGAACAAGACAGCTGCATTACCTATACAAACAGACAAGCAATGGAGGGCTATACTCCGCTGTCAAGCCAATCTCAGCAACGAAGAGGACGATTTTGTGTCGAAAATCATCATTTGTGACGAGGCGCATTTCCACCTAAGCTTTTACGTCAATGAGCAAAATCTTCGTTTCTGGGGCACTGCAAATCCGCGTGTGACGCACGATAAGCCATTACATCCACTCAAAGGCACTGTGTGGTGCGGCGTCCACGCGGGAGGAGTGATTGGTCACTGTTTTTGGCGAACGCTACATGGCCATGAAAAACGACGTCTTACTGCCGGAATTGAAAGAGCAGGGTTTGGTGAACATGTGGTTTCAACAAGACGGTGCAACCGCACACACAGCACAAGCCACACGGATATTGTGAAGGAAGCGTTTCCTGGCAGCGAATGAACTCCCGTTTTGGCATGGCAAGATCGCCTGATTTAACCACCTCAGACTTTCTTTCTTTCTTTGGGGCTTCTTGAAGCCTCGGACAATTGCAGCCCTTAAGGAGAATATTCGGCAGGACTGCGAACAGTTATCACCGGAAATCTTTCGATAAGTCATGGAAAATGCGATAAAACGGGCACAAACGTGTGTAATAACACTGGCGGCAGCCACTTGACGGATATCATCTATTCCACTTAACAGACAAAATTGTAAAGATTTTCATCACTTCAATTTTTTTTTCGTTTAGTAAAAAAAGTACTTCAAAAACGAAATTGGACGTTTAATTTGCGCTAACTTTTAGCTGAAACCGCATTTGGCTGACCACATTTTCATGCACACTTTCCTGCACTCACTGTACATTTTCTTCAGTTCAAGCTTTTTGTGGTCTTCGACTTCAAGAATGGTCAGAGACACCAACTTGTTTTCGAAAACGAGCAATCAAACGATTTATTATTCTCCGTTGGAGAAAAAACGGAATTGTGCGCGTTTCGTTAAAAAAATTTAACGTTCCCGCCTGGAAAATTGCAAGTTTTTGCCAAGTTTTCTGTAGGGAAAATTAAGATATGTATCAAACACTCGCTAGCCCCTTGCCAGTATTTATCTAAAACTTTATGGGGCCTCATTAATTAACGGGTTATTTCTGACCGATAGAAAAACTTGGCCAACAAGTTTTTACTAGGAAGGGCCTTACGATTATTTGACAAGTTTTCTCCATCTATAGATTTTCCGTACTAAAAACTCTCCAAAGCCTCGATTACACTTAATAAAAATCTTGATATTTTCCACGCGGAAATTTATGTTAAAAAACTTGATTTCGACTAAAAGTAAGGCCCCTACGTATGTTGGCCTGAAATGTATCAGATAGGTGTACATAGATTTGAAGTCGGGCCTTAATTGTATTAAGCCTGTATACCTAAATGATATTTATGTACATGTCAGCCATTCTTGATATAAATCAGTCAATTTAATAATTTTATATATAGACATAGCTTATCAAACTATCAATGATCTATTAATATATGGCAAATAACAATAATGTAAACAAAATTCAACCAACAGCAAAGAAAAAAATCTATACTTTGAGAATGAGGAAGTAAAATGTCAGAACTCAGAACAATAACACATTTCTCTTCGTTTTTCATTTAGTTCTGATTTAATTGAACTTCGATCAAAGTGTAAATAATTACAGCAAATAATAATATGTCAACAAATATTATACCCACTTATATGTATTTATATGTAGACAATCTATATCAGCCTTGCAAAAGTACAAGAATTTATAGCAACTATACCACTACGGCCGGCCAAACCGCCACTTGCTATCGCTTCCTTAAACACTCACTCAGTTCAAGTTATATTTATACAAATCGACTTGGCTTCTCAGATATAACAGATAGTCTGTCTGTCCAGTTGTCATAAGATGGCGCTTAGCCAGCCACTGCTGGAGAAATCAACAATCCAACACACAACGACGACGGACGACCTGAACTTTGGGCGGCAGCGCATGGTAAAGCTATCTATAAAAGTAATAGCACAACGACGACGACGACGACGAGTTATACATAGTAGAACTAGAAATAATTTGAATTAAATGCGGAAACATTGCGATTCTTTCCCGGTATACATTATATTTGCTATATCATTTAAATGTGAAATCACGCAATCAAGTGGAAATTATTATAATAATTTCTAGCTAAAGGTGGTGGTGGCTGGGCTGGTGGGCTGAGAATATAATATTTTGAGATAGGCAAACCTTCAGGGGAGTACGGAGTGCGGGTATAGGTATAGGTATAGGGGGGGGGCGGGGGATATTAGTGTTAGTTGTTATAGCTTATAAACGTGACTGCTAAGATATGAATTCAATTGACAGGCAGGAAATTTATTGTTCTACACCACCTAACCGATTATAAGACAATTCAAACGCGCGCCATGAGGAAATAAAGGCAACATTGTGTTTGTGGTGATAAATTTTCGATTTCACACACACAAACAAGCACATCAAGTGGGTACATACATATATTCAGAATCGATGGGGTTTGGTGTTAAATTGCTTTCCGAACTTAAGACTCAGAACAGAATGCTGCGACAAATATAATAATAATACAAATAAAAAAAAACAGGAACGACACAATACAACAAGTTGATTACCTTGATTATCTGTTTACTTCCTACTCGTAAAGCTCTAAAGATTATAATATCCCAGTGTAGACATGTTGTTAAGATGGCTGCAGCCGGTGGCGCGGAGCGGCCGGGCGCGACGGGGTCAGTTTGAGTCTATGCATAAGCTTTTCTCTGAGAACTTGCGAGAACGTAGAATTTTTTTTTTTTAATGAATTTTTGTTTCCTTAGAAATGAATAGGAATTTATGCATACATAAATTGTTTAGATTGGTGTATGTTAATTTATAAAACTATATATGTATGTACAATTGATAAAATATTATTTATTAATAGGTTGTCGTTATACTTATGTACATATAAGAACTTTTATTGAGTCATCGTGTAAATCGTGTATATAACAACAAAGTGACACATTTCGCTTGTGCTGCCGCGATTCGAAAACAACAGCAAAAACGATACGACGTAAAAGAAAAAAAAAAAAAGTCGAATTCTTGCCGACAACTGAACTGATTATAATTTTAAAATATTTATACTTCCGTATTAAACGAGCGAGGAAATGGAGCAGACAGATATTTTTAAGACAATCTTAATTTTTTATTTTTTTTTTTTATATACATATATTTCCTCTTATACTAATCTGACATATGACACATGTTGGCAGTTTTTTTTTTTGACTTATGTTTGTATAGGTACAAGTTTTGGATTCGTAAAAAAAAAAAAACAAACTCAGAACTACAATCAAATATGCATAAATATAGAGATGATAGGGAGCACGAAAAAAAATAATAGATCCAGCAATTTTGTCTGTCTCTCTCCCTCTGCCTGTACCTCGACTTACAGCCTAAACCACTGAATCGATTTTCTTTAAATGTTTAACTTAAGGTTTTTTAGTGATTTCATATAGAGATGCAATTTAGATATATTGGTAGCTCCAACCCAACTTGAAAAACAATCGAGTTTTTAATGAAGGGCTAGAAAGTTTACAAAGTTTAACAAAGCGCTAGCAAGGATTACTATCGAAATTAGCCAGGTTTTCCACTATTTTGCCTAGACAATAAAATTAAATATAAACTTAGTTTATTTGAGATTCGATGCTGGGACTTTCCAGTTATTAGTCCGATACCGAAGGAAAATGTTGAAAAAACATTGTATGGTGATTACTGATTAGAAAGTTTCTGTTTATATACGAGGTATATCTAATGGGATAGAAAAACTTGCCCAACAAGTTTTTACTAGGGCCTTACGAGCATTCACTTCGTCTAGATTGATAAGACTTTGTAAAAACTTCCAGGCGAAAACAATAACCGTACCTATTGTATAACCGTTATGAAATTCGGCATTAGTCACCTTAAAGCAACATAAAAAAAAACAGCATTACGAAAGTTAAAACAACAGCTACTTCGATGCAGAAGACTAGGACTAATAACAAATTTTGTGTGCTATCAATCGGAGGTGGCGAACTATTCATGAGTACATAGATGCAAACAATAATCTAGTACTACCAATTACTCGTGCTCTCATGGCGAGTAGATGAGATTTTGTGCGTTCCATTCAAAATAGCGAGCAAAGTACTCATGAGTACTTCGCCACCTCCAAAGGAACACGGCTAATCTCGTTCCGAAGGAACGCCAAGCCGGCCGTGCCCGGTGGTCGTCGTATGTCGTTTTCGGTTGGATTTCTGAACTGTTCCATTCCTATAGAAAATGGAAAATTTGGAGTAAAAGGAGTGGAAAAGGAGTAATTCCGGGCGTTCACTCAAAAACGGCATTAGAGGATATGCTCGTTTCTATCCCTAATGTATTGTAGTGCCTGGGCCTGGGGTTAAGATAAAGTCTTAGAAGATATCGTACAGCTGCTATCAATTGCAAATCATGATTTGCTTATTTTCTCTCTAAATTGTTCTAATTTGAAGGAATTCTTGAAATTAATAAGTGTTTGTTTATTATTTTAGAGATTTCAGTATCTTCCTTTTTTTAGTCTTTTTCTCCAATGTGCAGTGACCGAAACTTGAACAGCGACCCCTATGAAAAGTTCGCATTCGAATAAAAACAAGCACTCCATATTTTATATATCCTCTAAGGTGGTCATGCGGCTTCAAATCTCCAACGAGTTGAAATGGCAAACCAAACTGAAGATAAATCACAAGGCAGATGACAAAAGGGCTGTCAATGAAAACAGTGCTGCCAACGTCAAGTTCTAAACCTCTAAAAAAAACACCCTTTATTTACTTCGGAATAACTTGACATCATCAACATCAATTAAACAAACAGGAAAATTGGCAAATACAGGGTTTTCAAACTTATGCGGTAGCGAAAATTAAATTTAGCAATTCGCCGCAAAATGATTTTTAATAAAAAAAATAGTATTAGAAAATTGGAAAGTCGTATTTTTCTTAGTAGCTGTTTTTTGTAGTTTTAAAATAATTTTTTTTATCTACAAGAGCAAGTTCGTGCGATCCAATCGTGCATTATATTTCTTTTTACGAATAAACGATATTTTTCTGTCAGCTATTGAAATGTTTAAAAAAAAGAATACAAAATTATTAGCACCTTCTTTTATCTGTACAAACATTTTGTAGATACAGACATACATATTCTAATAAATTTGATTAATTACACTAGGCAACAAAGTTTAATATTGAAATAGATATTTATTTATTCTTTGTACGTAGTAACTTTTTTTTTTGATAGATTTTCACGTGCTGAAAACGAAAAAGAGTGCTACCAAAAATTTAAATTAGTTCCTGATTTTGAAAAACTTATTTCCTTGTTCTTTTCTGTGATATTTTGTTCGTTGTTATCTCTTTGTATATTTTTGTCTTCGGGATTCTCTCCAGAAATTAGTAATCGAGAGCAAAAATCTTGATCTAATGAAACATTCCATTTACCCTCATATAGTAGGTTTATTTATCCACCATAGCGATACCCTAATGGTGGAAGCGATCTCTATGTCCATGGATATCACAGATCTCGAAAACCTGAACTAGGATATAATTTTTGTATATGAGCCTATATTCAGCATGGTCAAAATAGTTAAAATTATTCAAAAGTATCTAATATGCCATTTCATGTCCTATTATTATTTAACAAAACAATAGGTACCTTTCATGTTTGTAGCACGCCTTTCGTCTGAAAAGCTGTTCGGAATTTATATCTGCTGATTCATTTAATAAGTTTCATAATGATTAAAAACCCAGACTGTTAATTGATTTTATTGGAAAAGAAAACTAACTGTTTTTTTTTTTTTGTTTTACTTCCTATAGTAATTTCAGACGTTGAGTAAATAATCAAATGTTATAACTGATAAACAAAATACACTCATGTTTTTTTTTTTTGCTGGTTAAATATATCTAATCGTTAGCGCGTTGGTTGATAAAAAAAAAAATATTAAGTGGAAATGGTCTTTGAAAGAGCGATAGGAATGAAAAGGTATTTCCGATATATATTTTGACAAATCATTATGAGTACATACATATATGAATTGTTATGTATAGTTCCTGAATTTCAAGCAGATATAGAAATGTTTCGTAAATGTATAAGCGATTAAATCGAAATAATCATATCCAGGCGAAACATTCTGATTCATTTGTTAAACTGGAATACAGTTCTCATATTTGGGCAGGTGCTCCAATAAAACACTTGAATCTGCTAGAAAGAATTCAAAAGAGAGCTTTCAAAATCGTAGGCGATAGAACTATATAAGGGAAGCACTTGCAACTCTCAAATACCTCTGCAATGTTTCATGTCTTAAATTTTTGTATCGCAATTTTTATAAACAGTTTTCTAGTGAAATAAGCAGTTGCATTCCTTCTCTTGGAAAATTCAATTGTATAACTCGCACTTCAAGGAATTCGCATCAGTTTAGCCCCCTTGAGTCCAACTTTGGACGTATACTGTTTATTACAGAGATTCTTTCTTCAGTCTTACTACACGAATGTGGAATGCTTTACACTGCCCAATTTGTCCTTGCCATTGCGATGTTCAGACATACACAACTCATATTTGCATCGGTATCTCCTTTCAAACCCTCTCCAACTTTCCTATATGCTCGCACTGTGTATTATCTTTATATGGGTAATCATAAACTCTTGAGTGCGCGCAAATTAAAAAAAAAAAAAACCCAAATAAAAAAATAATATTGTTTTTAAATAGGCCCTTGACAAAAACTTGTGTTCCCATACGCTGTCAAGTATTGTTTCCAATTTTTCGATTCATTTGACACAAATAAGCGATTCTCGCTAGTGGTGAATTGAATATCGTTCGCGTGGTGAATAATTTCTTTGTTCCCTCTTATGAATTTATTTATTGTGAATGCTTATAAGGTGTCAACTGTCAAAAGATAATAATTAATTTGTTATTGTTGTTTTTCAGTTTTGTCAAGAGTTTAAGGCTTGTTCAACAAGGCTGTTCGGAACAGTTTTGAACAAAAAAGTACAACTTTTTGCTGTTCAATGAGGAATTTTTGTTCTAAGCTGTTCTGTTTGCTGTTCAATGAGTCTGTCTAGAACAGAATTTTGTGCACTGGATTTTTAGGTAGAACAACTTAGAACAGATTTCTAAGAAGTCTCAAAATCAGCTGTTGTAATTTTTCAATGAAAATAGTTTGATTTTCTTCCTAACTCTTCTAAAAGTGAATTTTCATCAATTGTGATTCTATTTTAATAAAGTTATATTATTTTTAAGAAGTGTATTTGTCGATTTGAAACATGGTCGGAAAATTTGTTGTTATAGTTTACTGACAGTTAAGGTAGCCATTTCCTGTTCTAAGTTGTTCGGAGGGTTTTCACGAATCTGTGCTGTTCTGTTCTAATAAATATAAATTTGTTGATCACTGAACAAACCTTTTACCAGAGATTATATCTAGAAAAAAACCAATGGAGGCACAAAAACTGGTGACATTATCCATACAAGTCAGATTGTGCCCAGTGGAGGCGGGATGTAAAGATTGGAAGCCTTGGCTGTCATTCGGGTTTGTCTACAAGCTAAACAAAATGGCTGACCTTGGTGAGTTCGTATCTTTGCACTAGTGTACAGTGGTGAACTTATATTTTTGCACTAGTGTGCGTGTTTAAATGCGCTTTTCATCGACACGAGTATATCTGTAAAATACTTTTTTATTGAAACAAATCCGAGAAAAAAATGCTCAGAGGTTTGATAAATTATTTGTGCATTATGTGGATACATTTATGTATTGTTTTAATACAAAATTTTGTTTTGAAGGAGAAATATGAGGATTATAAGGAGAAAATTGAGAGACAACGAAAATCCTTTCGAAATGATTTTGGACGAACATTTTCATGCTTTCACTTCTAACATTCACCGTTCCATGAGGGTGTCACAGGAAAATATTCATGTGAATGTTTTTGACGCTTGTTCTGTGTTTGAATTGGATTAAAATATCCATTAAATTTTGACGTTTCTAGATATAAATTCACCTCATTTGTGTCAAAAATTAAACTTGGGATACAATCTTATGCGATTTTAACCCGATTCACACACCGCCTTGGTTTAGCTTTTTCACAGAACTTGAATTTTCAAGACACCCTCTGTTTCTTTATTTTGTTCAGTGTTGATATCAGCCTGTCTTTTGAAATTGCATTCGTGCTTTAATAGTCGCAATAAGTTATTAAAAAATAGTATACCCTCATTTTGTTTGTCCAGTTGACTTCCAAATTAGTACCTACTTGAAAAAAAACTTTGCTGCTTTCTTTTGTTCTTGAATATACCAATTTTTTTAAATATGTACATGAACTGTATAAAGTTCCTAAAAATAAAATATTCTTTTGAGGAAAAATGTCCAACACTAATAAAAATAACAATTACACCTTATCGCCGTGAACACGTGCCGTCAATGTGTTTTGTTTTTAATCATCATTTTCCCTATGTTACAATTCCTGGAATTGTATTACTCAAAAAATTCATGCTGACATTTAAATTAGAAACTATTTTTTGTAAAACATTTAGCAAAACTTGATTAGCTACATATGTTTCCTCGTTTTTTTGTGTATCTATACCCATTTGCATATAAGCCGAGGAAGGTTAGACAAAATAATCAAAAATTTCGAAAAAAAAATCCGACATTTCTGAATTTTGGGGGAGAGCCTTCATTTTTATGTCCTAAGAATTTCCTAACATGTACCCTTAATTTGGAAACAATAAATACTATTATATTTTTTTTTCATAAAAACAAAAGATTTTGAGAAAAACGCGCGCAATTGTAAAAGTATCAGTTATTTGTTTTAATGTACTTTTTTCCACATCATATTGGTGTAAGGTACTTGACGAATTTGCGTACGTTTTTTCTCAACATCTTACAAAAAAGTGCTATAATCTTTCTTGTGGAGAATTTTACTATAGCTACAATATTTTTCCTTTACAAAAAAAGGGATACCATCTTCTTTGTGAAGAATTTTACAAGCTACAATATTTTGCTTGACATAACAACTGTCAAACTACAAGATTAGAACAAATGCAGAAAATTCTGTTCTAAACTCATCGAACAGCAAACAGAACAATCTCTTGTGAGACTTTTCATCTAACTGAAGAATTTTAGACTTTCTAATAGTATTTTGATATATTTAAAAGTTTTGCCGGCAAAAGCCATGACCATACAGACATTTCGCTCCGTCCAAAAGAGTGCAAACGAATTAAAATTTTTTGAACAGTATTTGACAGCAAAACTAAGGAAATTTTCTGAGAAATCTCGTTCTTGTAAGGCCTGGTGCCCATCACTAGGCAACTTGGTTGCCGCCAACTTTTTGTTGCTTGGTGTTGCCAACAACTCCGAGCAACTTAAGTTGCTTGCCCTCGTTCACTAGGCAAGGAATAAATTTAAGTGTTTTTGTATTTATTTGTCTACAAAGACGTTCTACCACCTATACACACACAAAAACACTCTGGAACTGTCCAAAATGCAAAAGGAATGTAAAATTTTAATAGACTTAAAACAGAAACGTCAAACTCTCAAAAGTTGCTTGAAGTTGCTTGAAAGTTGCCGGAAGTTGTTTGGAAATTGCTTAGTGGGTGGGGGCCAGCATCTTAAAGTTTCTCCGTGTTGCCGGCAACTGAGTTCCGCAAGCAACTTGGAGAGCGACTTAAAGTTGCCCAGTTTGCGCTCTCTCATATAAGCCAATGTATAATTGAATCGGGAGCAACTAAAAGTTGCTGGGCTGAGAAACTTAGGTTGCCTAGTGGGCGGCAGGCCTAACTGAGATTGATGTTGAGCTCTCATTTTCCTGAACATACCTAATAGGTCTATTCACTCTGTTATAAGATCTTCGAAATTATAAACAAAACAAAAAATTTAATAAAACTAATTGGAATTTTTCGTTTTCTTTTCAGAAAAAAAAAAAAAAAAAAAAAACAAAACCTATTTGTCATCTCAAAATAAGCACACATGACTGGTCTAAGGAAGCTGTCCATGTCCACGTGAGGTGAGTCGTGAGTTTCTAATTTTTGTTGAATATCCACATGGAAACAAAACATAACAAACAACTTATCCTATATTGCAGAACAATAAAAACAAAATTCTCAATTTATGTTGTTTTCTTCAGGAAATAATCTACAATATTTATTATATCTAAACTTGTATATATATATAAATAAATACCTACCTGGATACATATATACATACATTTATCAGTGTAGATATGTATACGTAAAAGATTTTTTGTTGATAGTATGTACTCGAATTAGTAGCATTATCTTATCATTCGCTATGTACGTGATATCTGAAGTTTATAGTCGAAACTCAAAACGAATTATCGCGTGAACTTCGAGTGAACATTTTGATAGCCATAATAAAACATTGTTTTTTTTTTTTTTGAGGAAATAATAAAAACATAAAAATTTGACTGAGATTTAAAAAAAAAAAAAAAAAATACAAATTCTTAAGAGAACTTTAAAGTGCGAGTATTTATTTTGTGCCTATAATGACGCATTAAAAAACACACTACTGTTACCTGTTCACCTTTTTTTTCTAAATATTTAAGTAAATTTAAATGGCTTAAGGGCAGGGCCTTACAAACAGAAAAATAGAGATTCCCCGCGGCTGATTTTGGGTTATATCGTTCGGGTAATGACTTTTTTTTTCATAAGCGAACAAAACAAAAACACGAAACCAAAACTAATGTCCGCCGCGCCCTACAAAAGAACATTGTCTTCTGTATTCTATCTATGTAGATAGGTTAGGTACCTACATTTTCTAAGATCTGGTTGACTGCTGTTCTTCTTGCCAATGGTGATCTTTTGATGATGATCGTGATCACTATATAGCAAACCAAAGGCAGCATCTCATAGCCAAGTAGCGACCAACATACATAAATGCGTAAACGCAAAAGGTTATCGAACGATTAATAACATCTCTTAAGTTTACCTATTATTTTTGTGTTCCTATATGTGTTCTGTTTCTTTTCCGAATAACGAAAGTCCGATTGAGAATTACTTACAAAAGAAAAAAAAAAAAAAAAAAAAAAAAAAAAGAAACAGGTATTCGGACACGGCACCACCTACTTCCAGAGCATAATTAAGTCAGAAACAACAACAACCAAATCAAAATCTGCGACGAAGAAATGAGTTGGAACAGAGAATACAAAATTCGACAGAAAACTCAATCGAGGGAAAAAACCACTCGACAAAAGTGAATAAATTAAGTTTCTGGTTTTTTGTTTATCGATTGATATAGTGTTTTTTTTTTTTAAGATGATAGCTAATTTTTTCCAGCATTTTAATAAGATTCTGCAATAGGCGTTTTTTTTTTAGACAAGACAAACTTTTTCGGGTCAATGACTGATCTGAGATAATAGTCGTAGCTCGTAGAAAGAGCAGGGTAAACTTACCGTTAGCTGTCCCAAAAATTATTATTTGTTTCTGATATTTCATAACGTCTTTTTTTTCTATATTGAAAACCACCGTCCCTTATGTCCGGATTTTGGAAATTCCTTTGTTTAGTGTATCTTTGCTCTTTATTCACAAAAATTGTCAAAAAAAACATGAGGTTCGTCGCGTCGCTCGCAAAAGTGTGTGATGTCATCATCAGATTTCATGATATTCACGTCATATTGTAAGTTTGTTGGAAATTCCATTATCAAATATCCAAGTGTTGCCTGTGTGAGGGATGCTGTTCGAAGGCTAAAGTGTTTAATTGACAGGGTGTCTTTTTTTAAATTTATTTCTAATTAATAAAATTGTATCTAGAGCGATCTTTAGTGTATGTTAACTGTGAAAGAGCCTTAATTTTATTGAAGCAGTTTCCATTAGAAAATTTTATTTATTTACAGCCAAATTAATAAACGTGGAATAGCTAAAGACTAAGCCTTATTCCGTGCAAAATGTTATTTAGAAAACAAAAAAAAAAATCTACTAAGTAACGTTTACAACCACCGAAGAACATGGTTTAGCTAAGGAATGTCAAATTATCACAATTTGCTATCAAAACTCATACGAAAAAACCTCAAACCTCAGAATTTCAAGTTGCTGAACAGGCATTCTTACATTTTGTAGTAGATTTTCTTAAGGAATTTTCCGTAAACGTCACTTTACTATTCCACCAACATTTTGTTTTTATTAATGGAAAATTTTAACCCGTAGCTTATCTGTCATTCCATGGCTTAGTAAACTCGTGGAATAAGCGTTTTTGTATTAATAGTGCTGATACCTGCTGTTCAAACAGATATGTATATTTAAGAATTCTTTTACATTCATAACAGGTCTGTTCTTTCCAAAACAATCCAATTTCCATAAATTTTAGTCCAATTTTAGATTTCTTATATAAAGTTTGACTGAACTTTAGACTAATATTGATTGGAATAGGGAAGTAAACGAACAGAGGTAATCTGTCCACGACTCCTTCTTAAACAACTATCACCTTATCATGCAACAATAACTAACTCCCTTATCCTTCACTTATTCCGAAGAAAAACAGTGTTAAAGGAGCTGATTACCTCTGGTGGAAACGTCTAATTTTTTAGTTGTGATGACTTTCGATGTCGTATTTTTTCATGAAATCATCAATGTTCTTCCAAGTGCCGGAGTTTTGTTACTGAACGTACCCAATTTCAACGTGAAGGTGTGGTCACACGTAATGTGTGACACGGTACATGGTACAGGTGAGGCTCACGTTTTTAACCCTACCGCCAACATACGTAGATGTTTACACATCAAAAACACGCCATTACGGAACTTAACGAATCTGTCGACGGGAAAAAAGGATGAAATTGACAGAAAGAAAATAAAGTGCGTTTGTGTTCAACTTTGATTTCAAAAAGAAAAAATTAAATACAATATTCTTGCTATAAAATATATATGTGCAATAAAACGTCAAACATAAAATAAGTGGATCAACAACAACTGTCAATTTCATCAAAGTCATGATTTTGACGTTTATCTATGAATAATCGAAAGAGGGATATTTTAGCCGAGTATTACTATCGCTAATGATCCATATAGATCCTCCCGTGAAAATAAAACTATACGGGTGATTCGCATAAGGTGTGAACAAAAAGCTAGAAAAAAATCGTATGGGAAGGGGGGTCTAATCCCACCTGTTTAGCCAGAAAGGCAAATTTCTAAAAAAAATTGACTTAGAACTCAGTTATTTGTCACCCTGTCGTTATGGCTGATCAATTTAGTTTCAGATTTTGGTCAATTTAATCATCAACGTATATTCATTCCCATCATATTCATTTGAAAAAAAAAAATAATATTTCCTCTTTTTTTCCAACAGACAAGTTAAAGACGCGCCCTAACTCTCCCGCTACGCACCCTCAGTCCTTGTTTCGCCATGTGCATTTTTTCTTGTTATTTCTTCTTTTTTTTTGTCCAGCTCGATCGCATCATCTTTCATTTCTATGTACCTACATTGTACAGCTCAGATTGGAGTGGTTTTTTTAAACGGCAGCCACACTGTCAAAAAAAGAAAAACAAAAAACAGAAGGAAAAAACTCATAAAAAGAATCGTTTTTTACACATGTTGTTCTGAAAGATACCCACTGCATGGTTTTTTTTTTCGTTTTGTGTCTGCATCATAAATAGCGATACCTATTATTCACTTGGCTGCTAGGCATGCAGTAAGCAACCCAGTGCAGGAGACGAGTGCTGAAGAGGAGAAGGTAAACAAACAAACCAACAACAAAAACAAAAACAAAAAAGTCGACTTCACTATGGAATTTGGCCATCGCCGCCACCGCGCGCCGCGCACCGTCGACGTTGTCGAGTTGTCGAAGTCGTCTCCTGTTCCTGTGTGCTTGCTGCTTGTGCTCCATCAGCGCGCTTCTGCCACTGCCGCAGTTAAAATGTTGTGTAGTTTCCGCTTAAACTGGTTTCTTTGCTCGCACGTTTTGAAATACAGATGCGCAGCAGGGGTGGTAAAGTACAGAAACTTCAGTGTATTGCTTCCTCCTAGATTAAGGTTTCATCCTATATACTCCTGCGCGATGCACAAAAGAAGGAAGAAGAAGTCTTCTTTCGTTGAAGGTACATACATACATACATTGAAATCCAGCTTTTTATGCTGACTGGGCTCGATCAGGAACAAATACGAGGTCATTGCAAGCACCAAAGGGGCAGCATCCGCAATATGATCAAAGAAGGAGGCGATCGGAATCGGCAACATCATGATTATGATGCTGACGATCGTCGTCGTTGTAGTCATCGTCGTCGTCTTAGTCTTAAGAGAGCACATAAAGATTCCAGTTGCGCATCCATCGATTGCTCTGTGGCTGGTTGTGTGACGGTGGATGGTGGTGGCTGGAAAACGAGATTTTCGTCTGGGATCCAGGAAGTGAATTTCAAGTATAACCATCTTAACGGGCATCGGGGAACAAAACGGGCCTGCGCAGCGCTGTGTCGGTTGGGCTTGTGTCGATGTTAAAGGAAGAACAGAGAGGATACATCCAGGAACTGCTTTGGCTATGTAATTATTTTCGGGGGAACTTTTCAAAACTATACTCTCAAGTCTCAACCTGTTGCTCGGGGAGTGACGATCACCTAGTGACGGTGCGGTTAAGGCAAGATCGTGAATTAGAGAAAAGTACCATTTCATCTCATCTTATAGCTGTTGCCTCATGTTATAGATAATGACACAGCTTCCAAAGAAGCCTTATACGGTATGCGGAAACTAGTTTTTACGACTTAAGCTATACCTAGACTGAAGCCTGTAGCTGCAAAGATGGATTACAATATTGAGAACCGTTCATATTGCCTAGAAGTCGTTGTAGTAATTTTTTTTATGTTTGACTAAGTGCATTTTGTATTAAATGCTGATTTAAATAATATTTTATTTAAATACATATATATATTTCAGAACACAAGCTTTGACAAGGAAGTGACTCTAGACTTGCCAATTATAGCAGTTTTGGTTTATAAAAGAACTGGGGCATACTTCAG
Source organism: Leucozona laternaria (assembly GCA_932273885.2). Classification (NCBI taxonomy): domain Eukaryota; kingdom Metazoa; phylum Arthropoda; class Insecta; order Diptera; family Syrphidae; genus Leucozona; species Leucozona laternaria. Next base: position 112,365,499 of record OW026368.1, on the reverse strand, counting down.
GCACCCAGAGTTTTTTTTTTCAAGTCGCGCGAAGCCCGACTGCACTCCCTTCAAGCAAACTAGTCCGTTTTGGATCCGTGCACGTAGTCAACAACGTATGGACGACTTCGCATAAAGATCCAAATATGGATTCTCAAAACTGCATTTGGCGGCTCAAATTAGTATGGAAATTAGAATCACCACGGACCCACTTGTGCATTTATTGTGAGAAAGAGATCTCACCATACTCAGTGAAAGCTGAAACCAAAACGGATCCAAATCGAATCAAAACAAAATTACTTCACCAATCTGGAAAAAAGTGTGGGGAAAAGAAAAACAAAATGCCTATAGCCACAAAAAATAATTTTTGTAGGTGTGCGTGAGACACTACGTTTTTCAATGATCCAAGAAAGACTAACAAAGTTGGGTCAGTGAATTTGCTTGTAGGGCTGTCTCTCCGCAGTGCCAATTCTGGCCGTCAATTATACATCGTCTATCGCCAGAAGAAAAAGGACTGGCTATAGAACATCTCCTTTTCTCACTCCTTGTCGCACTTCGAAAAAGTCGGAGAGCTGCCCGCATTGTGCAAAACAAAGCTCCTTGCGTTGTTGTAGGACTCTTTTATAATGGAAACAATTTTGGGCGGAATTCCTCTTCCAAGAAGTGATCTCCATATACATTCTGTTCGTTTACTTTCCAAAACTGGCAATTTTCCTTTTTGGATATGAAGTTTGACAGAATTGTGTACTAAAATTGGTATAGAAATTGGCAGTTGTTGGAAGTAAACGAACAGAGGTTATATTAATAGATAAACAAATGTCAGTTGCCACAAAGTGTTGACTTTGAAGTTTTTGAATAAACGAGAGTAGGATAAAACGGTATATTTGGTAAAGAGCTCTATTGATTCCCCCTTTCACTCCTCTACTTTTACATTCTTCTATCATCAGATGAACTGCACTATCATAGCCAGATTTGAAATTTGTATAAGCACCAAAATAATTGGTTCATCCGAATAGTAGAATACCTAGAAATATTACCAACATTACTGACAAATGAATCAGATTCACTTTGAATGACAGAAGGTACCTAAGTGAAAGTGCTACCCCCTTGTGAGGATCTATGTAAAACTTTCTAGGGCCTCAATAAAATTTAGAGTATTTTTCCAAGCGGGAATCCATTATGATAACGAACTTTATTCTATCAAGCAATTCATTTTTTTAACGAAAACGCTTCTGAGTATTTGAGAAAGTTTTTTTTCGAAATTATGTAGTTTGAAAATATTTATTCAATGATTCATGATATTAGGATAATTCACGAAATATTTCATGATCTACCTACCTATAACTTACGTAATTTCCCCCCAAAAGAAAAAAAACGATGGGGAACCTGTGAAACAAACTTTGGAAAACAAACAAATAGCTAAAACTTTTAGTGGTCCATTTGGTGGCACCGTCGCCGTCGCACCGCCAATAACCAACAAATATGTAGATTTACAATCAAAAACCCAAATGTTAAGTAGATATATCAACGAGCAGAGCAGCGTCTGATCGATGTGATTGCTTGGCTTTTGTGTGAAGATCATAGTTTCCTATACAGCACAGGGTATATCCAAGCTGAATGCTTTATACTGCTGATTTCTGCTCATCGCTTTTCTTAGACACAAAGTTGTTGGCAGTTTTTTTTTTTTTTTTTTTTGTATTATTATTATTTCGACTTGACATAGGGAAGTGGCGTAGTCGCGCAAACTTCTACAACTGAACTATACTAGCTGTTGGTCTGGCTGTGGTGTATACATACATATATGTATAGTTGTATAGAAGGACTAGGAAACAGCAGCGGCGCGATACTCTCGGCCAAACAATAACACTACAGTTTTAACTGGCAGTGTCAGTCGGTCGGATCAGAGAGTGAGCGAGAGAGTGGTGAGCGGTGAGCGGCGGCGAGCAAGCGACCGCGCGGCAGGAGATGAACACAGAAGCGGGAGTCGTTGGACTTCCGCATCGTCTGTTGTATATATATACTCAGTTTGCTGTCAGGCGTTGTTTTTCTTCGCTGTTATCTAAATATAGATTTAGAATTTTTTACGATTTCCGTATTTATCTATCTACTATATTTTTTTTTTCGTTTATCTCTTTTGTCTGAAACTATACTAACATCATCAGCAGATATACAGAAAAAGAACAAACTATTAAATTATAGAGTCAACCAATTCGTCAGGTTTGCTCTTAAAAAGTTTTGATCATTTTAAAGATGTTTAAGCAGCTAAAGCTATCTATCTACGCAAGAAATACACAAAAGAATTTTTAAAAAATACAAAAAAAAAAACATAAAAAAGTAAACTTTATAATAAACAAGAATAGGCAGGTGAAGGGAGATGGAAAGAGCAGCGTAAAAAAAAGCAAGAGAAATACCTACATAAGAAGAAAAAGATAATAAACACACACAAGATGATGATGATGATGATGATGACGGCAAAAGAATCTGAATTTCCGCTTAAACTGGATTTGCCGGATACTCTTTGCATTTAATAAAGCAACAAAAATGTTATTATCTGTGTGGTGACCGGCATTCCTAAGCTTCGTGACAAGTATGCCAGAGCGGTAGTTTGATGAAGTTGATGTGTGCTGAAGCTGAAGTTGACTATTAGTATACAACGAACTGATGTGGTTTTACTCTGGCTTTGCTTTATTGCTGCAGCCTGCTTCAAGTCATGACTAGATGGCGATGGCTAATTGATTCTTGCCAATGTTGTCGTGTGATGGTAAAACTTTAATACCTACCTACTACCTGCCAGAGGCTTTAAGGTGTATGAATTTTTAGGCCTTAACACTTTGGTCTCTGTAAAAATGGTCAATTATAAATACCTAAATTAAGTTGGCTTTAAAGGGTGTTTTTTTTTTCTACGTAAAAGAACTTTGAATTTGTCAAAAAAATCAATTAAACTATTTTCTATGAATTTCCACTTGAAATATGAACGAGGCTTGAAGCCTAGTAAAGGGTTTTTACAATTGGCGTGGGTAGATTTTGGCAGCAGGTCGTGGCCATGTTGTCTCTCTTGTAGCAACGATGCGTGCGTTGCGCCCATTTGACGGTTTATATGATTGGCCTTCTCAGTCGACTATTCAACGCTTGGTGGCCAAAATGGAGTCGACTGATTCAGTGAACAATCAGCCAACACCCTTCATGTCTGAATTCATGGGTATTTTTACTGAAAGTCCTTTAACTGAACTCGTGACTACACGGTGAAGTAAAATTCTTTCATTTCAATCTACCCTTCCCTATCTCACACCCTTAATATATATATATATATATATGTCTCACTCACACGTTTCATGTTGAATCCGAAAATGAAACTGGCGCATTGGTGAAATTCGGGTGGAATCTACCTTTTCTTTTTTACGCACATAAAATCTACCTATCTCACCGATGCGCTCTTCAGTAAAACGACCCATGTAATCAGGCACTTCCGTCAACAAAACACAAGATATACCGAAAACATCGCCGATGTTTGTGAGAGTCCGAACTGCTTCCAAAGCGACGATGGCATTGCCATCACCATCAACGGAGAACGCTACCGATCTATGATAAACAATTTATTGTAGCACAAATTGGATGACATGCATGTCAACGACATGTGGTTCCAACAGAACGGTGCTACGTGCCACACACCAAACGCCACAATGGACATTCTGCATGAATGATGAATGAATGAATGACCTCTCGCGGAGGTGACGTGAATTGATCACCAAGATCGTGCGATTTGACACCATTTTCTGAAGTCGCAGGTCTACGCGAATAAAGCACAATTGAACGATGCCCTTAAGGTGAACATAACACAGGCCATCCCTCAAATTCAGTCGGATCTATGCGGAAGAGTCACTGGAAAATTGGATCCGTGCCAATTTGAACGATCTCATATTCCATACATAATTGGCGTTTTTCCTTTTTTGCTCTGAGCAGAGGCTGAGCGATCAGAGCAGATTATGATCAGAGTCCTCAGATTTAATTATGAAACACACTTGAGCATTGAACTGTCATTTCATAGGTAATTCATTTTTAATTATGTGCGAAGTTGGCTTCAATTAGCGTTTCGCTCGATTTGCTCGGTCGCTCTGAGCTAACTCCGATGGAAAAAAAAACACACTTTTTATGCTCTGATATGTCTGAGCTAAAAAAAAAAAAAACATATATTTTTTTTGACAGTTCCGTGATCTGCTCTGAGTTAAAAAAGAAAAACGCCAAATGACATATGTACATGGGCCTACTTTCAAATAATAAATGAATTTTGTTAATACCGAACCAGCTTGTTTTATTCCATTTCAACGTATCAACACGCTTTTATTGAAAAACCCTTTATTTGCCGTGAAATAAAAAACAAATGAGTCCAAAATCTTTTCCAAACTGCCTGAAAAAAAATGGCATGTTTCAAATCCCCGCGGTGAACGGACAATTCAAAAGTGAATAAGCTGTCAAACTAAAATGAAAAATTGTAGGTGAAAATGCTTTTTCTTTAATTTGCGAATTACCTCATTTCAACTGTGCATATTTACCTTTAATCTTAACCGTGTTGTATTATTATCGTTACGTTTCTTTCTTGAAAATATAAATAATTTTGTTTAATCTCTCGGAAATAGAAAGCTTTCAAACCACAGCTCATGTGACATGTGCGTTCACCACTGTATGTGTAAAGTTTAAAAGATAGTAGCGCTACTAGAATTTTTTGAAAGATAAGACCTGACAAAAAAAGTTTTTTTTATCTCTTTAGCTTCTAGTATTGTTACAAACGAAATTATGAGTTCATTAAAACGCTAATAAAATAAATCAACATTATATTTGGTTTGTATGATCAGAAAAAAGTCCAACATTAAAAAAATAAGGAGAAATTAAGATAGAGATAGCTTGTACCTACTTAGAAAACTTAATAGTGCTAAAGGTGTACTACGTTTACTGAACTGGATGATACTTTAATAAACTTTGATAACCGAGAAATAAAATAATTTCGGGTATTTTAAAAGAGTGACTGAAGATTCTATAGCTGTTTTATAATTTCCTTCCTTGCGAACCTTAACTTGAACTTAAATAAATCTTGGTTGGATATTTATAATTATTTGTATCTTTATGGAGTTCACGTCCTTGTTGTTTCACTTTCCTTTCCTAACAATTTATCATTAAATGGCGCCCAACGTAGTTAATTTCCTGGAGTATCTTATTATTATATTGGTAAAATGCGTCGTTAGAATATTAGATTATTCTCCTTCCAAATGTAGTTTTTTTTAGCATTAAAATTGATAATAAACAAATTTAAAAAAAAATATTAAATAATTTTTTTTTTTTCATCTTTCAGAATTATTTTCTTTGAAAAAAAATATACAACAGAGAAAATACAAAATACCGGTTTCGAAACCAAATTGAAATCATCTGATATATAGTCAATCCAAAATGAAAATGTTACCAGTGCAACTATCGTTGAATCCACCGCTAGGGCTCTGGAGTGATGTAATGTGGCGGTGTCCACCAGCTCCACCGAGTCAGTTGGCTGAATTGAAAACCCAGTTGCCGGCATCTTTGCCCTCAGATCCCCGTCTCTGGGGTAGAGAGGATGTTGCAGTGTTTTTGAGATTTTGTGAGCGTGAATTCGATCTGCCTAAAGTCGATCATGAGGTATTTAAAATGAACGGCAAAGCACTTTGTCTCTTGACAAGAGCTGATTTTGGCCATCGTTGTCCCGGAGCAGGAGATGTATTGCATAATGTACTGCAGATGCTGATAATCGAATCACACATGATGCACTGGCATCTGCCCAATAGTCCAGTTACACCCACCAGCCGTTATCCTTTGTCGCCGCATAGTCATCCGCCAACGCCTACATGGCCACCTATTGTACCACAAGATAGCCCCTTCCACAGCGCACATATGCATCACTTTATGCCTCCAAACTCGGTTACCCTGAGTCCACCGCCATCTGTTGACTCTCAAGCTAGCAGTCCGCCACAAGGTCAAGAACAAAATGCTAGTAGTAATGGCAGCTCCATCAGCAGTACCAGCAACATGAACAACGGAAGTGTATTCATTCAAAACAATACAACCAGTTCGAGTAGCAATCAATCGGATTCAGATGAGGAAACATTCTCAGAATCAAAAGCCGCATCCCGGGCGGCAGCAGCAGTTGCCGCAGCTGCAGCCGTGGCGCAGTATAATAACAATAGTCCACCACCTACACCCGTTCTAAAGGATATGTCACCAAGTCTTACACATCAGATTACGAATAGTTTTGTGAATACTTGGTCTCAGAACCAAGCCAACCAGAAAATGCATAGTGCCTCGGGCAGCACCAGTAGTGGTGGCTCATCATCGGCGCCAACTACTCCCAGTTACATGCCAGTGAAGAGAGAATTCTTCCCAGAGAATTCTGAGCCCAATACAAGTAAGTTTATATTAAATCAATCTTACATGGTAGAAAAATTGTCACTAAACATGGATTTTTGTTCTCTTTATTTAGATGGTCGCCTATTGTGGGACTTCTTACAACAGCTATTAAACGATAGAAATCAAAAATACAGCGATTTGATCGCATGGAAATGCAGAGACACAGGAGTATTTAAGATCGTGGATCCAGCTGGTCTAGCCAAGTTGTGGGGAATTCAGAAGAATCACCTTTCAATGAACTACGATAAAATGTCACGAGCACTGCGATACTATTATCGAGTAAACATTCTGCGAAAAGTTCAAGGAGAACGTCATTGCTACCAGTAAGTTAAAATTTATACTTCAATCATTTTTTTTTCTTTTTTTTTCAAATTAAAAATGGCGCCCAATGCAATTCATTTTAATTATAAATTTCTAATTGATAATTTTTAATAACAAATTTCCCCTTTATAGATTTCTTCGAAATCCTACTGAACTAAAGAACATCAAAAATATTTCACTCCTTCGGCAATCAGTAGCGAATTCATCAAGCACAGGAAATAGCAGTACAGCAGGCAATGTACAAACACCCGCAACCAGTGGCAGTTCAAACAACTGGCCAATGTCTTCCCAAAACGGCCAAGGCCAATCGGGACAGGCACAGCAGCAGCAGCAGCAGCAGCACCAACAACAGCAGGCAGTTTCACAACCCTCGCAATCCCCCCAGAGGCCGTCTTCAAGAAGCAACAACAATCAGCTGGGTATACCTGGTAACCTGCCTTCAGCTTCAACGATCTCATCATCTGCAGCGGCTGCTGTAGCAGCTGCTGCAGCAGCTTATGGCCCACCGCCCACATCCCCATTATTTATGCACGCCATCAATGGTGCCTTCCATTACCTCACGTCAAATACCCAACAACAACAACAGCAGCAACAACAACAACCGCCCAATTCACCTGCACTGCCTACAACACCCAGCGAAAAGCTTCAATTTAACGCAATTAAGTTGGAGGGAAATAGCCAAGATGGAGATGAAATGAAACCAACTGATCTAAGTGTGTCATCTGGTCATTCGTCTTCGGAAAAGAGAAGCTATTCACAGTCATCGAGTTCCGATTGCTATCCGTAAGTAAACAAGCTATTTTTTAATTAATTCAAACTACATGTTTTAAAAAAGACGCTCATCGCTAGCATTGTGTATTTTATTCAATTGATTAAAGTTGCGTAACTTTCATTGAATGCTAAAATTTTCAATATTTTGCTAGAATTTTTAATTTCCCTTCACTTTCTTAAACATTAAAATTAAATGCAAATGTTTCCATAGAAGCTTTTTTTTTTAAATATAAATGGCGCCCAACGCAATACATAATATTTTTTTTTTTACGAATTTCTTAACATTTTCTTAATTTTGCAGATTGATTCGCAATGCAGATGGTCTGACCACAATAAAACTGATTCGCTACAACGAAAACAGTTCGCCAGAGTCCTCCAGTCATATGCAGCAGTGTCACGATCCATCCGAAGACATGCAAACATCAACAATGCAAACTGAAAATGGCAGTGAAACTGGCAACTACGACGGTAACATGCCTACAGATCTGCGTAAATAAATAATTGCTGGACAGTATTTCAAAATTAAAAAAAAAAAAAAAAAAACAAAACAAACAGAAAATAGACAATCACAAAATGTTGATTTGTGCGTAATGTTAAATCAAACAAAAAAAAAAAGAAATGATATTTTTTATTAACAATATTTGCAAACCAGTTTTCTGGGCAAGAGGAGTCTGTATAAATTATTCATACAAACATACATAAATATATATTTTATACAAAACAAAAATATATTATACATACATAAAACATAATGTAATACACTGAGAGTAAGAAAAAAGAAATATTTAATTTTATTGAATTAGCAAGTAAATTATATACATACATACATAGATGAAAAATTATTTTAAGGTGATTCTCAAATCAAAAACAATGTAAAATGTGCCAATTTAAATGATAATTCGTAAATTTCTGTAAAATTATTTAATTTTTAAATAAGAGATATTAGTTCATTAAATATAGGCAATATCGTTATTATACATAAATATTAATAGATATTATTATATTATTGTCAACAAGACGAAGCTATCGCTTCAATTTTCTTTTAATTTTTTTAGTTTCTAAGAAAAAAAAAACCTCTCCAAGCTTTACTCTTATAACTTAGGAAATGAAATGATTAAGTTTGAAGCACATGAATTGGTAAAAAAGCTTTTTTTTGAATAAAGAATTAATTAATTAATAATAAAACAGAAACAAAAAAAACAAAGGAATTAATTAAATTTTGTCAAAGATGTAAATATTTTCAATTTTCTTGTTTTTATTTCTTTTATTTCCAACACGGAATTATTGTGCTTCCTTTTATTTTATATTTTTTTCCCCACAAAATATTTAGAAATTTGTGATTCGGTCGTCAGTAGTGAGTGGTAGAATGATTTTTATTTTCGATTAGATCGTTTCATTAATTTTGTTTATTGTTGATTTTTGTTTTACGATTTATGTGATAACAGTTTTATTTTTTATTTTATGTTTAATTTTTTTATATTTCAATTTAAAAAAAATCGAAATGTGTATGAACACTTTTTTTTTTAGCTAAAACAGCGTATAATTATAAAACAAAAAAATAACGACCTTGTGCAAAGCACCAAGTTTCAAGTGTCACCATTAAGTTTCAGTGCAAACTAGGGTCTATTATTTTCTTCCAAACACAAAAATATTTAAAACAAAAAAAAAAAAAGAAAAAAAAATTGTTTAAAATAAAATCGGCTTCCATTTTAGTACTCTTTTGTTTAACTAGATAATAGTTTTAGCTTGTACAATAATTGTATCGATTAATTATATAAGAAAAGAAATGACTAAATGAAAACAAAAAAAAAATTAAATTATATCATAGAATATGTTAACTTTAAATGAATAAACGAAAAATTAATATCAATTAAATATAAGTCGGCCAGATGATTTTCGAAACATTTTGGCGAATAACTTGCTATGTTTGTTATTTCTTTTTTATTTACAATTAATGCATATTAAAGAAGAAAAAACCTGCTCTTATAGAGAGCAGCATTCAAATTAAATGGTAAAAAAGCAAATAAAGCTTCCATTTTGTTTAGTTAAAATGGAAGGGCTCTTTATTTTTTCTTTATAAAGGGCTATAAAAGTGTTCAGCTGCACGCAGAAAGCAAACAATATAATTTCTTTCTACTTGTAAATATTAGGTAATTATTATTATTATTATTATTATTATGAATAAAACAACAAAAAAAAGTAATTATACATGCATATATATATATTTACATTACAATAATTTTTCTATTTTACATTCTATAAATTTTTATACAAAATAAGATTATTTTGAAAAGATATAAAAAACAAACAAATAAGAAAATTGAGAAAAAATAAATCAATAAAAATGTATTTGTTAATGGAACAAGAAGTTGTTTTGATTTTTCTATTGCAGCGCGGGATGTATTGTACTCAAGTCAGCTAAACCGTTTGGTACATAAATTCATGCATGCTGAAGATCTTACGGCAATGGCAATGGCAGTGCAACTGTTGTCTGTTGTTCGGATATTTTACCGTAAAACTCCGAAACGTGGAAATTTTAGAATTTAACGGTCTTTTTTAGTAAAATTGGTAAAAATCCGAAATGTTTTGTTTTCATAATTAATTCCGGGCTTTTGACAATTTTTTTATGAAAACAGTACCCGCTTACTAAATGCATGGTGTTAAAAGTCGAAATGAATTATGAACACAAAACATTTCGGACTTGACAATGTTGTTGAAAAAATCTATGTTTTACATGTAAATTCTAGAATTTTCACATTTCAGAGTTATACAGTGGCAAAAAGACACCATAAAATAGTTGCATACAATAATGTTTCTGTCAATTATCACCGAATCCGTTCAAATGGCAATTTGTATAAGATTTTCCACTATGATGAATTCCGTGATAATTTTTTTTTCGGAATTCGTAATAAATTTCCGATTACGATGGAATTCGTCATAGAGAGGTGAGTGTTTTTATCGCTTTTGATTTAGACCCCTAATGCGGTCATCGATCACTGATAGCCGTGAAAACGATGATTATTGTGAATGATAGTGCATTATTCATACTTTGACGTTTCTTGTTGGTTTCGGGATAGTGCCGTAAAATGGGCAAGTTTGAACATAGGCCAAATTCCTAAACGCAAGATTTGCAAAGCAAAACACATGCAAAGCAAATGCAAGAAGCAAGTTGAAATGCCTAAAGCATATGTCTGCAATTTATGCATATGACGTTTAGGAACGGACATCTACTATATTTGTTGATTGTTGCTGGAATAAATAATGGACTCCCAAACTAAAATTATTCTAATAAAGACCTCAGTGAATTGTTGCACCACAACACAAATTTAAAAAAAAATAATGCAAATAGAAAACAAAAAACTTGTTTATGAATTTTAGTTCAAAATACATAAAATTCTTGATTTTACGCTTGATCTTTGCATTTACCTGAGTAAAAAACCTCCTCATGCGGTAATCGAATTGTTAACAACAATTTCACCTCCTGATGTGTCCAGTTCTTAAATAACTTTTCTTCATTTTGCTAACCCATTTGCTTCAAAAAACAAATAAAGTAAATTTAACACGCCAGAGCCAAACAAATTCAAATGCAAGTGAAGTGCGCAAGATATTTTTTACACCGGCACAAATGCGTTAACATTTGCGCAAGAAAAAAAATCCACTGCGTTTTGGGACAATCTGCTTTGCAGGGATTTTTATGTTTGCATTTAGGAACTGTTTGCTTAGCATAATTTGCGCAAGTTTTGCATTTAGGAATTTGCCCATAGTCATTTTTTGTAAATCGGCAAGTTTGAAACAAAACCAGATTTGAAAATGTGACTAGATGCACACAATATGCAGGGTTGTCTTGCTTGGACGATTCCCTTCTTATGTAAAATTAAAATACATATATTGACAAAATCCTTAGGATGCAGTCCCTTCACCGAAAGATAAACGTTGAAACCCGTAGTGCATTTTTAGGCGGGCATTACAAGAGTCTCAGAGATTTTTTAAGGTGGAGAATCTTGTCCCATGAAATTATTCCGCCTTCGTCAAATTCAGATTGAGCGCTAATTGAGATTTTTTGTCCGTATGATGATATTCACCGTTGAATTTTTCTTCCGTTCTGCACATCTGCAGCAGTGATGCCAATCAAGAAATCCGTTGACGATTCTAGGATTTCCTTTTTTGCTTCGAATTTCAACAATCACATCGTGAAATAAGTATTTTTAAACAAAGATTTTTTTCGAAAACAAATATACTTAATTATCGAAAGAATTATTAAAAATAATAAATAAACTAGCAAAATAGAAACCTTGGAGTATTTTCGATGCGTCCCAAGTGCCCCACCTCTTGTCAGACCCACCGAAAGGGCACTTTCGTACGCTCCAGGTATTTTTATAAAATTGCTAAAAACAACTTTTTAAAGTACAGATCATAATATTTCATAACATTTTAAAAAACATAATTGAACGCTGTTTAATATTTAATTGAAGAAAATTGTAAATATATTTAAGTTGTAAGTTTTTGGAAAAATAAGAAAAAAGTGTCCGCTACTACCAATTTGACAGCTGCGCGTTAAATATCTTCCTTCCATGTTCTGGCAAGTATCCAAATTTATCCGGATAGGATTGTGTTGTTGTAATCATTTCATTGATTTGCTTTAGTTCCTTTAATTCAAAATGTTAGCGTTATAACCCCAAAGACAAAACTTTAAATGTACAAAATTAGTTTGAACTTTATTGCAACCTAACATAAAATAATTACAAAATATTAACAAAATAATTCATTTAAGTAAAATAAAATGGTGGGGGGAGTCTTTTGAATATCAAACTGAAACTTTTTCTATTTCTTTGGTCTTTGATATAAGTCCCGAACACGAAATATTTTATAAATTAATATACATGTGAAAACAATAAACTTTTTTGAAGCAGTATAAATTTAAAAGGGGCCATGCAAAAATGAACTAACAGTTGGAACATAAATTCAAACATACCTATACTTAAATAACTAAGTTACAAACGAGAGGTCTGAGTTTTCTAATTCTTCATTTACAAAATCTTCTTCAGTCTTAAACAGATGATTAATCTTGCTTGCCATCTTATCCAGAAATAGCAAGTCATCTTTACTCTCCTTTTGGTACTCTATTTTTAATAGTACATCATTTTTTATATCGTCGACGATTTCTTCTAGCTTGTTTATCTGCAGAAGAAAAAAAATGTATCAATTTTGATTTTGGGGATGATCAAATAATTACATTAGGATGTTTTGATTGTGCATGCACAGGCCCTTCGACTTTTGTGTTTTTTGATTGATTGGGTACTTTACGCTCATGAATCTTGGTATGTCTACGTAGGTCCCCACCCACTCGGAACTTCTTGCCACACGTCGTGCAAGCGTATGGTTTTTCACCTTCCAAAACAGAAATTCAATAAATGATATTTCACAATGAATGCTATAAAATGTAACAAAATAGTTACCTGTGTGAATCTTGCGATGATTTTGCAAATATGAACTCGCCCGAAACGATTTTGGACAGAACTCGCACTTGTAATTCCGTTCACTTGTATGAATCCGTCGGTGTATGACCAGAGAATATTTTCGAGAAAACGATTTGCCACAAAATTCACATGTGTAATTCTTCACATCCGAATGTATCGAAACAATGTGATATTTCAAATCACTCCACTGGCGGAATTTGCGATGACACTCTTCGCATTCGTACGGCTTGTCGCCGGTGTGCAATCGCATGTGTGATTTGAGAGCACTTTGGGCATAGAATGATTTTCCACATACTTCGCATTGATGAGGTCGTTCACCAGTGTGTGACAAATTGTGATACTTCAACGCATTGCACGAGTTAAATTCTCGATTGCATTTCGTGCATATGTATCGGCGTTTATTGTTTTGCACGAATTCTTGCGAGCTTTCATCGTCATCGTCTGTATGTGGAATTTTTGGAATCTTCTTAACAGCGGCACTTCTAGGGCGACCTCTGCGCTTTACATTAGAATTTTCCTGAACATTTATGGAATCGTTTAGCTCTGAGCTAATAGCACCATGAGTATCATTTAACTCTTCATTGTTAAATTCGGTGGAATTTATTGGCGTCTTACGATCATCATCAGATTCATGGGTGGTCATTGGCATGAGTTCAGTACGTCTTTCGAAATCATCATTGGTGATTATTTCTTCTTTGAAAGTTATACCATTAAATGCACTGTTTGTAAACCACGATTCCTTAGAAATATCCCTTGGATGTATATCAAGATCGTTGGAAGTATCATCAATCGAAACCTTATCAACCACTCCTCGTATGCCCTCCAACATGTCCTCAGTATCACTGAATTCAACCTCTTCGTGGACATTACACACAACTTGTGCAGGCTCTTGTGCTTGCACAACATACTCCATGCACTCTTCAATAGAATTAGAATCTATGATTTTAATATCAGTTGAGTTGGAGTCGTTTTCATTGTGATGCTCCGGTGCAGTTAACTCGACTACCTCGTTGAAGTTATCGAAGTTTAGTTCAACTTCATTGAAAACCTGATGATCTTCCACAACAGCAGCCGCGGGTGATCCCTACAAAAAAAAAAAAAAAAAAAACATAATGTTCTTTAAAAGGACCCGATTGAGAAACTATCTTACAGATTCTTTGAGTACTGGTTCGTCAACCACAGTAATAATAGAGGTGGTTGGGATTCTTTGAGTTAGGGGCTCAGTTTCTTCTACAATACAAGGTTCGTAGTGACCCTTAAGGTGGGAGAAGAATTGTACTTGAGTTTCGGAAATAGACCCACATAGTTCACACTCGTAATGCGATCCATTAGATACCTAGAAATTATTTTTTGAATATATAATTTTGTTCAGTAGTTTAATTATTTTATATCTGTAGTTCAGGTTTGTCTCATCTAAAAAAAATACTAATACATAGTTTGAGAAGTTAAATTAGGCTTGAGAATTTCAAATCTAACCATGATCTAGTGGCTAGACGCCATTCATATGTGCGTGCAAATTTGTTTAGAAAATAAGTTAAAATAATAATACCAATTAATTGCACTCACAATAAACCGATTTACCCGCGGGGGACTTTCCGGACTTATGTTTAGATCAAAATTATTGAAATCCTCGGCTTTATCAAGATTTTTCAACTTTTTTGAAATTCGTTTCTTATGTGGAAGAACTTTCTTTGCAGTCGCCCCCAAAGGTCCCAGTAGATCAGGTGTCTCCTCTAAACGTTCTTTGCAGGCATCTTTTTTAAGCCATGTAGTTGTTGTTGTAGCTGATGTTGCTGGCAGACTTTGAAGTGGAGTCACATTCAAATCGGTACTGAGTACCTCCTGAATAGGTATGATTTGCTGGCTACAAAATAGTTTGAAATTTTGATCGTTCAATAAGTTGCTATGCAATGCCAGAAATTCGGAATCTATTATCTCTTTGTCGCTGTGATGAATGAGATGATCATTTGTGCTCTCCTGAAGTTGTAGAAAAATTAAGAGGAAAAATATTCCTTTCGTAAATTTTATCTTGCACTTACAACGACATTAATATTTGGTTGATTCCTGACGTGTCCTTGTCTATTGACAAATTGGAAAATTGTATGCAATTGTGCTTCGGAAGGAAACGATTCGCTAGAACCTAATGAATTTATTGGACAGTCGGTAGATGCCTGGCCAGAAGGATCGTGTTGTTCTTCGTCCATCAAATCAATCATGAAGCTGTTCGATATGGTATTACCAATGTATTCCGGCCCAAGTAGAGTCTAATTAATAAACAACAAAAGGAAATTATTTGTTTTCATGATTCGTATGTCGAATGCGCAAGGTACATGGTCAATGAATTCTTGATCTCTGCTGTGGATGTTCATGAATTGTAGATTTGAACTTTCGACCGACCCTCTCAGAACTCCTTGGGGATTTGTTCTTTTGATATCCATCTATAATTATATTTAATATACAAATTTCTAACTAAACCAAAATAAAATGCATACACTTTCGCAATTGTTTTCAAAATTGTCAAGAATCGTGGGATTAATGTGTTCCTCCATAATAATGGACATTCAGTTTGATGTTAAACAAATGAAGCAGATAATAATAAGCATATTTTTAGATATTTGTATTTATTTTTTATTTCAATTGCAACTTTTCCTATTATTTATTTAAACAATGCAAAATGCAAAAAAATTATGAACAAATTGACAACACAAATTTATTTTGTGATGACAGATTAGATTTTTTGCTTGACAGCAGCTGTCAATTTTGACATACTGGTTTGAACATTTGCTAAAAACTGTGCCTGCCAAACTGTATTTAACAGCCTTATGATATGCAAAACAAATTTTCGATGTTGATGTGTCGATTTGTTGGCCATGTAATCGCCTTTTTATGTTGCTTTCGTTTCAACCAATTCAGATTTCGGTGTCAGATCTTAAATTTTACTGGCAAAACGAACACAAAACGTGATTTTATTTTGTGTTATGATTGTATGAGTGCCTTTTTTAAAACGACACTGGGTAAAAGTCACTTTTCTTTGATGTACGTGCAAGTGCGTGTGAAAATCTGTGTAAATCTTGCTAAAAATCGAGATCTGCAAAATCGACTTCAGATCGACAAAAATTCGATTTTTTTGGTCGAAAGGAAAGGAAAAACTTGTCACAAATCAAAAAAATCAAAGAAAAATCGATTTTTTTGGTCGAAACGAAAACCACATTAGAAGAAAGTGACTATAGGACATGCCAATTATAACAGTTTTGATTTATAAAATTACTATTTAGGCGGCCCAACAGGGCCAGGGCCCTCCGCCGGTGGGCATACTTTAGGCACCCAGGGATTTTTTTCAAGTCACGTGAAGCGCATTAACGCACGCCCACTTTTAATTGTGAAAAACTGTTATAACTGTTATAAATTGGCATGTCTCTAATCTCGTACTTTATAAAGTTTTTCGCCATTAAAAGTGGGCAGTAAAACAGTACTTTTATAAACAAACTGTTATAATTGGCATGTCTTGAGTCACTTCCATTATAAAAACGACTTGAAATGAAATGTATTTAGTTCGGGAAGTAAACGAGTGGAAGCTAGACATGCCAATTATAACATTTTTGGATTATAAAAGTACGGTTTATGTTTTGCGGCCCCGCAGGGTCGGGGCCCTCCGCCGGTGGCAAACTTCAGACACACAGTTTGTTTTAAGTTGCGTGAAGTGTGATAATGCACGCCCACTCTTAATGGCTATAAACTGTTTTAAGTTAAAGTCTCGTAGGCACAGAGTGCCTACGTTCTGTAAAGCCGGAACCAGTGCCTACGTTCTGTAACTCTCGCATGGATAAAAGTGGTCGAGAAACGATGAAAAATGGAACAAAACTCATACGATTTGTTTCAATTTTCATAGTTTCTCAACTGATTTTCTCGATGCGAGAGTTAATTTATCGACACTCTTTATTTTTGTTTTTGTTTGCCGAGGGAAATTTTACTGCGCTGGCTATAAATTACCAATAAAACACAGCTATTGAATCCGTTCGTAATGGCAGTTCGTATGAGATTTTCTTCTGCGATGGATTCTGTGATAGTGTTTTTAAGGATTCGTAATAAGTTTCCGATTACGATGAAGATCGTGATAGGGGTGATTATTAACACGTTCTTTTTCTAACTAAAGTTAACTATGGTTGATGTGTCAAAAGTAAATTCATTACAGTCCACTAATGTCGAATTCCTTTCAACAAAAGAATCGATGCAACATAAATACACAAAATATTCTACAATAATTTCAGTCAATATAACTACGAAAATAATTAATTGCAGCTGTCCGGTGACACACACGCAATCACACATAAAAAAATTCGATTCTTTTACGAATTCGTTTCAATTGACAGAAAAAAATCGATTCGGTTTAGAAAAAATTTCATTTCTTTGTTGAAAGGGATTCGACTTAATAGCCGTGTTTTTTTGCAAGCCCGACGAGATTTGACTGAAAAAAACGACATCGGGGATTAGCGACGTCATTACTGAAACAAAATGGAGTTTCCATATAAACCATCGATAACAAGTATGCAATTCACGCCGGTAACACAGTTTTTCTCCGTGCTTAAGTTAAGCCCGAGAATTCTCCGCGCTTAGCTAAGGCCGAAGGGGATTAGTTGTTGTTGCATTTAACATGTAAATTGCATGACAGGACGTCGTTTTTTTCGATCGATTTCCTCGGGGCTTGCAAAAAAAAACACGGCTAATCTAAGTTACTTTCTGACACTTCAACCTTGAATTTAGGAACGACTTTATGACGTCATAAAGTTACTCAAAGTTACATTTCTGAATTCATGGAACTATGGAAGTTAACTATTGTTAACTTTAGTTAGAAAAAAAAACAGGTGAACCGTGAAAAATGTCAATTGATCTCCCCAACAATTAAGTCGTCAAAAAATTGCTTAAAGAAAATGCCTGGTCTTGAATCTAGAAAGTTTTCACAATTTGACACAAATTCATGTTTGGTAACTTAAAATCCAAATTTTAGACAGTATGTGAAATCTACTATTGTCCGAGATAAGTCTCCGGGTAGCGCATCTTTATTATAATAAATTATCTTCAATAATATCCGCTTCAAATTTGGCTTAAAAAAATAAGATGCAACACATTTTTATCTTAATTTTCTTACTAATTTTTATGGCGCTCTACATACTTTTCTTCTACGTTCTCAATAATTACTTCTGGAATTTCACTGAAATATCGAAATGATACCAATATTTTGGTGAATACTTTAACTTCTCTTGACGAAAGCTTTATTTTATGGACAAGACTGGAGACAGGCCAATTTATAACAATTATAACAGTTTTCACCATTATAAGTGGGCATGAGTTGACTCGCTTCGCGCGACTTGAAAAAAAAAATCTGGGTGCCTGAAGTATGCTCACCGGCAGAGGGCCCTGGCCCTGCGGGGCCGCATAAACAGGGGGCTTATTACATAAAACGAATATCGTTTGTAACTCCGCGTATTCGTTAAATTGCGATTAAATTTGTATTTTATAAACGAGTGCCTTCAGCTGTCGTATTGGCTGGCTTTCGTTTTAAGTTTGTTGTCAACATTGTATTTTAGTTTGGTTTTGTGTTGTTTTGAGTGAGGTAAGGAAAAATGTAAGAAAAATAATTAATGTAGTATGATTGCATTTTCGTTTTTTATAATCGCACTACGCGCTGACTTTGGTTTCCCTGGGCTTCGTTTTTTCTGCCGTGCGTTTCGTAATACATAATAAGAGTCCAGTACTTTTATAAACCAAAACTGTTATAATTGGCATGTCTAGTCACTTCCTTATTTTTTAAGTAGAGTGCTTCACACTATTTATCACCAATCCTTTAAAACCAAATTAAATTGCCAGCGGTTTTTTAAGAAGATTTCTTCTCTGCAAACCAATTTGCGACATTTCAAAAAATACTTCTTAGATTATTTATTTTGGTGGTTTTATTTTTAATTTATTAATTTTTGTAGCATTCTATGAAAAACACTTCAAAGTTCTCAAACTAACACTAAATTGCTGCATTTAAATGAAATTAAATTATAAAATCAATACATTCTTATAAAGTTGTCTATAGTATAGTAAATACTAAGTGGCGACCCTTTGTCGTAATTTAGTATAAAACATAGTTTGACCTTTATGCTCGCTAACCCACATAAACAAAATGTATTAATTTTCAATATAAATATCTATAATAGTTTTTTTTTTTTTTTTTTTGAAATTCATATTATTTAAATAGAGCCTTATTTAAAAAAAAAAAAACAAATGGAAATTAAGTTTGCTAATCTTTGCGTGGCCTGCGCTTTCGAGTACCTTCGGCGGCTGGTGGCGTTGTTCGTTCCTATAATGAAATTAATATGGTTTTTTTTAGTAAAATTGGATTTAAATACATTTTGTATTTTATTTCTACTTCAGTCTCTTGGGCAGCTTCGGAACTTGGCTTCCCAGCTCCCTCTTCTCTCTCTACAACGAGCTCCTCCTGTTCTTCTTCACTACTAACCGCACTATTAGGCGGTGTTGGTTCTGATGTGTTTTTAACTTCTAAATCAGCCTTCTTCACTTTGGGACTAGATGGTTTCTTGCTTTCTTCAGCTTGGCTTTGGTTATCCTTAGGTTCCTCATCGTCGTCTGGAGTGACTTCATCGGTTTTTTTCTTTTCTCCAGACTTCTTTTTGTACAAAAGTTATTTAAATTGAATAATAAATCTAGACCAAAATCCGTGAGTAACCACAAAAGCAAATTTTAGTACCTTCTTCGAGCCACTAATGAGTCTATACAAGGAAAATACTAGCGGTGTTCCTAGCAGAACAATACTTATTTGCCAAAGCCAAGGATTGTCATTCAAATACTGCATCATTTTGTTCAAAAATGTCTCCTAATAAATTTGTGCAGAAAGGAAATATAAGTTCATACAAAAAATTAGCGTTTCTACATATACAAAGTAAATAAAAGTAAAAATAAAATAAAAAATTAAAGCACGTGAAAAGCTCAATTTTAGGGGACATGAATATTTGCGTATGTTTATTTCTGTACCTCTTCTTTTACTCGCTTTGAAAGGTAGTAAAAATAGCAAACGAATGGTATTGCTAGATAACAGAAATACAAAGCCCACCATCCGGGTTTGTAATTTATTCGTCGCAGAATTCGGTGAAACAAAGTTTTCTTTTCGCAAAAAATGTTGTATTTCTTTTTTTTCTTTCTGAATAATATATATACTTTGGCAGTTTACTTACCGATTCTTTATCAATGTACTTTCTTTTTATGTCGAAGGTTTTAGAAGCAAAATCCTTTGCCACTTCAATATCATCTGTTATGACCAAGTTGTCAAACAAAATATCGCTCGACATTGACCAGAGTTCAATTCCTACCGCTGACTGTAGTAAAGAATTAACATTAGAGATTCAATTTAAAAGTAAATTGAAATTACTTACAATCGCAGTCATTGCAAAGGGATTGAGATCTTCAAAGAAATCGGGGTTGGCAATCCGGCGTGGACTCCATTTGCCTTGGTAGTTTGGATTGTCTATCAAAGGTGCACGCCATTTGCCTTTGAATTGTTTGTTCTGAACAAGTGGTGCTTTCCATGGCCCGCAACCGACGGCTTTCTCACACACAGGATTATCCACCAGCGGAGCCTCCCAATCACCATCAATTTCTGTATCCCAGTCTTCAGGCTTGAGTGCATTAGCATCGGGAATCATTTCTGGCTCGTCATCCAACCAACCGTCGGGTTTAGCTGCTGAAGGATCGGGTATTTGTGGTGGTGCATCTTCATCCCAATCATTTGGCTTTTCTGCATCTGGATCGGGGATCTTTAAATAAAAAAATAATATATTATTAAGATAACACAGATTTAAATGTCATTCTTTGATTAAACCTTTTCACGTTCATCCCATCCATCTGGTTTTTGATCAGCTGGGTCATCGATTTCTCTGGGTGGATTAACAGCTGGATTGAAATCGTTAAGTAGTGAGCCTTCGTTAATAACTTTATGGTCAACGCTTATTTGGAATGTATTGTCTGGCTTCACAATTAATTGGTACAAATGTGGTAGTTTATCTTTGAAAGGCTCTTCTAAGCGTTCCCTGTCGGTGAGATATCAAAAAATTTCAATTAAATATGTACAATTCTACAAAACACATCTAAAATAACTTATTCTAACAATTAGAACATTGAAAAATCAATATGTTTTTCATTACTTGGGTTTGCGGCAGTGTTTCTCTTCTATTGAACCATTAATTGGATTAACGTGACGGAAAATGAAATGCAATTTGATGTCATTTCCACACTTGTCTGGGCCGAACATGATAGTGTATGGGGTCTTGTCATTGAACTGTATAATGATTAGGTAATGAAATTTTGTAGCTGTGGGTAATTTTGTGGCAAATGCAAAATTCATGTATGAATTTAGTTCTTTACCTTTTTAAGATCTTCGGTATTTTTTCCTGAAGATAATAGCTTTATGTATGAACCACCACATTCTTGACCCTCCTGTTTAAAATCAAGCTTGTTAGGTCTGTTTTTTTTTTTTTTTAAATAAAATTGAAAGAAAATCATACCTGCATTGTGACTTCATATTGAACCACTAGTGGTTTATCTTCAAACTTGAAGGGTTTACTTAAAGGTGATGAGATTGCAGCATGTTTGGCTTTTGATTTTAGAACAAGTCCAATATCATTTTTCCAAACAATCCTTTGAGGTAATTCGAACTTCCATATGCCGTCGTATTTTGCTATTTCTTCAGCAATATCATCTTTCTTTGCTTGAGATCGAGTCCATGATTTTTCAGAATTTTGCTCATCGTCAAAGTGATCAACGAAATAAAATTTACTGGCATCATATTTTGGACTTTCATAAATGATTTCTTCATCTACGGTCTCGACGGTGGCGATATCGTCATCCTAAAGGAACAAAAATTATCCATTCATCTATTTGTAATTTAACAAATTTAAAAGAATTGTTTCTGTTGAATTTTTCTTTGGTATATTTTATGTTTAAAAGCGGTGGATGACATTAAGGTTAAGTGGTCTTAAGTAACGTAACAATTTTTAACGTACGAGTACGTTTCAAAGTTAATTAGCCTTTAATGTTTTATTATTTTTGTTTCTAATTCAATATGGGGGTAAGTTTCGTAAAAGCTTTCTACGTCCTTAGTTGCTCTATTTATGAATAAAAAAACTCCCTATTCAACAAATTTAGAAACTTGTTACTCCAAATCAAGTAAAATTAAAGTTTATTAGCACATATTTCCATATTTTAAGAGTTAGGAATTTCTCAAACATACCTTGTTGGAAACACCACTTTTGAAATTCGAAATGTTTAGGTGAAGGCACACCTATCAATGTGAATAACTGGGCAAAGGGGGGAAACTATGGTGGATAGACTAAATTCCATCTTCTGTATAGTGTACTATATATAGTCGTGTGTTCAATAAAACACTGAATATGTTAAGTATATGTACATACCACACTTGTGACGACACTTGGGTTGGTGTAATCAAATGTGAGGATTGTGAACTGGGGGGTCATTCCGTAATTCGATTATCGCCACAGGATATCGTTTTGACGACAGCTTTGAATCACGTAAAAGCAATAATCACTATCGACTGAAAGATATCGTCTTGACGATCGAAAATTTGCTCTCCGTAACTCAAAAATCATCAAAACGTGATCCTTAAATCGTTAGCATTTGAACGATACCTATTAAGCTATCGTCTTGTGTCGTCTTTTTTGTTTTTGTAAGCAATTTATGCATTTTACCATATGTAGGGTTTTTCAATAAGTGCGGGTAGATATTTTCGGTTGATCCTGGGTTTCGTTGACGCAAAGGCGTTGGCTCATTGTCCACTGAATTGGTCGACTCAAATTTGGGCACCAAACTATGGATAATAGAAATGGAAAGACAACCATGTAAACCGTAAAATGGGCGCAACGCACGTATCGTTGCCTTAAAGATTTATATACTAAAGTTCTTTCAATTGGACGTGTCGTTCAATCGTGTAACTCGCCATGGTGATTTGGCATCAGTAAATAATAAACAAAAGATTTAATAGATGTCACCGTCAAAATCTGCCCGCTGCAATTGAAAACCCTTTAATTAATTATATGTAGTTTGAAGGATAGGTGGATAACCGATTTGTTTAGGCGACATCACGTTTTGCCCGCACTTTTCTTCACTTCTTCTAAATAAAAATTGATATTTTTTGGGCGTTACTGACAAAAATAAATTACAGAATTGTCATTAATGATAATGATTGAAAAGTCAATCCTTCTCAAACTGTGATTTATAATAAATAATAATTGACGAGACGATAGTGATTGTGTTACGTGAAGCAATTGATGACGATAACGTGCACGATTATCGTTTAGACGATTATCGTTTTAAAAATTATGGAATGACCCCCCTGGTGTCTGCTTCGATTTTTGTTTCGAACACAGGTATCAATAATATTTCGGTGTCGTTATAACAGGTTGTGTGTGTAGCGGAATAAGTTTTTGTTGGCATTACACCAGTGTATACATTAGTGTTTATGCAACAAATACAAAGACCAAAAGAGCAGCAAGAAGTTCCGACTGCCGACTAATTAGACAAAACAAAAAATGTTGAAAATACTTCCGAAATAAACAAAACACACTTGCTTCAATATCCGACGAGAGGACGAGACGAGTGGGTGACAAGATTCGCTGTCATCTTTTTCTAGTTATAATACGTCCCCTAATTCAGATTGCGTTGAGCTTCTTGACAAGTGCTATGAAAATCAATAAAATTTAAACAAAAAACATTCAAAACAATAAATTATGAACAACATACATATGTACATACATATGTACATACATTATTTGTTCGTTTCAATTTATAATGTTTTTTCTTTAAAACCTTAAAATTATGGCTCTACCTAACCAACGCGAAATATGTCGAACTACGACGAAACTTTGGCTTGTCAGAATAAATTTGTATGCCGATAGATGAGAGTACCCACAATAAAGCTTTAAAGTTCAGAGACGACGACGAAACTACCGCGAATCATTCGTTGTTGACAATGTTTTTATCGTCGGTTTTGGAGGTCATATTTTTTTATTCGTTGTCAAATGTCATTTTTCTTTGAATTTTGTTAAAATGGCGTTAGTCGCAAATTTAACACTCATTAAAAAAATATATCTGATTTTATATGATTTGCCTCGCGCGGGTGGGAATGGCTTGACTGCTAACTTAGACGTGTGGGTTGGAGCCCTACTCTAGGCAGCATTCTTTTCTTATTTATAAAACTGGACGCCACCCGTGGGATTCCATGAGACAATCAATACCTTATTTCTCAGTCCACTGTGCCAACAAATATTCTCTCCTATCCTTCTATTCCTTCTTGCTAGTGCCGTGCAATTCAGGTTGCATTTAAAAGACCTTAGGTCTTACAGGCATATAGTTAAAATTATTATTATTACAAAAATTGTATTGTATTATTACGAAAATTGTAGCTTTGGTCCAAAGCCATTCTGTATGGAAAAAAAAGGGACGAGACAGTTTATAACAGTTTTTCGGCATGTGTTGAAACGGCCAGCACTGTCTTCCGATCTCAATACTCTTGAAAACTTGTGATGTTAAGAAGTTTTTTGCTTGTTGCTAAAAAACTAGTAATAAAGCCATTGTTACGCTGTACAACAAACGCGAGGGTCGATACCCGTTGTTTAACGTTTTGTACTATCATAAAGTGGACTACTTTTATTTTGATCGCAGCACATGACAGGTTTAGTGGAATTTCAAATAATATTGAATATTCTATTATAATACTAAATATAAGACAATTATGCTGTTTTTTTTTTTAATTTAAAATAATAAATAGTTTCGGCTGTCACAGACGTTTGTTTTCGAGTTTAGCGAGCGCAGTTTAATTGCCGTTTAGTCAGATACACCTCATACGTTTTTATGCTATTAATATTTTGCTGCGTCGTGAAGTCCTGTAGACGTCGAATGCGGTGTTAAATTTACGGATAAAAGAACATAGCTCTCTGTTATCAACAACAAGAGGATCCCCTTATTTAAAAAAAAAAAAAAAAACTACGTCATATTTCCATCTGTTCGAAGTTCTTTGTAACCGAAAATGACAATAACACAAATACCACCTACCCTTATTTTGTGCCATGAATGATACGCTGATGCAATTTTAATGTAATTAACGAATACAACTTTTCTTCACACAACATTACATTTCTATAATGCGGGTGGGTTTAGTTTGCTTATCAGAAAAAATGACTTCATCTATAAAACTTAAAAAATAAGTACCTATTCCCAAACCTAGATTTAATTACTCATATATTCCACATGGATAAAAATTACCACGTTTTTTCTTAAATTAAATAAGAGTGATACACTATATTATTGAGGAACAAACTAGGTTTCTCTGCAAAGATTGAAAAAATGGAAATCTAGTATAAGGGCTGTACCGAAAAGTGTAGTATCTCTTAAGTTAGGTATGTTTTATCACTGATTCACTATCTTTTATAAGATTAGCAGATAAATAAAAGGAATTATTTGAGTTCTCGATAAAATAATCTTTAAACAAACAACGAGAACAAAAATACACGAAGCATCTTCTTAAAACTTACCTGATTTTCTTCCGAATCAACTGAGACTCCATCATCAAATTCTTGTTCAGTGCAAATAGCGAAATTCAATAGTAAAAGAACAGATATTATTCCCAAATATTTCCGTCTCATCGTGTTGCTGCACACAATCTGCAAATTTAAACATAAATATTAAATTAATAAGACTTAAAAAAATTTTAAATAACAAGTAGACAACAGCATTCATAGGAAAAAAACACGTACCCTCCCTGCGTTTTCCTGATTAGTTGATTAATTTTATTAGGGTCGATCACACGGTGACGGTCTTTCTCCCAATTGATGAAAAAAAATTTTCCGTGCGACTCCCTGGAAGAAGTTCAGTTAAATAATGAGGAAAATATAGTTTCGTAGGTATAACTTGAATATAGTAAGTATCTTTTATAAATATTTTATTTACTACTTATAAGCTTTCAAATAAAATTAAAACTTTACTTTGAGCAATTTCTTTAATTTAATTTGCGAGGAACACGACACAGAATTCAGAACACTTCAGTCAAGTCAATTATCATAATTTGCCCGTTTGCCGATTAAACGTGTTTGAAGTGTTGGCCAACCTGATTTCGAGGCTCGGAGGTTTGTTTGATCAATGATTGGACTGTTCCATACGTTATGCATTCGAGTTTATTTTCCCTTTCACACGAGGAAACTGACTTTACTGCAACTTTAAGATTTTAGGATAGTAGGATACGGAGATGGGGAGTTTACAAACTCACCCCAGTATACCATTTGAGCAGCTTTGTTTGACATCCCTTTTCTCACTTCACTTCACAAGCAAAAAAAATTAATGTGGAAACTACTGAAAATCACTTGTCCTGGATTTACGCGACTGACAAATTGGCAGTAGTCTGGCAGTTAACTGTCAGATGAATGGACAAATTCATTCTTTTGTCACAAAAAACTGCCAATTTGTCAGTCATTTAAATCTAGCATATAAGGTATATGGAAATGTGAATTTTTTTTCTGTGATGGAAGCAAAAAGACCTGGTCATTTATGTGGTTTTCATTTCAACCACTTCAGATTTGGGTGTCAGATCTTAAATCTTTAGTGGCAAATAGAACATAAAACGTGATTTTAGTTTGTTTTGTAATTGTATGAGTGCCACTTTTGAAACAACACTGATGTCACTTTTCTTTGATGTGTGTGCAAGAGCGTGTGAAAATCTGTGTTAAATCTTGCTAAAAATTGAGATCTGAAAAATCTACTTCCTACAAAAATTCGATTTTTTTGGAAAGGAAAGAAAAAAACTAATCACAAATAAAAAAAAAAAATCGAATTATTTTGGTCGAAACGAAAACCACATTACAATGCCCTACAAAAACAAACAAATCCTGTTCGAGTATCGAAATACTTAATTTTCACAAAACACCTGACATTTGTTATTTCTTATCTTTTTTTTATTTTATGGACAAACAAATAAATGATGTCGTCGATTGAACTTAATATTTTATCACTCAACGTATGGTAAAGAATAAACAATTATTGAAATAAATAAATAACTTATTAAAGTAACACAACTACAGGGGAATACCATACGTATCAGATGATCGAGAGGCACGAATAAATTCTATCAGCACTGAGCTGTCTAGTGGCAAGTACGACATCGTTAGCCTGCAAGAAGTTTGGTCACAACAAGATTACAATTCCATTAAACAGAAGCTCGAGACTGTTCTTCCATTCTCTCATTACTTTTACAGGTTTCTAGCTTATTCTAAATTTTGCGAAAATACATTTATATGTACTTTTTTAAAGTGGGGTCATGGGAGCTGGACTATGTATTCTTTCTAAATATCCCATAATAGGAGCTCTGTTTCATGCTTGGTCAGTTAATGGATACTTTCACCGAATTCAACATGCTGATTGGTTTGGTGGAAAGGGTGTTGGGCTTTGCAAGATTCTGGTCGATGGACATCTCATACATTTTTACAATGCACATGTAAGATAGATTTATTTATTTTTTTGGAAATTAAATGTTCAATGTTTTTGCATACCATAGTTACATGCAGAATATGATGTCGAGAATGACGAATACAAGACTCATCGGGTGATTCAGGCCTTTGATACAGCTCAATTCATTGAAGAAACTCGTGGTAATTCTATTTTACAAATATTAGCCGGAGACTTAAATACACAACCTCAAGATATTTCCTACAAGTAAGTTAAGCAATGTCTATTGAAAATTTCTATTTTAAACAATATCGAAAATTATTTTAGAGTTTTACTGTTTACCTCAAAAATGATTGACTCTTGTTCGGAAGAGAATATTGGCACAAACGAGTGCCAGCACAACTCATACACATCAAAGAAGCTGGGTGAAAAAAATCCAATAGGAATTCGCATTGATCACATTTTCATACGAAGTTCGGAGGTATATGATACACATATTGTCGAATACTCGCTCCCACTGCCTGAGCGAATTCCAGGCATGAAAATTAGCTATTCCGATCATGAGGCCGTGATGACCAAACTAAAAATGACTTCCAAACAATGCTCAAGCGATAAATTGGATGATATGAGCGACTATTGCCAAAGGCCAATAGAGGTATCCCAGATGAAGACAATTGCAGTTCTTCAAGAGTGTGTGCATTTGTGTGAAACAAGCTTACACAAACTGAAAACCGATCGCATTCTGTACTTTAGCATAGCGATTTTTGTTACGTTTTTACTGTTGGCATTGGTTGACTATTCTGTCCCGGTTGGATTCAAAACATTGTATTTATTGTTGAAGTTTATACTTTTCGGAATTGTCTTATTTGCATTGTTTATGGGATCCTTATGGAACTATATAGAGCAGAATGGCATTCTTTCGGGGAAAACTTCTATGGAAATTAAGTTACGGAGGTTAGAACAGTTGGAATTAGAACTTAATTGATTTTTCAAACAAAATATTCCATAACGAATAAGTAAATAAAATATTTCTTCAGTGCTCTACAAACAAAAAAATGTTTTTCATTACTGTGGAAGTGGCACTTAAAATTTAAATTTAGCGGAGATACTGATTGTGGACTTGATTTAACAACTACATGTGTTTATAAAATGTTATTTGTATTGTTAACGGTTATTTGCAATCAGTTCTTAAGGCAAAATATATATCCTTTCAAAGATGCCTCAATCAAAACCAATGGATGCAACAGCTAAACTTACAGTTTCGGGTAAACCGTTCTCAGTAATCTTTTCTTAATATAATACATTATTTTTATGAATATGAAGCGTTAAGGCTCTCCCAAACCAACGCGAATACTTCCGAACGACGACGAAACTTTCGCCTGTATTAATTTATTTACATGGAGATTAATTTAAGCACCCACACTGGCGCTTCTCGAAACTTTAACTTTAATAAAACCCTTAAATGCTAATGCTAATTTGCATGTTTTTTTCCAAACTTTTTAGAACTTAAAAGAAATATGAATTTGCCTAAGATGTTGGCAAAAACTCCAGGTTCAGCATGTATACTGGAATAAATGGAAAAATGAGAAAAATACACGGCTTATTCCAACAAAATTAACCTGCTCACAAATTTTTTTTAAATTTATATACAATAGCATTTTATTTTCCTAAAAATATTCAGATCATTAAATAATGCTAATACATTTGATACACATAAAATACATTTATATAATTTGTTCAGCTAAGTATAAAAAATCAACTTCGATTCAAAATAAATTCACATGAGTCTTAAATAATTTTTTTTTTTTTTGTTTTAACTTAATTCGTTATGTAGTCCTGAAAGAAAGATTAAATATATTGTTGTTTAAACGTATGTATATCTGGAGAAACAAGAGGCTACGTTTTTTTTTACCAGACACCAATAAAGTAACGAGTACAGCCACCACGAGATAGAACAATAATTTATATTAAATAAAATGGCAAAAAGTATTTAGAGCGCTCCAGCAACGCAGTCAATTCCAAGCCTAGAGAAACTATATAATAAAATTTGATTAGTGCGACATGGACTATAATGTTAGTAGCACGAGATGAAGTGAAGAAAAACACATCAGTACGTTAAGTCATCGTGTAACAATGTACTTAAAATGAAAGGAATGCAATACATATTCTACAACCTGATGTGTCCGATCAAATCGGGGAATGATAAACAACAACGAGAATGTACACATTTCGGTTAGTCTTTGGCAATATTATATATAAGAAGATGAGAGGGTGTTAAACAAAATATAAAGCCCACACAATTAATGTACAAAATAAAAGTATAAACAAAATTATGCTGAGCATAAATTAGGTCTACTATGATGATCACTGTGGCCACACGTACCCTCAAAATAGCGAAGAATATTCAAGCCTTCGGATTACCCATATTATACATAATTCGATCTTTTTCGACACCCCGCACATCGATGCCGAGCATCTCGTCGGTGGGAGTGCTCAACCAGTCAGAGTTATTGCTATCGGATTTTTTAATAGTACCACCACCGCTGTTTGCATTTGAAATGGAGTCGCTTTTTGAGGAGCTGTCGTTTCGGGTGGTCGTGTTCGAGTCAGTGTTTGAACCACCTCCGTTCTTACGGGCTTGAAGAAAATTACCCGAAGTGGGTGCCCCGTAGTGTGGTGAGTATTCTTTTATTTCGTCTCTCTTATTGATATTAATAGCAAAATTCGATGAAGGGGCTTCAGGAGCAGCTGATGTCGAAGGCGCTTGAAGAAGATTATCTGTAGCTCCATAGCGATTTTTGGTTACCATCGGATTACTAAATGACTTTCTATTACCTGTATCGCTGTCTGTCTTAACTATTCCAGCCGCCATTAAGTAGTCCGATTCACTGCTGGATCGCCGACCTCGCGAAAGCGGTTGGTAAGTAGTTCGTCCATGAAAAGTCCTGCTAATTGAGCCTGTCACATATCCAATATGCTCAGTCACATCCTCCTGCATGTCCGAAATGTCAATCATGGACAAGCAGGCACTTAACCAATTAATGCTAGGATTGTTCCAATATTGTGGTGAGTTTGTATGGAACGGTTGATGGGGAAAACTATAAATATGTGCAACAGCTGCAATGAACATTTCTATACAAATTAGAAAATTCTGCAAAAAAAAAAAAAAAACAATCATATTGAGCAATGAAAATAGAAAAGAATTTTATATTTAGCAAGGCAAATTTTACCTGCAGCATCAATGCTAAATTTTTCGTATCTCCAAGATCTGTTGAATTTCCAAAAATTTTTTGAAAGAATCCATAATAGACCATAACATTTAATAAGACCCCTTGACTATACAAATAAAAGATGGGATAGAATAAAACATTATGGTTAGCATTTAAAAAAATGCAACTTACAAGAACGAAAAAAATACAACCGCTTTTATACATAAAAACTTAGGAATTGGTTTCATTGGCTTTAAGTCCTCCTTCAAACAAAAAAAGAACAAAGAATTAAGTTTCTGATTCGAAGTTTATTTTAAATTAAATTTATTATACGAACCTTATTGGCTTTATAGAAAAGAACCAAACAGTACATAGCAACAAACTGAGAAATGTTGTTAATGAAGACAATGTAAGGGAATGCAACGTCACCAGAAAATGTGCCTTCTCCATAAACACCGCATAGTTCACATATGCTGAGAAAGAGTACGGAATTTTATTATTAATTTTTACACAAAGGCAATGGAGAGAAGCAGAGGAAATTATATTTGTTTTTTTTTCTTTACTAAAAATGTGTTATAGTGACAATATTGAGTCCTTAATACATTATGTATATAAATTTTAATTTAAGAATGAAAAGCATATTCATTGCGTAAGCACTTCGTTCGAGAGATTATAGTAACTCAACAAATAAATAAGATATATGCATATAGAGATAGACAAAAATGACTCTGTAAGAGTTGAAATGTCTCTTTCAATTTTATTTCTAATTTTGTTTCAATAAATATGTTTTTGAAAAAAAAAAACAAAACCCTAAACGCTGAACAAAACATACACTGAATAAAACAAACTCTGATTAAAAGATATGTTTCTTTTTCAAAATGATTGTAGTAATAATTGTTGCCAGTATTGTTTAAAAAAAGTTTTAAAGTCTTAAATTAAAAATGTGACAGAATAAATGAGTACAAATGATTAAATTTGGTAGATTTAAACAAAAGCGGTCACTGTGATTTACGCAATTATTTTTTGAATAAATTACTCATAATTTTGGGTACGTGTCTATAAAATCTACTTAAATCCTTCACTCTAGTGATCAGTACCTATCTTCCTATTTCGTTTTTCCCTCCTTTCCGAATATGGGCTATAATAACATTACTTTTATTTCAAGATTATTGTTTCTAATACCTATTAAGATTTTTAAAACTTATCAGACTTCAAATTCGTTGGAGAGAATTCTTATAGGTACTTCACATTCCTCACATGAAGATAACAACCAAGCATGTTGTAATTGGATCATGTATTATTGTGAGTTGAGAGGGATTTCATCTCAATTATTATCAGCAAGACAAAATTTTGAATTAGTAACCTATTACCTAATTTCAAAATCTTATCGGTAAATAAGCTATTTCCATAGAAAATGAATTGACATTGAAATCGAATCTACAGAAATTTAATCTTTATAGAATAAATAACAAATTGAAGCTTGTGATCCAATTTCATGGGAAAAATAAGAACTATAATAAGAGAAAGGAATACTCACACGGAAATAAAAGTTGTTATGGGCCTTACAACCGTGTACTGCAATATACCGTGTTTGCAGTTATGTATAAATTCCCTGCCCATTTCCCAAGGACGCATACAACACAAAGGAAAGATGTGGCTCACTTGAGGCTTAATCTCCATGGTTGCTTCCAAGTCCATAACCAAATTTAAGTAGTTGAGCAAGTAAACTAAGAAATTGTATATGACATAGGCTTCGTAACATTCACGTAATGAGTCAACATAGATCGAGTGTTCTGGGAATAACAAACCCAACCACTAAAAAATCATAAATTAAAAAGCAATTGATTACTATTTTGCAAACAATGAAACCAAATAAAATATTATATTACAGCATTTAAAGCATAAATAGGCACCATCCATACAATACGAATGATGTGTTTTTGTAAAATTGGCTTCGTAAAATGAATGACATGTTGAATTATGTGCCAAATCGAGATAGGCACTGCAGACAAGACAAACAATCCACCAATTAATATCAACTGATCCTTGCGTGAGAAACCATCTTTCACAGAATTAACTATCAGCAGTGGAACAACGATTATGGCAAATATCACATATGTTACAATGAGCAGCGGACGAATCCAGATTCGCCATTCCTTGCAAAAATGACGAACGTTTAGTTTACACATTTTTTGCTGTTTAATGATGGTTCTTTGGCAATTTTCATGCTTTCTTCGGAAACTTCAAATATGGTGTGGGCGTTTTGCTGATATGAATAATTAAAAAATCTGGAGTTATTGGTTATTTCTTTCTATTTGGGAATTACTAAAATAAGTGAAAAAAATTAGATAAACTACTTTCTTTTCTTTTTCTCTGTTTACTACGTTATGTCAAAAATAAAAAGTTGCTGTTTCGATAGCAGCAGATGCTCGAGTATCGAGTGTAATTTTTATAGAACAGTGCTGCCAGGAAGGCCTTGTGTACATATCATCGGTGTTCGTGGAACTTAACTAGATTTACATTGCGTGATTTTTCCAGAACTCGGGTGAAATGTGTACACTGAACTATTTTCCCCATGAGATTTTTGTCGTTGTTCTCTTAACTTTTCATTGCTGTCGCCTTCATTTTCCACTCAGACTTAAGCCAGAACCATGTCTCGTGTGGTGTGGTATGGAGTCATGTGTCGCTATCGCACTAATGTTTTTCATATGCGTAGAGCCATATTTGTATCGTGTGATGTGTTATGTCGAAATCTATGAAATACATTGAAATGACTGCTACACACCACATGAGAGTAGTGTGGTTCGTTCTTTACTCACGCCATAAAATAAACGTCTCATTAACACTAACTATATACAGGAGACTGTAAAGAAGTTCAAAGAAAACCAAAAACAGAATGAAAACACAGCTGATGCAACAACAACCCAACATATCTGAAAATAGATGGATAGCCTACCAAAATTATTTTAATTTCAGTTTCAAATTATGGAAATTCGGTAGAAAATTGTGAGTCCATTCCATAACTGCTGATAACACGCACACAACAATCGTTGAGCGTTGTAACTAGCCGCTAGTTCTCCACCCGCTGTGGCACCAACAAATTTATTATTTTTTCTAATTATAAAATAAATTGGCAGCACTTAATTTTCCGATACTCGTCGATGTACCAAACGATTTTCGATTTATGCCGTCGCAGAAAACGATAGTGTGCTGTCAGAAAAAAAATGAAAACTGGTAGTCGATGGAACGATAGTTCACTGATTGATAAATACTAGTAATCGATTAAATTGATAAAAAGACCGTTTAATTTGGATAATTTCAAAGTGCTAAAATTGAATATCAATATCTGATAGAAAAAATGTATTCCCGGAAAAAGAAATCCAAGCGAGATGAAGAAGAATTAACGTACTCTAAAATCCATGTTCCCAAAATGAAAAGTATCTTTTGGAAGTATTTTGGTTATCCCGCCGATGAACACAATGCAATAATAACGAAACACAAAGTTATATGCACTATTTGCAAAACCGTTCTTACGAACCACTACAATACCACAAATATCCGAGCTCATATTCAATCTACTCACAAAACATTATTTTCTCAACTTGTTACCACACACGGTATAAGCATTCCACCAAGAAAAGTAAACAGCAGCCAAAAAAAGCCTTTGAAATCAGAAGCGATACATTTTTTGGATGATACCATTCACCAATCAGGTCGTCGTTCAGCGAAACAGTTAAAAGTGGATTATAGCGACTCGTCATTTATCGAGGAGGACTCAATCCATATGCCGCTAACCTACGAAGACACAGAAGACGAACCAGCGATATCAACTATTCAAGAAGTATCGAATGTAATATTCAATGAGACATTGGCCGATGTAAATAACACCAATTTAACAACAAATGGATGTGAAAGTCAAAAAGTGCTTCCTCCTCTTAATATAACTGTCGACATAAATCCCATTCAAGTTAATTATAATATTGAAGAAGCCTTGACAAAAGTGATCATTGCAGATCTTCTCAATGTCTCTGCAATATATAACTGTGGAATGAAGGGATTTATTACGAGCTTTCTAAGCAATCAGATCTTGCCAACGCTAAGTAAGGTATGATTCCTGAGATTATTTAAAAAAATGTGATCTTTGTAAAATAAAAGTATGTTTTGTTAGGAGTTACAGAAACTTATTATAGGTATATGTACATAGGTACTTATTTACGTGAGCTAAATAAACTCTAATTTTAGCCGGGATTATTTCTCTTGAGAGTGTACTTCATTTATAATCTATCGAAGTACGAACGACACTGACAATAAATATCTAAAACACTTCTTTTCATTTAATTTTTAAGCAAGATAACTACAATGCCTTATGCATTCCTTAATGAAATGGCTACAGCATTCGTAGGTAACCGGTCTCCTAACACTAAAAAAATGTGTTTATTATTTAGATTTAAGGAATTTCACTATTTCAGTTCACGTACTTAAATGCCTTTTTCAACCCAAACTAGCAGATTTAAGAAATACATATGTACATACATACCT
Source organism: Leucozona laternaria (assembly GCA_932273885.2). Lineage (NCBI taxonomy): Eukaryota > Metazoa > Arthropoda > Insecta > Diptera > Syrphidae > Leucozona > Leucozona laternaria. The sequence goes on along the minus strand of OW026368.1, from coordinate 112,330,272 downwards.
CCCAAAAGACCATTTATTTGTACTCATTATCCACTAAACTTACAATTATATATTTGTTTCCAGATGGAGAATTTGATCGAAAATCTTCACAGAAATAAATTTGAAAAATTAAAAGACCGTATAAAAGTCCATTCACAAGTCAAGTCGTATTCATTAAGTTTTGACGTGTGGATTAATATTGAAGGCAGAAAATTTGTTTCAATATATTACAATCATGTATCTGAGGAATTTGAAGATCAATTCTGTGACAATATATACATGACCATAGAACTTAATAGTTACACATCATTCGAACCGATTTTTCAAGGATTTAATTTGCAAAACTGTTCGGCAGCGATAATTAACAATAACCACGAAATAATCAATACATTTTTATCCAGTAGTGGTACGAATTTTACCCATACATAAAATTTATTTGTATTTCTAACAGTCTATTTTTTATAGACATTCCGATAGTGCATTGTTTTTCATATATTATCAATAATTGCCTCTCAAAAGTCTTCGAAATTATGGAAATAGATTCGGTTTTCATTGAGATAACAGATCTTATGGCTCGGCATGCTTCTGAAATAACTTCCGAGGTAAGTGCTTTATATTTTTTTTTTATTAAATAATTAACTAAAGTAGACTGATGGAAAATAATTGATACATAGGAAATTGAAATACCATCAACTTGTCAAGAATTTCCTATATCAAAACTCCATGTGCTGAGATTTTTTTGTGAAAGCATTTCCTGGCCTGAGGATATGGATTTACTCCTAACAAAATCTAAACAAATTCTAGATATACTTTCCCCGCTTGAGGTAAGATAAAATTTATGTTTGATTGATTTGATTTTTCATTATTGTCTTCAGATAACGCTTGACACGTTGAGAGAAGAAGATATACCTCTCAGTAGTTTGTTTTTGCCGTTTGCACAAAAAATTGTTGAAAAACACTACGTTTGTAGCGAGTTTGATGATATATTAATACGCGAAATTAAAGAGAGTATAGTAAACGAGTTCAAAAGAAGGTAAGCTTAAATAAAAAGGAAATGAATTTAATCTAAACAGAATAACTAAACAGAAAATTAGTGTATGTTTGAATAATCTTTTAACAGTAACGGCTATGCTAGATCCAAGGTTTCATAAATTTATCTCATTGAAAAATACGAACAGCTGTTTGAATGCTTTGGAAAAAAAATATCGTCAAATGGGAAAGCAACGAAGTAGTGTAAACAAATTTGAACCTGCTAAGGAAGAACCACAAAAGAATTCGAGAAAATCACGTATGGAATAAGTTAAAAAATTATTGTTTTCATTTTACTTTTACTTTTAATTCCCTACAGATCTGAAGATGTTTTTTGTTGATTGCTTAGAAGACACAACGGCAAAAAGTTTTAAGAATGAAAATTTCATTGAAACCGATTTGCGACGGTATCGGGACGAAGCATTTGCCAGTCTAGAAGAATCGCCTATAAAATGGTGGAACCAGTGGGGTAATTCTTATGGCAGTTTGCGGCATTTATCGGAAGCTTATTGTTGTATTTTGGGCTTCGTAAATCTCAGCTTTAAGGCGCCTATTAAAGATCAAATAAATAATTACAGAAGAAGGCTAGCTCTGACAGGAAAATTTATTGATCAGATTATATTCTTGAATAAACATCAATAAACAAATTTATAAATGGATATTCGTTTCAAAAGCCCAACTATTTTTATCATAAATGGAACTAGATCATCTGGTACACTCCGTTTGACTTTGGGAGCCAATTTTCGTTTAACTTTAGAATTAAACTTTAATTAAACCATTCGCTAATATGGGACAATCCTTTTACAAAATGAAATATAATGAACATGTTGTAAAAAATAACTTCTGCATTAAGTTGCAAAAATCAAGTTTTATTAATTCGTTTCCAAACATTTATTACGGACCTTAACCATATGAACTCTTCCAATTTCCTCGGAAATGCAGAGGATACTTTTCCTCAACACCTTGGAAGCTTGAATTTGGTATATTTTTTCCTCAGTTAATGTCTGTCCTTTATGCATAGTTGCGGTTACCGGATTACAGATGTAGCAGGTTGAATGTGATCACTTATATTTTCTTTCATTCCGTTAAAACGTTTTTTTCAGATCAGCGAATAGTTTCAAATGTAATATATAAAAAAAACTATCTCTGACAAAGCAAGTCAAACGGTCTATAAAATCTGTAAACATGTTTTTATTTCATTTGACCTGAAACAAAATTAAACGAATACTTAAATGAATAAGAGGACATAAAACAATATACGCACATCATAATAATATATATTTCTTAACTTTAACATTTAAAATTATGGAACTAACATTTAATGCAATTATATAATTAAAGTTGAAGCATTTGTCACATCGCTCGCTAAAATTAAATGTCTTGACTCAAAATCCTTAATTCCCTAGAAAATTAAATTTCTCTTAACACAATTCTGTTTTTTTTTTTTTAATCTAATGACTTCCAACTGTATCATAATTCAAATGCAATAATTTTTGTTATATGAATCTGTTGTATTTTTTATTAGAATAATCATTTAAAAAGAAAACTGTCATTAACTTAATTATAATACATACCTACAACTTTTATGTACATACACACAAATTTACTAACTTACTTTTTCGGCAGTTCGTCATTTTTTAATTTCTCTAAAATTTCTTTGTTTAAGTGCAAAAACAAAATTTGATTGACTACATTCTTCCTTAACATAAACCGACGATTTGTAATTGTAACTCGATCGCTCAAAGCGGATTTAAATAAATTAGTAGCACAACATGGTACACACATATAGTAGTCGGATATTTTTCGAAGCTTTGGAAATATAAATTCATTCTCTTCCCACCACTTCATTGGACATTGTTCCAAATCGGCTGCACTCTCGGCCGTGTACTTCATTATTTCATACTCTAGTGAACGTTTCATACAATTTTGTATAGGTTTAGTTTCTAATTTAACACCTCGATTGAAGAATAATTTAAGGGCTGTCAATGTATAAAAGTTTATAGAAATTAAAACACAGCAATTTAGTTTACAACGTTGTACTTACATGATTTCCTTTGTGGAGCTTTTAATTCCAATTTAATTGGTTTATTTTCAACAACATTGTTAGCTAAGAGATGCTCAAAGCGATGTGCCACCGAGTCTTTAATATCCTGGAGGCTTTCAGTCTCCACTGTAACACTTTGAAATCGAGGATCAAAAAGCGATGATTCTGATAAAAACATGTTGGTCAAAATTCTATAAATATAATGCGAAATATGTTATTTATATATTAAATCGCACATTAGTCAACTTAAATAACCTCTGTGTCAATTCATCAATTACAATATTTTTGACATCGGTCAGTGCATCTGTCTCGCAAAAGAACGTGGACAAATATTCATCTATTAATTTTCTACTTAAGGGTTTCATGATCGAACACAAAGGTAACGGTTCATCGGCTATTGTTTCTAGTGTAGTCTGAAAATACAATAAGAATAAAAATAATAATAAATTGTTATCAAAACGAAGTAATAAAATGGAACTTACCTTAAGTGGACTTAGAAAGCTTACAAGCTGTTTTGATATTTCAATTGCTTCACTATTCTCCTCGTCGACCATTGACAAATGGTCTTGGACATATTGCAGGAAATTAAACTTTGACCAGGGATTCTCTTCGTAAATTTCAGGAATAGTATCCAACTGAAAAATAAATGAAAAGAAGTATTAAATTTGTTCGAAAATTTCAGGAATACTATCAAAATAAAAAATAAATAATATAATCTATTATTTGATTTTATTGACAAAATAAAAACTAAATAATATCATTTATTCTTTGATTTTATTGTCAAACAAAAAAATATTATCAAAATAAAAACTAAATAATATCATTTATTGTTTGATTTTATTGATAAAAACCAAATGGCTCTAATGAAAAGAAGTTTTAAATTGGTTTATGAAAATGTCTTACTGAGGAGATTTTCAATATCTATTGGTAAGTTGAAAAACAGCGAAAATGTTTTTCTTAAGGAATATGTTCCACCCAACAAAATGCCATATGTCCCAATTTCAAAATATGCAGGCGAAACAACTGTCACTATGCTAACTGGCTCGAAGGTTGGCCAGCAAGGCTCTAAATATATTAATTCAATATTTCGACATATCAAGGCACCAATACATTTAGAATGTTTGACCACTAGTGACGATGAAGATGAATCGAATGAGAATCTACTTTCGGTTATTCGTAATGGCACAGCCATTCACATTGATACGACCCACGAAACCAAAAACAAAGCAAAGAGTTTAATGATGAACACTAAGTTAGATTTATTCGCTTGTGTGGTAAATTGCTTTTCCATACCGGGATATGCGCGTAAATATCCACCCGTAGATATAGCCATTGTTATGCAAAACAATATAGGAGACTTTTCTAAACTAGAATATGAACCTATTAAGGGCGTTGTGGAAACAATGAGAGTTAGCCATAGAAAAGCCTTAACGAAATACATTGAATTCGCATTTAAATATGCAACCAAACACGGTCGAAGAAAGATAACATTTGCCCACAAGTGTGATGAATTACCTCTCTCTGATGGTTTACATTTAAATGTTGCTCAGCAATTGCATGATCACAAATACCCTGCAATTGAAATCGAATATATGCCTATAAACAAATTGACTAACAGTCTTATAATAAATCCCGAGCGTTTTGATGTTTTATGTCTGAACGATAAATATGGGACGTTTGTTACAACAATTGTCAGTGGAATCTGCGGCGGAGTGGGTCTATTTGCTGCAAGCGAAATTGGTGATCGCTATGCGATTTTTAAACCTCTTCAAACAAAACTATCGATTACTGGCAAGGAGGTACTTTGTCCGTATGGAACTATTTTGACTGCTATCAATTTGTTGCAACATCTAGGAAACCATCAATGCGCAAGTTTAATTTGGAAAAGTTTGATAAAAGTAATGGTAACTAATAATATAAAAACTCGGGAGTTTGGCGGTGCATATACCGGTGAGGATGTTGTATCTAAGCTTTTGGAAATACTTTAACAATCAGCATGTCAAAGGAATTGAATTGACATTTTCATTATTTTATTAAAAAGAAGAACAAAAAACAAATTGCAGGAAATTCAAAAGTTTCAGGAATACTATCAAAATAAAAAATAAATAATATTATCTATTATTTGATTTTATTGACAAAATAAAAACTAAATAATATCATTTATTCTTTGATTTTATTGTCAAAAAAAAAAATATAATCAAAATAAAAACTAAATAATATCATTTATTGGTTGATTTTATTGATAAAAACCAAATGGCTCTAATGAAAAGAAGTTTTAAATTGGTTTATGAAAATGTCTTACTGAGGAGATTTTCAATATCTATTGGTAAGTTGAAAAACAGCGAAAATGTTTTTCTTAAGGAATATGTTCCACCCAACAAAATGCCATATGTCCCAATTTCAAAATATGCAGGCGAAACAACTGTCACTATGCTAACTGGCTCGAAGGTTGGCCAGCAAGGCTCTAAATATATTAATTCAATATTTCGACATATCAAGGCACCAATACATTTAGAATGTTTGACCACTAGTGACGATGAAGATGAATCGAATGAGAATCTGCTTTCGGTTATTCGTAATGGCACAGCCATTCACATTGATACGACCCACGAAACCAAAAACAAAGCAGAGTTTAATGATGAACACTAAGTTAGATTTATTCGCTTGTGTGGTAAATTGCTTTTCCATACCGGGATATGCGCGTAAATATCCACCCGTAGATATAGCCATTGTTATGCAAAACAATATAGGAGACTTTTCTAAACTAGAATATGAACCTATTAAGGGCGTTGTGGAAACAATGAGAGTTAGCCATAGAAAAGCCTTAACGAAATACATTGAATTCGCATTTAAATATGCAACCAAACACGGTCGAAGAAAGATAACATTTGCCCACAAGTGTGATGAATTACCTCCCTCTGATGGTTTACATTTAAATGTTGCTCAGCAATTGCATGATCACAAATACCCTGCAATTGAAATCGAATATATCCCTATAAACAAATTGACTAACAGTCTTATAATAAATCCCGAGCGTTTTGATGTTTTATGTCTGAACGATAAATATGGGACGTTTGTTACAATTGTCAGTGGAATCTGCGGCGGAGTGGGTCTATTTGCTGCAAGCGAAATTGGTGATCGCTATGCGATTTTTAAACCTCTTCAAACAAAACTATCGATTACTGGCAAGGAGGTACTTTGTCCGTATGGAACTATTTTGACTGCTATCAATTTGTTGCAACATCTAGGAAACCATCAATGCGCAAGTTTAATTTGTAAAAGTTTGATAAAAAAAATGGTAACTAATAATATAAAAACTCGGGAGTTTGGCGGTGCATATACCGGTGAGGATGTTGTATCTAAGCTTTTGGAAATACTTCAGCAATCAGCATGTCAAAGGAATTGAATTGACATTTTCATTATTTTATTAAAACGAAGACAAGAAAAAACAATAGAATATCAGCAATCTATTCTTTTTTAAAAAAAAATCGTTACTTCCGCAGCCGCTTTTTTATCGGTGTCGATGTATTAAATGTATATCCCCCTCTACATGTCATTGGTTTACAAACCATAATTTATCATTCTGCTATGTAATATCGATTGGAACATTTTATCCATAGTATTCTCTTACCATTGAAGCACAATCGTGTTTTTCGAATAATTCCAGTGTTCGCTTGTATGCACTATTCACTGCCGTATGAGCAAATATTGACATCATGCAATTATTGACCACTGATTCAAAGCAAGGTACGATAGGAACGCCTGTAAAGAGGAAAACTAAAACATTAAATCTTTTTTAACTTCATTTATTCCACAGCTATCTTACCAAGTGCGAAAAAAAATTGTTCAATTAATTCATTTTCTTCACTGATTATAACTGCAGAGCAGTTGCTCAAGTTGAAATCACTTAAAACAATTCCAAGCTCGAGGTTTGGCGTTACTTCAACTGTGGTATAAGCGGTCAGTTGCAAACGAGCTTCAACTGGAATCAGATGATTGAAATATATGCACACTAAAGTTTTGTTTTCGACATTGCGAAAAAAGTCCATGCTCAATGAGTATGGTTTTGTATTTGTGACAGCCCTTAGTGTTTGATGTACCTTTTTGAAGCTCTTATTGTACATCTTGTTTATTCTTTGTTCAATCTAAAAAAAAGAAAACGGATGATAATAAATGTTGTTGCACACTGCTTGGCAAACAAAATAGAGATTGCTTTTTAAGGTGTGAAAAAGTCGAGATTAATACTCGGCTCCTTTGAAGACGCAAGTAGAGACCCGCTAACGGTAAAGGGGGACAAGGATGTTGCCTTTCTTAAACATTTGGTTTTGACAAGATGACACTACTGCCCATCCCCATAAAACCCGAGATATGTATAATAGACTATTCACTGATTAGCAGACTGGTTCTCCAGAACTAACAGGATAAGTCAATTATTTTCCTTACTTGTTGTCTTCGAGGAATTCCAGTCCTGACATCAATACTTGATATTAACTTTTCAAAGCCAACTTCTTGAACAATTGAAGGCGAATGAAGATCCGTAACTAACATCTCCATAATCTGATCTTCGAAACATGTTTCTTCGACAATGGGCAGGGTGCCTTTAGGTGGATTTAATTCTATTTCCTCAAATCCATAATCAGTATTATGGGTAATGGAGCCTGAAAAATCATCAAAGTCACTGTTATCAGTGGCTTTGTCATCAGTGTGCTCAATAACTTCGTTCTCTTCAATTATGGACTCGTTGTATGATTTCAGCTCGCTGGTACTGGGCTCATGTGATTCAGTTTCAGGGGAACTTATTACGTACTGTATCTTAGGACGCTTAGCTACTGGTTCAGAGCTTATAGATTTGTCCTGGAGTAGACTATTCGCTGCTATTTCCATGTTTTTCTTCTTTTCATTGTACAATTCTATTAGGAGTTCGGGATGGCGAGCCACTATGTGAGTCCGTAGATTTGATGTATTTTTATTGTATGCAATGACAGCGTTGCAAAGTGTGCATATTATTTTCTGTTTTGTTAAAACATTATTCGAGCTATCCGATGGAAATCCAAAAAACTTCCAGTAGGGACTCCGCATACTTGAAGGCACAACTGTACGAGTATACTCGATATGTTGAGTAATCTCTTCAGTATTTTCCATTTCTAGGGGTCTGGTTAATAGAACACAAATGAAATTGTTAATTTATTGATAGTAAATAGTAAATTGTTTTGATTTTTGCAAATTTAATAAAAAAAATAAAACCAGAAACAGAAAGCCAGATGCCCACAAATTTTGACAGGACGCCAAATGCGATTTCGTTCGGTTTCGGTATTCGGTCCTCATGAAATGGAAAAAGATGTGTTTGATTTAACCATTTAACGTGCGCAGTATTAATTATTTCGGTTTCACACCTTGCCGTCTGCACTGTGCATGAATGGTGGGGCATTTTCGTAATCGAGTACAAAATTAAATAATTTGAGTAAAAAAAAAAGACAACGAACACATCAAAATAAATATACAAAAGGAAAAAAAGAGAAGGGTATATAACATTGTTTTCACTATGTGACCCTGTTTGTTTTATTATCATGATCAGATCTGGAGGATAATAAAATGCAGCTATTATCAAAGCAATGAGGCTTTTCCAGAAACTATCTTTGTCTTTTCTCTTTCTAATTTTGACATAAAAATATGTAGGGCAAACAAACAAACGACCAATCACAATCACATGTTTTTGTTTTCTTTACATATTTTCTGTCAAACTATTGATTTTTTTTTTTGCTTGTTTGGGACTGAAGTCCGGTGGAAGTTCCGAATCCGTGAGCTACAGCCCGAAACCATCAACAAGGTCTTGGAAATTTGAGTGACAGAATGCGCTGCTGCCTTAGAGGATATATAATATGGAGTGCTTGTTTTTATTCGAATGCGAACCTTTCAAGTTTCGGTCACTGAGTTTTCTGCACATTGGAGAAAAAAACTAAAAATAAAGATATTGAAATCTTTAAAATAATAAATAAACATTTATTAATTTCAAGAATTACTTCAAATTAGAACAGTTTAGAGAGAAAATAAGCAAATTATGACTTACAATTGATAGCAGCTGTACGTTATCTTCTATATCTTCTAACAGCCTAATTTATTAGAATTCGCTAAACACCTCTAAACGGCTGAATAGTTATATAGTGCATAAGCATTTATGAAGCTACTATTCAACGTTGCATAAATCCTAATTCATAAAATATTTCCCTACACATTATAGTTATAATGCGCTTGTGTCAAATAAAGTACAAAGAAGGGAAAATCTATTACGTTTTACTGCCACAATTGATTAACAAAACTAAGCTCTGAAAGTGAAAAGTCAATAAACGAATTCTGCTGCACCGATTGGATTAGTTTAAATTTCATTTAATATTGCATAATGTACCTATTCTTATTACTGTTTCTTTTGTGCCGTGTTAGAAAATATAGTTTAATATTTTAGAACAAAAAATTCATGGTTTTTATTGAAATAATTGTTTCATTCACTGACAGTGCGATCAAATTGAGAAGAATAAAGGCTGTCCCAAACCAACGCGAAACATTCGCGCGAATATGCGACGACTAAATAATGTTCGAAGATTCGCATCGCGCCAGTGTGGGTGCTCCCATTAAGGCTGCCCCAAACCAACGCGAAACATTCGCGCGAATATGCGACGACTGAATAATATTCGAAGATTCGCATCGCGCCAGTGTGGGTGCTCCCATTAATCTCCATGTAAATAAATTAAGACGGGCGGAAGTTTCGTTGTCGCGCCGAATGTTTCGCGTTGGTTTGGGAGAGCCTTTAATCTCCATGTAATTAAATTAAGACAGGCGGAAGTTTCGTTGTCGCGCCGAATGTTTCGCGTTGGTTTGGGAGAGCCTTAAAGCAACATCTATTAGGGTGGCACTTATTTTGGTAGTGTTTTTTTAAATTATTCTGTGTGTCCCACTGAAAATAGTCAATAAACTTTAATTTCGGCATACATCTAAGCACATATGTATGTTATAAATAAAGAATTTCCATCAAATTTTATACTTTCACCGACATTTTAAGTAAAAGTCGGAAAACTGCTTGTATTTTGAATGAAAAGTTTTAACTTCTCGGTGGGATACGTCGCTCTTAACCGATATCAAAAAAATTTAACAACATTTTGGTTTGTACAAAGTAGCTTCATAATAAAGCTTGATCACTTTCAGGAGGGGACAAAAAGGATATTTAAGCATTCCCAAAATAAGCGCCACCCTTATAACATTGTATTTTATTCTCGTCTGTGTGTGAGTCAAAGTGACATTTCGATACTTAAACATCCTTATGTAGGCACTATTCATCCATCAAACGCGTTTAGCTTCTAATGCCTCTATTCAACGTTGCATAAGTTTTATGAATAACATTTTTGCGTTTAGTGGAATTATAAGGACTGAATAGTTCTATGCACTCGCTATGATGCGTTTATAAATTCGGCTGTAAGACTTTATCTTAACCGAAAGTGAAATAGCACCCCATATCATGGCCCCAGGCACTACAATGCATTAGGGATAGAAACGAGCACTCCATAAGTCTGTTCGCGTACTAGTCCGAAACCACCCAAAACTACTTGATTTTACCATAGATTTGGTCCAATACCATTCGCGTACTTCCATTTCGTGTCATTTTGGGCAGAAGAGAGTGCTCGTGAGAGAGAAACCTATTTCCTTTTGCCAGTGCAGTGCTTTTTGGTTAAAAAAAAAATATGAAAATAAAATATTGAATTCAAGAAACTTTGTTCTAGTGTAATTTTAATGAGTGTTTTTTTTTTATTTAATTTTACTTTAATTACAATTTTTCATAAACGGAATGATTATCTTTTGCTTCTGTTATCTTGTGTATTAAACAATTCAATAAAGAATGTCGAATTACAGGAGAAATTCCAATTTTTGTCGTATTGTTTACGTTTGTTTGTTGGCCTTTTGTTTACTTTTTGTTGACGTTTAAAAAGTGGTACGAATTTTCGGTTCGAAGCGTTCGTGTACTTTTGGACAGTTTCAGTTCCCCTGAGAGAATTTAAACCCTTCTCCAATGAATGTGACAGATTGACATTTTTAGTCCGGAAAGTACCCGAACAAACGTCATATTATATATCCTCTAATACTATGTTTCCACCAGCCACTAAACTGAGATTTGATAAGATTTGCCATAATCTTCTTCAAATCTCGAAGTTACCATACAAATTTATTGCGTAAATCTAGAAGATTTCAAATAAATCTTGCTAAATCTTCATAGGGCAAATAGTTTTACAAGTCGAACAAACCAATTTATGTCGTGCTGAACGCATTCATTGGAAAATCCAACTCTTCTTGCTTCTTTTGCCAAACATGAAACTTTCTGTCTCACTTCAACTTCATACGAAAAAATGAAACATTTGCATTTTGAGAGGTACTGTCAAAGTTAATCTATTTTTTAATCTTTTTGTGTGGTGGAAACACTACATAGATTTATATTTAATCTAAATTGAGATAAACCTTCGAAACAAACATATTATAAGGCTAGGAGCGCACATGCAATTTTTCCGAAACTGATACTGAATAGACTGCTTTTAAACCAAGCAATTTCTTCTTGCGATTTTTAAGCACGTGGGCGAGGGACGTATGTGGTGGCCGGGGTAGACGATATTGCTGAGGTTGAACAAATTGCAGAGTTATCGCTCATTCTTCTTTGTGCTTTTCCTTTTTGTTCGAATGTGTTTTATTTTCATTCGTCATCGACTCAGATAACTTCGCTTAATCAAGTGGAGTAAGGAGTGCAGTGAGATGATACTTCTTCACTTGCAAAAACTAAACTTTTCATTAAAAATCGCTGTCGTGTAAAAGGTATTTGCAATCAGAAGGAAACCAAAGGAGAAACGAAGATTAAAAATCGCTGTAGTGTAAAAGCAGTCATAGTTTATGTGGCTTTCGTTTCAACCAATTCAGATTTGGGTTTCAGATCTTAAACCTTACTGGCAAAACGTACACAAAACGTTATTTTATTTTGTTTTAAAAGTCACTTTTCTTTGATGTGTGTGCAAGTGCGTGTGAAAATCTGTGTAAATCTTGCTAAAAATCGAGTCTGCAAAATCGAATTTTTTGGTCGAAACGAAAACCACATTAATCACTAGTTGAACGATGATCGCGCACATAAGCAACTTAAAAATCAACGACCGAGATAAATCAACACACAGACAACATTTATCCAGTTTTTCTTTCTCTCAATTTCAATTCCTATTCTTAATAAGGAAAGAAAGGGGTAAATATGTACATGCATTGTTTGAAAAAAAAACAACACTTGAACAACGCTGTCAAATCCAAACGAACACATGCAAAGAATATATTTTGTGCGTATATACTACTTAGCTCGCCACACTTAATAAAATAATGGAATGAAATACACCAATGCACACATCGCCGAGAAACTACATCTATGTTTAATCACGTAGGACACTCTGAATTTTTGGAGAAAGGAAAATATTGACTGCAACGATTTTCTCTCTTGCACTCAAAGAAAAAAGTTCAACTTTTTGGTTTAATGTGCGCGCAGTTACATATAATTCGGTGTAACACAAACTAAGGAACTGATTTGGGGCAATCGTTTGATTTGTGTCAAAACACAAACTTTTTAGTTGCTCGAATCGACGACTGAATAGTTTTTGCATGTGCGCGCACTCCCATACAAGTCCATGGTAGTCACTTGAGCAACCAAACTGTTGCGAAACTGAAAATTGCAAGTGCGCGCCTAGCCTAAGGCTTCTGCGAACCCAGCCGATTGAACAACGTTGTGTTCGATAGTTAATGGGAATGTTTGCTCTTACTAATAAAGCCATAATAAATGAAAAAAAAAAATTAATTTCGTTAGTTTTATTGCATTTTTAAAAAGGAAATTTTATTTGTCCCATCGTGTACATGCAGTATTTGACGTATCGTGCACTCGTAGCATAAAAGCATTCAAAAAGACCTCATGTTTCTATTCGCTGACTACTTTCATTTTTTGATTTGATGCCAAATGCTTCTATCTTCACGTTGGTCGTCGGTCGGAGAAGTCAAAATCAAACCAAAAAACCAATTCGCCATTGCACGATTTCAATTTTCTCTGTGTAATTTTTGTGCAATTTGTGTTTTCTTGATAAATAGACATTCATATACAAAAAATGACATCAAATGATGAAAATAAAACCAAGGAAAAATCAACTGAAAGAACTACAAGGAGTTCTGCAAACAAAGAGATTTGTACAGGCGATGTCTACTTGATACGTCGTTCCGATGGCGATGTCTACCCAGCTCAAATAATCCAATCCAGGTGCAACGAAAATGATTTTTCCAACAGTGAATTCTATGTCCACTACGTTGGTTTAAATAGAAGACTCGACGAGTGGGTACGCCGCGATCGAATAACCGACGCCACCGAAACTGAGAAAGGCGAAAGTTCAACCCCATCGGACATGAACAATAGTGCCAAAACCTTACAGCAGTTGAGCAAGGAACAAATAGCATCTCTTGAAAATCCATCATCAGCTGAGAACAGTGATAGGAAGGTGACTAGGAATCAAAAGAGACGGCACGATGAAATCAATCACGTGCAAAAGACCTATGCTGAAATGGATCCCACAACCGCCGCCCTTGAAAAGGAACACGAAGCCATCACCAAGGTAAAGTACATAGATAAGCTGAGAATTGGTAAGTTCGAAATAGATTCCTGGTACTTCAGTCCGTATCCCGATGAATACGGAAAAGTTGGCACCCTATTTGTTTGCGAGTACTGTCTCAAGTACATGAAGCTAGAAAGAACTTATCGCTACCACACTACAGAATGCAGCCAGCGCCAACCACCTGGCAATGAATATGAATAGAATATGAACCTATTAAGGGCGTTGTGGAAACAATGAGAGTTAGCCATAGAAAAGCCTTAACGAAATACATTGAATTCGCATTTAAATATGCAACCAAACACGGTCGACGAAAGATAACATTTGCCCACAAGTGTGATGAATTACCTCTCTCTGATGGTTTACATTTAAATGTTGCTCAGCAATTGCATGATCACAAATACCCTGCAATTGAAATCGAATATATGCCTATAAACAAATTAACTAACAGTCTTATAATAAATCCCGAGCGTTTTGATGTTTTATGTCTGAACGATAAATATGGGACGTTTGTTACAACAATTGTCAGTGGAATCTGCGGCGGAGTGGGTCTATTTGCTGCAAGCGAAATTGGTGATCGCTATGCGATTTTTAAACCTCTTCAAACAAAACTATCGATTACTGGCAAGGAGGTACTTTGTCCGTATGGAACTATTTTGACTGCTATCAATTTTTTGCAACATCTAGGAAACCATCAATGCGCAAGCTTAATTTGGAAAAGTTTGATTAAAGTAATGGTAACTAATAATATAAAAACTCGGGAGTTTGGCGGTGCATATACCGGTGAGGATGTTGTATCTAAGCTTTTGGAAATACTTTAACAATCAGCAAGTCAAAGGAATTGAATTGACATTTTCATTATTTTATTAAAAAGAAGAACAAAAAACAAATAGCAGGAAATTAGACTTTGGCCAGGGAATATCAAAATAAAAAATAAATAAAATAATCTATTATTTGATTTTATTGACGAAATAAAAACTAAATAATATTATTTATTCTTTGATTTTATTGTCAAACAAAAAAATATTATCAAAATAAAAACTAAATAATATCATTTATTGTTTGATTTTATTGATAAAAACCAAATGGCTCTAATGAAAAGAAGTTTTAAATTGGTTTATGAAAATGTCTTACTGAGGAGATTTTCAATATCTATTGGTAAGTTGAAAAACAGCGAAAATGTTTTTCTTAAGGAATATGTTCCACCCAACAAAATGCCATATGTCCCAATTTCAAAATATGCAGGCGAAACAACTGTCACTATGCTAACGGGCTCGAAGGTTGGCCAGCAAGGCTCTAAATATATTAATTCAATATTTCGACATATCAAGGTACCAATACATTTAGAATGTTTGACCACTAGTGACGATGAAGATGAATCGAATGAGAATCTACTTTCGGTTATTCGTAATGGCACAGCCATTCACATTGATACGACCCACGAAACCAAAAACAAAGCAAAGAGTTTAATGATGAACACTAAGTTAGATTTATTCGCTTGTGTGGTAAATTGCTTTTCCATACCGGGATATGCGCGTAAATATCCACTCGTAGATATAGCCATTGTTATGCAAAACAATATAGGAGACTTTTCTAAACTAGAATATGAACCTATTGAGGGCGTTGTGGAAACAATGAGAGTTAGCCATAGAAAAGCCTTAACGAAATACATTGAATTCGCATTTAAATATGCAACCAAACACGGTCGACGAAAGATAACATTTGCCCACAAGTGTGATGAATTACCTCTCTCTGATGGTTTACATTTAAATGTTGCTCAGCAATTGCATGATCACAAATACCCTGCAATTGAAATCGAATATATGCCTATAAACAAATTGACTAACAGTCTTATAATAAATCCCGAGCGTTTTGATGTTTTATGTCTGAACGATAAATATGGGACGTTTGTTACAACAATTGTCAGTGGAATCTGCGGCGGAGTGGGTCTATTTGCTGCAAGCGAAATTGGTGATCGCTATGCGATTTTTAAACCTCTTCAAACAAAACTATCGATTACTGGCAAGGAGGTACTTTGTCCGTATGGAACTATTTTGACTGCTATCAATTTGTTGCAACATCTAGGAAACCATCAATGCGCAAGTTTAATTTGGAAAAGTTTGATAAAAGTAATGGTAACTAATAATATAAAAACTCGGGAGTTTGGCGGTGCATATACCGGTGAGGATGTTGTATCTAAGCTTTTGGAAATACTTTAACAATCAGCATGTCAAAGGAATTGAATCGACATTTTCATTATTTTATTAAAAAGAAGAACAAAAAACAAATTGCAGGAAATTAGACTTTGGCCAGGGATTCTCTTCGAAAGTTTCAGGAATACTATCAAAATAAAAAATAAATAATATAATCTATTATTTGATTTTATTGACAAAATAAAAACTAAATAATATCATTTATTCTTTGATTTTATTGTCAAAAAAAAAATATTATCAAAATAAAAACTAAATAATATCATTTATTGGTTGATTTTATTGATAAAAACCAAATGGCTCTAATGAAAGGAAGTTTTAAATTGGTTTATGAAAATGTCTTACTGAGGAGAAAATTTGAATATCTATTGGTAAGTTGAAAAACAGCGAAAATGTTTTTCTTAAGGAATATGTTCCACCCAACAAAATGCCATATGTCCCAATTTCAAAATATGCAGGCGAAACAACTGTCACTATGCTAACTGGCTCGAAGGTTGGCCAGCAAGGCTCTAAATATATTAATTCAATATTTCGACATATCAAGGCACCAATACATTTAGAATGTTTGACCACTAGTGACGATGAAGATGAATCGAATGAGAATCTACTTTCGGTTATTCGTAATGGCACAGCCATTCACATTGATACGACCCACGAAACCAAAAACAAAGCAAAGAGTTTAATGATGAACACTAAGTTAGATTTATTCGCTTGTGTGGTAAATTGCTTTCCATACCGGGATATGCGCGTAAATATCCACCCGTAGATATAGCCATTGTTATGCAAAACAATATAGGAGACTTTTCTAAACGAGAATATGAACCTATTAAGGGCGTTGTGGAAACAATGAGAGTTAGCCATAGAAAAGCCTTAACGAAATACATTGAATTCGCATTTAATTATGCAACCAAACACGGTCGACGAAAGATAACATTTGCCCACAAGTGTGATGAATTACCTCTCTCTGATGGTTTACATTTAAATGTTGCTCAGCAATTGCATGATCACAAATACCCTGCAATTGAAATCGAATATATGCCTATAAACAAATTGACTAACAGTCTTATAATAAATCCCGAGCGTTTTGATGTTTTATGTCTGAACGATAAATATGGGACGTTTCTTACAACAATTGTCAGTGGAATCTGCGGCGGAGTGGGTCTATTTGCTGCAAGCGAAATTGGTGATCGCTATGCGATTTTTAAACCTCTTCAAACAAAACTATCGATTACTGGCAAGGAGGTACTTTGTCCGTATGGAACTATTTTGACTGCTATCAATTTGTTGCAACATCTAGGAAACCATCAATGCGCAAGTTTAATTTGGAAAAGTTTGATAAAAGTAATGGTAACTAATAATATAAAAACTCGGGAGTTTGGCGGTGCATATACCGGTGAGGATGTTGTATCTAAGCTTTTGGAAATACTTTGACAATCAGCATGTCAAAGGAATTGAATTGACATTTTCATTATTTTATTAAAAAGAAGAACAAAAAACAAATTGGCCAGGGATTCTCTTCGAAAGTTTCAGGAATACTATCAAAATAAAAAATAAATAATATAATCTATTATTTGATTTTATTGACAAAATAAAAACTAAATAATATCATTTATTCTTTGATTTTATTGTCAAACAAAAAAATATTATCAAAATAAAAACTAAATAATATCATTTATTGTTTGATTTTATTGATAAAAACCAAATGGCTCTAATGAAAAGAAGTTTTAAATTGGTTTATGAAAATGTCTTACTGAGGAGATTTTCAATATCTATTGGTAAGTTGAAAAACAGCGAAAATGTTTTTCTTAAGGAATATGTTCCACCCAACAAAATGCCATATGTCCCAATTTCAAAATATGCAGGCGAAACAACTGTCACTATGCTAACTGGCTCGAAGGTTGGCCAGCAAGGCTCTAAATATATTAATTCAATATTTCGACATATCAAGGCACCAATACATTTAGAATGTTTGACCACTAGTGACGATGAAGATGAATCGAATGAGAATCTACTTTCGGTTATTCGTAATGGCACAGCCATTCACATTGATACGACCCACGAAACCAAAAACAAAGCAAAGAGTTTAATGATGAACACTAAGTTAGATTTATTCGCTTGTGTGGTAAATTGCTTTTCCATACCGGGATATGCGCGTAAATATCCACCCGTAGATATAGCCATTGTTATGCAAAACAACATAGGAGACTTTTCTAAACTAGAATATGAACCTATTAGGGGCGTTGTGGAAACAATGAGAGTTAGCCATAGAAAAGCCTTAACGAAATACATTGAATTCGCATTTAATTATGCAACCAAACACGGTCGACGAAAGATAACATTTGCCCACAAGTGTGATGAATTACCTCTCTCTGATGGTTTACATTTAAATGTTGCTCAGCAATTGCATGATCACAAATACCCTGCAATTGAAATCGAATATATGCCTATAAACAAATTAACTAACAGTCTTATAATAAATCCCGAGCGTTTTGATGTTTTATGTCTGAACGATAAATATGGGACGTTTGTTACAACAATTGTCAGTGGAATCTGCGGCGGAGTGGGTCTATTTGCTGCAAGCGAAATTGGTGATCGCTATGCGATTTTTAAACCTCTTCAAACAAAACTATCGATTACTGGCAAGGAGGTACTTTGTCCGTATGGAACTATTTTGACTGCTATCAATTTGTTGCAACATCTAGGAAACCATCAATGCGCAAGTTTAATTTGGAAAAGTTTGATTAAAGTAATGGTAACTAATAATATAAAAACTCGGGAGTTTGGCGGTGCATATACCGGTGAGGATGTTGTATCTAAGCTTTTGGAAATACTTTAACAATCAGCATGTCAAAGGAATTGAATTGACATTTTCATTATTTTATTAAAAAGAAGAACAAAAAACAAATTGCAGGAAATTAGACTTTGGCCAGGGATTCTCTTCGAAAGTTTCAGGAATACTATCAAAATAAAAAATAAATAAAATAATCTATTATTTGATTTTATTGACAAAATAAAAACTAAATAATATCATTTATTCTTTGATTTTATTGTCAAACAAAAAAATATTATCAAAATAAAAACTAAATAATATCATTTATTGTTTGATTTTATTGATAAAAACCAAATGGCTCTAATGAAAAGAAGTTTTAAATTGGTTTATGAAAATGTCTTACTGAGGAGATTTTCAATATCTATTGGTAAGTTGAAAAACAGCGAAAATGTTTTTCTTAAGGAATATGTTCCACCCAACAAAATGCCATATGTCCCAATTTCAAAATATGCAGGCGAAACAACTGTCACTATGCTAACTGGCTCGAAGGTTGGCCAGCAAGGCTCTAAATATATTAATTCAATATTTCGACATATCAAGGCACCAATACATTTAGAATGTTTGACCACTAGTGACGATGAAGATGAATCGAATGAGAATCTACTTTCGGTTATTCGTAATGGCACAGCCATTCACATTGATACGACCCACGAAACCAAAAACAAAGCAAAGAGTTTAATGATGAACACTAAGTTAGATTTATTCGCTTGTGTGGTAAATTGCTTTTCCATACCGGGATATGCGCGTAAATATCCACTCGTAGATATAGCCATTGTTATGCAAAACAATATAGGAGACTTTTCTAAACTAGAATATGAACCTATTAAGGGCGTTGTGGAAACAATGAGAGTTAGCCATAGAAAAGCCTTAACGAAATACATTGAATTCGCATTTAAATATGCAACCAAACACGGTCGACGAAAGATAACATTTGCCCACAAGTGTGATGAATTACCTCTCTCTGATGGTTTACATTTAAATGTTGCTCAGCAATTGCATGATCACAAATACCCTGCAATTGAGATCGAATATATGCCTATAAACAAATTGACTAACAGTCTTATAATAAATCCCGAGCGTTTTGATGTTTTATGTCTGAACGATAAATATGGGACTTTTGTTACAACAATTGTCAGTGGAATCTGCGGCGGAGTGGGTCTATTTGCTGCAAGCGAAATTGGTGATCGCTATGCGATTTTTAAACCTCTTCAAACAAAACTATCGATTACTGGCAAGGAGGTACTTTGTCCGTATGGAACTATTTTGACTGCTATCAATTTGTTGCAACATCTAGGAAACCATCAATGCGCAAGTTTAATTTGGAAAAGTTTGATAAAAGTAATGGTAACTAATAATATAAAAACTCGGGAGTTTGGCGGTGCATATACCGGTGAGGATGTTGTATCTAAGCTTTTGGAAATACTTTAACAATCAGCATGTCAAAGGAATTGAATTGACATTTTCATTATTTTATTAAAAAGAAGAACAAAAAACAAATTGCAGGAAATTAGACTTTGGCCAGGGATTCTCTTCGAAAGTTTCAGGAATACTATCAAAATAAAAAATAAATAAAATAATCTATTATTTGATTTTATTGACAAAATAAAAACTAAATAATATCATTTATTCTTTGATTTTATTGTCAAACAAAAAAATATTATCAAAATAAAAACTAAATAATATCATTTATTGTTTGATTTTATTGATAGAAACCAAATGGCTCTAATGAAAAGAAGTTTTAAATTGGTTTATGAAAATGTCTTACTGAGGAGATTTTCAATATCTATTGGTAAGTTGAAAAACAGCGAAAATGTTTTTCTTAAGGAATATGTTCCACCCAACAAAATGCCATATGTCCCAATTTCAAAATATGCAGGCGAAACAACTGTCACTATGCTAACTGGCTCGAAGGTTGGCCAGCAAGGCTCTAAATATATTAATTCAATATTTCGACATATCAAGGCACCAATACATTTAGAATGTTTGACCACTAGTGACGATGAAGATGAATCGAATGAGAATCTACTTTCGGTTATTCGTAATGGCACAGCCATTCACATTGATACGACCCACGAAACCAAAAACAAAGCAAAGAGTTTAATGATGAACACTAAGTTAGATTTATTCGCTTGTGTGGTAAATTGCTTTTCCATACCGGGATATGCGCGTAAATATCCACTCGTAGATATAGCCATTGTTATGCAAAACAATATAGGAGACTTTTCTAAACTAGAATATGAACCTATTAAGGGCGTTGTGGAAACAATGAGAGTTAGCCATAGAAAAGCCTTAACGAAATACATTGAATTCGCATTTAATTATGCAACCAAACACGGTCGACGAAAGATAACATTTGCCCACAAGTGTGATGAATTACCTCTCTCTGATGGTTTACATTTAAATGTTGCTCAGCAATTGCATGATCACAAATACCCTGCAATTGAAATCGAATATATGCCTATAAACAAATTGACTAACAGTCTTATAATAAATCCCGAGCGTTTTGATGTTTTATGTCTGAACGATAAATATGGGACGTTTGTTACAACAATTGTCAGTGGAATCTGCGGCGGAGTGGGTCTATTTGCTGCAAGCGAAATTGGTGATCGCTATGCGATTTTTAAACCTCTTCAAACAAAACTATCGATTACTGGCAAGGAGGTACTTTGTCCCTATGGAACTATTTTGACTGCTATCAATTTGTTGCAACATCTAGGAAACCATCAATGCGCAAGTTTAATTTGGAAAAGTTTGATAAAAGTAATGGTAACTAATAATATAAAAACTCGGGAGTTTGGCGGTGCATATACCGGTGAGGATGTTGTATCTAAGCTTTTGGAAATACTTCAACAATCAGCATGTCAAAGGAATTGAATTGACATTTTCATTATTTTATTAAAAAGAAGAACAAAAAACAAATTGGCCAGGGATTCTCTTCGAAAGTTTCAGGAATACTATCAAAATAAAAAATAAATAATATAATCTATTATTTGATTTTATTGACAAAATAAAAAACTAAATAATATCATTTATTCTTTGATTTTATTGTCAAACAAAAAAATATTATCAAAATAAAAACTAAATAATATCATTTATTGTTTGATTTTATTGATAAAAACCAAATGGCTCTAATGAAAAGAAGTTTTAAATTGGTTTATGAAAATGTCTTACTGAGGAGATTTTCAATATCTATTGGTAAGTTGAAAAACAGCGAAAATGTTTTTCTTAAGGAATATGTTCCACCCAACAAAATGCCATATGTCCCAATTTCAAAATATGCAGGCGAAACAACTGTCACTATGCTAACTGGCTCGAAGGTTGGCCAGCAAGGCTCTAAATATATTAATTCAATATTTCGACATATCAAGGCACCAATACATTTAGAATGTTTGACCACTAGTGACGATGAAGATGAATCGAATGAGAATCTACTTTCGGTTATTCGTAATGGCACAGCCATTCACATTGATACGACCCACGAAACCAAAAACAAAGCAAAGAGTTTAATGATGAACACTAAGTTAGATTTATTCGCTTGTGTGGTAAATTGCTTTTCCATACCGGGATATGCGCGTAAATATCCACTCTTAGATATAGCCATTGTTATGCAAAACAATATAGGAGACTTTTCTAAACTAGAATATGAACCTATTAAGGGCGTTGTGGAAACAATGAGAGTTAGCCATAGAAAAGCCTTAACGAAATACATTGAATTCGCATTTAATTATGCAACCAAACACGGTCGACGAAAGATAACATTTGCCCACAAGTGTGATGAATTACCTCTCTCTGATGGTTTACATTTAAATGTTGCTCAGCAATTGCATGATCACAAATACCCTGCAATTGAAATCGAATATATGCCTATAAACAAATTGACTAACAGTCTTATAATAAATCCCGAGCGTTTTGATGTTTTATGTCTGAACGATAAATATGGGACGTTTGTTACAACAATTGTCAGTGGAATCTGCGGCGGAGTGGGTCTATTTGCTGCAAGCGAAATTGGTGATCGCTATGCGATTTTTAAACCTCTTCAAACAAAACTATCGATTACTGGCAAGGAGGTACTTTGTCCCTATGGAACTATTTTGACTGCTATCAATTTGTTGCAACATCTAGGAAACCATCAATGCGCAAGTTTAATTTGGAAAAGTTTGATAAAAGTAATGGTAACTAATAATATAAAAACTCGGGAGTTTGGCGGTGCATATACCGGTGAGGATGTTGTATCTAAGCTTTTGGAAATACTTTAACAATCAGCATGTCAAAGGAATTGAATTGACATTTTCATTATTTTATTAAAAAGAAGAACAAAAAACAAATTGCAGGAAATTAGACTTTGGCCAGGGATTCTCTTCGAAAGTTTCAGGAATACTATCAAAATAAAAAATAAATAAAATAATCTATTATTTGATTTTATTGACAAAATAAAAACTAAATAATATCATTTATTCTTTGATTTTATTGTCAAACAAAAAAATATTATCAAAATAAAAACTAAATAATATCATTTATTGTTTGATTTTATTGATAGAAACCAAATGGCTCTAATGAAAAGAAGTTTTAAATTGGTTTATGAAAATGTCTTACTGAGGAGATTTTCAATATCTATTGGTAAGTTGAAAAACAGCGAAAATGTTTTTCTTAAGGAATATGTTCCACCCAACAAAATGCCATATGTCCCAATTTCAAAATATGCAGGCGAAACAACTGTCACTATGCTAACTGGCTCGAAGGTTGGCCAGCAAGGCTCTAAATATATTAATTCAATATTTCGACATATCAAGGCACCAATACATTTAGAATGTTTGACCACTAGTGACGATGAAGATGAATCGAATGAGAATCTACTTTCGGTTATTCGTAATGGCACAGCCATTCACATTGATACGACCCACGAAACCAAAAACAAAGCAAAGAGTTTAATGATGAACACTAAGTTAGATTTATTCGCTTGTGTGGTAAATTGCTTTTCCATACCGGGATATGCGCGTAAATATCCACTCGTAGATATAGCCATTGTTATGCAAAACAATATAGGAGACTTTTCTAAACTAGAATATGAACCTATTAAGGGCGTTGTGGAAACAATGAGAGTTAGCCATAGAAAAGCCTTAACGAAATACATTGAATTCGCATTTAATTATGCAACCAAACACGGTCGACGAAAGATAACATTTGCCCACAAGTGTGATGAATTACCTCTCTCTGATGGTTTACATTTAAATGTTGCTCAGCAATTGCATGATCACAAATACCCTGCAATTGAAATCGAATATATGCCTATAAACAAATTGACTAACAGTCTTATAATAAATCCCGAGCGTTTTGATGTTTTATGTCTGAACGATAAATATGGGACGTTTGTTACAACAATTGTCAGTGGAATCTGCGGCGGAGTGGGTCTATTTGCTGCAAGCGAAATTGGTGATCGCTATGCGATTTTTAAACCTCTTCAAACAAAACTATCGATTACTGGCAAGGAGGTACTTTGTCCCTATGGAACTATTTTGACTGCTATCAATTTGTTGCAACATCTAGGAAACCATCAATGCGCAAGTTTAATTTGGAAAAGTTTGATAAAAGTAATGGTAACTAATAATATAAAAACTCGGGAGTTTGGCGGTGCATATACCGGTGAGGATGTTGTATCTAAGCTTTTGGAAATACTTCAACAATCAGCATGTCAAAGGAATTGAATTGACATTTTCATTATTTTATTAAAAAGAAGAACAAAAAACAAATTGGCCAGGGATTCTCTTCGAAAGTTTCAGGAATACTATCAAAATAAAAAATAAATAATATAATCTATTATTTGATTTTATTGACAAAATAAAAACTAAATAATATCATTTATTCTTTGATTTTATTGTCAAACAAAAAAATATTATCAAAATAAAAACTAAATAATATCATTTATTGTTTGATTTTATTGATAAAAACCAAATGGCTCTAATGAAAAGAAGTTTTAAATTGGTTTATGAAAATGTCTTACTGAGGAGATTTTCAATATCTATTGGTAAGTTGAAAAACAGCGAAAATGTTTTTCTTAAGGAATATGTTCCACCCAACAAAATGCCATATGTCCCAATTTCAAAATATGCAGGCGAAACAACTGTCACTATGCTAACTGGCTCGAAGGTTGGCCAGCAAGGCTCTAAATATATTAATTCAATATTTCGACATATCAAGGCACCAATACATTTAGAATGTTTGACCACTAGTGACGATGAAGATGAATCGAATGAGAATCTACTTTCGGTTATTCGTAATGGCACAGCCATTCACATTGATACGACCCACGAAACCAAAAACAAAGCAAAGAGTTTAATGATGAACACTAAAGGCTGTCCCAAACCAACGCGAAACATTCGCGCGAATATGCGACGACTGAATAATGTTCGAAGATTCGCATCGCGCCAGTGTGGGTGCTCCCATTAATCTCCATGTAAATAAATTAAGACAGGCGGAAGTTTCGTTGTCGCGCCGAATGTTTCGCGTTGGTTTGGGACAGCCTTAAGTTAGATTTATTCGCTTGTGTGGTAAATTGCTTTTCCATACCGGGATATGCGCGTAAATATCCACCCGTAGATATAGCCATTGTTATGCAAAACAATATAGGAGACTTTTCTAAACGAGAATATGAACCTATTAAGGGCGTTGTGGAAACAATGAGAGTTAGCCATAGAAAAGCCTTAACGAAATACATTGAATTCGCATTTAAATATGCAACCAAGCACGGTCGACGAAAGATAACATTTGCCCACAAGTGTGATGAATTACCTCTCTCTGATGGTTTACATTTAAATGTTGCTCAGCAATTGCATGATCACAAATACCCTGCAATTGAAATCGAATATATGCCTATAAACAAATTGACTAACAGTCTTATAATAAATCCCGAGCGTTTTGATGTTTTATGTCTGAACGATAAATATGGGACGTTTGTTACAACAATTGTCAGTGGAATCTGCGGCGGAGTGGGTCTATTTGCTGCAAGCGAAATTGGTGATCGCTATGCGATTTTTAAACCTCTTCAAACAAAACTATCGATTACTGGCAAGGAGGTACTTTGTCCGTATGGAACTATTTTGACTGCTATCAATTTGTTGCAACATCTAGGAAACCATCAATGCGCAAGTTTAATTTGGAAAAGTTTGATAAAAGTAATGGTAACTAATAATATAAAAACTCGGGAGTTTGGCGGGGCATATACCGGTGAGAATGTTGTATCTAAGCTTTTGGAAATACTTTAACAATCAGCATGTCAAAGGAATTGAATTGACATTTTCATTATTTTATTAAAAAGAAGAACAAAAAACAAATTGCAGGAAATTAGACTTTGGCCAGGGATTCTCTTCGAAAGTTTCAGGAATACTATCAAAATAAAAAATAAATAAAATAATCTATTATTTGATTTTATTGACAAAATAAAAACTAAATAATATCATTTATTCTTTGATTTTATTGTCAAACAAAAAAATATTATCAAAATAAAAACTAAATAACATCATTTATTGTTTGATTTTATTGATAAAAACCAAATGGCTCTAATGAAAAGAAGTTTTAAATTGGTTTATGAAAATGTCTTACTGAGGAGATTTTCAATATCTATTGGTAAGTTGAATAACAGCGAAAATGTTTTTCTTAAGGAATATGTTCCACCCAACAAAATGCCATATGTCCCAATTTCAAAATATGCAGGCGAAACAACTGTCACTATGCTAACTGGCTCGAAGGTTGGCCAGCAAGGCTCTAAATATATTAATTCAATATTTCGACATATCAAGGCACCAATACATTTAGAATGTTTGACCACTAGTGACGATGAAGATGAATCGAATGAGAATCTACTTTCGGTTATTCGTAATGGCACAGCCATTCACATTGATACGACCCACGAAACCAAAAACAAAGCAAAGAGTTTAATGATGAACACTAAGTTAGATTTATTCGCTTGTGTGGTAAATTGCTTTTCCATACCGGGATATGCGCGTAAATATCCACCCGTAGATATAGCCATTGTTATGCAAAACAACATAGGAGACTTTTCTAAACTAGAATATGAACCTATTAGGGGCGTTGTGGAAACAATGAGAGTTAGCCATAGAAAAGCCTTAACGAAATACATTGAATTCGCATTTAAATATGCAACCAAACACGGTCGACGAAAGATAACATTTGCCCACAAGTGTGATGAATTACCTCTCTCTGATGGTTTACATTTAAATGTTGCTCAGCAATTGCATGATCACAAATACCCTGCAATTGAAATCGAATATATGCCTATAAACAAATTGACTAACAGTCTTATAATAAATCCCGAGCGTTTTGATGTTTTATGTCTGAACGATAAATATGGGACGTTTGTTACAACAATTGTCAGTGGAATCTGCGGCGGAGTGGGTCTATTTGCTGCAAGCGAAATTGGTGATCGCTATGCGATTTTTAAACCTCTTCAAACAAAACTATCGATTACTGGCAAGGAGGTACTTTGTCCGTATGGAACTATTTTGACTGCTATCAATTTGTTGCAACATCTAGGAAACCATCAATGCGCAAGTTTAATTTGGAAAAGTTTGATAAAAGTAATGGTAACTAATAATATAAAAACTCGGGAGTTTGGCGGTGCATATACCGGTGAGGATGTTGTATCTAAGCTTTTGGAAATACTTTAACAATCAGCATGTCAAAGGAATCGAATTGACATTTTCATTATTTTATTAAAAAGAAGAACAAAAAACAAATTGGCCAGGGATTCTCTTCGAAAGTTTCAGGAATACTATCAAAATAAAAAATAAATAATATAATCTATTATTTGATTTTATTGACAAAATAAAAACTAAATAATATCATTTATTCTTTGATTTTATTGTCAAACAAAAAAATATTATCAAAATAAAAACTAAATAATATCATTTATTGTTTGATTTTATTGATAAAAACCAAATGGCTCTAATGAAAAGAAGTTTTAAATTGGTTTATGAAAATGTCTTACTGAGGAGATTTTCAATATCTATTGGTAAGTTGAAAAACAGCGAAAATGTTTTTCTTAAGGAATATGTTCCACCCAACAAAATGCCATATGTCCCAATTTCAAAATATGCAGGCGAAACAACTGTCACTATGCTAACTGGCTCGAAGGTTGGCCAGCAAGGCTCTAAATATATTAATTCAATATTTCGACATATCAAGGCACCAATACATTTAGAATGTTTGACCACTAGTGACGATGAAGATGAATCGAATGAGAATCTACTTTCGGTTATTCGTAATGGCACAGCCATTCACATTGATACGACCCACGAAACCAAAAACAAAGCAAAGAGTTTAATGATGAACACTAAGTTAGATTTATTCGCTTGTGTGGTAAATTGCTTTTCCATACCGGGATATGCGCGTAAATATCCACCCGTAGATATAGCCATTGTTATGCAAAACAATATAGGAGACTTTTCTAAACGAGAATATGAACCTATTAAGGGCGTTGTGGAAACAATGAGAGTTAGCCATAGAAAAGCCTTAACGAAATACATTGAATTCGCATTTAAATATGCAACCAAACACGGTCGACGAAAGATAACATTTGCCCACAAGTGTGATGAATTACCTCTCTCTGATGGTTTACATTTAAATGTTGCTCAGCAATTGCATGATCACAAATACCCTGCAATTGAAATCGAATATATGCCTATAAACAAATTGACTAACAGTCTTATAATAAATCCCGAGCGTTTTGATGTTTTATGTCTGAACGATAAATATGGGACGTTTGTTACAACAATTGTCAGTGGAATCTGCGGCGGAGTGGGTCTATTTGCTGCAAGCGAAATTGGTGATCGCTATGCGATTTTTAAACCTCTTCAAACAAAATATCGATTACTGGCAAGGAGGTACTTTGTCCGTATGGAACTATTTTGACTGCTATCAATTTGTTGCAACATCTAGGAAACCATCAATGCGCAAGTTTAATTTGGAAAAGTTTGATAAAAGTAATGGTAACTAATAATATAAAAACTCGGGAGTTTGGCGGGGCATATACCGGTGAGAATGTTGTATCTAAGCTTTTGGAAATACTTTAACAATCAGCATGTCAAAGGAATTGAATTGACATTTTCATTATTTTATTAAAAAGAAGAACAAAAAACAAATTGCAGGAAATTAGACTTTGGCCAGGGATTCTCTTCGAAAGTTTCAGGAATACTATCAAAATAAAAAATAAATAAAATAATCTATTATTTGATTTTATTGACAAAATAAAAACTAAATAATATCATTTATTCTTTGATTTTATTGTCAAACAAAAAAATATTATCAAAATAAAAACTAAATAATATCATTTTTTGTTTGATTTTATTGATAAAAACCAAATGGCTCTAATGAAAAGAAGTTTTAAATTGGTTTATGAAAATGTCTTACTGAGGAGATTTTCAATATCTATTGGTAAGTTGAAAAACAGCGAAAATGTTTTTCTTAAGGAATATGTTCCACCCAACAAAATGCCATATGTCCCAATTTCAAAATATGCAGGCGAAACAACTGTCACTATGCTAACTGGCTCGAAGGTTGGCCAGCAAGGCTCTAAATATATTAATTCA
This sequence comes from Leucozona laternaria, assembly GCA_932273885.2. Taxonomy (NCBI): domain Eukaryota; kingdom Metazoa; phylum Arthropoda; class Insecta; order Diptera; family Syrphidae; genus Leucozona; species Leucozona laternaria. Next base: position 112,300,924 of record OW026368.1, on the reverse strand, counting down.
ATATTTCGACATATCAAGGCACCAATACATTTAGAATGTTTGACCACTAGTGACGATGAAGATGAATCGAATGAGAATCTACTTTCGGTTATTCGTAATGGCACAGCCATTCACATTGATACGACCCACGAAACCAAAAACAAAGCAAAGAGTTTAATGATGAACACTAAGTTAGATTTATTCGCTTGTGTGGTAAATTGCTTTTCCATACCGGGATATGCGCGTAAATATCCACTCGTAGATATAGCCATTGTTATGCAAAACAATATAGGAGACTTTTCTAAACTAGAATATGAACCTATTAAGGGCGTTGTGGAAACAATGAGAGTTAGCCATAGAAAAGCCTTAACGAAATACATTGAATTCGCATTTAAATATGCAACCAAACACGGTCGACGAAAGATAACATTTGCCCACAAGTGTGATGAATTACCTCTCTCTGATGGCTTACATTTAAATGTTGCTCAGCAATTGCATGATCACAAATACCCTGCAATTGAGATCGAATATATGCCTATAAACAAATTGACTAACAGTCTTATAATAAATCCCGAGCGTTTTGATGTTTTATGTCTGAACGATAAATATGGGACGTTTGTTACAACAATTGTCAGTGGAATCTGCGGCGGAGTGGGTCTATTTGCTGCAAGCGAAATTGGTGATCGCTATGCGATTTTTAAACCTCTTCAAACAAAACTATCGATTACTGGCAAGGAGGTACTTTGTCCGTATGGAACTATTTTGACTGCTATCAATTTGTTGCAACATCTAGGAAACCATCAATGCGCAAGTTTAATTTGGAAAAGTTTGATAAAAGTAATGGTAACTAATAATATAAAAACTCGGGAGTTTGGCGGTGCATATACCGGTGAGGATGTTGTATCTAAGCTTTTGGAAATACTTTTACAATCAGCATGTCAAAGGAATTGAATTGACATTTTCATTATTTTATTAAAAAGAAGAACAAAAACAAATTGCAGGAAATTAGACTTTGGCCAGGGATTCTCTTCGAAAGTTTCAGGAATACTATCAAAATAAAAAATAAATAAAATAATCTATTATTTGATTTTATTGACAAAATAAAAACTAAATAATATCATTTATTCTTTGATTTTATTGTCAAACAAAAAAATATTATCAAAATAAAAACTAAATAATATCATTTATTGTTTGATTTTATTGATAAAAACCAAATGGCTCTAATGAAAAGAAGTTTTAAATTGGTTTATGAAAATGTCTTACTGAGGAGATTTTCAATATCTATTGGTAAGTTGAAAAACAGCGAAAATGTTTTTCTTAAGGAATATGTTCCACCCAACAAAATGCCATATGTCCCAATTTCAAAATATGCAGGCGAAACAACTGTCACTATGCTAACTGGCTCGAAGGTTGGCCAGCAAGGCTCTAAATATATTAATTCAATATTTCGACATATCAAGGCACCAATACATTTAGAATGTTTGACCACTAGTGACGATGAAGATGAATCGAATGAGAATCTACTTTCGGTTATTCGTAATGGCACAGCCATTCACATTGATACGACCCACGAAACCAAAAACAAAGCAGAGTTTAATGATGAACACTAAGTTAGATTTATTCGCTTGTGTGGTAAATTGCTTTTCCATACCGGGATATGCGCGTAAATATCCACCTGTAGATATAGCCATTGTTATGCAAAACAACATAGGAGACTTTTCTAAACTAGAATATGAACCTATTAGGGGCGTTGTGGAAACAATGAGAGTTAGCCATAGAAAAGCCTTAACGAAATACATTGAATTCGCATTTAATTATGCAACCAAACACGGTCGACGAAAGATAACATTTGCCCACAAGTGTGATGAATTACCTCTCTCTGATGGTTTACATTTAAATGTTGCTCAGCAATTGCATGATCACAAATACCCTGCAATTGAAATCGAATATATGCCTATAAACAAATTGACTAACAGTCTTATAATAAATCCCGAGCGTTTTGATGTTTTATGTCTGAACGATAAATATGGGACGTTTCTTACAACAATTGTCAGTGGAATCTGCGGCGGAGTGGGTCTATTTGCTGCAAGCGAAATTGGTGATCGCTATGCGATTTTTAAACCTCTTCAAACAAAACTATCGATTACTGGCAAGGAGGTACTTTGTCCGTATGGAACTATTTTGACTGCTATCAATTTGTTGCAACATCTAGGAAACCATCAATGCGCAAGTTTAATTTGGAAAAGTTTGATAAAAGTAATGGTAACTAATAATATAAAAACTCGGGAGTTTGGCGGTGCATATACCGGTGAGGATGTTGTATCTAAGCTTTTGGAAATACTTTAACAATCAGCATGTCAAAGGAATTGAATTGACATTTTCATTATTTTATTAAAAAGAAGAACAAAAAACAAATTGGCCAGGGATTCTCTTCGAAAGTTTCAGGAATACTATCAAAATAAAAAATAAATAATATAATCTATTATTTGATTTTATTGACAAAATAAAAACTAAATAATATCATTTATTCTTTGATTTTATTGTCAAACAAAAAAATATTATCAAAATAAAAACTAAATAATATCATTTATTGTTTGATTTTATTGATAAAAACCAAATGGCTCTAATGAAAAGAAGTTTTAAATTGGTTTATGAAAATGTCTTACTGAGGAGATTTTCAATATCTATTGGTAAGTTGAAAAACAGCGAAAATGTTTTTCTTAAGGAATATGTTCCACCCAACAAAATGCCATATGTCCCAATTTCAAAATATGCAGGCGAAACAACTGTCACTATGCTAACTGGCTCGAAGGTTGGCCAGCAAGGCTCTAAATATATTAATTCAATATTTCGACATATCAAGGCACCAATACATTTAGAATGTTTGACCACTAGTGACGATGAAGATGAATCGAATGAGAATCTACTTTCGGTTATTCGTAATGGCACAGCCATTCACATTGATACGACCCACGAAACCAAAAACAAAGCAAAGAGTTTAATGATGAACACTAAGTTAGATTTATTCGCTTGTGTGGTAAATTGCTTTTCCATACCGGGATATGCGCGTAAATATCCACCCGTAGATATAGCCATTGTTATGCAAAACAATATAGGAGACTTTTCTAAACGAGAATATGAACCTATTAAGGGCGTTGTGGAAACAATGAGAGTTAGCCATAGAAAAGCCTTAACGAAATACATTGAATTCGCATTTAAATATGCAACCAAACACGGTCGACGAAAGATAACATTTGCCCACAAGTGTGATGAATTACCTCTCTCTGATGGTTTACATTTAAATGTTGCTCAGCAATTGCATGATCACAAATACCCTGCAATTGAAATCGAATATATGCCTATAAACAAATTGACTAACAGTCTTATAATAAATCCCGAGCGTTTTGATGTTTTATGTCTGAACGATAAATATGGGACGTTTGTTACAACAATTGTCAGTGGAATCTGCGGCGGAGTGGGTCTATTTGCTGCAAGCGAAATTGGTGATCGCTATGCGATTTTTAAACCTCTTCAAACAAAACTATCGATTACTGGCAAGGAGGTACTTTGTCCGTATGGAACTATTTTGACTGCTATCAATTTGTTGCAACATCTAGGAAACCATCAATGCGCAAGTTTAATTTGGAAAAGTTTGATAAAAGTAATGGTAACTAATAATATAAAAACTCGGGAGTTTGGCGGGGCATATACCGGTGAGAATGTTGTATCTAAGCTTTTGGAAATACTTTAACAATCAGCATGTCAAAGGAATTGAATTGACATTTTCATTATTTTATTAAAAAGAAGAACAAAAAACAAATTGCAGGAAATTAGACTTTGGCCAGGGATTCTCTTCGAAAGTTTCAGGAATACTATCAAAATAAAAAATAAATAAAATAATCTATTATTTGATTTTATTGACAAAATAAAAACTAAATAATATCATTTATTCTTTGATTTTATTGTCAAACAAAAAAATATTATCAAAATAAAAACTAAATAATATCATTTTTTGTTTGATTTTATTGATAAAAACCAAATGGCTCTAATGAAAAGAAGTTTTTAATTGGTTTATGAAAATGTCTTACTGAGGAGATTTTCAATATCTATTGGTAAGTTGAAAAACAGCGAAAATGTTTTTCTTAAGGAATATGTTCCACCCAACAAAATGCCATATGTCCCAATTTCAAAATATGCAGGCGAAACAACTGTCACTATGCTAACTGGCTCGAAGGTTGGCCAGCAAGGCTCTAAATATATTAATTCAATATTTCGACATATCAAGGCACCAATACATTTAGAATGTTTGACCACTAGTGACGATGAAGATGAATCGAATGAGAATCTACTTTCGGTTATTCGTAATGGCACAGCCATTCACATTGATACGACCCACGAAACCAAAAACAAAGCAAAGAGTTTAATGATGAACACTAAGTTAGATTTATTCGCTTGTGTGGTAAATTGCTTTTCCATACCGGGATATGCGCGTAAATATCCACCCGTAGATATAGCCATTGTTATGCAAAACAATATAGGAGACTTTTCTAAACTAGAATATGAACCTATTAAGGGCGTTGTGGAAACAATGAGAGTTAGCCATAGAAAAGCCTTAACGAAATACATTGAATTCGCATTTAAATATGCAACCAAACACGGTCGACGAAAGATAACATTTGCCCACAAGTGTGATGAATTACCTCTCTCTGATGGTTTACATTTAAATGTTGCTCAGCAATTGCATGATCACAAATACCCTGCAATTGAAATCGAATATATGCCTATAAACAAATTGACTAACAGTCTTATAATAAATCCCGAGCGTTTTGATGTTTTATGTCTGAACGATAAATATGGGACGTTTGTTACAACAATTGTCAGTGGAATCTGCGGCGGAGTGGGTCTATTTGCTGCAAGCGAAATTGGTGATCGCTATGCGATTTTTAAACCTCTTCAAACAAAACTATCGATTACTGGCAAGGAGGTACTTTGTCCGTATGGAACTATTTTGACTGCTATCAATTTGTTGCAACATCTAGGAAACCATCAATGCGCAAGTTTAATTTGGAAAAGTTTGATAAAAGTAATGGTAACTAATAATATAAAAACTCGGGAGTTTGGCGGTGCATATACCGGTGAGGATGTTGTATCTAAGCTTTTGGAAATACTTTAACAATCAGCATGTCAAAGGAATTGAATTGACATTTTCATTATTTTATTAAAAAGAAGAACAAAAAACAAATTGCAGGAAATTAGACTTTGGCCAGGGATTCTCTTCGAAAGTTTCAGGAATACTATCAAAATAAAAAATAAATAAAATAATCTATTATTTGATTTTATTGACAAAATAAAAACTAAATAATATCATTTATTCTTTGATTTTATTGTCAAACAAAAAAATATTATCAAAATAAAAACTAAATAATATCATTTATTGTTTGATTTTATTGATAAAAACCAAATGGCTCTAATGAAAAGAAGTTTTAAATTGGTTTATGAAAATGTCTTACTGAGGAGATTTTCAATATCTATTGGTAAGTTGAAAAACAGCGAAAATGTTTTTCTTAAGGAATATGTTCCACCCAACAAAATGCCATATGTCCCAATTTCAAAATATGCAGGCGAAACAACTGTCACTATGCTAACTGGCTCGAAGGTTGGCCAGCAAGGCTCTAAATATATTAATTCAATATTTCGACATATCAAGGCACCAATACATTTAGAATGTTTGACCACTAGTGACGATGAAGATGAATCGAATGAGAATCTACTTTCGGTTATTCGTAATGGCACAGCCATTCACATTGATACGACCTACGAAACCAAAAACAAAGCAAAGAGTTTAATGATGAACACTAAGTTAGATTTATTCGCTTGTGTGGTAAATTGCTTTTCCATACCGGGATATGCGCGTAAATATCCACCCGTAGATATAGCCATTGTTATGCAAAACAATATTGGAGACTTTTCTAAACTAGAATATGAACCTATTAAGGGCGTTGTGGAAACAATGAGAGTTAGCCATAGAAAAGCCTTAACGAAATACATTGAATTCGCATTTAAATATGCAACCAAACACGGTCGACGAAAGATAACATTTGCCCACAAGTGTGATGAATTACCTCTCTCTGATGGTTTACATTTAAATGTTGCTCAGCAATTGCATGATCACAAATACCCTGCAATTGAAATCGAATATATGCCTATAAACAAATTGGCTAACAGTCTTATAATAAATCCCGAGCGTTTTGATGTTTTATGTCTGAACGATAAATATGGGACGTTTGTTACAACAATTGTCAGTGGAATCTGCGGCGGAGTGGGTCTATTTGCTGCAAGCGAAATTGTTGATCGCTATGCGATTTTTAAACCTCTTCAAACAAAACTATCGATTACTGGCAAGGAGGTACTTTGTCCGTATAGAACTATTTTGACTGCCATCAATTTGTTGCAACATCTAGGAAACCATCAATGCGCAAGTTTAATTTGGAAAAGTTTGATAAAAGTAATGGTAACTAATAATATAAAAACTCGGGAGTTTGGCGGTGCATATACCGGTGAGGATGTTGTATCTAAGCTTTTGGAAATACTTTAACAATCAGCATGTCAAAGGAATTGAATTGACATTTTCATTATTTTATTAAAAAGAAGAACAAAAAACAAATTGCGGGAAATTAGACTTTGGCCAGGGATTCTCTTCGAAAGTTTCAGGAATACTATCAAAATAAAAAATAAATAAAATAATCTATTATTTGATTTTATTGACAAAATAAAAACTAAATAATATCATTTATTCTTTGATTTTATTGTCAAACAAAAAAATATTATCAAAATAAAAACTAAATAATATCATTTATTGTTTGATTTTATTGATAAAAACCAAATGGCTCTAATGAAAAGAAGTTTTAAATTGGTTTATGAAAATGTCTTACTGAGGAGATTTTCAATATCTATTGGTAAGTTGAAAAACAGCGAAAATGTTTTTCTTAAGGAATATGTTCCACCCAACAAAATGCCATATGTCCCAATTTCAAAATATGCAGGCGAAACAACTGTCACTATGCTAACTGGCTCGAAGGTTGGCCAGCAAGGCTCTAAATATATTAATTCAATATTTCGACATATCAAGGCACCAATACATTTAGAATGTTTGACCACTAGTGACGATGAAGATGAATCGAATGAGAATCTACTTTCGGTTATTCGTAATGGCACAGCCATTCACATTGATACGACCCACGAAACCAAACACAAAGCAAAGAGTTTAATGATGAACACTAAGTTAGATTTATTCGCTTGTGTGGTAAATTGCTTTTCCATACCGGGATATGCGCGTAAATATCCACCCGTAGATATAGCCATTGTTATGCAAAACAATATAGGAGACTTTTCTAAACTAGAATATGAACCTATTAAGGGCGTTGTGGAAACAATGAGAGTTAGCCATAGAAAAGCCTTAACGAAATACATTGAATTCGCATTTAAATATGCAACCAAACACGGTCGACGAAAGATAACATTTGCCCACAAGTGTGATGAATTACCTCTCTCTGATGGTTTACATTTAAATGTTGCTCAGCAATTGCATGATCACAAATACCCTGCAATTGAAATCGAATATATGCCTATAAACAAATTGACTTACAGTCTTATAATAAATCCCGAGCGTTTTGATGTTTTATGTCTGAACGATAAATATGGGACGTTTGTTACAACAATTGTCAGTGGAATCTGCGGCGGAGTGGGTCTATTTGCTGCAAGCGAAATTGGTGATCGCTATGCGATTTTTAAACCTCTTCAAACAAAACTATCGATTACTGGCAAGGAGGTACTTTGTCCGTATGGAACTATTTTGACTGCTATCAATTTGTTGCAACATCTAGGAAACCATCAATGCGCAAGTTTAATTTGGAAAAGTTTGATAAAAGTAATGGTAACTAATAATATAAAAACTCGGGAGTTTGGCGGTGCATATACCGGTGAGGATGTTGTATCTAAGCTTTTGGAAATACTTTAACAATCAGCATGTCAAAGGAATTGAATTGACATTTTCATTATTTTATTAAAAAGAGGAACAAAAAACAAATTGCAGGAAATTAGACTTTGGCCAGGGATTCTCTTCGAAAATTTCAGGAATACTATCAAAATAAAAAATAAATTATATAATCTATTATTTGATTTTATTGACAAAATAAAAACTAAATAATATCATTTATTCTTTGATTTTATTGTCAAAAAAAAAAATATTATCAAAATAAAAACTAAATAATATCATTTATTGGTTGATTTTATTGATAAAAACCAAATGGCTCTAATGAAAGGAAGTTTTAAATTGGTTTATGAAAATGTCTTACTGAGGAGAAAATTTGAATATCTATTGGTAAGTTGAAAAACAGCGAAAATGTTTTTCTTAAGGAATATGTTCCACCCAACAAAATGCCATATGTCCCAATTTCAAAATATGCAGGCGAAACAACTGTCACTATGCTAACTGGCTCGAAGGTTGGCCAGCAAGGCTCTAAATATATTAATTCAATATTTCGACATATCAAGGCACCAATACATTTAGAACGTTTGACCACTAGTGACGATGAAGATGAATCGAATGAGAATCTACTTTCGGTTATTCGTAATGGCACAGCCATTCACATTGATACGACCCACGAAACCAAAAACAAAGCAAAGAGTTTAATGATGAACACTAAGTTAGATTTATTCGCTTGTGTGGTAAATTGCTTTTCCATACCGGGATATGCGCGTAAATATCCACCCGTAGATATAGCCATTGTTATGCAAAACAATATAGGAGACTTTTCTAAACGAGAATATGAACCTATTAAGGGCGTTGTGGAAACAATGAGAGTTAGCCATAGAAAAGCCTTAACGAAATACATTGAATTCGCATTAAATTATGCAACACGGTCGACGAAAGATAACATTTGCCCACAAGTGTGATGAATTACCTCTCTCTGATGGTTTACATTTAAATGTTGCTCAGCGATTGCATGATCACAAATACCCTGCAATTGAAATCGAATATATGCCTATAAACAAATTGACTAACAGTCTTATAATAAATCCCGAGCGTTTTGATGTTTTATGTCTGAACGATAAATATGGGACGTTTGTTACAACAATTGTCAGTGGAATCTGCGGCGGAGTGGGTCTATTTGCTGCAAGCGAAATTGGCGATCGCTATGCGATTTTTAAACCTCTTCAAACAAAATTATCGATTACTGGCAAGGAGGTACTTTGTCCGTATGGAACTATTTTGACTGCTATCAATTTGTTGCAACATCTAGGAAACCATCAATGCGCAAGTTTAATTTGGAAAAGTTTGATAAAAGTAATGGTAACTAATAATATAAAAACTCGGGAGTTTGGCGGTGCATATACCGGTGAGGATGTTGTATCTAAGCTTTTGGAAATACTTTAACAATCAGCATGTCAAAGGAATTGAATTGACATTTTCATTATTTTATTAAAAAGAAGAACAAAAAACAAATTGCAGGAAATTAGACTTTGGCCAGGGATTCTCTTCGAAAGTTTCAGGAATACTATCAAAATAAAAAATAAATAATATAATCTATTATTTGATTTTATTGACAAAATAAAAACTAAATAATATCATTTATTCTTTGATTTTATTGTCAAACAAAAAAAATATTATCAAAATAAAAACTAAATAATATCATTTATTGTTTGATTTTATTGATAAAAACCAAATGGCTCTAATGAAAAGAAGTTTTAAATTGGTTTATGAAAATGTCTTACTGAGGAGATTTTCAATATCTATTGGTAAGTTGAAAAACAGCGAAAATGTTTTTCTTAAGGAATATGTTCCACCCAACAAAATGCCATATGTCCCAATTTCAAAATATGCAGGCGAAACAACTGTCACTATGCTAACTGGCTCGAAGGTTGGCCAGCAAGGCTCTAAATATATTAATTCAATATTTCGACATATCAAGGCACCAATACATTTAGAATGTTTGACCACTAGTGACGATGAAGATGAATCGAATGAGAATCTACTTTCGGTTATTCGTAATGGCACAGCCATTCACATTGATACGACCCACGAAACCAAAAACAAAGCAAAGAGTTTAATGATGAACACTAAGTTAGATTTATTCGCTTGTGTGGTAAATTGCTTTTCCATACCGGGATATGCGCGTAAATATCCACCCGTAGATATAGCCATTGTTATGCAAAACAATATAGGAGACTTTTCTAAACTAGAATATGAACCTATTAAGGGCGTTGTGGAAACAATGAGAGTTAGCCATAGAAAAGCCTTAACGAAATACATTGAATTCGCATTTAAATATGCAACCAAACACGGTCGACGAAAGATAACATTTGCCCACAAGTGTGATGAATTACCTCTCTCTGATGGTTTACATTTAAATGTTGCTCAGCAATTGCATGATCACAAATACCCTGCAATTGAAATCGAATATATGCCTATAAACAAATTGACTAACAGTCTTATAATAAATCCCGAGCGTTTTGATGTTTTATGTTTGAACGATAAATATGGGACGTTTGTTACAACAATTGTCAGTGGAATCTGCGGCGGAGTGGGTCTATTTGCTGCAAGCGAAATTGGTGATCGCTATGCGATTTTTAAACCTCTTCAAACAAAACTATCGATTACTGGCAAGGAGGTACCTTGTCCGTATGGAACTATTTTGACTGCTATCAATTTGTTGCAACATCTAGGAAACCATCAATGCGCAAGTTTAATTTGGAAAAGTTTGATAAAAGTAATGGTAACTAATAATATAAAAACTCGGGAGTTTGGCGGTGCATATACCGGTGAGGATGTTGTATCTAAGCTTTTGGAAATACTTTAACAATCAGCATGTCAAAGGAATTGAATTGACATTTTCATTATTTTATTAAAAAGAAGAACAAAAAACAAATTACAGGAAATTAGACTTTGGCCAGGGATTCTCTTCGAAAATTTCAGGAATACTATCAAAATAAAAAATAAATAATATAATCTATTATTTGATTTTATTGACAAAATAAAAACTAAATAATATCATTTATTCTTTGATTTTATTGTCAAAAAAAAAAATATTATCAAAATAAAAACTAAATAATATCATTTATTGGTTGATTTTATTGATAAAAACCAAATGGCTCTAATGAAAAGAAGTTTTAAATTGGTTTATGAAAATGTCTTACTGAGGAGATTTTCAATATCTATTGGTAAGTTGAAAAACAGCGAAAATGTTTTTCTTAAGGAATATGTTCCACCCAACAAAATGCCATATGTCCCAATTTCAAAATATGCAGGCGAAACAACTGTCACTATGCTAACTGGCTCGAAGGTTGGCCAGCAAGGCTCTAAATATATTAATTCAATATTTCGACATATCAAGGCACCAATACATTTAGAATGTTTGACCACTAGTGACGATGAAGATGAATCGAATGAGAATCTACTTTCGGTTATTCGTAATGGCACAGCCATTCACATTGATACGACCCACGAAACCAAACACAAAGCAAAGAGTTTAATGATGAACACTAAGTTAGATTTATTCGCTTGTGTGGTAAATTGCTTTTCCATACCGGGATATGCGCGTAAATATCCACCCGTAGATATAGCCATTGTTATGCAAAACAATATAGGAGACTTTTCTAAACTAGAATATGAACCTATTAAGGGCGTTGTGGAAACAATGAGAGTTAGCCATAGAAAAGCCTTAACGAAATACATTGAATTCGCATTTAAATATGCAACCAAACACGGTCGACGAAAGATAACATTTGCCCACAAGTGTGATGAATTACCTCTCTCTGATGGTTTACATTTAAATGTTGCTCAGCAATTGCATGATCACAAATACCCTGCAATTGAAATCGAATATATGCCTATAAACAAATTGACTAACAGTCTTATAATAAATCCCGAGCGTTTTGATGTTTTATGTCTGAACGATAAATATGGGACGTTTGTTACAACAATTGTCAGTGGAATCTGCGGCGGAGTGGGTCTATTTGCTGCAAGCGAAATTGGTGATCGCTATGCGATTTTTAAACCTCTTCAAACAAAACTATCGATTACTGGCAAGGAGGTACTTTGTCCGTATGGAACTATTTTGACTGCTATCAATTTGTTGCAACATCTAGGAAACCATCAATGCGCAAGTTTAATTTGGAAAAGTTTGATAAAAGTAATGGTAACTAATAATATAAAAACTCGGGAGTTTGGCGGTGCATATACCGGTGAGGATGTTGTATCTAAGCTTTTGGAAATACTTTAACAATCAGCATGTCAAAGGAATTGAATTGACATTTTTATTATTTTATTAAAACGAAGACAAGAAAAAACAATAGAAAACGAGCTTCAATTGGAATCAGATGATTGAAATATATGCACACTAAAGTTTAGTTTTCGAATTTGCGAAAAAACTCCATGCTTAATGAGTATGGTTTTGTATTTGTGACAGCCCCTAGTGTTTGATGTACCTTATTGAAGCTCTTATTTTACATCTTGTTTATTTTTTGTTCAATCTAAAAAAAAGAAAACGGATAATAATAAATGTTGTTGCACACTGCCTGGCAAACAAAATCGAGATTGCTTTTTAAGGTGTGAAAAAGTCGAGATTAATACTCGGCTCCTTTGAAGACGCAAGTAGAGACCCGCTAACGGTAAAGGGGGACAAGGATGTTGCCTTTCTTAAACATTTTGTTTTAACAAGATGACACTACTGCCCATCCCCATAAAACCCGAGATATGTATAATAGACTATTCACTGATTAGCAGACTGGTTCTCCAGAACTAACAGGATAAGTCAATTATTTTCCTTACTTGTTGTCTTCGAGGAATTCCAGTCCTGACATCAATACTTGATATTAACTTTTCAAAGCCAACTTCTTGAACAATTGAAGGCGAATGAAGATCCGTAACTAACATCTCCATAATCTGATCTTCGAAACATATTTCTTCGACAATGGGCAGGGTGCCTTTAGGTGGATTTAATTCTTTTTCCTCAAATCCATAATCAGTATTATGGGTAATGGAGCCTGAAAAATCATCAAAGTCACTGTTATCAGTGGCTTTGTCATCAGTGTGCTCAATAACTTCGTTCTCTTCAATTATGGACTCGTTGTATGATTTCAGCTCGCTGGTACTGGGCTCATGTGATTCAGTTTCAGGGGAACTTATTACGTACTGTATCTTAGGACGCTTAGGTACTGGTTCAGAGCTTATAGATTTGTCGTGGAGTAGACTATTCGCTGCTATTTCCATGTTTTTCTTCTTTTCATTGTACAATTCTATTAGGAGTTCGGTATGGCGAGCCACTGTGAGTCCGTAGATTTGATGTATTTTTATTGTATGCAATGACAGCGTTGCAAAGTGTGCATATTATTTTCTGTTTTGTTAAAACATTATTCGAGCTATCCGATGGAAATCCAAAAAATTTCCAGCAGGGACTCCGCATACTTGAAGGCACAACTGTACGAGTATACTCGATATGTTGAGTAATCTCTTCAGTATTTTCCATTTCTAGGGGTCTGGTTAATAGAACACAAATGAAGTTGTTAATTTATTGATAGTAGTAAATTGTTTTGATTTTTGCAAATTTAATAAAAAAAATAAAACCAGAAACAGAAAGCCAGATGCCCACAAATTTCGACAGGACGCCAAATGCGATTTCGTTCGGTTTCGGTCCTCATGAAATGGAAAAAGATGTGTTTGATTTAAACATTTAACGTGCCCAGTATTAATTATTTCGGTTTCACACCTTGCCGTCTGCACTGTGCATGAATGGTGGGGCATATTCGTAATCGAGTAAAAAATTAAATAATTTGAGTAAAAAAAAAGACAACGAACACATCAAAATAAATATACAAAAGGAAAAAAAGAGAAGGGTATATAACATTGTTTTCACCATGGACGTATAAACATGGACTGCTGGTTGCCAACTTCACGTTGGTTCCAACGACACTAGCTCCCGACCACCCGCTAGGTGAGAGATGCTGAAAAATAACTTTGTTATTTCATGGCAAGATGGCAGCACTCTGCTTATTTTTGTTTATAACGGATGTATTTTTCTTAGCGTCCACCTAGAAGAGAAATTATATGAGTCATGTTAAAAACGTCTGCGTCTGTTGTCTCGTCGAAATGAATATCAAAAATTCAATTAATTTCGCCTTTTCAAAAATGTTTTGGTTATTTAGGGTCTCAACACTCAAAAGATTGAGATACGAAGATCTTAGCTCTTTAACTTAAATTGCCACTATTTTTTAAATATTAGGTCAAATTTATTTATAAAAAGAAACCCTACTTGAATCAAGCACAAAGCCGTTTTGCATGGTAAATCCAAGTCCACTGGTTAACTTCGTATGTCGTTGATGAAAACTTCTGATTCATTCAACAAATCAATGAATACAACTTCCGCTGATAATAGATCTGCACTTGAGCACAAACAATATTCTTTGATCTTAGGTTTATATTCAGGTCCTGTGTCTTCATATCCGACCAAATAATTTTCAATTTCTTGAAAATTAGCTTCATCTTCGACCAACAGACCCCCAATTTTTAATTGAGACTATCTTCCACTCCATCGAGAATTACTTCGCAAGATGGCTTTTCCCGTTCATTGTCCACAATTTTCGCTTCGATGTCTTCAAAAAATCTTATTTATTCAATTAACTTTTGAAGACGTACTGCTTAAAGAGCTGCACCCAAACTGAAACTGCTTTGTGATTTCGTTTTCTTGCCTTTTGTTTGTTTTCGGGTAGTTTTTTTTTAGAACTGAAATTGTTAAAAAAGAAATGATGTTAATAAAGCCATTTAAGTGTATTTTGTTCAATTTTTATTGATAAATCAATAATTTTACCAGAATATAAGCACGTAATCCTAATGGCGGCCAGTTTAGTTTGGTATGTAGGTAATTTTTTGTTCCTGTCAAAACGTCAAAACGACAAAAAAAAACATGGGAGAAAAAAGGTGTTTGTTTCTCAACTTCACGTATTTGCTGCTCAGGAGCTAGTTTCGTTGGCGACATTTTTTTAGCACCATTTGTATTGAAATGACTTTTGACTAGCAGTCCATAGTTATACGTCCATGGTTTTCACTATGTGATCCTGTTTGTTTTATTATCATGATCTGATCCGGATCAGATCTGGAGGATAGTAAAATGCAGCTATTATCAAAGCAATTAGGCTTTTCCAGAAACTATCTTTGTCTTTTCTCTTTCTAATTTTGACATAAAAATATGTAGGGCAAACAAACAAACGACCAATCACAATCACATGTTTTTGTTTTCTTTACATATTTTCTGTCAAACTATTGATTTTTTTTTTTTGCTTGTTTGGCACTGAAGTCCGGTGGAAGTTCCGAATCCGTGAGCTACAGCCCGAAACCATCAACAAGGTCTTGGAAATTTGAGTGACAGAATGCGCTGCTGCCTTAGAGGATATATAATATGGAGTGCTTGTTTTTATTCGAATGCGAACCTTTCAAGTTTCGGTCACTGAGTTTTCTGCACATTGGAGAAAAAAACTAAAAATAAAGATATTGAAATCTTTAAAATAATAAATAAACATTTATTAATTTCAAGAATTACTTCAAATTAGAACAGTTTAGAGAGAAAATAAGCAAATTATGACTTACAATTGATAGCAGCTGTACGTTATCTTCTATATCTTCTAAGACTTTATCTTAACCGAAAGTGAAATAGCACCCCATATCATGGCCCCAGGCACTACAATGCATTAGGGATAGAAACGAGCACTCCATAAGTCTGTTCGCGTACTAGTCCGAAACCACCCAAAACTACTTGATTTTACCATAGATTCGGTCCAATACCATTCGCGTACTTCCATTTCGTGTCATTTTGGGCAGAAGAGAGTGCTCGTGAGAGAGAAACCTATTTCCTTTTGCCAGTGCAGTGCTTTTTGGTTAAAAAAAAATATGAAAATAAAATATTGAATTCAAGAAACTTTGTTCTAGTGTAATTTTAATGAGTGTTTTTTTTTATTTAATTTTACTTTAATTACAATTTTTCATAAACGGAATGATTATCTTTTGCTTCTGTTATCTTGAGTATTAAACAATTCAATAAAGAATGTCGAATTACAGGAGAAATTCCAATTTTTGTCGTATTGTTTACGTTTGTTTGTTGGCCTTTTGTTTACTTTTTGTTGACGTTTAAAAAGTGGTACGAATTTTCGGTTCGAAGCGTTCGTGTACTTTTGGACAGTTTCAGTTCCCCTGAGAGAATTTAAACCCTTCTCCAATGAATGTGACAGATTGACATTTTTATTCCGGAAAGTACCCGAACAAACGTCATATTATATATCCTCTAATACTATGTTTCCACCAGCCACTAAACTGAGATTTGATAAGATTTGCCATAATCTTCTTCAAATCTCGAAGAGTTACCATACAAATTTATTGCGTAAATCTAGAAGATTTCAAATAAATCTTGCTAAATCTTCATAGGGCAAATAGTTTTACAAGTCGAACAAACCAAAACGTACACAAAACGTTATTTTATTTTGTTTTAAAAGTCACTTTTCTTTGATGTGTGTGCAAGTGCGTGTGAAAATCTGTGTAAATCTTGCTAAAAATCGAGTCTGCAAAATCGAATTTTTTGGTCGAAACGAAAACCACATTAATCACTAGTTGAACGATGATCGCGCACATAAGCAACTTAAAAATCAACGACCGAGATAAATCAACACACAGACAACATTTATTCAGTTTTTCTTTCTCTCAATTTCAATTCCTATTCTTAATAAGGAAAGAAAGGGGTAAATATGTACATGCATTGTTTGAAAAAAAAACAACACTTGAACAACGCTGTCAAATCCAAACGAACACATGCAAAGAATATATTTTGTGCGTATATACTACTTAGCTCGCCACACTTAATAAAATAATGGAATGAAATACACCAATGCACACATCGCCGAGAAACTACATCTATGTTTAATCACGTAGGACACTCTGAATTTTTGGAGAAAGGAAAATATTGACTGCAACGATTTTCTCTCTTGCACTCAAAGAAAAAAGTTCAACTATTTGGTTTAATGTGCGCGCAGTTACATATAATTCGGTGTAACACAAACTAAGGAACTGATTTCGGGCAATCGTTTGATTTGTGTCAAAACACAAACTTTTAAGTTGCTCGAATCGACGACTGAATAGTTTTTGCATGTGCGCGCACTCCCATACAAGTCCATGGTAGTCACTTGAGCAACCAAACTGTTGCGAAACTGAAAATTGCAAGTGCGCGCCTAGCCTAAGGCTACTGCGAACCCAGCCGAGACAGCCGGTTGAACAACGTTGTGTTCCATAGTTAATGGGAATGTTTGCTCTTACTAATAAAGCCATAATAAATGAAAAAAAAAATTAATTTCGTTAGTTTTTTTGCATTTTTAAAAAGGAAATTTGATTTGTCCCATCGTGTACATGCAGTATTTGACGTATCGTGCACTCGTAGCATAAAAGCATTTAAAAAGACCTCATGTTTCTATTCGCTGACTACTTTCATTTTTTGATTTGCTATGCCAAATGCTTCTATCTTCACGTTGGTCGTCGGTCGGAGAAGTCAAAATCAAACCAAAACACCAATTCGCCATTGCATGATTTCAATTTTCTCTGTGTAATTTTTCTGTAATTTGTGTTTTCTGCATAAATAGACATTCATATACAAAAAATGACATCAAATGATGAAAATAAAACCCAGGAAAAATCAACTGAAAGAACTACAAGGAGTTCTGCAAACAAAGAGATTTGTACAGGCGATGTCTACTTGATACGTCGTTCCGATGGCGATGTCTACCCAGCTCAAATAATCCAATCCAGGTGCAACGAAAATGATTTTTCCAACAGTGAATTCTATGTCCACTACGTTGGTTTAAATAGAAGACTCGACGAGTGGGTACGCCGCGATCGAATAACCGACGCCACCGAAACTGAGAAAGGCGAAAGTTCAACCCCATCGGACATGAACAATAGTGCCAAAACCTTACAGCAGTTGAGCAAGGAACAAATAGCATCTCTTGAAAATCCATCATCAGCTGAGAACAGTGATAGGAAGGTGACTAGGAATCAAAAGAGACGGCACGATGAAATCAATCACGTACAAAAGACCTATGCTGAAATGGATCCTACAACCGCCGCCCTTGAAAAGGAACACGAAGCCATCACCAAGGTAAAGTACATAGATAAGCTGAGAATTGGTAAGTTCGAAATAGATTCCTGGTACTTCAGTCCGTATCCCGATGAATACGGAAAAGTTGGCACCCTATTTGTTTGCGAGTACTGTCTCAAGTACATGAAGCTAGAAAGAACTTATCGCTACCACACTACAGAATGCAGCCAGCGCCAACCACCTGGCAATGAAATCTATCGCAAAGGAACAGTATCTATATTCGAAATAGATGGAAAAGACCACAAACTCTATTGCCAGACATTGTGTCTAATGGCGAAACTTTTTTTAGACCACAAAACTTTGTACTATGACGTGGAACCATTCTACTTCTATGTCTTATGCGAGATTGACAAGAAAGGAGCTCACATTGTGGGTTATTTCTCAAAGGAAAAAGAATCTCCGGAGAGCAATAATGTTGCATGCATTTTGATTCTGCCTCCGTATCAGAGAAAAGGTTACGGCAAACTTTTAATCGCATTTAGCTATGAGCTTTCACGTCGAGAAGGAGTTGTTGGTAGTCCAGAGAAACCTCTAAGTGACTTGGGTCGTTTGAGCTATCGGAGTTTTTGGGCGTACACCCTTTTGGAGCTGATGAAGGACAATCGGACAACTACTCAGAGTATAAAAGAGCTGAGTGAGCTAAGTGGCATCACACAAGACGATATTATCTATACCCTTCAGTCGATGAAAATGGTTAAGTATTGGAAGGGCCAGCATGTTATTTGTGTCACACCGAGGACAGTTATTGAACATCTGCAGTTGCCACAATTCAAGAAACCAAAACTCACCATTGATTCGGCTTACTTGCGTTGGATACCGCCAAAGCGGACAACAACCATTGGAGCCAAATTTAAAAAGAACTTATTAAACTGAAAGTATTTATTGTAGATTACCTATTGGTTGAACTTAAGATTGCTTGTTTCATTTTTGGTAATAAACTACAACAAGAATGAATTTGAGTTTTTTTTCTAACGTGTACCTAATAGAAAGATGTTTCACCCGTCTAATACAGAGTGTAGCGCGGCAGGCGTATGAAACTCGGTCCATTGAATGAGAATTTTTGTTTGGACTGTACAACATTGAGATTTGAGAATTTAGGTTTGCATGGTTTTATATAATGCGCCTTCCAGAGCTCATACATTGCTGAAAGCTTTTTTTGAAGTTTTCTTGCACTCTCGAGAATCTTTTGGCTGCCAGGGTCTTGATAAGATTATTTAAAACAATGGTTTTCAGGTACCCCCACTGATGTGAAAATGTGTCTCCCCGTCAGAGAAAAACGCGATACATACATAATAAATATATTTCAAGTTTTTGCTAGTACAGTGTATTTTTGTTTTTCAGTTTTATTTATTTAATTTTGTAATTATAATAATAAAATCTGTAAAGCTACTTTGTATTTAACAACACCCAAACCCATAGATAGGACAGTAGGTAGATACATACACTGATCAAATAATAAATTTTATCAAATCATCCAATTGCTACGCATCTTCTAATCTTTTTTCAAAATCGGTTCCTTCGTAGCGTGCTTGTTGTTTCATGGCAGCTTTAAGTTGCTGATACTCAAATTTTTTCTTCGACCATTGATATCTGAAATTTCAATCGTGTTTTAATTGGTTTCTTATAAAATAATTACCACTAACCTGCAAGCAAACCAATATCCTACTGTTCCAACTACAAACGTTCCAAATCCTATATGCGTGGAGAATTGAACTTTAGAAGTTCTTAAAAATGTTAAAGCCCCTACTGTCATTCCACCTCCAATGCCATACATGAATGAACTCCTGAAGCATGGTATTTGGCTGACATCTCGACCAAAAATCATCAGACTCTATGTTATATTGTTAAATTAAATTGGAACATTATATAAGAAAACTAAATTGTTTTAAATAAGTGCTAGCTAATTTCACAATAATATTCTTATATAGATTTTAAGTGGCCGGCAAATGAATTTAAGGTTACTGAATTGTGATTTGTGAGCAATATTCAGTTTTATTTTTTAGAACTCGAAAATGTATGGGTAAAATATTCAGCAATATCCCATATTAATAGTAGTTACAAAACAAGATAAAACATAAAAACGATATTTAACCTTATGCGGCTCCTCTTCACCCATTATTTTATTGCTTGGCAAATAAAATGAAAATCACGGAATAGCTAACTAGAGTAACTAGAAATATTGGTTTAAAGTTAAACGAAAACCCACAAATCAAAATAAAACATCAGCTGTTAAAAATGACGTTTCGCTTTCGTTTACAGAAAACTACATTATCCACATTTTTTGAAACAGTCTGCTCAAAAAAAATGTCTACAAAATCAAAATAAATTAAAAAATAAAGATATCTTGCAAATTGCATTTTGTCTTTGTCCATTCCTTTACAAAAGAATAATAAAGTTCTTTCTGAGTGTTGATTTTTTACACTCCTGAATGTTATTTTGATTTTGAGTTGTTCAATAAAAACAAATATTTTTCAAATAGCTTATTATTTGCTTCTTTTATGACTACTACTACTCTGGGTGCCCGAAGTATGCCCATCGGTGGAGGACCCTGGCCTGCATAAGCAGTACTTTTGTAAACCAAAACTGGGGCGTTAATATTTGCATCCAGAGCTTTTTGAATAACTCTGTTGTTGTAATCCTTGTGAAAACATAGAGCTGCTAACATCTTGGTATTAATAGTTTAAGACAATTATCATCTCAAATTTATTCGAAAAGCCGTTTATCGATAAACAAACGACATTCGCAATAAGGTTCTATGTTAAAGTGGAAATACTGTATCAGAAAAAAAATACAGATTTTATTGGAATCTAATTTTTCTTATCATTCCTCCATCGATCTTTTTAATTCGAAAATGTATACCTATAATGTGTACCTAGTTCTTATAAGATGCAATCAGAAAAGGTAGTGTGCAGGTTATTTCAATACAAACAAAATAGCGTTTTGGGGGGGGGGGGGGGGGACTTTCTCGACTGTATCAGTAAATCTTCCTACAGCTTTGCTTTTTTTTTGAAGCCAAAAATGTGTTAGTTTTATTTAATTGATAATTATTTTGACAAAAAAATATTAAAAAAAAAATGTTAGGTGATTTGTTTCTAAGTTTTACGTTATTTAATAATATTATTCTTAAATATTCAATGCTTTTATTAATTTTTAGTTGAATGAAAACCGGATTGTTTTCGAAAACAAATTTTTTCAGCTTTTGACTTCTTGCGTAGAAATCTTCTTCAGGTTTCTGTCCTCTGGTCAGTCAAACTGACGGAGTTTGCTCAGTGAGATCTGAAAAACGTATCTATAGTATTTAAGTGCCAAAGAAAAAGTACAGAGATAGATTACTATTGGGATTTTATATTAAGGAAAACAATGATTTAATATAAAACGTTATATTTGTTCGAAGGTTGAACGAAGAGTAATATAAAATCAAATAATATTAATGAGCATACTTTAAACAGTATACTTTGATATATATCTTTTAAAGTAGCTGAGTTATTTAACAACAAGTAATAATATTTATAATATTTTAACAATTACAGATGCCACAAAAGGAATCATCATCAAATACTCCACACATTTTTAAAAAAAATCCGTCCACAACGTGACGCGTTTCATTTGATTTTGAATAAAAAAATTATTATTTCTTCCACAGATAAAAAACAAAATTAAAATAGTAAATTATACTAAATAAACAAAACATACATGCAGATTGCAGAATATGGGTGAAAGTAACCTTTTGGAGAAAATTATTTTTATAAAGAAAATTGGTAGATACATATATTTTAAGGGGCCGATTATAGCGATCAGGAAAAATTTTTCTATTCGATAATTTGCTGTTAGCGTACAATTTTAAAGATAAAAATGATACGAATCTATGAGGAATCACTTGAAATAATTTTTTCGCAAAAGAAAAATTTCCTTCAGGCAAATATTTTTTCTTAGAAGCATTTATTAATTTTCCTGATACAAATTCTGTACAGAAAACGAATTTGCATCAGGAAAATTAATAAATGCTTTTTTAAGAAAAAATATTTGCCCCAAGGAAATTTTTTTTGAATCCTCATAGATTCGTATCATTTTTATTTTTTCAAATTTTAACTTAACACATCAAATTATGAAAAAGATAATTTTTCCTGATCGCTATAACCGACCCCTAACCTTATTTTAATACAAATCAATATATATTTTAAAGAGTAAACTTAATTAAACTTAAATAATCTTACTCAATTTCATTTCGTTTTTATTTTTAAATTACGAAGTATGATAAACTTTTAGTATCAACTCACGAGTTAGGACTTATATTCGAAAGCCGTATATCAATAATTCACCTAAGATTAAACATTCGTAGATCAGGCCCACCGCAATGAGTTGAGCGAAATTAAAATACAACCTCTGTATATAGTACAAAGATACAACTTTACTTCTTTGAGAAAATTTATTAAAATAAAATTATATACATAAATTTGTAGTCCTAAGGCCAAAAATCAATTATGTTTTCGACACACCCCACATTTGTTTAAGAATTAAAACAAAAAAACTATTTTGTTTGGCTTTATATTTTTTTATTATATATAGAATCATCTCACTTTACAATTCATATTTTAATAGTTAATTTTTTTTTTAAATTTTGTTTACTTTAGAAGTTTGTGTGCACATTATTTTTGTTTTTTTTTTTTTTTTTTTTTTTTAATTTCGAAATGGATATAATTTCAAATTTTAGTCTTTCTTACAACATAAAATACACCGCTTAGAGTGTAAAAAAAAATACTCCTCCTTCGGAGCCGAGTTCAGTTCTTAACTAGAGATATCGTACAATTGGATTATGTTTCGTGTTTTCTTCAATACAATAATTAAATTCAAAAATGTTATTATTATATCTGCGTAGATTAAACAATAATAAATCGAGAAAAAAAAAGATAGATTGCAAAAATTAAAACAAAAAAGGAATACATTTATACTTTTTCTTTGTTGCTTTCTCCTCTATTTGTGAGATGAATGCTAAAAATACAAGCGTGTAACTAACTATCGACGATGGAGTAAATTCGATAGTGTCCTGATTTGCGACTGCAGCTCAGAATCCATCTTCATAGCCTCCTCGTCAAATCGCATTTTGATGTCCAATAAGTTTGGTAATATATCTTGGCATTTAATGTTCAGCATACTGCCGAAGAAATCCGTCCAAACGTGTTTTTTTAGATAGCGCGGGAGCTTCTGCTTGATATCCCAGGTTTCGAATTTTTTTGCGATTTGCATATACTCTCCGAAGAGCATCACATGGACAGTACCCGCCACGCAGAAGAGGTCAGTTTCGTAAGACCACGGCCGGCCTTCTTGCATCTCGATGCAAGTAAATCCGTCTGTTTGAATGATTTTCCGGAACTGTGTGCGTTCTGGAAACAAGGTCATATCGAGTGCACAACCAAAGTCAATTAGACGCAGCGATGGATAATGGAGATCTGTATTAGGTACACGCATCAGCAGGAAATTGTCCGGCTTGATGTCTGCATGAATAATTTTGCTCTTGTGCAAGCAGTGGATAATGTTCAGAATCTGGCTACTAAAGTGCATAACCAGACTCTCGTGCATTACCTTCTTCGTGGCCTGTCGGATCTTGTTGTTTATGTCCAATAATGAGCCGTAGGGTGAGAATTCGGTGGCAATTATGCTCGCGTTGGGAGCAATTACAGCCGAGGAAATGTTCATGACACCCGGCAGAACGGTTTCAGTTCGAATCCTTTCTCGCACTTGATGGCATATGTATATCTCCCAGATGTTGGGAGGTTTCTGATATTTAAGAGCCACAACTGTTCCCGTCTTGCAGTCGGTAGCTTTATAAACAGACCCATACGATCCACGTCCTACTTCTTTCTCGATGCTGAAGCGACTATCGGCCAGCGTTATCATCTTGGTATTAGCCAATTTTGGCAGAGGCGTGCTAACTACTTTGTATACATTTTCGGCCGCATCGTAGGACGGAAAGTTGAGTTTGGTCAGGAATGCCTTGCATAGCTCATTGTTGAACGGGTCAATTACCGGCTTGGCCATGTGTGTCTCAATGACACTGAGGGCTTTTTCGAGGCGCTGCTCCTGTAGCTCCTTGTCATTTTCCGATGCAAAGAAACTGTTTTCGGCGTATGTGGAAAAGTCATCGCGTTGCGAATCGCGAAAGTTTAGGCGACCCACTGCAGAACTAACCGAGCAATTCGAATTGTCCAAATAGGCGCTCTCGTTAAACGAGAAACTGGCGTTGTCATTTGCTGCATAGTGTACGGAATCACCATTCTTTTGTCGAATTTTTATCGGTGTTCTGTGTTGCAACTGCTGTGGGGTGGTGGAGGAAGAGGTGTTTTCTTTGGCAAAAGTCAGCAGGAGATTTGCTTCTTCGTACTGATACTGAGATTGCTGTGGATGGTAATCTGACGAATTGCTATCCCCATGAGCAGCTGCGGATAAGTATTTCCCAGCTAGATGCTTGTTCACGCTCTTTAGCTTTTTCGGTTTCTTTACTTTGGGAGTGGATGTTTGCATTTGATAAGGATGGAAGCCATTTCCACGATTGGTGCCATCGTCCTGCGAGGCTGTCTCCACTACATAGGCATTGTCAATGGTGTAATTGTAATTGTTTTGGCCATTGGTGGAATTGCATGAGGAATCCAATGCTGTCGGTTTCTCTTTCTTAAATTTGATTTTTATTGTTTTGCTTTTAGTCACCCCATGTTCCTCGTGTGTGCTAAAGCGGATTGTCGAAGCTTCAATTTGATCTTCAATATCGGCGTCGGATGTTCCTAGAGTTCCAATTGGAGTCCTTTGAATTTCAACTGGTTGTTGTTGCGGCTGTCTGGATTTTTGTTGGTTGCTTTTCCACTTTTTCGCACGAACTTCTTCTGGACTAAATTCCACGTCTCCTCCTGGATAAACGAGGGCCTTTTGGTACTGGCAGCGCTTGAATGGGTCTTCTGGTTCTTCTAGGAAAAGGGCTGGTTTCCAGACTTCGTAGTTATTGCGGCAATATGTAGCAAACTGTGCAGGTAGTTTGACATTTCCAATTGGAATATCAAGTGGTTGCGAGCTGGAGGAGGTGGCCGCTGGTTCTTGTGGATAAACAGACGCACCAACCTGTGGTTCATTGTATATGTAGTTCAATGAGGAAGATATGGCAGTTGCTGTGGAACTCTGCAATTCAGTGTATTGGCAGTTTGTGTTTACCCCAGACGTTTGCGTTTGGGGTTGAACTGCTTCGACGACATTTTGTTGCGGTTGCTGCATCTGTTGAACTTGTTCAGGCATTTCCTGCTGCTGCTGGTGTTGTTGCTGACATACTTCTGCTGCCCGTTTTTCTAACGGCTGGCTAATCGGTATTTGTTGTTGCTGTTGAGTCTGCTGTTGGGGGTGTGAATTGATTTGTTTCTTGTCCTCGTAAACCATTCGCTGTGAGAGTGAGTAAAGGAACTTTGTATGAGCACCCTCTAGTTCAGTATATGGCTCAGCCTTTGCCTGGAATCCCAGGTTGTAAATAGATTCGGCTTCTTTGAATGCATTCGCAGAGTCGTAGTAATGAGCCCAGTTTGTGTAGAAGCAGGCACACTGTCTTCCAATGCCCCGCTGATACAAGATTTGATAGAAGTGCAAAGGGTTCGGTTGCAGATCTATGTACTTGATCCACAACTTGACCATACGAGGATCTTGCTTGTAGTACTCGTTGTGTTCGTACTGCGTGAGGCATCGTTCAAGGGTTTCCCGAAATTTGTTCTCCGGATCGCCGTGTATGTTGCTGTTGTACCAGCATATATAATTGTACCAGTGCTCGAGGGGATCAGGTCCATTGTACATCGCAATGGCATTCTCCCAAGCGTGTTTGTCCTTAAGAAAACTGTGCATTTGTTCGGCAGTTATGTTTCGCCGCATGAAGGAATTCATCTTGTCCGAGAACTGAAAAATACCAAAATACAAGCCTGTGCAATCGAATTGTATACAAAATTTATTTATTTTTAATGCCAACAGCGAGATGGCATCAAGCTAAAATGACAGATCAACTTTTGAAAAATTTTGTCTAGAGGATTCGCCAGGCCTGGCCATGAGTGTTCACGATTCTCTGAATTGCGATTCCATAGTGCACCCTGCTGCACTGTTTTTTCTTCGTTGCAAATTGCAAACTAACCTTTGAAATTCTTGGATTTAAATTATTCCTATAACTTTCTGCACAAAATTCGAAGTTTCAGAACAAAAATAAAAATATACAAACAACCGCAAACCCAAGTTAACTCTTGGAAAATTTGTCCTCACATCGACTTGACGTGTGTGAAAATGAAAATGGAGGGTGATTAATAACGAACAGGGATGGTATTTGTTTGAACGACAAATTGTACTAAACTTTAAAAAAAAACATTTTTTTATGTTGAATTTCTTTCAACAATTTGGAAGTCTATTTTTGAGTCATGATCATCATACCTTACCAACCATACAGGTATACAATAGCCGTGTTCACTTGGAGTTGACGAAGTACTCGTGAGTACTTTGGTAGCCATTTTGAATGGACGGCACAAAATTGGTTTTCCAACAAAATCTCATCTACTCGCCATGAGAGCACGAGTATATGGTTGTACTAGATTATTGATTGCATCTTCTAATTAGTAGTTCACCACCTCAAAAAACAACAGAAATAAATGAAGCGCTTTGCCAAAATAACTTACACACAGTCCAAAAAAAGAAAAAGCAAAAACATGCAACGGTGGAAAACCCGGATTAACCCCATCAGACACCAGATAATTTTATCTCCGCAGAAACGAACTGTCAAAATTTGTATGGGAATATTTTTCTGTAGATTTAATAAATTTATCTCATCAATTTGATGCGGAAAGCGTAAAATGACATTTGTGATGTGTTTGATGTGTAATCTCACAAGTATTTCTAATGCCGGAACCAGATATAATAAAGCCAGGCGCGCACATGCAACTTAACAGTTTGGTTTCCATTTTGAGCACTCGGGATTATATGAGAGTCCGCCGGTTTATGTGCGCGGACTCTCATATAATCCCAGTGCTCAAAATCGCAACCAAACTGTTTAGACAGCACATTTCATTTTGACTTTGATGTGGCTTGTTTTTGTTGTTATCAATGGATTTCACATTGAATGGATTCCACTTAGATGTGTTCATAAAGTTTTTACGTAATTTCCAACCTAATTTCGTGCAAATTTGGTTGAAATTACCTCATTTCGAAATGTGAATTTGTATGGGAAATGAGGTAATTTGGATTGGATTTTGGAAATTTTCAACGAAATTACCTCATTTGCTCTAATGAAAACGTAGTATACAATTGATGAGATAATAGGGGTATTCATGCAATGTCGTATTTGCCTAGTAAACCTCGTAAACTGCATCAGCCAAATTAATAAAAAACGCTTATTCTACCTTTATTCCACGACCTTACTAAACCATGGAATAAGGGTAAAGCTACTACAATAAGTAAGATGCCTGTTTGGTAACTTGAAATTTTCACCAAGTTTCGTAAACTTGGGTTTTTTTTTGTATGGGTTTTGACAGAAAATTTGAAGAAAAAAAAAATAAACCTCACGTTACCAAACGCAACTAACAATTACGTTGTTTTGATCATTAGCAGTCAAAATTGTTCTGATTTTCGATTGTTTGTGGCTGCGGCTTTTAAAAATAGAAAATTTAAACAAAAAACGAAAAAGAAGTGAAAATTGGAGTGTAAACGATAAAGTAAGTTCTTAAAAATAAAGAAGACTATTTCCTAACTACCTTTTCCTTTACCCATATTCTTCAGAATTTACTTAAATCATTGTCCATTGAAAAGATACAAACCATAGAGAACAAATCTGTTGACACGAACACAAACCAAAAGAAAAAAGATTGCTGGATGCAAATCAAAAACCAGTAAGTTTAATAAAAGTTATTATTTATGTTATAATTGGACGAACATTTCAAAACAAAAAATATGTTTTCAGATTCAATTCAGCTTGTGATGTTCCTCGGGAAGTTGCCCAGGTGCAAATGCAATGGAAAAATATGAAGCTTAAAGTAAAAGCTGCCGAGTCAGCCTACCGAAAAGCTAGAACCAAAACTGGCAGTGTCGCAAAGATGAGCATCAAGAGAAAATGAAATTTTTAAAATTGGAACAGCAGTGTCGCGAACAGGAGCTTAGGAATTTGAAGATTCAAGGAGAAACATATTGACTGCAAAAAGTACATTTGAATGTGATTCTTTTTTTCTGTTTTAAATTAATTTGAAGCCTTCAAATTAATTTAAAACAGAAAAATAGAATCACATTCAAATGAACATGTATTTGCTGTCAATATGTTTCTCCTTGAATCTTCAAATTCCTTAGCCTTCCTTCCTTAATTTCTTTTTTACAAAAAGTTTTTTATTTTAATGGATGTTGGTGTATTCGTTGACATAAGTGGAGATGTAATTTCTTTTTTTGTTTGTTGGAAATTCTATTCGTATTAAATGGAGGGATAGATAGATAGACAGAGAGATAGATAGATAGATAGATAGATAGATAAAAATACAAAAAGATGAGAAAATTTGTAGGTAGGTTGGATTTTTCCGCAACAAGAGTGAACTCATGTCATTCCTGAAGCCTGGCTGTGTAAAATCCACACGAATTTGTCCACCTCTTGTATCTCCGTTTAGGTCACCTTCAACAATAGCTATGATTTTCCTCATATTTTCCTTGGAAAACCTATATTTCTTCCTGAAATTCTTCTCACTAAGCACTTGCAGTGGATCGTATCTGGTTTTGTATATTTTTCTCTTTCTTGTCCTTGATGGCTGAGTGTCCAATAATTCCAAATGGTTTGAGAACTCGACAAATCTAGTAGACATTATTATTTTTATCGAAAATTCAATTTGCAATCTTCACTTATATTTTTTAAATGCAGAATAAATTTGACACATCTGGTTCTTATTCCTTCGCTAAACCAACTTCTTCGGTGGTTTAGCTTAGTAAACGTCACTTAATTGATATTTTATTTTTTAAATAACGTTTTGCACTTAGTCCACGGAATAAGGCTTAAGCCTTCGCTATTCCACTTTTATTAATTTGGCTGCATAAGTTTATCACCTCGTAAATCAACTGTCAAAATTTGTATGGAAAATTATATACGCAGGGCTGATAAGTTTGCGCGATGATTTTGCCTCGTAAGCCACGTAAACTGCATAAGTTTATCACCTCGTAAATCAAATGTCAAAATTTGTATATACGCGAGCAACGTAATAAGGATATACACAGATTGCTTTATAGGTGCGTTCATACAAAGTGAAGCATACATTTACGCAAATACGAAGTTAGTAAATATATCTCATTGCATGAATACCCCTAATGTATCAGATCTCCAGAAAAATATTTCCATACAACTTTTGACAGTTCGTTTCTGCGGAGATAAAATTATCTGGTTTATTGTGATGTTTATCAGGGTTTTCCGCGGTCACATGAATACCATTAATATGTCTCATGTGGTGTGTTGGTGGATAGTCATGTGTCGCTATCGCTCTAATGTATTTCATATGCGTAGAACCATATTTGTATCGTGTGATGAGGCACACAACTACCTTTGCGCTCTCCCTCAAGTTTAAACTGCAGTCCTGTGGTTTTTTGTTCCACATTTATGCATTTTCGATTGAATTTTTCAACTCTGTCTGTGATTGGGTTTGGTTTTTCAACAAGTCGGAAATCTACTAGCAAAATGGCACGCTCGTCTAATGGCCGGCTTTAAATAAATAAATGAGTATGAAAGAGACAAATTATGAAACAGAAAACCAGTATGACCAATGGCTCTTTTGACGTTTCTCTTCCTCTTAGGCCTGCCGCCCACTAGGCAACTTTTAGTTGCTCACCCCAGCAACTTTTAGTTGCTCCCGATTTGATTACATTGGCATATATGGGACAGCACCTACTGGGCAACTTAGTTGCCTATGTAATGGAATAGGGAGCAACTAAAAGTTGCTGAGGTGAGCAACTAAAATTGCTAGTGGGCGGCATAAGCCTTTTTCGATTTTTACTCTTTTTTCTAATTCGTCTTAAATCCTAGTTTTTGTCTCTGTTATATTACGTTTTCATTAGAGCCGTATAATGAGGTAATTTTGCAAATTACAGAAAAAGTTGTATCAACTCAAATTTGCTAATTTCGTCTAAGGCCAGGCGCGCACATGCAACTAAACAGTTTGGTTTCGATTTTGAGCACTCGGGATTATATGAGAGTCCGCCACTTTATGTGAGTCCGCCGCTTAATGTGCGCGGACTCTCATATAATCCCATTGTGCTCAAAATCGCAACCAAACTGTTAAGTTGCATGTGCGCGCCTGGCCTAACAACCCATTTCATTTTTTTTATTTGATTTATCTCTTTCTGTTTTTCATACATCCAGTTTTGACATTTCAATAGAAAAGCTTTTCAACGCATTTAAAATGAATTCCAATTGGGTGGTGTTTGTGCGGCACGTAATTTCCACCACAATTTCTAGCAAATTTGGTTGAAAGTCCATTTTCACACGAGGAAACAAGTTGCTGGAGATTTTTTGACGTTTTCTTTTAATTTCCTTAAAAATCTCCTGTACCTTTCACACGAAGAAACAAAATCGTGATAACTTTCTGTAGTTTCCTATTAAAATAGCTTGGTTGAACACACTCTACTGTGTGTGTGAAGAGGAATGTGAAAAAAATCTCCTCGAATCGTTGACCGTTGACATTTTCCCCTCTTACTTCTTGCCCTTCTCACCCACAAACTGAATGTTGCTGGCAACTCAGTTTCCTCGTGTGACAAAACAAAACAAGGGGAAAAATTAGCTCATTTCGAAATGTATTACATAGGAAAGAGATAATTTGGAATCGATTTTTTTTTTAAATTTTAAACGAAATAATTTCATTTGCTCTTAATCTTTGAACATTCTTCGGTCGTCGCATATTGCACTTGTTTGGGAGAGTTGTCAACACTGAATGTTCAACGCCAAAGTTTTTGGAACTTTGGTAGAACTTTGTAGTTTTGGACAAGTACACGAACAGACATTCTATAGAGAATATGATAGTGATTGAATGGTGGTCACCTCATTTTTCTAGATTATCGATAAGAATTTGAAATATATCGATATTTTCAGTGACATATATCTGAAAGAGATCAATAGCTTTCTGTTTTCTGCTTTGTTTGGCTGCCTAGTTGCAAGTTAGAACAGTAAAAGCATATTTTCTTAACACACTTTTTCTGTTTTTCCTTCTGCGAACTGTCAATGGCAATGGCAACTACACGTACAAAAAAGAAAATTTAACTACACTAATCGGGAATTCCGTGAAAAAAGTGTTTAAAAAACAGAAGAAGAGAAAACTATTTATATTATTATATATATAAACATTTGTGTTAAAAAGTACATTATTGTTTTATGCTTTATTTGTTTGTGCAGTGCATACTGCAATAAAGAAAATTTCGAGTTCAATTTTTATTTTAAATCAATTAAAAGTCGATAGGTTGTGCGAGCCATTTGCGTTGGTCATTTCGTTGGATTAGTTTCTTCTTATTCTTTGCTATTTGCTTTTGATTTCCTATTGCCTTTGCCTACACACATGGAACTCCCTTTCTTTAAACTCAATAAATCGAATACATATATATATTCTAACTGATTGAATGAAACATTGCATGTTGGAAGCAAAAAAATCAGTTCGTCTAGTGACCCAAAAGATTGAATAAAATGGAAGTATCGTCCGATCCATATGAGCAAAAGTTATTCCAAATGTTTACCAGCTGCGACATAAATCATAGTGGCACACTAGACGAGAATGCCTTGAGCAAGTTGTGCGAATTGCTCGAGTTACAGGATCGTGGATCCGTTATTATAAAGAACCTCATAAAGAACCCAAGGTCACGGATATCTTTTGGCGACTTTAAAGAAGCACTGTTGAACTTTCTGGGCACAGAAATCGATGGATCATTGTCATCGTCGCCGGGGGGTAAGTCAACCTGTCTCTTGATTTTTAGTAATAAGATTTTAATTAGCTATGATTTACACTTGGATGTTAATAAGTATGTGTTATGTACTGTGTTTGCTTGCATAATACATAATACCATAAAGAGACAAATGTTATTTTCAAAGATATTTTGTCAAGAATTTTTTTTTTTCAAATTAAAACAGCTGAAATTCATTAAGTTCTTCTTTTTTTTGAATGCGTAGATTCATCTTAGTTTACCTTATATAGACACCTAGGTAATTTCGAGGCAAAACAATTCTGATCTCAGAAGTTTTGCATAGAAACAATCTAATTTGGTGTTTCATGGTGGAATTGTTTATTAAATTCCAATTATCGGAAAATGAATTATGCAATCTACATAATATTAAAAAAATGTCATAGTAAGCTACAACACGCTGGTTAGAGGTAAAGCTCAAAACATTTTATATTTGCTTATCGTTTTAATGAAGAAGCTTCAAAATTAAATTTGCAATAAGATATAAATGAATGATACTAAAAACGACAGCACGATAATAGTTTGTTTTTGTAATCAGTCCATGCACTAGGAATATCGTTTATGCACAACCGATAGTTTGTGAAAGCTAATGCACAGGGTAAAATCAAGCTATCTTTAACATTCTACAATATTGTTTTGTCTGACTTAAAAACAAAAATACCTATCTATGTACATACATATATGTATCTATCTCGGCGGCATAAAAGTTTATGAACAATAATCTTATAAGTAGGTTGTTGATTCTGTTCAAGCATGACATTTCAGCAATATTATACTCAAAAAAGGACTTAACAAAAAGATGATTACACTTTTAGAGTGAATAGGTTTAAATTAAAAAAAAAAAAAACAAAAACTTCAAAGATGAATAGGTTTAAGTCCATTTGGAAAAAAAAAATAGTTTGAAATTCTTTTAAGTAGGTGTATTAATAGCCTTTGGAATTTTGGAATTCAATCTCTTGTATTTGTACGTTTGTATATGTATGTTATAGATAGATAGATATGTTAACCATTATAAACTTAGTTTACAATTTATGTAAAGTTCAAACGTTCATTTAAGAAGAACGTTAACTTGAAAATATATTGTAAAATATTAAAACCCAAATTAGTTGGTTGGTTAAAATGTGTAAACCTGTGAAAGACACAAGTAATTTGGAGTTCAATGAAAAACTCATATACACAAATAATTAAAATTTAATTCAAAAGCACTTTTAGAAACCTGAAATTTTGTTAAAATAATTGTTAACCACGTTTACGTCCTTTTTTTCCCTTTAGATTGAAATTTGCCTACAAGAAAAGTTGGAAACTATTAAATTTCAGCTCTGCCTTCAGCTATATAATACATATTTTGTAACAATATATTTCTTTTGAAAGGATACAGATGATAAGTCTATAAAAACGGCTTTTATTAATTTTATTTTTCTCAATTTTACAATTTAATTGTTAACTTCACGGTAGTTGGTACGATTTTCAGATGACTGTTTATCCTGAAATCCAGACTTGTTTAAACTTAAAATATAAACACAAGAAGGTCTTTTTAAAGTTTAACATTAAAATTTTTCGTGCATTGCAACTATATTTATTGGACTGTAGAATTTGCTTCTTCTATTTTACGGAACAAAAATGTCGAATACAAGTGATGCATTCATAATTTAACGGTAACACTACATAAACTGTATAAATTGAGTCATGACACTTTACATTCATAAAGTTAAAATCGTCCTTCTGATTAATTTAGTTTATTAAAAAATATTTTTTTAACTATTTTTTTATTATAATAAAAATGTTTACATCATGTATAATAATAAGATGTTTTAGTCGAATATTATTCAATTTAAGACCCAATTTAAAAGTATTGAGTAAGCTCTGAGTTAAGTAAGAGTTGATTAACCCTGCAAAATTGATTTATTATTGTTGCTATCGGCATATTCATATCTTTTCAATGAATCCAGGGTTAACTAAACAAATTCGGTGCGTTAAGTAAGAATTAAATCAAGATGAAAACTGACTAAAAAACATGTTTCATGAATGCACTCAAGTTTAACTGATAGAAACAAAAGGTAGAAAATCCCTGAACATCTACAACCCTGAAGTTGTTACAATTTTGCCATACAAAAAATGAACTTTTTCAAAAGATCGTAGGAATGAATTTAGTATTGAATTGAAGAATTTGATTTAATTTACAACAAATTAAATTGCTGATAAATTGTC
Organism: Leucozona laternaria; assembly: GCA_932273885.2. Taxonomy (NCBI): domain Eukaryota; kingdom Metazoa; phylum Arthropoda; class Insecta; order Diptera; family Syrphidae; genus Leucozona; species Leucozona laternaria. The sequence goes on along the minus strand of OW026368.1, from coordinate 112,266,587 downwards.
TATATGGTTGCCTTACGAAGTTCATAACTTGGGATCTAATAACTGGATCTTAGTTATTGATACCCAAGCTAATGTCGAATGTCAAAAAAATTCATATTAAAATGGTGTAAGTGAAAAAGCAACTCGATTCTTGGGGAACTTCTTCATTCAGAACAAATCTTACGTAACAAAACCTCATTAGATAAAATAAACATAATTTTAAAACAAGGGGAGAACTATAGAACTTGAATTTCATGCCACACAGGCCTGGTTTGCCTTTAATATGCCAGCTCTGCAACATGAAGGTGCGTGAAGATACTTATCACTTTCTTGCTATATGTCTGATCCTGAAAGAATTTCGGTTGAGATGCTTCAGGAACTGCAGCCTAAATGAAATTCAATTACTCAGGATACTCAATGGAGAAGAAGGTTGTGATGCTCTTTATAATTGTGCTGTTGCTGCACAAAGGTATAGAAAAAAGTATAAAGGAAGGAGTTTTCTAGTTTTAATAGAACACAAGCTTATCTTTAATTATTTTTAATATCGAACCATGTATTTATAGAATTTCAATATGTCAGTCTGGTAGACGGCCACAGGCACCATTTAGAGTTATGCATAAATACTAAAAATATGTTTTAAAATAATAATATAATTTATAAAGGTTTAGCTGCAATTCCCTGAATGATTTTTAAATACAAGGTTTATTTTTAGTTATTACTATACTCCTTTGTGCCAAAATTCAAAAATTGACTTAGCGGCATATTTTGAACCGTTACCTTTGAGCATTGCCTTATTTTTGTGTGAATCTTAAAAATCATATTTCCAACTTGCAAATTGGCTCAAAATCGCGAATGCAAATATCATTGCACCTAAAAAATTTGGCTGAAAATTACATTTTTCTAACTAATCGCAAAAATTGCTTGAATTTATGCGCACAGCAAAAAACATATACAGAAATCGCAAAAAACTAGGAAAATGAAGAAGCGCCGTCAAGATTTTTCGGGTGAATTTATTTGTTGAAAAGGCGATGTTATGATATTGTTAACAAAAGGGCGTGTGAAAAAAGTCAGCAATACTAAAAAATAAATAATTTGTTAATCTTTTGTATGTAAAATTATTTGAACTACTTTGAAGTACCGGATCCGGAATTGTATACAAATCGATCACGACATATTCGGACATAACCCAAAAACTCAAAACTCAAACCCCTATTTCCGTTCCGCGAATTGTATGGAAAAATTTGTATCCAAAGTATTACTTAATATAACACGTACAAAGTTTAATCTAAATCCTAAGAGCCGTTTTCGAGAAAAATTGTATGGGAGCTACCTGGTCTAGATCAGCTAAACAAAAATTCATTCATTCATTTTCCTCATAAAATTTATATAAAATTCATGATGAAGTACATACAAAATTCGAATTACATAAAAATGCTCTTTACCAGATTAGAATCAAATCCGTCCATCCGTTTAGACTCGACAAACAAACAGGCCAACACACGCGATGGACGGTATGACGAAAAAGACTTTTTTTAACTTCGCCATCATCGTAAAGTATATAATATTAACAACTCACCTCTTAAGAAGACAGTCCCGAAATAAAATAGGGTATACTATATTATCAAAAATTCAGCATATCTATAATTATTCAGAATTGATAGATACAGGATTAAAAAAAAATATAAACGTTTAAAGGCTGTCCCAAACCAACGCGAAACATTCGCGCGAATATGCGACGACTGAATAATGTTCGAAGATTCGCATCGCGCCAGTGTGGGTGCTCCCATTAATCTCCATGTAAATAAATTAAGACAGGCGGAAGTTTCGTTGTCGCGCCGAATGTTTCGCGTTGGTTTGGGAGAGCCTTAATACAAAAAACTTCTACATACAAAGATCAAATATTAAAAAAATAATAACCTTTCCCTGGAGATATTTTCTGGGTTACTTACCTGATTTTTCACACTCTCCTTAATTTTGTTTATTGTTTTTATCTTCACATCTCTCTGTCAAATATGAATATTGAAAATCATAAAAATCTGAGTCATAGATAAATTACTTGAGCTTAATCTCGCACAAACATGTTTGTCCCTAAACAATTCAGGTAATTTGACTACAATAAATTCAATGTCTTGTTTTTCATTAAAAATATGTGTATCCTCCCCAATCAGGTATCCTTAAATTCCTCGAAACTATGTACATATGTATAATAAATTTGTTCATAACCTTTTATTACTCTCAAGTCCAGTTTCCGTAACATTGAATATCTATTTAAATCGAAAACGTTCTGCATAGTTCAGTCAGTTTTGAATAGTCATTGATCAAGTAAAGATCGAGAGAAAACAAATTAAAATGGGTACATATTTTTTCTACAAAACCTGTCATCAATCAGCTATTGATGAATTAATAAATTTATTCGGTAAGGTTTTGTTTTTTTCGCAAAAAAAAATATAATAATTCATATATCGACAATATTTTTAATAAACATGTTTTTTTTTTATATTTTCAGACCGCACTTTGATATTCAGTAATGAATCTGAAGACAAGCTCCCAGATAGTCCAAACGAATCCTCGGACCGTGAAGTCTCACCAAAATTTGTTGTTGGAGCGAAAAAGTACGGCCGTCGTTCCAGGCCACAGTTCATTGGATCCGATTCTTCGCAATCAGAATCAGATGATCAAGACGGAGAGACGGTTGACTGTAGTAACAGTATTGTAAGCTGTTTCTATTGAAATTGGAAAATCCAAAATTGTTTAAAATTAAATTTTTTTAAGGTTCAAAGATCATCATCACAGAGTGATATCCTATCATCTCATAGAAGACGGCCATTAAGTGGAGGAGCTAAGCTTAAACGATGTGCTTCACTTCCAGCCCAGAAAAATCAACGAGTTAGAGATGCAATTCTGGAAAAAACAAAAGCCGCCAGAGCTTCAAAGGTAGCCAATAAAATAAACACCAGCAGCGTTGAATCTTTAGGTAAGTATCTGAATTGGTTTAAATAAGTTAACTTGAGAGCACTTTAACATACATACATTTTACGACACAAGAGCTTATATCTAATACCGAAAGTTCAAATTTAAAGCCGCACTTTAAAGAAGACAGGGAAACGATAAGAAACACATTTTCCTTCCGATTTTATAATTTAACAAACTAAAACAAATCCATCATCATTTAACATTTACTATACAAATAGGAAATTTAGATTTCGAAAATCTCACAAATAAAATCCTTGACATTTGGAAAGAATACGGAAGTGAAATCGGCACATATTATTTTACTTGTGGTCAACTAAAAATTGTATGCGAACGTGTCGGACTTATGACCACAGTCGCCGAAAAAGTTGCCGAAGAAGTATTTGAAAAACTTAACAAAATCAAAACTGAGCCAGTGATTACGTTTAGTGAATTCATAAGTCTCATTAGTTGTGGTGATAACACATATTATTCACCAGCAAAACACACTAGTATCGAACTTTCATCATCACCACCAACATGGCAATTTAATAATTTATTTGAATTTGTTGGGTATAAATCACCCTTCAAAACTTCAGTGGACAGTAATTCAATTAGATTTTCTCGTGCCGTTAACGATGATAAGCAATTCAATATGAAAGGTTTGTTTTGTTTTTTTTTTTCAGATAATTGCGATTTTTTTTTGTTCTTCGTATTTATTTAATTTTTGTGTTTTTTTTGTATCTAGTTCATCTATCGCACCGTTATATTTGAAAACTAATTTAAGCTCGCAAATTGCACTGTGTAAATGTAGGTGTCCCTCAGAAGAGACACCCAATGGTGATGGCTTTTCGCATAGATCCTGTTTTTTTTTCATATACACACTCATACACAATTCGATGTTGTCTTTTAGATCGTGCTTGTTTCGTTGATTACTCAACAGTGGTGGTCATTTAAATGAACAAAGACTCCAAAAAGAATCTGAACAATAGCATTTGAAAACACATTTTTATTATATGGAAATTGAAGTCCAGGTTGGACCAATGGATTCAAATTAGTTGCAAACATGAATAATTTTCAAGTCAACATTTGTATTTAAGTTTTCAATTTAAAGCTATTGCAAAGGTTCCAGCAAAAGTTAATTGAAATATATTTCTTATTCATAAACAGTTTCCTCCAAATAACTGTTAGCTTATTAAAATTTTGTTTCTATCATAAAATGTCACCACCACTGAACGTCCTACTAATAATTATGTTGGTCTCCCTTAAGACTTTTAGCAGATTGTGTTCTTTTTTGTTTAGCTGCGTATATTATTTTGTACGTAAGCAAAATCAAGACAAAATTTTAATAAATTTGTATAGATATTCCAGCACAATTGGACACAGTTCCTACACATAGTATAATTGAAATGTGGGAACGAGCCAGTATCAGCAGTCCAAAGGGTCTTTTGTTAAGTCTTGGCTTCGATGAAGATGAAGTAAATATATTACAATTGTCAAAGGTCTTAGAAGAAGAACTTCGTGGTTTGTGTGGTGAAGCACAAACAACACTATTGAAAGCATCTTTAGCTCTCCAATCTGCGGAACTTTCCACATTGAAACAATCATACACTCAACTGAGCGAAGAAAATAAGAAAATGCACGCTGACAACAAAGACGCAAATCGAAGAGTTATCTTGTTGGCACAAGAAATAGACGAGAGACATGCAAATCTAGAAGACACAACTAAAAAAGAGGTAAAACAAAAAAAATTAATAATTATTGCAAATTCTGATTATTCTTTCATTGTCTAGATACGACTATTGGAACAACGACATGCAGAGGTAGTACGAGACTTAACAGCTCGTATGGCAAATGATCGTGAGAATTGGTCAAATTTGACAGCTCGCTTGGAGGGCCAAATTAAAATGCTCGAACAAGAAGAAATCAAGCTTAAAACAGAAACGGAATCACTTAGAAAAGAAAACAATGCCTTAGAGAATGAGCAAACAATTCTGCAAAAACAGGTAACTAGTCTTCTAGAGGCAAACATTCAGTTGAATAAAGAAATAGTCGAATCCGAGGAGAGAAGTCGTAATGACGAAGGATCGAAAAATGAAAAAGACACCGAAGAGATGCTGGAACTGATGGGAAAGATCACCAATTTGCAAGCGGAAAATTCAAATTTACGAGATAAGAATGACGAATTGGTTGCCGAAGTAGAAGGCTTAAACTTTGAAATATCACGAGTAAAGACAAAGAGATCTCAAAAAGTGGCGGTTGCAGTGAGTACCGAAGATGATCCTGAACATGCTTCGGCAGCAGTAAAAAGGCGAGGAGATTCCCCAAGTAAGACAAGAATAACTGAGGAAAGTCCGCGTCTGGGTAAATTCCGTAAATGTAATACGGAGGGAAACAGTGAGAGTGATACCAGCGGTGATTGGGTGGCATTAAACTCGGAGTTGAATAACCCATTGAATGTGACCTCAACGCCCAGTACTTCTTCGGGTTTTTCGCAGGATAGCACAAACTCTACATTTGATTCAAAAGATCAAGAAATCACCATCTTGAAAGCTAAAATTTCTCAGCTGGAGAGCGAGCTAAAAGCTTATACGATTGGGACAGACAGCGATTCCAGTGTTGACATTTCAACCTTAAAAAAAGAAAAGAATGCATCAGAAGTCCGATGCAAAGAGCTTGAAGCAAGTCTTGAACAAATGCAGAAGGCCTATGAAGACTGCGAAGATTATTGGCAGGAGAAACTCTCGGAAGAACGTCAACTCTTCGACAAAGAACGAAAAATCTATGAAGATGAGCAAAAGGAAAGCGATGTCAAGTTTACAGAGCTAGTGGAAAAAGTACGTGAATATGAGGAGCAATTCAGTAAGGACGGTCGTTTATCACCGATTGAAGAAAAAGATGTACTCGAACAGCAATATGCAGATTTGGAAGCCGAAGCCGAGCAGCTTCGTGAAAACACAAGACTAATCTTCGAAGAGAAAGCGAAAGAAATTGCATCGCTTCATAGTGAAATCGAGGATCTCAAAATAAAGCTAGGCGAGAGTGTGGAAATTCTAACTGGTGCAACTGAAATGCAATCTGGGGGTGAAATGTCAGATTTGGAAAGTCCAGCGAGTTCACCAATTAGCTATCTTTGGCATCAAAGTACAATCCAGTCTCCAATAACGCAATATAAGAAGAAAAATATCCAAAAGACCCCCACAGTACAGAGATCTAGGTAAGTTTGATTTTTGCCCCATGTGTTTGTTTAAGTTTTTTTTTATGTTAGGCATATATTTGAATCAAATGTTTACTTTTACTTTTTTAGGTTCAAATTTTTAACTAAAAACGAGACATATATTTTGCGATGCGGCGAGAAATAAAAAGTATTTGTAATGATGTTTCTGTGTACATACATATAGTATATGTGATTGGTTGTTTTATTTTTTTAAATCATGGTGGATTTTGCAAATTCTTGAAATGCAGCTACATAATAATGTTTTAAATGGTTTCAATAAAAAAATGTTTTTACAATTACCTACAGCTTATTGCCGAAATTTGAAAAAAAGCTAAAATTCAGAATTGTCTGTTCTGAATTTAATTCAATTTGAGTTTTCTTTGCGCCTCCGTTTTTTTACAGCGATAATTAAAATTCTACTATAACATATGACTTCTCAGCAAATAATGGATGGACCTCAATTTTAAGCCTCAAGAGGAACTCAAATAAAGATTTCAATTTCTCAAAGCAAAAAATTTGTCTGAAGCATTCTCGTTTTAGTCGTCAAAAAAAAAAATTAAGGTGAAGTTTTTGTACTTTCTCTTACTCAATTAGTTAGATCCTACAAGATAAACTTTTTGACACTGTTCAGAAAACCCAATTTCGCAAGCGTTAACGATTTTCATGTACATTCTATCAACACTTAAAATATACATATGTATGTAGTATGTATGTATTATTATTATTATTATAAATTTATTACATTGTAAGTAAATTACAAAAATAGCTACATACCTGGGCTAATGGCTAACGATCAACATTTAAATTATTAAGATAATAAAATTTAAAGATATATTTGTTATTAATATTTAAATAGATAAGCTTATAAATATTTGAATAAATTGCTTAAGAATTAAAAAGATAAAATAAGGCTAAAATATGGTAACATATATGATGAATTTGTATGTAGAAAGCAAATTAAAAAAACGAATCTGTCTTCTTCGTCTCGTGTGTTCTAACACAATTCATAATTTTGTTTAAAGAGGCATAAATATATTATTTGTTTTGTTATCCGTTTGTATAAATGGAGCGTTTTATGAATTTGTCTAAAGTTTTTTTTGGACGATATATCCCTCTAAATAAAACACACAAACACCTTTCCTTCTATACTACGTGTTAGATTTTTACTATTGAGAAAATAAAATGAATTCATTTATCGCAAGGACTTGTTCTCTGGTCACTACAGAAAGGCAGTTCGTAGAACTTTTTCTGTTCTTACAGATAAATGATACAAATTGTATTACAGCAATTTAACTTATCGACACAGAAATAAGCATTACATTTTGATAATTCATATTTACTGTTAAAGATTAAAAGTTTATTTATTTGTTCCTTATTCTATTTACTAAACGAATTTAACCAAAAGTCGCTTTCAAACATTTTTGTATGCTTTAATAGATTAAACAATCTGTCAACATCCGAAACAACCGTTTTCAGTACTACTCAGACTAATTCGTTTGTGGTAGGTGCTGCTAATGAACCTAAAAATATATCGCCTATCCAAAAACCAAACACTCCTAAAGTAATAGCTGAAGATACTACTAAAGATTGCGAAGACTCATCGTCGACAGCATCGGGAAAAAGTTTTGAATCTCAGAGTGTTGCCTCTACGCACAGTATTCAAAAGTCAACGGTTAATGCTTCAAGCACCTGTTCGAGTCCAAATATAATGAAGGAAGAACTCAAGCGTTTGAAATACTTTGAAATTCAACTAAAGGATCAAATAAAAGACTTGTCACTCAAACGTGATGGCCTAGTAATGGAACTTCAACAGCTACAGGAAGCAAAACCTGTTCTCGAGAAGGCATATGCTGTAAATATTATTATTGATCATTGAATATTTTAGATGTTTATAAGGTTTTTTTTTTAGCGGGCGGCGGCACATCCATCTCTCATTCAAAGAGTTAATCATCTTGAGCTTAAAAATAGACATTTACAAAATGTAATAAAACAACAACACCAGTATACGGAATCTTTGATGCAACGTAAGTATCACTTAATATTCGAAAATCACACTTAAGTCATTTCAATATTTTGATATTTAGAAACATGGCAACAGCAGCACGCTGAGTTGTCAGACCTTCGAAACCGAATAGAAACACAAGGCATGATAATGACTGAGCAGACACAACGTTTAGCCAATGCTGATGTTCTCGTTAAGGAACTTTACGTAGAAAATTCCCATCTGACCGCTACTATTCAGCGCTTGGAACAACAAATGTGCCGCGTCAATCTTATACACCAGCACCAGAGCTTAAGTGGTCTACCAGGAATGCCTTAATCTTAAAAATAAATAGTTTTACTTTATTTAAATAGCACCAAATAATCATAATAACATAATTTCTAGTGCTGGATATTATTCCATCAGGTATATTAAAAAAGAAAAGAATGCCCACAGTCGAACTTAGATTATTCGACAACTATTTATTATTCATTGAAGACTTAATTTATTATTTTTCGAATAATAATTGTAATAAGCAAAGAACAAGAATGTCTAGTAGATCAGCAATTGTACGTTCTTAAAATGTACAGCAATCAATTGTTCCAAATGTAAATACAAATAATGAAAGCACTCGTGGCCAGCAGAACTTTTTTTTTCTCAAAAAGTTTATACCCAACCAAATCCATTTTTGAATAATCACAGTTCGACTGGATACATTCACGCAATTATTATTATATTATATAAATACATAAACGTATATATATTTTTCAACTAAGAAATTTTTATGGAAGTGATAGGAAAGTGTGTTTGCATCAACGAAAGTCCTCTAGATTGTATCAATATTGTTCACAGATAAAATTTAATTCTATTAGATAGTCTAATAATTATAATAAAAAAGAAACACAGTTATTTAAACTTTTACTTTATATTTATTATTATTTCGTTTTGTCAAATGAAACACTATTTTTAAGTGTGTTCAGTGTATGCTTATTGCATAATTTATTTAAACAAAAAGAGACGCACGATTTTATAAATTTTTATTTAACTTTTATTATCTATTTATCATTATTACCTGCTTATAGTGGAATGATATTGTTGTTTGTTTTTTTTTTTTTTTTTAATGTAAGATCTCATAAAGAGTATTTGATAAAACATAAACTGTAAATCTTACTTAGCAAGTGAAGTGCATAGAAACATAGTTTAAAATATTTGAAATTTCTTTTGGGAAATAAATCGTCAGTTGTTGTAAAGTAGTAAAACACAAGCATGTTCAAATTCAAAATAATAACAAAAAAAGTATTGACATTTTAAGTACATAATATTATAACTAAGCACTGCAAAAATAAATTATAATTATTGTTAAAGAATTCATTCTGCTGTTAGCAGTAAAAATAAAACAAAAAATAACTATCAACGAAGTGTAAGAATTATATATTTTACGCAAATATTAATTTATACTAAACTAAATATAAATACTGGTTTACTATTTAAAAAAGAAAAACAAACTTAAACAGTACATTTTTTTTATTGATGTAACAATTTTAAACAATTAAAAATTCGCACCGGTAACAAAGGCAATCCATTTCATAATCTGAATTTACCCCAAATCGAATTGAAAAAAGGCCAAAATAAAAAACTGGAAATAACGCGAAAAAAGGATCCCCAAAATGTCTATTTTAAGTAAAATGATATATGACACATCACCAGTGTTGCCGCTGAGGAATTTAAAATAGTCGCATTCGGAAAATTTAACATATTATGTATACCTATATGTTTGTTGGTACATAATGTTCATGTATGGAAAAATCAATCGGAATCCGTACTATTTGCAAAGAAATTAAAAGTCTGATCTGATCATGGTCGCAAGGGGTCACAATGCGATTAAAGTAAAAATAAAAAAAGTCAATTCACCCAACATAAAAATGGGACTCAAGGTGAAAAAGAATTTGTCTGGCTTTTTTCCCTTTTTTTTTTTAATCAGCCCAATTCTAAATGACAATTCCCCGGGAAATTTTTCCCTACTCCCGTATTCTAAACAAAAAATTCCCGGGAATTTCTCTCGGGGAATTCGGAATAAGAGTAGGTACTACTACTTCCGAGAGAACACGTCTCCCGGGGAGTTATTTTCCCGGGGAATGTTTAGAATTGGGCTGAATGTAAAAAAGGTTGAAACAAAAACCTCCCATAGACAAAAATAACGGCAGTAGAAAATAGAGAATTATTTGTTCTCCATTTGAAACCGATTTAAGAAGCTACAAGCCACACAGCCCATGCCACGATGAACATTCTGCAGGAGCGATTAGAAGTCATGGTTATCTAGGGCCACGGCGGTGACGTGAAATGGATATCGAGATTGTGCGCTTTAAATCTTTTAGACTTCCTACTTTTGGACTGTTTTAAATCGCAGGTCTACGCATCTTGACTTTTAGGGGTGAAGTTAGTTAGTTTACGTGAATTCGGTGAAATTGCTGAGAACAGAAAGGATTGAGCTCGACGAAGAATTTAAATTGGCACGTACAGAGAAACTTGCCAGTTTTGATAGCCATGCGTTTTTCAACATAGGTTAAACTGTCCAAAACATGAGAAGAAATTAAGAGGAGAAATTTAAAAGCCGTCTTCAAAATTATTTTATTTTTCAAATATCGATTATTACAAGAAAATTCATATTTTATTGCAAAAAATCAGCAACTTCCTCCAATTCTCGCACCCTGGCCTGTTTCTGTGCCCATCTAGTTTCAGCTACTTTCACATTGAGCACCCAACGGTCGTGAGCCAGTCGAATGCCGCAAGTCAGGTCTTCATTGTTTAGCATAGCCTTCAAGTTTGTAGAGTAACTGCTATCGGAGCGTGGATGTCTCTTCTTAGCTGGACAATTTTTTCCACCCTTCGGGAATGGTGGCTCTTGTAAATATTTCTTGAGACAACCTTGATGAAATAAGTGTCCGCAATAGACTCGCTCACAGTGCATGTCGCTGGTGTCATCAGTTATTAGATCGGTGGAATCCTTGGGAAGGACAGCCTGGTCACAAATGGGACATTTCTCTTCGTAGAAATCCCGTGTAGCATCAATGCAAAACCGCAATGTTTTGTATAGACTTGGAACCGGCTGGAAGGGCTGTGCACTTTTATCTTTCGTAACTCTAAGAGGTGGTTCGACGCATTGTCGAGCGATCTCTTTGGACTGTCCATTAAGATACCTTAGGAGAACCGCTGGCAAATTTGTTTCTGCATCTCGCAGTACAACACATTGTTTCGGATATTCTATTGGAACGTCTGCTTTGATTTTATAGAAATAATATCCACCTTTAACAACCAAATGCACACTAGAAGATTTCTGTTTCAATTTTAATAATTCATTCGCATTGCTTCCCAGAGATTTTTTTAGATCTAAAATCTCGTCATACGCCACACAAAGTGGATTCTCTTTCAAGTATTGTTCAATGAACTTAAGCACATGAATCACTTGGGGTTTGCCCAGAATTTCCTTTGCCTTTTTCTCAGCTAGATTGGCAAATGCATCGAGAAACTTTTCAGAAAGCGTTCGACTTTTGATTTCAACGAGAATCGGGGAGTTCGGATAGTTTTCAGGAAATCGCAGACATGCACTCAGTTGACGACTGTTGGTTTGTATAATATCCACTCGGACAAGCACCGACGTGCAGGTAATTATTTTTGAGTTTTCGACGACATTTTCGCACAGTTTTTTTATTTCTTCAATTTCAAAGTCAATTGTGCTCATAATCCTATAGAAAGGGTTTTGAATTCTTAAAACCCTTGTGGCTGGCTTAAGGGTTTGGTAAAAATTTTGTTGCCGAAAATTTGCGTCCACAAAAAAATATACAGACGAAAAATAGGAATTTTAATGGAAAAAGGTGATGACAGCCACTTGGCACAGGAGATGACTCGAAATGTCACAGATAACAACACAGCAGAAAAGAAGGTCTGTTTATAGGTCCGTTGGGTAACGTAAAGTTTTTCAAAAAATTTCACAATTTGCTGTCAAAACCCATAGGAAAAAGAACCTAGATTTTGGAAACTTTGTGAAAGTTTTAAGTTACCAAACAGGCATTTTATTTTATGCCTGTTTGGCAACTTGAAATTTTCACCAAGTTTCGCAAACTTAGGTTTTTTTTTGTAACGGGTGATTTTTTAAGAGGTTTAGAACTTTTTTTTAAAAAAAAACACAAAAAATTCGAAAAAATGAATGAAATATTTATTTGAATCGATAGTTTGAACCTTGCAATTTAATGTTTTAAGATAATTTCATGCAAATGTTGACCGCGGCTGCGTCTCAGGTAGCCCATCCGCTGAGTCCAATTTTGGCATACTCTTTCACACATATCGGCCGGTATCTCACGAATGAATGCATGGATGTTGGCTTCCAGTGCGTCAATCGAAGCGGGCTTGTCCCTATAGACATTAGCCTTGACATACCCCCACAAAAAATAATCTAATGGTGTCAAATCGCACGATCTAGGCGGCCAATTGACCGGCCCGAAACGTGAAATTAACTGTTCACCAAACTCGCCTCGCAATTGCGCCATTGTTTCGCGTGCTGTGTGGCATGTGGCACCGTCTTGTTGAAACCACATATCATGCAAGTCAAGAACTTCCATTTCGGTCAAAAAAAAGTTTGTTATCATCGCTCGGTAGCGTTCACCATTGACAGTAACGCTGCGATTCGCATCATCTTTGAAGAAATAGGCCCAATAATGCCGCCGGCCCATAAACCGCACCAAACAGTGGCTTTTTCGGGATGCATTGGTAGCTGTTGCAATGCTTCTGGCTGATCTTCACTCCAAATGCGGCAATTTTGCTTATTTACGTACCCATTCAACCGAAAATGAGCCTCATCGCTGAACACAAGCAGCGCGCGATGAACATTTCGAACCGAGCACGAATTTTGATAGTAAAATTCAATAATTTGCAAGCGTTGTTCATTTGTAAGACGATCCATGGTTAAATTGCAAACCAAACTGAAGCTGTTTGACAGTGACACAAGGTACTAAACACACGTCAGCTGTCAAAACCAGTGTTGCCAAAACCAAACCAGCCAAAAAATCACCCGTTATAAGGTTTGACAGCAAATTGTGAAAAATATCTCGTTAGCAAACAGCCTTATTTACCATGTTCATATATTGGGTTTATCAGAGGTTTCAAAGTTCTCATGGTATGAAGAACATCTACGTCACTGGGTGACAAAACTGCATACAGAAAAAAAATGTGTGAGTGCCGGGACTCCGGCAACTCCTACTTCGAGCAACTATAGTTGCATGCCTTTGCCAATGTAATGAATCGGTGGCAACTATAAGTTGCTGGGGTGAACAACTTTAAGTTTCCTAGTGGGCGGCAGGCCTTGTGAAAGTACTCTGAAATGGTTCAAAGAAATTCGAAATCAGTTTCCTCGTGTGAAAGAGAAATATCTTTTTTTGGGATCCTGAGACATCATTCATATGAACAAACCAACTATCATGCGATAAATAGATGACAGATGACACTAGAGTCAGAGATATGTTTCATCTTTCGAATTTTTGTTCGTTTTTTTGCCATCGATCACATCTTCATAGAATTCGCTGACGCAGGACGCCGCCACGCCACGTTGTTGGGCTAAAATATTTAAAAATAAGGGAAAACCGAATTATTCAGCAATAAAAATGGTTTTGGATTTGGATCTCTTTCGCAGTGATAAGGGTGGTAATCCCGATAAAGTTCGTGAAAATCAGAGAAAGCGATTCAAGGACGTTGCTTTGGTTGAGACGGTAATTGCACAGGACACCGAGTGGCGTCAGCGAAGACATCGTGCAGACAACCTAAACAAAATTAAAAATGTCTGCAGCAAAGAAATCGGTGAGAAAATGAAGAAGAAAGAACCAGTTGGCGATGACAAGGAGCCAGTTCCCGAAAATGTAAAGAAAGACCTTACTGAAATTACTGGAGACGTCCTCAAAAGTCTGACTGTGAACCAAATTAAGGTAAGCATTTTGTAGGGTGATTTTTGGGATAAGATTAGTCCATGGGTTTTGTTTTGGTTTCTCAGAAAGTTCGTGTTCTTATTGATGAAGATATGGTTGAAAACGAAAGGCTCCTGCAACAGGCCGAATCAGCACGAAACTCAGCTTTGCGTGAGGTAGGCAATCACTTGCATGAAAGTGTGCCCGTCAGCAACGATGAAGACGAGAACAAAGTGGAGAGAACGTTTGGTGATTGCACAGTACGTGGGAAATATTCCCATGTTGATCTTATCGTCATGATTGACGGTATGAATGCTGAAAAAGGAGCTGTAGTCTCAGGTGGACGTGGATATTTTCTCACAGGGGCTGCCGTATTCCTGGAACAAGCACTTATCCAGCATGCACTGCACAGTCTGTATAAAAAGGACTACACACCACTGTATACGCCATTTTTCATGCGCAAAGAAGTGATGCAAGAGGTTGCACAACTTTCGCAATTCGACGAGGAGTTATACAAAGTCGTTGGCAAGGGCAGCGAGAAGGCCGAAGAAGCTGTTGTAGATGAAAAATACTTGATTGCGACATCTGAACAACCTATCGCTGCATATCATCGTGATGAATGGCTGCCAGAGGCTTCTTTGCCAATCAAATATGCCGGACTCTCAACTTGCTTCCGGCAAGAGGTAGGTTCTCATGGACGTGACACTCGTGGTATCTTCCGAGTTCATCAATTCGAGAAGGTCGAACAGTTCGTACTGACCTCACCGCACGACAACAAATCCTGGGAAATGATGGACGAGATGATCGGTAACGCAGAACAGTTCTGCCAATCGCTAGGCATTCCATATCGAGTTGTCAACATTGTTTCGGGTGCCCTCAACCATGCTGCTTCAAAGAAGCTCGACTTGGAAGCATGGTTCGGTGGCAGTGGTGCATTCCGTGAGCTTGTGTCATGCTCCAATTGCTTGGACTACCAGGCAAGACGGCTACTTGTTCGCTTTGGCCAGACAAAGAAAATGAATGCCGCCGTTGATTATGTGCACATGTTAAATGCCACAATGTGCGCCGCTACTCGTGTCATCTGTGCTATTCTGGAAACACATCAAACCGAAACTGGGATAAAGGTTCCAGAGGTTTTGAAAAAGTTCATGCCCGAAAAGTATCAAGATGAGATTCCTTTTGTTAAACCAGCTCCAATTGATATTGAAGCCGCAACTGCCAAGAAGGGCAAGAAATCAAAGGAAGCAGCTGCTTGAATGTACAATCGCACATTACTACGACTTATCAACAGAATCTGCATGGCGTTTTAATATCGTTTTCTTCTTTCTTGGATTTTATTTACTTTTTTTTATTGCATTTATATGCAATTTGCAAAGCGTTAATACAAATAAATTATTTTAAACAACCTGAAATAAGTATTTTTTGTTCACATTAAAGATGAAGTTAGTTATAAATAAAAAATGGTGCAAACTTAAAAATTGCAGCCGATCGGACGGAAGTCTCCTATTGAGTTATTTTTATAAATTATAAAAATATAAAATGAAATTTATATAAAAATACAAAAATGACGACTCTAAATTATTCTTGTTAATTTTGTACTAAAAATTAATTTCAATCAACAAAAATTATTTAAAGATTTTATGATTTATATTTGGGCTCGAATTTGGCTTATTGTAATGATAGCCGTATCGGGTATACATTTCCAATTTGGGTATCATTACAGCTTACAAAAAGCGGTTGCATTGTAAATTTTCGAAGGAGAGAAACGATTTCGAGGGAAATTTTATTCACGATTTTTTTAATGTTGCTATTAATCTGGGGTGCCAGCACGTAACTTGATATAATCGAGATATCTCGATACAATCGAGCATAGGCAGTTCCTTATTTAGTTCAATCGAATCAAAAATAATCGGCTAAAGCATATAAGGAACTGCCAATACCTACTCGATTGTATAGACTGAACTCGATTGTATCAAGTTACGTTCTAGGGCCCCTGAAAACGAAAATTATTTCCGGTTTGTACCTACCTTAAAAATAAAAGCAACCAATTTTTATAAAAAATGAATTATTCTTTATCTATCCCTAATTAAGAACTCTTACAGTTAAGTTCCACACGTAATTTACTTCAAATTAATAATTTATTTGTGTGCGTTATCAAATTAATTTAATACAAAAATAAATACAAACATTTTAGATAATTAAATTTAGATATCTTGATTTGGTGTATAATCAGGCAGTAATTCCCAGATCTTCATTCTCCACCGCTGGCGACGTTCATTTGTTTCTTTTTCCAGTTTAAGAATCTGCGGAAGCTGTTGCCAACGATCTACAACTTTCCATTTAAGATGCCTTAAAAAAAATGAAAGCTAAACTTTATACATTTAATATGCCCACCAATAATTATCATACCACTCATGATGAAGCTCAGCTTGCTTCATTTTCACGGCTTCTGTCATCTTCTGTAGCTTTGTATAACCCAACCATTGTGTGATTATGGTCTGATTCAATTTCAATTCGTACCAATCGATTGCCACTAAAAATTTACTTTTTTCTTCATTCAAATAGCTCACCCAAGCTTGAAATGCCGTTCGGGTGACAATTTTTGCATGCAATTCATTAGCCAAATAGTTTTTTCGCTGAACTATTACTGAATAGAGATTTTTCCAAGCATTAAATGTATTTTTTTTCAGCAATTGTTTTCTGAAAGTATCAGATTTTTTCTGGTTGAGCAATTTCCTTTGAATTAGTCTTTTGAAACCCTCCATTCCTATTCGTCGAAGAAGATAATGCCGAGAGAACTCTTGAGCCTTCTTATTGTTCTCAATTGTTTTTTGGCGTTCACGTTCTTTTAAAATTTTGGTAATTTTTTCTTTTCGACGTTTTTCATTTAAAAGCTCCATTCGCATCCGTTTGGCTTCTTCGTCTTCTTGGCGCTTTTTTATTTAAAAAAAAAAAAAAACAATAATAAGTTATCTTGTTTAAATATTTCTGTATTTTGCCACACCTTCGCCTCTTCAGCAGCTATTTTCGCTGCTTCTCGTTCAGCTTCTTGGTGCAGACGACGCTGTCTGGCTTGTTCATGTTTAACACTTCTAACAAGTGCACGTTCCTGCATGTTTATCAAGAACTTGGGTTGTAACATAGCCCTACCCTGTAGTCGGGCGAATTCATCGTCGTCCTTATCTCTTAAATTGCCCATGATTTGTAAACATTTGGCTTTTGCTCGAGCCTTAGAATCTCCCGTTCGAAGTGCATTTTTCAATTCGCACTTGATCTCTTCCCGAGCTTCTTTAGCCTCATCCGATAGTTTATTCAACTTAAGCTCTGTTATGATTCGCTCCTGGCGTTCAAGTTTAAGTCTTTGCAAGTCTATAATGTCTTGTTGTATTTTTATCCTAAAAACATAAGAAAAATAAAACTAGATACAAGTTCACAGGGCGCTTTCACCGGAATAAGTAGCACTTAAGATTCCTATATTGGGACTTAAGGCTAAGTTTCATAGCCTGAGAATGGCACTTAAGTATCCAACATTCGAGATAAATGCAACTTATTCTAGTACATATAATGTTCACTGTAACATTGCGCCCTAATCTTCCATATTTGCCTCTTAAGTGCCACTCTCTTAAGACTTACTTACTTTGACTGATATTTCTTCGAAATGTTAATCGTTTGTATTTTAGTTCCTACATTCGGTGGCTTTGTAACGTCCATTGTTGCTTGGATCTTTTTTTCCCGTCGAATGTGGTCCAGAAAAGCGTTTATCTTATGAACTCTATCATTCCGACTGGTGAAATTCTGATGATCAATTCTCTGAATAGTGGTATAGTGAATCCATTTGAGAAAATAATTTCTTAGGAGTACTCCACTTGAATGTGCTCTGGCTTGAAATAACTGGTCGATGATAGCATTTTGTTCATTTGAAATACTTTCGTCGGTCTCTTCTGTGGAGATAGTTGCATCATCATTTTCAACAACCAAAATTTCTTGTTCGGGCAGCATTTTAGTTACAATCAATGGGTCAATTAGATTATTTTGCAATGCGGATCCTTTTATTTGAAAGGTTTTCTCATCTGCGCCCAGTGCGTTTTCCATCTCAATTTCAGCTAGATCAGAAATAACAGAGTCGATGCCATTACTAGTATTCGAGCAAGTTGAACCTTCTCTGCTATATTTGACTATTTCAACCTTGTCTTCGAATCGAACACAATGCATATCTGCATTCTGCGTTTGTTCTTCAGTTATCGAGTTTGTACAGCTTTCCTCTTCATCTGGCACTTTTCTCGTTTCATTTTCTGCCTGAGCTATAAAGTTATCAAATTGCTCCATTGCATCCTGAGGCGCCTGATAAAAATCTTCAATATGCTTTGTTGTGTTCTCAAGACTCTTAAGAATTCCAGCGTTATTTAGTCTAAAATGATCACTATTCAAAGTGGTTGTTCTAATTTTACACAGGTGTCGGTTCTTCTCCAGCTGAGCCCTAAACTTTGAAAGTTCATTGAGTATATAATGTTCCTCAACATTTATGTTATGCATAATGCATTTGTCTGTATTTGCTTTGTATTTCATATTTAGTGAAGGTCTGTTTGGTTTCTTCTGAAACTGTTAGAGGCCTTATGGGAATGGTTCTTAGAAGAAATAAATATCTACTTACCATTTCATGTCTTAGATCCATAACTAAGAGTGGATTTAAATTGTTTTTAACATCAATTTCTCCATTCAAAAGTTTTGTGTTATTTCTTCCGACGAAATCCATTTCTACAAATTTCTTAACCAAAGAACTTTTCACATTCAAATTGTTTGTATGTTTCTTTCGTATTCTGTCCCATCTCGTGTCTTTGCTTAAGCATTTGCTCTCAGGCCTTGTAATTGTCCAAACCATTTTGAACTTATTTCGGTAACAAAAGATATTTTACTAAATTATGTACATAATTATATTTATTTTAAAATTCTTGAAAACAAGTTTTCACAGGAATGAAATTTCAACAGAAAAGAAAACAAACAAGTTACTGACGGAGTTCTTATGGTAACGAAAAAATACGGACAGAAATGTTTGGTTTTTAGAAAAATTATGATAGAAACCATTCTTTTAAATGTGAAAGAATAGTAATCAGGAAAATATATAGGGCATATGTCGCATGTTCTTGCTCTTTTGGTTCAATATGCTTTAACTGTGAAAATTAATTTACCTTATATACATACATACATCATACATGTGAACGGTACATATTCAATTAAAAAGGAAAAAACAAAGAAAATGCAGGACTGGGTAGCAGGTATTTACTCTTATGGTTCAAGGCTATAGATACTGTGTATTTTAAGACCTTCCATAGTGGAACATCAGGTTGTAGGCCCAGAGGCTACCTGATTATTATTATTTGCATTTTCCATTTTAATTCTTACTAGATTAGGAATTTAAAGAAATAAGTGGAAAAATCGAACGCAACACATCCCACCAGCCAGACTTCCCGCATTCCAGCCAGAAAGTGAGAGGAAAAAAATATGAAAGAAGGACTGTTAATATTCTTTTTTGCGCGTTGTTAGCTCTCGTGTTATAAAATTTGCAAAAAACTTTCAAACACTAAAAAAAAAACAGCTCATGCGTTCAAAAGTTTATTTATCCCAGTTAAATACATCAATTTTAATAATATTATTGAACTTTTGTGACTAAATATTCTGATATTGCCGAACAAACGCAATAATAACTGTTTAAAATTTAAATTCTTTATATTTCTTTGTGGTCTTAGTTGTATCAGCTTGTTGACGCTTACGCTTCGACTTCTGTCGGGCCACGTGTTCTGCCAACATGTCGGACAAATCTTCCTTTTGTAAATGACTTTGTTGTTCACGCATTTGTTGCTCGTATCTTTGAGCCATCGCATCATTATCCAAATCCAATTCAGACGGATCTAATGCCAATTCAACAGTACCTTCACGTTCGGGTGCCGTTCGTGTTGTTGTTGCTTTGCTTACACCGCTTATGTCATAGACATGCGTGGATGCCATCATAGATTGACCAAGACGATCGTTGCGTTTTTCTGGCAAAACTTGATATAGTACTGGCGTTTCATTGCTGAAAGACAAAAGATTAGCGTGTGTATTTGATGATAAAAGGAAAAAACCTACTCTTCCATTTCTTGCTCGATTTTCTTTTTACGCAGCTCAATATTCTCTGGGGTTTCCATACCAGCGGGAACACTTGTCAGACCCGATGGAGTAACCAAACCCTCTGCTGGTGTGACAAGTCCACTTTCATCTGGTTGGTTAGCCATATCTTCGCCTTCCTCCTCTTCCTCTTCTGAGGACTCTTCTGATTCAGATTCCAGTTCTCCCCATTGATTGCGCTCAATGTCTCCCTCATCGATTCCGCTCTGCAAATATTAAAACAATTTTTTTTTTTAAATCTCTAAGATTGTGTAAAATATTCCACTTACATCGATATCCATCATATTTGTTCCGAAAACGTCACCATACAGAGGTTTGCCATTTTCATCGACAGGGGGCTTACCCCACCCACCAGCATGATAACCAAAAGAAGTACCCTCTGGAATGGGAGCATTTAAGCCAGGTATCTTCAAATTGGGATAACTCGGTGGCGGTCCATAACGCTGCTGGGCAATCAGCCATGGTGGAGGAATTTTGTGTGAATTGGGACCAACAGGCATTCCTAAAGCAATACGAAGTTCTTCCGATAAATCACCTGGCTTCTTTTCCTTTAGTCGAGTCTCGAACTCCTTGCCCTCATAGTAGAGATCGCCGTGAATGGTCATACGTGGTTTGGTTTGCCACTTAAAGAATGCATCGTGTAGTTTCTGATAATCGATATCGATCTTTCCCATTTTCGGGCGAACTCTTTCACGCATCTTCGACTTCAACGACTTGGCATCGTCTTTCTCTTGCAGAGATTCTCTCATTTCCATAATACCGGTTTTCTTGATAAATGCTGGCAAATCGAAAGCTGGCTTTTCAATGCCACGCTTTCCTTGCAAATACTTCCGCTTGAAGCACCAGTGTCGTGGAACTTGCACTGTGTTCCTATGGGCTTTCAATTGAACCAATAGTTTGGGATCCCGAGCTGTCACGTCATGCATTTCAACAACATCAGGGCGATTGACCAATTGCTTTAGTTCAGCTACACTTAAGCGAGTAAGTTTCTTAAGCTTCCGCTTTGAGAGCTTTTCTTTGTCGTCCTTCAGGTCCTGCGAGGAGAGGGGAATTTCAATTTTATTTTTAAGACATACTTATTTTTGAATTTCTTACGTCTTCAAGGTCATCATCATCGTCATCTAATTCCAACTTGTCGGCTTTCTTTTTAGCTTCGGCAGCTTCATTTTCAGCGACTTTGTCTTTGTCAGCCGGTTTAGGTTTGTTTTCTAGCTTGAATATCTCAAATACTCTGTAAAATTGTCTATACATTGGAGCCAAATCCGCAATGGTGATTTTTTCTGGAATATACCTTAAGGAGGCAGAGACATTGTAATAATTATATTTTCTATAAATAAAAAAAAAGACAAAGCGTTATCTTTCTTACTCTACTGTAACGTCTTCGTCGTCGACTTTCTCTTTACGGCTGCTTCTTTTGCGTTCAGAATCATCATCTTTTTTCGGTTCCTTTTCTTCTGCGTCTTTTTCCTCGGGACCTTCCTTGGACTGTTGTATGACTTGTTGTCGAAGTTTACGGTTCTGCTTCTTTCTTCGTTTTTTCTTTTTGTTCTTTTCGGCTTTGCTCTGCTTCCCTCCTTTTTCCCCAATTCCGTTAAGCTGAGTCTCAGCCTCGTCATCGGAATCCCCATCGGCATCGGCATAGTCTGTGCTAATTACACCGCTGGGAATCGTTGGTCTATCATCGTCAGCACTAGCGCGGGACATGAGATCATCGACGTTCACATCGAACTGAGCTGCACGCTGATCTTTCAGAGCAAGCACATCTTCCAGAACCTTGGGTAAGATTACTTCGGTAATCTTCTTGTCGTCTTCATCTTCGGGCTTATCAACAGAAACTGACATCAAAGGAGGAAGTGAATCATTATCTTGATTCTCTTCATTGTTTGACGACGATCCACGTTGTGGGGACTGTTGTTGTTGTGGGGGCTGCTGTGTTTGTTGTTGCTGCTGCGTCTGTTGAGGCGGAGGATTCGAAGAAGGTGCCTGTTGCGGTTGTTGCTGCATTGGCGGTGTCCAGTTTTGTGGTGGAGGTTGAAAGTTTCCTGTAGGTTGTCCTATTGGTGAACGCGGTCCCATTCCGGGTGGTGGGCCCATCCCGGGTGGCGGACCCATTCCAGGCGGAGGACCCATTCCGGGCGGCGGACCCATTCCTGGTGGAGGACCCATTCCGGGAGGAGGACCCATTCCGGGAGGTGGGCCCATTCCAGGCGGTGGGCCCATTCCGGGCGGTGGACCCATTCCTGCGGGCAGCCCCATTCCAGGAGGTCTCAAATTAGGTGGAGGACCCATAGATGCAGGCATTCCTGGTGGCCCCATTCCAGGCGGATGCATCAGTAATGGAGGAGGGGCTCCACCCATCATTGGTGGTCTTGGTGGCTATAAAAATAGATTTCTATGAAATTTTATAAAATGCGGTTCTATACCTTACCTCTGGATATTGGTCACCCATTATATCTCTTACTAATGGATCTTTGTTTAAAGATTTTATAATAGTTAATCTTTACAAAAAAAAAATCAAAAGCAAGCCAAAACGTTTTGTTCAGTTTTAAGTTGTCAACTTGACAGTTTGTGTTCATCTTTGCCGGATTCCTTTTTTTCTGGCAGTGCCGTGATAGGCATTGCGGTGGAATAAAATGGTAAGAAAACAATGTTGTGATAAGTGACAGCGCAGCGACAAGTGAAACGTGGGGCCGTAGGGTCGAAATACTCCAAGTATAGTTTTACCGGGTTTAAATCTATAAATAAAAGAAAAGGAATTAACATTAATAAAAGCTAATTGAACAAGAATTTAAGCTTTCTTTCAGAAGAATAAGTCCTAGGTTAGGAGGTTTAACAAATAGTTCAAAGAAAGACGGGTCAATGTGGTTTTAGTTTGAAATACAGGGTGACAACAAAACAAACTTCAATATGTTCAAATTTGATTTTAAAGTTGATAACGTATCCGAGGAGGAAAATTTATTTAAAGACGATGCCGAAGAAGCAGTAAAAAATACGTAAGTTTAGCTAATATAACAAACTAATGCTTACAGCACATATTTATTTGGTTCGATCCAATTTAAGTCATTTCTCATAAAAAATCGAAATCAAATAATTTCAAGAGTTTGTCTGCTATTACACGACGACTTTTGCGTCGTGACTCTTTTCGAACATAATGAGTGCAAAAGAGAAGAAAAATGAGACGGAAAACAAACTGCCCTATGTCTGCTATTACACGACGACTTTTGCGTCGTGACTCTTCTTCGAATTCTTCTTTGGAATTTCGTCCTGTGAGTCGTACGCAATTACACCATGACTTTTGAGTAATGACTCAAATTTGGCAATCCTCTTTAATTTATTTTTCGGTAATGAAATTCTTGTAGCAACCAAACAAACAACAAACATAAATGAAACGATTTTGTTCCAGCATAGAAAATCTCTGTGCTCTACACCTTAGCAACCATACAGCTATAGGTACATGTGCGCTCCACAAATAACAAAAATAAATAAAATAATTTGCTAAAATAACAAACAAGAAATAAAATAATGTCAAAAATGAGTCGCAGTTTGTTTTCCGTCTCATTTTTCTTCTCTTTTGCACTCATTATGTTCGAAAAGAGTCACGACGCAAAAGTCGTTGTGTAGAAGCAGACTATGAGTAGTGGGCCAAATTTCTGCGAAATAATTAAATAATTTAAACTGCTATAGAATTGATGACAACCAAGTGGAAAGTTATGAATCTAAAGAAATAACGCCACCATCGAATATTTTTGAAAATATGGATCTCTACAAAGCTAATTCGATGGAAGTAAGCGCTGGAAATGTAACTCTGACATATATAAAATCTGGTGACATATTGCAATTTTTCGAAAACCATACTACTAAGGATATTACAAAAGCTGAAAAATGTCATTCAGATTTAATACCTGGAGTATATGAAGGTAGACTTAATTTAATTTATATATTTTTTAATTAAACTTCATGATTTATTTAAATAGGTGGAGCTAAAATCTGGGAGTGTACTGAAGATCTTATTGCATATCTTTCAATTAATTATCCTCCGGAAAATATTAAAACCAAGCGAGTTCTTGATTTAGGCTGTGGCTCTGGAGTATTAGGAATTTATGCACACAATAGCGGATCGTTAGTTCATTTTCAAGATTATGTATTAGAAAATTGGAGTTATATTCTTTAACTAGTATTTACTTTAAAAATGTTTTACTTTGCAGAATGAAGATGTCTTAGAGAAAATAACTATACCTAATGTAATTTTAAATCTTCCCGAGGATGAAGCTTATAATTTGGGAGAAATCAAATTTTACTCAGGAGATTGGCTTAAATACAATGAATTGACAAAAGCCGATGAAAAGTTTGATATCATTTTGACCTCTGAAACCATTTATAATCCTAAAAATTATCGGAAACTATTAGACACGTTTGATGTTAAATTAAGTGAAAATGGTACGATTTTGTTAGCTGCAAAGATTTATTACTTTGGAGTGGGAGGAGGTTTGAGGCAATTTGAAGATTTAATTAAAAAGGATAAACGATTTCAATCAGAAAATGTATGGACTTCTACTGAAGGGCTTTCAAGAGAAATTTTGCAAATAAAAAGAATGGTAACATAATATACCTACCTATAATTTTTTATAATGTATAGGAGGATTGGTGTATTCGGTAACTATGGGTTTTTACTTTGAGAGCATTTTAACTATGTTCAAAATATAGACGAAACGATTTCCTACATTTCGTGTCATGTATGGGTTGCAATTGGCTGTTAAAGATCGCAATTTTAAAAAAACCTATATAGAAACGTTGTTCCTAAAAGCAAATAGAAATGGACTCGAACGAAGATAAAAAATTAATTTAAAGTAAACTAATAGAAAATAATAATGTTTTCCTAATGATTTTTCATGCGCATTTGAAACCTTTTTATTTTTAGTACTCAAGTGAATACTAGGATAAAAAACAGAAATGTTCAATATTAAATTTATAAAAGAAATAGAATGCTTTGGGGTCACCCTATGCTTGTGTTTCGATTCAAAGGTATTAGGTTTGTTCGGGTACTTTCCGGACCAAAAGTGGCAATCTGTCAAATTTTGAGGAGTGGGGATGAAATTCTCAGACACTGTCCAAAAGTACGCGAACGCTTTGAACCAAAAATGTTGCCCACTTTTTAAACGTCAGCAAAAAGTAAACAAAAAAAGAGTCCCATAGCAAACAAAAAAGTAAACAAAGCTACAAAATTGCAATTCTTTTTGTTATTTTACTTTCTTTATTGAATTTTATAATGAAGAAAACAACAGAAGTGAAAGCCATTCACTGGAATTTTTGAAAAATAGTAATTTAACCACAATTAAATTAAAAAGCACTCATTTAAATTACACCAAAGCAAATTAAATATTTTAATTTCAATGTTTTTTTTTTGTAAACACAAAACCACTGCACATGCACAATACACAATAAATACCAGGTTTTGAATATTCTCTATTAAATACATTTTTTTTGGGAATTATTTCACTAAATTTAAACAAAATTCACTTCAACACTTGAAAAAAAAAACTTAAAGTAAAAGTAAACAACAGCCATTTTGTATTTTTTTGTTGTTAACTGGGTTTTGACAGAAAACAGAACTTACCAGATTTTGCCCGAAGAAATTTCTCGGGTAAAAACTGGCAAGAAGGGGAAATAGTTTTCTCTCTCGCGAGCACTCTCTTCTGCCCGAAATGACACGAAATGGAAGTACGCGAACAGGATTGGACTAAATCTGGCAAAATCAAGTAGTTTTGGGTAGTTTCGGACTAGTACGCGAACGCACCTATTTTGTTTTTGCATAGTGTTGCCATTTTATAAAAACTTACATTTAAGTCAATAGACTGAACACAATAGACGCGCGTTATGGTGCTTCATTGTATTAACTTTCACTGGCTGAACCTTAGAGGATATATAATATTGTAATGCCTAGAACCTTGATAGGGGCACTGTTTCAATTTCAGTAAAGTTCAAGTCCTACAGCTGCTATCAATTGTAAGTTATAATTTGCTTATTTTCTCTCTAAATTGTTCTACTTTGAAATAATTCTTTAAATTAATTAGTGTTGGTTAATTATTTTAAAGATTTTGATATTTTTTTTATTTTTTTTCTTTAATGCGCAGAAAGCTGAGTGCCTTTGAACTTACTGAAACTTGAATAGCGACCTCTATGAAAGCTTTGCAGTTCGAATAAAAACAAGCACTCCATATTATATATCCTCTAAGGGCTGAACACAATAGACCCGAGTCATGGTGCACGTCCTTACCTGTCACAGTTAAAATACATAAAGATCTCATTAAAGTGAATAGTCCCCTTTCACACGAGGAAACTGAGTTGCCAGCAACATTCAGTTTGTTGGTGAGAAGGGCAAGAAGTAAGAGGGGAAAATAAAATGAAAAGATTTTTATAAATGGCAACTGGCTAGCCGAACCGGTTCACGTCACCTCAGTGTGTGTTCTCTTGTTTTTGCAGAAATCGAATGAAGACAAATGTAAAACCACCAATATGCATCAAATCTGTAAATGCTTTAGAAAATGAAATATAAGGATAAACAGGGTCAAACACCATTTCCATACACAACTGCCCACATGTAGAGTCTGCCTTGAGTTTATCGCTCAAAATACCGCTGTCAAAAATATGTCGAACTGACAGTTGTTTTTTCGTCTGCAGCAATAATTTTTTCATGTTTTTTACTTTGCTGCAGTGGTAATCGAAGAATTGCATATTTGTTTCTTAACTTTTTTCTTTCAATTATTCAATAATGCATGAATAAAATTTTCGTTTCGGTTCCTCGTCCATGTGTTGAAAAGTAATTTTCCTATTCTGTATATTCCATGCTACATCCAAATGGATAATCAGCACGTCAAAATCAACAATAGCAAAGCTGATCAAACCGATACGAGTGGCGACGACATCGATCCTCTTTGCTGCTGCGAGTATTTCAATAGAAACGACGAACGCTATCATATTCTGGAATGTTGCTGCAATTGTACTGACTTTGATCAAGTATTCGATAGGTCAGTAATGAGAGTATCTTAATATTTTCGGGTTTGTAATTATTTGCATGTGTCATTTCAAAGATTAATTTGCTGCAAGCAGGTCGATCCTAAATACCGCATCGGAATGTTGTTGACATTTCAAGATCGCTTGCGTGTTCCATGGAAAGGAGGAGCAAAACAATTATCCTTGGATGCAATTGTTCCAATGCTGGTCATCCCATTGGTCATTGGAATCGCCGCAATAAAGTCTGAAACAGCACTTATAATGTGCATCGCAACAACATTGCTACTTGGCTATTCCTACTACTACTTGAGACGTAATGTGCCAAGAACCAGGTTCTTTGTCATGTGGACATTTTGGTCAGTTTTCTATCTGATCATTTTGTTCGAGTTCACAGTGCCAATGATGGAATTGCTGCCAGAAGAGAACTTCTTTCTGGTGTTGCTGGCATCTATCTCGATGTTCTCCTTCTACAGAGTAAAAACCCGGGCAAATCTAAACCATGTTCCTGTGGGCATTGTCTCGGAAGACGAACTACCAGACATAACGGAGGAACAAACATCTTTGCTGATTGATAATAGCGAATCGGATGAGGGCGACCATCATCATCCGAATGTTTGCCAAGTCTGTCACAAGTACGTCCAGCCACGTACATTCCATTGCACGATTTGTCAGGCATGCGTTGAACGTCATGACCATCACAGTTACTGGCTGGATTGTTGCATCGGGGACAAAAATCATCTATACTACTTCGCTGGCTTGCTCTCGGCCAATTGTGCTCTTTTGTTTGGCGCTAACCTCGCGACTACCGCTGTCTGTCATCCTGTTCTGGTTTTCAAGATCATGGGAGTTCCAGTATTAGTTCCTGATGACTGTAATGATGTGTTTGATGATTATGAGTATGTTTTCATATACAACCAAAAATTTTATAAATATTAATTTATGTTTCTTTCACAGAACAAGCTTAGCTTTCATAATGGCCATCTATGCGCTCATTATGAATTTCTTTGTTTTGATTGCTCTGGTTATGCAAACCTATTTAGTCTCAAAAGGAATAACGCTATCTGAATGGAGACGTGGACAGTCTGGAAACAGAAGAAGTATTTTAAATAATCTCAAGTGCTTTTTCACTGGTGGCACATATTAAGACATCACTTTTTTCTTTCCCTCAATTTTCACATCCAATTTGAATCTTGTGGCATATAGACACAAGCATTTGTGAAATATATTTGACAAAAATTAAAGCAGGCAACAAAATGTATCTTAAAGAAACAAATCATTTGCTCAGGTCATATTGGCGTTCGGCTATCGGAAAACACATTTTTAATTTTTTGATTTCGTGTGCTAATTTTAATCCAAGGTTCATATACGAAAATTCAATTGGACTAAAATTGTCAGTTTTGGGAAGTAAACGAACAGAGCTCATAGGGCTTGTTTAAATTTATTTCGTTCAGAAATATTTCATAAAAAGTAACTGAAATAAGGTATATAGGACGTGCGCCTGGTCTAAGCTTAAGAATGTGTTTTTTTTCTAAAATTTGTTTGTCACTTGAATTAATTTTAATATTCAGCAATTCAAAAGAAAATATTAAATCCAAAACAGAATAAATGAATTACTGTTATTCCAGCACAAAAAAAAAACAAATAGGTGCTTATGTTTACTTCATGTATTCTGTAGTAAATAATCACTTATCGTATCTTTAGTAACTAAGACAAAGCATTGAAATTAAAATAAATTATTTATTAGTCACTAGGTATAACAGAAAAAAGTATTTTTCTTCTCGGTTAAATGAACGTTAAATTTAAGCCTATTATGAAAAAAATTTAAAGAATAAAAAATCTATAACAACCGGGTTCCCCTTTATTTTAACCTAGTCATCATAAGTATACTTACAAATAAATTTTAATTCATTTAGAAACAGTTAAACGTGTTTGTGCGGTACCAAGTTAACAATCGCCACATTTTTTCAATACTCCCATACAAAAAAAAAATCTGAAATTTGGAACATCTTCCTGTCATAATCTCATCAAGATGTTAAAAATCGTTTGCGAAATTTTGGACACGCAAGACAGGATATATGTAATTATTATTAATTAAAATAAAACTTTTTACAACACGCACTAAAAACAAAAAGTATATCATTATTTTTCCTAGCCCGATCCTCCATACATTTAAAACTTAAAACGGGCGCTTACTATTATCTATTTTAATTAATTTTTATTTTAAGTAATCTGTTCGCTTTGTACTCCACTAAAACAAGATACAAACAATAAATAAAGCGAAAAATACAAACAATAAATAAAGCGAAAAATCAAATATTTCCCACATTATAAAAAAAATTTGTTCTCAGTTAAGAAATTTTTAATAAAAATTCAACTAACATTCTTTTTTTTAGTATAGTAATTTCAAATAGAGAAAGTTGTTTTCGTTTGATTTTGTTTGCGATCGGTGAAAGTACCGTTTTTTTCACTGTAAAACCACTAAAACGCCCATAATGGGGAATGGTGGCGTGGCACATGGTCAACTAGTATGCAGTTTTTTTTGCTGTCACGCAAATTTTGAAACAAATTTTATTTGCTTGCCATCAGTGGAAGAACCATCCATTCACGGTCAAAGGGTTTTGAAAAAACGACTTTTTTTAGTGGAAGCTCACCGAACCACTAAAACGCCCATTACTCGAAAAGTGGGAGTGGCACATGGTCAACCGAGGTGTCATATGAAATATGAAGTCGCGCATATTTTTTTAACAACTCGATCGCAGCGACCTGGTCCAGGTTTTATGATTTTCTTTTTTGGCACTTAACCAACATATCGTATCGATAGCCGTGTCGCTATGGGGGTACGGCGTACATCAACTCGCACACGAATATAAGATTAGGGGTGTTCCATTGTGCCTTGCAAGTTGTAAGTACTTTTTGGCCGAGATATGTATGTATGTGTATCAGAGTGCTCAACTTGTGTTTCTTTTGTGTTTTCCTTTGACGAATTCGAATTTCGATCTGAATGTTGATTTTTTTTCGTGGCGAATGGATCACGATTTCAGATTGTTAATTATTATTTATCGTGTAATTAGTGTATATTCGGAGTTGGTACTTGGTAGTTTCCACACTTATGGCTGTTAATTGTTCTGCTGTTAGTACAACGATGGGTAAATCTTGGCTACAAATCCGGATCTCAAAAAATTATTCAGCCCTATCACGAATTTCATAGTAGTCGGAGTCTTTCTGAGTCCCGAAAAAAAAACTGTCAACAAATATGTATGTAGGTTTGTAATGGCAATTTGTGTGGGATTTTCCACTACGATGGATTGTGTGATGTTTTTTTCAGGATTCGTAGCAAGTTGCCGATTGCGATGAAATTCGTGATAGGGCTGATTTTTCGGAAGTTTTTAATTTTTTAAATAAATCAGATTTAAATTTAAAAATTGATTATTTTCGTGGCTGATGGAAAATAATCAAATTAATTTTTTTGTGTCATTGGATTTGTGTGAATATTTCAAAAAAATCTTCATCCCTGGTTGCACTTTTAGAAGAGAAAGATTCATTTGAAACTGCTTCCGTTTATTATGAGTGAATATTTCGCAAATATTTTGAACACAATTTTCACACAAAAAACAAAAACAAACCAAAAAATACATTTGCTAACTGACAGCAGTAAATTATGCAGATGTTAGTACATTATGTGTAAAATTGATTTTAAATCAAAATTACATCAATTTACTGTGCCCAATGGAACACAAAAATGGTCAAAATTCGCTTTTCGACAGATCCAAATCAAAAATGATTAATTTTACTAATCGAAAACCCAATTACCATGAATGTTTTTGATAGCTTTCATGTATCAATTTTATTTTTTTTGGCCTCCTGTTTATACAAAAATGTATGTATTTGCAATATTTCAAGATTTATGTTTCGCAGAAAATATTCATACTATAAAGGTATAAGTATGATAAACTATCATACACTTCATACAACAGAGATAGGTATTGGGATTGTTTTTAAAAACATTTTAAAACGACGAAATTTCAAACTAAACTATACTTCCATATGTACATTTTTTCGCAGCGCTGTTGGAATTGACAGTAAATAGACACTAAACACTAAAAAAACGAAAATAGATGGCATCTGAAAAAGTCCGTTCTTTTTATTTAAATTAAAAATTTTATATATTATAGTATTTTCGGTTTATCACACCCATCCAAGGACACTCCAATAAAGGTTGACTGTCATTGCGTTTTGCCTATACAAGCAATGACCACCGAGTCCCAATAGCACTGTTGAAAACTGGAACAGTAATGAAATTCGGTACTAGCAGTTCAAATGAATATACGTCGTTTAACTTATAAAGGCTGTTGTTCTATTCAATTTGAGCAATACTACTCTCAAAGAAAAATCACAAAACATTTTTAGATCAACAAATTTTTAATTTATTCATGTTTCATTATATAGAACTATTTCATATATTTCATATACTCATGTATGCTCTTATTAATAATATATATCTCCATGTCATTGAATTCTTACATAGCTTTAATAACCATAATAATAATCATTTTATAATAGTTATTTTGTTTATATTTATAATTTACAATTTTTGTGTTTATTGTTGAAACTACAAAGAAAGAACTCAAACAAAATGCATTCTTTTTTGCATGTCCTTGATTTGTTATCAGGTTACATGCTACTTTATTATAACTGCATCATAATAATATAATTAATTTCAATCAAAAAAGGGAAGTAGTTAAATTATTAGTACATCTCAGCTCTTGAAAATAATTGTTTCATTCTGTTAGGTATTTATATTTATGTTATTTATACTCTGAAAGGAATGTTAACTTTGGTATCATTTTTTTTTTATTAATTCTTTTTATTCGTTTCTGAGTCAACACATATTTTGCATTTTTAAAAGTTTGTCTATAAAAAAAAATATATAATGCATATGAATGCAATACATAAATGTAGAGTTAAACACCAAATAATTTGGTGTCAAGATGTGATGTGATATTTTTTTTTGTTTGCATTGGTTTTTAGCAGTATATTGTTTATATTTATAAATCTGTTCCAACTACTGCTTAAAATACGTACTTATGTATCTGCATAGTATTATACTGTAAGTATGATTTATTCGTTTTCTTTAATTCTATTTTTATGTGTATGTGCCCATAAGATTTTTGATTTGCTTGTTAAAACAATAGAAAATGTAAAAAAAAACGTAAACATTGGGCGTATTGCACAAAATGATGTGTGATTTTTATGTATTCACTTAGAAAATAAATTCAATAAACACAACTTAAAATTAAAAAAAAAAAATAATAATTCTCTCCACAATAAATATTTTTCCAAAAAGTAACAAATAACTTTAATTTCAATCTATTACACTACCAACGATTCTGTTTTTTTTTTTTTTAATTTCACTTTAAAATATTTTATTTTTTTTTTTTTAGAAATTATTCTTATTTATAAAATATCTATGTAAAAACCAATATAAATATATATATATAGTAGTTATATACAGATAAGGAATAACATTGAAATGTTTACGTACAAAAAATCTCTAAGTTAAACATTTTTGTGTGTGTCAATTTACATAAACACTTTTAAATGATGCTTGCAAATTTAAAGATACAAAATAAACGATAGAAAAGAAAACGTTATAAGCGATTTTAATAATTGACATTTTTAAAAATTATCAAAACTTCGACATTTAAGCTCATTTTGTGATTGAGTTTGGTTTTTTCTTCTTTTTTTTGTTTTGTTGAGAGATGGGGTGAACAAGGATTTTTTGGGAATTTGATGATTTTTGCTCTTATAATATATATTTGGTGTATTTCTTGCAAAAGGTAATGAATTTTATACTCTTGTCTAATATTCGTGCAAGTTTATTTTATGTGTATGTCTATTTACAACGCTAACATCTAGACTTTGGACTTCGACTTGTGTTTGATTGGCAAACAGCATCAGGAGCTTACATTGGTGAGATCGAAAGCGGTGCTGTGGCAGCTTCTGGCATGTATTCTTTTAGAAGGTCTCGCAACCGCAGAATTTCTTTACCAGCTGCGGAAAGATCACCCTGTAGCGAGAGTTCTCGTTCACGTAATCGTTTAATGTCTCTCTGACACGTCTGAAAGAGAATTTATTGTTTTATATAATTAGAATTATATGTATAAAGGAAGGCTTTTGTTAATCTATAAACTAATTTAAAATTTAAACTTACCACATTCTGTCTAAGCAAGTCAAGCTTATCACATTTCAATCGAGTGACTTCCTGCGTCAGATTGTCAATAACCACTACAGATTCGTTTCTCGGCGAACTTCCCATGACTCCCTGAGACCCATCCAAGCAGATGGAACACGCTTTAGTCGTTGCATCTGCTGATGACATCGATTCAAGTCCAGTATCACTGTCAATATATGCAGCGCCACCATCCATATGCCCCATTATCGGATCAAGATCAACGCTATTCAAACTGGAATCATCACTTGTCTCGGACATAGTGGCCAGCCCATTAGCGTTTCCGTTTTGAAGGTCTTTTGAGACATTTCCAGCGTTGTTGTTGTTATTGTTACTAACGGTTGTGATACCACCACTGCTCAATGGACCACGTGATGTGATATCCGGCGAGGATGAAGTCGAATCATTCGGTGATTTTGACTTCGAGGAGGATTTTGAACCTGTTCGACTGCATGTCTGTAAGGAACAAAAATAACGATTAACATTTATTTTACAAATACAAGTTAAATAGCCTGACTTACATTGAGATTAGGAGTCTCCGTCAAAGTGTTGTCCTTTTTTGTTTTCGTGTTAACACAGAATTTCTCACCGGAGTTCGCCGTGATGTTGCTCGTATCTATGCTTGGTGAGCGCACTTTCATAATTAGTGCTTTTTTAACCGTATCCATGAATCTGCTACCAGCGCTCACGGTATCCGGTTTCGGTGTTGTTTCTGGGGTAGGGCTGGCTGCACATCCCGTCGACATATCTGTTCCGAGAAACTCTCTAGTTTTCTCTTTTAGTTCATCAACTAAATTCTTTAGCAACGAAGCTCTCGTACGCAGTTCAAGTTGGGCGAATTTTTCGGCCTTATAACAAGCATTTTCTGCATTAATTAATTTTGTGAGTATGAATTCTTTGAATTCTTGACCCTTACGGAAGACCGCCGGGCTGGGGAGTGTTGGACCGAAGAATGGAACATCATCACGGGCTGTCACACTCACCTTATATCGAGTGTTTGGAGAGTTCGGTTCGAGTGGTTGGACTACGATGAAGGCATGCAAGAAGTGACTTGCAATCATGTCAGGGGAGAAAGGTGTATTGGACTCCTGAAACACTATAGCCACAATATCATTTCCAATGTGTCGTTTTCTCTGTAACTGCTGCGGATCACCTTCGGTGAATGGCAGTAGTGTTGAGACGTGGAACATAATTTCGCGCTCTTTGAAGACATCAAAGATGGCAATTTCTCCAGTGTGACCATTTTGTATATCCAATCCACCGCGATAGCCCTTGTGATCTTTCAATTTGATTCTCTGGCCAAGGATGTCGAGGAATTCCTCAAAAGCAGGCGAGGAATTGGTGTTACAGAAGAGCTCCTCTTCAGTGGTTTGACCATATCTTTGGTAGAGAACACCGAACTTAAAGCTCGATACTAGGACATGTTCGTCATAGTTAGAGATCAGCTGCGAGGCTTTCGAGCATATAACTGGCATGAAGTTATCCACATTTATTTGCGCATTAAGTAACCGTGCCATTTTGAATGGACTTGGATTTGGGCTCAGGCATGAGAGTGGGATTATCTCATGCATTGTTCCAGTTTGCAGTCGCAAAAGAATACGAACGTGTTCTTGATTAGCAACATTCTCATTTTTGATCGACAACAGAACCGGCCCCATTTGGTCGTCGTGTGCCACCAAGTTAGAGTGATCGCGAGCAACATAGAAACGCCTATAACACTTCGCGGTATCATCGGTCTCAAATTTAGCCATCCAAGTGGCCTGTGGCAATACCGGATTGCCTCGTGAATCAAATGCACATTCGTGATCTGTGCCATCCATCCAGTAACCACCGTTGGCAGGCAAAATGATCATTGGGTAAGGGCTGGGCTTGTTAAGAGCATCTTCCAGCAGACGCTGTGAGGCTGGTATCGTCGATACAATCGACGATTGTGACGAAACCGATGAACGCGATTGACAGAATTGATTATTAGCGAGATTGTTTTGTTGGATGCCACTTAGTTGGGGAGACGCTGGGGTTGATGTAGATTGCGTGCTTATCGAGTGGCGGAGAGTAGTTCGTGAACCGGAGTGCTGCAACCCGTTCATGTGATGGTCATGAGATGAATGGGGATTGTGAATGCGTTCATCATTGCGATTCTGAAAATAAAAAAAATATATTTTTTTCGTTAGTTTTTAGTTCAATTTATAAAAAAATAATTATGTATAAATTCAACCATAGTGGGACCATGCAGACAGTCCTAATATAGGTATATATGCAAACAAAGCTATAATGCGTGGGATAGAAATTTATATAAAACGATCAATCAACTTGAATTTGAAAGCACAATTGTATCCTACCGCTCCTATCCTTTTCGATTTTCTACACCATAACGACAAGATGACGAGACGCTTGTATGTAAATAATAATTTTGTATAGGCGGTACCTACGAGTGCACAGCAACCATCCCCAGCCATCTACTTACATAAACTATACTTGACATGAAGAAATAGAAAAAGTTTGCGCTGCAAGCATTTCCACGCTAAGCTTAAGACAAAAGGTAAGACGATAGATATATAGCATACACATACGCATACTGCATGCATACATCTTGTTGTAAATGGGTTCTTTTGAGGTTATTTAGTATTGACGCTGCTGAATGCATTTATGGCATATCGATTGGTATAATTCAAATGTGTTTCAGAAATGGGCATTGAGTATGCGGTATTCACAATGCACAACAACATGCCTCTTTATATTGAGAAAAATAAAGGTAAATGTAAGTCAAGTAAAATAGACAAAACAAATCCCCAAAGGTCATGTTAACAATATTTACAGCAGTGTTGAAATTTAAATATTGCAAAAGCCACAATACGCAAAACAGTTTTATCATCTAGAACCAGAATAGTGTTTGTCGATTGTCGGTATGTTTGAGGTTATGTTTAAACAAAAAATCTCGTAACCAAATCTGAAAGAACTAATCTTCCTATTTGGATTCGAATTCAGTACAAAAAGTATAGTCAAATATAAGAAAGTGCTAAATTTAGTCAAAGTGTTCTAAAAACTGTTCCTACATAAATTTTAAGTAAATAATAATTAATTATTAACAAGTAAAGCCTAGTACGCTGCTGATCCGAAACGCAAAACTGTCAGAAATAGATAGAACAGAAATGTTTAGCTCCCAGTTGTATGTGATTGACCGTTGGTTATCAGTTGTGAAACTTCAATTTCAAAAGTGTTTTAATTATAATTTCATTGCGATGATTTTCGAATTCATATACTTTCATGTTTTATTCCTAATTTTAAGTCAAAGAATCTAATAAATACCCTCCTCTTGTAAATTTTAGCGTGAGGTACATATATGTCTGTTTGGTAACTATACTCTGTCCAACAAAGATTGTCAGTACAGGCCTTATGGGAAAGCTTTTTTCAACCAGTGGGACCAACAGATACCGTTGTATGACGTAGCACAACTTGCTGTGAAATCCAATACAAATTTTTGACAAGTAGCAGAGAAGTTGCAGCTAACAAACAGACGTAGAATAGTTTAGAGCAAGGTTTTAGTTATGGAACATATAACCCTGTTCTTTTGGCACTTTTTGATGTGTAAGCATCTATGCTGGCGGTAGAGTGAAAAAAAACGTGAACGTTCGTGTGCAACGTTACGATCTGCATACTAGGATGGGTGCGTTCAGTGAAAAAAATCTTAAGATCCCCTTCAAGCAAAAACAAGTCCGTTTTGGATCCGCGCACGTTGATGTTTACACATATTAACCGTGAGTCCCGGCACTCACACAATTTTGTTTTTGTCAGTAAACTGCCAAAAGAATGAATTTGTCCATTCTTCTCACAGTTTTTTGACAGTTTACTGACATAATAACGTCAATTTTTCAGTTGTGTAAATCCAGCATTAGGTTTGTTTTCGTTGTTTCTTTCATTGTTCGTTCACTGTGTGTGATTTTTTGCTTTTATTTATTTTTTTCCGTTTTTTTTTAGACCACAGACAAAGAGTGGGAACTATAAAATACTTACATTTATGGCTTAAAAGCTCGAAAATAAAATAGCAGTAAAGCTGTATTTTTTTTAATAAGTTACTGGTTAAGTTTTTTTTTTCTCGAAACAATTTCTACAAATTGTTTTAATATATTATTCTAGTTCTCGAACTATGGTACCTAAATGTTTATGTTTGCTAATGCTCACTTTCATTGAAGCTGTTTTAATAATTTCTCCCTATTTTATCAATTTAAAGTCACATTTTGTGATTTTTAGCTAAGAGCCAGTTTCTATGTTAGTTAGAAAATGTTAAAATCAGATACTACCAACTTATGTACTAAACAATTTGATACCTTTAGTCTATTTTTAAAAAAAAGTCACCAATTCCTAAAATTAGACTAAAACCAATCCCTGAAGTTCATGTAAACTGGTCTTGCATTTTATTTTTGCTATAGACTGTACCCTCCCCGGTACATATCTGAAGTAGCTGTTTTTAGTTCAAGAAGGTTAGGTCAAGTGCTAGGTACATAAACACCCCTGCATAAGTATACTATTGTTGGTAATATCAAGTATCTATTGACATCCAATCTGTAGCGCTTGAAACTTGTCCCCATCCATATACATACATACATCCATACATACATACGTACATACATGAACACATAAGAAAACAAAAATGTGTCGCAAATCATTGAATTGGTCAATAGCCTTTTAACCAGATTTAAAAAAAATTAATGTACCAACTGGTAAAATCACAAACTAAAACCAGTTATAAACAAATGATTAAAAAAAAATAACAAATGCAAATTTGCTTCTCAGCGATCTTGAGATTAATTTATTAAAATATAAAACCTGAAAATTGCAGCATAAAGTGTAGTCGACCTCTAAACTATACTCGTAGATTAAAATATTTGTACATAAGCCTGACTAATAGGACTAATGCTCATTTGAATCGCATGAAGGCTGGAACTAATGGTACTGATAATAATACTTATATATACGAATGGTACATCAAATAATGTTAATTGAAAGATTGTTGCAGTAATAAAGAAAATGGATGGATTGTTTTCATACGAAGTGTTATAAAGGCAAAAGAGTTTCCAATTAATTAGTTAGGCTTTTTGGTGATTACATCAAATTAACATCAAAGCTTTGATTTATCAAATAATACGAGTATAAGTATTGGATTTCTTGAATGCTTTACACCGCATTAGCCTAATAGATATGATTATATTGGGAAGCTGTAATAAATTCAAAACAAATTAGTTGTAGTTGTTCAGAACTTGAGGTCATTCTTGCATGACCTGGCACAGTGGCATCATCATTCCCTTGGGGAAAAATCCGCAAATTGTCGTCTGTCTGTTTTGCAACGTAAGCTAAAGGGGGAAATTAACACCGCCCCGCATGTATTTTCCTTTTGTTATGAACGAGGAGGATATCGATAATAAAAAACTTGCGAAATATGAAAAAATTGGCGCCTTTCATATGTATAAAAATGCGGACGATATTTGTCATGCAAACGGATATAGAGGGGTTAAATTGATTAATGGTTTGTAAAAGAACGCAAATATAGATAAACTAAATATTTAAATGCGGCTGGTTTTTTGTGGGGGTTGATTCCATCCAAGAACATAATTCGAGTGAAATTGATACAAACAAAATGTTTATTGTTACAATAGCCGTGTTTTTTTGCAAGCCCGGAGAGATTTGGTTGAAAAAAACGACATCGGGGATTAGCGACGCAATTACAGAAACAAAATGGAGTTTCCCTTCAAACTATTGATAACAAGTATGCAATTCATGCCGGTAACACAGTTTTTCTCCGTGCTTAAGTTAAGCCCCGAGAATTCTCCGCGCTTATCTTAGCCCGAAGGGGATTAGTTGTTGTTGCATTAAACATGTGAATTGCATGACAGGACGTCGTTTTTTTTTTTGACCAAGTTCTTCGGGGCTTGCAAAAAAACACGCCTAATATTAACAGAAGGAAATTGCTTGCAATTCGATTATTCAGACTTTTAAGCCCAATAATACTGTTTTTAGACGACAACGATTTTTCGTTTCTCTTTTGATGGTTTCCTTCTTATTGCAAATACCTTTAAAACGCTGCGATTTTTAATGAAAAGTTAACTTTGTGCAAGTGAAGAAGTATCATCTCTCTGCACTCCTTAATCCACTTGATTTAGCGATGAATGAAAATAAAACACACTCGAACAATAAGTAAAAGCACAAAGAAGAACTAGCGAAAACTCTGCAATTTTTTCAACCTCAGCAATTTTGTCTACATACATACGTCTCTCGCAAGAAGAAATTGCATCGTTTAAAAGCAGAAATAGAAATAGAACCCTTCATTAATAAAAATGGGTACGTTCAGAAGACATAAAGGGTCTGGAATCTTAGTTTCTTTCTAGTCTCTGATTGACCATCATTACAATCTTCAATATTTTTTACAATGCAAATTCTCTTTTCTCATTTCCAATTGGAAAAAAAATTATTTAATTTTGTTTTTCGCATCTCTTACTTCACCAAAAGCTAAAAAAAAACTTAAATTTGTTTTGTAAATAATTACAAATCGTAACTGTTTGACACTTCAAAATGAATTTAGGAACGATGTTACGACGTCATATAGTTAGACTTCCTAACTATTTCTAATCAAAGCACCGACAAAAGTTAACTATTATTAAAAAATGATGCACACACCAAAGTGACTTAAGAAAGAAAATTCGAACGATATTCACCTGTCACTTTGACATTTGTCAAGAGAGTCAATAGTTCTGTTTGTTGTTATCCTTAAACTGAATACAGATTAAGGATTTCGTGTTAATAATTTATTAAAGATTATGAACTAGGCATGATGTCTTAGTTAATTTTGGGGTGGACAAAATTACAAAACAACCACGACTCTGGTTGAATATCAATCAAGCAGACAACTCTATAATTCGATTTCGAATAGCTAATCCAATCTCTAAATAATGTACAAACTGTAAGTGCATATACCTACAAAGTGACCAATAAAAGGGTGATTTACCTCGAAAAAGAAAGTGGCTTAAAATGTTGCCATTTATCTTGCTCAAATCTCCCACTAGTGACGGTTTAATCAAGGCAACCTTATAATGGCACCATGCGGCAATTCCATTAGAGATCAAAATCATCCATTCACCCCCATCTGTGCGGTTAAGGAGTTTCGAATTCTACCATACCCAATCGGATAGGGAAGTTGATGACGATGGTGTCTGGTGGGGATTCAGTTGAATTGAGGAAGAGAATGACTCATCCAAGGCATTCTATGTTCGTTTTGAGCATGTTCTCGAATATATCTATCAAATCAACCTAAACCATCCATCGGTACGCAATTGTTTTGATTCAACCCTTAGATTTTTAATGGGGTGGTTTGGATGGAACATTGCCAAACATAAATAAATAAACCTCGCAACGCAATGTTGGGCGACTTGGCGTAGCAATGAGGGTGGCAATGATAGGTAACGGTGGTGTCTCAAAGAAACCATTGAAATGTTACCAATCTAGGTCTGATGAAAGCGCACAACACAAATAGAAATACTAGAGTCCTAGGATGAAGGTAAAAAGTTGTGCTATGATGACAGAGTGTATATATGACTGCGAGAATACAGAGATGAAGTAATCTAAATTCCAGAACTACCTATGTACATATTATACACCAAAGCAGCTGTTTGACGATGTTTTCCAACTTGTCAATCCCGCATGTTTTGCACCACTGCTATAGAAGAAAAGAGGGAAAAAAAAATGGTAGGTATGCTGGGGTATCCTTTGCCAACAGCAAACTGTTGTCACTCAAAATGCACCGTATTCAGTATTATAAAGAAAAAGAATACTTCTTCAGTGTTTTGAGATTGAGATCCAAAAAAGCGTTAGTTGTTATGGCAAAATCCTTTCTCTTTTTGTTTCTCCTTTCGTTAAATTGTTCTTGATGCAAAAGTTGCAAAACTATCTGGCATTGTTCTATTATTGGTTGCTATACTTTATCGTGTGCTTACCCGTTCATTATACATTCAGCATAGAAAAATAATGGTCTCAATTAAGATCTAAAAGATTTGCTATGTTGATGATAATGGTGAAGCATGGTACATGGTAGGTATCAAATAATCTTGATATGCGCTTTTTGTAAAGTTCGACTGCACACAAACTATCTATATGACTTGAACCATCATCAACATCTTTTTCTATCTCTACAAACTCATAATACTAAAAAACAATATCAACTGGTCTTGAGGGTTTTTATTTTCTTTCCAAAATAAATTCATATAGAAAGCCAGGAGCATTCCTGACAATCCGAAATCAAGAAATTTTGTTGGAGCCTTGCCAAAAGTCTGAAAATCTAAATTTAACAACTTCAGATAGGCGAAAGACAGCCCATCTAGTTTGATTGCATCTTTTATGTCTATATGTATGTATGTGTGTAAGGGTTATAGGAAGAAGTACCTATATCTACTATACCTATACCCATTCTTGAAAAGAAAAATTATTTTAAGAATAATTCATGAAGTATTGTTTTGTTTACATGTCAATAGAAACTTGAGAGTCTATTGTAGATATTGTTTGATTTTTGTTTTTATTATTAATACCTATAGGCAATCAACAATGATCTCAAATATGTATTTTCTAAATGGTTTATCTGCGCTTCAGATAACTTCAGGAATTAACCCCCCCCCCCCCCCTTATACAAATGATTTAACATAAGCAACGGGTCTTTCATTAAGCGCTTCCTATCTTTAAATAAAAAAAAAAGGGTGTGTGAGATATCATCGAAATTTTTTATTCGTTTGAAAGGCCTATCAATGCCATTTTCCACGACTCTGGCGCATAAATCAGGCTGAATTTCACCGATGGCATGGGTTATGTTGGCTTTGAGGACCGCTGTGGTTTGTGGCTTATTCGCATAGTTCTGCGACTTTAGAAAACCCCACAAGGAAAGTCTAACGGGGTCAAATCGCATGTCTTCGGTGGCCAGTTCACATCACCTCAACGTGAGATAACTATACCCTCGAATCGCTCGTGCAGAATTTCCGATTTGGCGTGAGCTTTGTGGCACGTAGCGCCTTGTTGTTGAAATCACAAGTCCGCATATCATCCACTTTAGGCCAAAAGAAGTTGGTAATCATCGACCTATAGCGCTCGCCGTTGACGGTAATGGCCTGGCCAACGTACGTCGCCAGCCCAAAATCCACACCAAACAGTGACTTTTTCAGGATACATTGGACGTTCTTGGATCTCGCGTGTTGATTGGTATCGTCAAAAATTTGGCAATTTTGTTTGTTAACCTACCTATTCATCCAGAAAAAGGCTTCATCTCTGAAGATGCCCGTAAATGGGGCGAAATGTGCTGAATGTTTCCCGAACAGAACACCCACATTGATTTGGCACAACAGACTGAATAAATGACAGCCAA
Organism: Leucozona laternaria; assembly: GCA_932273885.2. Lineage (NCBI taxonomy): Eukaryota > Metazoa > Arthropoda > Insecta > Diptera > Syrphidae > Leucozona > Leucozona laternaria. The sequence goes on along the minus strand of OW026368.1, from coordinate 112,223,714 downwards.
TTTGACAGATGTAGCTTCAAAATTATGGCCGCTATCAGCTGTCAAAGTTCGTACTTTTAGACTTGAGTGGCTCGAACAATTGATGAGTGCCTAGATCCGGAATTATAATACCTAGGTTTAATAAAGTGTGTTTAGGATATTCTTTTCAAAGAGTTTTTGATGTGTAAACATCTATGCCGGCGGTAGAGTGAAATAAAAACGCGGACTTTCCTCTGTACGACGCACTTTACGAGGTCACACTTTACGGTGCAGCACATTACGTTACGGAAGTCAGCATAGTAGGATATTGGGTACGTTCAGTGACAAAAATCTGAAGATAACCCTCAAGCAAACTAGTCCGTTTTGGATCCGTGCACGTAGTCAACAACGTATGGACGACTTTGCATACAGATCCAAATATGGACAATCGTTGGTGTTTACACATATTAACCGTGAATCGCGACACTCGCACATTTTTTTTTTTAAATAATTTAATTTTTATTGAGGCTCTAGAAAGTTTTACATACAAAGACTAACAGGGGCTAGTAAGGGTTACTTTATAAAAATTAGCTAGGCCTTGACCTTGACTAAACTCGGCAAAAGCTTCCCATTTTTCAAGGGGGAAATTACTTCTACCAGGATGAACCTGAGTACCAATAGAGGTCTTCCAGGATTTGTCTTTGTCTTTTCTCTTTCTAATTTGACAACTAAAAACAACAACAAAAAAAGTCCCTGGTTGGAAAATATTTACATGCTCTTGGCAGTGTTAAAAATCCGGTCATTTGATTTTTTTTGTATTTGGAACTGAAAACTTAAATTTTCGATCGAATTACGTATTAATTAGTGTTTAAACATTTTAGTGAACATTTTTTTAAGTGTTTGATACAAAAAAAACTAATTTTATTACATATTAATCACTATTATTGGCGGTCAGCCATCAGCCGAATAGGGGGAATAACATGTAGCATACGAAAACATGCACGTGCCGTAACTATTCGGACTGGTGGAAGTGTGATCATAGCCTCTTCGCGGCGGCCGCTAGAAACAAGCCTTTAAAAAGGTTTGGCTAATATGATCAGGCTGGTTCCACAGGTTGGCAACAGGTTAATTCCCTGTTCCGTAAAACAAGAAGAATTACGAGACCAGCAACAAGCCTCGGAAACGGACTGATCTCACGACGACAACCCACGCAAAGAAAACGGAATAACGATTTACGAATTTTCTTATGGAACGTACGATCGCTCTATAGAGCTCGAGCTGCTCAGCAGCTAGCCGATGCCCTGTCAAAATATAAAGCTGACATAACAGCACTTCAAGAAATAAGATGGACAGGGAATGGTGTTCTACAGAAGAAAGATTATGACTTATACTACAGCTGTCATACAAAACACCATGTGCTCGGGGTAGGCTTCCTAGTCGGCGAAAAAATGAAGTCTGCCATCATCGGCTTTAACGCTATAAGCGAAAGGCTATGCACCCTTCGCGTGCGAGGCAAATTTAAGAACATCAGCCTCATTAACGTTCACGGACCTACGGAGGAGTCCTCAGACGAAGAAAAAGAGACTTACTACGAACAAGTCGAGAGGGCCCTCAATGCCTGTCCAAGGTATGACGTAAAAATCATCCTTGGGGATTTGAATGCAAAAATAGGTCGGGAGCCGGTATTCAGGCATTACGCAGGCACCCATAGTTTGCATGAGAACACTAATGACAATGGACTTCGAGTCTTAGAATTGGCAGCATCGAAAAACATGGTCGTTGCGAGTACCAGGTTCCCGCGTAAAGATATCTACAAAGCCACCTGGGTATCACCTGATGGAGTCACTCGTAACCAAATTGACCACGTGTTGATAGACCGTCGCCACTACTCGAACTTGATGACGGTACGAACGTACCGAGGTGCCAATATCGACTCGGATCACTATCTTGTTGGTATGGTTTTCCGAGGGCGGATTGCCTTGCGAAGACGTATTGCATCCGCCGATCAGGTTCGAATCAACACGGCTGCTCTGCGCAATGAAAACACCAGTAACACCTTTGGTAATGCGTTAGGACTCGCCCTAGAACTGGGTAGAGTAAGTCCTGGAGCCAGTTTGCTGGGCGTAGATGAGAAGTGGACACGCCTTAAGAATACTGTCATTAGTACTGCCAACTCCATCTTAGGCAGCAGTCGTAGAAATCGGAACGACTGGTTTGATGATGAATGCAAGCTAGCGACTGAACGTAAGAATGTTGCGTACCGAGCAATGCAACAATCTCATAGAACGCGGGCACGCGAAGACGAATATAAAGAGCTCAGAAGAATTGAAAAACGGCTTCACAGACAGAAAAAATCAGCCTGGGAGAAGAACATAATCTGTGAAATAGAGAAAAGCCGAGAGCGAGGTCCGCACCAGGCGCGGAAGTTCTACCAATCCGTCCGAAACATGACGCAGTACACACCACGCTGCACATACTGCAAGGACGGAGAGGGAAATCTGATCACCGATCCTCAAAGCATACTGGAGCGATGGGAAGTGTACTTCAATGAATTGCTAAATGGTCAGCTCACTGCAGAAGTGGAGGCTCCACTACTTCAAGAAGAGTACCCTATGTTGCCGCCACCAAGCATAGAAGAGGTTGAGAAGGCTATAGGCCGGCTAAAGAAAAACAAAGCCCCGGGAGCCGATGGTATACCAGCCGAACTATTTCAACACGGTGGGCCAGCTTTACGTCAAGCAATTCATGAGATTATAGTGCACGTGTGGGAGCATGAAGAAATTCCGGAAGACTGGCGAAAAGGTATCATTTGCCCCATACATAAGAAGGGAGATGTCACAACGTGCAGCAATTATAGAGGTATCACGTTGTTGAGTACCGCCTATAAGATACTCTCCTCTATCCTACAAGACCGGATAACCCCATACGCTAAAACCATCATCGGACAATATCAGTGCGGTTTCATTCCAGGCAAATCAACAACTGATCAGATCTTTACCCTTAGGCAGGCGATGGAAAAATGTCTAGAATTTAACATCCCAACATACCACCTGTTTATAGACTTTAAGGCCGCCTACGATAGCATAGCCAGGGTAGAACTTTACAAAGCCATGAGAGAATTCGGCATCCCAAATAAATTGACACGACTATGTAGGTTGACCATGACCAACGTAACAAGCCAAGTAAAAATAGCCGGATTGCTATCCAAACCAATCAACATCTTTAATGGACTCCGACAAGGGGATGGTTTGGCCTGCCTCCTCTTCAACCTGGCGTTGGAGAAAGCAATCCGTGACTCTGGCACGGCAACAAGAGGGACCATCGTCAACAGGTCCAGCCAGATACTGGCTTACGCAGACGACATCGACATCATCGGAAGAACTGAGCAAGCTGTACATGATTCCTTCATCCAGATCGAGCAGGCGGCACAAAATCTGGGGCTGCACATTAGTGAAGGTAAAACAAAGTACATGGTGGCGTCGAATGCGAGAGGAACAGTTGGTCAAACAATCAAGGTAGCGGAGCACGAATTTGAAGTGGTGCAATCCTTTAAATACCTTGGGTCAATAGTAGCAGCCGATAACAATATAGAAGAAGAAATACGCGGGCGGCTTCTCAAATCCAACAGAGCCTACTATAGTCTGTCAAAGCTCTTCAAATCCAGAAATCTCACCATAACTTCAAAACTGCTGCTGTACAGGACCATGGTCCTGCCAGTACTCACATATGGATCCGAGACTTGGGTGCTTAGCAAAAGGCACTCCGACCTCTTAGCCGCGTTCGAGAGAAAAGTCTTAAGGAGAATTGTTGGCCCCATATGTGAGGAAGGACGATTCCGGAGACGGTACAATCATGAATTGTACGCAATCTACCTTGAAGCAGATATCGTGACAAAAATTAAGCTCGGTAGACTCCGGTGGGCAGGGCACCTAGCTCGCATGAGCGAAGAGGAACCTGCTCGGAAAGTTCTTTGTGGTACATTCTATGGTAGACGACAGCGTGGTAGACCATGCTTGCGCTGGAGAGATGGCGTAGACCAGGACGCCCGGAGCCTTGGGGTGCGCAACTGGATGGCGGCGGCTCGAGACCGGGATGGGTGGAGAGACTTGTTGAAGGAGGCCAGGACCGGACCCCGGTTGTCGAGCCGACGATGATGATGATGAATCACTATTATTAAACACACGACTTGTTTGGCTCGCCTTCGTGCCTTCGGCATTTGGTTTTGTTTTCCAACCGGGAGTGCTGTCAGATTTTTTTTTTTTTAATTTCACACTGACACTTCTGACATTTGGTGGCAAAGATCCATATACCTTGTGCGTTGCCAGAGTAGTAGAAAGCCTCAAATACAAGTATTCAAAATTTAAGGTATTAAATTTTTTCTTGAAAATGTTTTTTTTTTTTTGCAGAACTGAAATTTTAAAACTCATTAAAATTTATTTTTCACACTTTAATCAAATAATTTATGTCGTAATTGAATTCCTTGATGACACTTCTTTGTAATTTGATACATTTTGATGTTTTTTTTTTCATATATTTGATTATCACAACTCCCATCAAGAGACTATATTGTTTTGGTAGGCTGTAGGCTGAATTGGACAAGAGTAACTCACATTTTTTTTAAAGAATAAAATGAGTAGGTATCGAAACTTTAATGATCTTAATAATATTAAAGTGAAAATTTCACTTTCTACCATAGTGTTCTTTATGACAAGAGACTCAAATTGAATTCATATGCAAATTTCGTTCCATTTTAATAACACACGAGATGTTTTGTGTTTCAGAATAAAGTAAAAGTTGTTTACTGCATTTGAAAAAAAAAGTTTCCTTTCATTTCATCGATTTATTCAGATTCATAGATTTTGGACATTCGTTCAATGACCTACTCAAAATTCTTGCGGTTGGAATCTAAATCACCTTGATACCAGCATATATCAATTCCGGTCCAGAGCTTGATTCTATTGAATAGAATGTCGAACTTTGTTGAGATTTCAATGGTAAACTTTCACTTTTTTCTTGTTAAAGAATAAACACTTTGCAGGGCAAAAATTCAAAAGCCAGGTATAAGCATCACGACAAAAATCCCATTTTAAATCTTTAAGGTCGTTCCTTATCAACAAAAGGTATCTATGTATAGGTATTGTATATAATTGTTGTATACTCATCTTTAACCTCGTTATTACTCATTAACTTCGGTCGTTCTTTAGAGAACTAACTGCGAGCAGTAATTTGCATTTAAAGAGCTTTGTCGAAGTATTTTATAGGGGGACATGTTCACTATAGATTTATGGCGAATTCCTTTCAAAAAAGAAATCGAATTTTTTCTAAACAGAATCGAATTTTTTCTGTCAATTGAAAGGAATTCGTATTTCGTGAAAGAATCGATTTTTTTTTGGTGCGATTGTGTTTGTGACTTTATAGCTGCAATTGACGCAAAACGTCAAGAAATTATTCACAAACCTATTAAGGTTGTTTGTTTTTGTTGTGAGAAAAATGTTTAACCAATAGAATTAAATTAATAAATAAAAGATATTAGCCAGCTTATACGGTGCATTTTATTTGTTTGAACTTCTATTTGCACATATATTTTTAAAGAAAATTATCATTGAAAAGTTTTCATCATTTGCACTCAAAGTTTTTAACACGTCTTTCACTCGCGAAAGGTATTTTTTTTGTCAAATTTGTGTTTGATAACGAACAACGCACAATAAATTATTTTTATAGCTGTATTGACTGAATATATTGTTGAATATTTTATTAAATTATGTAGAATTCGTTCCAACCAAAAAATAAACAACTCGTCTTCCAAAAATTCCGCGACTTTCAATTTATGACGTATTAGAAATGTCAAGTCTTCATAGTGTGCGTGCAAATCAGTGTGAAATCTTGCTAAAAACGCAAGATTTGTTTTGACAGAAAAGAATCGATTTTGTTTAGAAAAAATTCGATTCTGTTTAGAAAAAATTCGAATTTTTTGTTGAAAGGAATTCGCCATTAGTCTTCTTTTCTCTTTACCAATGACGTTCGAATATAGATGTTAAGGATGTTAAGATTTAATGACGTTGAAGTAGATAATTGTATGTATTATGCGATATAAAAATGACAAGTTTGACAATTAAATGACAGAATAATAAAACAGGTCAACATAATGTTTGGTGTATAAAACAGACTATACTTTTCAGAAGAATTTCGATCCGGTGAATTCGAATACGTTCTTAAAATTCCTACTCTTTGTGAGGTTTTTGAGACATTGTATTCGAAAAGTGCAAAAATCTTTTTTTTTGTTGCTATTTTTGAACTTATTTTACATCATGATTACATCAGAGTAATTATCTTTCTCTGTTTTTCTTTACAGTTTGAATTTTGTCAATGGCAACGTTCAGGAATGTATCCAAAGCGATCTGGATAGCTTTGTGTTATTGTAATCCCTTGTGAAAAAAAAACAGTTCATATGCAACAACAACTCAAGTAATCTGAACATTTTTGGATAGTTTGACACCCTCTCGGATAGATTCTTGAACGCAAGGAATATTTCTCTTCTTCTTGTATAGCGTGCCGCAAAAGTAATATCATAAAAAGTCTGTTCGTACTTTCCAAAACTGCCAATTTATACCAATTTTAGTCCAAAGTTCTGTCTGAGTTCATTAAAAAAAATAAAATTGGACTCAAAGGTAGAAAACGGGAGTTGTGGGATGTTAACGAACAGAGCTTTTACTTTTTTTTTTTTTATTTTGAGATTGCAATTTATATCAAAATCTGTACGTTATATTTCGAAGCATATTGACAGCCTTAAGCCTTAAGAATAAGCCCATGCGACGAGCGGGTCATTTTGACTAGTGGATTTCCGACTTGCTGAAAAATAAAAATCCAAATGGCTCAGTCGAGCCTAATCACACGATGCAATTTACCCGTGTATGGCCAGCTTTAGGGACAAATTGGGGAAACAGCTTATCGATATCTAACGATAGTTAACGCAGGTTGAGTCCATTTTGCATCATAAGCACTAATATAACTAATTTACCAACCATCATGGAGAATAGATAATAAGTCCCAAACTTATGCCAGGGGTTGATTTTGATTCCCCCAAGCTTTATACAAAGATTTCCTTGAGGTATAATTTCGCCCCATTGCGGTACGTCGATATTAAATATTTATCGATAGGCAATTAATCAAAGTTGAAACCTTTTGTGTTTAGACATTAGCTTTATAACATTCGTTGTATAGATTGGAACGACAGACAAATTGCTCAAGTCAAAAAGTAATCTTACGAAACTTAAAACCCAGTGCAAGAAAAAGTAAATGTCTACACAGAAAACGAAACAGCGTCTTCTCAAGTTTCCTGTATGTCGTATAAGTATGACGTGTGTATATACAAAACATTATGTAGATATAGTTTGTGGGCAATTTATTCTTGGAGGGAGTCACATCTGAGTGAGTTTTAAAAACTTCTACAGGAAGTTTGTGAAGGTATATATCTACCATCATCTTCATCATCATAGTATATTATGATCGTGAAGAAGACAAACATTCCTAATTAACTGACATGTCAGTTGATTGTCTTTTGATAAGACCGAGAGCAGCGCCATGTGACAGTTCAGAACAAGTAGTTTTTTTTTTAACCATCACCAACCAACTATAGTTCGTCTCGAATTGCAACACACAAGATGGAATGGAGCCCTTTTTCCTTGAGTGTTGCGTCTATAGTGTGCATGTTTATGCTCGACTTAATATATCCAAGGTGCTATCCGGGCAAACATATTTATAATAAAAAGAATGATGAGCAGTGTTCAAGACGACTAGGTTGTAGAAGATAGTATTTTTTGTATATTTAAGTTGTGGGAGGAAGAAGAGTTCATGCAGAAAACATTATTCATGACAGTGTTTACGACAGAGTAGCTATACCTATTTCTATATATGCATGTTACAGATTCGAGTTTAATGATGTTTTTTTTTTTTTTTTGAAAATATGACCATAAAGAAGAAGTTGTGAAGGGCAAATGACGATTATAATAGGCATGCACCGCATCCGATGGTTCACTAAACTATAGGTAACAGTTGAAAAAGGAGTTATTTTTTTTTTTGTATTTGAACAGAAGAATATTCGGTGAGAATTGCCCACCAGACCGTTACTTAGAAAGAAGAAATAAAATTAATTCTATATTCTCGAATACAGAAAGATAGGTATAATAAAGGTAAATAAGGTTTCAAGAATTTACCACACAATTTCAAAGGGAACCAACCCATCAGCACATATCTTGAAGTCTTATCAAAGTGCTTCTTTAAAATTCACGCAGGAACTGTGGGAACGCGCAATGTTAAATTCTTTTAAAAATGTGAAAACATACATTACGAGCGTCTTATTTTGCGGACTACTGCACATACCACACTCATCAGAAGGCACTGAAAACATGCTTTGCAAGAATATACCAATGGAAGTATTTTAACCTTCCGGTCTCTGAAACAAAGTGAGAAAGCTTGCTGGAGGACCATTAATCATTCGCCAAATAGGTATGTAGGTATAGTATAATCCAAATGGGAATATCAAGGAAATCCTCTTTCCATAGGTTTTGCAATACTTCAGGCTTAGGCGAAGAATAATGGTAATTTTGTTAAGTTTCGCCATTGAGTTTCGTGAAGACTAAAGAGCTGTTTTTTTTATTTGGTGGAATGAGTTTTGGGTTAGTAGTTTTGATGGTTAAGAAAGCATTATAGCGATAATTTTAGGTAGTTTGAATACCAGAACTTATGTTCTGTAACTATCGCATTGATAAAAACAGTTGAGTATGGATTAAAATCGAAACGAAACTCACTTAATCCCATAACCTCTGTTTGTTTGCTTCCCAAATCAGCCTATTTCTACCAAATTTACTAGCTGAAAACAAAAGACGCACGTCCAGACGCGCGTTCGCACGCACGTGATTATTAAAACTCATTTCATTCTCAGAGTCCCGATCGCGGCGGCAGCAGTTCGATTGTATTCACTTTAACGACATTTTTTTATTTTAAATTTGACAGGTAAGAACGCATGTCATGACTTGCGTCTATTTTGTTCAGCCAGTTAGTTCAATGTTCTGTCAAAGATGATGCAAGAAAATGTATTTCGACTAAAATTGGTAGAATCTGTCATTTTAGTGAAGTAAATGAACAGACCTATTATCAGGTTTCTGGAACTTTGACAGTCGATAACGTTTCCATTTTAAACGTCAATTCTTATCACTTGTAAAATAGCAGGCTATTTAATGCGAAAAGAAAAAAGAAAAATTTCAATTGATAATGGATCAAACTGAATAGTGCCTAATATGTACGTTCTGTTACTCTCATCGATGAAATCAGTTGAGAAACGATTAAAATTGAAACAAATCATATGAGTTTTGTTCCATTTTTCAACGTTTCTCGATCAATTTTATCGATGCGAGAGTTACAGAACGTAGAGAAAGGTACAAATATAATGTTTTATTTGTATTTGATTATTACAATTATTTAATTTTTATTTTCAGAGAGGTTCAAGTGTAACCAAAGCCCAAAAAGAGAATTTAGTCGATTATATAAGAAAGAATTTGTCATTTGCTTCAATGAGCATTGGACACATGGGAGAATTTAAGTACTGACCATGAGTTTGTCCATTGGAATTATGACAGTTCAACTCGATGCCTTCCAATTGAAGTTCCATTCGAAATGATATCAAAAATCAATCTTATCCCATGTCGTCTTACAGTAACCCTTTTTTTGAATGATGAATGATTCGTTAAATTTTTTTAACGATACAAAAAGTTATCGCCTGAATTACAGAACATGGATCCAAGTATCATTTAAACCTAATCCAATACAAATCGAGGTTTACACGTTGTGTTTTTTCGGATTTTAAAGTTCATCTATAATGGCCAAAGGCATGACGCAGTTTCGTTAAGTTATATGTCATTTGTATTCATTTTAACAAGCGCAATCTCACTATATTTTCGTAAGAAAATTGAAATTTGACAAAAGTTTGTGTCATATCTTGATAGTAGTGTGTGTGTGAATAAAAGGGAGTTTATATTTCACCCCAATTGATTTATGCCTTGACTAAGTTTCGGTATAAGATTGACGTCATTTTTGTTCACTTAAACAAAAGATCGATCGAAATCGAAAATGTTTTGTTATTAGAAAATGTAACAACTCAACATTAGCTTGTGTTTATACATTTGTATTGTAGGCATTTAACAATATTGAAAACAAAAACTTAACGAAGAATGATGACAATAACTCCCTTTTACCTTCTTATTGGCTCTCTTTACTTAAATAATTATTTTAATTTTTGTTTAATCGATTCAAGTCACATATGTTCGAGCATCACAATTTATAAGGAGGGATAAATTCTCTTGTTCGAACACATATTTTAACACATTCCAAGACTTAAAACATTCAAAAACCAAAACCGCGATCCAATTATAGTAACTTGCTGTTAACTATCTATTAACCAAACACATTTATATGAGATACAACCAGTTTCCATATACAGAGACTGCTGCATAAAAAATTATGTGATTCATACAAAGTGAATGGTAGCAAGCAGTTCAATTAATTTGTCTTAAAAGGTGTCCACCTTCTATAAACAGAAACACATTCCCACTCAAGACGCCAAAACGCAACCTAAGATGATCCATTACACTGAATTCAGATTCTATCTAAGTGGTCATTAAGTAGCTTAACAAGATTCTGACACTCTGCTGTTATTAATATGGTTTTTCTTTTTGATTGCTGTGACAAAAAAAAAACAAACGGCAGCGAAGGCGGATAAACAATCAAATTAACTCCAACACTCCGAAGAGAGTCGGCTGCAATGATGCGCGCATAAAATGTCATAATAGTCCAGCCAGCACGCGTTTAGCAATTAAAATAGTTTTTAAACAGTTAACATCAACACTTCACGACAACTCGCCTGTCTTCCTTGAGTTCAATTGAAAAAAAATCATCATTCGCCTTTCACATATCACAGTGCACATGCATCGATAAAAACTCAAAATACCACATTTTAACATTCAGATTGTAAATTGGAAATGTTCGTCGTCGCTTGCGTATCTTTTCTTAGAGGCAACATATAATTGAAAAAAAAAAAATGTCACCGCGCGCTGGTTTGTGGCTTATTTTTTGTTGTAACTTTTCTAAAAATAACGAAGGAAATTCTTTGGAAAATCACACTGCACTACTGGCTGAGAAGAAACCGGCAATTGGCTAATTTTAGCGCTGCATGCTGCTGTTAGACTTTCTTTCTATACAGTCGATCGCAGCACAGCGACTTGAGCGTACATACTAGCTATAGCTACAACACATGATCGAGAAGTTATTGCCAATGGAACTATACATACACTGAGTGTAATAAGTGAAATCTCACTATCCCTAATGTTGTTTTCTAGTTGTCATTTTTTGTATCTAACTGAACGAAGATGTAATAAATTGAAGGGCGGGTAGCTCACTCTATAAGTTTAAAAAAAAAAAAAAACATTGCGTGTATGTATTAATTAATCATATTTCCAAAAAAAACGGGAGGAGATATTGATATATGAAGATAGAAAAGGAGGAGATGTTGTAGGTCAATCCGTAAATCGTAGGCAACCCAAATCATTGTGTGCCCCTGCACTCCCCTTCGGGAAAATGGAATAATAATGCGCCAGATAATTATTCGAAAAACTTTCAGTTGTGGTTGTATTTTTTTTTAAAGCTCATTTTTACTTGAGGAGGATTTATGTAAGTGCACTTTTTAATCGAAAATAGACTCGCTCTACAAGGTTGTTAAGAGTTGGTGATGAAAAGATATGAGTCAAATGATTATGATTTATGTTGATGTGGCAATTATAAATAAATTGAGAGCATTAATCCGCCATTATGATGAAAGAAATATTAGATACATAACTTTTCAACAAATGTAAACAGTAGAACACCGATGAAAGTATCTATAGAAGATACAATAATCGATGACCTAAATTTTATTTAATTTGCTTGTTGAGGACACGAATATTAATATCAGTGAAACCTTGTTGATGGGAACTTAAAATAAAGTTTCTTCATAATAGTTTCCATGTGAAATGTTGTATTTTATAGGTTTGTTCGATGTTGTCTGCCCTAGGGCGACAATCAACTGTCAAAAAACTCATCTGGTTGGGTTTTTATTTTACAAAAATCACCTGAGTGCTACAAGTTTTATTACCTGACGATTTCAACAGATTTTCCTCTTTCATCGACGATTGTATATTTTGGCATTTCGTCTATAATTATATGAATCCAATAAAGACTTCTTGCCAAAATGCCAACAAATGATTTGAATTTTACCACCCCTGAATTCTAACCCTGAGAAAAAACCTGTGTTTCGTGACGCCTAATAGCCTTTTCACATTAAACATAAAACGCGGTTTTCGCAAAAATATCGGAAAACACAAGTTTTCACATATATTTTTATAAACCACAAGTTTTCTACTACAAGATTTAGATAAAACATGTCGAAAACCAGTTGGAATTGAACTAAACAAACAAACCTTTCGAAACATTCAGCGCTCAATCAAACGTCAAAACGAAAGCCGACAACGGGCAGCTGTCACGAGAAATTAAATTTTGAATGTCCTTGAACACAGTAGATGCGATGGGCCGCGTGTCCTAACAAATAAACGTGGCAATTCGCTTACGAATTTAATTAAAAAGTCATGTATGAATTCTGATGGCAATGAAACACGAGGCGGTAGTTTCTTACGCTTTCGTTTGATTGCTAGATATGTACATATGTGTTGTTTTTCGCATTTTTTAATTATATTTAATAAAATTATTTTAAATATTTGATATTATAAAAAAAAAATTCCTTCAACAAGGTGATTTTTTTTCGATTTTATATAATTTAATTTCTTTCTTTTTATTGTGGATTTAGGATCACGGCTCTACGCTGCTTTAGCTGAAATTTGTTTGTTTAGTAGATTTTAACTTTGAAATGCGGCCCTTGTTTGTGCTTAAGCAATCATATAGCAGCTGATTCAAAAACAATTGAAATGTCAAACAAAAACGGGTAATTGTTCGGTGTGAACGATTAATGAGTTTTTGTAAACTTTTTGCCGAAAACTTCGTTTTGGGTTTAGTTTGAAAAGGCTATTACCGAACACACATCGAACAAAGTGCAAAGAACCCAGCGAGAAAGGTGCTGTATAAAACCCTTCAAAGTGAGTTCAGTGCGCCCAGTGCTAACCGAACAAACCTTATGACAGAAAATCATAACCACCCTTTAAGCAAATTGACTGATCCACCTTTGTCGGTCTTTCTTGGATCCTTGCAAAACGGAGTGTTTAAGGAACACCTCTAAAAATGTGTGAAGTCTGCGGGCATGTGGCGAAGCGAAGATATATTTCTTATGAAAATATAAGAAATAAACAAATTTTAATATTTGCTGTAATGTAATGTAAGGTAATTTAAGGTAATGTAGAACTCGATTGGAGAAGTAATTTTTTTTGTGTATTCGTTTTGTTTTCTGTTTAAATTAAACAACTTCAATATCAATCCAAAGTGGCACGTCTTGTTTATTTTGACTAAAATAAAACAATATTAGTCATCATTTTGTCTTTCAGTGATATCTAATCAATAATACCAGCTTCTTTCGCTTCGATTGCCTGTTCGAACAACAACAAAAAAATAAAATGAAATACAAAAATATCCGAAATTTAAGACAGTAACTTTCTTTACTCTTGGTATTTTAGTGGTCATATCCGGTAGTTTTTTTTTTTTATTAAGTTGGCGTATCTGTATTTTTGTTGTATATCTCCATTCAATAGCAACTGATGGCCATAAGGAAGATATAAAAACAAATAAATACAGGTGTGATCCCAGACCTAATACGCTGGAACCAACCAAACCAAGAGAAACTTACTACAACCCCGCAGGTGAATGAATTTTAAGTGACTGCTGCCACTGGCACGAGGGTAATAATTATTACATTCTTTTTTTTTTTTTTTTTATTTTGTTGGCTTCCTTTCTAGCGGTATCTTCAATTGGAATCGATACATGATATTGTATAAGATACAACCAATAAATGATACGAGAGGATATGACTAACCAACGGAAAAGAATATCTCAAAATATCAGCTGTTCATTGCTTTTGAGAGATGACACATGACAGACAGATGTTAGAGATGATATACACTTTAATTGAGTAAAATAATAACCTTGACAACGCGTCGGTGTTTTTCATTTTTGACAGACAGGTTAACTTGTAGGTTTTTTTTTCTCTGTTTAAAAGGTGTTAACCATTTTCGTTTTGTGTATAAATTACATATACCTAATTATTAAATATTTATACCGGAATAAATTTTGAGAATAAGTAAGTGTGTGTAGGTGGAAAATTGACTGTGTTTAAATCTATATTTGGACAAAAGCACTTTAATATGACAGTTTTCAGACATTTATTGTGTCAGATTGTTAGATACGAGTATGATCGTTAATTGGATAAGTTAGTATATGTGTCTTTTGTTTTTACTACCGAAATATGTTTAAAGCATTCCATGTGTCACCATTTATGCTATAGATCTGTCATCACTTTGATGAACTATTTTATCAGCAGTAAACGCATCACGATTGCGTTGCTGGTCCGATTTAATCGGGTGTTTAAAGAAAGAAACAAGTGTCAAAACGCAATATGAGAAAAATAGTTTATCTCGAAAACGGATATAACGATTTAAGTAAAAAAAAATTCTGTGCACTACTGTATAGATCGGGTATGGATTTTACCAAAAACAAGATCAAGTTCGTGCGATCCGGTCGTGCATTTTATTTTGGTAACAAATCCTCGTTCAAGACACCGCATATGAAGAAATAATTAAATTTAAACCGCCAATGACAAAAGCTAATTAGAGTGAATTTATTATATTCCTGCCCTATATTTTATAGAATCAACACCAACAAAACCATTTCAAAACTTCTCTCTCTCATACACACACTGCATCCATATATTATGTACGTAGATATATGTATGTATATTTATAAGATGAAAAGACCATTAGCATTCCCCGTTAATTACCCTAAAATCCTCAAGGACTTAAGCTGATGGAAAACGTGAGAGAGAAATATGGGGGGCCTTCAGTCATTATAGAAATGTTAACAGCAATCGAATAACTTGTGTCAATCCAATATATCTACATGATTTCCTTTCGACAATGGAAACACTCACCAAATAAGGAGGCTAATGTATTCCATTATAGCGAGTTTTGTTAAAGGCAAATTGTGTGTTCTTGTTCGAATAGCTTTTGCCCCTAGGTAATGGTTTTTTTTTTCCTTCATATTTAATCGATTGCCGATAGGGGCGTTTTGCTTTACTATAGCAATTAATGCAAATGAATTATTTTCCATACCACTCATAAAGAGGGTTTGGTCGGATTTTCATTAACAAATAAAAACTATACTAATACCTTTACCTACACAAACAAAGTGGATGTTGATGTTGATTATTTTAATAACTTAATGTGTGCCCTTGAAAGAGCATGTTATCAAAATAGAGATATATATCAACACAAAGATAGTTTTTTTTAAGGTGTCACCAGAGTTATTAAAAGCTCTTGGGATTGGCCCTAAACATAGTTTTTTGGATACCTAAACCAAAACAGAAAACCGTGGTCAGTGTCGACATGAATTTTATTTACAATAATGTATATAGATCATAGATATTGTGCGTTGATGCCACCAAAGAACTTGTGCGTGACCACGGAACGAACTACACTTGCCCTACCTTTTATAGGCTATGACACGCTAATTGTGGAAAATTTTCGGTAGTGAATGGTGATGGTAAACACACCACAAATTTTATATTGCCTTATGTTTGGTTAGTTTGATGTTATTGGTTTTTGAATCCTTTCCAAAGTCCTTTTTAATATGTTCAAACAGGGTGTTTGAAATTTCATAAAATTGTCATTGATTTGTGTTCAAACTTGCTGGATCTGATGAATGTCATTCGATAGACACAGTTTTCGCCAAATAAATATCAATGTGCGCGTTCAACGCATATCTGAATTTTCAGAATTTGAATTTTTGGAGCTTCTGATTGGTCAGCTGTCATAAAAAGATAGATGGCATCTGAATTTGCAGATCTTTTTATGACAGCTGGCCAATCAGAACCTCCAAATTTTCAGAATCTTGAAAATTCAGACATGCGTTGAACGCGCCCAATAACACGAATAATCATGGCTTCCAGTTCGAAGATTGTTGTTGGTTTGTCAGCAAGAGGCCTGAAATCACAAGATATTGCAGGCAAACTCACAGGCCCATTACAGAAAATTATGAGTTCAGGGAATGTTCCATTCAAATGGGCCTGAGGAGCATTTTTTGGCATGCAATGGTGGGGGTTTCCAAATGTGACAATTTGGCTTATTAACCTCTACCCATTGAGCTTAATCGTTGAACACAATTTTTCTAATATGCAGTCACACATGCAGTTATACTGCACATTTTTGTTCGAGTTGATAAAATCTGAAGTGATATTCTTGGTCTGAACGCATTCATTATTGAATTATTGATGTTTTGAACGCGTTCTTTGGAAGTTTTTGACGTTTAAGGTGTTCTTTTGGTTGCAATATTTGTTTTGAGTTAATTTTGCCTGGAATATATTTTAAATAAAATAAATAATGGCTCGACCAAACAGGTGTGGGCAGGCGGGGAGAGCAGTAAACGTGCTTGGGCTTAGGTATCATTCTTCACTACACAGAGAACTCGATGGGCAGAATGTTTGCGTCGCTTTATAAATTGAAAAAGAGTAATTCGTTTGTTCAAATTATTGCTTTTGAGTGTGAGATAGTTAAGTACCTTGTGACTATACTATATGTACGCAACAGATAAAACGTAGGTACAACACAAACATAAAATACAATTTTCATCAGTGTATCTATAAAAAAAAACCTTATTTTTAATGTTGGCATCCATTTATATATCATTAGCTTTGCCATGCCACTGCCCTCTGTCCATATCCAACTCCAAAAAAATTGTGTTTGATTAATGAGTGGGGTGTGTGTGTTCGTCACTCATAACAACCACAGTACCTACAAACAGAACGTTCACACAACATAAACCCACCGTCACCGTGTCAAGTTTCATACAAATTAAAATGACATCATTCATCAGGGGGAAGTTGAGGTAAACTAGAGCACTCTACCACGCAGCCTTAAGGGCTATTAATATGATTGTTGCTAGTTGTTGGAAAATTACAATATTTATTCACACTAAAAGCAAAGAAACAAGAGTTTCAAGCAATTTGATATAGCAATAATTACTATTATTCATCAAGCTCCCAAATCAAGACCAACTAGTTTAAAATATATATACCTACCTCTACCACCGTTATAACATTTATACCTACATGTACCTGAATTGTATGTTTGAAAGAATATCTTTACTTCAAACAAAAGTGTAACTTGTAATTCTATACAATCGACATTGGCACATATAAAAATACGATGACACAAGACACACAACTTATTCATTAGAAGCTATTTAGACCGTTAACGATCAAGATTCGTTCTTAAAACCTTGAAACGAAACAAAACACACCATCTGAATCCAAATGGCTTTAAAACAGACTTTGCCATCGATTTAATCGTAATTTTGGGTTGACATTTGAGCCACTTCGTGATCAGCTATACACAAAGAAGTCGTGCAAATTTGTGTATGTACGAGCATTTTGGCTTAAACGAATCGAACGATGCTAATAAACATTTCAAACTGTTTTAAAACTCATGGTTGTTTTTTTTTTATAGTTTATTAGTTCTGCCATTCTTAAATTTTGTCTTCCACAAGAGTGTCTAATATTGTTATCGTGAGATTTCTTTTGCCACAATCGCCAGTCGTTATACGTATAGTCACAGCTCAACGCCATCGAAAAACTAGTTTTTAATTTTAAATGTTAATAAACCTTTTTTGAACTCGTGGTATGGGAAATAAATACTGGGGCGGGAGAGACACCCATTCTATTTATTTTGGCGTTGAATCATGGATGTTTGTCAGAGTTTGCTTAAACAAATAATGGCGACGTTTAACGTTATAGTCTGAGAGGTAGTGTTTTATATCGCGTAAATAGTTTAAGCTGCAATAATTTTAATTTGTTCCTTTTTTTAACTGTATCACACCTACATATTTACATTCTCTTGAATACATCGTGTAAGTAGTTTAATGCTTGATTTACACGTCTAACAAATTGGCAGTTTTTTGCCAGCAAACTGCCAAAAGAATGAATTTTTCCATACTTATGACAGTTTTTTGACAGGTTACTGCCAATTTGTCAGTCGTGTACCTATATCCATAGCATAAAGAAAAACAACGGCCACAATTCGCTCGGCTTGCATTCTAGTCTTGAAATTGAGCGGTGTAAATGCCTTTTTCATTTTCTGCACAAAGCATCATAATACCAGACCAACCAGACTATGAGGCAAATGTCACTGGAGACCAAATTTTTTCATTCAGTTGTTTACTATTGTTTTCTATTTTTTCTGTGCTTTATGACGTGTGTATTGCTCATGATGTAACAGAATATAAAGCTCCACATGATGTGAGTGTCTATATGTATCAAGTTTTTTTTTGTTTTCAAACCAACAAAAATCACTTTAATTAAATCGTGATTTAATGGTATACGATTCATGAATGGCAGCGGTTATATTTCTTTTGTTGACCTTCCTCTTGGGTATAAGCTTTATAGGTATAGTTAGCTCATGGGAATGAACAAACCTTGAACTTTAACTTAGCTTAAGTGCTTGTTATGAGGCCCATCAATAGACAATAATTAATTAAATTACAAATTATATACTAACAATGAAACACGTGAAAATAATGACAATGACTTTAATTTAAATCATCAACATAGAAACATATATGCAAACAAAAAGCATGAACAAAATTAAATATACTACATAAATGCTGATATTTTACTTTATAAATTAGAATGTAAATTAAAATTTAGAAATTTGTAGGAAATTTGTTGGAAATAATGTTAATACAAAAATCAAACACACCTTATTTGACTACAGGTGAAGAGCTATTGAAAAAGCAATGCGCCCATTTGATTAATGGAAAATAGAAACGAAGGAAAACATCTGAAACATACAGGGCTAATAAAATGAAAAGTGACAAAGTAAAGAAAAAGAATCACTAAAACGAGGTTTGATAAGATTTGTCCAGAATCTTTTTCAAATCTCGAAGATTTACCATACAAATTTATTTCGTCAATTTGGTAGATTTCAAATAAATCTTGTTAAATCTTCAAAGTGCCAATAGTTTTACAAATCGAACAAACCTATTTTATGTCACGCTGAACGCATTCATTGGAAAATCTTAGTCCCCTTTCACACGAGGAAACAAGTTGGTGGAGATTTTTTTGACGTTTTCTTTTAATTTCATTAAAAATCTCCTCTACGTTTCACACGAAGAAAGAAAATCGTGGAAACCTTCTGTAGTTTCCTTTTAAAATAGCTTGGTTGAACACACTCTACTGTGTGTGTGAAGAGGACTGTCAAAAAAATCTCCTCGAATCGTTGACCGGGGAGATTTCATTTTCGCCTCTTACTTTTTGCCCTTCTCACCCACATGCCTACTGAATGTTGCTGGCAACTCAGTTTCCTCGTGTGAAACGGGACTAACTTTGTTTGCTCCCTTTTATAAACATGAAACTTTCTATCCCACTTCAACTTCATACGAAAAAATGAAACATTTGCATTTTGAAAGAAACTGTTAAAGTTAATCTGTTTTTTAATCTTTTTGTGCGGTTTTTAGAAAACCGTTCGGTGGAAACATAGTATAAAACTTAAGAAAATATTTTAATACACTTTTTTATGTATGTGTGTATAAGAATTTTGTTCGCGCATTCACTTAAAACTTTGCAAACAAATTTTATGGTTCCTACACAAAAACATAACTTTGAAATAAACAAACCTACCTTCTAAAACATTCAGCGCTCAATCACGTTAGAAAAAATAACTGACTGGATGCCAAGAGAAATTCAAATTAAATTCAAATTGTATACAGATTCTTTTCTAAATAAAAGCCTAGTAAGCTTCTGATACAAGACAATGAAATGGTAACGAAAATACAGCGGGGAAAATAATTATTTTTTTTTTTAATGGTTTAATCTTAAGCTATTTGCTTGCAAAAAACCTAATTGCTTGTTTTATTTTTGATGTGTAAACATCATGCTATGGGGTAGAGTGAAAAAAATACGTGAACGTTCGTGTGCAACGTTACGTCGTGCAACGTTACGGTGTGCAACGTTACGATCTGCATACTAGGATGGGTGCGTTCAGTGAAAAAAAAATCTTAAGATCCCCTTCAAGCAAAAACAAGTCCGTTTTGGATCCGCGCACGTTGATGTTTACACATATTAACCGTGAGTCCCGGTACTCACACAATTTTTTTTTTCTCTAAGAATGTGTCGTGTTAGAATTTTAAGAGTGGCGTCATTCAAACCAAATTAAAAGAAAATATCTTTTGTTCGAGGGACTAGGTATATACACGCAATGTGACTACGCACTCTAATGAACAAAAAATACCTATCATTCCATTGAACTCCAAAGTACCTATACTTAGCTATACATAATAATTACGTGCATGGGAAAACGATAGAACAAAAAACAAAAAATTAAAATTCAACTTCTGGCACCCCATAAATAAATTTATGAAGATCCAAAACTATGTTTAGATGATTTTAACAAAAGCTCGCCTTGCATTTGTTTCTATATAATTGTTTGAATCAATTTGAATAATGCTAAGGAGTTCCCATATCATAATAGAATACATTCTCCCTACCTACAGTGCTGCCACCTTTGAAACACTCTGCTGCACACTTCAAATTATATTTATTTATCTCCATGTAGCAATCAACAAAACGTAAAAAAAAAGAAACGTTGGCTGTTTTTCTTTATCACTTCATGCATTTCAAAGCTTAATTTGATTTTTATTTTTCGGTTTGAGAAATAACAATTTGTCTTGTGGTTTTTTTCAGTATTTTTTTTGTTTAATTTTCTTACATTAAGACCCACTTCATGTATACCTACTTATAAATAGTATATACTGTATCTACCTAGTACGAAGAACGCACCTACCTTGGTCATAACCGTTACAAGCAGCAAGATATAAATGTACTCTGATGGTTGAAGAGAAAATTAATCACATACAAATCAATGGTGTAAACAATGATGGAAAAAAAAAGGTAATTTCTGAGTCTGACCCACTGACAGACATTATAACGATATGGTTGTGGCTGGTGGCCACTTCCATATCTACTACTTTTGCCTTGGCTTACTCACAAATGAAGGTTTTCAAACCATACACTACACATTAAATACGTATGTGTGGCTTGAGGAAACCAAACACCATGTAAAAATGCCAATTACTCATCGATTAGATGTGCGATGTCGGCAAAAAAGAACAAGAATCAAGTAAAGTATTATATTTAGATATACCTATACCTCAAGCCCTGGTGCACTTTCCTTTTATACACAACATTTAACAGTAACCAGTATTTGTGTTATTTGCAATTAAATTTGTTGTAACAGATACCAACATGCAAACGTCCACACTTCACTTTTTCATTTTGTTGGAAAAAAAATCTCTTTTAAGTGTGAAAGAGCTCGAAAAAGAAAGTTGAGCTTGAGCGACCATACTAAACCTACATATTTTATGTCCGTTAAACAAGATTAAATATCACGGCTTCTTTTCATACAGATTAGACTGTGTTTTTATTCACTTTTCATATTCACATAAGAAAATGACGTTAAAATATAACGTGGTAATGGACCTAAAGCACCAAGCATCTGTCAATTTGAAGTTACATCTTCAACTTGAATAATAATGTGATTGAAAGAGTGATTAGTTGATAAGTGCTTGTCACATGTAATTTCACAGTATTTTCTTATTAAGAAGTGTGATTAAATTCAGTTGAAAAATTTTCACTAACATTTGTCAAAATACTGAAAAATAAACGTCAACCTTTATAAAAAGAGACAATAGCATGGTTTTTTCTGCATGAGGGTGTTCATTTATCTGTCACATCTGACATCACCATATTATACTCTGCGTATATGGATTTTTTAGTTGTGACTGACATATAGATAAACCTTTTCACTGGAACAGCCTTGATGCGTTGTGAATTACCACATAAAAGGGAATGAATCGACAGACTAAATGTTGCTATAAAAAGCAATTATTATTAAAATTTGTTTAAACTTTTTTGTTCGGCTTAATTAAATATTGGTATGACTAAATTTTTAATTAAAAAAGAATCAGCTTATCAATACAACAAATTAAAAAAAAAAAACAAATGTCTATACACGACTTTAAAAATGTGTTCACACTCTTCTTATACCCAAGACTTATCGTAATGGAGAGAAGACAACTAATTTATCTATTTGTACTATCAACACTTATTTGCTAATAGCCCGTATATTAGTATAGAAACACAGTTGTTGTGTATGGCAAAACAACAAATATTTGAACAATTTGAATTTTCTTGCCGCGTTTGTCATCATTGCTGCTGCTGTTAGGCCTTAAGGGTTAATCTTTACACAGCCAAACGGAGATATGAATTTAATAAAAAAAAAAATTCTTCTTCTATGTTTCTGTCTTTTCAAATAAAATTAAACTGAAATATTATTAAGAATTTTAGAGCAAACTTTATCATGTGTGTATACAAACAATGCGTGGGTACACAAAATGTAATGGCGTAACACTTTGATATTAATTTAAAAGTGAACGCCATTTTATGAATCATGAGATAGACTTATGCTTTAGAAGTGGGATTGGGACATCGAAATCGAGATTAATGGTTTATACGAAATCATTTGGGTTGGCACATGGGACCGCAACACCACACCGTGGGACTTGTAAATCAAATGGACAGCAAGAAGTATAAAGGTAGGTAGGTATATTATACCTATACCCACCATTTTTGTGATTGAATCTGTTTTTTACCTACTGGCCATTTCGTGACTTGAAATGAGTATAAATAATTAAAGGTAGTCTTGAGAAGGTAGGTTTTTCATGACTTGTATTTGTACAGTGATTAATTGGGCAGCACATTTGATCTCAAATTTAAGGGGGAGCAAAAATTATAACAAAAATGGACAGCACAGGAATATTAAAATAACAACAAAGGAGCCTTAAAAGTTGAGTTCGACCCATGCCATCGTAACCCAGGGCAAAGTTCAAAAAAATTGCGACAAAGTTGAATTTTACCGGCGAGAGCTTTTATTTGAAGAGATTTTCAATCATACTGTATGGAATAGTTTAAAACAGGATTAGGTATATAATATACATATCTGCATAAGCTTTTTAGTTCAATTTATTTTCTCTGAATCATTCCATTTAAACTGTTTCTTACTCAGAAAAATCAGATCTCGAAAATCACAATAATCTCAGTTACATGTTTGCATGACCAGAATTTTCTGAAATCTCTCTTTCCTGAACGCGCCCAATAAATATTGTTTTTTAATTTGTTGACAGCTGAGTTATGACACTTGCTTGCCTTACTTGTTTTGACGGTTCTGTGCTGTCCTGAACTGTTCTCTCTTATTTTCTCATTAAATATTTAACATTATATAGTATTACATAATATGTACTGTACATATGTACATAATGTAGGTAAATCTAAAATAGCGTATTGAACATTTTTCATAAATCAATTGACATCTAATTGAAACAAAAATATGATGAGCTTTGAATAATCCCTGATTTACCACTCTTTGTTAAGTACGATGCAAATTAAGACTTTTACTGCTAGCGTGTTTATAAATCTCAGTAAGCCGACCTCATTTTATAAATCAAAACAATTGAAATAATATAAACAAACATTTTGCAATATCTATGGCCTCAGCAAAAAATAACATTCAGTGACTATCTTCTTAATTTATGACAGCATTCAGCTGTTTACAAAAAAAATCAATTAAAAATCAACACATATGCATGTATGTAAATGTAGATGTAGGTATTATAATAACAAAACAAAAAGTGTGACTGATGTTTATTTCTTAGACAGGGCGGTGAAAATGTAAGTATATATACCTAACAGCAAATTATAAACACTATAAAAACGTGTTTACAGAGTTATTGGCTTCTTTGCGTTAATCTACCGTCATCGATGCAATGACGCAATCCATACAGTTTAGTAATCAATACACCGTCGAATATAATAAGAAAAAAAAAAAATCGGAAATTTGTAAGAAAATAATAAAAGGCAGAATAAAACCGCACCAGCAACGGATGGGAGTGTTACTTTAACAAAGGAAAATTCAAGTAGCGAGACCTTGACAAAAACTTTTTCCATTCCATTCAATTTGTAGTTAATCGATTTTGTTGAGGGTATAAGTATTATTCAATTCGGGTGACCTGTCACCATCATGAGTACCTGCCTAATATTAAATAAAAAATTTCAAGTAAGTTTTAAAAACTTTTGGGAGAACTTAATACTACGTTTCCACCAACCACTAAACCGAGATTTGATAATAATCTTCTTCAAATCTCGAAGATTTACCATACAAATTTATTTCGTAAATCTAGTAGATTTCAAATAAATCTTGTTAAATCTTCATAGGGCCGATAATTTTTTAAATCCACCAAAACTTTTTATATCGCGCTGAACGCATTCATTGGAAAAACCAATCGTTTTTTGCTTTTATTGACAAACATGAAGCTTTCTGTCTCACTTCAACTTCTTACGAAAAAATGAAAAAGATTTGTATTTTTATCGTCATTTTCACTGTTACATGAAGCAAGAGTATCGTCGAACCGTTGTCGTCGGGCGATAATCGCTTTAAGGAATGAGACTGTACAAAATAGTAGCTTATGCAATTCTTCTACACAAAAATGATTTTAACACTTTTTTCACAACAGCAATAGAATTAAGATTTTCTCCGGTGGATTATTCATTTTTAACGTTTCTATTTTTATGACCCAAAAAAGTGTGCTTAGAATTCGTGAAATTTAAAATAAAAATGTGTGAATTACTAAAGAAAATGTGAAAACTGTCATATATTTCAGTGATTGCATTCAGCTCTCAGAAATATTGCAATAACTTTGGACTAAAATTAGTTCTGTTTGGTAACGTGAAATTTTTCACAAATTTTCACAATTTGCTGTCAAACCACATAGGAAAAAACCTAGTTTTGTAAAACTTGGAGAAAATTGTAGTTAAATTGGTAGAAGTTAGCTGTTTTGGGAAGTAAAGAAACAGAGGTGTTGTAAAGCAAGGAATATGAAAATTATGGTTTTTATATGTTGCTGAAGTTACACTACTAAAAAACCGCCATATTTTGTACCCACTGTCAAAAAAGGATTATTGCGAAAGTAAAAAGTTGTCCGCCAAATAATGTACCTACCGTAGCAAAAAAAGAATAAAAATCAATAACGTATGGGTAGGGATTAATTAAATGGTGGTGATGGCGACGTATCAACAGCTAAATGTCAAACGTAATCCGTTACTCGTTAAGTCTCTTCTTTAAATTTAAAGAATGTGAATGACTTTTGTATATTTTGTAGTTATTTCAAAATAAACCTACCTATACATACAATCATACATATGGAAAATAGCTTTCAATAAAGGATATACAGTAGGGATTCTCCTTATTTTTGTGTGTAGCAAACCTCAATCCCACCAGAGAGATACTATGCCCAACGGAGAGGCTAATAATTTACATTCGTTATGTGGTCCCTTTGTAAAGATATGTCGTACTATAATACATACATATGTGTCAACCTTCATTAAGTTTTATGAAAGAACCTTTTTTTTTTTTGTTAGTCAAATTTATCTTTTATTTAGATTGGTGTGTCGCAAAATAGATTAATGCTCCGCAATCAACGTCGCTATTGTTAAAAGATTGTCACCACTCACGGAACCCGCCGCAAAATGAAAATCGACATTGCATTCGATTAGCACCTAAACAATCAAAAATATAATATTTATCAACCTCGCGTCTGGCGTGGCAGTCGCAGTGGCTGACTTTGATACTCGTAGAGGTATATTTTATGAAAAAAGTTTGTTGACATAAGTCCGGCAGGCATTTTGTGGAGTCTAAGCAAAATAAAATTTATCGTTGACAGTTATTTACCTTATTAGTATAGTATATATAACCAGTTGTGAGATAGGAATTCTTTTTTATTAATTTTGTTTTCTATTTCCATACCAAAGTAGGTATAGTGTCAAAAAAATAGTAGGTATGATATCAAGTTATCGAAAACAAAAGAAATAAATGGCAATGGAAAATTTTAGTTTGTAACAAAAGATTATGGTGAGCTTTCCGCGGGAAAACTTAATTGAACAGTCAAAGGTTTTCAAAAAAACAAAATTATTATTTCCAAGAATCCGAAAAAAGTAAAAATTTCCCAGAGCTTTTAACCAAAATTGTTATTATGAGTCAAATGTCAGAATAAATTACCTGGAGGTGATGAAAGTTTTCAGAATTTTCTTTAATTTCGTGGGATACCCTGCTAATTTGCTTTGTTTCATTTTTTCTTGTAGAATTTATTCACCTACCTGGCAGTTTGAAGTTTCACTTCTCGGGATTTCAATTAAATTGCTAAACCACTTTCAATTGTGGTTAATTATAATTTCATCATCTAATTAATTTGAAGTTTGAGTTTGTTGACATGTTTCTTTTGTTATGATTTAATAATTGAATTTCGAATTAAGTCACAGTGTTACCACTTTAGAGGAAATTATTAAAAGTCAGAACGTTAATATTTGTTTGAAAAAAAGCTAGAGCGTTTAGGTTGGGTTGAGACACAAAAAAAAATAAATAAATACTACATAATAAGGCAAAATTTTGAAAAAAATAAGTTTGAACAACTTTTTTAAAATTTTGTTTTCAAAATTTTGAGTTTAAAAATTAATTTTTCAAAAAACTATTCACAAAAACAACATTATTTAGAAAGAAAATAAAAGAAAAAATTTCTGGCTTTACAAAAAGGTAAAGCATGACATTGTGAGTGCAACCGTAGTTTTTTTTTAAATCTTGTGTATGTTTTAAGTCATTTTTTTTTAGAAAATTGCCCCTTCCGCCTAAACAGGGGGGAATAGACCCCCTTCCATACGATTTTTTTTCTTGTCTCGACCCAACCTACACGCTCTAGCTTTTTTTTTACACCTTAAGCGAATCACCCTGTGAGGCGCCTCGTCGAAAACTAGATTGCATTTCCAGGCGAGAAATAAAAAATATGCACGACTTGATCGCACGAACTTGCTCTTGTGGTTAAATATTTTGTGTAACCCCACATTGAAGATGCATTATACCTATATGTATGTTTAACGAGAAAATATTGAAAGAGTCAAAAGCACTAAAAATTGATTTTTTGTTTGATTTTTTTTTTGTTTTAAAAACATGTTTTTAAAAATTCTTAAATGTATTATTGTTTAAACTATTGAGAAGCATCAGATTGTAAAATTATAACAAAATCGGTCCAACTATGGCAAAGATATAAGCGAGTAACCCAAAAATATGATTTCTTTCTCAAAAAACGTTGAATACCTAATTCCGTAATTTGAATTTTTTGAGAAAAACCTGAAATGCAGTTTTCTTGCAATTGACTTGGTTATTATAGGTACGAAGTTTAATCAAAATCGTTAGAGCCGTTTTCGAGAAAATTTGAAGAAACCAAAATATTTATATGGCAGCTACCCGTTCTAGATGAGCTAAAACAAAAATTCGAATTTCCCCTCTAGGTAATCACATAAAAATGCTCTGTACCAAATTTCATGCAAATCGGTCCAGCCGTTTAGACTCTAGCTCAAAGTACAGTGAACGCACCGACGCACAGACGCACAGACGTACAGACGCACAGACGCACAGACGCACAGACGCACAGACGCACAGACGCACAGACACACAGACCGACGGACGGCATGACAAAACCCACTTTTGCGGGCTTCTCGATTATCGCAGTGTTAGTTTTGATTATAACCTCGATTTTTTTTTTACACGAAACCAATACTTGCCCTATAGAGCAAGTAAAAATGAATTTTTTCAGAGCACCACCACTAAATGAATTTCTTAACAGTGAATTCGGTGCAGAATCATTCGTTCCTGCAAAGCTTTTGTGTCCTTTTTTTTTAAATTAAGTAGAACATTTATGAAAGAAGTAAAATTTCATTTCCTGTTTTCTTATTTCTATTGCAATTAAACTTATTAATTTAATGACAAAAATAAAATATAAACAAATATGAATATAGGCACCATATAGCATAATTCAGATTCACAACAGATTTCTCGAGCACTTGAGCTACAAATAGATAATTTCATTTGCATGTGGAATTGTGATATCTGCGAGTATACAATGAAGAAAAGTGTTGCAAGCACTACACGGATAGAATGGTAAATTGTTCGGAAAATGTGCGCTCATTAAATTATAATTTGCACCTTTTTTTCTCCTCCTCTACCTCCACTGTTCTGTTGATATTGTTGTAGCAAAATCTACCCCACGTCAACATTTGTTATGCTTATAATTAAAGAAAATTGCAAACAACTAGAATTAGACACCACACAATCTGCAATTAACAACTTTATTTTTTCCTTCATTCTTTATGACCTAATGCGAGGAAAATAACATGCATTTTATGCGGAGGTAGGAAAATGTGAACATATAAACTCTTGCAGAGAATTTAACAATATGAGAACTAGAAGTTCATTTAAGTGCATACGATGTTTCTACAGACTTCTTTGACCTAACGAGACACAGTGTTGCTGATGTACAAGTATATATACAACACCTACTTTTGACAGAAGTGGGGAATCTCTACCCGAGGATGACGCAAAGAAAAAAAAATGTATGTGTACACATAAAGAGTAAGACTTTTTGTACGGTTAATGACATGGGAGAGTTCATGTGGCATGTAACAGTACCCTGAACTGCGCTGGCAAAGCCTTCGTCGCGCTGTCATCGTCATCAAAGTTGATCCTTTTTTAACTTGGCTTTTTGTAGATATTTTTAGATGGTAAGCAGACGTTTTGTACATTATGTACGAGTTTATATGTGGTGTGTATGTGTATGTGAACCTAATTACACAGCAGAAGCGTCTTCTGCATTTCCCTATACATCTCAACTCGAGTCCCATTTTTATGAGCCACATTTGAAACCCCAATGACGTATATAATTTTAAATGCAGCCTTTCATTTGCATTCTCAAGTTGTTTGTTAAGTTAGTCATATACAGTCACAAATAATATACATGTGTTGTACTCAATATTATTATTATACTTCTGGTGGAGACATTGCTGGATTTTATATTTATGTCAAATTGTGACAATTTTGAGTCCTACATTATATTTGAAGTAATAATTTATAAACTGTCAAAAATGAATGCCATTTTATGTTAACGAGGTGCTGATATGAGTTCGTAAAAAATATTTGATTTGCATGTTGGCAGTTTTATTTACGTTTATTTATAGAAATTGTCCAGGAAAAGGCATAGGAAATTTGACAACAAACGTCACTGGGTGCACTATGGGCGTTTTTCTTTTTTAGTTCAGAGCAGAGCCTGCAAACTGTCAAAAAAAAATTGTGTTTCTTTTTTAGCTCAGAGCATTCAGAGCTCCAATTTTGTGTTTCTTTTTTCGCTCTGACCATGTTCAGAGCGCACTCAATGAGCTCAGAATAAATTGACAGAGCAGACGGAGTTGAATAGCTGAACACAAATTTGACAAGTGGAAAAAAACATCAAAAAAGTAAAAATGGCGGACGAGAATAGGCGACCTGCAAAATAAGGTAAAATAATTTAATAAATTTTCTAATAATAATAAATTATTTTTTTCAATCGTTTACATTTATTACAGGCTTATGGACCTCTGGAATGACGAACTTGTTACTTGTTGTCTGCTTTTTTTTTTTTTGTGGCAGCTGGTGAAGCGTGTTTCTTTAAATAAGTCTGAACTCTCAGAACCAGGGTTAGAACCTCAGTAGTAAAATTTCGGAGCAGATTTGTAAAAAAAGTAGAGTACATAGGAAATTTCTGGAGTAGATTTGAAAACGAAAGAAAAAACCTTCAAAAATTGTATTTTTAACAAAAACCAAATAAATCACATACACAAATTCACTTCCAGAACTGAATAGAATTTTAAATTTAAACGTTCAGAGCCAGAGTTGGTTGGGAAACTGAACAACACAGCCCTTTCATATAGTTTGGCTAAAGAATTTGTGATTTTTTTAGTGTGGGGAAAAAGGAGTAGATCTCAAAAAAAAAACGAAGTGGTGGAGTAGATTTATTTTCTTTCTCAAAATTGGAGTAAATTTACTCCGATTGGAGTAAGGTTATAACGCTGCTCAGAGCAGAGTGTCCTCAGTTTAGAGATCGCTCAGATTATGTTCGAAGTGTTCAGACTCTGTTCAGAGCTCTACTCTGAATTACAAAAGAAAAACGCCCTAAATGAATTGCCAAACAGAGCTCGGTCTAGCGTTCTTTGAAAAAAAAAATTACAACTAATTGACCGTCGCATTTTGTTCTTGCTTGTGAATTGTTGACAGCACCGCCCGACCGCGTGTTGTTTCGCCATCAGCTCTTTAGCGATTGGGTTTGATGAAATTATTGTAAATTTAAACTTCATTTCGCAAGCAATTATTACAAAAGATGATTTGAAAATATTAAATACTATTTTTCTCAATTTACCTTGTAAATAAATATATAAGATTTTTTTTTGCTCATTACTACTTTAAGAGTGAAACTAATACCTTTACATTTGTCCCCGATTTGCATAACTTGCATGCAATAACAATATTAATTCATTCGTTCAATTCGAATACGACGCGGCGTCAAATGGACGTTAAAGTGTATATTTTTTTGTTCCATTTTACAGTACGTGAGTAACGATCCCTATTAAACACAAATGAACTCTTACAACTAAGCACACAGAGACGGTGAGGTACTGATTGCGGTAAATTTTTTTTATTTAATATAGAATACTAATAATAATATTGTATTCGATTATGCACGTAGATATAATATGAATTCGATGTGTATTTTGCAAATGGAAAGGAATATTAATGTGAGAGTTGAAACAACTTTCGAAATAAGGACTTTGTTTAAGTTGCAAAATGTTGTCAAGGTGGTCGAAAATTGAAACAAAGTTTAACTTGCGCTAAATATGAGGTCACAGTAAAAACCAAAATAATGGTCAAAACGTGAGGTGTCAATTTCTATATATTAATTATATATAAGTAGTTGATTATTTCTATAAAAATTATTCATGTCGTTTTCTATAACGGTCACCAAGAAGCACTAACTCTCGGAACAGAAAAAAATAAAACTCGCTCAACAGCACGTTCCATTGATTCCTAGAAGAGATGTATCTTTATACTGACAGTGTGTTTTTTGCGCTTTGATTGTCAAGCCTGATTAAATTTATATCAATTTCTTTTTGATTTTGTCCGCTATTTTTCCACCTGTCAATGTGATGTTAACGATTTTTGTGTTCAGTTTTTTAATTAGACCGCTCAGTTAATTTATTCTGAACTCATATAAAATGCGCTACGATCTTTCACAGAACAAAAGAAAAATAAAGAACACACAAACTCGCATAACACGCGTCGGTCGGCACTACTTTTATATACTTAAAATCTAGAGATTCTAATTATAATACAGCCATCAGATTGGAATTCAAACCCAACCCAATTGCAAAGTTATTCCTACATAAATCAATGAAAATTACTAAATGTTTGTGTGTCTTCTCAGATTTAGCTTTTCCATTTACGAATTATCCCAAAGACGACGCGACGACCAACCGACATCGACAGTACAAATTTGTAATAAAAATATAAATATTCCAAAAACCCTATGCTTGCATATTATTATTAAAAATCAAAGCATAATTCGGATTATATCATCCAAAGAACACTCTCAATATGCTTATATATATATCATCCAAAGAACACTCTCAATATGCTTAGGCAGCGATGAAGGGAAAGTTTTCTAATTTGTTCAACTTTTAACTTTTTTATTCTTTCCTGTCGTGCCTAGTCGATTAAATTTCCAGCAAACGGCATCAACAACAAGCCCTATATATGTATATTCTAATCGTCTTAACCAAATCGGTATCATTCTATTTAATCGGATTATAGAGACGCTAAGTCGCAATGTGCTACTACGCCAAAATCATTACTTTCACTTTAATCCACATTAAAGCCATTTCACATAGCCGCACAACACTACTCGTAGATACATATATATAATGATGAAGAAACATTGTAATCCAATCAAAGTCTCAATCAATTTGCGCCTAATTGAGCAGCCGTCAGATGATTTGAATGACTTACTTCAGACACGGCTGATGGTGTGGTGCTTGAATAAACGACTGTGTATATTGAATAGCGATGGAGAAGGACATTGCCAAACAACAAAATCGACTTTTGAGATCGAAGATACAAATATACAACTCAATCACGAGATAATTACACCCCATGGACCGAAGGAAATGATGGATTTGGATGGCTTTTGCCAATTGACATAAAATTCAAGTGCATAACGGCACGGCCGGCAAGCGGCGCGGCGCGTCGCATAAGAAAAATTATAAACATTTGCAAAATAAATTACACAATCTCAATAATAGTTTCCTCAAATGTAATTTCAAAATGTATATTCGAGTCGAGTAGGTCTAAGGTACTTTACCTTGGGGTAAGCTGCTCTCTTACATTTATAATGTGGGATGCTGAATAGCTGAATACAAATCTGTTTCGAGTGTGATTGTGGTTTTAACGACAATGACAGGAAGCATTTGTAAAAGCCATGCTGAAGGGATTTTTATTTTATTTTGTTGTTGTACCTATAGTTGTTTGTTTGCTTTTGTCAACTAAGTAGCAAAGAAATCTATTGAATGTTGAAAACGACAAGGATGAATTGGTAAAAAAAAACTCACATACATACATAGGTTTACACAGAATTTCAATTTGGCCACATTCACATTTGAAGAGTACACTCCGAACGCCCACATCCCACATCCCACACCACCATCAACATCACCATCACCATCTTCGCTTATTGCCTTCCTTTGAAGGCACAGAGAAAAAAGAGGCTAATGTCTTTATCCGGTAGTAAGTGCTACTACACCTACTCTTGTGCTGATTTCTTAAAGAAAAAAGTAATATCAATTCCGGAACTTGCCTTCGAGGCAAGAATACATTGAGTACCTACCCATACCTATACTTACCTACATTATTATATATGGGAAAGGAACATCAGAGGGAGAAAATGATGATGGTACAGACTACAGAAGGAATCAATTCTGCAAGCAAAATTGAAGGAGGACTGTGCGGCAATGGTGTATTTGTTATAAAAAATAATTTCCCATGTGCATTCAGCAAAAAGAAATCCGATATCCATTTTTATGAAGGGTAATGGTAAAGAGAACAGAACTAAAAAAGAATCGAACCCACAGGGGCAAGAATAAGGATATAGTATACAAGTAATAAGAATTTCCACGGGAAATGTCTCTTTTTAAATAGGAAGCCCCAATAACAAACAAACAAAAGGAACTGCTTTTTTGCAAAGGAACCGAACCAAACCAAGTTGCTGTAAGGTTGTTTGTAATTAGAGCTCCCACAATGTATACAACAAAATGTGGGAATCGAATATTTTAGCACTTTGATTTTTTTTTTTAAACTGAAAAAAGAATTGATTTCAAATGATTTTTGTTTTTCCAAATTCAATCAACTTTTGATGAAACAGTTCGAGTGAAAATTAAATATTCATTAAAAAAGGCCGGAGAGGGTTTTAAATTGATTGACAAATGTGAAACTTTTCGACGCTACTTCAGCTATATTTTAAAAATTGTGTATTAGTGTGAAATTTTGTACAGTAAACTTATATATTTTCACTTGCAAAATTAAACTGTGTCTATTCGCTCTAAAAACTTCCCTTTTATAACACATGGAATGGTTCTAGTTGTCACTAGTTTCCACTTCTAGGAGTTTTCATTCCAGTTGTGGACAGTTGGCGGACTGGAAACTGGAATTGGTGTTTATCTATATCAAAAAAAAAAAAATGGCGCTGTGTCGTTATCTTTAAGGAGTTGTAACTCGAAAACTTCCCTTTTATAACACATTGAATGGTTATAGTTTCCACTAGAATATTCTAGTATCTCCTTCTAGGAGTTTCCACTCCAGTTGTGGACAGTTGGCGGACTGGAAATGGTGTTTAGCTATATCACAAAAAGATGGCGCTGTAAGTAGTGCACAATTTCCCACAGTCCAAAGTAAATTTTTATCAAACCACGTTATCTTGTTAGATCTACTTTTAGGAGCTGTAACATTAGTCGTTGATTAAGTAAGCAAATGCATACATTGAGGATTTTCTTTTGTTTCAAAAGTGCTGAGGTAATAATTTAATCGTTACAATACGTTCAACAATCTTTCCTACACCAGATTTTCATTTTTCTCTAGTTTTTAATGGGGCCTTAGAAAGTTCTATAAATAGATATTGACAGAGGCTCAACACGGTTTGCCTAGGCCCTCGCAAATTATATTCCATTTTGCCTCGAGAGACAAAAACAAAATTGGTTCATTTGGGACTCTAGCCTGCGACCTAAGTCGGATACGCTAACCACTGAGCTAATCCTCAAGACATAATAACGATATTGAAAATAAATAAGTTTATGCTTTATTTTTAAAACCATTTTATATGGTGGTTATAAAGTTCTTGCATTTGTTGTATAAGGGCTATTTTAAGGAGTTAGCAAAACTTGCCAAAAAAGTTCTTTATAAGCATGGGCCACACGAGTATTTGAAATGTTTTACTTGTCTAGATTTTTCCTGCCGAAAACTTTCCAGTGATTGTTGTGCACAAGCAAGGTAAGCCGTCATCAGAAGCAACATCCTTTAGACCAATATATTTTATGCCAATTATGGAAAAGGTTTTCGAAACGCTACTGCTGACAAGGCTTATCAAAATATTGGATGAAATGAGTCTAATCCCAAACCATCAGTTTGAAAAATGAGCATATATTATTTTCTGATAACTTCACGCTTTAAAGGCTCTTCCAAACCGGGGCGAAACATTCCCAGCGACTACCGAAAATTGTTCAAAGATTCGTATCGCGCCGGTGTAGATAAATTTAGACAGGTGAAAGTTTCACTGTCGGTCGGAACTATTCGCATTGGTTTGGGATAGTCTTAAGAGTAAAAATCAATAAGGTCGAGCGATACATAATGACAGAACTTTGACTAAAACATGATTTCGAAAACGTGAAAACCGACATTTACATCATTTTTAGTTATACTCTTTTCGAAAATCTTCACTTAGATTTGTTTTAAATATTTATTACAGAACGGATTTTTAGATCTCGCCCTTAACCCGAGTTAACTCATCAAATTCTGTAATCCACCGAGTTTGTTTAGTCGTTCCGCATGCATTCTCCACCTAAAAACTGCTTCCTCAGTTAAATGTGGGTTAATTTACTGCTATAGTTAGCTAACTCTGGTTTAACCCACCACTGAAAAACTGGGGCTTAGAGTACGATACCAGCAAGATTATCCGGTATTTGCGAAAATAGTAGTCGATGGGGTACCACAAGGAAGTGTCCTAGGACCAACCTTGTATTTGTTTGGGATATTCCAGTGGAGAACAATGGTATCATGGCGACCTTTGCAGATGATATAATGCGTTGTAAAGGCAGCAGACAAATTTGCAAAATGCATTCGATAAAGTCAGAGATTGACGCAACAGTGGCGTAATCAAATTAATGCAACAAAATCAACTCATGTCTAAAAGAATGAAATATAAATTTTCAATCTTTTATAGATTGGTCCTGACTTCAAGGTGATTTTCATCTAGAAAGATTCTTGGAAACTTGGAACTTGAAACATTTTTCAAGTGTCTTTTGAAGATTTCCACTTGCAGAGAAAAATTAACTGGAACTTTGTTCATGGCTGAGCTGTGCACTAGGATTATGAGTTCTTTTTTAATGAACGATCTTTTTCAATAGATATTTTACTAAAAACGTACTATGATGTAGAAATACTTACATGTTGTATTAAACATTACTAAATGGAATAAGAATCTGAGTGAATATTCAACATGAGTGTGAAAAATGGCGCCCGGTTAAGGAATTCTTTTATAAAAATGCCCATGTATATCTATACGTTTAAATCAGAAATTTGATAACTTTTCCTTCCAAACATCAGCGAAACTTATTAGAAATAAAATTACCTCATAAAGAGGTCAGGCAAAAGCTGCACTTTCAAAAAACATGTATTTTTCCATCGAACATAACTTCACGTAGTTAGGTATATGCATGCATAAGCTTAAGCATATGCAACCTACAACTCTCGAACAAAATGTTCAACCAGCTTCTACGACTGTTGTTGGCTGTTTCTACTTCCGTTTTTATTATATTTTGTTGCTATAAAGCAAAAGCAACAACTGTTTTCCGCATCCATGTGAATAAAAATACAAGAGTTTCACATGACGTGAAAGCGGATGTCATATGTCATTCGCCTTTGGACAAATTCTAAAGGATTCCTTCCTTTGGTTACTATTTGATGGGGCTCATCTTTTTCTGTTATTCTTATTACATATGTGTACATATAGAATGTTACCTTTTTTTCAAGTTTCTGCATTAGAGTGATAGTATAAAGTCTACATACCTGTAATGAAAAAATAAAGAGAAAAATGGGTTACTATCATGTAAACATTAAATAAATGTCATGTTTGACATAAAAAATATAATAAATCAAAAGAGTCAAGCTGCAAACAGAGAAATTGAAGAAATTTTATGGCAGCAGGATTTGGCGGAGTTTATTCTTATGTTTTTCAAGGATGGATGAAAAAAAGGGTTATCCTGCCAAACTAAACCAAATCAAACCACTAAGCGATATGCAAAGGACATGAAGCAATAAATCTCTTTAATTCTACAAACTCTATCCTTCCAACATACATATGTACATATTATGAACTACGAGTACCTATCTATGTGCTTTTATTTTGTTATTATTCAGTTTAAGTAAAAGAAGAATGAGTAGTTGAGGATTGCGGTGAGGTGAGGAGGCGCTGATACAAGGTGCCATGCCTTGTCATGCCAGGACGAAATTGATTTTTCGTTAAAACGAATTTCTCATATAATAGGTACCAGGTGTATAAATAACACTCGCTGCAAACATCACAGACATAAACAGAGAAAGAGACACACAGACTATACTCTAAGGAGTTTCTGTACCTGCAGCAATGTATCATGTGCATTGGATTTATGAATGCTGTTTCTGCAGGGGGATTACCACCATTGCATATACATATACCTATATGTGGGCTCTTATTTTATTCATCCCTTCAAGGAGCCACTTGAGCACTCGAAAGCGCGGAATGAGAAAAAGGAGCACATTGAATATACAAAGGACTCTCGCTGTGAACATTTGGCTTAAAAATGAGAAAGGAGATTGCTTCAAGTAGGCATAGGCAGGCAGGTGGTACAAACACACTGTTCTGTTTCTGATCTGCATCTGACTGAATGTGTTCGTTCTCCTTGGATTAGGATCAAAACATATTCATGTAATATTATATAGGTATGAAGGAATAGGATATGTGCTTGAGACACTCTAATTGTAGCAATCATTTTCTTGATTGCCGTCCTCGAGATGTCCTTTCTATTCCTTGCCTTTTATTGCTTGCGTGATGTGTCAAACGACTATATACGACTATGTGCAGGGATGCAGACTCTGGTTTGGATTCCATCTTTCTTTAACTCTTAGTTATTTACTACGTATGGGTATAAATAACCGGAAGTTTACGACTCAAACACTGCGTAATGAGAGCAACAGTATTCCACTCCCACTTTTCCTGCTAACTAGAATGGAAACTATTAAAAAAAAAAGGAAATTAGGATAACCTCGTTGGGTGTCACATTCGTATGTTACAACTACAACTCTTAAAGTGTCGTTCTCTATTCAGCAGCTTCAGCGAACGAACTGGATTTTTATCCTTAATTAAGCTAAGGTTAGAGACAAAGTCTCTGTTTCCCTTCTTTTTTTTGTTTTTTTTTTTTTTTGTGGACGAATTTCTGGGGTTTACACGTACGATGTTTAAGGAGGACAATGAATCATTCGTTTCTTTAATTATTTTCCTCACTTCCTCTTCTCTCTAATCAGGAAATAAAAATAAAAGAGAAAAGGTGGGAAATGATGTCCAATTAGAGAGATGGCCAGTAGCACCAACCAACACCAATCCTACTCATTTATAGTTGGGTAGAATAATTGTGTGGATGAATCTCTCAGCCGTGTGACACAGGAAACTCAATTATATACTGTGCTTGTTAAATGACGTCGCCGTACCCGGAGGGAAGTTGTCTGTCCCGTCTGTCTGGCTGTCTGTGTGTTCTCTCGTTTATTAGTCCTGTTTGGTTTTTTTTTTCTGACCATTTATTCAAAAAGGATGACTCATCATCGGGTTCTACATCTGTTTTCATATAAATGAACAAAGACAACCACCAATTGAACCAAATTAAAAGGAAACATGTATATCAAATACCCTTAAGACACAACACACACGACATGGATAAACAAATATGTGAGTTCATAAACTTACATTAAATTCAGGACTTGGGTTTTATAATTAAATTGAATTTTGTACTTTTAATTTTAATGCTATTTTTATTGCTTGCGCCAAAAGTTTGTTGGGAACGTGCTAGTGCGTTCAGATGGGTTCATTATACATAATATTCAACTGGTTTTTATATTGAAAAATTATTAGAAGTTATAAAATGCAAATCAGCTTTTGAATTTACGATGTGTGTGCGAGGTAGCGGCACAATAGTCTGCTAAGCTTGGGATTTTCAAAGCAAAATGTAGACGTTAAGGTTATGATTTTTAATAATAAAGTAGGTTTATGCTAATGACAGCTCTCACTATTTTAACAAACAAAAATGTTTTAACCAAAGAAGAAGATATTTGTATGCTAAAGTTCATAAAGCAGAGCTTAAGTTTGATAATTTTGAAGACAATCGGATTGCTTTAGATGTGTGATAAACTGATAAACACAGAAACTTAAAGCAGATTCCAGATTCTAACTGGATCTTATATAGATATCTACTTTTTGCGAAAGTTAAAAACAGTTTTTGGTAAAAATCGCTTGTTGTTTGGAAAGATCCTTTAAAAATTCTCCCTTTTATGTTTGCATTGATTGCTGTAAGATCCTAGACATTTTTGCAAAAGAGATTTGGCGATACAACTTTGTAGAATATTGTTTTTCAAATTTCTGAATTTTTTTATTTTTCCTCTCTTCACACTTTATGGTATGAATTTTTTGACACCTCCCAATAATTAGTGTGTTTAAATGCAGCCTAGCATTTCTCAAAGATTTTCAAAACTTAACCTTAAAGATCTGGCCAGCAGAACTCAAGTTATAGGCATTATAAGGGATCTCCCTCAGCTGTGTGAAGCCAAGGTGGCACAAAAGTTGTCACCCTATCGGAAGATGCTATAATTTTTGCAAATTATTCCGCGATCTTTAGGAACATAGTGATTCATGTCTAGCTGACTTGTATTTTGTTTCTTTGTCTGTTTATGATGGATTAACATTGACATTCATACGAGCTCTGCAAAAAAAAAAAACAGGGATGTAAGATATAAATGTTACATTTGTTGAATAGAGATAGAAGACCAAAATTCAGAGGTCTTCATAGATGAAGATTATTGGAAGTGCCATAATGCAGATATGAAGACGTACATGTTCATCTTCATGGTATACTCTTTCACTCATTCGTTTTTTGGCATAAAACCATCCCGCTACTACTTTTCTTCAAATTTGCAGATACAGATACATGTAAATCCATCGTTACTTTACAGATCTCAAAGTAGAATTGACAACTGCCGTCATTTGTAAAAATTATAGCATCTTCCGATAGGGCGATGACTTTTGCGCCACCTAGTAAATCAGGTTATTCGTTTGTCCAGGCAAACAAGTCGTTTGTTCGACTTCAAGTCGAAAGTTATTAAGCTCTTCTTTTTAATAGCAACACCCCCACAAACAAAAAAAAACTCGTCTATCGGCCCCAATTGATAACTTACGAGGATGGGACCAAGTGGGTTCGTTTGTCCACAGCTTGTTTATGATTTTTCACCAACACAAAAATCGTTTGTCCAACCTTAGTACGAAAAATATTCAACTTTTTTTGTTTATAACAACTTTTACAAAATAAAATAAAAGTCCTCTTAGGCCCAGTTTTTCAGTAGTGAGTTAAACCAGAGTTAGTTGACTGTAGAAGAAATTAAATGCATGCGGAACGGCTTAACAAACTCAGTAGAGAAAGCATCAAAAGCATGTGTTGAGTTAATCCTGAGTTAACTCACCGAATTCGAGGAGTTAACAACTCGGGTTTAACTTTAATCTCGCACTGAAAAACTGGACCTTGGGGGTGTTAATTGAAGACTTAGTGCCAATTAGTTTCGATTTTC
This sequence comes from Leucozona laternaria, assembly GCA_932273885.2. Classification (NCBI taxonomy): domain Eukaryota; kingdom Metazoa; phylum Arthropoda; class Insecta; order Diptera; family Syrphidae; genus Leucozona; species Leucozona laternaria. The sequence goes on along the minus strand of OW026368.1, from coordinate 112,183,374 downwards.
CACCACTCGTTTATGATTGTCCACCAATAAATAATCGTTTCACTACCCTCAGCTCAAAAAATATTCAACTTTACTATTTTATAGCACCCAACACAACACAACACAACAACAAACATTCAAAAGCCTTTGCTGCTCTTGCTCTTATATAAATAATATTAGTAACAATTTTTAGGTATCGTTTGTCCGCAGCGTTTTTCCATGTTTGTCCAGCTTATAATTACGAAATTTTCAATATCAGCCTTAACAATGACTTGATTTATATTTTGTACTATTGCAACAAACTAAACTTGTTATTATACAACAATATCCCTTCAACTTATTATTAATGCCAAACAACAATACGTCTGTTATTACTCCAGCTTATTTTTAACAAATAATGCAAAGCTGTACAAAATTAGTCTTGTCTTAAATTTTGTCCTTGATGTAAGTATAAGTGGGTATAACTTTATTAATTTATTCAAAAAGCAATTTGTTGGGTAAACAAAAATGTATTTTTTATTTATTTATTTTTTTTTTTTAATTTATTCCGAACACGTTTCTACGAATCAGTTCTTCGTTTTTGCATTTTCGCGAATTTTGATCTTTTAAATAAACAAGCCTTGAAACAAACCTACTCCTTTTTTTTTTTTTTGTTTGCAACCAAAAGCAAAAAGTCAAGACGACAAAATAGACAAATTAATCGTAAGTAAGGCGCCACTAAGCCAAACGCATTTCTCTTAGACCCTTTATCCTCTGATGGAATATAGCGTATTAGGAGTTCGACGATTGAGTTATAGGTATGTCCTTTATTCAGCTATACTTGAATTTGCCTGTTAATATAAAGTGTCTTAGAACATGCGACAAAATTTGTGGGTTTTTCTTCGGCCCTCTTCGAGAAAACCAAGACCAAAAAAAAAAAAACCAAAGACTTAGTCCTTCCTCGAATCGATTTTATGGTATGGGATAAGGATTAAGATACACAGGGACAGGGACAAGCACATCACAGATGGTTGGGTTTGTTTTTGCTGCACAGCAAATGAGAAGATTAATTTAATTTCGGTTTTTTTTTTTTTTTATTTCAAAAAATCCGGAAGGTATACTGTACACATACATATACATATCTACGAACGAGGAAGAGTGTATATCATTCATTTCGTTTCAAGGACAGTTGATGTTTTTTCCGCAATATGCTGTGTGACTTGAAAATTAAATGAAGAAAATTAAGTTTTTAGTTCTTGTTCTTTTCTTGTGCAAGGGTTTTTTTTTTTTGCTTCGCCAAAGTCCAAAGGAAGAATTCCAAAGAAACATATATACAAATAAAATATAAAGAAACGTGTATATATAATCAAATAACGAATAAAAAGAATCCACAAGATAGGTATGAAGACGCACGGTACGACTATATATACAGACACACTATCCCTGCAAGAATAATAAGACTATAAAAGTACCCCATAAGTGCTCCAAACGAAACACAGAATAAGATCTCAAATTTCACAACTTTTCACATTTTACCGTAGTTTTTTGTTTTTAGTTTTGAGATTCTTTTCCAGAGTTTTTTTTTTTTTTTTGCTTTTCTTTGCTTCTCAAAATATAATGTGTACTTAGTTCATTCGTCCATTTCTGTACTTTTCAAAATGGTTTATGTTTTCTTGTTTTGTTTGTAGAGCTTCTTTTTTTAATATTCTATTGTGGAATGGGACCTAAATATAAATTTATTTCCTGAAAATGTTTGCATTCACAATAGTTTCTTTCCTTATAAGATAAAGTGAAAGAAAAATTTAGAACGCATGAGTGCTTTAAATAATTCGCAGTACCTTACTTAGACTATTTTAATAGTTCAATTTTTGTTTGTATTTAGATTGCAAAACACAAATTCCATCTCAATCTGAGACATTTAATTGAAATAAATTGAAGAGGACAATGACAGACAATGTCACTTAGAGATGACCTTAACTCTGAGCACCTGCAATGTACGTGATGCTACTTTTGCTGTCATTTTTCACTTAATAAAAAAAAAAACAACAACATTTCTTGGTGAAAAAAACTAGTTGCAATACACAAATGATGACATTACAAAGATGACATCATGAATATATTTATATCAAATTAACAACCTTTCTCTATTCAGATTGACAACCCACTATACGACGACGACGACGATTAAACATGGACCATGATGATATCAAATCAATTGGAAGAGCAAACAAAAACCCAAACAGCAAATCATTCATTGATATTGAAAAAGCAAAAACAAAAAAAATACAAAGTTTTAATAATAAAGTTTTCTAACCCCCATAGAACAGGGCGCAAATAAAATAAATGATTGAGCATGAGACGAATGAGAACAAATTGCCATCGCCAATGATAAATTTCTTTTTCACTCTGAAAGTTGTCAGAGGGGGTATTTAAGTTCAGTGTGGAAAAGGTGTTATAGTATAGTACATATATTTATAACGGTCGTGTGTTCATATGGCGATGATGAATTGAGGTTTTTTTTTTATTTTCGTTCAAAGCAAATTTGTCTAACTTAATAAAAATTCTATTTTATGATTTAGATGACTTTTTTTTTATTTTTAATCGGGATGATGTCCATTAAATATTTAAGTTCAATTTGATAGATTTTTTATGGTTTTTTTTTTGCAAATGTTTGATTGAGTTATTCGAACTAACTGAAATAAAATTACGGTGATTATGGTAAGGATTTTTAGAGAAGAGACGATTACAATCAATAAAATCACTTTGGTGTCAAATCAAAGGATTTTTAAAATTTTTCTGCTTAGAGTGTTTAAGTGTAAACAGGGACTTAACCTAACAGAGGACCCATACTGATTCTGCGAGCAAAACTTTTAAGCCTAGTACGCTTCTGATGGTAAACAAAATTTTACAGTGGTCTCCAACACGACAGCGAAATGCTTACGAAAACCACAGCGAAGAAATGACAATTGAAAATCACAGAAGGCCATGCTGTACTGAAAGTAACAAGAAATAAACTCGAACAAACACAAAATTAATTCTCCGGGCAGGGCAATCAATCACTCGATTAATCCTCGTACATACTTGTGAACCATGTCGTGAATTCATAAAAATTTTCATTTTTGTTCACCGCGTGAACGTCCTCGTGAAGCCGTGTGGAGAAAAAGTCGAGAGTTTTTGTCCACGATCGGTGAACCAATTCCCGCGCAAAATGTACGGGAACACTTCGATTGGGCTTTCGGGAAATTATGTTTGTCTGTTCTCTTTCTAGTTTTTACAGTTATAGAATCAAATTCTGAGGGTAAAACAAAACAATAGGTATACAAACATTCAACAGCAAATGACCTTTTCAGTGTGTTTTTATTATTGGATGATTTTTTAATAAAAATAAAAGTTTTTAATTGAATTTCGTGCAATATAATTGAAATCAATTGTTTGCTATGTTTTTGTGAGAAAAAACCAGCACTACTCAAGGAAAATATTTTGGTTGTTTGAACTGACATCTAGGGGAACTTCCGAACTTTTGGTTATGTTCTTATTGCATTCACAAGTCTGTTCCAGTGAGAAATGTCAAAACATCACTTTATCCACTGTGAATTGTTCATTTCACGAGGAAGAATGTACAAGGCTTTAGAGTGCGAAAAAGAGCGGAGACTTCTCTAAATAATCTGCTACAATTATCCACTCGACTCATCGAACAGCGTACTGCAAATCGCAGCGTCCGGACGCGTCTTAGGCTTTAGATTGAATTTTTTCCAGGAGTAGTCTTCTCCGATCTGTGAATGTCACTTTGAATGGAATTTTTTTTTTTTAGGAAATGTTGCCAATAATTGCTGTTGGTTCGATAGAAAGCCGACGCAAATCAACAAAAAAAGCAAAAGAATTTCTTTGATTTTAATTTCTGTTAAACCAGAATACACAGTTCGTGCTAAATTTTAAGCTCCAACCATGGTTAAAATTTTTAAATATAATAGTGAAACAAGTGCAGCCTTAAAGTTTTTCCAGTGAATATTTGTTATAAATAATATTCGCGTAATTGCGATAGTAGATATGAATATTTCTAAGAATAATTTAAATTTAAATGTGATAAAAGCTCAAGTAAAAATGTGAAATTAATTGTTTAATTGATAATTGTGCCAACAAGCAAATAATGATTCACAGATTCAGAAAAAAACAAAAGAAATCTAAAATATTATTGGGTACTTTCATTTAATATATTAACCGGCTCTCAGCTATAATAAGAATAAAATATGACTTCCCGTGAATTAGCTGGGTATCAAACCGGAATAAGCAGAATGTTCTAGGATATAATCCCAAATTAACCAAGTTTTAATTTTTGAAGCTTTACTTCTCTACGAGCGTTGAGGTTATTGGTACTGTCAGTGACATGATTACTGTCAGAGTATTTCAGTAAAAGCGACTGAACAACTTTTTCGATCTCCATGTGAGGGATGAGGATAATATTTTTTTGTTTCCTGCCAAAGAAGCATAACTTCTAACACACTTACGAACTACACAAACAGTTTTCTTTTGTTGCTCTTTCGAGTCATTACTGGCGAAGACCATCCAAATTCGGAGAGTCACATTGACCAGTCCTTAGTCAGTATTCTATGTTAAACTTTCAATAGCTTCGTTAAAAACAAGATTGATCTTCCATGGTAGGTTTGAATCATTTGCTATTTACCAATATTTAAACTAAGAACACGTTTTGAAGTAGTTCAGTTATTCAGTACTTAGTAATTACAAGCTGCGTTCATTGTTCATAAAGTGTTACCTAAGTGTCACAACCGTAACAAAAATACCTACTGGTACCCATGTATGTATATGTGGATATTAATACAAAAACTAATTTTATTTACCATGCTTATGGCCGATTTCATAAAACACTTTTAACTATTAAAATGACGTTTGTTCTATCTAAAATACGTCATTTAAAAATTTAAAAGCCTGTTAAATGTTTGTGAAACAGAACATTATAATTTCAGAATGAAAGAAGGATATTGAGATCTACCGTCAGACAAAATTTCATTGAATTTCAAAATTATAGTGAGATTTGAGACACTGATTGTTTTATAGAAAAAACAACAACTTGAGTTTGCTACCACCAAATTCATTGCTATTTCATGGGTGCCAACTTCCAAGTCGGCTAACAGGCTACTTTAGTGGCTTTAAGTCTAGGATATTGATTTAAATTGAAAAATTATCCAAAGCCAATGGAATACGCATCGCGTTACCGAAGCACCGCGATCAAACCCGTTGTTAATCTTTTTGTTTGTCACTTTGTTGCTATGCAATTTAGTGTGATTGAATATAATTTCACGAATATTTTATTCATATTGGACTTTAAACCACTTTAAGAAGGGTCCTTCCTCACATTGAAAAAATGGGAATAAATTCCCATTGAACTGATAAATTATTTCACTGTTGCAGGTGAGAACAATAACATTTTGTGGAAATAATTTCCCATTAAAATTCCGTGCATCATATTTCGTTCAGGAGTAAAAATCAAATCTTCTTAGTCACAAACGTAACATTTTCTACCTTGTCACACCCGTAACAATTTCAAGCAAAAATTTGAAACCGTTTTTTTTATAGTTTTGAATTCTCATTCCTGGTAATAACTCAAGTTACTGAATATTGACAATAAGATGACGCTTTGGGAAATTGAGTCACTCTCGTAACCCGATTGAAATAGATCTCTTAATTAAACCACGTATTATTTTAAAATTTAATATAGATTTATTTAAATGCATTTTATAAATTACACCAGCTTTATTTTACTATTTTTTATATTATATTAAATCATGGTACCTATCAGTGTCACATGGTGCACGAATCTAAAGTGCTACAAATTCCCGTTACCTAAGTGACAATATTGTATTTCCACTTTCAACAACCAAGAACCAACCACTTGAAAGCTATTTCAAATATCTCTTTACAAATTAACCTGTCGCACACCTACCCTCAAGAGCATTAACCTCTAGGAACATCAATTATATTTTAAATCATTATATTTCCTCCTTGATAATTTCGAAAAATAGAATAATAATCTGAATTTGTTTCATTTTTGTAGATATAATACTCAAACTGTGAATAAAATATGAAAAGAAAAAATGTATCCAAATGAATCATTCAGATACCAAAGTTTATATCACGGGGGTTCGACAACCACTTAAAGAAGAAAAGAACAACCATGACATCACCTTTGTGGATTCATACTTCTAGGTAAAAGTCAAGAAAAAAAAAAAAACCTAAAGAAATAAATAAACTAACAGAAACAAGTAAAAAAAAAAAACAAAACAAAACAAAAAACTGGCTATACCATTCCAACACCATAATATTGGTTGGCCTCGACCAGTTAAACGGCTTTCACTTGCTCCTTAGTAGCTCACTACTTGAAATCGTTTCGATGATTGCAATTTTCTTCTTTTTTTGTTTGTATACCTAGGTACATGCATATTCAACTCCTTCAAATTTTAGTATTTATTCAAATATTTGTCATTTACAATAATAAATTTATGTAAAGTAATATCATAATCATTGTCATTGTGAAATGATCTTTTCAATTTTCAACTTTTTTATTTTAATAGGTCACAATAATTCAAAACAGATGTAGAGATAAATTTATTGATGTTGTCAAAGCGTGTTCAACAAAAACCTACAAGAGAGGGAGTAGGTATGATCATTTAGAATGAGTGTGTTCAGGCCAAAGACATCAAATAGCGTTTAGTAAATAAAAAAAACATTTCTCAACTAGAGCATCATGATTCTCACATTATCTTGCCATGTTGTCAAAGTTTCCCAATAATATTTATTTTAGATGTTATTTGTGTTTAGTACATGTACATATAAATAAATGACAAATTTAATATTTGTGATGATAGTGATTTAGACAGGGAAACAAAATGTTGGAAAATATAATAAAAAAAAAATAAACTTAAACGATAAGAAACAAAATAAGTTTGAATTTTCCATTTTAAAGTATCGACCGACGGTGAAATAATGGCAACTATGTATACCTACCTACTGTCTGACACAACAATAGCCACTCGATTGTCAGTGAGGGATAATTTTTGTGCGTGACTAGCATACGCACTTTCAAATCGTATCATAAATTTTAAAGCCATTCGATGGGAGAGACATTGAAATAAAACGCATCGTGTTAAAAATACTTGCTCGTTATACCTATACCTATACCTGCTCGCTTAAAGTGCATGCATTTGGAAGGCGCTTACTCTATCAGCATTTTAGTATCTTTGGCATATTTCGAGTCGACTGTTAACAGGACAGTCCAAAAGGTAAGACAATTGCGCCGCATCGGTACCTATATGACGTCGATGCAGGCGACAGTACTATAGACCACGTATACGAACAAAAACAAGAGAGAAGACAAGACAGACACTATATACTGTATAAAGACAAAGGAAAAAGGGAAACCTACTGTCAAAGGAGCGATAAAAATCGAAAAGAAACGAAAAATAACTGAAGGAATTATACGAGGAAAAAAATTAAAAACCGAAACGGACACATGCAATAATACTTATACTTGAGACAACAATGCCTGCAGGAATAGGTATATGGCGTGACAGGCGGGCATATTCCAAACCTCACTTAATAAATTTTCCGAGGCTTGATTTAATGAAGTAATGATTACCTTTCGCTATGATGTGAGTGGCGACCGTTTTCTTTTCGAATCCCGAGGAGAATTTTAGATATTTATCAAGACGTGGAATTTATATTGTGACTTGTGAGTCGTTTTATTTTATCTCTAGACCTAAAATGCAGGAATCACGATAACTTTGATATACCGAATAACATTAATTTGCGAGTGCAAAAACTTTAATCTACCTAAGGGCTAGGTATATGATGGGGGCTGTATACCATCTGGTATACTGGTGTTCGAAGGGGCATTTCGTACCCAAGATTCAAATCTCATAAAATTCCAAAAAAAAAATCAAACCACAACCTAAATTTGGAAATTCAATTCAATTAGCTAAATATGTTAACCCTCTTGAAAATCCTTTTAACTGGTCTTTCATATACCTACCTATATAAAAAAAAAACAAAAACTTGATCCTTTTGACTCCTCTTAAAAATATGTAATTTCATATCCTCAACAAAAAAAGGATACCTACATATACCGCCACCCTGTTCACAAAATTCATTTCATCCATATTAAAGCAAGTTCTTAAATGTGCTTTGAACTTTATAAAACTCCATGTACAACACAGCAAAGCAACATTCACCAGAGCGAAGGCAATCCGCATACCAGAAAAAAAAAAAAAATTTAAAATTGCATAACTCCTCCATCATCATGCTCTATGTAAGTTGAGAAGAACGCTCAGGCACTGGCACAGGCACAGCAAGGGCATCCATGAGCAATAGTTTTAGAAAAAAATCATGTACGTAGGTACCTATAAAAGTTTCTAAGAGAACGGGGTGCTGGCTGGTGTTGCAATGCAAATATCAGCGCATTTTGTACCAAAAGACAAGCTAGCAAAGCTCTGAATCTGACTGAAATCTACGATGGTATATACTAGTATAACGGAAGGGGTAGTTGATCATTTTGTCATTATTTTTTCTTGTCATAATTTTTCATTAATGTCATGAAAAAAAAATGTGAGTGAAAGACGACTAAAGAGGAAGCTTAAAGCAGCCGGTCGGACGGAGAGTAATAAAAAAAAATCAACACTACGGCAGGTATATTAGCCGTGTTTTTTTTGCAAGTCCATATGGATTTGTCGAAAAAAACGACATCGGGACTAATAGTTTTACACGTTAATACAACAACAACTTAAATCCATATAGACTTAGCTAAGTCCAGATAATTATCGGGACTTATGTACGTACTGTAAGTAAGAAGTTCCTAAGTCCCGATGTCGTTTTTTTCGACAAATCCATATGGACTTGCAAAAAAACACGCCTATTAATGGTCACATGAGAGATGAAAAAATATGATTCATTTGTTTTGACAGCTCATCAAACAGAGATGTTAAAAAATATATTCGTTATTTAAACTTTAGACAATACCAATTCGAAAAGAAATATCCACTCGGATTTTTGAGTCTGTTCGCTGCTTCTTAACTGCAAGAAATTTACAATTTAGAATGAGAGCAAACTGTTATATTTTGAATTTATGAAGTGACTGAACAGAACATGTCGATTTATAACAGTTTTGTTTATTAATGTACTGTTTATGACTCAAAGCTTATTAATACACACCTAGTTTAAATGGCGGTAAACAGATATAACTGTTATAATTTGGTGCTTAGATAGTCTTCTATATAAATTAATTAGATGAAACTAGAGAAATGCCAATTTATCACAGTTATAAAAGTCCATAAATTTATTTGACGAGACTACAGAAAATTCAATTTATAACAGTTTTCCTCATAAAAAGTATGAGCTATTTAACACGGCTTGAAATAAAAAACTATGAGTGTCCAAAGAATGTTCACCGGTGGAGAGCTCTGCTCCCGCTGGGGCTGGGCCACACTTCGCCTGAAGCGCGTCCTTTTCATGGCGGAAGACTGTTATAACTGTTATAAATTGACATGTTTCTAATATCGTCCTTATTTAAACATTACCACATTTATTAATACAAAATGCTTATAGTTATCTTCTTATTTACAAATTTACGGAAACGTTGATTAAAAGTTAATTCTAGAATTAAAATTTCTTATTAATAAGAAATTGAAAAATAATGTACGCAAATTTACTAAAATCAACAAAAACTTGAACCAAACGTGAACTATGAGCATGCATACTTTCATGCTCATGCTAACATAATGTGTCTCTATTTTTTGGCAAAAATAACGAATGGTATTTGTAACTTATTTACTCGTTAATCCACCTTCTTCGGTGAATAAGATAATTAACATCAATGAACTTGATAAGATTTGGCACTGAACAAACTGATTAAAGATAATTCATGTTTGGTTTGCGTATATGATGGTTTCCACATCCCTTAATAAATCGGTGTTGTTGAGATTTTAGGATCAAGAGATAAAGAGCTATTGTTGTGTTGTGTGGGAGATTTTTTGTTAATTAATGTTTCTTGTTGACAGTTCATGAATCACTGTTATATGTTCATATACGATCGAATAATTTTACGTGTACAGTTTGTTCTAGTATTTTAAAAGCGTGTAAACATCTGAATATGTGTTAAAAACCTTATCGATCGCTGATGGGAAAATTTTACATTTAATGTCGCATTTACACGAGTGAGACAAATCGCCATTATTTCTGTCAGACAAGTGTCAAAATATTGAATTAAATTAATATGCCTTAATGACATGCATTTACACGAAGTTAAATAATGGCGCTCTGATCCGCGTTCATACTGTAGTGTGTATAGCCAAATTATTTGCAAATTATGTCAGCACAGTATTTACACGATGACAGTATAATGGCAGTCACTTGCATCATTATGGCTGGTAAGAAAATGGAAAATGTCACTCGTGTGAATGGGGCATAACATTCGACAATTGGAATCACTACAAAAGAAGTTTTATTTAACAACCCTGATGCCTCTACACGTAAGTCTTTTAAATGTTTGTCGTTTGGCGCAGATTCATCCAATGACATAAAGATAAAATTACCCATTCCGAGTCGCAGACGTCAAGTATAGTTTTTCATCGATTTATCTCTCTTTTGATTTTAACAAAACAACCGGCGCAGGTTGATGCAATAGGTACCGCTCCAGAGCTACAAGTCGTGGAACAGGAATACAAGCGTAGGTATACCTACCGCAAGCTAAAGCTCAACTCTACTTTAATGACATTTGTCCATGTCATCGGTTTGGCTGAAGTCGTCAACGTAGACGTTGTCTATGATGCTAGACCCTAGACATGTAGTTGGATGAATCAATGTTCCGTTTCGTTTGATGTACCGATTGTGTGCGGTATGTCGACCTAATCTTGCACACATCACGCTCCATTTTTTTTTTTTAATTTTATTGCTTCTTATTTTTATTTTTTATGTTTTTTTTTTTGTTGAAACACAAGCGAGATGAAGCTTCTGCTAATAAAAAAGAGCTTATTGCATCCACCATCACATTCACAACTACTGTTGCAGCTATAACGGTTTCCTAGCAAACAATTGAAATTTATGCTGATTACTATGGAGCCTCGAATCTGTATTGCTATTGCAGTTTTTTTTTTCTTTTTTTCTTCAAACTGCTAGACATAAAAAATGCATTTAAAAATTAATGTTTAAGACGCAAATATAAAAGATGGGTTATATCAATTTATATGACACCCTTGGATGAGTTGAGTTGTCCACGCGCCGCAATCAATTTCCTTTCTTTTCAATTGGCCAACCATCATCAGAGAGTGTGTTTCAAGATAAAAAGATATAAAACTGCAAGAAAATTGCTTTCCAAGATGGGGCCGAAGCGAGAGGCAAGGAATCACACAGAGAGGAAAGGCAATGAGGAAAGAAATGAAACAAAAAAAAAATCAACTGTAAATACGATTACGACGATGAGATACGACGAATAAGAAATGCAAGAAAGCTGAAGAGAAAGAGATCTGCAGCAGCAGCAAGCAGCAGTTAAAGAAACCTCTTTTTGGGTCATCACACAATGCATAACCTAGCTTTATGTTGTGTTGATATTGCCCTGGCTTGGAAGATTAACATCGCGATGGCGATGCGATGTGCGGTGTGACGTGTTGTTGATCATAATGATGATGATTATATCAGAAAAAGCGCCTCCGCTCTCTACTAAAGAGGAAATGCAGTTTTTTTTTTTTTTTGTTTCTTATGCAGATATGCAGGAAGAGATTTATTCGGGCGAATAGACGCGACTACGTGTGAGCGATGATGAATTCGAAAAGTAACCTATTTTCCATGCTGCTGCCTGATGGTGTGATTCAGCGGGAAAAACATATGGATAAGTGACTTTTGACTACCGCATATTAACAACTCGTTTGTTTTTTTTATTTTTTAAGTCATGTAAGGATATAATTTGTTATTATTTGTAGAAAAACGTGCTAATAGACTGAACGTATACCTATTCTTAATAGGAAAGTTGCTTTTATACGTATAGTTTCTCCTGAAATATAGAAACATTTCAGCGTAAAATTTACATTCAAAAGCTTACCCCTTGAAATAAAACTGATTTATTGTACAAAATCTTAAGTTTTTCACGCTAATTTACCGTTTGCCTTGCGTTTGTTGGCTGTGAAATTCAAAGTATGACATGAGAAAGGTCATTGTGAAAAGTATTTAGTCTTCATTTCACCAAAAGCAATAAAATCTAATGATTTATATTCTGTGTGGATGAATTAAAAATTTTATTTTAAGTGGAAGCATTCAGATCTAATTATTCATTATTCACCCAAGATAGGAATGGGTAATTTACAACCACACCCTTTAGACCTAGGCTTTCTCTGATGGCATAGTGACTGATCAAAAATGGAAATAGGCACCGATTCCGCTATTTTGATAAGTCGTCTAATAAGCAAGATTTTTCATCAGCTTTCGGGAAACACTCGTCAAAAATAACGAAAGCGAATAATCATTCCCTCAAAGCCAAAAGGAATCTCAACTTCTTCAATTTCAAGATGTGGAATGCACCTAAAGTTGTGGTTGCCAAGACGTCATTTGAACACATAAAATAATGCTTCGCGTTGCGGCCACATTCAGAGAGGAACATGAATGTATGAAAATAGAAAGAATCGAATTGACAAGTCGATTCGCACATTGAACTGAATTGTTATTTATTTTGTTTTCGCTTGGACATTCGGATTACTCCTTTATCACTCCAACTACTCCGAAAGCCTTCATCTAGCTGCTCCGAGTAATATTTTCGGAGAGTGTTTCTATTTCCAATTACAGAGTAATACACACATACCTACATACATACAAAGTTGTTCGTCGAATTACTTGTCAAAAGTGATAATTTGTTGAAGAAGCCATTTTGTAAAATGGCGACGTATAGTAGAGTGTGTGTTAATTTAAGAAGTCAAAATGTTTTCATATTCGATTGGAATCAAAAAAGGAGTAGAATATAGTCCGAAAATCAAATCGAAAACGACATTATAGGGAGCGTTTCGAATGAACCAATTTTAATGATTTACACTGGGCTTGTGCAACACGTTTACACTATGAAGTGTGTAGTGTTATATGTTTACACTGCACCGCTGCGCACTGACTTATGTATATTGCTTGTTTGATTTTACATATTTACTTTAATTACTTTATCCACTACATGTAGAACTGTTTTCATGAAAAAAACTGACATTTGTCATTCCATTAAATATTTTGTTCATAAAAAAAGCTATGGGATATCAAGTTGAACAGGTGTTTGACGCCAACGATTTTTTTATGAATGATTTTTTAAGGTCAAATATGCGTGAATAAATAATTTGCCTTTCTGTGTAGGTAAGGTACAGTAGGTTATTTGTCAAAAAAATGTGCACCTCACTCTTACGAGGAATCACAAAAATTGAAGTGTAGTTGATTGTGTGCAAGCTTACGAAATTATAGGCCCCACCTTCCAACAGAGAACATAATCGGTCTAAAAATAAATTCCCTACTTGGTCGAATTATAATTGAATGTGTTCTTAATATCACAACAATATCATCAGAACATTAAAACTTTATAAGCTGAAACAAGTCAAAGACCTCAGCTCTGACCGATATTCATTTATACCTATGTACATTCACATGTAGATTGTACATAATATTATTTTCCTTACAAAACAAAGCAGTTTTATATTATTTTATGTACAAAAAATCGTAGAACTGACCTCTTTATTTTTTTTTTTCGTCATAATGAGTTCTCTTTACACAAGAATTTATTTTGCTTCCACATTTTATCAACATTTTTTCCGTGTTTTCTTCCAAACCACGAAATGAAACCCTCATCATATATGTGGCTAAGTTTTTTTTAGTGTTTATATTGCGTCGTTACATTCTTTTTATGTACATGTATATTACTTAACTAATATGTTAATGTACCTATACCTTCAGTATGTGCTACCCATTGTGAATGCTATTCTTAATTCAAGAAAGTTGCCTGAACTTATATCGTATTAGGTACTGGTATAGAGCTGCAAGCTTTTCCATTCCAAAACACACTTCTAGAACACACACATTTTCTCCGGATTATGCCTTTAGGCAATAAAAACCATCACAACGCATAACCAAACAAAACCATACCATTTACCATCTAACTTACACCTCACCTCTTGAATAATAATAAACAATAATTTATGCAGTGGACATCACCGCGCACCGCTGATAAATTATTTCCTTATTAATAAAAAAGACATAGACATGGCGGCACCAACATGAATCTTCCCAACATAAAAGTGTCACCAGACCATGCTACATATAAACAAGAATGGAATAAAAATAAAAATTTAATTTGTCTGAAAGCACTCCGATTATAAGTAGGTATGTAAGTTATGTAGTAAAACTCAAATGTACCTGCATAAAAGTCGAGAAGTACCTATACCTAACCTACACTAAAACAATATGAAAAAATAATAATGAAAATGTTGGAATAATAAATGTAGTATAAACCACTATGGAGTCATATATAGCTACTTCACTTGCAGTTCAATTACCAAACCAAAGAATTTACGACTGATATTATAATCGCACGTACATATAAATATAATAAAGTTTAATCTTGCATTGATATTGGAGCATTGTCAGTGGGATTCAAAGAATAATATCATTAGGTGTCTGTGGGGAATTCCTTTAGTACACACTCATCTCTATAGTGAATCACGGCGATGAAATTATTTTGATGTTATTTGTTTTTTTATTGTCCTAAGCCCACTTCCACTTGGCCGTATTTGGAAAGAAAGTGAAAAGTACATAAAAAAGTGATTTCGTGAAATTCACGAGTAAAATAAATTCGTTGACATGAGTTTCCTGAGCATCCCGGTTAATAGAGAGTTGACTGTAATATTTTTTTTTTTCTTCAATTCAAATCAAATCTACCAAGTTCAAATGACAGGCTTGTGCCAGTTTTAACACAAATCTTGTGCCAATTGTTATCAAGTCTGTTAAGTGATTTGAGGTTTCAAACTTGGTTCAATGTTTGTGTCAAACTTAAAGCACACTGTTTTGAAAAAAAAAAAAAATATATTCAAGGTTGAATCTTGAAAATAATTACCAAATTCTATCAAACGGTATATTATATTTGGGGAAATACCCGTTTTGACAGATGCTGACAAGATGTTGTGAAGAGAAATTCACTTGTGTTTATGGCGGTGTTCACATTGGACTGTCTCCTCCGATTTTGTTTGACGTCTCTGTGTTCATTCCCACTTCATGGTGAGCAAGAGATGACCAGGAAAGGCAGGATTTTTAAATTTTTTTTAAAATCAGTGGATTTTTTTTGACGTTTTCTTTTGTGTCAACTGTTTTATTTGTGTGTGATTTATCTTTTTCACACAAAACTTACAGAATCCATTTTTTTCGATTTGAACGTCAAAGTGAATCGGATGTCTTCACATTTAGTTTGTGTCTGAACAAAACAAGTTTTCACGTCAAACAAGGATTCATGTCAAACAAATCGGAGGAGTCAGTCCAATGTGAACAACGTCTAAGAATAAAAATAAAGAAGTATAGTGAATGAAGTTGTATATAAATTTTGACATTTAACAAATTGATACTTTCCAAAACAATAGGCATGTTCAGCAAAATGAGATCTCAGAGACCTCATCAATCTCAATTACATGAATAAGAATCCTCCACAATATTTCGCAGTTTGGCTGTCAAAATCCTGAGGAATACAAATTTCGGTTTCGCTCTCCCACTTTTTGACGGAGCGAAATCTCTGAGATCTCGCATTTTCTTGAACGGGCCTTATTAATCTTATGACACATAACGCGTTTTAATTTTTTTACTTAAGACGGTGTTCACATTGGACTGGCTAGACTAGCCTCCTGCCTTATCTGGCCATCTCTTTATCGCCATGAAGTGGGAGTAAGTAAGAGCACAGAGACGTCAAAACAAATCGGAGGAGACAGTCCAATGTGAACACCGTCTAAAAGCAGTCTGTCAATTATGTCAAAAAATTGTTTTTTTTTTTTTCTTTTTTAGCTCAGAGCGATTATTTGAAATGACAGACGAGAACTGTGCTATAAGTGCGTCACCAAATGATTCCCATGCACAACTTCATCGAACTGCCAAAGAAAAGTTAAAGTCAGTTAGTATAAGATCGAATAAACGTTTTTTTAATTTGCTTTATATTTGTAATTAACTTTTTTCTTAAGCTATCTTTCGCACTCCAAAAGCAAAAAGTAGCCTTGAGCCAAATGAGCAAGTAGGTATACTTATGCTTTGTTCGTTGCACTCATAGTTTTGCATAAATTACAAAAAAATATATAACATTCAATCAAACCATTAAATATAAACGATAATTTAACCATTTGATAGCAGTGATCATATGGGAGAATTGAAAAATAGAAATTTTGGCATAAAACATTTATTAAATTCATTTAACAATACGCATTTACCAAAGAAGAGAAAATTAATGGTTTTATATATTTTATTTTATTTTGTTTTGATTTTTTTTGTGTTCAGCGAGGGAGCAAAAACCTCTTGAAAACTGTATCTTAACATGCGATTCAAGCACGCGTATAATATCTGTTACTGCTTCGTTAATTAGCAAACCGAGGGAAATCTCCCCAAAAAGTAGGTTTGTACGAGCAAAGATATACATACCTTACCTACCTAACACAGCAGCGCGAAAAAGAAAAACTCTCTCACCGCAGCAGGTGGTGTGATGACAACCGTAATGATGATAATGATGATGACGAAGAAGACAGTGCGATTATGATGGTTTAAATAATTTCTCCCCTCGAAATTATTCTTTCGTTTCATATTTTTTTTTCTTATTTCTATTTCAATCTGGGTCAATGGCGAAAGACACACTCACTTTGGATTTTTGACGTTTGTCATTAAAATTCGTTAAAAAGAAGAGAATACAATTACAAAGTTTTGACATTATCTCATTTTTTTTTTATCAACATTTTTGGTATCCGCATATCTTTCACGCATTGGTGCACTTTTTCTTTTCTATTTTTCACTATTAATAATAATAATTGACTCAAAGTTCATTGGCAGACATTTTTTAAGATGTTGCCATTGCAACTTTAAAAGGTATTTGATAAATTTTAGTGCTTAACGAACAATGAAACTTTTACTTTTGTGTCAATTACCGTTAATTATTGTTGATTTTATTTTTTTTTGAAAATGTATAGTATCAGGTTGGTGCTGCGTATTGTTGTTCACATATTTTATAAATCGAGAGTGATGAAAAAAAAAAAAATGTAGCTCAACAAACACCAGTTGAACAGAGAAATTCTTTCTTAGGTAGGTATATGCTCTTGGGAGTTTTATGAGTTTTCACTTTCGGTTTCTTTTTTTTTTGTGGAATTTCTTTTGGTACTTTCATTGTGTATGGCTATGATCATGATCATCAACATCATTGGACAGGATTGTATTTGAAGTATTTCTTAAATTTTATTGATCACTTAGAGACTTATGTACGACTTTTTGTAGATGTTACAGCAACCGTTAAGGTGTTAATGAACTGTTCACAATTTGCTTTTTTTTTGTAAGACTAATGGAAGAAAGTTTCTTCCTTCCACCAGTTTATACAGGTAACATATTTTTGTTATTAGCGTTTTCTTTTCTTTAAGAGAGTCGGGCAAAAAAATACTCGAGTTTTGCAAGAATCAAGTGTTGGATTGCGAACCTACGTCTAAAAATAAGTTGTTGGTCGCGTAGAAAATATATGTACATAAATTCAATATTTTCTAATTTAAACTAATTTTACGAGTGTTTTCTATCAAAATTTATTTATTTATTTGCTCTAGAAATTCATTTAAGGTTTAATTATTCGCGGTTTGCGGCCCATGTACAAAGCACTATTAACATTGTCTGTTACCAAGTTTGAAGTCGGTGCGATCAATTTTGTATTGAATATTGCAGTGCTTTAATGGGAACTTCCACTGCTGTAAGTACTTACGCTAGATTGGTATAAATTCCATTTTTTATCTTTAAACCTTTTTTGTGAGTGATAATACAATGTTTGAGGTTAGTTATTTACGTGATAATGGCAACGCTTGAACGCTTCGCTACAAAGTTTAAAAAATCTCTAAGAGAGTAGAAAAAAGGTGACTTCCCGAAATGTCAAATGCAAACGTCACCCTACAAGCTGATGATAATTATCCGTTATATCGTAAGAAATTAGATTTTTTCCCCGATCGCCTTCCTCGTCGTACTTGTAAAGTTTCATGTTCAGTTTCACATGAAAATTCATGAACAGGAAATGAAACTACAAACATAACAATGTAAATAAATATTTTTGACAGCTACAGCAATTTGCAGCCAGCTGTCAGTTCATTTTCGTGAGGTAAACTCGACGAGTGCTATTTACTTCCGAAAGCTAAATTTAACGAAAATTGGACGAAAAGTAGCAAATCATAATTTTGGGCGAGTTCTATTTCAGATTCGTACGACCACTTATCTAATATTACAAAAAATTATTATAAATTGATTATGTAGCTCTGTTTTAAGGCCGAAACACACACACAAAGAAATGTTCTTTTTCTGAAAAGAAGAGAAATTGCTTTCGGATTTTATTTAAGAATAGAAAGTTTTTGACTGTTTTCTAACTTTATAAAGTATATTATTTTTTTCCTAGTCACGTTGTCATGAAATTCGGATTTTTTTTTAACATACAGTGATACCTACACAAAATTGAGGACTAAAGGGTTTTCCAATAAGAGGTGTTACTTTGAATAGCCCGCTATTTCGGTAGCTGTCACTTTTGAAGCTATCATTTTTTGACATTTGACAAGTAGAAACTACGCCATTAAAATGGAACGATACACGCTTCAACAACGCATTGAAATTATTAAAATTCACTATAAAAATGGTGAAAATTTGGCAGAGACGGTTCGTAAAACTAAAACATTTTTGGGTCGTCGTGAAGCACCTTGTCGGACCGCAATACAGAAATTGGTGGGCAAATTCGAGCTGTTGGGACAAGTTTTTTGATGTGCAGAATAAAACCCGTGCACGTCGCTCAAGAACAACTGAGAATATTGCTGTTGTAGCCCAAAGTGTTGAAGAAAACCCAGGTTTGTCCATTCCTCGTCGTTCTTTGGAATTAGGCATTCCACAAACGTCATTACACCGTATTTTGCATAAAGACTTGGGTCTTGAGGCTTATAAAGTTCAGTTAACACAAGAACTCAAGCCGGCTGATCATCAACAACGTCGTGTCTTTGCTGATTGGGTCCTTGAAATGCATGAAAATGATCCGGAATTTCATCGGAGGCTACGTCAACAAGCAAAACTTTCGCATCTGGGGACCGTGTTATCTCTCGAAGTGGTGATCACAATTGGCCACCGAGATCTTGTGATTTAACACCTTGCGACTTCTTCCTTTGGGGCCACGTGAAAGATAAGGTCTACGCCAACAGCCCAGCGTCGATTCAAGACCTCAAAGATGGAATTCGTGAGGCTATCGAGGACATAGGGCAGCCACTTTGCGATTTGGTTATGGAAAATTTCATGAAAAGGATATGGTCCTGTAAGCGTGGTCGTGGCGGCCATTTGGCTGATGTTGTGTTCCATTATCAACGGCATACCTTCCTCTTTATAATGAAATAAACATCCGATCATTTATCTCAAAAAATGCTATTTTTCTTTGAATATCAAACCTCTTATTGGAAAACCCTTTATAATCAAAGCACGAGTACATTACGTTTGTTCAACGAGGCTGTTCGGAACAGTTTCGAACAGAAAAGTACAACTTTTTGCTGTTCAATGGAGAATTTTCTGTTCTGTTTGCTGCAATGAGTCTATCTGGAATACTTTGGAACAGTTTAGAACAGGATTTTCTGCACTGGCATTTTAGGTAGAACAACTTAGAGTAGATTTGTGAGAAGTGTCAAAATTAGCTCTTGTAATTTTTTTCAATGAAAATAGTTTGTTTTTTTTTTTTTTAATTGGATTTTTGTGAACCTTTTTCTAACTCTTCTAAAAGTGAATTTCCATTCATTCTGATTCTATTTTAATAAAGTTATATTATTTTTAGGACGTGTATTTGTCGATGCATATACATGTTATTTAACGACAACTTAGGTAGCCATATGCTGTTCTAACTTCTTCTGACGTTTTTCACGAATCTGTACTGTTCTGTTTTGTTCTAATCTAACTATTTTGTCATTGAACAAAGCTATATAATGGTTTTCTCCGTGTTGACTTTTCTTTACATCTTCATGCATTTCGAAATTTCTTTCACGATAAAACTGTTCGGTTGTATTAAAGTAAGGTGTGTTTGATTTATTTTCAACTGTCAACTTATATCTTCGTGCAAAGATTGTATGGGAAATTCAATTCAATTCGAAAAGGTGATGACTTAAGTCGTTTTCGTTTGGAATTTGGAACTGTTCCATTTGTAAAAATGTAAAATTTCGAGCAAAAGGAGTTACTCCGAATGTCCACACGAAGACTACAAAAGACAAACGAAAACGTAAAGGTATAGTTATTAATAAAAATATTACAAATGTCCACTATTAAGCTCATCATGCACTGACAAAGTACAAACCATCTTTTCAAATGAATTATTAAAAAAAAAAAACTTAAGTTTGTTTCAATCAATTCATTTCTTTGTGTGAAGCATAAATTCTTCTTCTGCTAATATGTAGTTAGGTATATAGTTATACAAAATCAGCAGCCATCATCACATGGCGACATTCAACGATTTTCTACTTTTTTGTACGGTTGCTTCTTCTTTTGTTTAATTCTACATACAATGCGTCATCTCTGGCAATTTTGCGCAAATTATCCATGCATAAGCTCCCCGCACATCCGAATGCGGATGAGCATGGATCATAATATTTTCTTTTATTTAAATTTTTTTTTGTTAACTATACTATATTATAAAAACATATGTAGGTATAGGTATAGATACATGTACATCCCACCAGATCCCAGCTACTGGAACTTTTTTATTTTATGTAATGCGCTTTTTATTTGTCTTATATTTTTTTTTTCTGCGATTTACTTAAGCCAACCCAAAGGTACGACGATGAAACAATACAAAATTATTCAGTGCTACATGGGGTATATGTTTCTTTTAATTGGGTTTTTGTTTTTTTTTCATAATTTTTTTTTTGTTCTCCATTCTCTGATGAATAATTCATTATACGCCTCTTTGCCCTGCAAAAGTGACAGGGACAGCCAAGACATTTCATTCGGATATATTAGTATGTAGAGATACTTGTGTAATGTGAACAACGAACGAGGAGCCTCGTAGGGAACCTTGATGGTTGCGATGTCGCCGGCGCGATGTAAATCCTTTTCTTTTCTTTTTTTTTTTTATTGCAATATTTTATTAATTTCAAAAGGAAACTAACATCCGTTTTTTTTTTTTTTTTTTTTTTTTGTTGTCGTTGTTCATATTTTATTTAGGTTTCTAGAAGGTGGATATATATCTACCTATTGACGAAGAGTAAGAAACAAAAACATAATTTGTCACTCCAAGATCACTTAAAACTTAAAAGCATCTGTTTTTGTGGATCAATTGCGAAATAATGTCGGCTCTTTAGGGCGACGACATTTGTTATTAATTTTCTTTGAATTCTTTTCTAACAAAATATATTTATCTATACAAAAACCTAATATTTTACGCCCTCATCAAGGTTCCTAACAAAAAAATTAGGGACATTATATTATATAGAGATACCTTTATGTATTATTAAGCAATCATCCCACGAAATGCGGACTTGATCGTGAGGCAACATTTTCCATTTAAAAAAAAAAAAAAGAAAAAGAAAAGACGAATGGTATGGTAACCTGAGTGTGGATAAAAACAAATTTAAATATAAAAAAAAAGAAAAATTTATTTCCGAGAGGCAGTGGGTGAAGCTTAGCTGTTGGTAATTAAAGAAACTGCACGATTTTATTTTTACTTTTACGCTTAAGTGGGTCGTTAATTTTGATAGTTGAAGAAAAATTAGAGAAGGAAAGTGTTTTGAACAATGCAAAAGTGGAACGGGCATAAAGTCTTTGAATTCACGCCTCTTAGAAGATGTTCATGTCATCCAGGGTCGTATATATAATTTATTTTTCGGAATATTTTTGACTCAATATCTATTTACGGAAAATCTCATTTTTCTTTCAAAAACGGCCCCACAATTAAAAAAAAATTGTG
Organism: Leucozona laternaria; assembly: GCA_932273885.2. Lineage (NCBI taxonomy): Eukaryota > Metazoa > Arthropoda > Insecta > Diptera > Syrphidae > Leucozona > Leucozona laternaria. Next base: position 112,161,221 of record OW026368.1, on the reverse strand, counting down.
TGAGTACCGGGACTCACGGTTAATATGTGTAAACATCAATGTGCGCGGATCCAAAACGGACTTGTTTTTGCTTGAAGGGGATCTTAAGATTTTTTTCACTGAACGCACCCATCCTAGTATGCAGATCGTAACGTTGCACACCGTAACGTTGCACGACGTAACGTTGCACACGAACGTTCACGTTTTTTTTCACTCTACCGCCAGCATAGATGTTTACACATCAAAAAGGCGACCTTTCAGTGAAATTTCGTGCACTTCATTTCTGTTGCGAACATTCTAAAACAGTGCCTACGTTCTGTAACTCTCCCATCGGTGAAATCAGTCGAGAAACGATGAAAAATCGTATGAGTTTTGTTCCATTTTTCATCGTTTCTCGACTGATTTTATCGATGCGAGAGTTAGTCCCCTTTTCACACGAGGAAACTTAGTTTCCAGCAACATTCACTTTGTCGAAAAGAAGGACACGACGTAAGTGGGGTGAACAAAATCTCCACGGTCGACAACTGAGGTGTTTTTTTTTGTGACAATCCTTCTCACACTTAAGGTAGTGTGCGTCCAACAGGGCCCGACCAACCATATGTGCAATATATGCAAATGCACAGGGCGCAACATTCTGGGGGCGCATTACCAGGAGCAAGAAAATGTAATCTCATCTTGCGCAAACAAATATGTACTGCCATTTGCATTTAAGTCACAAAACTTATTCAAAGAATCCCAAAATAAGTTATTTCTTGCACACTAACTAACTTCACTTTCATTGTTGGAGAATTTAACTCAAACGTATTGAAATTCTATCTGCTGGGCGATGTGGAAAAGTCTTATGCATGTGTATCAGTGAATGTATGCAAATATAAAAAAGGGGCGCTTCTACAAATCTTGCTCAGGGCGCAAGTTTGGCTGGGGCCGGCCCTGGCGTTCAACCAACAGATTTTATATGGAAACTGCAGAAAATCTCTTACGATTTTATTTCTTCGTGTGAAAGGTACAAGAGATTATAGAAGAAATTAAAAGAAAACGATGAATATTGAAACAAATCGCATGAGTTTTGTTTCATTTTTCATCGTTTCTCGCTTGATTTTATCGACGCGAGAGTTACTTAATATTAAATCGAACAGTTCCCTTAAACCACCAGCTCCTGTTCATCATACTTCAAAATCCACTGACACAATAATTCAAAACAAAACCTCTGTTCATTTACTTTCCAAACCTGCCAGTTTTAGTCCGAAGTTCTGTCAAAGTCCATAAGCAAAAAATTAAATTGGACCAAAAATGGTAAAAATGGGTAGTTTCGGACTAGTACGGGAACACACCTAATAATTATTCAAATAAATCCAACTATACAAAATATGACAGGTAGAATATTGACACATTTGCAATACGACAAATTACCAACGAGGTACAAACATATAAACAAATTATGTAATTACATTTATTTGATGGGAATATGGCAAAAGCAAAAATGCAATTAAACTAATTGCAAAAGCACATTTGTTATATTATATGTCCATGTCTACCATTCGAACAAACAAATTAACAAACAAACACATCTAATACGAGGGCAATTGAATTTTAAATTACAAAACTCTGCACAACTCGCCGGCAAAACGTTCAGCCACAAGTGTTGTGTACTGTACACGTACATACATATGTATATACTCAAATGAAGTGTCAAAGTGAAAAATAATAATTAAATGATGAGAAATTGCTGCAAACAAAAAACTGCTAAAAACATTCACACATCGAATTCTAAAAATTGCACAATTAGCACAATGACCGCGCCAAATGTGCTGGCTGATGCTTGCTGCTGCTGCTGCAGCGTAACACGACCACACCATCACACAGAAGGTACAGTAAAACTACAATATCTATATAAACATTGTGCCTGGGAAAATTTCTAAATGGAAAATTTATTGGAGATACACTTTGTAACTATACTACTACTCCTGGGTGCTGCACCATGGGCAATGTATATGCATGGATGTACTTACGTACATAGAAAAAACAAACAACAACAAAAAAAAAACACGTTGGCCCGCCGCGCGCCGGCCGTAGATGGCGCGCTATTTGTGTTACAGATACAAAATTGATTTATGCAATTAAATTCAACATCTAACCGACCTGAAACATGTTTGGGAGCGCTCTCTGTGCCTGTGCTGTGTGTCTCATGTTATTAGAAACCAACAAAAAATAAAACCAAAAATATTATTTGCTGGTTTTTAAAGATTCTACGGGCATATTACCAGGGCTGTAGGAAGAATTTCATTTCGAAGGGGACTGGGGTGGTCTCATTAAAGACAAATATGTATGAACTCGAACCAGGAGCTTCTAAAAAAAATGGCGTCTCAAAAGCTTTTCTCGACAAATTTTTGTACCAAAGACTGTTTTTAAATGAGAGAGATTTTTAATCTTCGTTTCTCTTTTGATGGTTTCCTTCTAATGACAAATACCTTTTAAACGCTGCGACTTTTTATGAATGTTAATTTTGTGCAAGTGAAGAAACATCATCTCTCTCCACTTGATTAAGCGAAGTTATCTGAGTGGACGACGAATGAAAATAAAACACACTCGAATAATAAGGAAAAGCACAAAGAAGAATGAACGACATCTCTGGAATTTGTTCAACCTCAGCAATTTTGTCAACCCTGTCCACCACAAACGTCCATGATCGACGTCCTTGCTTCAAAATTGCATCGTTTAAAAGCAGTCTAATGGCCGATTTCATAAAGCCCTTTTAACTATTTAACAGGCTTTTAAATATTAAAATGACGTTTGTTCCATACAAAATACGTCATTTAAAAATGTATAAGCCTGTTAAATATTTTTTGAAATCGAACATAAGAAAACTTTGATATTTTTATAAATCAATTCATTTTCTTTAAAAAAATTAAGTTGTTAAAATTGAAGGTTTCAATTTTACGTGGACTTTTATCTCTGGCTGGACATCTTATTCTCATTATGCACTGTCGAGCCCTTCTCTTACTATACGAGCCTGACAAGTGCGTACACACTAAACTAAACTTGAGTGAAAACAGTATAATATTCTATTCACACGCAGCGATTTTCTAGATATTGTACAAACAAATACAGATATTTATAAACATAATTAGTTACTGTCATAACTAGCCTCTCAAAATCCAGTTCCATAGACTTTAAGACTCAAGAAAAACATGTCCAAGTATAGTTAAGTTATACCTGATTCGAGAGTTTATAAAAAAGCTTGTTTGATGAAAAATCCTGTTTTCATCTTGGAAATAATTTTCTTATTTTTTCTCCATTTTGACACTGACAACTCTTTCAACACATAAAAACCATTTTTTATGGGTTAAGTTATGACATCGAGTGTAATGTTAGGAGTCAGAAACACCTTTTTTGGGAGATGTTGCATTTAAAATTCTCGAGATGTAGAATGTAGATCGCCCGACAAAAATTACAAAATCTTCTGCCTATAAATAGATCGTTAGTGATGGTTTCAAGTAGCTTTGAAAAGATTTTTAATTTTAAATTGATAACACTGAACATTGAAGAAGACAAAAAAGATCTTACAATGCCATATACAGAGGTGGATACAGCTTGATCGTATTCAACGCCTTTACGTCTTAAAGATGTGCGTGGGGTTGAGATGGAAATAGCCTCGATTGTAGTACCTACCTATACTCCACTTTGAAGCTCATAAACAATCGTCTGGATCGTCGGATCGGGTGCAGAAAATTCTCTCTCATCGGATGATGCTGAAGGCACTCATTTTCATCGATGAGGGCTCATACAAAATTTTCTTTTTTTTTTTTCCATAAATGGAATTCGAATCACATAAACGCACACTGTATATATGTATGTACGTTTGTGGCGCATATGAATTTAAATATCGTATCTTCAACAGTTTCAATGATCGGTTCTTTTGCCATTGATGTTTTTACAATCGTTTATTACACACCTACCTCTGGAAATAGATGGTTTTAAACAAAAAAAAAAAGAGGTAGGTACTCGAACATATAAAAAAATATCAATAAAGTAAACACAAGAAATTGGTTTAAAGGCGTTTAATAGAGCAATCGAAGGGATCACTCACGGTCGAGATCAATCATCATATTCTGTTCAAGATGGAAAAATTACAAGAATTTATTGTGTTTAAGAACATTTTTATGACGCTTTGATGAAGTTCTTAATCTTTTAAGGTGTTCGAAAGTTACATGTCATAAAAATATATTTTACGATCCTTTAAGTTCATTGCCAGAAATTTTCATGTTTATTTTGTAATAAAAAAAAATATTTCTTTTATGGTTTTCCCTAAAATACAACGAGTAAGTTTTTTTCAGTGTAATAAATATAATGTGAAAATAAAGATTGTTGATTTGATTTCTATAAATAAAATAAACAAAGTTTAAATTTAATAATATTGAGAGAAATCGGTGGAACAATTGTATAATAATTGTTGGCTTCTGATTCTGATAGATTTATGCTTATCATTTTACTGAACTCAACCCAAGAAACTTAACATTTAATAAAAAATATAACACGCGTTTCAGTGGGAATTATGTAAAGCGAAGCTGTGTTTTGGTGAGATTTCTCTACTCAATCAATTAAAATTTTACATATTACACTTTGGACCAGTGGGAAATTTGTTACAACCCATAAGGGAAAAAAAGCCAGTTTTGGGAAATTTGGCAAAAATTTCACATTTACAAACAGGCATAATTTAGACCTATGCCTAGAAGAAATTCACAAAAAAGAGGTTTAAAGCTCGATTATATTTATATTTGCAGCATTTTTAAGAGAAACTTTTACAAAACGTTTTTATTAGAGTCGAAATGAAGTAATTTCACAAATTACATAAAAAGAGTATTCATACAACGAGATAAGTTTACAAATTGTGTAAAAAGATAAGTTTACGCAAAAGTTTACGTGAACGTCCTTTTTATTCATTTGGATAAATGCTGCGTATAATTGAATCAGCTGTTTGTCAAACGTCAAAAATTTATTTGTGCAAAAAAATTATTTCCTGAAAAAATTTACAAAAGTTAAATACATGCCAAAAATAAGCAACAAACAGAAATTAGTTTAATTATATGAACAAATTGCCTTAAATGACTTACTCATTTTAGAACAATTCGGAAAAAAATGATGTTTGTGGATTTACTGTTACATTAATTTTGTATCCTTCTAATTAACTTTTAACAATAAATAAACAGAAAGAAAAAGAGGATGCAATTTTAGAAGATCTAACATTAACAACGTCTAATTCTAAAAGTCAAAATGACGTTTGTAAACGTTTATGCAAAAAAATTTGTATATAATTTTCCGCAGCAAAATCCTTAGATAATTTTATCCAATTTACGTAAACCATTTCCCATACAAAATTTGACAGTTCATTTACCAAAAGAATAAACTTATCCAACAGATAAACTTATCTATTTACGACGTTGCATGAATCCCCTTAAAGTGTTTTCATTTCAAATTTGATAATTTCGTTTGACAGCTCATTTCATTTTGAATTGGATTTGACCGTTAATCAATTGTTTTTTGATGTGTAAACATCTATGCAATTTTAGTTTTTAAGTATTATATAAGGGTTTTTTTTCTTGTAGCTTTTCCCTTGAATCTTTGTCAAAATCTTTAAAATTATATATTCATCTTAGTATTAATAATATTGAAGTTGTAAAGAATTTAATTTTCTATATCTCTTAAATAAACAAACACAAATGTAAGAAATATCAAACTGCAATAAATAAATAAATAAATAAGTCCGTTTTGGATCCGCGCACGTTGATGTTTACACATATTAACCGTGAGTTCCGGCACTTACACAATTTTTTTTTGTTTTCTCTTTCTGTTTTCCATACATCGAGTTTCGACATTTCAATACAAAATCTTTTAAAATGGATTCCAATTGGATAAGGTTTGCACGTAATTTTCAACCAAATTTCGTGCAAAATTGGTTAAAATTACCTCAGCCACAGCGGCCACTTGCCCGAAATCATTTTTAAAACATAATGGCCTAGAAAAAAAATTAAAAAGGGGAATAGTGGTCAGTAATTTTGTAAAATTTTGTCCTTGTTAGATTTTATATGGATGAGTTGCGATTTGTCACCAAAGCAAACATTTAAACAGACTTAAGTATCTTTAAGATAAGAAAAGAAATTAACAAATAATCCAGGAATTCCAATAATAATTTCTTTTCTTTTTTTTTATAAGAATGCGGACGTGGTTTATTGTTTCATGTCATTTTCTACTAAATTAGAAATACCATATAACCAACCACCCGCAAGAACCTGTTCCTTTATCAAAGGCAACAAATTGATCTTTACCATCTGTACAAACTAAACATTTATACGTTAGCCACATCAAATACATATATTCGTTGTTCTCATTTATTCAAATAGATTGAAACACATTAATTAAAAAGCAACAGCTCTCAGAGTTTACATACTGATTGCATTTCTATTTTATGGTATGTGACTGTGTGTCAACTATTTAATGGATATATGTACAAAAAAAAACATAATGAATGTAAAACGTGACTCCTAAGCGAATGATTGGAAAAAAGTCTGTTTTAAAATTGGTAATAGTGATATATTTAAGATAAGCCTTGAGCTTTAGTGATTTGGAGTGTATATATTTTTAATGAATTAATTTTATCTAGCAGACACTTTTATGGTAGGAAATCTTACAATGTTTGATTATTTGGTTCATGAGATATTCTATATGCGATAATGATGTGGAGTGTACATAGTCATATGGTTATAGTTTGTAAAGTGGTCCACTATAGTACAATGCAGATTAGATAAAATTTAGTGTTTGCAGAAAAAAGCCTTATAAGACGACAGCTTTAAGTTGCTAAATTTGACCAGTCTGAAGACGATTGGTCTTACAAATCCAAGGCAAGGTCTCTTAAAGGTCAAGGTCTTAATTAAATCTAGCATTACGATGATGGATAATCCCAAAAAGTCAATAGTTTGCATTTTACCAAGTTTGATCGTAATCATTAGATTCGATCCCAAAAGAAATTGGAAAAAATAAATGAAAATCGTTGTAAGTGAGCCTGGCATTCGAATTTTTCCTCAAACACAAAAATACTCGGATGGAAAAATGTGATGCAAATTTGTCCAACCACATTTTAATTAGGCTCGATGTATATAGATTAAGGCACATCTCTACCCAGACTTTGTGTTAACTTGTGCTATACGACCTAAACAAAAATCCGTGTTTGAAACGGCTCCTAACTTGAAATTTTGTTCGCCTGCAAAAAAGAAGTGAAAATGACATTACATTTAGTTTAGTTTAGTTTATTCAATTTAATCAAATCTCTTACAAATAGACTGTTCAATCTTTTTAATTGCTCGAGTGTAGTAAGTTAAAAGTTTATTTTAAATGAATCTGCCTATGATATTAGAAATTAATTTCAAGAACTATATATATATAAATACCTATTAAATAGAATTATTTATTTTAAATTTATATTTATGAAATCTATCTATTAATATTAATGAAATTAGTTTTCTTTTGTAGCCATATACTTAAACAAGACGGTCTCAAAGTTACGTGTGTCAATAAGTCTCCTGATGCTTTGTGGTAGCGAGTTAAACAATCTAATGGCATGGATGAAAAATTTCATTTCAGTAATACGACATGTAAATCGAGGTTGTATTAATGAAATAGAACGCGGTGTTCTTGCAAAAGACAAGAGGTTATATAAATATAGGGGCTCTTTCATGGTTATAAGCTTGTACATCAGACAAATAAGTGTTCGGTAATTAATGTATGTGTGGATTGAGCATCCCAATATTGTTTTGGAAAATCTACTAACGTGATCACGCCTCTTAAGATTATACACGTATCTTACAATGTTGTTATAAGCAATTACTAATTTACGCTTAGTTTCAACACTTTGATAACAAAAAATCTCGCAACCATAAGTTATTATAGGAACTATTAGTGATTTTACCAGCAATAATTTAGTACCAAGAGGTGTAAAATATTGCGAAAATGAAAGATTCCTAAGAACTCCATATATTTTTCCAATAATTTGTTGAATGTGGTCATCCCATCTTAGAGTTCTGCTAAAATACACACCTAAGTTTTTAACTCTTTCAACATAGTTGATCTGACTATTACCAAGAAGAACTGGAGGGAAATAGCTTAGGTCAAGTTCGTTTTTATAGATAACAATGCAGCTTGATTTCCCTCAAAAGGGATTTATTTTGAGCTCAAATGGGCCTATACTCTGCTGATGAACTACGAGTTGCTTTTTTCTTGACAAGTGGAGGCACTTTTGCTTCTTTCCATAACACAGGAAAAGAAGACGTTGTTATGACAGTGTTGAAAAGATGAGTTAGAAATGGCAATATATAAGGTAAAATGATTTTAATGAAAGTAGGGAATCTCGTAAAAGCTGGTTGGCTTAGTCTTTATTTTCAAAACAGCGCTTAAGACATCACAATCATCAACTCTTGAAAAATAAAAAAATCCATAATCATCATTGGGCTCAAACTGGCTATAATTGCAATGAGCAGATGCACTAGAAGTTACCATCGATGGTATCTTTGTAAAATCACTATTTAATTTATTAGGGTCAACCCTCAACATTCTCAGATACCACAGATTTTATTCGTCCACAACCAAGTTCGCGAATATTCTTCCAGATTTCATTCCCAGGAATTTTGGGGGAAACTCACAATAGGCGAAAAGTGAAATGTCAAATATTCCGGTTGTTCCGATTGAAACTCACAATAAGGCTGAATGTGTACGATCCAAAATGGATTTGGTAATCAATCCAAGTCGTTAATTTGAACACAACTTGGAAATGAACCTGGCAGTCCTCCGATTTTAGCAAAAAAGTTTTAATTAACAAAAATGTTCTTGAAATTGGCAACACTGTTTCCAGTGACAATACATTTGACAGCTGACAGATGATTTGTGCTTGGTATACTTTGCCATATACAGTCAACTCCGCATATTATTTTCAACACAAAAAATGCAGACAAATTGTTGCAATTAAGTGGAGCTTTCATATAAATAAACTTCGGATATAGTTACATGCATCTTTGTTGCATTTAACCAAACTTCGTATAACTGCAACTTTATTTCCCCTTTAAACGATGTGATGTAAAATATATCCACAGATAGAAAAATAAGACATAAATATCCTCGAACAGACAAACAAAACAACTTTTAATAATTTTGACAGTTGAAAGGATTGGAACGATGAGAATGGAATGAAACTTAAAATAACATTTTTTTAGATGTGTTCAAACTTCAAAAATTTATGGATGCGTTCAGTGTTCCAATTAAACGGAGCTGTTTCAAAACAAAATAATTATTTGAGGGAAAGAAAAATGTTTCAATTAAAGGGAGTTTTCAAATAGACGGATTGCAGTTATCCGTACTAATTTGTGTGAAAAAGCCATGAAAAAAAACGGTGATAAATTTATTGTAGCATATAACCGAAAGTTTCATTTAAACGGAGTGCATATAGGCGGAATCGACTGTATAGATTTACGCCGGAACCACTCTTGAAAACTGTAACTGGCGATATACGGCCCCAGCTTCTTGATAATTTGACTTCCAGACTGATTCGAGCAAGCCACGTCGGCGTCGCCGTCGTCGACGTCGTCGCCATCATTTTTAAACAGTAATGGTAGAAAATTATTTTTTCAATAAGGTTTATACCATGGTTCATAACATTTTTAAGTTGTATACCTCTGCTCTAACTAAAAACCCCCATAACTTGGTGGTTTGAACGGCAACTTGGCGTCGTCGGTCTTAAGATTCATATTTTTGAGGCCCAACTGCCTAAAATTATTTGATGATTCAGAAATATTTAGGCATACGCTTAGTATGTTAGTTAAATATTTTTTTAAGTATTATTAATAAAGATAAGGGAGAGGAAACATGAGAGCTGATAAAAAGTGAGCAAAGGGGAACAAACAAAAAAAAAACATCATAAATGATTTTATTATTTTTATTCTTCTCTGCTAAATTTCAGTTTTTGCGATGTATGAAACCGGAAATCCAACCACAAATTTATCCAGTTATCACATCTTGACATAAATAAATGCTGAAAATATTTTGTCAAATTTTTACCGCGTTTTAATATGGCAAAGATATTTTTAACTTCATCCGTTAACTGATAAACTGTTTCGTTTTTTTCTTCTTTAATTTAATATTTTAAACCACATGTCAGATTAAGAAAATATTTATAAAAAAAAAAAAAAACGTATCAACGTTTTTGTAATGTTACAATTTTCAAGATAAGCTTTTTGCCAAATCTGAAGCAGTTTTATAAAAAATGTATTCAATTTTGCCTTCACAAAATACCTACGCACGCCATTATATACTTAACCGATCCTGATTTCAAAAGAGTTTAAAGCTTAATCTTTAGAAACAGAAATACGTTGATTTTTTTGGGAATTTATATATTTTTCATGTTTAGCTATCTTCCGACTGGTACTTGGCGATGCGATGTAGTTACGTTCCAAACATTATTTATCGTTGATGAAATTTGTCACCAAAAAAACAAAAACATTCCAAAACAAATGAGGGCTCTTATCAAAGTCACAGAATCGGTAGGAAACTCATGCAGAAACAACAACTACATATGTGATGGAATTTGGACATTAGTCATAAGTTCCTTTAAATAGACAATCACATCCTCACGCATAAATTGTAAGTTTTATTGTATGGGTCTCTTCCTCTTGTCTCATTAATTGAATATTTTTCTTTTATATTTTCTACTCAAATACTACTTCTTATATGGTATCTGCTATTACCTCTTATCAGAAAAGTTCTTCTATGACGTCATATTTTTGTAATTCTTACCAAACCATAAATGTTGCTGCACGGTCAGAGTTCCTTCTTATACACCACAACATGTATAGACTATATAGTCTAAAGATAACAGTTTATAAACAATATTATACGTAAAATGTTTCATAGAATGTTTGTGCGTTTTTGTGTTGTTGTGTTTTATATTGTTCCCTCAAAGGATAGACTGACTGACGTGCCTTTGTTACAAATTTTCGTTTGCTTTTTTTTTTTTCTTTGATTATGAAAAAAGGGGGAAAAGAAGTGTACGTGTACATCTCACCAGCCAGCAGCGTTATATCTAGGAACAAACAAAGGGTGTGTTATGACAAAGATAAGATATCCTAAAGAGATGCCTCACGTTTTCTGGTGTTTGGGCCGGTTGTCGATTCTCACTGTCTTATCAGTCAGGTACGATCACACTTTGTATTTTTGTTTTCTAATTTTTTGTTGTTTTGTTTTGTTTTTGGAGGTACGAAATATTGCAGCCATAATGATCTTGATTAATTGGCAGAGTTGAAGGCTTCGCCCCCCCCCTAAGAAGTTGACATATTAAAGTAAATATTATACCCAGACTTTGTAATAAAATATACAATGGCTCTAAGGAAGTTATATAGGAACAAATTTTCTTTTAATGAGGAGTTAGGGTTAGTTAAGATTTCGATTTAAGATAAGAATTATGTATGTTGACGATGAATTATGTGACTTGAGAGATATAAAGATACACAAAATTCAAAACAAAAGAGACCGACAAAATAAGCTTTGAATCTTTGTAAATAAAAGCAAAACAATGTCAGAGGGGATTGGAAAATCAAGAAGTCAGTCTTAACTCTAAAAAGTAAATAATGTCGGGTGCTGATGGGATGAAATGTGATAGTTGGAGAGATCAGTGCTTTCTTGATGTAGATTTTAGCCTTTTGATAAATACCCAGGCCCTTTATTCTAGTAATAAAAGTGTTATTCCTCTTTTATTTTTTATTTTATAACAAAATGGCTTTCCCCAGAAAAAATTAGTCAGGAAAAAGAGATCTGGAATGCATATAGGAAAAAATGCAGGAATTTTAAAACGAATTTGAACCGGAAATTGCTTCAGATCGCTTTGGAAAATAGACTAGAAAAAAGGATGTCTTAATTTTGGCGGAAAAAATATATTATATGTATATATAATATCATATACCTACTCTGGAGTACCTACTGGCAGTGCGAGGACGACGGGTTGGAGCGGCAGAGACAGCGATCTTTCCTAGTTCCTATTGCCCAAAATTTTAAGTGATAAGTATGTGCCTATGTAAATGTCATAGTTCTGAACAATTGTCAAAAGAAATAAAATGTCAAACCGAGAATGTTTCTTTTGGGTTATTTGACATGACAATTGTCGAAAGGAATAAAAAGTCAAATCGACCATATATGTTTTGGGTGATTTGACATGTGCCAAAAATTAAAATTAATGTATGTATGTTCGATGTTAGTACGTGGCGCACTGGGTCGGTCTGAACTCGCTCTGAGATGTTTTATGTAGCACTTTTTTCCCCCTGCGTTGTTTGAACTGTGTTCGGGGCTAAATCGGAATGCACTCTCAAGAAACCCAGCTGTCAAAATTCAAATCAGCTGGCAATTTGGAAAGAAAGGTAAAATTTTCAACAAAAGAATCGATTTTGTTCCGATTCTTTTCTGTCAAAACAAATCTTGCATTTTGTATTGTAAATATTTGACATTTCTAATATACGTCAAATTGAAAGTCGCGGAATTTGGGAAGACAAATTTGTTTTTTTTTTTCTACATAATTTAACAAAGTATTCAACAATATTTTCAGTCACTATAGCTATACAAATAATTTATGCCAGCTGTCAAGTGACACCCACACAATCACAGAAAATTTTGAATTGATTTTTGTACGAATTCCTTTCAATTGTGAAACAAATCGATTCGGGAAAGAAAAAAAATCAATTTCTATGCTGAAAGGAATTCGACATTATGTTGGATTTACACGACTGACAAATTGGCAGTATACTGCCGGTTAACTGTCAAAAAACTGGCAGAAGAATGGAAAAATTTATTCTTTTGGCAGTTTATTGACAAGAAACTGCCAATTTGTCAGTCGTGTAAATCCAGCATTAGATTGTAAATTAATGCACGCTGATTATGTTATTCCCAATACTGGATTCGCAGTCCTGTGTTCTCTTTTTTTTCTATGGCAATTGAGTTAAGAGGAACAAGAGTAAGTACTGCATTGCGAATTCCATAATCGGGATGATGTTTTCTTGGTTGATAATTCTGTATTTTATTTGATTAAAATAATTATAGAAAAAATGCCAAACTATACACTTGTTGTGGGAAAAATGACATCTGTTGAAGTCGAGTGCTCATCATCAGCTAAAGAAACTTCTAACACTAAGCAGTTCTTATTTTTTTTTTTAAATGTGAATGACATTCGCCATGTCCCCCTAGGACAGACAACATCGAACAAGCCTAATGATTCAAATGATAATGCATAAAAGCCAGTTCAAGTTTCTGAGATGTCAGAGATTTTTTATCGTCAATTCGACTGAGCAGGATGACTGGATGAGACACCTTAGCAAGATTTCTCTCCACGAGAATCCAAAAGATCTCTCCATATTTTTTTTTTTATTAATTGATGAATTCTGGGGAAAAAAAAAGTTGAGCGATCGTATCCCATAAAATTGCAGTCCAAGTTTTTTCACAGCAAAAGTGAGGAATTTCGCTGAGGAGCTCCGTTCAGGTTTCAAAGTTGGCTGAAATCTCTTAGATCTCAGAAACCTGGACCCATGTGCTGTAACTATCGCATCCATAAACAAGGTCTATAACGTTTTTTTGTTTTAATTTTCTTCGTTTCTCGACTTATTTTATTGATGCGAGAGTAAAAGAAAAAGTGTGCTGAATTGGCTGAATACGCGTGTCTTTAAAAATAAGTTGGTGACTACTTTTAATACTTGAAACTCTTTTTAGGGTTTTTTCTGTCAAATTAAAAAAAAAAAAAAAACTGGTTAACGCTAGCTAGGGACCGATCTAGCTAGAGAGGCTTATTGTTTGGGTCACAAGTAGTAATGGGTGATTTTTTAAGAGGTTTAGAACGGGCTTGTCCCTATAGACATTAGCCTTGACATACCCCCACAAAAAATAACCTAATGGTGTCAAATCGCACGATCTAGGCGGCCAATTGACCGGCCCGAAACGTGAAATTAACTGTTCACCAAACTCGCCTCGCAATTGCGCCATTGTTTCGCGTGCTGTGTGGCATGTGGCACCGTCTTGTTCAAACCACATATCATGCAAGTCAAGAACTTCCATTTCGGGCAAAAAAAAGTTTGTTATCATCGCTCGGTAGCGTTCACCATTGACAGTAACGCTGCGATTCGCATCATCTTGGAGAAATAGGCCCAATAATGCCGCCGGCCCATAAACCGCACCAAACAGTGGCTTTTTCGGGATGCATTGGTAGCTGTTGCAATGCTTCTGGCTGATCTTCACTCCAAATGCGGCAATTTTGCTTATTTACGTACCCATTCAACCAAAAATGAGCCTCATCGCTGAACACAAGCAGCGCGCGATGAACATTTCGAACCGAGCACGAATTTTGATAGTAAAATTCAATAATTTGCAAGCGTTGTTCATTTGTAAGACGATCCATGGTTAAATTGCAAACCAAACTGAAGCTGTTTGACAGTGACACAAGGTACTAAACACACGTCAGCTGTCAAAACCAGTGTTGCCAAAACCAAACCAGCTAAAAAATCACCCGCTATAAACGGATTAAAAATATACTGTCTCTAAGGTTTAAAAACTACCCGATTAACGAAAAATCGTTCTAACTTCTAACTTCTACAACCCCTTCTTGCCTACCACCAATTAATACGACTTGCTTTAGACACTTACCTCATTTCTATTGTTGTTGTTATTATTATTGTTATTCCCAATCGAAGACCGCGACCCGGGTAGATCGCGCCACCTTAGTACCCCCATTACGGCCTGACGAACCCACCGCCGTTCAGCGCCTTCGCTAATAAATGCCACCGTTGGCTTATTTTAGTCGTTTAAGACGTTAACTTTTTTTTTAATGAATCCAGAGTGGTGATTTTATTTTTGTTTTAAATTTTTTTTTGTTTTAGTATTCAATTCGTTTGATTCTAATGGACAAGGGAACAGAAGGGTACCTAATGTTTTCTTATTTTTCCACGAGAATCACTTTTTTTTTGCACTCACACAAAAAAAACAAAACACATTCGATTATGTGTGTCAGTGTGGGCGGTTAAATCACGACTCACGACACAAAAGATAAAATTCGTTTGCAAAATCTGAATTTGCACTTCACTACATCAAATATACTTGCGATACTTGGATAAGTTGGCACAGGCAGAGGTAGAGAGTTCAGTTCTTAGCTATAAGTCCAGCACACGTACTATTTTTTCTGGATCCTCATCGACGTGAGTGAGCAATCCACTAACTCTTCGTGGCTGGTTCGAAACGGGTTCGCCGTTTTGTTCCACAACAAAACACAAAAAAAAAAACAAAAATGAAATTCGTCGTGTCGTTTTTGTTGTTGTCGTGGACTTCTTCGACTATCGACTTCGATGACGCGTATTCGTTTCGTATTCGTATCCACGAAAATAAGAAAAGTTGCAACAAAAATCCATTCAAACCTTAAATAACAAGTTTTGCCAGTTCTGCTGCTGCCAATTCGTTTTATTGCACTGTCAAAGCAGGGCAAGTGTTTCGTGGTTCGTTTTTAATTTTTTTTTTTATCTTAAACTTATAATTTTTTTTTTTCAATTCTTTTGTTGTTCACAAGAATTTTTCTTTTGGAAACATTTTTTGCACTTTGAGAATTTTTTGATGCACTTTTTTCCAGTTGAAAAGTCTCAAATTCACGGAAACTGAATTTTAAATTTAACTTCAACCCGCGAACCGGTGGCGTAAAAAAAGACACAAATTGGTAGAAATCTATAAATTTAACAAGAAAACCCCAAAGCTGGAGGCAGTGGCAGTGAGTGTTTTTTTTTTCTTTTATTTATTTATTTTTCTTTTAATATTGGGGCCGAACGTTAGAAGCGAAAACTGGTATCGTTGTGCTTACGAGACAACTTCTTTCTAGCGAATGCGAATCGAAGACGAGAAAACAGAAAGAAAACCAACGAAGACCGAACGAAAACGAGCAACTTTGACATGGAGAGGAGTTCTGCAAGCAACACAAATACAATAACAACAAAAATGCAACGATTTGGTTGAGTTGGTGTGTGAATGTATAAATAAAACTGAGAGAAATCAACAAAAACAAACCATTTCGAGAGAGTAAATGAGAGAATTGTAGGAAATGTCAAATACTTCTGCAAAAGACTTTGCAGTAGAATTAACGTAACGTAAATGTTAAGTAGTAAAATGAACAGGGTTGCTGTCTGGAATAGAATGTAGTGTGTGAATATTGTACTGACTTTAGCCATTTTCCTTTGGAGGTGGCGAAGTACTTGCAAGTACTTTGCTAGCCATTTTGAATGGAACGCAAAAAATTTATTTTCCTACAAACCTCATCTACTCGCGATGAAAGCATGAGTAGATGAAGGTACTAGATTTTAGTTTTCATAATTTGAAGTTTGAAGCAGTTTTTTTAAGACTTATTGTAGGCGATTTTGAAATAAATGAATTTGAATTTATGTTAATGTTATATGACTTTTGCTGGGTTCGCGTCAGAATGATAGTGATTTTTTATTTTTTAAAGCACGTTTGAAGTATCATACTGGTTCTCGGAAAATAAAAATAAAATTGAACTGGAATATCGGAAATTTCACCAGATGGCTTTTGAAAAAACACAAGAAAATAAAATAGAAAAATTAAACCAGATTTAATTCATAATTTCCAGCTGAATTTCGGCAAAAACACAAATGTGGCCCATTCTCAACTGTCTCTGAAGTTTCAGATTTAGAAGTTGAATTTTTTAAATAAAATTTCTTTTTTTCTGTCAATTCAATTAGAATACTTTTACTAGCTCTCCTTTAAAAAGGGTTGTGCAGTACGCAATAACTTTGTGTTTTTCAAAATTCTAATAAAGTGTTACACCAAATAAAATTTAAAGCGTAATGCTGGACTTATGTACATGACTGACGAATTAGCAGTATTTCTGTCTATTAATGATCGAATCGTGTAAACCGGCCATGGTATTTGTCAGAAAAATGTGCAAGTGACGTTTTAATTTTACCATTATACTGATATCATGTAAATACGTGCTGACACCATTTAACAAATAATGACAGCTCATTATGAAAAATTATGCTGGATTTACACAACTGACAAATTGGCAATTTTTGTCAGTATACTGCCAAAAGAATGAATGTTTCCATTGTTCTGTCAGTTTTTTGACAGTTAACTGCCAGAATACTGCCAATTTGTCAGTCGTGTAGATCCAGCATTAATCTGCTCATTTTTGCCATTATAATGCCGGAGAATCAGAGCGCTATTCTTTAGCTTCGTCTACATGATGAATATCATTAAGTCACTGTCTTTATCCATTTTTTGCCAGTTTACTGTCAAAAATACTGCCAATCTGTCAGTCGTGTAAATCCAGCATAATTACCTGATTTTAAATCAGAACAAGCTGTTCCGAATTTTATTCGCACGTTTTTTTATGAAACCTCAGACCTCAGAAGTTTTATCCAAAAAAACCGAAACAAGTATGTATATCTACAAACATGTTTTTACTTTTTGAACTAACTGCAGTAGAATACGAGTATACAAGTGTTTTCATTTCTTCTGCTTACCTATTAACTTTAGAAACAAAACAAATAATTTATCCCTCATCGTCATCAAAAAGAGAATTTCTAGCATAGATGACAAACGCACTTCTGCTTATTAACTTTAGTTCCAAAAACCCCAATTTGCCCCTCATCGTCATCATATAAATAGAATATCTACCATATAGGACGACAAACGAACTTAACAAAAGCTATGTATGTATATGTACGTAATGACTTATGACAGCTAGAAACGGAACTATAAAGCTTGTGTATATCAGAATATAATTTGGTTTCGACTTTCCATAATGAAAGAGAATTATAAATGGAAACTTCCCAAATTGACACAAAATATGAATTTAATTTTTCTTTTCCTGCCAACGCAACACTCTATATCATTTTTCATAATGTCAAGGTTGATGTTTTATAAAAGAGTTTATATCTGTTGGATTTTTGACATTCTTCACAAAACATGTAGATTCAAGGAGGAAAATTTGATTTTATTTTTATAGTTATTTTTTTTTAATTGGAATTGTGAGGTTTTATCGACTTAATAAAATGTCCAAAGTGTTTTTGGAAAAAAAAAAATTTAAATTTGTTTCTAATAGTGGATAAGTTTTTGAAAAAGTTAATAAAATCTGCTCTGATAACAGTGTTTTTGCCTGGAAGATTTTTTGAGAAAAGTTATGTCTTCACTAACTTTTGAGTCGTTCGGCCTCAATACATAGACTTAAAAGAACTTTCAAGAAATACTCAGGTAAAATTTTTGATTGAACAGTTTTTCTTTCCATAAGAAGCCTCCAAAAGAATCAACTATTTTTATTTTCAAATGGCTAATTTCTCGATATAAATAATTTTGGCCATAAGTTTTTTTTTCTGAAAGCGGTTATAATAGTTTTGCGACACTTCTCACAATTTGTGCTATCCTATTCTGTTCTTATTTGAAACTTTCTTCTTCATTAGATCTGTTTAGTATCTCGAAAATTCTAACAGTTTTCACAGTTTACTGTCAAACTAAATTTGTTAGTCCACTTTCACACGAGGAAACTGAGTTTCCAGCAACATTCACTTTGTAGGAAAGAAGGGCACGACGTAACGGGTGCACAAAATTTCCCCGGTCAACAATTGAGGAGATTTTTTTGACATTCCATCTAACACTAAAGGTAGTATGCGTTCAACCAACAGATTTTATATGGAAGCTACAGAAAACCTCTTACGATTTTGTTTTTTCGTGTGAAAGTTACAAGAGATTTTAGAAGAAATTAAAAGAAAACGTCAGAAAAATCTCCAGCAACTTATTTCTTCGTGTGAAAGGGGACTTTAAATTTTTAAGAATCTTCAAGTAATGCTGCATTTACACCACAGACAAATTGGCATTTTTCTGTCACTATACTGCCAAAAGAGTTAGTTTTTTTCATTGTTCTGTCATTTTTTCACAGTTAAATGCCAGAATACTGCCAAGTTGTCAGTCGTGTAAATGCAACAAAAGTAAGCAGACCTATTAAACAAAGCTAGTCACCCCGATTAAAGGGGAATTCACATTTAACACGTTAATAGAGCAGTTCACAATCAATGACATGTTCATCAACACTTGTCGGTTTGTCTCTATGAGATGTAGATGTGTAGATGTGAACTCCAGTCGAACAAGCAATGATTTCAATTTTACATCTTTTTTCTATTTTGTATGAGAGATAAGAAGAAAATGTTTTGGAATCGAAGTAAATAACAAAAAGAGAGTGGAAAAAATCACTAGAAGTGCAAATAATGTAATTCGCACCTTGCTTATAATGTCGACAAAACAGTCGTTGAATATGAACGCTAGCAAAACGACTTGGGTGTGGCGACACACGCCAGCATCGTTGAATGTGAACCCCGCTTATGAATTGAACAGCGGAAGGAGTCAGGCTCAATTTTGACAGTTTTACTATTAGCGAAATGTCAAAATTGAAATGTTTGTAATTAATATGATGAGAATAGGGAATAAATAGAAAAACCAATACCGAAGGAAATTTATTTTTCATAAAACAAACTATTTCTTTAAATAATTTTTTCCAAGTATTTCCCAGAATTTTCTAAAACATAAATTATACATATCTACATATATTGTTCGTTTTTATAATCTGAAGTGGTACCCATATGGCTTTCGTTCTACCCTGGGAATAATAAAGTGCAGCCTTAAAAGCTGTTTGTGAACTGTTATTTTCCATTAACGAAAGGGTAGATATATAAACTGCAAAGATGGAAAGAACAATTTAACCTAGCCTTTCATTTGTCATTATGTATTTTTAATACAAAATCATGAATTTTAAACGCGTAAGTTAATTATCTATACTAATTCAAGTTTACAATTAAAAGAGAAATTTCCTACTGGTACTTATCTATCCATAATTAAATACTATGTATTTGCTCTGAGACCACGCACAGATAATAATATTCAAATCTACGATAGACTTGGATAATAAAAAAAATATGCTAAGAGAAAGAGCCACCTGATAAAGAAAAAAAAGCGAATCAACGCGAAACAATGAAATTCAATGAAACCAAAACCACCGCACCGCATATCCATATGTATGTAGGTAGGTGAGATTTTTAATATGATGTGCTGTGCTAGTGGCTGGAACGATGCACCTCATGAATATTCATTTGCTAGTGTCCTGGATTCGTTGGAATGTTGTGAAAATTGCCTTTAACGAGACACATCCTCCTCTGTTAACTTTATTTCAATGCTAGACAAGGAGGCTATAAGCCACAAGGGATTTATGAGTCATACTTCTTCTATAGGTATGTTGTACCTATGTATATGTATATAGAAGCTCCCGAGCACCTAGTAACAAGCAATCTAAAGCAGCAGATATCTAACAAGGAGCAGCAGTAGCAGCAACAAGGTATACCTACCAGCTACAAGGATATCATAATTCAAGTTGTTTCGTGTGAACTAAACGACTCGTCGTCATTTTCGTAGCACGGCATTCAGGGCAGTGAACCAAGGGATATAACTTTTGTAGGAACTACACCATCCGCACACCAGCTGATGATGGAGCGGAAAGGAAGTATAAACCATCGCAAGGATAGTTGTAAAAAAGGATACCCACAACAATATCAACAACAACAATGAAAAAATCAACTTTTCCTTCGTAGATGATTTCCTATTTCTATGCATGTTCATTACAAAATAAAAAAAAAAAAATGAACAAGAAACCTCGACACACAACACAAAGTCAGCCAGCAGTCGACAGCAAGCAATAACATAGAGGCAAAGGTGCAGCAGCAGGAGCAGGAAACAAATTATTCCCGAGCAAAGGAGCTACTGTGGCCTAGGTAATGGCACATAAATTTATAACTTTGCTCCTCTTCAACGACTCGAAATGAATACTTTCCAAGCAGCAGGAAATCAACGAAGGAGGAGTCTACTATTTATATATAATAGTGCAACAGAAAAAACTCGTTTACAAAAGGAGGCCATATTTCAAGACAGTCGGGTCAGGTGGGTGGGTGGTTGGATGGCTGGGCGCTGTAACTCTCAAGGACTCTTCTGTCTTCAAAAACAAATATAAACCTTTTTTTTACTGTTTTTTTCTGCTTCCCCGATTTGTGTTAATACATTTTTAAATATTGACTTTGGGATTTTTTTTCTTTTCTCTTTGGAGAGTTAAGAAAACAGAACCCTGGTTAAGCAATTAGTTGGAACTGTATTTTGAAAGCTTTTGTTTAATTAGCAGCAATAACACGTTTCTAAGGTCTACAGCCATAAGGATAATAAAAGATTTTAGCTTCATGGGTAAAAATGTATAAAAATATGCTCGTTATCATACAATGGTGCAGTAAAAGTCCCGCGCAAATGTGCTGCTCGAATGCGAAAAGGGAATTCTAATTAGCAAGAGAAGGAATTTCCTACTCACCTAAACCTAACCCCCCCTTTGCACGTAGACAGGAAGCAATTTAAAAAATTGTCTGAATTTGAATGCTAAAATGCATGCAGCATGCACCAAAGCACTGCATCCACACCGAACCACACCGCATTCCACGTCCACACATTGGTATGGATTAGTTCCATTGTTTTCTCAAAAGCCGCACATTAGTTACTGAACAATCGTATCTCGTCTGAGCCATCATTCTAAGTGGAAGAGTTGCGATGTGGCAATTGTTTTTTTTCGTTTGTTCGCGAAGAAATAAAACTCAACCATTTTCCGGTTGCTTTAATCATCTCCACCTCTGTGTCATTATCATCATCATCACCCAAATGACGAGGTGTACACAAAAAGGCATTCAACACCACACCACACACCCACCGCCTGCCATTCTAAAAAAAAGCTGCTTCAAAATCTCACATCTACCTAAGTGGAATGGCCGTGAAAGAAGTATATTTTAACTACTCCCCTAAAATGAGAGAAAAAAACAAAAGACGAAGGCTGCAATTCTTTTTTGTTTAATCTTTTTTTTTGAAGAAAAAAAAAAATAAAACGCGTCTGAAATGTTTCCATCAAATTAGTAAGAATATTAGCAATGCCGAAATAAATTAACAAAATGTGTACCTACCTTTACCATTTCATGTTGAACCTAAGCTAAAATGAAAAATTAAAAAGGTACTAATCGTAGAATTAATAAAGTAACCGAGTGGGTCGCACGTACTTAGTCGCAAGTAAGATTTTTCGAACGCTTAATAAGGACAGTTTTATTCTGTCAACTGTCAAAATTTCACGTTATTTGGATGTAGAATTATCAGTCAGATAAGCAACACTGTTTCTTTTTTTTTTTCATTGGTCTTAAAGAGTATGTTTAAAATGTATTTTAATGCTCTCTCCAAGATTAAAAACAAATTAATTAAGTTTAAAAAAAAAAACTCAAATACAAGATATCGAACATCATGTGTTTTTTTCTATTTAATTGAAATGCTACCAAAGGGTGTAAACGCATCTGACAACTATTTATAACACTTCAATCATTGACTTATTATATATGGACTGCCAGGAGCCAACTTCACGTTGACGCCACTTTAAGCTATGCGTTTCAAGCGCCGAGTTCAGTCCTATCGGAAAATACAGATACTACTGTTTGACATTTGTATCGAGGATTTTTTTGAAGGATTTTTTTCCACCTGCTTTCATTTTTCATTGGGTACGTTCATTGAACTCAAATTTTACAAAGGAAACTAGTTATTTTTTGAGATGTCTTTAATACCAAAATTGAAACTTTACTTCCAACCTTAACCTTCCGTCGATAGTGCAGATAGTATTTATAATTTTTATCTGAAAAACACCTCACACAAATGAATTCCGAATTGTATAATTATAATTTCTTCAATACATGCATTCTGTCTTTCCGACATCCTTCACGTTGTGTGACGCTGAACGTGACTGAGATTTTTCACTTCTTGTCTAGGAGCAAATAAAATTTTCTTTCACTTAAATCGATAACCATTACCGCTGTTTGTTGACTTCATTGGTTGCTATTGTTAATTAGTTTCGCAATAGCCATGTTCCATTGGGCCTTGCAAAGTACTTTTTAGTACTTCCCAGTAGATGATGAATGGAATGCTTTCATTTTGCGAAAAGTAAAATCTAATCTCAATATCAATTTAATTTCGGTTTTGTTTTCTTATTTTACTTTAAAATGTGAAAAATGTCAACAACAATAATCTATTACGTAATTTCTGTTGATTGGTGATGTCTTTTTTTTGTTTGGAAACATTCTGTTACTAGATTAATGAACTACTTTGAACTACTTCGACCACAGAGTAGAAGTAGTTGACTGCAGCCAGAAGTACTTGGCAGTAGATACTGGAGCCCAAAGGAACACACCTAATGATTCAACTTTGTTTTCATACTTTTTTTAATTAATAACAACAAACTATGGCTAAGGCAACAGCCATGTTGGTTCTGTTTTGTGCCACCACGATTTGTGGAGCGACGCCGTTCCTGATAAATCGTCACTTTAAAGGCAAGGCAACAATGCGAATGCACGATCGGCAACAGTAGTCAAGTGTTTGTTGTATTTTGGAGGCGGTGTGTTGCTGTGCACCACCTTTTTGCATCTGCTGCCCGAAGTCCCGGAGACGGTCTACAAGAATGTGGAACGTTTCCGACTATGACATTCCCTTTTGTTGAGCTTCTTATGTACGGGGGATTTTTTTTGATGTTCCTAATAGAGAAGCTTATACACACTTACATCCATAGAAACAGGGACATTTTAGACGAGGAAACGGCAGCATTCGAGCGGGGTCATAGCATTCGCCATAGTCATATAATGCGCAATATTAACAAATGCCAGGAAGATAACGCCACCCAGATGCCGGGTTCGGATCATCCAAGGACAAATGGCAATGGTGGTGGTCGTATTAATAATGAGACTATAAAGTCCTTATCACCACGAGATTTATATTCCAGTGATATGGAAAATCAAAAGTATCAACACAACGATAACCAGAGGACACATCAATCTATATGTCCTACAGCACCGCCAGCGACAGATACTGAAGCAAATACTCAAAATCATCCCCCCAGTCATCATTCCCATCATCACAGCCATAATCATCACTATCATCAGCATCACAGCCACCTACCGCTTAAAGCCAATGAGGGTGAGTATGCTATCATAGCATCTTCCTTGCGTGGCCTTCCGATTGTCCTGGCGCTCTCGGTTCACGAACTCTTCGAAGGTCTGGCTATCGGTCTTGAAGGCTCTGCGAGCAATGTTTGGTTTATGTTTGCCGCTGTCTCAGCCCATAAACTAGTGCTGGCATTTTGTGTGGGTGTGGAATTGATTGTTGCCCGTACCAGAACTTATCTTTCTGTACTCTTTGTCTTCACGTTTGCCGTAGTAAGTTCGATTGGAATTGGCATTGGGATGCTAGTAAGCAGTCACAACACAACTGCGTCCAGCATTCCTTCGGCTATTTTGCAAGGATAAGCCTGCGGCACACTGCTCTATGAAGTGTTTTTCGAGATTTTGTCAAAAGATCGATCCGGATTGTTGGCTTATTTAGCACTTATTGTTGGATTTGGTTTGATGTTCGGACTGCTACAACTTTTTTCTGGTCATCAACACAGCCATGGCGGATGTTCGCATTCTGAGGAGTCTCATTCTCATCGGCACGATAGTGACAAACATTTGCCATCAGCAGATGCACAATAAAGCCAGAGTTTAGAGAAAAAATTGCAAATACTAATAAATAAACATCATCGAAAAGAATTCTGAAACTGAATTGCAAAATAAAAACAAACAATAAATGTCAAACCAGTGCTAAGGGTTATTTGAAAAAAAAAATCCCTTAACCAAATCCGAAAATTTCCTTTTTTTTACAAACAACTTCTCTCCTTATTTTCAAAACTGTTAATTCATACAAATTTAAGTCATGTCGAAGTTCATAAAATAAAATTAGCAGAAACTGGCAGATTTGAAAAGTAAATGAGTAGAGGTAGTATTTTGCTTTACACTTTTTGCTAAGAATATTGAATATATTTAGTAGGCGTGTTTTTTGCAAGTCCATATGGATTTGTCGAAAAAACGACATCGGGACTTCTTACTTACAGTACGTAAGTCCCGATAATTATCCCATATAGATTTAAGTTGTTGTTGTATTTACGTGTAAAACAATTAGTTCCGATGTTGTTTTTCGACAAATCCACATGGACTTGCAAAAAAAAAACGCCTAGTAGTTTTAAGTACACAGTTTAAGCGCGTTTTTATACAATTTCGGTTAAGATAAATTTTACTGATAAACTAAAAGTAAGGTTCGTTCCTTTACTCCAAATTTTTGGGCATTTTTGTACAATTTTATTGTTTTTTTATGAACTTTGACAGAACTTTGGACTGAAATGCACAAAAATCAGAATTTTAAAATAAAGGAATGAACCTATGAATAAGAACGAACGTTTTCAAGAAAAATAAGATATCTAAAAAGCTGCTCGGAAGTTGCCTAGTGGGCGAGTCGTGAGTATTAGATTTTTGACTTTATATTTATAATTATTTCGAAATAGTTGGAAAATACTTTATTTGATGTATAAAAAAAATATTGCAATATTGCAGGTTTAGACAATAGATTCCATTGTCTTAAGGTAGGTAAAAAGTTAGAAAACTTCAGACATTAAAAATGTTTTTTATAACTTGGACGGCCGTCTAAAGTAAGACGGCGGCGTTTATAAATACGATTGTGCGAATTTTTCCTTGAAATAATGTTTTAAAACTATCTTCCTTCACTACATCTCTTGAAATGGAGAAAATAAATTTCATTGAAAATGGAGAAAATAAATTTCATTGAAAAATCTTTTATTTCGAATATGACTCTAAAATCAAAGGTTTTATAAAATAAATCAAAAAAGGATTTTTTTCAGTGCTCCCCCAACACTACGCCGATTGGTGACTTCCTATGACCATAGATGGCCTTACCTTCTATGAATGAAATTTCATTCTAAGGCGAAGTATGTAACAGATGGCGCTAAAAATAGTATTTATTATTGTCGGTAGGCCCGAACTTGTCGCTGATTTCGCTTTGAGAACTGGAACCATCATCTCCGCAGGTTATGTATGGAATTGACAACCAACTAGCAGTCCATATATAATAAGTCAATGACTTCAATTATCATAGAAAACATCAATCAATTACCGAACCGAACTGCAACTCAAAAGAATAACACAATTGACAGATAAAATATTACTTGTGTACTTTTTAAACGAGAAAGACATTATTTGTTTTTTAACTTCACCAGCTGCACTGACTGATGGAAACTCAATCCAAAGCTATTGACGGAGGGGAGGGGTACCTATTCATTATCATGATGGTTTAAATAAAGCTGCTGTTAGGATTGGGATCGCATAACGAAAGGCTGGAAAAATCGTTTTCGATATCAAGAAGATCGTCTAAGTGATATTTACTTAGCGATTTGACGTTTACTTCAGATAGCAAGTAAATCTGTCAAACAGTTTCACCGTGTGAATATCGACTGCTATTTAGCACTTGTTTTGGTGGGAATTATTCAACTCCTCATTCTATCTAAAAGGAACGTTTTTATTAGTTCTGGAAACATAAATTTACTTTCGATCTGCGTACCCACTTTCGACCAATACTGGTTCTGTGCCTTGCAATGGTTATAACTGGACACGATTTTGGTGTAACTTTGGCTGAAGTTGAACTTTCAAATATTCTCCATGAGACCACCAATTTGAAAATTTAAAACGAAAATGAAAAAAAAAGACACATCAGAATGACAATATAAATGTCATTTTGACAATCCGAAAAATGGGGGCGTTCAACGCATATCTGAATTTATAGAATTCTGAATTTTTGGAGCTTCTGATTGCCAGCTGTCATAAAAAGTTCTGAAAAATTCAAATGATATCTAACTTTTTATTACAGCTCTGGACAATCAGAAGCTCCAAAAATTCAGATATGAGTTGAACGCGCACAATGAAGTTTTCAGAGTCGCTCTCAAATTTTATAAAACGAGAGTGACAGGCGAAACGAGATCGGCATTCGCATTGTTTAGTTAAGTAAACTGATGGCAATATCGTTCAGTGCTGTCACATGGACGAATATCATACCTTAAGTTACGTGATGACACTCTTGATGTTGACACATTCTCCATGATGGTGTTCACATTGGACTGAGTACTGACTCATCCAATTTTTTTTGACGTGAACCCAACTTGTTTTGTTCAGACACAAACTAATGTGAACACATCGGACTTAATTTGTCGTTAATACAAAACAAAAATCTGTGCAGTTTGAACGCGTAATTAAAAATTGTTCACTTACAAAATGTTAATATTCTTAAATAAATATGTTTCCAATTGAAAAAATTGGATTGTGTAAGATTTAAGTGCCAAAGATAAATCACAGACAGAGAAAACAGATGTCACAAAATAAGAAGTAAAAAAAACCCAGATTTTTAAAAAAAATTAAAAATCGTGCTTTTTCTGGCCATCTCTTTCTCACCATGAAATGGAAGTGAGCAAAAGCACAAAGACGTCAAAAAAATCGGACGAGTCAGTCCAATGTGAACACCGTCTATGATTCAATGATGATGGTGTGTTCGCATTGGACTGACTCCTCCAAATTTTTATCTCTATACTTTGCCCAAGAAAGGCAGAATTCTTTATATTTTCTAAAAACTTGTTAATTTTTCTGACGTTTTCTTTTGTGACATCTGTTTTCTCTTCCTGTATATTTTTCGGAACTTATATTTCAATTAAATTTTGACGTTTCCACGAATAGATTTACCTCATTAGTGTCAAAAATTAAACTTGGGATAGAATTTAACGCAATTTTAGTCCAATTCAAAAAACACGGCCTTAATACTACAGAAAGCAAACTGTAGTATTTTCACAAGTAAAATAAAAAGGGCGTTTACGATTATGGCTAAAACAGATAAATGTAGGAAGGTACATCTATTTTTTTATTCCATCGCTTATCAATCGACATTTGCATGGAAAATCTAATTCTTAAAATAAAAAATACTCCCTTCCTTTTCTTTACCATAATACCAACCTACATTCAATTCAAAAATTAAAATCAAGAGGATGTAGGGACTATATCATATAAATGAACAACTAACATGCCACCTTGCATTGGGATTGGGACCTGATTGTTCACTGCTCCAGATAATGTAGTCAAATACAACGACATGACAATTCAAAACCCCAAATATCGTACTTCCCATGCTGACCAGCACATTAAGTTTAAACGCCTTTAGGTAGTCATTTTGTGTGTGGATGACGATGAACTATCAATTTCATCTTGTTCAAGGGTCCATCGCACTCAAAGCCAATTACTTAGATAATAGACACTTGCACACTCATTGCAGCCAAAGTATTATGTATACCAACGTACAATGCACATACCCTTTGAACGCATCCTACATCAGCGTTGAACGTTCCCCCTTCTCAAACTCAAATTGTCTTTAGATTGTACCGGTGTAATACATCTGGAGGTGTGTCGTCTGTCTCTCCGTCTCCGTCCATACTGTGTGATATGGTATGTCTGTCGATGGATTAGATCTTTCAGCTTGTTCCAGAAATATCATATAGTCGGCATTCGGCACCGTTTGTGGGCCTCAGTCATATTATCTGGGTTGGGTTCAGTTTGCCTTCATCGTGTCGTTGTCGTTGGAACTGTCATATATATGGTATCAAGAGGCAAATTTACGATGTCAAAAGATCTAAATATATTATAAGTACCTACATACTATTTGTAAGTGATGCATGATGGAAATACCCTCCAGGGAAGGAACACAATTCCGAAATAGCTCTATCATAATTTATTTATTTATCATTTTGTTGATGACTATCCTGTCTAAAGTGCAACCAAGGTCAATTAGTGGCACGTGTGCGGTTGCGGTAATTGTACTGTCAACGCTACGAAGCGCGATGGTTGCCTGAATAAATATGCTTTAAAGCGTCCGCATTGTTGACTTATAATTTTGAGTAAACACCGATTTTACTTTTATTCTGGGTAAATAAAATAAATCAGCTTGCTGCCGCTGCTTCGCGCTATATTTTTATCGTAAGTATATGCCTTCATACGAATACTTTAATTGTGTTTCAAACAATATCGAATGCAGTCAACTGTCAACAACAACAACAACAACTAACGATGATTATCTTATATATGTACTTGATAAGAGAATTAGCGATTCTGCTGTCAGTAAAATGATGATAAATAAAGAGGGCTCCCTTGATATGCTATTGACATTGTCAAACTATAAGCTATAAATCATAGAGCGGGTGTGGTTTGTATGTGAATTTGTATGTATATCTATATCTTCACACTATCTGATGACTGATGATAAGGCTGGCAAAAAATTTAATCAAATTAGGTATATCAATATGACGAGCGTTGATTCTGAGTTTTATTAGTTGTTTTTTTTTTTTTTTGATATACAGGGTGATTCCAAATATATATGTAGTTACTGTTCGGCTTAACAGTGCGTTCACTAATGAATTTGGTATCAAATGCAAGATTGCAAGTTGATGTTGAGGACATTATGTGGGCAAAATATTTCCAAAATCGTTTGTGGGATTTTTGAGATATTTGAGCTTGGAGTTGGCTAATCCAGGAAAAGAATTTCACATATTTTCCGAAAAAACTGCTTATGTCTTGTGATATAAGGCTGAACACATACTGGAGCTGCGAGCAGACCGGTGATGCGAGAGTTGAGCAAAGCGGCGAAAACTAACAAATGTTTTCTTTTGAGAGATCTAATACTGAGGCGTCTCGAAACTAGACGCCTCAGCCCTCAGTATGAGAGATCGTATAAGAAAACGTTTGTTTGTTTTCGCCGCTCAGATTAACTCTCGCATCACTGCTCTGTTCGCAGCTCCAGTACGTGTTCAGCCTAAGGCACGTATAGGATAATGATTTTGGTATCAAATGAAAGCTATTTTCTTTGAGTCAAACGATGAAAAAAATTCGATTCTCGAATATTGTTGGTACTCTCGATTCACGAATATTTTTTTCAGAGCAATTTGCGAATATGATTGTCAGATGTGGCAAACTATTTTTCCCACGAAGATAAAGTAAGATTAATTTTAAATCTACTACAATACCGACATTTTAAGGAAATTAAAACAAGAGTTCACTTCATACTTAGTCTTGTCTGTAGAATGCAGAACAGCGAATATTATTTGAAAATTGAAAATTTTATTTAGTGGATCTATTTATTAGTTATTTATTATAACTTAAATCTCGGTTTAGTTTTTAGATCAGATACCTATACATACATATGTACATACATATATGCCTTTTTTCTAAGCCAGAATTTGTATAGGTACTAAGTTTCCGCACCAACAAAAAAAAAACAGAGATTTAATTTGGTTTGCCCTTAATATCTTTAAAATCTTGGAGATTTACCATACAAATCTATTTCGTTGATCTAGTACCTTTGTTTGAAATTCCTCTTGTTAAATCTTCATAGATCCAAAAGTTTTACAAATCGAACTAACTTATACCCTCATCGCGCTGAACGTATTCAGTCGAAAATGGCTTTTTTGTATAGTTTGACACAAATGAAACTTTCTATAAGTCTGATTACACGAATCCTTTTCCGGTCGTTAAGTCTTTTGTCTTTTTGACAGATTGGATGAGGAGTGTAATAACGTATATTAATTTCCCCTACATTCCTTCGACTCTAACCCAATCTTAAAAAAAAAGACGAAACAACCGAAAAAAGGTATAGTGTAATCAGGCTCTATCTCTCTTCCATTTCATAAGAACAAATGAATTATTATGCCTGCTTGGCACCTAAAACTCTCACCGAGTTTCCCAGACCTAGTTTTTTTTTCCTGTGGGTTTTGACAGGAAATTGTGAAAATTTGTGACAAATTGCGAAAATTTGTGAAAAATTTCACTTTACCAAAGAGACCTAGTATTTTCATTTTGAAAAGTGCTGTCAAAGCTAATCTACTGTGTTAATCTTTTAACAGATTTACTTCATTTTTAAAATTAATTTTCGATGGAAACATGAAGCATTATAAGAAGAAGAAGAACAAAGAAGCAAAACAAAAACAATAGAAATGCATTGTTTTTGCTTTTTTATTTTTTGGACTATATATAATAAACACTGTTCTGTTAAATTCATATTTTTTCAAAACAAACCAGAAAATTCCGCACATTCATTATTATAATTTAAAAAGAGAAACAAAACAAATAAAAAGCAATTAAATTTAAATTAAATTTGAATATATGAAATGTAACGACAACTTAATAATGCCATCTAGCGGACTTTCTCAACAATAACAACATTTTATTTCCCAGTCTCCCAACCTCAACACGTCATCTGTATGCTTAACCAGTGACTTGTGCACAGGTTGGCTATTTAACGTTACGTATTGTAGACAACAACCTAAAATAATGCCCAATTCCATCGAATACAACAACCACAAATTACAACGACGCACCATTTTGGTTAGTGAATGCATAAACCGAAAATTTCATCAAGTCGCCAACAGGTGCTTGGTTGAAATTGTTATTCAAACTGTCAATTCAAATTTTAACGGTTTTAACTTGAGCAGCCGTTGTTCGTTGAGTTTATGAATGAATTTAATTGGAAATCAAACGAATTATTTAAATTTTGATTGTCTGACGCAGATAAAAGAAAAAAAAAAAATGGTATTAAACTCAATTTGTCGTCTATGCTGTGTATTACTTATTATTTCATTAAAAGTTTGTATTTCCCGTAATGTCTCTAATTTTCAATTATCTCGATAAAGTTCAGTCAAATTGAATTGTCTCATTTTTTGTAAACAGTATATAACCTTATAAAGAGCTAAATGTAGTTTTATTAATGTAATTTACTTCCAATAAGTTGAATTGCAACAAAATTATATAAGAGCGAGTAAACTTCTTGAATGAAGATTTCTTTCACAGATTTAAAAAAACAACTGTCATAAACTGCTTAATTCCTTTCTAATAACCATTATGTAAATATTTATAAAAAAAAATATACAATTTGCAATTCATTTTGTTAAATAATCCAACAAAGTAATCACAAGAGAGTACGTATCTAGGTATTGAGGCATTGATTCAATAAATAAAATATTTTACAAATCGACAAATGAGAAATTGAGGTTGAAATTTGTATTCATTTGTAACTTAAGATGTAGGTACACATAAATATCGATAGCATGATATATGATAATTACAATTAGGACGAAGAAAATATGTATGCCTGATTTAGTCAAATTAAATTGACCGTAAAATTTATATCTGCATTCACTTATAATTGAAAGAGCATCCCACAAATCAGGATAATCCTCCAGTGAGTAACTTAACTAATTCCATGGTGTGGCACGCGTTTGTTTGAGATTTTATGGATACATATAAATAACCACCAAATGCCAAAAGGTCCTGTCCTGACTTTAGATGTTGAATGTTCCTATTTCTATCTGCCAGTGGATGCTTCTATGTACATACATATGAATGGAGGGATAGTATAGAGGTAGAAATAGACATAATAAAACGTCACCCTCGTACATCACCGAGACTTGACATCAAACATCTGTACGTGATTCAATCGTTCTATGACATGAAATTCCTTTCAAGGTTCAGCGAAACACCAAAATACCTTTACTCGTACCATAAATATCCTTCTTTGACAAACTTCCATGTGACATTTTTTGATATAGAGGAATTTGGTTCAGTGTATTTGAATTAAATAAAAAAAATCAAACTTACCTGAGAAAAATACGTTGGCAGGGCGCATCTCTGATCGTCTAGTCGCGAACACTGAACTCTTTCAAGTAACTCGAACAGATCTTGTGTTGTTCCACGCAACCGTTCCGGACTGTGTGTCACACTGCCACCTCCTTTCTGTGTTGCCCAGGCATGCTGTCGTCTGAAAAAAAAAGAAGAAACCATATAATTTTACACTCGATTACGGAACTCAATGGGAAACAATTTTTCACTAAAGTGAGGCTACTCTACTATTCTTCAAAACTAACCAGAGGCTATCAAGAACCCTCTATATCAATCAAAGACTCAATTAAAGCACAAGAAACCACAGTTAAAGGTTTTCAAGGCAAAGACGGTAGGTAAGTATAATGTACAATATACATTCAGTGCATTTGAAGTGCACGCTATTATACCAACTGACAGTAACGTGGTGTTCCATCATTCACGGTACTCGAACAGAGGAAGTATGCCCTTTGATTTCCTCTCATTGAATTTTCTGCAAGACTTTACCTGAATAGGAATACATAATGGCAACTGCGGCGGTGAACGAAGCGAAGGTAAGAAAAAGAAATCAAGGGTCTTTCTTAGCAGAGGGCCTTACTAAGCGATTCCGATTCCGATTCCGATTGAGTTTGATTTACTTTTTCGCTTACTCGGTCTGAATCCGCGGCACAAAACAAAACTATTTGTACCGGGATCGGGACGGGATTTGTCGTTTCGTTGTTACTTGGTCTTAATCGACGTCAAGCTGGAATTTATGTTTCCGCTGTTGTTTTGAGGTATCCGCATCTATAGTAAGTTTGAGAGAAAAAGGACCATCAACAGAGAGCATGAGGAATAAAGAAAATTAATAGTCTGTCTTGTCATCGTGAGTAAGTATACTCCTGGGAAGAATCATTCATTCCCAGTTTCCCATCTTGTTTTTTTTAAGTTTTATTTTTGTTTGCCGAACTAAACCTATACACCATCTATACCTACTGGTTCCGCACCGCGACGCGGCTTACTATCGTCTTTGTTGCGATGACATATTGCACACAACACTCTGAATAAATATCCTTCGCCAGGATACGAGGATTGTGTCATCATCTGCCAACAACTGCTTCTGCCACTGGCTATATCAAACACTCATTGAATCAATATAAACATCAACACCTAAACACAAAAGCAAAGGACTAGGTATAGGTGCGGGTACAATACAAACACTTAAATAGGATTGGACAAAGATAAAGTAAAACAATTAGGTAGTGTAACAAAATGCGTGGGCGTGAAAATAGAAAAGGAGTTTTCCTTTTCCAAGAAATAAGGACTCAATGTTTGTTATGTCTTTCAGCAATATTACTTTAAGTGAAGTCGGACAAAAAAGAGAAAAAAAAACAGAAATCGATAAACGAGTTGGCAATCGAATCGTACAAAAAGTATTAAGTAAAATCGTAAAAATTTAAAGAGAAAGAGTTTAATTTCTACGATGAGAATGAAATATCCACACAAAAAATCAACGTGAAACCTGTATTTTCCAGTGCTTCGAATAGATTTGAAACATTTTCACAATACTTTCTCTGTTTTTTTTTTTTTTTCTTTCGGCCACTGCATGCGGAAAAGTTTAATTTAACAGAGTTTGATTTTTGCTCGGTTGTAAAAAAAATTTGGTTTAAAACTGCTAAGCCTCATGAATAATTATGCAAAATTATGCGTTACTTAAAATAGCAGAGATGAACCGATTGAATAAAGCAGAATAAACGGTTAATATTTACAAAGTATTGATTGAATGAAATTAGTCGATCTGGTTGGTTTTAATGTTTGTCGAAATGCAAGCAGTAACTTGGTTGAAAATAATCAACTAAGTAGCTGTTTTAAACTGAGTCCTTGGTCATATTAATAATAAACAAGTTAGTGTATTGCTGAAATCTCACAAGAAATCAGTTATTACAAACAAAGCCTAGTGTTATCTATAAAAAGTCAATCACTTGGTTGTTTATAACCAACTTACTCTAAAAATTTCAATAAGTTAATGTAGGTTAGTTTATAATAGACGAGTAGGTTGAATAAATTTAACCAAACTGGTTAGTCAAATTCAACCAAGGAGCTTGGCTAAAATGAAATAAGGTTGACTGATTACAATAAAGTTGGTGGACTACTTTCAACTGAGTTAGTTGGCTGATTTGGTTAGCTATTTATAACCGAGTAGGGAAACTTATATCCAAGTAAATTAGCTAACTTCAATAATAGAGTGATTATCAAAATTCAACATGGTAAGTTGGCTAATTTGTAAACGATTGTGTTGGCTACATTTAACCAAGTATTTCGAATAATTTCAACAGAGTAGGTTGGTTAAATTTTGATAAGAGTGAGAAAGATTAGATAGGCTTAATTCAAATAAGAAGATTGTTGAAATACATCTTAGTAAAATCGCTATTTTATCCAAGTGAGATGAAAAATTAACCGAGTTGGTTATATGCTATTTCTAAACGAGTTAAATTTATATATTGGTAAATTACACATAAGTATATAAAGTATAGTAGATTGATTTTTCAACAGTCTTGGTTTTCTATTCATACCCGAGAAGGCTTCGACGGGGAAATGATATCGATTTGTAATTTTTATTGCATTTACTCAGCTATTTTCAATAGTTTCTTTAATCCACTTGATAATGCTATTTTTTGACAACTTACTCCGTAGGTGCTGTCATACTCACGCTAGTCGGATATTTATTCAGGAGAGTCAGTTATTTTTACACATGCAATGTTTCTGCGTGTGTTGTGAATTTGAACATGGTATTGGCGTTAAAAGAATAAGCCCAAAACACATTTCTTAGAATTTTCAAAGATAATCTTCAGTGTAAATTTTTGTATATTCCACAGCTTCCCAAATTAATTGATTGAATGTCAAACATACTACTGCCCCATGTTATTTCCTTGTGGTAACGCAGTCACATCCTTAGAATCTGAATGGATTGCCGGCTAAAACAAAATTACCAATACATATGTAACTCTCCATTCTACTTCTGTAGAGTATTTAAATTTTCCTTTTTTTCGAGGGATACAATGAAAAAAACTGAACTATGGTTTTCAAAAAAAAAGGTAAAATTTAAATAATCTTATTAAACTGTCAATACACAATTAGCAATAACCTTTGGGCTGTGAAATTTTCAAAAAACCGAAGGAACTCAAACTAAAAGGGGGAAACTAGTTTTGTTTTCATGATAAAAATCGCATTTTCACGTCACCTATAGTCTATCCATGATAAATTGTTATACTACCCATAAGGCGTTAGCGTGAGGAATGAACAAAATGCATGTCCTGCTGATAACGAATTGATAAAAAAAAAGAATACAATAGCCTAGGTAAATTATAACGTCATCGGCTTCGCAGCCATGGTCTAATTAAAAGGTAAGGTATACCTACGTAGGTAAGGTACACATCGTTTGATTTATACACACTGATAAAGACCATTTGCCTGTAATGTCAGTTTGAAAGTTAATAAGTAGAAAAAAAGGGAATTGTAAGAACGTTAAAGAATTCGCGTCTTCTCAGCGCAGCGGGGAGGAAAATAAAAAAAAAATATTCTATGCGTTTTAAAAGACGCACATAGAGAAACCTTGTGTAATTAGTTTCATTTTAAATATTCACGCGCACGAACAATACCTACGCAAAGACTATACGAGTATTTTTAGGGACAAACCTCACCTACCCCATAATAGAAAAAGTTAAACAAAAAAACACACACAATTTGTTAAGGACACTTCATATACAAATAAAAAAGTAAGAAAAAAATCCATTTTGCATTGTGCACACACAACATCCTATTATTCATTCGCGTAGTAGGGACAAAAATAATAGCACCGCCTATCATCATCTCAAGTCTTGAGGCCTAAGAAGTCAGCGAAATAACAATTCGTGAGAAAATTTTCTCTGATCAACCCTTTTTTACTCATGGTTGTAAGTATGTGTACGTATCCTTGTAACAAGTTCCTCTGTGGAAGCAGTTTGCGAATGCGTGTTGTCATTACACCATAAAATCAAATAACGCGGTAACAAACTCGCGGTAATAATTTCTTCCTTATAAACGACCATTGTTCCTTGAAGAGAGATGCATCTTAAGAATTTGATTAATGGAGTTTGAAGTTCTTACCACTAATGACGGCTACCCTTGTTTGCGTCGATAGACGCGACGGACCAATGTATTGTATTATTTTTCCTCTTTGAAAGGGAAATGGTTCGTGAAAGTGGAAATTTAATTTGTTCGGGTTTTCCATTGCTCATGAAGAAAAGGCGAAGAAGAGAAAACTAGTTTTCTTATTTTTTTTTCTATTGAACGTCTTGAAAGGGATTAAATGTCATCGCTAGGTAGGTAGAGATCCTTGATTCATGTGCTGGAAGAAATAGGTATATCTATACCTATAACTTGTTTTGAATGGTCAAGGCGGTCGTAATTTAACCAAAATTAATGAAAAAGGAACATTTTTATTACCGAAACGAATGATACCAACAATATCTGTATATGTAAATGTAGATATATTGTATCTTTTGAATAAATCAACTATAAACGTGATGTGGATTATATTGGGTGCATTTAAATTTTTTATTTGCATATAAATTTAACGTTTTGTATACCTATACAAGAATCCTGGGAACAATTTGGGTGATTTTATTGCATTTTCGAAGGTAAATTGTGGGTTTTTTTTTTATTTTTTTTTTGCAAAATGTGTGGAGAAGAAAAGTTGTTGAGCAAGGATATAAATTAACAAGAACTTGTAATTTTCCTTCGGTGGGTATATTTTATATTTGTCGAGTTTTTCTCAATTCACAGATTTTCGATTAAAGTACATTAAACAAAGGAAATTGTTTTTGTTCGCATCAAAAAAAAAAATAAAATCAGAGGCAGGATATTAAGTATTTTTTTTTTGAATATGCGCATCTCACGAAGGAGTGAACCTCGACTAGAGAATCCGCTGAATGAGATGTGGAGGGAGTCCGTCTCCATTTTTACTACTAGCTCAATGTGTCAAAAATGAGTCTGACTCCCTCCCCAGCTCATTTATCGGATTCTGTAATTGGGATGAATATCTCTGATAGCTAACCCTTTCTCATGGAGATTTTAGAGACAAAATATTTTTGGTTTACTTTTTTTTGACGTCAAATAAGCTGTCAATTTGTGCAGGTGTCAATATGCTTTAAGTGTCAATTTGACAGCGGTGAAATTCTTTCCTGGAACTTGATTCTCCGCTCAATAAAGGTCCTTACCAAATG
The DNA here is from genome assembly GCA_932273885.2 of Leucozona laternaria. NCBI lineage: Eukaryota > Metazoa > Arthropoda > Insecta > Diptera > Syrphidae > Leucozona > Leucozona laternaria. Next base: position 112,123,276 of record OW026368.1, on the reverse strand, counting down.
GCAATATATCCCTATATCGTCTATTCATAAACGTCAAAATCATCACTTTGTGGAAACTGACACTTGTTTACAAGCAATGTATTTTCTGAGATATTATATACCTACTTTAAATAGCAAAATTGAGCACAACATTCTTAAAAAAGATCAAAAAATCGCTTTTTATTTTTGCTTCAAAATTTTGCTTCAAAATTTTGCATCTGTCAGTTGACACAAAATGATTGCTATCACATGAGACGCCAAAAGATTTGTAAAAAACATGTGTATTATACTTTTTGTACAGAACTTCTGAAATCAAAATTTCAACTTTTAAAGCACAAAATTTATTTATATCAACATTCCGTCTTCACTTTGTACATACACAGGGCCGGCTTCAGCCAAACTTGCGCCCTGTGCAAGATTTGTGGAAAGCGCTCCTTTTTATATTTCCATACATACTACATACACTGATACACATGCATAAGGCTTTTCCATATCACCCAGGAGGTAGACTTTCAATGCGAAGGTCTAGTGGGATCTTAAATTTTACGATATTTTGAGTTAAATTCTTCAACAATAAAAGGAAGTTAGTTAGTGTGCAAGAAATAACTTAGCACAGTTGTGATGGATGTTATTTTGGGATTATTTGAAGAAGTTTTGTGGTTAAAATGAAAAAGGCAGTACATATTTCTTTGTGCAAGATCAGGTTACATTTTCTTGCTCCTGGTAATGCGCCCCAGAAATATATGTTTGGACCGGTCCTGTACATACATACATATGTACAACAATTGCAATTTGGTTGTCAAACGATCAGCTGTTTTGGCTGAGAAAGCTGATTTATAAATACCTCCAAAAAAATTTTGTCTCAGAAATCGCCGAAAAAAATATTAGAGACAATTTTTGTCCCACTTAAATAATATATGAGACCCGAGATATTTTTTCCTCGGGACAAGCCTGATGTCATTTCAATGCAAAAATGAATGAATTACTTTGGTAATTGAAGAAATTCTTTAAGTTGAAATCAAAGAAAGTTAAATTCAACGTTAAGTTTTCTTAGTTGTGACATTGTGAGCGAAAGAAATTGCCAAGAAGTCTGACAGTTATATAGGGTGGACCCACACCGAATAGAACAAAACTGATTGAAACAAACAGCAACACTGAGATAAGCAAATAAATCACTTTGAGTAACAAATCAAGTTAAGCTCAAACAAACAAAACTTTTTAAGGCATAATAAAGCGCAAAACACATGCATTTAAGTGAGAGGGCCCACAATGAACCATTCAAACAAGAAAACGAAAATGACTGTTTGGAAGCATTTGAGCGATGACTAAGTATTGGTATTCTTGTTTCGTCCATTAATTTTCTGTGTAGTGCAGCACCAAAAGCATAATCATGATTTGGATCAAACAAATAAAGCATGACTATTCATAACACACCAAATAGAGTGATGAAAAAAATGTTTTTGTTTTGCTTATATATTTGGTTTGGGTTTGGAGCAGGTTTGCTATTTTGGAAGTGAGCACGAATGTCGGAAATCTTAACGAAATTGAATTATTAATGTCAATATTAAATGTTAATAAAATATTAAATAGTTGGAACACCCCGCTATTTCGATGAATCCCCAAGTTCTTGAATAGCAAATGATGCAAAACGATTATCGTGGAGAATTTGACGCTACGCTCTATTCTCATGTTGTGTGGGCAACAAAGTCTTTTTTTGATTGTGCATATTCGAATCGGAAGTTCTGAAGATTTTGAAAATACAAATCTAAATTGATAAACAAAAACATGTTTTCGTTTCTGAATCAAATTAACAAACTTCAAAAAACTAGTTTATTTCATATTTGTTTTTCTTTTCTCGTGAAAAAGTCAATGAAAGTAAAAAAAAACAAACAAAAATCTTAGATGAATACTTTCCTCATCTTCCTGTTTACAGTAATTTATTTTCCTTCTTTTTGTTTGTCACGCCCATTGCAACCATTCAAGTCAAGTGTCACATTCTTATAGCAAAAGATAAAACCAAGCTGATTCTATTTCCGATTAATCATGCAATGCGCAACAATGAGGAAATACACGCACATGACCTACAATTTATTTACTACATTGATTGATTTCTTCTTTCTTTCTTTTCCTATACAATTATCTAAGAACAGATCAACGACCGATCAGCGCATCATAGAGAACCAATCAATTCGCTTGTAAGTTGTAACCACAATTTGCAATCAATTTTTTTTTTCGATTTCACTTGTTTTGAAATAGAAAATATCTTAAGGGTCCGTTTTGAAGAATCCGTTCCGGGTACTCGGAGAAAACACATCCGTTGATCTTGTTGTTATTTGTGTGACTTTGTTTTTTGTTTGTATATTCACCGAATATTGATTAGTTTTCATAAATGTAAGAAGAAACTTAACGAAACACAATTGTTGACAACAACTGAACGAATAATGACTAAAAAATCGGTTAGTTTTGGTAATAACTATATATATAATGGGTGATTTTTTAAGAGGTTTAGAACTTTTTTAAAAAAAAAAACACAAAAAATTCGAACAAATGAATGAAATATTTATTTGAATCGATAGTTTGAACCTTGCAATTTAATGTTTAAAGATAATTTCATGCAAATGTTGACCGCGGCTGCGTCTCAGCTAGCCCATCCGCTGAGTCCAATTTTGGCATACTCTTTCACACATATCGGCCGGTATCTCACGAATGAATGCATGGATGTTGGCTTCCAGTGCGTCAATCGAAGCGGGCTTGTCCCTATAGACATTAGCCTTGACATACCCCCACAAAAAATAATCTAATGGTGTCAAATCGCACGATCTAGGCGGCCAATTGACCGGCCCGAAACGTGAAATTAACTGTTCACCAAACTCGCCTCGCAATTGCGCCATTGTTTCGCGTGCTGTGTGGCATGTGGCACCGTCTTGTTGAAACCACATATCATGCAAGTCAAGAACTTCCATTTCGGGCAAAAAAAAGTTTGTTACAATCGCTCGGTAGCGTTCACCATTGACAGTAACGCTGCGATTCGCATCATCTTTGAAGAAATAGGCCCAATAATGCCGCCGGCCCATAAACCGCACCAAACAGTGGCTTTTTGGGGATGCATTGGTAGCTGTTGCAATGCTTCTGGCTGATCTTCACTCCAAATGCGGCAATTTTGCTTATTTACGTACCCATTCAACCGAAAATGAGCCTCATCGCTGAACACAAGCAGCGCGCGATGAACATTTCGAACCGAGCACGAATTTTGATGGTAAAATTCAATAATTTGCAAGCGTTGTTCATTTGTAAGACGATCCATGGTTAAATTGCAAACCAAACTGAAGCTGTTTGACAGTGACACAAGGTACTAAACACACGTCAGCTGTCAAAACCAGTGTTGCCAAAACCAAACCAGCTTAAAAATCACCCGTTATATTCACCGAATATTGATTAGTTTTCATAAATGTAAGAAGAAACTTAACGAAACACAATTGTTGAAAACAACTGAACGAATAATGACTTAAAAATCGGTTAGTTTTGGTAATAACTATATATATATTCTAGTTTGACAAGTAAAAATTAAACCTCGTTTACAGGAGTGACAAAATGTCAATATTTCTGTCATTTTGCCGTTTTATGACAAACAATTGGTATAAAATGAAGGAAATAACGATATTTTGCAACTCGTGTAAATTTCTGCGATGCTTCTGTCACATTCTTGTTTTGTTGAGCTCCTTAAAGTGCACATATAGAAATATAACACATTAAACTAACTAATGATATACGATCATCAAATCAACAGCAAATGGCCCTTCAACGCCTCATGATCGAGTGATATCGAAGAACAACTAAATTTATCAGATCAAAAATGATTTTTGATAATTTGACTGTTTCGCAAATTGACAGGAAATTAACACTATGGAAATTTGAACAGGTTTAGGTGCATTATTCTCAGATGATCATTTCTGATTGCTATATGACGTAGTAGCAAGTTTTGTCCCTTTTTATTCTCTAATCCTGCACTCCAACTGCAATTCAAGTAACTTTAATGCTTGTCACATTGATTATGTAATACTAGCTTGCGAATTATTCAACAACAACAGCTAGCAGCAACAACAGACGGGATACATGAGGAAAGCCCAGTTCCGAGTATAGTAGTACCTACTTGGTATGTGGTCCGGTCTTGGCTATCGGGACAGGAACATGTACCCAAAGTGGCATTCATTTGCCTGAGAAAATTTAGACACTCATGAAGAAAAAAAGAAAATAAACAACAACAACAAATGTGGGAAGCAGGAATTCTGTTGAACAAGGGACTTGAAATATGCAAACCTTAGGACATTAAATCACTTGAGCTAGACGACTGTCGTCGTCGTCCATGGTGGCATAGCTTATTAGTGCGCAGGTATTTCGGTCAACAGCAACTCTATTCTATATATATATATGACTGCATTATGTGTGATGTGAGACAATAGACCACCTTACATTGTTCAATGGAATCTTGATGAAGTGTAGAACTTTTCTAAGTAATTCCATATGAATGTGTCTAGGAGAGATAGTCTAGTCATAAGTTAATGTTGATTGAATTTGTGCCAAATGAATATCAATGGTTGCGCAGTCGAAACTTGTTAAGTGCCTTTTCCCTTGATGTGCACATAATTTATTAATGTTTAAAATGAAATTCAAAATCGTTAATAATAAATGAATGAGGTAGATACATGCAAGGATTCACAGTATTTGGTTCTTAAAAAAATTATACCGATGAACCTTTTTTTTATAACTTAATCGTTGGTTTTCAAAAAAATAAACAGGGCTGGATCGATCATAGTTGAGAAAGGGAACACCCATTTTATTATGGAACTTTGGCCCAGAGTGTACGCGAACGAGCTTGGTATCAAATGAAAGGTCACGTGAATCCCGATGCAAAAGTAAAATATTTTCAAAATCGTTAATGGGAAAGTCGAGATATTTGGGCTTAAAGTTGCCGATTGTAAAATAAGGATTTCAGGTTTTGTTCCAATTAATTGTCCATAACGGGCGATATAATTGACATAGAAAAATTATATTGGTATCAATTTTCTTGACTTTATAATAATACTAAAGTTATTTTGATATGTTAAAAACATTTTGAAATATTGAGTTTTAACTTTTAAAAAACCCTCTTTTCTTGTGCGGTCTTTACCACACTGATATTTCAAAAAATTCAGTGATGACTTATAATTTTTTTAGCTCTAGTGAAAAGCTTATTTTATTACCTTTAATTCAATATATAATAAAGTGTACTTAATTAAAGAAATACCTAATTGTTTACAAAAAAATGCCTCAAAAGGCACTCAATTATGCTTGAGGTAGTATAAATAATGTATATTTTTCAAACTCGTTCGTGTACACTCTAGGCCAGAAATGGGCATTTTATATTATAAACCCCGAAAAAAAAATAATAAATTTATAATTGGAAACACTTGAAAACAGGTAAAATTTAAGCGATAAGTATTTTAAGAACTGTATAACAGTTTTAACTACGGGGAATCTGGGAGACTTTTCTCATTTATATTAAGCCACTTCTTGCCTTAAATACGATTACAATTTTGTCTGACAGTATTGTTAGAAACGGCAGCCATCATTGGGAATAGTGAGTTGGGAAATGATCTAGCTTGACGCCACAATGTTGTCATATCTGACAATAGACTGTCAAGCTTAAACATTATTATGTATTTTTTTTTGAATTTGGAACAGCAATTTTGGTGGGGATATGAACAGAAAATATTTTCTATGAATAGTGCAATTGGTACGAAGTTCATTAACCATGAATATGACGAGAGTGAATCTGACTCCCAACACCACATGTGGCAAACGGGGGCATAATGATGTTGTGATTAATATTTTATTTTCATTTGCGTATACCTATACGTCAGAAACCTCAAATAAGCATTTTTCAGCTCGAAATTTATCGTCGATGGCCTGTGATGTCAATATCTTCCTAAAACGACCCTGGAATTTGTGTTATCCCACCCGCATACTAATTTATATGTTAAAAAAAAACAGAATCTAAAATGTTAAAGATCAAATAAATTTAATAAAAGAATTTCAAAGACATGCCAAACTCAGCATGCCCTAAATCACATAAAATGAGATCTTAATATACATAAGTAGGGACTGTGAATGAATTGGAAATTCGTTTCGTTGTAGGATATACATAGGTATATATGTTCGTTCGAATAACTCATGACTGTTCTTTTAAGCAATGGTTGCCTATTATTGTAAAATAAAGTTCCTTATTTTTTGAAATGAAATAAATTAATTGCCTTACGTATTGTATTCTTTCATTTAATCAATATAGGCAGGGGAGGTTATTCTAAGCCAATACTGAATAAGTTACATATCTATCGCCTAATTGGCTTTATTCAAGAAATTAGATATTCATCGTAGGTGTGCGTGCATACCTATATAAAATTAAATCAAAATCCTTTTAAGGTGAATCCTTTCTGGGTCATCACCATCTGTCTATACCTAACAACTACCTTTGTAGTGAATGATAAATACATCTCCAGATTTATCTCCCTTTTTGTTATATCGAAAACAAATCCTTTCAAAAAACTCATTGTCATTCAAGACACTTCGAAAAAATGTATTCTCCCATTGTTTTCATGTGTCAAAAAATCAATCATTGTTTTGTCCCATCATGAATTACCTATACTCTTTGTGTTATTTGCTTAACTTTTATGCGTGTGCGTCGCGTCGTAGTGTTCCTTTTTCATGTCCAAATTTTGAAGTCATTGATTTTCTTCTCTTCCTCTTCGAATGGGACATTGACTGAATTCTTAAACGGAATTACTTCTCCCCCTCCATAACCGTGCGAGGACTTTCGTGAAATTTGACATTTAAATATTCATATTGACGCCATCATGTGAATCGGCTGTCAATTTTTATTATTTTAGGCAAAGAAGTATAAATTAACACGTTTCCGCACTTCTGTATACGACGAAGTGTGGATGTAAATTTTGTAATTTGCTAAATAAATTCATAAAAATCAAAAAAAGATTTAAAGATATGTATGTATACATAGGTACAGTACAGTGTAGGTTCACGCGTGTTACTCAGATTCTCGCTTGACGACATGTATTAACAAATCAAAAACAATCGGAATTGCATAAATTATATCAAATCTCTTTATCTTGCCCTTATTTTAAATGTTAATATGCATGCAAATAAAATTATAGAGAATAAAATATATTCAAACAAAACCCAGAAAACCAAAATGCGTCCCTTTTTTTTGAAGTTGGATCCGATGGTGATGTCGTTCAACCTTATCCGGCACCATCTCAATTTTTTTTTGTAAGCGAGAGCATATAAAAGGAGATTGTAGATAGCCTTTCCGCCACCACCGCTACACTCACATAATATCAAAATTATTATAAAAAAAGGGAATTTAAGTACAAATACATAGGTACACTTAAATGTATATAATATCCGCGGTTTCCGCCTTCGTTTACGCCTGTTTCTTTTAATTGTGAATTGTGATATTCTAATGAGACGGGTATGACCGTTTTGTGGAGGCTGTGGGTAATTCGTTTTTTTTTTGTGCATTTTAATAGAATTTATGGTAAAAGGTTTTTTCTTTTTTTTTTATAAATAACCAAGTATAATGATGTTAAATAACATTTCATTAAAATACAATTCCGGGTTTGTGTAGGTATGAGAGTGCAGTTTATGAAATGAAAATTTGTAAATTTACAAAGCAAATCCTTTTAAATTATTCTTCGCAGAAAAAGTTGTAGGTTTTTCTTTAAAGCACAACAATATGTAGTGTTTTATGAACCTGAACTGCACTGAAAAGAACAGAAAAGATAAAAAAAACAAAAGTTTGATTGTTCTATATGAGTAAAAATCTTTCAACTTGTGTTTTACAGTGACTTTATGTTCCATAAAGGTGCCCCAGAGCTTAGTTTAACAGAATATTTTCTGCAATTTCTATTGAGGTAGAGCAAGGTGCATGAAAGGTGTCAAAAGTTCAAGAGCCAAAATCCGTAAGTGTGAGTGTAAGCAAATGTTTGACATTCGCTTAAGTTCGGATAAGTCTATTATGGTTCGGCCTTAAAGCTATGATTAGACAGTGTATGTAAATGCTCAACGCATTGTCGCTCTGACGTTACGCAAAAAAAGTCATCAACACACTGCCAATGGGCCGTCAACGTTGACCATGTCAACGCATAACACATTGACGATCTCACGAATGACGCTAGTATGTCGGAAGTCAACGCAGACTACGCAGAAAAGTATGCCATGTCAACGTTGAGATTATGGTCAACGCTTTGCGTCAATGGGTCCTAACATTTGTTTAGGGTGATTACACGTTCAAAGAATAAAGTCAATGCGTTGACGGTAAAAACAATGTCAACGTAAGTGTCAACGCAGCCGTCAACGCATGGACAGTATTTTGCGTTGACAATCACACGACAAGACAACTTTGGGATGGAATTTGACATCATTTTGACGTCAGATACCAATACCCATAATGTAGACGATACTGAAGACAAGAGAGTTGATATTGCACCAATTAAAAATATTTATTCAGTGCTCTTTTCATTAATGATTAAAACTAACATCAATAAAGTTCATATAAAATATCTACATATATATGCACGTTATATTTGAATTTCAAGTAGGTAAATATAGCCACCGTTTGACAATCACTTTTCGTCGTAAATAAACATAAAATTTGCATCTAATCATCTCTAATGATCGGTTCGACAGCCATCACTTCGTTATGTAAAATTAACAATAACAAAATCACAAAAGATATCAATACTATCTTTTATACTCTACAACGCGGCAAATGAAAAAAAAAAAAATAAAAACAATAACAATTTAAACTTTCTCCCAATCTTCCATAACTTGATGTTTTTTTTTTTTTTTTTTTTTTTTTTTTAAACAAATTATAATTTGGTTCAATTGTGAACTATACACTATATTTTCCCACAGATGTAAGTGATTTGTGTATGCTAATTGCAAACATTTGCGAATTCCGCAGTTATTCACAATCACCACTTCCGTTCGAAATTCATTCGTTTCATACAAATAAATGGAGCAAGTCTTGGAATATTAAAATAAAATAAAAATGCATAACGGTTGTAGGTAAGGTAGGTACTTATGTACATTTCTGTGAACCACAGAAGTTTATGGTTTAATTTTACTCCCGCACAAACCGCCGCATACACCATCGGGTTGTTTGGGTGGCATAAATTTTATTTTGAGTATTCAATCATCTAAACACTCTTCTCAGTTTGATATATGTATTTACATATACGAACGGCTATTTTCGAATCACAAATATTTATCTGAAGCGCACAGATGCTTTCACAAAATAAAAAAAAAGAGAAGAAGAAAACCGAATATACAGGAGTGTGCTAATAGCTTTGGGCTTTTTTGCACATTTGGGTTGTAAACACCTGGGAATCGATTTACCTAAAAAAGCGATAAAGTTAAATAAAATTCGAATAAAGTTGTAAAGGCTCGTAAAATTTTATGACATCATTATATAGGACAAGGCAAGGACTATCTGAGAGCTGAGACTGACTGGGACAAGGGTTGGTACCTAAATATTATATCTACGAGATTAATTTTTGCATAGAAATAATTATCTTCGGCAAAAATTGCCAAATTGTTTTGTCATTGTTGCAGAAGGGCATAAATTATCGCAACATTTTTTTCCGCTCATGATGTGTATACCTATGTGATGTGCGTGTATTTTTACAACCCTATAGGACTTTTGTTTAACTTAAAATTATGTTGCACCACTTGGATATGGGCAGGATAAAAAGCGATTTGCATTCTTGATGGGGTGAACCTGAACCAAGGGTGATCGGTTTACTATTTTTTATATCTAAATATTTTCTTGTCTGCCTTTCTAGACACGAATTGCAAATGATGTTGTCTTTTTTTTTTTTTTTTTTTGAGGCGCGTGACAAAATTTAACTGGAAAATAATTTTTGTCTCATTCATTGTCCGGTTCTTAAAACGAGATCAATATGTACCTACTGGACGGGCAATAAAGAAGAGCTGTCGCTTTTGTTGTGTGGTACCTAACTTCTTCTGTGATTAAGGTCGGGCCATCTTCATGATAAATAGTTTCGCGTCTCACCACATTGAATATAGGGACCCATCCCAGGTCTATAAATTGAAGGAAAACACTACATACAATCTTCCGGATTTGGGATTTATATTTGCTTTCAGCACCTGGGATTTTCGGTAGACCTTTGTGTGTGAACACTTCCTTCTCGGATCATTGTGTGTGTATGATGATTTACGATACTTAACTTTTTTTTTACAAAAAAAAAAAAGAAAGAAAATTGCTATTTCAACCCTTTAACTGGGCAAATATTTTTCTTGTCATTTTCAATCGTTGTAGGTATAATAATTTTATTGCGAAGGTGTAGGAAAGAACATAAAAAAAAAAATTCACCCTTTTTAAAAAAAAATAATTCAGTGGTGATATGATTCTTGGGATTATGACATTTAATTCAGAGCATTCGCATTTGGTCTCTGACAAATACCTACAGTTAAAGAAGTTGATGAAAATTGCAGCCTTCATCGTTGTATACCAACCTTGAATGCGGTTAGGGTTGAATGTTGGTTTATAATTTTTTGCAACCCCTTTTTTAGCAAACCAAACTGATTCTACACTCTCTCTCTCTCTTTATCAAATAAAAGCCTGTTTGTATTGTTTGAATGCAATCGGAGTTTTAATTTTAATTACCTCAGATGCTTTACATTACATTGGTTTCATATATAGGCATAGGTTAAGGTACAAGGTACTGCGTGTGATGAGGTATAGGGTATAGGTATAATGTCAAACCTTTTCAAGTACACGCTCTCGAAAAAGATCAAGGTACAACATCGATTAAAAAAAAATACTTCATTCGCGAAATAAACATAAACGATCGGATATAAATTCGCAATCTATTGTTTGTGGTTTGTTTTTGCACAATGGTCGTGTGCGCATGGCCGAGTTAAGTACCTATATGCAGGGCTACCTTTCCAGATTTTGAGAAAGAGCCAATAAAAAGAGTATTTTAAGGAAAAAAGAGCCACCGCTGAAAACGTCCACAACATACAAAATATGCACGACTGGGTCGCACGAACTTGCTCTTACGTGCGACGTGCGATCACACTGTGGTTCTAAAGTCTGAAATAAATTAGTTGTGGGAGCCTATATTTTATGCATTTGCCAAAACTTAGTAAAGTTGCGGGCAGTATTATGTCAGTATATACAAATTAACAATTAGCCCCGTGTTACGCATATGCAAGGAAATTATATTATTTTAACTGGAAAATTGTTTTAAATCAACAAAATTAGGAAGAAATTGATTAAACTACTTCTGAAACTTTTTTTTTGAAGGTTTTGATATGCAATATTGTTTAAATTTATTACAAGCTTGTGTGTACAAAATTTAGTTTTAATCGATAATCAGGTAATGAGAAAGTTGAAAATCAATAAAACCGTCCTATGATACAGGTACTGTTAATAATAGTTCAATGTAAAATTTAATAATTTTAAATGCTAGAGCTTACTAATTTTGATACAAAAAAAAATATATCAAAATCGTGGGTGTCGTTTTTGAGCAATAACAGATTTTCCTTAACGGTATTTGCATGGGAGCTACCGTTATTTTTGATTACAAAAAAAATTTGTCTAAAATCTTCTAGATAATGTAAAAAAAATCTTTTTGCAAAGTTTAATAAAAATCGATCAAGTCGTTTTTGAAATATCGAGTTGTCAAAAAAAAAATATCAATCTTTTTCAAAATTGAAATGAAAAAATAACGAAAACTTACAAGAAAAAAAACAGTTTCAAAAAAAATAAATACAACAGCTGAACCATTTGTAATTTAAATCCAAAATATGCCACTTTCATCTCATTCTTTCTCTTTGCTACGTTCGGGAAATATTTATCCGAAAAGATAAAATGTAAGAAATTGATTTTTTTAATGAAAATTAACATGTTCCATTTCAGAAAATTTTTTACTCAGAGGAAAAATTTCAAACAATTTTTCGCAAAGAGTTTTTACTTAGAGGAAAATTGAAATATTATGAAAAAGGAACTTTAAGCAGATATATTTATTATTCTGAAAAAGAGTAAAAAGAGCCACGAAAATCTCAAAAAGAGCCAATTTTGGATGATTTTACAAAAGTGGAGCCAAAGAGCCACACCTGAAAAAAGAGCCAAATTGGCTCTTTAGAGCCACGAAGGTAGCCCTGCCTATATGGCTTGTGCCAGTCACTGAATGAAATGCTATTTGGCAACCGGCAGTCTGTTGCAGTACCAACTTAGTACTACATTTAATTTGGAAACGATATTATTCTTTATGATCATTTTTGGACCTATATCCGGGCTCTATATTGTTAAATGTAGCATAAGGAAGCTTTGGTATAAACGAAGTGACTCTAGACTTGCTTTACTTATAAAAGTACTGTTTATGCGGCCCCGCAGGTCCAGGGCTCTCCAACGATGGTTATAATTCGGGCCACTCATAGTCTTTTTTCAAGCCACACGAAGTGCGTTGAATATTGCTTCCTTTTAATGGCGAAAAACTATTATAACTGTTATAAATTTGCATTTCTCTAGGATTTTCCAATTATAGGCGTGTTTTTTTGCCAGCCCGGAGGTGTTTGGTTGAAAAACCACCATCAGGGACGCCATTACAGAAAAAAAAAAAGTTTCGATACAAACTATCGACAGAAAATATGTTATTCAAGCCGGTGACACAGTTTTTTACCATGCTTAAGTTAATCCCAGTTAATTCTCTTATCCTCTAGTATGCGACGTTACGAGGTCACACTTTACGGTGTAGCACATTACGTTACGAAAGTCAGCATAGTAGGATATTGGGTACGTTCAGTAACAAAAATACGGTGATACTTCAAGCAAACTAGTCCGTTTGTGCACGTAGCCAAGGACGTATGGACAACTTCGCATACGGATCCTCAAAACGACGCTTGAACAAACGTTGATGTTTACACTTAACCCTTAGTCCCGGCACCCATTTTTTTTTGTTGTTGTTTATTTAACACAGTTGAAAACTTATCTGTCAAAACCTTCTGTCATGCTTCAGGAAATATAACTGAACACGAAGTGTCAAATCTTGTCCGCCATTTTTACTGTTTTTGAATTAGTTACTCTCTTAGCTTAGCTTCATTTCTCCACAACGCTCATTTGTTTAGACCTTAACGAAAGATAAATACCGGTAAGAAAGGGAAGCAAACTGGGTGGATAAAATACATTGGGGCATATTCATAGTCACTTTTGAACTCCAGTTTATCTTAGACCTGGGTTTATCCTATCTAAATAACATTGAATAAACCCCAGTCTTAGAAAAACTGGAGTTTAAAAGTGACTATGAATATCCTTAATGATACGAGCTTTAAAAGAGTTTTTGCTCAAAAAATAATTTAACTATTTTACAAATAGGTAAACTACACGAAATTCAGCAATTTAAACAAAAAATGTCCTCCATACGACTCAATAAAACACACAAAATACGTATACATATGTCCACTTAAGCATAATTCAAAAGGGTGATGTAAGTGGGCGAGTATATAGCACAAAGGTGCTATTGCGAAACTCTTATTGCGAAAATATAGTTGGTCAATTTCAAGGTATACCTTACCTACTCTACTCTACTTCTATATAATCATGCACCATGATCTTTACGCTTCTGTCACATTTTCAAATTGCATATGCACCTTAAATGGATTTGTATTGACAAATGAAGCAACTGATTAATTGCCTCAAATAATCGTACGCTTGCACTTTGCCATATACAAGAAAACAAAAATATAAAAAAAATTGCGACATGAGTTATGTACATACTCGAACAACACCATGTCGCCAATTTGCAAGGTGGACTCCTACGCTAAAGTTAGCCATTATGATTAAAAATTCTGTTCTTGGTAAAGACCTCGCCATCAGAGTCAGAGCACCATTGAGCATTGACGATGTCGATGTCGACGTCGACGTCGTCGTCGGTGTGGTGGACTTCATTTGAAACAGCCATAGTCCGTTGTTGGGGGCGGATGAGATGCCGATTTTACAGCCAACAAACCAAACCAGCTTGACTATCTATCACCGCCAATGGAATATCTAATCAGATTCAGAGCGTGCTCCGTTGAAGCGTTTGAATTGCAAATATGCACAAGGTAGTTTTTGCTATTCTTGATTTATTTTTTCCCCGCTGCTGATTTGGTTGCGCTTTGTGGTTTTACGCGGTCTGCATTCAGTGAACCCAAGGTAGGTAGCAATGCAGCAAACGAAAAAAAAAAAAAAAATGAAACACATGTGAGCGATACCTTAAGAAGGAAACATGTTTACATTTGATCCACTGTTCGCTCAATTGACTTTGCGGCAAGCGCAGCGGTGTGCGGCTATACGGTGCAGTGGTGGTGGTATGGGTAAGGTATGATAATAAGGTGAATATACGGTGAGGTGATGATGATGATTGGAAGGTGCTACTTGGAATGGATGAGGTAATTAAATTAAACGCACAACAATTATGGGAATGTTGGAGAAATATAGTGGGTGGTGTGGTGTGATGGTGATGGTGGAATTGGTTAAAATTTACATAATGATATTCCAAATAGAATCACAAGAGAGAAAGAGAGAGATCCAGGAATGATAATTAAAACAACTAACGATGGAAGCACACAGATAAAGAACAAGGTTTGTTTTAACCTTTGTTATGTTTTTTTTTTATTTTGTTTAGAAGAACTTCCGACAAGTAGACTCAAGTACCTTTGGAAGGAAGTTCAGTTAGCTAGTTAACTGCATATTTATAAGGCAGGGAATAATGGGAAACTGTGAGCAAAGATCTTGGGTGGCATTAGATTTGAATCGATTTATGTTAAGTGATAAAATAAGAGAGAAAAGATAAGAAGAGGTTGATATACATACATAATTTAAAAGAAGAAGATTGTTCTTGTTTTGAGATGGAAACATTTCTTTTCATCAACCTGTTGTAAAATAGGTTAAGTAACTTTAGCTAAGCAATATTATACCTTTGTGAATATAAGTTTTTCTTCCTTTTTGAATGCCGTTCGGCAGGAACTTTGAAAATAATTCAAATCAGTGCCTACCTTATGTAACTCTCGCATCGATAAAATCAGTCGAGAAACGATGAAAATTGAAACAAATCGTATGAGTTTTGTTCCATTTTTCATCGTTTCTCGATCAATTATAATGTCGTTTTCGTTTGGATTTCGGAACTGTTCCATTCCTATCTAAAATGGGAAATTTGGAGTAAAAGGAGTGAAAAAGGAGTAGCTCCGGACGTCCACTCGAAAACGACATAAAATAACCATGCGAGAGTAACAGAACGTATGTAGGCACAGATTAAAAAAATGAAGCAGTTCGGTGAAAATCGCCAGAACAAGTTAGAAAATAGAGTATCATATCTCAACTGTCAAAAAATGCATTTTGAATCTACAGACAAAATAGAGCACTAACTAGAGTGCAGTAAGATTCAGAATAAAAAAAGTGTGTACCTTATCTATATGTAAATGTTACGCAGGCTATAAATCTATTAATACTTTTCTTTTATAATCCAACAATCCTCAACCAAATTAAAACACACCACACTAGCACCATGTTGACATAATTAAACAAAATTAAGGTGGTAGGTACCTATTTTTTTATTATTTACTATACCTATACCTTTCTTATCATTGAAATTTTAGTATTGTCAAAACTAGACAAGATAAGGAAAATAAGATTTTAGCAATCTCAGTTACATGGACAGAATTCCTCAGCAATATTTGTCAAAGAGACAAATACTGAGTACATAATTTGTATTCGCTTGTTTAATTTTTGACGCAGTAAAATCTCTGAGAACCGATTTTTTTGAACTCGCCTACTGAATCGCAGCTTATACTTCACTTCATTGCTCATCACACTGACACTTATGGGGTTTTCCATTGGTAAAATAAATCAATTTATTTCTGATTTGGATTTGTCAAAACGCCCATTTTGACCATTTTTGCGTTCCATTGGGCAAAATAAATTGATTTATTTTTGATTTAAAACCAATTTTGCAGATCTTAATTTTTCGGCAGATTTACCCCTCCATGAACTAACGCCAACATATTTTACAGCTGTCAGTTGCAAGTGTGTTGTTTGATTGGATTAATGCAGGTATTTTAGGAATAATTTGTGTTGAAAATATGTGAGAAATATTCGATTGTGAATGGAAAAGTTTAAAATGAATCGGCAACTTCACCAAGCTCATCTTTCTCTTCTAAAAGGGACGAAATTTGTATTGAAATATTTACAGAGAAACGAAACTACACAAATACAATGACAAAAATAAATCAATTTAAAATCGTGCTCCATTCGCTTTGTAATCCTATTACTTTGAAAATTTTAGTACATGAAAAAATCAGAACTTTTTCTGTCAAAAAAAATGACAAACATCTATTTTTGATTGTTTTCAAAACTTCCCTTTAACATGTTTTGTCTATGAAACATTTTAAGACTTAATGAGCAGCAACAATCAGAACACAAATGTTCGCATTAAAGTCTAGTACGCTGCTGATGCGAAACGAAAAATCCCATACAAATATGACACAACGAAATCATAAACGAAAAATTTCGTCCTCCTTTTCGTTTTGCAGTACGCTGTTCGATGAGCGAAATCGATAATTGTAGCAGATTATTTGGAGAGGTCTCCGCTCTTTTTCGCACTCAATTAATTGCCCGGGACATTAATTGTGTGCGGAAAAGTGACATTTGAGGTTGGTTCGTGTTTGTATTTGTTGTTTCTTTCAATACAACATGGCTTTCTGTGATTTTTTTGCGCTTGTTTGTTTTTTTTTTTTTGCAAATGGTGACGCTTACAACTGTCAATTTTTCGCTGTGGTTTTCGTAAGCATTTCGCTGTCGTGTTGGAGACCACCGAAAAATTTCGTTTCGCATCAGCAGCGTACTAGGCTTAAGTTACAAAAAAGAATTGGGTTTCTTTTTTGGACATAACACTGTCATATCATAATAATTTACTGAATTAGCTTTTTGACATTTATGACGTAACCTATGGTGAATGTGGTTATTTCAAGAATTTGACCTGTTAATTGGCTTCTAATGATAGAGCTTCCACTTGTCTTTTACCAATAGACGAAAGACACTTTTAAAAGGATTGACTGACTTAAAAAATATCAAATCTCTGTTTTTGGTATCAGCCAGTATGTTCCGTCAAATGCGTCTTCTGACAGTTGGAGAAAGACAAGTGGAAATACATGAAGTTATGTAGTCTAAAATTTGTGAGTTCATATCAGTTCCCACTAATTTGTTTCTGTCGAAAATTGAGCAAACGAAATATGTCTCTCAGTACATAAGTTTGCTGAGAAAATCTGTTAAATATTTAGGATCGTTAAAGATTCAAAATCTTTGTTTTTGCTATTTGTAAACATTATTTATGTTACATCGTTTAATTAATATTTTTAAAATTATTAAAAAAAATGGTAAAACTTATGCCTATTCATAGGCTTTAACAAACTAACAATATTTCTACAGAACAAACAAAAAGATAATTTATAAGTATTTAATAGGTAGGTACATACAGTAGTTTTTTGATATACCTCTTTCGAGCGACCAGGGTGTAAGATTCCCGGTGCCCACCGTTGAGGTACTTCATTATATCAATTTTGTTTTTGTTGCTTTCTTTATGTGGCTGCGCCGAAAATGTCAATAAGTAAATATCCAAACTATCGGAGTATAGGTATCCTTATATGAATGTGCGCAAGAAAAATATCCTTGAAATTGCACCAGGTAGCAGATTTGTTTTTTTTTGTTTTTCAGTTCAGTTTTCCTTTTTTTGAGACACTTGATCACTTTTGTTTCCACAAATAAGCAGAAAAAAATAATCTATTCTTAGGGGTAAATGTATAATTTCTATTTTACTCTGCACGCAATTTATTCACCAAGATAATTTTTGAAAATTTCTCCGAAAATATTTTCTACTATTTTAAGATTAATGATCGCACTTTAATTTTCAATTTAAACGGACATAATTCTATGCACATCCCTTCGCGACGGAATAATTGGATAAACTAATTGAACTTGAGTGAGTGTCTTTTCATTCAACTCGATCTCGATATGATCTACTTGAAGTTGAAGGGAAGTTCGATGTTGAAGGGAAGTTCGATGTTGGATCGTTCTATTCTTTTTCTATGTTTGTTTTGGTTCCTTGTATGAAACAAACACGGTGGACAATACACAAACAGTGTTGCCATAATATCAAATTTAAATACCTATATTTTATTTAAAATTTATTAATCAACTGAAAAATTGATCAAAATTAATTCTCGAATTAACTAAGCTACTAATAAGAAATTCATTTTCGAAAATCTACTACAATCAACCTCGTTGTCACCATTGATTATATTATTTAATCTACATTTGTCTGCATTTTCAACTTAATTAATAGTTAACCCACCTACTCCGGCACTTAACTCACTGATTAAAGATAGTCCACGTTTGATTTGAGTTTATTAATAGTGGTGTAAGTAATTTGGTTTACGAAAATACCTAGTATCTAGATATCATACTAAGGCCCTGTTTCACAATGTCTTAGTAAGGTTCTGATTATAGGTAGTTATCTGACACATAAATATATTCAGGGTCATAGGGTGAACAATCCAAAGAAAATTATTTGTGGATTTATAGCCAATTGAGGTTGATCAAAATACAAATGAGAATTTTTCTCTCGTGGACTTATGACCCTGTGCAAATATTTACATGTCGGATAACTCATCAGAACTTTACTTAGACATTGTGAAACAGGCTCTAAATTTGCTAAATTCTTAAATTAATTTTTTAAGGTCAAATCATAATGAAGATACTGCGTACATTTTTCGAACAACTGTTTAAATATGAAAACAAACAGTTTTGAAAATATTTTTTGTTGTAAACATTATCAATGATTTAAAATCAATTAGGGCATTCCAAAAAGTAAACTATAGTGCCAAAAAAGCACTTGGTATAATGTAGGTATAAATTTCACATAATGACTTTGTTCCTCTATTATGTTAGATCTAGAATTTATTCTACCACTATGGCAACTCTGTACCTACTACACTTATCGTATTCGTACTTTCGTAGTTCGTAGAATCAAATCATACGTCAGTCGGCGTCGTTCGTTGTACTGCACTTCGTACTCTGGTATCTGGTGCTGGTCTGGTTCTTGTCTCTGGTGCGGTGCGATGGCCGTGGTAGTCACTCATTGTAATGTGCAAATTGGGGTTCTATTTTGTATAGACTTTTGGTTGTGTTTTGTTCGAAGGGTAGTTTGAAGTGAGTATTACCAGGTTAGGGCATAGTATAGTATAGTGATAGCGCATAGTGTAGTGCATAGCTAAAATTTAATTTGGTTTTTATGATGTTTTAATGATAACTCTACCAACTCTAGAAAAATACGATTTAAAAATTAGAGCATAATATGTCCCACGAAAACAATCAAACTGAGAAATGAATCGTACCAGTACCTAGCAAATCTCCATGTATGAAAAGGAGTGCTCGCGTGAAATTTTTTTCCCGCTCAGAGATTGTACCTTATTGGAACAAAGCCACACAGCTTACCACTTGAAGACAATGGCTCAAAATGTAAAGCGGCCTAATGTTAAGATATTAGCTCTATTAGCCCGTTACTAACAGTTTGCTAACTTAAAAAAAAAAAACTTTAAAGCTCTTTTCTAAAATATTCAATGACAGTTCATGCAAAAAAGTAAGCAAACATACCTTTTTCACATTTATAATTATTGTCAAAGTGACATATTTATGGAGTGAAACTGAACTAAAAATGCTTAAACTTCGAACTAAATAGTTTAAAATTGATGTATTGTATCAGCTTCATTCGATTGTGTTCAGCGAGTAAAGCCGGAACCATAATAGACTTATGCGAACTTAACTCAACTTAAGCAACCAAGCGAATACACACTCTTATATTATATGGTTAACCATAATAGCCGTTCTGCTCAATTTCGATATAATTTTTGCGAACTTAAGCAAGAGCCATTGAAATGGCTCTGAACTTAAGCAAATGTTGCAGCTGAGTTCATTTCACATAAGTCTATTATGGTTCGGCCTTAAGAAGAAATTTATGAAATCCATATTTAGGTAGGTATACAAGAAGATACTTGAGTTACTTGGCGCCACCCAACATGCCAATAACTCTCATTATGCTACCTGTCAAGTAGCTTACCTGCTTTAAAAATAACTCTCATCTAACAGTAGCGCTAACACCTGTAAGTAGATACCTAGTGATCTTATAAAGTGACAGATACTTTTTTTGTATAAAGTGTGGTTTTTCGTTTTGCTTTTTGGTCCTTTTCTATCTTTTTGCGAACAAGATCTGGTTTTATATTTCAGTACCTCTACCTACCTACCTGAGTTAATAAAAAAAGAAGTTCTCATAAACTTCCTGGATTTTTTGTCCCTAACTGTAGATTGTTAATTTTGGGAAACATTTATAAACATTTATAATCGCTGAATGAACGTAGCATATTTTTCAAAACCACAACTAGATTCAAATGAATCATTAGGGGGGTTCATATTCTCAAATATGTTTGTCAAGCCAGCAAAATATCAACATATTTTGATATTCATCAAGCATGTTTGACAATCCGTTTACATTTTCAAATGCAAATATTTGCGAATTTGGTCACATTTACGAATTACGACACAGCACACCACTCCATACACAACACATAACAGAAGAGAAGTATATGGCTCCGGCTTAATGTAATCTATGTATGGACTGGACTGTTTGTTTATTTTAATGTCGTTTTCGTTTTGATGTTCGGAGTACTACTATTTCACTCCTTTTTCACTCCTACTACTCCAAAAGCCTTCAATTAGCCGTTCCGAGTAATTTTTTCGGAGTGTTCTTCTGTTCCCAATTTCAAATTGGAGTAGACGAGGAACACACACATACATATAAAGTGTTTCGTTGGATTACTTGTCAAAAGTGATAAATACTTGAAGAAGCCATTTTGTTAAATGGCGGCTTTAGGTAGTGTGTGTGTAAATTTAGGAAAGTCAGTGTTTTCGTATTCGATTGGAATTGAAAAGGAGTAGAATAGACCGAAAATTCAATCGAAAACGACATAAGCTTAGCAGACTTGAGAACAGCGTATCGTTGAAACATCTTGAAACGTCAAATAAAAATTCGCATCCCAAAACTGACAGAAACTCCCAATTGTCACAATTTGTGGGCAAATTTTTGCTAAATTCTGTTTCGCACTTCACAAATTGCGTATAGTTTTGGGTAAAAGAGAGAGAGCTCACCGGAGAGAAAAACATTTCCCCTCTTCCTTACAATTTCTGCCCAAGAAATTACTTTGGGCAGAAATCAGCAGGTTTGTGTTCGGCCAAGAAATGCCAGTTTAAATTCAAATACCAAAAAAAAGGAATTTAAAATAAATCGTATGCCTAAGGGTTGCCCAATAGTGTTACTATTATTTTTATTTTACTACTATTGTATCAATCTATTCAATCAAA
Organism: Leucozona laternaria; assembly: GCA_932273885.2. NCBI lineage: Eukaryota > Metazoa > Arthropoda > Insecta > Diptera > Syrphidae > Leucozona > Leucozona laternaria. The sequence continues at coordinate 112,101,771 of OW026368.1, read as the reverse complement.
AATTGAATGAAAGTGAGCGTTGTTTTTTTTGACACATAGAGAATACAAATCTCCGCGTAGGATTTTGGAGGACCTTTGTGCTCATTCGTAATTCATTCACATTACTGAAGGTTCCACGACTATTATACTTAATTTTTGGTGAATAAAATCTGAACATTCAGAAAAATGTTTGCTGGTTTTACGGTGGCTTTGGTCGTACCGGCTGTCGCGGTCTGTTTGTCTGTGCGTCTAGGTGCTTGGGTTCGGGGAACCTATTTTTCATATTTTAAACTAAACAAATAATTTGAAAAACTCGCACTTGTGTAAATAGGTCGTCTTTTATCCACATAATTCAAAAAAAAAATATCACAAAGAGACAAAACAAACTGCAAAAAACCTCAACCTAAAACTTTTACATAATATTTCTATTCAATAATACAAATGGTGTGCGAACCAAAAAAATCTGTTTGTAAATTATAGGTGTACCTACGTTTATTTTTTATAATTTTTTTTTTTCATACAAAAAATATATTATGTTATGCATATCTTAATGCCGCCGTTGGTATATAAATACAACCATCAGGCAGGTATAAATGCATAAATATTGCTAAAAGGTCAAAATAAACAATATAATATGAAGAAACCCATTTCCAGCTAAATGACTTCTGATCTGATGAACTAAAAAAAAGAACAAAAAATAGAAGATACAAAAAATATTTACATATTTCCTTCAATTAGTTGATTAACTCCTTTTGACTGCCTATATTATATTTGTACATTGTTCAAAATGTCACCCTTATTTAACACCATACTACTATGGGGTGCTAAGAATAATCCCCTTAAAGAATGACAATTTTTTTTTTTTACACACAGTTTCCTACCATATAAGATTTTTTTTTGTAAAATATAGCAAAAAAAGGGCACTCAAAAATTATTATTAGAGTACTTCAAGCGTACTCAAGATCCAGGGACAGGATTAAAAAAAAAAAAATTATTTCATAGATAGGTAGGTAGGTACCTGATAATTTGTGGCCCTTCATAGTGTTGGATGTACCTATCTACCAACCACCAAAAAAATTAAGGGTGCTCCAATGAAAATAGAAAAAAAACGGGATTACGACACCATCACTGAAGAGTTCTAATTTTTGAACTTTCTTCGCAGATAGGTAGGTAAACGTCAGAAGATTTATCGTCACGTAAGTTCAATCTTGTTCTGTATGTCCTTTTTTCAAAACGTTGGCAATTTTAATCAGATCGAAAAAAATGCAAAAAGTGTTGATAAGTAATGGATTCAGCAAATCAGTTCTCTAAACAAACCTTGGAAAAATAATCTACTTTTTAATAAGGCCCTAGAAAGTTTTACATAGATACGGACAAGGGGCTCGCAAAAGGGTGACTCTCGAAATTGGCTAGGCCCTCGACCGTAATGAACCCTTTTGCCTCTAGAGACAAAAGAGATGCCCAACAAGTTTTTATTAGCAACAGCCTCTCGAGTGGTTGACATGTTTCCCTCGACTAGATTTTACATATACGGAAAACTTTACAGCGCCTTGACTAGACTTGCCAAAAACTTCCAAGCACCTAAAAACACAAGTGGAGAACTATGGGTGCCCAAAAATCTATCAACAGAGCTTCCGCTTTGGAAAATCTTTTAATATCTCAATATTCACCAGGGTCAAGGTCAGGGTACTTCAAAGTAAGCGTTTTCTTAAATCCACTATAAATGATGTCACAATTTATTGGAGATAGACCTTTACTGTAGAACGATTTTTTTTCTTAGAATATACCCAAGAACCACAGCCTTAAATACTTCCAACCAGGTCCGGGACACCCTGCATAAAACAAAGTCGATTTAGTTACACGATTTGAAACTCAAGAACGGATCGACCGATATTAATGATCTCTTATTTGTTGGATTCGTCTCCGCCCCGATTAGCATAATAAATAGGTATTAAAATATCGGACAAAATTCACTTTTTAGGGTGAAATGGGGGTAAAATGAAAAAGACTAATCCGATTGAAAAAATTCCACGTGCATTTAAAAGGTTATTCTTAGGAAATGGCTTCAAGGATATTTTTTTTAATTTTGCTATTTGTAGGGTAAAATGGGGTAAAAATAAAAAAAATGTGGGATTTAAGAAATTATTTTTTTGTTTGGAAGGTTTTTTTTAGGAAATGGCTTTATGGATATTCTTTTTCAAATTTATAGGGTGAAATGGGGTAAAATGAAAAAGAATTATCCGATTTAAGAAATTCTTTATCGTTTCATTAAATGTCTTCTCAGGAAATGGCTTTAGGGAAATTCTTTTTCAAAATTTTAATATTTGTAGGGTGAAATGGGGTTAAATGAAAACAAAGTCCGATTTAAGAAATTTCGTTTTTGTTTGAAATGTTTTACTCAGGAAATGGCCTTAGGAATAATTTTTTTTTCAAAAATTTGGTACTTATAAGGTGAAATGGGGCAAGAACGAAAAGTGGTATTCTATATCAGAAATTCTCTTTGTGTTTTAAAGATTATTTTAAAAAATGCTACTTATAGAGCGAAATGGGATGAAAATAAAGCAGTAGTTTTCGAATACAAATATTCTTTCTGTGTTGGGAAAGCAATAAAGGTTGGACTTAGAGGATCATAATTTTAAAAAATTTAGCCTTACCTAACGTTGGGTTGGTTAAAACCCAAAAAGTAGTACATATAGGTATTCGATTAAAAAAAGTCAATAAATAATATTTTCTTTTGTAATTTTTATGCGAAGCTTAGGCCAACTAGTTTCTTATTCTTTTAACACCAGATTTCTTTCATATGTCTTCTAAATACTATACGTGATGCTAAAAATGTTTTTCATCCGAAATCAAGCTATTTATAATGGGTCTTATCTTTTCTTATGAATATTTGCAACAACAAAATAACTCACAAGCTTTCAATCCATTGATGAGTTATTAAGAATTTCTTATCTATATCGGATTAGCTTACCCTCACAAATTTAAGAACGAAATTGAGACCCTTCCCCCTGCAAAATGACTTCCAGTATTTATATAAATACATTGAACTCATACCAGACGGCCATCAGTTAGTTCAGGTTTATCAAACGGTAGGTATGGTGTACAAAATCTATTTGGGATTTATTGGTCTTTTGATCATAAATGTTGCGGAAGGAATAAAACCAAAACTAGCCAGTGCAAGTTGCAATTTTACGTATGTTGGTGGAATAATTGAACAAAAATGCAGTTGCCCTGATGGAAAAGACACTAGCGAACCCATATTCCACTAAACCGTTCGATTTTTAGTAAGTTTAAATTAAAAATCAAAATTATGTACAAATTTTGACTTAAATATTGAATAAATTTTCCTTAAAGTTGTTTTCCATCAGATGCTGACTGTTATTTCGACCATTTTGAAAATAGATGCAAATGTTTTCGATATAAAGATAAGAATGACATGAATTCTTGATGTGAGGAGCTAAGTGTCAGAGTTGTACCGATGGCTGTCATAGGGGAATTTGTATAGTCACTGGAAATTGTTCCTGCGCTGAAGGTTACAATTTGGCATCAGAATTAAATAAAGCCGATTTGCAAAGATGGTTTTGTGAAAACGGCTTTTGCTTGCTGCCGAACTGGTGTTTTTGCAAATGTGAACCATTTTGCCCAGATGGATGTGGTGAGAATGGGGTTTGCATAGGATCTGGGAAATGTTCCTCTAAAGCAGATTACTGGGAGCCAAAGAGAATACCAGTGATTCCTCCAGCACAGGTTACTTGATGTCCAAAGAGAGTAAAATATGCGAACCAGTGTGTGATGCTGGATGTGAAAATGGCATTTGCATAGGCCCAAATAAGTGTTCTTGCATTCCAGAGACCAAAGAGACCAGAGACCAGAATACACGATGATAACAGAAAATAAATGTGAATGTTTGGTTGAGAGTACATACTCTCTTTGTTATATTATTATATTATTCCACTGGATTTCCTCTTATCATTAGAATAAAATAAATTAAATTAAATTGAAATGTTGAAGACTTTTATCTTATCATTATCAAACATTTCAGTATATCGTCTCGGTCTCGCTACGTTTTTTTATGTTTTTGTTGAAAAATAAACTATGGAACTAAATTTAAAAATATTCAACTTTATAATTTAAAAATGCAAGTTTTTTTCTTTTTTCTTTTTAATTCAAGTCGAGGCCACCAAAAGACCGCTGAGACTCTCGGTAATTTGCTGATCTGTGGAATGTATGCACAGATATGTACGTGACCAAGCACTAAGATTCTATGTGACACGAGTGAGATAAGCTAACATAGATTTCCAAGAATTTTAGAACTATTGATAATAATTTGGAATTTTTTTTCTCGTAAGTACAAACAAATTTTGATTTAAGGCTAATTATCTTAGTCAGATAAAAAGCTTGGCGACAAATCTTTGAGCTACAGTATTTTACGGATATGAATGATCATACTTTAAATAAAGTAAAACTATCTTTAAAGTACAAAAATTGAGGGATAAATCACTACTCAGTAAAAATCCTTATCAAACAAAAAATGAAATGATAATGTTTATCACCCGACAAGAGTAAAAGAAATGACTATCATTTTCAATTATTGAAATTTGGTTTGGCAATACCTCTGTTCTTTCGCTTCCCTAAACTGACAACTTCTACCAATTTTAGTCCAGAGTTCTGTCAAAGTTCATTTAAAAAAAAAAATGACTAAAAATGGTGAAAATTGGAAGTTTTGGAAAGTAAACGAACAGACCTATTTATTCTAATGATCAGTGCTGCCACATTCAATCAAAATCGAGAAAAAAAGAAGTATTTTGATTGTAAGCAAAGCGCAGCAGAATCGAGCATTTATTACTTTCGTAGTAAAATCCAAGCGCTTCTACATATACCTGCTCTGAACACCAAAAAGCTTTCAGAGTTAGATTTCCTAAGGGGATATTTCGAAATCGGCGGTGTGACGCCAGGCGAGAAGTGGAAAGAAGTTGTGTTTTTTTAAATTTAAATCAAATTTTAGTGAACAAAAGAAAATTGCAATTTGTATAAATAATAACTTCTTCAGCTATAACGGCCTTAAGCTCCTAGCAGCATATTATTGTGCCTGTTTTTTTTTCCTTTCCTGTGATTATTTTCCTTAAAATAAAAACAAATATAATTCATATATAGAAAACAACTGCCAATGTAGGTACTGAAATTACATTTGAATTCCTATGTAGTTGTCTGGCTTATGTTTGCGTCTTGTAATGTTGGTACATAACCCTTTACTCCTTTTTTACATACATATATGTAAATGTATGTATTTATATCTGCATAGTAGTACTGTAGAAGTGTACATGCTATACTTACTAAAAAAAAAAACCTATTGAGAATTTTCCACTCCACAAAAGGTCTCCCTAATGCAATATAAATTGCGGCTCACAGCATTAAGCATCAGATACTCTTTTTTATGCTCCCCGTCCCCATGATATTTCTGCTGTTTATTGTGGTGATGACCATATTTCGAAGGATAAAAAAGTAATTTAGTTTTTTGAGACTTCAAAGTTCAAACAGAGACTGAGGACTTTTTTATAACTTTGTTTAGTTTAGTTTAGTTTCTTTTGACATTGACACTTAATTTTTTATTGGATGTGAGAGCTGGAAAAAATAGTATTCATAAGAAGCTGGACATAGCAATTTTGGGTTTCAACCTTTATTTCTGCTCAGTTACACCTTAATATCTAAACTCTCACATCCCTCAATTATTCCAAAATTTCACATCCATAAATTCTTCAGAAACTGATTTCGGCGTTGCCGTTTCGACATTTTTTATTTGGAGTTTATAGTTTATGGCGACAAGAACAAACCCAGTAGTACTTGCCTAATACATATCAAGTAAAAAGGAAGCCTGGTCACCATATGACAATACGAGTATATTATCATGTAAGGAATAATGAAACTTTTCATTCATATCCCTGCGTCTGGATGTGTGATGCTTTCTCGTATATATAAGTATTAAGAATCAGTCATCACAGAGAAGCACATTATAAAGCTTGCAGAAGGGCGACGGAAACAATTTAAAATTCCCTTTTTAATTATCCTTAACTTTCAGAATGATATGAGCAGGAGAGCAGGGCACGGTAAAGGGTGGTGCAGTAGACTTTTTTCTTAACCCATGCTGTTCGTATATGATGCATTAAAATGAAATGTTCATCATGATTTCCTTAAATACTTGTATATACTTATAATGCGCTAGCATTTCAGGCCGCAACATGGCATCATGGAAGTCATAAGTGCAAAGGAGCTCAGCTCTGCTCTGGTATTAAGCTCCTATGAGAGAGAACAAGCAAAAAAGAGGGTGGTGGTAGTCTTTGTTTGTGTAGGAGTTTAACGCACTTTGTTGGATACTTGAGCTGCCGTTCTGTCTGGCTCCATGTTGTATACCTATAATGTTCTTTGCATATAATAATACAGAGTATTTCTTTCAACCCCCCCGCCACAAGTCCTCGCCACGTAAATTACAAAAATAGGGATGTTTCCATCAGGACTGAATTGTCCACGCAGAAATAAGCATGATTTAAGACTTTTCTCATACAATCAATCCATCAGAATCAAAATTTTCACACCTAGGTAAAGAGGGATAGTCAACAGAAAATCAACCAGAATCAGTTGGCTGACTTAAGATTAATGTCATCCCCTTTGTATCCGATTGCTTATATGTATAGGGAACATAACCGATAATAATAGAAGCAATTTATCTGCGTCTTTAATAAATATCCTTTTTGTTTTGCACTAAGCCACCGCCTGTGAAATTTGTATACGCAATTTTGCGTAAAAGAAAAAAAGTCGCATCCCTTTGCCAAAAATGAACAACAACAACCGTGAAACCATGGAATCGGATAAATGTTTGTATACACATAGTCGGTGATTAAGCGATTTCTTATTTAAATTTTTTTATTTCACAAAAACAAGGGGCCTTATAATTATTTACACGTAGAAACAGTGTATCTACACGATCATGTAGCTATATTCAAATGTCGACTTAAATTGTTTAATTTTCATGTACGAAGGCTGTTTCAATAGATTACCATATACATTTAACAAAAAACGAAGTGAGAATGTGCGTCGGAAGGTGTTATAAAGCATTAGCAGTTGTTTTTTTTTGTTGTTTATTTTTGTATATTGTTTTGTTAACCCTTCAATCATTTTGAGGGATTTACGATTTACAATTGTGAATGGCACTGAAACTGACCATTTGGGAGGATTATTTTGTAAAATGCCATCAAGATAGATGACCAACAAATGTGCGTCTGCATTTTAATATGTATCTATATCTTTGTATGAAAATATAGCACACGTCAAGGGATGGACGAAGCCGTATAGGACAACAGACAGACAACACACAAATGACATGAGCAATTCATCATTCGAAATTTGATTTATTATCGTATATCGTTGTACGATTACTGTTTGATATATACCTACCTAAACTTCATGACTTATAAAATGCAAAGCAGGTGAGATATGAAGGCTAGTCTAACTTGTTTTGGCACCTACCTAATTAATATTTTAAAAATAAATCATAAAAGTCAGATAGACAAGTTCACCAAACTACAGTCAGCATTTTTGACAGCTAAACAACAAATAATTGTATTCCCTCAGTTCACCCATAAAGAGGAATTTTCTAAAAAAATTACTTAAATTAAAAAAAAAAATTATTAAAAAACAATGGTAACACTTACAATGCCTTGCTATACCCTTTGGTTTAGCTAGAAATCTCTTCTTTTATTTTATTTTAAAACAAAGTTGTTTTAGTGAACAGTTTTTGAAAAATTAATTTTTAAACTTAAAATTTTGATAAAAAAATTCAAACTAATTTTTTTTAAAAATTTAACGTAATAAAGTACTATTTTTGTTTTCAAAATTCAATGCATTTTTAATTAAAAACATTTTTAAACAGAAACAGAAAACCAGATACTTAAATGTCTTACACTTTTTGAGAAAATTAAAAATAACTAAATCTCTTTTACTAAACCTATACGTAGTGGAAATAGGATCTTTAGAGCAACACAAGCAACGGATTGGTGTCAAATTAATAAAATTTTATTAGAAGAGATTTTGAAATCTGATTTTTGGTGTTTGACTAACAATTTATAAGATCATTGAATATTAAAAACAAAAATACTACTTAATAACGTAAAATCTTGAACAAAATTAGTTTGAACAATTTTTTTATTTATTTTTCTTTCAAAATTTTGAGTTTTAAAATTCATTTTTCACAAACTTTTCACTAAAACAATTTTATTCAAAAAACAAAATAAAAACAATATTTTTGGCTTTACAAAACGGTATAGTGTAGCATTGTTAGTGTTAACGTTGTTTTTTAATAATTGTTTGTCTGTTTTAAGTCTTTTTTTTAGAAAATTACTCCTCGAAACAACCTGCACACTCTAGGTTTTTGTGAGATCTTATGTGAATCACCCTGTATAAACATTATTTTAAACAACATTTTAAAGCATTGGAATCAATAACATTAAAATAGGTATTTATTAAAAGCTACATATTTGCAGCAAACAAAGGTTTATGAATTCCCTATAACTCGTTCTGTTTTATATCATTTGATTTAGAAAATCTACATATTATCTTAAGTATTGTTATGGTACATTTTTGGGTTGAATTGTGACAACAGAAATATTCTGAATGAATTGCTTCAATCTATAATTTATTAAATAATAGCAATGAGACTGTTCTTCTATGAGTCAGTGATGGCAAATTAATTAAGGCCATCAGAGAGGGTTCGGACCCCAGTAGTAAAATTTTGGAGTAGATTTAAGAAAACGTGGAGTGGTTTTGCAGATTAAAAACAAAAATCTTATAAGTTCTGCTGTTTTTTCTATAACTGTAAAATTCTATAAATTTTGTTAATTATAGGTATATACTAAGAAAGTAAGATTTATTCACATCATTATACCTTTCATTACGACATTATTTTTTCTCTTTTTTTTGAAAGAAAATTCTTTTTCAAAGGAATCTATTTTCCTCCTGATGCTTTGGCATAAAAATTTCGGGACTGGCAACGCCAACTACAACCCAAATATAAAAGATTTTTATTCATTGTTCAATATTTTTCTCTGTCAACAAGTAGCAGTATAAATCTTGATAAATCAGACTTCAGGAGTAGTAGATTTGTTTTCTTCTTTTTTAAGTCGAAGTAGATCTTCTCCAACTATGGAGTAGGTATTAGGTCCGAACGATAGGGTCAGACTCTGATCTGGGGCCAAATTACCGTTTCAGTGAACAGTGACTGAGTGAGTGAGTGCCATCAGTGATCGAATGAACGAGTAAAAACAAATTAAAAAATAATAAAAACAATAGTTCTTTCATTTTTTCTTTAGAATTCGCAGCCATTACACACTGCCAGTCGGCTGTCCAGCTTTCGAATGAAATTCCGTTCGATTACTGATAAAAAAATGTCCAATTATGGTACACGATTTCTCGAAAACGTATTGCTATACAGAAGAAATAACTTTTTCGCAGATTCCAGTCGATTGTTGATAATTAAGAGTTCTAAACTATTCAATATTCGGTCGCAAAAGAGAACAGTAAAGTTTTTAAAATGTATGGATTTCGAAATTCCTTTCAAAAACCGACAAACGAAATCTAATCTGCATTTTCCTTTGTTAAAAATATTGTTTAAAATTTTAAACATTTTTAAAACCAGTTCGAAATCAATTTTAAAATGGGAGTCTTATTTAAAGTGTTTAAATTTAAGAAATAGTTAGACAAGGGCTCGTAAATATATAAAGCGCTATACGTTAACTTGAGCCTATTTATTCCTTAAACGAGCATTGTTTTAAATTTTGCGCTATTATAATATGGGAATTGTGGAAGTTCAAAATATTTAGATTAAAAATTCTGACAGTTGACAGGACATTAACTCATATACTCTTAGGCCCAGTTATTCAGTGCGGGATTAAAGTTAAACCCGAGTTAACTCATCAAATTTGGTGAGTTCACTCAGGATTAACTGAATAGATGTCTTATCCACTGAGTTTAGTTGTTCGGCATGCATTCCCCACCGAAAAAACTGCTTTCTCAGTTAACTGTGGGTTAATTTACTTCTATAGAGTAAGCTAACTCTGGTTTAACTCCCCGCTTAAAAACTGGGCCTTAGTAAGATCAACGATTTTGGGAGCTTTCAACAAACTCACCACACAATCATTTCAACTCATTAATTAATGATGCGCTAACTAAATAGTGGTTTAACAACTATGTCAGAATTATTAATCCATCAGATGTCAGATTCAAATACTCAACAACAAGAAAAACTAAGAACGAAGAATATCTATCTACAATTTTTAAGCTCATATCTTAAAAAATTCCATTCATGAATCTGAAATTTTGTATTATTTACATAAATACATACATATTGGGCCATCACACACTGGTTCAATTTTGAACGAGACTTAATCCTTACTAACTTTTGCTTCAATCGCACACGGGATGAAGAAAGCTGGGAGAACATTTTGTGTACATGAAACCGTTGTATTTGGATGTGTATTTTTGTTTCAATTTTAAAATTCAAAATACAAAAAATCCTTTCCTTTTTCAAAAATAAAAATTTAGTGGCCATGACAACCGATTGTTTTTTTTTCGCCTAGAAACAAACAACTTGTGTGTATTAGTAGTTAAACTTTCTTATTCCACTCGAATTAAGGAAGAACATTTTGTTCGTTTCATTCCGAATTCTTCACATCTCTCGCCTACAAACTTCTATTTCCCCAGGCTCAATTGTGCCAGTATGTGATGGCCCATTCTGATCTAAATTTTGAAGACTCGTTGTATGTTGTGTTATCTTAGCCAGTTGCTGAAAATATTGATTTTGAAAAATGGGGGACCAAAAAAGCGTTGCTTACAAACAAAAAATATTTTTCTAGTTTGAGTAATCCTTTGGATTGGTCTATATTCGAACATTATTGACCACCCCTATAAATAAAGGGTCCGACAAATAACTTTTTTTTTTTGAAAATGGCGCAAAACATCGACTGTAGCTTCGGCTGTGCGGCACGTAGCGCCGTCCTGTTGAAACCAAATGTTGCCAATATCCTCCTCTTCAATTTTTGTGAACATCGCCATTGACTGTAACGGCCACTCCTTGCTCATTTTCGAAAAATGGCCCAATTATGCCTCTGGACCAAAATCCGCACCAAACAGTGACTCGTTTTGGGTGTATCGGCTTTTCAATGTATGCGTGCGGGTTTTCTGTGCCCCAAATGCGACAATGCTTGCTTACTACCCGCCAAGATCAAAATGAGCTTCATCTGAAAAGATGATTTTTTTTGGCAAAATCGGCATCTTCTCTAAGTTGATCGCAGGCCCACTTAGCGAAGCCATATTCGTTCAGCGGAAGGATAAAACTAATTATCTGTCAAATCAGACATGAGCTAAGTGTTACCATTCACGAAATAAGCACTAGTTGAAAAAAAAGTTAGATGGAGGACCCTTTATTTTTGCGGGTTTAAAAAAACATCGATTATATTTTTAATTTTGTTCTCTTTTTCTTTTTTTAAATTCCAAAATTCAAAGATGACCATTTTGAAAGACAATTGTCTAAAATGACCACCCTTAAGAATTATTCTAACTAGTCAAAAATATTGATTGTATGAATTGTCATTACTATCTTGTTACGTGTAAACCAGCAAACAAAGAAATAACGAGTTCTTTGTTTAAATTATAAACTATAAAGCTGAAACAAGTTTTTTCTTCTTAGATCAACACTTAGGTACAAAGTAATTTTGCTAATAGTTTCATTGCAGTGGTTTTCTTATTTTATCACTTTAAAAATCTCGTTTTATTCTTATATTTACTATGAACCTCTATTTCTATACTCTACGCCTAATTTAATTAAGTATTTAATTTATTACACATACAAATTTAAACTTTATTAAAACGATTAGGCTAAGGAACTTTTAAGCGCATCCATTAATGTTTTACACTTCGTGTATATGAATTTACATTGTACAAGTGGATACCTACCTCAGCAAAAAGCAATGTATTCTGACACCTAAGCTATTATCATAAAATGGCAAAATTAACGCGAATAAAGTTTATAGAAATTTGATAGCACTCACGGTGTGAAGGCATACCTACATGTATATATAGTTTTAGTGTAGGAAACCTATCCTGAATAATGAAACCAATTTTCCAACGAGTTAAAACCTTATTTTATATGACTTTTTCAAAGCAAAGGGAAGCCTCAAATGTCCTTAACGTGCGCGGTTAAGGCTATACAAATATGTGACATAAAATTATACTTTGCTCATGTGATTTGGTATTATGATTGTACGTTTACATAGTCTTTTGCAAGTAGTTTAAAGATTAATTTAAGTGTTATGTTAAGTTGGTGTTTTAAATCTTGATGGACCATAAACCCATGTAATTTGAATAGGTCTTAAGTATTTTTATAAAAAGGAATACTGTGTGTTTCTTGAGGTTGAGAGTTTACATACCTACATTAAGTGATGTCTGATGTGTAATTGATTTTGACTTGATTTGATTTTTAATATGATGAAATAAAAATGCTAAGAATTTAAAGATTATTACTTTATATAATTTATGGTATGGAAAGGGTTTTTCAATTGGTGGTGGTAGATTTGGGCGGCCTGTGGCGTCCATGTTGTTTTGGTGACATGTGTCAAATCTGTTGTTTTTGCAACAGCACGTCCCAATGATAAAACTTTAATATCAAAATCTTTTGGGGCAAAGATGCGTATGCGTTGCGCAAATAGTTTTCCGTCCAAGTCGATTATCCAAAGTTTGGTGGCTAAATTTGAGTCAACCGATTCAGTGAACAATCAGCCAACGCCCGTACGTCAACGAAACTTAAGATTTACCGAAAATATCGTCGCTGTGTGTGAGAGTCCGTAGTTCTTCGAAAACGACGATGTCATTCCCATAACCATCATAACAGATTGCGCTACCGATCGATGATAACCATCCAATTGGATAATGTGGATGTGAACGACATGTGGTTCCAACAGAACGGCGCTAAGCGCCACACATCGAACGCGACAATGGACATTATGCATGAACGATTTGAGGGTAAGGCTAACTCTCACGGAGGTGACGTGAATTTGCCACCAAGATCGTGCGGCTTGCCTGCGACTTTTACTTGTGGGGTTTCCTGAAGTCGCAGGTCTATGCGAAAAAAACACAATCGAACGATGACGGATCTATGCGGTACAGTCATTGAAAATTGGACCACTCGGATACGTGCCACAGTAGGAAGGCGAAACGGGCTTTCGAACAATGTCATATTCAATACATAACGGCATACATGGGCCTTTTATTAGTTGAAGTGACTCTAGACATGCCAATTATAACAGTTTTAGTTTATAAAAGTACTGTTTTTGCGGCCCCGCAGGGCCAGGGCCCTCAAAAAAATGGCAAACAAACTGTTATAACTGTTATAAATTGGCATGTCTTTAGACGCGTCCTCTATTAATATCTCACACACATCTTGTTTTATTCCATTTTAACATCTACCTGCCCATATTGCAAAACCCTTTAGAAGAAAACCTATATGCAATTTTCAAAAAATAATACAGACGCACTCAAGGGGTTTTGACTACCCTTAAAATGATGAACTCAGTTGGAGCGATTAATAAAATAAGGAATGATTTAATGGGATGAACTTGCAGATTGTTTTAGAATTTTTCAATATTACCAAATGGGAAGGAAACATAGAGCAAAGCATTCAACATTCGTGCAGTGAGGCTGAAGAAAGAATCTCTGTACTTGACTTTACGTCAGAAGTTAGGTTCAAGGGCAAACTGATTGGAATTTCCAGAAGCGTGAGAACTACGGTTTAAATGTTTTAGGGCAGAAATGCAACTGGAAATTTCAGTAGAGCACAATCTTTAAAAATAGCGTCACAAGAGGGGAGAAACATAAAATGTTACGGCCGGCGCGGCGATGATCATCAGCAGACGCAAAATCGTTTCCGTTATTGTTGTATCACATATTATTTTTAAAGCTCTTATTTAAATTCCGTCCTATAGACTCAAAATTGTAATTTAGCTTTGAAAGAATTACAACTTATACGATGCACTTATAACGGGTGTTTTAGAGGTATAGAACTTTAAGTTGGCAACACTATTTTAACTGGCGGCCATTTTGTCAGCTGTCAAGTTTGGTTTGGCATTTCAACATGAATAGACAGACGCCTGAACAACGCTGTCAAATTGTGCCCAAATGGGCCCAAAACAAGATTGCCGTTGATCTCAATTTTCATAAGCGAATTTTTTAGCTATGAAGCTCACTTTTGATTGAATGGATACGTCAATAAACAAAACTACCGTATTTGGAGTGATTAAAATCCTCAAGTGTTTGTTGAGACACCGTTACATCCACAGAAACTGACTGTTTGGTGTGCTTTATGGTTTGGTGGAATAATTGGTCCGTACTTCTTTAAAAACGATGCTGGCCAGAACGTTACAGTCTATGGTGACAGCTGTAAAGCCTTGATTACTAACTTTTTCGTTCATCAATTGAACAACCATGATGTGCAGGAGCTGCGGTTTCAACAAGACGGCACAACATGTCACACAGCTCGTGCCACAATTGAATTATTGAACGAAACGTTTGGTAACCGCATATAAATTCACGTTACGGACCCGTGAATTGGCCTCCAAGATCGTGCGATTTAACGCCACTTAACTATTTTCTGTAGGTATATGTGAAGTCGCTAGTCTACGCCGATAAGCCCGAAACGATTGACCACTTGGAGGACAACATTTGCAGCGTTATTGCCAATATACGGCCACAAATGTAGGAAAAAGTCATCGAAAATATGACCTCCAGATTAGACTACGTCCGAGATAGCCGTGGCGGTCATATGCCAAAAATAATATTTTAATTATAATGCCAGAAGATTATCTTTCGAATAAAGTAAATTGAATGTCATTTAAAAGTTCTATACCTCTTTAAAAAAAACACCCTTTACTTAACAGCTAGATAAAAAAGGAAGAGAAATCTTTGGGTAGTATTGGTTGGCGACATCTTTCCCAATTTAAATTGAAACCGTTTGAATTCAAACAGGGGTAGTTTAGAGACCTAGAAGAAGGTTATATTCTGCTTCATAGCAAATACTATAGGAGCATAGAACAGTGTTTTATAAAGCTATTTGATTTGACCAGAAAAGGGCTTGGTGAGAAGGATTTGAACAAACACTTCATTCATCGCGCATGATTAGGAACAAATTGAGTTAGAACAAGCTTGCTACCACTACCAATTCATGACTTGAAAGTGTTTCCGGAATCTTCTCAGCTGTTGTGGCTACAGTGGACTCCGTTTGAAACGCAATAAACAACGGAATCCGATGGCTTCTTTATTCTTATGAACCTTTTTTAACTTTTTTGTGATTTCAGTGATAGCCAAAAAACAAGGTCTTCAAGTTGACATAAATGTACAATCTGTTCAACCCCTATGGCTTCTTTGCAATTTTTTTGAAAACGACTTAAATAAAATATGTCTCTGGGACTCAACGAGGGTATAAGAATTCACCTTCCTGCAATATTCTTGGGAATGGAAGTTTATAAAAAAACATAATTAGGTACATATTTTAATTTAAAATGTTTTGACCCTTGCAAGGTTATTTTTTTCTATTTGCACTGAATTCATTTACCAGGACAAAACTGGGTCACTCTTCCACAAAAATGAGTTCCAATATACAATAATTGTAGGTACAAACAGCCTTAGCATTATTTGCGAAAACTGAATCTAAAGAAATTAGCATAATTAAAAGCAAACGAAAATCTCCCCTAAGTCCATCCCAATGATGTCCAAGTTAATATGCGAATGTTAATAACTGTACACAGAGCAGAATGTTTGTCAACTTAATTGCATGAGCTTGAGCATCTACAACAGAACGGGTATAGGATGTATAGTATAGGTGGACTTGGTAAACTCTTGTGGTCTTAAATCAATTTGTATTAACAGATGGTTCATGTTCATTTACGACCTTTTGCATTCAAAATGTCTAAGTTAATGAAATCATTACAAATACTCGTTCGTACACACACACATATAGGAAAAGGTTCGCATTTGTATCAGATTTAGGTACATACATAGAGTCCCCTTGGCAAGGATTTGCCTTTGATCTGGATGCGAATGATGATTAATTAATCAATCTTCCTAAAATTCTACTATTTTTAAAGTATTGTTGGCAACAAAAAAAAAAACATTTGAAACATTTCTATTTATTTCAAAGGAAAAATACATCTAGTATAGATTTATAACTTCTACCACATTTATAGGTATATAAAAGTAGACTTTTTGCATTGGAAAACTATTCAAGTTCAATGACTTTTGTCGTAGTATGCCTTTTGCATTCTGCATTTGAAATCCATTTTACTCTCAGACAGACAACAAACGGCTTCAATTTCCCAACAAAACACCCCAGACATTTGAATTAAAAAAAAAAAGAAAACAAATTAAAAAGCACCCCCAGATTCAGGATATAGCAAGCTATAGAGCTACACACAAATAGAGCAGCCTTATATCACCAACCAGCGGACTATAGAGTATCTATGCCTGTTAATCGATTTCTTGCCATTGCCACCGGCTGCTGCTGGCGTTATAAATGGAAAATTTTCCATTTAAGCCTTTTCCATCCACAATTAGTGGAGTTTGTTGCTTATTCGCACCTCTAGCTTATGACTCCACAATACGAACCGAACGTCATGTAGTCGGGTCGGGATACCTATCATCAATCTTTTTTTTTTTTTTTTTTTTTTTCATTTCAAGGGACATTTCGTCACCAGAGTTTGTGAAATGTTGAAAGGATTCAAATCGCATGTATTAACACCAACATCATTTCCACTTCGCTATCTGGTATGGGGTTCAATTAATTTCGGATCACAGCTCGTATTATGGCTACGGTTCGGTAACAGACAATATTAGAGGGTTCTTTGTCTCTTCATATCGATGCCAGATGTATGTAGATACATATATGGGAACTACGTGTTATTCAGTTTTATAGATTCATTCATCATTTTGAGCGTGTTTTTATAATGTTTTAAAGAATCATTTTGAGTCTTTTTTGACTGACTGAATAAGCCTTTCGAAAAATGGTTTACATTTTTGAAGCCCCATAAATTGGTTCCTGAGTGATAATTGAATTTAGGTAGAGACTGGTAGGTAAACGCTATGAGACGGATGAGAAGTTTGTTCAAGAAACTTTGGGTTTTCTAATTGAATAAGAGCATCCCACAAAGAAAAGCCTTCATTTTGCAACATGAAAGGAGGGAAGAAAGAAAGGAAAGGGTGTTTTTTTGGACGTGTGGTTTTCAAGAAGAAATAAAACGCATATAATTTAATTTTATGGCCAAGAATTTAGCTTTATTATAAAGATAAGGGTTTGCCATTGTGTTTTAAAAATGATTTTGGGCAAGTGGCCGCTGTGGCTGGCTGGAATAAATTCCAGCCGAGAGGCCGAATTTTCAACCACTTTTTGTGGCAATTGGGGCCGTATGTTAGCAATAACGCGCCGAATATTCTCTTCCAAGGCGTCAATCGTCTCGGGATTATCTGCGTAGACAAGCGACTTCACATAACCCCACAAAAAATAGTCCAGCGGTGTTAAACCGCACGATCTTGGATGCCACGCGACAGGCCCACGACGCGAGATAATGCGCTCACTAAAAGTTTCCTTCAATAAATTGATTGTTTCGTTGGCTGTATGGCATGTAGCGCCGTCTTCTTGGAACCAAAGGTCGTCGTCCAATTCCGGCAAGACAAAGTCATTAATGGCGAGCGATGGCGGATGGACTCATTCGGGTCTTCTTCGGTATTCTGCTCCAGCGACTCTGCTGGGCGATTATGTCGACCGAATATTGGACGCAGCGCGCGATGCGTCCCGCGAACCGAACCATTATTTTGGTAATAAATTTGCACGATTTGCAAACGTTGTTCAGGAGTAAGTCTATTCATTATAAAATGGCAAACCAAACTGAGCCTAAATCAAGGGACAGCTGTCAAAAATACCAACTCTGAAAAATGGCGGTTAGTCTTCTAAATTATTCACCTTAAGTCATGTGTAGATACACTCCCAAACCATTTTTGTCAACCATCACTTGAGGCTTGTTGAAAAGTCAACTGAAAGGCCAACCGATAAAACTGCTTCTGAGTTAATTTATTTGCAGGATTAACTGGCTCCTCAGATATGTTTTTCATTCAATTTAGATCCCGACTTATTCTCGAGTTAACTCAACGAATTTGGTGCGTTAACTTTTGACTTGCTTAAAAGATATTTCTGAGAGATGCCTGTCAAATTGACCTATTTTTATGTTTTGATCCGGAATAAAAATTCGAGCAGGTACATACTTGTGAACGCTTCGATTCTGAAATCAAATTCAAAACAAATTTCTCTTCTTTTTAGAAAAAAAACTGTTATTCCGACTCAAATCGAAAAGATACTGTTTAGATTGGGAAGATTAAGTACACGGACTATGATGAGCATTTTTTCGGTGGAAAATGGATGCAGAATGACTAAAGAAACTCGCTGGATAAAACATCAAAATACCTATTCAGTTAATCCTGAGTTAACCCACCAAATTTGATGATTTAACTCAGGCTTAACTTTAATCTCGCACTGAAACACTTAGTGTCGCATTTCGATTTCGATAAGTATTTGACAACTTAAATTTAAAACTAATATCCCACTGCATAACTGTTTCTAAGCTAACTCGGGTTTAATTTACTTTCAAAATTAACTTACTCTGGGTTTAACGTAGAGTTAACTCAGAACTGACCCTTACAGCGTTTCAGATCCAGTTCCGCATTTCTTTTGTCGAGCTAGATATGTTAGGTGTGTTTTTTCCACTACCGGAGGGAATTGTTTGAAAAAAGATGACATCGCGGATTAGCGACACTATTACAGACAAAAAATGGATATTGCATACAAATTATCGATAGCAAGTAGGTATGTAATTCAAGCTGGTAACACCGTTTTCCTCCGCGCTTAATTTAAACAACTATAATTCTTTGCGCTTACCTATCCCGTAGGGGATAAGTTGTTGTTTTTGACATGTAGGTACATTGATTAGCCCCGACATCAATTTGTTCATCGAAATTAGAAAGGTTAAAAATGGCACTTTATGCGGACTTGCAATGCTGCGCGTTTACGAAATTAAGTTTAAACAATTTGGATGTGTTGGAAAAGAACTATTTGTTTTTACGTCAAAGTTGAATGGGAGTTGAAATGATTGTCAAAGTATACAACAAAAAAAAAATACTAAAAACATATCCTTGTTAAATAATCAAAGCCTGGCAACCATATTTCGTTCGATTCCAGGCATTCCAAAACTTTCTCAGCACTGGCGCAAAATATTGACAAGCCTCAAATTAAGGTGCATACGATACAAATTTCTAAATTTATAGCGAATTATTAAAATGGTCTCAGGTATAAGCAATTTTTAAATAGTATTATACTAAACCTATTGCGGCGTATTCATAGTCATTTTTAAACTAAGTTAAACGAGAGTTTAATTGAAATTTCTATGACGAATACTCTTTCAATATTATAAGTTGAATAATTTAATAAACTTATAGTTTAATGAACTTATGGGCGATTTCGTAAAGCCCTTTTAACTATTTAGCAGGCTTTTAAATCTTAAAATAACCTTTGTTTCATACAAAATACGTCATTTAAAAATTTAAAAGCCTGCAAAATATTTGTGAAACCGAACATTAGGAAGTTATTCAGTTAAAAACAGGAGCTCTATTCGTTGATCCACTTAAAATAAACCTGTAGCATGAGTTTCGCAAACGATTCTAACTACTCCCCATTTTCTTTATGAACTCCAATCTAAACACGCTTAAATCAGTGACAGTTCGTGGCAAAAAGTAAGTAAACATACCTTTTTCAAATTTGTATACTAATTCACTGTGACATATGGAGTTAGTTATGAATTTATGATACAAAGGTTCTAGTGCGAGATAAAAGTTAAATCCGAGTTAACTCACCGAATTTGGCAAGTCAATTCTAGATTTCTCGCACAGATACTTTTGATTTTTATCCTCCGAGTTTGTTAATTCGATCCACATGATTTTTTTTATGGAAAAATTGCTTAATGAGTGAACTGATAAATGTAAATCCAGAGTTAACTAACTCTAGTTTAACTCATCTCTAAAAGACTAGGCCTTAAGGGATAAAATAGGAATATGGTGATTTTAACATATATAAATTATTTAAAAAGAAAGTATTAGCATCGTTTAAAATTATAAATAAAATCATCTTGTTAACCAAGCATCATATACCACATTATTCGTTTTTTGCTCTGGGTAAAATATTGCGGCGCTGCCTGCACCTCCACCAATTAAAACCGCCTCGCTTAAGTTTTTGTCCTGCGTTTTATTTGAAACTCAATCAAATCTAAAATTTTATTGTTTAATTTCAAAATAATCATACCGAGTGTTTGTCTTTCTTCTTTGCAGCAATTCTATAGATAGAGAGATATGCATTATTAGGTAGGTAGTTTTTATATCCGTGGGAAAAACTCCATCTTTTGCAATATTCTATATTGGCAGGGTTATATTCAGAGATGCACAGAGGAGAACACACATCTCAAGGCATTATCTGAAAACTATCGTCCTCGTCATAAATATTTTTTGTTATTATTATTTTTATATTTTGAATGCGAATGCACATTGCACTTGAATCGTATCTGCTGGAATCTTTCATGACGACGGACGATTCTTCTCCAATATTGTAACTTAAGCTGTGTTTGCTTATTTTCTATGCCAACAAATAACAATCATGCTGATGCTCTGCTGCAAACTGCTGGGTGGCAAATATTTACTATATGTGAAGGAGAACCGATGTATTATATTCGTATTTTATGTGATGCTGATGATGGTATAGATTTGTGCAACAACAACAACAACACAAAACATGACATGCGGTGTGTAAATTGTGGTTTTTAAAACGTAATTCCAGACAAATGTGACATTTTATTGTTTTCAGCATGAATGACCTGGATGAAGTCACTTCCCCCGCCCGTAAAAAGGATTTTGACAGGAGTGTCTTTGTTCATCCTTTGCCGCAGCAATGATACAAAACGGAAGTAGAACAATGAGTTTCGTTTGGGGCCTGAAGTGAAGCAAAGTAGGAATTAGTAAGACGGAACGGAAATGGGGTTTGTTCATAGTCTTTTACTTGTTGTTTGGATTCAAATTAGACAGCAGGAGACTTGCCTTTAACGGTTCTCGGCCTCGTTCGAAAATAGTGAAAGATTGACACAGTTTCTTATGAGCGGAATTGACGATAACAATATTGTCTTCTTCAAACACATCTGATATTTTTCGGATATGATAGTTTGTAGTTTGATATCATACATACCAACAGAAGGTGCATTCTCCTTGGTGCACAGTATGTGTTATGAAGGCAGATACTATATCTTTTGTTTAATGAGTCCCGCCGGGTCTTTCATTGGCCCTATTGTTTCTTGCAAAGAAGATAAATTGCCTTGTGCGTTCATTGAAGCAAAACAAGGACTACAATTTGTGTTTTGGGTGAAATTCTTCCTTTTTTTTTTCTGTACAGATAGAAATATATTTACCTGCGTATATTAATGGTTTCAAGGAGCCGTGTGTCTTTATCGATATCTCGGGGACAAGGAAGAAAGATTGCGGCACCATCTGTTGTTCGAATTGGGTAAAAGGAATTGAGTTGTTTTTCTTGTGTTGGGCTAATGATCCGTAACTTATGAGTTTGTGTCTTCGATGGTAGGTAAGGTATAGCTACATTTGAGTGTGAAGAAGAGTAATGAAACCACGAAGCACGCGTGTGTAAGAAATGGATCACTTCAGTTCGGTATAAGAAACTAAAAGTATCCGGATCATTGAAGCGAGGCATGAAAGTAATTTTTTGCTTGTGGTAATTTGCTTGGAATATATTTCAGAATTGATCGATGTAGTATTCAGTTCCAGTTGGTTGTCTTTTTATTTCTTATTTAATTTTTTTTCTTTGGTTGAAAGGTTTCGGATGTGTCGCCAGAGAAATGTCATCAGGTGATAAGATATGAACAGTTGCTCACTATATGAGAAGAGTAATTATGTGTTTTGTGAAACTAAATCGATTAAGATCGTGGGCAAAACATAACACTGCATGTGTGTGGGGAGGATTTTTTTTAATTGAGTTTGAGTGTTAAATTAATAAGGAAACCTTTTTTACTGAAAATGAATTTCTCCGAACTATGGATCATTTACTTTATGAGCCATTACCAGTTGCGTTTTTTTTTTGTTTAAGTTTGAGTACCCGATATAACACCTTCGAAAATTTTGGAAACTAAAGAAATTAAAACTAAATGTGTAACCAAAAAATGTATACCTTGAAATTTTGATGCCCAATATTATATAAAGGGTCTGCCATCTAACGTTTTTTTTTCAAGTAGTGCTTATTTCGTGAATGGTAACACTTAGCTCAAGTCCGATTTGACAGATAATTAAATAAGTTTTATCCTTCCGCTGAACGAATATGGTTGTGTTTACGCTTCGCTAAGTGGGCCTGCGATCGACTTACAGAAGATGCCGATTTTGCCAAAAAAAATCATCTTTTCAGATGAAGCTCATTTTGATCTTGGGGGGTAGTAAACAAGCAAAATTGTCGCATTTGGGGCGCCGAAAATACGTACGCATACATTGAAAAGCCGATACACCCAGAACGAGTCACTGTTTGGTGCGGATTTTGGTCCGCGGGATAATTGGGCCACTTTTCGAAAATGAGCCAGGAGTGGCCGTTACAGTCAATGGCGATCGTTATCAGGCCATGTTGAACGAATTTTTGTTCACAAAAATTGAAGAGGAGGATATTGGCAACATTTGGTTTCAACAGGACGGCGCTACGTGCCACACAGCCGAGCTACACTCGATGTTTTGCGCCATTTTCAAAAAATTAAAAAGTTATTTGGCGGACCCTTTAGATGGCGGCATAGTGCCCAAACATCTGTTTCGGTTCTCTAGTATTTTTTTAATAGTGAGTTTGTTTGATACTTTTTTGGGCATAAATTGACAGTCTGTCAAATTTTGTGAAGTGGGAATAAAATTCTCTCAGAATGAAGAAACAGCCAAAGAAGTCTGGAACGGTTAATGGGCAAATATATAAGCCAATTTTTAAACGTCAGAAATTATAACCGACTAGACTTGCCACAGATCAATTTTATAAATCACTATCAAAAATTTCAAAAAATCATAACCAAAGCAAAAAAAGTTAAAAAGATTGTCTTCAATTTTAGTCCATTTGATATCTACTACAAGGCATATATTTATATTTGGGCAGGTTCACCATCAATCCATTTAAGCTTTTTGTACAGAATAACAGAATACAGAAAAAATCTTCAAAAAAGGTAGGCGATAGAACAATAACGCATGCTTTTGCGTCAATTGAACACCGTCGTAATGTTAGATGTCCTTCCTTATTTATATCGCAAATTCTATAAACAGCGTTGCAATGAAATACCTAGCAAGTTGTATTCCACTCTTGAAACAGTTTAACCGTAATACTCGCGCTTTCAGGAATGTCCATCAGTTTACTCTTGAGCCCAATTTTGGACGTACAGTCAACAACAGATATTCCTTTTTTAACCGTACTACACGAATGTGGAATGCTTTACCTTACTCTATTTTTCCCTCTCTTTGTCATTTTCAGAAATTCAAAACCAATCTGCATCGGTTTCTTTTTTTTTTAACCCTATCCTATTTTCCTAACGCTCACACTATGTTCTTACATATTAAGAGTAGTCATAACCAATTGAATACGCATAAATTATAAAAAAAAGTACTATGACTGACAGATCGTGGAAATAATACAAATGTCAAATCACTCAAGGTATAGCAATTGTCATTTTTTAATGAAATTAACATTCTGGAATATCTGATGATTAACAACTTTTTCAATTCTATTCTATGATGAGCGCGGAGAGGGCGTTCTACCTTCTTCAAGCACAAGGTCTTTGTTTATTTTTTAGCTTCTGAAAGATTATTGTTACTTATAAATAGAAGGAAGTCACCAAAAGCTCACTGTGTTATAACGGAAGCCACATTATTAACGCTATCCCTTTGATATCCATAACAAAATTAAGTTAATTACTTAATATTAGCACATAGAAAAGACCCGTTCGGTTCAAAAAAACTACGTTTTCGTATGAGCCGAAATGAGGTGATTTCGTAAATGACAAAAGAAAAGTGTTTTTATCTCAAATTTGCTAATTTCGTTTGACAGCTCAGATAATTCTTAATTTGATTTGGCTATTGATCGCTTGGCTTTCTGTTTCAGTTTTTGTACATCGAACTTTGACATTTTCAAAAGATTCCACCAATTGGATGCGTTCGTAAGGTTTTGAAGTAATTTTGTAATGAATTTCCCTCAAATTTGGTTTCATTTCGAAATATGAATTTGTATGGTAACGACTAATGAGATATGTATATGTATATGATTTGGAATCGAATTTGGAAATTTTCAATGAAATTTCCTCATTTGACCTAGTAAAAACGAAATATAAGCTTGACTGGATTCCATTTGGATGAGTGTTCGTAGACTTTCCATCGAATTTAATTTCTTATCGAATTCGGTTTAAATTTCCCGATTTGAAAATGTGAAATTGTATGAGAAATGAGATGATTTAGGGTCGAATTTGGAAATTGTCATATTTTCTCAAATGGAAACGAAGTATAGTTGGTAGTGTTGTTTAATCCGTCTATAACTCTATAACTATAACTACAACCTACAACTTGGCGTTATCACATACTGAAAATGTTGTTGTTTCATTTCAACTTTCAATTTTAATGGATGATGCAGGGCCGCAGTTTGAGCTTGTCGGGCCCATGTGCTTATTTGGGGCTCTATATCAATCTCAATTAGTTTTTAGTTTCTACTATTTCCTTTGATGGTTTTCAATAAAAATAATTTCTTAAAATGTATTTTTACATATATATTTATTAATTCGGTAACATTATTCTCCACCTTTTAAAATAATATCATTTTGTATTGCTTTTCGTGGATTAAACAGAAGCGAAATTAATAATTAAATTAAATAAATCTTTCAGCTTTCGTGTTGGCAACAGGAACATAGTCAAAGACATCTGGATAGCTCGAAGGCAATGAAGAATTCTGAATGATCAATAAATTAGTCAAGTGTTAGAAGCAATTGACCGACAATATTCGGAAATATTATAAAATCTTTCTTCAAAGTCACTATTTGACGAATTTGTTAAAAAATAAGGTTGCAAGAGTAAGTAGAGTAGTTTAATAAATTTTTCATTTCAGAGAACCTATGCTCGAGTTGCGATAATATAGTGTCGATAATGCTGTAGAAAATAGTTACACAAAATAGGGCTGTTCATCGAAGTAAATCCTTGATATTAAATAATCACCTCTTGTCCCCACTGCCTTTAAACATCTTGACATTTTAAATGAATTTTGTAGCCGATATTATATAAAAAGCAGATCAGTGTTTTTTGATTACCTCCTATAATATCTCGGAAAGCGAGGAATCGATTTGCAAAACTTCATCTTTTCCTGCTTATTCCTAAAGCCTAGTAGGTACGCAGGTCAGGAAAAAGTAAATTTTATCTCTATAATTTTAATCTCTTCAAACACTTGCCAAAAGCAGCTCAAATTTTTGAAGTTGTAGAATCGAAAAAAATTCCAAGAAGTCAATTATCAAGTTTTTTTTTTATTTTTGTTAATTTAATATGCCCTTGTTTGTTTGTTTGTTTATTTAATAGATTTGGGCATTAGCAGTCAAAATTTGTCCAGCTTAATAATGCTCCGCGCATTGTTTGCAGCGCAAAATGAAGTGGATACTTTTGTTTACCTGTTCGCGTACAGCTGGAGCTGCGTTTTGCTTCGAAAAAAATCCGGGATAAGATTTGCGCTGGGAAAATTTTTATATGGGAGATAAATTTTGTCTCGATCTGCCTACTAGGCTTAACTCAGCATTTCTCTGAGTAGGTTTCTTTGCTTTTAGTGTTATGATGAATGATACTTTGCAACTAAAGCTGGAAATACAATTTTTTCATATCGATACAATTTTTTCACATTATAAGCATATCTCCATTGGGGGTCTTTTTTTTTTGTTGTGGGTCTTGAGGCTTTGTCCAGTTGCGCTAATTGTAGTTACGGCCCTGTGCCTATGCAATCCACCTAACATTATTATTTTTGTCTACTAATCTATTGACTGTTGTTCATTGGCAATAAAACCATATAGAAGCTTCTTATTAATAAATTACCTAAAAGAATTACAAATTACCTAAAAGAATCTGTTGAAAAGTTAAGACTGTTTTCCAAAGGTTTGTGATAGTAGCTTTATATAAATCGAAAACATAGTTTTTCAGCATAATATAAATAATAATTATTAGGGGTATGGTGGAATTAACTCGACTTTTTCGACTACCTAACACCTTTACATCATATTTTGAAAAATATAGAGTTATTGGTTTAACGCATGCCTAACTTATACCTATACTTAATCTTAATAGTTTCTTTACTTCATAAAATAATTAACCTTAAGGTAAATGTTTACACAACTTTATTTATCAACAATAGGTATTCCAAGACTAGCTATACAATTATTCACCCTGAGCCAATTAAGTTGTCAATTAGGAATTGAAAATAAATATAAATCAACTTTTGTACAAAAACACACCATCGGAATACCAAAATATGCAACGTGCATTTATATTCACTCCTTGAATAATAAACTATAGCCCATATAGCTACAATGATATATGTAGACATAGACATGTTATACTTTTATAACGTTTAAGTTATTTTCTTCTACCTGGTTTCAGCTTGAAATTGGTTGTGTTTTTCTTTTAACTTGTGCTGTAAGGGAATTTGCGCTACCGTTTGCTAAAAAGATTTCTGAACCAAAAAAAAAAAAAAACAACTTTTTTTCTTCATAAGGTAACAAATTAATTGCAAAAGTTTACCTCCTTTATTTCCATCGAGAATCAACATAAACTCACTACCCACCACAGGTCTCACAAGTATCGTAAGTTACCAAAAAAAAAAACACTCCCAGGTGCTCTGAAAATGAAATGTACCTACGAATACGTATATGTATGTACCTATTACATCCATCACTTGCAATTAAAACTGTTGGCACGCGTTGAATGCTTAGCCTTGGAAATAGAAACTACATATAGGATGGTACATATAAAACGAATTGCTTTGAATATAGAACCTATCTCATGTGAGCGACTCACCTTATTTCGAAGAAGAACATAAATATCCATTATATACGAAATATGAGCACAGCATGTGAAGGGGTTGAAGTTGTAGCGACAGACAAAAATTTACAAAACTTTGACATGTGCCACTACCGCCAATTTGACATAAAATACAAACAAAAGTTCCTATAGGCAAAAGGTTTGTTCTACCATCCAAACTGGATGGAAAACTATATGAGGATACCCGAGTGAGTGGCATGCAACATTGCGATTGCCCTATAAAAAGGAGGTGACCGGGGCCGAGGCATGCATCTTGCAGTACAGTAATATTTCATTTTTGATGGATTACTGCAGAGCGTTTTTGAAATTAGTCTTGTACACAAAGGAGGGATGCGCACTCTGACAGGCCTATATTACATGACATGTCGCACGAGGACGACACATACACAAAACACAATACAAGTTTTCCGCTCTTGAAATGGGTACGCGTTGAATTCGTCACGCTTGTACCGAAATCATTTTTCAAAACGTTCCATCAATTGTCTGCAATTCACAGCGGCCCACAAAAACAATACACCGCATCATATACGATATACGAGTGTTACAGTGCACATCCTTTTGTATGATCGGAAGTGGGCTTGGGCCTTGGGGTCGCGTGAAAATGCAACATAATCAGAATCACTGCGCTTCAGTGTTCAGTTGTTGTCCTCGTCCTGGGATCAGACAAATAACATGCATAGAAACTCGATACTATGTATGCAAATGAGCCTCTATAGGAATAGAACCTGAGATTTAATTTTTTGTGTTTTTTGTTTTTCCAAAGCTACATACCTATATTCACAAATATCTATACCTACCTACCTAGACCTACCTAGATCTACACTATACCTACCTAACCTAAGCAACATGCCAACACCACACCACACAATATACCTACCAGACTGGGCGGCTACACTTCAATTTGTCAATCCTCACGTGAGATGTGCATAAATAAATAAATTTATTTTTTATATTATTCCATTACAACTTGTATCTTTGACTATGTGTTCTAGGTACAATATACGTATAAGGAAAATGAAGTGTTTGACGATATTTGATTCCCTTGAATAATTAATCAGTGAATCCTTTTGAAGAAGAGTTTTTTTTTCTCATTTTTTGTTGTTGTTTGTTGGTGTATTGCAATGTTGTCACTTGAGAATGAATATTGGGCTAAGGGATTGTACCTACCTACGAACGGAAAGATTGAAAATTATAAATTCAACAGCGGTGCGGACGTTTCAATATTTCAATCAATCTATGAATTTCAATTAACAATTACTTTTATAGTAATAAGAATTATCGATGACAGCTGGTTTTTTGTTCGTTCGATGGGGGATTTAATTGCATATAAATATGAGTGTAGGTAAATATTAAAGAACACTGAAAAATTGATTTATGCTTAAGAAGTTTATAAAGCCCACAGGAAGGCCAACACGATTACAAGGCGCATCATAGCTCTTGATGATTCATTATGGTAATTTAAGGAAAATATTTAAGTTTTTTATTTTGTTTGTTCACGAAGGTATAATAGGTACCTGTTGAAAGAGATACCTAATGAGTAGTTTTTGAAATGATGTACATATATTGGTGAATAAACACTTGCGTCTGATTTAGTTCTTAAATCGATAATCAATTCCTTATTAAAAATTATTGATCCCTAAGGGCCGATACAAAACCATTGTTTCATATTATCAACAACTGCATCACGCAATCACGACAAACTTAATGTAGTCCTGCTCAGATTTAATTATAAGAAAGGAAAGATTTTTTTCACACAGATTTGGATTATATTGGTTAGCTTAAGCCTTATTTAAACGAAGGAGTTGTTAATAATGATGTTTACTACGGTGTTCCACAGGGTAGCCATATCGACCCCTTTCTGTTTTTTTTTGCAATTTTATTTTAATTACTACATGCACCTCGTAAATGGACCGATCGATTTTGTTCAAATTTCTCTACAATAAACGGTTAAAGTGAAATATCCAATAACAAGCGAAATCTCAAATAAACGACGAATTGTACGACACTTGTTGGAAGGATTAGTAGGATAGGAAAGAATTTTCGTTACCACAGTGGAAACTGAAGTAAAGTGCTTATTATTTCATTAAATCGGTGGCATCCAGTTGAAACTGGGGGTATAAGAAAAGTATGCTACTTAGAGTGGGCCAGCGCCCACAGCCCTAAGTTAGGCGTCTAGTCATAGACACGCATATTTACACGCTTGTGAATAGCTCACTTTTGTGAAGTATTAACTGAACATGCTGGGTACATGGAAAAAATGTATGAAATTTATTGACATATTTCAGTGTTTTGCCTAAGGTGTGAAACTTCGTGTGCAGAAGGCTAACTGCCTGTACACAATAAAGACGGAGCTGCAACTGGAGCTGCAGCTGGACTAGCTGTCAAAATATTGAATACATATAATTTCAATGTTGCGAACACAACGCAACGTAGCGGCAAACGGAGCTGCAGCCGCATAGCTGCAAGAGTTCACTAACTTTTAACCTTTGCGTGCAGCATTTTTGACATTTCAAAATTGATGGAGGTGAACCAACTCGATGAATGTTTATATAGGCGTTTATATCTTAACTGAATTCTTAAGATGAAAACTTAAGCTGGTTTCAGGAAAAACTACTCAACGGTGGACCAGATATTCATGTTGACTTCAATAGTCAAAGCCTTCCATGCCAGAAACAAGAAGATTTACGCGTTTTTCGTTGACTTTAAAGCGGCTTTTGATCTTGTGAATAGAAGCGCACTTATGTATAAATTATCTCAACTTGGTATCTCTTCGAAATTTCTAAATGTTATTAAAAATATGTACACCGGTTCAGTTGCTGCTGTTTGAGATGGATCACGCATTTCACAATGGTTTAATACGAATTCTGGTGTGAAACAAGGATGCCCTCTTAGTGCTTTACTGTTTTCAATATTTATTGGACTATATCTACCCCGTGATGTTAGGATCGTCAATACTATTGTCAATGTTCTCCTCTACGCAGACGATCTTGTTATACTCTCGGAGTCACCAGAAAACTTACAACTAATGATAAACCGGTTGTCAAATTATTGCCAGACATGGGGTCGAACAATAAATGTCGAAAAATCCAAAACTATGGTTTTAACACGGTCTTCACATAGTCAAATTAGAGAAAGTTGGTCTTTTAATGGGATTCACATTGAAACTGTCAAAGAATATAAGTATTTAGGAGTAATACTAAACCCAACATTGGATTTCAAAAATCATTTAAGAGAAAAGGCGAATTCATCCCAAAGTTTGTTTTTGAGGAATATTTTTTCAAATAAGAATGTGTTAATGTCTACAAAGTTCAAAATATTTGAATGTGTTGTCAAAACATCTCTCTTGTATGCTGCTCAGGTTTGGGGTAAAGATGAATTTGAAGAAGTGGAAAAACTCCAAAGAAACTTCATAAAAAAAAATTTTCAACTTTTCAAGAATAACACCGAACTATGCGCTGTATTTAGAAACAGGCTTACCAAAACTCTTTACCAATACCCTAAAGCTCCAAGCAGACTATATCCCTAAAGTTCTTTCACACCCAGATAAGAAACAAAGACTGGTGGATCATGAAGTGGCAGACTATAGGATGTACTTGTGGAGAAGTTTTGGAGTTCAATTATGACAACCCAGTTCAACCTAAAGAAAACATCTACATGATTATTCAAAAATACGAAGATTCTGTGAGGGAAACAATAACAACCGAAGCTCATCAGTCAAATTGTAGAATAATTTACTCGCAGCTTAATTACAATTTATTTAATAATAACTACTTTCATGACGCCTTGAGCTATAAAGAAGTATCACTTATATTCAAATCAAGATGTGAACTCCTGCCTTTAAACGGTACCCCATACAACGGCAAATATGATCAATTTTGTTCGCTCTGCAATATACAAGCTAAAGAACAAAGAAGACTGCTTCCACTTCATAAGTGTTTGCCCTATATTTAACTACCAAAGAACGATATATTAAGGGAAACAAGTTTAACAATGCAAGAAACGATACAATGATTAAATGGATCTAGTTGGAAATCACTGTATTGTTTTTTAAATTCAATTTATAAATATAGAAATTTGTTAATGACTGAATTTATTTAAAGTGTTTTATAGTAAATTTAAATCACTAAGTAAAATTTTGCCAATCTGGCTGCCGGCATAGCCAAAACTATTAAATTCATTATTTATTAAAACAATGTATATATATATATTATAATTAATAAAATGAATACATACATACATTCATATAAGGGTTGAAATGAGCTTCAATCCTTCTTAAATTTTCTCATATTCACAAAATTCACAAAAGATACAACTAGCCGACCTGGTCACATATTGAAAAATTATGCCAGTTGCGAATAGAAACAAAATTAAGTGCGAGATATTAATTGCGAGGTTAAATATACGAAATATTGATTTTGCGAAACAATACCCTAACGAAAGAAAAACTTTCCGAATACCTATAAAATTTTCATAAGCAATTTCATGCGAAATAATCAAAATGCAAGACACGCAATTGCGAAATGAAAAAAAGTCGATATTCCCCCAGATGACCTCTTTTCAAAAAGAACACCTGAAAATCGAAATGGTGTAAAATCACCAAAATAGCTTAACAAGTTGAAACAATGAAAATGCTAAAATGTGCCAAATTAAAGTACATAATTAAAAAATCTCACAATAACCACTGTGTTCCATCTCGTGGCTTCTGCTCAAGGAAATATTATTCTATGATTCAATACAAATTTTGTTGATATCGATGTAAAAAGTAAGAATCAATTCAAGAAAGAACAAGCGTTGCCAGATGTCTCATTTTACCCGAGGAGTTTCGGATTTCATACATAAATACAGCTTTGAACTATTATATTTTAACTAATAATATTTCATATATTTAAAGCGATAAGTTCCGAAAAATCTTAAAAGGTTAAATTGAATTCAACTGTTGGGACAGATTTTTTCCCGGCTTATGACTAAAATTTACAAATCCTTTAATATTTTTAAAAAGATTACAGCCTTGTAATTTAATCTTAACAAATATTCGTTGAAATTTCAATCGAAAACACCTAGCAAAATAGAACGCCATTTTTGCAACGTGACAGCTGTCATTTCCAATTGATAAAATATATTTTGTTCGTTTACTTCATAAAACTGCGATTTTCCTCCTATTTTTATCTTAAGTTCTGTCAAAGTTCATATAAAAAGAATAAAATTTTAATAAAATTGGTACAAATTTGGTCGTTTTGGGAAATAATGGAACAGACTTTATATCAGAAAATGGTATCTTTCACATAGGACTTGATCTGCGCGATTCATTTTGACGTCTCTATAATTTATTTCACTTCCACCGCATAATGACAAAGAGATAGTCAAGTAAAGCGAAATTTTTGTTTCACAATGCGAACAAAATTTAAATCCCGGTATTTTTCCATATTTTTTCAAGTTGTCCCATTGGCGCCGCGTCGAAATAAAACAGTGACGTGTTCTTCAAAAAAAAATTGATTCATTAAAGACATAAACCTTAAAACTTTATATCGTTTTCGTTTGGATGTTCGGAGTACTCCTTTTCCACTCCTACTAGGAACTCCAAGAGCCTTCGATTGGCTGTGCCGAGTAATGTTTTCGGAGCATTCTTCTGTTACAATTTCATAAAGGAGTAGATGAGGAACGCCAATGCAAATGTTTTCGGTAGATTACTTGTCAAAATTGATAAAGGCCGAGTTCAACGCACATCTGAATATTCAGAATTCTGAATTTTTGAAGCTCTTGATTGGCCAGCTGTCAGAAGTCATCTGAATTTTCAGAACTTTTTCTGACAGCTGGCCAATCAAGAGCTTCAAAAATTCTGAATTCTGAATATTCAGATGTGCGTTGAACTCGGCCATTCCAAGTTCGAACAGCCCCAATACTTGAAGAAGCCATTTTGTTTAATGGCGGCATTTAGTAGTGTGCATGTGTACATTTTGGAAAGTCGATGTTTTCATATTCGATTGGAATCAAAAAGTAGTAGAATAGACCGAAAATCCAATCAAAAACGACTTTAGAAAACAAAAAAATTACAGTATTTTGAATTGCTTTGTTTCGGCATCTACCATACTCACCAAACAATTTTGAACTGATATCAACTCAATGGGGCATATTCATAGTCACTTTTAAACTCCAGTTTATCTTAAACCTCGGTTTATCCTATCTAAATAACATTGAATAAACCCCAGTCTAAGGTAAACTGGAGTTTAAAAGTGACTATGAATATGCCCCAATATGTTTATTTTGTTTTAAAATTCTGCATTTATTGTTGTTTCCATAAAAAAG
Organism: Leucozona laternaria; assembly: GCA_932273885.2. Taxonomy (NCBI): domain Eukaryota; kingdom Metazoa; phylum Arthropoda; class Insecta; order Diptera; family Syrphidae; genus Leucozona; species Leucozona laternaria. Next base: position 112,068,234 of record OW026368.1, on the reverse strand, counting down.
TTTGTTTCCACTTCCAATAAAAAGTAATTGAAATGTTCAAATGAAATAACCGTAATTAATGCTTCTCCATCAAAAATTTAACACACAAACTTATTTAGCTCTCGCATACCTAAGTATGTACATATTGTACATACATACATACCTACATATGTATATATAGAAAGCTTGCTCCACAAATGTACCTGACAGTTACACAGCACCTGATGGTTTTGTTGTAAAACATTAATTTATTTTTCACTCGCTCATAGCTCAAGTCATTAAACAATTTTCCATCAAAATGATTACCTGCTATTTCCCTAGCTTTGGTATACCTACACCTATACCACAAAACAGAACCGCACAAATCATATTTTATTGCGTAACCATCATCAATGCCAATGAACATTGCTCTATAGCTGGTGGTATGAGTAATGTAATGTTATAACAAGCACATTATTGTGTTTCTGTCATATAGTTTGTGATGATTTTGCATCGCAAATTACATACAACAAACCACAAAACTTTTAAATGCAAATTGCTCATGCATTTGGAAAAAAAGGTTAAATTTTAAAATTCCCATGCTTACGTATTCGATAGATGTACTTGCTCTCATATTGACCTAACTCCTGCCTGTAGGAAAAAAAGCAGGTAATGGAATCCTGTGTATATATAATCCGAAAGAGAGGTCTTCCCTTTCTATAATCGAAACCACCATACACAATCAGCCTCAGCATGTGCGTCAATTCCGCACTCAAAAACATTTATATACAAAACCTAATCAACCGTTATGGGCACTTGTCACTCTATCTCTCTATCCTGATGACCGTTAAAATTCAATTAGACCTTGAACGTATTATGCCTATCCTTTGAAATGTAAAGGGCTTGCCGCGTTGTCCTCAATGACCTGACCATAGACTTACAATGAAGATAATTTCCGGTTTTGGTTACCTGATGGGCTGGGCAGAGAGTCAGAGACGCAGGCATTAAAGCAAAAGTGCCGAGTCCTGCCTGAGTGTCGTATTGAATTGATATCCTTCTTAACCCCTTCCCATATACCCATAATAGCCTGCGTAATGGCGATGAAGTTGACGAGTTTTCAAACGTACCCCGGGGTGTCATAAACACATGTTTGTGCGCATTCAACTAAAGTGGTTCGGGAAATTCGAATTGAATTTTTTTTTTTCTTTATTTGTGGATAAGATCTCCACCTCACCGGCCGGCGATAGCTGGTTTGAGAAATATACACACTCAAGTATAGGTACTTATAGTTTGAGTATCAAGAGGATTTCGAGAACAAAACGTCTTTGGCAATAAATTTGCATCTCTTAAGGATAATAAACGGAAGTAGGCGTTTTCGTATGCTGCTGTCATCAATGCAAATTGCGCAATAACATCCTGCAAAGTATTCCCCAGAAACTGGTAGTTACATCAAGCTACGTTACGTGTAGGTAGGTCTAGGTATGTATGTATACAAATGTCTTGAAAAACAAAAAGAAATAAAGTGTTGCAATATTTTGTGATGAAGAATATGAAACTTAATACTAGCAATTTACAAGTTACCCACGGGTAGATATTTCGTATTTCATATTTGAAATGCGACACGAAATGAATTTTTGTATCGAAATGTAGTTATACTCGTACTTGGGTATTTTTTTTTATTTCATTGAATTGGATTTTAAAGGGAAATTCTCAACGAAATGAAATGATGAAGTGGTAGGTAGTCGGTAGTTTTATTTATTTTTTTTTTGTTGCAGAGAGAGGAAATTGCTTTGTGAATGAAATGTTTTATTTGTAGCCCCAGGGATAAATAATTGATTGTGATGGAGATGATTGAGTATATCGTCGTCGCGTCGCTGTCGCCGTCATCGTCGGTGTGATTGTTAAGGAATTAAAATTCAAAATAAAGAATGATGACATGAAATGTAATAAACAAATCGATTGATGATGGAGTGTGTATAGGTATAGGAATGTTCATGTGAATCTTCATGTGAAAGATATACCTATTTTGTGTCAGGGTTTTGTCTGAGGTCATAAGTGATTTTTTTGTTTTTGATTTTGGTTTTCTTATTCAAATTAAATTAAGAAAATACGACAACAATTTTTATAAATAGCAGTCGGAGTAGGAGAATGCAAAGGCGTACGTAAGGGGGGCATGAAGCGGAGATTGTCCTCCCTAATCTTACAGAACTCATGCTTTTTGAGAGAGCAAAGCCCACTTAAGTTAAAGTGAGAATAACAACCCTTAACTTAGTTCCCTGGGATTTATTCCACTGCATTGATTCATAAAATAAATTCGATTTTTAAGATTTGTTTAAAACCACATTTGGCTCTCGACGAATTGTCGAAATGTCATGAAATTTTGACATATTGTTTCTTTTTGAAATATGGTAACTGAAAATTGTATGAACTTATTAATATTAAAGACGCCATTCTTCTGGATTAGTTCCAGGATTTTGGGACAGTCCGATATCTTTTAAAAAAAAAAATCAAGTTAAATATGAGTTTACCCTGATTGAAATCAGGAAAATCAAATAGTATCGACTATTCAGCTGAAAGAATGGATGAAATAGGATGGCCCGTATTCACACCATTTAGGTCGAGTTTTTCAGTGCAACATTAGAGTTAAGCCCGAGTTAACTCATCAAATTTTCTGAGTAAGATAACTCTGGTTTAATTCAATACTTAAAAACTGGGCCTAAGGGTATCAATTTGGTCTTCCTCTATATTACCTACCACCTATACGCCATTCTTGTATGTGGTGGAAATATTTTTCTAGCCGGAGCAGTATTGAACATATCCGCTCCGCATGACCCATCCATATATCTCAGTTGTTGGACATTGCCTCTTTTGGCTAGGTCGGTGTGACTCTGTAAAAATCACCCAAGGAATTTAAATCTTAAATCAACTTAAAGCTTTCTCATACACTGTTTACAGTGGACACATTCATATAAACAGGGTGGGCCAAAATCTCCCTATAAATATACGAATACATAATTTCAAAACATCTTTAGTTCAATGTAAATTGAATTTCCTTCAATTTTATCAAGTTTTTCCTATGAAAAATTAATTGCATGTTTGAATGCTTTTAAAAGGTCCATTTAAGTGTCCAAAGCTTTGCAGAGAATCTTTATAAAAATTATTTTAAAATTAAATCATATTTCACACTCAGAGTAGCATCAGTCCTTGATTGTAAATTTAAATTCAAAGCCCTCTCAAACTGGAGTCATTCAATTAGTTCTCATATAGGTATTTTGGGTATTTTTCTTGAATGAATCTACCAAACTAGATGAACCATAAGCATGGCAATGACCTCCCCTGCATTATTTTAAGGTCGTTATTTTCACATAAAAATATCTCTCTCACACCTTTTGAGTCAATTAGGTGAGTTTTAATTTGAAAAGCAAAGCAAATTAAAAAAAAGAAAAAAAAAAAAAAACCGTGAACCAAGCGCACCATTTACGTTTTATTTTTAACTATAGTGGCCACTTTGGGACTTTGGGATTTCGTATATAGCTACAATCAGTAAAAGGCTTTATTATTGATACCCATAAGAGCGTTTAAGAGCACAAATTAGCGACTATAGGCTCTGCCAATTTGAATTACCTGCAGTGTTGCACAACAGTTGTTGTGTTCTGCTGCGAGCGATATTACGAGCCACAAACTCTGACGGGCAATTTCAATAATTTAATTGGCCTTCGTTTATCGTCTTCGTCTCTTCATAGTTTGGAAATATTATTTATTTGCTTCTGCACTTTGCTGTTCAGAGTATAGATAAATTATAGCCATGGATGCCATTTGTGAAAAACAAAAATATTTCTACCACAAAATTATGGTGATATTTTTTTTTTAAATGAGGGCGGTATGCTGCATGTATGTCTTTTTAGGACCTAGTTTTTTAAAGGTGATGAGTTAAACCAGAGTTAACTAACTCTAGAAGTAAATTAACCACAGTTAACTGAGGAAGCAGTTTTTCGGTGGAGAATACATGCGGAACGAGTAAATACTCGATGGATAAAACATCAAAAGCATCTGTTCAGTTAATCCTGAGCTAACTCACCAAATTTGATGAGTTTTAGTTCGGGTTTAACTATAATCTCGCGCTGAAAAAGTGGACCTCAGAAGATAACTCTTGTTTAAACCCGAAACTCGGATAATTTCGCACTGAACAAATTCTGTTCCTAAATATTAACAAAGTTATTAATAAAACAAATGTTTAGCTATCTTCTAATTAACAATTAACTCAAACGTTTTAATTCACGAATTGAAAAAAACATTATATTTATAAGTATTAAAAATTATCTGCTAATTAGTACCAAATCTTAATGAAAATCTACTGCAATCAACAAGAACTATGTTATTGACATAGAATATTCACCCTTATTCTTCAAGGCGTTTTACGAAAACGAGACGGACCCAGAAGCATTAATTTGCGTTTAAGTATTACTACAACTTTACCGTTCTCTTCTTTCTTTACCCTTCTAACCATTAAAACGGTAGCCACTTCTAGAGCCTTGTCGTTTTAGTGTCGTTTTCCTAAAACGTTTTACGTTATAAGGGTGATTATTTAGTCTCCACCATACACTTGATTCAAGATATTTTATGTTTAATTTGAGTTTATTAATAGTATGTAACCGATGTTAATCTTTAAAGCTGAACAAAATTTGGTAGCTTATTTTTGAGAAACATATGAAAGTGGCAACTGGCAACCATGGTCATATCATAGCTTATACTCTTTCTGCAATTTATTTCGAAACGGCAAATTATACCACGCCACATCAGGAGGGAGGACGCAACCAAACATTCATCTTTTCATAACTATATCAGCTCATATTTTGTTTTTATATAATTTATTTTTTTTATTTTTATTTCTCTTCGTGTTATTAAATTAATCAAAAAAGTTGGTGGTATGCTACACGCTCCGTTGCCACTACGCTGCGCTGGCTGGGTGCAAATCACAATGAAACAAACAAAAAAATAAAGTATAAAACATAATACCTATACCTATGCAGCGTTTTACTTTTTTGTTTTCAATTTTTCGGTTGGAACTTTGGAATTTAGATTTCATTGAGCGTAAAAATTTCATAAAAATAATATTATGTTCATGAAAATCAGATAATGTCCATTTTCGCTTGCGGCAGCGGCAGCGGCAGAAATAGCTATGTAATTAGCTGTTAGCTGCTGCTGTGCGTTTATTGGCTTATCTGTGTTTTTATATCGATAACGGTATAAGCGAGATCATGTTTGTTTTGTTTTTTTCTTTTATTATCTTGTTTTGTGAAGCTTGTTTGTTTTGTATTTTATGTTTTGGTGTTTGCACGTGTGCAACGCTATGCAATAGTTTATAGTACATCCAAGCACTTAGTTACTTTCATTTTGAGTTTAAAATGGATTCTTATCATAACTGAAGTAAAGCAGTAATTAAACGAGATTAAATTTAAGATAAAACTCGTACCTATACCTACCTACAGCTACAACATTTACCACTACCGAAATTGGGTTTATTTTTGTTTGATTTGCTACAAATTCAGAAGAATTTATAATGGCTTCGGATTGGGATTAAATTGGGATTTGCTTCCGTTTAAATATGGCATCTGCGTTTGAACTCAGTGAATATGGATGCCACTCAACTTTTCTCTTTTGGTTGGAATCCTAACGAGTCGCAACTCAAAATTAACCCACATGAGAAGAATGAAGGCTGATTCACAATGCGGCGAGGAAACGAGACGTGAGCGTGACAAGAAACGATGTCGTCTTTTTCTAGTTACAAAATCGTCGCCCAATTCACAATGCAGCGAGCGTTTTTACGACAAAAACTCATTTTTGTAAACAAAAAAAATCAATTAAAAAGAAACAAAATAACATACAAAACAATAGATTTATCAATAACTTAATTTGTTAATACACATTTGATCATTTCTTCTTTGAAAAATCTGTAAATTACTTAGCAAAAATGAAAATCTTCGTCACGTCGCGTCTTTTTTTTTAATTTTTCGAATCCTTGGCGTGACGTGATGACGAGAAACGCCGCATTGTGAATACCCAGGTATGCTTTCATTGTTTGAAATTGGTTTGACAACTACAACGAGTTCTCGTCACACTCACGTCTCGTTTTCTCGCCGCATTGTGAATCAGGCTTGAGTATCAGCATATCTGACTTATGTACATAGGTATAGATGGTGTTAGGACATAGAGATTGAAAACGGCTTATATCATTTGGTGCAAACCAGAAAAACAGCACTTGGAGAGTAATTTTTCGACGAAATGTTGTTGAAACAACTTGAAATTCATTCAGATCATCAATATGGTACAGCTTACCTAAAACTCCAGTCTTTTCCTTCATTTCCTTTACTTTTACCTGCCTTACCAACTTCCTGGGTACCACAATGGAACCTTTGAGATCCAAGTGAGGTCATGCAGCTTGTGGTATTAAACTTTGAAAGTGTACAGGGTGGCGGAAAAATAGTCACCCGGCGCAAAAGTTGTTACCCGATGTTCTGTAGCTGCAATTTTTTTATGAATGCAAAACTTTGGTTATTTGTCTTAATTTTTGTTTGTATCTATTTTGTTCACAAATGTCAAAGTAGAATCGACATTTGCCCCCATTTGCAAAAATTATAGCACCTTCCGAAAGGGTGATGACCTTTCCTCTGGGTGACATATTTTGCACCACCCTGTATATCTTTGGTTAAATAAAAATACTTCAATATTTTCCAGTTCATTATTTATTAAGTGATAATAAATCATTAACTTCAATTTAAAGTAAATTCTGGTGTACCTCAAGGTAGTCATCTTGGTCCTTTACTGTTTGTTTTATGTTTTATTTATAAATAATCTTCACTCTATATTACAAAATTGTATGGCATTAAACTCTATTCACATAAAAAGAATAGGAAGTATACAACGATGAGTTTTAAGATTTTCTCTTCGTTTTTTTTTTCCCCAGCCAGATGGAGTTATTTTATTACCTTCATACAATCAAAAACTTCAGTTAATAAACCTTTCATATCTTTCTGTTCAAAGAGAGTATTTGCAGTTCTGTTTCATTACTGGAATAATGAGGGATCTATTTCATCTTCACCGGTTTCTTGTCGATTAAATTTCAATATACATACCTATCTGTATAAAAAAATTATTTAAAAAAATGGCAACACTTACTAAAAAGTGTTTTAACTTTATTGAAAGCTAGAAGTCTGTTCTTTTATTTTATTTTCAAACCAACTTATTTCTATAAACAGTTTTCGAAAAAATTGCTTTCAAACAATTTTAAAAACTAAGTTCTTAATTCGCTTTTAGTATTTACTCTTCGTCTCTTAATTCTTGATTTAATACGAAATAAATGAGAATTAATATTGTGAAGAAATCAGTAGATACATATTCAATTTTATGTTTTTCAATTTTTTTTAGTTTGATCATACATTTTTCAAAAACTTTTCCCTAAAACAGCTTTATTTAAAAATAATTTAATAGAAAAGATTTCTGGCTTTACAAAAACGTATATAATGGCATTCTGAGTGTAACCGTTGTTTTTTAATAATTTTTTTTATGTTTTAAGTCAATTTTTTTAGAAAATTGCCCCTTCTGGCCAACACCCACCCCGATATAATTTTTTTCTTTTCTCGGCCCAACCTAAACGCTCTAGCTTTTTTGTCACACTTTATGCGAATCACCCTTATATGTAAGAGAAGGATATTTACACATATAATACATAAGCCAATATATTTAACCAAAACACAAATGCATGATTAAAAAAAAACAACCAGCACTGTATCTCTTCCGAGTAAAGAGGAAGACCAAAAATAAAAAAAAAATTTAAAGTTACAAACAGCATGATCATTTTTGGCACTACCCGCACAACTCCTTTTATTGATGTCCAATTAACAACTGAAGTAGTAAGTAGATATGCCGGTAGCTATGGAAAAGATGCAAATTTTTCTCTTTCACGGGATTCTTAATTTCAAAGGGAACACTGTTTTTTTTAAGCTGTTACTTCTTACCCCTGTTACTTTTAACCCCAGTCTCCCCTACTCATATTTTGGTTATACAATGTACATCCACTCCTCAGATATTGCAGTTTTCTCTTGGTCTACAGTACGACCAACTCAGTGGAACACTTTATTTGCTAGATTTACTAGACATTACTTTCCTGGTCTATTTTGAACCTCACTTGTATAAATGACTCAAAATGAGGAACACATTTCATGTGTTATTTCCCTCTAGGTTTATTATTGGTCTCCAGATTCAATTGATTTGATTGATTTCCGGCAAAACCAATTGTCGTGGAAAAAGCAATCAATCAATTTTGATTACGATACATATTTTTTTTCAGTCTGATTCAGTCTAACAATAGAATATCAATATAGTATATTGTATGTATCTTATATACAATATCTTGATTTTTAAAAAGCTTGTCTTGTGTGTGCTTATAAGGAGACAAAATTACAACGTCATTGATATGATTGATTCGATACACAATTATTATTTTAGCAGCGAGTAAAAGTGTTTGGAGTTTTACTGTTTCCTTAAGTTATAATATAAAAGGTGTTTTTTTTAGACGTGTAGTTTTCAATCTGGCAATACTTTTTTTCGAAGTTGGTCTTTTTGACAGCTGTCACTTGATGTATGCTCAGTTTGGTTTGCCATTTCATAATGAATAGATTTACTCCTGAACAACGTTTGCAAATCGTGCAGATTTATTACCAAAATAATGGTTCGGTTCGCGGGACGCATAGCGCGCTGCGTCCAATATTCGGTCGACATAATCGCAAAATCGCATAAATTCGAGCAACCATGGATCGGTTTTGCACCACGTTTACTCTAGTGGATAATGCGCATTCTCGGGGATGCTGTACAGTGCACACCGAAGGCGCTATTGCTGCTGTGGAGCAGAGTATTGAAGAAGACCCGAATAAGTCCATCCGCCATCGCGAGCAACAATTGGAGCTGTCAAAAATTGGGCCTCTCGGCTGGAAATTATTCGAGCCAGCCGCGGCGGCCACTTCCCGAAATCATTTTTAAAGCATAATGGCAAACCCTTATCTTTATAATAAAGCTAAATTCTTGGCCATAAAATTAAATTAAATGCGTTTTATTTCTTCTTGAAAACCACACATCTAAAAAAAACACCCTTTAGTTTTCGTATGCAGTAAGGGGTTAAATCTTACAAATTAAAAATGTAAAAAATCACAAAATTAGGTAAAATATTTAACAATATAATTATATAACAGTACAAAAAAAATTACCAGACGTAGGTCAACAAAACTGAACTTTTCAAACTAAAATTGAACGTAATACACTAATCACCACTAAATAAAGGAGTCTGATGATCGGTTTTTCTTCGGAAAACGGGAAAAAAACTAAACTTGTTGTTGTAAATGATCTTTTTGAAATTTAACTACTTAATATGAAAAAATATCATTTAGTAAGATATATTACATAGGTACTTTTTCGTCCCCGTGAAATAGCTATAACGCCGACTTAAGAATCTAAAAATATTGAATGGTTCAGATACTTCACAGCCTACACGGCACGTATGTAATCATACAAAAATCACTTTCAATCACAACTTTCTCAATTTTATGTAACAAAACTTACTCTTCGAAGAAACAATTGTTATTAAAAGAAAGTAAATCAATTCCAATTAGACATACCTGAAAAGAGAAAAAGAAATAAACAAAATATTAGCACATTATTATACAATCATTTTTGAATTGAAAACAAAATTTAACTGAACGACTATTTGTCAAAACATTTCCAAAAAAATACACTCAAACAATTGATCTCTTTATTAACAACAAATCAAAATAACAGACAGAAAAGGCAACCACAAAACTGACACTTTGTCTATTAAGACACTTGAAGCGCTTGTAATATATAAATTTGCCTTCTAACCAAACAAAAAAAAAACACTTGTCGCAACTAATGGACAGACAAAAACAAAAAAAACATTGAATTGTGTTTAATGAGACACCAGAGAGATATAGAGACGACGACGACGACGACGACGACGGAAACATTTACATATACTAGATACAAATTCATTTTATTTCTAGGTCAATCCACTTCAGATAAAATCAACAACGGTCTATAAAAATAGTCGAACATTATACACAAGTCGGAGTAAGTACTTAAGTGCTTGCAATTACTTACAAACTTAAAAACAAAATTCGACCTATGTAGCTATTTGGATTTTCTTAATGTTCTTCAAACATTCGTACAATGCTCGTTTAAAAGATATTTCCTATTGCGCGCGATGGCGGGCGCATAGAATGTGCGTGTAAGCTGTATAAGATGAATAAAATGTTTACAAAAAAAAAATCGAATTTCATTTTAAAAGACGAAAAGATATAAATTTTGTTAAACGAATTGAATCAGAGCAACAGCAACGAATAAATGAGATATTTTAAGATCTCGTTCTAATGCGTTTTAAAATTAATATACTTTCTTTGGGTCAGGCATCATAGGCTAGATGATATGCATATGAAGCGATTGATGTCATTGAATAAATTCACTATTAAGCTTTCTTCAAGATATTTTAAATATTCTATGGATTCACATTTGATATTTGATTGTTAAAAAAAAAAACATTTAAAACTATAATAAGCGACGACAGTGGGGCCGATTCATACAATGCGATAGTAAAAAAAGATTAGTCAGGCGATCAAAGTTGACCATAATTATAGTAAACACTGAACAGTGTGCTTGATTCGTATAGATGTTAAAATGGTTTAGTTAATTTTTTTATATTTCTTCCGTAAATGATCGCTAGACAACAGTCGTATTTATAAAATAATTTTAAAGACTTGTTAACTTAAAAATACTTCAAAACAGCTCTTAAGCGCAATAATATTAATCAATTTGGACATTTAAGCATCGTTTCCTAAAGGCTTCTTAAATTGAACGCAATTTTCCACGTTAAGAGGTTAATTGAAGCTATTTTCATACCCAGCTGAAGCTTTGAATTTTCTGTTTTAATTAAATCTTATTTTTTTAGTAATATAGAGCAAAGTCGTTTTAGTTACAACACTTATAACTCAAGAACGGCCGGACTGATTTTAATGATCTTTGATGATTTACTTTGTAGGGTGAAATGGAGTAAAATAAAAAAAGACGTATTTGATTAAAAAAAAACTCTACCTCTACCTGCGTTTGAAATGTTGTTCTTAGGAAATAACTTCAAGGATATTTTTTTTTAATTTCCAATTTTTAGGGTGAAATGGGGTAAAAATAAAAAAAATCCGATTTAAGAAAGTCTTTTTTTGTTTGAATTTTGTTATTTGTAGGGAGAAATGGGGTAAAAATAAAAAAAATTGATTGATTAGGCATTAGGTATTTTGGTTTTTGAAAGGTTATTTTTAGTGGATGGCTTGATTGTCATATTTTTCAAAACATTGGTAGTTACAGTGTGTAATGGGGTAAAAATGAAATGTTGTATCCGATTTCGAAAATGTTTGTTTCCAAAAATTGATATTTATAGGGTGATTTTGGGTAAAAACAAAAGAGGGATATCCGATTTTAAAAAGTGTGTTTGTGTTTGAAAAGTTATTTTGAAAAAAATTGATATTTATAGAGTGAAATGGGATAAAAACAAAAAAGTGGTTTTTGATTACAAAAATTCTTTCTGTCTTGGGAAATTAATAAAGTTTGGACTTAGATGATTATATTTTAACGAATTTCGCCATTCAAAACGTAAAGTGAATTAAAACTCAGAAAGTAGTATTCAATTGCGTGTGTTGGTATAGATCGTTCCAATGAGGCCCAAAGTTTAAAGGCAGACATTGTCTCCTTGTTTTAAAAATAATACTAATTTACTGAGCACTATAGTCTTCATGAATGTAATTCCGATCTAATAAACTATGATTTCGTTCTCTGTAGGCTAAGCGACTTCTTGAAAAATTAACTTTTTAGTATACATAATTTAAAAAAATTGAATTAACAAAAACAACAATATTATCTCAATTCTGTTTTAACTGTTTTTTTTGTGCCTTCCATTGGTGAAAGGAAAAAAATAGGAAGAAGAGGAAAAAAAAAAACAATAGAAATGCATTGTTTTTGTTTTAGTGGACTGTAATGAAAAAAAGGGATATTTTTTAAACGTCACAGGTAATTTCTTTTGTTTAATGTATACCAACAGTGTTTTTTCAACAACTCTCAATGATTTGGCGTTAGGTAAGGTTAGGAGGGGTGAAAATACGGCGAGCCGCATCATCGCACTCGGATCTCAATGGATCCATTGTGGTCCCCAGGAAATAGTTGAGGTGAAGGAAGAGGATGGGTGGGAAGGAGTTAGAGGAGTTTAGGTGTGGGTATGAAGGGCCTCCTTGAACCAACCCGAACATTGAATAAATTTCATAATGTTTCTTAGTGGCAAAAACGAGATGTCGCTCAGTTCGTCAAAGAAGTAGTCTCCGAGGGCCATTTTTCTAGTTCTTACTAAGCTGATAGGGCATTCACAAAGGAAGTGATAGGAGCCCTCCTCCGCCTCTTCATCTTGACACCCTCTGCACAAGTCGGATGAGCTGATGCCCATTCTGCGCATGTGGGTTCCCATTGAGTTGTGACCCGTAAGGATTCCAACCAAAAGGGAAAGTTGAGGTCTGCTTAGTTTGAGAAGGAAGTCTGTTTTTTTCTTTGAGATGTCTGGCCATAGATTCCTCGAGACCCGACAAGTATCAAGAGCTGCCCATCTATCGTTTGCGGCTTCGAGGAAACATTTGCGAATTCTGCCTTTTTCTTTTTCTAGTGGCATATAAACGAAATAATCAGTTTGGCTTGGATCAAGAGAAGATCCTATTTTGGCCAGTTTATCCGCCATTTCGTTTCCATATATGTCACGATGTTCTGGGAGCCATCGAAGGGTAACTGTATTTGATGCATTGAGTAGTTTTAACTCATTTCGGCAACATTCTACCAGTTTAGACTTTGTGACGATTGATTTAATTTCCGCCTGACTATCAATGAAGATGTCGATGTTTCTATTTACAAGTTCAAAAGTGGCAAGACTTTTTGCCGCCTCGTAAATTGCAAGCATTTCCGCTTGGAAGACACTGCAAAAATCTGGAATTTTTATTGATCTATTTAGGGGTGGGTTATCTGAGAAGATGCCTGACCCTACCCCATCAACCATATTGGAACCATCTGTAAAAACCGAAACATGATTAGTGTTTATGACCTGGTTGGCCGCCCAGAGATCCCTTGAGGGTACATCTGTTAAGGCCACTGGTTTGAAATCAATGTGCGGTGCAGGATAGTCCGTTTGAATGTCTTTGTCCATGAAAGTCATTATAGTTTTGTGCCCAAAATGGCCTCCTACCCAGTGCTTACATTGGTTTAGTCTTAAAGCACTGTTGGCTGCCACTTCCTTCGTAAATAAATCAAGTGGGGCTAGTGAAAGAAACGTTTCCAGGGCTGCGGTAGGAGTGGTTTTCATGGCGCTAGTAGTTCCAATACATGCGAGTCTCTGAATTTTTGTTATAGTTTTTAGATTGGTTGCCTTTTCTAGGGCTGGCCACCAAACCAGACATGCGTACGTCAAAATTAGCCTTATTATGGCTGTGTACATCCAATGAATGGTTCTGGGGCTGGGACCCCATCTTTTCCGAAAATTCGACTACAGGTATAGAATGCTACTGAGGCTTTCCTCTCTCGTTCTTTTATATTTTCCTTCCGTACCAGTGATCTGGAGCGGAGTCCCATTTATGGTGGGAGGATCTATGTTAGGAATATCATGTTTTCTTGAAAACAAAACTAGTTCTGTCTTAAGTGGGTTGACATTTAATCCGCAATCGCTGGCCCAATTACTGAGCTTGTCAAGAGATGTTGATTTGGCGTGCGACAGCTGATTTCGAAATTGAGAGTGAAGATATTAAATGAGGCAATGCTTTTTTCGAATCCATTCAGATTCTGTGAAGACAATTTGTCATGATTCGTATAGTGTATAACAATACGTTGGGAGATTTGTTACGATGGATTTTGTGATAAGGTTGACCTTCTGTTCCGGAAAAAGTTTAGCAGGTCTTGGTCTATCATGACCAAATGTAGATAATTAAAAGTCCAACAACTTTTCTAGAGTGCATTTTTAGTCAAAAGTTGAAAATAAATGGGTTTTTCTCAAATTCACTAAGGAGGACAAAGCAATAGAGCTATAGGCGGTTGAAAAGTGTTTTCTAGACTCCCTTACGATAAATAGAAACAAATCGGTATCTATTTTTTTTATTGTAGGATTTTTGCTTACATTACATTCCACCAGAAGCCGTCATTTACTTTCAGTTGCATTAGAAAAGAACAAAATAAGCCATAACAGCGCCAGGACCCTATAAACCTTATAAAACATCACCAAATAAAAAAAAAAACCTCAAGTTGGCCCCACTGAGCGACAACGATTATATTCTTATACACACTTACACAATATATATGTAAAACTATTTTGTTTTCATTTTCAACAGGTTCATAACATTTGTATACATATACAACTTACATATTTGAACTTTAATTTATTATTCTTGTCATTATACCTACTAAAAAAAGAGAATGTTTCTTCAAATATTTTTGAAACCAGGTGTCGCAAGTGCCTCTACCTTAAGTAGGTATGTATAGATAATCTAAAAACTTTATCATTTATACAAATTCTGCAATAATCTTTACATTTATCGCAATTGCAAGCCACAAATCTTTCCAGAAGTTTGTCGATAATTTTTTATAGTGAAACCCTATTGTGTGAAGTGTGCACAGACAAAATTGCAGATTATTAATCATACCCGAGCATGAGCAAGATCGCATTTATTGTTTTGTTTACCAAATCATTTTATTCAGATAACAAAAACAACAAAAAAATTTACTTATTTTGCGGTCAAAAGTCTTTTTTGTTTAAAACTTTCAATATAATTTCTTACAACGCACACAATGTTTGTATGTATATTTTCCATTCATTGACTAACTGGTGGAACGAGTGTTGTCAATTAATCCGTCTTCGTAAAATAATTTTTCAACAAATAATTTATAATTTCAGACGAAAAATTGGTCATTGAAAAAGCCTTGACTGATGGCTCAGGAGTGAGCACAATGTATTGTAGTATAAAAGTTGTAGATATAAATGGCTCAACCTCTACTGCACTTACACATACTTTTCTTAGCTACAGCTACAAATCTATAGAATTTTCGTATCTTTAAACTTTGGCAGTGCTCCGAACTACAGCAGCAACGCAACTTAACTACACTGAACAAAATAATTTTGTACCTATTTTGGAGATATTTAAACTGGCGGATAAGCTCGACTTGGCCTATAACAATTAAGACGTTCTAAGCTTTCCTTAGGCTTCTTTATTAAGTATGCCTGTCCCTAAAAAATTATTGTCAATTGTATTTAATACCTAATAAAGAAATAAATAAATAGAATTACCCTTTTTTAAGGTACCAATAATTGTACAGAGGAACAGTTGGTCAAACAATCAAGGTAGCGGAGCACGAATTTGAAGTGGTGCAATCCTTTAAATACCTTGGGTCAATAGCAGCAGCCGATAACAATATAGAAGAAGAAATACGCTGGCGGCTTCTCAAATCCAACAGAGCCTACTATAGTCTGTCAAAGCTCTTCAAATCCAGAAATCTCACCATAACTTCAAAACGGCTGCTGTACAGGACTACGGTCCTGCCACTACTCACATATGGATCCGAGACTTGGGTGCTTAGCAAAAGGCACTCCGACCTTTTAGCCGCGTTCGAGAGAAAAGTCTTAAGGAGAATTGTTGGCCCCATATGTTAATATTAATTCGCATGAGCGAAGAGGAACCTGCTCGGAAAGTTCTTTGTGGTACATTCTATGGTAGACGACAGCGTGGTAGACCATGACTGCGCTGGAGAGATGGCGTAGACCAGGACGCCCGAGCCCTTGGGGTGCGCAACTGGATGGCGGCCGGCAGCTCGAGACCGGGATTGGTTGTAGAGACTTGTTGAAGGAGGCCAGGACCGGACCCCGGTTGTCGAGCCGACGATGATGATGATGATGAATAATTGTACTAATATTCGTGAATTTGTCGTATATTTGTTGTAAATTTGTCGTGAAAGAAAACAATTAGTCGTGACAGTTTGGCATTATCAAAGGTTATTTAGTAAAAAAACAAGCTCAAACATTCACAATTTCATGAAAAAAAAACAAAAATTATTTTTACTCATTCCTTTCCAAGGATGAATCTAATGCGAAAACTATCCATTAGTTGCTATGCAAATTTCTTTTGGGTCAAGTTTTTCAGTGCGAGATTAAAGTTAAACCAGAGCTAACTCATCAAATTTGATGAGTTAACTCAGGATTAACTGTTGTTTTATCCACCCAGTTTGTTTAGTCGTTGCGCATGCGCATTCTCCACTGCTTCCTCGATTAAGTGTGGGTTAATTTACTTCTAGAGTTAGCTAACTCCGGTTTAACTCACCACCGAAAAACTGGGCCCTAATGTTTTATGCTTGAAAATAGACAAATGCAACAATGTCAAAACATTTATATATCATTCCTAAAATTGCATGAAGTGCAATTAAGTTTAATAATTGTACAGGTATACTTTTAACTATGCTTCATTGCAGTATATTTTTAACTTATTTAAAAAAAATACTCTAATAAATCAAAGTGAATTTTTTTCCGTGTATACCTATAACGATGACCATTTCATGCATTTCAGTGCTGAACGTCAAAAGAGAATTCATAAGTCCGATTGGACGCTTGTCTGTGTCAACATTTTATAGCAATTCGGACGTGTATCTTTTCTTAATTAGATTGCCCATTGTGTGTGAGTGTGTTATGCTTGATATGTATCTATTTGAAACCCGGCCAGATTTGGCAAAGCCACCATCATCATCATTACCATCACCGTCAACCCCTGTCACGTCGAATGGTATTCAAATTCAAGTGCCCAAATTTAGAATTCAATGGAACTCCAAATTGCAGCCCGTTTGACAGACCGAAATGAAAATGGAAGTTTGCTTCGTGGTGCATGAATGACTAACCCATTCTGAGGATAGATATAGAGTCAGTAAATCTGATGGTGGTAAAAGTTAATGCAAAGAGACATCGTCGTCGCCCAAATAGGAACTTGCACCGTATAGCTAGGCTCTACTCGCGCAGTGCGCGCTAATATGTGATTTAAATTAATAAAAATCTTTAAGGTCTTTGCTGAATGTATGCTACATGACAAGTGTTGCATATTAAGTAGAGATAGGAAAATCACAAACACAGTGTAAAAGTTGGTTTGTGCAAAAGCATCCCCCCAACTGGATATAGGGAGATTTCCATCGCACGTTGTATCTGATTGTGTTATTTTTTTGTGGGCCATGATTTTGCCTGAGAAATGGTTTTGCTGATGTTTTTTGCTTAAAAAGTTGAAGTAAACATCCCCGGGAAGTTCGGCTCTTTTTTCTTCTTTATATTTTTATTTGGTATGACCTAGTTTAAGTTTTGACAGAGGAAATCCGCGTGATGAAAGGAACATTTACACAAAGTTTTATGATGCTTTTGGGTGATGAAGGTTTTTTTGGGTTTTAGATATACGAAAACAGTATATACCTAACTTACACAGCTCAATTAGAAACTTCAACATGGAGTTTTGGGGGAACTTTTTGTTGGTTTTTATTGTTTTTTTTTTTTGTTGTATAATAAAGTAATTTTGTTTTAGATTTAAAGTAAGTCGAAAAGTTTGAGGCAAAAGGGTATGTTTATAAAATTTCTAACTACTGAAAGTTGTCTATAACAAATATGTTGTTCCTTTTCGTTGGGAATTCATATAATTTGATATCTACACAAGGATAACACAGAGTTTTCTAATCAGCCTCTGGGAGTTAGGTAAAATATTATTATCTTAAGGGCAGATCTTTAAAACACTACAAAAAATCATATTATATACATACCTATACCAACATATTAATATTTTCATTATTGGTTCGGTTTGAAATTCCATGTTTTTCAAATTTTTGAAATGCAAGTTTGTTTAAACTATCGAAAAGCATCGGATAGCAAAATTTTAGCAAGATCTGTCTAACCATCAATGAGATATACGTGAATAACCCAAAAATAAGACCATATTTTGTAAAAAAAAAGAAGAAAAGTGGAATGCCTATTTCAGTCATGTGAATTTTTTGCCAAAAAAAATCTAAAACGAAGTTTTCTTACAATCACTTTGCTCATTAGTTACAAATACAAAGTTTAATCAAAGTCGTTTTCGAGAAAATTTGAGAAATCCAAGACTGTTCTAGATAAGCTTAGACAAAAAAATCAGAATATTTAGGGAATCACATCAGAATGATCTGTGACAAATTTGAAACAAATCAGTGGATGCACAGATCAACAGACGGCATGGGGAAATCAACTTTTTCGGACTTCTCGTTCGTAGTAGTGTTAAGCACTCCATACACGGTTCAATTTAGTTTTCAACTCAATTGTTAACTAAGTTGATGCCTCGCCACACACTACACAAACTTAGTGGAGAGATTTCTGTCAAAAACATTAAACGACAGCGGCCAACTGACGAGATATGATGTCTGTTTGGTAACTATAAACGTCGTACGATGTAGCACAACTTTCTGTCAAATCCAATACAAATTTTTGGCAAGTTCCCAAAAGTAGCAAGTTAACAAACAAACATATTATCACATACAAAACTACAAGTAATTAAGGCTATTAACTTCCTCACATTGAATGAGGTTTGAAGTTAGGTTGAACTAAATACAAATCGATCGCCTTGTAAATTTGGTGTTGAGTTAAAATGCCTGTGGCTTGACAGTAAATCAAATAATTTACTTCTAACTCAATCGTCAACCTTCAAATAAATCAAATGACAAGCCCACACACGAGTTGATTTGATGAACTTGACATTAAATTGACAACGAAGTTGAACCGTGTATGGAGTGCCTTAGTTTGGATTAAAACCTCAAAATTACTGGTTTTTGTAGACGAAACCAATACTTGCCCTAGGCTAAAGAGCAAGTAAAAAGATAGTAGTAAAGTAGGAAGGCAGAAATGAAATAAGAAAAACATTTTTAGGATCATCAGTGCATGAGTTAACTCCGAGTTAAACTAGAGTTCATTAATCCTATAAATAAATTAAACCCGAGGTAAATCAAAAGCAGTTTTTTAGTGCATTATTTACAAAAAGTCAAAAGAGTCAAAAATGTAAAATTATCAGCCGAATCCGAACGGCTAAGAGATAATCTCGGATACAGTATCCGTTTTTTTTTTTTTTTATTTAGGAGGACGAGGCTGGGAATCGAACCCAAACCTCCGACATGACAGTCCTAAGCACTAACCATTACGCCACCGACTCCTACATTTTTTATACGTATCTGATAAGTTGGTAGTTGATAAATTAAGCTTTTTCGTAGATTTTTGATTACTGATGTGTTTTTTTGTTATTCTGTCGAAGTGGTTAACCGTGCATATTCCCAAAATCTTCATGTAAGAGTATAACGAGTACCATATGTTAAAGCAGTCTACGTAACGCCCACTCTGACAAGTTGCTTTTTAGCAGGTTTGTCCACAGGTTAAGATCGTACATATACCTTTTTCACATCAGACCGTGAGTGGGCTAAAGGGCGAAGTTGACTTTTTTCAGTTTGGCACAGCTGATGCTTGAAGGGTTGAAACAGAACTGTTCACTGAATTTTACTCCCACCAGGTACACGTAATTGACGTCTCTTTTAGTTGATATTCGTAACTCTTCGCAGTTGAAATTTTTGTGTCCCATCGGGCATCAAGTAATTTGATATTGATATTTCTGCACTTTTTGACTGCCACTTTGTCATCTAAGGCAGATCATTTCGGATTGGGCAGAGTTGATACCCTACCGCCGGTAGAACTTAATAGTCGCCTCATGAGGGCATCGACTCTTTGGGCAAACAAGCGGTTTCGGGTATTTTTTAATTGAGACTGGTTGTAGTTGAATGTGAAGATGTTGAGTAGTAATAATTCTAATTTGGAAACTAGCGTAACTTCGGCTCTTATTATACTAAGCTAATTTTTTCCGACTTTTTTGGTCAGAAATTGACAGTTTGTCAAATTTTGAGGAGTGTAGATAAAATTCTTTCAGAATGAAGTTAACTACCGAAAAAGCCTGGAACCGGTCTTTTGGCAAGAATTTTTGCCACTTTTTCAACGTCAAACATTTAGAATCGACTAGAGTTGCCACGTATCTATGATAAATATCTACCTATCAAAATTTCCAAAATAAAATCATAAAGAGATAAAAAAAATGTTGCGAAGTTACCTCACGCATGAATTTTATTAAAATTGTAAAAAAATTGTTTAATAGATATCTATAAATATAAAAATGAATCGTGGTGGGTTCGGATGCTTAAAACTTGAGAACGACTGCACCAAATTGGGTACTTTCTTCAACGGGTTTGTTCGTAATTGTACCGCAAAGGTTTAGGAAAAAAGAAAAGTCGAAAAAGTTTCAACAGGTTGCGCTGTAGGCGAAAATTACGTTTTTCAGTTCAATTCAATTACCGTTCAACAAATGGCGCTGTTAGTGGTTAGGAAATGGCGTTTGGGATATTCTTCTTCAACTTTTCTTATTTGTAGGGTGAAATGGAGTAATAATAAAATAATTGTCCGATTTAAGAAATTCTTTTTTGTGTTTGAAAGGTTTTTTTTTAGGAAATGGCTTAAGGGATATTTAAAAAAAAGTGTATGTATAGGGTGAAATGAGGTAAACATTAGAAGTGTCCGATTGAACAATTTCGTTTTTGTTTGAAGAGTTTTTCATAGGAAATGGTTTGAAGGATATTTAAAAAAAAATGTATGTATAGGGTGAAATGGGGTAAACATAAAAGTGTCCGATTGAACAATTTCGTTTTTGTGTGAAGAGTTTTTCTTAGGAAATGGTTTGAGGGATATTTTTTCAAATTTTTTTATTTGTAGCATGAAATGGGGTAAAAATAAAAAATTGTCCGTTTCAAGAAATTATTTTTTGATGTATATCTGAAAATAATTAAAGATGATTCTCATTGGCTTTTTTTGGTCAGGTCACAAGTCGGACATTCGTTCGAAAAATTCTGGAAAGATGGCACTGGCTTCCCACAGCGTTTAAAATGGCCACTAACTGGACTATGATGGTGTAGAGATCTTGGAAATGGAGAAACACACTTGCAAAAGCTACACGTTAGAAACACTACACATAATCAATAACAAGAACAACATGAACCGTAAACAAGACATACAAAACATCAAAGCGATGAACTGCTCCTTAGTTTCCAACAGTAGATCCAAAACTTGAATGTACTTATTGGACTATTGTTTAAGTTTATGTAAGTGTATATCATGTCCGCCCTACACACATTTATACAATTTTATGTAATTGCTTCTTTTTTTATAAATAAAAAACCCATGAAGAAGACAACAACCGCCGTAGAAACGTTGGAATAAACTGATTGAATTAATCTCTCATTTCATCATCATAACAACCAACAAAGATGATGAGGATCATCTTTAGCTTTTCTCTGATATATATCTAACATTCAACTTTTTCAAAAATTTCACTAAAAATTATTAAAAAAATAAGTTCTTTTTTGTTCGAAAGTTTTTTTTAGGAAAATGCTTTCGGGATATTCTTTTTAAATTTTGTTTAGGGTTTAAGAAATTCTTTTTGTAATTGAAAGGTTGTTAATTAGTGGATGGCCTCAGGGATTTTTTCAGAATTTATAGGGTGAAATGGGGTAAAAATGAAGTGGCATCTGATTTCAAAAATTCTGTCTGTGTTGGAAAGGTTATTTTTAAAAATTTTATATTTATAGAGTGAAATGGAATTAATACAAAAAAAAAGGTTTTGGATTACAAAACTTCTTTCTGCGTTCGGAAAGTAATAAAGCTTGGACGTAGATTATCATATTTTAACGTTTTTCTCCATTTATAACCTGAAATGTGGGTCAAAACTCAGTAGGTAGTATTCAATTACGAAATTTGTAATTTTATGCGAAGCTTAGGTTTGTCTTCCCGTGCGAAGCCGGAAGGGTCAGCTAGTTAACTTATAAAACTAAAATTTATTTTGGTGAGAAAAACACTACGCTAGGTATATATGCCTATAGGTACAAGTGAAAGATAAAAGTTATGAAAATGATTTATTAATATATGTACCTACATAGATTTGATAAAATTATAGAAAATTGAACATCTATTAAAACTAGAATAAAGTTACACTCAGGTAATCCTTAGGCAATAGCTGTGCTTGAATTTTTGTTTCTTATGCAAATTCAAACTGTCATTTTTGACAGAACTCTGCCCAAATAAATTATTGGAAAGAGGAAATGTTGAAGTTACGTGAGCCTTTTTTCTATCCAATTTGTGAAGTGTGAAACTGGATTTGGCAAAAATTGTTGAAAATTTGTGTCAATATGTAGTTTTAGTTTAAGCTGGAGCAAACTTAATAATTTTAACTAAGTACATAAACTTGTATAAGACCTAGATCTTTTAAATCCAAACCTGAATTGTCATCATTTTTGATTGGATTGGTGAGCTATGAAGGGGTGAATCTTCATTACTCGTCAATAACGTTGGGTTGGGCAAATTACTATTCGCCAGTAACTAAAAATCTTTAAATTCTGTTCGAAAATCCGTTTATTGTTTAAGTTCATTTCCTAGTTAATCTCTATTTGTTTGAACTATGTATGTACATGAGTAACACTACATTTTGTTCACTTATCAATTCTTTGCTCTTTCTTTTATGAATACTTCAGTTAGCATATATGCCACTGCTTTTTACTTAAAGCCCACTTCCTTAGAAATCATTATATACTCCTTCGAAGAAAGTAAAGAAAAGAGGACACAAAATATCCATTTCCTGTGCTCTATAAGATGAACACAGATATTACCCTTTCAATGAAGAAAAGGGGGAATGTCAACGTAGGTAGGTATGGCTTAATCCTAAAGCTATACAAAAGAAAGGTAAACACATGAACACATCATAACGTGGATGCAAAAAAAAAAAAAATAATATGCGAAGATGGATAATTTTTCCTCGTCGACCCCTCTTGTGTCTACAATATAAATCCAACCAAATGAATTCTTTTTAATGTAAGAAGAAGAACAGAACATTTTAAGGACAGAAAACTGATGCTTTTATAAAAACGAGGATGATACGTGATTTTCACGAACATTTTCGAGATATCCGTGGTTTTTATTCCCTTAACCCTTTCTTGTCGTTATACATAGGCAACGTGTCGTGTATTTTTTTTTTGGCTTTTCAACACAAATTCCGTTTTTATTTCTACTCTTCTGATAAAGTACCTACTACTACGAGCTAGGACGACTACCCTTTCAATGTCGGAAGGTAGGTAATGTGCATTCACTTCGAGTATTTCTTTTATTTTATTTTTTTGGATCCTTTTATTCTGGATTCGTTCATTTTGTCGTATATATGTATGTACCTACCTACTTTCTCGATGACATACAACAATGAAATGCAACGACAACGGCAACGATGACGATGAGTTTAAGTTTACATTTTCCTCAGAAAGCACGTTCCATTTGGGAAAATTTGTACTCGTTTTCGTGGACAAAGTTATAATGTACTTCCCCAGCAAGCTACTTATCCAATGTTCAATGTGCTAAGGCTGCTATAGCTGCTATGCCGTTCGAGGAATAAAATTTTGTTGAATTCAATTAAATTCCATTTTGCATCGTATAACAAGTGGGGTATCCTAAACAGCGTTTCCTTTTGAAAACTTTCAAGTAGGTAGGTATATCATATACCTACATATATATCATCAGACGGAAGCAAGGCTTTTCAAAACTCTACAGACTTTATTTAGTTTGAAGAATTGAAAAGAATGTATACTTATGTATCTTTTAGTTGAAAAATATATAAATGTTTGTCTCTTTTACAGCTTATAAGAAGTAGGTATATGCAAAGAAGTCTTGAAAGGATATTTTGTTTCTTTATAAAATTTAAACAACATTAAGCGTGATTCCTTGTTGAGAATCCTTCTCTGCCAGTTAGTAAGTATGAAGAAGTAAATTCTTTTTAGATACTTTTTACTTGCTTCTATAGGGGAAGTATTGGTTTCGTATAAAAAATCGATGTTGCAATCAAAACTAACACTACGATGATCGAAAAGTCCGAAAAAATGGGTTTCTTCCTGCCGTCCTTTGGTCTGTGCGTCTCGTGTCTGTGCGTCCACTGTAATTTGAGCTAGAATCTTGTCCAAAATCTTGAAAATTATCACGGGGAAGCTACCATATTCTTCACCTGATGTATATATTAACACATATGATCCAGTTTCTTATCATTTCGATTTTATTACATTTCAAGGTTAAACCTAGGTTTAAGTATTTAAATCTGTAAAGTCCATGTTTTCAGTTCGAGATCATCTTAGTTTCGTAGTTAAACTCGAACTTACCTACTTAAGCTGGCGCAATATGCGCTACAGTCCGAAGCGAACCATCAGCGCATCAAATAACGAGCCTATCGGTCCCTAGCTAGTTGGCCCTATAGCTATTTAATAAAGTCAATAGGTAAAAACCTGTACATTTTTTGAAAGGATTTGAAATTCAAATTAAATATCGCGGGGTATATCGAGACAAAACTAAACCTCAGTTTGCGGGACTAAAAAACGTGTGGAAGGAACACCATTTTTAAAAGGCGTTTATATGATTTTCTCGGATCCTATTAACCCTATAACGGATTTTTTACATATAGATTTGTAGGAAGAAATATTCTATAAATATTTTCCTTAGAAACATTTTTGACAACTCTTTCAAATAAAATCATACTGTCAAAAAACTGTCCAATTTTTTACTTTAAACCGTTTTTTACCGTTTATCTCGTCTATTGTTGATCTGACTGAAAAACCGACATCATAATTCCTGTTTCTGTGCGTTTAGTCAAACTTAAGATATGAGCTTAAGAGCATGACAATCATGTTCATCTTGTCGAAAGGAGAGTATCTACGATACTAATAAAACACTGTTACAAAATTAAAAAAAAAATTGATTGCTTTTGAAGTGATCTCATAGCTTTCACAATTTCTGACCAATTTTTATAGATGACATCTCATTCATTTCAGCATAAAAAAAAAGAAATTAAAAATGGAAATCCAAGAAAAATTCAAAATTCAAAATGTATACCTTAAAACGGTCTTCAAAGTCCAAAAATGTGAAAAAATGTGTTATTTTTAGATTCAATTAAAAATATCTACATAAAATTTTGTAGTATGAACATAAAAGTTGATACATATTTTTAAAAAAGGACTGAAACTACTCTTTTCGAAAGTGTAAAAAAATCTAAATTTGTTCGAAAAATGTGTAAAAAATCGTTGAAGCCGGAAAACATTAAAAAACAATGTTCAGACAATAAACTGAAATTTTGAGGGTCTATGAAGTTTTTCAATTGCCATATAATAAGCTGTCTCCAATTTCGTCCAATAAGTTGGTTGAGTTCCTCTTCTACTTGACTTCGCCACTTGAGTCGTGGTCTTCGAAACCGACCCTCGGGGGGAAAGGACTAAGAGATCACCAATGCCGGAGAATTGTTGTCAATAATAAACTCTATGTAAGTGACCAATCTTAGCTGCGTCAATAGTCTTTGGCTATTTACTTTTTTTCGGCTAAGTCTGCGTCTCCTTCGCTCCCCGCTCCCCCGCAGACGGTACTTAAAATCACTCGGAGTATTTTCCCCTCAAAATAGCCTGATGGCTTAAACAGATGTCCCTCATATCTGCACGCTTCAACGCATAAGCCGATGCACTCGAAAAATGATGTCATAATGTTATAAATTGGTGTTTCAAAATCTCCATTATAGGTACACTATATTGCTCCGTTGCTACGTTGCTCCATTGCTCCGTCCTGCTAACAATTTTCGAGACCCATCAATTCACCAACTTGTCTTCATGACATAACATTCTCCCCACACCTGTAGGGACACTTTAGTCACTCGAGATAGGAGCAGTGATTGAAAGTACCTACGGGAGGTACCGTTAATTTTTGGTTCTATAAAAGAACGAAATCAAAAATAGGTATAACGCTTTTAGGTTTTAGCTGAAAAAGCAGGCAGACCAATTTTCGTCGTAATGCCAAGTTTATGATTAAAATCTCCAGTTCGATTTTTATTTGCGTAAAAGAATCTTTCAGCGCACTTTAGTCTTTAGCTTCCAAGATAAAAAATACTTTAATTGGGCTTAAAAGTGCACTTCATCAGATCTATACACAATGCTGTGTCTTGTGTACACCTTTTAGTTAAATTTGCTTAAATGCACATAAGAATTCAAGTTCCTCTATCGTCTTCAAAACATTGTTCAACAACTTATAACCACATATACGACATTCAATGTTTATAACTATTGATTATATTGATTGAAAACTCGTTAATTTCAATAAGAATGTAATTAAGTTTATTTCCCTTAGACTGCTCAGCCCGCACATGTGGTGGAAGCAAAACAATCAGACCAATTGTCGCCTTATCGGAACTCATTATAAATATAAAATTTTCAACAACTGATAAACCCGGTCGCAGGAAAAATTGAATTAAAAATAAATCAAATCAAAAAAAAAAAAAAGAGTCCATAAAATCGAACCGAACCATTACGAGAAGTCAACTTACTGCCCTTGTTTATGAGTTTTTTCCTCTTTCCATTATAGTTTGGAGTCATACACTATACATTCGATGTCCGATAAGAAATATATTGTTTCTTAGCTGTAAATTGTGATACTGCAGCAGAGGAAAACCTCAGCACTTTAAAATGTGCACACTCACCCGCAACCTCACAGAGATAGCTCTACATCGTTCACACATGGTGTTTAACTAGCTCTGGCATAAGACCTGACACAGCGTTGGTTCGATGTACCTACAATATTCACAAATAACAACCTCAAGCTTTCAACTTGGCCACAAAAAAACAGCAAACGGAAATGTTTTCATTCAATTAACGAGCAATGGCGGCTGTCGACGGGTCAACTATTGCTTCCGTCGTGCAAATTGTCGCTTTCCCATTCCTATCGACCGCCAGTTGGTCTGCCAAACGCAGTATTGCACCTCTTATACACGACTATGTATTTACCCCCTTCCTTTTGCAACTTCCAAAACAATTGGTTGCGGTTCTGCTCTGCAATCTGCAGTGTATAGTGTATCATTATTGCGGCTCGTAATTATTGTTAACCGGAATAATTTTGCACTGAGCTGTGTGACCGACCGTTCATTTGTTGAAAGACAAACGTTCGTTGCATTGCAACTTGCAGTTTGGCAAATGAAATTTTTTCGCAAAAAGTGCAATCGACCTAGTGGCACAGAATTGCCAGCCCCAAAAGAAAACTATACTCGCCTCGTTGTTGGCCCTCATGGTATTTTTTTTTTATTGTTTATTTGCGCAGTTTTCGTTCATAAACCACGTTCCACATTCTAAAGTGTCTTGGCTCGCATGCCATGCCATTGTGCACTTTTCCAGCAGTGTGTTAAATAATAATGATACACACCGACACTTACTCGAATGTAAGTATGATGCCGTTTTGTTTTGGCTGGCAGGCTATGTAAACTATAAATACAATGCTGTGTAGGAAATATTTTCATAAATTTGTTTTTTTTTTTTTTTGATATATACCTATGTACCTCCTGTCAGTTTGAGTAAAGTGCTTTGCATGAAACGCGTCCAGTGAACTGTGAATTTTAACATTTTATTCACATGTGAGCCGTCGCGTCGCGTCGCGTCGGTCGCTGACAACTGCGAATTATCACAAGTAAAATGAGTGTTTTGAGGTTAAATTCAAACGAATTTTCTTTTCGCCGTTTTGTGGAATACAACCAGATGTTGTGGATTGCGAATTTACGTTTGACAGTTCGCAGAAGACAAGTTGTTGGTCGCGTAGAGAATATTCAAATACAAAATTTTTCTATTTAAATTTAAGTTGAAATTTCATGTAAAAATCGCTTTAAAAGATTTATTCGCAGGTCGCAGTTCGCAGCTCATGTGCAAAGCACTTAATTGGACAAGTTTTCAAGTTCAAAAGTCAGAAATAGTGTGGAATTTTTTGTCGTCAATAATGGAACATGTCTCTCGAAAGTGGAATTAAGAAGCAATTCTAAAAATCTTCCTCAACTGACAGTGATCATAAATAATTGGATGAGAACATTTAGACCACAGCTGATAAGACAATTTCAGAGCAGTGCTGGGGTCAATTTTAAGAAAAATCCCTTCAGACAGTCGGCAAATTCCTTTTTTTGGCCCACACATCTTTTTATGTTTCCCTTTTTATTTTCCATAAAAAGAATAAAAGAAGATATTTTTCATTACAAATGTATTTGGATTTTTTTGAGTAAATTTAATTCCTTGTTAAAAAATAAGCAAGATTCAATTTTATCCCAGAAGTCTTCTATATTATTGAAGGAATTTTTTGCTTTTCAGTATCATTAAAAACAAAGGAAGTGGTCATCACTTACAAAATTAAGTTTCTAAATAAATATTTTGTTTATCTTAGTTTTTGCAAATTTTATTCTTTCAGTTGAAATAAGGACTTCTCAAGTTAACTTTAAGAGAAAATCGATTTTTTTTAAATTTAGAAAAAAACTATTAAATTAAAATCATTACAGCGGTTATTTTTTTATCTCTTTTCCGGGTAAAATTTGATAAAAAAGAAATTCCTACAAAATGAGGTCATAATTCCCCGAGAAAGGCATTTTTCCCATGATCCCCCAGCACTGTGCAAGAGATGTGTGAGATGTGATATGAGAACTATAGGGTGGACAAACTTCCACGCACTGTCAAACGTAAATTCGCAATCTATACAACATCAGAACGCCTTCCACAAACCGGCGAATAGTAAATTCGTTCCGAGTTAAACTCAAACACTCATTTTACTCGATTATGTAACTTCCACGCACTGTCAAACGTAAATTCGCAATCTATACAACATGAGAACGCCTTCCACAAACCGGCGAATAGTAAATTCGTTCCAAATTAAACTCAAACACTCATTTTACTCGATTACGTTCCATGACAATTCGTAGTTTTCAGCGAGAATTCATGTGAATGAAATGTCAAATTCGATATCATTCCCTATTCGCTGGTTGCGCACCTTTAACTGTTAAAACCTTTTTTTAATATTTATTTTGCACATCACTGTACCTATATAGCTGCTTTCGATCTGCGCGCCGGTTGTTATTTCTGTTTATTTTTCGGTTCAACAACGGACGGACGTTATGAGTGGGAGATTCTGTGAAGCGATGAAATTCCGCCTTCACCCCAAACCCAATCTGTGTACAGCTGTGCAATTCAAACAATCTGCCCTCCTTCGGCAGGAATTACTATAAATTCGTTCGTATGGCTTATTCGCCATATCTATAACAGTTTCAGTATTGTGCAGTGGCTGTAGCAGTGTAGCACAGCCAGCAGTAGCTTTTTAGTTCAAGTCTAAATAAATATTGTATCAAATATTGAAACACCTAACTCCCCCACACCCTCACGCCCAGCCCACCAACATACACAAAAGCAAAAGGGGTTTTAAATAGAAGTCAGATTTCATATAACCATATCAACCTAACCTATGCAGGCATCCAAATATTTGCGGAAAGGAATTTCAGGCAGGGCAAACTTTTTTGAGAATCAGGTCGTTCGTGTTAATATTTTTAAGTAAGGCACACTCAGCATTCTCATTAATTTCATGCATTAAGGTGAAAGGTCATTAAGGAAAATAAAGGGAACATCCTTAGGGGGTGCTCGTTTGCCATTGCTGAAGATTTGGAACAAAAACTAAAATAAAATAAGAGTATTAATTTGAATAAAATTCATTTAACCCCTGGGTATACTGGGATGAACTAGATCCATATTCTAATCGGCAACAGTTCACTGGAATATAATATTTTGTAACTAACGGGGAAACGCATATAAATGAGAATAAACCATTTGGAATACCTATATATGGTTGGTGTATACCTATACCGAGTTTGGAAAGATTGGAAACTATTCCTTAGGGATTTGATAGGAGAAAACTGGCAACATTGCATTTAGTTTAGTTAAAGTGTTTGGATGGTTAAAAGCTAAAATGATTTTTATTATAAAATTCCAGTGCTTTTGTAATCTGAATCAAATTTGTTTTGTTTATATGAAAAAGAGTTGATCAAAGACCCTTACCCCGCACTCGTGAAATTCATCTTTTAAACGCCATCTTGCATTATATCGGGTTTTTCAATAAAAGTTTTTTTTTTTAAATAAAACAAAAACGGTTTTGGATATCAATGAAATTCTTTATTCATGTGAAAGTACGTAAGAACTCGATTTCTTTTGCATGACCACCACGGGCACGCTTGCAGAAGTCCAGACGCTGAACCCAATTTTCGACGGTTTTCAAGCATAAAACGGCCGATACTGCTGCAATTTCAAGTTCGATATTCGTACGAAGTTCATCAATCGTCGCTGGCTTGTTGGCATAGACCATAGACTTGACGTAGCCAAGCGACTGGACCATTTCGTGAGATAACACGTTCTTCAAACTTGGTTTCCAATAAATTGATTGTGACATTCGCTGTGTGGCTTGTGTCGCCGTCCTGTTGGAACCGCATGTCCTCCAAGTCCATATCATCCAATTGGGGCGAAAAATATTCGGTTATCATTGAACGGTAGCGATACCCATTCACAGTAACGTGCCGGTCTTGATCATCACGGAAGAAGTACGGCCCATAAACCACACCAAACCGTAATTTTTTCGGGATGCAATGATGACTCATGGAGTACGTGTGGATTGCTGCCTGACCAATACCGCATATTTTGTTTATTGACGAAGCCATTCAGCCAGAAATGAGCCTCATCGCTGAAGATGATTTTTCGATGAAAATCCGAATCATTTTCAAGTTGTTGCTCAGCCCAATTCACGAACATACGACGCTTCTGGCGGTCAAGCGGCTTCAGTTCTTGCGTCAATTAAATCTTTAAATCATGTAGGCCAAGATCTTTTCGCAAAATTCGCCACAACGACGTCACAGAGATGCCCAACGCTTGAGAACGACGTGTGAGAGACACATTTGGGCTTTCTGCAACTGAAGCCTCAGCGGCAGCAATTTCTCGACACTACGGGCACTTCTTTGTCTCACTGGCACGGGAACATTTTGTACTGTGCCTGTCGATTCAAATTTTTCCACTAGACGCTTAATTGTTGATCTGCTAGGAAGATTATGACGACCATAAATTTGACGTAGCGCTCTTAACGTTGAGGCCACTGACTCCGAGTTTCGGTAGTAAATTTTAATAATTTCGACTCGTTGTTGGCTCTTATATCTTTCCATCATGAAATGGCAAAGAGAGAAAGAAATGTCAAAAGAGCGGCAAGAAATATGGCGTCGTTTGCTGTCCCTGTCTTGTTTGGGCTGCATAAAAAGTTGGTAAGAAAAACATAAGAGGAATTGAATTTCCTATATTTTGTGTTAATATTGAAAAAGTTTAAAATAAGGAATTTTTCAATTTTATTTAGCACATTATTTGGTCCAGTTTTTTAGTTCGAGATTAAAGTTAAACCCCAGTTAACTCATCAAATTTGTTGGTCTCAACTCAGGATTAACAGAACAGATGATTTTAATGTTTTATCCACCGAGTGAGTTTTTTAATTCGTTCCGCATGTATTCTCCACCGGAAAACGGCTTCCTCAGTTCACTGTGGGTTAATTTACTTCTAGGATTAGCTAACTCCGGTTTAACTCGCCACTGAAAAACTGGGCCTTAATATGAAAATTTAAAAATGGATAATGCATACAAAATCTGTTGACAAAATTTGGTACAGGTAATTACCTAGAGGAGATATTCGAATTTTTGTCATACAATTTCTTCGAAAACGGCTAGAATGATTTTGATGAAACTTCTTATCAGCAATGTTTAAAATGAGTGCAATAAAACTGTGCTTTAAGTCTTTTGCCATCAAAATCACATAACGGTAATACGATTTAAACTTTTTTTTAAGAAAATTGCCTTTTTTTAGTTATTGCCAGCGCTAATTAGGTCACTGGGCTAGCATGGTAGTCATTTCTACATACCTACCTTAAGGGACCCCTTGTAAACATTTTTTAAGGGAATTGTTAACGTTAACCGTTAACGAGTAAATCGAAAATAAAAAACAAATATATGGTCTACATTATTATAGAGCCGTTTTCTAAATAAATTTTTTATAAATTCATTTTCCCACCTAGGGAATCACTCAAAAACCTTAAGTCCCAAATTTGAAGAAGATCGCTTCAGTGGTTTGATCAAGTTACAGACATACATAGACCCACTTTTTACTTGCTCTATAGGGCAAGTATTGGTTTCGTGTAAAAAAAAAATGTCGAGGCTATAATTAAAACTAACACTCTACGATAATCGAGACTGTAATTTGAGCTAGAGCCTAAACGGGTGGACAGATTTGCATGAAATTTGGTACAGAGCATTTTTCTGTGATTCCCTAGAAAAGAAATTCGAATTTTTGTTTAAGCTCATCTAAAACGGGTAGCTGCCATACAAATATTTTGGTTTCTTCAAATTTTCTCGAAAACGGCTCTAACGATTTTGATTAAACTTCGTACCTGTAATAACCAAATTAATGTTAAGAAAACCACATTTCAGGTTTTTCTCAAAAAATTCACATTACGGAATTAGGAATTCTATGTTTTTTGAGAAAATAGTCTTATTTTTGGGTTATTCGGGTATATCTTTGCCATGGTTAGACCGATTTTGTTATAATTTTTGCGATCTGATGCTTTTCAATAGTTTAAACAATATTGCATTTGAGAATTTATAAAAACATTTTTTCAGAAACAAAAAAAAATCAAACAAAAAATCAATTTTGTAGTGCTTTTGACTCTTTCAATATTTTCTCGTTAAATATATATATATATAGGTACATCATGCATCTTCAATGTAGGGTTACACACAATATTTAACCACAAGAGCAAGTTCGTGCGATCAAGTCGTGCATATTTTGTATATTCCTTATCATCGCAAGTAAGGCCTGATTAAAATCTTGAGTTTAATTTTTTCTTAACGAATTTTATTTGTTTTGATTTGTTTTTTATAGTCTTCATTCTAGAACTTACAATCGAGGAAGTTCAAAATTTTCATAGTTCTGACACACAAATCTGAACATGTCTAATCTATCACACACCAAATCTGTCAAACGAAAAACTATTTTCAAACAAAACGACAAGGCGAAAGGGCAAGGCCAATATTGGACACTTAGGGCCAGTTTCACATTCAGTAAAGTGGCACTTAAGTGGGGAATTTGAAAGATTAATTCCCGATATAAACGTTCACTGTTACCTGAATAAGTGGCACTTGAGTCTCCGATGTTGGTGACTTAAGTTCCACTTACGCTAGCTATGAAATTTAGCTTAAATTCCTAATATGGAAAACTTAAGTGCCACTTATTTCCGTAAGTGTCGACTGTAAAACTGGCCCTTAGGCTGATTGAATAAGTGCGATACTTAAGTATCTCACTTAAGCGCCACTTGATCATCAGACTGTGAAACAAAGCCTAAAGTGCGCCAATATGTGAAACTTACTTTGTCACTTATGTTGATAAAAGTGCATCACTGTGAAACTGTCCCTTAATTTATTTTAATATTCTTAAGAGAAAAAAGGTTGTTTTGCTATAGTAGTCAAAATTTCCATATACCCGCACTTTTGAATATTTTTATTGTCCTTGACAATTTTTAACAACCTTCCTTCCATTTCTAAAATGCCGAATTGCAAAAACTTGATCCATTAATATTATATGAATTGATCAAAATCGCGTTCCGCATCAAAATATAAACCTGATTCCACCATCAGCTGACCTTTTAACAGCAAGATTAAAAATTATTTCCGTTAAGCTTTTATTAATCTATTTAATTATTATTATTATCATCACCTATACTATACATCCAACACGAATGAGATGTCTACTTTTAGATTAGATTTCGATTCAAAATAAAATATGTATGTACAGATAAACAATGACACAACAGTGAACCTATACCTGGCTAATTTAATCTAATCTAATTTTAAATAATAGAAACAAAGTCTTGCATTTAAAAAAAATAATATAATTCGAGTTATGACTTTTATTGCCCAACTCGAATGTCGTCGTCGTGATGTGATTTAATTTATTGTGAGAAAATTTTCACCTCATTCGCACTAAACTTCGTGCATTGAATTTTCAAATGTTTATTTAATTAATTAATTTAACCAAAGTGTTACACGCCACTGGTTTAGAGTAGAAAGATAAGAATTATAAGAGTATTATGCTTGAGTCTTGACTCGAAGTTTGAACCTGAAAAACTATGAGATAAGCGTGCAGACTGCAGAGTGTACACAATCTTGGCTTAAGTTGCAATTATGTATTAAAAACATTCATTTATTTCGCTTTTTTTTTTGTTGGCAGTGCAAAACTGGTTTCTCAACTATATAGTTGTTAAACGTTGGTCTATAGGTACAGCCCAGCTCAGAGCTTCATAGTCCAAACTACTAATTTGGCTTGCTTATGGTAATATTTCATTTTTAAAGCTGTAGTTTTTTTTACAATTTCCGGCTTTTAATATCAAATTGCTGTCATAGAATGTCAAAACTTATGGCACCTTTCCGATAAGTTATTGTTTAACTGCAAGTCAACTAGACAAACATATACATGACGCAAGTATAGAATCCATTAAAAACAACAAATGTTGTGCTTAGCTTATGGTACAGCAGTACAACTCTATTAAACTGGAAAATGTAGGCAATGAAATGCCATAAGCTCATTTTAGAAATATATAAATTGTGGTTTATTTTGACGACGACGATTATGGTGTACTGAGAAGTCATATATGTACATTCAAAGAATGTGTGACAAAAAAGCATTGGCAAAACAAATATCAAAATTAAGATGTCCAGTTTTGAGACAAAACTATTTGACGTCAAATATAATACCTACACGCATATTTGGCGAGTTTGTAATGTTGGCCAATAACAAATTTTTCTACCTTACTTTGCCAGAGGAGTTTATAGAGGTAATTGTAAATAGTACCTACCTATACCATCTGCCTTGCAAAATTTTTAAAAAATCTTTTTTTTCTGACTCCCATCCCATCGAAAACGACTTAAATAATTTTGACCTATTTTTATGCAGAAGCTTCTAGAAACCAAAATTAAAAAAAAAAAAATATAACTTAAGATGAAAATAAATTATCTTGAAGTTTTAGGACAAGACTAGGAAGGGTACTAGCACTAGGCTATTGTAAAGGGAGGTTTTAAGCTATTTTTGCTTCAATGGTTAGTTAATTTAAATCGATGTTCGAAGCTTCGGAAAAATTTCTAGCCGTTGAGAATGAGGAAGGTAATAAAATGACAAGACTTGTGGTGCATATTCGAGAAGAAACCTAATGAATGGAGAGTAAGGAGATGTAGTGACATGGGATAAAGAGAATATTTTAAACCATCATCGTTTCACAAAGCCAAATAAAGAGTTAGCTCTCTTTATGGACGTGTCAATGTAATAACAAGAGTTCAATTCCTAACAGTGTTGACAGATGAAAAAAAAATCTCCCCCCCAGACACATTTAGAAACCCCCCATGTTACCACATTTTGTGAACAAAAACCTCAATTTTAATAAATATGATTTAAAATCACAAAAACAAATATAAACCAGCAACAGTCAAATAGCTATTTCCTCTTCAAAAACCTCAATGTTTTTTTTAACTCTTTATTTTAATTCACAGCTCCAAAATTTGTTTTTAAGTTTAAATAAAAGAAAATTTGTTTAGGGTTTTTTCCACAATGTCTGAGTAAAGTTCTGATTATTTATTCGACATTTTAATTATCCGCAAACTAAACCCTCCCAGTAAAAAAAATTTACGTTTCACAATTTTTCGAAATAATAACTGTTTCTGTCAATTAAATATTCAAGTTTTCCAGACAAAATAGTTTTTACTGATGAAAACTTGAAAAAAAATAATTTATAATATTTAAATTGCCAAGTAAATCGACACTTTATCTGATGGCCATTAAGATACTTTGAACTTTAATTATAAGTTATACCTACTATTCAGATATTGGGAAACATAAGAGAGGTTGATAATTGACTTATAAGTTCCAAGTTGCTTATTTAGAACTTTAATCAGACATTGTGAAACAAGCCCTTAGGTCCAGTTTTTCAATGCGCGATTAAAGTTAAAACCGAGTTAAATTATAAAATTTGGTGGGTTAACTCAGGATTAACTGAACAGATGATTTTGATGTTTTATACAACAAGTTTGCTTAGTCATTCCGCATTCATTCTCCACTGAAAAACTGCTTCCTCAGTTCACTGTGGGTTAATTTACTTCTTCTGTTGGTGTAAAATTCTGACATCCAGAATGTAAGGAATATCTAGCTCGTGGAATACTGTCAGCTGTTTCAATACCCAAACGATTCCTCAACCTTTTAGCTTTAAATGAATCCCCCCAGATTTCCCCCAAACATCTCGTGCGCAGATTACCCCCCAACGACAAAAATAGCCCATAAATCTAGAGGGAAAACCCCTAAACTGGCAACCCTGATTCCCTATCACAGATAATTCAAGGACGCGCATGGAATTAGTTGGTTCATTGTTGAGAAGATACCTACGTTCAAAGAGGTATAGTTGAAAGCGTTTACGGGAGAAGGTATGATAGCTTGAAATTTGTTGAAATTAATTCAAGAAATTCTTCTTCCATTATATAGAAGTTTTGTAATCAAAAACCACTTTTTTGTGTTTATCCCTTTCACTCCATAAATATTAAATTTTTAAAAATAATATTTTCAACACAAACAGAATTTTTGATATCGGATAGGTACCACTTTTCTACCCCCTTTCACCCTATAAATACCAAATTTATGAGAAAAATATTCCTAGGGCCACTCAAATGATCTGGAATGAGTAAGACTTAGAAGATGAAATATAAGAAAGCGACCTTCCATGAAAAAACCGCTGCATTTTCTCTAATAGTGAGAATAGTCTGATTGCGTTGGCTTGCAGAAGCCTGTCCCACTTTAAAGCTCTCAAAGGGTTTCCGTAGTTTGCATAATTAACTGATTTATTCACAAACTGGCCGTCCCGGTTTCACACGGACAAACCTAAACTTCGCATAAAAATTACACAAGAAAATATTTATTGTTTTAATTTTTGTAATTGAATACTACCTTCTGAGTTTTAACCCACTCCACGTAATGAGAGCCTTAATTTGTAAAAATATGATCCTCTAAGTCCAACCTTTATTGCTTTCCCAACACTTTTTATCCCATTCCACTCTATAAATAGCATTTTTGTTAAATAATCTTTCAAGCACAAAAAGAATTTTTGAAATCGGATACCGCTTTTCTTTTTTACCCCCTTTCACCCTATAAATACCAAAAATTTTCCTAAGGCCATCCACTCAAAAATAACCTTTCAAGCACAAAAAAAATTTAAATCGGACACTTTTTTATGTTTACCCCATTTCACCCTACAACTGATAAACTTTGAAAAAGAATATCCCTAAATAAATTTCCTAAGAAAACCTTTTACACAAAAAGAGAATTTCCTTAATCGGACAATTTTTTTCATTTTTACCCCATTTCACCCTACAAATTGCAATTTAAAAAAAATGTTCCTTGAAGCCATTTTATAAGAATAACCTTTCCAACGCAAGTTGCGTTTTCTTAATCGGATTAGTCTTTTTCATTTTACCCCATTTCACCCTACAAAGTATTTGTTTTTCCATTTTTTTATAGTTATTCTGCTATACGGGGCGGAGACGATTCCAACAAATCAAAAATCATTAAAATCAGCCTAGCCGATCTTGAGTTATAAGTGTTGTAACTAAAACGACTGTCTTTTATATATTAAGAAGATATAATTAGTCGGAGAACTGATATTGGTCTAAAATTGTTGTGGGCCTCTATTTTTGTGTGAAAATTCAGAAGGAGCACACCAAAATCTATAAAATTGTCATTTTTCAAAATGCATGCCCCCAAAACATTCCAGGTAAAACTACCAAATAACTGGACTACTACGTACCTCTTCTTCCCTATCCCTATTTCAGTTCCACTTTCCTTCACTTATTCTAACATTTAGCTCTTTGTTCACAATTCTATTTTTGTTGAAAGTTAAATTTCAGAAAATAATTGTGTAGCCACTGTAAGTCTTTCTGAAAGCAATCTGGAAAACATTAACACAAATTACGTTTATATTTTTTTTTTTTTTCAACTTAAACAACCGGTGTATGATTATTAAATCACAGTTTATTCATTCCAACGGCCGGCGACTTTACACGGTTTAGCATAATACAGAAATATATTAAAATAATAGCGACAATAAAATCTAAATTATTATAATACACTACTACTACTCATTTCCATTCTTTTCGCAATAATTTTTTGTGTGTTCACATTCACACTCGGAATCGGGACACACCTGAATAAAAAAGTATGGCACCCTGAGAGTATTGTTTACGAAATCTAAAGCGCATTTATGTAAAACACTTGAACTGCTTTCAGGTGCCAAGATTTAGTTCCTTACCATTTTTTTTGTCTGTACGTCTTTCATGTGACCGTCTCTGCTGCCGACGTTGTCATTATTTGCGCTCCATGAAGCAGAAAATTTATTTAACAAAAAAAAACTTACTGTTAAAAATTATTTGAAAAAAAAACTAAAATTACATTATTACCTAACACCATCACTTAATCTCACCACGAGCCTAAGAAGTATAAGAACCCAGCATGACAAGTTTCTGATTTTGCATTTATTTCCTCCATTGAAGCGAGCTCTTAGGTGCTGCTGGGCTGCTGGGCTGATGGCTGTTCTATCTTTTCCTGCAGCTTTATGGTATAGATGTGGTGTGGTGACACTGAAAACGTGCGAGCAATGAATGACAGGGAATCGAATTAACTTGTGAGCTGATGGTTGGATAGAGATGAACAAACGTTTCGACTTCTGATGCCAATCTTTGTTCCAACTCTTTCAAAGCCGTCAACGAGATGGAGGTAGATTGATGGAATTAACATCTCAAGCAGCCTGAACCCATAGAGTCAGACTCAGCTGCTTTGATTTTATTACTACTACTACATACTACATCAGCACTCCAGAGTGGGTGTTAAATGAGTTAGCTTTAATGTTTGTGTATACTCGTCTTATACTCGCCGACTATATGCTGCTAGACTTAATTAAATCAATGTCTTCGTTTTTGTTCACCTCTCACCTTTAAGGTGTTATAATAATAACTACCCAAAGATGAAATACCATTAAAAAGTCCATTTAAATTTGTTTAAACTAGGTTTTAAAAATGTAGGATAGGTACTCTCGACTTTTAACTATTTTGCTAAAAGCTATTTGAATAGTTATTTAAGTTATTTAAACCGAAGGTGTAGGTGTGATGAAGAAGAAACTTATAAGATAGAGAAAACTATTTTAAGAAAACTTTAGGAGTGGATTTTACAGATCCTTATTTAGTAAACTGACATAGTTTTCATTTAGATGACGGTATAATAGTGTTGGCTTATGAAATTAATTTATTTCTATAGTTACTTCTTTGTTTATTATTTTTCAGGTTTTACAGTGAAAGTCTACAGTGAAACAAAAACCTTAATAAGCAGACATAATTTTAAAAAGGATATTGACAATGAAATCGAAGATAACTTTCGTGTGGAAAATTGTAGTTGCAATTTTTTTGGCATTCCTCGGAGGAAAAAGAATTCGTTTAAAAAAATACAGTGGCTCTCAAAGCTGTTATTGTGGTCTTTAAAACAATTTAAATTTTGCTTTTGAATCATTGCATTTCTCGAAGAAAGAGAAATGTGTTAGATACCTCAAATCCACGCCCCTTTTTTGAACAAATTTTTTTTTTTTAAACAAAAGAGTCAGGAAATAGGAATTTTGTGCAGGTACACGATTTTTTAAATCCGGCTACTTTCACGCTTTTTTATTGAATAAATGCCACTTTATGTTATACTAAAAGTGTACATTTTGTAAAATTAATTTTTAAAATCTGCCCAATTTTTGTGTACCTATTTGAGTTAGAATTCTCAAAAAAATAGTCCATCTAATTTATTTTTAATTTTTTCCTCAGTTTTGCGAAAATGGCATACCCTGTTATTATTTTAAATCAACAATAGTCTAGTCTTTATTTTCTTACATAGCATTTATCTGTTCAAAAGTAATGTTTTTTAAAAACAATTCGGACCACAATGCGGTGGAACATAATTACAGAATACATTTCAAAGGTATTGAGAATGGAAAAAATAGGGCAGCTTGGTTTCGGTGTTATAAAAATATTATGCATGTGCATATGTTACTGTAAAACCCCGGATTGGTCAAAATCCTATGATTGACCGGTAAAATAAAAATGTTATCTTAGAAATTCCTAATAGAGCGTCCTAGTACAAAAAAGAAGAGAGTGCGTGCAGTACACACCCAGTCCGTAGGCAGCACACTCTCTTCGGCTGCACGATCACGCTAGAATAAACACGGCCTTATTTATCAGATATTCATAAGATTACTCTAGAGGTTAAATAATTAATTTTTTTTAAACTTTTAATTTGCCTTTTTTTTTGAATTCTAATCTCCAATCTGTTTTCTATTGGTACCATCTTAACTAAACGATCGTAATACATTCATAAATATAACGTGTCTCAAGAAAATTCACAAATCTGCTACATTTCTAGTAACCTATACATTTTATACATCTCGCCTTTTTTTGATAGCTTGCAAAAACAAAAGTCGTAAACAAAAACGAGTGCATCAATCAATAAGAGAGAGAGAGAAGCAAATCAAACTTTACTACGTTTCGGTTTATGATGTTTTTATTTTGTCTTATACCAATTTCACTCTTAAAAGCTATTTAGAAGTATTTTAATGTTAAAAAACCATTGAAATATCTTTATAAATACGCTTTCTAGCATTTAACAGTGCATATGTACATCCTTAAAGTCCAGAATGTTATGTCTCTGAGGTAAACTTTATGTTTTACAAACCAATCCCAGAATTGCAACCAATCTGGGGGTTTACAGTAATGTCGCGTTACCGGTGA
Organism: Leucozona laternaria; assembly: GCA_932273885.2. NCBI lineage: Eukaryota > Metazoa > Arthropoda > Insecta > Diptera > Syrphidae > Leucozona > Leucozona laternaria. The sequence continues at coordinate 112,027,306 of OW026368.1, read as the reverse complement.
AGTTCTATTTTAACCTTTAAAAAGGTTTTACAAAACATTTAAATATTTATAACCATTAGCTTGAATTAGGTCCAATTTGTCAGTGGTGAGTTAAACCAGAATAAGCTTACTTTGGACATGAATCAATCCACAGTAAACTCGAAAAGCAGTTTTTTAAAGGTTTATGCATGTGGAATGACCTAACAAATTTGAAGGTTAAAATATCAAAATCACCTGCTAAATAAATTCCACTATTACTCGATCCAGATCGCACAAGGTTCAGTGGATCATATGGAAGGCATGATTACAACTGTAGCTAAAGGTATAGCTTTTTGAAGTAAACCAAGAAAAATGTTAAAAAAAATTTTGTTGTCGCCTTAGAATCTCATTAAGAGCTGAATTGTTATTTTACCTACTCCCACTAGATTAATAAATAAAATCAGTGAAAGACAAAAAATTATTTAATATGATTTTTTTTTATCTTAAAAATCAAACAAACAAAAAACTTTTAAACTATAAGAGTTACATCATATCTTCACTTAATAAATTAACATTTTATTAATTAATGGCCCCAAGTATTTGTTTAGAACTCCTCAAACCGTTATTTTAGAATATTAATTCACTTAATTTTTTTTCACAAAGAAGACATAAAATTTACACACAAAATTTAACCGATTACCATAATACATAAATGTTTCAATTAACAAAAAGAACACAAAGAACATACTTAAAATTATAACTTTTCCAAAAAAAAAAAAATAATCTAAACAAAGCAACAAATTGAAAAAAAATATATCAATATTGATTTTTATTCCAGAGTGTTCTCAATTCATAATCCCATCTGCCACCAACATCTCCCATAGCTCAAATGGCGCCCAATAAAAGATACAACAAAAAGAAAAAAAGAAACTTGGGTTGGCAGAATATCTGCCCCACATTTCCGTTAACAAGCGGAGTAATGTCCTCTGATTTAACCCAGTGGCAGTTAACAGTGATGTCTTTTGAATAAATTATTTCCATATCTATGTATATGAATAAATAACAATAACACCATAAGTCGGTTATAAATGTGTGGATTTTCTGACCTATTCCCAAACTCAGCATAACTTTTCGAACTTGACAAAAGAAGTTATTTTTATTACATGTATTTCATTTTGATGAAAAATATTAATATTATTTATTTTATCAATAAAGAGACCCACATAAATTATGTGTTACCACCGGCACCGGTTTAGTCGTTCTATAATATGTGTTTAATTGATTTTAACAGCTTAATTTAGGCTTCAACTTTGGCCTAAATCTACTTATGATTATTTTTTTTATTTGAATGAATAAATACACAACAAATCACTTTCGTTTCAAAGTCGGTAATTAAGTATCCAACTGCACCTATAATAGCTCCTGATATAGAGAAAACAGAAGTGGTCGTCATAAATATTTCCCCTCGAGCACTTTCCATTTAATGGCTGCTGTTATAAACTTCGTCTGTCCGTATAGCGAAGGTGTAATTAAGGAGAGTTTTGTTTTTGTTTTTCTTCTTGGCAGACTCTGCAAGCACCAAGTATACTGTTTTTTTCTTGCACTGCTTCACTTTCCATTGATCACTGTGTGATGTTATAGTTATAGAACGTCTGACATATGGTTGCCACATTGAAAAGTTTAGCTTAAATCGAATAAATTTATTCAATCGGTATTCGATTATAAATTGTGTTAGCCTGGTTCGTGAGATTGTTGTTCACCGCTCGAGTGTTAAGATTCACGTTCGTCGCCGTGAAAATTGCATTAACAAATTAACGTAAAAACTACATGTTTTTCGATATTTAGAATTATGATTAATTTTTTGACAGGTGTCAAGCGAGTTTAAGCGCCTTAAGCTTTTTTTCATCTTTCAAAATGGAAATTATGAAACATTTTTTTATTATCTCACGACAGGTTCGTTCTGCCCATACGGCGAATTCCACACCACAAAAATTAATTAAGCGACTATTCAGAAAAAGTAAGAAAACGGCGGGTTCAGTACCTCTTCACTTGTCAAATGTCAATATTTGTTGTTGTTTCTAATAATCTGGTGTGCAGAAGGAATATTATCTAAGATTTGTAAATTGTTACTTTTAGAACACTTTGACAGCTGCTATTCATCATAATGAGTTCGAGAATCGAAAAGGCATATTCGTGAAGTGATAAAATGTAAAATTGATAAAATGATATTTTTTTATAACTTCAAAGCTTTACAAATCAGAAATTGTCTTTTAGGGCTAACATTCCATATATTTTTATTTGAAAAAAAAAAATGAACTGTAGAAGTGCAGAATGCAGCTTGAGCTTAATTTTTGTGCTCGCATGCATCGGGATTCGGGATTAATAAGAAGCCATGGGAAAGAAGGTGTATATTACATTAATGTATTTTTTAACAGGAATTTCTAGTACTGTTCTTCGGGCGGGAAATATTGAGCACTTTTTAGTTTATAAGACTCATAAGTCATAACTCTAATATTATTTCTGTTCGCAGACTGTCCAACACTGCGTATTTTTACGAATTTTTGTCCAAAATCCTTCAAAGTTAATATAGAAAAAAATTAATTGGTAGAAATTCGCAGTTTGGGACAGTACGCGAGCAGAAATATTACCTGTGTTGTGTACAGTATATATATATTTCAAAAGTTTTGGAAAAAAAAAAATGTCGGTAAGAGCTCAATCATAACTTAAGAGCGGCCGTGACGACGCGTGACTTTTGTAAGGGCTCATAAATATTGGTCATCATAACTCTGTGAGTAGGTTTATAAGATTTTCTAAACTTTATTGTCACTCAATAAAATTACGCTACCCTTACAGAAAACATATTGTTTGTGAAATAATTAAAATGTTATCCTTACTTTACAGAGTTTCTATATTAATTGATTGCCAAATGTCATAATTTCTAGTTCGCATTCGAATCAGGTTTTTTGCTTTGTGACTGAATCCTTAAAATTTTAAAATGTTACTTTTTAAAATTTCAATTAAGAAAACTCATGTTTCTTAGGCAAAGAACTAGTTACTTTTTAAAATTTCAATTAAGAAAACTCATGTTTCTTAGGCAAAGAACTAGAAATAAACTTATTTCACTTTAAGGATCAACAGATCAGTTTTAATTTTCTTGATTAAGATTAAGCGAATAAAAGCTGAAATTTTAAAGTTATGAGGAAATATAGGTAAGTCTCACAAATACGAAGAAAAATAAAAAAAAATAAATAAATAGGCAGTTGGCAACCATAACAACGGGGCCTGCTACTTTGCTATTCGCTAATTACTTATAACATGCACTTTCAGTTCCACAAACAAAAAAAAAAACATGACAAATTCTTCTCAAAAAGGAAAACTTTTCTCCTCAGATGGTCATCCATTTACACGGAATGAACTGAACTCACAAAACTCATCAATCAAAGTTTTCTAAGAGTATCTTTATCTGCAGCTACACACGTAAGCAGTATAATCAAATTAATATAAAATATAGAAAAAAAAAAGAAAGAAAAACCTTTAATTAAAATATATAGAGAGAAACACAAACACACATACCCGGCAGGAGATGATCCTTGACTTGCGGATTTTACACTTCCGGATGCTTGACGCTGAACAACCGGGTGCTGTTGCTGTTGCTGATGGTGACTTTGATGTTGGTGCTGATGATGGTGTAAAGGTGACGATGATGTTGATTTATTGCTTGCATTATCCTTGTCGTCGCTATCCACATTATCGCGGGTAACAATCTGCTCAAGCATTTGAATTTTTAACATTTTCACAAATTTTTTTTTTAAATTTTTGTTTTCCTTTCGAAATTCAAATTCACTTTTATTTATTATTTTGTGTAGGTATGGGGTAATTATACCTAATTAGATTTATATTTGCCTTTGATAATTGGGTTACAATAATCATCAAGTTTGAGATTTTATTTTGTCTCTGTTTTTTTTTTTTTTTTTTTTTTTTTTTTGAGAAGGTCACATCATATACAGTTAGAGTAGGTATAATAATTTTCGACTTTGACTCTGAAAATAGATTTTATTTCTTTTGTTTGTTTCTCTCTCGTTTCTCTCTCTCTCTCTGGGGTATAATTTAATTGGTTGAGAAGTTTTGAAGAAGATGTGTTAACACAGTGAACTTATGGCCTATCAAATTCAGCTGTATCAGAAAATATACTTTGTTATTTTTATGACGCGTGCTGTTTGGAAAATAAATCTACGGTATTTATTCGTATAAGAAATGTTTTTAACGACGATATTTTAAATTTTCTATATTTAGAGAAGATAAACGTTGGAAACAATTTGCGGATATACCTATTTCTGTTAAAAATGTGGAGTTTAAGAAAAAGTCTATGGAATCCTAAATTTTATTGATGTTTTGCAATAAAGAAAGAAATATGCGATCAGTGCTTTTTTCTTGGATAAACTTCTAAATGTATAATCTGGAATAACAAATCGATACGCGTGAACGGTTCTGAAATCAAATTCAGAACAATCTGCTCTTCTTTTCAGAACAAGAAACTGACAATCCGATATTAATCGAAAAGGCCATTAGATTAATAAGAAAAGTCAAATCTAAAGCTTTTAGATAAGGGTTTTCTAAAAATATTTACAGTTTTCAATTGAATGTTTTCTCTGTTTGAATTTTTACTTAATAAGGGGGACAGAGGTTTGTATAGGTGGGAAAAATAGTATTTTCGTATAGAAAAGGGGGACTGTTCTCCTTAAAGGGGGACGTCTGGTAACCCTAGAACGAAGATCCTTAACAATTTTGGTAACTCTGCTCAAGTTGACGTTGCGGGACAGCAGGTTGAAGCGAACAACTTTATATGTGTTCCTAGGAAACGTTGTCTCAAAAGACGGTGGTGGTTCAGATGAAGATGTTAATTGCCGTATTGTCAAAGCTTAAGTTGCTTTCGGCATGCTGTCAAAAGTTTGGAGGAGCAACGTCTACAGTACGAACTACGAAGACCAAGCTACGACTCTGTTCCGCTCGAACAACGAAGAGTTCGTACTACTATATTGGTGAAGTACATGGAAATTGACCGCCTCCTGTCACATAAAAAGCTGAAAACTTTCTCAAGATTTTTTGGTCGAACACCATCTCCAACCAAGAACTCCATCGCAAAACTGGTGAAAACCTTATCAGTCGAAAAGGAATCTCAGAAGTTGGGAAAAAGTTAGGGGGAGCTCAAACACATTTTCAGAAACAGAACAAGATAGCGTGTAGGGATAGTTGACGCCCTATGCCCTAAGGAAAGTTAAAGGAGCTAAGTAGGTAAGTAAATATTAGCTGCAGTTATACCTACCTGTGGACAAAATATGAAATTAAAGATCCACATGTTCTCAAGGTAGTTGTTGCTTTATCGATAATCTCTCACAATGTTTCATTTTTAACATTAATCTTACATAAATATACATTATGTAGAATGTATACATAGATTAAAAAGAAAGAAAATAACATAAACAAATTCGAACTCAAATAAACACAAATTCCATTTAACACCATTCGTTTGGTATACGAAGTGTTTTTTTTTCAAGACTCGGGGCATTATAGAAATTGCAAATACAAAAATCTTCTTTTCCCCATCCATCCCTCATTCTGGTCTTTCTGAATCCATTTTTTAAAGCAAATAAATTAAAAAAAAAAAAAGAGAAAAACATTTTACATTACTTTCCATTGTTGATGTCTAGATACATACATTTTTTCATTACGTGCAATTAGAAGCCAATTTGGAAAAGGTTGCAAGCAAATAAAAATGAAAAGTGAAATGTATTCCGAAACGATATTCAATTTGCTTCTAATGAGTTTATGGCTACTGTCCAAATATGGCAGCGGTACTTCGTGCTCGTATCTACAAATACAAAATTTCTGATAGGTGCAAAATTCACCCGAAATAGTATGTGATGGGAATTTTTAAGAAGAAAACGTTTGTTTGTTTCTCTCATTCAGCGAATGAGGAGAGGAAATTTTTGTTTTTAAATAATTTCTACATATATATTATGAATTCAGCTCGAGTCATCATTAAAGAGAGGTATAGAGTCCGACAAGTTATCATATAAGTAGTGTAGGTGGGTAGGTTAGGTACCTACTTTCAATTTATTCTGTGCAAGTGTGGAGCTTATTGTTGTCACTAAATTTTTTTTAAATTAAATCAGCAACTAGTTGATTCTTATACGCACATAGTCATCGATACCCAATAACCATCTCCAAGTTTGTTCAACAGGAACACGATTTGAAGGAAAGTATAAATACAGGGATCTATATTATTTAATGGTTAACGTTTGAATGAAGTTATAAAGGGTGTTTTTATTTAAGGTGAGAAAAACTGATTTTGAATAAAAAATAAAAATAAAATGTTATTTAAAATCAAAACATTCGTTTGTTTGAATTTGAATACAAACATGTTTTATTGTAGACTTCCAACAAATGATTTTCGTAGGTAGGTAGGCAGAGGTACCCTAGATGTTTACACTGCCGAGAGCGACCAACGAACAAATGTGATTTTTTTTCGATATTAAAATTTTTAATTGCTTTTTTATACGATAAGTTTGAGAAAACAAATTGAGCGTCGCGATTGTTATGAACTGTCAATCTCTATTCGCGTTCCACATACGATCCCAACTTCAACAAACAAATTGTTCGCTCTCGACTAACCTCAAAATCACTCTTGGCTTTTTTTGTGGTTGGTGGCGGCGAAAAAAAAAATTGAAAGAAATGTCAAAATGGACGAATATTCGTCCATTCGTTGGTCACGCTCGTGGCTCATGTGATATCAGAACTATTCCTCAAGTAATTTAACTCCATGACAAGGAGTGTCCATTTTTTTTTATAAAACACAATTGTTTGGTTCCATAGCTCAGATATTTTGACGTTTCCATTCAAAGTGATAATTCATGTCGGCAATACAGTTTTTTATCGGGATCTAGTTAAAAAATGGAAAATTATCTAGAGTTAGGTAACCTTAGCTCCGATGTGTTTTTTTTTACACAAATTTATTTGGATTATCAAAAAATCACGCCTTAAGGTCGAACCGTAATAGACTTATCTGAAATTAACTCAGCTCCAACATTTGCTCAAGTTCAGCGCCGTTTCAATGGCTCTTGCTTAAGTTCGCGAATATTATATCGAAATTGAGCAGAACAGCTATACAGTTAACCATATAATAAGAGTGTGTATTCGCTTGGTTGCTTAAGTTGAGTTAAGTTCGCAAAAGTCTAGTATGGTTCCGGATTTATTCTTCGCGATATCAATTTGCTTCTGGATTTTGAAAACTAATGTTCACTATTTAGAAGAGTTGTTCAGGTATTAAAGGATTTCAATTCCCAGATTAAATGAAGGCCCTAACAGAAAGTTAAAGAAGGAAGAAATGATTTTCCTAAACTAACACCCTTTATATTTCTCACGACACGACGGGTAACGACGGTAAATTGAAGTCAACGACAAAGAAAAAAAGAATCTTAAATAAAATAAAATAAACGAACTGAAAAGGAAAAAAATATCTGACGAAAATACATAAAAAGATTTTATAAGGTTTTGTACAAGTTTGCTATATCTATGCCAGTAAGTTGGTGAAATGGTTCCAGAATGAAATAGGTCACTAAAGGATGAACATGAAAACTGAAGAAAAAAACTTGGTAGATTTTGAGATTTTGCGCTCTCATTCATGTTCAGGTTCACCCTAATTTTTTGCTTTTGTTTTGTTGAAGTTGATGCATTTCCCCCAGGGAAAAAATACGTATCACGATATTCAGTTAAATTAAAATGCTTACGTTTTTTTCTTGTTGAAATACAAATTCTATAATATAACTAAAATGAATCAGCAAAGTAGAAGATTTAGGACTTTTAAGTTTTTGTTGGGCAAAGGCCATTAAAATCAATAATTCAACAAGTCAAATTAAATAATGCTAAGTCTTCTTCTTGAGTGATTTCATTTTTAGTTTGAAAAATGTTCGCACCTATTTTTGAAACATAATTATTAGTGTGTAACCTGCAACTTTTAAACTGAGCCAGTGCGATGGTACTTTACCCTAAAAAACAATATACGGGCTAACGTATAGGACTAAAATTCCTAGTTATACACATTGACTGCAGAAAACGGATGTCTTCAAAATAACCTCCTTGAAAGCATTGAGTTTTTTAAAAAGTAGTTAAAAATAGTAGAGAAACGAAAACAACGAAAATTGAAATAAAATTCAATTAAGGCGTGTTTTTTTGTAAGCTCAGAGGGGTTTTGTTGGAAAAAAAAAACGAAAAATGGAGTTTCCATACAAACTATCGATAACAAGAGAATTCTCTAGGCTTTGCTAAGCCCGAAGAGCATTTGTTATGTTGTTGAATTTGTCATGTGAATTGTTTAGCCCCGACTTCGTTTTTTTTTCAATTGATTTCCCCCTGGCTTACAAAAAACACGCGTTTAAATCGATACATTTTTCATTTTAAACGTCAAAATTTATGACCTATGTATGTTCATTAAAAAAAGAAGAAATTAAATAAGTTATCGCTTAAGCTACAGAATATGGGTACTGATATTGATGTAAGTTTAAAATCCATTTTTTTAATAAAGATGGATATTTTTATTTATTAAAATTAAAATAGTTAGAATGAAAGGTTTTTCAAATTCTTTTTGAAAATTCTTCGAAACTATAGAAGCTTTTAAAGCTTTGAAATGGCAGTTTTTTTTTAGAAAACAATTTATGCGACAGTAGGTTTTTAAAAATCTAATAAAAGCTGTATGTATAGGTACAAATAAAACAAGACAATATTTAAAACAAAATTGCGCCTTATATTGATCACGTTATACTCTGAATTTACTTCTATAGGTTGAAAAAATCAAGGCTGTCAAAAGCACTTCAAGGTTACGTGTATTAAATTTTTTTGAACATATATTCTAAAGGTCAAAAGATGACAGTAGGTAGATATCTATCAAGAAAAAGCCAAAAACATCTTTAATTATCACGTCTAATTCGATGGGAATATTCATCTTGAACGTGTAAAAATATTAGTGGTCCGTTCTTTTTCTAACAAAAGTTAACTATACTTATTGTTGACAATAGTTGACTATTGTCGTTCCTTAAATCAAAAATAGTTATGATTTGTAACTATTTGACACATTAACATCGTTCCTAAATTCATTTTGAAGTGTCAAAAAGTGTGTAACGTGTTGTAACTTTTTTCCACTCATGTCCATGACATGAATTGATAGTATTGCTCTGTCAAAGTACACATGTGTGCCAATTTGTTTACAAAACAAATCAAATATTTGTTGCTTATGATGATGTAAGAAATACCAAAAAGATTTAAAAAATAATTTTTTTTTTTAATTGAAAATGAGAAAGCAGAATTTACATTGCAAAAAATATGATTTTGTGCCATACAAATGAGAATATTGATTTTTTTATATTTTTCGTTTGACAGATCAACAATATATCGTTCCTAAATGAAATCGTAAAATCCTAACAATCTCTAACAATGACACTTCACCATTTTTTTTTTGACATAACAGCGATAGTTAACTATTGAACTGAAAGTAGAAAAGAAATGTTTTATTGTGCTTACTCTTCAACGGTTAGTACCGAGGTAGGTTCATATTCGGTTTTATAGGGTTAACTCTTTTTTTCAACACGTAGGCACCTATAGTTGAAATAGAATCTTTGTAAACATCGAATAAGTAGCTATAAAAGCCAAAATATTATAAATCGCTACTTTCAAGCACAACAAGCTCAAATCAACCGCTTTGAGATATGTAGGTACCTATATTACATACCTACCAGTTTATTAAATTTTAACGATCAAAGTTGAAGCCATACCTATAACGTAATATTGATAGGTACATTATTTACCAATAACCTACCTAGGTAGGTACATACCTTAACTTAATCTAAGAGAAACAAAAGCTTTTATAAGTAAATAGGTAGGTTGGTACTTGATCTGATTCAAGGCTAAGTAAAAGTTGTAGTTCTAGAAACATACAACTACACGTATGAAGATACTTCGTATACTTAACTACCAATTTAACTGTAGATACGCTTCAAATTCTTAGCAACAAAAAAGAAAATTTACGCTTCGAAAACCCCACACTACAACTGAATATTAGATGGCTAAGGCTAATGTCCCTAAAAAAAAAACAAACTTATCGCTTAAACCGTATTTATGTACCTAATAAAAAACAAAAAAAATTAAAAGTTTACCGGAAAGCAAAGTTCAACAGTAACTGTCTTTCTGACGTCTTCAGCCTCGAGAAACGAAGATAATCAATTCATAAATCCGCTTGTGCAGCGAGACAGACAGGGCGATAAAAATAGCCCAGAGGTAGGTTGGTTGGGTCTGGTGTTGGTATAGTTGTAGTTGGTATTGGTATGCCTTCCTGCTTCCTCAAGAAAATAATCTGCATGCCATGTGGACGGAGTGGATGCACGACGAGCTTCAACTCAACTCAGCCAAGTGGTAATGACCTATCAGCCCCCAGAGAAAGATACAAAGCCATGGGGAACAAAAAACAAAATAAAATGATGATGATGATGATGATGATATACAATAAAACAGAGATGGTTGAACGTCACAATCCACAAAAGACAAAACTTAAAGTAAAACGATTAAATTGAAAAATATAATCCAATCCATGCACCGAAAGGAGGACAACTACACTGACAACGACAAGGGAGCAGGGAGCGCGTAATCCAGCCGCGGTGATACTCTCTATAGTGAAACTGTTTACAAGCTAGCTCCACTTTGTTTACGTCTTCTATACTATAATATGCCTAGAGACAAAACAACACCAAACCGCTGCGCTGTCGAAAATTTGAAGAGCACGAGCGGCGGGCGGAGGACGCAAATAACACAGATAATCACTTTAAATCACTGTCAGCACTTTTCCTGCATTTGTTTCTCTTTGCACGACACTGCACCTTTTGATTGCTTCGACAAATTCAAAATAACAATCATTCCCGCCTGCCTTCAATGACTGCCTTTTTGTTGTTGCTGGCAATCATTTTCATTGTTTCACTTCGCTTAGCGGTGGTTATTTTTATTTTATTATTAACACTGATTTCCCTTTTTGGTAATAATTTCGTATTCCGGTTACGAATTATTGGCGAAACTTCGAATGAAACACAAACAAAAATGCACGTGACTTCCCCAATTTACGATCAGATTGATCCGATTGAGGGTATTAAAATTCCATCGCTGCGTTCGACAGAGCGTAAATTTGTCTAACTTACTGCATTAAACCAACCATTTATTTTTTTTAATTCAAAATTGCATATTTTATTGCAAAATGCCCGAAGCAAAAAATACTTTTTTTTAATCGAATGAAAATAGATTTCGATAATTAAAATAGTAATTATTCTGTTTATTCCGATACCGGAATCCGAAGTCGAATTCACTTGTCGTTGATGTGTTGATGCGAGTGCGGAGCCGGAGCGTACCACACAATTCACATAACCGAGTTGAAACCTAACTGTTGAGTAAAAGATTTTCGAACAAGTTGCCTAGCGGTTGTCATCGGTCGTCGCATCGGTCGTCGGCAGCTTGGCTGGTTAGCTGCTGCTAGGCTGGCGTTGGCCTCTTGTCTCGTTCCACATAAACAAAAATCAAAGCAAAGCGCACTCTCCGAGTGCGCAGAATATCCCATAATAAATGCATAAACATGGCCATAAAACAGAATAACCAACTCAAGAGAGTGCTGCTGGAGTGGTGCTTTAAAAAGGCAAAGAAAAATGTAAACAAACAAACACAGTTTAACAGTAAAACAATACAAAAAACACTCATTTGAAGCGAGAGGTTATCGGCGGACTTGCCCCACTTGAGATAAATTTGAATTTGAGTGAAATATGAGATTGTGGATCGCACTCAAAAATTGGGGGAGTTAATGTGTTGTGTGGGGAATACTTTTCTGGCATTAGCATATAAGTTTAATACTGTTTGATTTTGAATTTTTTTACGGAATTATCTATCCAAAAGTTACCCAAAGTATGAACTGAAATAAAGAAAGTGGAGCAAGTTTTAGTCCATTTAGTACAATGCTCAAAACATTTTAGTATAATACTTAACTTAAATGACGATTTTGCTAATTACAATGGCGCAAAATTGTAGACGATTAAGTAAAGTGTTAAATCATTTTTAATATGATACTAAGTTGAAAAGACGATTTTGCTTATTTTAAACGAGTAACATGATACCTATCTCTAAACATTTTTACTAAAGTTAAAATCGCCAGATTGCTGTTTAATCTTTTTAACATAGATACCTATCACTAAGCCCATATGTCACTTTGACATAGAAAAACTTTAAAAAGGTATGTTTGCTTACTTTTTTGTATGAAATGTCACTGTTTTAGATGCGTTCAGCATATGTTTTGTAAGAAAATAGGTTTAGTATGATATTAGTTAAAATGTGTTTAAAACTTAGAACATTTTAGTAAAAAGCTTTAAAGTTAGTAAAGTGTTAACTAGTATCGTGCTAAAACCTTAACATGAGGCTGTTTAAAATTTTGCGCCAATCTATTTATTTTATCTCTGAGTTTTAAGTTAAGTTAAAATCACGAATAGCTAGGTCTATATGATATTTTGACATTTATAAATGTCAAAAAGATGTTCTTGCTTAGTTTTTTGCTTGAGCTGTTACTGCTTATTCAGCTAGAGCCTATTAACAAAATAGACTTATGTTAGGTTTCACAAATATTTAATAGGCTTTAAAATTTTTAAATGACGTATTTTGTATGAAACAAAAGTCATTTTAAGATTTAAAAGCCTGTTAAATAGTTAAAAGGGCCTTATGAAATCCGCCTTTTGTAGAAATTGTTCGAAAAAACGTCATGGGGCTCAGGAACAACTAATCCCCTTCGGGATCAGCTAAGCCCAGAGAATTCTCGGGGCTTTACTTAAGGACGGAGTAAAATTGTGTTATCGGCGTGATTTACATACTTGTTATCGATAGTTTGTAAGGAAACTCCATTTTCTTTTTTGTCGCGTCGCTAATCCCACAATTGTGATTAGAAAGAAACAATTTCTAGTTATTCAACAAATAAAAATAAAAATAATTCTTAGAAAAATTAAAAATACAAATTCCTAATTTTTCAGGAAACATTATTTTTTCCTTAAAATTATCGAAAAAAATCCAAGTTATGTAGGTAAATTTATTGATGAATTCATGATTAAAACAACAAGATTGGAACTTGTTAAACGATATACCTGCGTTGAACAGTAATTGATTGCCTGGGTCGGGTTGAAGAAACTTGTTATAATTTAAATCAAATTCTTTAAATTGTTAAAAAAAACTTCAAAAAAATATTTATGAGCTCAAAAAAAAACAATTGCTGTCTGATTATATTTATTAATGCAAACAAATATATAAAAATCTTTAGAGCGGTTTTCTTGAAACTTGTATGCAACGTCTTTTGCATAAAAAAAAATTCAATATTTAATATTTACAAATATGGGTTTGAAAAAAACTTGGATTATTTTTTTTATATCCAAAAATTTCTTTTCAAAATATTGACAAAAATGTTTGAAACTTTAAAATAATTCTTAGGTATGGCCGTTTTTGAGATATGCCGGGTAGATAAGATACCGTTAATTTAAAAGCTGAATAAATTTCTCCAGGGAAACACCTAAGAACGAAGTCCCAAGTGAGATTGCATTGCGTTACAAAATATGCACGACTGTGTCACACGAACTTGCTCTTATGTGCAAAAAAATTAGAAATATATTGTTAAAAATACTTCTGAAACTGTTTTGAACCCAAGGCGATGTACACCATCTGATTTCATATACAAATCTTAATTTCTGAGAAAAAAAATTTTAAAATCGAATTAGCGGTTTTTAAATAATAATTACTTTTCGATACAATACATACAATTTTTTGAACATTTTTGAAAAAAAATGGTACACCAATTTTAAGTAGGTATTTATGTGGAGTTAAAAATTGAAGTTCACAAAAAATCTGCCACCCGTTTTCGAAATATCGAATTTCCAGAAGTTTTTATTTCCTCTTAAAGAATTAATAAAAACTTTTAACTTATGTATATATTTCCCTTTAAAGAAACATTTTTTTATTTCTCTTCAAATACATGAGTCTATATTTTAAAAACAATTCAAGTGAATAAGATAAAATTTTTTGAAAAATTTAATGCTAACGAAAGAGATTTTAATGTAAGAAAAAATAACTACTTAACTTAGAAGAACTTACCCATGAGCATCCTGATAATCAGCCACAATCTTCTTTACAGAAATGTCATGCACAGTAATTCGTCTTTCGAATTTTTTAGACTCATGTTTTATTGGTTTCGTACCTTTCGAACTCTTATTGAAATATGTAAGTATATTTTTAGGCATTTTTGTGTAGTTCTGGAAAAAATTCTGAGGTCCTTTTTTAATTTATCTTTCTATTGTAGAAAGAACTAGGTACAGCATTGATTGATAAAAATAGCCGATCTCTTATTGTTATGTTTAAGATCCGATTAAAGAAAAAGTTGGTATTTATAATATTTTTATCAAAGCCTTAAAATTCACTTTGATATACTTAACATTTTATGAACGTCGAAAATTGTATTATGTTTTATTATAAATTAATATAAAAAAGACATATAACTTATTTATTTTGTGTTAATTTTCGCCATCAGCTTCGATGTTACTAAATGAAGCAAGACTTTGACAGTTTTATAAAATTTTTGTTTATTATCAGCATCATTATCAAAATGTGAAATGTTATTAGTGTGCATGCAAATGTTGTCAAAATAAGTTTTTAAGATAACTTGAACTTGCTTGATACGAATTAAGGGTAAAGCACCCAATCGTTGGCAGTATAACAATTAAAAGAATAATATGGTTTAATATTTAATTTTGATTAATTGTTTGGTTTTCTTTGGAAAAAAGCAAATTAAACCTTTTTTCTGATTACTTTGTAACACTTAGATCTTTTTTTAAATCAAAGAAAAAAATAAGAGTCTTTCAGTTCAATGTTTTTTTTTTAAACTAATTAATTTTTTCTTAAAAAAATGGCGAACATTTTTTAAAAATAAAAATCAAGAGAAAAGAAGTTATTATTTAATAAAATAAGGCCTTCCATTTGAAGCGTCTCATCAAAGCGTCTCAAAATGACGCATTGGAAACGGTATACGCTTGTCGACCGACATTGCTATACGCACAGTGATTTGTAGTTTAAGTGCTGCGACGAATACATGCAGCTTACATACACCTCGTTTGCGCTTAGCAATTGAAATAAACATGAGCTACACACAAGCTGTATACTGTGTATATTGAAAGTTTAAAAGTTTCAAAAATTATAACCGAGCTAAAAAAAATACAAGTCATAATGTAGGTTCTTTAAATTTACTATCCCAATCATTTGAGAGTGCCAACAATTGGACTGTTTACCCTAATTTAGATAATGACTGGATGACCGCTTATTGCCATACATTCGGCACAAAAATTAAGAAAGTTGACTCAATTCTGACTCTTTTGTCTGTACCCTGGAACCTTGATAAATTTGTTATTAGATATAAATAAAGTTAATTATTTTTTTCATTTGATTATAATTCACCGCTATGTGTCATTAGTATTTTAAAATTTTATTATTATTTGGCAAATTTATCATTCCAGTCATAAAAACAGATTTTCGAGACTGTTTTATATATATTCTCTGTGAAATGTGATAATTTTAATTTAATTTTAATTTTCAAAATAAATAGTTGAGCTGTAATGGGCTCAACTTGTGGTCGTAAATATTTCTGAACAATTCGGAAATTTGCAAATTTTACGGATGAAATTTTTTGCAAAATTACGTTTTTGATGTGTAAACATCTATGCTGGCGGTAGAGTGAAAAAAAAAACGTGAACGTTCGTGTGCAACGTTACGCCGTGCAACGTTACGGTGTGCAACGTTACGACCTGCATGCTAGGATGGGTGCGTACAGTGAAAAAAATCTTAAGATCCCCTTCAAGCAAAAACAAGTCCCTTTTGGATCCGCGCACGTTGATGTTTACACATATTAACCGTGAGTCCCGGCACTCACACAATTTTTTTTTTTAAATTCAAAGCTTCGCTGTTTTCTAGGTACTCAGTTTAGACAGTAATCATTCAGGGATTTAAATTACTAGTAAGGCCATGTTTGAATTAGATTAAAATTTTGTTTAAATTGTATCCTATATTCAATTTTTACGTTACCACGCACAGATTTTCACTTCAAACATTTTTATATGAACTTTTTGGTTTATACATAGGTGTACATACATATGTATATGCTTAGCAGAACCTTCTTTTAAGCAGACAGGTGTGGAATTTGTTTAAAATCTTAAATAATATAGGTATCCCCAAACGTATTTTTTTTTTTGCAATTAGAATACTTTCCGAAAACAGTAGCAATTACTTACCAATAAAACGTCCTCTTAATAAGGCAATACTTTGCGCCTTGTAAGCCAAAAAAACAATCCACTTCAAAGCCCAAATCAAATTCTATGTAAAAGGACAATGACGTTGAAAAATTTAATTTTAATAATTAAAATGCAAGAACATTAATTCCCAAAAATAAACTTTTAACTATTCGAAAAATTTTATTTTCAAAACTATAACATTTTACGAAGTTAAAAAATAAAAAAAACAATTCGTATTTAAAAAAAAACTCGATACGGCCCTGCCTTCGTTTTCTTCCCCAACTGTTTGTTGTTTCTCGTTGAAAATCCAAAATGGTGGTGCTTACTTCAGGCAATGGTACTTCGCAAAACTTTTGTTTCAGCCGTAAAAGTTGCAAATGCGTGATTTTTTTAATCTCTTTGGCTCTTAGGACGATCACAAATCAGCACAACTTTGATTTTTAAGAAAATCGAAATTGTGCAAACAAAAATTTGCGTAAAATTTGCAAACCTGCGATATTTACTGCAGCACATTACAGCACTTTTTTTTTGTTTTTTTTTAACGAAAAATACTGATGGCATAATTACAACTGCTTTGCTTCACTAAAAGTGATTTAATTATTGAAACATATAATGTGAGCTTGGCCGTAGTCTAAAAATATCCGAGTGGGGACCCCTTTTGCAAATATTTTTCATGGGCTCAACAAAATACTGGAGTAGACTTTCGCTATTTCTAAATAAATCTATTGACAAGCATTCTATATCTATATCTATAAAATACGTAAAAAAGTTAAATGTTTGTAGGATTTGAATTTGACTTAACATTACAACAACTTCTTAAAATGTCAACACAACATATATTGAAATGAACAAAACTTAGGTACTAACGACACTGCTACAAAACCCCTGTGATAACCCCATTGACTGTAAACTAGGTAAGTTACTGCGAATATTCTTAGATAAATTTTATCAACGAATATAGAACTTAATTATGTATTATGTAACAAGGCTGGAATGGTCCTTATCTGCTCCAGTAGGTATCTAATATCTATTGAGTGAATATTATAGTAGAAACAGTATCCTATATTTTTGTTTCTTTCGGCCTATTTCCTCGCTATCATTATCCTGTGTTGAGACAGGTAGTAAATATTTTTTGAGACTTGATGTTTTGTTCCTATTTTTGTTGGAAAATTGCCAACAAATTTGTATTTAAAAAGACTATAGCATTATAGAAAGGCAACAAATAGGGAGGTCAGTTTAAAATGTAAGACATACCTCACGATAATCATTTCAAATACAAGTACCTAAGATTCCTTTAGTGTTATATCACAGATACTACCTATAAAGTAACTCTTTTATCTGTGGTTATATTGTTTTCTGTTCACAAATTGGATAAGAAAATAATAACCTAGATGCCTAAGATCAACATTTATAGAATACATGAATTGTTATTAGTTAAGTTATAAGTAGGTAGTTAAAAAATGAAGAATTATTATTTGAAGTAACTTACACTGTTATTATTCTTCCCAATGGCATATTTAAAAATTCAGAACTTATAGTATAAGGGCCAAAATATGAGTACGAGGGTTGAAAGTATGCGTCGCATCGTGATATCGAAAACAAAAGTATGGGAGTTTTTTTTTAAAGTGGTCCAAAAAGCCAAAATTCGTGGCAAAAATACAAAATCCAAACTTTTTTGTATTGTTTTGTTTTTTATTTCTAACTATCTGACCCGCCCGGCTCCGCACGGGTAGACAAACCTAAGCTTTGCATAAAAATTACAAATGAAAATATAGATAAATATTTAAGCTTTTTTTTGTAATTGAATGAATGGTGAAATTCGTAAAAATATGATCATCTGAGTCCATCCTTTATTACTTTCCCAACGTTTTCCCAATTTTTGTAATCAAAAACCACTTTTTTCTGTTTATCCCATTTCACTCTAAAAATTAATATCAAATTTTTAAAAACAACCTCTTCAACACGAACTGAATTTTTGATATCGGATACCACTTATCGTTTTTACCTCATTTCACCCTATAAATACTAAATTTTCGAGGAAAATATTCCTAAGGCCATCCACTCAAAATCACCTTTAAAACACAAAAAGAGTTTCTTTAATCGGACATTTTTTTTATTTTTACCCCATTTACAAATTGCAATTGAAAAAAAATATATCCTTGAAGCCATTTCTTATGAATAACCTTTCAAACGCAAGTAGATTTTTTCTTTAAATCTAAATCGTCTTTTTCATTTTACCCCCATTTCACCCGGCAAAGTGAATTTTTCATATATTTTTATAGTTATTCTGCTATTTTGGGTGGAGACGAATTCAACAAATCAAAGATCATTAAAATCGGTTCAGCCGTTCTTGAGTTATAAGTGTTATAACTTAAAAGACGTTGTTTTATATATTAAGTTTCGAATAGAGATATAAACAGGGCATCAAAAATATTTTTTTGGTAAATAGTTTGGTTCATAAAGTTTTTCATAGTTGGGCAATTTCGTTCTATGTAGAGTATTAAATTATTTATTTATTTTCTTTTTTGCCACTATGAATATTCGAAGAAAAAACGTGAAATTTTCTTTTTATTTCAATTAAGAATACGTTTTTTTATCTATTATCTTGATCGACAAAAAAAATCTGCCCACTTCCAAGCTTCTTTTTATTTAAATGGAAATAGTTAAAAAAAATGGACTAACAATCTTTTCAGCTATATCATCGGATCCACTTATCTCATCTTTAAGGTACATAAGGTCTTAAAAGGAGTTGAAAAAGAGTTATTGCCCAGAACTAGTAAGTCTATTAAATGTTGAAATTGATGATGATGTCAATGATTTTTTTTTCTGAAAATTTAAATATAAAATTAATTTAAAAAAGACGAATTATGTACCTATTCAATTTTATTTTATAAAAAGAAATATTTATTAAAATTTTGGTACGTTTACTTTTTTCATAAACTGTTTCACATAAAATTGGTCACCGAAACAGTTCTTACGGTTTTGATAAGAAAAAATGTGTCTGTACTAATGTAGGTATGATCTGCAGTTTGGTCAAGCAAAATTACCAAAAATATTACTTAACGGTATTTGCCATTGAAACGTTTTTTTTTTCGTTCGTATTCTCGTTAACAGCCTAACCGATTTCGATATAAAAATTAATAGAGGAGGTTTTTGTAAGTTGAAATAATATTACATAGGTACCAATTTTCCATTTTTTTCTTCTAAATTTTTACCTTGAAAACGGTTAAACACCTTTTTTTTAAATTGAGTTCTAAGGTTAGTTCGATTCATACTCAAAATAAGAATTACAAATACAAAAAATTAAAGACATTCAAAAATAAAATATTTTTTTTTTCAAGCAAAATAAATACCTATTATATATTGGTAAGCAATAATTTTTAGGTTATCGAGAAGCTCCTGGCATTAATATAGTAAATAAAACATTTTTTTTACCAAAATCTTTGAAGCTGTTTCCGGGAAAAATAAGCTTTTCCTTAACGAGTCCGAAAATTAAATTTAGCTGAAGGAAAGAATTCTATACGTGCATAGTTTGGAGATTTATCGGCTTAAATAATTAGGCTATTAGGTCAAGGTATAAAGACTTAAACATAAATTTTTCAGATAGGTCGGTTTGGTATGTGTTAAAATCTGGAGTGAGATTTGTTTAACGAATGCACACCTTGTCCTATAACACATTTTACTCGTATGTGTATCGCAAGTGAATACAAATATAGCATTATCTCTGCTCGTTTAGGGGCGTGTAATGTTCCCATGTCTTTGAAACAAAAGAACAACATTTCAATGAGTAAATACAAATACAAGTTCGAAGTTGATTTAAGGAATCAGAGAATGTTTAAATTTTCATTGTTCGTCCTCCATATATTATATTTACTTAATAATTTGTCTCACTTACCCATAACAACTTTCACTTCTCCTGCCAGAAAATGATTGCGATTTCTGATATTCCGGCTTATGTATCCACTTCTTTCTCGGCACCTCATTTCCGATTGGTGGATTTTTTACAGCTGGCCATTTGATGTTAATTGAGTTTTGCCCCACCAATTTGTAATGCCAGTGTTTTTTGCCTTTTTGATGCGAATTATTTCTACGGTTTGTTTTTACGGCCTCGTAATTGTATTCGTTTTCGCTATCAGAACCCAAGAGGGGTGCATAAATTGACATTTTGCCATGTACGCGTGTTTAACTCGATTCGATAATCAGATTAATAATTATAAAAATTTACGTTAAGAGCACGATTTTTTGTTTTAACTCCGCTTAGTCTCACATCTGCGGAGACCAAACAACGAAAACTGAAATTTATCGTGGAACGTTTTCTATATTATTCCTCGCATTGATATCGAACTTTTCTTCATTTAAGTCCCAAGTGATAGCAGAATATTTGTTCTATCTAAATAAATATTATTATTTTTCTCTGTTCGCATTTTCTTTTGTATTTTTTTGTTGTTGTTTTATTCTGAAAATTTTCTGATTTACTTGGAAAGTTATCGGCTGCCGGCGTATGATGATGCTCTTTGTTTATGTTTCTGTTTTCGCTGATATCAGAAACGGGCTATATGTAACGAGTCTTATGCAAATTGTAATTCACCAGACAGTTTGGCGAGTCGACGTGTATCTATGTATGTACATATGTATATGTATGTTGAACAAATATTAAATATACTTACTTAAAGATAAATATGTAAATTACTTTCTAAAGGGCACTTTACACGATAATAGAAGGCATGTGACTTCTCACATGACCTGTCAAAAAATCATATCAAATGGTTTAACGGCATTTATAAAACTGGTATAAAGTTTTTGACGAGGATTACAGCGTATTGCATTTGCAAAGTGATATGAGATTTTTGAAAACAGTGGAAATGTGTATCTTGAACTATTTTCGAAATAATCAAATTCAAAGCCATAGACGTGTAAACATACAAGATGCAAAATGATATGATCTCACAAATGGAATGATAGCTCAATTGAAAAATCATACAAAAAATATATTCACTGGACATATGTAATGATTTATAACTACAATGCTTTTATAAATTTTTGAAAAATCATTTCAAAATACCTTCAGATTCACTAACAAACGAAATTTTTACTTTCGATGTATCGATCTTCAGCTTCATGATATTATTGAGATGGGCTGAAACGATATCAGCCTACATTATACTTAATATAGGTCTATACTGTACGAGACAAGACATTTGTAAGGCTCGTTTAAGTCTTGTTGAAATCGAAAAAAAATACACTATCGTCGAAAAATTGAAATGTGTAGAACCGATCCTAATCTCATTTCGGCCTTATCTCAGTCGCGTCTAGTTTAGGTCGTATTTTACTTTTTGGTTTCAAAGGAAAAGGTAGGGGAGACCGGGGCATAAAATAACACTTTTAATTAAATTTGATAGTCATCCTTTAACTTTGCAAATGAGTCTACCAAACTTTTTTTTAATAAAAAAAATAAATATTTCAGCAACAAGATTAAAATATCGTATTCAATACAAAATGATCGAAACCTAGCTCAAAATGGAACACTATATAAGTGAAGTATTGAGCTGTGGAATCTCAGCACCCAATATGTGGGATATTCGCAAAAAAGGATGCCATCTTAAAGGTTATTAATTGATCAAAAAAGGTCAGCTTGTTTCAGATATTGGTCAGCTATAGGTTTTCATTAATGCATTTAAAAAAAAAAAATTCAAGGTCACAATCCACACGTCCTTGAAAAAAACTTTTAAAATAGGTACGTAAACAAATCTGAAACTAGTTGACTTTACATGCGAATTTAGTGACCTTTCAGATGGTATATTTTTGTATCAAATGTTTCACAAATGAGGTGCTAAATAAGATGATGACATTTAAAAACTTTAACTATTAATTCAAAATTTCCAATAGCGGACCAATTTCTGAAAAAAGCTTACCTATTAGATGGCGTAATTTTTTTTTCGAATATCTCACTTATGGGGTGTTAATATCCCACAGCTGAAGTATTCCCAACCCAAATAGGCGTAATGGGAAGGCCTACTACTAAGGTGTTGCGAATTACTCTTTGCCCGGGCGAAAAAAGTTCAGCTTTACGCCACTGTAAACTTATTCTCTTAAGTAGGTATAACTGCTTACCATTCGAAAAGGCTTGTTGAACTTTAAACTCACTCAACTCACATATTCCACATTTTTCTGGATCACTCCATTCTCAAATTCTTTCCTCAAACTAGATAGGTAGAAGCATTGGTATAGAAGTATTTTGTCTTGGAGTTGAACGTTGAAGCTAAATGAATTTATGGTTCAGTAGTGATGGTTATAAAATATAGTTATTTCTCATTCTCAAGTTCGTTACGCATCTAGATCATAGTGTTTTACACTATTAAGTTCATTCGCTGTTATAGACATTTGTTCGTTTGTTACTTGAATACCAACACCAATGATGACCTAACCTCATATGCAAGATAATTTCCAATTTAGCGTTAGTAATTGCTTATGTTTTTTTTATTGCATTCTAATTTTGTTTTCATCAATTTTCATTCACTGTTTCAAATTCTGAATTAAAAAAAAGAATCCAACTCCAAAAGAAAACATGAACGATTGAGTATAAAGTGATTGACCCCAAGTTATTTTTCTAAAACTGTAATAATAATAAGTCACCAACTTATATCGTTTTCGTTTGGATTTCGGAACTGTTCCATTCCTATCGAAAATGGGAAATTTGTAGTAAAAGGATTGAAAAAGGAGTACCTCCGAACGACCACTCGAAAACGACATTAGAGAAGTACTTCGATTGCCCAGAAGAGGGCTTGGCCTTGACATTCGCGATATTGAACTTTTTCTATGTGAACAGTATGTGATTCCCTTTGAAATCAACATTTCCATACAGATTTTAAGACTTCAGTAGTCAGTACATTTGAATACAAATACCGGTGTCCTTATACAAAATTTGACGACTGTTAGTTCTGGTGTTAAACAAGATGTCTCTCTCAAAGACAAGTCAAAAAGCCTTTTTTGTAAAAAAAAACTCAACTTGCTGTTTAAAGACCTACTTCCAATTCCAAGTAAGAAGAGTCCAATAAAATAAAACCGCACTTCAAGTCTAATCAATAGGTAATAAAATCTCAATATTAATACACATGTACCTCTACCTTCCTACCAACAGTACATCTTGTCCGCAAATGTCCACAATCAGATGGTTGTTAGAATTTTTTTTTTTCTTTTAACACCGACTAATTAGACTAACAACGTACATCTTCTATTAGGAGCAGCACTGGGCCTCAACATCATGCCGGTATCTTAGCTTGCGTAATCTGCCATTTAAGTCGCGCAGCCGTGGCTAACTTGTATTTAATTAAAATCATTTACGCAAGTTACTCTGAATATGGCTGCGATTCAAGAAATGCATTAAGTATATACATTCATAGATACCTAAATACACACTGTCACATTCCGTCTAAATGCATACGAGAAAAATATTCCTAGCGTAATCCATAAAAAGTGTATCGGATCGGTGAACATGGATAGATAGGTAGGAATACGTCTTGTTTGACTGCGGCAAACAATCAGAGGGTGGCTTTGGCTTATAGAAATGTGGGATTGCATCAAGAAAATTATTAATTATTACAAATCGACAGATATGATTTGGATAAAGAGATTTGTTGCCCCATAAATAAAAGATAAGGTTTTTATAAACAGCGACGTAGAGCGGCGGCTTTCTTCTATAGGAATATTCCTGAATTGATTTTTAAATGTAGCGTTTAGACGATCCATATCTTTTTATCGGACTGCCACGAGCAGCGTTGAGCAGGTGTTTACATATCAAAAGCAATGCAACTAGTATAGGTTTCGAAATTCACCTCACTTGTGTCACCTCACTATTGTCACCTCACTAGTGTCACTAGAAATCAAATTGAATGCACTTATAACGCAATTGACAAAATTATGGGGCCAAATTAAGCTTTTTGGCCATGCTCCAAACTGAATGACCTGTAAAAGATTGAGGAACCTATACATGCCTACATATTCTTCATATTCATCCACCAGACGTGAGAGTGAGTAGGTACTATAGACCTATTAATTATTATCAAAGCTCAAAGCCAAAAACACCCTCAAATCTCAAAACACAGACATCACATTTTGACAGACAGATCATCCACGTCATTTCAGTCAATCAAATACGAGTATATACACTACAAGAGATATTATAAACGCTTAAACTATCTTTCTGACACATATTCACCATTGCATTGCAGAAATAATAATAATAATTTATAATGTATTAGCAAAGCATAGGAAGTCTGGGTTCAAATGCTTCTATAGGGAAATCTCCGATTGAGCTGTAATATAGAGTGTCTGTATACGAGTATGTACATATATAGCAACAAAATTGACTCATCCGATAGTTCTGTGAATGAATGGGATTTATGGTTCTCATTCGGGAGATGAACTAAATTCGCATCAGGGAAACTTAAACCAAAACAGCTTTGATAGACACTTCCGCAAAATTTCTGATGGGGATGGGGATATGCATAAGTGCGATTTTATTTTAAATAATGTCTACCGCAAATTTCAAAGTGTGTAACGGGAAAAAAATGATTTATGAGTGTAATATGATTCAAACAAAACTTTATCACACATCGCATAGGAGAACAACTTATAATAAAATGCACGACTGGGGTCTCACGAACTTCCATTATAATTCAAGTGGCTTATTAGAATTTTTAAGGTTTTTAAAACTATTCATTCCGGACTTTTACCAACAAATTTCCCAATTCCGGGACAAATAATATCACTCCTATGGATCTCTGCCACCAAATGTCAGAAGTGTCAGTGTGAAATTAAAAAAAAAAAAAAACAATCTGACAGCACTCCCTGGTTGGAAAACAAAACCAAATGCCGAAGGCGAGCCAAAAAAGTCGGGTGTTTAATAATAGTGATTAATATGTAATAAAATTAGTTTTTTTTGTATCAAACACTTGAAAAAATGTTCACTAAAATGTTTAAACACTAATTAATAGGTAATTCGATCGCAAATTTAAGTTTTCAGTTCCAAATACAATAAATAATCAAACGACCGGATTTTTAACACTGCCAAGAGCATGTAAATGTTTTCCAACCAGGGACTTTTTTTGTTTTTGTTCTTAGATGTCAAATTAGAAAGAGAAAAGACAAAGACAAATCTTGGAAGACCTCTATTCTGCTATTTACGTGAATTGTGAATTCGATTCAATTTCACTCTACCTTTCCATTCTGCTATCCATCGGGTGAACTACATTATCCAACAAAAATTTGACATCCCCGTAAACAGCTGTTCATGAGAAAATCTTCAGAAATTTGGATAAATTGTTTTGGTTTATCATTTTAAATTAAAAACAAAACAGAAACAAGCATTGGACTTTTGTTTTACTTCCAAATAGAGAATTTGTTTTTGGAAATAACTGGATTTAATTGCATTGCAGAAATTAGTGTGGTAAAAATGAAAAAATCCGCTACATTTCATATGCAGATCTGAATTACATATATAGAATGAATGCGTTCAGAGAATGGGAGCATTCAACGCATATATGAATTTTTCGAGCTTCTGATTGACCAGCTGTCAAAAGGTTCGATGTCATCTGGCTAATCAGAAGCTCCAAAAATTCAAAATTCTGAAAATTTAGATATGCCTTGAATGCGCCCAATACCGCACAGTAGATATTACCGAATTTACCAACCTACAGAAAAGCTGTTACAATTTTGATTCTTTGTGCGAAAGGTACAAGGAGTTTTAGGAAGAAATTAGAAGAAAAGATCAAAAATTCGTTTCAATAAGAACGCCGACATGTAAAACCGTGACTAAAATGCTTAAAACACTGAGAGCACATGTGATATGCTTTGTTGTTGAAGTACCTACGTAAGACAATGTGAAATGATAATTTTGAAAAAAATAAATGAGATATTTTGGGAATAGTGGTATAGATATTAAGTAGCACCTAAGTGAACTTGGGGGAGAGGGCGAAGACTTGAGTGTCATTACATTATTAAGTGTACACTCCATGAATCTGGGTCTAATTTAAAAGTTAAACAACTTTAATTTGTTGCCTTTTAAAACATTTGAGAAAATAAACTGAAGAAGAAACTTGGAGACATCGGGATAAATTTTTCATCCGACAATGGGGTACATTCGGCACCTACCCAACCACCATGTGGTTATAATAGTTATCAAATAAAGGTTTTTTTTAATATCTACAAATTCTATGTAGTAACTACCTACTGAAATCGGACTGAAAGTTAAAGTTATCCGCTTGCTAACACATGTCACAAACCATTCCGGAATTATTAATATGAATTATACTTGTTGAGAAATATTTTAGTTTTATCACGCTGTTGTTCGCCGTTTATTAATATAGGGGTTAAGTGCTTTGCACACTTATTGGGAATGGTCGCGAATTTTAACATTTCATTCACATGAGTATAGTCGCTGACAATTGCGAATTGTCATAAAACACAAACAAGTTAAATCAGTGTTTCAGGTTAAATTCGAACGAATTTTTTTAATCACCGGTCTGTGGAATGCGTCCTAATGTTGTGGATTGCGAATTTCCGTTTGACAGATCGCAAAAGAATAATTTTTGAACGCGTAGAAAATATTAAAATTATCCAATTTATACTAATTTTACGCAGCGTTTTCTATTCAAATTTGTTGATTAGATTATTTTTCAAGTTATTGAAAAGTTAAAACAGAAACTCAATATGTGCTCTTAAGATTGCTTTATGGGATTTACAATTACAGTTTTCTGCCGAATCCAAATGGCTTAGATGAGGGTCCCTTTATAAAGTGACAAGATTGGTACTGTACAATTTGCAACTTCCTTGCAAGAAGCATTACCTACGACTGAAAAAAAAATGAAAAAATGGTAGATTAGGCTGGATTTGTAAAAATACACCATCGCATATTGATTTAACTAAGGATAAGGTTCCCCAGTAAATTTGTTTCGCCAACTTTTTGTTACTCTTATTTCATGGAAGCCCGCCAGACAGTTTTTTACATGAAACTTCTTTAGCGTCCAACTTTCGCATGCAAAAGGTTGTGCAATATTTTCTAACCTTTCCATATAATTTAAATGTTACTGCTTCGGATAATTGAGTTATTTTTGCATTTGAGTAGGTATATACATGAATTGAATAATTAACTTTCAAAAAGTCATTGTAACAATCTCTTAGAAAACCAAAAAATTTAAAGATAAATGTCAGCGGGGTACATTCTTATGTCTTTTGTTTATTGTCATTGTCATTGTAATCAAGTAATCACTAATCAGCTTATTTTGAACATTCATTCACTGAATAAAAGATGTTTGTGTGTTGTTTTTTTTTGCAACAATACAAAACAATAGGTACCTGTACCTACACTCTACACTTAAAGTGCGTAATGTTTCGGAAAAGGGTTGTTGGAATGATCCTTAATAATTAATTCTCAACCCCTAGCGCATAGTGAGAATGTTTTGTTTTTCAACTTTGATCCTTTCCCTTTAAAATAATTATTTTCTTTAATTTTAAATCTTAAAACAAATATACATATATACAGTGAGTGTATAGGTATACCTACATAGATACTTCTATCACCACTCAACGGCCCTTTTTTCAATGCCGAAGGCTGTGTTACTTACCCTTCTCTAAAAAACACATTTTAAACGGTTTTAAAGCTTAAGTCCCCAGTTGCTTAAAATAAAAATGAGTTTTCCTTACCCTTTTATGGAAATGAAAATATTTTGAGAAACCGAAAGTTTTTTTCCTTTTTATTTTGCTACGATTTTACTTTTGGAAAAAAAAAATACAAGAGTTTCGCTTCTTGTTTTTGATTTAAATCAGCAGAAACCTACCCTACATACAGTCGGCATATTGTTTGTTTGGGAAACATAAAACTCTCAGTATATTGTGATATCATCTCGCTATATGTTACCAAGTAATATTGGCCAAGAAACAACATATTTATGATAGGAAAATGGCATGGCTTTCGTACTTTAGTCGATTTTAATGTAGCGACGATATACTATTGCTTGTACTTATATGAAAAATAAGGAAAACAAAAGGATTATACTGCTGACAGGCATTGTTTGGATAACGAAAAAAGTCTCATAAGAAAAAGTTTAATAAGATTAAGAAAGAGAATATAAATTAGTTTGTTTACTTCTTTGATTTTAAGTCTTATAAAGGTTAAGGTCATCTAGCTGGGTAATTTTTCAAGTTTTATTAATTTGTAAATAAATTCCAGTTCCATTTCTTCCGACTTACAACATGCATACAGGAATGGTATGGAAAGTTGTAGGTCACTAGGAATCACCTGATTCTCCACGAGCTATTGTGTTACCAATTTACACAAAAATGTATGAAAGGCAGTCAAAATTTGTGGTCATTTGTGAATAACTATTTGGAAATCTTTTTCAACTTCGACTTCGACTTCAGCTCCAACGCTCTTCAGCGTCACCTTTGCTTTAATCTCACTACAAAAAGAAAATGCTTCCAGCGCCCCGCCGATTAGTTTGGTTCTAGTCCATTCCTTCCTCGCGTGTATTTGTTCACCGGTCATGAATTCTCAAACGAACCGAAATGTATACACCACGACAAGCCCTTTTGCTCGAAGGCTTTCGTTTGTACAAGCCTGTTGGTTTGGTATTTGCTTAGTTGGATAGGTAGGTACCTACTCCATGAAGCGTGAAAAAAGACGTTACAACTTCTCCTGTACTTTAGCGTCTTAAAGATTTCATGGGAGATGGGACGAATCTTCTTTTGCACTCCTATAAAGTTCCATCAGAATTTTAAAAAAAAATCTTCATATTAACACAAATCCGCTCGCTGGGATACACACTCATTGTTCTCAAGAAGTGTTCTTCTATACGCTAGAAATGCCACTTTGTATTGGGCTCTTCTTTAAAGACCAAACAAATGACCGTAGCTTTCAAAACAAGAGGTGAATTTAGCAATGGGAACGTGCATTTGGTATCGATCAATATCTTATCTTCATTTGATAAGATAAATTCCCTTCTGAACAGCTCAGTAATATTGATATATTATGTACGTAGTATTGGATGGTTTCTTCAAAATTCTGGTGTGCCGCAGGGCTCCTTTTTGGCTCCTACTCTGTTTCTTATATTCATAAATATTCTTTTGTCTATACAACTTCTAACTTCTTAACTATTTTAGAGGCAAAAGAATCTTCAGCTGCTTATATTCTTTTCTAGAGTCACACCCTGTTCTTCTGATTCCGATGTGGAATATAAAAATAGCAGTATATGATAAGCTCGTTGGATGCACAAAAGACATATAGGCATCTGGGATATTACCGGACAGAAAAGAGCAGATAACCCTCTTAAAAGCTATTCCAAATACTCGAGTTTCTTAAAGAAACTAGTTTGGAGGATAAGCTGTACAAAGAGTAATCTGATCCAATACTTTAGCGGCACTATAAATCTTAAGGCCTCAGTGCACTTATAAAACCAATAATAAGAATTCGTTCATTCTTTGCAGCTCGTTGTATTCTGATCTCGAAAGTAGAATTTAATGCTTCAAAAACTCAATTTTCCTTATTGTTGTTCAAGACCACTGTTCATTGGTGAGGCTTCCATCGATAACATCGATTGATAATAATCACCTTTGGCAAGTCGAATCTCTAAGCAACAATTTACCTCGGATAGACCTTATATTATTCATATAAAGCAAAAATTTATGGCTATTTATTCCCCTGATAGTAAACTGAATGTTTTATTGATAACTTAAAAATCAATTCTAAGCCTTTTGAAGTCGAACGCAAAATATTGTAGGTATATCATTAAATACATTCTGATGATTTTCAAGATCTTAGGATGCCTTTGTATTCTTTTTGGTGAATCAAATATTCAAGTCAGTATTTTTAGATCCACTATCAACCGCTTCATTTTGCACATGAATCTATCCCATTGAAATATTTTCAATTTAACCACAAAATATTCAATTGAAAATAAATCTCAGCTTTCCGAATATTGACAAAAAATCCTGAAATCTAAAAACAAACAATATGCAAGCTTCAGGCGACGTATTATTTCTTCAAGAAAGCAAATTTGTCTCAATTTACAAACATCAAGACGAATTTGGTATTGAACACAAGGACATTCTTTTGCACCCACAAATGTAGGTACATTCTTAGAATTTGTTTCATACGCCTAGGGCTTTTTATTTTCTTATATATTTATAGGATTGCTCAAATATTTCATATCACCTTTGGTGCGTGGCGTGGGTTTTTTAACTACGTACCAAGTGTTCATGAAAGCAGCATCATCCCGAACCCATCAGCGACAAAAGGAACCATACAGCATATTATATCTTTCTAACATTTTTTTAGGTGGTGGTGGGGTTTATTATGCCATCCATCTATGTCATAAAATTTATTTTCATGAACATTTACAAGGTCATCCCTGCCGTGGGTTGAAGAGAATATATGGATTTCAGGATGATTTATGTGGCTGCACTCACACTGGCATGCGGCATACTAAACCAAACCTATATATATGATGCATGTCCCAGGTTGAATAAGAATAATTATTTTTGTTACTATCTCGTACACTGGGCGTCCAGAGATAGTCACGCACGTTGCATGGCTTAATTGCGCACGTCTGAAATTGCATTGAAATGTTTTTCAACATCATATACCTACCTACCACTCACAATTCTATGGTGCACCGGGAATCATTACAAAAGTCGGACGAGATGATGAAATTCTCTTCCTACTCGATTCTTGATCTCTACCACAATAAGTTACTGTGAATGCAGTCTGTAACACGAATCAAATAAATCAATTTCATAAATCGCTGCAAAAACAGTTTTAAACTAAATAAAATGAAATTGGATAGAGTGATGGTACAAAGTGGCTATATTTTGACTGATAGTACTCGTAGTTTAGTGGCTTCAAATTGTTTGAAATTTATTTCTTTTCGTTTATCTGAGTATAAGTGGGTTGTTGATGATAGTGTTATTGATGCCGTGGACTAAACAAATAGAGCCAACATTATATACGTTGGCGGAGGCATCTATATGCATCTCTTTCGTTTATTCATATATAGTATTGAAGTGTCAAAAATTATAGACAGGTTCTCAGAGCGGGATACATTTTTGACAGCCACAACATTGGCAAATTTTATCTATGGGATTAAACATGAATTAAGCCGCATTAACACAAGTGACAATTTTCAGCCAGAAAAGTGTCAAAATAACGAATAAAATCAATTCCTTATAATGACATGCATTTACACATTGGAAAATAATGGCACTCTGATATACTGGCATTATAATGGAAAGAATGAGCATTTTTGTATATTGCTATCATTTGCAAAATGGCAGTGACAGTGATGTCAGTGAAATGGTTCATGCTGGATTAACACGACTGACAAATTGGCAGCATTCTGTCACTAATCTATCAAGAAACTGGCAGAAGAATTGAAAAATTCATTCTTTTGGCAGTTAAATCACAAAAAATCGCCAATTTGTCAGTCGTGTAGATCCAGCATTAACGTCACTTGCATTGTTGTCATTATTTTAATGGCAATGGCAGGTTATGAACCATTTACACGATTAGGTCATTGACAAGAAAAAGAAATAATGGGAATTTGTCACTTGTGTAAATGCGGAGTTTGGTGTCAGATTAACGGACAATAAAAGCGACCATTTGATTGCTTAGCTTCTTCATACTAGAAAATTTGGTTTTAGCGTGAAATGAATAGGTATAAGTAACAGTAGCAGTAACAGTTTTTATATTGTTTACTCTTTAAGGAAAATTAACCCCCAAACAGCGACAAGTTTGCATTTATTCATCTATTAACTTGTACTTCTTATTTATAAATTTGCATTGGCCTGTAACATGTGATAACGAGTGGATAACTTTAACTCTGAACGGATAACTTCTTAACTCACACTAAGGCCCAGTTTTTCAGTGGTGAATTAAACCAGAGTTAGGTAACTCTAACAGTAAATTTCCCACAGTTAACTGAGGATGACGAAGCAGTTTTTCAGCCTAACGAACGACTTAACAAACTCAGTGGATAAAACATCAAAAGCATCTGTTCAGTAAATCCTGAGTTAACTCACCAAATTTGAAGAGTTAACTCGCGTTTAACTTTAATCTCGCACTGAAACACTAGACCTTATTGTTCTGGATGTCAATTGGCTTAATGTGACAAATGTATACGAGAGTTAAGAGACAATTTGGTTAAGCATTGGCGTGCTTTCAGTGATAAAAACTGGAAAGATATCATAAAGTAAAAATATGTTTATTAATAAGAAAAGGTTATCAAACGGATATGCTGCCAATCAATCAGTGTGTCATATAACGCATGTGTTTTAAAGAGCGAATAGTGTTTTTTTTTTATTAATATGGCTGTAAATATCCAAGTTATAAATGATGTGAGTTGTAGAAGATTATAAGGTAAATAACATTTACAGAAGATAGTAGAAAACAACCAGATTCGCATAAAATAAACTCATAATCATCCAAGACTTCCAAGGTCTTTTTCATTGCCATGACGGGAAATATTATATACCTACACTTAAACAGCTTCCTGCAATTTTTTTCTTACAGTTTTTCCATTCAGAATAATAATAATTGACAGCAAAAAGGGTGCTTACAGCCCAAATTCAAACACAATTGAAAAAAAATACCTCTGACAAATAAAATGTCATCGTGCGAATACCTAAAGTAAATAGTATTTCTGATATTATAACGCTGAGTAACATTGAAATAGCCTCAGGGTCGTCGTATTCATCGGATATCTTACTTATAATTACGAAAATCGACAATAGTCCTTTAGTAAGCGAAACGCAACAAAATAATCGCCTACCAGTCGTTGGGCTATAATAATAAATTTCATAATAATGCTTTGCAAATAACGAAGACAAAAAAAAAAAACTGACCAAGCACAATAACACAGTAATTACACACATTTTGGGTGTTTGTCCAGACCCAGATCCGGACTTCTCGGTCTACCCTCTAGGCTATAACCTATTTTAAATTAGAACCTTTTGTGAATAGAGGCGTGAATTGTGTGTGGTTGAAAAACGGAATGACCGCACATGTGAGTATGATGATTATTTCATGCCTGGGCAGACCATGGTTGGTTACTGATGGTCAGTGTGTGTCCGTCCAGTTTGCTTTGTTTTCTTTGTGTTATTACATGAAATGGATAATCGGTTTAAAGTGCTACCCCAAAGCCTCTTTAATACAAAGAATTTGAATGTTTGTGGCTCAATTTTAATACATTTTGTGCACTACTGGAATTTTGCCTTTCTTCTGGTTTGTTTAATTTTGATATTATTTTCCCCCTTTTTTCCGGTTCCGGGTTGTTTGGCACACACAGCTGTCAATAAGTCACCCCCTTCCGTATATTTTGACCTTGTCAACGGGATGTCCAAATGAGTGAGCCTGCTGTTGCAGTGGAAACAGAATAATCCTTTGGCGCGTGTGCACCTAAATTTCGCGATTAGTTGGATTGTATGAAATCAATTTAGCGTGAAGTTTCATAACAAAGAATTTGCCAATCACCAAACAATAGAACCAATCAAATTCAGGTTAGGTAGGTATTTGGTTTTTGTTAGTTTTATCAGTGTTTTTTTTTTTTTTGGGTGAAAAAGTGTTTCGATTTGAGAATTTATCGTCCTTTTTTATTGTTTTCAATTGTTTTGTGTTTTAACGGGAAATAAATAAACTGACTCATCGGATTATGTGCTAAAGGGATTAGAAACCTTTTGAGAGCCTGTAAATGTTACGAGTTGTTGACAATTTACCTTATACTCGTGTCGAAGGTACCTATATACCCTTTTGGAATAATGACAAAACATAAAAACAAATAGGAAAAGTGCGATTAATTTTGAGCTATTTTTATTCAAACAAAGCTATCCACGAGCCTTAACAGATTCAGGGCAGAGAATCAGGAACTGCATGAACTTTTTAATGCCCCACCAAACCACCTTTCCATCACTCAAAGAACCAAGAGAATTGCATAGTTTATATACTTAATGCCAATAATGAAACTCTACATTATGCGATCAAACTTTAACCATCATCACTGACATTCATTATTTGTGGATTATGTATCCCTACCTAAGCCTGAGAGTCAGGGCCGGACCAACCATGTGTGCAAGATGTGCAAATGCACAGGGCGCGAAATTCTGGGGGCGCATTACCAGGAGCAAGAAAATCTGATCTTGCTCAAACCAAAAAGGTACTGCCATTTGCATTTTACCACAAAACTTATTCAAATAATCCCTGTGCTAAGTAATTTCTTGCACACTAACTAAGATCACATACATTGTTGCATTCAAGGAGAATTTAGCTCAAAATATCGTAAAATTAAAGATCACACTAGAACAACGCATTGAAAGTCTACCTCATGGATAATGTGGAAAAGTCTTATGCATGTGTATCAGTGTATGTATGTATGGATGCAAATATAAAAAGGGGCGCTTTCTACAAATCTTGCATAGGGCGCAAGTTTGGCTGGGTCCGGCCCTGCTGAGAGTATATGCTGTCATCTCTTTGGGTAGTTTCCTTCTTAATTGTTCCTGGAAGCGATTTTCTGCATCATTTATTTGCTCTTATTAATTATCTGTCAACATTTTTGATGTATCAAATGTCAATGCACGCATCATTATGGTTCGTTGACAGTTGTTGTTTGTTGATGTGTTCTGCTGTGTTGTGAGGTGAGGTGAACTTTTGCTGTTACCGGGTTCTGATTTTTGAATCTCCATAATCCAACGAAATATTGTATGTTTTGCTTAATGGAGCACAAGCAAATCCAACTGAGATGATTTTGGTGAACACGATTTTTAAGCCGAAAATTGTTATGCAAAATGATATGCGATGGAACGACGCAATGTTACGTAAAAAATATGTAAGTATGCTCATATGGAGTTAGGTCTTAAATTCGACGCTGAGATTGCTAATCTAGTGGAAATGATGAGGTTAGAATGTACAAAGTTTTCTGTCATGTGGAAAAAATCGTTGAATGATATTTTTAACGAAATATTTAAACAAGAAAATTATGTAAATTATAAATAACTGAATGTTTTTTTCATTTTTATGTATAAGTGAGTTAAGAACAAAGATCAAGAAATTAAGTTAGGTTAGGTTAGGAGGGGTGATAATACTGCAAGCTGCATTATCTCACTTGGATATCAATGGATCCATTGTGGTACCCATGTGAGGTGAGGTATAAGTATATAAGAATAAGGTTTGGTATGGAAAGGAGTTAGTAGAGCTTAGGTATTGGTTTGAGGTGCCTCCCTGAACCATCCTGAAATCTGAACAAATTTCAAGATGTTTCTTAGAGGCGAAAATGAGTTGTCGTTCAGTTCGTCAAAAAAGTAATCACCGTGGGCTGTTTTCCTAAGCTAGGGCCATTCCCAATGGAAGTGATAAGATCCCTCTTCCGCTTCCGCCTCAAGTAAAGAACTTTTAAAAGCCAATTCATCCATGTGCATGAAGTTAGCATAGCCATTTTGGATTTTCAAAACCTTGCAGATTTTACGGTGAATTTTTTTCAAAATTACGATTTTCTTGAAAAGCAATGTTGTGCTGTCTTGTGATTAGTTTGTGCTGTACAAAACTGAAAAGATAAAAAACAATTTGCAAAGTTGCGAATTTTTGCAAAAATATTTAAGCCACAACGCAGCACAAGTTAAGCATATTACAGCACAACTTTTTTTTTTGATAATCGATCATAAATAAATAAATTTGACGGCTGCGATAGCCAGGGCCTAAAGTGACTTACAACTCGCAACCATTCCATTGTGCGATAGCCAGGGCCTAAAGTGACTTACAACTCGCAACCATTCCAGCATTGTGCGTCTTATTTGATGTTTGCAAGAAGGGAGGGGACCTACACTTTTCTGCAGAATTCGAACGACAAAGCTAAGGGACACTTCTTCATGACAAGATATGAGTACTCTTGGAGTATTTTTTCCACTTTCTCGTAAGATGCAGTAGGGTTTTTTTTTAGGATGAGACTAGAGATATGCCAATTTATAACAGTTATAACAGTTTTTCAGCATTAAAAGTGTGCGTGTGTAAACGCGCTTCGCGCGACTTGACAAAAAAAATCTGGGTGCCTGAAGTATGCCCATCACCGGCAGCGGAGGGCCCTGGCCCTGCGGGGCCGCATAAACAGCACTTTTATAAACAAATACTGTTATAATTGGCATGTCTAGAGTCGCTTCCTTTTTTTTTAAGGTGGATCTAGGTATCAAACCCAGCTAATGTCAATTTTGTAGCTATATAACTATTAAAAATTGAACAATGTGTTCCTGGATTTGGAGAAACAGTACCACATTCCAAGGACAAGAAATGAAGCCCAAAACGGAAGCCCATATTTATATTTTGAGTGTCTGATGGGATATAAGAACCCTCTATTTGCACTAAATTCAATTTCAAATAATTGTTCATTATTATATTTTTCAAGGAAGGACATCTGTTTCATACCTCCGCTCTATACCTTTTTCCCATTAGGGCGTAACTCTAAGGTTGTTGTTTATGACATAAGTTTTGTATACAATTTTCAAAAAAACCAATATTATTTTAAATTTTGCAAATTTTACGCTCTGCATACATGCATAATTTGCAATTTAGTTTTTCATTATAAATTTTGGTCATGGTGGATTTCAATTCAAACCAAAATAGAGAAATAATATAGTTTGCCTTCCTATATATATAGCAACTCTGTAGGTATACTGGCTTATGTTTGTAGGTATATTATTGGTTTGGGATTAATTTGAGAATGGTAATTACGATACCCTTTTGGGCTTCAGTTTACTATTCAATAAACAAACACGCATACAACTCGTATAATGCATTTATCAGATAGGTATACCACTTCACAAAGTGTGCCAGAGCCGATTTGGTGTTAGGGTAGTCCCAATCATGCATTTCGAAACTCTTCAGGATCTTTGTTCTATATATTAGCCCCCTTTCATTTTATATTTAGCATGAAGCGGGTGTTTGAAATGGCACATGCTAATGAACCATAATGGTTTGATTATGCACGCATGATGATTATAAATGGGAATGCGTTAGAAGCATGAAAAGCAATAATGTCTGCAATCAAATTGGCTGCAATTTATTTTTGGGCACTGCACTGAAATTATCGATTAAGGACCAGGTTTGCAGTACATACTGAGGTAGCTCTGAGTTAAACCAAAGTGAACTAACCTTGCATTTAAATTATAAAAAAAATCATATGAATTGCTATTTCAACACACACTCAATAGAATTGCTGGTTTAACTCCAAGTTAACTTGTGAATCATGATTGAAATTGATTGTGAAGTATGTTTGTGCATTTAACGAGTTTAAACTAAGATCTTTTATGATCTCGAGCTCAAAAACAGGGTTTTTCTTATAATTTATTGGAATCCATATTTAGTTTTTTTTTAAATGCATAATTTTCTTGAACACTAACATTATTACAAGAAAGTATTTCCATCTATATGTTTGATTGAAAAATTAAAAACTCTTGATCCTCAATATATATAGTCAATATCTGTCCATATCAGCAAATTTGACTTCGTAAAACCTATAACCGAACTGTATTCATTGTGGAGCATCAATTCGGCTCCGGAATCTGAGCACCTATTTGCAGGCTTGCCAGATTCGGCTATTAGGCAGAAATTGGGCTATCTTTTTCCAAAATTGCCGACAACAATTTCAATATAACAGCCCAATCATAATTGGGCTATAAATAGCCCAAATAATGGGTGATTTTTTAAGAGGTTTAGAACTTTAAAAAAAAAAAAAATACAAAAAATTCGAAAAAATGAATGAAATATTTATTTGAATCGATAGTTTGAACCTTGCAATTTAATGTTTAAAGATAATTTCATGCAAATGTTGACCGCGGCTGCGTCTCAGGTAGCCCATCCGCTGAGTCCAATTTTGGCATACTCTTTCACACATATCGGCCGGTATCTCACAAATGAATGCATGGATGTTGGCTTCCAGTGCGTCAATCGAAGCGGGCTTGTCCCTATAGACATTAGCCTTGACATACCCCCACAAAAAATAATCTAATGGTGTCAAATCGCACGATCTAGGCGGCCAATTGACCGGCCCGAAACGTGAAATTAACTGTTCACCAAACTCGCCTCGCAATTGCGCCATTGTTTCGCGTGCTGTGTGGCATGTGGCACCGTCTTGTTGAAACCACATATCATGCAAGTCAAGAACTTCCATTTCGGGCAAAAAAAAGTTTGTTATCATCGCTCGGTAGCGTTCACCATTGACAGTAACGCTGCGATTCGCATCATCTTTGAAGAAATAGGCCCAATAATGCCGCCGGCCCATAAACCGCACAAAACAGTGGCTTTTTCGGGATGCATTGGTAGCTGTTGCAATGCTTCTGGCTGATCTTCACTCCAAATGCGGCAATTTTGCTTATTTACGTACCCATTCAACCAAAAATGAGCCTCATCGCTGAACACAAGCAGCGCGCGATGAACATTTCGAACCGAGCACGAATTTTGATAGTAAAATTCAATAATTTGCAAGCGTTGTTCATTTGCAAGACGATCCATGGTTAAATTGCAAACCAAACTGAAGCTGTTTGACAGTGACACAAGGTACTAAACACACGTCAGCTGTCAAAACCAGTGTTGCCAAAACCAAACCATTTTAAAAATCACCCTTTATAATATTGGGCGATATTTTTTTTCGTACAAATAAATCAAATAAATAAAACACTTTTCAACTCCTCTTAAGTGGGCCTTAGGTCACAAAAAGGAAATATTTAAACACTTTTCTCCCCCTAAACATACCCTTAAGTCCACGGTTAAAAAAATTGGTTATAAAAACTTTTCACCCTCATTTGAAATGATAAGTATTTATATTAACCAAACAATGTACCAATGTGATAACAATAACCACGAGGAGGACAATGACGATGATTCTGATGAGAAGGTACCTATATCAAATTTATTAGACTGATTTTCAACGCATTTAAATATGATAATATTGTTAACTCTTTTTTGTTTATGAACAAAAAGTATATTTTATTTTTCATTGTTTTTTAAAATAAATTGTGATTGAAGTTATCGAACATTTTTTTTATTGATATTGGGCTACTATTTGGGCTACTTTTTCGGCTCCGATTTTGGGCTACAAAAATTTTAAAATTGGGCTATCGAACTAGTTCAAGACATGGTAACCCTGCCCATTAGTAGTATTTTCAAAAAAAAAATATAGCTACGCGCCATCTATAAAATCGGTCAAAAAATATTCCTTTTTTATATTTCATAATTCAAGTGCCAACAATCTTTAGGATCAATGTGGGAAATGTAAAAAGAGCTCAAATTCCAAATAAAAATATACAAATAGTCCAGAACGCACTCACTGAATAAACCTTTGGACGCATTCATTATCTGTCACATAAATGTCACTCATTCGTGTGTTTACAGTTTCCAGTTGGCAGTTGTTTTGTTTTTTTTATAAAATGTTTAATTTAAAAGTGTTTTACAAATCTGGAGGCTTCGGGAGATATTAATATTTTTTTTACCGAAATTCAGATTGACATAAAATTAAAAGAAAAAAATTTGAAAATCTCGAAGGGATTTATCTTTTCTATCTTTTCTTATCTCGTGTTTAAATTTACCAAAGAAAAAATTATGGTGAGGGTAAATGTAAAAAAATTGCTGGGGTAATTGTAAACATTATGTTTTGGTTGAAAATTAAAATGGTTAAAAATTTAAGTGTGTTATTTGAAATGATTTGTTGCGAAATACATTTCATTCGGAAATATCTCCGTAAAATTTTCAATTACAAACTAAAATTAGTCAAAATACTTCAAAAAAAAAATGTGAAATTGTTTATATAATTACCCACATTGACCCAAACACTTTATTGTCTCTAATTAGTAATTTTGAAAAAACAAAATAAGTCAGAAAATACAAGCTATGGCTTGAACCAATAAAACTGAAATTTACAGATCCTTTATTTAGAGCCATTTTTTGAAACGAAACTTAAGAATTTATGTTCAACATAAGAACTAATGTGACAGTTTACACTGAGGAAAAAGTAAAACATAAGCGTTTATGTTGAACGTAAATATTTAAGTGTCGTTTCAGCAAATGGGCCTTAATGACCTTTCACATAGCAAACTTAATATCTTAAAATCGCAAAAATGAGATGCTAAGACTTAG
This sequence comes from Leucozona laternaria, assembly GCA_932273885.2. Lineage (NCBI taxonomy): Eukaryota > Metazoa > Arthropoda > Insecta > Diptera > Syrphidae > Leucozona > Leucozona laternaria. Next base: position 111,986,806 of record OW026368.1, on the reverse strand, counting down.
GAGCCCATTAACTCGGTTTTTTGTTTCTGACAGTGGTTTTGACATGAAAATGTCCGCAACACATCTTCATTGTTGAATTCGTGCTATGCTTTCAAAGCATTTTTTTTGTACTCGTATTCATATGCTTATAAAAGGTTAACGTCCAACTGCCATTCAAGATGCTTATACACCTACCAGTTTAACATAGAACCACAATCGCAATAGGAATAAGAAGCTTATCCATTTCATCTTTTTTGTGATTTTTTTACATCAACCGTACTGACATCCTACAAGTGTACCTACACTCCGGGTCAATTCAATACGCCCACATATTCACTTTTTTTTTAATTTAAAAAAAAAATCTTTTCGAAATCAATAAGATGGTAATTTGTTGTATATCTATTAATCAAAACTCGCGTGTTATAGTGAGAATTATAACAGTATTAGTCAAAGTAGGACCTTGTCACCAAAACAATGCGTGCGTGTCGTTTAGTCTAATGTCATAATAGGATACAAAATAGATTTTCAAAAAAATTGCATGTCTGTAAGAGGACATTTCGTTTTTCAAAGTGATTGTAAATGGGTTGCGCCGCCACAAAAGAAATTCAAAAATCGAATGATGCAGGAATAAGGACGTAATTAGGTGCTAATTTAGTGCTGCAATCAGTGTTGCCAGATGAAAAAAAATTTCCCCCAAGAAAAATTTAGAAACCCCACAGATTACTACATTTTATTAACAAAAACCCCTATATTTTTGTTTTAACTTTTTATTTTTACTCACAGCTCTTAAATTTGTTTTTAATTTTATATTTAACTAGTTCACATACCTACAGTAAAAAAACATTTGTTAAAAAGGTACTAAGTAATAAAAAAAATTTGTTTAGAGCTTTCTTCACAATTTCTGAGTAAAGTTCTGATTATTTACTCGACATTCAAATTATCTGCAAATTAAATCCTTCCAGTAAAAACTTAGCGTTTCACATTTTTTTCGAAATAATAAATGTATGTGTCAATTAGATGTTCAAGTTGTAAAGACAAAATACTTTTCACTGATGAAAACTGGAAAAAATATAATGAATAATTTTTAAATTGCCAAGTACATAAATTTGCTAATCCTAATCGACACTTAATCGGGCCATTAAAATACTTTCAACTTTAAAAGTTATACTATTCAAAAAATTGTGAAACATAAGGGAGGTTGATAATTGACTAAAAAGTTCCAAATTGCTTATTTAGAACTTTAATCAGACATTTTAAAACAAGCCCTTAGGTCCAGTTTTTTCAGTGCGCGATTAAAGTTTAACCCGAGTTAAATCATCACATTTAGTGGGTTACCTCGGGATTAACTGAACAGATGCTTTTCATGTTTTATGCAACGAGTATGTTTAGTCATTTCGCATACATTCCCCACCGAGAAACTGCTTCCTCAGTTCACTGTGGGTTAATTTAGTTCTAGAGTTAGCTCACTCTGGTTTAACTCACCAAAAATTAATATGAAAATAAAAATATAAAGGAATTAAAATTTAGTTTTTGCACTTCTTTAAAAATGTTCTAATACTTTTTTTTATCGTCATCTTCGTTTTGGCTGTCGCGTCGGTTTGATACATTTTCTCACTTGTGAAAGTTTTCAGCATTTTTTCTGTTGGTTTAAAATTCTGACACCCAGAATGTAAGGAATATCTAACTCGTGGAATACTGTCAGCTGATTAAATACCTATACGATTTATCAACCTTTTAGCTCTGAATTAATCCACCCAAATTTCCCCCAAACATCTCGAAACCCCAGATAACCACCCAACGACAAAAAAGCCCCTAAATATAGGGGGAAAACATCTAAACTGGCAACCCTGACTGCAATTTTATTTCAAGTGAAGGACTAGCCAAACTGGCAACCCTGGCTGCAATTTTAGTTCAAGTGAAGGACTAGCCAAGTCCTCTTCAAAAAGGTGCAAATCAACTTTCTACTCCCACTCCTTAATATCCAAATAGGCTTGTGGAACCTCGGTGGATCTTGTGGAACTTGTTGCAGCAGAATCTCAAAATTCTAACTATGCAGGAATTAGGAACTAATAAAGTGCTAATTTAGTTCATCAATATTAGTTCAAGTGCTTTACGATTTGACCCCCAAATCCCCATCAACAGCTTAGCAAAAAACCCTAATAGATACATCCAAAAATGATCGCAAATCAAAAAGAAGGTACCAAAATAAAGGGCTATCCAAGACCTCTTCAAAAAGATGCAAATCAACTTTTCAATCCCACTACTTCGTGTCAAATTAGGCTTGTGGAAACCTCGTTGGATCTTGTGGAACTTTGTCAAGATAGCGCCGCCACAGAAGAAATTTAAAAATAACTATGCAGGAATTAGGACCTAATTAGGTGTTAATAAAATGCCGCAATATAAGTTCAACTGCTCAACAGTTTAGCCAAAAATCCTAATCCGCCCAAAAACTAATGCACAACAAAAAGAATGGTACTAAAGAATTCAGGTACTCCGTGAAAAAAAACCTATTTTGTTTTTGGGTGGAAGAGGTTGCGCGGGAAAGGAACCCAGACGACCTCCAGCACTAACAATAACGCCACGTACTATGTACTAAAGCGTCGCACATAGCATGAGTTAATATATGAAAGACCAAACTTCGAAAAAATTAAGTTTGTTTTGACTTCTTAAGCGCTTTCTAGGAAGACCTCTCAGTTTGAAGCACTCCGTTTTGATTTTGTAGATTAAAAGTGTACACCCGCCTTGGCATATCTATTGTCAATATCTATTGCTCTTTCGATAAAACTGTTAAAATTTTACATATTTGTGTAGAATTGTATTATCTACAATTCTTGTACCAATTAAAAAAAAAAAAAATGTTGTACCAAAAGCCCTAGTCCAAATTAAAAGCACTTTTTTGACATGCTTAACTTCCACCAAAATTCAGCTTCGTCAGGATTTTTCAAAGTAAAAGTCTAATTTTCCTTTTCTACAAATTTGTGAATATAAATGTGTTTGTATTCAATCGACTCGGGGTGTTTAGAACGAAATACGAAAAGATTTTCCGGAAAAAGAAAGCACCAGTATGGAATTCCGCATTTAACCCCTCGATTAGTATTGCTAACGCTAATAATTAGTAATTTAATACCTCTGTCATCGTCTATTATTCCAACTGACCATAAGTACTATAATAGAGGTACTATGAACCGAAGAAGACAAAATCAGTTGGCAGAACATAAAGAATACACTTGTAGCAAAGGCTATATACATATATGTACAGATATGGGTTTAGGAGTACCAACCTATGTTGTTCTTTGTTCTAAAATCTCAGATGAAATTCAGGAATGCACACCGATATGGTTTCGTACAATAGAATTGGTTAGCTATTACCGCATTAGTAACAGTGCTATGGACATTGAATAAGAAGAATTGTCTTTCTATTTTATAACAGTATGCAAGAAAAATGGAGAAATTCAATATCTAAGCAAGGCAGGTAAGTGTTGCAGAAAAGCTTTACCACAATAATATGGTCAGAAACAATAGCTTTCGAACTTGAAGATAGTATATAGAGGTAACTCCGAGAAACAAACCATATATTTTGAATTTTATGTAAATGCAGATACAATCCTCTTGTTCGAATGAATAGAATTATATTTTATATCTCTATTCGGGCATCTTGGCTTTGAAAGTCAGATTAATTTTGTAATTGAAAATATCAATCTCTATCAGGGTTTTCAACTCTTCTGTGTTAAGACATTTTATAATTTTTTTTCAAAGATTAAATTTCGTAATCCTCAATTTAGACATTTAGGCCCACCGACTGCGAATTTGAAGTGCCTCAAAATAAAAAAAAATGAATGTGGTTTTCCAATCACCCAGGTCAGATTTCAGATCAATCGCGGTACCTAGAACTAAACTATAGTGATAGTATTTATATAGTAAATTCCTTCAAGTAAACTTTTCCCAGGGAAAAGTATTAGATGAACCTTGTGATGAAAGAAGAAAAAGTTCTTACGAAAAGATATTTTCAAATCATAAAAGAACATTTCTGTGTGTTTAATTATAATTAATTTCAACTATAATAAATTTTTTATTTGTCGACAACTTACAGTGTATTTTTACATTTGTATACAAAAGCAAACACAAATCTTAAGCTTTAGATTTCTGGCACAAATAATATCAGTGGCGTGACTAACGCAATTGACAAATTGTCATTATTTATTCCTTTAAATGGAACTGACTTTTGATCTTAACATTATAACAATGTTGAGACCATTTTGCAAATTAGGACAAAATATAAGAAAGAAACGATTTACACATTTTTTTCTTGACTTCATTAAAATTAAAATCAAAAATAGAATACAAATTAGGGAATTTTTTTTATCGGTATAGGAGGAATTTAATTTTGTTGGTATACTATCACTGCACAATGAGATGATTTGGCCACGCACCGATCGCATCCATAAGCCCGAGGATCCAATCGGAGGAAAAGCTATCGGTTGACGATATGAGGAAGAAGACTATGAAGCTAGGGTACGGAAACGCTCGCACACGAGCGCTCATAAAACGCTCTCAGCTCATATTTTGCCCACAAGCGGACGCAGGGTTCAAAGGCTCGCGAGCACAAAATCACAATAGCGAAATGCCTGCACATGGGCGATAGGGAAAATAACATAAGCGAAAGGCCCGCTCATGGGCAAGAGCCCAAAATATCATATATGGCCTATGGCTCGGGGCGAGCGTGGGTGGTTGTGAGCGGTTGTGAGCGCTCTTGAGGAGTGGTGAGCATAATAGGTTTTCCTTTTTCTAATACAATAATTAAGATTGAGGAGGTGGATGTTACCTAATGTCACGCCCGACGTTCCGGGTCCACTAGAACTCTATTAGTTTTACATTCGTCAAAATGTGCCAACATTTTTGGTACGGGTGGCGGATCGAAAAACAAAGTACGCTGATCGATTTAGGAGGTGGAAATTACCTGTTGTTACGACCGTTGATTTAATGTATTTTCTTTTTTTCTAAATTCTTAAAGGCTCGCGAGCGCTAAATTGGCTCGCTCTCGTTTCACGCTCATGAGCGTGCGGTTGTGTTATCGCACATTATGAGAGCGCTCTTGACGTGAGCGTTTATAAATCGATAGCGAGCAAAACTAAAAGTACTAATGTACCACTCATGACGTCATTTTACCAAAGCCAAGAATTTTTTCAATGAATCTATTCCTACGGTCTTATGATCTTTAAACAAGTTGGCCTTTTGGAGATTCCGAATGCTAAAGGTGCATAACAATGTTGCAAAATTACTTCATTTTATCGAAGCTAATCGTTTGATATGTTTTATTTTGTCCCAGACACCTAAAGTAGGGCTTTAGATCGTCTAAAATATGTCAAAATAATCCATTTCTTTACGTAAGAGTTCTTCGGTCAAATATTTCTCTAGCACCCAGAGACCTACACTAGGGCCTTACGTCATTCAGACAACTTTAGGCTGTTGAAAAATCGCCCATTTTACATTAAAGGTATATAAAATCTAATTTCAGATCTCTATGGCTAAAGCCCCATTGTAGGTGTCGGGTGAGTCTCAAAATAAACTGAAAAAAGGGTGTTGCATCAAATGAGCCCTTTGAGGATTGATGGTGGCAAAATAATCGAAAATTAATTAAATTAACCTACGAATAATTTTGTGTTTTATTTATTGATTCTGATTTCTGAGTACTTTCTTAACAAAACTATGTGCTACAACTACAATCCTCTGTTCAATGATTTTTAATATAAAGTTTGACATCAGTTGAAAGAATTTTCTGATTCGGCAAATCATATTCTCCATGTAAAATACTATAAAATCCCCTCAAATATAGTCAGCTTAAATGCTGCAATATTTGTCTCATCCCAAGCCAATACTCATCTTTGTAAAAAGTATTCAATACATAGCTATATACTTACATGTTGGTATAGATACTCAATAAAACAAAAAATCTATATACTTATACTCAATCAACCCTGAAAACCGTTTTGTGATTAGAGCGAATCAGTAGCCATAGCCATCCATTCCTTCATCAACACTTAGATGAACCTATGAACTGCAACCTATTACCACAATTGTTTCCCAAAATCCAAGAGGATAGATGTTTCTCATAAATTTTCGATTTTCTGTCGAATCCCTAAGTTTCCCCTTATCGCTTGAGCAAATCCAATAAATCGAAAATGGTTTTGATGGTTTGTATTTATATACCTACCGGAAAATTTAGCAGTCGAATAGATAGATATTATTGAAGTATCCTCCACTATATCCAGGCACTTAGGATGCGGTGGCTTGGAAACACCTCACTGATGTAAGTATGGAGGTAGGTAGAGGTACATGTGTTCTGTGTATGTGTAAAAGAGTTCGTTGCTTCTGCTTATTCGAAGTGTTTTGTCAACGAGCATCATTCAGAGGACCAGGACTGAATAATTCTTGGTCAAATATAAATAGAAACCTTTGACAAATTTATGGTATTCATGCGATAGAAATCAAACGTGTTGCTAAGAACTATATACTGTACACTAACGATTTGGAGGACCCTTCGAGCTAGTGCACACAGAAGTGCACTTGAATTTTTAATGAAGCATTCTGTATGCACAATTCAAAGTGCGACCATGTGGCATATTTATACGTATACCTAAATAATATAAATTGGAATGCAAATTCAATCCATTTGGCGATACAATAATCTCAGGATTCAGGTAAACCATCATATGGACTGGGCTAGCCAGGGTGACAACCACTTCACTTTCCTATATCTACGCGAAACACTTTTGCCATCCTATCTCAATACATATCTAAGTGGTTATCTACGGACTTGAATGTTCTCGTCGTTCTCTTTAGAAAACAAATCGATAAACACTTGAAAATCCCCAGACAGACGGACGCCACCGAAAAGACCGAATCATTCTATCGAATTTCTCCTGATTCTGGGTTTCGTAACCAACATATTCAAGCAGCACAACATCTCTGTGGCGCCAGTGAAGTTTTTTCTATTGTGTAGGAGTGCTATATACCAGGGCAGTTTTATTGTGCTGTGCTTGTGATGGCCCGGCTCGTGGCAGAGTGTTTGAGTTTGCCGTTTGCGAACAACTTTTAGGAATTACGATTGAAATTCAATGTCGGCATTTTATATAATTCCTTCCTTGCTGAGTCGTATATAAAATCTAGTAATTGCATCTTAATCAAAGTCATTATTTTGCAAAAAGAAAATTGAAGGACATTTACTTGGTAGGTATAGATTTATATTGTCTTTTTCATTCGTGACCCTTTAAATGAATGTCGAAAAATGTGACTACATAACTACTTTTGAAAACATAGAGTAGGTAAATGTGTTTTTTGTTTTTTATCGCAGTTCAATTCTACATTTAGAAGTAAATTTTGTCGACTTTATCGTTTATATAATCAACAGGCATATAAAGGGTACGCCATCTAACGTTTTTTTTTTGTTCAACTAGTTCTTATTTCGTGAATGGTAACACTTAGCTCATGTCTGATTTGACAGATAATTAGTTTTATCCTTCCGCTGAACGAATATGGTTGTGTATACGCTTCGTTAAGTGGGCCTGCGATCGACTTAGAGAAGATGCCGATTTTGCCAAAAAAAATCGTCTTTTCAGATGGAGCTCATTTTGAACTTGGCGGGTAGTAAACAAGCAAAATTGTCGCATTTGGGGCACAGAAAACCCGCACGCATACATTGAAAAGCCGATACACTCAAAACGAGTCACTGTTTGGTGCGGATTTTGGTCCACAGGCATAATTGGGCCATTTTTCGAAAATGAGCAAGGAGTGGCCGTTACAGTCAATGGCGATCGTTATCGGGTCATGTTGAACGAATTTTCGTTCACAAAAATCGAAAAGGAGGATATTGGCAACATTTGGTTTCAACAGGACGGCGGCGCTACGTGCCACACAGCCGAAGCTACACTCGATGTTTTTGCGCCATTTCCAAAAAAAAAGAAGTTATTTGGCGGACCGTTTATAAGACTGCAATAAAAGAAAATAAGTTAAATAAATGCTACCCGTTGGGGTAATGGTTAGTCCCAACGATGCTATGACTATGGGATTTGATCTGCCGCACGCCGCCAGCCTATTTAACCTGAGAAAGAAAAAGTTCATATTAGAAATACTGGTGCATTTCCGAGGTGGTAACAAATCCCCCAAAAGTATCTCTTGCAATGATGAAGTGCCTTGCATCTAAGCCGTAGGGATTTGGCAGAAAATTGTAGTTTCCCTCCAGCACAGGCATACTGGTTGCGACTTGCGAGATTCTAAGGCCCTGGTTCTCTGACGCGCCATTTATACGTTGAACGCCATTTGATTACTCCTATAAGTTCTATACCTAAATATAAACTTATAGGCAGACGAAAAATTAAGTCCTTAGACGAGAGCTGTGTAAATCATTCATTTCAAATGATCGAATCAATCGTTCAAGAATCGATTACCAAAATGATTCGATCATTTTAATCAATCGATCATTCGATCATTTTCATTCCGATTCGATTTTAATGTGTAAACATCTATGCCAGCGGTAGAGTGAAATAAAAACGTGAACTTTCCTCTGTGCGACGTTACGATGTACCACGTTACGTAGCGCGTATTCTCGAAAATTATTTGACGTTTTGACACCTGTCAAATTAAAGGTTTTCTAATGGACCTAGAGAGCTAGGCGTTACTTCAGGTAATTTCCAGCCCCTAAATTGGGGGGGTTAACGAATACTGTACCGATTTTGATCGAATCCAATCTGACCCATATTTCTTTTCTCCGATAAAATATATTAATAATTCATTAGATATTGATATCGTAAATCGAGATTTATTGAAATGATTGAGATTGGGATGGAAAATCGAGAATCATCGAAATGATTGAGATTGGAATGGGAAATCGAGAATCATCGAAATGATTGAGATTTTAAAGGGAAATCGAGAATCATCGAAATGATTAAAATTGGGATCGATTGAAAATGAAAATTTGTGATTTCAATAATCAATACTTTTCGATGAATGGATCAAAAAAATCGAATCGTTCCAAATTGACACAGCCCTATTAGACGTTGCTGTTGGTATGCACAGTACACACATTAAAGGTAATATCCTTAGCTTTTTCATTTGTGTTCATGTTCTGCGCAGCTGTGAAAATGGCAGATCCAGTGCCTCTTCACTTGTCAAATTGTTAATATTTGCTGTTCTTTCTACTATTGCGATGTGCAGTTTTTGAGGGCACTCGACACTCGAGCAGCCATTTTTAATTTTTACACCTTCAACTTTAGATTTGTGTACTGTGGTTGGTATGTGTGTATATCTATTCCATTTATTTTTTTTATTCTCCATATAAAGGACTTACCAAAATGTTTGAGGATAATTTTTACTAATTAAAAAAAGGGCCAGAGGTCTAAAATAAGTTTGAATTGGGAGTTAAATGGATCCTTATGATAAATTAAATTACGGCCGGTGGCAGTGACACAAGCATATTTAATGTCCAATGTAGCCTCCACTTTATTTCCTTTTTTTTTAAACAATCACTGACATTTATGTGCAATACAATACAATTTATAGTTTTTATTTATGTTCATTCTCATGCTCATTAGTGAGTTGCATGCCACGTGCTGACCGATCACGAACAAAAATTTAACAAACCTCACTTCCACACCAAAGCGATCGTGGTGAAGAGGATCACCCTCCTCAGTCATAACATAACATCCTCTTCTCTGGCCCTTTAATGAGTCCCTTGCACTTATAGTTGTCACATTCCTTATTTTTTTTCAATTTACAAAAATTGTAACGCTTTTTGGGCACGATAAGGGGCTGCTTTTCAAAATAATCAACAAAACAAAAAAAAAAAAAAAATATATTTCCTGCGTGATAACAATTTGACAAAAAAAAGTCCTATAAATTTCCATAGCATCAAGCATAAACTAGAAGGGGTGGTAGAGTGGTCGTCCTCAACATATAACTGGTTTAAAACCTGCGCGCTGTGATCATCCAGACTTGCCTTACAATGGCTATTGTATTTCGAGTGTCATTATGATTGAATTATTGCTTGAAGGATGCATTCGAATAAAGGACATAGGTATACATTTTCGGCCGATGGTTAAGGCACTCGGCTCGTGTATATTTTGCATATTCGTCCTGGACACACGTTCAAAGTAAAATACAAATGAGTTGATTAAGCTCAGTATAGACAAAAAGGGAATATTTATTTAAGAGAAACTCTTTGATTTATTTGATTTTTTTAGTAAACACAATTAAGGTCAGATGAAATCCTAAAGATTTATTACCTACAAACTAGTTTTTAATTTAAAAAAAAGAATATTCAATTAATGTTTTTAAAATTTCCTTGTCAACGAAACCATCGGTTCATGTATTAGATCTTTGATTTAGACCAAATTGTACCACTCACCGAATAGCTATATATACGTATACTTAAACAAAACAATCACCCCAATTCCAGAATCCGATGAATGTTAGACTTATGTAAACCAATGTCTATATTATCCTTGTGCAAAATGGTCTAGATCTAAGTAATTAAACTATTCTCCTGAGAGTAGTTAAAATTCAATTGGATTGGACTTAAAATATATGGGGAATGGGATTTAAACTTTGGGTTAAAATTAATTTAAATCGGGATTTAGTTCTTAATCTGGATTAATCAAGTGAATAATATGGGCATAATAAAGGGTTAATATATGATCGAATAACAATACACATACTCGTAGTTCATTTTTGTTCGCTTACACCAGTCTTTATTTAATAGGTGGAGTTTCCATACATTCATGTTCCTAATTGCGTCTTTTGATTTACTACTTTGAATGAGACCATTTGAATGCAATACATGAAATAAAAAACTTATTGAGTAAATATAATTTATATTATGTTCCAATTTATTATCAAAAAAAAAAAAAAAGAATGTTGACCTTCCTTTTCCTATATCTATGCAAAGCGAGTCACAGCTCACAGGGATCTTTTAACACCCCATTAGCCATGGCATGTTGTAAACGTACATATTTTTAAGCGAGTTTACTATACAATATCAACCAATTTTATTTTCTTCCACTAGCTGCTATAACTTTTATTCAACGAAACTTTTGTTGGCCATCTACATTAACAACTCTATTTGAGTTAAATTACTTCATTAAAGGATGATACATCCTATATAGTGACATCATTTGGAACAAACAAGACGATAAAAGTTTTAGTATCTTCAGCCAGACAGACGCCTGTCAGCCAGAGAAAGTCATTTTGTTGCCTTTTGAAACATTTATTTTGTAGTTCAATTTAATTTTTATTCAACTTCAAACTCAAAATGTGCTATGGGATGAATATTAAAATAATTTATTGTTTTATGTTCTTTCTCACAATTTGCCCATAAATAATTATTTTTTTTTTTTTCAAATTTGTTGCATCTTCAATCTTAAAATATGATTTTTGTTTTAAATAATTTGGTGATGGTCAGAGATATTTTGGCGCAAGATTTTAAACAAACTAATGTTAAGATTTTATGCATATCTTAAAAATTTTTCTAATTTACTTTTAACCTTAAACACATTTAGAAGTTTTTTTTTGGATTTCTTAGTGACATTACAAAAAGTGTATTCAGCAGCAATACAATTTTTAAGGGTGAGTTGGTATTTAGAAAAACACGTTAAAATGGCTTTAAAAAGGGTTTTAACCAAACGTAGCCTCCCTCTTCATTTCGAGTGATATAGTTATTGTGCAAAGTATCTCAGAACTCAGACCTGCATATATATTCTTATAGCTACTCAGCTTGCATGTCAATAACTAAAGCACAGTTTTTCAGAGGTGAGTTAAACCAGAGTTAGTTAAAGATGTTAGTAAAATGTTAACTATGGAAAAGAAGTTTTTCGGTGGAGGATGCAGGCAGAGCGACTAAACAAACTCAGTCTGTTCAGTTAATCATGAGTTAACTCACCAAATTTGATAAGTCAACTCGAATTTAACTTTAATCTCGCACTGAAAAAACTGGACCTAAGAGAGCTATTTAACGTAAGGCCTAAATAGATATAAGTTTCTCTTAGTAGGAAATTATGTCTCGACTGAGAATAAATGGGGAAAGATTATCGGAATGAATTTCGTTTCTAGAACAACCCCTTCGTCCAAATTGATGAAAGATTATTTTGATCATTCTTTTCTATAAACATCTCGGAAGATATTAGGGTCACTGCACTTATGAAATCTGTTTTTAAAATATACAGTCTTATGAACAAATGGTTAATATTTAATAAGCATTGGTTATGTTGGTTGACAATCGACGAGTCCCAGAATGCCTTGATCATATTGCGAGCCAACAACGTTCTGTAAAAAAAAAATAGTCTAGTCAGCACTCGACTTTCGAGGATAAAAAAAAATGGGGTGGATATCCACCCTTTCATACCTTCAAACTAAGAAAATATGCACGACTTGATCGCACAAACTTGCTCTTGTGAACAACAATTGTGTGTATAATTACAAATTGAAGATGCATAATGTATATATTTAACGATAAATTATTAATAGTGTCAAAAAACTAAAAAAATGATTTTTTGTTTGATTTTTGTTTAATTATAAAACTATGGTTTTCAAAATGCAATATTGTTAACACTATTAATAAGCACCAGATTGCAAAATTATAACAAAATCGGCGGAACCATCAAAAAGATATATGCGAATAACCCAAAAATAAGACCATTTTATCAAAAAACGTGGAATACCTAATTCCGTTATGTGATTTTTTTGAGAAAAACCTGAAACGCAGTTTTCTTACAATTGACTTAGTTATTACAGATACGAAGTTTAATCAAAATTGTTAGAGCCGTTTTCGAGAAAATTTGAAGAAACCAAAATATTTGTATGGCAGCTACCCGTTCTAGATGAGCTAAAACAAAAATTAAAATTTCTCCTGTAGGGAATCACATAAAAATACTGAAATACCAAATTTCATGCAAATCAGTCCAACCGTTTAGGCTTTAGCTCAAATTACAGTGGACGCACCGACATACACAGACGCACCGACATACACAGACGCACAGACCGACGGACGGCATGACGAAATCCACTTTTTCGGACTTCTCGATTATCGTAGTGTTAGTTTTGATTACAACCTTGAATTTTTTTTTACATGAAACCAATACCTGCCTTATAGGTAGAGCAAGTACAAAGTCCCCAATGAGAAACGACTCCTTGAGTTAACTGTAGATCATTCTGTGTTCAGAGTAAGCCAACTCGTTTAACTCACGGCTGAAAAACTGGACCTTTACAGTCGTATTTATTGGATTTACTTAGAACACTCTTGGACCATGCTAGCCATATTCTTAATATTTGTAAATCTCCATATTTATAAGTGGAGGTATTCCAACAGTTGCTTAAATACTTCCTCATATATTCACTGACATCTCTGTAATCTGTCAATTTTGTGAACTTTTGGATATGTTCAATAAAGATTTCATTCATTTCAAGATAACCAAGATAACTTTTAAATTCGTAACTAGAAACTTGCCTTAATATACCTTTTAAAATGTTTATAAAGTGTTAGAGTTGGACAGCTGTCTAAAGTAAGACATACTTTAGAATGGTTTAAAAAATATGACCGTTTAATTCCTTACCCCTTTAAGAAAGCCTTTTTTCTCTATATATTTTTGTCTGCCTTCATAAGCTTTTATAAATGAGTCAAATTTATAAACGCTATTAGCTTTCACTTTTTATTTTTATCTGCATACTAGGATGGATGCGTTCAGTGAAAAAATATCTTAAGATCCCCTTCAAGCAAAAACAAGTCCGTTTTGGATCCGCGCTCGTTGATGTTTACACATATTAACCGTGAGTCCCGGCACTCACACAATTTTTTTTTTCAACTACAATTTTTTAGACTTAGCACGCAATGGCATTGCAATTACTTTCGAATTCCACAGTTTTACTATAAAAAAATATAAACTATGGCATGCGACATGTAGTTGCAGTCTCAAATGAGCAAGGGTGATGCAGATAAGCCCATTTAATGCATGATAATACATCATCAGTCTCGCAGTATCTCAATGGATCAAATTCAAAATTCTTTAAAGGTCAAGTCTGTTTCAGAAATCAGATGCAGCAGTCAGATCTCAGATATAATAAATTATAAACACATATAAAGAAGACTTATTTGTTGTTAGTGAATTTCTAGATGAACTGCAAAAAGTAGTATTCAACTTATAAAAAGATCATCCGAATGGGCCCAATTCATTATCATAAGCTGGGACAATCTGAAAAAAGGGGACTCGCTATAAATAGTTCAGATATGAGTTTTGTTTGGCGCCAGCCATAGGATTATTTTCTGGAAAATATATAAAATATTTACGGGAAATAGAGAATTAAAATAAGCAGAGATTTTACTCTGGCAAATTTTATGAAATATTTTGTTTTAGTTTTTTTTTTTTTTGAAAAAAAATCATTTTGAATGATTGACGAACTTTTGCTTGCTATTCACATTGGAAGATACTTAAGGGTAAGTTTTGAATTCTTCAAAAATCGAACTCGAGATTTTAATCAAACCTGACATTCCCATGATATAGAAAACTCGAAAAAGTGGGTCCCGCAATTCCACCTGTCTGTCAATCTGTAACTAAACATGCGTTTTTCTTCAAACTTGATACTTCATTAGGTTCTGAGATTAAGTTTTTAGCCCAAATAATAGTAAATATGTAGGTACTTGCCATGCAAGCCTTATAACAAACATTTTATTTACCTCTACAACGACTCCAACGATTTTGATCAAATTTTGTTTAGTATATTTTGATTAAACCAACTTTACGAAAAATTGCCCAGAATCATTTTCTTATTTCTGAGTTTCTCGTTAGCAGGTTTATCGATATCGATCAAAATTTGTATACCTACAGGAGACTTTAAATCTGCCCTTTAAAGTTGAAATAAAATTACATATCAAAATGTTCACAATTATTTTATTTTTTAAATTGAATATCTCATTTCAACAAGCAACAACAGTAGATCCAGCGCTGTCTATCTGGATCAAGATTCATGATCCAAACATTTTCAAACGTATTTACAAGATTTCTTTAAAACACTCTTGGACAGTTTCCAGCTAACTATTGTAAATAAATGTACAGTTTGACATCTCCTTATTTATTATTGCATTCCAACAGTTTTCTAAATAAAGTTGTCCTCAACGACATCCCTGTAATCTGTCAACTTTGTGAACTTTTAGATACGTTCAATGGATATTTTATTTATTTCAAGATAACTTTTCCATTTGTAACTAAATAGCAACTTGAATTACCTTGTTCATTGAACCTACCCACTTTAGGATATAGGTTTGATGGGCATGGACAACCGTTTGAAGTGTCGAAATTAAATGTTTATAAATAAGATTTTGGATTTAGACAGCTGTGCAAAGTAAGACATACTTTGGAATGAGTTTATAAATACGATTGTTAGTTTTTATTCTGGCAGGTAGATGGCTTTTTAGTTTGTAGATATTTTTAGTAATTTAAAGGAAAGAGGCAAACTATCTCAACTATTCCTTTGTGCAGGAATGGAAGATACCTAGAATTTTCTGCTGGCTTAGGAAAGAGGAATTTTTTCATGACAAGAGATATTCTTGGAGGGTTTGTCAATTCATTGCAACAGATTATAGGTGGCTGAGGGTGAGAGTCGATGCCCAGATCTTCAGCCTATAATGGTCCCTTTCGCACTAAACATTACGTATTTGGTTTAATTGTTTAATTTATATATTACAAACTCAATTAAGGGATCAGCTCTCTATACGGAAGCCGCATAGGTATATGGGTATCTGAATTCTAAAAACAAATAGTGAAACACAGTGTGCATATATGGAATAATGTTCCCCTACACAGTTAATACACAATGTAATGATAAATTATGTACGGTTTAAGGGTAAAGAGGAAACGGACACGTGGATATCCTGTAGCTACATCTCATCCGTCCTCGAAAGGATTAAACATAAAAGGCTACACGCTTCTCTGGTCCGTTTCGGTCCAGCAAAACGAATTAATATCATATAACTACCTACTGTCTGCGAAACCACATACCTAATACTTGTGGTGTAGATTATTACACTGCCTGGGGTAGATACGCCAGAGCCAGTCCCCAAATAACGCTGGCCGACTGCGTTTTAGATAACAAAAGCAGGAAGAATACTCTTCGAAATGCCAAAACCCATGTGGATTAAGGAGGAATGTGACTCGGTGCAAATAAAGCCATTAGCGATTTTAATTTCAGCTTGTGGAATGTGGATTAGGTAAGCTATATAGTTGAGGATATAAATGTAAAATGAAGGATTTTGTTTGAATTAGAAGTTAAATTCAAATTTAGCTAAGGTCCCTATACCGTTTTTCCACAATTTTAATTCAAGCAAGAAAACACTTAATTTAAGTGACGTATTCCACATTAAATTCTGCCATCAAAACATATTTTGGTTAGATACAAAAAAAACTATGTGTTCCTTTCCAACAACTTTCATTTCGTCCTTTTTTTTTGAATTTCGTGTTTGGTGACAATATGATGCATTTGCAGCAGATGCAACTTATGGAATACAAAAGAATTCATCATGCGTGGATGACACTTTTTTCTGTTCTGAACAAAAAACGCAAAAGTACCTACCTATCTAACGTAACGTTTCGGTCTGTGAGTTTATTTTTTGTTGTATATTATTTTCAAGGAGGGATGTTTTCTATCTATATTCTATATGGGGAGGAGAGGGTATACGTATACGTACAATGGATGATGACCGTTTTTGGCCTTGTTTATCCGCAGATTGCAAGGAGATTATAACACACACAATTCGGTGGAATATTGTTGATGAATGATGGATGATGCTTTAATGAAGTTGTTACATGCTTCGAGGGCGTGCGTTCTTCTCTATAGAATTATCTAAAGTGATGCAAAAAAGAAAAAATGAAATGAACATGCCACAAATTCGAATCAAAATATTCGTACTGTGTTCGCATCAGCAGATAAATCCAATTGCTTATATATTTCTTAGGGATGTTTAACATAAGAGGAGACATCAACGTCGATATACAAATATCTGCACTCAAAGAAAACATTTATCACACCAAAAACATACAATTTAAGAATTGGGCCAAGTTCTGCTTTACTATACCTAAGTTTACCTACAAAAAAACACTATGTGTAACAAGTCAGCCGTGAAAAGTTATGATATTGTAAGGTATACGGAAAGCTCTTCGTTTATAATGGCCAATTCCATAAAAATTCACTGAAATAGCTCTTATCAAAATTCCTTATAAAGGGTCCGCCATCTAACGTTTTTTTTGTTCAACTAGTGCTTATTTCGTGAATGGTAACACTTAGCTCATGTCTGATTTGACAGATAATTAGTTTTATCCTTCCGCTGAACGAATATGGTTGTGTATACGCTTCGTTAAGTGGGCCTGCGATCGACTTAGAGAAGATGCCGATTTTGCCAAAAAAAATCGTCTTTTCAGATGGAGCTCATTTTGAACTTGGCGGGTAGTAAACAAGCAAAATTGTCGCATTTGGGGCACAGAAATCCCGCACGCATACATTGAAAAGCCGATGCACCCAAAACGAGTCACTGTTTGGTGCGGATTTTGGTCCAGAGGCATAATTGGGCCATTTTTCGAAATGAGCAAGGAGTGGCCGTTACAGTCAATGGCGATCGTTATCGGGCCATGTTGAACGAATTTTTGTTCACAAAAATTAAAGAGGAGGATATTGGCAACATTTGGTTTCAACAGGACGGCGCTACGTGCCACACAGCCGAAGCTACACTCGATGTTTTGCGCCATTTTCAAAAAAAAAAAGTTATTTGGCGGACCCTTACTTTATCAGACCATTCAAATATTTCATTTTCACCAATTTATACAAAGGGAAATTTTAGATAAAATTGAGATTTACTAACATCCACATGGTATTTATAAAGAACACATGGTATGATATTCAACGTTAAATTTTTCGTTCGTTTTGTGCATTTACAATTGGTGAGAAAATCGCATACAGAAAAATAATAAAAGTAAAACAAAAAGAAATATGTATCGAATTACCTCACTCGGTGGCAATATGCTTGAGAAAGATGGGATAACAACATACGCAATAACATACCATGTGTATTGTTTGTACCATGTAACATCCTTGGATACAAAAAATATGTTGTTTCCCTCTCAAATACGATATGTATGAAAAAGGCAATAGAGCATTAGTAGGTATAATTTATTTTTTGATGTGTAAACATCTATGCTGGCGGTAGAGGGAAAAAAAAAACGTGAACGTTCGTGTGCAACGTTACGTCGTGCAACGTTACGGTGTGCAACGTTACGATTTGCATACTAGGATGGGTGCGTTCAGTGAAAAAAATCTTAAGATCCCCTTCAAGCAAAAGCAAGTCCGTTTTGGATCCGCGCACGTTGATGTTTACACATATTAACCGTGAGTCCCGGCACTCACACAATTTTTTTATTTATCTGGCTCTACAGGACTGGGCCACTGGGTGTCCTTTGGCGTCGAGTATAACAAGCCACTCCAGCCGGCTCGATATTTAGCCTGCTGGATCCAGTTTCGTATATCAATTCGTTGGAGATCTCCTCATATTGATCACTGAACCAAAGATGAGGTCTGCCTTGGTTTCTCATTCCCTCTGGTCTGGCGTTGAAGACCTTACGGGCTGGAGTGTCGGTGTCCATTCGCTATATGTTATGTTATAGATATCACCTATAGGTTTTCATCGATTTGTTCTCTCAGTGTAGGTAGCTCTTGTTGAAGTTGTAGACCTTTTTTTATGAGTTTAACCTTTTAATACATTTTGTATCTGTTTGTATCCCCGGTATTTAAACCTGCCTCCTGTCAAACATTTTAAATTAAAATGTTCAACAATAACAATAAAAACAAACAAGTCGAGCATGAGCATAAAAATAACAATTTCATTCATTGAACATTATTTTTATTTTTATTTAAGCAACATAAACGCAAAATACACATGAAGGTACATTATACCTACATACAAATCAATTCTAACAAATATTTGCAAAAAAAAAAACAATAATTACTCTTCGGCACAGACAGAGTTAGAGTTAGACATGCTTTATGTCATTTTAAAATGTATAGCACCCTGAAGCACTTTGCAGCACCTGGTACCGCGTTTTGTAATGCACAATAATAATAAAAAAAAAAAACAATGAAAATGATGCCCAGAGGCTTTGGAATTCGAAATATCATGCCAGAGCCTCATATATCATATCAACACACTTTTAAGGGACAAACATTTGAACAATGAAGCAATCATTAGTAACATTCCTACTTACTTAATTTGCGCAATGAATAAAAATCGCTTTGAATATTTCCTCAACAAAAAAAAATGAATACATTTTAATAATAATTGTTAAGCAACGCAACGAACTGGCGACGAGTTGTAGGAAAAAATGGCAATAATTTTGATTGAAGCTTCGCACGCAACCTATTTTAGAACTGTTTCAAATTAAATGAGGTGAGATGTCTTCAGAACAGTTTGCATATTAAATAGGTAGACTAATAGGATAATGGCTCGTGTCAAAGCAAGTTTATTTTACAAAGTAACTTGGTCGTAATTCGCAAAATCCAGACCGTGTATTCTTGAACGATACAAACTCGTCACAAAAAAAAAAACACAGACAAAGTCGAGTATTTGAAAACGTTTACATTTTTTATTAAATCATATCAAATAAGTGACGCCCCTCATTGCCCATAAGCTAAGGTCAAGTTTTTCAGTGATAAATTAAAGTTAAACCGGAGTTAACTCATCAAATTTGGTGAGTTAACTCAAGATTAACTGAACTTATGATTTTCATGTTTTATCAACCGAGTTTTTTCAGTCGTTCCGCATGCATCCTTCACCGACTGCTTCTTCAATTAACTGCGGCTTAATTTACATCTAGATTAAGTTAACTCTGGTTTAACTCACCACTGAAAAACTGGGCGTAAATAAGCCGATTTCTGGCCTTTACCTTATTACCAGCATAGCAACAGGTGTGATGTTTATTGTATTGGAAATTTCTGTCCGGATGTTGGGCTTCAATTTTTTTAACAAGGACCAACAATCGCTCCTTGTCATACTCGGGGTTTATCTGAACGAAGTGACTAGTGTTCCCAGACTTTCAAAACTTTTTTTCCCTTTATTTATCCTAAAAAAAAATTTTTTTTCCCTCATTTTGCAAAAAAAAAACAACGTTTTTTCACTTAAAAGCAATATTCATAATAATTTTCCATACAGTAAACAAATTCAGCGGTTTTATTTTTTTTGAAAAGCGAATAGCCTGCTCAGCAAATTTTTACTCCTAAGCAGACAATTCACGATGAGACAGTCAAATAGACGGTTGCAATGTTTTTAGAGATTTTTCACGGATCTCCAGTTGCTCGAGGCCCATTCACGATATAACCTGACAAACTGAACCTAAAAATCTACAGATCCATAACAAAAGGACGAGACTAAAGAAATGACAGTTTATATCAGTTATAACAGTTTTTCGCCATCAAAAGTATACGCGTGACTTGAAAAATAAAAAATGATCTCCCTATTAGCATTAGGTAGGTAAACCGAGAGTGGATATATCCAACCAGAGATTTGAACTATTTATGGTCTTGAACTTCTCAATAGTATGTGTACGAACTTTTTATTCAAACGCTTACTTTATATTGATTTTAACATTTAAGATTTCTTTTCAAGCCTTTTCAAGTCTTTTCGTTTCAATTTTTTATTTTTATTATTTCTTTACAGAGCACCTATCTGAGTTCGACTGTAAACTAAAACAAAACTAATCGTCCATGCGTCAAGAGATGGAAAACCTGAACATTATGTTTCCGATTCGGATGAATATACTGGAACTGGAATGAGTTGTGTTGACAAATCAGGTGTTAGATTTATGTGTTATACCAACTGCGGAAAGTGAGGTAATAGGTGAGCGAGTGAGTGCGAGTTAGAGAGCTTCTGTCCACAAACTAGTTTCGAACACGCAACAATTCTAAGTACTAACGAGTGACCACACGCTGTCTTAACGGTTAATTTGTTATTATTTACACGTTAATTATAGTGAAAATGATAAATGTGTGAGATGATGGAATCACGTGCAGCTATCCCGTGAGACCCCATTAGCTGAGTGATACGTGCAAACATTTTGTCGGCCTATAGTCGGTGCATCAAATGGGAGGCTTTAGATTTATATGTACGAATACGAACGATATAAACAGATTTAATCTGATTGAATGGTGGAGGAATTAGTGCTGATTGTTGTTGCAACTGATTTAATCCGGCAAATTATCAAGTTGTGCAAAATACACGCGCTTTTAATCGAAATGCCATGTGGATAAACGCTATAGGCTATATTCACAGAGACTTAATGGCAATTGCCATCAGTGCACAGCACATACAATTCAAAGGGACTTAATTATAATTTATGTAGGTAAGCTACATAACATAGATTGACATGAGTTGTTTGTTGATGTTGCAATTCTGATTCTTCGTTGGCGTTATCGTCATGTCATGTCGTCCGATGGAATATTTTCATTCATTAAATTGAATCTTCATATTGAGGAACAAGCAAAATCTAATTGAATTGAATCATTTGATAATGCACATATGTATACAAGTGTACCTACATAATATGTATTGCCATACGAGAGCAATTGAATTTCATCTCACACAAAAAGACGACACTTCAATAAGTTTTTGTTAAAATGATGAGTTTTTCGAAATTAATTTGACATTGAATTTAAACCTTACTTAATTTTCTTGAAGCACATATGTATACAGTCTTTCACAATTAAAAAAAAAAAAACAACGAAGACTTACTTTTTTTAGACCGCGAACCAATGCAATGCAAGTAAGACTTGAGTATATACATATGTAGGTATAGAAACATAGTAAAAATGTTATGTTTGGTTTCACAAATATTTAACAGGCTTTTAAATTTTTAAATGACGTATTTTATTTGGAACAAACGTCATTTAAATATTTAAAAGCCTGTTAAACAGTTAAAAGGGCTTTATGAAATCGGCCATTAGTCTGCCAAAATTTAGTAATTACATATTATATTTTTTTAAGGCAGCCTGGTGCAATAAAGAGTGTTTTTTTTTTATTGAGAGGTAGGTATACAATTTTTAAATAAAATAAAACCCGTTAAAATAATGGTAATGAAATGAATGACCAAGATATTTTTTTTTGTTTGAATATAATTGTCTGTCATAACTCATAAGTGTTCACAAAGGATTCCGAACATATGGGCACCCTGGATTGCTCCAGCGTATAGCCGAATATGGAAGTCCAATTTCTGAACACTTTAATTCAGCAGCTGGGGCTTTATATTGGCAATATATGTAATAACAATGAGCGAGCCTTTCTCCCTGGTAAGACTATTCAAAGTGAAATAGAAAATATATTGATCATCAAACAGCTGGCAAAACTTCAAAAAGTGTTCCCAATTTAAAAACCAAACCTCTGATGTATACACAAAAAAACACAATTTTCATCAAAAACTCCAGTAAGTTACGTTTTTCAAGCTTCGTGTATGTATTGCACGTAATAAACACATGTAATAATATTAATTGCAAAATTATTGTACCTTAATTACACTATAAATTTAAAAGTAACGCGCATACTGCTTTAAAGGCTCTCCCAAACAGGCGCAAAAAACCCTTGAAACGAATATGCGACCGAATATTCAAAGGTAAGCATCGGGCCTGTACCAGTGTGGGTATACTGTGACTAATCAACCTGTTAATTAATTTAGACAGTCGAAAGTTTCGTTGGGAAAGCCTTTTATATAAGAAAAGCCTTTTATTTTCACTTTACAATTTTGCATTTGTCAGTTGACACAAAATGATAGTTATCACTTATGATGTTGATGGATTCGTAAACTTTCCTATTGAGAAATGTCAGGTTGACGTTTCAGCTGTTGATGCAAAATGTCAGATGAAAGAAAATGTTATGGCGTTTTCTATTGGTAAAATATTAAATCAATTTATTTTTATTAGTATCTATCTGTCAAAATGCCGATTTTGACCATTTTTGCGTTCCATTGGGCAAAATAAATTGATTTATTTTGGATTTTAAATCAATTTTCGATGTCTTAATTTTTCGGCAGATTTACCCTTCCCTCACAACAACATAGCTTACAGCTGCCAGCTTGCAAATGTGTTTTTTTTGTTATTTGTTTAACTTATTTCGCGTGTGAAAATTGTGTTCAAAGTTTGTAAGATGATCGCTTATAATAAATTGAAGGAGTATGAATCGGTAACTTTATCGCTGACTTTATCAAGCTCATATTTCTCTTTTAAAAGTGCATCAAATGTTGAAGATTTGTTTTTTTTTTCGATTGGAGTCAGACTGACAGTTCTTCTTCTGAAAAGAAGAGAAATTTGCTTCTGATTTCGTTTTCAGAATCGTTCCAGAAGGGTTCACACGTATCAAATCGTTCTCCCGGATTACCAATCGAAAAGTCCATAAGACTGACAAATTGACAGTATTCTGTCTTGTCAGTAAACTGTCATAAAACTGGAAAAAGAATTGAAAAGTTTATTCTTTTGGCAGTTTACTGACAAAAAACTGCCAATTTGACAGTCGTGTAAATCCAACTTAAGGTTAGCCCAGTCGGCTCGCGTTAATTGAGTTTTTGTATTAGTTTTGGCCGATGTGTTTGCAAGAACTATGTTTAAAGAGACGAATAACATCGGAACTATAGAAGCGCGTAAACGTAAAATTGAAGGCAGTTAAATACTGAATTAAAATTCTTTTTTCAAACTTGTGTCCCAAAAATTATTTCGTAGTAAAAAACTACAATAGTATAAAGGCTACCATGAAGCAAAGGTTCTTATATCATAACCAATCTAGTTCCTTTCTTTTCATTGTACGCACATAACACATAATGTATCAATTTTTTAAGGGTTCACGGACCATAAAAAAACAGCAATTATTATTAAATTTCCTTCTAGTTATAATTCGCCGTCTATCTCATAGTGACATTCATTTGAGGTTCGTTCAGTATAAAATTAAGACTGAACTTTTTGTAAGTTTTGCTCGATGGAAAGATGGAGTTTCATAAGGGTTGCAAGTTCGTTGACAGTTCTAACTGGATATTTCAATTCGGCCCCTGTCAGTCAAACCATTAAGTTCCTTTGGAATTTGGGTACGGTGTCATTTAATTGAAACCACGATTTTAGTGCTCTCCGCTGACAGTTGTTGTTTGTCGATGCTCAGAGAGTGATTACCATAAACAATAACCATGTGTAATGTGAAGTCATCTTAAAGTTGAGAGTGAACTACGAAGCAGGACCTTTCAGTACCGAACCTTCACCGTTCGTTGGACACTTCACCACCAGCCTTTTAGTGCTTGGAAATTTCGTTACAGCGGTTCCCCCACTGTGTATTTCGCTGCCGTTCTTTCAACACTAAGCTTTTTAAGCACTGCCTACAGATAGGTAATGTAGTGTTAATTATTCAATATGTTTCTTTTGATGACGTTCAGTAACAAAAATTAGGCACTTGGACAAACGTTGATGTTTACACATATTTAACCGTGAGTACCGGCACTCACATATTTTTTTTTTACCTCAAGCTGTTCTGTCCAAAAAATTATGTCCTAGTAAAAAACTACAATAGTATAAAGGCTACCATGAAGCAAAGGATCTTATATCATAACCAATCTAGTTCCTTTCTTTTCATTGTACGCACATAACACATAATGTATCAATTTTTAAGGGTTCACGGACCATAAAAAACAGCAATTATTATTAAATTTCCTTCTACATACAAAAATCTAGTCGAAGAGTTGTACATCGTATCTACATGTATGAAAAAAAGGTTACCAATTATGATAAGAACAAAGTATTCTATTTCTCTTCTTTGTTATATAGGCACATAGTTTTTTTTTTTATTTTTATTTTACGACTTTTTATCGAAAATAATTAGGCGTATTGAATTTCAAAAAAATCTAATTTCATCTAAATCATAGCAAAAACATCTAAATCCTTTTAAATTGTTTTCTTCTCGAAAAATAACAATAAAAAAAAGCTATAAAATGAGAAATCTAAACCAACATGGAAAGAGTTAAATTCGTTGCGATTAAATGTTTTTCACACAAAAAAAAAAATCAACAAGATTCGTCGAAGAACACCTCCCTTTTTCGTCCTTTTATTTTTAATCAGGAAATGCATTCCCTTTCGGCAAAAAAAAAAAAACCAGGACCGCAGCTGCCAAAGAATATTAATTCATTTTCTTTTTTTTGTCACATAAATTATGAGGATTAGTTAGGCCTATGCGAAATATTTATGACACCATTTATAATATTGGTCAAGTATGTAAGTACACTCTTACAAAATAAGAGATCATAATTATTGCAAAATTATAAAAAAAAAAGCATTTGCACTTGTGAATTATGTTCATGATTTCAATCCCATTAAGCGACGAGTATACCTACCGGACGAAGTGACTCCTAAATCACTCGGACCTGGGACACTCACACTGGGCTGAAATTATTCTGCAGTTACAATTTGCTATGCTTCTTCATTTTTGTACAGGACATAAAAAACAATCTCATAATTTATGTTCAGGTAAAGAAAGGTCCATAAAAAATCGACTCGATTATTTTCGGTTTTAAGTATGCAAATAAGGACTTTGTCCCTGTGTCAGAAATAAATAATTCATTGCAAACTTGGGTACGTATAGGGGTGGATCACAAAAACGGTGAAATTTGATTATGTTTGGCAATCTCGGGAAATTTATGTCCTTTTTGGAATCAAATGGAACATTTAGCAACAATCAACAAATGATATTAGCCGTGTTTTTTTTGTTGCAAGCCCGGAGGGATTTGGTTGAAAAAAACGACATCGGGGATTTGTGACACCATTACTGACACAAAATGAAGACTCTCAAAACAAAAAATAAATACCCGCACAATGTTTGGAAAGTAGCTCACGATTGTCAAGAAATATAAACCTTAACTGCATTGACAAGTGGTCTACAAAATTAACAAAGATGGACCGATGACAGCAACTGAAGTGTTCTCCTGGACCTCCTTCATATTTATGTCACGGTTCTTATATTTATCAATGATTCGCGTGGTTTGAACATTCGATGCAGCAGCTGAGATCACATTCTTTTTTTTTGCAAAAATTTACTTATACAGGGTGTTTTTTTTAGACGTGTAGTTTTCAATCTGGCAATACTTTTTTCGAAATTGGTCTTTTTGACAGCTGTCACTTGATTTATGCTCAGTTTGGTTTGTCATTTCATATTCATAATGAATAAACTTACTCCTGAACAACGTTTGCAAATCGTGCAAATTTATTACCAAAATAATGGTCGCATCGATTAAGCTCATTTTTGGTTGAATGGGTGCATGAATTAGCGAAATTGTCGTATTTAGAGTGATCATAATGGGTGGAGAGACTTGTTGAAGGAGGCCAGGACCGGACCCCGGTTGTCGAGCCGATGATGATGATAATCCACAAGCCATTGTTGAGACGCCGCCTGCCGCCGCCGCCGTTACATCCTCAAAAAGTCATTGTTTGGTGTGCTCTAAGGGCAGAGGGAATCATTGGTGCATATTTCTTCAAAAATGAAGCCGGCCATAATGTTACAGTCAATGGGGAACGCTATAGAGCCATGATTAATGACTTTTTCGTGCCTGAATTGGATAATGTTGATGTGGACGACCTTTGGTTCCAACAAGACGGCACGCGCTACATGCCATACAGCCAACGAAACAATCAATTTATTGAAGTAAACTTTTGGTGAGCGCATTATGTCGTGTCGTGGGCGTGTGGCGTGGCCTGCAATGTCGTGCGATTTAACACCGCTGGACTATTTTGTGGGGGGTTATGTGAAGTTGCTTGTGTATGCAGATAAGCCCGAGACTATTGATGCCTTGGAAGAGAATATTCGGCGCGTTATTGCTGATATACGGCGCAAATTTCTGCAAAAAGTTGTCGAAAATTGGGCCTCTCGGCTGGAATTTATTCGAGCCAGTCGCGGCCGCCACTTGCCCGAAGTCATTTTTTAAACACAATGGCAAACCCTTATCTTTATAATAAAGCTAAATTCTTGGACATAACATTAAATAATATGTGTTTTATTTATTCTTGAAAACCACACATCTAAAAAAAAACACCCTTCAGATTTTTCATTTAGCTGAAGATCGGCTTAACTGTTGTTAAAGATTCTGGGTTTTGTAAGTGAAGAATTAAATTTTCGATCGCCAAACACATGACCGAAATCTATTAAAGAGAAAGCTGCCTTTTACTCCATTGCAGTCGTTATCAAGCTGCGATCAATTTTTTTTAAGTTTCTGACGAGGTGGGTACAAACGGCAGCCACGAGAAACCTAGCTCACAGAGGTGTTAAAAAATGCATCATTTTAGAACTGCAGGTTATTAAATAATAACAATCAGTACTTCAACTTCAAAACGTAATTTCCATTCAATTTTAAAGTTTTTAATAATTACAATAATTTTACGCAGTTTAAGAAAAAGTTTGAACAAAAATCAATATCAGAGACTGCTTGAATTCTTTGAAGTCTTTCAAATATCTTTTACCTTTTTTGAATTCTTGGAGTCTTTTGAATGCAGATAAAAGATTGCTTGAAGTATAAAAGAGCCATCAGTCAAAAGACTCTTCCATTGGTTACAGTTGCATTTCAAATGAATTTATTTGCTATACATATTCAAGTCAATCAACCCTCGGAAGTTTTAAGACGAATCTATTTAAGAATTCATAATAAACTCATTATTAGTGCAAAATTAGAATATCAACTTGGATTTTTAGCAAAGATAATTGCAATGCGGACGAAGTTTCCTAAGCCCTTTCTCCGGTCAAGGTTAAAAAAAAAAATAAATTGTAAAGCAAGACACTACATATACCTACTAAAAGGAAAAGGACATGCTATGACTTACTTTTCAATGAGTGCAAAATAAAAAAAAAAAAACTGTATTCAACACAAGAAGTGCACCTATACCTACTAAGAGACATCCAAACAGGTATGCCTCCTGTACTATGAAAGTAGAAGGTCCAACGACCAGTGCTACTTTTAGCTCTTTAAAATTATGTACAAAAGATAAAAATTCTAGAAAAAGTGCAGTAAGTTTAAGACTTTGCACTTTAGAATCACAAACAAATTTAAAGTGGCTTGGATCTGCCTGTAATGGAGGAAGGTGCAATTTAAATGAGAGCTTATAAAAAATTTGTCACTTTCAACGTGGTCCTTGGTGCAGAATTTTTAATTGCTTTCTTCATTGCCACTTCAAAGGAAATATTCTATGATTTTCTTTAAGTTGATAGAAACAGGCAAGAAAAGAAATGTTGTTTATGGTTAATTTTTTTTTTGTTTATGGAGAAATTAAAGTTTTCAAAGGCCTTATGCAACCAATTGAATCGGAGGCGGCAAAAATGGGTTTGGCTGTTAAAGAGGACAAGACGAAGTATACGCAATCATCGATAAAGGAATCTCAACATCGTCGACTCGGGCAAAACGTCACGACGGATAGGTACAACTTTGAAGTCATCAAGGACTTTGTCTACCTTGGCTCCACTATTTCATCGCAAAATGTCTTCAGTGCAGAGATCAAACGAAGAATTACTCTTGCCAATCACTAGGCTAAGAAGGAGACCTTATATAAGACCCTATAATCATCCCGGTCCTGCATGGACCTTGTCAAGAAAGGATGAGAACCTGCTTGGGTGCTTTGAAGAAAGATTCCTCGGGTGATTTTTGGTCCAGTCTGTATCGATGGAGTATGGAGTAGAAGATTCAACAACGAGCTTTATGGGTTTTACAGCGATGTCGATCTGGTCAAAAAGCTGAAAATACAGCGGCTGAGATGGCTGGGACACGTGGAGCGTATGGACACCAACGCACCAGCCCGACGAGTCTTCGAATCTATCCCTGACGGTCTGCGCAGCAGAGGAAGACCCCACCTTAGGTGGTGCACACAAGTAGAGAACGACCTCAGCCAACTTGGAGTGCGTAACTGGAGGCAGCTAGCTTCGTTCTTATAAACTTTTTTCAACTGAGCTAAGGTGTGTTTAAAAGCATTAACCATTAGTCCATATGCTTTCCATATTTCAAAAAGAAAAAAACTTTAAAAATGTTTGCGAAATTCTCAGACTGTAATTGCTCACTTGTTAAAACATAATTTAAATTACCTTACCAGCATATATCATTCTAGATATTATTCACAATCATAAAAACACAATAAAATTGTTTACTCATCTGATACCTACCATATGTGGGCTTGCAATTTATATTTTTGTATTTTTTATTCTTTTCACGAATGTAGAAACAAAAAAAGAAATAGGGTTGAATTTTGAATGCAAAAGATACTTTGTGACATGTGCCTGTGTAACTTGACATGACACCAACTGAAAATAGTTCGAACCAACAACCACCCAAAAATCTCTGAGTGGCATGCAACATGCGGCTTGTTTATGGCACAAGTATATAGGTATATATAGGAACGCAGCAAATGCTGTGCTGGAAAATTTTCAATTTGATGGATTGTTGCATTTTCATTTTTTTGACATATTATTAGTGACGGATGAGTTTTTTTTTTTCAGCAACCCTTATACCTACTCGTATATATGCGCTAGATGAGATGACATGCATTTGCTCTCGAAAAGATTGTACAATTCGTCACGTTTAAAGTTGGATAATTTTTCGAATCTGTTTTTTTTTTTAATCAATTAATTGTCTGATGTGTTCAACAACGGCTTTTTAGAAAAATAATGCAAATTTTCACGGCCTGTACATATGTATTTTTGTTTGTGCTTGCGAAAAGACTCGTTGCTGGCATGGGGTCTTGCTTTCAAAATGTAACTCAATAAGTTATCGTAGGGTTAATTTTAACATCCGATATTCCATTGTATACTATACTCAATATCTAGGTTTATGGAAATAACGTAAGTATCTATCTGAAGCTGAAACAATTTGAATGGAATATTTGTGTTAGATGCGATGTTAGTGCACTTTTATATATTATGTGATTTTGATTGATTTGCATTGAATTAAATTAATTTAATTTCTATCTTACCTACCGATTATTGTATTCAATTCCTCTGTTCAGAGTTTAGTGCTTATTTAAATATGTAATGAATTTTGATTTATGAACTTATGTTTATTTGAGTGATACCTACGTGTGGAGCATTCATTCAATATATGTGTATGTAAGGAAAAAGAAAATAGGGATGATTTATGGAAACTTATTACCTATGAAGAAATCCCTTTGGTATATGCTGCTTTATATTTATTAGTAAATAACTATCTCCACACGTGTATATGGGACTTTAGAAAAGCCATCAAATATAAGCACCTTCTACATTTAATAACACACCCTACACGTTCCTGTTTTAAGCATAGAAGACATGACTGGTGAAGTGCACACGGGAACATTAGATAAAACTAGATTTCTGTGACATTAGGCGTGTTTTTTTGCAAGCCCCGAGGAACTTGTTCGAAAAAAAACGACGTCCTGTCCTGCAATTCACATGTTAAATGCAACAACAAGTACTTATCTCCTTCGGGCTAAGATAGGAGCGGAGAATTCTCTGGCTTAACTTAAGCACGGAGAAAAACTGTGTTACCGGCGGGAATTACATACTTGTAATAGATAGTTTGTATGGAAACTCCATTTTGTTTCTGTAATGGCGTCGCTAATCCCCGATGTTGTTTTTTTTTTCAAACCAAATCTCTCCGGGCTTACAAAAACACATGGCTATTGTAACTCAAAACCAGTTTATACAAACATAAGCATAAAAGAGCACATAATATAAACACCAGAAAATCAGTGAGAAATTTCAGAAGAAATGTCAAATAAACCAAGCCACGACTTATTTCAATCACCGACGAAGAGGCAATCTTATTCTACAAGAACACACCTTAACAAAACATTGCATCATAAATGGAAGCGGATTTGATCTACACGACATTGTTGCTCTAAAATACTTGTTTCAAATCGGGAGGTTACCACATCAGAATTCGGCTTAATCGGAGATCAGTTGAAATATTTGCTGTTCTTTAAACAAAACAAATACTAGATTTTATATTCTATTTGGTTTGTTTTCATCAATTATCGTTTTAAAAATATCTGTCTACATTTCATTATAAATACTTGGAAATTGTTTATTAATCTAAACAGGTACTTTCCTTATGCAAAGATTGCACAGAAAACCAAAAAGTATTACATTATCATTTAAGTTGAACTTAATTACTTAGGTTTCGTATAAGCAATTAATCTTTAATTAAATTAAATGTACATGCAGTATTATTATTTTTAACAATTCATCAGTAACTTTTTAGTTACAGCAATTACATTTTAGGGCCAGTTGTACAAACATGGTTCATCCTCGGATCCAAATCTGAACTCGATTTAGTAAGTATAGATACTTGTATACCCTGGTTGAATTGTAATTAGTTAGTGAGACATTATGTCAAATATAAGGACGTTGCAGCATAATATCTAAACGCGAAGTTTGCCTGATCCTCAAGAAAAGAGACTATCTGAACTGTGCCGAATACAGACCTCATATTATCATATTGGTCAAGCGATCGGGAGCACTATCCATTGATGCTGATGGGAATAACATCGTCGTTTTCAAAGAACTACGGACTCTTAAAAACAGCGACGATGTTTTCTGTTTTGATCTTGCGTTTCGTTGACGCAAGAGTATTCCCTGATTTTTCACTGAATCGGTGGATTCAAATTTGGCCACCAAACTTTGGATAATCGACTTGGAAGGAGAACCATGTACAACGTAAAATGGGCGCAACGCATCACATATCGTTGCCCCAATAGATTTTAATACTAAAGTTTTATTATTCGTGCGCTGTTCAATCGTGTAACTTTCCATGATGATTTGCATCGGTAACAGATTTGATAAATGTCACTAAAACGACATGGCCTCCGCACCCTGCCAAAATCTACCCACGTCAATTGCAAAACCCAATATATGGAGTTTTCTTATATCCGTGAATTACAGCTTCTCAGATAGCTGTGCCATACAATTTTATGTGCAATTATGTCAGAAAATAAGCAAGTACTGAAAAATATTTGCAAATTTTCTGACAATTGCGCACAATACTTCTGACAAAATTTAAACAAATATCTAAAAAAGGAAGCTTTTCCTGAAAAAACAAATCGAGCATACAAATGGTTGTTGCAATATTGTTTCGCGAATTTGAAAGAAGATTATGATGACGGAAAAACTATAAGACCGCGACTCAGGATAATACGAATCCAATTAATATTTAGTAAACACAAACGAATTTATTTAATTATTAAAATTGTGCAACCGGCACACGCGAAGGTAAAGATCGAATTGACGAACAGTCAAACGATCAACCAAAGACAAGAGATAAGAGAGAAGACACGAATATTGCAACAACACTGCAACAACGATGCAGCCAACCGGCTAGTCAGCTGGGGGTGGGTTTGTCGAATTAAAGAATATTATGTTTACAGGAAGGGCGAGCAATCCAAATCGTATTATCTTGCTAATAACTGTTAATGATAAAAAAAGGAATAGAATTAAATATAAGTAGGTAAATACAGGGGCGTACTTACGCTACAGGGTGGGCGCCAGGAAACTATTGAGGGTCGTTTGCCTTAACCGGGAAGCTGAAATTCGTCTTCAACTATTTGAAGGAAACGAAAATGTTTTTATTCCCAATGGGAAGTTAATAAAATTTATTTGAAATGTATCTGGGAAACCTTTATAAATATAGGTAGAAAACCCAGAATTTTTTCTATAACAAGAAAAGTTAACAATTGTTTTGGAAATTGGCAGAGGGCCAATTTTCCAAATAAAAGAAAGAAGAAAAGTTCAAATTAAAATAAAATGAAATAAAAATATAACAATTGAGTGTCACAAAGTGCACAAAGAAAAATCACTGTGGGAAAGTTCCCGAACGAACAACAGTATGGGAAACGGTCGCGAGTTCCGCAATTTCGGGAGAATATAAGAAACGAAACGAAGGCCTAACCGAGGTAAAATTTTGCCACTTTTCTGGCCACAAAACCAAACGAATAAAACTCACTATTTAAACACTAAGTTCTGGACAAAGCCAACAACCAAATACTTAGCTTTTCCTCACGATCCTCACTCCTCTTTCTTGTATGCCCCACTGGCTATACCTCCTCGCCTATTGATCGCCTCTGACCAAGACTTTTCCTCCTGCACAAAACCAGAAAATAGCTCCACTATTTTCTTCAATAATCCCCCGAACTGGGAATTTTTCACACTCTACTCTGAACCTAAGAAAACTCGATTTCGAATCCAAAATAATTTTTCGTTGTAAAGCTTTTAACACCACCAATTCTCTCGAACCAAAATCCAAAAGTGATTTTTCATCGTGGCGGACTTTACTCGTACATGCCGTCAATTCCATAAATATAATTATCTCTTTCAGACCGCTTGTCCGTGTGTTATTCGGTCACGGTCTAACTGCAACACCCCGCCAATTTGCTAGGGTGTTTGCCGTAGTCGAATCGAGCGACGCATGCGGTCTCTTTCCAAAAGTGGCTCAATGGACAAGTTCAGTCCCCACCCGTCAATTACCATAGATAAAAGATAAACGAAAAATTATTTAATATCGCGAACAATGCTCCCAACCCAAACCGGCCCAGACTACGAATTAGGAGGAAAGCTCTTTGTCAGATGGGATCTCTGCCATTTTTCGAATCATATGAGAAGCCAGGATTCCCTGATTCACGCCAAAGTTTAAATTACTAAAACCCGTAGACCTTCGCGCAGAATTTAAGGAGATAGGGAAATACATCGCAAAGTGATTTTACTTTTGTGTTCAAGACACTTTAGGGTGGGCATTAAGCCATACTAAATTTAGGTTGGTGTGGGCAAGGTGTCACACATGTCGTTGAACATGGGTCGGGTTCATAATGTTTTCTCCGCTTGTGGACCATCTGTCGCACACTCGATGATTTCGTGAACCGTCTGTCACACGATTAAATTTGTATCTGACAATCTGTCGCCCACCAAATTATTTTGTGGACCGCCCGTCACACAATACATAATTGGTAGCAAGTGTGGACTGCCCGTCACACAACTTAAACTACGAAGACCTATTTGTGTTGCTTTTCCAAGATACCTTAAGAGCAGGACTCTGGCTGATGGAAACCAAGTTTCAACTGTACTCTTTACCGGCATTTTGGAACCGCAACGAAAAAGGCAGACTAAAAATGGATTAAGGAAAAGACTAGGCTGCTGAAACTGGTTGTGGTAAATTTTACCGCAACATGGTATCTACTGACAAAAATGTATCACCAAAATATTTCCGTTAACTAAGTTATCAAAAGTCGATTTAAACACATTCGAAAACAAACCTCCATTTCGTGAATTCAAACTTGATAACAACCAATATAAAATTAAATCGCCATTAGTATGATAGATGACTCTTTCCTTAAACCTTAACTTAGCCTTTTCAAAGGCATTTCCGCCAAGAAAATACTTTCTTCAGTCCGCTTAAACCGCATTTAATTATAATATCAGTCGAATACAAGATTTCATTTTATTTCTTCTGCAAATTGAAGTTAATGTATAAAGCATTTTTCCCAAATCTATATATATACAAACACCAACACAAAAGACAGAATAATTTTGTTTTTAAAAAGTTTCTTTTAAAATTAAAAATATAAAACAAAAATTCTCCACAACCTACATAGATTTCAATAAGACATGCCAATATTGTTTCACCAAAGACATTGGGTTCTTTTATTTTTTGCTTTACTTCTGCAATCAAAAGTTCAAATCAATAAAAATTTCTTCATATCCTCATCCACGTCTGACAATAATTCGAAATAAAAACAAAGTATAAGTATACGATTCCAATAAAACTTTATTTCAAGAACAAATTCTATTTCCCAGCAAAAAGTTTGTCTATCATATCTTTGGTATCTTCGGTCCAAATATAGATAATGAAAGCCGAAATATATATAAAACTTTTTGCAAATTTTCTTGACCAAAATAAAGAAAAAAATAAGAGAAAAGAACTTTAAATGAAAATAAACTTTGGTCTTTGCTGCCAAGGGCCAGTTGTGCTGAATTAAGTTTTAATTAGTCAGGAGATTGAAAAAATGTATACCCTATACCCAAACCTATAGGTACCCGCAGTCCGCAGATTAGGTATGAGGAAGCTCTTGTCCCATAGAACCCTACGTCAAGGGATATATTTATCTAGAATGTGGAAGGCAGTTTATTTTTTTGTTAAATTAGTTTTCTCTAAGTTTTTTGAGACATTTTTAATTGAAAATAGCTTAATTTGAGCTTAGCCTAAGCCAGTGGACGTGGAGTGTGGATTGCTATAACGACTTCATTTAAAAAAACACCTGTTACTTTAATTATAATTTTACTGTAGACTAACAAGAACAACTGGCCATTTTGTCGTTGATTAAAGTAAATATTTGGATTAAATTTACTCATAAAAGATTGAATTGATAAAATATAATGTATCGAATAGAGTTTATGGTTCAATGGGTCGAACCATGGGAAATAAATCACTATTCAACATAAGGCACTCACGTGTGTTAACGTTTTATGCCATCGCATCGGTCCAAAGGCATTCGTGGGCGGAACACACTCAGCCTGCTGTAATATATTTCAAACTATGCTAAGGCTATATATCCCGTTCATATATCTAACCTATAGGTAAGAGCATATAGGCTTCAACCAAATGTATCTATATATGAATATGTAGGCACATTAAATGGGTTAACGCCTCCCTAAGGTCAACAATTCCAAAGTTAATGAATTCAGTTTGACTGTTAGTTGTTGATAGTAAAACCGAATGTATGTGTGTGTATTTGTAGGTATATATCTATATATCCTTGGATGGACTACATGTGAACTATTGGCATTTGCCTCCATCTCCTGGGCCTTATAGAATGTGTTTGAGTTAGAATAAAATTCGAGAGGCGAAATGAAGAACTATAAATTTATTTCAAGCGATCCTGCTTCTATGCCCTCGTCCAAGATAAATCCCAATTCTCATTTTTCGTCGATGCGGTATAGAAACTCGTAAAGCGAAATAAATTCCCAACCGACAAAAAAAAACGAACTCTGCCTATGCTATGCATCAGGTATTAAGACTATGGCACATTTAGGAAATGGTTTATTTCGTGTCCGAATTCATGATGGTGTATTTATGGCGCCTCGTCCTCATTCAGAGTTATCTTAGGAGTGCCATACATTTTGCATTTTATCTCGGAATTTGCATACCTACTCACAGCTGGCGCGGCGCGGCGTCAGAGGATGAATATCTATTCCAGCAGCAGACTAAAATAAACAATCCGCAGGCGGCAAGGCCTGATATGCGTTCACTGGTATGATATGTAGGTATAATAAAAGAAGTTTCGAACGCAAAGTAAATAAACAGAAAATTGCATCTGACACGGATTAAGAACGTTCAACGTTCAAAATCCGTGCGATACCCACAATCCACATACTTCAAGTCACTTCGTTAATGCGGTATCAAAATAGCGAGGGTGTGTTTGTGCTGCTTCTATAGTAAGCGTCCTGATTATGTCGGTCGGTAGCCCGTGTGAATTTGTTGTTTTAACGAATTTCAATTGCAATTTGCATCTCATTCCAGTTTTTTGAGTCAACACTTTTATTCGGTTTGAGGATTGGATCCAAATGTTCGTTTGTGGTTCGCACTTTTGTTTGTTATTTTCTTTTTTTTTGTATATTGAACAAACCTAAGTGATGATTGAATTGTTGTGTAAATGAGGCTGCCTGTATGTTGATAAACTAATTTTTTTTTTTTTTTTTTTAATTTGCACGCCATGATGGAAACGAAGATTTTATTATGTTTTGGTGGATTCATAAATTTGAATTCTCGTAATCATAATCAAATAAAATTCCTTTTTCCATAACGAAACCTATATGATAAAGAGGTTTTATTTGCACTGAGCATGAATACACAAAAAAAAAGTCTGAAAATAGATTTTTATTCAGTTACACATTTTTCACATAAAAATATTTGTTTATATTTTGTTTAATTTCTTGGCATCATGTCCATAATATGTTAATTGTTTTCTCCTATTTAAGATGTAAAAGTGTATTTAAAAATGAGACCTAAGTAAATCGTGATTCATTCAGAGTTGCCTACTATTTTTAAGTAGGTATAACTGACGGATAACGTGAAAATCGTAACAAACTGTGAGGTATTTTTGTTCAGTATTGTTTGACATTTCATCATGGAGAGAGTGCTTAGCTCTGCACCATTTCAGTATTTGGGCTCTTGGAAAGCTTTAAGGTGATCCACTGTTTACGACTTAAATATTGTTCAGTACAAAATTGATGTATTTTTCCTGAATAGCAACCCGAATAGGTTCAAGAGCTGCCATTATACTACGTTTTCGCCAAGAGGTAATCCGGGATTTACGGTAAGAGATTTAAAATTAATCTTGAAGTGTTTTCACCACAAAAAAGGAGATTAATTTGACGTTTTCAGTCTGAATTGCCATTCAATTGTCAACTCAATTTGACAAGAGTAAAACAAATATACCTAATCGGCAAACGTATAGCAAACGGAAAAAACAACTTTTGAGCAATAAAACAATTAATTTTGAATAAACTTTTTATTAAAAATGAGTCTAGTAACCTAAATCTATTGTTATCACACCATTTTATTCTTCAAAATAACATAAGAGTAGGTAAATTTAATAGGAATCCATAAATACAGAAAAAAAACACAATTTTTCGACCCACTCTTCAATGAAAAGCTCCCCATCCTCCAGTGTCTAGGTTGTCCGTTGTTTTTTGTTTGTTTTGGTTGTTGCATTATCTGGAATTTGTATTGTTTACCAAAATATTATTATAAATATATGAAATACATTGTAAATACTTGCATTTTTATTCCTACAGCCAACGGGCAAAAATATTTTATAATTTTTTTTGATTTCAATGGAAAAACTGACGTTTAAAAGGGTGCGTTCTACAAAATTAGGATTGTTTGATTTGACAATCTCCTTCTTGCAAGAAGATTTCAATGAGATTTATTTTAAATCTTCATTTGAGGAGATTTAAATTTGTATGGTAAATCTTCGAGATTTGAAGAGGATTTATGCTAAATCCTCTTAAATCGCGATTTAGTGCTCAGTGAAAACGTAGTATTACATCCAAACAGAAGAATGGTTTGGTTCATGGTGGGAATCATTCATCCAAATTTTTTTCAAAATGGGGCCTTCCTGAGCGTAAGTGACAATTGTAAACCAAAACTGATGGCGGTGCAAGGGCAAGCAGGTCCCTGAATACGGAGGAGTCAATACGTAAAGCCATAAGGGCAATTAAAAATAATTTAAATAACTTTTTCACTAAATATTCCTATTAATATATTTGTTCTTGCTCTACAGGGCTCCGTCGGTATGTGTGTCTGTGCGTCCACTTAAATTTGAGCAACAATAGTTTTAGTTTTTTTTTTCCAAATTTTCTTGAAAACGGCTCTAACGATTTTGATTAAACTTCATCCTTGTAATGACTAATGTGAATGAAAGAACACTGAAAAACAGAAATAGGGATTCCAGGTTTTTTGAGAAAATGGTTATATTTTTCGACTTAAAATGAACGTTCGACTATGCTGTGTAAAAAAATGGTATAATTAGTTTTAGTGTTTGTGAATGGACACCTTTTGTGGATGATGCTATGGAGTCCAAAAACGAGCTTGAACATTAGGTAATCATCCAGGTTCATTCCATAGAGAATGTGTCTTAAATGTGACATACTGGTATATCTCGGGACACAATGAATATAGCGAATACAATCATTAAGAGCAATATTTAGTTTGTGCTTAGATTCAAATAGTTAAATGTATAAAGTAAGGCATAATTGCATAATCAGCCTTATTGTGAGTTTCACTCGAAATTTCATGACCGAAAAATTCCCATTATTATCGGCCGGAATGTAATGTCATTTTTATTTTTTTTTTGTAAGCGAACGAAATTACGTTCGGGCGAAATTCACAATAGCTTTAAAAATTCCAGGCGAGCAAAAAATTTGTAGGTGAAATATTTTTCGGGTGAAACTCGCAATAAGGCTGAGTGACTTTATGAGGTGTTTCTTATATTGGGCAGCAATAAGTCTGAGGAAGATCTCAGAGTTCGCAATCCAGAGTAAATATTTCGAATGGTGTCTGAAATTGCTTTACAGCAATTAAGATTGCTATTCATTCTATAATCCAAGTATACTTAACACCCTTCACATAAATAATTACTTCATTATGAAGAACAAACGCAGATAAATCTAAAGGGTTGGGTTGATCTCTAGAGTATAACATAGCAACAGACTTTGCAGGACTATGTTTCATATAGTTTTTAATAGACCAAGTAAGGATATGGCTTAAATCGTCATTTAACCTAACTATATGCAGTCCTTCATCAAACCAATTCTACGAAAAATGTATAATATTTCATCATCATTCAGCACACAGATGAATTCGGCAATTGGAAATGACATTTGGAAAGTCATTTATAAATAACGAAAATAACAGAAGTCCCAAGACCGAGCCCTGAGGTATTCCGATATTGGAAATAAGAGAATTAGAAATACCTTAATTCTAACAGTTTTTAAATTTTTCCGTGAGTCTGTCATTTTACCTTGGTGTACCAATACAGGCCAGGTTCATCATCATCGTCGGCTTGACAACCGGGGTCCGGTCCTGGTCTCCTTCAACAAGTCTCTCCACCCATCCCGGTCTCGAGCCGCCGCCATCCAGTTGCGCACCCCAAGGCTCCGGGCGTCCTGGTCTGCGCCATCTCTCCAGCGCAAGCATGGTCTACCACGCTCTCGTCTACCATAGAAGGTACCACAAAGAACTTTCCGAGCAGGTTCCTCTTCGCTAATGCGAGCTAGGTGCCCTGCCCACGGCGTCTACCGAGCTTAATATTTGTCACGATATCTGCTTCAAGGTAGATTGCGTACAATTCATGATTGTACCGTCTCCGGAATCGTCCTTCCTCACATATGGGGCCAAAAATTCTCCTTAAGACTTTTCTCTCGAACGCGGCTAAGAGGTCGGAGTGACTTTTGCTAAGCACCCAAGTCTCGGATCCATATGTGAGTACTGGCAGGACCATGGTCCTGTACAGCAGCAGTTTTGAAGTTATGGTGAGTTTTCTGGATTTGAAGAGCTTTGACAGACTATAGTAGGCTCTGTTGGATTTGAGAAGCCGCCCGCGTATTTCTTATTCCATATTGTTATCGGCTGCTAATATTGACCCAAGGTATTTAAAGGATTGCACCACTTCAAATTCGTGCTCCGCTACCTTGATTGTTTGACCAACTGTTCCTCTCGCATTCGACGCCACCATGTACTCTGTACAGGACAGGTTCCCCTACCTACTAATTGGAGTTTTTTTTCTAACAAAGAGTTTCCATTTTATTTAATTTTATTTTTTGAAACTACGAGCAGGTAGTATGAAAAATAGTTTGTAATTATTGCGAAATAACACAAACTGCTTATTTCTAACAATAATTCTCTTGCAGTTATGTACGTTGCCTGTACTTACAATTTTATCAGTTCTAAAGTTCCATAATCTAAGGAATACAAAAATGTCTACATTAACATCTTGCCCACAGGAAACACTTTTAAAATAAATAGTTTAAAAAAAACCAAGATCTTTCGCGCTAATGAATTACATAGTTTTAATCAAAGATTGACATCATTCCTAAGCAAAGTTGTAAATAATTCCTTGAAAACTTGTATTTAAAGTTATGTCTTCAACATACAGAAATTCATTGCTTGAGTAAAACATTTTAAACGATAAACTTTTTCCTCACCTTTGTAATGATGGTGAAAGATTGCTGCACCAGACTAAAATATACCTATCTCATAAAAGTTTGCTAAATACGTCTATTCCAATACCAAACTAATGCACATGAAACTAATTAAAACTTATGCAAACAGGGCGTAGTTCATAGCAAAGAGTTTGTTGTGAACAAGGTTTAAGTACGTCTTTTAGAGATGAACTTCTTCTATAGTTGTTTGTTAGTTGATGGAAGTTTTCATAGCGCTATGGAAGTTTGCATAGAAATAGATCTGTTATCATCTTTCTCAGTTCACACATCACAGACTCAAACCACAAATTGTTAGTTCTTCAAACAGCTCTTAATTCAGAAATTCTCTCAAAGGATATGAAAACACATATATGTACCTATGCATACACGTAACATCCGCTTTCGAACATACATACATATGTATGTACCTAAGTAGGAACACATAAATAAAGCCTGTCATTCCCAGCAGACTATCAACTTTTCTTATGTCAATCGATCTATTGCCTCTTAGCGTTTTGTTAAATGGATTTTCTATTTAGGTATCCTTCTGAATCCACCACTCACAGGACTTCAAGTTGCTTAAGGATAGGTGTTTTAGTTTTTTTTTTTTTGTTTGTTCAACTCACGTAGGTACTGACGTTGAAATATATCGTATAGGTAACCTTGCCAAATTTTATCAACGGAGGTGAACTTCTTGCCCAGGCGATTGAATCTAATTACCCGCAACACTGGAAGTAATTTTAGAATGAGCTACATATTTATGAAAACCATTTTGTTGAGGAAAAGTATCTTTAAATTACTAAAATATGTAACAAAGACATGTGTGCAATGTCACTAAAGTTATATAGGTATATGTATTTGTAAAGATCTTTTGCAACATTTCTGCTACATCGACTTTTGACTAAGAACCTTACACTAGAGCTTTAGTCTTATTGTTATTTTCAAAAGACGACTCCTTTGTGAGAAAATATCACATTATTATGGAATGGAAACCTTTCATTTTTCAATTATTTTCATTTTCTTATTCACAATAAAGCATTATTTTCTTCATAGGTAACAGGAATATACTTATTTTAAAGTCCCAATCAAAGAAAATACTATACATAAACTTTTTCGTTGTAATTTAATTGTTTCCTTTCAATATAGCTTAGTGAAGGTACAGGAAAGTACATAACGTAGGAAGTGCCGGCTTACCTGTTCCTATTGTTGTCTTGTTATATGGAAACATAAAGAAGTAAACTATATAGGTACCATGCAATTTTCTTAGAGATTCTCAATTTTCATTGAGTTTAACTTAGGTAAGAGGAAATGCTTATATTTTCGGTATACCTAAATAGTTGCTGAAATTTTAAGGAATTTTCAACTTCCTCAAAAATAAGCTGAAGAAAACTATTTTTCCATCAAATTAAAAATTAATTTTGTTTCTTCAAGATAATAAAACATTTATACAGAAGAAGAGCTAAGGTTAGTAATTTTTTCAAAAATTTAATCAAGAAAAGTATACTTAATGCGTTGGTGAAATGCGCTCGCTCATGATTTAATTTCAGTTTAAATGCTTTTTCGATGTGTAAACATCTATGCTGGCCGGCGGGTGGTACAGTGAAATAAAAACGTGGACTTTCCTCTGTTTGATGCACGTTACGAGGTCACACTTAACGATGTATTTAGTACGTATCGTTACGAATATCTGCATAGTCGAATATTGGGTACGTTCAGTGACAAAAATCTGCGTAGACCCCCTTCAAGACCGATTTGGATCCGTGGCATGTAGTCAACAACGTACAGACGACTTCGCATACGGATCCAAATATGGATCCTCAAAAATGCCTTTGGACAAACTTTGATGTTTCCACATATTACCCGTGAGCCCCGTCACTCACACAATTGTTTTTAGTGTGTTAATAAATCTACAAATTAAGCATGAAGTGTTTTCATGGAAACATTTACAGCCCTATCAATACAAGCGAATTATATTTAAGTCATAGGTTAAGTGCAAAATCGCATTAATAAAATGTCAGCTAACGTACTGGCAGTTAGCAGTGGCTAATTCACTGACATAGGTGGTGTAGCGAAGGCAAATTTATTTTTTTCTGAAATTTTGAAGTTAACTCCTATTGTATGGTTTAGTAAATTCACAAAATAGAGGTTAAATAAGCATTTATTTATTGATTGGATTCAAAAATGAATGTTATTGGCGCGAAAGGCCTACATCGCATTGAAAAGGTCTTTGGTTCAGTTAAAGGCTGCTCGGACAGCTATGGACTCGAGTCGAGAACCCACAGTTGTTTTCAACGCGTGCGTGCGAAACACGTTGAATATTAATTTCATACTTTTAATTGCGAAAAACTGTTATATGAATGAGCATTTCTCTTTGATAAATCTCACGCATAGAAGTTAGAGAAGTTTTTAATTACCTAGTCGTATTTTTTTAAGAAAATGTTTAAAAAAAATGCCAATGTATATCAGTTTTAACCTTTTTTTTGTTGGGTGTGTATCAACACACTTCGCGCGACTTGAAAAGAAAACTCTAGGTGCCTGAAGTATCCCCACTGGCGCGGCGGAGGGCCTTGGGCCTGCGGGGCCTCATAAACAGTACTTTAAAAACCAAAACTATTATAATTGGCCATGTCTAGAGTCACTTCCATACATTTTTGGTGCAATTGTACAACAGACCCCAAAGTATACGGTATGACGAAACCCATTTTTTCGGACTTCTCGATCACTGTAGTGTTAGTTTTGATTACAACAAATACTGGCCCTATACCTAGAGCAAGTAAAAAGTATTACAATGATTACAACTATGTATTAAAAAATGTCAAAACTAACACTAACGACCATGGAATTTATGATGAAATGCCAAATCAAAATAACATTAAAGATAAAAACAACTGTCAAATCAGCTGTCACAGAAAACAGTATTGCCAGTTTAAAGTTATCCATACTTCTTGCGAAAAAAACACCATTTTTTTCATTAGTCTGTATAGATAAATAATAATAAACCATATACGATATTTTGAACCACATTCCATCAATTTGTTGATGAGAATTGTGTATATATCTACCTAGCGACGTACATATCTGTATCCATAGCCGCATCAAGCTTGTTGAAAACAAACCATGTTGCTTAATCTATTTTACAATAATTGCAATTAAAAAGTTCTATCGACATCCGAGGCTAATTTACCCATTGACATGTCATTTCAAAGCTCCTTCATCATAGTGGGTGGCAAACAGAAATCATTGAAAATCTCTAGAGCCGCACTCCGCACATCGAATGAAATTCAATTGCATTTTGAGCCATGTGTCACACATCAATTGAATCAATTACATTTGTAGAGATAAGTCCGCATATATTGGAAGGATGGAAGAGTGCGGGTGGAGAAAATGTGAGATGTGGATTTGGAGATGATAGATAAATCTCAAGTGGATTTATTTGAAATTTATTTAATGAATTTAGCATTGAATTGCCATACACACATAAAATCATATTGATTCGATGTCATTGAACCTTATATATTAGTTTAAGTGCGGATGTCGATGGGCCAGTGCAGTTCCAGTTTCGATTTGAATTGAAATTTATTTGCACTTTAGAATTTTATTAATAAGACGACCATTTGTGAAATTAATTGCAATCAAGTGGAGCAATTACAATTTTTATAGTAATGCATTCCGTGGTAATTAGACGAAGTGCTTAGAATTTTTTCAAACGGAGTGGTGCGGTTATTTTAGAAATTTTGTATTTGTCAATCAACATCTTACAGGAATTAAGCCTATAAAGCCATTCATCATCCTTAAGCAAACAAAAAAAAAAGATAATCTTTCTTTATAACCAAACGCATATTATATCACGATTCATCAATCAAATTTGTGTTCAATATAACAATAATAATTATATCCGTTGCCCAGGGGATGAATTAGTGAACAAAAATGAAACCCCCTAACACTTTATCCGTTGATTGAGATGTCTGATAGTAAGATCTCTGCATTTCATGAGTGAGATTTAATTACAGA
The DNA here is from genome assembly GCA_932273885.2 of Leucozona laternaria. Classification (NCBI taxonomy): domain Eukaryota; kingdom Metazoa; phylum Arthropoda; class Insecta; order Diptera; family Syrphidae; genus Leucozona; species Leucozona laternaria. Next base: position 111,942,030 of record OW026368.1, on the reverse strand, counting down.
TAACACGATAATTTTTTTTTGATGCAAACAACGAAGGGGAAATTAATGAAAAACTTATTTTACGCCGAACAAAGTTTTTAATTTTTCAACATTTATTAACGGGTCGGTTGAAATTCAAATAAACACGCTGCATAATTTCACACTTTCTATATCAAGTAATTCAATGTTTTTTTAGGGAAAGGCAAGGCTAAATAAATTAATTTTGTCAGGACATTCACCCAAAGTCTATTTACGAATAAATGTTTTTCGAGAGTTTTCGAATATTTAGTTTTTTTTTTTATTTTTGAAAAAGCCCAACAGTTAATTGTGTATTGACAAATTTCACAATACAGTTAAGGAAGTTAAACATTAATTGCCTCCCCACTCAATCGGGCCTCACAGCCAACGAATTTGATTAAGGGATAATTTATTTTCCTACATAAAGCCTTTGGCAAAACCACTGACGGATAAAATGGGAGACTTGTGGGAGTGTTTTCGCTGTGTGTGTTTGTTCGAGTGATCCTTTGGGGTGTTTTCTTCTGGTTTATTGATTTTAATCTAATTCACAACTTTAGATTAATTCACAAAATATATAGAATCGTGTTCCTTTATATAACCAGTTGCAAGGTCTTAAATATTTTTGTATTATCCCTTAAAAAATAAAACATTGAACATCCTTAAAAAATTCTCCTGATTTATTGAAAATTATTCTTTAAATGTCTACTTTCCCGATTTCAACTTTAAACTTTCGTATCGCGATTCCAAGATTTTTTCGAAATTTTTGTAATAAATGCGATTTTCTTATAGAAAGAAAGTCTAACGATTACTTAAAAAAAATGTTCACTACCTCCCCCCGTTTAGAAACCAGCGAAAAGCGATATGTCACTGACACTGTTTTGCGCGAGAAAAACACCGTGGTGAGTATATTTTTTTTTTTCAGGGTTAAGTTTACAGTTCGATAAAAATATTTTTCAGCAGAAATTTTTTTTTGCCAAAAATCACTACCATAAGAATTGCATATAGGTAGTTTTTTTTCGTTGAAGAACGGTATACTTAGCTTTAACCGATAAAAAAATTTCTGCAAAAGTTACTTTTCTTGGCTTTAAAAAAAAATCTAATTTTTCATTTTTAGGTATTTATTTAAAAACGCATTTTGTGCTATTTATTTGTCCATGTGATTTAACAGTTAACAGGCTGCGCAACTAGAACGGCGCCATATTGAATTGTGATAAAAAAGGGACGCGTTATGCGCTCAGGGATGTCACATTTGGGAGCGGATGAAAAAAAATTACATAACTTTCAATTTGGTGGAAATATGTCATGTGAGTTAATATGGAAGCATATAGATATATAAAGTGCTATTTAGTTTTCCGTCACTGATAAAAATATATTTTTTTTAAGAAAACAATTTTTGATTTTTTTTGTCAACAAATTATAATTAAAACATTCTTAGAAGTTGTTTCATTGTTGTAATTTAAAAAAGAAAATAAAAGAAGAGATTTCTGGCTTCACAAAAACGTAAAGCATAGCATTGTAAGTGTTTTTTTTAAAATGTTTTTTATGTTTATTCCCCTCCCGGTTAAACGATTAAGAGGGGGAATAGACCCACATCCCATATGATTTTGTTCTTATCTCGACCCATCCTACACGCTCTGTATAGTAAGTATTTTTATTAATTACATAGTACACGATTAAATAACATGCAATAACTTTAAAAATGTGAATTTTCGAAAAAAGGGAAGCCAGTTGAAAATTAATTTGTTTTGGTTTGAAAAATCATTTTTTGATTATTGCGTTTTTCAAATCATAGATTGGAAAAAGCCTTGAGCTACTTTTAAAATTCAAATAAATGTGAAAACTTTAGACACAATATATATTTAATATATGTTAATAGGTACCTATCTATTCTCTATGAGAATTTTTTCAACATGAAAATTGAAAAAATCTCAATAACTGTACCTACTATAGTCAGTATTGTGATAAAAAAAATCCTTAAATCCCTCATGCTTAACAAAATGTAATTCTATCAAACAACCAGCATCTTTCAACGCACGATATGCTTTTCTCCCATTGGAAATTACATGCAATCTTTCCTCTATAAGTATATTGTAGATATGTTTGGCAAAGATGAATCTCTTTTCATCTGATGATGGAGCATGAGCTTATATACCAAGAACAATATGTATGTATATATGTATTGCATATGCAATATTTGATTTGGTTTTGATTGATTCGTTTATTAAATATCTTTTGAATGAATCCATCAACCTACTTACATACACATGTATATAGGCATAAGGCATAGATACACAATCTAAAAATGTATATAATTTTTCTCATTTTGGAAATTGATGTTTGAGCAAAGACTGTGAATGAAATTCAATAATAATTCAGTTGTCAAATAAATCAACGTGATATCTGAATATGATTAAGTTGGTGAAGGAGAATATTTTTGTAAAAAAAAAAAAAAAATACATAAATTAGCCAAAACTTTATTTAAACCTAATTTCAATACTAAAAATTGTTTAAGATGGCCTTAATACCTAATATGAATACTTTACTTCAAACTCATTTTTGGTTCGCCTACAACAGTCGTTCCTCTTTTGAGTTTAAGAGAGTAAGTTTGTTCCAGACCTTTTGACAAAAACTGCCAATTGTCACAATTTGGTGCCTATTTTTGCCAAATCCTGTTCCAAACTATACAAATTGGGTATAGTTTTGAGTTGTGTCAACTTTTAGAAATTAAATAAACTAAGTACACAGTTAATTCTAGCTATTTAGTAGTAAATTAGTTGTGGAAAAAAAAAATTGTAGCTCAATTTAAAAAAAAAAAAACATGGTATGTATATATACTTGATATCAAGTTAGCACTACACTTTGGGAAATTAAAAAACAAAGTACGCAATTAATTGTAGCTTTTTTGTTGTAAATTAGTTGTGGAGAGAAAAAAATAGTTGTTTTTAGATTTTTTTCTCTCCACACCTTATTTACAACAAAAAAGCTACAATTAATGCCGTTTTTACATTTTCTAATGCCTGGACTCAGAGTGTCAACTTAGCACTACATACCTAGTTTTTGTTTGAAAACTTTGTCAACAAAATTTTTAAAATTTTTTTCTCTCCACAAGTTATTTTAGACTAAAAAGCTACAATTAACTGTGTACTTATTTTATTTAATTTCTAAAAGTGTAGTGCTAACTTGATACACGTATAGTTTTGAGCATAAGAGAGTGCTCACGACTCTAGAGAGAAAAACGTTACCCCTTCCTGACAATTTCTGCCCAAGAAATTTATTTGAGCAGAAATCGGCAGGTTTGTGTTCTGTCAAAAAATGTCAGTTTAAGTTCAAATAACAAAAAAAAAAAGAAAATAAAGCTGTAAGCTGAGGGTTGCCCAAGTGTTACTTTATATATATTTTAGTTTTCCTAGTTGTGCTAGGTTGTATTATTTTTTTTCAATCTATTAGTAAATTAATTCATTTTGACAGCATTTATATCTTTCGTTTAGCAAACGTTTTTCTGAATGAAAAAACATATTGTAACTCATGAATTTCTTGTATAATTTTGTACTGTATAAATATAAATATAAATATAAAGGTGTTTTATAAATTGAATGGTAATTTAAAGAAAATTGTTTTTCTATTACCATAAAATGTATGTATACCTGAAAATCTGCCAACTTTATTTGCTTTGGTTATGATTTATTTAAAATTTAGATTGTCATTTATCATAGTTCCGTGGCATCTCTAGTCGATTCTTGTTTTGACGTTTAAAAAGGGCCAACAACTGTTGCATTCAAAACTTTTTTGGCAGTTTTATTCTCGCTCGCCCAAAAAAGTCTGGAAAAAACTTATGGCCTTTTCGATTGGTAATCCGGAAGTAACAATTTGATACGTATGAACGCTTCTGGAACGATTCTGAAAACAAACTATTTTCTTTTCAGAAGAAGAACTGTCATTCTGACAACAACCCTTTTGATTTTTGACAGGTCTCGGTATGGGATAACGAATCCTTTCTTGAAAAAGTTGACAAGCATATCCCATCATTTTAACCCAAGACCATACTTGAAGTTCTACTAAAAATATATTTTTGGCATGAAAGTCCTCCACAGTATGGTATAGTGATGTCACTTTAATTAAGGTTGCTACTCGTAGGCCTTAGATTCTAAATCAAAAGTGGAAAAATTTCCAAACCATCAGACGGTGAATTCTAAAATTTATTAAATACGTTTTTTCATTTGTTTTAAATTAAAAAAAAAAAAAAACAACTAGGTGAAAAGCTGAAACATGTCATATTATTGTTCTATTTTTAATTAAAATCCAACCGAAATAAAAAGTGTTTTAATATAAAACTCAGAAAAAGACTAAAGCATGCACTTCCTTTGCTGACGGTTGCCATTGCGGAATGTATCTGAAACACGAATAAAAACACTCTGCTAAAATAACGAAACTGCCATAGCTACATACTTTCTACTCTCTGTGTCTGATCCTGCCTAAAGGTTCACGTTTTCCTATATTAAACGTGCTATGAGGCAGATAGATGTATAGGTAGACGTGTTTTATGGAATCACCAACTTCCTACCACCAAAGAAGTAACTCAAACAATTTCTGCGCTGATATTATACGGCACAAACATGCCTCGTAACTATATAATGTTTCACACAGCCACCAACATATATATATATATTTTGTGCAGATCTATAGTGCTGTAGGTACTTATGAAGATAAATAAAATATTTTCAATTTATCTTTAATATTTTAATGAAGACATTTACAGTGCAGCGCAGCAGCGTATACAGTAGCCGTCTAGTCTCGCCGCAGCACCAATTAAATATCCCTGCCCTGTCCACGTCCGGGATATATTTTTTATTCTCTGCAAACTGACACGGACACTATTATATTCCGAGAAGAAGGTAGAAAACGAACCCGAAATCCCTTCGGAATAAGGCATATATACAAGGTTGATTTTCGAAGCCATTGTACGTAGTGACTCTCATTATCCATTGTTGAGTAAGGATTATTTTGCAGTAAATGCCTTCGTCCACAATTTTCTATATTTTTTTTTTTTCTTCTGTTTTTGTATTTTGAACACCTCTCTAAGGATTCTATTTTGGAATGCAGCCAATTTTTATTAATATAAGGGTGGGTTTGGTGTTTCTTAAAAAAGCAAATATGGAGTAACAAAAAAATAGAAAACAAATGTTTTAAAGAATGAGCGCAAGATGAACGAGTCTTAAATTTCGAGAATTAAATTTATGCAGAATATAAGATTTTAAAGAAAAATACGCAGAAACTTATACATTTTCACATAATTTAAGTTTCTTAGGTCGAGTTTTTCAGTGTGAGACTAAAGTTAAACCCAAGTTAACTCATCAAATTTGGTGAGTTAACTCAGGATTAACTGAACAGATATGCCTTTAGTGTTCTTTCCACCGAGCTTTTTAAGTCGTTGCGTATGCATTATCCACCAAAACACTGCTTCCTCTTTTCACTGTGATGGGTTGATTTAATTAGTTAGCTAAATCTGTTTTAACTCACCACTGAAAACCTGGGCCTTTAGCTTTTTGAGATTTCATATTTAGATACAAAAATAAGAGTCTGATTTCTTCAAGTCAGTAAATTAATATGTAGGGAAGTTTTTTAAAACGGGAAATAAGGCCCAAAATAAAGAGTAGACAAATTTGAAAGGGAAACAATGTCCAAAGTAGGATATATCACCCAAAACATTTAGATAGGTAAGGCAAAATGAAACAACGCTCATTGTTTTGAGTATTTTATTCGTTTTGAAGTGCTTCGGGAAATAACTCCCCAATGAAATAAATTTCAATAAAAAAAAATAAACCACAGATTAAAAATGAAAAAGTTTACCGCAGTGTGAAGCAGGCGTTTTGAACGATACCAAACAAATTTATTTAAAACAAGAATTAGCAAGAACGCCCAAATATGTGGAAATAACACCCAAAATTATGGAAATATCGCCCATAATTTAAAAAAAAAAAAATTCATTTAAATTTTGTGACGTTATTTTCCCTTTTTAATGTGGGTGATATGAGTTTCCATTTTGTTTTTTTACTTTTGGGCGTTATTTCCAAAAACGACTTAGGCTATATTTCCTTGGGCGTTATTGCCTTAAGTCATAAAAATGCAGAAGAAATGCAAATAAGATGAAGTAAATCCCATAATCAACGCAAGGGCGTACGCAAGATTTCAATTAAGTTGGGGGTAAACTCACTTTTTATTTAATTATTTCAAACATTATGTCTGTCGGTTCAAAAATCCTGGAAGTAGTCCAGATGAATGGGGCCTTTAAATATTCAAAAGGAACAACATGGCAGAATTCTATGTAATTCCGACAGTTAGGCAAACAGTAAATGTTGTATTAAATAAAAATAAAAGAAATCGAACTCGAACTCGGGTAATTCGTCCACTAAGTGTTTTCTATTCTCTACCAGTAAGAAAATACACTTTAACTGAAGTGAACTTTTCTTTTATGCGAGGTTTTGTAGGATTAGAAGCGCCCATACCTGCTCCCCTCCCCTTGCGTACGCTCTTGAATAAATATATTAAGACGATCATATATTCGCCGGATTCTTAGGTTGAGTTGGGTAATGGCAACACTGCAACTTCATTAGAAGTACCCTTGAAGCGATGCTGATAGTCCTTTTGCTGTCTTTTTGGTGATACTTCTTTTGGCCTGATTTTTGACTTTGTGTTTTGTTTGCAGCTACCATTGGATTTCGGCGACAACAATTCCACCAACTAATGATGCGTCCTCCGAAACTAGACATTCCATTCGTTTTCCAAACTCTTCCTTTCCTATTTTCCTACCCATTACTTTTCCCTGCCCTTCTTATTTGGCGACTCCTTCCTCGCATCCTCATGCTATGCAACAAATGGCCATTTACAAGACTGATTGCGTAATGAAATACAGGTATTAAAAATCCGCCAGGAGACTGACTTTCGATTTTTCTTTGTGTGACAATTTGTATTTACCAATTCTAAGTAAATCTAAACTCACCAACATTTGATAAATTAAATTAGTTTTATCATTAATCTATCACTGAAAAACTGGGTCTTAAAGCTCTGATAATTCCAAATTCAAAAGAGAACCGCGTTTTTAATCTTTGTAAAAATACTTTGTGTAACAAAATTATCTGTTGTAAGATTTCATCTTCTGTACCATTGTTCTTATTTTTCAAATAAATCTAATTTTTGATGTGTAAACATCTATGCTGGCGGTAGAGTGAAAAAAAAAACGTGAACGTTCGTGTGCAACGTTCCGGTGTGCAACGTTACGATCTGTATACAAGGATGGGTGCGTTCAATGAACAAAATCTTAAGATCCCCTTCAAGCAAAAACAAGTCCGTTTTGGATCCGCGCACGTTGATGTTTACACATATTAACCGTGAGTCCCGGCACTCACACAATTTTTAATTCTACTCTTGCATATTGTAGGTATACGAATAATTTAAATAGGAATTTCCATACAATGGAGTAATTTTTTCTTCCATTTCAACGGTTTAATGTGTGTTGAAATAACGGAATATATGAACGGCATTCGGTTAAAAAGATGACCATTATCCCTTGTACACTCTCACCTAGTTGCTTCTTACAGTTTGTGTACTTATTGTCTACAATGATATCCAAAGTATATCTCAGCTTTGGACTTTAGACGAGCTCCTCAAACCAACTTTCTCTCCATTCTCTTGAGCTAATGTATACCTAACCTATACAATTAATGTGCTCAAAACTCCAACACATTTTTGTATTTTGCGCATCAAGTGTTGAGTGATTTTTTTGTATTGTATGTGCCCCTTGTGGAACAAAATAGAAACTCTTTGGCCAAGGGACTTTCGAGGAAATCAATGTCTCAACAGTGGTAAAGGTCCTTTTCGTTTGTTGTGTATTGTTCTCCGTAAAACACAACAAATATTTCGGTAAAATTTTTCTGTCTTCATCAGCAATTTATTATTAATTTTTCTTTTGCATACAATTACGAGCATAATAGTCGAAGGTGAATGATTTTAAAATAAATGAGTGTATTTCTGTATTGTTTAAAGGTGAGTTAAGTTAATAAATCAAAAGATTTTCTAATTTTGAGAAAATATAAAAAATATAAATACCTACCTAATGTCTGTCAATGAATATTTTGCAATCTTGCGCACTGGGTTTTTATCAAAACAATTCGATTTGTTTCAGAATCTCTATCATTTTTATCTCAAAGACTTCTATTGCGTTCTAAACTATTTCAGATAATTGATTGTGCTAATTTATGAAAAAAAAAATGTATTAATTGTATTAAAAGTGTTTAATTATTCAATCCTCCAAAATAAAGGAAACATTCAAAAGGTGCCTGATGTTTTTTTCGGTCTTATAAACAATTTCTTGTCTACCTCATACAATTAACTATTATTTATATTATTGAACTAAATTCGTATGTATTTTTTTTCCAAGAAGACAAAATTAATTCATTTAGTATTAAACTCCAATAATAAACGAAGACGTATTTTTTATCACAAGTCCAGCATCCCATCGAATCTGATCTGGTATTCGAAGACAAAACATTTACAGGGTGCGCTAGAAAATTTACAAAGATACAGATTAAAAGCGGAAGCTGTTTTATAATATGTGTTCAAATTGCGCAATACCGACTTGGTTTATATTTTTACAGAATAGCTCTAAACTTATTAAACTCTACTAAACATGGCTTTAAAATTGGAAGTGGTATAACTGTTACAAATTTGCATTTCTCTAGTCCTAGAAATATTTTTAATTTTTATATTTCATCACTTTGGATACCCATTTGATTTTTCACCAATAATTTTGTAATTATGTAAACAAAATCTAAAATCGTATCATATGATTAGTCAATTGATACTCAAGTGAAAATTTTGATCACTTTTGATTTCTGAAATTCAGTTATTCGGCCGAAGATGGAGGTACACTCCGAAACGCTTCGCTAAACCTTAACATTTAATAAAAGTTATGAAAATTATTTGAAATTAAAAAATATTTTAACAAAATAAAAATATTCGTGTTTTTTCTTTGTTTAATCTCATCGTCCTCCTTATGCGCCTATAATTATGCGGATTGTTCCTTTTCGTCCAGTTTTTGTTCACTTTTGCTTTCGTGAGCAAAGATAGCTCCCGAATGTAGTTCATATAGAGCTCCCGAAAAAATACTGAAGCCTGATTCACAATGCGGCGAGGAAAAGAGACGTGAGCGTGACGAGAACTCGTTGTAGTTGTCAAACCAATTTCAAACAATGAAAGCATACCTGGATATACACAATGCGGCGTTTCTCGTCGCATCGTCACGTCACGCTAAGAATTCGAAAAATTGAAAAAAAGACGCGACGTGACGACGATTTTCATTTTTGCTAAGTTATTTACAGATTTTTCACAAAAGGTGTAATCAATTAAATAAAGTTATTGATAAATATATTGTTTTGTAAGTATTTTGGTTTATATTTTGTCGTAAAATGCTCGCTGCATTGTGAATTGGGCTACGATTTTTTAACCAGAAAAAAATGCCAGCGGTTCTCGTCACGTTCACGTCCCGTTTCCTCGTCGCATTGTAAATCAGGCATGAAGTAACTGCTGCAAAAGTAGGTACAATTGTGCTTTTTTTTAACGTTTGACTTTGCTAAAGCCCCTTAATTAATTTCAATTCCAAGCAAAACTGAAAAATTAAGTTTAGAAAACATGTAACTTAGATCTGATGAGTATAGCGTGTGTTGCATATACGCCCATCAGATGACGCTGTTTTTCAAAACTAATATGAAATGACGCCCGTATTCGAATACAATATTGTGTCAAAATTTTAAAGCACTCGCTGAAGAATTTTGGAGATTTAATATTTTGAATATTTTTGAAATTTATTTTCATCATTGTAGAATTTTTCTCATTTTTATTCTCTGTTTCTTTAACTTTTGGGGAAAAAATATTCTCTTTTTGTAAAGTACCCAATACCCAAGGTACATATATTAAAGGTAATATCATTAGCGTTTAAATTTTTGTTCAGTTCTGCGCATCTGTGAAAATGGCGGATCCAGTGTCTCTTTACTTGTCAAAATGCTTATATTTGTTGTTGTTTCTAGTAATGCCATGTGCAGTTTTCGTAGACACTCGAGCCGCCATGTTTAATTTCTGACTGACAACCTGCGCAATATATTACCTTAGATTTGTGTACTGTGCCCAATACCATTATCCATGCCTATTCGGTTTGAGGAGTTTAAAAATGAAATATCAAGATACACGGTGTTTTGATGCTTCAGTGAGATGTCTCTCTTGTTTCACTATTTTCAAAAGTCTAGTTGTAAGGATCAGCAATTCTTCGTGGCATATGTAGAAATCATAAAGGGATTCTGTTAAATCCTGGGTATTTATGTTCTTTTAAAGTGTTTCCTTTCATCACTTTTATCACAACTTCATCTATTGTAAAATGGCAGTCAAGTTTTTTAACATTATTATTGTAGAATGAGTGGTACCTATAGCTTGAGAATAAGAAAAGTTCAGAAGCAATTAAAAACGGTTTCATAAAATTTCAACTATCAATGGAAAAATTCAAAGCATTAGGTCTTTTGAATAAGAAAAAAGTTGAATTTAAAACTTGGATTTTTACGTAAAAGCTAGGTTTTGTCTGATCAAAATTTAGCTTAAGCTTGCTAGAAAAATATGTCTTCTAGTAAAAGCTTTTTCTAAAATAGCCAAAGCTTGATTCATATGTAGCTTTAACTAATTTTTCTAGATTAAGCTTCAGTTTGTGTTATTAAAAACAGTTTTAACTAAGAATATTAGAGTAAAAGCTACAAAAATATAAAGATTCTTTTAACCCTCTCTAGAAGGTTATTGGGCTGATAGAAGATCTTATCCCTATCGCACTAGCTATAGTACAAATATGGACAGGTTAATATAGCCAATAGGAGCTACATTTTATATAGTCTTAGCTACTAGTAAAAGCTTTGACTATAGCTAGCTTTATCTTCTTCCAAAAAAGCTTTTACTCTTTTTTTATTCACAAGAATCATGGTATCTGACGTGTCTGTCTGACTAAGTGTGTGTGTGTGTGTGTGTGTGTGTGCATGTCTGTAAGTTTCTCTGTGTATGTGCAGCAACCAAAGAAACATAAAACGAAATGGAAAATGTAATATGAAATGAATACTATGCGGACTTTTGCTATTATTGCTTCTAAATCCTATATTTTATCAATCAAACCTTTGTTTTGGGCCATTTCAGAGGTTAAAGTTTGTTTCTTAAAAAAATGCACACTATTTCATCTCAACTAAGGAATTAAAATTGCCTTGCTGATGATTGATTCGAAAGTATGGCTTTCCAAACCAGTGTGTGGAGGATCTAACCCAAAGCTCAATAAACATTTCTACAACCACTTCAAAGATTATTCTATTTACAGTTAGGAAATGAAATTCCACGCACTGTTTCTAAATATTTCTACCTAAATAAACAAAGTTTAAGAATAATAAGTACCAAGCTAATTGAACATTCAAGTCGCAAAAAAATAGCAGAAAAATAAAGAATCTTCAATTAAAACGCTGTAATTGTTATTTTACAATAAATAACTTTTCAAACTCGTTAATTGAATAACCACATAGTTCTTGAGATGGGGATTATGTAAAGTTGGATTGGAGATTAAGCCATCGATTGGCAACATCACTTTGCTGCCACTTTATGCCTCGCCAGAATCTGGCTCCACACTCCGATAGCATCTCCTGTAGTGCTTCGTGCTTCCACTTCCACTTCTATACTTCTTCGTTGCATTGTTGCTTGCCATCCTTCCTTTTTTTTATTTTAATTTTTATTTTAAATTTTTGTTTGGTGTGATGGTTTTGCCTTTAGCCTTTAACTTGGGTCATTATATTATTCTGGCTGGGTCCTGGTGAAGTTCGTCATATATCCACAAAACCACACCACTTGGCTTATGGAATGAAGGAATTCAAGGAGATTTAGTATTTTTTTATTTTTATTTTCATCTTGACGAAGGTACACTGCACAAGTTTGTCCGTCTACTGCACAAAAAGTGATGGATGATCATTAGGGGCGTTTATAAATGTAATGACGTTTCGTGAGAGTTAAGGCTTCTGTTGAATTATTTTAGCTACCATTACCATTTACCAAGCACAAATTATAGGTTTCGTTGATGCTGATGAGTTTTATTTTAGCCTTTGGGATAACTCTGGCGCTGTTTACTTCTGTCAATTTTGAAATTGAAGTTAAAGTGGACGAAAAATAAAATATTTGTATAGTAACCTAACCTGTTTGCAGAGGTCCGATGGACGAGGGCAATTCAGGGCAAATCTTTTTAGCGTAATTGAGAAGCTGAAGCTGAAGTGAATAAAATAAACAATTATATGTATAAGTGCAATTTATATAAAGATTAGATAAAAAAATAATTTTAAAATACCTACCACGACAACAAAGATAAGGATCTTCCTTTCACATTTTTCATAATAAAACTTTTCAATGTCGAAAATTAAATGAAAAATAAACTCAAAATTTTTGCTTTCAGATTCGTTCAATCTTGTTACCTATATACTTGCCTGATGTCTGTTTGCTGAGCTGAGACTCTGCATATTCACATAACAACAACTCCTCGTCTTCATACTTTGCGCGTTAAACACAATTCCAAGGGAGTCAAATTGTGTTAAACTTTTCATTAACAAGTGAAAAAAAAAAATAATCAGAAAAATCTAATTTACTGTATAATGAAAAAAGTTAATAGCCTGTGAAAATGTCAAAAAATAAAAAGGTGGAGCAAATTATCCACAGCGATAAAGTGTATTCCAGCGACACCGACAAGGATAATGCTGGTAATAAATCCACATCATCGTCACCTTTGCATCCGATTGAGCAACAGGAAAATCAACACTCCACCACTACCACCACCATTGCAGCTGAACAACAATGGCAGCCAAGCATCAGTATTGTTAAAACCACCAGTCAAGGATCATCACCACCAGCGGTTGGGTATGTGATGCGAATGTTGGTGTTTAATTTAATTATTGTCTTAAATTACTGAGATTTCTGGGTTCTGGGTTCTGAGTTCTGGGTTGTCGTTTGATGGAAGATGTTTTTAATTCCAAAGATCAAAGATTTGGAAATGTTCTTATTTTTTTGTTTAATGTTTCAGTTCAAATTCAAACAAGGCCACCAAAGAATTATGTGCGCTATAAACACGTTTTTGGTTCATTGCCGCAATTAACTTTGCCTTAAAGCAGCATCAAGATTAAGCTGTCACTTTCCCGTTTGTTTCTTCTAATGTGTCAATACACAAGCAAGGATATGGAAAGAATTAACTTAGAAGCGTCTGAGGGAAATTTAATATTCAAATATTCTTAATTCTTTTATTCCTTCTTAGAAATTAACTCTATTTCTCTTCATTGTAAGGTTTTTCATTGAAACTGAGTTCTTTAGATAATTTATAACGTATGAATCTAGACAGAGGCGGCGCGGCGTCGAGAGAAATCCGAGGCCGGGCGGAAAAATCAGTTTTCAATTCAGTGAAGTAATTTATACAGGGTGATAAAAAGCTAGAGCGTGTAGTGGACAAGAAAAAAAATCTCATTGGAGGGGGGTCTACACCCCCCGTTTAGCTGGAAGGGGCTTCCAATGCCATGTTATATAATTTTTTGTAAAGCCAGAAATCTTTTCTTTTATTTTTTAAATGAAAACAAGAAATTCAAACTAATTTTTTTCAAAATTTTACGTAATTGAGTGTTATTTTTGTTTTCAAAATTCAATGCAAATCAGAAAACTGGCTTAAACACCATGTACTTTTTGAGAAAATTGAAAGTAATTAAATCTATTTTACTACCAACGTAGTTGAAATATGATCTTTAGGGCAACTTTAGCTTTGAAATATGATCTTTAGGGCAACTTTGGCTTTGAGTCAAACTAATAGAATTTTATTTTTTGTAATTTTCAATTTTCAAAAGAACTATAGAAGAGATTCAAACATCTGGTTTTTAGTGTTTGCCTAAAAATTATTAAGGCCATTGAATATCAAGAACAAAAATTCTACTTAATAACCTAACATTCTGAACAAAATTAGTTTGAACAAAATTTTGAACACCGAGTATGAGTAAATAGCAATGGAAACTTATAAAAAAAAGGACAAACTTCAAAAAATTCCGTCAAAGTTGAATTTACGTGGAGAGCTTTATCATGAAAGTTGGTTTTTGTGTGATTAAATATTTGCATTAAGGCTGCAAAGCTTACGCACCATCATATTAATTTTGAAGATTTGAATGAGCTTTATTTTTTGTCGTAAGCATTTTCCAAAAAGTACCCTTAATTTGGACCAGGTCTAATATATTTAATGGGGGGAAGGGAAACAATAAATTCCGAAAAAAAACCAGCACATATGGTGGTACCAATTTTGAGTGATTTAATGTACAATTTTCCACACTACAGTTGAGGTACCAGGAAAAAGGGGGGCGCGTTAGATTTGTGAGGTTTCTGCAGAAGGACCAATCTATTTTGAAACACCATTAAAAAAAAACAAAATTTAGTCTAGAGTGGCATATAATATGCATCATAGACAAATTAGACTTTGATTTCGAATTAATTCTAAAAAAGCTGAACTTTGTTGCAGAACTTTCTATCAGAACTAAAAAAAGGAGTTACTAAGCCTGTGCAACCCCATTCTTGATTTTTGTTTTCTTTAAATTATGCAAAAAGCTGTATTGTGGGTACCTAAGAAAAGAACGTTCGACATTTTTTGCCAGCTCCAGCTCCAATTCCAGTTGCAGCATTCTAATTTGTTAAGGCTTTGACATCGACTTTTCTGACCTAAAACTAGACTGAAATATAACAACGAGGTTATACTGACGTTCGCTTTCAAATAATATGGCAGGTGTTTTAAGGAGACTGTAGTAAGGCCAGTTCAGAGGCTGCTATTCTAGGACATGTTTTCCTCCGACCATATTTTTTAGATGAGTTGGTGAATTCCCCAAACCAAGTCACCACCTAATGTTTTGAACAGCTTGGCAGTAAGCCTTATGGCGGAATTCGATTCGTTATCACCGTTGTATTCGTTATCACTCTTCTATTTTTATTGAATCTTATACTACGTTTTCATTAGAGCCGAAATGAGGTAATTTCGCAAATGCCGAAAAAAATGTTTTCATCTCAAATTTGCTAATTTCGTTTTACAGCTCATTTTGTTTTTCATTTAATTTGGCCGTTAATTACTTGTTTTTATTGTTTTCTCTTTCTGTTTCTATTTTTCATGCATCTACTTTCGACATTTCGATACAAAAGCTTTTGAAAGCTTTTAAAATGGATTCCAATATTGGGTCCGTTCATAAGTCTGGCACGTATTTTATTGCAACCTAATTTCGGGAAAATTTGGTTTAATACCTTATTTCGAAAAGAGAATTTGTAATGAGGTAATAATTTGGAAATTTTCAAGGAAATTAGCTCATTTTTTCTATTGAAAACGTATCGTCTTAGCATCAAGTTCTTCTTCGGTTCGAGCCTTGAAACGGTCAGAGGTTCTTTTATACCTTTTGGTGGAACATCCAAACCTCATTTCTGCTATGATATCCCTCTACTCCCTCCAGGGCCGGCCCCAGCCAAACTTGCGCCCTGTACAAGATTTGTAGAAAGCGCCCCATTTTTATATTTGCATAGGTGCATACATACATACACTGATACAGATGCATAAAACTTTTCCACATTACCCAGGAGGTAGACTTTCAATGCGTAGGTCTAGTGGGATCTTTAGCTTTACGATATTTTGAGTTAAATTCTCGTTAAATGCAACAATGAAAGTGCAGTTAGTTATTATAGTGCAAGAAATAACTAAGCACAGTTGTGACAGATGTTATTTTGGGAATATTTGAGCAAGTTTTGTGGTTAAAATGCAAATGGCAGTACATATTCTTCTGGCTTCTGGTAATGCGCCCCCAGAATTGTGTGCCCTGGTTGGTCCGGGCCTGACTCCCTCGATCATTTTGTATCGCGGAATAATTTGTGGGTGTGTTCAAATTTTGCGCTACTTTCATCTGCGAAGGCGGTGTTCGTCTTTCCTCTTCTGCTCCTAGAAGTTGTGAGCCGATTGTTTCTTCTATCTTCTCTTGTTTAGTTACAAACCGGGTTTTCTTTGTGGTATAGTTTTGTAAAACTCAGCTTGTCATAGGCAGCATCTCTGATGGCTTCTTCGCAATGTTGCCACTGGTTTGCAATGCTTGATGCTTGCTGATTCACAAAACCTATTATATATATATATATATTTATAGGAATTAACATTAACTAATCGAATTTGTCGAAATCAAGTAAACAATCTTATTTTAGAAATGTTCCCACGCCCACCCTTGCAAATATTGCAAAAGACTGGTTAAAGCTATAAATTTGAATTTGTTAATGTTATGTTATTAATCATTCATTCGATCATTACAATATAATTCCCCCTTAATGACATACATTAGAATATACATTCGAGTTAATGTAAACTCAATCAAGCATATTATATTGGGCACTTAATATTGTTTTACCATATAGTCCTTAATGGTCAATTAAATGCAATTGAACTCTATGAACATTACTTTACGGACGATAATAATGGAAGGTAAATTCAACCTACATATACATACATACATACATAATGTAAATGCTGCTGATGTGACAATATTTGTAGGCCTAAGAGGCATAGGCTAGGCACCTGCACGCACATATGTAAGTGAATAAGAATTTGATATCCTTGAAGGTTTTAAGTAGGTATATGTATGTAATTGTGAAGAAGATGCTTTTTGACATTTTGATGACTTACTTTTTGTCAGTGAATTTGGTTTTATATTTCAAAAGAATAATAATAAGGAATTGATTATAATAATTTATCCTCGAATTACTCATGCACAAGTGCTGAAACTGACACTTCAATTAAATAAAGATGATTGAGGTACAATTTATGGAATTTTCTTAATTGTGTGCGAAAATTCAACGTTCGACAAATTGAAATAGACAACGAAATCGCACGTTTTTTTTTTTTTTTGTTTATTTATGCATTAACTTGTCTTATACTAGATATACATTTCCTTCTACCGACCAGTAAACCGAGATTTAATTAGATTTGTCTTTATTCTTCTTCAAATCTCGAAGATTTACCATAAAAATTTATTTCGTAGAATTATAATTTTGTGAAATCTCCAATAGTTTTTCAAAGCGAACTAACCTATTTTACATAGCCCTGAACGCATTCATAGACGGTGTTCACATTTGACTCACGTCTCTGAATTTTGTTGACGTGAATCCAAGTTCTGTTCTTCAGACATAAACTAATGTGAACACAATCAACTCACTGACGTTCAGCAATTATTAAAACAAAACACAAATCTGTTCTCGTTGAAGCCAAGTACGCTGCTGATGCGAAATGAAATTGTTCGGTGGTCTCCAACACGACATCGAAATGCTTACGAAAACCACAGCGAAAAACTGACAATTGAAAGCGTCACCATTTGCAAAAACAAAAACAAACACACGCGCAAAAAAATCAAAGAAAGACATGTTGTATTGAAAGAAACAACAAATACAAACACGAACAAACCTCAAATGTCACTTTTCCGCACACAATTAATGGTCCGGGCAATTGACTGAGTGCGAAAAAAGAGCGGAGACTTTTCCAAATAATCTGCTACAATTATCAATTTCGTTCATCGACCAGCGTACTGCAAAACGAAAAGGATTACGAAATTTTCCGTTTATGATTTCGTTGTGTCATTTTTGTATGGGATTTTTCGTTTCGCATCACCAGCGTACTAGGCTTGAAGGATGAATTAGAATTTTTTGAATTACAAAATTAAAATGATACAAAATATAAATTTTTCAAAATGAAAAAGTCAGATTCTGTAGCATTTTGTACAAAAAATAAAGTTCAGACAGAAAGAACAGAAGCCACAAAAGAAAACGTCAAACAAACATTTACAAATTTAAATATCCAGCCATCTCTTCCTCACCTTAAAGTAGGAGTGTGATAAAGAACCGAAACGTCGAAAAAAAGTAGGTATAAGTGCAATATGTCATTGGAAAATTAATTTTTTTGCTTCCCTTGATATTTCAGAAAAAATGAAAAAGCATTTTTATTTTAAAAGTTATCTACTGTCAAAGTTTTATACCTTTTGTGTGGTAGAAACACTGCATAGATTTATTTAATAAAGGTCTGTTCGTTTACTTTTTGCACCAAATTTGTTATAATCTCTCAAATATCGAAGAGTGAATGAATTGTTGGCTAGTAAATCGTATCAAAAATAAGTTTTACACATTTCTTTTAAAATTAATCAAAAATATTCAAAATCCAATCAACGTCATTGTTGAAATAAATCGAAATAAAAACCGAACTCACCTTTTATATTATTATGTATACCTTACCTACGTCTTCTCATTGAATTAAATGATTTTAAATAGAAATATCCTATAGATATATCTACATAAATACTATTAAAATACCTTCTTGGTTCGTGTGAAGTGGGTTGTGAACTTCTCTAAATAAAAATACAAACTTCACTTTTGCAATTGAATGAGCATAAGGTCAAAGGTTCATTACGAAGAACCAAAAAGGTCGTTTTCTTATCCTCAAACTTGAAAGGAAACGCAAGCAATTACATGGGTTATGAAGCTTTAGGTGGAGCTCGGCGTCTAAGAAAAGGATAATATTTTTTATGTGTGTGTGTGGGTAGCACATAATGGGGTTGGTTAACAGGAATGCCTTTTTGTGAACGGTAGATTAATTTTTTTTTCTTCAAGGAATTTTGATGGAAAATAAAAATGAAAATTTAACAGGTTGTAGTATACGTATGTATGTGTTGTACCTATATGTAGGATTGTGTATGTGTTTCTGAGGAAACTGTCTGTCTTATGTCTTTCAAAGTCGAATGATTTGGTGTCAAATGGTTCTTCAAATTATCTAAAATTGTCGGAAATATCCCTGTGTTGTGTTTCTGTATTTTTCACATAAATACATCTCTTGTCGGTTGAGATAGAAATGGATTGAGTTTTTGTCTTTGGGTCAGCGTTTTTAGTGCTGAGTTGAGCTTTTATATCGAAATGATATAACTATTAGGGTCATACATTTATGTGTATGTGTAGCCCAGTTTTAGATTTAAATTAATTTAGAAAGGTGGAAATTCCGCTGTCGTTCCGAAGTTTTCGCGTTGGTTTGGGAGAACCTAAATTCACTTGATTGTAGATACTCTAAAGAACAATTTCTTATCTAAAATAAAAAAAAAAAATGATTTGAAATCAGCAACATAACATGATGAGAACAATTTATAACAATTTATTTCACTTCGTGAATAACACATTTCTGCATGGGTCTGGGGCTATGAGTCGTTCCTTTTCTTATACAAACAAAAAATTAATTATTCCCAGCAGAAGTAAATTATTAACTCCGAAGTTTATCTATACAGCTGGAGGAAACAAACCTGACATAGACACACTATACACAAACACATATATCAATCCATACCCTTAGTTCAAATTTGTATACAATATCTAATAATGATTTTTACTTTATCCACTAAACTGATTCCCACGGTAGTCCCCAAGGAGTTCAACCTACTACAATAATTAATATAAATCAACATTTAAACATATTAAACTCCGCCCTGTCATGACAGCCCGACGAAAACTTCATAATTAATGTTCAATCAGCCATTAAAAAGACACATATTTCAAACAGCTAAATCGCGCCGCTTAAGTGCAATAAGAATATTAAACAAAAAATTAAATTCTTAAGCGAAACATTTAGCATTCTTAAGTTAAGTCAAGAGATTCAAAATTTTCCCACAAATATATACAGTACCCTTTTATAGGCAGCATACTGTTAAATAGAAATTATTTAGATATTGATCCTGCAAAAAAAATAAATGGGGACGGTCTATTAAATGAAATATTTATATTGGTGGTGCGGAAGCTCTTGGAGAACCAGAGCCAGCAGGAATGGAGGGAACTCTTTCAATTTTCTGCCGAATCCGAACGATTTAAATACGAAGCACTTTTCCATGACAATGACAAGAGATTCTCTTACGCGTGTTTTAAGTCAGCATAACAATTTTCACAGTTCTGTAATCAAGTGTACTCTACTACAGTGTACGGATGCCTGTCTCGTTGATTTGGCGAAGAGTTCCGACACCGTATGGTTGGATGACCTTTAAAGCTGACCAGACTTGGCATTAGTTAATCACTGCTATATATAGTTTATGACTTATAATATAACTTCCACCCCAACATTTCATATTAAAAATTGTGTTCAACAGGGAGCGGTAAAATCTCCGATTCTATTCAGCATTTACACCAGCAATCTGAACTCAGGCAATTGCGTATGCCGATGATCTAATCGCGTACAGAACAGCCCCAAAAGTTTAGGTCATCAGAATCAGCGTGAATTCAACAAGATCCAGCTATATTGATGACTGAAAGTTTAAAATCAACTTTCAGAAGTCAGAAGCTATTTTGTTTAGGACCCAGTTACGTGGACCTCAAGGAATACGAGAAAAAAATGGCGCAAGCCAAATGGACATTCACTGGCGAGTAAAAGTGTAGTACTTTGGCGTCTTGTTGGATCAGTATTTGTATTTCGACAGACATATACATAAGTGCTGCCCTGATCATTGACTTATTATTTATGGACTGCTAGTTGGTTGTCAATTCCCCACATAACCTGCGGAGATGATGGTTCCAGTTCTCAAAGCGAAATCAGCGACAAGTTCGGGCCTACCGACAATAATAAATACTATTTTTAGCGCCATCTGTTACATACTTCGCCTCAGAATGAAATTTCATTCACAGAAGGTAAGGCCATCTATGGTCATAGGAAGTCACCAATCGGCGTAGTGTTGGGGGAGCACTGAAATCCTTTTTTGATTTATTTTATAAAACCTTTGATTTTAGAGTCATATTCGAAATAAAAGATTTTTCAATTAAATTTATTTTCTCTATTTCAAGAGATGTAGTGAAGGAAGATATTTTTAAAACATTATTTCAAGGAAAAATTCGTACAATCGTATTTGTAAACGCCGTCTTACTTTAGACGGCCGTCCAAGTTATAAAAAACATTTTTAATGTCTGAAGTTTTCTAACTTTTTACCTACCTTAAGACAATGGAATCTATTGTCTAAACCTGCAATATTGCAATATTTTTTGTATATATCAAACAAAGTATTTTCCAACTATTTCGAAATAATTATAAACTATCTAACTAGTCAAAAATCTAATAAATACGACTCGCCCACTAGGCAACTTCCGAGCAGCTTTTTAGATATCTTATTTTTCTTGAAAACGTTCGTATTTTTTTTTGATTATAACTTATTCATAGGTTCATTCCTTTTTTTTTAAATTCTGATTTTTGTGCATTTCAGTCCAAAGTTCTGTCAAAGTTCATAAAAAACAATAAAATTGTACAAAAATGCCCAAAAATTTGGAGTAAAGGAACGAACCTTACTTTTAGTTTATCAGTAAAATTTATCTTAACCGAAATTGTAGAGGATTAGAATTCCCTATAAAAACGCGCTTAAACTGTGTACTTAAAACTACTAGGCGTTTTTTTTTTGCAAGTCCATGTGTGTGTGAAAAAACAACATCGGAACTAATTGTTTACACGTAAAAACAACAACAACTTAAATCTAAACTTAGCTAAGTCCAGATAATTATCGGGACTTACGTACTGTAAGTAAGAAGTCCCGATGTCGTTTTTTCGAGAAATCCATATGGACTTGCAAAAAACACGCCTACTAAATATATTCAATATTCTTAGCAAAAAGTGTAAAGCTCATTTACTTTTCAAATCTGCCAGTTCTACTAATTTTTTTTATTTTATTTTATGAACTTCGACATGACTAAAATTTGTATGAATTAACAGTTTTGAAAATTAAGCGAGAAGTTGTTTGTAAAAAAAAGGAAATTTTCGGATTTGGTTAAGGGATTTTTTTTTCAAATAACCCTTAGCACTGGTTTGAAATTTATTGTTTGTTTTTATATTGCAATTCAGTTTCAGAATTCTTCTCGAGGATGTTTGTTTATTAGTTTGTTGTTATTAATTAAAAAAAGTATGAAAACAAAGTTGAATCATTGCGAAACTAATTAACAATAGCAACCAATGAAATCAACAAACAGCGGTAATGGTTATCGATTTAAGTGAAAGAAAATTTTATTTGCTCCTAGACAAGAAGTGAAAAATCTCAGTCACGTTCAGCGTCACACAACGTGAAGGATGTTGGAAAGACAGAATGCATGTATTGAAGAAATTATAATATACAAATCGTAATTCATTTGTGTGAGGTGTTTTTCAGATAAAAATATTATTATAAATACTATCTGCACTATCGACGGTAGGTAAAGGTTGGAAGTAAAGTTTCAATTTTGGCATTAATGACATCTCAAAAAATAACTAGTTTCCTTTGTAAAATTTGCGTTCAATGAAAGCACTTGACTACATAAATGTAGTCCCTTGTGTCTGCTGAACGTACCCAATGAAAAATGAAATCAGATGGAAAAAAATCCTTCAAAAAAATCCTCGATACAAATGTCAAACAGTAGTATCTGTATTTTCCGATAGGACTGAACTCGGCGCTTGTAACGCATAGCTTAAAGTGGCGTCAACGTGAAGTTGGCTCCTGGCAGTCCATATATAATAAGTCAATGGCCCTGACCATCAGGGCTGTAGGGGAGCTTTTGCCTTGATAAAAACGTTGTTTTATAGCTTTTATGCTTTCCTCTAATCAGACAATCGAGAGCTGGTCCAGGATAGATCGGCGGTCCTGCTTATCTACCACATCGGCCGTAGAACTGTAGGCGACTACAGTGATGCCTGATAGTGGGTGATTCCCCTTTTCGAGGTCATTTGATAACAAAAAATAAGCTGAAAGGGCGAAAGGACATTTTCATTACTCTTAGTTAAAAAAAGGGCATTTTAATTTTTCAAACTTTATAATTATTAGTTTTATATTTAAATGCGGCCATTTAAATTTAAAGTAATACTTTGAAACAATTCATTTGTATTTTTGTTCATTGAATGATTTCATTTTTTTTATTTTTCAAACGACAAATGTGAAAATGTCAAATAGGTACATATATTCATTCGTTGTTTCAATTTATTTTATATCTCGCGGACCCTTAAATGCTTATGAGTTCTGCTGACTGGTAATTTACTAAAATATATTGTTAATTATTATTTATGAAGTGTTATTTTAAGTATTTAATGATCTATTTTTTAATAAAATCTGTGAAATAAAGGGAAGCAAGAAACTATTCCAGATGATTTGGCAAGAGGATCCAAAATTTGCTGCGTGATGGTTGATTCCAGTTGAAAATAAGGATTTCAAGGCATTCAGCAAAACTTGTGTAGAAAAATTGAAATTATGCGGCATGGCAATGATCCCAAACACCTCCAGTACAATCTTTTTTATTACTGATTTTTATTTTTGTTATAATTATGTATGCATTGAGTGTTTTTTCTTCAATTTTATTTTTGAGGGCAACATCTTGGGCATTCGTCTACAACTTCGTGGGCAAAAAAGGGCATTTTCCATCCAAGTCGTGGGTAAATCACTTAGAAAAGTCTGGCATCACTGGGTGACTCCTTTATAACCGAGACGTCCACGCACAAAGCGGAGCAAAGCGCCTTCGGTTCAGTAGGACTTTGTCAAATCGAAAAGATATGATGAAGCAGGAGAACCAGTTCTGGTGTTTGAAAATTGAAAATCACAGTATGGATATTTAAACTAGTCTTGGCCGACTAACATAGGGTTAGGTATATTAGTTTTAAGCAGGGACTGTCAGCGTGTCACAAAAAAAAAAAACTGAAAAATTCTTGCTGTTGATGTTAGTTTGCAAGTTTTATTTAAAAAAAAATCTATAATGAGCCAAGTTTTATTTTAAATTCTTCTTGCTAAAAAATATATCTCTAATGAATTTTAGCAGTTGGTATGTAGTTTTAAGGTCGAAAGGCATTTGTTGTACGTTATTATAACTGAACTTAACTTTTTAAAAATTAAGCGTATTTCTTTTTAACATATAGCGAAGCATTGAAGTAATTCGATTGCATAAGGTTAGGTATGTTTCAGTATTTGCTCTCTGATTTCCAAGCATTTTCTATGAATGCATCGCGTACAGAAAAAAATTATCGAAAATACCAACTTGTTGAGTAGGTACTTTTCCAATTATTTTAGTTATTTACCTCTGAATGAGTTATTTCGTTAATAAAAATGAATGTTAATGCAAGCCCACCACACCAAACGCACAACACCAATCTAACTCTTTAATATGGAAAAATACTAAAAACACATAAATTTTATATTGTCTAATATTAAACAAAATTACTTTTGAAGGTTACCAGCCACTGGAACTCCAGAACATATGCGTGGCGGTGCAACAAAGGACATGTTCGACTTAATTGAAAGAGTTCAATGCTCGCGGATAGATGATCAAAGATGTGTACTTCCGGCATATTTTTCTCAGGTAAAAATAAATTATGATTACATAAGTGTTTTTTAACACAGAATTTGTCAGTTTGTGATAGATTATTTGAAGACGGTATTTATGCTAAAATATAGAGCACTTTAAAAACACTTTTGAAATAAATATCAATTTTGATGTTACAGCAGGACCTATAAAATTGTGACAGTAGAGTTCAGAGTACAAATATGTTAAATGAGTTAATTTTTTTCAATTCCTGAGTGGGTTCTAGGTCTTTCTTGATTGCATTGTTAATATTTTTAAAAAAAATTAGACCTAAGGCTCAGAATGCAAAGATATTTCATTCAAAAAGTCACAAATAAGGAGTTATGGTACTAAATTATGTATTACAAACTGATGGTAACAAAATAATATGTTTTGAAGTATGTTTTCCCATCAAGTGCCTTTAAGGCCAAATTTTTCACTACGAGATCTTCCTAGTTTTGGGGTTAAGCCCGAGTTAATATTGAAACATATTTTTATTTGGTGATACTAGCCAATAGTATATGCTTGAACCATCATTGAACTTTGTTAATCCAGCGTAATCGGTGAGTTGAAATCTTGAAGCAAGGCTGAACCGCATTTGTAGAACTGACCTAAGAAAATTTCTTCTGATTTAATTCCTTTCCAGGATTTAGGTGGTTTAGCGAAGGAATAAGAACTAGATGTGTAAAATTTATTCTAAAATTGAAAAAAAATATAAGTGAAGATTGAAAATTTAGTTTTAAATAAAAATAATGATTTCTACTATATTTATTGAGTTCTTAAACTATTTGAAATTATATTGGACAATCAGCCACCAACGACAAGAAAAAGAAAAATATACAAAACCAGATATGATCCAATGCAAGTGCTTAGTGAGGAGAATTGTGGGAAGAAATATAGGTTTTCCAAGAAAAGTATAAGAAAATTCATAGCAATTGATAAAGATAACCTTAATGGGGATACAAGAGGTGGTCATAACACACAACACAAACAATAGAAAAATGATAATAATTTGGACATTAATATAATATATTAATAAGAAAATTGTTATGTGTGTTTGGTATAACGTGAGTCTTTTTTTTTTACAAATTATCATAATTTGCTATCAAAACCCATACAAACAAACAGGCATCTTACTTATTGTAGTAGATTTTCTTAGAGAATTTTTCGTAAACGTCACTTTACTATTCCACGAACATTTTGTTTTTATTAATGTAAAATTTTAACCCGTAGCTTAACGCTTATTCTATGGTTTAGTAAAATCGTGGAATAAAGGTGGAATAAGAGTTTTTTCTAAATAGTGTTGTTAGTTTTCACGACTTTGTATTATGAAGTTGCATTTTTTTTATTTTTTTTTAATTTTTTCCTTACAGCTCCCATATTGAACATCAATTTCTTGGAAAATAATTCTAAAAAAGGATAATAAACTTTTCCAGCCGAATGCAGATAGACCAATGAAAGTTTTATGGGATTCACAAACTATAGAATTGAATGCGACAGAATGACAAGAATGATGACTTTTTATTTCAACAGCATCAGTTATAACAATAAACTAACAACATTTAGTATATCTACATCTACAGTTATTAAAAAAAAAAAAACAAAAAAACATTGTTATATTGTTTGAAGAGCAATTAAGGAAACACAGTTTTATGTTAAACCTAAAAATGTAATGATATAAATAAAAAAAAAAGTGTTAATTGTTTTAGAGAATGTATATATTTTGTTTTACTACTGCGTGATGTTTTTGAATTTTTTACAGAATTTTGGATTATGAGCTATATCACTATATGTACGGCGACGACCATCTGTTCCCTTACTCATTATGAATTATTTTGTATAAAAAATGTTCCATATTTAAGAAGTTGTTCATTATCTATTCGGTATTTCATGTAAATTCTTCAAAACAATAACGTCGACGTTAAGAACATCATAAGTCAATTAGGAAAAATGATAATGCAAACGTGCCTTAACCCACTGAACGAACGAACGAAAAGACATCTAGTACAAATTTATTTTTCCTGAACGCACTCTTTGTTTTTCCATCATCTGTCAACTTTATGAATCAATATATTTTGCCCAATGAAACGCAAAAGGCGTTTTTCTTTTTTAGTTCAGAGCAGAGCCTGAACTGTCAAACAACAAATCGTGTTTCTTTATTCAAAATTTTAAATTTGTGTTTCTTCTTCCATTCTGAACGTGTTCTGAGCGTGTTCAGAGTGCGCTCTATGAGCTCAGAATAAAATAACTGAGCTGAACAGAAGCATTTGAAAGCTAAGGGCGTTTTTCTTTTTTAGTTCAGAGTAGAGCTCTGAACAGAGTCTGAACACTCCGAACATACTCTGAGCGTGCTCTGAACTGGGCGTGCTCTGCTCTGAGAGTACTTCCTTCCTTCTTTTTCCACTTGTCAAATTTGTGTTCAGCTATTCAACTCCGTCTGCTCTATCAATTTATTCTGAGCTCATAGAGCGCGCTCTGAACCTGCTCTGAACATGCTCAGAGCGTAAAAAGAAACACAAAATTGGAGCTCTGAATGCTCTGAGCTAAAAAAGAAAAACGCCCTAAGTGTTCAGGATCAGGTTTGTTTCAAAAATAGTTCAGAGTGGGCAGAACACACTTCGTTCAGAGGACGTTCAGAACATATGCTCGACATCTCGGACTCTGTTCAGAGCTGCATTCTGAAGTAAAAAATAAAACGATGGTCAAAATCGACTGTTTGACTGATCCAAATCAAAAATAAATTGATTTATTTTACCAATGGAAAACCCCATTAAAAACATATCGCTTGTCTGTCATGTGCTGGGTCGCACGAACTGCAGCATCATTAAACGCAGCTTTTTGGTTAAGAACTGTTCAAATTTCTAGTCCCTAATTACCGCTTTATTTGGCTTTTCTGGGTTACCAGAGGTATAAAATAACTGTGTAAGTAAAAAAGTCAAATGGTTTTATCCGTTATTTCACTTGAGTAAATAAGACAAAGTGCTAAGCAGTTGTACCGCGAATTCATCAAACTTTCGTCTAAAATAAAAAAATCGAAATGAAAACATTCCTACTCGATTCATTATATAACGTTATTTCCTCCCATAAAATTACCACCCCTTGTAACTTGATAAATAAATAAACAGATTTTTTTTTTACTTTTGAGTACCTATCTATTCTTATGTTTCAAAAATTGTTACGGTTTCTGGACACGACAAAGGGATGTGGGCAAAATAACTTTACCAAAAATTATTGTTACTATCTATAGATTCATCAGCCCTCTTTTTGTTGGTTGTTGGTATAGATATACTCGTAGCCGTAGGTAGGTACACCAATATAATATGCTGCACGTTGCAAACATTCGTCACTCTCATTAGTGCAACATCATACTTATATGATATAAGAATTGATATAAAAACAACCAATGTTTGTATTGAAAAATTCACAATAAAGGGTTAATGCAAATTTGATTGCTAAAAACGTAAACGGGTTTGCTTGCTGTACCTATGGCTTGTACATGTTTAAAAAAAAAAAGATGAACAAACAAAATGCATTGTATTTCAAGTGTCATTATGATTGAGTGCCGGATTCGCGGGTGCATATAAATGTTAAAAATGTTTGCATATTGAAATTCTAACCTCCGTATCTAGAGTAGGGTATTCAGTGCGTGTTGTATGCAACCCTCATAGTTTTTATTTATAAAACTTGTTTTTAAAACGTTTGAAAGTATAATACTTGAAAAATCATTTTCATTTCTTTTTGTTGATAGAGGAGAGGGTTTCAAATGAAATCAAAGATGGAATTTTATTGAAAACACCCAACAGTCTCGTTTTTTATTGTCGGTCGGTGGAAAGGCACAGAGCTTGTCTCGTCAAGTGACTGATGTACATTGAAGTTGCAATGGCGGTATATTTCTGAGCTTGTCAATAAAGCTTCCTTTCCGTGCATCGTTACAAGAGTTTGAGTTCATGATTGTATATGAATGAATAAGACCTAAGTGCAGGAAGAACCAATACCAAGTACGGAAGGCTTCAATTAATATTAGATACCTATAGATATACTTCGTGTGCTTAACTTGAAACTGTTCTTCTTTTCCAAACTTGTGAAACTTTGCAGAATTTTAATTATTGTACCTATTCATAAATATTATATAAGTACATATGTACGCTTTAGTTCTGTATAACTTATCCATACATCTGATATTTTATTTTGAATTATCCTTAAAAGCAAGAAGCCACTTAAAAAATTTAATTGCGTCCTTGTCAAGTCTTCTTAAACCTTTAACACTTGAAAAGTCAATGCAACACTTGAACGACAGATAAACCTTTTCATCTGTAATATTAACATAATTAAAATATGTCTCAAGTGAATCATAGAAAACGCCTACTGCTAACGACTTTTAAATTGTGCGGGTACCTACTGAATTATAAATCCTTTTCATTCATTTGAATCCTTTTCATCCATAGACAAATTAAAGTAGGTAGGTATGTCTACACAAAGAACGTGCATTCTTCATTCCACTTCGAAATCTTGAACATGATACTGAAAACTGAACTCGTCTGCGTAGCCTACATAAAACTTCATGAAAAAAACACTACATTCAGAACTCTGATGTCATCAGTAGGCAGAAGATTTCTTTTGAATTTATTTAAACCTACAAATAAGAATAATTTTCTCAACAGTTATTAAAAATGAAGTTAATATTTTTTAATTCCAAGGCGTTGAATTCCCTTGCTCTATGTTCAATTGTACACATCGTCTCTGGTCGCTACGTGGATTTGTTAAGAATCTAAGCAGTTGTTCTTAAAAGGAGGGCGTTCGAGAGTTTAGATAGAAAGTTTTTAGGAAATATCTTATAGTCGCGTTCAAGTCAACAACTATACAGAATTTATTTGCGATACAACTTTTAGAACGCAAATTTACTTCGAATATCATGATTATTGAATACGATTTATGTTCAAACGCAATGTTCGAATGTATACATTAGAAAGTAGGTAAATATATCACCCCATACAGTAAACAGAACGAAGAAAAGTTTTCCGATTTGTCAAAAATAAATAGATACGGAGGAACTCGTTATAGACGATCGGTCGAAAACATCCAGAGGTTGTTCGTGAAAGTTTTGCAGCTGGTCCCGAAACATCGACACGACGCATGACGTGACGTTCAACACAGTTAGTTATACCGATTTTGAAGAAAGATCTGCAACTGAACCCTTACAAAATTATTAAGTTCAGCTTTGTTTAAAATAACCGTTCTATTTCTCTCCGAAATATTACAGAGAATTAGAAATGAGAGAGAAAAAGTTTGTTCGCATCACGTTATCTACTGGAGATCGTCACAATTGAAGAGTCACGTTTTGCGTCGAGTGTCAATCTCTTTTTACTACTTTGCGTTGTTTTAGTAAATTGTGTACAATTCTTATTTATTACGTTTATTAAATTAAATCTTTTTGCAATGGAATCAGTAAGCTCAGGTGCGTTTTTATATGTTAAGTTTTTTTTGAGAAAAATATGTTCTTGTTATTTTAATTTTTAGTTAAAAATGGAAAAAAAGGAAAAATATGTGTTTTTTTTTTGCGTTTTTATGAAATCCTTATGGGATTAGTTGTGTTTCCCGTGGTATCCTAATATTTTTTATACGTCATTTGTCATACTTGGTTTGTCTTCTTTCAGAATATGTCAAGTTTTCTTGCTACAATTTGCTCCCCTGTGTGTAACGTACATTTTTGTTGGTAACTTCATTTTCTTAAAATACATGTTTTTGGCCAGAGTTATAGTATTTTTGAAACTTCTTAGGCCGAACAACATCGAAAACGTTGTCAGTAACCAGGCAAGACCTTTACAATATAATGAAGACGTCAGGTTGTCAAGCACTGGATAGCCAGATAAAGTTTTTAAAGGAAGAGGTTGTTAGGCAGACTCAATGCTCATGGTACCTTTGAAAACGATATACGCGTTGGGAAAAGGCTAGTCGTGTAGAGCCAAGATTTTTAAAAACCAATAGAATTTGGCTTAACACTCACATTCTCTTTATATATAAATCTCCTTTAAAATCTAAACGTGGTCGTCCGTCTGTGTCTTTTGAAGAAGAATCAGAAAGGACAAAACGACAAAAAACTGAAGAGCTGAGAAAATCAACGTCTCTTTAACATTTGCGACCGAAATGAGTTTGCGAGCATCTGGGCAGTCGGGAGTTGCGAAACTAATTCACGATGTAACCACCAGTCCTGACAAAGTTGAAACGTGTAGGAAAGCTTTAAGAGAGTCCATTGAATCTACTTCAATGACAGGTGAAGAAGCATTAGCTTTAATTATGGAAGCAATCTTATCTCGCTTTCAATTTTTTACCACATATTTCAATCATTTTTCGTCATATAAAATTATTCTGAAAGTAATTTGGTATTCAGTTTTTTTAATAATAAACAAATCGCTGCGTACACACGCACACACAAAAATTTCTCTAAAAACCATGGATTTAGATTTTAGGGACCTTAAAATGTCGAGAAATGTCACAATTTTCAATTCGACAAGTCGGACCGATTACAATAACTTTCTATGTGAAGTTAATAACAATAATAATAATACAAATCAAAAATGTAAAATGAAAAAAATCTTAAAAAGTGGGAACCCTTTTTTTAATTTTTTTATAAATGCAATTGCATTACCATCAATTAGAAAATACCTAGAATAATAATCATTTATGATACACAAAGTTTTATTAACATTTTGAGAAATCTCGAAATCTTATAAATTTTTGTATGGATGGTAACCCTAAAAATGGGCGTGGCCATTAGAAACTTTGACTATGCATTGACATTGGTATCAGTAGAATTTGTGTGCCAAATTTCAGGTTCCTAGCCCTGTTGGTTGATATAAAGCCAACTTTTCGTGATTCTGCCCCACTGTGCGTCGGTCGGTGTCAACGTAGCTGTCAACGCATGGACAGTATTCTGCGTTAACGATAACACGACAAAGGCAATTTTGGGCGGAATTTGACGTCACCGCGTTGACCATTTTCGTTGACCGTCTGATCGTAGCATTACTATTAACGAAATGTCAAAATTGAGTCTGGCTCCCACTGCAGGCCATTGATCGGATTTTGTAATTGAGGAGAGTGTATATTTTAATAAATGTAGTAGGTACCTACTTGAAGGTGTAGGTACCACATTGAAATGTTTTAACTATACAAAATAGAATTAAATGCAAAATTGTTCTTTATTTTAATTGGCTTTTGTGTAAAGGCTATAATAATTTACTAACGAAACCATTTTGAATTTGAAAACCCATACCTGTTGATGTATCTATGTATTTTTTCTATGCCATAACAAAGGAAGATGAAAGAAAGTACGTATTCCCTTACTTGAAATTGTCACTATTATTGGGAAAAGAACACCACCTCAAAAGGAATTTGTTGTCTTATAAGACCTTCTTTATCTGACAGAAAGGAAAATTCAACCCATTAGCAGCTCTCATTGACGTTTACGTAAATCGTTTCTCCTTTGTATACCTATACGATATACTGTGTTCAGCTTTAAAGAACAAAACGGTAGCAAAATCAGGGTGCATAACTATAACAAACAAGACTATTTTATATTTTCTGGCAAATCTCGGATAATGGCCATATTTTTCAACCACAACCATTATTATGGTTTCGGAACAAAGCAGTCAGTATAACTTTTCGTCCTGCTTAAATCGTAAAAGGGAATGTCCAAAAAATTCAATATAAATACATAAGCTCCAATATAGAAGTAAGTATATGTACTGGTCAGTTGTTGTTAGAGTTACAGCAACCCTCATTCCTCATAAAAGTCACGCAACTATCCCGAAGTCAAGTAAATACATACCTACCTATCTAACTTGGCAATCAGAGGCACCCCACCCCCACACACTACCGACTGATGGAATGTGGTTATTGAAGCTTAAACAAATTTGTGGAGTATGCTTGCTGCTCTGCTATTGACTGACATACGGATTGCTTACGGTGGAACCAAAACAGATGTCTTCAGTAATCAGGATCTGAATGTTTTTGATGTGGTCTGGTGATTAGAATTCATATAAATATAAGAGATTCCAAGTGTGGTTATTTGGTCTTGGTGGTGCTTTTTAAAGATAATATTACGAATAATAAAATCCGACCGAAATAAAGAACTGTTTAGCGTCTTCTGATGAAACATATTCAAGGATTTTTCTATATTTATAGTATTCAGACATTTCTTCTTCAAAAAATTTGTGTTGTTAACTGAATAGGTCTGTTCGATGTTAGCACTGGCGCGCCCTATATACATAGGTTACCTAATTGCATTCTATTTGATGTGTATTCGGGCAGGCTCTGAATGCACTCTCACGAAACCCAGCTTTTACTCTTGGGGTAAGAATTAAGAGGTGTTAAAATTCAAATCAGCTGTTGGCATTTTTGCAGGATTTGTTGTGTATAACTTCAAGGAATAAATATTTTGTTGATAATTCTGTTATTTTTTTGATTTATTTATTATATGTAAATAAACATATAAATAAATAAACACTCGTCAAAATTCTGTGTAAATCGAGTGCAATATCATCAGCTGATTAAACTTGTAGCACTGAGTTGTTCGATGTCAATTTAAAACAAAACAGCTTCCCTAAGTTTTTTGATGTTTGATTTTTGATTGACAGTCCCCAGGTTGCCCTGGGCAGAGAACATTGAACAAACCTAATATTGGGCTGTACTATTTATCATGAATAATGAATTGAGGCCATGAGAAGCAGAGTGGCCTAACTGATTTTTGCACTTGTTTTTAAAACGACGAAAACTTATGTTTATTGTATCATAAATCAGCTAATTTTGAAACAATAATATTTATAGATTGATGAAGCATATATAACTGCTTCAAAAGAAGTTTGTTTTTGTAACTGTAAATATTAGTTTTCGCCATTTAAAAAAAAAAAGTGCAAGAATCAGATAGGCCAATAAGGCCACTATATGGTTCTCACTGCCTAAATTGTTCAATATGAAACAATTTTTTGTGAAGTACATAATAAAGCTTCATATATATGTATGTACGTTTTTGTATTCATTTGTATTAATTTGATCACTTTCACTTTTTATTATAAAAAAACTATAATGGTTCCAAAGAGGGACAATCTTTGAGCGAAATGGAATCTAACAGACCAATAATTCTCCTGTATCTATAACATGCCGCCTCTACTGGACATGAACGATGTGCAACATTACAACCACAATCTATTCCATGAACAACCCAATCTGATTTGTATTGAAATGAACATGGATTGTTATGCTTCCATTGTTTTTTTTTCTAGACATGTTCATAATCCGAGCATCGCTCATGCCCATCAGGAGGCGCCATGTATGTCAAAGATATTTTAGAAAATTTTGTTTCTTCTGACCATTAATTGGATATCTGTTGTCATGAAAAAGTCGTGAAAGAAATAGGAAAATAATTTTCCATCACACAATGTTGAAAGTTGCACAATTTCTACTATTGTTATAAATCTCAGTAAGATATTAGGTCTGTAGGGTAACGTGAAATTTTTCACAAATACTCAAAATTTTTCATAAATTTTTACAATTCGCTGTCAAAACCCATAAGAAAAAAGAAAACAGTTTTAGAAAATTTGGTGAAAAATATAGTTACCAAACAGGAGTATTAGGTCTGTTTAGTATCTTTTTTCAATAAAATGTGTAAAACCTGTAAAAAATCAGAAGTCACAATGAATTTCTCAAAAATGGTGAAACTTACAAGAACACTTTTATGTACAATACGTCAAAATCTCATTAGTCTCATTGTTAAATCAATAAAATAGATACATAAGTATAGAATCGAAGAATTGTTTAAACTTGATACCTTTGTACTTTTAAATAAAAAATAAATCCGTATCTCTAGATCAGCAGAATCCCAAAATAACCCCCTACGGATATAAAGCAATAATCGTTTGCATAAATGTGATGACTAAAGAAAGGACAGCAGGATGTTTGATAAACATTCTTTTCATTTTACCTAATTCATCTAAAGCACATCAATACAAACATAAAGTTTTACTGAATTTTAAATTGTACTAGTATTCTTCATTTCAAATGAATTTGATTCGAGTTAAAGATTTGAAAGTTCTTTCTCTATATAAATATATCATTACAAATAAATGAATGTGTCTAGGAAAACAATTTCGGAGTTTCGTTCCATATGTATTCTTCCAATAGAGATTTTTAGTAGACTCAATTATTGTAGCAGAAGAAAGTTTTTTATTTCTTTTGAATTTAAGGCAAAAAAGGTTTTCAATAATGTGTTTTAACATATAAATTAGACATTTTGAAATGATTTCTATGGCAAGTATAGTGAAAAACTTGTAGGCACACCTGAATCAAAACTTGAAAAATTTTTGTTGGCCAGAGTCGCTAACTTTTCTACAATTATGTAACATAATATGCACGACCAAAAAGATGATTAGATCCTCGAGAGAAAAAAAATGATATAATGCCTGTTTTGGTGCTAAAACCTAAACAAAATGGAGACATAAACAAATGTTTGTTACAGCCTTTCATTTGATATCAATTAGGTGTGTTCGCGTACTAGTCCGAAACTACCCATTTTTACCATTTTTGGTCCAATTTAACTTTTTTTATATTGACTTTGACACAACTTCGGACTAAAACTGGCAGGTTTGGAAAGTAAACGAACAGAGGTAATATCATTTTTCAACGTCAATTATTGCGCATGTTATAAAAAAATGTTTGAAGAAAATACTGAATTCTTTATATTGGAATTGGCAACGTCAAGCTCAAATATCTCGACTTTCCCATGAACGATTTTAAAAATATTTAATGCATTTAATACCAAACTCGTTTGTGTAGACTCTTATGGCACGCGTACACCTAGTCCATCACCGGCCGAAGTATGCTCGGCCGTTGGCGGCCGAACACAGCCGATCGAACCAAACGTAAAGAAAGGAGAGAGAGCGCGTACACCACTGAAAGCGACATCGTCCGATGACGTCCGTTAATAAGCGATCAACCGACATATCCCAACATGTTTGGGTTTTTCGTCAGTTGCCCGGTTGATTCTTAATAGCCATTGTAAGAAATTGGTAGATTTTCTACCAACTGTGTAAGCACACATAACTTAATTGTCAGCTGATTGATAGATAATTGTCAGTCATTGTCAAGTCTGACAGTAATGTTAGATCTATACCAATCGTGCACACTTAGCTTTAGGTGAAATAAAAGTCAATATTTTGCCCCATACCCATTGGGATATAATTCTATAATTACTTTTTTTTAAGATTTGTCCATAATTTTGAATATGCTATCGTAAACCGAATCTAATCATGCGAAGTCCGTTACTCTATTCAAGAGATTGTTGTTTAGCAAAAAGAAGCAAACTTAATCTATCTATTTTAATCTTGAATATATTTTGGGAACCCTGGCCTCTTAATATGTAATATTAGTAAACAAATATAAATTTTTGTTTTTAAATTAGTAACGTACATATATTGAAACTTCTGATTCCAAAACTCTGCAAATACAACAAATAAATTGCCCTCTTTTTGGGGAAGATAAACACAAAGAGCGGTTATAAGCTTATCAATAAAACCTTCTTATCAAACCTCTCTCAAATAAGTAACTGAAACAAAAAATTATTTTTGAACAATTAACGGTTTTTATTGCATCATGTTTTGTAGTTCGCTTACAATCTAATATTTAAATTTTCTAAAAATTACAATCTAATAACAAATGCATAGTTGTTTTTTTTTTTAAATTTTTGTTTAGTATATCTTTTTTTTTTCTTTGAAAATGATAAGTATAGTTGGTATAATAACAGTTTAGTTATAGAGTAAAGTTTAATTGGCATTATTTTGTAGAGTTCTACCCACTCAAAATTCGAAAGAACATTTTTTTATTTATTTTTTTCAAACAAGACATCATCTGCAAGACAAGTTCAATATGCAATTCTGATTTCAATACAGTTTCAATTCAAACAAAAATTATTATTTATTTGTTATAATACCTAAATGAAATATATTTGTCTAACATCAAATGAAAACAAAATGAAAGTTTAATGGGCAGTTTACATTTTCATTATTTCAAAATAAAAACGAAACCGTTTTTAACAGAATTAAAAAAAAAAATAACATTTCAAATTATTTTATTCGGCAACAGACAGTTTGACGGTTTATAAAATTCAAACTTTGAAAATAGGATGAAAACGGTATATTTTTGGTTTGTGACCCTACTATTAACAATAATAATTGCTCTGTCATTTTGCCGGTTGATGAATCGAACCGGTAATAATTGGTGTTGGTGTATAGATTATTGCGGAAGACACTAGCGCTGCATTATTATTATTCTTGTCGGCAAAGCAAAGACACGAACCGGAACAATCTCATCCAACTAAACAGCTTGGATTCCACAAGGCATTCGTCAGCAACAGAAGTCGTCATACAAACGCGCGACGCCGACGTCGATTTTTGTATGCGTTTATGAGATTTAACGGCTGGTGAACCCATTTTGTTATTGTTGTTGTTTTTTTTTTCGAAAATCTGGAAATACAAATATGAGAGAGCTTTAAAATATTTAGATATTGAATTAATGAATGTAATGAATGAATGTGTTAAAGATAACTAATTATTAATGCGGGTGCCTTAATACGGGCCTTTAGCTAAACGAAATCACCTAAACGAGCGTATATTTAAGTTCTTGTTTATATCTTCAAGCTATTTCGAAATAATTCTTCTATCAAACATCAAACGAAAACAAAAACATAAATAAATAAATTATCTACAGCTTGTTGGTTGGGTGCCCTAAAAATCTTGACCTAATTAGATATTTTCATTGAAACTAAAGACTATACAAGTACATACACAGTGTTGACACAAATAATGAAGCGTACGAGAAACAATAAAATATTTTACTGAACGACCTTTACCTAAGTGGTGTTTTG
Source organism: Leucozona laternaria (assembly GCA_932273885.2). Taxonomy (NCBI): domain Eukaryota; kingdom Metazoa; phylum Arthropoda; class Insecta; order Diptera; family Syrphidae; genus Leucozona; species Leucozona laternaria. The sequence continues at coordinate 111,904,691 of OW026368.1, read as the reverse complement.
TTTCCTCATATATAATTTTAATAATCCCAAAAACAATTCAATACCTACATACATACTTGTTCATTTGTAGGTTTTACTTCAAAACGAACTATGCAGAAGGGTGTCATTTAAACGAGGGCACTTTAATCTTCTACTTTAAACAAGTACCTAGGTATAGGTACCTACTTTAAAGCTCGTTTCTACAGAATGAATGGGCTTTAAAGAGAGCCATGGAGAGCATCTTCGAAATTGGGCTGTAGTACATTTTATATGAAATGATATCCATGCACTTGTATGCTTGTGATAAAAAAAAATGCATACGACTTATTACTGTAGGTGGGTAAGACAATAATCTGCCAAATGTTTATTCAGAGCGTGATACGAGAAATGCTTTATTAGGGTTGTTAAATCATATCTATATGTATAGTTAAAAGGGCATTTTTACACCATTTTATCGTAAACGTCAAATTTTACTTAAGAAAAGGTAGGTATAAGAAAAGGTAAAGTAATTTTGAAAAACATATTGTTACCCTAATAGTCCATTGAAATGTTACATTGACCTTGCATTTGGTAGAGAACAACAATTTGTGCGTGCAGTTAGCACCGCCATTTTCGATTTTCAAAAAAAAAAAGTTGTGCTGTAATATGAGCAACTTGTGCTGCGTTGTGCCGTAAATCTTTTTGCAAAGTTCGCAACTTAGAAAGCATGACATTTTTTGCAAAATCAAGATTTTTTTAAATTTCAAAGTTGTGCTGTATTGTGCACAATTTTTCGTTCTATGAATTGAAAAAATAAACAAAAAACTGGCATATTTGCGACTTTTATGGGCAATACGAAATTTTGCGAAGCCCCATTGCGTGAAGTAAGCATCGCTATTGTGGAGTTTCAAAAAAAAAAATTGGACTGTAATGTGCTCCAACTTGTGCTGTTTGTGCAGCACAACATTGAAATTTAAAAAAAAATGTAGATTTTGCAAAAAAATACGTAAAATTTGCAAATTTGTGAATTTCGCAAAAACATTTATGGCACAAGGCAGCACAAGCTGAGCGAATTACAGCCCAACTTTTTGTTTTTGAAAACCAAAAACAGCCATGCTAACTTCACGCACATAACAACATTTTTGTTTAATGTGAAGAGTGGGTAGTATACCACTTGGTTTTCGGGGCTTAAAGCACCCCCACCCCCCCATTTGGTCACCATCTTAAAGAAAGTCGTCTAAAATGTTTTTTCGTGATATCTTGAGAGCCATAGGTCTCACAGAAAAAATGTGAACACCTTTTTTATAGAGAATCACTTTCATTAAAATTCTTTACCAAAAAATTGCAAATAAAAAAGTTGTATCTAATTAAAAATAAACAAACATTTGGAAGAAAACTATTAAGGGGTTACCTTATATGAATAATTTTTGAAAAATTAAGTTTAAAACTCAAAATTTGGAAAAATCTTTTCCAAGATGGTGGGCAAATAATTGAGCTTTCTATGCCGAAAACTAATTGATCCATCCCACATAATGACAACAAAATTCTGTCTTATACCTACCAAATGCAAGGTTCGGCCAAAATTTTGTAATATTTCAAAGTATTTAGATCAAGTGGTCTAGTTTTTGTTTAAAACATTTTGTATGTTAAGTTTCTAAATACAATATTGTCTGAACTATTTAGTAGCAAAAGATATACGTGAATAACCCAAAAAAGACATTAAAACTACCCTATTTCCATTATGCTAACTTTTTGGCAAAAACCTGAAATGCAATAAATATTAAAATAATTGCTTCAGATATACCATGTAACTATACGAAGTTTAATCAAAATCTATAGTACTGTTTTCGAGAAAACATAAATAACCAAAATCGTTGTACGCCGCAGCTTCCCATTATAGGTAGATGAGCTAAAACAAAAATTTGAATTTTTCTTCTAGAGAATCACATAAAATTAATCTGTCCCAAATTTTAAGCAAATTGGCCTAGTATACGCTGCTAAAGCCTAGGACGCTGCTGATGAGAAACGAAAAATTCCATACTAAAATGACACAACGAAATCATGAACGAAAAATTTCGACCTCTTTTTCGTTTTGTATGCTGTTCGAAGAGCGAAATTGGTAATTGTAGCAGAGTATTTGGAGAAGTCTCCGCTTTTTTTTAACTGTCTTAACTGTCCGGACCATTAATTGAGTTCGAAAAAGTGACATTTGAGGTTTGTTCGTGTTTGTATTTGTTATTTCTTTCATTACAGCGCCAGCGTGGCTTTGTGTGACTTGTTTGCGTGTGTTCTTATTTTTTTATGTGACACTTAGTGTCATTTTGTTGCTGTGCTTTCCCTAATCATTTCGCTATCGTGTTAGAGATCAAAGAAAAAATTTGGTTTCGAATCAGCAGTGTGTACTAGGCTTTAGGCTCTAGATCAAATTACGGTGAACGCACAGGCACTCGGGCGCAGAAACCGACGCCAACGGACGTAACTTACTTTTGTTATTAAAACCCCTAAATTTGCAAAGAGTAAGTAAAAATACAGAATTCTATCAAAATCAATAATGCATGTTGTTGGCAGTGTGATCTTTTCTATTTTGACTGCAAACAATTGCAGACAATCTCCTCTAAACCATTCGTGGAATAGGTACGTAGTAAGATAAACTGCAAGCGTATTCAACAGATATGTATACACTTGGAGATAAAAGCATCACGACACAGATGTTATCTCAAAAGAATTTCGAAAAAGTGTCAGCATTGAATTATCTGATTGATATAATAAAACATGTTAATTTAAAGTAATTCGCGTGTTAATCACCACGAAGTAAGCACGTGAGGCAAAACTAAACCACTCTCTCAATCGTGTCGTCTTGCAAAGCCACAAAAACTATGTCAGTGTCATCCGAGTGCATCTTCAAAATTATTGTTGTTGTTGACTAAAATATAAAAACAACACACTTTTAATATGGTCTTTCTCGACTCTCAGCATGACAATGACACTTAAATGCTCATTCAAAACAACATCCACAAACTTGACAGACGCTCGTTCTCTTGTTGTGTTGGCAGACAACCGACCGATCCATAAACTGAAATGCTTATAAATACTTAAATGTTGATGGCATGGCATGCGACTATCCCCTCGCACTAAAATTGAATGCTCATAGAAATTAGCTCATTTCCGCTTGTAACATGAGCAGCATAGTCATTTGGTAAAGAAAAATCATGTTTGTGCATTTGCCTAACTACCGACACGACAAACAATAAACTGTCAAAAAAGAGACAAAATTATTACATGCCTTTCGAAAATAAATCAACTAACTAAACTAGGTACTCAAGGGATTTAACCGATTCACTTACAGAAGTTGTCCATCGTAATACTACGTCAATAAAATTAGTAGTTTAATTTTCCTTTTTGACATTGTTTAATGAGTTTTGTGTTAACGATAGAAAAATATGACGGCATAATTTAAAGAGCGAAAAAATACCCATGACACATAATTTATGTTTCAAAGTCTATACCCTCTCCAATTACTTCGACCAATCGTGGGCAAGATAATTGCCGTTGGCGAGCAAAGAACAATCAATTTCATGATCGACTTGACTTGACATTGTGTCAACCCATTAAGAACTAAGATTTCCATCGCTCTCTGTTATAATTCATATTGGGTGCGTTCAACGACAACACTTAACTGTATGTTTGGTATGTGCTGAGACTCGGTGATATGGCTTATACAGACACATGGTGTCGTTGTTTTTAGATATATCGCATCGAGCATAAAGAGTTTTTCTTTCCCTCCTCCTAAATATCGCTGACAAGATATAACGTCATCATCAGCATCACACGCGAAGAAACAAGTTCGACTTGATCGGCTTTATAGTTAACCTTACTGAGTGCCAGTTTTCAGGGATTTTCTAACGATGTGTTGTGATGCGTGATGTAATAGCGATCAATTAATGGCTAATGTATGTTGTGTAACAAAATGTATTAAACTCGTTAAGTAAATTGTAATCTCTGCTAGCTCATGCGCAAGGTTTAATGTCAGATAATGATTCGAACGAAAGTAAGACATCTGCTTAGAAAGTAAATACACCAAATTAACGTACGACCAACGATAAGATATTAGGCATATCAACAATGTATAAAATGTACAAAATGGTCCCTCTTCGTATCACAACACCCACGATGCTATGGAATCGACTGAAAAAAATTGTGTGAGTGCCGGGACTCACGGTTAATTTGTGTAAACATCAACGTGCGCTGATCCAAAACGGACTTGTTTTGCTTGAAGGCGATCTTAAGATTTTTTTTCACTGAACGCACCCATCCTAGTATGCAGATCGTAACGTTGCACACCGTAACGTTGCACGACGTAACGTTGCACACGACCGTTCACGTTTTTTTTCACTGTACCGCCAGCATAGATGTTTACACATCAAAAATGACGAGACTGTTCTTATATTATTGATGATATACAGAGTATAGTGATGTTTTTGTCATATTCTCAAAGTTTCTTCGTGCAAGTGAAAACACGAAGGAAAATGCAAAATGACGTACCTAGATTTTGTATAACCTATATCGGAATACAAAGCCACCTACACGGAACACAAGCCACGGAATTCAGCTATACATTCTTGAACTCCTCAGTCGTTGAAAATATATCTATCTTCATTGCTTACTTATCTTTGGGGCTATACATCAGCATCAGCAACAAACAACAACAATGTAAAATGAACGAATACACTGTTGTTTTCACTATCTTCTCTGGTTTCTTGCACTGCATAGCCACAGGTGCGGGTTCATCTTTCAGTTGGGCGGACGTTAGAGTTGGAGCGTTGGAGTTGATATTGTATTTATGAAGCTAATAAATGACAAGATTCTCATCTTACAATGGCATTGCACAGTGTAGCATACCCTACATCGGTAACGGACCCGAAATTTATATACTTTATACAACAATGAATCTGTGTGTTTTGCATTTCCGGCGAAATTATATATCACCTGAGACTACACTGACACATAATAATGTAGGTAAAGATGTAAAGCAGTGTGCCAGACTTTGCTATAAAGTGAAATGATGTTATTTCGAAAAAAAAGGAAATAACTTGTGTTCTGCAATGCGAAATTGAAAGAAAACAACTCATTGATTTTTTTTATAAACAAACTCAAATCACACGCTGATCAGACGTTGAGATTTGTAGTAGATCTTTGTTTTGTTTATTTAATTTAATGGATTTAGGTCATCTAAAATATTTCTGGTTTATAACAATTTTATTGTTTGTGATGATTATCTCATTTATTGCTTTTATTTTTTGTAAATTTTCCCAAGTGTTTTTATGCTGAATTATTTTAAAACTAGCTACCAACAAATATGGTGACCATCGCCGTTAATTTTCATAAATAATGGAAAGTTCTGTATTTGAAGACAATGTTCATTATGAATTATATTGTATATAGAAAAGCTAGATTTAGATTAGAAGGGACAAAAATGTTCTGTATTTTAGAAGTTGTTCATTATCTATTTCGTTTGTCACATAAATTCTTGAAAAAAAGGATAATGCAAACGTGCCTTAACAACAAGAGAAAACGAGTTTAAATTTATTTTTTTCCTAAACGCATTCTATGGGTTTTTACATAATCTGTCAATTATCTTCTGCAAATCAAAAACTATTCAAAAACATATCGATTATCTGTCATGTGCTGAAAATTGTAATTATGCCTGTTTGGTAACTTGAAATTTCCACCAAGTTTCCCAAATTTGGGTTTTTTCTCCTTTGGTTTCTGACAGAAAATTGTGAAAATTTGAAGGAAATTTCACGTTAACAAACACACCTATTGTTCTTGTGCTTGCATTGCTTTCTGTGTTTTTGTTTGTTCCAGCCATTTGGCTCTGGATTTTTGACTAGTTGACAATTCAAATGGCTTGGGCGAGTATAATCACACTATGCAATTTGGCTCTGCCGACCCAAATGGCTCGATCGTGTATGGCCAGCTTAATTTTTACTTGAAATTATATACATATGTATATGTACCTACATGTTTTAAATAAGGAATGAAATATTTTTTTAAAATAAGGTAGTAAAAATTCTTAAAAAAACAACGATTGGCAAATTGAAATGCAGCTAATGCCTGTCTATATTTTCAATACCCAACGACGGAAAACTCAATGTGCATTATGGGTGACTTGTTCATTTGACGTTTTGAAACGTCACTCACAAAGTGCTAGTTCCTTACAAGAACAAGGTGATGAACCAGCGTTTTCCTCAACAAGTTTTTGTTGATTTTTTTATTCTGTTACTGAAAGGCCACATAATTATAGTTTTTACCTTACAGTTTATCACAGGTGTTTGAGAATTTTTAAAGTGTAATGTTTACCATTATATCGAAAACTTAATCTAAAAATTGAGGTCTGTTGCAAAGTTTTTATTCTGGTGTTCAAGAGGGCCAGCGCGGTGACGAGGATTAGTTGTTTTTTCATTTAACATGGAAATTGTTTAACCCCGAAATCGTTTTTTCCGTCTTATTCTTATTTTAATTTGGGTTTAGCAAAAATATTAATCTAAATTCCTAAAATCTAGACATTTTGAATAACGATGACAGCCCTCAAACGGTTCATGACATAAACTGTTCGCGCCACTCACCCCTAGCAATAGAAAATAAAGAGGATATTCAAATGATATTCTTGGAAAAAAAGATTTTTTTATTAATGTGAATGGGTATAATCAGTCATTGGTGTCAGTTGTGTCAAAAATGATTAAATCCCACATTGGCCACTCATAAAAAACCTTTAATCCTCAATATAACAGATATTTTTCCAATGATGAAACATTTTATCACGTCACATCCATTACTTTTAAATTTGATAATGATTGTTTTAAAAAAAGCAACGCCTACCACACCAATTCCATCATTGACAACTCTACACAAAGTTTATTACAGACGTCACTTTGCGAGCATGTGTAATTACTTTGTTAATTAAGCCACAACATTTCGATGTCAACAACAGCATTAAAAAAAAATTGATATCAGCCAAGCACACTTATACATATGTATATGTAGGCCACTCTACTTTGAACTATCTCTAATTGCTTTTATTATAACCTTATCAGTATAGCAGCGAAAAAATCAATAGCTTCATTGCAGCAGAGGCATCAGAAATATTATAACTGACATATGGGTATAATATGGCTTACATTATGTGCACTTGCCCTAATTCTGCAATACTAATGCATTTAAACGAGTTGACAGCTGCCGTATTTTTTCTGATTCAAAAGCTTTTATAGTTTATATTTTGCATTTTCTTATATGCAACACAATGAAATTTACTCACAAATTTATTAATTTCCCCATAAACATACAGTGCAGTTGACAAATTAGTATTTTTGTCAACTTCTTCATGCATTTAAATTTTCATAGGATGACAAAATTTATCAGCTCACCTTACACCAACCACCCCGAAGTCTGCGAAGTCGATGTGCTTATCTGACATTAGATATTCCTAGTTTAAGCATCCATGTTTTTTGTTCATATCTTTAATGTAAATAAATGTCATCACCTGTTGCCTAATCACACATTCAAATTCAATGTGTACCTCATGAAACCCGAGGGCGTCTGTATATAGAGTGTAGGTCGATTCGATACCATGTTGTGCTTCTAAGAAATATAGATTTTCTTTTATCTTAAATGTTTGGTATCGTGTAGATTCTAATGAATATTTGTTTTTTTTTTTTAATATACTAATAAAAAGGACAGGAAAAAAAAGTGAACAGAATAATTTTAATGATGCAACGCCTCTGTTTGTTCTTAATTGAATTTTCAATGCATCCATATAGTCGACAAAAAAAAAACTCCTATCGTGTATCGCATTGCAATCGAGAGTTTGTTCAAAAATAAAACCAAATAATGTTATGATATATTTCCACTTGTTTCTATATTTTTAAGATTTTTCCAAAAAAAAATAACTTGTGTGGTATAAAAATAGAAGTCATATTGACATACTTTTGAACCCGAATACGATGTAAATTTAAATTTAAAAGATTTTAATGAGATTTTATGGCTATAATTTCTTGTTCGAAACAGAAAAGTGACTCAATTATAAGAAACAAAACGAAATCATCTTGGGTTAAAATTTACAGGCAGCAATAATAAAAGATCACAGCATTTTAAACAATTTGAATAGTTTTTAATTTTATAAACGGAAATGGAATTGTAATAGTTTTTTTACAAGTTACAACTCAATTGGATATTTAAAGATTCAGAATGAGTGCAAATTGGGAACCGTTTATAAGAATTCCTATACCAATTTCAAACTAGTTTCAAATAACTGCATTTTTGAATCGTGTGGCAATTGATCCATGTTCCACATAAGAATGTGCGACTGATTGAAGACAAATTGACAGTTTCGGCGACTCAATCGATGTTCACATAATTTCTTAAAATATGTGTTAAGAATTAAGGCTCTCCCAAACCAACGCGAATATTTAAAAGCGACGACGAAACTTTCGCCTGTCTTAATTTATTTACATGGAGATTAATGGGAGCACCCACACTGGCGCGATGCGAATCTTCGAACATTAAGGCTCTCCCAAACCAACGCGAAACATTCGCTGACGACAGTTTTTTGTTGTTTTTAGCATTGTGTATCTGTCGTATTTTGTCAGATACACAATGCTAAAAACTACAAAAAACTGTCGTCAGCGAATGTTTCGCGTTGGTTTGGGGGAGCCTTTATTCAGTCGTCGCATATTCGCGCGAATGTTTCGCTTTGGTTTGGGACAGCCTTTAGCAAGCAAATATTTTATTGGTTTTTGTACTTTTTTTTTATTCATCGGTTTGCATGTCAAAAAAAAATTACATAATGTGTAGAGCATATGCAATCACGCAAATGAAACCAGTTGCAAACCGAAAAGATTAGTTTCGTGGTGACTTGTTGGATAATGACTTATCAATTCGGAAGTGATTCAAGTTTATTTGAAGCTTTTAAGGCTTGTAAAAAGTTAACAACATTTTAAACAAAGGCCATTCTGTTTAAAGATCTCCACGACCTTTAATTTTCTTGTATTGGTATAAAAATGTCTATATCAGGACTACTATCCTGTATGAGTATCTTTATGGATTCGTTCCATGTGCCTTTCCAATTCTGTTTTTGTATTTGAACCTATTAATAGCATAGTTTTTCTGAATTTTGAATCTTCGTTATGAATGTAAAACTGGCGGTGCTTTAAGATTTTAAGAAAATGTCGAATTTCTGTAAAAGAAAGGTTGATGCTGGAAATTGAGTCAAAAGTTGTTAAAATTTAATTTATGTACATCATAAATTATTTAACTATTTTCCTATTAAATAAATATCCCATATAAGAAATACATAGGGTACAGGAATTACAATATTAAATAACATATAGGAAGTATTTTAGCAGGAATCTTTAATATGTCTTATTTCTGTGTCTAATATCAAGAAGAATAGAATATAAATAATAACTACTGATCAAAACTTTACTGTGTTAGACAAGTTAAAATAAAAGTCAGTTTCAATGAAGAGAAAAAAAAAATATTGAACCAAAAAGCACTCATACGCCATACATACGGTGACCGTAAGTACATTAATGCAACTGTTCATATGTATTTGAAGACGATGTTTATTATGAATTATTTTGTATAAGTACAAAAACATAAAGATGTTCTGTATTTTAAAAGTTGTTATTATCTATTCTTTAATTTATACAATTTCTTTCTTGAAAAAACTAGCGCAAAGAACATAAAAATTCAAAGAAAAAAATATTGAAAATGCAAACGTGCCTTTACTAGCTGAAAAAGACATCTAGTACAATTTTTTTTTTCTCGAACCCACTCTATCGGTTTTGACCACAGATTAGCCATATGAAGATGAGAATGTTTCGTACGTTTCAACCTCCAAAACTCATTTGTTTACATTGTTGTATTTGTAATTTTTTCCCGCGTCGATGAATAGATGTGAATTGCAACAACAATTTAACCCGGTGTGTGAAGATCCCTGTCAGTTCAAGCTTATAGGCAAATTAAAATTGCTGCCGGGTATTCTCATCTTCATGTGCTAATCTGTTGTTTTGACATCATCTGTCAACTGCATCTGTCATATGAACAACTTTAAAATTCAAAAATATATCGGTTGTCTGTCATTTGTTTGTTGAAAATTGAAATTAGAAAGTTTTATTTGAAAATATAATTTAGTTAACCACGCCTGATGCCATCACCCAACAAGAAATGCGTGTTTAACGACGACTTATGCAAAGGCAACGATTGGGAATTTGAAACGCACGTCCATTCTATTTTGTTTATTGAAAAAAACGAAAAACTCGACGTCGAACAACATTTGAAAAGCACAAAAGTGCTAATGTGAAATGTGAGTTGCTAGGGTTGCTAGTTGATCAAATACAAGTATTTATAATAAAACGTAACACCGTGTTCACATTGGACTGACTCTGACTCCACCGATTTTTTTTGACGTCTCTGTGCTTTTGCTCACTTCCACTTCATGATGAGAAAGAGATGGCCAGGAAAGGCAGGATTTTTTTTAATTTTGTTTTTAAATTAGTGGATTTTTTTTTTGACGTCTTCTTTTGAGACATCTGTTTTCTCTGTCTGTGATTTATATTTGGCAATTAAATCTTACAGAATCCAATTTTTTTCAATTGGAAACATATTTATTGAAGAAGATTAACATTTTGTGAGTAAAAAATTGTAATTAATCCCTTAAACTCCACAGATTTTTGTTTTGCTAAAACGAATGCTAAACGTCAAAGTAAATCCGAAGTGTCCACATTGGTTTGTGTCTGAACAAAACAAGTTGGATTCACGTAAGAAAAAAAATCGGATGAGTCAGTCCAATGTGAACACCGTCTAAAACGAATAAAAACCATTACCGAAAGCAAATGAGAAGCAATATTCTTATAAATATTAACTAATACAAAAACTTATTTATAAACTAAACCAAGTGATTTTATTTAGAAAAAAAAACATTATATATAAAGGGTGGTTTTTTAAGAGGTTTAGAACTTTTAAAAAAAAAAAAACACAAAAAATTCGAAAAAATGAATGAAATATTTATTTGAATCGATAGTTTGAACCTTGCAATTTAATGTTTAAAGATAATTTCATGCAAATGTTGACCGCGGCTGCGTCTCAGGTAGCCCATCCGCAGAGTCCAATTTTGGCATACTCTTTCACACATATCGGCCGGTATCTCACGAATGAATGCATGGATGTTGGCTTCCAGTGCTTCAAACGAAGCGGGCTTGTCCCTATAGACATTAGCCTTGACATACCCCCACAAAAAATAATCTAATGGTGTCAAATCGCACGATCTAGGCGGCCAATTGACCGGCCCGAAACGTGAAATTAACTGTTCACCAAACTCGCCTTGCAATTGCGCCATTGTTTCGCGTGCTGTGTGGCATGTGGCACCGTCTTGTTGAAACCACATATCATGCAAGTCAAGAACTTCCATTTCGGGCAAAAAAAAGTTTGTTATCATCGCTCGGTAGCGTTCACCATTGACAGTAACGCTGCGATTCGCATCATCTTTGAAGAAATAGGCCCAATAATGCCGCCGGCCCATAAACCGCACCAAACAGTGGCTTTTTCGGGATGCATTGGTAGCTGTTGCAATGCTTCTGGCTGATCTTCACTCCAAATGCGGCAATTTTGCTTATTTACGTACCCATTCAACCAAAAATGAGCCTCATCGCTGAACACAAGCAGCGCGCGATGAACATTTCGAACCGAGCACGAATTTTGATAGTAAAATTCAATGATTTGCAAGCGTTGTTCATTTGTAAGACGATCCATGGTTAAATTGCAAACCAAACTGAAGCTGTTTGACAGTGACACAAGGTACTAAACACACGTCAGCTGTCAAAACCATCAGTGTTGCCAAAACCAAACCAGCTTAAAAATCACCCGTTAATAAGGAACTTCTCGGTATTCACATTAAATCGCACTGTTGAAGTAGATACTTACATAACAAACATTGATTTCTTTTTCTATATCTAGCAAAACCCTCTTTGTTGAAAAATGACAATATGGTGACAATATATAGTACTTAAGCTATTTAGAACTAGATACCTGTTTGCAAAAAATGATTAAAATTTAGTCGAGCCATGAGAATGATAAAAAAATTAACGACACTTTGGCAACAACCCCCAAATATTGTAAAATACCTGAAACGGGGCTTACTACAGTTTGAAAATTACACAAACCAGCGGTTTGAGCTGTTTTTGAGAAATGTTTAAATATCCAAAATTGTCACACATCAGCAGATACCCCTTGTTCAGATATGAGATAAAACACCTCTATACTTTTGTTTAAAACCTCGAAATTAAGTTTAAAAAAAAAAAATAATTCAATTCAAATGGCACTAACAAAATTAATATAATGTAAGTCAACTTTACAAAACTCCTTTATTTTCACACCAAAGCTGGACAAATTTGTTCAAACATCTTAAGCATTGAAGTTGAGGATGGAAAAATATAAAATCACGTAGTCAAAACGCCTGTCTAATTTAATTTATTCAGGACTCCAAACTTTGCGTGAGTTCATATCCATTATTCCTTAAGTTTTTAGCATACCTAAAGCCCACACTCGGCTTTGCTTTACCTAAAAGCTATTCATCCTTAAGCCATTATATGTAATTGTATATCGTATTAAATTAAAGAAACTTACGTAACTGAAGCAAAACTTTAACGCATAAACATGTTTTATGTATACATCTCTTCAAGGCTGAATTCAAACCCAAAACCATAGAGTACCTATATTACCTAGAGAACCGACCGGTACCCCTCTTGCCTTAAACACCCGCAAATTTTATTTGAGGTAAGTGAAAACTCTCTTAGTTTACTCTTTTTTCCTTATCCGTGAATCCGTGTGAATGGTGGATATTAAAACAAATTGGCGCATTAGTTCAAAAAGGTACGTGTCTAAGGTTTAATTGTGAACAAAGTGGTGGCATTAGCTCAAAAAGGTACGTGTCTACGATTTGCACACCTAAATCGTAGACACGTACCTTTTTGAGCTAAGAAACTAGAGTGCGCTTCCAAATTTCGGTAGGTGTTTTTGTTTTTTTTTTTAAACATAAATATTCAAAAATATTATTTAATTTATTACCCGGGAGCAACAATGACCGATATTCTTCATAGTTTAGGTTGACAAAAGGTTAAAAAAAGAAATTTGACTACGAAATTAATAAATTTCTCAATTTTTGAATTTAACGGATTTTTTTTTTGAATCCCTGGGCAGTCTTATCCACCTTATTGAGCACTTTGAGCAATTTGAGCGAAGTCCTTTCAATTGAAGCCATGTTGGTTCGGTCCCATTTAAAATGCATTGGACAACAACCCCATACAAAACTTAATGGGCATTTTCCTCTCAGTACAGCTTGTAGGGTGGAAGAGAACGACCGCCTAAGTCGGTTCTCTAGGTAATATAGGTACTCTATGCCCAAAACTACGTACATTCTGTATTCATATATACCTACGCATACCTATAAAAGTTTCACTAAGAGAAAAAAAAGATCCTTTATCTCTTCTTTCCTCCGAAAACTCTACAAAGCACCATCATTTTAAATACCTTTTCCACAAGCAGAAAAAGAAGAAGAACAACAGAGGGAGATAATAATTATGCATACACCAACTTCTAAAAAAGTTCAAATGGATTTTAGGATTAAATTTTTAAATTTAAATTCTTTCTGTTTGAAAACATCCAAGGCTTTCAAGGCACTCCTGCAAATAAAATTACATATGTACGTACACCGTTTCACATACATATTTTATTCATTATCATGATCTGACATAACTTCCCTACTCTGCTGGAATCCCTACTCTATAAACAACATCACACACTCCACATGAGGAAAAATCCTTTTAAGTCCATGAGTATCTACTCATTCGAACGAATAGCTTTAGGTAAATGAACATTGAGGCGCATTATTTCAATAACAATAATATACATTCTTATTCTTACCAACGAACTTATACGTTAGATTTAGAATTAGAATTGAAAGGGGAGCCGATTATATCAGAACTATATAGAAATTTTTCTGTCGAATTATGTATGTTAAATTTAATCAAAACATGTATATGTGGCGTACATTTTATTTCTTCCGAAAAATAAACATTTTTATAGCAACTGCACTACCTACATTAAAGAAGAAAAAAAAAACACTCAAAATGTCTCAAGTACATAAAAACCCATTATGGACAGAAGTGCCTGGTAAATTAATTGCAAACATACACGCGCTTTAAAATCCAATTACAATCAACGGGATGCAATTACCAACAACCATCACGATGTCCTCTCGGTATACCTACTACCAAATGTAATCCAGGACACTATGTCATGTTACGTAAACTCCCGAACGACATATACACTGCTGAGAAGAGTATCTTTTTTCTTGCACACCCGAAGCCCCGACCAAAGGCTGTCGAATATAGATACAGATATGCCTAAATCCTTGATAGGCACAGAAGTGATGATGATGACTTTGATGCTCTTTCAATTGTATATCCGCAGTAGAAATAATAGATATATATCTTACCTACGAGATAAGTAGTTTAGGCCGAGTTAAGGGATGCTGCCACAATATAACTATCAAGCGGTTATCTGGAGGTCACAGGATATTTGTTTTGTATATGAAAATTTTCACACGCGTCGACCGAAGTGTATCTTTTTCCGGTAAATTGAGTTTTTTTTTTTTTAATAACTAAGAAAAGCTTTCAGAAACACTTTTCCTTTTAGCACTTTTTCTTTTGTATCTTTGGAAATGGCTTACGTTAGAAGGGAGAATATGTGTTGAGAACAACCGCACTGGTACGAGTCAGCTGACGGAATAAAGTGAATTCGTTGGAGCAACTTCATTCAAGATACATTTTTGTTATCATGCTAAAGTAAAGTGTCGCTGAGCTGAGAGAGCCCAAAGTATGTTTTGTTTTGTGTGCTTGTTTTCAGTGCTGCCACTGCACCTTCACATATTAGAAAACGAATATACTAAATTGCCGTCAATTAGTTGTGATGATTTCGATTTTGTCGTTAAATGTTTTTTGTATGTTTTGTTGCTGATTCCCTAAGTTGATATCATGTAAGCGAAGCAGCCCCTCGAAATGGGGGCTAAAAACTTCTTATAAGTTCTTAATTATAGTAGTGATCATTTAAATTTTATCTTGCAATGTTTTCTTTGTTTTCTTTTGCTAGGAATTTATATGAAACATAGGGAAACAGCATCTGTTCAGTTAATCCTGAGTTAACTCACCAAATTTGAAGAGTTAACTCGAGTTTAACTTTAATCTCGCACTGTAAAACTCGACCTTAGTGCTATAGATTTTCAGTTAAATTATTGTTACATCTTCAAAGAAGCTTCTTTTTCTCAAACAACTGTTTTTTCTAATATTTATTTTTTCAGTTGCTCTATAGGTATGACAAATATTGATTTCGTCTTAACCAAACTTCGGGGCAGCAGTAACTTAACAGTTTAAATTTGTTACTACTAATCCCAAATTTTAAAATACTCCACACTACAAATGGAAAACGCTGGCGCTAGTTATGAAACTGGCAGCACTGGTTTCATTTTAAAAGCAAAAGCAAAATGCACTTATTATAGGTGTGAGCTTTTATGTTTCAATACAAAATATTAGCTTTGGATTGTTTGATTGTTGGTAAATATATTTTAAACAAAAAGAATTGAAAGCTTTTTATTGCTTGTTGGAAAAATCTCGGTTTTCCCATTAAAGCTTATTCGCATAAATATTCTTTTGAAAATTGAAACTGTCACTTAAAAGGTAAGTTAGGTTAGGTAAAGGTACTGTTTATTCAATTTTTAAAACGAAAAAAATAAAGCAGCTACTTTTTCAAAGGCATCTAATGGAATTGGAATAAATGTACTTAAGTGACGACACACACAAATGTTTATATATATCTTTTTTTGGGATTTTGAATAAAATCAAACTAATGTGTTGTTATTAGTATTTGTTCTAAAGAACGAACAACAAAATAGGTAGATCGCAATATAATATCTATTAATAATCAAGAGTTATGTATTTATTTTGTAAATTTAAGAAAATGGTTGACATTTAACCAGGACAAATTAAGATCCTTGAAAAATAGAGCATCTATGAAAAAAAATAAAAATTACCGATTCAAAAATAGGTCACTCTTGAAGGCGAACTGAATTTTATTGGTGATAAATTTTGTACCTACCTAGTTAACTATCTTTATGTACATTTTGTAACACTTGTTTCGTAAGTGGTTATAGGATAGGTTATATGCCAATATATTTTGTATTCCTAATTTGTTGTCAAAATCTTAGTTTATACCTACCTTCAAAAATAAAAATGCCCATCTGGGTCGGGCATACTTGCTTTTTTTTGATCAACTTTATAAATTGGTTCAACATTGAAGATGTGAATTGTGGTTTATTGTGATAAAATAGGTTTTGGACTGGACATATTAACCGTGTTCCCTTGGAGGTGGCTAACTATACTTATGAGTAGATGCCAACAATAATCTAGTACTATACCAACTTCTCGTGCTCTCATGGCGAGTTGATGAGTTTTGTAGGAAAACCAATTTCGTGCGTTCCATTCAAAATGGCTAGCAAAGTACTCATGAGTACTTCGCCACCTCCAAAGGAACACGGCTATTATAAGGGAGAAAGTGTGAACAAATCAACGAATCAATTAAGACTGATTTATAACAAATGCGGATGGCGGTCAGCCATCAGCCGAATAGGGGGAATAACATGTAGCATACGAAAACATGCACGTGCCGTAACTATTCGGACTGGTGGAAGTGTGATCATAGCCTATTCGCGGCGGCCGCTAGAAACAAGCCTTTAAAAAGGTTTGGCTAATATGATCAGGCTGGTTCCACAGGTTGGCAACAGGTTAATTCCCTGTTCCGTAAAACTAGAAGAATTACGAGACCAACAACAAGCCTCGGAAACGGACTGATCTCACGACGACAACCCACGCAAAGAAAACGGAATAACGATTTACGAATTTTCTTATTTAACGTACGATCGCTCTATAGAGCTCGAGCTGCTCAGCAGCTAGCCGATGCCCTGTCAAAATATAAAGCTGACATAACAGCACTTCAAGAAATAAGATGGACAGAGAATGGTGTTCTACAGAAGAAAGATTATGACTTATACTACAGCTGTCATACAAAACACCATGTGCTCGGGGTAGGCTTCCTAGTCGGCGAAAAAATGAAGTCTGCCATCATCGGCTTTAACGCTACAAGCGAAAGGCTATGCACCCTTCGCGTGCGAGGCAAATTTAAGAACATCAGCCTCATTAACGTTCACGGACCTACGGAGGAGTCCTCAGACGAAGAAAAAGAGACTTACTACGAACAAGTCGAGAGGGCCCTCAATGCCTGTCCAAGGTATGACGTAAAAATCATCCTTGGGTATTTGAATGCAAAAATAGGTCGGGAGCCGGTATTCAGGCATTACGCAGGCACCCATAGTTTGCATGAGAACACTAATGACAATGGACTTCGAGTCTTAGAATTGGCAGCATCGAAAAACATGGTCGTTGCGAGTACCAGGTTCCCGCGGAAAGATATCTACAAAGCCACCTGGGTATCACCTGATGGAGTCACTCGTAACCAAATTGACCACGTGTTGATAGACCGTCGCCACTACTCGAACTTGATGACGGTACGAACGTACCGAGGTGCCAATATCGACTCGGATCACTATCTTGTTGGTATGGTTTTCCGAGGGCGGATTGCCTTGCGAAGACGTATTGCATCCGCCGATCAGGTTCGAATCAACACGGCTGCTCTGCGCAATGAAAACACCAGTAACACCTTTGGTAATGCGTTAGGACTCGCCCTAGAACTGGGTAGAGTAAGTCCTGGAGCCAGTATGCTGGGCGTAGATGAGAAGTGGACACGCCTTAAGAATACTGTCATTAGTACTGCCAACTCCATTTTAGGCAGCAGTCGTAGAAATCGGAACGACTGGTTTGATGATGAATGCAAGCTAGCACAACGGCTTCACAGACAGAAAAAAGCAGCCTGGGAGAAGAACATAATCTGTGAAATAGAGAAAAGCCGAGAGCGAGGTCCGCACCAGGCGCGGAAGTTCTACCAATCCGTCCGAAACATGACGCAGTACACACCACGCTGCACATACTGCAAGGACGGAGAGGGAAATCTGATCACCGATCCTCAAAGCATACTGGAGCGATGGGAAGTGTACTTCAATGAATTGCTTAATGGTCAGCTCACTGCAGAAGTGGAGGCTCCACTACTTCAAGAAGAGTACCCTATGTTGCCGCCACCAAGCATAGAAGAGGTTGAGAAGGCTATAGGCCGGCTAAAGAAAAACAAAGCCCCGGGAGCCGATGGTATACCAGCCGAACTATTTCAACACGGTGGGCCAGCTTTACGTCAAGCAATTCATGAGATTATAGTGCACGTGTGGGAGCATGAAGAAATTCCAGAAGACTGGCGAAAAGGTATAATTTGCCCCATACATAAGAAGGGAGATGTCACAACGTGCAGCAATTATAGAGGTATCACGTTGTTGAGTACCGCCTATAAGATACTCTCCTCTATCCTACAAGACCGGATAACCCCATACGCTAAAACCATCATCGGACAATATCAGTGTGGTTTCATTCCAGGCAAATCAACAACTGATCAGATCTTTACCCTTAGGCAGGCGATGGAAAAATGTCTAGAATTTAACATCCCAACATACCACCTGTTTATAGACTTTAAGGCCGCCTACGATAGCATAGCCAGGGTAGAACTTTACAAAGCCATGAGAGAATTCGGCATCCCAAATAAATTGACACGACTATGTAGGTTGACCATGACCAACGTAACAAGCCAAGTAAAAATAGCCGGATTGCTATCCAAACCAATCAAAATCTTTAATGGACTCCGACAAGGGGATGGTTTGGCCTGCCTCCTCTTCAACCTGGCGTTGGAGAAACTAATCCGTGACTCTGGCACGGCAACAAGGGGGACCATCGTCAACAGGTCCAGCCAGATACTGGCTTACGCAGACGACATCGACATCATCGGAAGAACTGAGCAAGCTGTACATGATTCCTTCATCCAGATCGAGCAGGCGGCACAAAATCTGGGGCTGCACAATAGTGAAGGTAAAACAAAGTACATGGTGGCGTCGAATGCGAGAGGAACAGTTGGTCAAACAATCAAGGTAGCGGAGCACGAATTTGAAGTGGTGCAATCCTTTAAATACCTTGGGTCAATAGTAGCAGCCGATAACAATATAGAAGAAGAAATACGCGGGCGGCTTCTCAAATCCAACAGAGCCTACTATAGTCTGTCAAAGCTCTTCAAATCCAGAAATCTCACCATAACTTCAAAACTGCTGCTGTACAGGACCATGGTCCTGCCAGTACTCACATATGGATCCGAGACTTGGGTGCTTAGCAAAAGGCACTCCGACCTCTTAGCCGCGTTCGAGAGAAAAGTCTTAAGGAGAATTGTTGGCCCCATATGTGAGGAAGGACGATTCCGGAGACGGTACAATCATGAATTGTACGCAATCTACCTTGAAACAGATATCGTGACAAAAATTAAGCTCGGTAGACTTCGGTGGGCAGGGCACCTAGCTCGCATGAGCGAAGAGGAACCTGCTCGGAAAGTTCTTTGTGGTACATTCTATGGTAGACGACAGCGTGGTAGACCATGCCTGCGCTGGAGAGATGGCGTAGACCAGGACGCCCGGAGCCTTGGGGTGCGCAACTGGATGGCGGCGGCTCGAGACCGGGATGGGTGGAGAGACTTGTTGAAGGAGGCCAGGACCGGACCCCGGTTGTCGAGCCGACGATGATGATGATGATAACAAATGCTCAATTCAAATGGTTTTCCAAATAAGGGTACCTAAAACAATTTTTCTTAATGGTGCAGTGATATAAACTAGATTGTCCTTACCCCTAAACTGGGTGTATTCGAGATTGTTAGTGCTTCTACTAAATTCAAATACATAGTTCCGGCAAGTTGAAAATACACAGGTGTTTGCCCTTCGATCTAACAATGGTACAGATAGTGGGTGGAGTTGTTGACTATGCTAACTCAGAGGTGTATGGGTTCAAATCCCGCGCACTAGGCAGCATTTTGTGTATCTATTACCAGCTTACAGTTAAGTATACGTCTGTGAATTTATATGAGGGCATATTTCGACCACCGACTGTTGGAATGCGTTTATAAATAAGGAAATATTCAATTATTATTTAAATTATATTTTTTTAATTTGGTAATTGTGCAATAGGTGGCGCTGCATGGCAGTGCTCAGTTAATATTTGGATTTCCATAATTTCGTTAAAAAATAAAAATTAAGTTAATACAAATAATTTGTTCTTCATAATTAAATTGGAAATCTGAATATTTGTTTTTAGGGCTTTTGTTGACGAACCACGACCCACAAAAATATTTGTCTCTTTAATTATTCAAGTGTCCATACCTACAGTCTGTACCATTATATTTTTTTGTTTGTCTTCCAGCATCCAGAAGTGTATCCATGCCCATGTAACTTTTATTTATTTAGGTAAATTTCAATACAAATATCCTTCTTTGTTCGTAGCAGGTAAGTATGCCTTAAGGAAAACGATGCTGATCCTTGTTATATTTTTGATTTCTTTTGACTAACATCTACTATACACCTGATGCTATACAGGACATAGCAAGATATGGTCTATATGTCTCTGATAATTCAAAGGTCTCTACTCATACCCTCTTTTAAGGTTAATTTTGCATAGTAATTTTTATTCAAATGAAAAAAAAACATGAAATCTCGACCTTTGAATACTGAAAGGAACCAAAAAAAACCCAAAGAGGAAGCCTTCAGAGGCCGGTAACCAATATACGATAGCGATAGGAAGGCCTTGTGTTGAAGTTCTAAATTTCAAAATGTATATACATACATACATAGGTATTATCACTTGAGTTGCTATAGTTATACTTTATTGACTTATACATACATATACATTTATATACGTACATTCCTACATATAAAAGGGTGTTTATCGTGCGACGTAAATACTTTCGCAAGCTGGCATGGGTAGAGTGCGGGTATCTAAGTTCTACACAGCTATAAGACTTGAATTTTTTCCCTCATACTGATTTGGTGGGCCAAGGTTAGGAAAGGCCATGTGATTGCTCCAGAATGTAGTATTTTTTATATCGAAACAGAGGAAACTTTCTTACAAGCTCCAGCGCAAAAGTAGAAAAAAAAGCCTCCCTAATGGAGCATTTATTTGAAGGTACGTACGATATTAAATTTCAGTGTACTTATGGGTTATGCAACAAAAAGTATCTATGCGTGTTGGAAAGATATTGCGAGTTGTGACTAAACGAGAATGAAGCACGCGGGCTTATTGCGTTTCTAGAGTTTTTTCTGTAAATTTGTTTATATTTTCGTCTACGAAAGCGACGAGCGACGACGTTGAAGATTTTGGCCTTTGGATATAAGTTGGATGATTGTTTGGGTTTGTAAATGCAATAAATTCAAACCAAAACATTGGTATTTTGCTTTGCTTTTCGGTATACATATGTACCTAATTTCAAATTTTATTTGAAATTTGGGTGGTAGATCCAACCTTTTCACTTAATTATTAATAAAGGGAAACATTTATTGCGTGACAGCTCGTGGAGAACCAGGAACTAGATACTTATTATACTTAACCATTCTGCGTGTTATGTTATGTCGTTTTACATTAGACGTCCAGAAGCGTTATCAGAATCAAAAAGACCTACTGAAACTATTTCAATGCCAAACGTCAACTAGGTATAATAATTTACTATACGTAAACGTAACTACATTAATGAGCTGAACTAAAGGGTGGTTAAATTTTAAGGTTGAATGTGAACCACTCCTTAACGTCAAGTTTTTTTCTGCATTTCATTTGACATTTCTCAATTTCAGACTAACTCAATTTGAACCATGGAAAGATACACAATCGAGCAACGCGTTAAAGTTATTCAAAACAGTGGATGATCAATTTTCGGAGAAAATCATCTTCATCTCAGTGGATTCGTCAATAAGCAGAATTGCCTCATTTAGGCGAATGATAATCCAAGAGTGATTGTCGGACAATTCAAGAGCCAAAGGATGAGATAATTCGGCACATAAAGGGTTTTCCAATAAGAGGTGTTATTTTGAATAGCCCGCTATTTCGGTAGCTGTCACTTTTGAAGCTGTCATTTTTTGACATTTGACAAGTAGAAACTACGCCATTAATAAAAACGATACACGCTTCAACAACGCATTGAAATTATTAAAATTCACTATAAAAATGGTGAAAATTTGGCAGAGACGGTTCGTAAAACTAAAACATTTTTGGGTCGTCGTGAAGCACCTTGTCGGACCGCAATACAGAAATTGGTGGACAAATTCGAGCTGTTGGGACAAGTTAGTGATGTGAAGAATAAAACCCGTGCACGTCGCTCAAGAACAACTGAGAATATTGCTGTTGTAGCCCAAAGTGTTGAAGAAAACCCAGTGCCTACATTCTGTAACTCTCGCATCGAGAAAATCAGTCGAGAAACGATGAAAAATGGAACAAAACTCATACGATTTGTTTCAATTTTCATCGTTTCTCGACTGATTTTCTCGATGCGAGAGTTACAGAACGTAGGCACAGGTTTGTCCATTCCTCGTCGTTCTTTGGAATTAGGCATTCCACAAACGTCATTACACCGTGTTTTGCATAAAGACTTGGGTCTTAAGGCTTATAAAGTTCAGTTAACACAAG
This sequence comes from Leucozona laternaria, assembly GCA_932273885.2. NCBI lineage: Eukaryota > Metazoa > Arthropoda > Insecta > Diptera > Syrphidae > Leucozona > Leucozona laternaria. Next base: position 111,881,985 of record OW026368.1, on the reverse strand, counting down.
AACTCAAGCCAGCTGATCATCAACAACGTCGTGTCTTTGCTGATTGGGTCCTTGAAATGCATGAAAATGATCCGGAATTTCATCGAAAAATCATCTTGACTGATGAGGCCCATTTCCACCTCGGAGGCTACGTCAACAAGCAAAACTGTCGCATCTGGGGCTCGGAAAACTCAAGAGTTGTTGTTGAAAAGCCTCTCCATCCTCAACGCGTGACTGTTTGGTGCGGTTTATGGTCCGGCGGGGTCATTGGACCTTACTTTTTCGAAAATGAGGCTGGAGCAACAGTTACGGTCAATGGATTGCGCTATCGAGAGATGATTAATGATTTTTTATGGCCGGAATTGGATGGTATTGATCTGGACAACGTTTACTTTCAACAAGACGGCGCTACGTGCCACACAAGCAATGAAACCATCGATCTTTTACGGGAAAAGTTTCCGGACCGTGTTATCTCTCGAAGAGGTGATCACAATTGGCCACCGAGATCTTGTGATTTAACACTTTGCGACTTCTTCCTTTGGGGCCACGTGAAAGATAAGGTCTACGCCAACAGCCCAGCGTAGATTCAAGACCTCAAAGATGGAATTCGTGAGGCTATCGAGGACATAGGGCAGCCACTTTGCGATTTGGTTATGGAAAATTTCATGAAAAGGATATGGTCCTGTAAGCGTGGTCGTGGTGGCCAATTGGATGATGTTTTGTTCCATTAATAACGGTATACCTTCCTCTTTATAATGAAATAAACATCCGATCATTCATCTCAAAAAATGCCATTTTTCTTTGGATATCAAAATAACACCTCTTATTGGAAAACCCTTTATATTAACGGCATAGAACCCAATTATGCCTCAGCGTCATCGAAAATTTGGACCATCGGATGGAGGTGTGCCGCCGAGGTCGCGGAGGCCATTTGGCCGATATTTTTTTCCATACATAATTGAACCATACCAATATTATCATAATAAAAAGAAATGACAATAATTTCCTAAATAATTTGTATTTTATTCAAAATCAACATCAGCCCTTAAAATTTAACCACCCTTTAGTAGTTGACTACAGCCAGAAGTACTCGGCAGTAGATCCTTGAGCCCAAAGGAACTCACCTTCTATTGAAATCGACGTTTTGCTAGAGTAATCGAGATGGCACCACTGTAAAAACTCCCTTTTTATAATTTTGCACCTCGATTTCGATAGATTTTTGAAACGCATCTGTCAGAAATACAATATCCAATTATGCCAGAGTTAACTTACCAAGAGCCTGATTACATGTTTCCTTTTTTTTTGGTCGTTTCGTCTTTCAAGTTTTTGACGGATTGGGTGAGGGGTGCAGAAACGTAGCTTCATTCAACCTTCATTCCTAATACTCTCAACTCTCACCCAATATATCAAAAAGACGAAACAACCAAAATCAGGCTCAAAATTTGTTGAGTTAACAGGGGATTTAACTATAGGAGTATAAAAATAATTCAGGAGTTAATTCATCAGGTTTAACCGCGACTTTTTAAAAGCTCTCATTAAAACTGTTTCTATATGTAAAACCATTGTTATAAAATGATTTCTTTAACAAAAAAAAATTCAAATAAACTCTGATTACATTTTTTTTTAAGTAGAACTTTGATGCATTAATGACACCATTTATTTTGTTCTCACTATTACACTCTACGTGCACTTGTTATTTATGTTCCTACTCAGCCCTGCCCTATTGCACACTATCTGATTAGGTACATAATTCAAATTCAAGTCAACTACTTTGGAATACATCAGAGAGTCGAGTCCCAATTCTTATAGTTCTTTTGTGCCGCTTGCAATCTAGATATATAATTCCAGGCTCAACACGAACACACGTAGCTGTGCGTGACGAACTTGAATTAATTATAAAGTAGGTATACCTCTTCTATACAGAAAGTCGCGGTAAACCATTTAAATAGAATTCATCACAAAGAGTCGACCACTAGGTACTAGCGATGCCAGATAGACAAACAAGCAAGACTTCCAAAATGTTTGACATCGAAGTCCGTTGTAGGTACAAGGTCAATTTTGTTGTTTTTGATAGTGTGGTCATAGCTCATAGGGCAATCATATTAAGGGATGGTGAAATGTTTTCAAAAGGACTTTTTTTAAGTCAAAAAAATTCAAGGTCACGTCGTCGTTAAGGATAGGATTTGTTTATGATTTTATTCTGTTTGTTGTTGCTATTGTATAGAAATGAAATTCGAAACCCATACGTGTCGTATGTGAGAGTTCATTGGTCAGACAACCCTAATTTAGCCCATTTTCAGAATGCCTAAAAAAACTAATCACAGTTCAACGGTAGCTAAATAAGTTTTGGTATTTTTGAAATAATCTCCGTCTCGTAAATGGGAACTTAATGAGGTTTCCTTCAAATACAAAAATAAATTAACCCATTTATTTAAGTATCGACCGTGTAGCATTAGCGTGTCACAACTCTATCTATCATCGCAATCATAATAATAGTCTCGTGGTCTAGAACGTAGAAACCAAAGTCGCAGTGGCAGCCAAAATTATTCCCGACGACGAAACGATTCTTGTGCGCCACACCATCATATTGTGGTTTTGTTGCATTTCGACAGTTTTTTTTTTTTCTTTTCTTTTATTTTTTTTGGCTGTTCTGGGCTATTTCCGGATAATTACCCATCAAATTTCTTGACTATTGTGTTGATTTTGTTGGATGAAGCGAGGATACATGCTCCATTTAGCATTTCGGTTTTTGGTGTTTTGGAAAATGTCACAATAAAATGCGTGATCGAGCGTTCGTTGTCAACCTTTTACGCATTATACCTAAAGCTTATATGTGGGGGTGGGCTGGGCCCACAACCAAGATCGGTGGATTGAACGTTCATCGTTTTGACTATGGTTCCCTATATATTTTTTTTCCCTAAAGATGTAAGTAATAGGGACAGCTATCGTCAAAACGATGACCGTCAAATTGACAGATCGATTTATTCTTACGTGGCTTTGGTTTTCAAAGTCTTTAAAGTTTAAACAATTTAAAAACCTAGAACTAATGATCTAGCTACAAGCTTCGTAAGAATAAGCAAATTTTACCAAAGAAATTAAATTCGCTTAAGCCTCAGCCTATACCACTGCCCCTTTTTTAAAAATAAAGAAAGACAGATTGAATTGTGTGGAAACGTTTTTCACCGTATAATGTCATGTTTATATTGATAAAAAAATCTGTATGTTTCTTAAGAACGCATAACTTGCATTAATAAAAGATAGGTGATTTGCGAGAAATTACTTTAAGGAGGATCAAGTCAATCGTTAATCACTGGAAACTGCAATCATTGATTTGCTACCAAACGTGAGTGGTGTCGCGTCGTATCTGGGTTGAATATCGAAGAATTGTTCCATAACCCGCGCCCATGAATGACAATCATTTGTATCATATCTGACGGATATTTGAGGAACGTCTAATGTCCGTTAGAGATCGTTATAAAATCTTTTTCTCCATCAGACTCCATTGATACACACTGGCACTGAAATCTATTATATGTACCTTGATCGAAAGAATCTTATTCTCAAAGCAACCAAGCAAGTTTTAATCCTTTCTTGACAAGGTCCATGGTTCTGCCGCATACCACAAGACCGGGGTGTTCAGGGTCTTGTAGAGGGTCTATTGATACTTTGGTCTTCAGTACTTATATGCCAAGAATGACGTTTCATTTTATCTCTAGATTGATGTCAGTTTTAAACTAGTTTGAGATTCCTTTCTCGGCGACAGCATATGTATAATGTATGTAACCCATTTTCGCCATCTCATATAGGTATGCTTCAATATCTGCAAATACGCTAGTATTCTCTGCAAAATGTTCATATTCATACCATCATCTGTCAAAGCAAGTAGTTAAACTTAATTTTTAAAATTATACTTCTGTTAGCTTGATAGATAGTGACGTAATGCTGCTTCAAAATCGATGTTAAAAAGGTTGCATCATCAATACTCATACCTAACGCTTCGCATTGCCTAAGAACTATCTCGACATCAAAGGTTACGGTGTGGTGTTCCTCTTGTCGTCTTTGACGGAGCAGAAAGATTTCTCCATCCTGCACAAGCAGATTAGTTTAACAGAGTTTGGCAGATACCGAGATAAGGCATGGTTCTGTATAATTCGACAACCCACAGTTCGATACGCATTTAAAACCTATTTTTCAAAAAAAATTGTTTGGGTATGAAAAGGGGTTGATTTTCCTGACCAAAACCTGGTCATACCTCCTTTTTCTACCTGAAAAATCTACAGTTGAATTTCGTTATATTGATTATAATTTAGGTCACTATATTCGTCAGTCGATATAAAGCCAAAATTTAGTTAAAATGCGTTGACGATTAGATGGCGCTTAATTCGGTTGCAGACAAAATATTCGTTTCCGATCCTCATTAATTCCGAGAGAGTTGTCCCAAGGAAATTTTATTCGCGATAGCCTCTAATGTTTTGCACGCCTGGTTCGTCATCTGTAAATCCAACCGTATTTGAAACATTGTTGCTTCGCAACTAGATACATAAGTCATCCGTTAGTATAAGTATAACTCCACATATGGGAACCGAGTAGACCCCTCCTACAAAGCCTGTGCTCCAAACATGTTGTTATCAAAGTACTGGAATTTCAGAACATGTGGTACTGCCGTACTGCGTTCATATCGCCTGGTTGCATTAAGAAAGTGTCTATTTAAAACTTCACTTCACTGATATCCAGTATTTACCTCACAGCTCACACCCTGACCTATACTACCTACAATATTATTGTAACCGCTCGGCTCTTGTACCACCACACATCATCTAATGAACCAAATAGTAATTTAATTAGCTATGGGACGAAACGAAACGTTATTTCAAATTAGAAACCTCAGTGCAAAAGGATAGAAAAAGATTATTTCCTCTCAGATTGTTCATGAAGTCTGGTTAAAACACCAAATACATTCCTCCTAGTTTTGTGGCTATTTAATTAAGTGAGTATGAGTATGTCATAGTTCTGGGCCAAAGGACTTCATCCATCGCATGGTTTGAAATATCCAAGGATATGTGGAAAGTAAATATTCAATAGAGATTTATGTTTTTACCTACCTATAGTATCCGATGGACTGACATCGAATAGTTTTGCAATGCAAAGGAGAATTTTCAATCAGGGAGTCAAAACTGAACATATAGGTATTATCAAATTCTGCTGGCCTAGTTTTTACTACCATGACTATATAGACAAAAGCATATGTCCAAGTTTTTTGATTATTTTACCCCCAAGAGTGTATGTTTTCACTGAAATATCAATCTCATGGCTTTGTAATGTTGTTAGTGGGTACTTCCATGTTATTTATTACCTGCCTTGAAACTTGGGAATACTATAACGGGTGATTTTTAAGCTGGTTTGGTTTTGGCAACACTGGTTTTGACAGCTGACGTGTGTTTAGTACCTTGTGTCACTGTCAAACAGCTTCAGTTTGGTTTGCAATTTAACCATGGATCGTCTTACAAATGAACAACGCTTGCAAATTATTGAATTTTACTATCAAAATTCGTGCTCGGTTCGAAATGTTCATCGCGCGCTGCTTGTGTTCAGCGATGAGGCTCATTTTTGGTTGAATGGGTACGTAAATAAGCAAAATTGCCACATTTGGAGTGAAGATCAGCCAGAAGCATTGCAACAGCTACCAATGCATCCCGAAAAAGCCACTGTTTTGTGCGGCTTATGGGCCGGCGGCATTATTGGGCCTATTTCTTCAAAGATGATGCGAATCGCAGCGTTACTGTCAATGGTGAACGCTACCGAGCGATGATAACAAACTTTTTTTTGCCCGAAATTGAAGTTCTTGACTTGCATGATATGTGGTTTCAACAAGACGGTGCCACGTGCCACACAGCACGCGAAACAATGGCGCAATTGCGAGGCGAGTTTGGTGAACAGTTAATTTCACGTTTCGGGCCGGTCAATTGGCCGCCTAGACCGTGCGATTTGACACCATTAGATTATTTTTTGTGGGGGTATGTCAAGGCTAATGTCTAAAGGGACAAGCCCGCTTCGATTGACGCACTGGAAGCCAACATCCATGCATTCATTCGTGAGATACCGGCCGATATGTGTGAAAGAGTATGCCAAAATTGGACTCAGCGGATGGGCTACCTGAGACGCAGCCGCGGTCAACATTTGCATGAAATTATCTTTAAACATTAAATTGCAAGGTTCAAACTATCGATTCAAATAAATATTTCATTCATTTTTTCGAATTTTTTGTGTTTTTTTTTAAAAAAAGTTCTAAGCCTCTTAAAAAACCACCCTTTATAATATACGGTTCAATATTTGGTTTTGCGAAGGGATAGTTATGCACAAAGAAAAATTAATTATAAGTGATAAATGAATAAGTATAGCAGAGCACTTCTAGCTTTAGCCAAGTTCCAAGATAAAGCGCCAAGCAGCAGTAGGAATAGCGTTAAAATGTATTTAATTTTCGATTCGTGCTATGAATGATCAGGGAATATAACGACATAACATTATAGAGTTGAAATAGCCTAAATTTTATACTGGAATATTTTCAATCCTATGTTTTCTTTACTTTTATCTTCAATTTAATAAATCGAATTAAAAATCATTTGACGCAAATTTATAGTGAAGTAAAATCGTCATTAATGGCCATATTATTCACACGAATCATCCAAATTAAAAATTTAAATCCAGATGCAAAGCATACGAATTCAATGCAAATACATCTGGATTTAAGCTTTAATCTGGATGTAGGTATCTAGTGAATAATATGGCGGTAAATTTTAGTGTGACACTAGGAAAAGTTGATTATTTAAAAAAATACCCTGCCTAACTGGCTAACTCTACGAGTGTTGCCCTGCTTGCCACCCAGAAGAATTGTTTTAGCTACGGAAAACTGAAAGCTATTTTGAACCCTAAACATAACTCTGTAATTATTTACAAAATCAGCAGTAAAAGAGTGCACTACGACTAAGCCAAACAAATGTCTGGAAACGCATGTTGATGAACATGTCGTTGAATGTGAACCCCCCTTTTCTCATAATTTTGTTTTTATTTTTTTAAACTAACAGTATGGGTTAGAAAAAAATCTCTCAAAAAGCCTTGGAAGAATCTTAAAGAAAATGTATTCAAGTTATTTGTGGGGGAAGATTTAGGAATAAGTGCTGATGGCAAAATCCGCCCACTGACTTTTCTACTTATTTTACTTGTTTATACTACGTTTCCAGCGACCACTGAACACCCTCGGTTAATCCTAATCTTCAGTGGTGAGTTTAACCAGAGTTAGCTAACTCTAGAAGTAAATTAACCCATAGTGAATTGAGCAAGCAGTTTTTGGGTGGAGAATGCCGTGCGGAACGGTGGATAAAACCAAGACCAAAAGCATATGTTCAGTTAATCCTGATTTAACTAATCAAATTTGATGAGTTAACTCGCTTTTAACTTTCATCTCGCACTGAAAAACTGGACCATACAAATTTATATTCTTCATCAATCAAGTAGAATTCAATTTAATTTTGGTAAATCTTCATGCGGCCAATAGCTTTACAGGTCGAACTAACCTATATTACGTCGCGCTTAACGCATTCATTGAAAAATCAATTTTTTGTTTACTTCTTTTTTGACTTGACATGGAACTTTCTGTCTGACTGCAAATTCGTAAGAAAAAATAAAACTCTATTTGCATTTTGTAAGGTACTCCCAAAGATTACCCACCTTTTTCTTAATATTTTTGTGTAAAGCCGCCTCTAGATCAATAAAAAATTGCGTTGTGCGCTTATTTGGCGCAAATATTTGTGTAGATGCAAAAAAATTCGTCAAGACGCACAAACATTTGGTTTAACTTTATGTGCGCGCCTGGCCTTAAGGGTCACTTTTTCAATAGTTAGCTAAACAGCAGTAGGTACTTATTCTTTAGATGAAGGTAACATTTTTGTTCTTCATTATTCCTCTGATAGTTAACTGAGTGTTTAAGCGATGATTGAAAATTCGGACTAATGTAAACCTAGAGTTGGAAATAAATTTAAATCTGGACATATCTAAGATATTAGTATCTTTTTAACATATCTAAGAATTTTAAAGTTACCAAACTGAATGGGGCATATTCATAGTCAATTTTAAACACCAGTTTATCTAAGACTGGAATTTATTCAATGTTATTTAGATAGAGTAAGCCCAGGTCTAAGATAAACTGGAGTTTAAAAGTGACTATGAATATGCCCCAATTTGTTTTGCTTTTTCACAACTGGTGGAAGTTCTCATTTAAAAAATCACGCATTTGAAATGTGCTAAAATTAAGCCCCTACATACTGCACTACTTATTCACACCTTACTTTTCCATTGCCTAGGAGATGGCGCTATTTTGACATTTAACTACAGCGCAGCCGCTCAAAAATCAACATCCAATTCGCCGTAGATATCCGTTTGTCTTTTTGCAGATTTTGCAGTCCACAACAGTTTATCAATTTGTGTCGCCACAGTTGAATTGTATCTTTTGTGTTCAATGTAAGTACCTGACCTTTTGTGTAAATTTTTTCTTCCTTATTTCATCAACTTGTGTAATTTTTTTTGGTTTAAAATATTTCTGTTATTGTGCATTTAAAAATTAACTTTTATCGTAAATTAAATCAATCAGAAAGAAGTACGACAAAAAGTGATCTGATTTAATTTTTTGCAAAAATTACATAATGCTCTTATTTATTCAAACAATCAATCATAGTTCAAATTATATAAAATAAAAATTGTCCTTAGGTGTCATTTACAATTAAAGTTATCACCATTTTAATTCAAAGGTTATTCTTCTCAAACAATAGATAACTACACAAAAGTCATCTTCCTGGATTTTTTTTTTTAGAGTTGATAAATAATTTGCAAGTGCTTTTGGTTTTGTAAGTTTTGAGGGGTGCGACAAACTACAAAGGGGAACATGTTGGTTCTAGGAACAACCACGTGTTAAACATTCACTTTTATTGCTATTTTTTTTTGCTCACAACAATTTCAGTTAAAAAATTAATTTTTCTCAATAAAAAGTCTATTTGAATCTCGGTTAACCCTGAAATTTTAAAATATTCCATCAACTCACCCACCTTACGTAACAATAGAAAAATGTACATACCCAGTTACACCGTGTACATTGGACAAGTGCGAAAGAGAAAAGGGAAATGTAAAGTGTGCTGAGGACAACTGCGCATTGGCGTTTGGCCAGTTCGCGCTCTTGCACTAGTAACACAGATTTTCCTCCTCATCTGTTTCATCTTCCTATCGTCAAGGTTGGAAAATCGATTCTGCTTTTCTTTCTTTTTTTGTTTGTATGCATTTTTTCATTGATCGCAACTTTGTTTGAATATGCATATTTAGCTGGAAAAGCAGGAACAAGATTTAAAATCGCATTAACAAGCGATTGTGAAATACCTACACTAAAGAAAGCACAGCCTATTGGTATTAGCATAGACGAACGACATGGAAATAATATATGTATAAATTGAAAAATAATTATTCAAGAAATTTGCTCGATCTCATGACATAACAACACATAAGCAGAATAAACTTTTTCGCGAGAAGAATCGATGGTGACGTCGCAAAGACTTGAGTTTTTTTTTTTTTTAATTTTAAACTGCTGACGACACAAGCCACAAACGCTTAGCTACAGTATAATGAGTCAACAGTTGGGAGTTTTTTTTGTGTTTTCTTGAACTCTGGATTTTAAATACCTACCTACTTCATTCTGTCACGTGTGATATGATCATGGTTTGTTTTTTGCATATTATTTATAGGTATTTGACTTTCGGTTTAACTTATCATTTATATTGGATTAGATTAGTTTTATTAGTAGACACTTAACTATCTAGAAAACTAATTCAACTTCGTAGGTCGTACCTGGTAACCAAGCCCTATTATTTGTTATGCATTCTGTAGCTAATGCTTTCGTCCTATCGGGCCAATCTTGGATAGTTTTACCTACCTATCTTAATTTTTTGTTTCCGCATACCTACCTAACCAGTCTGTTATCAAAAACGAACTTTCCTCACTCGATACACTACAGCTAGCTTAAAAATATTAATGATTAATATTTTATTAATCAGAAAATTATTTTTATTGGAAACGCGATTTAAGGCAAAAGCCAAATAAAACACTTCAATTCAAGTTTGTTGTTGGATAATGCAGTAAGGCATGTCTTTTATACCTAGTACATATTTTTTAAATTGGTAATAAAAGAAATTCAAGGGAAAAATCAAGTTAATTTCGTACCTACTAGTACCTATTAATTGAAATTGTACCACTTATGTACATATATATTTATACAAAAATTCAACGTCTTTTAGGTTTTTTGCGAAAACTGTATCGGTTTATCCTTTTTTTAACACAGGGTTTTCAAACGGTCTGGGACAGAGCGATGGACGCCTGCAAATGGTCTTGGACCTACTGATCTGTTATCAGGGGTATTATCTAGGGAGGGGTAAAAACGGATTTGGTTCATACACTTCTGCCGTGTTAACTGAAAAAGACGTATCTAACATTTGTGGTTTTTTTTGGGTCAAAGCCAAGTTTGAAATATTCGGGATGGTTTTTAATAACAAAAGCTGTAAATCAATTTTTAAGGGGTTAAACATTCGAAATACTTCTTTTTTCAATAAAAAATAGTATTATTGCTATTAAAAAATGTCAAAACTAACCCTTAAAATCTTTTTAAAAAAAAATGTAGATAGGTAGGTACGTCATTTTTAGTTAACCCGCCAGACTTATTTTTGGACTCAATGAAGCCGCGAACAGGGATTGCAAGACTTTCATAAGCCTAACCACAGCATTCGACTCATGTGCTTATTTTCCTGCTTTGGGCTCTTGGTCTATTTTTCTCGTTCTAGTTTTAGTTTTTTTTTTTTGTATTCATTTAAAAATTAAATTAAGACCAAAAACTGAGTTAAATTTCGTTAGGTCCTGTTCCTACGCCCATGTACCTAGATTAATACGAAACTAATAAACATATCTAGCGATCACGTGAATAAGTTATGTCTATAACGACTGGAAATGTCTACTAGAAACTAGAATGTACTCGTTAGATCAACATGAACGTAATGGAAGATTTATTACATTAATATTTGTTTCTGTTAAAAGAGTATATACATACATAAGTATTTACATAGCTAGAAACGATTGTGTTGATAATTTTCTCTCGTGATATGTAAAACCTTTCTCTTTGAGTTATTGCTAATTTGTCAATACCTATTCAGTTTGACATCAGATAGTACTTATTCTTCAGATAAAGTATACACATTTGTTCCTTAATATATTCTGACAGTTAACTGAATATTTCATTTATGGGGTTTGTTTCACAATGTCTGATTAAAGTTCTAAGTAAGCAACTTGGAACTTATTAGTTAATCGTGTAAAATAAATAAGATTTTGTCATAATTATTGTGTTTAAATATTCTCTAGTTATTTCAAAACTAATTGCTTATTTTGTAGACAGAAGTCAAAGATATCACTATCTTAAATACTTAAATCGATTGTTATCATATTTTTTTTTTTTTCAAATGTATCACGTCGCAACTGTAAATGAAAGCACTTAAAATCAATTTAATTATAAGAGTTATGTACACAGAGATATTTTTTTTTAATTTTTAAAACCCACTTCTATATTATTGTTTTATTTATTTTTCAGAGCTTTAAAGAACCTGTAAAACTCAAACTAAAATGGGAGTTCCAGCTGGTGATGTTGAAAAGGGCAAGAAAATCTTCGTCCAACGTTGCGCTCAGTGCCACACCGTCGAAGCCGGTGGCAAGCACAAGGTTGGTCCCAATCTACACGGTGTTTTCGGTCGCAAGACCGGTCAAGCACCCGGATTTGCTTACACCGATGCCAACAAATCGAAAGGAATCACCTGGAGCGAGGATACACTCTTCGAATACTTGGAGAATCCCAAGAAATATATCCCCGGCACAAAGATGATCTTCGCTGGTTTGAAGAAACCCAATGAACGTGGAGATCTAATTGCTTACCTTAAGTCCGCTACTAAGTAAATTATAAGTTAACACCAAACTGCAAATAACACCGCCAGTATATAAATACATGTACATTAAGGTATGATAAAACAGAGTCTGCTAGACGAAGCTGTTATGTTCTATGTTAGAATCTCTTTTATTGTGCCTACAAATTTAACACCCCATCGTCGTTATTGTCAAAAACAAAAAAAAAACAGATATTACAAAAAATAATATGAACTAGCTAAATTTTAATATTTAAATTAAAACAATAAGTTGAAACCCTCAATTGCGAAATTAAAAAAATAATCGAGAACATTAAACAACAATAATTTCGAATTATAGCCTATGGTCGGTCGTCTACAGTAAATTTTGTAGTCTATAATATTTATTATAATAATTTATTTTACATTTTTATTTTCCAATAAAAGAACACATGTAAAAATGATAAACAAACAAAAAACCAAGTTATATTAATCAATTAATTATAAGAAAACTTATATTATTTCAAGAGAGAGCTGAGTCGATTGAGAGGTGGACTACAAATTGAATTGTTAAACAAATCAATAAAAAAAATAGACAAAAACGATAACAAAAAACTTTGTTTTTCTTCTCGTGTCGTTTTGAAATTCCTTTAGAAACTTCGTCCAGGATCAGATATCTGTAGAACCGACTTTTTTTCCATTGGATAAAGAACGAAGAAATGTTTAGATGGGAGGGCGATTTAAACAAAAATAATGAAAAATAACGGCAACACTTACAATTGAGTACGAGATCTGTTTTGAGAGTCAGAAGCAAAGGGGAACCTATATTTATCTAGAGAATTTATTTAGGCGCTAGTTATAGGTTTCATTGCAGATTTTATTTTTGAGGCACTTCAAAGTCCAACTCAGTGATTATATTGGTGCCAATATAAAGGTTGTGACATAACTAATAATTCTTGCCAAAAAAACGTTAATTTGGCCCAACGTTCCAAACAAGATGACTTAAAATTTCAATGATCATTGGTAAGGTAGTTCAATCATTGAAATAAGTCAATTTATGTGGACGGTTGGCGCAAAATGAATTATTATTTTTGGCAAGAATAAAGCCACCGCCTTTATACTGGCATCAAAATAATCGATTTTGCTTCCTAAACCCCTCAAATTAGTCATTCAAATTATTCAATGATGGTTTTCAATGAAAGCTATAACTGGCTCCTTAAGGCGTTAATTCTCTTTCACCCTACAAGCTTCACTGAAAGCATTTCCTCCATTAGGCTGAGCATAGGGTAGTTGCCCCGTGCATTTTAAATGGAACCGAACCACCGTTGGATTCAGTGTTCTTGAATTTTGCTCATTTTTTCGCATTTCATTAAATGCAATGCAATATATTTTTCTTCCGCTTACTTCTGCTGCTTCGAATTCTTGCACACACATGCGCAGACAGTAAAAATGAGGAAAATTGGTTGTTTTTAGTTAAAATGGATTGAAGCTAGGCTAAGCAATCAAGAGCAAAATGCTTCCAAGTTCTACCTACATAGGTACTTTTATAACGAAAACAGGATTACAAGTCGTTATAGGATGCTTTGATGGCATTTTCAAGTTCGAATCATGACGCCCAACAAAATATATTCAGCATTTACATATATTTGAATTGAAATTGTTGAAACGGAACTAAAATATTTAAGTTGAAAAGCTTATGGGACAATTAACGCTAAGTAGAAATGGAATATGGCATTACGAGTACCGTCCTTTGTCCCCTTTCACATGAAGAAACATGACAACAATTAAAAAAGATACGATGAGGGTGCTTCGTGCTATTCTCCTTGAAAACTACAAGTTGCTGAAAAATGAATTTCTTCGACTTTCATTGAAAATTAAAATTTTAACGCCCCTCCCAATATATTTTGAAACGATCTACGACTTTAAATGCTTGAAACATTGAATAACACACAGTAAGCGGTTAATTATAAAATCGGAGTTTTAAGCTTCTTATAAAATTTTATTAAATCAAAAATGAAACAGTAACTCTCAACACTAACTTGAAGACAAATATTTTAATTTATAAAATATAATCAGGGAACATAAAAATTAATTCGATTTGTTTTTTTTTTTTTTTTAAATTACTTTGCACCTTGTAACAACGCATTACGTTTCTGCATGTTCTCCTTGACCCATGGGTGCGTCATTACTTGAACAAGTGTTATACGAGCTGAATTTTTACGAAGAAGCTACAACACGAAGATTGGATATAAATAACTAGCAAAAATAAAAAATAATTAACTTACTCTTGATATAAGATCTTTAGCTCCTGAGCTCATGTGCTTTGGATAGTTAATCTCAAGTCGGCGAATTTTTTCATAGGTCATTTCAGTGTTGTTCGATTCGAAAGGTGGACTTCCAACCAAGAACTCATAGCAGAGGATTCCCAGACACCACTGATCTACCGAGTCATCATAGCTTGTGCCATCCACCATCTCTGGTGGAAGGTAGTCAAGAGTACCACACATTGTTCGTCGCCTTTAAATAGGAATTTAACAGTTATCTTCAGTTTGAAATTTTAAACTATTATCGCAGACACTAATCATTGTCACTTTTTTCAAATATTTTTCATAATAAAATATACTACTTTGTTGTGCTACGGGTACATTTTAAGAACAAGGCCAAATGTGTAGCGAATTTCGTCGAAACGCGGTAATTACCGAAGTATTAAAAAGTTACAATGATTAAATATACTGGTTTCAGAACAATAACTTACTTATTAGACATAGTGTGAGCCGACCATCCAAAGTCAGCCAGCTTAACGTTATCATCTGAAGTGAGAAGGATATTCTCTGGCTTCAGATCTCTGTGAATAACATTGTTCATGTGGCAGTAGTTGAGGGCATCGGCAACTTGGTATGTGTACTTGGCTGAGCGGAGCTCGTCAAAACGATGACCCGGTGCGTTGCGAAGGTGTTTGTAGAGCTCACCCTCCGATGCAATTTCCAGAGCCAAGTAAATCTTAGAATCGTCGTGGAACCAAGTGAGAAGTCGTAGAATATGCGGGTGTCTAGACAAACAAAGATTCTATCTTCTTTCATTTTATCAATTATTTAAGCAAACTCACTTTAAACGTGACTGAATTTCAATTTCCCGTAAAACCTGACGCTGCACACCACCCTTCTGGAGTTCCGACTTGAACATTACCTTCATTGCAACCATGTAATTGCTGTGGCGTTCTCGGGCAATGTAAACACGACCGAATTTGCCTCTACCAAGAGGTGCTCCAAGTTCGAAGTCTTCTGTTGCCCAATCGTAACTAGGATAGTTCATGGAGTTTAGATATTTTCCAAATTAAAATAAGAAAAAAGCTAGATACTTACTGACGCCCATAGGCTGGATGCGACATCATTTTCTTGGACATTTCCAGTATGCGTTCTTGATATTCTTCAGGAACTTGGCTTAACAAAGCTGGCAATTGGTCTCTTGTTGGTGGTTTTTTCTTCAATTTATTCATATTTGATATTTAAAAAAAATATTTGCGAAAAATTTATAAAATCAAGTTATTTCTTCCGTTAAAAATTAAAGCCGCCAGTTTCTGTTCTTATTTTCAAAATGAATGCAGCTGTCAGATTTAAATGTCATATGCAGTGCGCCATCTAGACGACGATAGCAACTACTTTTTGGGAATTTATTCAGTGGTGGTTTAAAATTGACTGCGCTCAGCTAGAATTATTTCGAAAAAGAGACATTTTTGGTTGGAAAAAACTACATCGGGGATTAGAAACAGAACAAAATGGAGTTTCCATTAAAACTATCAATTACAAGTATGTAACTCACTCAAGTAACACATTAAGGGTATTCATGCAACGTCGGAAAACCATCGAAAACATTGTAAACGTCGGAAAGTTTACGATGTCGTAAAAGAACTGTCAAATTTTGTATGGGAAATGTTTTCCAACAAATCGTAAACTTTCCGACAAGAATTTGTGTCATAAACGTTGTAAACGAAAATGGTAAACGTAGTAAACTGTTTTTCAATGGGATTATGACATGGGCTGAATCAGCTGATTAGTTTACCACATCATTTACGCAATTGTTTTAAGGGGCATTCATGAAACGTGCGTCGGAAACTTTAAGATTTTACAACGTCGGAAAGTTTCCATAAGTTAAGCACCGAGAATTCACTGCGCTTGGCTAAAGCCTTAACTACATTCAACACTTTTTGCAAAAAGTTGAAAAGTGAAAAATTAAAAAAGGTTCTAGAGATACATGTATGCCATAAAGTGGACGAAAATTGTGTTTGATCTGTCATTTCAGATTAATTCAAGGGATCAAATACACTTTTTTTGAACACAAAGCATATCTAGAACATGATTTCGTTTTTCACTTCTCCACTTTTTGCCACTTTGTTGCAAAAAGTGGTGAATGTAGTTAAGGCTTAAGGCCGAAGGGGATCAGTGGTTGTTAGGGCGGTAATTAACGAGCTCTAATAAAGTTACAAGGATTATTTACCTATTTCGCTACAAATGAAGATATTAGTAAAAATGTATGATCGTTCTATGAAACAATCAGCACCAAAAACGTTCAATAAAGATGAGAATGTTTCGTACATTTCACCCTCCAAAACTCATTTGTTTAAATTATTATTTTTGTAATTTTACATCTTCGCGTTGAATAGATGTGAACTGCAACAATAATTTAACGAGGTGTGTGAAGATTCGTACTGTCTTTGTGTGAGGTACTTAAAAATTCTCATTTTTTATCTGCAAACTTACATTTCAAGATTGTAGACAAATTGAAATGGGAGGATTCTCATCTTCATGTGGATACTATCTGGTCAGCATAACTTGTTAAGATAAATAGGTATGGGTATTGGTAGGTGGGTTGTTCTCGAGTATAAAAATAAAATGGTGTGGCTGTTAGTGTTGTGCGTCATCCGCCATTTTGAAAAACGTTTTTTAACCAATAACTCGAGAACGGCTCATATAATACGTTTAAATTTGCAAGAATCTTTTTTTCATTAAATTTTTTTCTTATAAAATTTATACTTTAGTTAATACGCTTATTAAAAGTATACTATTTTTAGTATTTCCCTTATTTCATCCTAACAGTTGCTATAATGAAAAAAAATTTCACGTGCAGTGTGAAACCAAGCCTATGTTTCCCACATTTGATGGTCCTCGGCCAATTTGTTTTGCGGTTAAAATGAAAAAAAAAAGAGTAATTAATGAGCATACGAACAAAATACGTTTCTATTGATAAAAATTGAGTTTCAATTCACTTTGGATCTTTATTCTTCATAAATAAAACAACTTTCTAATTTTCTGCTTTAAATTTTTCATTATTTTTTTTTTTTTAAATTAAATTTTAAAATCAACTAACTTCAAAATGGGAATCCAACCAGGTAGTGCTGAAAATGGCAAGAAAATCTTCGTCCAACGTTGTGCTCAATGTCACACTGTTGAACCTGGTGGCAAACATAAGGTTGGACCTAATCTTCATGGTCTAATTGGTCGAAAATCTGGACAAGCTGCTGGCTACGCATACACAGATGCCAATAAAAATAAGGGGGTGATATGGAATGATGATTCTCTCTTTGTTTATCTAGAAAATCCTAAGAAATATATTCCCGGCACAAAGATGGTTTTCGCTGGCTTAAAGAAACCAAATGAACGTGCTGATCTTATTGCATATCTTAAAAGTGCAACAAAATAAATTATATAAATAAAACTGATTTTGACAACATTTAAGTCTATTATTTATGATGATCAGAGTTGTTTTAGTTTATTGCCTTCAGCAAAATAACACAATGGCCCTTATTGCGAGTGTCGTTTGTTTATCGATAAACGACTTTTGTCGAAAATCAGACAACGAATATTGAAGATATCTGAAGTTCTTGTTGCGTCAGATGCCATCAGCTGTGTTTTCGCAAGTGGTTACAACCACATAAAGCTATCCAGATAGCTTTGAATACAAATTTTAACGCGCCCAACGTTTTGGTACGATCGACTTTTATCGAATCGAACGTTGAATGACACTCACAACAAGGGCCAATGGCTATAGACACGCAACAAAAACTCATCTTTGGTCTGCAAGCAAAATACACCATCACGTTTTTCCATTACGAATCAAATTTTCTCAACAAAATTCGTAATCACATCAGAATCAATTAATCTTCGGCATTCTTGTTCTAAATTCATTTCGAATTATTGCATCGTTTTCTTTTCCGAGAAATCGTTAGTTGAAATTTGAGAAAGTTTTTTTTTTCCGAAAATTAGGTTACGATACAAATATCTTTTTATTCGACATAAAAAAAAAACATTTTTTTTATTTTTCAGGTTTCATTTTCAATTTAAGATCCTGGAAACAAAAACTCATATTTTATCATGAGTTTTTACCAAATATTGTCATCGTTCCACCGGCGTTAACTCAAAATTTCGGGCGAACAACAAATTTGAAGGTGAAAGTTATCGGTCTCCAGATGAAAGTTCTTTTTTTTTTTAATTTGCCATCACAGATCTAATGGCAGGATATCCACATTTAGATTTCCTGCCGAACGCCGTAAGTACCATGACAAAAAATACTGGAATCCAATTTTAAGATAAAACATGTATATTTTTTTAAATTTACAACAAGGTATAATAACTTGGCTTCATTGATCAGCAGTTGTTAGTGGTTAAAGCAACAACAAAACATTTTTAGTTTAATAATAGAATTTCCTTGAATTTTCGTAGTACATTATAAATACTCAAAGAAAGTTTACAACAAACAAAAAAAAAACAATACTTTCCTTACTTCTTATATACACGCAGGATTAATTTCAGGACACAAAAAACAAACAAAATACTTTATTTTTTTCATTATTAAATAAAAAGTTCTCTGCTATTGCTGCGAACGAGAACAAGAGATGGGCTGCCTCCAATTTTTATTGTTTTGCTAAAATCCTTGAAGAATTCGACTTTGGAATGGTTTTTATCATTTTATATGGGAGATGAAATTTAAAGTTGGCATCGGTAGACAGTTACTCTTTTACTTTATTATTTAGTATTTTCGTAATATTATGATTTATGTGTTTTAGAAGCAATCTTAAGCGATGACGTGTGTCTAAGCTTTTCCACTGATCGTAGAACCTCCGGAGGGTTGTGTTTTTTCGTTATCCTTTTCGAGCTGCTTACCAAGGTATTCCCTGTTTTTTTTTTTTTTTTTTTTGATAAAGTAAAGTTCATATTTTGAAAAATGTTCTTGAGAAATCTTGATTTTCTAGTGTGATGATAGAATGATTATTGGAAATGGGCACACGTATGGAGAATGAAAATAAAAATAAACTTGTAAAACTTACCAATTGTGAACCATCAGTTTTTGAACGGCAAGGAGAGCTTCATAACGAACATTAGGGTCGTCATGGCCGAGGAGTTGCATAACGATCTGCTTACCACCCAGTTGCTCAAGGACACTTAAAAAAAATAAAAAATTTTTGTTAATTATAAACTATGCAAATGTAACGAACGGATTTGCGTCTTACTGTTTTCCCCTTGGGTAATGACGAACATACTCGCCAATGTCAAAGCATGCAACCGAGAGAATCACGGGGTCCTTGGATGTCTCCAGCAAGTGTACTAAAATTCTCAACAGCTCATAGTTTTTCTCATTGAGGCGTTGGGCATTTTCACGCCAAAATTTGGCCGACTTATGTACTGGAGACCATTCCAAACGGGCACTCTTCAACTCGGTGGCGTACTCATCGAACGAGCTCAAGTCCTGTACAGAATTCTGAAGCTTCTCTGTGAGGAATTCGACATCTGCGGTTATATCCTCATCGTCGATGCGACGTTGCTCCAAAATGGACAACTGTTTCAGAACCTTGCACTGGACCATTGCAATGCAGTGCTCCTTAGCGACTTGGGCCTCCTCGGGCTTTTCAATTAAATTGCGGAACACTGCGAGAATAATGCGAGTAACCTGCAAGAGTAGGGATTTGTTTCAAGTAATGAAAAAGAAGGGAAAATATTAAAACTTATTTGGGCATATTCATAGTCACTTTTAAACTCCAGTTAATCATAGACCTGGGTTTATCCTATCTAAATAACATTGAATAAACCCCAGTCTAAGATAAACTGGAGTTTAAAAATGACTATGAATATGCCCCATTGAATTACAAGGAATTACCACAAGTCAATATAAAAATAAAATCAATGGCGCAAATTTTTAAACAGTCCTCGTTTAAGGAATAAAACCGACTCTAGTAAACGCAGTCGTTTAGTTGCGAGCCCTTGTCTAACCTTTTCTTAATTTTAAACACTTTAAACAACTCTTCTAACTAATGAAGGTTTTTAGCGCATTTGTAAGGTTTTTAGCGCATTTGTAAGGTTTTTAGCGCATTTGTAAGGTTTTGTTTATGATTTGTGGTAGAGCATTCGACTGCATATCGAGAGGTCCCCGGTTCAAATCCGGGTGTCCCCTTTGAAAATTAAATTTGTTTGTAATTTTTTTTTTCTTTTTTTAACTCCCCTATAGGTATTTCACCTTTCCAGCTAAGATGACGGGCGATTTTGTGAGCAGACAATGATTTGCCGCGATATGGTAATCCAAGACTATGTACCACATTTTTGTTTGTTTTGTTGGGGCGGTCGACCGAATACAAATTGTATTGTATATTGTTTGGTGTCGTAGTCTATTGAATCGGGGGGTGGAGATGGTGTTGTTTTGTCGTGGTAATGGTTACTGGGTGCATGCACCACAAATTAAAGCTAAGACATTTTTCGTGATTGTTGATTTACATGCTTAAAATCTTCAACAAACATTTTTCTTTAAATTTTTGTTATGAAATTACAAACATTGAATGGATAAAGTATACTTATAGAGAAGCATTTTGCTGCTTTTATAGTTAGACGACTGCTTTAGCGTTAAAGTATACTTTATATAGTTTAAAATTATCAAAGCGTCGACTCTCATTCTAAAACACTTTTTTAGAGTCGACATCGAATTTAAAAATGATTTAGAGTAGGTTTTAAATGTTTAAAATTTTGCGCCATTCAACTTAAAAAAAAGAAGACTTAAAGTTTCACAAAATTAAAGATCTGTAAAACAGGTGGATTGTTATTTCCACTAAAACAGGCTCTGGTAGCTTCTTCTTCTTACCTTTTCTTTAGCACAATCATTAAGAATATCAGCTAAGATGGGAATAACGCTGAACTTGTTCATCTTTCCAGCTAACAATGGATTAAATGTAAGCACCCACAAGCAAAATACCAGTTGATATTGAACCTTAAATATATATAAACAAATAATGATAATAATTGTCTTTTGGAAAAATTCCCTCAACTTACCTGGAAATTTACTCTTGAAGATAAAATACTTATCAAAGTACTGATACCATCGACTGAAACAAAAGCAAAGCGATACTCATCGATACGCAGCATCATTTGCAAACAGCGTCCAACCGATTGAATGTACTCGTTACTCTGCATTGTGTCATCAGGAAACAAAAAAATACAATGAAATTATTATAGTTAAATCATGTAAATTAGCAATAGGAATTGAGTTAGTGATTTTAGTAACAATATTAACGAATAATAATAACAATAGATTTACTAAACGACACCGATAGCAAAATTAAGGGAATAAATTACTTGATACATATTTAATAATTTTTATTTAGCATTTTGGATTTTTTTTTTTTCAAGTTTTAATACAGAAAACAAATAAAAAAGTGAGTAATATAATAAATAAGAATTTGTTTTTGTTTGTTCTTAAAATTATACCAACACCTTTCCATTATTTAAGTTGTAGGTATTTGATGTGAATATGTTCCTTTTTTACAAAGTATTTTTTGTGTTGTTTTAGGGAGGGACAGTTAGTGGGTTAGTTATCACTGGACATGGCGTTTCTAGACACACAGCTCAGTTATATTATATGTTTGTTTCCTGACAGTTCTGATTTTTTATGGTAACGCATAATTTTTCCGTTCAATTTAAAAGAAAGAAATAATACACACAGGACGAGAGGAGAAAATTTGATTTTAAATGAGTCTTTTTTCTTTTTTTTTTTTGTTCGAATAAAATTAACTTAAACCACACAGACACTCTACCGGAATAGCGCCCGTAGCACTTCCTGCTGCAGTTGACGAGCTGGACAATTCACCGGACACAGCGCGATAAGACTCGTGAGATTGCTGCTCATGGGAGTGCTGACTGCTAAACGGACTGTAATGATGATTTCCACTGTGATGATGCTCTTTGTGGTGGCTGCTGTGTCCGTGCTGGTGGGTGACCACAGTTTGGACACGTTTAGCAATCAATGCCATGTCGTTAATGTAGGATTTAGCCTGGCGATAATTTTTGTGTTTTTGTTTTTTGTTTATTGTTTTTTTTTTTTAAATGTTTAATCATTGGTTTGGTTTGTTATTATTTACACTTGCTGTTTGTTTATTTTGTTTTGTATGTATTCAAAACATCAAACGGGATGCAAAAGATCCTTGTCAGCTAGAGAAACAACATACAAAGCGCACACACAATTCTGCTTGCAATGGTTGGATGTGATTGTTTTTTTTTTATTTTGTGTTTTTAAATGTAATGTGTATGGTTGTGCCTTTCCGTTTTATTTTTATGATAATTATGATTAAAGTGAAAGTTTAATTAGAGGAAGGAAAGATATTATAGTTTTATGAAAACGAACTATATTTCAATTCAAAGATACTCAAAAATGTGAACAAAAAGAAAAAAAAATAATATAACTAAGGTGATTTGGTGAGAACGATTCAAAACCATAAAAGAATGACCGACGTACATATTTGCATGTTCCACCAAATTGTGAGGAGGCTAGCAATTATGTACTCGTTCAATTAATAAAAAAGCGTATAATTATGTTGTTGTATCTTATTGATTTAGATAGATTTCTGGGAGAGATATTACAAGTAGTTATCTCATACTCTCGCATAGATATCGGAATACAAAAAGTAGCAACTGTAATGCACCCAATACCATTTATGTTTTTAATTTTACAGTGAGAATATTTTGTTCTAAACGACAAAACAAAGGAATTTCTGAATGAATATATACAAAAAATGACGAATTTTTACTGTTATCTAATTGAATGAATAGAAATTATATGGAGTCTTTTATATTACATCAAGAAATTGAAATCCGAAAGGGTAAAAGGTGGAGGAGAAACTTTAATCACTATTCTATGAATAAAAGCACACAATTTTTTTTATTGTTGATATGGAGCAATTTAATCGATACTAACTTCACAATATTAATTTAAAATACATTCTGTGTAGGTACTATTGGACGGGCTCAGGCTTATGGGTAGTGTCTGCAATGGAAAATACTACAGTATATTTCTTCATGGAACAAATGAATTTGTAGCGAAAGCAAAACAAGTTAAATTACACGAGCATGATGTTTTAGTTTCATTTGACGTAATTTCACTTTTTAACTAACATCCCATAGTACCTACAATTAGCTGTCAACATACTTAAAAAGAAATGGGAGGTTATAAGTCGACGGGATAAGATTACCTAGGCCTAATATTTAGAATTTATAGATTTTTGTATAAAAGAAAATAACCGACTACAATTATAAGATGACATTTTAAGCACATTTTCTGAATGAAAATGGGAAATCCTATCTGACTCACCATTGCAGACTTCGTGATGGATCATTTGCTCGACTAATGTTTTATTGATTCCAAAGAAAAACCAAATTTTATGTGGAATATATATTTGAGGTCATGACGTTTTGCTGACCCTTAGCAGAATGCTGTCCAGAAAGAAATTAATAAATCGAAAGCATTCCTTGATGATGAAATCTATCGAGATAAAAACCTTCTTTTGTTTGATTGGTATCAAGAAAATACTGCTTCAGCTTTCGTTCTAACCAAGCCAAACTAATTATTATGAACACGCTTTCGAACTTAGCAAAAAAAATGTTTGATTTGATTGACAAACAATTTCACTCAGTCAACCAAACAAGGGATATACAATTTCTGAGACGTAGGTTAGGTTACGTTAGGAGGAGCGTGCCTATTGACCCATTTTAATCCCCTTCACAAAATAAGGCAGAGATGATCCTAAACTAATGGTTGACATAGACTGGTTCTAAGGCATAATGGCTGCCCTGCTCCAATAATTCGTGGTTTGATTTCAAAAACAATCTTAAAATCTACCACCAACAATGTGACCAAAGTTTGTTGTATGCAATTTTATTTCAATTTTAAAGGACTTCCTGTATTACATTTTTTTTCGAAATCGGTCAAGCCGTTAACGAGAAGTCGAAAATCAAAAAAAACTGTTCTTGGTAAATTTTTGTTCTACCTACAACAATGCAAACATCAAAACCAATTATTTTTTTCATAACTGTTGTATGGAAGGTAACGTTATTTTTTAAGCTAAACAAAAATCTCAATTTCCCTTCTCAAAATTTCAAGAAAATCGCCTCAGTCATTTAGGCTGTAGGTCGAGGTATAGACAGACATACAGATAGAATTGCAGCACCCATTTTTTCGGTGTTCTCTTTCATCGTTAAGGTAAGGCATGTTTGATTGAAATCTCGAGTTCGAATTTTGTACGAATCCTAAACTTGCCTCACAGAAGCTATAGCTATGTATGTACATCATGTATATGGCAACTAAAAAATACTATGCTTTAGAGAGGGATTGCTGGGAATTCCCGTTTTCAAAGTCTTTGAAAAAAATCCAATCGATAAAGTTCCCTTACGAAGCCTATAACTGGAGTTCTAATGCTCTGTTAGGCCTTAAAATTGTGAAAAATGTCACGTAAATAAAAATAAATAATTTTTCGCTTTGAAAATGCAAACTTTACTTTCAATTCGTCGTGTTTTTGCACAGAATGTATCCCGTTGCTTTGGAAGAACCTATGTTGTTTGATGAGAAAATATCTGCTCCAAACCGTGCTACTTGCTGTTCAATGAGTCTGTCTCAAACAGTTTTGTACATATTTTTTTCAAAATACTGCAAGTTGACAACTAAACTTGCATATTCAATTCAATTCTATTTATTTAATTCCGTAACTGATAGAAACCTGTGTTATTATTTTATTTTTATTTTTCATAACGTTCATCAATCAAACCAAAGCGAAAATAAGCCTGTTTCAGGCACATTGTCAAATCATTCGAACCGTCACCTGATTCATTTGATTGTGAAATAAATATGCTTTCTATAATTTGTTCGAATTTGAATTTCCTGCCCACAAATTGCGTGTAACATGCTAATATGAAACTGAAAACTGCAAAATGTATGAAATGCAAAATTTATGTAAATCAAAATTATGTGACAGGAAAACATAATTTTCAAATATTTTTATCTTTAGAACCTCAAGAAGGCGAGGTTGTTGTCACTTTTGTATGTGAAGAAAACCAAAAAAAAGGTAACAAAAAAACTATAAAGAATCATATCATATTAGTAGCATGCAAGGAAATTTATATAATAATTTTGATAGAAATATGAACAAAATAGATATACATGTATCAGGAAGAGCATAAGTAGGAAGAATATATATACATTTTATAATGTACAACATCAATGTGATCAAAATGCAGAAATGGAAGTTTCTTTTTAAAAAGGGTACTCACGTTGACGGTCAGCTGATCCTTTAAAAATTGCAAATAGAAATTCAAGTCAGATTTAGGCATTAGTTCCTTTCCCCAGCATGCCAATTTGGCAAGAATTCTCGATGACATGTTTACGATGAAACCATCCTGACGATTGAGAAGATTCAAGAATGGTCCCCAGACGCACTCTTTCTTCTTGAGAGCGTAGTCGTGGAAATACTCGACACGAGAACGATCCTCCTGAAGGATGTCGTCAATCATGACGAGGATATACTGGATGGTAGAGTCCTTGGATACATGTGCAAGGAGGTTCAGGAAGGTTTTCACTGCCTGGCTGGGGTTTTGCTGGAGATAGGCGACCTTGGAAGTATCAAGACTGCTGATGCATTGATAGTCCTCCTGGGAGATCATCTGCGATTGCATATACGACTGCCAGTTGATTGTCTTCTGACGGATATCGGTGGCTTGCTGTTGCAGAACACTAGTAGCAGCAATCATATCTATTGGATGAGCACCAGATAAATAGAAAAGAATTATATTTTTTCACGATTGATTTTTTTTTTCATCTTGTGGTATTCTTACCGATGTTCTCATCGGGCAGATTCATTAGTTCTTTGACGCCAGCCATCGTACAATTGATGATTCAATATTATGGAGACGATGTAATTGGGTATTGAATTAAATTGATTTTATTGTTGGGATTTAATTTTTCACGGCAGAAATCGCTATGAAAATTTTTCTTTTGCGATTCAGTTCAGCTGACAGGTCTTGTGACTTTTTCGCTCGAGAAAAATTTATGCCACCAAGTTTTCGAAAGAGACTTCGAAAATAGCTGTCAATTAATTGATTAAATTCGCCCGCTATCCAAATGCGTTCAGAGTGGTTGTAAAAAAGCTTTTTTTTTTATTCAATTGCAAGGTGTTTACCTATACTGTCAAATTTTGGAAAATCAATCAATAAAGGCTTAACTACGTAAGCCAAAAAGTACTTTTATACAAAAGTAAAAATATTGTTTTTCCAGCTAGCGCAGTTGTTTTGTGAAAAAGAATATACAAATTTTTTTTAGACCAAAATTTAATCTTTCTGCATCATTTTTATAAGTTTTCCAGTCAGAAAAACTATTCCAAAATGAGTTTCAAAATTTTCACTTTTGTACTTTTTCACTTTTTGGGCTTATGTAGTTAAGCCTTAAGAATGCTTGCCTGTTAAAAAACATTTTGATAAGAGAATCCAAGGCTTAGGTTGTTAATTCAAGCCGATTTTAGTTAATCATGATGTCATTTAAGCAACGATTTTCTGGAATTTTCTTTGTTCATGCTAGCTAATTACCGCTTCGGGCCTAATATTTACTACGCTTTCATTAGAGCAAATGAGGTAATTTCGATAAAAATTTCCAAATTCGATTCCAAATTACCTCATTTCCAATACAAAATCACATTTCGAAATGAAGTAATTTCAACCAAATTTGCACGAAATTAGGTTGGAAATTACGTTTCAACTTTATGAACACACTCAATTGGAATCCATTTTAAAAGCTCTCAAAAGCTTTTATACTGAAATGTCAAAACCACAGATAAAAAATGAGAATGTGTGTAAGAAAACCTCACACATAGACAGTAGGGATCTTCACACACCTGGTTAAATTGTTGTTGCAATTCACATCTATTCATCGACGCCGGATGAAATTACAAATACAACAATGTAAACAAATGGGTTTTGGAGGGTGAAACGTACGAAACATTCTCATCTTCATATGGCTAATCTGTGGTCAAAACTAGATGTGTGAAAAATAGAAACACAAGGAGAAAACAAGTAATTAACAGCCAAATAAAATTCAAAAGAGCTGTCAAACGAAATTAGAAAATTTGAGATGAAAATTTTTTCCGTAATTTACGAAATTACCTCTTTCGGCTCTAATGAAAAGGTAGTATAACTACAAAAAAAAAAATCTCCAAATTTCTCGAGCCTGATTTAAAATGCGAAAAGAAAAAGTTGACAAGTGCGTGACTAAATTCGCTGTTATCTTTTTCGTTCTCAAATTCAATGTTATGTCCTTTTGGATTGGTAATCCGGAAGAACAATTTGATATGTGTGAACGCTTCTGGAACGATTGTGAAAACAAAATCGGAAGCAAATTTCTCTTCTTTTCAGAAGAGAACTGTCATCACAGATTAGCCACATGAAGATGAGAATCCCCGGCAGCCATTTTAATTTGCCTACAAGCTTGAACTGGCAGTTATCAGATAAAAAATGAGAATGTGTGCATAAAAACCTCACACATAGACAGTAGGGATCTTCACACTCCTGGTTAAATTGTTGTTGCAATTCACATCTATTCATCGACGCGGGATGAAATTACAAATACAACAATGTAAACAAATGGGTTTTGGAGGGTGAAACGTACGAAACATTCTCATCTTCATATGGCTAATCTGTGGTCAAAACTAGATGTGTGAAAAATAGAAACACAAGGAGAAAACAAGTAATTAACAGCCAAATAAAATTCAAAAGAGCTGTCAAACGAAATTAGAAAATTTGAGATGAAAATTTTTTCCGTAATTTACGAAATTACCTCTTTCGGCTCTAATGAAAAGGTAGTATAACTACAAAAAAAAAAATCTCCAAATTTCTCGAGCCTGATTTAAAATGCGAAAAGAAAAAGTTGACAAGTGCGTGACTAAATTCGCTGTTATCTTTTTCGTTCTCAAATTCAATGTTATGTCCTTTTGGATTGGTAATCCGGAAGAACAATTTGATATGTGTGAACGCTTCTGGAACGATTGTGAAAACAAAATCGGAAGCAAATTTCTCTTCTTTTCAGAAGAGAACTGTCATCACAGATTAGCCACATGAAGATGAGAATCCCCGGCAGCCATTTTAATTTGCCTACAAGCTTGAACTGGCAGTTATCAGATAAAAAATGAGAATGTGTGCATAAAAACCTCACACATAGACAGTAGGGATCTTCACACTCCTGGTTAAATTGTTGTTGCAATTCACATCTATTCATCGACGCGGGATGAAATTACAAATACAACAATGTAAACAAATGGGTTTTGGAGGGTGAAACGTACGAAACATTCTCATCTTCATATGGCTAATCTGTGACTGTCATTCTGACTCCAATCGAAAAGCCATAAGTTACAACCTTGAACGCACTCTTTATTTCGAAAAACCTCCGAACACGGCAGTTTGACAGCTCCAACGACTTGCAAGTGGGTCAACCAACCCCATAACTTTTTCGATGTTTTGATTTTAAGAAATTTCGCTTTATCATGCAAAGCTACAAAACAAAAACTCTTTCAAGTATCACAAAATTCTCACCGAACTTTAAGCGCAAGCGAATAGCCCAAGCCAGGTTTAAAATCCGATCAGATATACTACCAACGTGTTCATTGAAAGACCATGTGCTGGGAGTATTTACAGGGTTTTCAGTTGAAGTTAGCCAACCGGAACATATTCGTAAGCTCTACGATGCCGGATGCTTTGGAAAAGGATCTAAGTCTCGTAGTTGTCCAGAATTTATTAAACAGAAAGTATCGCTTGATGATTCCGATGATGCATTAAGCGAGAATCTATTATTGGATCTAGAAGAAGCTTTTTTTCTCGCACATTATCTCAAAGTTCTACGAATACAAGATATCAATAGTATTGTACTTGATTCTGAGAAACTTTTCCAAAGATTCCTTAATGTCAAGTCTAATTTCGCCGAAAACTTGGTAGCCTATCTCTATCTGAGAGCAAAGAATTGGATTGTTAGAAGTGGTACTAAATTTGGAGCGAATTTTTGTGAGTAGAACAAAAATGCCAGTGGGAAAAGGTTGATAATACAATATTTTCAGTGATTTACAATAAAGGTCTGCGATTCTTCCACGCTAGCTTTATTGTGTTTGTGGACTGCAAACGAGAACCACACCTATCGAAGGACTTAAAAGGAGTTCAGCGCATCGCTGAAACTTCGGATAAAGATGTTCTCTTCCTGGAGATCAATCGACCGAAAGAAATTGGAGATGTCTTCCAGAACTTGGACAAATTTACTGTTTCAGAAAATATTATTAAGCGATTTAACTACAGTGCATTTGTTCAGTCTAAATAAAACATAATAGCTACATTACAACCTCGCCACTCTGTGCTTTTTAGGTATTCCGGTTGCACGATATTCGGATCTTTCTTGTAGATAAATTTCCTTACATTCGGCTTTGAATGTTTCGTTGGTGTACCATTTGCCGAGACAGGTCTTGAGCTCATCATTTTCTTTCCTACAGTTTATTACCATCATTATACTATTGTCTTTGCAACAACTCTCAAATGCTTTGACCTCTGTCAGGCATTGATCGGCCTTTGCTCGATCCCGCATTATTTTCGGAATAAGAACTTCCACTTCAACCTTTCGTAAAGATCTGTCATTGGGATCACCTATATATTTATATCATTAGAAAAGTTCTTGTAATGCCTTGGATAAGTCTTACCTAATCCATGAGGATTCTTAGGGTCAACCTTAGGAACTCCAGTAGAAATGGTTTCTTCCTTTTGATACTGCATAATTTATATATTTTTGGTAAAGGACGAACTGAATTCGGTTTAAAATATGACATTTATACTTTGACAACTAAAACTAACAGCTGAGCGCAAATTAAAAGCTTCTGTGTGAGCTTTTTTTTTAAATTTCAACAACTCTACAACAATGTTCAGGCTTTAAATAGAGAGCTTGTTGAAGGTGAGCTTACAAGTGGTTAATTTTAATTATTTTGGGGTTATTATTATTAGCCGTGTTCCATTGGACCTTCCAAAGTACTTTTTAGTACTTCTCAGTAGATGATGAATGGAATGCTTTCATTTTGCAAAAAGTACAATCTAACCTCAATATCAATTTAATTTCTGTTGTTTGTTTTTGTATTTTACTATATATTATGCACGAGACTAGAGACATGCCAATTTATAACAGTTATAACAGTTTTTCGCCGTTAAAAAAAAACTCTGGGTGCCTGAAGTATACCCACCGGCGGAGGGCCTTGCCTAGCGCGATAGCTGATTTTAATTTTTGATTGTCGCTTTCACGACAGCTGCCTCTACCCTATCTTAAGGAAAAGATAATCATACCGATTATGGAATTCGCAAAACTGGATTCGTGGTGATTCGTAGTTATGTGTTCTCTTTTCTTTTCATGACAAATGAGTAAAAAGGAACGAGTGTACTGCACTGCGAATCCAGAATTGCGAATTCAATAATCGGTATGAATTTGTGCAATCTTTAAAACGAAAATCACTTAGTCGAGCGATCGCTTTAGTATTACACGATACGGACCAAGAGTTTAAATTACTTGATTATAATAATATTGAAAACTTGACCAAGACATCGCATGAAAATGAACGATAAGTTAAAGTAGGCAATGTATGTTTAAGAATATTTAGATATAATCTTTCAATATTCAATGTGATTCTTACGATTTATTTTTTTGAAATAGTTAGGTACCTACACATTATCAAAGATCAATGGCCTGCCTAAATGTTTTTTATTTACAAATAGCAAACTAACCCAATCAGGAGGTAGATACCACTGTAAACAACAAAGGAAACTCGATCAAGAATAATGCCAAGTGAGGTCCATTCATCATATGAGTTATTACTGCAAATCAGTGAATATGTTTCATGTGATTTTCCATCCTCAAATTGGTGGCTGAGTTCTGTCTGGTCTAGTTTCTTGGAGTCATCTGTGGGGCCAAAAATCACACCAATTCGACTTTTTAATATTTTACTCAATCCTGGCGGAAGATGGCCTTTGCAAAGGGATCTAGATGATGCCAGCACAAGAACGGATATTATCATGGATAGTGTTACAAGAACAAAACTGAGGGTGTAGAATATTGCTGAAATTTTATAATTTAGTTAAAAGTGTACAAAGGAAAATCATTGATTACGTATCTTACCAATTAATGGAAGTCTTAGTGAGAAAGTCGAATGATTTGAAATAAAATAAAGTTGATACATGGCAATTACAATTAGAGTTAGACCATTAAGAAGAATTTTTTCTCCACGATGCGGTGGTAACCAAAAAGCAGCCAAAGTCATTAAAACCACACAAAATGCAGGCATAAGAAACACCGACGCAAAACCTGAAGACCGTCTTACAAAATATATATAGTATTCTAAAGTTATATATGGTTCGGTGCAACATTTGTAATAAGTTGTCTCCCGGTGTTCTGTAAAGTTCGTAACAATAAATTCAGAATTTTCTGTGAAATCCTTAACCGCTTTTGGCTTTTTGGATGGAAATAAATCCAGTTGCAGTCCATCGTAGGTCCATGAACCAAGTTTAATGACACATTTGTGAGTGTCATATGGCCAACGGAACATATCCAGATCACATAGAGTTTGCATACGAACATTCATTGACCAAATCACGAGACCCGTATTTTCCAAAACCATGATGCCACTATCAGAAATGTCAAGAGCCTTATTCCCAACGCTATTGTAAAGTGAAATATCAGGAACCCATACATCATGTTTCTTTAGATGAACTAATGAGACGTTCCCATACTCAGATGGCTTCCATTTGAGTTTAGGATCTTCCCATTCCTGAAATTTAAAATTAGATTCTTATAAGTTTTCAAAATATATGCATGTGTAACTGAAAAACCCCGCATCGGTCCAAATCTTTAAATGTTTAAGAATTCATTTAATTCCAGATTTCTTTCTGGACACACATACATAGCCGTATACCTAAACATCGATGTCGTTTTTTAAATCTTTTTCAAATTTTGAATCTGGGAAGCCTTCCTTCCTTCTTCCCCGGCCACCACATACGTCACTCGCCAAGGTGCTTAAAAATCACAAGAAGAAATTGCATCATTTAATAGCATTCTAAAAGTAGTTTTCCCAAGTGTCCAAAGATGAAGAACCCCAAAACGCACTTAAAAGGTCTGTTTGGTAACGTGAAATTTCTTGGGAATGTGCACAAATTTTCACAAAATTGCACAATTTGTCACAAATTCCTGTTTGTTAACTCGAAAAAATTGCAACGAGAGAGTAGCACATCGAGAGAGAAAAAAATTTCCCCTACTAAAGACTGTGAAAACACCCAGCTGTAAGCATCTTTTGCTTTTAATTTGAAATTGTGGTTTCTGATATGTGAACATTTACAATATAAATAATAAATAACTTGTTAAATTCATAATTTATTTAATTTTTTTTTAAATTAAACGCAAATTGTTAACAAAACCAGACTTTTGGCATGTCATTGTTGATGTGAGGAGTGAAATTTTGACGTTTTGTATACAAAAATGGTTTAATGCGTTTGTTTACTTTGTTGCAAGTTTCTACATTTTTTATAAATTCCTTCTCACTTTGGTTTTTGGACAGGTTTTACACATTTTACTGAAAAAAGATACCAAACAAACCTAATTGAAAAGAATCATCTTTCTTTTTTCTAATCATATTTTGAAAAGTGTCAGTTTCACTTAAGTGAGGTATGCTCGTGAGCACTCTGCTCAATATTACGAAAGCGATAGTGAACAAAACTAGTGAAAAAGTAACAAGTAACAAGTAAGTAAAGTAACTATGGGCGCATTATATGATTTTCTTGCATTCGTTTGTTTTCGTATACGATTACTACTACAAAGTAATCGTAAAAGTACATAGTAAAAGTACATGTGACATCCTAGAATATGAACCGATTTGGGTGTTTGTCAGTAAAGTTTAATGTACATTGACATGTAAAATACTTACAGCTACAAAATGTGCAAAACCAGTAAATAAACCTTTTGAATCATCAAACTCAATTTGATTCAATTGGAAATCAATGTTCACGATAATTGTTTCGCCGTGTTGGGAGGGGCGGACGGTTTCATCATAGTGAGTGAAAAGGTTTCTCAAAAGTTTCTCCTGGGTTTCTGAATCTGCAATTGAAAATAAAAATAAATAATATTTATTATCAATTTCTTCTTACTGACGCATTTACACGACCGACAAAATGCCAATTTATCCAATTTTTTTTTGTTTAATATTTGGCCAGTCTTTATTGCACACAACACAAAATGTTTTTGATGTGTAAACATCTATGCTGGCGGTAGAGTGAAAAAAAACGTGAGGCTTCGTGTGCAACGTTACGTCGTGCAACGTTACGGTGTGCAACGTTACGATCTGCATACTAGGATGTTCAGTGAAAAAAATCTTAAGATCCCCTTCAAGCAAAAACAAGTCCGTTTTGGATCCGCGCACATTGATGTTTACACATATTAACCGTAAGTCCCGGCACTCACACTTCTCTTACGGCCAAGTTATCCACTCGATTCATCCAGATTAAAAAATTAAATCCAGGTGTAAAGCATACAAATTCAATGTAAATACATCTGGATTTAAGTTTTAATCTCGATGTATCTAGTGAATAATATGGCGGTTAATGATTGAAAACTTAAGTCAGAATACTTTTGGGTTACGTTAACTTCGATCAAATATTGACTTTTATATACAAAACACGTCCTTACGAGGACGTTGATTTGAAATGCTTTTTTTTTCAAATGTAAAAAACGACGAACAGATGTTGTAAAATGTTGTAAAATTAAATAATATAATATTTATAAGGTACCGAACGAAATACAAAAATGAGTTCAATAATGTTAAAAACCAAACAGCACCGCACAAAAGTTTGGATTTGGATGTTTGAGTTTTTTTTTTTTTTTGAAAGTGAAATTTCATCTAAATGGATCCTCTCCTTTGGAAAAAATATAAACATTATTAAAAAGAAAAGATATGTTAAATTGTAATTATGTGCGATCACTAGCTCGAATTCTGTTTTAAGAAAAAGTGTACAAGATGAATGTATTCAACTTTCAACAAAGTTCCACCATGAAACTTACACTCCACGCAATTATTGAAAACTACCAAAACCAATAATGTATAACAAAAAAGTAATCTCTTATAACGACTTGCCATAGCACTAAGCAAGATATAAAATTTTTAAGCAAGTTGTCTTATCCACGTTCAAAGATAAACTAAGACCCACTTTGGGACTTAGAATGCAGCTCTCTTAAGGCTCTATTTTTAGCTTATATATGTATCTAGACAGACATAAAACTTAAATTGGCAAAAACGCAGCGTCGCGTCCCCTTAGTTCTAAGAGTAATTGCTTTAAGTGCCATCCTAAAGACTCAAGTATGTAGGTGACAAAATATTTTAAATTGAATAATAGCACAATCACTGCAGTATGGCACAATCTTAATCAATGAACAAAATAATATTGAGTAAACTCGTTTCTAACATCATCTTCATCGCCCATCACATAGTCAGACCGCACCGGCAGGAATATCGTACGCGTGTTCTCTTTGTGTCTCTGAGGCGGTATCAGAAAGTTGCGGTCAGGGCCCGATCCAGCTTTTTCGCCGCCCTCGGCAAAAATTTAATTTGTCGCCCTTTGCAATGACAACATTTTAGTTATAAACATGTTTTTGCAGAGATGGTGCTATTTTTAACCGGCTTTGGGGGTTATCATTTCGACCAGATTATATTCACATCCATATGCTGATCTGAAACCAGTAGATCAAATTATATGAGTGTATGTGTCATGTTTGTTTACATGTTTGTTTAGAAATTTCTCAGAAATTACTGATAGGATTTAAATAACTTTTTTCATTGAAATACAAAATTAATCAAAATTGGTTCAGTAGTTTAAAGATATACACCAAAATGATTTACTAAGTTAGTTTATATTTATGAATATTTTGTTACATTTACCTATTTTTTGTCTTCAGTTTAAATCATTGAAAAGAAACACAAGAAATAATATTTTTTTCTTATTTTATTCAAATAAAAATACACAGTTATAAAAATTATGTAAGACAAAAAAAACTAAATAAATTAGGAACGTATATTATTTAATTAATTAAAGTCATTAAAATTTTTGTTTTTTGAAAATATTTACATGTGCCTAGTAACTTAAATGATTTTCTTGGACATTTCTGTTCTGCAATTTTTTCAATAATTTCCAATAAATTCATACTGTCGCAAACATTTTGTTCTATAGAAAACATAGCCAAACCAGATAATCTTTGCTGTTTCATGGTAGACCGAAAATATTTTGTCATTATTTTTAATTTAGAAAAGCTTCTTTCACCACTTTCAACTATAACTGGTTAAGTCAAAAGAATTTCAAGAACAATGTTGATCTTTGGACCAAATCTTAACTCTGTAATAAATTTTAAAATGTCTTGACGAGACAGTTCTAGTCCATTTATGTCAGATGAGTCCTCGTTGGTTAAAATAGTCTCGAGGTTCTTACAATTTTCTTACAATTCATCTTTCGTCAATTATTCTCTTAGCGCATAATATATGTTATACAAAAAAGAAAATTTTTTATTATGCTCATTAATCTGGGAAAACCTAAGCTCCAAGGAGTTTATAGCTGTATCTTTTATGTGGAAAAATACTTCGACTTTATATATCTGACGGGGATCAATGATTGGTTCATCATCACACTCGTAACCAAACTGCCTCCTTTTGGAGCGAACGCGATGCTTAGGTTATGGCATCTTTAAGAACTTGAATGTCGGGCACAAGTGTGCACACAAGAGCGTGTGTATTGATTAGAATATTATTTCCAGAAGGTATTTTAGAAGTTGAGTTTTTGAGATTATCCTCGTACCTAATACATTTCAACATTTGCACCCTGATGTTTTTTATTAGAAGGAAACAAATAGAAATATCTTGGAAATATTTACGCATAGTTATATTTTTAGTAGGCACCAACCGCCCTCAATTTTCAAATTTTGCCGCCCTCAAATATTGCCGCCTCGGGCAAATGCCCGGCGCTCCCCAACCTGGATCGGGCCCTGGTTGTGGTTGCTCTTGCTGTATTGTTCCTATCCGTTATCTTAATACCGACATATGGATCTGACTGAACACTGACATTCATAAAAAAAAAAAAAAAACAAAAATATAAAACATCTTAAGACCTAATATAATGTACATACATCATGTACACTTAATTCGAATGTTTCTCGAAATAAGTATTCTCGCTGTGGATTTAGTGTTTCTTCAACCACCGCGGCGATAACTCGCGAATATCCATCCATTTGTACAACAACAAGTAAAAACTCTAACCTCAGAGCTCCCTCTCCAAAGAGGGTGTGATTGTTCCTTAAGAATTAATTGCGTTTCTATATATATTTACAACTTGTTAAAAAAAAAAATAAACAATGCAACTTGCGATAATATTGACATCCGGTTGGTTATTGATTCAAATAGTTTATCATGGCGCCGTCGTAACGGCTGAATCCTCTACTCAGGAACCATCAAAAGGTTTGAAGAAAAAGTTTTTTGTTTTTTTTTTTTTAATCGATTAAGACTTAGGTTACGGTGAATGAAGATTTTTGTGAAATTGTGATATCTCCAAATCAGCAATACAATAAAGTGATCAATCCAAGAATGAAGAGCCTAATGAAGAGCCTCAGTGATAACGACTTTAAATATATGTACATGTTCGGAGTTTAAGGCTTAAAAGATAAATTTAAGTTATAATTTGAAAATAAACTTCCAGTACAGCCAGAGAACAACAAAACCGAAAACTCGATTTTTCGATTAATCTACCGCATGGTTTCTTTTGTTCTTTTACATAATGACTCCCATATCTACATTACATTATCCAGAAAAATAACAAGCCATTTTTTCAGTGCAATAAAATGAACTTGATCTACTTAGTTTTAAAATTGAAAGGTTTAGTTATCGTAAATAAACTGACAGGGAGGAATATGAAATAACAATATTAAGATCTTTGATTGTGATATAGTATTATACGAGTATGTACACAATTACTGTATGGCTAAGTAGGTATAATAAATTTAGTCGAACAAAATAATGTCATTAAATTGCATTTTTGGATGGACAACATTTTTTTGCGTTTGGGTTTCAACATTCCTTATTATAAAACCAAGTTTTTTGAGTGGCATAGTACAGAATGAAAAGCCACCATCTTGAAAAAAAGTGTTTTTGTGTTTAACTCGTTCGCATTTCACTTTGAGATAAAATTAACAAATATTTTTTAGAGAAGAAAATAAACGTGATGTTTAAACCCACAACCTTTGAAATCTAACGTTTTTTTTTATAAAAACGATTGAATTAATAATTAGACATGTATGAATGATTAATTTAATATTTTGTAGAACCACCATTTGCTCTTACAACTGCCAGCATTCGCCATGGCATTAACAAGCTCTTCCAATTCTACTATTGTAACCGCTGTCTATTGTTCAATTATTCCATCATGAAGATCTTGAAGGTTGTTAAATTGGCCTTCGTTGACATAAACACGCCTCGCCAGTATTCCCCAGATATTCTCAATAGGATTCAGGTAAGGACTTCGAGACGGCCAATAGAGAGTTGTTATTTGTTTCTCCTCAAATTAGATTCTCAGACTTCGAGAGACGCGGATATGAGCGTGAGCATTATCCTGCTGGAATATGACGTCGATTCCGCATAACTCCTCAGCTTTCTCAAGAATAACTTCTTCCAACAGGTCACTTTAATTTTCTGAGTTCATTCTTCCAGGCATAAATGCAATATCCGACATGCCATTTGCTGCCATCACAAAAGTTGCGACTCATTCGCACATCGTTTTGAAGACTTTTATCATGCCAATATGATTGAAATCCATCTGAACCATCTAAATAAAACTTGTTTTCATTACTAAAGAGAACTTTTCTCCATTCCTCAGTCCACCTTATGTGATCTTCAGCGAAATTCAGCCTTGCTGTCTTATGGCCTGCATCTAAAGGTGGTTTTTCCGATCTCTACTTGAAAACAATCAATGAGTTGGTTTCTAAATTTGTCTTACACGTCTGCTTGAAACAGGCAAGTCTAAGTTTGGCCTTAATTTGAGAAGCAAACAGCTTGTTTCTGACTGCTTCATGTGATATCCAGTCGGACTTGACGTGCTGTTAGTTTTTTATTTTGCGCATGGTTAGCAATTATTCCCTAACTCTTGTCTAATCTTAAAAAGCTTTGAATTCGAAATAAATACAAATTTTAAAACAAACCGCTTTTAATTAGACTGTTTTTATGCGAATTTCCACCTTAAAAGAAGACGTTAATTCACATAACAAGAGGAATAATGTTCCAAATGGATTAAAAAAGTTGAAAACATAACGGTTCCCTTCCTATTGATGTGACAGATGATTAAAGATCCAATAAACAAAAGTGCTGCCAAGTTTGAAGTCGGTGAAATAATTTATGTATGGAAGATTGCAATGTTTTTATGGGAATTTCTACCACTGTATATGTTATGTGTGTAAAGAATGTCTTGAATCTAGTCGTATAAATCAACGAAAACATTCGAACACAATATTGACGCAAATCGAACAGGAATAGGGTGGTTAACAACAAGTGACGTCGCGCTTCACAGTACACAAATCTAAGGTAATATATTGCGCAGGTTGTCAGTCAAGAATTAAACATGGCGGCTCGAGTGCCTACGAAAACTGCACATGGCATTACTAGAAACAACAACAAATATAAGCATTTTGACAAGTAAAGAGACACTGGATCCGCCATTTTCACAGATGCGCAGAACTGAACAAAAATTTAAACGCTAATGATATTACCTTTAATATATGTACCTTGGTCGTGCTTGACCTTCACGCTTGAACTAGGACCTTCTGTATCGCAGACGTAATTCAACGGATACTACCTTTATTTATTTACCCAACATTGCAAGTAACTTTTTTTTTCGTATAGCAAACCTAACAAACATCATGCTTCTGAGTATTGCAGTGCGATCCTTGTCGTTCAATAGATCACACGGTATATTGTCAATTCAATCACGATGAAGAGCTCATTTTATAGGTAAAATTCCAGTTTTTCAGTGCGAAATTAAAGTTTAACTCGAGTTAACTCATCAAATAGGGTGAGTTAACTCAGGATTAACTCAACAGATAATTTTTATGTTTTATCCACCTAGTTTGTTTAGTCGTTCCGCCTACTCTCCACCCAAAAACTGCTTCCTCAGTTCACTGAGGGTTAATTTACTTCTAAAGTTAGCTAACTCTGGTTTAACTCAGAGCTCGATAATTATAGTTAATTATTTTTTGGATAAGTTTATTCTCTACAAGTTTTTACTTGGTATTTTTTTTGGAAAATGAAATGTGGACGATAGTTATTAAAAAAAAAAACAAACCCCACGGAATTTACAATCTTAACTTCAAACTAGTTTAAAAACTGTGTAAGCAATTTGCAGTACGAATTTCATGCCTAGGAAAATTTCCTCTTTCCAAAGGAAATTGTTCAAATGACGCAGTGCACTTAAGGGGAAATTATGAAAAACGACTTTAAATATTTTTTTTATAAAAATCCCGAAAAATAGTTTTCACATACCATCTATTTCTCCTTTATATTTTCTGCAGATAAACATAATAAAACCAACATAATGTGGAACGCCACGTTTAATGATAACCTGAAACGTGATCTTTTTGTCATTTATAATAAATTTGCTCAGCCCCTGGTGAATGGGAAGCCAACAGATGTAAAAATTGGGCTAACTGTTCGCCATGTTGATATTGACGAGCTAAAAGGAAAGATCACAGTCTATGGATGGATAAAAATGGTAAAACAATATTTATCTATCAATTTTATATGCTAAATAAAAGTTATTGAATCTTTTAAGAAATGGCAAGACGATAAATTCAAATGGACACCTTCAGATTACGGTAATATTAGCATTATGCATGTGCCTGCTGATGATGTTTGGCGACCTGATATTGCACTCTTCAATAGTGCCACTGATCGTGACGATCATCTTGGTGGCAGTCAACTGATTGTGGAAGAAACAGGAATTATTTTGTGGGTACCACCTGCTGTTTTTACGGCGTTTTGCAGTTTAGATCTTCAACTATGGCCATTCGATACGCAGAACTGTCACTTAAAAATCGGCTCTTGGTCAATGGCCAATATCGAATTGAGTCTTTATGGTGGAAAGGATGCTGACTTTGACGCAATGGTAGAAAACAATGAATGGGAAGTTCAAAAAGTCTCCACAAAATTCGAAACAAGTGAGCAGTTTTACAATTTTGTTAAATTTGAATTTGTGTTAGTTCGCCGCGCTGCTATGTATAAGGCTCTGATCTTTACACCAGCCTCTTGTATTGTCCTTATGGTGCTCTCCAGCTTTTGGCTACCTCCCCAAATGGGAGAAAAACTTCTTCTCAATGGGATTGTTATCGTGTTGATTTCAGCCTTTCTCATGTACTTTGCTCAACTGCTTCCTGTCCTGGCACAAAATACTCCTTTAGTTGGTAGGTTTGATAGATATATTTTTTTTTTTTTTTCAAAAATTGAAGTAAAGTATTCAAAACTTTTTCTTTTCAGTGTTATTTTATAGTAGCAGCTTATTGCTTGTTAGTATATCAACAATTATATCTGTGATTGTACTCTACTTGTCGAGTGCTAAACATCGTCGTCGTGTACCATCCTTTTTAAGAAACCTCCTTAATGGGCCATTAAGCTATTTCCTGTTTTTGTCACATTTGAGTCCTGACATCGACCCACAGAGTAATGTCCAAAAAGAATTGACTGAACAAAACTCTGATGGACCATCTGCGTTTGAGGATCAGCAGATTATGTTTGCATCCACTACCAGGTCTATACAATTTGATTGGATCGTTTTGGCCACAGCTATAGATCGTATAATGTTCATCGTCTATTGCATAGTGTTTATCGTTCTAGCCATAACATATTCTGTGTAAAATAATGTTTCTGTTTTTTTTTTTCTAATCTAATAACGAAGGTGTTAATTTTAATAAAATCACTGAAAATGCTTTTTTAAGCAAAAGCTATTGCATAACTACGTTTCTTTATTGACAAAACAAAGAACAGCAATGAGTAATTATTTCAGTTGTAAAATATATAAAGACGAGAGGAAATTGAAACGGTAGGTATCTTCCATACAACCGTTATGAAAAAGGTTATTTTTTTTGGAAACGGCTCTAACGATTTTGATAAAATATTAAAAATATATATTGAAGAAATTTTTTATACAAACAATATTTTTTTTAAGAAAACCGCCTCCACGATTTTTGAAATTTTGTTTAAAGAAATTCATGTGTTTTTTTTTTAAGGAATTAAGACGGCAAACAGTGGTGTGTTTTTTGAATTTTGGTGACAAACATCCTTTCTCACCCCAATTCTTAACAAAAATGAATGAAATTTGGTACACTTATAATGATTTCAGGACCTTTAATTCAGTGGTACTGCCTTCTTTTTGTATTCGCAATGGGGGCTTCACAATGTCACAATCTATGTTCCCGAGAGAATATTACGGAACAGATGTGTTCTTTTTTATGTTTCAACTCACAGAACTAATTATGGGTTAAATGAGCCCATTTCGCGTTCATTATCTTTGTTTAACTCTATTTGCAATGAAGTCGACATTGTAATGAATAGAATCCAATTCAAACGAAATGTTTTAAATGCTTTAAGCTAATATTTGTAAATAATATAATATTGAATCAATTTCATGTATACAGTATAAATAAATTATATATATAAATGTATTTTATAATTTAAATCTTAAAAGTATTAAATGTAATCAGCAGATATATAAATCCATTGATGAAATAAATAAATAAATAAATAAATAAATAAGAATATGATATAAAAATTCAAAATTTATAAAAAGCCATTCTCAAAGTCATGCATTTAGTCAAATTAATGTTCACAATGGCTTAAAATATGTGCTTAAATGTGTAATTTTATAAATACTAATGCCCGATTTCATAAAGGACTTTTAAATATTTAAAAGCCCATTTAGAGTTAAAATGGGATTTTTTGGTTACACCAAGTGCTTTTAAATTTAAAATGCTTTTAAGTGCCCTTATAAACTAAAAGTCCATTTTCGTCTCAATAAATTTTAAAAGTGTGATTTGTGAAGTCTAATATGTCAGATGTCAGCCGACGAGCAAGAAAATTATAGATGATATTTTGCAGTAACTTTTTTATTTAATTTCTTGCAAATATAAATTGTGAATACGTCCAAACAAAAATATAGTTTGTGTGTAAATAATAATCTTTTAAGACTCTCCCA
This sequence comes from Leucozona laternaria, assembly GCA_932273885.2. Lineage (NCBI taxonomy): Eukaryota > Metazoa > Arthropoda > Insecta > Diptera > Syrphidae > Leucozona > Leucozona laternaria. The sequence continues at coordinate 111,839,423 of OW026368.1, read as the reverse complement.
AGCCAATGCGAATACTTCCGAACGACGAAAAGACTTTCGCCTTTCTTAATTTATTTACATGGAGATAAATGAGTGCACCCACATTGGCGCGATGTGAATCTTCAAACATTGTTCAGTCATCGCATATTCGTTCCGAATGTTTCGCGTTGGTTTCGGAAAGCCTTCATTAGTTGTTTGTTTTAAGAATAATTGATTGTTCAACTGAGGATGATGAGCAACATATAGTAAGACGTCCAAGAATATTCCGAGTTCATATTGGAATTGGAATCCGTTCTTCAAATATACTTTTTTTCGTAATATTTTTTTCTACATATAATGCTTTTTCACGTGCATTTCGAATGTGAGAGGGATACAACCTATTTCCATATCCAGGGATGTGAGGCAAACCCAATTTTTTCTAAATTTCCCTAAAATTTCCTTTTTTTAGATGGTGAAACTGGAAATATTTAAAGGTCTGATAAAATTTAAGAGGACTTTAGATAAAAAGGATTTTAGTGTATTTTTATGAAATCGAGCATAAATTTTTGTGATATTGCTTTTAGAGTTTTTATTGAAAATTATTTTTAGACTAAATCTGATCAAATTTAATAAAAAATAGTCGATCTTGACAACCAAATTTAAGGTTATCTATCCAAAAACTCGAAATAATATTAAACAGTAGTACCTGGTTGTATTTTAATTTGACGTCAGAACAAAAATTCTGACAGTTTTAAAATAACCAGTAAATTACCATCATTAATCGAAATAAGCCCGCATCAAATTAACATCAAAAAAGTTACGGCAACACCGTCCTTTTTGAAGATCCTTAGCAAGTCCTTAACTTTTTTTACAAAATAAAAAAAAAACAAAACATTTCTTTGAACAGTTTCTATATATTTTCTTACAATAATTACCAACTATACTGAGTTTAAGGGACAATCATATTTACATCTAATAATTTAATAATCTAAATACATACAACATATTACTATATCTTATTATTTAACTTAACCAAAGTCGAGAGATGGGGTATTACGAAAAAGTTTGTATATAACAATTACAATTAGTATAAAATAATATACATTACCGATGAACAAACGGTAACCATTCTACATACTTCAAAAGTTAATCCTCTTTGGACAAATTTTTTATCACACACAAGAAAGTTTATATCATCTAATTAAATAATTATGAGTTCAAGGACAAAAACTGGCCTGTCCCATCCATGGGAGGTCTTCTAATAAATATGGAGAGTTATTACATACCGGAACTCCCAATGACCGCACTCACACAAAATACCTACAAGGATATGTGAGACGACAAGGATGCGTTAAGGAAAAATATTAAAAGGATTGTTGTATATGTATGTAGGTGAGGTAATTCAACAAGTTTGTCAGTTAAATCCGTTTGCTGGTGGGCGAGGTTCGAAACTCGGTGGTGAGTATGGCCAATATGGACCAGACGGAAACATCGGTGCGGAAGTAGTCGTTGATGGTGGAAGAAGATTTGTACTTGAGGTTGTAATATTACTCGGGGACTGAGAAGCCGTGCTGACGACGGCGGTAATGGGAGATGACATCGTTGCTGATGGTCAGGGATAGCCAAGGCTAGATGATGACGATGGAGAGTGGTCGGGTTGTAGGCCAGGATGGTGATGATGTAGATGTTTATAGGAACTGTATGCAGCTGCAGTATCACAGCCTTGGGCCTGAGCTTGACATGCTGCCATTAGACCATGAAAGTCAAATTTGTAGGCATAACGTTTTCCGTGAACTTTTGTCATGAAGTTTTTGTCGTAGTAATACCTAGAAAAATATAAATTAAATACATTATTAAAAAATATAATAAATTCAAGAATAATGTAAGATTTATTTCAGTAGTAAATACATATATTTAGATCTTGTTTGATAAAAACCTTCAAATGTAAGTTTACTAAGAAACAATTTTTTAATGAAAAAGAGTAAATGAGTATAATGTGTATAGGATAAAGAATCTATTTAAAATCCCGATCTGCTATGCAGATTAAATATTTATATATAATTTAAACTAATGAAACGCGAACGATAAACAAATATAATCAGACTTTATTGTTTAATGGTTCCTTATGTTTAACAGAAAACAAAAAGAATTTTCTTTGACTATCAAGGCTTTGACACAAACTTCAACATATGAGTCTGATTGTAAGGAACATTAAGAAAAAATGTTGCACATACGCCCGAGTGACTCGAAATATTTTTGTATACAAATCAATATCATGTATGGAGCACAGTGCATATAAAAACTACGTAATAACGACTTTGACTATATCCATTTATAGGACTAATTTCGATAAAATATGGTGAAAAATGCACACAGTTTGTACTCCGAAGATTGGAATATGTTCCCTATTATCGCGTTCACGAACCAAAAATCTGGCGAATGAATCAGTTCGGTTTTATAGCTAGCGAACATTCGCGTTATGTGACTCAACATATTAAGAGAGCGCAGGCCCACACCAGGACCAATGTTCTGTAACTCTCTTATCGATAGATATATGTATATCGTTTTGTTTATAAAAGTACTGCCGATGCGGCCCCGCAGGTCTAGGGCTGTCCACCGGTGGTCTTACTTCGGGCACGCATAGTTTTTTTTTCAAGTCACACAAATCTTCTATACAAAAAAGTAAGTAAGTAATTTGGATATAAGTTTGCAAAAGGCAATAATTGTGCACCCAAAACATCTTCGCTGTAAATTTAAACAAATGAGGCAGCCAAATTTACAATTACATACTTCTAAATTTGTGTATTTATTACAGCAAAAATGCACGCAAATTGACAATTAGTTGCAAGTCTTACAGCGTTTGCTATTTCTTAAATCGACAGCGGGTTGTCAATTTTGGTTGTAAATATACAAATATAAATTTGTAAGAATTGACAGGGCAAAATAGTCATTGTAGTAGTTGTAAACAATGCATTGTAGAAGCTGTACATTGTACTAGCCAGTGTGATGTAATGGTTAGTGCTAGACTGTCATGCTGGAGATCTGGCTACTGCCTCTTGCGGGGAAGTAAGAAATCCTGTATATTTCATAAGTGCTTCTCATCTTAGCCTTAGCGTCTCCCTGAGCTGTCACGCCACCGAATTTACTTTATTAATTTATGAAGTATAAAGCCCGAACCACACTACTCTCGTGTGGTGTGTTGGGGAGTAGTGTGTCGCTGTCATTCCAATGTATTTCATAGATTTCGACACAACACATCACACGATACAAATATGGATCTACGCATATGAAATACATTAGAGCGATAGCGACACATGACTCCACAACACACCACACGACAGTAGTGTGGTTCGGGCTTAATGAACGCTGATGTGTTATTTCGACGAATTTTCTGACTGTAAAATTTAGAAAAAAAGCTGTTATTTTCACAATTATGTCTCTGTTAAAACGAAAACATTGGTTGTTGGGTCGATTATGGCAATTAATGCAGTAGAATGAATAACGTTTTTCAACATTTCTTCAACTTTTGTGTGTGTACATTGCAAACCAAGTGAATCCGTTCACGCAACCATCATAAATAATAAATTATGATAGCATGAATAATATGCGGACACTTATTGGGTCAATTTTAAAATAAATGAGGTACAACATATAAAAGTGAATCTGCACAATTTTGGAAATTTTGGAGATTGGTATTCTGGAAGTGTGTGTATGTAGGTATATCTAAGGCTAAGTTGTTGGCATTTCCCATGTACCATTATGAAGGTGAAAAAACCCGAGGAGAAAAGAAATAATTTTACACATGATTGCATTACTAAGCAGTAATGATAGCGTTAACTCAATGCTTCCCTAATGTTTCCCATATGCTTAAGTTGTGACGTTTATAAAATCCAATCTAGGTACACCGAAATTACCTACCAAGGGAAACCCATATTATGTTGGTATTTTTAAAAATACGAAAACAATAAATAAACACAAAATAATAAACAAAATTGTTTTGCTGATAACATAAAACCTCTACTCTAGTAGTAATTATGTGACGTATTATTTGTTACTCTGACGAATGATTAACAAAATACCCAACGAAAGAATACCAGCTGAGCATCTTTGAAATTATTTTGGGAACAAATTAAGACGGTTTTTTGTTTTTGTAAAAGTACTTGGCATTTAGATGTTAATAGTTTTTATCGGACAACTTTTTTCGTTTCTTTTTTTCCAGAAAGTTGTGTTTTTTGTTAAAGTACACACTATACTTGAGCATGAATCAAAGAATACATACAAAGCATCGATACGGTGAAAAAATAGAACCACAACAAAATGTGACTGTCAAAAAAAGTCCGGAGTTTATCACATAAGAAAGCACTACGCATTTTCACCCGTCTTTCTTGTATACAATTCAACACAGAAAAGGTGAGTAATGTAATTTTAAACACAGACTTTTTTGGTTTCATTAGTTTTCAGTTAACTTAGATTTCGAGTTAACTCATTTTTTTTGTTGACAAATGCGTATCAAAAATCTATTGAGATCGAAGTGCGGCATATGGAAAGAGTGATTATTTCCATATAGTGCCACACAGGCAATTGAAAAAAAATTATGTGGTAGGGAACGTTTGTGTCACTCTTTGTAATATGTCGTTTGCATACGAATTCACTATGACAAAACAGACTCTACTCAAAACTAAAAGAACAAAAATATCTTATATTTATTATAGATAGTTGAACACTGATGCAAACCTAATAATTTACGTCATCATAATTTTATTAACGTATACGCACAATTTATTTATCTAAAGTAACTTCCAAGACAATTCTAAGAAATCTCTTTTATACATAAATAATAATGAAAGTTGTAACCGCAAAACTGTCTTTAAAGCCGAGATAAAGATCCTGTTTGCTTGCACAAATTCCGTGAGAGAGCCAGTTGCTATGGAATGCCAATCTAATGAGTCACGCATTAACCAACCTACTTCATCTTTGCACTGTCTAAAAATCCTCACTGGCATTCGACTGTGCTATCTTTTCCCTATACACACGTTTATGATGTTTCGGTAGCAAAGTGCAAAAATCTAACGCGTTTATGAAAAGTGCATTCGTTTCTATGTATGACGGACATTCAGTGACGTTAATTACGAAAATCTCAAGTTCACGGAAAATTTTTATCGTCTATATCTACAAAGAGAAATCGGCAAGATATAATTTCAAGAATTGACGACAAGACATGCACTGGATGGCACTTAAAATATAAACAAAATTGAAACGCAATCGTCTGAGATTTCTAAATAAATGTTTCATGAGAGTTGAGAGAAAAAAAGTTCTTTCTTTTTAACTTACCTTAAAGCTCTGCTGAGCTTATCGTAGTTCATGTTTGGTTTAGCCTTGCGCTCTCCCCAACGCTTTGCAACTTCATCTGGGTCGATGAGCTTAAACTCACCGTTGGTGCCCTCCCATGTTATACAATTGGCATTGGACGAATCGGCTAGTAGCTCCAGCAGGAATTGCCACAATTGGATCTGCCCCGAACCTTGTGCCACCAATCGGTGTGAAGCGGCATTCAGTAGTTGATATGGATCTAAAATAAAACACGAACAAAAAATAAAGACAAACTGATATAAATGTATATAGGTACAGGTTGTGTGTTGAGATTGAGAAATTTGAAAGATGTTTTTTTGCAAAACAAGTAATGAGGAAACCTCCTTCTTATGTGCATGTAATTAAAGTTAAAGGCAATGCGAACTTCAAAATGGACGAAGTCCAATATTGCTTATAGGTAGAATTGTTTATAAATATAAAAAAAAATGTACTTGTTAATTTATTTTCAGCTTCCAAACACACAAATGCATTCAGGAGATATTAAAGAGGAACACAAAATACGAGCCGTTTGTATTTTCTACTTAAAAAACCTGATTCAAGCACCATGTTTTGTTACTATATGTATAGATAGACATATAAAAAATGTATAGGTAACCAAATTTGTATATCAATAATTTTAATTAATAATAGAATCGAAATGCATACGTGATGTTTGTTTACTAATCTTTTTATTAGGTTTTTTGTGGTCAAAAAAGTGTTAAACTTTCAACAAATTATATTGACCATAAACCTGGCTTGTATTTTCGATTAAAAGTATGTTTATTATTGTGAAATAAATCCACATCTCAAAATTTGCTTAAAACTCAAAAACTTACATCCCACTGATCTCAAAATTACACAAAATATTCCTTATGAGTTAAGTTCACTTAAATAAAAAAAAAATATATTTTTTTCTGATAGATGGCGTTGAACACAAAAATCTCATTGAGATGAATTTTACATAAAACATATTTCTTATGGAGAAAGTTCACTTAAATCAAAAATTTTATTTAAATTAATACAAAATTCTTAAAATTTTCTTAAAACTCAAAAATTAATTATCTGATTGAGCTAAAATTTACAAACAAAAATGTTGTATGAAGTAAGTTCATATAAATCGAAAGTTTAACATCCAATTTCCAGTCGTAGCCTCATATAGGTATGTGGCATATCCTCACGCTTTGGCAACCCAGTTGATTTATTCGTATACACACCAGACGGGAGGCGCAAAGGACGTTGTCTTTTTGCAAGCATTAGTATAAGTTTTTTTTATTTAATTTCACTTAAATTTTTCAGAAAAATCATTTTCTACGAAATTTAAAAGAATTTAACCATACATTTTTATTTAAAAAAAAAGATATACAAAAAAATACAGTAAATTTAACAATAAAACTATTTATTTATTTATTACTTTATTGACCTGTAATAAATTACAATGCTAATATTTTGTGAGCACCAAGCTTCCAGGGCTAACTAAATAACTGCGGAACCAGAGGAACACAAATGCACTTTATTGAAAAGTTGTTGATAAGTATTTTGTTTGGAATTTAAAAATTTTAAAAACAAACAGATACAAAAGGTATGCAATATTTTAAAGAACTTCTTTCTTGATTTGAAAAAAAAAAAACGTTTTTAAAATATTGCATTTTGAACAAAAAAAACAATAAGTCACAAATGTGTTGCTGTGGTTTAAAACTATAATCTGGCCAGATTTATAGGAAAGGCATGGTCAGTCATTAGAGAGAAAGTCTTAAAAAAGTCAACATTACTATCAAAATTAAATTTATTTTGTTTACCTGTAAGAAATTTTTATTTTTGAATTTTATATTTCTCATACTTCTTAAAAATACTCTATTTTGTCCACACAGTAACGAGTTCTAAGGTAATAACGTTATAAAACCCTATTTCCGTTATGGGAATGTTGAGCAAAAAGCAGTTTTATTCCAATCAATTTAAAAAATATAGAGGTACCAAGTTTAATCAAAATCCCGTTATGGAAAAAGTTGGAAAAAGAATGATACTATTAATATTGGTTTATGGACAGATTTTGTATGTCCAAGAGATAGGTAAAAACAGGCACGTAGCCAGTGGGGGGGCTTGAGGGGCTGAAGGCCCTCCCGAAATGATTTGTACCTCAACAAATTTAGTAAAAACTAAAGATTTTTAATATCAATTCAATTCAGTTAAGGACTTCAATTATATTATCTTCGTTTATATCAGGGTTACAAAAGCTTAATTCACTACTAAGCTTAAGCTTGGCTTTAATTCACAAGCCAGTGGCTCACTTATGAATTGAAAATAAATTAATAAAATAATGAATTAACAAAATTTAATTCATACGCTAGCTGGTACTTGCTCATTTGGAAATTCGTAAGGTTGTGTTTAGTGCATAACTATAAACGAAAGTGGTTTTGAAGCTTTTGAAGAATTTTGAGTGAATTTCCGTATATAACCAAATTAAAAAAAATCCAATATTTATAAAATTTCAATATTAGCTTATAAATTAAATTTTTTTTAATTCATAAGTCACTAACTAGCTGTTAAATTATGAATTTATGTTTTTTTTTAATTTAAAAATTCGCAATAACCCTGTTTTATATTAAGAAAGAAGCAGCCAAAATATTTCAAAATAAAAATAACAAAAATTATATGATCTCAGAATAATAAAAACCACAAATGAATAGAAATAATGATATGGGTGAATGGAAAACGCGTTGCTGCTGGAAAACAAAAAAGATGCTGCTACCCAATGCAAAAGAAGTATCTATAGCTGAAAATAGAGTTGTAATAAGGCCTGTTATTCAGACTATTTTATTTTGTGCAAAACAGGAAATGACGATGATAGTGGAACTATATATCTTACTCGGCCCACAAAAAAATATGGCAAACTAAGGGGTCTCCTGCAGCTCAGAGTTGAACCTGGGTACAACAATTTAAAGAATCACGTCATTACCAGCTCTAAAAGCACAGGCTATTTGAGCTCAGATATACAAAATGAAATCCTGAAAACATGATCTGATATTGCTACAGCCGAAATATACAATAAGCCCGTTTATGCATTCCAGTAGTTTTAACGTCCTCGCTGAAGAAACAATGGATGTTTCTGATGACACTGAACAACTTTCCATATGCCTTCGATATGTCGACTGTTTAATGTTTAACGGACCTAAAAAATTGTATATGCTTCGAGAATTTTGTAGGTTTTGTTCTCGTTAATGACCAAACTTCTAGAAACCTGACCAAAACCATACTGCAGCGATTTGAAGAACTACATCTTGATATATGAGCAGTTATTTCATTGGCCAATGCTATGACGGAGCTGCAAATACAGCAGGTCACTTAAGTGGACTTTAAAGCAGGATTAGAAAACAGTATCCAAACGCTTGGTATGTACATTGTGCAAGCCATCGATTGCGAAATAACTTTTTAAAATATCATAAAAAACCACACCAGATAGAGAAAAACAAAAAGCAAAAATATAGTCGAGTGATCCTTCTACCGAAGTTTTGAAATTGCTTAATATATGTGACAAAACTTACTTAAGAGGTATTAACTTCTTGCTCACGGTTTTGGGCACACTTCCAGTGACAACAGCGTGCTGAAAGAACCTTTCAACGATGAAAACGATTGAAATAGTGTCCTGAAGCAATATGAGCAATGCAAGACTAAACCCACTTGCTTTGATATCTGTTCATTCGGATATTCTCATATAAAAAAAATCAAGACATTTATGCTGCAAAAAAATGTGCATACAAAAATAATTTTAATATGTACGTTATGAACTAAACATACATTTATTTAAAAACTAAAAAAAATCTATGAATTGGAATATAATATATATTATATAGTTTTTATTTTTTGTTCAAAGAATTATTCGCAATACTTGGAAGCCAGCTCCCTCTGAAAGTAAATGCTGGCTACGGGCCTGGGTACAAAGTACAAAATTAACAAACATTTTTAGAGTTGTTTTAAAAAACAATTTCTTTAAAACTCCATATCGATTTTTTTCTTGATCACCCCTTATGTAAGGCTTTCAAAAAAAAATGTAGCTATTTAAACAAAAAAATCAAAATAATACGAAAATAAGTCTTTTTTGTAAAGCTTAGGTCCAGTTTTTCAGTGCGAGATCAAAGTTAAACCCGATTTAACTCATCAAATTTGGTGAGTTAACTCAGGATTAACTAAACAGATGCATTTGATTTTTGTCCACTGAGTTTGTTTAATCTTCCCGCATGAATTCTGCCTCAAAAAACTGCTCCCCGAGTGAACTGTGGTTTAATTTACTTCTAGAGATAACTAACTCTGGATTAGCACTGAAAAACTGAGTCGTAGAGTATGACTCTTGTTAATTTTTTTTTTGTTACTCCAACATTTCCTTTCAGAACCTTAAATGCATTAATTATCTAGTATTTAATTTCAAATTAAAAGGGGATTTTTTTGTAAGATAAGACTTTGCGAGTATTATAAGCTGCAAAAGCCTACGATTGATTAAAAATAATTTTCAACAACAAAAAAAAGGTATAGGTAATGGAGTTAGTTAATCAGTGATAAGTTTTCTCCAAAAAATTATATTGATAAGGTTGGTTGAGAGCATATACCAAGGCAACAATTCGGAGAAATAAATTATCATAATATAACACCTTACATTGTATAGAAGCTATATTATAGAAATGTGTATAGATAATTCTGAGAATCTGTTGGTACCTGCTTATCAATAAGTTTTAAAATAGCGATAACGATGAATATATTCTGATTTTTACCAAGAATAAAGCATAATAATTTAAGATAATTTAGAAAAAGATCTTGATAAAATCACTCGAGAGTCTTGACTCAATGAAAAGACTCAGCGAACAGTCCGTGTGTCGATTTCTTTCAAAGGTGCGTTTTATATGTATTTGATTAAGAGTTTTTATTTGACAGAAATTAGATGGGTATACATTATGTTAATTGAGCCCAATAGAAGCAGAGTGGCCCACCTGATTTTTGCAATTATTTTTAAAAAGGCCAAAACGAATGTTTATTACAAAAAAATATGGAAATATGCCCTTTATGAAGCATTTGTGTATATCTATTGACTGAAGAAGTCTATATAACAAATCAGATTTTTTTCTAGTAATAACCTTTACACTTTTTAAAAATAGATGCCAAAATCATTTATGCCCACTATGGTTCTCACTGCCTGAATTGACCTGGAAATCAAGCTGAAACAATATTTTATTTAAGCCAAATGACACATTAGCTAAAACTTCATAATGTAAAAGAACTTAGGAGAAAAAATTTAACTTAAATTAATTTTTTTGAATTTAACCAAAAAAATTAATTTTCCTTAAAGTAAACTATATAACGGCAAATCTTACGATATGATCTGATCCAGATATCATTTCTTAAATTTTGTTGTTAAATTAAGTTGATTATATATGAATAGTTTTAAATCTTTTTCCAAAAATTTTACGTTTTTAATTACAGATTTAAATTATCTTGTTCAGAGAGCTGTTATCAATTTCTTACAAAAATGTCGATGGTTTTAAATGTTTTTGTTTTTGAGAAAATTCAAAATTCAAATCGTGTTTCAATTTTGTTTTAAGTAGTTTTCCAAAAGCTATTCATATAAGAAACTTGATCATTGCAGATTGGGTCTATTTTTCCCTAAGAATTTGACTCATTTAAATAAAAACAAAATATTATTCATAGATTTTATACAAAATTTCTTATATGAAATCAGAGAAAACGAAAGTCAACAACCACTAAACTTCTCTTTTCATGAACACTAGCACATTTTACAGAAACTAGATTTTTATTTAAAAAAAAAAAACTGTAAAGTCCTTTAAGTTTACTATAGATCACATATATTCACTGTTATTTACTCACTTTATATCACGATTAAGAAACTATTTAACCGAAGTACATCCTTTTAAAAATGTTGATCTCAAAGGTTAAAAAAATTGTATTATGAGAAAGAGAAAAAAGACGGCGTCACTTTAAAACATTTCGGCATAGACTAGACATCAACTTTTATTTAATTTTTGTATAATCCAGTCTAAAACAAAAAGTGAATCACAAAACAAATGGATTTTTGTATGATTCATAATCTTTTATTCCGATTTGAAAAATATTTTGAAATAATCGTTAAATAATGATCTCGATATTCACACACATGTTAAGCCCAGCGCAATTCTTAGAATTTTATTTTATTTCAGCATACAAAACGCAAATGACTAATTTATTGTTAAAAATTGAATGCCAGTATAAGAAGACATCGAGTTATACAGCCAAACCTTGCCAAAATTAATAAATTTAAAACCATCAATGTATTGTAAAAATTTCTGTCAACAATATTTTTTTTTATTTAAACAGGGACAAACCATTATAAAGCATTGGCCTGGCAGCAGCAGCGGCGGCAGATGGATGGTGGTAATGATGGTGGTGATGGTGATGGGGTTGCATTCTGACGCCAAAACGCCGATTAAAATCCTCAGAAAGGCGCCACATTACGCCCACATCAACACTCACACTCATTGCAAATTTTAACAATGTTTTTGTTTTTGTTTTTGTTGTTTTGTTTTTATTTATTTTTTTTTTTTTTTTAATTCGTAAAAAGAATCTCTTTGGAGATTGTTTAAAACTGTTTGTTGTGAAACTTCTAAACACCAAGGATAAGTCTACTGGAAAAAAAACCTACATGTGAATTTCCAAGTATATTGTTACTAAATTTCTAGATGCGTCCAATCGCCAACAACTCGATAAAGAAACTGAAACGAATAAAAAAGCACAAAGTTCGTCTAAGCATCCTCCAAAAGAAAACACCCATTGCCTTCCACTCTGTCCTCCACCATTTTTTTTGCATCACCATCATATTGGCATGGGGGGAGGCATAGTGGAACAAGTCAAAGAGGGGTTGTTTTACAATAACATTACCTGGTGGGTGGACGTGAAACATATGTCTTACTCGGCGATTAACGCAAATCTAACCAATGATCCCTGTATGAATAAAAAACAAATCAATTAAATGACACCCTCGTCAATGGTGATGAGAGCAACAGCGACAGTCTGCATCAATACAACCAGGGTTGTTATTATTTCTTTTCTTTTCTTTTCTTTTCTATTCTATAATTCAATTTTAAGTGCTGATGGGGTGACAGCTAGTCAAGAACCGTATCTTATATACCTAATGACTTACAGCTCCCAATTTTGTATACCTATACTTATTGTGATTAGCAATTTCAAGTCATATTTGTTTAAGAAACAAATACGGAATGGGAAAGTTCCTCAACACGTCTCAACAACAAAACAAAAGTAATTTTGTAATAAAATCATATATATTTTTTGATTATAATCTACCCACGTTACGTAATTTCATAGGACGAGACTATAGACATGCCAATTTATAACAGTTATAACAGTTTTTCGCCGTTAAAAGTGGGTGTGCGTTAACGCGCTTCGTGCGACTTGAAAAAAAACTCTGGGTGCCTGAAGTATACCCACCGGCGGCGGAGGGCGCTGGCCCTGCGGAGCCGCATAAACAGTACTTTTATAAACCAAAACTGTTATAATTGGCATGTCTAGAATCTCTTCCAATATCATAATGTGAAAGCCAGCTTCAAATTGAAAAAAAATTATACATTTCAACCCCATCTTTGTTGCACGTACCAAGATTTTACGATTTCTTTCTTTTTATTCGCCTTTAGTCATTCCTCGTTTTCACAGGTAAGTATAATATATGTATACTCTACGTAACGAAACAGGTAACACCGTTCCTGACGGATAAAGGTATGAATTGTAAAGGAAACGTACCTTTTCTATTTCAAATGTATTTAACAACAAATCCAGGTATATAACATTACTGTCACCCCTGTTTGATGCCAGTACAGGAAGGAAGGATGCCACCGACCGACAACGGCAAGGAAACGGAAAGCGATCCCATAGTTTGACTGGAGATGCCAAACCGCCCGCTGTGATCGTTTTCACTAGTGGGGTTGCATATTTTTCGGCAGAGGATTATTGTGATTTTATTATTAGATACCACACTCTGTGAAAAATTATCATATTTACCTCGTTTATTAACTTCACTTGAACTTTTTATTAACTCGTGTCCTATAACGGTGAGCTTTCAACGTTATATATGATATTATAATATGCGTTGTTCTTTCTACGTTATTGTTATGAATAATTATAATTATTATCGTTGAATGAGAGACTCAAAATATGCCGACGGCAGTCGAGTCGGGCGGCTTAAATTAAAGTGGTAAGCTCAATAAGGGCTATGAGAGAGGTATTAGGAAATATTGTATATTTCAATTCAAGTGTGCAATTACCGTTGCTTCTTATCACTTACCGCATAAATCTCTGAGCAGGAAAAGAATGGTTTCACACATAAATATAGGACTGACCAAAGGGATTTCTATTATTTCACCCTTGATGGGAGAGCGTGAAATTCCCATGACCATTTATTTAATCATTGCAATTTCAATTGAATCCTTTTACGAGGAAAATATATCCACCCCTCTTATACGCTAAAGAACGTTTTAGATCGGTCAATAATGGGTTAATGTATAGAAAGATTCTCCTTGGATAAGATGCAGCTTGTTTAATATATGTTTAGCTAGGTAGTGGATATAATAGGTATGAACCAACAGTGACGTGATTTGATTTTGGAAAAAGTGTACTATACCCACTCCAATTTACTTTCGTCCGAAGATTTAGTTTATACCTTCCTTCCTGGCTGTCGTTGACTTTTGTTGCCTTTTTTTCCTGTTCGACGTAAAGGTTGGAAGTTGTAGAAAGATTCTTTAAGTGTTATCTGTTTTGTTGAATACATTTTTTGCAAGATAGGTATATGTTTGTATGTAGGTACTTTGATAAACTGATGTATAGAAGGTATATGTGAAATGTATGTACATAGTTGTGTAGGTATTGAATTCATTTATAAGTAAAACAAACGACTCTTTTTCTTTATTAAGATATCAAGCTGAGCGTGGATAAAAATCTTATTAACTTTCATGATGATTTGAAAACATAATAATAATAGAATCATTGACCTTTTGACTGGCTATCAATGTTTCGAGATGGATTTGTATTATTTTAGTTGAATGTTTGTTTGGAAATAACAAAAGAGTTAACTGTCTGAGTGATGGCCTCCTGCATCCTGCTGCGGTATCTTAACTTTTTGGAAATTTATAGGGCGCATCGATTTCTGCTGATTAACTGAGGTTCAAAGGTTAAAATTAAAATCTCTGAAGCACGGTTCAAATGTTCATAACTGGCCCCTAATGTTTCATCTTATCTTAAAAGCAGCTTTTTAAACTGTCTTAACTATGTACATACATATATCCAACGTGCCTTTATACTTCGTCTCAACTAAAAATTATTTTTTGTTTAATGGGAACTTTCGAGTTTAAAAAACATAAGCTTTTGGTGGCGCCACAGCTCGTGGAGAGTCAGGATCTATATAGTGACTTACAACTCAAATCTCAATCATTCTTTTATGCATATGTGGCAAAAATGGAGAGGACCTAAAATTTTCTGCTAATTCAGAATAGCTAAAGTGAGATGTGATTTTCAATGTCAATAGTTGCAATTAGAGGCTTTGTGACTTCCTCGAAAAGCCAGTAGGCAGTTAAGCCAGCTAACAAAGCAGTGTTTAAGAAGAGATACAAAAATAAGTAATCACAAAAGTTGAGAAACAGCAGCAAGGAGAAATCGAAAGAAAGGTGTCATTCGGAGTTCGTATACTATTTAATCTAGAAATCATCACCATAGATTCTATCTTGATATATGTATGTACTTACTGTACGTACCTCTACCTACCTTCTAATGATTTGAATGAAAATGGGTTTTAAAAACAATGGAGTGAATAAAAACTTAAAAATCAAACGTCGACTCATGCAACTTTTTAGACAAATTTTGTTCAACGATTTTAAAAACATTTTTTACTTCCCGAATTTTTTCTGCTCTTACTGCTTCCGATAGAAATAAACAGATCACTATGCAAAACTCATGTCGGGTGGACATCGACATCGATGCTGCCTCACTGCTCTCAAAATGTATGTACATATACATATATTAATAGCCCACAACTTTATCACTTATTTTTTCGAGACACTTAAAGCTTATGAAGCTCTGGTATTGGAAATTCAGGAGAAATCTCTAAAAACGCATACGGCGGGATGTCTGTTTAACTGGCTGATGTGTATTCCTTATAGGCACCCAAAAAACTAATCGGCTCAACCGATATGGGTGATGGCAGCCGTAGATAAAGTTATTTGTTGAATATTATATTTTTACGTTGTCTTGAATTTGCAAGCTTGGGCAGTTTGAAGAAAAATCAATAATAATTTAACAAACAGTCGTTTTGTCCTACTTTTGAAGGTGAAAGTTTGTATTCTGGTATCGGAACAAAACAAGTGTTTCAAAATCAAATAAAATGCATGCTCCTAAGAATTCCAAAAATAAATAGCGGTATCTGTTTATCGACCAAATCAAAATTCATCAATGTGTCATCCCCTAGCTCTAAACTCGACTACATGTTAAAAAAAAACATAACTAATACGATACTCTATTTCGTTTAGAAAAATGTGAAGCTGTATCAAAGTCACTGAGATCTGAGACACTGACTCATGCTGATAAAGGATAAACCATCAACATTTGAAGCTTTGAAGTAAAATATTGTTCGATTTATTCTTGAAAGACAATAGGTTTTATTCAAAATTCGCTGTTAAATAAAAAGAGAAAGGATGATAACTCGTTCGAACTACTTTTGACTCACTAAAAGTAGGTGGGGGTATGTATATGTATTTAAGTCTTTACCAAAACTAGATTTTTTATTTTTCTATACTAAGGCTGAACACATACTGGAGCTGCGAGCAACTAGACGTCTCAGGTCCCGGTATGAGAGCTCTCATAATGAAACATTTGTTTGTTTTCGTCGCTCTGCTCAATTCTCATATCACCGCCCTGCTCGCAGCTTCAGTATGTGTTCAGCCATAGGCCCTCATAAAATGTTTTAATACGATAGATATTACAGATAGGTTTACCTACAAAAAAATTCTCTATCCATTAAACCTCTTCATCAAATAGCACCATCCGTAAGTCTTAGTTCCAGTTTTTCAGTGCGAGATTATAGTTAAACCCGAGTTAACTCATTCAATTTTGTGAGTTAACTCAGGATTAACTAAACAGATGCTTTTGATGATTTATCCACCGAGTTTGTTTAGTTGTCGCGCATTCATTCTCCACCGAAAAACTGCTTACTTAGTTCACTGTGGGTTGATTTACTTTTAGAGATAGCAAACTCTCGTTAAACTCACCACTGAAAACCTGGGCCTTAAAGATTTTTTTTAATTTTATATGAAACACTCAATAAACAAATATGAATAAACTGGTAAAATGTCGTAAGGTTAGTACATATACCTTACAGAAAACTATGAGATATTTATTAACTAATTTTGTAATCAAATTTAAAATCGATCAGTAAATTGTCCATTGCTCATAATCAATAATAATCATTCTAGCTCTTCTACCCAAATTAATACGAAATTAGAAAGTCACTTTGTATAGGATCCCGCCGCCCCGGACAAATTCAAGAACTATACTTTAAAGCAATTTTTGATCATCCATATAAGATTCTTGTTTTCATTATTTATGTATGTATGTATATTTGTAGCTAGAATACTAGATATGATTTCGAATTTGAAACAGCATAGGTATGCAGAGTAACATCAAAGCGGAAGTTACTCATCTAAACCAAGCTCGTAAGTGGTGTATACCTACTCTATACTGTGGTAAGTTTTACACATTTTTATTTTAAATCTTAAAATACTTACTTGGTTCATTATCATTAATCATTGGACTAGTTTCTCTTCCCGTCGCTGAGTACAACATATACGCAAAATGTTTAGCCACCAAGATTCCGCCGTCCTTTGAGCCAGCGCAAACCCAAAAGTCTGCTTTTGTCAGCTCGCACAAATCTGTGCCATTCGTTGGAAATCTGGAAAGATCCGGCTTTGGATCGATGTTAAATTTTCTAGTCATCCATTTAACCCAAAGGCGAATGTGTGAGGAATCCCATACTCTTGGATCGACGGGAAGTACAGGATCCCCTTTCTCATCATCTTCATCTTCATTTTTTTCTGATTCCTTTTTGTCTTTTTCACTTGTAATACTTTCACAAGGACTTAAATCTAAACGTTCACTATCACTTTCCTTACTTAATTTTTCCGCCTCTTCCACGTGGGTTTCGTCACTTTCCCTAAACGTCCTTTCATCACACCACTGGGGATCATTTTCTTGCATGGTATCTACAATTTGTATCTATAAATTTTATTTTTCAAGAGCACACACACTTCTTAAAATTATTGTTAATTCCATTTTCGTGTGACTTTTAGTTTATTTTTCTTTAATATGATTCACACACCGGCGCCAAGAAATTCCTGGAAAGCTCAATATAGACGAGCGACGCGTCGGTGTCCGCGATGAATTACTGTGGTAAGTATAGATGACTTTTGAATGGCCTTAATGGTAGACAACAAACTGTCACTGATTTATTTTATTCAAACAAGAAACCGCCACAAAAATCGAAGAACTATCGGAATAAATGAATCAGAATTCAGAATATCGAAAACTAATTATGCACTTCAAGTTTTAAGAAAATTTCTTCGAAAAAATCATTGCCAATGATTCACTTGGTCATAGTTCGAAAATTTATCTATGCACCTCATACCGACAGAGAAAGCTCAATAATTGAATTCACTTGAAAAACAAAAAAAAAAAACAATAAACAAAAATATTTAATATTTCCCACCAAAACCGATAACCGATAATTTTCAACTTGAGACTCAAAGCCGGATGCGTTGCTTCAAAGACTCTACGAATGTCCTGGCCGAAGAGCGTCCTCCTTCGCGAGTAAACAATTTCAAAATAAAGTTTTCATCCAAATGACTAAACTACCGAAGTCTTAAATTTCTTTCACTGAGAGAAAAATCGCAGAGAATTAAGCTTTCTCACGTCACGATCTATGGTCTTCTCTCTTCTCTCAGTCTCAAGCGTTTCATTCATAAATATCTTATAGAATGAAGGTGGGAATGGTGACGGTGATCATTGATTTAATATGCCTATACAGTGCAAGAGTTGAAATGAAAAGCTCCTTACTCTCAAATCTCATACATCAAGCGATAATGGCAGGTTTTGTGAATGAAATTCTTCAAACAAATAAATAGGTAATTTCACAAGTTTCAACTGCTTCCTCAAGTTCCGCTCCCCACACAGGTCGTTTGACGATCGATATGGTGACGTTTTCGTTGAGCAAATAGAGTGATGATTCATGAGAGATCCGTAGAAAATAAACTTGTTTGTATCGCTTTCAAAAGTTTGTAACTGTGACTGTGATACACATACAAAACAACTGGGGGAGATTCCCAAATGGAATCCCGTCTGACATAGAAAACGATCACTGATCGGTTTCTGTTGTTGGCAGACATGTTACGTTGCGTCACTTATCTCAGAAATTTTGTTAAATTCATTGAACGGAAGAAATAAAAAAGCACATGCCTTTAAAGTCTTGGTGCTCTTCCAATTTGGATTGTGTACAATTTTTGTTCCTGGAATATTAGGTTTTATCATCATTATTGTTGCAATCGATGTATGAATCGCTTTAATTTGCTGGGGAATGATTCACCTTTACTTACTACGGATTATTTAAATTTTCATTCATAAAAATCTTATCTTGGGATCGCAGTATGACGGTGTAGGTACTTTATAAATCAGTTTGTTGGCTAACGTCTTACTTTTGTGAAGATTGTCTTATAATGTTATGATAATGACTTTGTTTTTTTGTTATTAAGCACATAATAGTGCTTTTTCTTGATTATAAAATTATTGACTTAAGAAATTATAGCAATTTTTATTTGTAAAATATCCATCATGACGGTCGTGAATAAGTAAAGGTTGGGAGGTTGAGTTACCTTGACGTTAATATTGGAACATAAATAGTTTATTATTATGTTTTAAATATAATATAATGTAAGATATGTAGTAACAAGTATGTAACGAAATTTTATCCTTTTGTAATATATACTTTCGTTATAAAAATCAGAAAAAAAAAACATGATGAAAAATATTTTCTATAGTAATTTCATTTGGGAATATGTCACTAACCAAATAAAATGCACGAACTTGATCTTGTGGCTACAAAATTTATTTTAGCTAAACATATTGAAGATGTTTGTTAATGCGGTCAAAAGTACTTATGTACTACAAAATTGAAAAGTATACGTACATTTCTTGAATGTAATATTAACCGTTTTTATTATCAAAAATGATCCATATAGATCATTAAAAAACTTGGATTACAACAACAACACGAGATTCTGCTCTCTATCGGGATCACGTTTCATGAATCAAAAATTTAGTGTTACTCTAACTTCTCAGGTTTGCAAATGGTTAGTTCTTGTAAGCTGAAGTGTAAAGAAAAAGACAACGAAGAGATAAGCATGCAGCACAGTTGTCACTAAGATCCTTAAGGCTTAACTATATAAGCCAAAAAGTACTTTTGTACAAAAGTAAAAATATTTTTTTTCCCGCTAGCGCAGTTGTTTTGTGAAAAAGAATATACACATTTTTTTTTAAACCAAAATTTAAGCTTTCTGCATCATTTTTATAAGTTTTCCAGTCAGAAAAACTATTCCAAAATGAGTTTGAAAATTTTCACTTTTGTACTTTTTCACTTTTTTGGCTTATGTTGTTAAGCCTTAAAGGCTTACGTTGTAGTTTTAAGGTTGCATTACTCCTCCTCGATTCTCCCAATTTGACCCTTTCAATTTAAAAATTAATTGATTTCAATTATTATTGATGAAACAGTAAATTTTTAAATACAGGGAACAAATATTCAACTTCCATTTGTGATAATTTTTTGTTTTCTCTGTTTTAAGACTTTCTGTAGTTAGCGTCCAAATTTACACCCCATTCATAGAAGTTCATTATGAGATATGGGATAGATACTCAGTCAAAATATAACCAGAAGTTTCCATTTCTTTTAAATTTTGAAATTAAACCCACTGATTGCTTTCGCGGATTTTTTTTTTAAGCTCCAAAATGTTCGGAATACATCCCATGAAAGAATGTAGTGAAATTCTACAATATTTGTATATAAATCTGGGAAAAATTGGTTAATCTTTTGGAACTATGGTCTGGACACGCTGAAGATGAAAAGGATGGAAGTTATATGCAAGGCAAATAGCATCAGTGAAATCCACCAAGGGATACAATTGGCTGCTCATGAGATCCAACACTCGGGAAGTACATACACTTAAAACGACAGTTTTTTTTTTTAAATGTTGTCGGGCTTTTATAAGTGCAGAAGGGGGAAACTTTGAAAAATTTTTGTAAATCGAGTCAGAAAATATTTGGTTAAGGCGCCAACAGTCTAAATAGAAATGAAAATAAATAAAATAGCTGTAATTAAAAAAAGGTTTATTTTAGGTGGTAATTTTTTTTTCTTTAAATAAAAATAAAAATATTTTCTTTGTTTTTAGGTATGCCGAGAGTTTATACTTCCACTTCTTCATTTGTGTGTGGTGTAGCCTCCATGTTGTGTGATTTATGATGACATCCAACAGCATAAGCCTGAAGATGGATTCATAAATCCGAAACTCATCGTCTTTTAAATTATTAATGTTGTGAAAATATTAAATATTTATATTTATTAAAAATAAAATAAAGTTTTCTTTCAATTTTATTAATCTTTTAAATTAATTCAATTTCATCAATATTCTTCATATTTTCTCACAATAAATTATAATATGTTGTTCTTAAGAAGTAAAAAATAAATAATGGGTGATTTTTTAAGAGGTTTAGAACTTTTAAAAAAAAAAAAACACAAAAAATTCGAAAAAATGAATGAAATATTTATTTGAATCGATAGTTTGAACCTTGCAATTTAATGTTTAAAGATAATTTCATGCAAATGTTGACCGCGGCTGCGTCTCAGGTAGCCCATCCGCTGAGTCCAATTTTGGCATACTCTTTCACACATATCGGCCGGTATCTCACGAATGAATGCATGGATGTTGGCTTCCAGTGCGTCAATCGAAGCGGGCTTGTCCCTATAGACATTAGCCTTGACATACCCCCACAAAAAATAATCTAATGGTGTCAAATCGCACGATCTAGGCGGCCAATTGACCGGCCCGAAACGTGAAATTAACTGTTCACCAAACTCGCCTCGCAATTGCGCCATTGTTTCGCGTGCTGTGTGGCATGTGGCACCGTCTTGTTGACACCACATATCATGCAAGTCAAGAACTTCCATTTCGGGCAAAAAAAAGTTTGTTATCATCGCTCGGTAGCGTTCACCATTGACAGTAACGCTGCGATTCGCATCATCTTTGAAGAAATATGGCCCAATAATGCCGCCGGCCCATAAACCGCACCAAACAGTGGCTTTTTCGGGATGCATTGGTAGCTGTTGCAATGCTTCTGGCTGATCTTCACTCCAAATGCGGCAATTTTGCTTATTTACGTACCCATTCAACCAAAAATGAGCCTCATCGCTGAACACAAGCAGCGCGCGATGAACATTTCGAACCGAGCACGAATTTTGATAGTAAAATTCAATAATTTGCAAGCGTTGTTCATTTGTAAGACGATCCATGGTTAAATTGCAAACCAAACTGAAGCTGTTTGACAGTGACACAAGGTACTAAACACACGTCAGCTGTCAAAACCAGTGTTGCCAAAACCAAACCAGCTAAAAAATCACCCATTATAAGGCTTGTTTTTTTTCTAAACTATATAGTCTTAGAAAACAATTCAATAAATAAAACATACATAGCTGAACTATACTAATGTTGAAGTATTCTCTGCTGAATTTGAACCAAAATATCTAATAAAATACCATAACAAAAGAAAAAGCTCAAAGAATAATCGACGATAACTCTACAATTATACCAACCTTAGCAGCTTTAACTACCTACCTTCACCATCACATAGACTGCTTTTAAACCATGCAATTTCTTTTTGCGATTTTTAAGCACGTGGGCGAGGGACGTATGTGGTGGCCGGGGTAGACGAAATTGCTGAGGTTGAACAAATTGCAGAGTTATAGCTCATTCTTCTTTGTGCTTTTCCTTATTGTTCGAATGTTTTATTTTCATTCGTCGTCCACTCAGATAACTTCGCTTAATCAAGTGGAGTAAAGAGTGCAGTGAGGTGATACTTCTTCACTTGCACAAAATAAACTTTTCATTAAAAATCGCTGTCGTGTAAAAGGTATTTGCAATTAAAAGGAAACCAAAGGAGAAACGAAGATTAAAAATCGCTGTAATGTAAAAGCAGTCATACTTTTCGCACAATCCTGCTTAAAAATGGCAGAAAAGTTGCATCGTTTAGCCGCAGTCAAACAGATACAGAAATAAAATACAAATCCTAGACTGAACGTATCCACCGAGAATAAAATTCCCTCATATAAAAAACCCATAACATATCCGCATTGTGAATGAATCACATTCATAATTTCGTCACCGTGCCGTTGCCGTCATCATCTCATCAAGACCTAGCAGCAAAAACTGATTTTTGAAAATTTTCCTTCAAGTGAGTGTGGTTTTCCAATCGCGATGTTATATTTCCCAATTAATTGATAGAAAAATTAAGTTTATAATACCATGTTGCCTAAAACACAAAAAACAGGATTCTGGAAATTCATTAAAGGCGGCGCTAAAACGTTATTTGTGGTTGAAGCTGTGTGTTTTGCTGTTACCTACGGTGTTTATTATCGCATGAACACTGATCGAGGTTAGAATAGAAAATTCATCAATTCCATCGATATATTTCTGTCATATAGCAAATTATTCTGAAATATTATTTTCCAATTTTATGTAATACTTCGCGATTATTCTGAAAATCGACATTTCAATCGTTATCAATAAAAAAAGGAAACAGATGGTCGGGAAATTCATGGCATAACCGCAGAAACTTTTCCATTGACAGTTCATAAATTTGCTACAGTGAATAGTTGTTGTTCTGTATGTCATCTGCCCCGTCAGTCCTTTGGCCTGTGTAGGTTAAATTTTCCGATAATTTTCCTCTATATTTTTACCCACCCAAGGACAAGGTAAATTCTTAAGATAAGATATTAGGATATTACAGAGTTAAACATCCGTGAGTTTCTCCTTTTAGTTTTTAATACTTTTTTCTATAATTTCAGTTTATTGTCAAATTAGTTTACAGCCCAACGCCCAATTGATTTTTGTATGTGAACAAAGAAGTGCCAGTGCAGTGCTTAGAGCCTACCTCTTATAGACCAAAAAATGTATACTTTGTTGAAACTTAAAACGTAGAATATATTAGCAGAAAGCTCTAGCTTCAGGTTCGGGACAGTAAATATACATAATGTATTACTTAACTTAAACTTTAATTTCCTTCCTTGACTTTTACAGCCGATTCCTTAATAAAATTTGTTGTAGATAGGTATAGGTATAATAATTATGTGCTCAATCAAACAAAATTTAAGAACTTCTAACTCATTACTCCACGAATTTCTTGAGATTTAGAACTCGGATTTAGGTCTTAGTTTGATGTAGGTAACTACCTACCAATAGATATATTTAAACCCTTAAATTCCGGAGTTAAAGGTGACAGAACTCAGTTTAACTACATTTCTTCACAAAACGTCTATTATTAAGAAAAGAAACAATATGAGTGTGTTTAGATTCTGCTCCTAAATATATTTATGTCGATAACCATCAAATAAAATCCCGCGCCTTAGAAAGGTATAACAGCACCTTACTGATGAGCCCAACTGTCGTGACTGGGCGACAAGCATTTGTAAAAATTAAAGTTTTACATACTTAAAAATCCCAGTTCAAAGTATTAAAACCAAGTTTAGGACTTCAGAAAACAAGGAATCTCTTACTATTTTTTCTCATTTAAACCCATGTTTGTATTCAAGTGAAAAAATCTGAAACAGCTTCACAAATAACCTGGCCCCTGGCGGTACATACTATCGGCAATATTCTGTTAGGGCAATTTTATATGATATGAAACTTAGAAATAAAAATATGTTGCTCGGCAAATTTACTTAAGTCGTTAGCGCTCTGATCGTAAAAAAAATATGCTTGTTTCCATTCATGTGACATGCTGTATTGTTCCTGTATTTTTTTATATTGAAAAAGTTTTTTTTTTTTCCTTTTTACAGATTTTCGTCAATATATGAACAGTAATTACCCGTTTGTCCTTGACTACTACTACAAAGTCGGCGAAACACTTGGTGATAGTAACATCCGTTCGATTGATTCAACCTACTGGCGTGCAGAGGCCAAAAAGTCAGAATAACTTCACATAGCTAAAACAAAACTACGAAGTAAATAACTTTTTTTATTTCAATTTTGTATAATCCAAAAAAAACTCTTTCCAATCCTTTTACCTGCATTCTTAATACAAAAATCTATCAAGTTCAGTTAATGGCTTCTAATCCGTATGTTAAATCTTTACTATGGTTGATATCACTAGGCGGTGTGGGTTACGCTCTCCTCAAATTGACTGAACCATCAGAAGCGAAACTAGAAGAAATCCGAAAATCAACACCTTTAACATCTCTCACTGACGAGGAAAAGAAAAAAATACTCTTTCTGAGAAAACTGAAAGCAGCTGCTGTAGAAACCCCCATCTATTGGCAGAAGAAAGACAATTAACTACAAAATGGATGTCGACAATAGCCTAGATGTTAATGCCAAAAAAGATACCGTATTGGAGCGCATAAATAAACGCAACAAAGACAGACAGAACTACATCGATGTGAAGCTCGAGTTGCGGAATAAAGAAAATTTAGATCTTGAAGGCATAGATTATTTCTCACAAACATTTGGAGATCGTTCAAAGGAAATCAAAGCAAACATCGATAACGTAAGCATTTCGAAACCCGAAGGGGCTGAGCTTCTGCGGGTACTCTCAGCTATTACAGTTGAAATCCAAGAGCTGCAGAGATATCTATCAAATTCGACAATATTCTTGCCCGATTACAAAATCAAAGCCAGTCAGAACGTTCTCAATGAAATAAGTTCTCACGCTGATGAAGTTCGTCAGAAATTGATGCCCAAGAAGAAATTTGGTTTTAACAGCAAGAAAGTAGCGCCAAAAGTTGTTGTGAATCCGAAAGTAAATTCCGTTGATAAGGTTGATCTCAGCGAGAAGAGCAGCATCTCCTTGTCTGTGTTTACCTGGACTTTAGCCAACAAATCAAATGAATACCTATTGCTTACACCAGAAGAGGTTGATGGCAAAGACATTACAATTTCCAACCTTCTCAATTGCTTTGTAGAGATCCAAGGCCATGCTGGTTCTGTACAAATATCTGGCATGGAAAATTGTACCTTTCTGTGCGGCCCCATTGCCAGATCACTTTTCGCCGAAAACTGTAAGAATTCTCATGTAGCAGCCGCATGTCAACAGCTAAGGCTTCATTCCTCTGTTGGATGTCGACTCTTTTTACATGTTACATGTCGCGCTATCATTGAAGATTGCACGAAAGTAGAAATCGGCACCTACAACTACACTTATTCCCAGATTGATGCCGATTTCACAAAAGCTGCTCTGGATAAATCCATCAATAACTATAAAGACATCGCTGACTTTAACTGGCTCTCTCCAGATGTCCACTCACCCAATTGGAAGGCAATTGAAGTTCTAATCGACTGGAATCAGGCACGAACAAAATTCAACGAAAATCATAAGCAATTATAGTTGGTAATATCGAGGCGACTGACATGGATTGCGGTCGTTCTCGGCCTGGTATTAACAGTTTTAGTCTTGTTGTCACCTGGTAATTTTTCTTTAGAGACATTGTTCGTAAATTTGTGGTATTTATTTGATTGAGAGCCTTCTGTTTTAGTCAGAAAGTAGTGCCTCACAATTTATTATTTCTCAACTAATTTTTACTTAAATAACTAAAATATAGAATGGACATTTTCAATTTGCGTCTAGGCATACTTACATTATACTATTGAAGACATTTATTTTTATGCGATATAATTAAAAACAGATAGTAACCAAAAAAGTTGTTTTTTTTTATTCCTATCGTAGCACCGTAGTAAGTTGGAATTTTTTTACGAATCCAAGAAAATATTGTCATAGAATCCAATGGCAGTGCAAATCAAATTTCAATCAAGATAATCAAGAATGACCGTTAAATTGATTTTTGAGCTTAGACCGATTCACATTTCCTCCTTCGAATTTTATATTTAACAAATGATAGTCAAATATACATTGGCTACATACATTGAAATACTGTTAGCAACTTTATTAAATTTGTATTTATAAGCGGTCATCTCATAATTCAAAAAACTGTTATGAGTGCTCATAAAGTAAGAAGGTAATAGTTCGATAGTTTCCAGCCCAGCGGTTTGAGTTAAGCGACACAATTAAAATGAGATTGCATGGTTGCGTTGAATTTTATTTTATTCATTTTACCAAGAGTGTTTTACGAAATAGACGACTTTCATCCAAAGCTCTGCATTAAACGCCATTTGGATTTGGGAAAGTATATAAGCCCAACTATCCGCTCAGAATTTTGTCGAAGGGAATCATTTTCTTTTGCCGAAATTTAGCTTTGGTATTTCGTTTTGCATTCGCTCTATTTTCGAAATGACAAAATTTCTTTCAAATCAGCTGTCAATTGACTGGAAATTTTGGAAGTATAATAGGTCTGTTTCTTTACTCGCCCGCGGGATCCCGTGGTATCCCAAATCTACCCGAAACGTGTTTCTTTACTTTTTTCTGGCACGAAAATGCCAGAGCTTTTGAATTTTTTGTTATTTAATTCATTTCCCCTCCAGCAAGAATCTACCCGAACATTTTACCTACTGCACTTTCTTGCTTGTCAAACAAGAAATCAGCTGATCGGAAAATTTGAAAATTAACTTGTCAAGTAGTGTCTACATAAATAAAATTAAAACAAAAAAAAATAAATTTATTAAATGAAGCAATGGCAACAAATATAACAATAAATATTTCTCCTGGTTCCTTTGAAAGAGCCCAAAATGGTAAGTGCAAATCAGAAACATCCCAAATGCGTTTCTTTACTTTTTATTTCTGGTCAAAAATAACAACAACAACATCAAAAAGCTCCAGCCCAAACTTTTTCCCGAACTTTTTCCCAAACTTTTCAAAAAAGTAAAGAAACAGACCTAATATTCGACTAGCTTCGAGTGAGATAATGGAGCAAATTAAGCCGAGTCGAAAAGGTGAAATTGAATTGAAAACGGTTCGCTTCGTATTCCGCTGAAGACGCGATGAGTTTGAGTCGAAAATGAGATAGTGAATTGAAAATGATAAGCTTTGAATTGCACAATCAGGCCACAAATGCTGTCTTATTTTCCTCCTACGTTCTCGTCTTTCAGATTGAAACCTAAGACGGTGTTCACATTAGACTCACTCCGCGCGACTCATATTGACATCTTTGTTTTATCTCACTCCAACTCATGATGAGAAAGAAATAGTCTAGTGAGGCAGGATTTTTTCAAAAAAATCAAAAAATCCTGCCTCACTTTCTCATATAGTGAGGTGGAGTGAGATAAAAGAAAGAGATGTCAAAATGAGTCGCGCGGAGCGAGTCCAATATGAACACCGTCTAATAATAATTCATACCGAAATTTGTCGTTTATGATTTCGTTGTGTCATTTAGTACTAGGCTTGAAAATAAAACTCATTTCCGTTAAATTTACTTGCCTAGATATAACCTTCGCAGCGATGCATATTATATTTTCCTACACATCTCGCCAATTCGTACATGTTGATTCGGCTTTTCCAATGTTTTTTCAGCAAGCTTAATTGATTTGCAAACGGATTACATGAACAAAAATACCATTCACAGATATACGCTTTTCAATTTTAGATGTTTTCGGTCTATGCGTATTATTTTATAAAATAATATTTAAACATCATTAGTAAAATATAATATCGTTTTCATAACTCTATATCTAACCAAAAATAACACAATTTTTTTCACGATAAACAAGTTATTTTATTAAGAATAAAAAAAAAATATTAATACATATACACAATACTAATAATTCATAAATAACGGTTTTTTTTCTTACCTTAGCTCAATTAATTTGCTTGTAAATAATAAAATTGTCATTTAATATTGCAATTTTATACAAATTCAAAAGAAAGTGCAAAAAAAAAAATCTTAATTATTACTTAACATAGATCTTATTGAAGAACACAACAATTTATTGAATCATTTCAATGCAAAATTTTAAATTTAATATACTGATGCAAACTATAGCCCTACTCCTGTGTTGTGGACCATCAAGAGAATTGAATATATTCAGTCGGACCAAATTTGCTTTATTTTGTACATGCTTATATTATGTCTCTATTAACTAAACGGCTTTACTCAGTGTTTCGAAAATTTAAATGTTCTTGTAATTTTAAATCAATTCAACTCAACTAATCGAAACACAGAGCAAAGCTTACTGTATTTATGGTATGTAGTGCGTACATTTTTGTATTGTGTAAAATAAGGATCATGAATTGAAAAATAGGTATACATTTTTACGTATGTGGCGAGTGTAAAGTTTTTCATTTGAATTGGGCAGAATTGGAGCTTTATTATGGTGTAGTAATCGTTCTGTCTTTGGGCCACTGGTTTTGAGTTGAGTCAGTTGAAGTGTTTGCTCTGCAAAAGTTTGAGTTTTCAATCAATGTTGGCTGCGGTATTCAGCTAAATAGTTCTAATTTTTGAACCATGTTTCGGTGGTGGTTTCGTGGAAAAAATAATTATTATAAAACTGCATTTTCGATCGTTGAATAAATAAGAACGAAACGAGGATGATTAAAACGAAGATTACGTCGTTACATCGGTTTCGAAAAAAAAATACTGAGGCCGATTAATATAATTTTTTGTAACGAATACTTTTTATCTCATGTCATTTCTAACACAGGATCGTTCAACTAAACAGCGAAAACCACTTCGCATACTGCTTATTTATTCAAAGCATAAAATGTCAGTTTGTCAATAAAATCACGAGGATAAAAATAAATATGTATGCAGTAACAGTTCAAAAACGATCCAGAAATGTTGATATGAATCGATAATTTTGTGCTAGAGATATTTTTAATCGAAGATGACATACGCATTTTTCATTATCTAGGTTCAACACAACTTCATTATAATTGCCTGACTTAACTTTTTATTTTGTGGCTTGAAGAAATTTGTATCTTACTAACCGGCGTGATTAATTGGCCTACTTATAGAATTGGGCAAAGTCATTGAACGGATCTCCCATCTAGAAACGAAAAAAAAAAACGTAAGTATGAAATTTTTACCAAAATGAGAGAATCTTTATAGATTACCTTAATTCCTTGGGTAGCCACGATGTATCGATTCGATGTTCAACTACTTTTAATAATGCTAACGTTTTAAGACTCGGATCGAAATCTAGAACATGGGTGTCGTTATTATCTATGAGCGGTGGAAGATCCGGTGAAAAGTTGTAAGGACTTTAACGAAAATAAATATATAAGGGATTAATTTAAAATATCCTCAATGACCGTAGGCTCCCTGTTTACCTTGTTCCTCCAAACAAGAACATACGATTTCCTTTGACTAGACAGACTTGTCTTCGACGAGCAGATGGGGCTTTCCCCCTTGGTTTAATTAAATTCCATAGATTCGTTTTCGTATCGAACGTATACAAGTCGTTGAAATGCTGATCCAAAAGTCCATTATAACCACCAAATACATATATCAGTCCATTATAGATAACTTAAAAAAGTAAAATAGCATAATTTATTTGTTAAAAAGTAAACATAAAAAAAGAACTTACACATGGAATGACTCCTTCTTCCAACTGGAACTTTTCCCGTTGTTGAAGGTCGATGCCACACTTTAGTCTTCAAATCTAAATAGACAATCTCTGGGCAGTACATCTCCTCGAGACTATGATAGGGACTGTGCTTATCGCCTCTACCCCCAAATATATACATTCGATCGTGAATTGCAACTGTCGAATGAAAATCGCGAAACGATGGTGCTATTCCGAATGTTTGATTATACTTCCACTCCATTGTGTCAAAATTCAAGCTATGAACATCGCAGGAGAACTCATTTATGTCATCTTCGAATCCTCCGAAAATGTACATATAGTTGCCATAAACACATGCTGAGTGACCATCACGGGCACCCGGAATAGCTCCGGTTACTGATGGTCGGGACCAAGTGAGGGTCTTATAATCAAAACAATATAAAACATTGCATAGATTTTCATCGTTACGTCCACCCCAAAGATAGATTTTTTCATTGAAGGCAACAGCCGTGTGGCCATACCTGAAATAATTCAACAATGTTTTTTTTAATTTAATTTAAAGGAATGGTTAAAAATGTAAATAATTTTTCAAATGACAATATTAAAGTAGCAGTATTCATTTTAGACTATACTTATTGTGACTTCATATCATGAAGTTGAGTCTACCACAATTATATCGAAATACTAATAGTGAATATCAAACTACCTTATATCCAGTCTATTGAAATGTAAAGAAAATAAGGCCTGATGAATATCTAGGCTAACGATAAGCTGTATAGTTTAGTTGCTATGGTAATTTATTAGTTACATATTTGCTTCAATTCCAAAATAGAGAATATATTCAATGTTCATAGTTTAGCTATTGTTGTTTCATATTATTGAACATTTTTTAGGACTATACAGGGGTGGAATCGGCTAAGGTGATAGTTGATTATCTATTTTTTGATTGTCGCTTTGACGATAGCAGTCACTGAATCTATATGGAAATATAGAGGGAGCAATTGTAAAAACGGCAATAACTTAATAGTGCGATCGCTTTAGTCTTACGCGATACGGTACGATACGATTAAGAAAAAAAACACCCACACACCTACTATTAACTTAATTCCACATTATTCAATGCTACTACACCAATATTAACCTTTAGGACAATGGTGGACTTTTATATACATTAACCCTACACTATAGTGGAAGCATGAATTATTATCGTCAATTCTACTACATACTTTCCAAATACTGAGGAGCCCTTAATAAAATGCAGTTGTTTTTTATACTCAAAAATCCGGCACTGTAAACTGTTAATCTTGCAAAATGTATCCCAAACTAAATTTCGCTATATACATATAATCAGCAAAATATAATTATTTTTCTCGTACAATCTGAGTACCTTGCACGTCAAAATTTATTTGTACTTTTCCAGCACAACAATTTAGTTGAATGCATATGCATACCCTATTCATAAAATTGGCTTAATTAAGCGATAAGTGCATGTTTGCTTCGGTGCAATGGGGGCGTTGTGTTGGTCGTTTGCCTTTGAGTGTTTTCTTCTTTTTAGCACAAAATACTCACTTTGTTGCAATTTACTTACATTTTGAGTTTTGTTTTGCGTAATTTTAGCCATAGAAATAGAAATAAACGAACTGTTGACCGTAAAATTGTTAAATTGTTTAATCTTGTTGTGCTGGTTTTTAGTTGTTGCAACTCTTGGAATCTATTTACATTATATGTAGGTACGTCAAGCCAATTATTAGTGTTATATACTTTGTTGTTAATACGAGAGAAACAACATTTCTGGTAGAATGATGTTATCTGGTATCATAAGTTCAAAACTTTTGATGTGTATCAATTGTTCTGGAAGAAAAACATACAAAACTTCCTCTTCTTGGTAGGTACTTTATTTGAGACAAGACACTAACGATGCAATTGTCGATTTGTGGACGTTAAACATTTGAACTATAAAAATGAAAAAGCTATGGTGATGGATACAGTTTTGTAAGTTATTCTTTTCAGAGGATGTGAAATATGATTCCCGTATATTTTAAAGATCTTCTCAATAGTCGATCAAGATTAATATCGTAGAATCGACATAAAAAGGGGTTATTATTTTCGTCCTTCAAATAGAACGTTTATGATTAACTGCGAAATTTCTATAAAACGCCCATCATGTAATCCAGACGACTTTGAAGGTTGAAATTTATAAAATAATCTTGAATGCTAAGAATACGTTGTTTTTATACGTTAGATGTTAGTTGCGTGTTCGTATCTTGTAAAGAGAACAGATTTCCTAATAAATTTACTCAATCCGTCTCATGGTTTGCTTCTAGGTCATTTCGGTGTTTTAATTTGTTCAACATCTCAATATTGAAAAACTAAATCCGTTAAAAAAGACTGGAAGTGCTTGTCCTCAGATGGAATGCCATAAGGCCGTTTTATTCTTTAATGGGCAGTGAATAGAACATAATATGTATATTATGAACATCCAGAAACGTTGCGCTTTATAAGTTTGCCTTTCAATGGTCATTGTTATTTTCAGACGCTTTTACTAAGTAGGTAGGTAGGTACTTATATTATTTGTTCGGATTCTACAGGTAGGTTTGCATTCACAAAGTCTATTCTATTTTGAAGCGATATCTTGACTAAAAGGTTTTGTGTAGGTGCCTATGTATGTAGTTATTATTATATAAATCTAAGTTTTGTATCTAAAACTAAAAATACTCAAGATAAGGTTCTGAAGACTACAATATATTTTACCTTTGAAATGGTAATTCTGGATACTTCAATGGAAGTCCACTTTCATCTTTTTTCGTTGGTACAAGAGACCAACGCAAGGTGTTTGTGTTTAAGATGTGAACGTCAATAGATTCATAGATTTTGTAATCACCGCCCGTACAATAGCCACCAAATGAATAAATGAACTCGCCGACACTAACAGCTGCATGATTCACCCGCCGTGGTCCTCCATCCAATCTCACTGTCCAGTGCATTTTTTATTTTAATTTATTTCTTTTGTTGTTCAAGGACACTTGAAAATTTATAAATTTAACAAAATAACCAACAAAAAACACATGATACGAGTATATACTTACAGGTCTATAAATTTTATACTTACAGGTCTAATAATTAAAGCGAGAGTGATCATTGTGGCATTTTATCATTTTAATTCGGAACACTTTGAGCTATTAAATTGATTTGGTGGTTTCTGGTGAGTACGCATATAGATAAATTCTTCTTTTTTTTTGTTGGAAGAACACAGCAACGAATGAAAATGAATGTTACTCCTACAACCGTCTGAAAGTGAATGCGTGACCGATTTATTGAAATACGACGAACGATAAACCAAGAGAGAAAAAAGAAGGGGTTATTTGTCTTTCCTTATCCATTTAACAAGTCAAAAACAATTTTTTTAACATGAGATAAGATAAAAAAAAATGAAAAACGAATTCCACGATTTTTTAAATTATTTATAAGGATAAAAATGTTAAGAAAAGTTGAGATCAAAAGAAATTTTTGTACATTATGGCCTTACTGGTCGGAAACAAGGGAAGCTATACTAAAAAAAACAAAAAAATAATTTGGTATGTCAATTAGGCTGTCAAACACAAAGTGGAATATTGGGAAATATAATGGGTAATTTTAAAACTGGACTAGGGGAACTATTGAGTAGCATTTTTCAATTCTTTTTAGCATATTAAAGTTGGGGTCAATGGATAGACCAGTGCCTACGTTCTGTAACTCTCGCATCGATGAAATCAGTCGAGAAACGATGAAATTTGAAACAAATCGTATGAGTTTTGTTCCATTTTTCATCGTTTCTCGATCAATTTTATCCATGCGAGAGTTACAGAACGTAAGCAGAGATAGTTCCAATGGTACAACAAGCTCTTTTAGCTTGTAGGATTAAAGAATTACGATAACTGCATACAATATATGTAAGCTAAGTAAATAAAGAAAAACGGTATGGGAGAGATAGTTAATTGGAAATCGACGAAATGAAATGAAGCATAAGCTGCGACCGTCTTGCTTTTTAATTCATATTAGCCTTTTTAATCATTAGAAATGACCCATATGCATAGGTGATTAAAAAACATGCATTACAACAGCAACACGAAATCCTGCTCTATTTCCATCCTTTCGGAAGAAGGAAAGTGCTAAACTCAAAAATCAATAGCCTTTAGTAAGTCTGCTATTACACTACGACTTTTGCGTCGTGACTCTTCTTCGAATTCTTCTTTGAAATTTCGTCCTGTGAGTCGTACGCTATTATTCTCGTACCAACCAAACAAACAACAAACATAAATGAAACGATTTTGTTCCAGCATAGAAAATCTCTATGTACTACACCTTATCAACCATACAGCTATAGGTACATGTGCGCTCCACAAATAACGAAAATTACTAAAGCAATGTGCTAAAGTAACAGACAGCAAATAAAATAATGTCAAAAATGAGTCGCAGAAATTTGGACCACGACTCATAGGGCAGTTTGTTTTCCGTCTCATTTTTCTTCTCTTTTGCACTCACTATGTTCGAAAACAGTCATGACGCAAAAGTCGTCGTGTAGCAGACAAATAAACGAATATAAATTCGAACTTATACTATGTTTTCATTAGAGCCGAAATGAAGTAATTTCACAAATTACGGAAAAGTGTTTTCATCTCAAATTTGCTAATAATTTAGACTAAAAATTTTTCACATTTGCGGTATTATGGGCTCCTGGCGCCCAATTACATAAGTATCTGTCATTTCTATTCACGCTCAAAATATGGATAGAATAAATTGCTTATCTGTACACGTTTTAAGTCCAAAAAATGTGCACTTCAAAATTTGATGTGCACGAACTCACGCTATCGGAATTGGACCCCAGGGATTAAATTTATAGTGGGAATTATCTTTGTGCTTTTTCTTTATGTAACGTGCTCCTTAATAAAAAGAATCACCCAATAACTAACACCCCTGCATTCAGTGTCATCAGCTGTTATGTACTGTCATTAAACTGTCAAAATATTTCTAGTGTGCGGCGAAGGGTTTGGTTAAACTTTCATGATCTTCTGAAAAGATGCTAAATTCAGTGAAAAAAAGTAAAACTTTACATTTATCTCTACGCCAAATTACTTAAAAATATTTGCTCATCTTTTTAGTACAAAAATTCTGTTCCCTAAGGCCATTGCAATCCCTAGCAAGATGGCAGCAAACCATGGCTCAAGAGACGTCCAAATCCGAACCAGAAGACATTTCCGAGTTCGGTGAGTTTTACATAATTCTTAAGTTTGTTTAAGATTATTTGTAAAAAAATCTTGCCCTTTTTTCAATATAGAAAAACGAGCCTTGGGAAATCCTGATTATTTTGAAGTTCACAACTTATTCACTATTCGTGATTTATTCAACGCACGAGTACACTACGGACACAAGGAGGGCTCTTTGGATGAACGAATGCTTCCTTATGTGTATGGCAGTCGACTTGGTCACATCATATTTGATTTAGACAAAACCGCCCAGCACCTGCGTGATGCACTCAACATAACAGCACACATCGCCTTCCGCGATGGTATAATTCTGTTTCTCAACCGAAACGCACTCAATGCGCATTTGGTGGAGAAGAAAGCTATGGAAGCTGGAGAATTTTCACACACACGATTCTGGCGTGGTGGTATTTTTACAAATGCTAATGTGCAGTTCGGAGCTGTGACCAGGCTTCCAGATCTTTGCATTTTCTTCAATACACAAAACAATGTGTTGCATCAACATGTTGCTGTTAGGGATTCAGCCAAGATGGCCATACCTACCATTGGCATAGTTGACTCAAACTGCAATCCTAATCTTATAACTTATCCAGTGCCAGGAAACGATGATTCTCCGGCGGCAGTTGAGCTGTATTGTAATTTATTTAAAGCAGCCATCATTCGTGGCAAGCAGAAGAGGAAAGAGTTGCTTGGGGAACCTATTCCACCAGCTGTGAAAACGTAAAAAAAATATATTCCTATATTTAAAGTAATAAATAAAAGAAACTGTCTAAAGGCACGTAGTTTCGCGTACGCGAAATTTGTTCTCATACCTATATATACAGTGAGGGTTCTTTAAATCCAAAAAAAAACTGCATATAACCAACCTTGCACCTACCCCAAATCCTATAGTGAAGCCAAGCAGGGGGGTTACAGGGGGGCAGCATGCCCCCCCAAACATACCTCACTGTTTAGGTATGAGAATCTGGTATGAGAACTTATTTCGCGTACGCGAAACTACGTGCCTTTAGACAGACTCTGAATAAAATATAACATGGTTTTAAAGATTTCTATTCCTTCTGATTAAACTTAGCTAGTATCAGCTGATAGGTAATTTTAAGCGTGAAACTGATAAAGAAGTGTTATTTTCTTTATCCTCTAGACTGGGGAATAATTCCTTAAACCAATTAAGTGGCTTATTTCCAACCAAGTGATGTTTAAAATCGAAAGGTTAAACTAAAATACAATTTAATAGTCGTTTTTTTTATTCAATTTTTTGTTAAATAAAAGTCTTCTAGAATATCAACTTAGAATCCTTTCAAATCCTCAAGAAAATACATTCTCATCTTGAATACATGCTTTACCTGTATAATAACATGATAATAAGCCATGGAGTATCACGAATTCCATCGGAATGTTTCCGAATCCCGAAAAAAACCATCACAGAATCCGTTCGCAATAGCATAGGTATAGCACTTTGTATGAAATTTT
Organism: Leucozona laternaria; assembly: GCA_932273885.2. Classification (NCBI taxonomy): domain Eukaryota; kingdom Metazoa; phylum Arthropoda; class Insecta; order Diptera; family Syrphidae; genus Leucozona; species Leucozona laternaria. Next base: position 111,802,612 of record OW026368.1, on the reverse strand, counting down.
CCGATACGATGGATTCTGTGATACTTTTTTCGGGATTCGTAACAAGTTTCCGATTACGATGGAATTCATAATAGGGGTGAATATTTCTCATACAAACCGTCAGCCTTTTAAATAAACTTAGTTGTTTTTTTAAACAGGCACATAATTTAGGTATTCTATAGTCAATTAAATTTAGCTGCTGAGCTTGCTCTACAATATTCCGCTTAATCGGCTAAATAGTTTTTGAGCAATAGCTACAGCTTAAAACTGCACAATTCGTTTTTCATGAAGTGACGTTGCTACTTAACGGGTTCTGTACAAGAGAATATTAGTTGAAACTCAATTTTAGTTCTGTTTTGAAATTACTGATAGATATTCAATAGCAAAATAATAAATCAAATAGCTTACGAAACTATGGTTTATAGAAGGACAAAACCTCTTACATGCGTTTCTGTAAAAAATGAAACCAGGATTTGCAAATGTGGGTGTTACACAAATAAATTTTTTTTGTTTCTCTTTTTTCTGTTTCGTTATTTTAACTATCGCTTCATATTATTCGCTTCTTGTGAAGCGAGCACACCTATGATTTTTAACCCAGAGGCCACACAAGCGAGTACTCACTCGTCAACTCGTTTACTCGCTCGTCAATTTGCTAGTTACTCGCTTCTCAACAGGCTTGCTTTTTCGAACCCTGTTGAGAAGCGGATATTCGAAATAGAAGTCACGCCTCTTGTTTGCTTGGGCTATCTACATATCCAAACATTTTCAGATAGCTTTGATTTCTTGTTGCATCAACTGTCATCATCTGTTTTTTTTTTGTTTTTAATAAGGGATAGTTGCTCGAAAGCGGCCTTTAATATCTCTCTCCCTAAGCATACTCATGCAATCTTGTACAACAGCTTATGAGTCAGCTGATTTTTCAGCTTAATAAATACAAATGTGCATATATGATGCAGGCTCACCATTACTTTTCTTAAAAAAGTAAGTCCCCTTTCACACGAGGAAACTGAGTTGCCAGCAACAATCAGTTTGTTGGTGAGAAGGGCAAGAAGTAAGAGGGGAAAATGAAATCTCCCCGGTCAACGATTCGAGGAGATTTTTTTGACATTCCTCTTCACACACACAGTAGAGTGTGTTCAACCAAGCTATTTTAAAAGGAAAATACAGAAAGTTTCCACGATTTTGTTTCTTCGAAGGAAAGGTACAGGAGATTTTTAAGGAAATTAAAAGAAAACGTCAAAAAAATCTCCAGCAACTTGTTTCCTCGTGTGAAAGGGGACTAAAATGACATTTCAATGAAAAATCACCCTGTATTTTTGCCATCTCTGCTTTGATTGGATGTTCCATCCATACGAAAAGTAAAAAGTTTTCTATCTGAAGGACTGTGAAAATTAAAGGTAAGAACTTCACAAAAAACAACATTTCCCAGTTAAAAAGTGAATATTTATTAAATTTAATAAGATTATAACATTAATACAAAAAAATTAATCTCCAACTCGAAACTTGAAAACGTGAAAAATACGTTTTTGTATTGTGACGAAGTTACAATCATTGTGATAGAATTTTTCTATTTGCTGCTGCTTGTGCTGTGAACTGAGATGTGAATCAGTTGATCTTCTGTTTCTATTCTAGTCGTATGATTCAAATTGTTGCGAAAGAGACAATCCTATAAATGGGTGGGTGGCGGTAGAAGCACAACTTGGTCTGCGAAGGCCCACCATCAATTTTGGAAGTTATTTTTTTACTGACAAGAGTTGGGTTATGGTTTATTTGGTTCAAACTGTATTTATTTTTAATTTTCTTATTCTTGTTAGAAGAGAATATGGCCTTCGTGTTGTGTTGACATCATCGATTCTAGAGAAAAGAGTCCTTAGACCCATTTACTACCCTTCAATTTGCTATCTAGGCCAGAACGATTCATATTATATTCTGGTTATCTTTTAAGTTCCTACCCACCTCACCTAAATACGTACCTCGTTCTTTCTTTCAGATTTTGAGAGATAATTAGCCTTAAACCAAAAAATGCTATCCTATCCTTCCATTGGATTACAGCAACTTTTCGAGTGCTGATATTTACTTGCTGAAATGTTGATTGGCTTATTTGGATCAAACTAACTAGTATTCTTTGCTGACTACTCTTTCCGCAGTTATGACAGTCATGACTTTATAGTTATTTTTCTTTGGCGGCTAGAAACTTTAATTTTATGTGACCTAATATATATTTCGATCAATGGTGAGGAGCTGGAGAGATGGAAAGAGGAAATTAAAGAAATTAATTTAATAAAATTATTCAAAAAGTTTTGATGTGCATTAAAAGTCTAGGTTTTAGATAGGAACTATATAGACTTTTTTCAAGATTTCTTTTCTTCTGCTGCATGTAATTGATTCAAAAAAAGGATTAGTGCAATAAAAATAATTTAAGAATGTCATCGTCTTTCTGTTGACTGTTCTTAAAAAATAATGTAAAACGAAGACTTTCCATCACCAAGAGTATGGAGTGTGTTGCCTGAAAAATATTTTTAAGTTTATATTGGCTTACTCCATTAAGTGTGATTATTTTTCTCTCATTTGTCATACAAAATTTTGCATTCTATTTTTGAATTTTTTATCTATCAAACGTTGACCGTTCAAGTTATCCGAACAGTCTTATTAATTGCTGGGTGTTACCCTCGATGCTCATAATGTTCTTAATACTCAAGGTAATCTCATGGTCGATAATTCATTCCATATAATACAAATAACCATGTTTGACTAAAATGTCATATTTTAAAACCATAAACAAATTAGAAGTTTCTTTCAAAAGAACTTTTTGAGATTCTAAACAAATAAACAAACAACAAATATGGAATCACCAGCACGTTAGAAATTACTAATTAGACTGGAATATGCATACACCTCGACCCCTTTCACTTAATTATAACGTACATGTTTTGTTCTATTCTTAAATAAATATAAGAAGCGACATTTAAAGTATATGAACACTGTCGCCAAAGCACATCTATACGAGTATTTATCACACTTTATCTCCCCAATGTACTTAAACTGACAAAGAATAAATATACAAATGGTTTATAATTCTATGTTCCTCTACTGTTATTATTTAATTTTATCTCACTGATCAAATACAATTCTATACGAAAGATTATACCTAACTTCTTATCCTACACGCACGCTGTTCCATTGCTATATTTGATACTCGAAGTATTTTGCTGGTATTGAGCGGCAGCAAAACCAAAAGGGCCGAGAACACCCTTGCTCTAGTATTGATTTTCTTTCAATTGCAATTGTTCCACTTATTAGTTAAATTCTATGGCTTCCCATGCATTCGATAATATCAATCAAGTGGAACTTTCTTCTTTTTGTGTTTTACCTTTCGAACTGAAACAACGATACCGTGTAAGAATAAATTGTTAAAACTATATTTTTTTTATTTAAATTAATAAAAGAAAAACTAAATAACTTTACTTTCAGGGGGAGGTGCGAACGAAAGTGATTTGTCTTTAATTTGAAGAGATCTTCGCTTCAATTAATTTTTTTTTTATTTCCAACCAAATAAAAAGAAAAGGAAAACCAAACAATAAAATTACCAATTTAACTTTGCAAAACCAATTTCGGAATATCTTCTTAACTGGTTTTGTTTCAAAGAAAACTTCAAAAACAATTCAACAGAACTAAATCAAAGAAACAACAAAAAAAACTCACGAAAAATGGCTCACGTCGGACGAACAGTAAAAAATCTAGAGGCACCACGTCCGCTCAAATCTCAATCGAGACCAAATCTAAAAAATAATTACATGCTCATCGAAGAACTCATTCAGTTAATTGAAAATGTTGCCTTGAATCTGGCCTCGGGTATTAATAATCCCGAGCCAATGGTGTCTCTGGTGCAGAATCTACGAGTTCATGGACCGCAATTGGAAAATGTTTCCAAAGATACGCTTGACAGAGCATTTGTAGTGTTTCGAAATGCCTCACAAGATGAGCGACTGAACATTATGACCAGACTGAATCTACTTGAACTGATCGAATTGCGAGCCAAAGGTTGGCAAGACAACGGCTTCAATTCCTATTACAAAAGCAAAGCAACAAATGTTGAAGTAAGTTATTTTGATGCAAATAATTACCAAAAAAAAAAAGTATTCTATAAATTAATCTGGTTTCGCATTATCTCATTCTAGCCTGAAAGTGCAAATAATCACACAGTAGTTGTTGATCAATCATCAGAGTATTTAAGCACCTCCCCCACAATGGGTGGAGCTAATACAGCTCGACTACAGCAAACACAGCTCCTTGGTCCGGGCGAAATCATCCGTAACTCTGGAAAATTCCCCAAACCAACAAAGATCCCTGGTAAAACTTATTGCAAAGATGAAGTTGTCATCCGCAACGCTGATTCTGGCAAAGGTGAGTTGTCAACAATTGTATGTATTATCTATTTTGCCATTAAAATGATTTTTTTTAAGCGAGATTATTATGATTTGTAAATGATTTTTTTTTTGCGCGTATTAAGTTATGGGCATTAAGGGAAGACGAGTCCATATGATTGAGGAGTTAAGTGAAACGATAATATCTTTCCAAAGAGGTAAAAACAAGAGAACACATACAATTTAGTTGCTAACAGAACATAACAACACATTCATAGAGTGCAAGAGCGTGTGTGAACATTTTTAATTTTTTTTTGCAACTCATAATACATACATTTCATTTTTTTTTTTTTTTGTTGTAAACATTTTTAATCCTATATCTTGAACAGGCCAAATAAATGTTTGAATATTTGGTTTGCTGTTATTAGGTAATAAATTTTTGTGTTCAAATTTTTTTTTATTCTAGGATATCATTTGGGAAATTTTATCTTGAAATATTATGTTGGTGGAGAATTGAAAAGGAACCAGATTCTTCACCAACATAATAGATAATTATTTTAGATGTGAACATATCTCCCCATCAACTTGTTTGTCAGAAAGCTAGTTCTAGGAGAGAAAATATGCAAATTCTGTATGCAAATTGGTATGCTTTTACACTCCAATTAACCAAAATCCATCAATATGTGCAGATATAACAAACATATGATATGAGAGAATTTTCTGTTCCTGCAGTATAAATTTAATTTTGTGACCAAAAACCTTTTGTGGGTTGGGGTTCCCTTCTTCAGACTACCAATACAAATAATACAAAAATATAAATTCTAGATACATACCAATGGGTAGTTACTTTCTATTAATTTTGCTTGTACAGATTCAAAGGCATTCTGAGTATAAATTTCAAGTTCGCTCTTCAATTGTTGTTTGCCATTGGGTTAAAATTATTTGCAGTTGGATTCAACAATTAGCTATTTGCATAAATAGAAATGGAAGGATTTTTTTTTAATGTAGCTGGAGTGGTTTCATATGAACAAATATTCAAAATTAAATTGCATACTTCAATAGAAAAAATGTTAAAAAATAATAACAACCGACCTTATAAACTACAATGCAAAATTTGTACTTATATCCTCATTTGGTTATTAATTTCTGTTTATTAGGTTTGTTTTCTATTGTTTAACCAAACGTACAATAACCCAATAAACAAATTTAAAAATTCCACTTAACCATTGTCTGTAAAAGAACTATTTCATATTAAAAGGTCAATTGAAAACTTAAGTTTTGTTAACTTTGTATAATCATGAACAGTCATCCAGCATGTTATGTTTGGTATTGTTGCCTTGAAAAGCGCATGCATATAATGTCACCAAAACATGAGTTATCATCCGCACGCACCCTCATATCCTAACATATAACTTTAATGCCCTCAATACAAAATATATAAATATTAACTAATTGAGCGAATTAAATTGAAAGTAGCCTAAGTGACTTAAAAATATAACAATGCAGCAGAAAATAGATGGAAGCTAAATTTTCAAAAACAGTTCCATGTATGTAATATCTAGATATATTATTTGTTCGAATGCTAAGTAAAAACAGTTCTTTTTCATTAAAAGTTTAAGAAATTTAATCCTAATTCACAGACTTATTTTTAAATCCATTCCATAGAATGTCTTACTCTTAAACCTTATTATTAAAAACATTTTCAATCGATTGTCTAAATTACACACTCCAATTGGTGGTCAAAACCTATTCGTAGTTCAATGAAGAAGCTAGGTCAAATTTTTGGTTACGCATTTATAAGTTATATTGATATGAATGAAATGTTCATTGCAACGTATCAAAAAATAGGAAATCTAATAAATACGACTGTTTTTAAACGATATTTGTTGTTAAATTTAATTATTATTTGGCCCCATAACAAATATACCCAATATGTACAAAATAACCTTAAATTATTAAAGCCTTAAATCGAAATACAAGAAGTCGTTTCTACCCCCACTTGCATGTTAATGTTAAGCGAAAGAGGAATATTTAAAAGCTGTTGGTTTGTTGCGTACAAAGCATACTTGCACGCACTATAGAAAAATTATTAAAAGATTCTGTTTCTTAGGCGAATATTCATGCAAAAAATTATATAGCGTTGAAGGAATAATTTCAATTAAACTAAATGAGAAAGGTTTACTATAAAACTTTCTATTTGGATGTTTTGTAGGAAACCATTTTCATTTGAAAATAATTTGTTTATGCTTAATAACGCCCCTTTTTTGATAGGCAACCTCTATCACAGCTTTAAGCCACTTCCAACATACATTTTTTATAACTTTGTTTTCTAGAAAATAGAAATCAATTCTTGGGTTTTTGGAAATTTCTTTTTAAACTCAGATATCAAATTTAATTTTAGATACAACAATAGAAAACTCTAGTTACTCAGGCCACTTTCAATATAACTCAATTAGAATATAACTGTTAACATTATTCGAAGGCTTTAATCATTGTTTTCATGTGTGCACGTAAACATTTGAACATAATAAAATAATTCTAACACTTTTTTTTCTTCATTTTTGAAATTGAATTTAGTGAATCCCGGAGCCAAAGAGAGGTTGGTGCAGATAACTGGACCAAGCGAGGAGAAGATTAAGTACAGTGCTATTTTTTTGCTGATTTAACTTATGAAATACATATTTGTATGTTGGGTTTTTATTGTTATATTTTTCAGCTACGCTAAGCAACTTATCGAAGATACAATTCGTAGAAACGCATCGCCTGTTCGGTTGGATCCATCAATGGGTGGCGGACATAGCGGTGGTGGTGCTGGTGGCTCATGTAGTTCTCTAGCTTCATCCGCATCGGATGAAACTCAACCGAGAACTGGTGGTGGCAGCATTTCTCATAACATACCCAATCGATTGAGTCTTAATTCGACGTCGGCTGGTAACTTTCTTACTGGCTCGACAAATAATCCCAATTTGATGGCTTCGACACCATCAAGCAAAATGATGCGCAACAATCAACAAGCGCTGCTTCATTCGTTCTCAACAAACGATGCTTCACTTGGCGAATACAAATACACAGTTAATGTGGGTCAGCATTTAATTAAAATAACAGGCGATTGTTGTGATTTAGTCAGGGTATTATAGAGTTTTAATTTGCTGCTTTGCTTAATGTTTTATAAATGAAAATGTATTCACAGGTAGCCAAGCTAGTTCTTGACGACTATTTTAGTAGCAACGAGTTTCTGGCATCTGTGGAAGCAGGTGCAGCCTTTGATGGATCAATGGTCAGTCCAATTTCCACCCCAAGTACTCCAATGGGTCCTCCTCAATTTATAATGGGATCTCCCCTTCAAATGGCACCTCCATTGGCGGATAGTGGAATTGGGTTAAACTATATGGCTGGACAGATATCGAACACAATGGCTGAAGGCGATGATGATGTATTTGTAGATGGTAGGATATTCCATTTATCTTTAAAAGGAAAAATAATAAAAATCATGGTGATTTATTTTTATTTGCAGCTTCATCGCTTAGCAATGGTTTAGCTCGTTCAAGAAGAAGCCATTTTTCTCGCAAAGACTCAGTGCCAGAAACTAATCGTATCAAGAGCGAAGGATCAAATGCGGACTCTGGTAAATAACCGGGTCGTTGGTAACATCCTATAACGTCTATAATAATGACCAATTTTCAGTGCGAATTGTCCACGAATACGAGCACCTGTTGTTCTATTCAAAAAGTCCACATTCATGGTCATTGCCCAGTGATTGGCAGAAAATCTGTGAGCGATTTCCAAAGATCATAAGGAACAAGGTAAAGCATGCCAATTCCAATACTACTACTACTACCACTTCTAGTGATAGGAATTACGATGATATCATATGCACATTGCCACCGAATATCAAACGCAAAGGCTTCTTTAGTCGCAGCACATATAGCATTGATGAAGGCTCATCTTATGAGTTTAACAATAATAATAACAACAACAGTATTACTAGCAATAATAACAATGAACATTCCAAAGATGAAAATAACAAAAACACTGCAGGCAGTGGCGAATGGTCCGATGATAAACATAAAAAAGTCGTTGAAATACGTCCAAAACTTTCGATTGACTTAAGATCTTATTCGACTTGCGACTAATTTTTGGTTTTCGATTAATTTTTTTCTTTCTTTAACTAATTTTTTGGAAGAGTTTTAATTTTTGTATTTTATTTAAAGATGTTTTTTTTTTTTATTTTAATCATTTGAATGATTTAACGATTTAGCTTACTACATTCGTAACCATAACTAATCAAACAAAATTTGAGAACATGCTTAATCGGTAAGGTATTTATCGCGTTCACCCAGTTTTTGTTTAATTATTTATATTTTATTTAATGTCTGCTACAACAATGAACAGTATTCATGTTCTTTTCTGTTATTTTTTTTTTCAAATAATATTTTATTATGCGAACAAATAAAATATTTAATTCTTTTACTACTTTTGGTCGTAAAAATGTGATCAGTATTGATTCTGCGTCGTAAAATTTTCATGAATATTTTGTAAAAGCCTTCTTAAAGTTTAATCGTTACTATTAAACATCAAGAATTGAAGTTCTTATTTTTTTCTTTATTTCTTTGGTATATTTCAACTAAAAGTTTGTCTTGCCTTAATGAAAGAACACGTTTTTTTTCATGTCTTATTCGGAATTTTCATTTGTGTTCTCTTTACATCAAGAAAAGAAAAAAAGTTGTTTTGTGTTTTCTGTTGATTTTATTAGTTATAAATTAAATGCTTTTATATTTACATAAAACTTAATTTCATAAAGCTTCTGAAATAAGCGGTCATTTTTTTAATTAATTTACAATTGTACAATTTCTACAAATTAAAAAAAAAAAAACACAATTTATGCAAATCTCACTGTTACAGGAGAAAAGTTGCTTTATAAGAAAAATTTGCATAAATTTGCACTGAAATTGAACTTTTATTATTAAATAAAAGTAAAAATAAAGTTCACCTAATACCCACAAAGAGTGTGAACACACATACCATTAAAACGTTGCGGAAGTACATTAGTATAGAAATACCTTTCGAATCACTTTGAAAATGGGAATATTCTTTATTGTCATCGGATAGGAACCATTTTATAGCTTTGTTCATTAAAAATTATTAAAATGATCATATTTATCATTTATTTAAGTATTGGAGGAGGTTCTCACATAAAAAAAAACCTTTTCATACGCTCATCAAAAATTTATTTAAATTTCATCCATCAGTATTACTAAAATATTTGCTTGGCTTGCCAAAAGAATCAAACTAAATTAAAAAAAAAGAATCTGTGTTTGGCTGTGAAACAGAGGAAGATTAAAAAAAATAATAGTAGCAATAAATATATTAAATTAATTCTGTAAAACAGAACTAAAACAAAAAACACTCGATATACAAATGAAGATATATTTTTGTATTTAATATATATAAATATATGAATATATTCTAAACACTAAGGAGTTTAAATACGATTCAATGATTTAGAAAAAAAAAAAAACTATTACTTAACATTCATCTTAATCTGTTTTATACTCTTGGGGTTGTAAGTTGTAACTAATAATGATTTTATGAATTAATTTATATTTAAAAAATATGTTTTTTTTTTTTCTTTTACTATCGGTTTATGTTTTTTTGGTTGTTGTTTAACTATATATGTATATATTTATACATGCCCCATAATATATTATATTTTTGTCAATAAAATAAAGTAATGAATTTGATTCAATTAAATAAAAATTGCGTTTATTAATCGCATGTCTTATAGTCTGGGAGGTAAGCGTCCAAATTTTTTTAAACAGACATACATACATACATATTTTACAAAAGAACTTCAATATGAACAGAAAGCAGTTGAATTATTGCTGTTCTAAATTTAATGTTATGCCATCTACCGGACTATTACATTTATACTTCATCGAAATACTCGGTTGGTAAAGCTGATTTTGATTTGTTTGTCGCGAACGATCCAAAAATGCAAAAAATATAAATCTATGGTACTAAGCTAAACCTGAAATGTCAATGTTTCTAAGCAACAATATTAATCGAATGTCTCAGTCAGGAGATTTATATTCAAAAGATTAACTCGTTAAAACGCCAATGAATCTAGAAGCAAAAAAAGAAAACGCGATTTTCTTGACGTATCGCGTTTTGTCTTAGTACATAATACAAAAATATAGTTATTATAATCTGTGTATCTAATTTTTCTGATGAAGTTTAAACATAACTGAATTTAAAAATCCTTATTTTGTTAATACATAGTCCAATATAGTCTTCGGTGTACCGAGCTACCCTTCAAGAGTATTTAAAATATGTATTCGTTTGGAAAAATTTTCGAACATATTTCTCACCTTTAAAAAGAAGCCTACACATTTATGATGTTGAAATTTTAAGATTTCCATATTTATGTACCTATAATTAGGCGACGGTTTTAATAAGATAGAGTCCTTTGAGGTAGTCTTGGTCTCATAAACATCAGTGATGAATTTCTCAAGACAAAAAATTAAGGCAGGATATACGGCCCTTGTGAGGTATCCGTCGGAGCGGAAAGTCCTAGCGAGGTATCCGTCGGAGCCGAAAATTCTTCGATTTTATACGAATCGGAGAATTTCTGCTGTTTGGGAGAATATCTCGGAGCAAAAATCATCCGATTCGTAAGAAATCGGAGAATTTTCCGCTCCAACGGATACCTCGCTAGGGCTGATAATGTTTTTAATTAAAAAAATGACAAAATAAAATGTCAGTGTAATTTACTAATCTCAAGTGAAACTGCCATTTCCTTCTTACCTTAACCCATAGTTGGAGATTCCAATCAACAGTAGATAGCGTCAAAAAGTTCGATCGAAAATCGTCAATGGGTCATTTAAGGGTTAAACTTCATCAGAAAAATTAAAAAAAAAAAAACAATTAATAATAATTTGATACATAAATAACCAATTTGAATTGAATGAAGCATGATTTGTTATTTTGCACGTAACTATCACCAGATTTCGAGTTTTGCTCTCTCTAAATCTGAACATCATCATTGCTAAAGCGCCCAACAGTCTCATCAATTATTTTCTATCATCCTAATCGCTTGTGCTTCATTGTCATCACGGTAAGATATACATACGTAGATGCTGGTCGTGCTTTGAATAGTTATTATTATTATTTACAGGTAAGCGATCACACATTTTCTCACATTGTTTCTTCCTTTTATTTTATACAAACAAAATATGATTGCGTACAAATGTATACTGATGCATAAATGCACCTAACAACTGTTCATCTAATTTATAAAAAAAAAAACAAACAAATGTTTATTCTTTCGCAGAATATCAACGATGAGACCGATCGATTTGATGGTGAGAAATACTTGCAGCTGGTGAAATCAGCCAGCAAACGAAACATAGCAACAGCTGATGAAACGACAAATGATACAGACAACCCCCATGATAACGAGTGAATCAAGATATTATTTTTGTATTAACTTTATTTCATTTTCTGTTTTTTTTTTTTTTATTTGATGATTGACTAAAATCATTTAACTGATCCTTTTTTTATTATTTACCGTGGTTTTTTTTATTTAAAGTGAACAGCCTGCCCAGCAAACACTCAAACAACAAAAAAATTGATTTTTGTTTTGTGTATAAACAATAACAAAGTGTTTTATAATCACTTTTTTTGTTATTGTTTGCGTGTAAATATTTGTTGAGCTGGCTATTCACTTTTTTCAAAAATCATGACCATTATTATAGCGAAGAATTATTATATTAGCGAAATATTCGTATAAGTGCAATTAGATTATTTTTTGTCTTCAAAAAATTTCAAACACTAAAACGCGTTGTTTTATAAAAGATTTAGACCTAAGTTCTTATCATATTTATACACATTATACACAAAAATTATCTATTAACGAAGATAAGTATTCTGGCTTTCCAATTTATCATTCTTTTGTTTTTTTTTTTTTTTATATTTCCATTCCGTCGTGTTTTTTTTTTTTTAATTAAAGTTATTGAGCCACAACACACTGGGACAATTTTACCGGGGCTACAGCCATAACCGCCATTTTATCGTAAGGGAAAAAATGTAAATTTTTCAGAAAATAAATTTAAAGAATTTTTTCTTGAGTATTAAAAACAAGCTCTAAAAAAAAACTAAATAATGTTTTCTAATCACGTTTTATATATGAAATGGCGATTATGACTCGATGTATACACAATTTTCCTTTAGCGTTGTTTCCGATTGAAACAAAATTTACTATGGGTTAGTTTGTTTGAGAATTGGCCCGATGGAATGGTGGAATATTAATTAATTTACATGCCTAATACTTTTTAAGCTTAATCAAGTGTTATAATTAAAATTCATACCAACAAAGTAAGGAACGATGAAAGGCGATCAATAAGTTATAGTCTCAAAAAGAATAAATTTCTGATTCATACATTTTTTTCCAGCCAAAATGTATGCGAGTTGTAGAGCAAAATTTATTGTACAGTCAGTTAAATAAGAAAGTACAGTTAAAACTTTCTCTTTAATGGTATGAAAATTAAATTCAAGACAAAAATTTCTTTTTGTTCGGGAATAAGGTTACTTGACGTAAGAATTTAAAAATCTATTAAAATACTTTCTCTGTAATGAAATTGCTGATTCCTTTGATTCATTTTTATACCAAGAGGAATCTATAATTTATTAAAGGAGGATATTTTCTTTCAATATTATTTCTAACGTAACTAAGCTCGATGTTGTTAGAGATACTGTAGTTACTTCCTTAAAAAAAATATGATGAAAAGAAATGTAATGCAAGCTGAAATCACTCATGTTTGTTTGAGATACCATCGATAAAATGAATCAACATACAATTATATAGTTTTGTTTTGCATAATTATTACGCGCCTCGCTGCTGTTTAATTATTGCACCTTTACTTTTCAAAGAATAACCAGTCCATAGTATTTTTTTTTTGTATATTTTAAATAAAATTGAATTTAATCACTGATAGCATAACTGTTTTATCCTTTGAAGAAGTATTATGTTGAGAATTATATTACCCGTACGTATATAATTGTTCTCGGCATTCCAATTCAACGATTTTTAGGTGAAAAGTATTTTCCAATATAGTAGTCATACAATACATTTATTTATGTAATGTATATACCTAGCTTTTATGTAGACAAATTTTTGAGTGCAACTAATAAGATTGTAAGTTGGAAAATAAGAAACGCCTTCTTCATTTTGTATTCAAAATTCATTTATCAATCATTCTTTTCAATTTAAAATAAAAAAATGTTTGAAAAACGGAAGCCGTACCTATTCTTCCTTCCTTCCCGATTTTCAAACGACATATGTATGTGTATATGTTTCACATTTTTGTTAATAGACATTTTTCTTTTTTTGGCCAAATCAGTTAAAGGTGTAGGTACATATATGTGTGTTTTCAATTCATTCGGAGTTTTTTCATTCAAAAAAAAATATGAGCGCCAATAGCTCATACATAATGTATGTTGAACAACAGTATTTTTTTTTGTCTAGAGAAGAAATTAAATAGTTTGTTTAACAAAGAACCTTATACATATTTTCAAATCAGTTTTTCTGACTGAAGTAATCTTTACCCTAATTTCTCATGATGATTTTCATTCATAGTATATGTATTATTCAAATGCTGTTTGTTGCACTGAAGATAATCATCTTACATTTATGGAAAACAAAGCAAAATTCTCTGGTTCATGGTTATTAGAGTTAAGGTAGTTTTACCTCTTATGCTGGCCATTATAAGATCATTATTTTTGAGTAGCCCAGTGATATGATTCAAAACAAACAAACAAATAAACTTCCTTAGGCTTCGATTTTAATGTAATCCCCAATTAAAAAAATAAAAATTATTGAATTGTTCATTTGACAATAAATAAATAAAAATAAATATTTACCAAGTGCTGATCAAATTTCCATTTGTCCTTATTAAATACATAACTTATCTCATTTGAATCTTTACTTCCTTAATAGAGACATTGATCGATACTATGTAGTATATTATACTGCCCTTAAAGAGGTCTAAATTTTGTATCCTTTTGATAGTTTCGTCTAACAATAATTATGTATTTTTTTTTTAATATTTTTGTTTCCTTTTATAATTTATTTTATTTATTTTAAAACAAAGCAAAGCATGCAAATATCGAAAAATTGTCTAGTCTTCTAAAGAAATTAAACAACAAATATAAAACTAAATTTAACATTTAAAATTTTATTAATTTTAAATAAATACTATGCTTAACAAAACAAAAATAGTTTATAATAATAATTTATAAATTTCTATTTGATAAATATTTCTTATATTGTATATAAGAACAAAAAACACACAAAATTTAATACTTTCCAATTTATTTATTTTTTTTTTTGTTTTATACTTGTGTATTCATTTATAATATTAATACAAATAATAAAAAAAAAATATATGAATAATCAAATAACGGTTTAAAATAAAATTAAAAGGCTAGGTCCAGAATGAGTGCCTTTGAAAAATAAAATGTATACACTCGAAAGATAGTTTTTAAAATTGATTTAGCATGATAATAAATAAAAAAAAGAAGTAATTTTTGATACACTTACAACAAGTATGCCCTCTTTTCGTTTCATTTTAATTACATTTATGATGTCGCAGTATATGATTTCGCTTCCACATTACATATAAGGAGCGAAAAATTTGATGAAAAACGACGGTGCTTATCGCTATTAATTCTGTAGGCATTAAAATGGAAGGTCGCAACAAAACTTGGGTACTACTACAAGATACTAATTGTCTGCGGTGGAGATAGAAAAAAATAGAATTTCAATTTTTGCAAACATGTATTTATCGTTTTACTGAATATTCTTTAGAAATTATGTTATGATAAAGAACTCGAAGGGACCAAGAAATTCGTTCGTCATATTACGAGAGAACATTATAGCCGATCCCTCGCATTTTTGTTCTTCGATGAAAGAGTTGACATATTCATATATAATTGCAGTAAGAATTAATACTTTTTTGACTGCACGGAATTTTGCAATTTTCCTCATGCAAGGAAGTGAAAAATCTTATCATGTATAAGTATATACTATAGGTTAGCCGTTTTTATTCCGCAGAAAATTGTAGGTACCCTCTATACCAGCAAACAAACAACACACACACAGGAATGGTTGAGAGGGGTGTAAGTCACTAGTCACCCTGGCTCTCCACGAGTTGTCGCGCCACTAAATTTATTTATTTATCCTTCTACCAAACAACAGTCGGGGCCGAAACTCAATAGATTTGAAATTTTGACTAAATACAATAAAATAAAAACTTGCAGTACTTCTGTTCTAAAGAACTCACCATAAATCGTAAGTTCTTAGCGGGCGGTTTTTTGGACGTCTTCCCCATTCATTACCATTAACACCTACGAAAAAATATTTCATTGCAATCTGTCCCCTCTTTAACTTATATAGATCTGTTTCCCACGCCCGCTAGGTCGTGCTAGGGAATATACCCTTCCCGTTTCTATTCGCGAAAATTTGAATTACGTTGATTGACAGTCATAAAGGTTGCTATTTCAAACCATCGCACAAAATACGAATTCACAGGCTGCTGTACCTATAATTGAATTATACCAAAACAATAAGAAATTAACAATATTAAGTAATATTTTATAACCAAAATGGATTTTTTTTATTTTTTCTTTGGTCACAATGTTATGAAATATATATTTTAGCACAAATTATTGCACTTGTTGGTGAAAAATCTTATTATATTATGTTTATGCATACAAATATTATGTGAATAAAATGTCATGGTTAGTTAAACTTAGGTTACGTATTGATTATAATCTACTTCATTGATTTATTTATCCCTTGAATTTCGGGACTGCGGTTTGACTCGCTTTTCATCCTACATTTACATATGTATGAAATACAAAATTACAAAAATTCTTATAACTAAATTTTATTTAATACTATTCCCTTAAATAAACTATTATCCAGAGTGGTATTTTTTTATTCTTAATCAGCCTTTACCAGTTGTTTAGAAAATCAAATCCTTTTCTCAGACCGTCATTTTCCAGTAAACCCTTCAAATCTTCACAAAGGGTCTTCTCGTCATCTTCGGATGGTGCTGAAGATGATGAAGTAGTCATCCCTCCCGCAGAAAGACTGCAGCAATTCATCATTAGATTAACTCGTTCGAATTCGTCATCCTCGTCTGTTGCATCGTTATAGCCGTACTTTGAATGATGGAACTTAGTTGCAATAGATTTCCCATTTTTTGAAATCAACTTTCGCAGGTTCAACTCGGTATTATTAGACCTTGATTGAGTACTGAATCCAGCATCTTTTGAATCATCATAAAATCGTTGATACTTTGTGTCAATATTGTCGAAGGATTTAAGACCTTGGGAAATGTTGGTGGTGTTTTCGGTTGTAGTGTCAATTTTATTGCGATTCAATAGATTAGTTGTTAATTCAGTTTGAAGCTTCTTCAGCGCCTCGGCGGATATTTGCAGCACCTCCGTATCGAGGGCTGGCATCACTTTGGGATCGTCGGATTTGCTTGGCAGAGGCTTTTGAAGGGCTTCCGAGATAACAGCTGGCTTAATTTGGGAAGAACGCATCAATCCAGCCCCTTCATCGAGGAACAACTTAAGATTGATCTGAGATTTTGTCTTGTAGCTGAATGGCATCGAATGACCATCACGAAATGTTCCAAAAGTTTCATCGTGAATAAGCTTGAGTCCCACCTTCTGGTCGGAATAAGTTGATAGATTTCGACCATCAAAATCGTAGTACCGCTGTGTATCTAAGTAATTATGATAAGGTTGACTTGCCTGTCGTTTAGTTGGGTCTTCATTCTGGCTTGGTGTAACCATGGATGAAAGCGATAGAGAAGATGCTGCTGTCGTTATTGAAAAGTTTTCAAAGTACCTAAGGGAAATCTCGGGCTTCATTAAAGTTTCATTGATTATTTCATTGTGTTCACTCGTATTCAACTTCGCCCATATGTGCCCGTAGGCTGATTTCGTTTCGTCGATGTCGAAAGATATTTTCATAGCAATAGGGTTTAATTTGGTGAAGTAATCATTGACATTTTCCATTGAAAATTCTGTCGGCATAATGGTTTAAAATATAAAAAATACACCTAGAGAATCTTTAATGAGCAGCTAGTTACACTTGGGCGTTCACTAGATTAATAGCATAGATATGAAACACTCTAAATATTGATACTGTGAGTGGCTGAAAGCGAAGATATTCATATATTGATTATCTTTTGGTAAAAAGCTTAAATAAAAAATGTTTGTTTGAATTTGTGTGACTTCAATTAATTTCAAGGAAAAATCAAACAAAAAAACCGTCTGGAACAACAGAAATAAAAAATTCTGATTGATTTTGACAACCACACCAAGGATTTCGAAATTCGATTTTACTAGGCATGTTCATTTTATGGACAACATAAAATGCATGGTACTGCCAGAATGAACTATTTATTAAAAATAAAATGTTCAACAGCAGGTGAGTTTGGCAAATTGAAACGAAATGATTTTTTTCCTCTGAGGTTTGAAAATTTGTAAGAAATCTCAAGTTACCAAGTCTGCTATTTTACGACGACTTTTGCGTCGTGACTCTTCTTCGAATTCTTCTTTAAAATTTCGTCCTGTGAGTCGTACGCTATTACACCATGACTTTTGAGTCATGACTCACATATGGCAATCCTCTATAATTTTTCTTCGGTAATGAAATTCTCGTAGCAACCAAACAAACAGCAAACATAAATGAAGCGATTTTGTTCCAGCATAGAAATTCTCTATATACTCTACACCTTAGCAACCGCAGCTATAGGTACATGTGGGCTACACAAATAACGAAAATAAATAAAGCAATTTGCAAAAATAGCAAACAAGAAATAAAATAATGTCAAAAATGAGTCTCCAAAATTTAGCCCACGACTCATAGGGCAGTTGTTTTCCGTCTCATTTTTCTTTTCTTTTGCACTCATTATGTTCGAAAAGAGTCACGACGCAAAAGTCGTCGTGTAATAGCAGACCAAGCAGATCTTTTAATAAACACAAATTAAACAAATCGAAGACAGTCGTAAATGATATATAAAATTTAAAAAAATTCAATTCCATAATTAGCGGCCATGTTCTACATTCAAGTTAATGGGGCATATTCATAGTCACTTTTAAACTTCAGTTTATCTTAGACTGGGGTTTATTCAATGTTATTTAGATAGGATAAACCCAGGTCTAACATAAACTGAAGTTTAAAAGTTACTATGAATATGCCCCAATGTCGTTTATCATTGGACACCCGGGAGCATCCGGGCTCAAAAATAAGTCTTATCTAAATCTTTTCGGTTGGCACAAAAACTACTCTTCTGATGATCGTTTTACTAGCGTTCACATTCAACGAGTGTCTTACCGGCATCATTTTCACTCAAGAGAGAACATGGTGCAAATTTCATTATTTGCGCCAATTCTAGCGCATCAATTTTATTATTATATTTCATATTAATGACAGATGTTGAGATGTTAAATAAGAAACATTTGTGTTTTGAGAACTTTTAATAAACTTTATTTACAGTTTAAATTAAACAAAATGTATATTTTCATATTGCACATTAAGTTCATTTTGAAAATATCTTTCGTCGAACAGCTGATTGTAAAAAGTCAAAATTATTATCCACTAACTTTGTAACCGAAAATTTTACACTGGGTCGGAGGGGAAATTTCAACTAAGTTTTAAGTTGTTTTTAGCCAATTTGGAACTTCCACCAAACTTCAGTGCCAAACAAGCAAAAAAAAAAAACAATAGTTTGACAGAAAAATATGTAGGGAAAACAAAAACATGTGATTGTGATTGGTCGTTTGTTTGTTTTCCCTACATATTTTTATGTCAAAATTAGAAAGAGAAAAGACAAAGATAGTTTCTGGAAAAGCCTAATCAGAGTGAGTTGACTACGTACAAACTACATTAGTGAATGTGCCCCATGTCGTTGAATGTGAACTTCCCTATGAGAACATTAGCCGTGTTCCTTGAGAGGTGGCGCAGTACTTGTGAATTGTTTTTTTGAAATTTATTGAAATGTTATTTGTAGTATATCTATGTCAAGGTCATTACTAAGCCAATGGTAGAGTTTGATTTGGGAAGGCAACGTGGACGGTTGTGCCTTGCACAGCCGTGCTTATACAGTTTATTTTTTAAACAAAACCGATATGTTTTTCTATAACAATTAATTTTACACTTCCTGGTTGGGACCCTTCTGGGAGGGGGCTCCTTTCTGGGTAACAGGAGAATTTTTCTCCAGCAACAGTCTAGTTCCAGGCATCTCTGCCAGAACTTATACCGTTTCATCCGTTCCCGTTAAAACGGACAACCAAGCAACGCAGTCTCTGCTTAGCAACAGCACCATTGACCTCCAGGCGACTAACCTACAGCCTAGCAACCTAACCCAACCAGCCTCTGGTTTGGCCAACAACCCCAGCCAAGAAGTGCTGCCTCATAAGAAACCCGCAAGCTCACATATGAACCTGCAGCGTGGACTTACAACCAAAAATAAATCGTCATTTACTAGCGTCTTTTTTTCTTAGTGCAACTATTAATTTTTATTTTTAAAAATTATACATATCTGACAAAGTGTTAACAACACTGTTCTTTTCTCTGTTGCCATCAACAGTTATGTATATCAATTTTTATTAATGTATACTACCTAAAGTATTTTATATAATCAATTCTGTGATCGCCATTAAATTCATCTCAACTTAAACATGTGAATTTATGTAAAATAAGTAATCGAAAATGTCTTTCTTAATAAAAATCGTACTGTAAACAAATTTAACTGTAAAGTAAAGGGCTTCTCGCTCTAAAAGAGTTTCTCTTCTTTTTGTGAAATAATGTAAAAACATAGAACGTATTCGCTCTACAACATGAAAACTTTATGTACACATATAAACATATATTCCTTGGCGTATTTTTAGTATTTTAGTTAGTCTGACAGTTAGAATAGTTTCATTGTAAATACATCCCTCCGTCTCAAGCGACTCAATAATACTTATGAGCAAAAGTAGTATCACTATATACCCCTATATAACAATTTTCTGCCACGAGGCTTATCAATTAAGTAACTCGAAAAAGAGGGCCATACGTTACAGCCACTTTTGTACAAACATATAGCTTTAAGGCTTAACTAAATAAGCCAAAAAGTACTTTTGTACAAAAGTAAAAATATTTTTTTTCCCGCTAGCGCAGTTGTTTTGTGGAAAAGAATATACAAATTTTTTTTTAAACCAAAATTTAAGCTTTCTGCATCATTTTTATAAGTTTTCCAGTGGGAAAAACTATTCCAAAATGAGTTTGAAAATTTTCACTTTTGTACTTTTTCACTTTTTGGGCTTATGTAGTTAAGCCTTTAGTTAGAATATGACAAATTCTGTAATAGCAAATGGTAGTGCCTAATTACATGGGTCGTTTTACTAAACAGCGCATCGGTGAGAAAGGTAGATTTTATGTGCGTAAAAAAGAAGGTAGATTCCACCCAAATTTCACCGATGCGCCACTTTCATTTAATATTTTCGGATTCAGCATGAAACGTGTGAGTGAGATATATATGGATTTTAAGGGTGTGAGATAGGGAAGGGTAGATTGAAATGAAAGGATTTTTCTTCACCGTGTAAATACGAGTTCAGTAAAACGACCTTCAGTAAAATGAGACATGTAATCAGGCACGTAAGTATACACAAAAAGTGCAGCGTGGATGTGAATGCACTAAATAATCAAGAGTATACACCCAGTAAGAAATTGCGTCCTCAGTGAAAAATTAAGCTGAATTTACCATTGAATTTAAGTGCCACTTCATAAGAGAAACAGCAAGCATTGATCTAGTTACTGTATAGTAATGCATTATTTCATCAGTTCATTATTTTATCACATTTTCTGCTTTTCTCAAGGGAAACATTTCGAAACAACCTTGGACTTGGGACAAAAAATTCAACTGAGTTCATTGCTGAATTGCAAGTTAATATTTGAAAAAAGAAAATTATGCGATGATTCAATTGACAAAAAGTAATGAATAAGTTCATCTGTTCGTTGCCTTAATCCACTCTTCTGTTTTGTAAAAGATTTTTTCCGAGAGAAAGAAAAAATAAAATTCTCGAATTCAACACTATCGAGTTCACACTCACTTTTACCAGGAAAATAATATATGAGGACCTACTCGAATAGAGAAAATAATATATGAGGACCTACTCGAATAGAGAAAATCACCCTTTCGGTCATGCTCAAGTCATATATGATAATAGTAAAATTGATTCTGCACATCTTTCAGTTAGGAAAAATGAAGTTGTGAATTAGCAACTTGTTTCTTCATATTTTAATTTCACTATTGAATTTCATCGGCCAATAATAAGGTAGTGAAAAAGCAACTTCCAATTACCTGGTGATTTCACTGTTGAATTTTCCTCACATTATTCATCGATAAGAATGAGCTGATGAATTAAGCATGTTAAACTTATTTAAGGGTTTTTTGTTTGCTGAAAAGATATTCGTGAATATTGTAGTGTCGAAGTCAATGAACAAAATTTGGTATTTTCGATTTCGGAATGTAAGGGCATCGAGGATATTAAATTCTTTTAAATGATGATGCCATTGAACCCAAACGTTTAAGCAGTTAATTTTTTCAAGGAATTTTTCAAGAAGTTAGTTAAGTCGTGGTTTGTGAAGTTATTAAAGGTTTAAACGGGACACGGGTGCACCGTTTGTTGAACTGGCAGCATGATCCGCTTCTTCGTAATCGCTTATTCCAGTATGCAACGAAACCAACATTAGCTTGATTTTGTTTGCGGCTTTAATAAGTCTGTTCCTTATTAGGTCTACGTTGTTGTTTAGATTAACGATAGCTTCCAAGCTTGCAAGAACAGATTATGATTTTTCCACCATGGTTTGATGCTGTTGTAATAGCTTGAAGAATACCAAATGCGTCAGCTGTAAAAATTGACTTCAAACTTTTTGCTTCACAATAATATTGTTTTTTATTGAGTTTCAAAAACTGTTGAGCCTTATACAATAACCAATACGTAAATATTGTATCTTTTCGGAAATTGATTAACACTTTTATCTTAAAGATGCATTATTCTTTTTGTTTAATATTGAAAAAAATAAATGGTTAACTGTACATTTAGTTAATTTATATATCATTTTGTTAAAAATTATAGAGAATTATATTTTTAATTTTATGTATACATGTATAAAGTGGTTTGAAAAAAAATTGTTAGATCAAGTAAAATAAAAACGAAAATATAAAACAAAATAAAAACATACTTAAATTTATAAACATATGTAATAAAAAGATCCCAATGATGTCGCTTACCTTGTGTAAATAAAGGTCAGTGAAATAAACATTGCAAGCAATTTATGCTATCCGAAATATTTGAAACTTAATATCTAACTATGTATAATAACTTTTTGATATGATTGGATTTTTGTTTTAACGGACGATAAATATTTCTGAGTAATGCTCTATATCAAATTTTAAAGATTTTGCTATTTTTGTTTACAATATTTTTTCTGGTAATCTTTATAATAACGTAAATGTAAGATATTTTTATCTGGCAAACAGGTGGATAGGACAAAATTATATTTATATCTAAATTTAATTGTCTAAGAGCGGTTCCTGGTCACTACTATAGACATCGTCTGCATTTCGCGCACGATTTGCTTCATGACCAATTTTACTAAAAAAATAAATTCTATGAAGAGGCAAGCACTTACGGTTGGTGAAAACTTAATTAAACCTATTGTAGGTGATTCTTTCTCTCGGTGTCATGTTGAGGTTTCCTCTGATTTTTCTATCATACCCCCATATAGCGCAAGTGGCTATCAGAGAAACTATGTAAAAGAAAGATACAAATATAAGAGTAAAGAAATGGAGAAATGTTGGAGTATACAAAAACTTACTTGTAAGCCATCCAATGAAGAACAATTGAACCCAAAAGAACTTTCCGCCACTTTTGTCGACAATAATGCCCGACACAATCAAGACAACAGCTAAGCCGAGATTTTGAACAGATTGACAGCTAAATTTGTTTAAATTAAAATATATTTTTATAAGTACGACAACAAGATTTAAAAGGAAGAGTACAATTCAGAAAAACTAATTAATGCGCTTATTTACAAAACAAAGAAAAACTATACTTTAAAACATGCCAGATGCTACATATATGTACATAAATTGAAAATAGTAAAATTACACTGTATTATCAAAAACGATGATTTTTCAAGGGACTAGAACCCACAAGCTAACCCAGAGATTCATTTTGCATTACGTTCTAAACTGTAAATTATTCTCTTAAATACCTATCGAAGTACCACAGATACATGCAGCTTAATTAACCATTTGTCTTTCTGCTCGGATCGTGTAAACTTGGATTTAGGAGGCTACATTCACAGTACTTTAATTATAGTACTTTGATTATTAATTTTTTTTTAAACTATTCCGTTTATATTCTGACTTAATGATGGATGCAATTTCTTTCTTAAGAACAGAAATACATTATGGTGGACGTTATTTTTGAATGTGTATGATCCCAAAGGCTCAAAGGGTAAAAAAAAAACAATAAAAATATTCTCGAAGTTACAAGTCTATATCTAAACAATCTAAATACAAGCAGTTTTCACATTCTTACTTTAAATATTGTTAAAATTGAATTTTCAAAACTGACACATGTCTTAAGTACTATAAAGAGATTTGCAGAGCAGGTGTTTAATGGTTTCAATTTCTTCGACACGTTTTTGAGGCTACTATAGAATAACTAGGCAAACAAAGAACAAATAAATTCAAAATTAACAATGACACTTTTATAACAGTTCAGAATCATGTAAATTGATACAGGACAGTCTTAGAATTCAAAAAAAAAAAAAACGAACGATAAATACAAACAAATACTGTCGCTGTTCTTTTTTGTACTCATAGTTCGTTTTATTTGTTGTTGAATTCTAAGACCCCACGATAAATACAAGAAAGAAAACACCGCCAGTATTAAAAAAATACTGTAGCAATTTAATTTAAGTTCCTAATGTTCAACTGTAATAATGGTTGTGATTCTGTCGCTATCTTCTTTTCTAGTCACCATAAAATTTATTTGTTGTTGAAATCTAGAATTCTCCACGATGAACACAAAAGATGCCACAAAAAAGATATGCTATAGGGATTTAATTAGTATGCATCTGATGCTCATGTGATAAAATTTTCGTTATTTTTGAGTTGGATACTTTTTGTGTACCTTTTTTATATTTATATTTGTTTGTATATTCAATATTATGCTAGTGCTGTCTCCCGGAGATGAAACAGTAGCATTTATGACAAATTCGTATTGTGGCTATTTATTTAAAAAAAAAAAACAGCAGTGAAACGCAAACAAATTTCCCACACTAAATAAAAGGGAATAAAAAGGATGCATTGCAAATATTTCCGCAATATTTCACTGAATAAAGAAACCCAAAATGTGTGTTCCGAATTGATAAAGAAACACACTCATTCTGTTTAAACGAGAGAAAGTTGAAAGTTTACATAACAACGAATTAGCGATTTAATATATTTTCTATTTTTAAAACTGACCACCAAAGTCAGTTTCATACTTTGTTGAAATTATTCTCTTGGGCGTTAAATAACATTTTGTGTAGTTTTTAAGGATAAAGTAAGGCATTTGACTTTAACAAGTGAAACAATAATTTAGTTTAATATTAGTAAAACTAGTTAAACATTTAGATTTTACATATCAATTGGCAGGTATTGTTTGTATTTTTTAAATCTAAATATTTTCTTCACCACATTTCGCAAACATTACTTATTTGTTTTATCAACTTCCTCATCCACACACAAATTGACATTCGAAGAAATTAAAAGTTAATATAGAAAAAAAGAAACAAAAAATGAACTGACTCACTTAAAAAATTCGCAAATTTACAATACATAAAGCACATAAAATATATAATTTGGAAAATTCCATTCATAGAAAAATACGAGTGACGTTCTACTTAAGGGCAATTTTTCAATGGCGAGTTAAACAACAATTTTTCAAATAAAGCTAACATTTGTTCCCATTTACTCCTCTGATAGTTAACTGAATGTTTAATTGATGATTGAAAAATCGGCTCTTGAAACGATTATCGTTTAAAGTAATCGCATTTACCAATATATACAACGTGCATTAAAAAAAAAATGTATAACCTAATTTGTAATCATTGTTTTTTTTTTGCAAACCCCGTGCTTTAACTTAGTTCGGTTAGGTTAGTTCGGATCAGTCCCCAACTCATATTTCAGGATAAAAATTATGTAACTTACAATCCATAGGCTGTACCAAGTTGATATTCAGGAATGATGAGAGCAATTAGTGGCCATAAGCTTGCGGCTAACAAAGAATAGGAAAAACCCAGCATTAACATTGTATAGTATGGTGATAGATTGGTGAATGCCATTAGTGCATGTGAATATATGGCGAAAACGGTGGACAGGAATACCCAAGAGACGTTTCGTCCAGTTAAATCAATTATAAAACCAAATATTGGACTTGCTACAGCTGCTACAAAATAAACCAACGAAATAACGGCGTTGGCTTGTTCAGGGGTGAATCCATATTTATCTTTAAAGAATACCCTGAAAGAAAGAGTAATTTTTATTAAAAAAGTTAGAAACTAAAGATAATTTCGGTATACTTACTTGCCCATGGCAATGAAGGGAAATATTGCGACATAATATGCAACACAAATAATGGACACCAACCAAAAAGATGTTTTAAATGTAAAAACATCGGATAACTTGACCACTGCTCCTGAAGGATTATTATTTCGACGAAGAACTCTTTCGGCTCGTTTATCCATACAACCTAGAAATTAATCTGTTTGATATTGTATCGTTAAGAAGAAGACATAATAAAACAAACCTAATATAAGGGCGCACAAGAAGGATATAACGCATGTAATGCCTGCTAGCAGCAACACAACACCAACGGCTGTTGAACCATGATAAAAATCAGTCACGTGTTTGTACAATGGTTCCATTACTATAAAATTAACAGCACTGCCTATGCGGGCAAAAGATAACTGCAGACCAAAGACCATGTTTAATTCCTTTCCTTTAAACCATAAAACTGCATAGTTGTTTTGCGCTACTGCAAGCGATTCCGCCCCAATACCAAATACAAAACGTCCAAGAATCATCAACCAGTATGCATCCAATAGCCCACCGAATGAGAACACTAATTGACCAATTACAAGTATGAAAAGGTAGATTATTGTTCCCATACGAATTCCAAATACACGATCGATAAGAAATCCTCCAATGAAACAGAGGACCACATTTGGCCATGAATAGATTGAATATAAAAAGTTGAACTCGGTGGATGTAAGATTAAGCTCCTTTTTGAAAACATCTTGTAGGGCACCCGGGCTGTCGTAGCAGAAGTATGATCCTGAAAATAGAATTATGTACATATGTGTTATTGGATTTTAGTTGTATTATGTAAAAAAAAAACAAATTATAGGATGAAATGTTGTTTTGTATGCGGTAAATATTTACAACACAATTCCGTCGGTTGTTAAAAAGCATTTCAAAGCAAAAGTCTTCCTTTAAGGTTAGAGGAATACTATCAATAAAATGAAAGCGCATGGCTGGGTGGCAGATACTTCTTTTTTTTTTTTTTTTAAATTATTATATTTTTAAGAAACTTCTGTACAAAAAGCACTCAAGTGAAAGTAGAAATGTTTGAAGCGTTATTAATCTTTCTGAAATAGTTATTTACTCGTTAAAGGAATAATTCATCCTATGGGTCTGCTCTTGAAACTAAGTACGAATTCTTAGCTCTCGAGAAGGAGCATGTATATCGATTAATGACAGTAAAAGAGGACAATTTATTCAACAAAAAACGATACCTCTAATAAAAATAACAGTCAAGAGATTGAATGCCAATAAGCCTTGCATTAAAAGATGGCATTTCAATAGCCCATCCTTGTTTGTTCATTACAAATCTTGTACATTTTTTTAACTTTTTCAATTCTAATTGAATGATAGCTTAACTACATAAGCCCAAAAAGTGAAAAAGTACAAAAGTGAAAATTTTCAAACTCATTTTGGAATAGTTTTTCTGACTGTAAAACTTATAAAAATGATGCAGAAAGATTAAATTTTGGTCTAAAAAAAAATTTGTATATTCTTTTTCACAAAACAACTGCGCTAGCGGGAAAAAAAATATTTTTACTTTTGTACAAAAGTACTTTTTGGCTTATGTAGTTAAGCCTTTGATTATTGTAAAATAGATTCCGTACAAAGCAGAAATATTCGAGAATTGACCTTACATACGAAATGTATAACAATTTAATGTATAAGGATCTTTTAAGCCATAAGCAATACGGAAGATAAAACCAAGCATCGAGCTATGATTAACAAAATTAAGTTTGGAATCAAAAATAACTACAAGATCTTTTTTTGATAAAACTTTCTCAAAAATATTGTAAGCGACGAGTAAAAGAAAAACACTGACATTTCGAGAATGCTTAAACTAAGTTGGTTGTGTCTACACCATTCGGAAACCTTTATGATGTCATCTCGAAGAAGCAAACAGTCGGTTATACTTTGTACACATCTAAAAAAATGTTAAGTCATCAGCAAACAATAGACTCAGGTAAGTCACTTATAAATTAAAGAAACAAAATTGGAGCTAAATGGCTTCCTTGAGGAACACCAGAAGAGACTAAAATAGGATTTGAGATAATTAAATCTGAGCAAACATATTAAATGCCCCCATTAAAATACGACATGAATGTTTGAGTGGAAACACATTTTTTTCTAATTTTGATATGAGGATGTCATGAAGCACCCTATCATTATGAATAGGAGTGATGAAGGATATTTTCCAATTTAGGTATAAATTCACCAAGCTGAAGTGAACTATTAAAAATGAAGCACAAAAGTCTAGTGAGGACGGTAGCGCACTTTCTTAAAAAGACAGTCCAGATAAAGCTTTTTCAACTTCCAAAATGGAAAAATTTAAGTGCCCTATACTAGCAGAATTATCAGATGGTCCAGAAGAGAAGTTAAGAAAGTAAGGGGTATTTAAAGTAATACGATTTGAAAAACTCAGCAAAGGCATTACAAATGGTAGGTAGACTCGTATAAGTTGACCCTAAGTATTGCATACTTTTTTGGATTCCATTCCATGCATTAATGTGGTTTTCGTTTCGACCAAAAAAATCGATTTTTCTTTGATTTTTTTGATTTGTGACAAGTATTTCCTTTCCTTTCGACCAAAAAAAATCGAATTTTTGTCGATCTGAAGTCGATTTTGCAGATCTCGATTTTTAGCAAGATTTACACAGATTTTCACACGCACTTGCACACACATCAAAGAAAAGTGACTTTTACCCAGTGTCGTTTTAAAAAAGGCACTCATACAATCTTAAACAAAATAAAATCACGTTTTGTGTTCTTTTTGCCAGTAAAATTTAAGATCTGACACCCAAATCTGAATTGGTCGAAACGAAAGCCACATAAGTAGCCGAACGAGCAGAATTGTGAGACCCACTCTTTCCGTTTGATATTAAAATATTTTCTTAATTAATATATTATCTCAACAACTTGTAAAGCCAATATTTATTACAAGGTTCGCTGTTTTCAACTACATATACGAAAAAAAAACATACATTTTGAATTAATCTTAATAATATTGATTAAATTTATTTTCAAGGATAGGGAAGTCTCGAAATGATTACCATAACTAACTATAATGAATCACTTTTGTCGCATCAGCATAATGCAGTCATACGTGCTTATGAATTCTTTATCATTTTCGTTTGAGGAGAAAGAAAACAAAAAAACGTCGAACAAAAACCAATTATCTACAGAACAGAAAGATTGACGCCTCAGGCACTAGACACAATGGTCGTGTGCAGCTTCCTGATAAAAAGAGAAAATACAAAATCCAAGAAATATTCCGATAAGGTTTTGTACAGGAATAAATTATTTTGTAATTTTCCCAATCATATTTATCAATAAATGGAATTAATAGTGTAAATGGTTCATAAATAAATAAACGTAACTTACCGAAGCCCAACAGGCACATAAATATCAGCGCAATAAACCGGTGTACTCCACTGGATGGATTACAACACATGGATGCTCCACATCCTGTAGGTGCAGGATCTAACTCATTGTCCCGCTGTGCTACTGCTACTGCAGGACTCACTGCCTGAGGTTCTTGTGATAGTTCATCGTTCTCCACTATGGGTACTCGATCGTTATTCCGCGGCATTTTTCTAGCTCAGCCTTTGTTTCTGATCTAAGCAGTGGAAATTCAAACTTTACCCGATACAGTTGGGACAATGGCGCGTCGGCGAAGTCTTATCTATTTAAGAAATTTGAGTTAAGTCTGGTATGGGACTTGGAGGAGGAGGGTGGACTGGGTGTTGATTGGTAGTGTTATTGAGTGGATGAAAAATGTATTATCAATTATGAAATGCGACCCGCATTTGGAAAAGGAAAAGTTCCAGCGTCAATCTGAAATTGAAAACAATAAATTCAAATTGAATATTGGGATTGCGAACAATGGCATTATGTACAAGTAGTTATAATCTAAGTGTGTCAACTGCCGCTAGATCGAATAAACAAATAAGTTACTAATATCCCATTTCATGCTTTTGTGATGCATAATCAACGTGATTTTGGCAAACACAAAAAAAAACAACTCTATCTACATTTCTTTAGACTATGAGTAATAAAATATAATACGCAAAATATTGCTCTTGGTACTACTGCCGCAGATCAATGCTAAACAGAGCTACTAGTGGTTGGTTCCTGATAACCCAGGGAAAGCGTAATCTTCTCAAATTACCTATAATGGTTTTGTTTGTTTTTGATAAAACAAAATCAGTAAACATATTTTTTTTTGTATTTCCTGCTAAAGTAATTAACTTGCATAATTGCAGCAGCAAAAATAGAAAATTTATAATTAATATTAATTTGTTGACATCAGAAAAAGTGGGAGACTACTTGCTATCGATTATGAACATCTAAACAGAAAAACAAAAAAACACACAAAGGAAAAGCAATTTTGGAACTATTTTGCGCAACCATTGGACACGGATGGTTGGAACTTGGAATTTCTATGGAAATGAAAAAAATTGTTTTTTAAACAAATATTAGGTTTATTACCAGTATCGTACGTCAGATGAATAAAAATACATTTAATATCAAAGAAATTAAACGCCTTCAATAAATAAATTCAACAATAAATTTGTTTGAGATCAGTTTTCCCCTATCCGTTGTATGAAGAGTGTGAAGTGAAACTATTTTTTCTTTTCGGATGATGATTTATGAAAAATAAATTTGTGGAAACGGAATGAATGGAACTGAAGAGTCTGGAAAGAAATGTAGACACTTTAAATAGGGTAGCACAGACAAATATTTAACACCATTTAATTAATAATTCTTGCCCACAGATTAGCCATATGAAGATGAGAATGTTTCGTACGTTTCACCCTCCAAAACCCATTTGTTTACATTGTTGTATTTGTAATTTCTTCCCGCGTCGATGAATAGATGTGAATTGCAACAACAATTTAAGCAGGTGTGTGAAGATCCCTACTGTCTATGTGTGAGGTTTTTATACACACATTCTCATTTTTTATCTGATATCTGACAGCTCAAGCTTGTAGGCAAATTAAAATGGCTGCCGGGGATTCTCATCTTCATGTGGCTAATCTGTGTTCTTGCCTACGTTGGTAAAACTCTCGCATGGTTAAAATTGGTCGAGATACGATGGAAAATGGAACAAAACTCATACGATTCAATTTTCACTATTTCTCGACTGATTTTATCGATGCGAGAGTTACAGAACGTATGCCCTGTTTGGTTACGTGAAATTTTTCGCAAATTTTCGCAATTTTTTACAAATTTTCGCAATTTTTCACAAATTTTCGCAATTTTTCACAAATTTTCGCAATTTTTCACAAATTTTCATAATTTGCTGTCCACATGAAAAAAACAGTTTTTGGAAACTTGGTGAAAATTTTAGTTACCAAACAAGCATAATATTCTCGAATTTTGTTTGTTACTGCCAAAGAATATAAATAAAAATTAATCAATTCTTCATCCTTTTGCTATACAAACAAAATTACTAAACATGAAACAATAGCTGCATTTTAATATCCGCCATTATGATATACATAGGTCTTATATATCCATCTCCTTTTTTCCATTTTTGTTATTCGTTGTCTTTTTTCTTTACACATAATATCTATTTACCTATCAGCTTAAAAATATTTTTTTGCTAGGTTAACTATCGGATGGGTAATTAGAGGAACTATTGAAAATGGGAAGTTTGCAGGAGGAGGTAAAACAAAATCAACCTGAATGTCCAAACGAAAACGACATAAGGTATTTCTGTGCCTACGTTCTGTAACTCTCGCATGGTTAAAATTGGTCGAGAAACGATGGAAAATGGAACAAAACTCATACGATTTGTTTCAATTTTCATTGTTTCTCGACTGATTTTATCGATGCGAGAGTTACAGAACGTAAGCACAGATTGCTATCGAACGTGAACTTTGTTGAAAAAAGGAGTGTTGGGGGCACAGATTAGCCATATGAAGATGAGAATGTTTCGTACGTTTCACCCTCCAAAACCCATTTGTTTACATTGTTGTATTTGTAATTTTTTCCCGCGTCGATGAATAGATGTGAATTGCAACAACAATTTAAGCAGGTGTGTGAAGATCCCTACTGTCTATGTGTGAGATTTTTATTCACACATTCTCATTTTGTATCTGATAATTGCCAGTTCAAGCTTGTAGGCAAAATAAAATAGCTGCCGCGAACTGACCTATAAATGAACCACCCTGTTTCCTGTAAGTGTTCCATTTCAAAATTATTCCGTTGGAAAAAAAATGTTTTGTCATCAAAAAGCAGCTGACATTTTGGCTGTCACCTTCTACTGTCATGCGTTGAATTAAAATTAAAAAGTGCACCAACCCAACACCAAGTATAATTTTCTATTTTCACTTGTGCGAAGAGATAAACGAAGAATAAAACGCATATTTGATTTTTTTTTCATTTGCTTACCACTATAAATTGTAGTCCTTTTTGTGGACAATTATTCGAAAATAAATGAATTTATCAACTAAACCCTGAAATCTGCACTGCGATTTGAATTTTTAAATTTGTTTTGATTTCCCTTGGCCACCGAAATTCCTTTTTCCTCCAAATGGATACGATAAAGGTAAACAAAGAGCCTCAAATGCATTGTACACCGCGCAGGATTGAGTCTTGCTGCAAAATGCATTTACAAAATAAACAATTATTTATGGCATTTCTAATATTTTTCCTTAGAACACTTCATATGGAGTCTTTAGTGGAATCTTTGATAGCATTAAAGGTATTGCCTTTGTCTTCTACATAGACAACCAGATCAATCGTCTAAACGATCTGAAAAACATCGAAAAGTCAACAATGAGCGACTTTGTGATGAATCCCGAAAGACTGTCATCGGCGGCTGATGAACGTAGAATAGGATCTAAAGCACTTGCTGGTGCCAGTAACATTAAAAAAGGGTAAGCTTATCTAATCGCCCAAATCTGCTTGATTTGGATTTGGCTAACGTTTTTTCCCTATTCGATTAAAGTGAGCTAAA
Organism: Leucozona laternaria; assembly: GCA_932273885.2. Lineage (NCBI taxonomy): Eukaryota > Metazoa > Arthropoda > Insecta > Diptera > Syrphidae > Leucozona > Leucozona laternaria. Next base: position 111,769,604 of record OW026368.1, on the reverse strand, counting down.
AATAGCAATGAAAGTTTTCAAGTGCTGTGCGCTCAATGGTGGTTTCACGTGGTTGAGTATAATTCTCTTCGAGAACCTCGTTCTACCCGGGCTCAAGCTTATACTCACTTGGTTTTATGGCAGCAAGTCTGATGAACTGCACTTTGTCTGGGGTTGGCTACAATCGCTGCTGTCGATTCTCTTCGGGATGATGTGGGTTCTACCGATATTCTTACTGAGTAAAGTCGTCAGCAGCTTATGGTTCCAGGATATCGCCAATGCGGCTTACAAATTCCGCAAAGGGAGACCTCAAATGATACCTAACATCAGCAAACTTATAGCCGATTTTCTATTCAGTTTGCTTGTCCAGGCTCTATTTCTGGTCCAAGGTATGCTTGTCAATCTGTTGCCCTTCAACTATGTAGGACGTATTCTATGCTTCGTGCATCTATGCTTGCTGTATTCGCTTTACTCGTTTGAGTATAAATGGTTTAATATGGGTTGGGAGCTGCACAAACGGCTGAGTTACATCGAATGCAATTGGCCATATTTCCTGGGCTTCGGTGTGCCGTTAACTATTTTAACTAATTTATCCAACTCTGTGATTGTGAGGTAAAGTTTATTATGAAATTTTTCAAATTTTAATTTTGAATTAATTATTTTTTCTTTTGAGCAGCAGTTGCATATTTTCGATTTTTTTCCCGCTGTTTATATTGAGTGCAAACGAAGCTCTACCAGTCGTCGGAGCAAGGTAAGTTTTGTTTTCTATTTTCAATCAGGGACTTGGGGAAGAAACGTAAACTTTTTCTAATGGACGAAGTGATAAAACAAACATTTCATACAATTTCTTTTAATTGAACGTGGTTTTTTCGAAACCATGTTTCTTGCACATACCGTACTAATAACTCCTTCAATTTGTGTTCGATGATCCTTAAAATTTAACTACAGCTCCGTGATCAAACGATTTTCTGCAACAAAATTATGTTCAATAATCAACGCCATTTCTTTAAAAATTACTTAATAGATAAATTATCCCAAGTTCACTAGATTTTGGGCCATGTCTTCAACTGGAGGAAGATATGGAACGGAATCAAGACCCGTGGAGACACGACCTGAGACACGGAAGCTTTCCTTCCACTTCAATCCTAGGCACGCTGCTTCAAGTAATCCAGACCAAGCGCTCTGGCATTCGTTCGTTTCGGTTTTATTGTCCATTCGCTTGAATTTAGTCGAAAAAAGGTGCCTTTTCTAGATATTAATATCATAATTAAAGATTAGCTCATCTGAAACTGAACGTGAAAGGAAGTTCAATCGGAATTCTCAGATCAATAAAAGTTTCGACTGTTCTTCAAAATACTTCGTTTGCGTATTTTTTTCTTCAAACATTCTAATTTCTTCAATTGAAATCCATGTACGGATAATATGAATAATTTGTATTCTTTCAGCGACATTCCGCTGCGGCTTTTTTCGCCAGTTGTTGCTGTTTCTAATTTGTTATTCAATCGATCGGTGCGTGTGAGAAAACCAATCACTGCCTCACCACCACACAATTTTCGAAATAATCCGCCAAGCAATAATACAACCCCAGAACGGGGGGCGGCCGGTGCCAGCAATATACGTCAATCCTTTGCTGCCGTCAACAATAAACGATTTCGGTAGCTAGTTGAAGAAGAGCTGGCTATTTACAACTCCTGACGGTAGACGACTTACAACACGCTTCTTCCTCGCTAATTAATACTGGCTTCGCTTATTCCTCCGTTGCGTCGTTAATTAAAAAAAATGTGTGTAAATAAAGCTAAGGGTTTATATCATGTTCAAACCAAAAACGTAACTTGAAAATACATTATCTAATAATTTTTTTAAAATACGGTTAGTATGATCCTTGCTTCGATGTCCCTAAATATACTTTATATATATAAATTATGACAAGAACAAAAAAAAAATAAGAACAATATACTTTAAGTTTCAGGAGTGTGTTTCCTTTTCTTAGTGTTAATCAAGGTGTTTTTTACTTCAAATAAAAAAGAAAATGTAAAAAAAAAGTAAATCAAGTTTTTTATTCGAGTAACTCATCTGGAGGTTCTTCCTTGACCTCGGGAACAGTGTGATAAGCAGACATGGTAATCATGGTCTGGAGTGCGTCGTAGCTAAGAGTAGGGTCCTTGTCTTCGATTGCATAGCCGCCGTCCACAATGAATCCCTTAAAATTCTGCAACTTCTTAAAGTTCGGCTGAGACTGAAGCAATGACATCACAGTGGGGTTGCCTAGACCGAAGAATCTCTCTCCCTGGGCGCGCAAAGGCAGATTCGCGACATCGGAAACTCGTATAATTGTGTCCAACAGACCAAGATGACAGATATTGGCCGATTCCCCGAAGAAGACATGGTCGAATTCCGCGTCGGGTATAATTTGGAATTGGGGCACGCCTGAGTTGTTTAGAATCTTACAAGTAAAGACGCACTTGCGTTCGGGCTCCTTGGGGTGTGAAAAAACTCTAGTAGCCAGATATCCTACGGGGTATATCCAATTTTCTGTGTGGAAATTTGTGCTCTCCGCCATGATTTCACCCAGCGCATGTAGAACAAATCCTCCTAGATTGATGGGAAAGATGGGTTTTCCATGAGCGTCGTAGGGAACCTTTTGAATGACTGTTGATTTTTTTGAGCCCGTTGATTTACCGCTAGAGTTCTTTTGCTGCTTCGGTTTCTTCGATGTTTCATCTTCGACCTTGATCCGTTTTTTCGGACCACGCTTACCTGGCACTCGAGGGGCAACAGGCGTTGTAGCTTCCCCATTCGCTGAGGCGTTGTTTTCTTGCTTCAGCGTTAGTTCGATGTCACTTTCATGTTTAATAAGGCGTTTGAGCAGAAATCGACGTTCTTCTTTGCTTGTGATGATGTCTTCCTGGATTTGAGCTATTTGATCGCAAAGTGCAGCGTTTTCCTAACAATAAATTTATTAATTTATGGAATAGTGTTGTTTACTTGGACTTACAAAAACATAATTTTTAATAATTCGTTTGATCTTTTTGTATTTTGATTTGTATTTGAGGTTCATAACCCGCGCATATTGATTATTTTGATAATATATCGTTTTGGACATTTATTTGCTTTTAATAGTCGTTTAGAAAATAGAAATTGGATTTTGGATGGTTTTGGGAAAATTATTTTTTTTGTTAAACTATTTTGACAGCAAATTTGTATTTATTACAGCGGCTGGTTGTCAAATTCAAATGTTGAGAAAGTCAGGGGTGTTCTACTATTTACATTGGCAACAATTGAAGGTCTGGATCAAACATATCGCCGGCTGGCAGTGCAAAAAATCTGTTCAAGCGTTCTCTGTGTTGTGTAGAAAAGGCTCTAGCCTGATTCACAATGCGGCGAGGAAACGAGACGTGAGCGTGACGAGAACTCGTTGTAGTTGTCAAACCAATTTCGGTGCGAAAACACAATTAAAACTCTATTAAAAGCAATCAAAGCAAAGAAAAATAAATACTTGGGAGAAGATTGGTGCCAGCTTTAACGAAACAGATGTATGTTTTTAAGCTATGCGGAAACCCAAGTGATGTCGATCACGATAATGTTTATCGCACGATAAAGATGCTCTTACCTGGTCTTATCAATGCGATACAATTATGCGAAGGGCAATTCATCAGAAAAATAAAAACAAACAAACGTTAAACATTGAAGTTATAGACACAAGAAATGGAATAAAAAATAAGAAGAAAAGGTTTCACTTTTATCTTTGCATCACAAATAAAATAAAAACAAAAGAACTTTGCATATTTTACTTCCGTTACATATTTTAGAAAGAGAAGCCGAGTTCTTACAAAACATTCTGACAGGTTCAAATTGAATTACCATATATGATATGGCAAGCAAATGGTTTTTGCTGCGTTCAGTAAAATTCGCTTAACTGAACGCAGCAGTGGAACGTAAAAGTAATCCACATATCGCGTAGATATGTGCCCGATTCTCCCCTTGTGAGGAGTCACAAGTCACAAGCTCTTGTGACTATTCCCTGTGAGGATTGTTGTGACTCGATAACATTTTTGGAATTCTCCCCTAATCATCACAAGAAAGCTCACAACTAAACTCACCACAGCAAAGGTGAATTTTCTTAGTGCCATAATTGCAACAGCTGATTATTAAAAACATAAAAAAAGATTTTCAATTGGGCCATATAAATTTATTCAAAACTTAAAAAATCAAGTTATCATCCATTTTTTTAGCAATAAAGTGATTTAAAAAAATTGTTTACATATATTTTTGTAAAATGGAAGTGAAAAAACTAGTAAAAAATATTGTTTTCTAGAGCGAATGAATCATTTGTTTCCTGCGTTAGAAAAAAAAGTCTTTGCTATTGTGAAAATCTTGTTTTTTTATTTCGGATGAAAGATACCGAAGAAGACACGCCCAATAAAATCTACTTTAATATTCCCTGTCCTTATCTAAAAAAAAAATCAATATTGTTTACAAAATATATAGATTATGATTATATATAGATTATCAAAGTTTCAAAACACATGTAATTTGTGAGTTGTGACCTGCTATGAAGGAGATCACAATTTCGATTGTTTTTGCGACTCTCATAAGTTGTGACTCTGGGGGAGAATTCGAAAAAGTCACAATATTAATTTCACCTCTTCTTGTGACTTGTGAGGTATCAGTGATGATGGGGAGAATCGAGCTTTTAATCACCCCTATTCATATTTGGTAAAAAGCAGCAATTTTGTGTTTTTTGACGTGAAAATATGTAAATATAAAAACGATAACAACTGTTACACGGGGTTTCCACCTGAAATATTTCATAGATTACCATCTGTCACTTTGATGGAAAGAAAGAGCGATAGTATGCCATAAAATGTTGGTTGGGCATTTTCATAGCTTACTATTTCATTTGCGAGAATAGAACAACATCACACAAACAAACAAAATTCAAACAAAAAACGAAAAATTGCTTGCTCATAGAATGCTATCGATAGCTTTCTATGAGCAAGAAATTTTTTATAGAATACTATAAGTAGCCTCCATGAGCATTTTCACAGCATGCAATATAGTATTCTATGAAATATTTCTCGTGGTGTCACCATGTTAATGATCACGGAATGTGGTGGGCAACTTCGAGTTCTGCAGGCGCCACCAGTTCGCTTTTTGTTTTTCCTAGTGTTCCCAGTACCTGCCAGAGAGACTATTCCTGTCACATTGACGTTTGAAAGTCGAATCGAATTAAAAGAGCCTTGCAACAAAACAATTCATTTTCTTTGCATCATCATACGTAAAAAGAAATAATTAAATAATAAAAAACCTACTTAATTACTATTCATTTGCATAATGCAATAGCTTAACATTACAGTCGTACCCAAAAAAATTGTCTTAAACAAAGCACTATGGATTTAGAGGAGGAGTCTACCTCCAGCACGACCGTTGACGAATTTGCGGATGCAGAAGGGGCAGATTACTTTCAAGATCAAGAAGACAACAAATACAGTATTATCCAGGATATCCAAGCAGAGCTTACATCTCAGGATCAAACTCTCAAACCAAATGGTACTGTGGACAAATCCGATTCCTTTTCGAGTGAGAAGAGCAAAGAACTCGATGGCGGATCTCAAGATAACTTAAGTGTGGCAACATCTTCGAACTCAATCGTCGAAGAAGATATAGAGATAGACTACCTCAACGACAGTGGGTGGCTGTCGCAGAAGAAACACATTTTCGTTCTCAGTGAAGCAGGCAAACCAATTTATTCGTTGCACGGCACCGAAGATAAGTTGGCAACGCTGTTTGGAGTGATTCAAGCGTTGGTGAGCTTTGTGCAGCATGGTCAGGACGCAATAACTTCTATTCATGCAGAAGGGATCAAGTTTGTGTTTCTCGTTCGAAACTCTCTGATCCTCGTGGCTGCATCGAGGAGCAATATGAGTGTTCAGCAATTGCAGATGCAATTATCGTAAGCATATATTAGGTGTCACTTATAGCGTGACATTAAATCGAGGGCTTTTCCTTTTAATTTCAGAGATGTGTATAATCAGATTTTATCCATTCTTACATACTCGCATATGACGAAAATTTTCGAGAAGCGAAAAAATTTCGATTTGCGCCGACTATTGGCCGGCAGCGAGAGGTTGATCTTCCATTTGCTGGCCAATGATAGCAGCAATAAAAAAAGTATCTAAAATCTTTGTATCTTGCATTTTTCTGAGGTTATAATATTTCTTTTGCTTTCAGTTACAAACAACGTATTTACTTTTCTAACAAATTCTATTCGTGTGATGCCTCTATCAACGACAACCAGGTCGAACATCACAAGCGCCATCCAAAGCAATTGTTCCAAGATAAAGAATCTAGTATTTGCTGTGCTAATAGCTAATAATAAATTGATTGCGTTAGTTCGAATGAAGAAGTATTCGATTCATCCGGCGGATTTGAGGTAAAAAATGTAATTATAAAAAAAAAAATATCCTATATTTCTACATATAGCTACATTTAAGTTTAACTATCCCTATTTCATTATAAACGCCGTGGGTATACAAAAATGAAAGAAGGTAGGCACTGCAACCCGAATCTTTTGTCTAAGCTCAATATAAAATCGAAAATGTGTCCCGAAAATACATTTAATATTAAACTAAAAATGTACGTAGGTACATATCTAGTTTAAAACAGTATAAAATAAAATTGTGTTTATTTATAGTTAGCTTTGTCTTGCTTCTACACCTTGTTTTCTAGTTGATTTAAGTCTTTGTTTGTCGCGGTCCTGAGTCATTTGAAATATAAAATATTGTTTGGACTTACCACGATTGTTTAAATTTTAAATATAAAGATTTACTTGGTGACGTTTCGCCAGGGTCAGTTGTCGTGGTCTAGTTTTCAAGTTATACATTATTTTTACTAAACCAGCAACTTATCTTTATTATTCCAGGTTAATTTTCAGTCTAATAGAATGTTCAGAAAGCCTTAAAACGGTTGAGAACTGGATGCCCATATGTTTGCCGAAATTCGACATGAACGGATATCTGCATGCGCATGTTTCTTACTTATCAGCCGATTGTCAGGCATGTCTTCTTTTACTTTCTGTTGATCGTGATGCATTTTTCACACTTTCCGACGCAAAGAAAAAGATAACTGAAAAACTCCGTCGCACGCATTGTCTTGAAGCTATAAACGAACAAATTAACAATGTACCGCAAAACGATGGAAAATTAAGTTTAGCAGCAATTGGTATTCCAGAATTAAGGCATTTTCTATACAAACCAAAATCATCATCGCATCAGTTGCTGTGCTCTGAAATAAATCCTCCTTACACAACACTATCGGAATTTGAGCGTTTGGAAGCTATTTACTGTGATTTGCATCATCGTATACACAATAATAGTCGACCTCTTAAATTGATTTATGAAGTCAAAGAAAAAGAAGTGGTTCTAGCCTGGGTAACAGCTGCCTCCGAGTTGTATGCCGTTTTTGAACCGATGGTTGATAAAGGTTTGGTAATAAAGTACGTTGACAAACTTATTAAATGGATTGATAAGGAACATGAAGTTATGTTCATACGCAACCATCCGACATTTTGATCTTGTTATGCATGGTGCGGGTAAAAAGGAAGCAAGCGTGAAACTACAATGTGATGAAGATTATGCTCCCAACGTCCCAATCTACAATAATAGATACATATATGTAATATTATCTCCTAGACAATTTAAACAAATAACTTGTTATTTTTTTACTTCACTGTGTAGCTGAATATTATGTAAAACCATTATTTGGGTATTCATTTAATTTAAAATTCTATAAATTTGCATTCTATACGTTTTCCCAATTTTAAATGAATGTTCCTTTAATGAGTTATTGTATTTCGTACTGGATTATATTACTAATAGTATATTATTATAATAATGTATTTTTTTTTTTTATTTTAAGGCTAAACAATTTAGAAAATGGTTAACATTATGTTCCGATTATATAAAATTATTACCTACATAAATAAAAAAGCAATAAAATTGAATTTGTTTTTATTTATTTCGAGGTTGCAAAGAAATAAAGATTGAGTCTATTTTTACAAACAAAAAATTTTATAAAATGTTCATATTTTTAACAACCTTATATTTATCTCCAAGTTTAAACATTAAAAAGCCGATCATTAGAATTCAATTTATAAACTTATTTAAATAGTGAAATGCCACGAAATAAGAACAAGGTTCTCCGAATCGAAATCCGCCACGAAACCGATAACACCATTTATGATTTCATTCATCGGTACTTTCCGCAATTTGGACATACTCGTCTCGTACTTTTGCTATCATAGCTCAATTGTGGATAATCTAGCTATTTTTGATAAATAAACAGATGATTATGTTTAATTCAGATACCCTAACAAGTCATTCGGTTGGTGCGACAATCGCGATCTACCAAGGGAATTTTTTGAATGAATTTATAATTCATGAACTTTGAAAACAAAAGACAAACAATAAGGCTATGAATCAAATTTGATATATTTATTTGTAAGGCCACTGAAACAGCTACAAGTAAATATATTTTATAAAAAAAAGCAAATTTAGCAACAAAAAAAAAACAACCAATATTCAAATATTTCTTATAATTTTACGGTATTTTCTTATTTCAATTTAATATTATGTTTAATTTTGAATCTACACAAGTCCTTAATATTAACCATAAAAATTGTGTAAGCTTAAAAAGCAAGCTATTTATTGATTCGCACTTGTTATCTCTTAAAAGAACCTTAAAAGTAATGTCATTAATGTATGTGTAGATACATGCAAGAGCCACTTTAAATTCGATTTTATAACTCATCGTACTTCGAATCTGTAGTAATTTCTTCAAAGTTTATGCGAAAGAAAACCTTGAACACACTTTATTACATAATGAGTTTACGAGAATGCAGAATGTACAGTTTCACAAAATTTATAACAGTCACTTAAAAAGTTCAGAATCTAAAACCTCTCTTCGAATTGCCTTTGGGAATTTTTTTTTGATTGATTTTAAAGAACAGCGGTATTCAGATAAAAAAATTCTTGATGAATAACTACCAAAATATGCTATACAAAAAAATTTGACCGATAAGATGTAAAGTTATAGCTCTTTTTTTAGTCTAAATACAAATTTCATCATGAGCGGTTCAGTTGAGGCGTTTAAAAAACTTCAAGCTTTTTGGCGATCCCAGGAAGAAAATAATCGTGTACCGGATGGATCATGTGACTATTTTCGTAGGATGAAATTGATCAATGAATCCCCAAATCAATTAAAATTACAAACTAATGTCGCCAAGGCCTTGGACCCTGTAGAAGAAAAAAAGTCAAACCCAATATCAAACGAGGAATTTTATCCGGAATGGTTGAGCAATCAGAGCACAGTTTGGGAATTTAAAAGAGAACTTCCATTTGAAAAGGCATTCTCAAACCCAGATATAATAATTACTGACGTAGATTCGTTGCCTAGCCAAACGAGCGAAAGCCAGATTCAAAGTATTGAAGAGGAAAATGAATCAATTGTCTTGGATTCAAAAGAAGACAATTTTTCATCAAACCCAGTGGCTGACGAAAACTATGAGCAGGATTTTCCAGACGATGAGTGTGTACTTCGAGAATTGAGGTCAAACAAATTATTGAGCCCTGATAGTATTAATAATGACTCAGAATCGATGACAAGTGTTGCAATTAGCGTAAGACTCAAACTTTTCTCAAATTAATGGATCACAAAGAGAATTGAACTATTAAATCAATTTCAGATTGATGACAACGATTCGTTTTCAAGTATAATTGAACCTGATTATTCAAAATCATCAGCTAAATTGAGCTCTAGAAGTAAAACTACCAACATAAAATACAATGCTGAAGATAATTTCTTTGATGACGATTGGTGTTTTCAGAAAAACCATATTTTTGTCCTTAGTTACGCTGGGAAACCAATCTTTTCACTACAAAGACACGGATCTGAAAATAAAATGAGTGATTTTTTTGGTCTGATACAATGTTTAATCAGTAATTTCGAGGCTCGAAGAGATAGAATTTTGTCAATCGACATCGATGGAATTAAGATTGTGTTTTTTGTTCGAAAAACTCTTTACTTTGTGGCTGCATCAAGGGACAACATGGTTGAACATCATTTAAGACTTCAGCTAAGGTTGGTGTAATATTGGTAATTTAATGCTATTATAATTTTCGTTGTTGTTAAATTTCATTAGAGAAGTGTACAATCGAATGGGATTCCTTTTGACTTTTGCATTTATCAATAGTATCCTTGAAAACATACCAAGCTACGATCTACGACAACAATTGAGTGGGAACTATGATTTGATTTCAAATCAATTGACCACAAAGATAACAGGTATATAATTTTTTTTTTTCAATCAAGTATTTTTCTTAGCGACTCTAAGCTTGAGTGTATTTTTAGTTTCAAACAACATTTTTACATTATTTACGAATTCTATTCGGGTACTGCCACTTCATCCAACTTCAAGGGCTACTATAACAAATATCATCAAGACCAAGTGTTCAAAAATCAGCAATCTGGCATTTGCTGTTTTAATTGTTAATGATCAATTAGTTGCATTAGTACGGTTAACAAAACATACTCTTCATTCTGCGGACATAAGGTAAGCAATAAAGTTTGACAAAATTATACCAATCAGCGGATCCATTAAGTAAACATCAAAACTTGTGAAACTTGACTATATTTTACAAACCTATGGCGGTAGGTTGCTAGTGGTTGACGCACATACCGCATAAAAATTTAAATTTATAGAAGCTTGGAAAAAAATGTGTGATTTCAAACGTACGCAATACTGATTGGTATAAACTGGTCCAAAGCACAAAAAAAAGTCCATCATTACAAACAACTTTTTTTCATTTTATTTTCAGATTGATTTTTAATTTAATGCAATGCTCAGAAAACTTATTCAGCAATTTTCACCTATGGATGCTGCCTATTTGTTTACCCAATTTTAACGAAGACTGCTATTTGCATGCTTACATCTCAAGTATATCAGATGAATGTGACGCATTTTTGATTTTACTTGCTTATGATTGTACTATGACAGAAGAATTATCTAAAGCTCATAGAGAAATAACTAAAACCCTCCATGGACACAACTGGTTTAAAGCTATTTGTGAACAAATTAACAATAGTTCACAAGAAGGAAATGGATTTAATATTGACGTTATTAATATACCAGAATTATTACATTTTTTGTACTTGCCCAAGTCTTCAAATAATCAATTACTGTGTTCAAAAATCATTCCTCCATATACGCGTTTGTCAGAATTCAAACGCCTCGAAACTATTTACCGAGATTTGCATAGCCGCATTCACAACAAGAACCGGCCTTTGAAGCTAATATTTGAAGTCAAAGAGAAAGAAGTAGCTCTAGCTCTACAGACAGACTCAGCTGAAATATATGCTGTTTTTGATCCTTTGGTCAATACGATTTCAATTGCAAACCACTATATTGAAAAGCTAGTTCGATGGATAAATAGTGAGAAGGAAGCTTATTTTATTCGGAGATACCCAAAATTCTGAAGTCTTTCTTCAGTTATAAAAGCATTAAAATTTATAATTATATCTTTATTATATTGTAATTAAAAGATATATTGATAGAGGTTATTATTAATTTAAATATAATACGGTTATAATTTCTCGGATTCTGAAATATAACTTAATATTTTTTCTGAATTTATACGACTTTATCTTTATTCCAAAAATCAAAACTCTTAACTTTTCTCTTTTTATGAATCCATTAATTATTCACCACTCCATATTACCGAAAACAATTCACTTTTGTAAATCTTTTCTTAAGGCAATTGTATACAAATTTTCAAGTCACACGAAGCGCGTTAACGCACGCCCACTTTTAATCTCGATAAACTGTTATATCTCTTATAAATTGGCATTTCTCTAGTCTCGTACATTTTAAATTCTATCACAATTTTTCAGGAAAGTCTGTATGGGGTTATAAGTCTGAATATGGGCTGGTTTAAATTATTTTATACTTTTTACTCCGTTTTAAAAACGACATGTTCTTAATCATAATTTTAATTATAATTGACACTACGGCGATGGAGAAGTCCCAAAAAATGTGTTTCGTCGTACCGTCCGTCGTTCTGTGCGTCTATGCGTAAACGGGTGGCCCTATGTTCGATTTTTCCAGTGCCGATTTGTCGTTGTTGTAATCGTGTGTGAGAGAATGGAACATGTCAGCTGTACCTCGAAATCACATACAAGAACAAAGAAAAATTGGCATTGAAAAAATCGGGCAATGTAAATGCAGTCTAAGCATTAAAGTTGCCTAGTTAAGCCTAGAACTCACTTCGAGTAAAATTAAAATTTTCATATAAAATCATCAAAGTGATATTTTTAACTTTACATTCCACAGGTTCCACACATGCATCAGCTCTCTCCCTTCTCCATACTGATATAGTCATACCATTGCGTATATTTTGCAGTTCATAAGAAATTAGTAAAAGTAGTTGATTTCTATATTATTTACAATTATGCACCTACAAAAGTACGCATACGTCCCAGTGAACCGTTATATTTAAGAATATTAATCACATACGCCACAGTAAACTACAATTAAACGGACAAATCTCAATTCAACAACGAATTTATAATCTCCTCACTGACATCACTGCATGTCATCCTACAGCGCATGACCAATATATGCTGTGATGTATGAAACTCGCATTGAATTCGCCGAATCAGCTCTTCCTCAAATTCGCAACAATTCATTTGTGATAGATTGTTTTATTGTATCTTTTCTCATCCTGTAGATTTCCATTAAATGACGAAATTTATTTTATAATTTATATAAAAATTTAACGGTCTTTCAAAAAAAAAAAACAAAGATATAATTTAAATTTTAAACCATTTGTATATGTTCATATATGTATATATATTGTGTATCTATTGATGACACTTATTCTTCCTTGAGAAATTCATTCATGTGTACAAAGTCGGCAACAAACACACCTTCAAACACATTAAGGCTCTCCATCACATCATTCCAATCAAATGTTATACCTTGACAGGACTTTTGGTGAGCTCCTAGTTAACAATTCTCTCTCTCACACAGCTGAGTCAGTTGAGCTAAGGATACAAAAGCGTACAGTACGGATCGCGGCCGATTTTACTGAAGTTTTAGCAGGATTTACATTTTTTCCCTGTATATAGTCCAACTGCAAAAAAAAAAATGTAATCTTTTACCGGTACGGTTAAACATTAACTTGGAAAAAAAAATCCTGGAGGTGTTCAAATAAAGTGAATGTGAAAAGAGAAAGTTTATTTGAGAAAAAAAGGAGTACAAAAATTATTTAAAATTCCAGCAGAAAGAAGTATAGGTAATCTTCTATATGGCACACACCCCAGCAATATAAGAATCAATCATAAGCCAGCTAGCATCCATGATGTTCATCGCCAAATTAATAAAAACGAATTGGATACAAATTTAAAGGATTTATACCAAGGATACATCTCACACATTGTTTGAAGGTTGAAATTGTGTCATCCTTTAGAGTTAGGTCAGTGAGTTCATTTTCACATTTTCTTTATTTTGCTTGTTTTATTGGATTCCCCTTGACTAAAGAAAGCAATTTTAACCAAAAATACATCCAGGTATCAGACATTACGAGACCTTGGGTGCGGCGCACCGATATTTTCACAAAAAAAAATAATAAATCGCCAACAAGGAAAACCTAATTTTAATGGACAAAATAGAAGGAAGTCCCTCTTCTTGCTATGATATTATTCCTGGGAACAATGTGCCTGGCTTTTGCACGTCCTTCTATCGTAGTTTTTTTGGCATAGTTGTTTTTTATTCTTTTCATTCTTATGGTAAGAAGCATTTTAGTAAAATCGTTTAGCTTCAAAAAAAGGAAACAAGTTGATTGCTTCCTCGAAAATAAAAATTTATTTTATCGGCAAAAAAAAGGAGAGGAGGATGGCGACCTTTCCCACCACCTTTAAATTGTATACAATACGCCCCCTCTCTCGGTGTCCTGGTTTATTTTTAGCACCTCAGCATAGTTCTTATTTTACACGCAGCTAAAGTAGATAAAATAAATATGCCCTCTCTCACTTTCTAACGAGCCAGCTCTGAGTTGTTAATGAGCCGCTCTGTTACAACTTCACTACTACAAAGAGAGCTTGCCTCGTGGTGTTTGATTTCTCTCAAGAAACAACAATTTCCCTCGTAGTTATGTCCCCAAAAAAAAAAAAAAAACACTCAAACTTCGACAAGGGATTTTGGAAGTGGTATTGATAAATCTCCACCAAGAAAATCAAAACGAGTCGAATATAAAAAAAAAAAAACACCACTTGAGTTACTTACACATTGACAAATATTTATGTTTTGCTAAAGTATTGGTGTGTATTTTCGTGTTGATATTTTTTTTTTCATTTGAGAGTTGAGTCAGTTAAAAGGATATAAGATGAGCGAATTTAAATAAGTAGTGATTTTTATGTCCTGTTGATTTTATCAGGGATGTTTTTGATTTCGGTATAAGTATAAAGAAAAGGATATAAATCTAATAACTGTCAATTAATTTAATTACTTCTTAGCATGACTTTTAAACATCAGTTTGGCTGTTCGAATTTTAATACTTTGAATTAAAAGAATTAAATAGTTACAAAAAATTTTAATTTATCGACATATTCATACATTGCATAGGTATCTATAAATAATTTTTTTTAACATTGATATTATCTACTTTCAGTTGTTTAAAAATTATTAGAATTTGTTCAAAATGAAATTTCTGTAGATATATTTACGAGTAAAGATATTATTAATTGTTTCTAAGAATATTTTTAAACTTAATCTAACCGAACCAAACAATACTTTTTTTATAAGAGGACTTGATATGATTGCTTTGAAAACAAACTTCTCGATTTGATTTCAAATAATATCATATCTCATTTCAAATACTTATGTACCTACAAATTTTCATTTCAAAATGATTTTATCCACCAAATTAACACGAAATTAAAATAATTTGAAAGGCAAATTGAACTTATGTGATAGAAAAATAACTTTATTGTTTAAGAAAAACAGCGAGGGATCCGAAACTTTCATTTTTTTATTTTTAGCTCCAAAAAAAAGTTGCTTTGGGTTACTTTTGGAACTAAATAATTCTTTATCTATCTTCCAAGAACAAAACTTTCAATTTAAATCAAATGATATGTCTACGATCTACATTATGAAGATGGATACAAAAATGAAATGTCAGTTATTCAACATCTTTGAGTAATTATTTGTTTCTCTAGAAAACAGGAAAAATATGAAAGAAAATACCTGCTATATAAAAATATAAGCACGACTTGCTCTTTTGGTTAACAACTGTAATGTACCCATATGTTTTAAATATATAAAGAAAATATATAAATGTTATACCTAATCTTAATCTTAATTTATATTATAAATGTGAAAATGTGTTTGTCTGTTTGTTCCACTAAACCGTCAAAAATACTAAACTAACATTCACGAAACTTGGTGAAAAGATTCATTGAGTCATGACAATAAACAAAGGCTGTTCTTATTTTTTCAAAGTTTTGATATTTGTAGGGTTAAATGGGGTAAAATGAATCAACAGAAACCACATATCCGATTTCAAAGATTCTTTTTATGTTAGAAAGGTTGTTTTTATGGGATGGGTCCAAAAATAAAATATAAATGTTCGATTTAATAAACTCATTTTTTGTTTGAAACGTTTTTCTTAGGGAATGTCTTTATAGGGATATTCTTTTTCATATTTTGTCATTTGTAGTGTGAAATGGGGTAAAAATGAAAAAAACGTACGTTTATATCAAAAGTTTTTTCTAGGGTATAGCTTAGGAATTTTACTAACAAAAAATTGATATTTATAGGGTGAAGTGGAGTAAAAGCAAAAAAGGGGTATCCGATTTTAAAAATTGTGTTTGTGTTTCAAAGGTTATTTAATATTACAAAAATTCTGTCTGTGTTGAGAAAGTAATAAAGGTTTGACTTATAACATGAAATTATTTATATTTTCTTTTGTAATTTTTATGCGAAGCTTAGGTTTGTCTACACGTTCGAGGCTGGGTGGGCCATACCTAGTATAAAAATATAAAAAAGTCAAAAGTACTACAGAAATGGACATTTTGTTTGATTATTGTTTTAGTTTTAAATATTATTATTATATCATTCAATATTTTGTGAACTATTAAGAAGCAACAGATTGCAAAATTATAATACAATTATTTTAACTGTTGAAAAGCTTAACCCGAACAACTGAAAAATAAAACTCATTTTATTTAAATTCTGATAGCTGAAATTTACAAAATAAATTTGTTACGAACTGAGAAATGCATTAAATTAAGTTTTTAAATTTTCCGATGGATGGCGCTGCACAAGAAAATCTTTTTATACGAGTTGAAGCAAAAGTCGTCACCCTATTAGTCGCATTTTATTACAGCAGCTGATGATCCATATACAAAGATCATGCCATGAATATAAAACAATAAGGATCTTAGTGACAACTGTGTTGTATAACTATCTCTTTTTTCATTACGTTTGTTTGTTTTTCATGTATTCGTTGTCTTTTTTCATTACACTACAGTTAACACTTCCTAACCATTTGCAAAGCTGAGAAGCAAGTGCAAAAACTAAACTTTTGGTTCATAAAACGTGCTCCTAATAGAGACCAGTATCTCGTGTTGTTGTTGTAATGCATGTATTCTGATGATCTATATGGATCATCTCCGATAATAAAATACGTCTATTGGCGATTGGAGGTAGTACTCTAGCAGAAAACCGTGTAGCAACAGGATAGACACATAAAATGAGATAATTTGTTTTAAATCGTATGTGAGTGCAGAAATTATTCATTTAAAACACTAAACATTTAAACAAAAACTAAAGCCAAAAGTGAATCTTTGAGTTAAAAAAATATTCTTCTTAAAATCGAAGCATATTATGTTTCCTTCCTAAAGAGAAAAAAAAAGGAAAGCGATTTTGTGAGTGTTCGTATTTATTAAATAATTAAGAATTCTTCTTTGTTGCTCACATCATTGGGTCAAGAGGATTAAAACTCTTCTACTTTGTGGCGGTTTTTCTTCGGAGAATTGAAATTTTAAAGAACGAAATAATGTTAATAAAGCCATCTACGTGCATTTTGTTTGAAATAAAATCAATTTTTCTTATAAAATTATTATTTTACCTGAATGTAAACACTCTTAATCCAAATAACGGCCAGATTCGTATATGCCTAAAATAATGTTTTCGATTGCTGCCAGGTATTGCATTTTGACTTTTCTAGTCGTCAATCGGTGCTATAATTTTTGTAATTGGCGGCAAATGTCAATTCCACTTTCATATTTCAGAAAGTAAACACATACAAAATACACGTCAACAAGAAATAAATCACCATCATTTGTTTGTTCAGTTTGTCAATCGGAATGTTTAAACCAATTTTCTAGATGGTGCATTGAAAAACAAACAAAAAAAACACATACAAACATAATTATTTTGAGTCCCTTTCACCAGGATTTATTTTCATAAAGGACATGGTTTATAGCTGTTTAGCATGAATGTTTTGGGCGAAATAAGTCAGATTGGTTGCAGTTAGTTATTTTGTTCTTTTCGATGTAATTTACGAGTTGGTTGTAAGCTAGCAATTTTCTTCCTAAACTAGCATAATTGTTGATTTTCTTCTCCATATGACCGAAAAGTTTCCAGTTTTGTATGATTGTTGGTTTTCTTATGTGTATATGTTGCAACATTTGTTTGAATTATAATTACATATTGCACATAATACTTGTATTTCTTTAAAAATGATATAAGTAGGTATCCATACACCAACAATATATTAAATTTGTGAAACGACTGCTCGTGCAAAACTGGAGCCTTTTGCTAGATTGACACGGCTGACAAATTGGTAGTTTTATGTCAGTAAACTGTCAAAAAACTGCAAATTTTTCAGTCGTGTAAATCCAGCATTAGGACTAATAACTCTCAACCATTTCTGTGCGCGTGTTGTAGTTGGAAGGATTAAAAGATAATCTACAAATTTCTTATGGATTCGACCAGCTATAAGTTTAGAGACAATTTTTCGTGAAAAAAGATGCTATTGGAGTAACTTGGAGATACTCTACAATTATTTTCAGAGTTTAACATACGTTTTCATTGTCTTTCTAGGAAGTTACCTAAAATTTCTCAGATTTAAGTCTAAAAAAACAGCTAACTAATCGGACAGGTTTCATTGAAATCTCGAGTTCGAGTTCGATTACGTTTACAAATCCAAAATTTTCCCTATATTACCTAAACAAGTTATAGCGTTCATCTAAGCTACATATATATGTATGCACAATACCACAGCACAAGTATACAAATTATATTTTTGTTAACTGTAACCTTAATTGATGATTGCTTTTCAAATCACGAATGGAATCTATGATTTTGAGCTCAAATATAAACCTCTCCTATTTAATTTATTTTAAATATTAATTTTTATCACACAACGATTGTGGGGATATATACGTTGTGTACTGTGTATTGCCACCATCAGTCAATAACCCCATTTTTGAGTATTGCATCCGCCTCTGGTGCTCGGTGGCAGGACAATTTCATAAAATTTTCAGTTAAAGATTTATTTATATCCGCTGAATTTTATATATGTATGTATTTAAGTTCTCCCAGAATTCCCGGCAGCGAAATGCGTTTGCCTGTTTGCCAACAGAGATGTTTTATTCCCATACACGTACATACACATATGTATGTATGTAGTAAATAATATTTTTGCACTGCATGTGTTGAATTTGGCACGATGCGATGGGAGAACTTGGGATCCTGCAGCACATCACCCAATGAATGTGCATAAATAAAATCCCCGCAGTGATTTTAAATGGCTCGGTGATGGCAAAAAAACGCGATGATACTCAACCATCCTTCTGTACCCACATCAGTGCCAAAGGAGAAGAAAAAAAACGGACTACCAAAGTTTTAATAAGACATGCAAGATACGAGAAATTCAACCATATGTATACATATACATATACCCTTAAGATATAGCCCAAGAGAAAATAAATTGCATGCTATGTTGATGACAGGAGAATTCGAATTTTTCGCTAGCTTTACACCAAAGCCACTGCCAACAGCATCATGAGAACTATCAGGACCACCACCATTGCCAGCACACAATCGACCATCGTGTCGCAGGACCCCAGCCATAAGAAAAACGGATGCAATAAAAAGAGGATAACCTCTCTGTACTTAGGATGGGTATAAAGGACGATGACGACGATATCTCTGCTCTGTGATAAATGTACAATCAGCAGTAGGGATCTCTTAAATCATACATCTTCCTCAACAATAGGGAGGAGGAGTGAACGTTTTTTGTACGTTTTTTGAAAACAAATGTGTACGGCGCCAACGGTAAGTGAAAAGGGATGCAAAAAAACTTTCAGGAACTTCTTTGGCAGTTGCAATGAAGTTCTCACCTCGACTCGCTGGCAATGTGGCCCTAATTTTTATTATACATACAATTACAGGTTTTTTCTCTCTCTACCTTAACCAACCGATTTCAGTGAAATGAGACTTTTTTCAGTCCGCAGCACTCATCTATGTACATACATGCAGGCCACTTACAGGTCCAAGTTAGTGTCTTCCATACGACTTTTTTTTTTCTTCTCACCAGAATAAGCCTAATTGAAAGGTTATTGTCATCGCTGACAAATTTACACAAACAGAAAGGTTAAAGTAATTTCGATCTTTGTGTTCCTGGCTACTACAGCTGCCTCGAAGCAAATTAAATTTTATTTCCGTTGGCAGCAGACAAAACAATGGAAGTGGGAACAAAAAAAAAAAAAGCAAAAAACAACAAGAACATTGTTTCTGTAATGAGATGGTATTATACAAAAAAGGACGATTGTGGGATTGTGACTGGTGGCAAATGAGAATTGAATTTTATGGGACAATGATGGAAGTGGTGGTGCTGCAGCCAAGCCATCGGCGCGTCGTCGTCGACTACAATAATAGTTATGTGTATACCAGGACTATTTTGTGTGTTATCGTTCTATTAGACTATAAATATTGTTGGAAATGCAAATTAGGGTAATATATGGGTATTATGAGATTATTCAAATAATTTAGCTTTGTTTTTTAGAGACATGAGAATTGACAAAAAATTGAAATTCGAGACTAAGTTTGTTGATCCATTTTGTTGTTCATATCCATGCAAGGAATTTTGCTTTGGATTAGGGTTCAATGAATTGCACTGAACTTTGATGGGCTTTAATCAGCTTAAAATTGTGTATTATTTAGGACACTCTGTTTTATAGTTCAATTTTAAAATATCGTTGTCTTAAGGCCCGGTTTTTCTGTGGTGAGTTAAAACATCAGAGTTAAGAAACCCTAGTTGTAAATCAACCCCCATTTAACAGAAGGAGCAGTTTTTTGGTGAAGTTTTTTGAATTCATGTGAAACGATTAAAAAAACTCGGTTGATTAAATATTTAATGCATCTGTGTTAACTCACCAAATTTGATGAGTTAACTCGGGCTTAACTTTAATGTCACACTGAAAAACTTGACCTAAGAGTTAGTCAGAACTAAAAACAGTCGATATTAGGAGCGGATTGCATAAGGAGAAGTTAAGTGCTAAATCATTGCGGTGCGGTATAATATACAGTGGTAAGAATTCTCCTCTGGCTCGTAATAGGAAAGATATTTCTTCAATACGAAAGCTATTGTATCGTATCGTATTGAAGATTTGAATAGGTTCACTGTGGAGTAAACTTTTCGCCTTCTCTACGCTGCTCTGTCTTCTCTTGCTTTGGAATGGAACCTTTCAAGTAAATTAATTATATGTAGAGAAATGGCTGCCACTCTGCCAGGTTATCCAAATTTAAGTATAGAAAGGGAGTTCACACATGTCTGCCAAATTTGTCCATTCTCCAAACCATGAACTTTGGGATCTTGTAACTGAGACTGCAATCCTTGCAATTTTATCGATGTGGGTGTTCATAAGTTTGACGATGTAGTTAAAATGAAGCTTTAGTGAAGTGAGGTACAGTGGTGACAGTCCAGTTTCGATGATTCTCTTTACAAGGGTAAGTATTTTCCACATCAGGTGAAAAATGCTTATTTTATATGACAATATTTTCCGATTTTTAAATATTTTTTTTTATAATTTTGCTATTCATGCGTAAAACTCATATACTTCGTCTACAGCTGTAACCTCTGTCATACCTGTAAGACCAGGTGCGCACATGCAACTAAACACTTTGGTTTCGATTTTGTGCACTCGGGATTATATGAGAGTCCGCCGGTTTATGTGCGCGGACTCTAATATAATCCCATAGTGCTCAAAATCGCAACCAAACTGTTTAGTTGCATGTGCGCGCCTGGCCTAAAAGTTTCAAACTTAAATTTTATATAGTTTTTTAAAGCTTTGTTTTTCATTGTCAAACTTCAACTGAAGATATAAATTTTCTGGCAAATATATTTGAGAAAGAATGATAAATAGTCTTCATCCAATATTTTACACCAATATGGCTATTAGATCACCCATTTGTAAATCACAGGTATTCTAAGATCACATCCCTAACGCAACTGAAATGGCTGCTATAAATATCCCACTTAATTTTGACATTCAATGCATTTATTTATTCGAAAGACCAATTACTAAAGAATATATAAATTTGTAAATTGCTCTTATGTGCAATCACACTGTGGTTCTAAAAGTATAAAATAAATTAGTTATAGGAGCCTTTATTTTATCCATTTGTCAAAACTTAGTAAACTTGCAGGTATAATCATGTGAGTATACAAAAATTAACAATATAGCCCCAATTCGCACCTCTATGCAATATGCATGCAAGAAAATTATATTATTTAAACTGGAAAATTGCTTTAAATCAACAAAATTAGAAATTGATTAAAATACTTCTGAAAATGTTTTGAACGGAACGCGATGTACACAATCTGATTTCTTATATAAACCTTAATTAATAAGAATATAAACTTTTGTTAATATTTTTAAGAAAAAAAAATTGGTACACCAATTTGAAAAACTTATTGACAATTTTTCGGTACCCTTTTTCACTAAACGCCAGCATATAACTATTTAAATTTATTGAAGTTTTTTTAAAAAAAAATTGTGGAGCCAATTTTTAAGAAAAATAAGATTTTCCTATTTGGCCAAAAAATTTTGTATGACAGGTACCGTTATTTTATGTCCAAAAGTACCACGTTTAAAGAAAATTGGTCCATCTGTTGAGGCTGTAGCCAAACAGACAGACAGACGGACGTTTTTTGGGTCACCCACTTGTTTCGTCTTCTCTATCATCGTAATGTCAAGTTTGAAAAAATCTCGAGTTCGATTTTTTGTACGAATCTTTAACTTGCCATTTAAATAGTACCTATATTCGCAAATAAAAATGGTTATTATTGGCACCTCCCAAAATAAAAATTTTTTAAATTTTAACTTATCCCGAAAACAGGGGTGGAATCGGCTAGAGTGATAGTTGACTGTCGCTGCTTTGATTGTCGTTTTTGATTATCAACTATTCTCTCCTCTGTATAAAACGATCACTAAAAATACTTGGGTTCTTGGCAGCACTTACAATTCTCCACAAAAGAAATGTCATTTCAGTCAGCTGTCGGCTACGTTTGTAAAATTTGTTTTCAATTCTATTTTTTTGTTTTTCCTGTTTGAAATGTAAGTTTACAGAGAAATATTGGAATAATTAAATAATTTTTTTCTTAAAGGTTAGATCCAACAAAAGAACAAAATACTACACTCTTTTCCTACACGGAACTCATCCCAAACTAGCAAGGTTGTACAATGGCTTCTCAAGCACTTTTTTGTAACTACATAATGTATTTTAATTTCTGTCTGCGGCAAAAAAAAACATCTTTTGAAATAAACATTGCGCTTCGCTAAAATTTATTCATTTATCTTATAACTTTTAAACACTTGATTCACAAAAATTTCGGGTTTTGGTGGATTTGAAGCCGATACGACTTTCATTGCTCGCCAAAACGACACAAAAAAAATGAATACGACACCTAAATAGCTGTCGCAAGCAAGCGGTGGCAAAAAAGCAATAGTCAATTTGATAATCACCTTTCGTGAAGCAAAAGTATTAATTTTGATTATCAACTATCGACTATCACCTTAGCTGATTCCACCCCTGGGGCCCAATTCCGCAAGCGTGAATAAATTTTCGTGAACACTTTCTATTCACTCTCAAAATAAGGGTGAATAAATTTGCCTGTGTACATGTTATCTGTCAAAAAATTGGCAACTCACTCTTGCGATATCGCAAAATTTGATGTGTACACGGATTTGTGTGTACACACAGAAAACTCACGTTTGCGGAATTGGGCCCTGTTCAACTGATTTTGATCAATTTTTATTTATTTTTTTAAAAAATTAAATATTTCAAAAACGATTTTGGTCGATTTTTACTAAACTTGACAAAAAACGTTTTTTAAACATTATCTAGAAGATTTTAAACAAATAAATATTATTACTATCATGTAATGTAATATATGTTGTTTATAAATCGTTGAGGAAAATCTTATTTTTCTCTGAAAAACAACTCTTACGATTTTGATGAAATTTTGAGTCTGTCAAATTTAATACGATATACTATTTAACGTTTATTAAATTTTACCATTATTAACAGTACCTTTCATATTACTTTCTCATTTTCCTTTAACCAAATAAAATTTATAATTTTTGTCAGAAGCTTGTAATAAGTGTAAAAAATTATTTCGTATCAAAATTTTCATCAAAAACTATTTTTTGAAAATTCGATATTTAAAAATACGGATGGATACTTTCTTTTTTAAAGTCAATTTTAACTTAACATGAATAAATTCTAAAAATTGACGTACCAATTTTTTTTTTGTTAAAAATTTTTACAAAATTTTATATTAGGTACCTATAATATGTTTCGATTTCATAACTAATGAGCACGAGTATCTAATCAAAAAAATTATTATTCTGTAACTTAAGTCACAAAATACATAAAAAGTGCTTTGACCTGCAGCATCAGTTTAATCTAACTGCACTCGCCAGTACATTATGTAATTTTAACGTAGGATTATTGCCATCACTTAAAAAATAATGACTCCAATAAACCCCCAAGACATTAATTACACCCCTAGAGTTTCTTTAAGTCCACTCGTGAACTTTCAGTTAGTCTTTGCCATCAAATCCATATCCTTGCACACCTAATAAGTGACGAAGCATAATATAGATTTTGACACTTTAACAAGCACAGCGGGAGATTTATCGTTGTTGTTGTTGTTGTTAGCAGTCAAAAACCCAAGGACGAACTAAGATAAAAGCGGCGCAACGCTGTAAAATGTCTACATACATATATATACTTCATAATTTCCATTATTTTTTAATTAAAATCTCTTGTTATAGGACCATGAAAAAGTTTCTTCTTTTTTGTGTTGTTTGTTTATGTGTGAAAAATTTTGTACATTGCTTTGTTTTTGGTGTGTTTGTGTCTGTATATATGTATCTATATTGGTTGAGTATCACTCTCCCATCTCAAATGAAAAAGTGAAACAAAAAACCGAACACAAAAATTGGAATACCAATCAAGGTTTTGTGCAAAAGACGACTTGTGGCAGACTGGCAGATGGATTTCACATCACCCATCAAGCATAGAACTCACTCTTGTCCAGCTTTACACACACAATCGTTGAGTGTTTTTGCTTTTAAAAGGAATTACACATCAAAAGTTTTTAATGACGAAAACTAACGAAACAAACGTGTAATTGTTTCTTAGGTAAAAACCACAATGTTTCTTAACTAGGTTTACAAGGTTTTGTTTTTGGTTACAATAAGCTCTTTGAATGAACGACACAGCAATGTCATTTAAAAAATCAATTAAAATGTCAAGACTGGGACATAAACCTACCTTCTTTTAACACATAATAACACATCCAAGGTAGTTCAAAAATTGTGGTTGAAATTTTAGTATACAAAATTTAAAAAATCTTCATGTGAATGGTTTTGAGTTTATGTGTTTTACTTTTACTCGAATAGAGTTAATTCCGCTAACTAACTATACGCTTATTATTCAAGCACAATTTAATACGCAGCAGTCTTCACAATTTACTTACGTGCATTTCTATCTCTATGTACCAACATATTATGTAATAATTAATTCACTGAACTCTAAAAAAACCCACCACAGTGCACATATTAAAGGTAAAATCACTAGCGTTTACATTTTTATTCAATTCTGCGAATCTGTGAAAATGGCGGATCCCAGTACTACTATACTTGTGAAAATGTCAATATTTGTTTTTTGTTTCGTATAATATAATGTACAGTTTTCAGTAGCACTCGAACAGACATTTTTAATTTTTGACACTTTCAATTTTGACAACCTGCGCAACATAATAACTTAAATGTGTGTACTTTGGTGACCCATCACTACTTTATCAAATAGAATGCGGGCAAGTGGTGCGGGCAGTTTACTGTCACATTATGTCATGCAAAGCAGAAAGCAGGTAGAAAGCAGTCAGAAATCTCTCTACCAAACCAACGTTAAACATTCGGAACGAAACTTTCGCCCGTCAAAATTAATTTACATGACGATAAATGAGAGCACCCCCACTGACACAATGCAACGTCACCAATTTTAACAACAAATGCTTAAAGATAGTATTTAAATTATTAAATTAAATATCGTTCTCACTTCTGTTGTTTTTGACATATGGTCGTGCGTCGGTGCATTCTTCGTTAAAGTCTACCACTTTAATTTTCCATTGGTAGTTGCCTATTCTTGTGGCCCAGCTTCTTGCAATTTTTCTTTTTGCAAGCTTGCGAGCATTGATGCAGATATAGAATTTTCAACATATTTATGACTTTTTATATGCGGTCTGCTCGTAGCTTTTGAGTTGTTAAATAAATAGAATTTACATTTACAATAATCTTTAAAAATTCTAAAAGCAGTTTCTCACATAAATTTGAGACAAAAATCATTTTAAATTCAATAATCAAAAGAAGAAATTATCAAAAATTTAGCCGATCGATTAGCTGGTAGGTGAATAGTTTTATAAACGTCAAGACAGTTTCAATTTTGTCTATAATTGTTGTCAGTTTCAACTTTGCCGTTCAATGTTTTCTGTGTTTTTATATTGATATCAATTTCACAAAGCAACCAGTCGATAGTGGTCAGAACTTAATTTTTAGTTATAGTCCTTAATTAGTTTTAAAAATATCAATTTTTACTATATTTTTTTGTGCTGCTTTTCTAATTTAATAATATAAGTTAGCAAAGCATTTTTAATTTACTAATTGAAGTGTTTATATTCCAGGCACAAAATTATGAAAGCTTAAGACCACTATACATGATAATAGAAGTCATATGACCTGTCATTATATTTTATGTATGAGTTCGCAAATGAGCTGTCATTCTATTTGTTAAATCATATCGTTTTGCTTTACACGTCTACGACTTTCGATTTCATTTTCTCCAAATAACTCTATATTCTCACTTTTTTGATACTTTTTTTGTTCACACAACAAATTTAATATTGAGCACAAAAATTAAAAATGTTCATTAATTTCAATACCGAATTTAAAACATCCAAATAGGAATCGAATAATAGCATATGACTTCTCAAATGGAATTAGCTGCAATCCTTATTTCAAAAAAGTCATATGCTTTTTCTTTTGAGAAGTCGCATGAGTTTAATGAGTGTCTTCAGACGATTTGATAGGATTTTTATGGCAGGTCATATGAGAAGTTATATGACTTCTGTTATCGTGTAAAGTGGTCTCTACTATTTAAAATCCCCCACCCCATCCCTAGGGTCCGGTCTCCAGTTTTGCATGCCAAGTTGGTTGAGGTCCGCTTCCACTTGCGTGCGCCAATTGAGTCGCGGTTTTCCTCTACTAAGCCGTCCACGACGCTTAGGATTAAATTCACAACATTTTCCGGTTTGGGCTTTGGTGTAATCAAATTTGTAAAAATTGTAGCATTTTGAAAATTATATTCAAACGTTCTTGCAGTTTATGTGCCTTAAAATATATCCTCCTACATTTGCATACATTCCAAGCAAACGATAAAAGTATTAGCCACACATTATCCCTACTGTCAGGAAATTATAACTATTTCAATTGACTATACCATAAGCAAAAATTAAAAAAAAAAAACAATAAAATAATAGAAAAAAGTACGTATACGCCCGCGTGTACCCATTCTTATTCTATTATTATGGTATATTAA
Organism: Leucozona laternaria; assembly: GCA_932273885.2. Classification (NCBI taxonomy): domain Eukaryota; kingdom Metazoa; phylum Arthropoda; class Insecta; order Diptera; family Syrphidae; genus Leucozona; species Leucozona laternaria. Next base: position 111,742,399 of record OW026368.1, on the reverse strand, counting down.
TACCATAACATAACATTATCAAAGAGATAGTTTGAAAACAAGTTAAAAGTAATTACAAAAACTGGACTTAACCTTTGGTTTTTATTTTATTTTTTTGGAACGATGTAAAGGTTGGTTTCTTTTTTGTAAATGCTGTTCTTGTGGTTGTTTTTTCCCCTATTTTGTGTGAAATTATTTTATTTTCCAGGGATGAAATAGGTTCTCGAAAAGCTAAATTACATTTTAAGTATGAATTTTTATACTCTTCGATGAACAATTGTAAGCTTTTAAATGGACTTATATCACTGTCTTTACGATTTAGCACAAAACGAACAATCCTCCGCTGCAGCTCAGGTCATCGGTTGAAGATTAAAAACTACACTCTTTTTTGATTTGTGACGTTAAATTGCTATGGTTAAGTTGGAGAATTTTATCTTATTTGTGTAAATAATTTCCAAAACTAATTTTGGGAGTTTCTTAACCAAATTGTAAAAATTACACGCAAATTGTAAATTTATCCAGTATTTTACATCATTGCGTGAAAACCTCTAATTAACAAAACAGATACCCATTTGTGCATAAACTTACTGTCAACATTATAATGGGTGATTTTTTAAGAGGTTTAGAACTTTTTTTAAAAAAAAAAACACAAAAAATTCGAAAAAATGAATGAAATATTTATTTGAATCGATAGTTTAAACCTTGCAATTTAATGTTTAAAGATAATTTCATGCAAATGTTGACCGCGGCTGCGTCTCAGGTAGCCCATCCGCTGAGTCCAATTTTGGCATACTCTTTCACACATATCGGCCGGTATCTCACGAATGAATGCATGGATGTTGGCTTCCAGTGCGTCAATCGAAGCGGGTTTGTCCCTATAGACATTAGCCTTGACATACCCCCACAAAAAATAATCTAATGGTGTCAAATCGCACGATCTAGGCGGCCAATTGACCGGCCCGAAACGTGAAATTAACTGTTCACCAAACTCGCCTCGCAATTGCGCCATTGTTTCGCGTGCTGTGTGGCATGTGGCACCGTCTTGTTGAAACCACATATCATGCAAGTCAAGAACTTCCATTTCGGGCAAAAAAAAGTTTGTTATCATCGCTCGGTAGCGTTCACCATTGACAGTAACGCTGCGATTCGCATCATCTTTGAAGAAATAGGCCCAATAATGCCGCCGGCCCATAAACCGCACCAAACAGTGGCTTTTTCGGGATGCATTGGTAGCTGTTGCAATGCATTGGCTGATCTTCACTCCAAATGCGGCAATTTTGCTTATTTACGTACCCATTCAACCAAAAATGAGCCTCATCGCTGAACACAAGCAGCGCGCGATGAACATTTCGAACCGAGCACGAATTTTGATAGTAAAATTCAATAATTTGCAAGCGTTGTTCATTTGTAAGACGATCCATGGTTAAATTGCAAACCAAACTGAAGCTGTTTGACAAGGACACAAGGTACTAAATACACGTCAGCTGTCAAAACCAGTGTTGCCAAAACCAAACCAGCTAAAAAATCACCCGTTATTACGATAGTAGGAATCATTAGATGAAAACCAAAATCCCAGTTTTATTGAAATAATTTTGAAAAAATACAGAACATTTAGGGTCTGTTTCACAATGCCTGAGTTAAGTTTTTATTAGTTAGTTTAATTAGTGATTTTACACATAAATATTGGCACAGGGTTATAATCTCCATTGTTCCAACAAATCTATTTTGAATCTATTATGATGGGTCAAAAACAACTGTGATTTCTTCAACTGTGGACTTATGTCGACGCAGCAATATTTATGTATCGAATATCGTACATTATGAAATAGGCCCTTGCGCTTCATAATTCATCATCACCTTGATATTAAATTTGATTTAACTATATTAAGATAAAAGAAATCCTTACACACTTGGTTGAAGCAAGTTGAAATTGGCCATATTAAATCATAAAAGATGCAAATAAAAGCTATGAGATTAAGGGCCAGTTTCACAGTCAAAAAAGTGGCACTTAAGTGGGCAATGTGAAAGATTAAAGGCGCAATATCACAGTGCACACTTACCTGAATAAGTGGCACTTAAATCTCCGATGTTGGTGACTTAAGTTCCACTTACACTAGCTATGAAGCTTAGCCTTAAGTCCTAATATGGGAATCTTAAGGGCCACTTATTCCGGTAAGTGGCGACTGTAAAACTGGCTCTAAATTTAATGAGCTTTAATAAAATATCTAAGAGCGTTACAAATTTTCAAGTAAACTTAATATTATTCAAAATCCCCAATGTTTCTTTTCCATATCATCATCATTTTCCAATATAAACAACATTTCTAAGCATAACAAAGGTTTTGTAAATTCTAGCCACAAATCTTCACCCCTTTGTGTGTACTAGGCGGATTACTCTACTTACAAAATATGTATAAAGTATAAGTCAAAATATTTTGGGGTGAAAACCAACTAGCAGCAGAATCAAGGGGGGTGGACAAGTAACAGAAGGCGAAATGAGGTTATAATATAGCATCTTACTCCATTTCCTCCAGAATCAAACAATATACATATAAATACATTATATTGCTGACCGAATATTCGGATTATTGTCTGCCATTTATCGAGTTTTTTTGTTAGAGGTACTTTTTTTGGGGGGTTGCATCCACTCCTACTTTCCATATACATCAAAAACGAAATTCGAGCAGACATTTCGAGTAAAATAATAAAAATTATTATTATTATTTCGTGTATAACAAAATCTTTCAATTGAGGAGGAAACCCTCGCCCTCGAGGACAGATGATACCACAAAATTGCAGGGGAGGCGACAACGGTGAAGACTGAGTATAATTCGAAAGTGTATTCATCGATTGATATGCTGTTGATGCGGAATCTTTTGCGATACACTTCAATCTGCTCATATTGGCTGTTTATAAGGGTTAGGGAAACGGGGAGAGTATATATATATGTATATAATATGTATAACCTCAATCTGAAGCTTGAAATGTTTAACATTTGCAAATCTACAGGAAATGGAATCGATTTTACATGTGACAAACAGCAGAATGCTGTGTACAATTTGTTTTGCTTTCGTGTGTGCTGTTTTTTCTTCTTGTTCTTGTTGTTGTTGTTGTTTTGTTGTACTAGAGGCCTTGCTTGAAGCAATTTCCAGGACACCCATTTGGTTCCACCCGCTTTTCCGTGGTTTCGCCTTGTGGATTATTTTTTTTTGAAATTTGGTGGAACCGAATGGGGAATTCGAGTTTTTGGTGTTTTGGTTTTAGGGCGTCATAAAATCAATTTTTGAATTGAGCTTGCATTTGTGGCTGTATAGTTGAGGGTTGAGTATTAAATATAATGACTTTGGCCAGGTTGTGTAAATGGTATGGATGGTATACCTATTTTATGTATGTTCATATATACGTTTATAACATAGCATAGATTTTTCAATACACGTTGTGGTAAAATGTGCAGAAAATTGTGCAAAAAGAATGTGTACATGTACAAATTGCCATATGAATAAATAAATCATGAGAATACCCATAGGTATGTACGTACATATATTTTGGAAGGCAACTACATACGTGAATTGGGTTCAAAGAAGGTGATTGAACCCTTTTTAGTTAAGTCAGTCGATCAATCAAGTTTAAATTTATTAGGAGGCATATTATTTTTACAATTGAAATGTTTTTTTTTTGGATAACTTTTTTTTAAGGTCACATTTTAGCTGTGGCCTTAGAAAAATCAATAATAAAAACAAACCTCAATGTTTGATGTTATTTTTTGTAAATTTTTGATGCAGGGTATCCTATGTAGTTAAAATAGTTAGTTAAAATTCTTGTCATGTGCTCTCAGAGTTTCGAGCAGACAAAATTTCTATAATATGAATTGAATTTCAGAATTAATTGAAAAAAATAATAAATAAACTCTTTTTTTTTTAAATGCAGTTCAACTTGTAGAAAAAGTATAAAATTCAAAAGTTCTCCGCTTTAAATAATCGCTGAGTAATTTGAATGTGTCATGTTCATCGTGTTAATACTTCCATCACGCAAGCTGAACACATTCACCTTGCTTTTGTTTGATCGAAAACGCAGTTTCTTTCTACTTATCTACTATTTAAAACTCCTTGTTAGAAGAATAAGCTTTTTCCTGTTAATTTCCTGAACATTTTTGTATGGCATAGTTTTTTGATATGATTATGATGCATTTCAGTAGCGGATCCAGGAATCGGTCAATTGAAGAGGCGGGTGGGGGGAGGGGGGTGTCAAACTGTACTCAACTTTTTTCTACTGGGAAATAAAAGAAAAAAAAATGTATTTTTTGGAACGCTGTCCAATCCTTCATCACTGCACCAGAACCATGAGGAAAAGTTTAATTTATTTTTCCATCAGAATTTATTTTAAATTTTATCGGCTTTTGCTTTCTAAATCACACATTCCGATCACAAAAAAAAAAAAAAACAAAAAAAAAACAAAAACAGACTGCCACGCCATCAGTTCAGAGTGAATCATTTGAAACCTTTTAGGACTATAAAATTCGCTCTTAAAAGATGTATTTTTCGGTTAAGTTGAAAAGAGAAAAATAAAGCACTTTTCTCAAAACTCTATGTATTTCCATAATATATTTTTCGAAAGCCTGAAACACAGTTCTCTTACAACTATTTCAGTCATTACAGGTATGAATTTAAGCAAAATCGTTAGAGCCGTTTTTGAAAAAAATACTGAAATCGTTGTAGGAATGGTATTTACTTGTTTTTGATAAGTTATACAAAAATTCAAATTTTATCTTCTAGGGCAGCACATAAAAATGCTCTTTACGAAATTTACAGCAAATCAATCCAAGGCTCTATAGCTTAAATCACAGTGCTTGCACGGACTTACAGCCTGACGGAAGGTGTGATGAAATCCTTTTCGAGACCGAGTAAAAATTTCAAATCGATTAATTTTTCATGTTCAATTACAATTTTATACTGAATCTTCAATTGAGGTTTTCATGACAGTGAGTTTATTGGAAGTTTATTTAATTTTAATTTTCAATTTTAATAAATTGGATCAGGTGAAAGCAACAGCTTAATGCACATAACTCCTAGATAATAAGAAAAGGATTAAAAATATTGCAGAGATTTCTTTCCACGCATCCCTAGGAAAAATGAATAAAATTTGTTAGACTAGTTCCCGATAGGATAAATTGTTTTTGTTATTAGATTTTTTTTAGTTAACAAATTTAAGTTTTTTTGTTCTTATCATTTTTCTCTTTCTGGTCAGTTTTTAATTTAATGTCCGTTTTTCGATGCTGGATCGTACGAGGTCTGGTTATAACCGTCTTTTTTTTTTCGTTGCTATTGCGTGTACCCAGTTATCTCCAGTTTACAGTAGTCTCTCCAAAATTCTATTTCCATTGAGTCCCTACTTTATAAGCACGGAATAGTGTTGCATGATGGGTTTGACTGTGCGAATACCAAATAGAATTATAAAATAGGCTGATTAACAGTAAGACAATGTAAAAACTTTTGTTTCCATTATGGGGGGGGGGGGGGGGGGGGTGAGGTCCGATCCCGGTCAGGTTGAAAGCTTGTTGCCCGTCGTCAACTAAGTGCGGAGCTAGGTCAACCAACTGCGTTCAACTGTGTATTTGACTATGATATACCAAATCATACCTATTTTCTCAATAAACACGCCTAATACATTAACGGTTCTTGCAAAAACTAAGCTAAACTAATAAAAAGAGAAATTTGCTTCTGGATTTGTTTTCAGAATCGTTTCAGAAGCGTTAACACGTATCAAATAGTTTTGGTATATTATTAATCGAAAAGGCAATTCGCAAACATACATTTTTTGACAATTGCAAATGTCAAAGTAACATATATGCGGAGTTAGTACGGTACTAAAACGATAAAATTGAAATTTGGTGGTCGCCATCTTAGATTTTAGTTTTTAATTAATCATAATGGTTCCTATTTGTCCTATAACACAGTTTGTTATGCAAAAACCGTAAGAAATTAAATTTCCTATTTTTGTATTGAGGTCAAGTGTTTGTTATTGTAATATATAAAACAAAGTCGTTTTAGTTACAACACTTTATAACTCAAGAACCGCTGGACCGATTTTAATGATCTTTGATTTGTTGGTTTCGTCTCCGCCCCAAATAGCAGAATAACTATACAAATATTTGGAAAATTCACTTTGTAGGGTGAAATGAGATAATATGAAAAAGACGTATGCGATTAAAAAAACTCAACTTGCGTTTCAAAGGTTATTCTTTAGGAAATGGCTTCAAAGGTTTCAATTTCTAGGGTGAAATGGAGTAAAAATTAAAAAAAAATGTCCGATTTAAGAAATTCTTTTTATTTGAAAGGTTTTTTTTTACGAAATGAAAGATATTCTTATTCAATTTTTTTTTATTTTTAGGGTAAAATGGGGTAAAAATAAAAAAATAGTCTGATTTAAGAAATTATTTTTTATTTTTTTGTTTTTAGGGTAAAATGGGTTAAAAATGAAAAATTGTCCGATTTAAGAAATTCTTTTTGTGCTTGAAAGTTTATTTAAAAAAAAATGCTATTTATAGAGTGAAATGGTGTAAAAATAAAATGGTGGTTTTCGAATATAAGAATTGTTTCTGTGTTGGGAAAGCAATAAAAGTTGGACTACTTTGCGGGACAGAATATATTGACGGGACACTTGCGGGACAAATGTCGTTTTGCGGGACAGTGCCGCGCCTGGCGGGACATCTGGCATCCTACTCCGCCCCGAATAGCAATTAAAATAGAAAAAATCACTTTGTAGGGTGAAATGGAAAAGAAGTATTCGATTAAAAAAAAACTCTACCTGCGTTTGAAAGGTTATTCTTATAGAAAATGGCTTCAAGCATTATTTTTAAATTGCAATTTGAAGGATGAAATGGGGTAAAAATAAAAAACTGTCCGATTAAGGAAAGTCTTTTTTTGTTTGAAAGGTTATTATTTTGAGTTAATGGCCTTAGGAATATTTTTCTCAAAAATTTGGTATTTATAGGGTGAAAGGAGGTACAAATGAAAAATGGTATCCGATATCAAAAATTCTGTTTGTGTTGAAGATGTTATTTTTAAAAATTTGATATTTATAGAGTGAAATGGGATAAACACAAAAAAGTAGTTTTTGATTACAAAAATTCTTTCTTCGTTATAAAAGTAATAAAGTTTGTACTCAGATGATCATATTTTAAAGTATTTCGCCATTTATAACGTGAAGTGGGTCAAAAATCAGTGTGTAGTATTCAATTACAAAAAGGAGCTTAAATATTTATCTATATTTTCATTTGTAATTTTTATTCCCAGCTTAGGTTTGTCTACCTCTGTAAAGCCGACCTCTGTAATGCACGACTTGGTCGCACGAACTTGCTCTTGTGGTTATATACTGTATGTAACCCCACAATGAAGATGCATGATGTATATATTTCACGAGAAAATATTAAGAGACTCAAAACCACTAAAAAATTTTTTTTGTTTGATTTTTTTTTTTGTTTATAAAAATCTTTAAAAGCATTATTGTTTAAGCTATTGAAAAGCATCAGACTGCAAAATTATAACAAAATTGATCCAACCATGGCAAAGATATACGTGAACAACCCAAACATAAGCCCCATTTTTTCATAAAATGTGGAATACCAAAATCCATTATGTCAATTTTTCACCTAAAACCTGAAACGCAATTTTCTTAAAATTATCTAAGTTACTCCAAGTACGAAGTTTCATCAAAATCGTTAGAGCCGTTTTTTAGAAAATTTGAAAAAAAAAACAAAAACCGGTTCTAGGTGAGACAAAACAATATAAAAAGTTCTTGAATTGAAATGTCAAAACTCTATGATCTATGCATGAAACACAGAAATAGAAAGAGAAAATAAAAACAAGCGAAATTAAATTATATGTGTTGTCAAACTAAATTAACAAATTTGCGAATTTACCTTCCTAATTTGGGATCTAAATAAATCGTTGACTATCAGCTTTCATTTGATAACACATTTATTAAAAACTCTATAGGATAGGTACACTGAGTTAAAAAGTGCAAGGGAAGTGGCCATTTTCAGACCAAACGAAACAAATCAACCTCAATATAGGCTTGTCCGTGTGAGCTATGTATGGCCTAGCGTCAACATTCTAAAATCATCGATAGGTTAATATGTTTTCTTTGAAATTTGGTCGTTTTGTTTTGTTTATCAAAATGAAAACAAAAATTACAAGGTATTAAAACAAATGGCTTAAATTGAATAAATTTCAGTCTCTCAATAATGTCCCCACTTTAAGTAAGAAACGGTACGATAAATATACATTACGAACTTGCTTCAAAGCAGACATACCCAATATTGAATGACATGAAAGAGCCATTATTTAACGCTTAGCATCGTTAATATTTCCGGCAACACCAACAGAACTCAGGGGCATGGAATCTAACACGATATGACGATAGAGAGTGTGTTATATCACCATCGGCAATGCGAACACTAAGCAATTGGGGCAAATAAGCTAAAGGTATGCGTATGTGTCTGTGTTCATGTATACAAACTGTGAATAATCCCTGTTTTAAGAGTCATTGAGCACATTCAAGGAGATAGGAGACACATAGTTTCCTAATGTCTATATCCTCTATGCTATTTGCTAAAAGAATTAACAACCCACAAAGTCATCAGCTCTATGATTCATAAACAAGGTCCTTCTGACGAGTCCTGACCGACTATAAAGTTTAGTTGATCTTGTACAAGGTGAGAGAGAGATGCATTGCTGAGTTAATTTTCAAAATTGCATTCTCCTCCTAGAATTTATCCCCTGCGTTCAATCCCCAGGCAGTGCGACGATGTGTAAATTGTCTTGTGTTTGCTGTGTGTCGCTGTCATACGGATAAAAGATATAATGAACGAAAGTGTGCATTATTCAGAAATCACAGTTAAGGATAAGGTAAATAACGAAACTGACCCGTCCTCTGTTACTTCTTGTTAGTTAACTTTTGGCCAGATAGATACTTTGGCCATTTTGTTGAAAATACTGTATAGGTACCTAACACCCGAGGCGAGTTTGTGTATTGTCAGTTATGCAAATGTTGAAAGTGACACGATGAATATTTTATTAACCGGAAAGTGTGGTGATATTATAGTCATGGGAATGATTATGCTACATAGTAACAAACGATTCTTGAATTTTTGATGCCCTAAGTTAGGTACGCCTATTTTGTAAAAGTTGAACAATGTTGATGTAATTAAGGGAATAAATGGGATAAATACACCAACAATGGAGTGCTGGTGGTTAAAGCACCGATAAATTATTTCTATTTATTCATGCAAAGTTTCGAAACTTAAGTTTTTCCGTCCATGTTTATGGCTTCTTTTAAGAAAGCATAAATTGTGTGTGTCAGCAAGTGGGCGCACGACGGAAGTGAGACTTCTAACGTATTGTCTGTGATTAAAAATTAAAACATTTGGTAGTGCAAAAGCTCGTATAGAGAACCAGGGTATAACATATTAACCTAAGGCCCTCAACCATTCATGTAAGCTTGTTGTTAATCGACGGGAATCCTGGCTCTCTTTCACATAATTATTTAAACATCAAAGACCATTCCCTTTTCTGCTTATTGTTTAGCTGGACTTTGCGTATAAACTAACACTATAACAGATCTGAAGTTATTTGTCCTTATTTAGTTTGCAGGGTTTGTCATCAGAGATTTTTGTTGCTTCGAGACTAGATTTTATTTATTTTGTATTTGTTTATTTATCTATTTCATTTCTATCTAAAAAATTTTGTAGGTGGCCTTAAAGTAACATTGACCGACGTGACGGTTTGATCCCAAACCTAGAGGACCAGATACTTTAAATAATTCTACCATGAGCTGGACAAGGAGCTTGAGCTCGCTATACTTCGTAGCAGCACATATACATTCATACAAAGGGTGTTTTTTAACGTAGTTCAGCCTGAGTGGCACTGAAGACGCCATAATTACGCACGTTCGTTTCATCTGAGGAACTATGCCCATGGCTGATTGACCGACGCGACGGTTTCAAAGAGAATTATTTTAGTGAAACATTCACCCTTTCCCCTCTCGTTTTTTGCCCAAAACAGCTTTATAAAAGGGTTGGAACCCAATCTTCACCTAAGGTCCTGAGCAGGGGCACCCATGTTCACCACGTGGAGGTGAGAGATTAGGTGGGTTTAGGCAAAACGTATGGACACTGGTGTCCTCTCTCGAATACACAAACGTTTTATCTTGCGAACACCGTTGTTGTCCAGCGTAAGCATCACAAGTAGGATTCCCCATTCCCCACACTATATGGGGGGAATGTCAAAAGTGTCCAGTTACAACATGATATGCATTCATGCAAGTTGCGTTAACAACAACTGTTTTAATTAAGCCATTCAGTATTGTGATTTGGTTACAGTGGTTCAATTTCTGCACGCTACTGCGGGCAAAATCCAGACTAATTCAATTTTCAAACAATGCGTGTGGAATTATTTCCAATATCATAATTCTTACACACATTATAGCCTGTCAGATAAACTAAGCAAGTGATTTCTTGAATGAAAAGTGACATTCTACCTACGAGTACCAAAGTTTTTGCTCCGAGGAGTAGAAAAAAACTTCCTTCATTTAATTGAATTTGGGGATGTTATTTTTGCCCTTTTTCTGTCGAACTTTAATTAATTTTTTTTTATCTACCTCCTTCCTCTGGGTTTGCAAAAAAAAAAGGAAAAGAAAAAACAATATCGCAGAGTCAGCTCCCTTAAAGGAGATTCCAATATTCTACCAACTTATAAAGTATTGAATATATGTATGTATGTATGTATATATGTACCTTCCAAGAAGATTGAAACGGAAAGGTTTTCTAATCGATTGAAATCATTTGCTTTGTAGACTTTTTCCAGTTCAGCAGTGGTAGATTATACCTATACATGCCTACCTACCTACTGCTCTTGTCGGTGTTTAATCATATACATTTATATAAATCAAACTATATAATACATCATACATACACATTGAACATAAATTTATGGGCTTTGAGCAACAGGAACGAGAGCCAGACGTTTTATGCTGAATGGATTGAAAAATTGAAATCGAATACTGATGATTACTGATACTGACAAAATATAAAAGCTACTCTAGTATGAAACTGAAATGCACCAATTCACATGATTGCACTACTACGGCACTACGAGTCAGCATCAATTTCAAGGAAGGTCTTCTCGTTTTCCAGGAACTGGTTCACTGGTTGCCAACGAAAATTAAGGAATTTCATCAGAAACAAAATCGATGTGCAAATTGGAAAAGAGTAAAATGTCCGATATAATAAATTTTTTTTATATGTAAATCGGCGGTGCATTTTCTTATTTCTAGAATTTATGTTTTATGGAAAAATGGTAGATTCATTAATTTATGAAATTTATGTGATTTGCGCCGTTGAGGAATAATCACTTGTTAATCGTTTTACAACAAATGATTTTTCAAATCGAACTTCCACATTGTGGTGGCGCTCATTCAGAATAAAAACGTTATGTATTGTAATGTTCTAAATAGGTTCGATAATAAAACTTATTTCCTTTCAATAATAACGTCCACTTATTTACTTTACAAAATAAACACACTTTATTTCACTTCCAATCGTTTTTATTATTCTCCAATCACAATAGTATGCAATTTAAAATTTACTTCCGGATACACTTTTACTTCTTACTTTACACTATCACATTCAAAATTAAACTGTGTCCATACTAGCTCGAAAACATCTCCTTATATAGGGAATTAAATAGTTCTAGTCTTCACTAGTATCCACTGGAATATTCGAGTATAACTCCTTCTAGTAGTTTCCATTCCAGTCGCTGACAGATGAACCAATGGAATTGATACTCAGCTGAATCAAAAGATGGCGCTGGAAACGGTTGAAGGTTTGGTGTTTAGCTTTTCAGAGAGATAGCGCTGCAAACAAATAGAGGATTTTCTTTTGTTTCAAATTCCAAGTAGTTGGGTAATTATTAAATCGTTACAGTATATTCAAACACCACGCCATTGAAAAACGAAACAAACTAAACATATTTCGTGGTTTTATATCCGGTTTGGATGCCAGCAACTATTATGTAGTTTTCCACAGTTACTTACTTACATGTGTTTTAGTGTTTAAAAGTCTGGTTGACCTCTGGGCAGAAAAGCTTACACAAGCCAGCGTCTTTTTTAGTAAGTAAAGTTTAAACATAAAAACGGTGTTAAATGTTCATACTAAAAATTTAATTTTTCCCAGGCGCGAAAATAAAATAAAATTCTATAAATTTGGCAACATGGAAGAGGAAGTTTGTTTCAAAACAGACAGACATAACTCCAATGGATTTATCCAAACCCATCATATGATTAAATTTATTATTTTTAAATCTTTTGACACAAGATTTCACTTCACTTCGATTATGATTTCACTTCACAGATGATGGGTGTTTTTTAACCCAGTATACGAACTTCAGACAGTTATATCTACAAAACCCATTGTCAATCCAATTTTATCGTGATGATGATGATGATGATGAGATATACTCCCAACAACGTTACCAAATTTTCGAAATTTGGTTCCAAAATAATAGTTCTAGGACCCAAACAAATGGGTATCTGTATAGTAAAATTGCATGTGTTTTTTCAAAAAAACAAAGTTAGTAAGTAGAGCTGTCCACTCGGGCTAATCAAAGATTGCGCTAACACCATCAACATGAATTTGGAAAAAATTTCCCTGTGGTCTAATAAGAACGGTCTGTTTTTAAATCCAACGAAGTCCAAATGCATTGTGGTGAGCAGAACCCTTTGAACCTTTCCTATTTTCCACCCATTATCCTCAACAAATCCCAACAGCTAGAAATTTGGGAATGTTATTCAATAGTACGTTAACTTGGGATAGGCACATTAACTCAGTGGTATAGGAAAGGTTTATGGAGTTCTTCGTATGTTATGGATTTCGCAGTATTTCAATCCTTTAAAAATACGTTTAATGCTGGCTAAAAGACTGGTTCTACCAATTCTAACATTTGGGTGCGAAATTTTTTGCGACTGCGATGTTGTCAGTAGGAGGAAGCTAAGGGCCAGTTTCACAGTCGACACTTACCGGAATAAGTGGCACTTAGGATTCCCATATTAAGAATTGAGGCTAAATTTCATAGCCAGCGTAAGTGGAACTTAAGTCACCAACATCGGAGACTTAAGTGCCACATATTCAGGTAACAGTGCACTGTGATATTGAGAATAAATCTTTCACATTCCCCACTTAAGTGTCACTTTTCTGACTGTGAAACTGGCCCTAAATGTCGCCTATAATAATACTCCCCGTTACATATATGGACTAAAAAGACATGAAAGTGTCTCTAGCTTTTCAAGCAAAATCTCATGCATTTCTCTCGATCACCTTTTACGCTATAGAACACTCATATTGCTCTTCAACGTAATCCAAACACATCAACCGCAGTATCTTTTTGATAGATTGATATTTGGTTCCTCAAACAGATTACTCACACTAATACATCCGCGATTTAATTATTTAACATCCAGGAGGCAGTTTTTCATTAATGCTACTCGCCTGTGGAATACTCTGCCACGACATGTAAGGGGATTGAGTGGTAGAGCTAATTTTCAGAGATAGTTTTTTATTTACTTTCAGTCTAACTAGACTGAAACTGTTTTTTTTTTTCCTTTTCTTATTTGAATAAATAAATGGAGATATGTTAAAAGTATTTTTTTTTTCTTTTACGTTTCGTATTAAAACAGAAGGTAAAGCTGAAGTTGAATTAAATTAAATTAATATTTAGGGCCAGTTTCACAGTCAGAAAAGTGACACTTAAGTGGGGAATGTGTAAGATTAATAACCAATATCACAGTACACTGTTACCTGAATATGTGGCACTTAAGTCTCCGATGTTGGTGACTTAAGTTCCACTTACGCTGGCTATGAAATTTAGCCTAAATTCCTAATATGGGAATCTTCAATGCCCTTTCGGGCCCTTTCGGGCTTAGCTAAGTGCGGAGAATTATCGGGGCTTAACTTAAGCACGAAGAAAAACTGTGTTACCGGCGTGAATTGCATACTTGTTATCGATAGTGTGTATGGAAACTCCATTTTGTTTCTGTAATGGCGTCGCTAATCCCCGATGTCGTTTTTTTCAACCAAATCTCCCAGGGCTTGCAAAAAAACACGGCTTGTTTAAACTATTAATAATCACCAGATTGCAAAATTATAACAAAATCACTGTAACTATTAAAAAGATATGCGTGAATAACCCAAAAAATTAGATGATTTTCTCAACAATCATGAAATGCCTATTTTCGATAGGTGTGTGAATTTTTTGCCAAAAACATGGAATGCAGTTTTTTTAATATTCACTTTGGTAATTACGGGTAAAAAGTTCAACCAAATCGTTAGAGCCGTTTTCGAGAAAATAAAAAAATAAAAAAAAGCTCTAGCTCAAATTACAGTGGATTCACAGACCGCGACGCACGGAAGACAAGCAAAACCCACTCTTTCAGCTTTCACTGTCTCAGCTTCTCGACCATCGTATATTGTTAGTTTTGATTACCAACCTCGATTTTTTTTTTACACGAAACCAATATTTGCCTTATAGAATAAGTAAAAACACAATCTGTAAACCAATTTCGAGATTGTAATCAAAACAATTATGAAAAAAATTATGAAAAATCCCGAAAGCAGAAATCTTTTGGGACAAGCACTAGAAGTTAAAAAGTTTCCAAATTTGGGGATCTTTTACATAATGAACTAAAACCCCGGTTTGGAAAATGAAATGATTCACAAAAGCCCTTGGAATAAATCCCCGATATTGGGGAGTATTAAATTGTAGTACGGGAAGGGGACATAATCCCGAATCCCAAAATCCCGAGTGCCGGAAAATGAGAATCCCGAATTCCACTATCCCGAAAGTCCAAATTCCCGAATGTTTATTCAATGAAGAGCAACTTAAGACTATTTACAATGGGGCATATTCATAGTCACTTTTAAACTCCAGTTTATCTTAGACCTGGGTTTATCCTATCTAAATAAGATTGAAAAAAAACCCAGTCTTACATAAACTGGAGTTTAAAAGTGACTATGAATATGCCCCAATGTGTTTTTATAACTATATGGTACTCGGTATTTTTGGTATATTGGGGATTTCTTACTCAACCCTTGCAGATATTTGCAAAGCCTTATTACCGACCCTTCATATTACAGATTAATAAATAGAACCATATCAAGTGCCTATTTTGCTTTTTGGGTAAACACACTATTAAAATTCCCCAACCCCCTCTTCTCCTGAATTGTTTGCACTAAACTCGTTGACACTATTTTAGAGATGAATTGTGCCAGCGCTTTTATAGTATATTGAAGATTTAAATGAAACACGGACATTTTGAGTTTGCTACCATCAATTTTATAGGCTGGAGTTGTTATTTGTATTTTTCGGGAACCAATCCCATTATCGGATTTCTTAATGGGTGCTTAGTCATTTAACTTGAAAAACTTTTTGTAGTAGGATATTATTTAGCAAGAACTTGAATTTATTTCATCAACTAATGCATTTAAGATTTTTCCTCCACTTTAATAACAGACTTATGCTTTTGTATACTAAATTCCAATTTCACATTATAAAATTGAATGCCAAATAACTTCAGGAAGTTTCTGTTCACTACAAGCCGCCACAGCGCTGGCAGTCCCGTTTTGCATAACCATAACTTAGATCTGAATTTTTCAAATCCGAGTACGGTTATAACTCCAAACTGACATATTTGGGTTATGACGTTTGATATGTCAAAAATACATTTTCTTTCTTTTTCAAGCCACATGGAACATGTCCATGACCAAATCCAATATACTGTCAATTTATTCTTTCTTACTTTCTTCAATAAAGTTTGTGACAATTTGTGTTCATGTTCACAACTTCGACGGGCGGACGGAACGTCATAAAGATTTCTGAGTCCTGATTGTTAAGGAATTCTAAATGAATTTCGTTAACTTCTTCAATTTCATGTTAGATACCTAAATTATTTGCTACATGCCTTTTTAAATAGAATTTTACATGACTTTTAGTTTACTACCATAGTGAGATTAAATATTTTGGGGCGATGGCACACCTTCAAGGTAATTTTAAAGCCCAGTATTCACGTACAAAAAAGGGTTAAGAAAAGTAGGCATAATGTATAGCCATTAAAATGCAATATTATCATAGCCCAAAGTGGTGGTGGCACAATCAGGGATTTAAAGTTGAGTCGAAGCGAGGCGAGGGTTGAAAATAAAATATAACCCTTAGCCGATAAAGAGAAGACACATACACATAGAGAAAGAAAGACAGAGAGAGAGAGAGAGTGAAAGAATGGAAGAGAGAACAGTTTTAGCATCTCAGAAGTTTATGATTCTTGTGAAAAATTACAAGTGTCTCAGCTTGTTGAGCCTTAACCGTTTTGCCCTTGTAACCCATTTTCTACTTCTTAGTCAAATTGTCAAGCATCCTGCAGAGTGAATTGGATGAGCTGGTGCTATAAGGGATGCTTTGTGTTTGTATAGCAGTAGAAGTCATTGTGGGCAGAGAGCAAGAGCAGAAGAGTGTGCTTCGATTAAGTTTCATTGTTGGGTTTTTATTTTTTTTTTTTGAAATTTCGTTCACACGATGAAATGAAGAATATTTCAAAAGAGTCCATCTTTTCTATTTGAAGGTGTACATAACAACCAACACAGTATATTGAATAACTCAGATTTATAGCTTTTTTCTCCCAACATCGTTTTCCCATTCTCTAATGAATCACTTATGGATATGGTTGCCAATTCAAATATAAAAAAAAATCCACGTTTTTATTTCACTCTGCCGCTGACATAGATGTTAACAGATCAAAAAGTTCAACAACAAAATAAAATGCATATGACTTGATGTCAATAACTTTATCAAAACACAAATGAATTGACTTGGACTTAAAATTTGTAGTAGTTTACTTCATTTTTAATATAACCTACATAATTTGATGAACATATTTTGAGCCTAAAACTACTAACATATTTTTTTCGATTATCTTCCTTATCGTTTTCTATTTTGCTAAAAAAAAATAAACAAAAAATCAAATCTGGATAACTTAGTAAACACAGTGGTAACTATGCTTTTTGGGATTAAAAGAATATCCCACACACACACACATACGCAAAATCAATATTAAGGAGATAACTTTTTATTATTTTGATGCATAACACACAAATACGTGTATTGACACAAACAATTGCTGGAAGGGGGCAGGGATTATAACAAAATATTTATTGGCTGAAAATGTCGGATAAAAACAGATCCGGGCAGTTAAAGGGAGTTATAGAAAAATAATAAATTGAGAAGAGCTTTTGCTATAGTATACATATACTACATCGTATTTGAACATAAAGCTGTTCAATTTTTTTTTTTTGAATTTGACATTTCAATATTTTAACAGTCAAAATAGGTAATCAAAGTGAAAGTCAATAGAGGTCTTCCAAGATTTGTCTTTGTCTTTGTCTTTTCTCTTTCTAATTTGACATCTAAAAACAACAACAAAAAAAAAGTCCCTGGTTGGAAAATATTTACATGCTCTTGGCAGTGTTAAAAATCCGATCATTTGATTATTTATTGTATTTGGAACTGAAAACTTAAATTTGCGATCGAATTACCTATTTATTAGTGTTTAAACATTTTAGTGAACATTTTTTCAAGTGTTTGATACAAAAAAACTAATTGATTACATATTAATCACTATTATTAAACACCCGACTTTTGTGGCTCGCCTTCGTGCCTTCGGCATTTGGTTTTGTTTTCCAACCAGGGAGTGCTGTCAGATTGTTTTTTTTTTTTTTTTTAATTTCACACTGACACTTCTGACATTTGGTGGCAGAGATCCATCACATTTAGATGAGGCACTCTCGAACATCAATTGGACAGCTTATATGAAATTTGGTTTTAGGACGGTGTTCGCCTTGGACGGTGTTCACATTGGGCTCACTCTGCGCGACTCATATTGACATTTCTTTGTTTTATCTCACTCACCTCCTGGTGAGAAAGAGAAAGTCTAGTGATGAGGCAAGATTTTGTCAAAAAAATCAAAAACTCCTGCCTCACTTTCTCATATAGTGAGGTAGAGTGAGATAAAAGAAAGAGATGTCAATTTGAGTCGCGCAGAGTGAGTCCAATGTGAACACCGTCTAATGTGTAGGTACATCATAGCGGAATTCAAAAATTCTTGTGAAAATCAACAACAACTGATAACCATAGTGCCTGATTACATGGGTCGTTTTACTGAAGAGCGCATCGCATGAGACAGGTAGATTTTATGTGCGTAAAAAAGAGAACGTAGATTCCACCTTCTCTTTTTTACGCACATAAAATCTACCTCTCTCACGCGATGCGCTCTTATTCAGTAAAACGACCCATGTAATCAGCTACATACATACCAATTGAAAACTGTAAACACACGAATGAGTGACAGATAATGAATGCGTCCTAAGGTTTATTCAGTGGATGCGTTCAAGACTGAATTATTTGCATGGAATTTGAGCTCTGTTTACATTTACCCACATTGATCCTAATGCAAAACTCTCTAAAACTAAGTTGTTTTTCTAAGCGGGTGTTATCAAAAATAATGGTGTTTACCATACATAACTGTTAAAAAACCAAAAACAGAAATTTGGTTTTTCTAGAAAACGGTTCTTAAGGTTTCCGCCTGGCAAAAAGGCGGGCAATTCCATTATAGTCACCCTTGCTTGCCTCTTGTCGATATCTATGTAGAACTTCCTGGGACCTTATTGTGAACTTGAATGTTTTTCTCCGGGGGATTTCATAAAAATGTCTATGTGTGCCAAAATTTAAATTTAAACTCCAACATTTTTTCTTTAAAATTTAAAAAAATGTATAGAATTTAACCCGATATTTTTGGATGTTTAGTAGAAACATTTGTACCATATCCGCTCTGTCACAAATTCCCACCTGCTTTGCCTTATCCTACAGGAGAAATGATAAAAATAGGTATGTCAGCAATGTCGAAAAAATTAGCTTTTTCAATACAAACCTCAAAAGCAAATCTTAAAGATATTCAATTATTGACGAGTTCCATTTTCTAGAAAATTTAAAACCATTTGTGCCCCAACCATTCGGCCATTTCACCAAATCTATCCTCCAGAAAACATGCAACTCAACCGCTGCCTTAATTGACTCGTTAGGAAAAAGAATAATACATTGCAATCACAGGGCATTGCCATTAATTAAGCAAACCAACTGACTTAAATACAATATTTGTCAGACCATAAAAATACGGAGTCCACATTCAACTATATTTAAAGCATTTCCATCCAAAAGAAAATAATTTATAATCTGTTGTGGTAAACAAAACAATTATAACTTTAAAGAACGGTTGAATAGCCATGCCATCTGGTGCGAAAATAAAGATAATACCCCGCATACTGGAGGCTGTATTTAATATTCCTTGGCAAGAATTTTTTTTTTGTTAATAAAAACCATTGTAGCCTCTCTCCCAGATTCCAGTTTCCAGGTTCGATGTCTTGCACTTAAGATAATAATGTGCAGTTATTCCATAGAACGATCAATAATTTCTCATTATAAAAATGCTCCGCCGCCCGCCGACACGATGCAGATGCAATGTGATTTTAAATTAATATCAATGACATTGGCATCCTTTCGATATCTGTATGCCATCCTCATTTCATTCATAGTACCTACTTCTACTTTCTGTGCAAAGACGTTTACTGTCAGAGTAGGTATATATAATGAATGCAACGAACGTATAACGTCATCGGCCTTATTGAAATTCGAATTTTCTGCTTAACCCAAGTGGATGTATTATTTTTTTTTTATGGATTTGCTTTAGAATCTTATCCAGTGTTACCAGGCTAGTGCAGACTCAGGACTGGTGGATTTTTTTTAGACAAATGAGGATGTTCGTTTAATATGTATTACGCAAATATAAAATACAAACAGTCCCATTCCAAAGTATGTCTAACTTTCGACAGCTGTCAAACTCTAAAAGCTTATTTATAAGCGTTTTCCATCGATAAGATACTCCAATCTGATACTTCAATCGTGTGTCCTAACCTATTATCAAGTGCGAACGTGCAATGAACAAGGTAAGGCAAGTTTCTAGTTTTCTTGAAATGCATGAAATGTGCATTGAACTTATCTAAAAGTTCACGAAATTGAGAGATTACAGGGATGTCCAGTGAATATATGAGGCATATTAAGTTATATGGTGGAATTCGCTTATAAATAAGGAGATACATATGTCCATAAGTATTTAGACAACGGGTAGTTGGACAACTGTTCAGGAGGGTTCTAAGGAAATATTGAATACATTAATGAAAGTGAATGTTGTTTTTGTCAAGAGAAAAATTAAAAATTGCAAAGCACACAATTTGTCATTCTAACTCTGAAGTCAAAAAATATAAGCTTTCACTTGTTTTTAAATTCAGTTTCTGTTTGGCCATTCTACCATTAAAATAACTTCACATTCTCCGACAAATCGTGTTTCAAAATTAATTTTAAACTGGCAACTGTTCTCAAATGGGTATGATAAATTTAATAAAAATTGATAAAAATGTTTAAACAAAGTATACGGTCACCATAAGTTTTAAAGAGGCGTTATTTTCCCATGAAAGTAATTGCTATTTGCTACTAGTAGTGAGCTCGGAAGACATTGATTTGGGATGAATAACAAAGATGTATAGTATTGTGAGTAGTTTTAGTATATGTATATCTCTAAAGATCAGCTCTTTGTTTTATCCTTGCATAAACAATATGACCACATGAAGGGTACAATGTGGGCCAAACAACATTATAATGGGTTCATGGTATTCATATGATAACTTGTGTGTGGGTTGATTAAGTGCTTTTATGAGAAACTCTTATAAGAATAGAGGGATTTCATTTTGAAATAACATCGAGTATATTTTATAAATTGGGACAAGCGATAGTAATATCTTTTGATGATTTGGCATAACCCTTACATGAGTGATGATATATGTATGTAGTAACCTATATCTATGAGTACCTCTACAAACATATTGAATATACTCTTACGTTATACTCTTATGATGGCCTTATTTAATAAATTGTCTATGGGAAAGTTTTGATGAAGTTCTAATAATCTTCATTGCGGTTTTTAGATGGGAATAATTAATAGGGTTGATTAAACGATTGAGGAAATGAATAATTTAGTTGTTCTATAGCTTTTACGACTACATCCGATTGAATCATCTCAATCATCTCATAATTTGAATACCATACCTATGTACATATGTTAAAAATTTATGAAAATTTAAAGAACGAAATATTGGCTACTGATAATTCTTTATTTGGCTGAGAGGTAACTCTAATCTTTGATAGGATTTATTCATTCTTAATCGTCCATATTTCTAAAAATATAAATTTAATGGTGTCCAGGGTATCGATATCGATAGCCAAATTGATAATATCTAATCTCCTCTGATGTGAAACGAAAACACAACTTTCACCAAGAGTGACCATTCTGTTAATGGGAAAAATTGTCGCACCCAATTATATGGCAACCCAAGCACTCTATAGGTGTGTTTTTGCAAAAAAACATATACCCACCCCAACATATTGCAACAATGAATGTGTGGTTTCCTTCCCTCTGAGGAAAACAAAGTGCTATTTCTTGTTTTAAAAAATTAACAACATAAACTTAATGAAACTTAAATTAAAAACAAAAAAAAAAACAACCGAAAACACGTACAACTATCGTGGCAAAGGAGCTATAAAACATCCATTATCTTCATACATTATGCAGTCCTAGTTCTCCTGCCGAAAAAAAGGCAATCGATAACATTTTTTTGTTGTTGTTGTAGAAGCAGGAGCTAGAAGAATTAAAGAGGTTTCCACAGCCCAAACCAACCAGAGTCCAGCGCCAGAGTCAGAGTCAGCCACCACAAAAATGATTCAGTGAAACACAAATAAATTCCCCGGACTTGTTATGGAAAAGCTATGTAGCTTCCCATTATTATTCCGCCATTCATTACATTTATGCGTTAAGCAATTATTATTATTTGCTTTAAGAAAGGACAATATTCCATTGTTGTTACTTGTGCGTATGCGGGTATATGGCTGATGTGGCTGTGGCTGTTGCTTGAGAACAAATAAACAGAGCAGAAAAACTTTAGCACTTCCGCCACGACGACAACGATAAGGTCTTTTTGGGATTGGGAAAATATTTCAAATGAGAATACCCCAACTTATGCCCGTCCCCGAACTCGTTTCCAAACCACTAAAACGACCTCAGTTACATGACAGAGCACGAATCACAAATTGGTTATAGTTATGCCAAGGGGTTCTCTTAAGAACGAATTGAATTAGGGGTTTCAAAATCAAGTTGAAACTTTTGAGTTTCCTTTCTGCACCAGACATCAGCTGTGATAGAAGTTTTGTACCATCATCATACAATTATGACTATCCAACACGTGCAGAACTCGCATCAGCCATTAAAAAAGTTATTGAAGTAGGTCACGTGCAAACTCTAAAATAATTCTTAACTGAAAAAGTTATAAATCTTTTTTGAAATGGTTTTGAAATGGATTATAAGTGTACCTAGTTTGTTTCTATAAAGTTTATGATAAACAATCTTTTTATTGCGATATACGATAAACATACATACATATGTACCCATGTACATATATGTCTGCATTATGCTTTGTTGGACGACTTGCTGAACTTCTAACTAAAAGTGTTAGTGATTCCATTTTGTAAATTTATAGTTTATTAACGTAAACAACCAAGATTTATAATAAATATATACCTAAATTCTAATAAATGTTGGTGCAAAATAAATAGTTGACCGGGAAACCTAAGGTTAGAAATCCACAACATCGTAGGAAAATTGGAGTTTAATGCTGAGGATGTATAAAAAGCATTTCTGCAAATTGTATAACGCCGTTGACGGATTGAATTCTGCTGTCAGGCAGATTGTACCATTTAACCTAGACGACTAAGTTCAGGTTCAATAAATATGCTGGGAATGACGACGGCCTTGCTACCGAGCTGTTCGAAGTGGAAAGATAGGATTTATGTAGGAGTATGCACCAAATCATCTGCCGAATAGTAACATTGCCAACATCTTTTCTGTCGTATTTTGCGAACACTTAAAGCGGTTTTGGCAGCAACCTTAAAGGTCTTGGAAAAACACAGGAGCTTCAAATCGACACCCTTATACCATATTAACTTCACGTTCAAAGCTTCTTACCCAAAATATCATCATTTATCTATAAAGTAAAGCAATGTCTAGCTTTGATTGATGGTCGAAAACTTGGATTTAACCTTCCTCTATAAGAAAAATTTTCGAAGACAAAAAAATGTCTTTCCAACTTCCATAATAAATTGGAAGTGACCCTAGAAATGACAATAACAAGAAGTTCCTCCACCGGTATATTTTTCCTGTTAATGCCCACTTTTAATGGCGATAAACTGTTATAACTGTTATAAAATGAAATTTCTTTAACCTCGTCCTATTAAATTACAATGCGAGTCAAGACTAAATATACTGGATTTAGAAGTGTTTGACGCTGTTCATGCTTTACGTAGATAAACGTCAAATACCTATTCTACCCTATATTCACTTTTTTCATCATAAAGTCGTGTATTTTTCCTATTTTACTCTACTTAACTAGAAGAAGTTTTAAAGCCTTTAGTCTCCAAACCAAAATCGATGTAATTGACATTTCTATTTTTATATAATATATCTTTTATCTTTAATCTTTTTTTGCTTACATATATCTTATTTCTCCATTCTTTTCATATTTAACAAAAAATGACAATTCACAAAAAAAAAACTAGTGTCAAAATGATGCGAAACAATTTTGATTAATTTAGTTTTTTTTTTATCTTTTCTTTTCAACTTTTAGATGTTTCCTGAAACTTTAAAGATAAATCTCCAGCCGAAGCAAAAGACTGGGCACAACCGGTGATATGGACGAAAGTTGTTCCACCGATCACCACCAAAATACGGGTAACTATCGACCACATTGTCGTCAAAAAAGCAATCACCACCACCACCACCACCAACCACCCACCTCACAAAAATCGGAATTGCTGTCCTTTCAACTATGCTGCAGCATCGACAAAACGACGATAACGACGACGGGCCAACATAACGTCGGCCCCCAACGCCCAACTCCCATCCATGATGCACGTCCAAGAGGAACGAAACCAATACTATGCACCCCCATTACCACAACTTCGATAGCTTTGACGTTTCTTGTTATATTCCTCCTCCTCACTGACCTGACTACAACGACTACAGCAGCCAAATTAAAAGCATTAACAACAACAGAACCTCCACTAGAGTTAGACATAAACAATGGAGTATTTTTCGAATACTACCGCCAGCAACAGAAATCCCAGCAGGACCAGCTGCACCATCGCCACCGACAGAGGGACATTCCGGAAACGGATGACACAGCACCAACATCGACGTTGTCCTTGGCAGCTGCTACCGCAGCAGCAAACCCGGCTACTGCGAGTACGACGACAGCACCGCCAAGCAAATGTGAGCCCAAAATACTGGAGGAGATTCCGCCCGATCCAGTGAGTATATACTATAGTAGTTTTGAAAGCTAGAAGTGGATTTGTGGAGTTCGTAGATATGTAGAATATCGGAAATGAACGCGAAGCAATATTTGGGTTTAAAGAAGAAGTATAAAGAAAAGATAGGTAAATGAAGAAGACTCTTTGCAGTTGTGCGACTCTTTGATGGATATAAATGTTAAAAGAAGTTCTTCTCACATATCTTCCAAATGTCCCAGGTTTGGAAAGTATTCTAATCATTTTACTTATGGAAGAATTCATTAAAACTTCATAGGATATGACCCATGTAGTATGTAGATTCGAATAACAAAACTTTTTGAATTGATGCAAAATGAATTTGCATGGACTTAATGTGAATAACTTAACTACATAATTTTAACCCTGGAGCTTCGATGTAGCTATAAAACAATATCTGAGTAATTCGGTGAAAGTTAGCTAACTCTCATAAAACGTATTACGTATTCAAATACATCAACACAAATTAGCTCGAACTTTGGAATCAAGTTAGGACTTTTAGGAGATAGCAGTCAACTTTTGCTTAAATTTTGCCAAATAACTATCGGGCATAGGTATACCTGTGAAAAGTTAAGTGCATATGATTGATAGGTAACATCCTGAGAAGGTGCGAAGCTTTGAAATATGTTTTAATTTAGGCCAAGTTTTATTTTTGTAAAAAGCTCGATTTTTTTTAAGGAGATATTCAATTTTCATTAATTGAACTCCCGATTAATTGATCGAAAAAAACCAGACAAAACGGTTGGTAGAATTAAGCGGGGAATACTGTATTTGTAATTTCAATTTGTGTCCTTAAATGGTGATACGAAAAGAATTAAAAGCAGGAAGCAGGTATTTTTGACTCTTGAAAAAAATTTCAAATAATAATAGCCACGTTTTTTATTTATTTATAGCTCAGCTAATTACTAACTTTACAGAAAATATAGTAACCATACATAAATATAGTTAAATAACCATATATAGATATAGATAAATATTATATTATATCACAATTTACAAAAGAAAACGTCAACAAAAAATCCACAATTTAAAAAAAAAAAAAAATTACGCTTCTCTCGACCATCTCTTTCTTTCTCACCATGAAGTAGGAGTGATATAAGATACAAAGACCTTAAAAAAAATATACACGACTTGATCTTGTGGTTAAATACTGTGTGTAACTCCACATAAAAGATGCATGATGTATATATTTAACGAGAAAATATTAAAAAAAAATGTTTTTAAAAAATCTTAAATGAATTATTGTTT
Source organism: Leucozona laternaria (assembly GCA_932273885.2). NCBI lineage: Eukaryota > Metazoa > Arthropoda > Insecta > Diptera > Syrphidae > Leucozona > Leucozona laternaria. Next base: position 111,716,598 of record OW026368.1, on the reverse strand, counting down.
AAATTATTAAGAAGCATTAGATTGCAAAATAATAACAAAATCGGTCCAACCATGGCAAAGATATACGCGAATAACCCAAAAATAAGACCATTTTCTCAAAAAATACCTAATTCCGTTATGTGAATTTGAGCAAAACCTGAAAAGCAGTTTTCTTATAAAGGGTCCGCCAAATAACTTTTTTTTTTTTGAAAATGGCGCAAAACATCTAGTGTAGCTTCGGCTGTGTGGCACGTAGAGCCATCCTGTTGAAACCAAATGTTGCCAATATCCTCCTCTTCAATTTTCGTGAACAAAAATTCCTTCAACATGGCCCGATAACGATCGCCATTGAGCGTAACGGCCACTCCTTGCTCATTTTCGAAAAATGGCCCAATTATGCCTCTGGACCAAAATCCGCACCCAACAGTGACTCGTTTTGGGTGTATCGGCTTTTCAATGTATGCGTGCGGGTTTTCTGTGCCCCAAATGCGACAATTTTGCTTGTTTACTACCCGCCAAGATCAAAATGAGCTTCATCTGAAAAGATGATTATTTTGGCAAAATCGGCATCTTCTCTAAGATCGCAGGCCCACTTAGCGAAGCGTATACATAACCCTATTCGTTCAGCGGAAGGATAAAACTAATTATCTGTCAAATCAGACATGAGCTAAGTGTTACCATTCACGAAATAAGCACTAGTTGAAAAAAAAACGTTATATGGCGGACCCTTTAATTAATTTAGTTATTGCAGATACGAAATTTAATGAAAATCGTTATAGCCGTTTTCAACAAAATTTGAAAAAAAAACGAAATATTTGCATGGCAGCTACCCGTTCTAGATGAGCTAAAACAAAAATTTGAATTTCTTCTTTAGGGAATCACATGTTCTGTGACAAATTTGAAGTAAATCGGTTCACCCGTTTAGGCTCTAGGTCAAATTACGAAACCCACTCCTTTGGACTTCTCGATTATCGTAGTGTTAGTTTTGATTACAACCGCTTTTTTTTTTACACGAAACCAATACTTGCCTTATAGAGCAAGTAAAAATTCGGAGCAGACAGTCCAATATAAACGCCGTTGTCTATTGGAAATGCTCTGACAAATAATGTTGTAGGTTATAGAAAATTCATCCAACATTTCTATCAAACTCCAGCATGTGCAGATATTCTCATCAGAAAAGAAGTTGAAAATTGATTTCAAATGGATGGGAGTATTTATTCTAATATACTACCAGCAATGGGTTGGCGTTTGGCGAAATAGCATATTTTTAGGTAGTAGCGACGTTGTATTAGACTTTTTTCTACATATAAGTTCTTTGAAGAACATTATGCGGTTTTTGATTGGATTTTTATAAAACATACTCCTTTTAGATTCCAGTCGAATATTATAACATCAAATTCCCAAATTTGCACGAATTTTGCGATTTAACAAAATGGCTCCTTCAAGCATTTGTCACTTCTGACAAGAAATTCGACAAAAAACTTTACATGTATACATATGTGTGTTCCTCGTCTACTCTGTTGTGTAATTGGGAAAAGAAGAATACTCAGAAAACATTACTTGAAACAGCCAATCCAATTGGAGTATAGTAGGAGTGAAAAAAAGTAGTGCAAAAGGAGTGCTCCGAAACATCCAAACGAAAACGACATTCCATAAGGAACAGCATATAAACGTAACCCAATCGAAAGTGGTTCCTCGAAAATTTTAAATAAATGTAAATATCAAACTGCGCGAAATAGCCATATAAGCAAAATTTGTTATTAAATTGTTCTTGCCCTTCCAACTCTTTTATGCAAATATATAAATTATAGTTCCTACAAAAATATTGCTAAGAAAAATCACTGGATTTTCCATTAAACTTAATTATTTATTCATCTTTCCAACTAGAAATTTAGCATAGCATACCATCGCGCTATCTTTAGAGTAATGTGCACCCTGAGCCCAACAAAAAATAATAATTATAATTAACTTGTTAATTTTGTGGATTTTCGTAACGTGTGTTCCATTGGGAGCTTCGCGTAAGATGATGGCTCGTAATATGACATACGAAGTCTCTTGGTTTTAATAGAACAACTTAATTATGTGAATGTAATTAGTAATTGAATTTTTGAAGGCGGCAAAAACGAAACTCTTGGTTTTTTGGGCTAAACAATGTTAGAAGCCAACAAAAATTAATATTTAATAGAGTTCTCGGATAATTTAGTAAAGGTGCATTGGTGTGAGCTTGGCGTAAAATGGAGCATAAAATGTGAAAGGTTAAAAATGCATTAAAACATATAAAGATAGGATAAGATGAGATAGCATCAACGAGCTTTGCGTGACTTGAAAAAAAAAACTCTGGCAATGCTCCTGCGGAGCCGCGCATAAACAGTAGTCATATAAACAAAACTGTTATAAATTGACATGTCTAGAATCACTTCCATAAATATAATGTTACTGTCAATGCTAGGTACTCGCTTTATAAATAGAAGGAATAATAAATAATAAATCCTAGTTAACGACGACTTTATCATTAAGTCCAAAATATCATTAGTAAAAATGTCATTAATAAAACAAAATCTCTGCCTATTAATTATTTTTAACTATATCTAAGCTAACTCACCGAAAAAGGTGGTTTAGCGAAGGACGAATAAGTTACAGATTTGTCAGCATTTATGTATAAAGAACTAAATATTTTAATAAGCTTAGCTTCGCATACAAATTACAAAAGAAAATATGAATAAATATTTAAGCAAATTTTTGTATTCGAATACTACTTTATAGGTTTTAACCTACTGCTTCACGTCATGAATGGCTAATTAAGTAAAAACATGATCCTCTAAGTCCAACGTTTATAACTTTGTCAATACAGAGAGAATTTTTGTAATAAAAAAGCACTTCTTTGTTTTTATCCCATTTCACTCTTTTAATACCAATTTTTTTTTGATAACCTTTCACACACAAAAAGAAATAAATCAGATGCTACTTTTCGTCCATTTCATCCTATAAATGGCAATTTTCTGAAAAAAATCTCTATGGCCATCCACTAAAAACAACCTTTCAAACACGAAAAGAATTTCTTAAATCGGATAATTTTTATTTTTTCCCCATTTCACCCTACAAATAACAAAATTTGAAAGAGAATATCCCAAAAGCTATTTCCTACCAAAAACCTTTTAAACAAAAAAAGACTTTTCTTTTTCCTTAACCTTTGCGGAGCAATTACGAACAAACCCGCAGAAGGAAGTATCCAAGTTGCGGTCCAGTCGTTTTCAAGTTTTAATCATCCGAACCCACCACTTTCCATTTTTATATTTATATATAGAAGAAAGAAGAATAAAATTATTGTAGTAGATTTTCTCAAAGCATTTCTGATTAACCCCAGTTTATACTTTTCCACAATAGTTTTGTTTTTATTAATAGGAAATTTCAACCCGCAAGTTAACTTTTATTCCATGGTTTAGTTTATAAAATCGTGGATTAGAGGTGAATTAAGCTTTTTTTTTGTAAATAGGGCAGCTGACTCAAATGTAGCCGGTGGAGGTGAAATAGCAAAATAAATTGAAAACAGAATTTCACGTCAGAAAGTCAACGCATACACCATTTCCGTTGACTGTTGTTTTACCAAACTTTTTGAGTACTAAGCTGCGTTATATTTACTTAGTTATATGCCACAAAAGCATAATTATTTAAAACATAGGCTGCTTATTTAGTATGTTATGCTCTCAACAATAAATTATAAGTATAAGTTAAATAAAAAACAAGAAAAAAGAATATCACACCGTTTTTGATATGGAAAAATTAATCTCAGAGTTTAGATATTTTTGCCTGACACTTAACACGACAAGAAATACAATCTGCGCTTTAAATTTTTTTGTTTTTCATTTGACTTTGCGATTAATCAAGTCCATCAGCTCTCTCCTCTATAATCATCATCATGACTACTTTAAGCTGTGCTATTTTTTCCCTATGATGCTATTTTTAAGTAAACACGACAATAAATTACCATGGCATCCTTCAGCCACAAAGAGGATGTCCTGTTTCTACTAACATCAATTTATCCACCCACCTTTTGCCACCATCTCACATGTACTTAATATTTTCCACATACACAACATATAATACATAAGTACGTACGCTATTTAAGAAAAAAAAAAAAACAACTTGGTAAACTGATTCGAAAGACACATGATGATGTGGTGCCCTTTAGCAACTGAATGACGTCATCGAGTAAATAATCCTTCAACCACGTCAAGCAATATAGAAATACACAACTTTTTTTTTTGATTTTTTTTTGCAGAGAAAAATTTTCTGATGGAAAGATAACAGACGTTTCTGGCAGAAAATTGCGTGACTGCAATGCATAACAACTATTGTGCGGACGAGGTCTTTATCGTTAGGGAAAATTTCACAAACCATCCGCAGTTACCTTTTTCTAATTGAGTGAGAGCTAGGTGCTTGGTACAATATCATTTTTCTGCGTGCATGAACAATAAGAGGGAGTGTGTCATAATTTGGTTGGCATTTTCGGCAAATTTTTTGTTGGTTAACAAACCATCCCTTTATTTTTAGAAAGCACGACCGGATTTGAGAAAAAAGATGTATATCTCTGGAACAAACATTTTGTTGCGGTTGTGTTTTACTTGATATTAGTCCATTTATTGGAATGGAAGCAAATGGCACTTAGGCTTAACACTATAGTGGTAATTTGTACACAATTGAAATGAATGAAAAGTTCAGACTGGGGCTCAGATAATGAAATTGCGTCACATAAAAATGTTGAAAATATTTTTTTTTGATGCTTCACGTCTCACACCTTATACCAGGTGGGCAACCAACCAACCATTACTTCATCAGCAGAACATCGATTGTGTTTCAACCCGACTCAATTCACAATCAACTCAAACAAATGAATTCACACAAATTGTTATTTGCATCCATCATTATGGAGTTCACACTCACTTTCACCAGGAAATATCAAATGAGGAGCTGCGCGAATACAGGAAAATGCTCAAGACCATAATGGGAATAGTAAACAATAAAATCAGTATTGCTTTCAATGCTGACAAGTAAAGTTGATTCGTTGATTCGTTCTTTTAGCTTGTTCGACCATTTCGTTCCTTAGGCTTCCCCCATACGTGGGAAGGGGTCTTTAGTTCGAAGTTTAGAACTTCCAGATTGCCACCAGGGTCTTTGGTACATGTTGATCAATCAAAGCCTGAGCTTGATTTATTATTGCCACCAGGGGCTTCGGTACCTATCGATCTATCGATCTATCAAGCTATAGCTTGGTTCAAAAGCTACTGTAGCCTTTAAGTCCTATTGATCTACCAGTGCGAAAGCCTACTTTTCCAAAAGCCACCAGGGGCGTAGTACTTGCCGATATAAAGCCAATAGGGAGTTAAATCCTATTGATCTACCAATGCGAAAACCTACTGTTCCAAAAGCCACCAGGGGCGTAGTAGTTGCCGATATAAAGCCACTAGGGCGTTAAATCCTAATGATCTACCAGCGCGAAAACCTGCTGGTCTGAAAGCCACCAGGCGCGTAGTACCTGCCGATATAAAATCACTAGGGGCATCAAATACTATTTTTTGCTTTAGTGTCAGCTCATCAATTGTTAAAATGTTAGTATGCTACCAATCGGAAGACCAGAACCGCATCAAAACTAACCTACCACCGTCAACCGTAAATACCAGAAATCCAGAATACTGGAAAAATACCAGAATGTACATGTACTGAGATATATACAGATATCTTATACTAGTATAACCACCAAGCGCCGCCAGTAAGCCTCCGAATTTTTAATATTAATACAGTCGAAACCAATTTTATATTTTATTTAAGAGTTATTTGAATAAAGATTTTGTTACAAGGTTATAAGACCTTTTCCTACTGAAGCTTTGTGTTTTCCTGCAGAACGACCCTGGCAAAGCCGGCGAGTAAAACCTCAGCTGGAAAGCAAAAAATATTGAAGGGCTGGCCCTATTAGGCTAATTCATTTTAGAAAAGATTCGTAAAAGTCTGAATAAAGTTCTAAAGGAAAGAGAGACAAATTGAAAAGTTGAAAAATTCGTGAAAAACTTAGTGCTTTTTGCCATTAGATTTTTCTATGAATTCACGACCATAACTTTCGATTCAAACGATAAATTTGCATAAACTTGATTTTATCCAAGTGCATGGTCTCAGAAGTGTTTTTTAGGCAAAGCCGCCCACTGCCATACCCACTTTTATTTCCTTTAAAATTGTTTCCTTATATTTAAAAAGCATAGTAAATTGAACCCAAAGCATAATATTTAAAATTTATTGGAAATCCAACCTGAGCCACACCCACTTTTCTTACGTTTCTAAGGAATAACATCATCAGTACCATTTTTCCACCCTCTGCCACGCCCCCTTTTCTTATATTTCAGTTATCTCGCCTTAATAAACATTCTTATCGTTGGAGCGTTTTTTTTTTTTAAATAATCTTTAAGCATTTTTTATGGAACGACAACTTTAAATATTTAATTATGTGAAAGTGAGTATTTTTGATGAAAAAATATTTTTACAAATTGAAGAGTAACAACATTGTGTAGGTAGTAAAAATATGCAAAAATTACTTACCCACGCGAGAGCTCTCCCGTGTATTCAATAAAGCATCAAGCGCAACTAAAGTTAAATGTTCCGTTCTTGTGTGTATGTATGTATGTATATCTCAAATCCGAAGCTTTTTTTCATGACGAGACATACTCTTGACGAATTTTTAACTTCGTTGTAAGAGCAGTATCCCTGAAAAAAAACATATTTTGTTTTTCAAGTGAAATTGGCTGGTATTTGATGCACAGGCCTCCGGCGGCGGCGGCGCTGAACCAATCCATAACAAAGGTTAAAAAACAAATGTGTTTGTGTGACAATATTAATTTATTTTTGTTTTGATATTTCACTACTTAGATTTCGATTTCACTTCGCATCGATGTATAAACTAGACTTTAAATTTAAAATTTTCCCTTTTCTTTTATAGTTTTATGATGTCACCGAAATTGTTGAAGATGCTGCCCGAGCATTTAGTGAATTCTTATCGGTGAAATTTCTAGCATCTCTGGAGCAGAGCATAAACGAACAGTTGCGGGATGAGGTGCGACGACGTGCTAATAGCTTGGCAACTGAAGCCCTCCAGCAGGATGAAAATCTTTTGGCATTTGCCATAGCTGCGCCTAGTATTCATACGGTTGTGGTGAAATTTCGCGATAATGTTACGGTACCTATGTGATATGATTTTCTTTTTATTTTTTATTTATGTTTTCGATGTAATAAATTTTCATTTTTTTTTTTGTTAAACAGATACCACCGCAAGAAGTTCACAATAAGTTATTTCTGGGAAACTATTGGCGTGAACTGGGAATGGCTTGGAATAGTACAGATGGCTCCCAAGAGTGGAGTGCACCGTTTAAGGATTGTAATTTACTCAAGGGACGTTGGCTTTGGCCATTTAGGATATCATTTACAGAGTCTCGAATCAAGTGAGTTTTTATTGGAGTTTCATGATATATTTCGTTCTTTTTCTCATTTCCATACATGTCTCTGGTTTTTGGTGTTGTAATTTTATAATATGTTAAATTTCTGAAATATTCAACAAACAAACCTGAGTTCTAAGAGTGTCTCTCAGTGGTGCAGTGACTCAATCAAATCCCTTTACCACAATCGAGTTGCAATAAAGTAATTCAATTGAAGAAAACTTCATAACATACTCGTGTGTAGTTTACTTAATCAAACCATTTGATAATTAATGTCTACTAACTCATGCTTACCTAATGACAAAACTATTCACCGTAATCGTATTCGTGTACACGTCCATCAGAAACGGTGATTAAATTCGTTGGTTTGCTTGGACTGATGGACAGGCGGACGGGAATTTGAGGTTATCAAATATTTCTTCGTCTGTAAATATTCTTTGCTCCTCTCAAGCTGACACATTCCCATTTATTTACCTACCATATGCCTTCTCCACGCTCCCAAACTATCATCAGCTCTATAATATTTGAACTTATGAATAACCCGGCAACGCTAAAGCTTCAATTAATTCCACAGAATTGTGGCAGCTGCGTTTATTGCCGCCGATGTGGACCTTTGTAATGATGCTTTGGAGGAGATTTTTGGCCGCCGACATGGGTGAGTACACAGGCTCCTGTATATTACCTCAAACTTCCACTCACCTCAATTGACTCTCATACATAACCCACAGCTGTGACCGCAATACAACCTTCTGTTTGTTGACTGAAGAGAAGCCATCGACGACACGTGATGGCTATACATGCATTTGCAAGGACTCCTACTATCTCCCCAACTCCACCCTGCAAGGTTTTCCTGCTGACAAGGTGGAAAACTCTGACTACGACAATTTATCGTGCATCCCTTGCCCCGGTGGTTGCACCGCATGCGACCAAAATGGTGTTTGCTTGTTGGGGGAGCCCCAAGAGACGATATCGATGGAGAATCTGTTGCGCATTACTGTCGGCTCCATGTTGGGCTCATGCATACTATGCTGCCTCGTGTTGGCAGTTGCAGTTTTCCAGCACAGGAAATGCAAGGTATGTTACGTACATGGGTACCTATATATATTCTGTATGGTATGAGCGCTGTCGGTGCGGATGTCGGGTGATGTTCTTCATATATTGGCAATATTAAATATCTCGTTTGGCTTCTTTTATTACTTCCAGGCTATTGCGTCAGGAATGTGGACCGTGTTGGAAACTATACTTCTAGGAATCATTCTGCTCTATGCATCGGTAAGTTTCATTTATGACCAAAAGGTTAATCAAGTTTTTTTTTTTTTGTATTTTACTTCTTGAATACAAAAACAAAAAATCGCAGTCTTTGATCGAAGAACACACTTATTGTGGCTATATAAGGGACGATAACAAATCCTTTTGAATGGGTTTGATAGGGTACTAAAAGTGTTTTTTATGATAGACAGACACAAAATGTATAAAGATTTAGGGCGTTTGAAATAGCGCTTCCTCAGAGTTGCCTTTACATAAATACAGAATAAACTTAAGGATTCATGGTTTTTTCATTAAAATAAATTGAATTGTTAATGTTAACTCGCATATGGTATAGCTGCCTTAAATTGAAATAATTGATTAAAACAGATATCTATATAAGGCCTTATAACCCATTTAAATAAGATTTAAGATGTGCAATAATTTAAAGACAAACTGTTTTTTTTTTAAAGAGAAATCTTCATCAGTCAGAAACTTTCGGTTCCCGTGAATGTCTTACTCAACTTGCTTCGAATTGTTTTTTTTTTTAATCTTCTATCTTTCTAGTGCAAATGTATCTCTATTTATTTTTCAAATGCTCAAGAGTATCTGTTTGTTTATTTATTTATATATTTATGTTATATTATTTTGGAACAATCGTTTCCATCTCAAGCACGTGGCAGATAGCAGAATACAATTGTTCGGTGATGGCCCGTTTAATAAACTAATTTGTTTGTCCTACCTTTGGATTAAATGGGATTTGAGATTAGAAAAAATTACTGTTGAACTGATCGTTTGCGCTTTAAAGCTTACTGCACACCACACGATATTCTTCCTCGTGGTCACAGATTAGCCATATGAAGATGAGAATGTTTCGTACGTTTCACTTTCCAAAACCCATTTTTTTACATTGGTGTATTTGTAATTTCATCCCGCGTTGATGAATAGATGTGAATTGCAACAACAATTCAATCAGGTGTGTGAAGCTCCTTACTGTCTATGTGTCAGATTTTTATACACACATTCTCATTTTTTATCTCCAATCTGACAGTTCAAGCTTGTAGACAAATTAAAATGGCTGCCGGGATTCTCATCTTCATGTGAGTAATCTGTGCTCGTGGTTGTCATTTAATCCTGTTAATGAAATTGGAGCGAACACTGAACATCAGCAGAACCCGCCAAATTCTACAATGATATAGTCACTTTCACACCTTTCGAAATATCTCCTGCATCGAAAATCACGAAGTTTATGGAACCTGCTTAGTGAATAAGGAAAAATTAAGGAGCTAAGGATTTTGCTCACGATGATTAAAATCAGCCGATTTGTCATACTAGAACCATTCGAAATTCGCAGTAAATCCACGAACGGTCAAACAATGAAGAGTGATGATGAAATTGGGTACGTTCAGAAAACATAAAGGACTTGAAGGTAAGGCAAATTTCTCGTCTCTCTCGCAACTATTATTGGAAAGTGACTGGAAAGCTAGTCAACAAATAATATCTCCCTCATCATTGCAAGTCAAGTGTATTTGTATCAAAATATCAGCTGATTTTATTTTGTCACTGAACAGTAGGCTGAACTTCATGCGTTCAATGAATGAAGTTGACTACATATTATGTAGTCCCTTGAGTCTGTAGCCCCATGAGTCTCTTAAAAATTTCGAAACTGTGCAAAAGTCCGGGAACACCAATTGAGTGAATGGGCGCGTTCAACGCATTATGTTTTACATCTGAATTTTTACAATTCTGAATTATTGGAGCTTCTGATTGGCCAGCTGTCATACAAAATTCAGATGACACCTAACTTTTTATCACAGCCAATCAGAAGTTCCAAAAATTCAGAATTCTGAAAATTCAAATGTAAAACGTAATGCGTTGAACGTGCCCAATGACACGCACGACACGATGTTAACTCTCTTTTAAATGACTTATTTTGTATGGAACAAACGTCATTTTAAGATTTAAAAGCCTGTTAAATAGTTAAACGAGCTTTAAGAAATCGGCCATTATACTCACATTTTGGTGAACTGTGAATTTCTGTCTACAAACCAACAGGAAATCACAAATAGATTACATTTTTTTCTCTTGGTTTTTGAATGAAAATCACACAATTGCATGGGAAATCTCAGAAATTCAGAGTAAGGGAACGCAAGTTTTCTCAGTTTAACACATATTATGTTAATCTATCATTAAAATCAAAGTCATGTTAATGTCAAATTCGAACTAAGAAAAAAAACGAATTAAAGAAGTGCACTTTGACAAGCTGCTTCATTCGCCTTAATGAGTGTTGGACATGTATGAGTGTATGTAAATCATATATTAGCAACGAATTATATCTTTTTTCGTCTAAGGGCCTGTTTCTTTTTCACAATATCTAAGTAAGGCTCTGATTAGTTATTCCAAATCAGATCCATATATTTTACGGGGTAGAATTAACGTATTTATCATAAATTCAGAGGCCCAAAGTTTATAACCCTAAGACATTTCTTCTAAAACGCTTTTAATCTTCTACATATAACGCCTTTCATTTATAGGTAGCACTTCATTTCTTCCAAGCATCAACGGAACGATGTCTTCTTGAGCCCTGGTTACGTGAATTGGGTTTCATTACTTGTTACGGTGCCATAATACTAAAGCTTTATAGACATTTAGTAGATTTTCGAACTCGAAAAGCCCATCGATGGGTTTTGCGGGATGTTGATTTATTGAAATATCTTGGAACAATGGTATTTGCGGTTACTTGTTATATGGCTGCATTTACGGCCTCATCTTTAGATTTAATTGAAACTGCACACCTTGATGGATTGCGCGAGGTGCGCACAAATACATGCCATCCACTTAAATGGGAATATGTGACCCAAATAAGTGAAATTTTAATACTATGTTTTGGATTAAACCTGGCGGTGGCTAGTCGAAATGCAAATACACAGTTTAGGGTGAGAATTTAATTTAAAAATTTATAAAAACACAAAAAACATTTAAATACATTCATTTTTAATTACAATTAATTTCAGGAAAGGCAGTTTCTTGTTGCATCATTACTATTAGAGTTTACAGTATCGTCTACTTTTTATATAGCACGGGTAATTTATCTACCTGAACTTAGTCCTGGAGCAATACTCTTAGCGCTCTTCCTGCGGTCCCAGCTAACTAATACAATCACACTAGGACTGGTTTTTGTGCCAAAAATATGGTATCAGCATAAACAGGTAAGATGGTTACAATTGGTCTTATTGATTTTGATTTCTTTTCTTTTTTTTTATAATGAATTTTTATTTTTTTATGAGAAGTCCTTGTTGGGACAAGTGTTATTAAAGTTATTGTTTTCTTCGGGTTTTAACGATTTAGTCATTATTGGTGCACTATAATTTCTACACAATCAAAATAAACACAAACATATGGAAATTATAGAATTTAGAGTAAAATATAAATTTAGTACAAAGACTTGTAAAAATAGGTACAGGTATAATTATTTACCGTTATTCATTGACCTTTCATATTCTTATTCAAATCATTTAAATACCTTGTGTTTTTTTTATCAAGGGAGAGTATGGGTTTGGGTTGGATTCATAAAATTTGTATAAGTTATCTATATTCTTATAACTAAAATTCAATTTCTTTGTTTGGTTCTAAAATTACAAAATACTGTAACTACTTTTAAATGAAGTCGATTTCCACATTGTTCGAAGCTTAAACATTCTTTTGAAACAAAAACAATAGGCCCATCTTTTGTTGTCGGATCGGATCACTGATCTCTATAATACACTAGATAGCGTATTCATACAAACAAAATGACTCCAATTGAAGATTGTTATACGGTGCGCTTGGCACCAGGTTTGTATAACAGTATAACTTCTTTTTGTCAAAGTGGCTGAACACAATACACGCGAGTCATGGCGCGCGTCCTTATCTTACAATGTTAAAATACATAAAATCTCGTTATAGAACGGTGTTCACATTATATTGTCTCCTTCGACTTTTTTTCACGTCTCTGTACTTTATCTCACTCACACTTCATGGTGAGAAAATGATGGCGAAGAAAGTAAGGATTTTTTGATTTTTTGCTTAAGATTGTTCATTTTGTTGGCGTTTTCTTTTGTGATATCTGTTCTCTCTGTCTGTACCTTATCTTTGGCACTTAAATCCTATGGAATCCAATTTTTTTAATTGGAAGCATTTTCCTAATAAGATTTATATTTTGTAAGTGAAATGTTTCTAATTAATCCTTCAACAAGCAAAGATTTTTATTTTGTTTTAACGACTGCTACACGTCAGAATGAGTAGGATGTGTTCACAGGTTTTGTGTCTGTAGCCACAAACGCGATTCTGGGAGTTAAATAGTAGGTGACATTTCTTGCGAATTTGCACAAATTGTAACTAACACTGAATTGTAATTTTTTGTTGTTTGGATAAACGCACAATTTTTTTTGTTTTGCATCGATTCACTAAAATAAGTTTGAACTTAATCTTATAAAAGGGAAATGATAAATTAAATGCAGTTTGAAATATTTGTTGTGAATTTGAAGGACCATTATTTTTTGTGTTCAAATTCCTGTCAAATGTTTGAAAGAAATTCGACACAAGTTTTAATAATCACGGTCATGTGAACGCGTGCCCTGCCGCGTGTCCTGACGCGCGTACTGTGCACAGATTAGCCATATGAAGATGAGAATGTTTCGTACGTTTCACCCTCCAAAACCCATTTGTTTACATTGTTGTATTTGTAATTTCTTCCCGCGTCGATGAATAGATGTGAATTGCAACAACAATTTAATCAAGTGTGTGAAGATCCCTACTGTCTATGAGTGAGGTTTTTATGCACACATTCTCATTTTTTATCTGATAACTGCCAGTTCAAGCTTGTAGGCAAATTAAAATGGCTGCCGGGGATTCTCATCTTCATGTGGCTAATCTGTGGTACTGTGTTCAACCAGTGAACTGAAAAATGTAAGTCAAATTACTTTTTTTTTTTAAAGAAAGACGTCAAAAGGTGCGCTTGGCACCAGAATGCCATCTTCAATTGGAGTCAAAAAAAACTGTTATACATAAAGGGAATCCACTATCCAGTGTATTATAGAGATCAGTGGATCGGATGCATTGAATCGGCGTCTATCCTTTATATCGAATGGTAAATTCTGCTTGCAGTAATCCTTCAAAATTATCAGAACGATATACATGTGATTAACACCTAGGGTAAGGTAGGGTAATATGGCATCCATTTTTAAATTTCTTTACAATTCATAGAATAAATGCTGGTGTGCCACAGGGCTACGTTATGTCTCCGACTATCTTTCTGATATTCATCAATGATCTTCTCACTGAAACTTCTAATCCATTAAATTGTTTTCCTGACTCAGCTTTTCATATTCGTTTCTAGAGTCACATCCTTGTCCTTCGGATGTTGATTTAGAGCTCATTTAATTCTGATCTCAACTGCATTGTCCGAAATAGGGAATCAAAAACCGGGTAGAATATAATGCTTCAAAAACTCAATGCTATCTATTGTCTTTAAAGCGGAACCAAAGCCTCATGCCGATATCCATGAGCGGTACTTGCATTGAGTAAACCGAACAGCTTACAGTTCTCGGTATGTGCATCACAGATCACGTTTTGTGGAATGATCACATATTCAACGTTGCCATGCTACTTAATGTCTCGTTTTCTTTGGCGATGCAAGAAATTTGTCTCCCCTTCTGATCTCGCTATAATCTACAAAGCCTTTATCCATCCAAAACTTAAGTACAACTCTCAAATCTGGACAGGTGCTCCTTTAAATCTAGGATAGAATTCAAAATTGAGCTTTAAAAATGATAGGTGGTAGCATTATAACAGAAACAATTATTACAACTCTGGAACACCACCGCGCCGCCGGCCGTAGTGTTTCATGTCTCTCTCTAATTTATTGCTATTTCCACAAAAAAGGTTCTAGTGAAACAGACAGCTGCATTCCTCCACTAAAACAATTCAACCGTAATACTTGCGCTTTTATGAATGCTCATCGGTTTACCCTTGAGACCCACTTCGGACGTACCGTCAAGTATAGAGATCCTTTCTTAAGTCGCACTACAAGAATGTGGAATGCTTTGCCTGGCTCTATTTGTACCTCCCATTGTGATGTTCAGACCTTCAAAACCAATGTGCATCGGTATCTCCTATTAAATCCGTCCTTATTTTAGTTACCCTCGCACTGTGTTTAGTGAAAACATTTTAAGGATAGTCAAAATCCTAGTTATAAAATATAGATATCTCCGATGCCCATCTCCTAATTATTATACTTTTAAAACTAACATTTATTTGTTTAATACGAGTTACCCCACTTCACCCTATAAATATAAATGTTTTAAATCGGATAGCACACCCTATAGAAGTGTGTAAGCTATCTCCTAAGGATAACACTAAAATAATTTTTCAAATCGGGTATGTGATACAAACAAAGCTAGATTTCTGCTATAGTAATAAAGAAGATAGTAGGACAAGTAATGGAAAAAGTGCATACATGGAAGTTTAGATCTACAGAAAGTATTACCATGCAAAGCAAGAACTTGCAAATCACCTAAACTGCAGATTTTATTAAACTAATTAAGCCCACTTAGGATTACTATATTAATGATTTTATTAAACATTCCTGGTTGGTTAGGGTAATGCCAATTCATGCATTGACAGCAACAGTTACAAATTAGCTACCCTCCACTGAAAAACTGCTTCATGGTTTAACTCGAGTTTAATGTATTCGCAAGATTAACTATACGTCTGATCCAACTCAGCAATGAGAAACTAGCCCTTAGAATTCACCTTATAGAATTTACAGGAATTTATACAGACATGAAAATACAAATATTTTTTAAATGCGCTAACATAAAAACACTAACATAGTTTCAAAACCAAAAATGACTAAATTGTCAGAAGCCGAAGAAAATGTTTACATAATTATAAGACTAAGTAAAATGTAAAAAAAAAAAAACTATTACTGTTATACTATTTGAATAATTTTGAAATGGAAACGATTTTTGTAGCAAACCATCATTTTTTTTTGTATAATTTAATAACTATATTATTTAATTAAGTATTTTGAATTAAAACAACATACATAAAAAGAGAATTTGACGAGCTATGAAGTTGCTGCAAGTAAATATATTTTTGAAAAACTTTTATTGTTTTCCTTGACTGCATTTATTATAATATATTTTCTTCTTTTTTTTTTTTGTTCAATTTCTAATAAATCTTATTGGTTTTCCCTCCAATTTATTTTCAATCAGAAAAATGCCTGTCTCATCATCTCTGTTAGATAGAAATCCTTGAAGTTGCATGATTTTTTTTTGTTCGCTATAACTCATTGTACATTAGAATAACTAGATCAATCATTTCCTTCCTGGGTATGTGTGCACAAAGTAAATACATACCCTTAAAACATATTTTCTATTAGTTAGTAGTTTGAAACTATTCTTATTTGCTTTCTTATAGAGTCAACAATTTTAGCATAAAAATATCACTGCATCTAAAACAATAAATGTATACATCAAAAAAATGCACCGCACGATATATTAGAATTAAATAATGCAAGCTTACTGCACGAGCTTCGAGTTGTGCAGAAACATAAAAGTAATTAATAGAGTCCAGAAATCGAATCTTTAGTTCTGAAGGCTCGCGGACAGAAAAGAATTTTTCTTGAAGAAATTTTGCGGAAATGCCGAAATTTGGCCGAAATTTGACCGGAAATGTCCCACTGTTTTTCTTTGAAAATAAAACCGGAATTTTATGAACATTTTGCAGGCCACACAAAAATTCGGGGTAGTTTCAGAGGTCCTAGAAATTTCAGTTTTTTTTTTAAAGACACGACATAGCTACATATATTTATAAAGGCAGAGCCCCTACACAATGGAAGAAATAAAGTATGAAGCCAAGGATTTTGTTTAGTTGTTGAAAAGTCTAAATCAACCCATTGAACCGAGCTATTGAAAATTATTATTAATAATTAAAATAAAATAACTGAACCCTGAAAGGTAAATTGCACCGCCACTTATTGAAATTTGCTCAGATTATTTTGTAAACCTTTCCTGTAATATGTCGATTATTAATTATTTGTTCTTCATAAATCTAGTGGTATTGGAGTCTAAAATCAAAAAGGTACCCATGAGAACGTAACTGATGGGTGCCCGTTATGCGCCTTGATAACGGACTATCATATCATATCGGACTAAGCATATCATTCTGTTGACTGAAATTGAAGCCCTTGATCTCGACAACATCTGGGCCCTATTTCATAAAAATTGGCAGGTGACAATTCTACAAATTTGTTACACTTGTATGACAAATTTGTATTTCATAAAATATTGACAGGTGACAACAATATTGTATAATCTCGAAGTTTGTCATGGCCTACATAACTTTATGCAGTACCCACGTCGAAAAACGATGAAAATGGAACAAAACCTATATGCATCCCTTCTCAACCAATTTTCAAATTTAAAATGTTGAGGGTCGTTAAATCACTTTCACTTGGAAAAATATTATTTAGCACTTTGCTTAACTTCTGTCTTTTCGTTATCAACAATTGACCGTGAATGATTTCGTTTTCGGATGGATTTCGGAACTGTTCCATTCCTATCGAAAATGGAAAATTTAGAGTAAAAGGAGTGAAAAAAGAGTAGCTCGAAAACGACATAAGTTTCCTGCACAATTGTCAATTAAATACTGACAAATATGTAAATTGTATATTTTTTTTTTCATCTCATAAAAGAAATGTCAGTACAAGTTTTTTTTAGAAAATTCCTGACAATTGTCGAAAAATACTTGACAATTCACAATGAAAAGTTGACAATTATCGGATATTTTCTGAAAATTCTACAAAATTGACAAATTGTTTATGGAACAGATTTTGACAATTTGCAAGTTGTAAATTAACAAATTATTACCTGTCGCAATTGTCAATGTTTATGAAATAGGATCCTGGTTCCAACAAGACGATGCTATTACTTGCCATACAGTCGCCGTGAAACTATGGCTTTATTGCGAGAGGGATTCGGTGCTTTGGGAGAGAAAACCCAAATACATTAAAAGTAGGCGTGGAAATCAAGACCTCGAGTTCATAAATGCGAAAATACCTTATCGCTACAAAATTGAATTTTAAAAAAATGATATCATTCATATAAATTTTTGTTAAAATTTTCAGTCATTTGTTCGGCTGAAACATCATTTCCTACTCCTCAAATAGGAAAACTTTATAACAAATAATCATCCCGATTACCGAATCCGATGAATGGGCTGAGGAAGGACTCCGACTGAATTTTGACATTTCGTTGATTCTACAAAGTTTTTGGCTTCCTCTGTACCTGATTCCTCGGATTCTGTAATTATGGTCAACATTTGTCTGCAGAGATGGAAAGTAAATTTTCCAGTGCTGTCGAACTTTTACATTTATGAATTTGACTAGACTTTCCCCCCGCCATATGATTTTTTACTTGTATTGACAAACACTACACGCCCGAGTTAAATCTTACGTGAAATACCCTGTATTATGAAATTGGGTTTTTAATTTTCATTTCAAAGCTAATTAAAAAATATAAATAAAGGAAATGTACATTCCTTATACATTCATAACCGCTTCTCAGGCAAACAAAAATCTCAGCCCACCTAATACAAACCATTAATATATTCCTTTTTTTTTGGGTATCATGCCCCATCGAGCGACAACCGCGCACCAGCACTGCGACGACAACGGACGATTTATGATTGCTGAACATGGTTTTATGCTTATGCATGCGTAAAAAAAGTATTATTATTATTATTTGTATAGTTATCCTTTATTTGTCATCATCTCCTGCTTTGTACATAGAAAATACAAAAATCTGTTTCCTTATTTCATACTTCTATATTATATACATATATATGGCATAGCAATACTTCTTTTCCAACTATGATGTGCGATAACTCTATAGATAACTTTTTTATGGTAGAAAAGTTCTAAAAGATAAATGTTTGGAATTTCTTCAAAACATTTCTCTTATAACCTTTGTTTATTCTTATATCCTTCAAATTAATTATTTTTTGATTACTTACACTTTCCTTGTTTAAAATTAAAAAAAAAATAAAATAAAATAAAAAGAAAACACAAAACATCTCCACCCATGCACGAAACATCCATTGCCGTCACACCAATCAATAGATATACCTTCTTCAAAACCATCACCAAACACATTTAGACATTTTCATTTACACAGCTAAAAAACAAAAAAAGAAACCCGAGGGTTGTGGTGCTTTGGCTTAGAAAAAAAAAAATAAACAAAAACAAAAATAAGAGCTTACCTAATGAAAAATGAAATTTAAAAAGTTTTCAACTAATTAGGAAAAGAGAAAAACAAAATTAAATTCATCCGGCATTAAGAAAACCGCAACCCTCTTTCTTTATCCTCGTTTTTTTTTTTTTTTCTTTCATTCTTTATTTCCACCCTTAAATATGACTTTGAGTTTCGTTTGGTCCTGTGGTGTTTTTAGTTTTGATTTATTTTCCACCCAAACCACCCAGAATTGTTTTCCGTTTACCTTGTGTCTGTGTGGTTTGCGGTGTTCGTTGCATCTTCATAGCTTGCAGGTACGTTCCCTTGCCCATGATCTATCATTACGCTTACCTGTGGATGCTTTCAAGGGTTCCCATGATACTGGACATCACCTGGGTGGTGGTTATGCCGGTCTCTGCCTGGGCGATCCAGACATCGGAGAGCTAACTATATCCGAAATGAGCCCCGAAGATATCCGAGCTGAACTTAAAAGGTTTGCGTCTTTGATAAATTAAATCACATCACTCATGTATGTATCAATATTACTTCCTTGTCACACAGACTGTATACACAACTTGAAATCTTAAAAAATAAAACTCTGCGGCAGGACAATCCGCATATAAGTAAGAGACGTGGTGGACGAAAAGCTGGACATCGGCGATTCTCACTACAGGTAAGAATTCCCGGATACTAAACAAACTTTTCCATACAATTTTTTTTTCCAATAAGATAACATTAAAGTTAAGGTTAAAGTTCGAAATTATATAAGTTTATAGTTTTAAAAATAAAATTTTGGCTTTGTTCAAACTTTGTTGTTACGTTAAATTTTAGTCTTAATTCTTTAATTTTATTTCTTTAGAGAAAATATATATTTTTGCGAAGAATATAGTTTAAAAAATGACGTTTTTGGAAAAGCTTGACGTTTTAGTTTTTATTTTTTTTTTAAATAAAAGAACATTTTGTTTTTGGGTTAATTGTTAAATTATAAATTTTTAATGTTTATTGCAACACTTTTAGAAGAAAGGAAGTAAGGATAAGGTAAGAGTATACAGCTGATGAGTATCATTGGGTTTTTGGCTGCAATGCATTGATTTATTTTTATTCACTTAATACTTTTTTTTTCTTCAATTAAACAAAAGTATAAAAATCACCTCTGTATAAATTTTATTAATAAATTGGTAGAACATTGAACAAAGAGAAAGTATACAATTATGTGTTGATCTTTAGTGTTAGTCCTCAAGTATATATGAAATTGATCCTGCACAAGCCTATAATAAAACGTTGGAATGAGGCTATCTGCGAAGGAAATTGGTAGGAAATTTGGGACTAGAATTTTTTGTTGTTGTTGAAAATCTTGCACTTTTGTTAAATTTTGTCTGAAGCCAGTCCTCTCCGTTGTTGCGCCAATAGAATAGCATGACCGCCGATTAAAGACATTTTAAAGAAATTTAAAAAGCATATCACCCGATCTTGGTCCGGGTCAAGACGAGGGGCATAAGAAGACCCCCACGGAGTTTTAGAAGAATTTTTATTTTTACCATTTATTGTTTTAGAATATCTTATAAGACACTTTTTTTACAATTTTTTTCTGTTTATTTAAATTAACATGAGGAATTAAAAAAAAAAACTTCACGTGTAAACACTTCACTTTGAATCATGCTTTCGCTTCATATTGATGTTGGTTAGTACCTCCTGAAATGCCACCCCCACTAGGATATCGAAGATGTCCGGATTATGAATTATGTAGAATCAAGCTGTAGTTCCCCAAATGTGTAACTAAGAATAAATAAATCCCTGCATTGGGCGCCAATTAACAAGTTTACTACATACCTTAGAACTGATTATTAAAACTGATGCATTACAGCCAAGGCATATTTGGATATATGTATTAATGGGAGTAATATTTTAATGCAGCATTATGGAAAGTTATGTTAGCAACTCATGGTTTAATATTTTCCTTACCCAAGAAGAATCTGAAGCAAGAAGTTTCTAATATCTTAGACCCCTGACGTAGATAGCCTCTATAAATAACAACTAACAAGCTGCAATCATTAAAAAATACAAAAAAATTATAGTTATTACTTAGTTATACTTAGATCGCTTGCACTTTGTAGATTTTTTTTTCAAATTATTATTTGCATGCTTACAGGTGCTTTTCAGCTTTGGCTTTTATTCACTTCAAACAAAACTAATTTTTTATAATAAACGCTTCAACGCTTCAGTCAGTTTTGGCACTTTTTTACGCACAATCGACGTTATGGCAAAAAGTCCCGAAAATGTAAATTAGCAATTAATACATTCAATTTTATCAATACATCTCATTT
Source organism: Leucozona laternaria (assembly GCA_932273885.2). Classification (NCBI taxonomy): domain Eukaryota; kingdom Metazoa; phylum Arthropoda; class Insecta; order Diptera; family Syrphidae; genus Leucozona; species Leucozona laternaria. The sequence goes on along the minus strand of OW026368.1, from coordinate 111,695,301 downwards.
CAGGCGCTTAGTGCCAAACATCGCAGCAATAAACACCATCAAGATGTCGAAATTACCGAAGCTGAGGCATCCCGGACACCTGAAGATTCTGTTTGTAGTGCCGAAGGACCCACTGACACCTATGCTGAAATTTCTGGATTATCACATTCGATGCTGTCACATTCGATGGTCTCACATTCAAAATGAGAATGAGAAATGAGGAATTGATATTCCATAAACCACTAAGTTCCACCTATATAGTTCAGAATATGTTTCAAAATTAAAATATATTAAGCTTTTTCTTGATTTTGTAAACTTTAAAAAAAAAATAACTCTCCAAGATTATAATATATATACCTATACTTTTACCTATTACTTTTAAGTAAAAGACAAAAAACTTTTATTTAAATGTTATTTAACATCTAATGCATGTGTATTTAACATTTAAACTTAAACATTACTTCTAACATATTAAATTTATCATAATCAACGCTATTTAAAAAAAAAAAAAACAAAAGTAAAAACATAAAAATGGAAAAAAATTAATATCTATATTAATAAATTGATTGCTAAGCAAACCAAATTAAAAACAAAAGCTATTGAAAATGTATATGATAATGTATATTTAAAAAAAAAATAAAACTACAATGAATTAAACAAATGTGTGAAAAAATTCCAGAAACTTTAGAAAATTTAGTTTAAACAATAATACTTTATAACTTAACACAAATGAAACGATTTTGTAAATTGTTTGCTCAAATTTTCTGCTCTAAGAATATTAAGAAAATTTTTTTTATTTTATGTACATACAAGTTAAGTCAATGTGCAGGTAACATTAATAACAATACAATTAAAACTGGCCTTCAGATGTCCCATAAGAAGTCAAATTCGAGCAATAGAATCAAATATCAATAATCAAATAAACCATTACTTTTTGGTTAGTTAGAATAGTTTATAAAAACAATAAGAAATTGTCTTTTTGTTTGGTTTCCTGTATATTCAAAAACCCTAATGGCCGATTTCATAAAGTTCTTTGAACTAAATATTTAAATCTTAAAATGGAGTTTGCTCCATACAAAATACGTACCAAAAACCGAACATAAGTCTAGAAATAATGTACTACACACAGGGGAGAGTACCAAAGGTGCGGTTTAGATTTGGAAGATTGAGTCTGGTATCGCGGCAGCTTGTAGGGAAGAGCAGTGTGGGGTGAGGTATCTCGTGAGGCACTATGAAAACCATCATGTCAATTATAGAATTCGCAATAATGGATTCGAGGTGATTCGCAGTGCTGTGTTCTCTTTTCTTTTCATGGCATATGCGAATCCAGAATTGCGAATTCCATAATCGGCATGAATATTCATGAGTCTTTTTAATGTCGTTTCGATGTGCGAAATGTTGAAATTGTTGTTGTCTCAATGTATTTTGAGGCACCTCAAAGTTTTTAATGTAAAAACGATGAGACTCACCAGTCCGGAGTCAATCTTCCCAATCTAAACAGGGTATAATAGTGAGACAGGTCCAATACCTAGGTATTTCGAATAACTCCGAATAAACATATAGAAATACGTGGCGCCATCTATCATGAAACAGATGTTCTTCCAAATGACTCAATTTTACTCTAAAGTTTAGTTTAAAAAAAATAATAATACACTATCTAGATTAGGTTAACACTACTTGCCGTTGGTAAAATTTGTATGTGAAAATCCAACTAAACACGCCTAATACTACGTTTTCATTAGAGCTGAAATGAGGTAATTTCGCAAATTTCAAAAAAAGTGTTTTCATTGCAAATTTTCTAATTTCGTTTGACAGCTCATTTCATTTTGACTTTAATGTGGCTTGTTTTTGTTGTTTTCAATGAATTCCACATTGAATGGATTCCACTTGGGTGTGTTCATAAAGTTTTAACGTAATTTCCTACCAAATTTCGTGCAAATTTGGTTGAAATTACCTCATTTCGAAATGTGAATTTGTATGGGAAATGAGGTAATTTCGTATCGAATTTGGAAATTCTCAACGAAATTACCTCATTTGCTCTAATGAAAACGTAGTACCTATAACCTTAAAAATAATAACCGTGATTTGAAGGTAGTTCGATACATAGATATTTTCTTGTAGTTATTTAAACATATTTTTTTACGGTTCACCAACCAAGAAAACGAAAATTGTCATATTTTTTCCATTTTCGTATTTTTTTGTAAAATCTGATCGTGTTAATCTGTCAGAATTTGTGTGTTTAAGGAAACGTCAAATGCAACTGACGTAATGTTTCTAAGAGCCTGATTTCTCTATTTCTATTTTCTGTTGTTTCGTCTTTCGTCTTTTTGACAGATATGGTGAGGGGTGTAGAAACGAAGGGGAATTGAAGTAACGAAAGCCGGATTGAAAATTCCAAGACTTTTTCCGGTTGAAAATTGACGTTTATGGTTTGACTGCCAACTGAGTAGAAATGAGCAACGTTGATAATCGATGTTAGCATCGTTGTAGTTTAAAAAAAAACATCGATATTTCTCTAAAATAAAAGCATTGTGCGAATAACTTATAAACTTTAAATTCCGAGCTCTTTTTCATTGTTGAATAGTATATATAGTATCTACATTTCAACAAGAAGTAATTTAAAAACGTTTTTAACTGTTACTCCTGTTTATTTTCCAATAAAACCATCGCAAAGTATTTTTTGATCGTGAAAATAACGAGAGACGTCTCACTTATGTAAAAAGGAACCATTACATCATGACGGTACGTACCTGTCAAAAAAACGAATAACGAAAAGAATGGAAAAAAGAATCATGTAATCAAGCACTAACAGTTCACAACTTGAGTTCTGTTTGGTAACGTAATTTTTTTTTTTAATTTGCACACATTTTCACAAATTCACCGAGCAGGCATCTTATTTCTTACATAATGCTGTATACAACAATTATTCAAGTAAGACATTTCAGAAAAATCTACATTTGTATGTTTATTAAATTAAAAAAATTGCTTTGCCCGATTTAGACAACTGCTAAATTGCTTATAATTCTGCCAAAATATTACAAAATTTCATAAAATATGACAATTCGTTAGTCGAGGACCTCCGATATTAATTAGTTACACATTATGGGGCATACTCATAGTCACTTTTAAACTCCAGTTTATCTTAGACCTGGGTTTATCCTGTCTAAATGACATTGAATAAACCCCAGTCTAAGATAAACTGGAGCTTAAAAGTGACTATGAATGTGCCCCTATATGTTTAGCCCAAGACCTAAAAGATATAGGTAAATTTTATATTTGCTTAAATTTACAAAACTCTGGGTCTTTCAATATTACATGAAGCTTTTAAAGACATACCAAGAAAAACTATAGCTTTTTAAAATTTTTGGACTCAGTTTTTTTTTTAAACGATCTCACTTTGTTTCATTTTGACATTGGGAGCATTCAACGCATATCTAAATTTTCAGCTGGCTAATCAGAAGCTCCAAAAATTCAAATCTCTGAAAATTCACATACATATGCGTTGAACGCGCCCATTTAAATTGAAATCTTTATAAATAAAGAGGAAAAATAAATATACTCCCACCTCAAATTTTCTGTTCTGAATGTAATGTAGGTACAAAAAAGAATGATTTTATTTTCATAAAACTTATTTTGTGGATTCAAAACAGTAAATTAAATAAAAAAAAAAAAACAAATAAAACAAATATAAATATAAAGTAAAAATAAAACTGTATTGAATAATTATATAAAAAGCCTTAATCAGAAGAATACAGCACGAGCATATAGTTTAGTAATGTATATTAGCTAGGAAGTTTCTTGAATCACCAGATAAGCAAGCACTATCGAGTCCGAATAGAATACAAAAAAAAACTAAAAACAACTAAAAAAAACATCAAATAAAAATACCCCAATTCGGACTTTAGAAAATTAAAAAAATTGAGTCTTCATAAACTATGTAGGTAAATTCATAAAATAAAGAGAAAACACAAGAAATGAAAAGAACCGGACGATTGAAGTTGATGCATTTACGCACATCCATTAACTATAAATTAATAATAAAGCAAATAAATAAATTATTTGTAAAGTATTTTTAAAATATATTATATGGATACAATATATTATATACATTATTATAAGATTATTATATAAAAATATACTTAATAAATAAAATGTCACAATTTGAAAACAAAAAAATGGAGAAAAATATTTTAAAAGTGTGATAATCGTATGTAAAAATAATATATTATTATATATATACAGATATATGTATATGAATACAAAATAATGATTATAATATATAACAAAATGTTGTTAAATACAAAATAAGATAAAAAAAAACCTTGATGTGGAACAATAAAAACTTGACATGTAAATATGGTACTTTGTGTTTTTCTTAACAAAATATTTCTTGTAAATACTATATATAGCTTACTACTCAGTATGATCATAACAGTCGTGTACTTTATTATTTATTTACCAAATAAATTTAATGCACTTCACTGCAATGAAATAATTGTGTATTTCCTAAAAAAAAAACAACGACAAGAGCTTAACAAGACGCATTGGTCGATATGCTTTGCACACAATTTTTTAAACATTTATCATACCGAATTTCACTTATGAAACAAAGCAACTGACCCATTTCAAACGACCCTCGAACGCTATCTAAGTTCCGAACCCATTTCGCATTCGTATCGGAGTTTTTTCCGAACGTTTACCTCGATAGGGTTGATCATTTTGTGATGAAAATTAGAAATACGTAATATATGACTCTTATTGCGAGTGTCGTTCAACGTTCGATTCGATAAAAGTCGATCGTACCAAACCGTTGGGCGCGTTTCTATTCAAAGCTATCTGGATAGCTGTCTGATTTTCGACAAAAGTCGTTTATCGATAGACAAACGACACTCGCAATAAGGGCCTTATATGTTCAAACACTTGGTTTGGAATATTACTCGAACAACTTAAAAGTACTCGTTTGGAAAATTGGAACATAATCGGACGAGTCAGTAAGGAAATATGAAGGAATAACACAGTAATGAGACGATTTTTTCAAAACACTTCAAACTCCTGTGTATCCGTTATGGGATTTTTTCGCCAAAAACTGTTAAAACCGTTTTCAAGAAAATGTATAAATTACTCTAAGTGAAAAATTCTACTTCCGCAGATGGAAAGAAGGAAAACCATGAACATACAAATTAATTACTTTTTATCAAAATTTCATCTTCTGAATAAAAGTAGTAGTAGTAGTAATAATAGTAGTAGAAGTAGTGGTAGTAGTAGAAGTAGTACTAGTAGTAGAAGTAATAGAAATGTGTTTATTATTCAACTTGGATTTTCTTTTGTTTTACAAATTTTACAATAAAAGTATTGGCTTTTGTCTTCATCCCGAAAAAAGAGTTAATTCTTAACAAAATATAACAACAATTATTGATTTACAAACATTTTTAAATTTGATCAAATCTATAAACTTTGATTTCAAAAGCTTCTTTTAGAATTTGGTTGCAATATCTCAATGCAGTTTTAATAAAACTACATAAAACATTCCAGTCCTGCTCATTTAGAACTTCCATGGCTTCATTTAGAGTGAGAATGCTTCTTCCTTAGTGTGCTCATCTAACTGTCGCTAAAATCGGGCAAGTTCCTATAGAGTGATTAACATTTTCCGTCTCTCTGAGGTTGCAAAGTTGAAAGTGTACACTGCAGTCTTTCATCGGGTCCGTACGGTCGGTAGTTTAAACGAAGCAGCTCTCCTCTAGTTTTGAATATAGTAGAAATTGAATCAATGGTGTATCGATCGTCAAAGTAGTTTTTGACGCCGAGATTGTAGCAAAGAAACTTGTAGGTTTTTCGGGTCTCACTCTGTTGGTCCATCTCAGTAAAATTTGAAAATCTTTTCTGTTCAATCCTTCCCAGAAATACTTTAAAATTCTCTTCCCAGGTCTCCCATGCATCTTCTCTCTACTAACGTTATGTTGTAGTTCCAGACGCGACCACTCCGTAAAGAACTGGGATTTTCGCTGAAGTAGTTGCCTCGCAATGATGTTGGGTAGAGCCATCAACAGCCATCACCTTTTTGGTGTAGCTAAGATCCTAAGATCCATTTTGAGCGAAAATTTATAGAGCGAGGGCACACCAGTCTCTAAATGCTGTATATACGTTGGGGTGTTTTTCAGGAGCTTACATATTTTTTTATGAAGTACCGCACACTGAAGGAATCCTCATACTTGTCCAGCATAGCACAAGATCGTTCTCATAACCGCTTTAAATAATTTATATTTGGCGCTCGGGGTCACGTTTTTTTGCCAACAACTCCTTTCCAATTGCAGTTAATACCCTTTTTGGATTCTATCAGTTTTTTCCAGCAGGTGCTTTTTAAAAAAAAGCTGGGACGTATTTACAACTCCGAGGTAAAGTACTCTTTCACGAGTTCAAGGTCCATACTTTCCCAAGTCCATTTCTCCTCTGTGGCGTATCTGCCTGTTCTATTCCATATAATCATTACTTTGTACTTGCTGGTATTAACCGTAAGGTTTCAAAGATGACAGTAAGCCTGGAGTTCTGAATATTATATACCTAAATATATTTTTGATTTTGAAAATTTTTCAAATCATTTTAGGTTTCTGAAGTAATACCAGAAAATTTAAGAATAATAAAAATTCTTTTTTTTTAGGACCGAATAATTTCTGAAACATTTTAGTAACAAAAATATTTTTTATTTTACTCAATCGCAAACCCTGACATCTCTTAAAATTCGCAGTTAATCAGGAAAATTCGGATGAATTGTACACCATCGGAAAGGGGATAAAGCGATGGCTGTGGCGTCGGCAATGGAGTGACCTAAGGCTCCTTACAAATAACTATAGTCATCAAATAAAACACATCTTTTTGTCTTTTTTTAATCTTTTGAAAGATTATATTTTTTTATACCTCTTTTATTTCTTTAAATATTTTGTTTGTTTTTTTTTTGTTTCTCTTTAAGTATTGCTTTCACAAAATCTCATTAGTTTGCTTATTTAGTTTAAATTTGATTGTTTTTCAACTTAAGAGTTATAATGTATAATAATATTGTGCTAGATATTGTTTTCTCTAGAAATTTACCTTTAAATATATAAAATTATGACTTTGTTCACAAATTTTTTTTTTACTTTTAGTAAAAGAAAAGAGAAAAGAATTAATTAAAGATTAAAAATTAAACAAAGTTATTTTTAATTAAAAAAAAAAAAAAAACAAAAAAAGTTAATAATTTAAAATTCTTACAAAAACACAATTATAATGATAGATCTATTTCCACACCGTCATTCGTCTACTCCAAGCTCCAAGTCCATTTCTATATCCACATGTATTTGTTTCACTGTACAAAGAAAGATCTCCCACTAGGGGTGCGTGCATTTAAGTGTGGTTTACGGGAATCCCCCTCAAACGATTGGACAGTCTTTTGGAGGTATATGTATGTAGGTATTTAATAAGAAAAATACAATTTAAGGATAAAACATGATTTGATTTTTTTTTTTTTTTTTTGAGGGAGTAAAGTAGTCTATATAATTCGTATTATATAGGATGCAGTTTGGTCGTGTGTACGGTCAGAGCACTCCGTTGGGTGAAGCGCTTGTCACAGTAAGGGCAGGCGTATGGCTTCTCTCCCGTATGGGTGCGAATATGTTTGGTGAGGTAATCTTTGACGCTGAATGCCTTGTTGCAGTAGACACATCGAAAAGGCTTCTCCCCTGTAAAATAATCAAAACGTAAGCATGTCTAGCGAAGGTAACAATGTTTTCTACTCTTACAACTTAAGATAAAATAAGAATTAATGAAAGGAAATTAAATTAAATGAAATGGATGAATGTATTGAATTAATGCTTTAGAATAAGAAAAAAAAAAACAAACAATACAATACCATAGCCAAAATAAACATTTATCTTGGTTTTTATTAACGCAATTATCGGTTTCTATAATTTCAAAGAAAGAAAATGAATACTACTTAATAAACTTAAATTTCTTGTTGTTCTAATAAAGACTTTTTTTGCTATTTTAGATTTAGTCTGGTAAGCTTTATAATTAAAGCCAAAAAAATCGAATACTCATATTTCTATAAGTTGAATTTGAAGGCCTTTATAATATGGGAGAATTTGTTTGTTAATAGCTAAAGTTGCCAAAAATGTATCAGATGAGCATTTGATACGTTCCAAAACTCAAATAAGAAAATGATCACAAAGAAGAAGTTTCTAAAAGCATCCGAAAAGTTCGTCGTCGATCTATATGAACTGAGCAAACTGCGATCAATAATTTTTCCGCTGCTTTTGTTTTAAGTTCGTTTGATTTTTTGTGCACAATAAATTATTGGGACTGCGCGGTCGAGAAGAGTTAAATTGGGGCCAAAACAGAAATAAACGGAGATAATTGGTTGAAAACGAACAAACTGAATGCACTAAAATATAAGGGTGGGCAATAGAATCAGTGTATGCACGGATGGAGTTTCAATAAACTGTTTAAAAAGTATAATATAATCTCAAGATGTTTTAATAGAAGAAAAGATCTACTTCTCCTACATACATATACAATGATGAAGTGATATCGTTAATCGATACATTCGCTACAAGCAGATACAAAATATATGTAACTTCAAATAATTTTAGCCGTGTTCCTGTGGAACACTTCGCTAACTCATAAGTACTTTGCTAGGCATTTTCAATGGAACGCGCAGAATTGAATTTCCCACAATTCTCATCTACTCGCACTTGAGAGCATGAGTTTCTAGTTGGTAGTATTAGATTATCGTGTGCATTTACTAATGAGTAGTTTTCAGAGTAGTATCGTGTGCATCATCTACTCATGAGTAGTTCGCCATTTCCGTTTTCCAAGGCTTTTGTAAGCCGTGAAATTATTGAAATATCTATTATTAAAAGGAAGCTTCAATCTTCAATATTTTTCGAACTAGGTACGGAAGCACAACGGCAACCATTGCTGGCTAGTTAAAGTTAAGTGCGAAAAATAATGGAATATTATCTAGGATTTTATAATTTAATATGAAAATAAATTCAATTCGCTCAAGTAAACATTGTCTAGTTTAAAACTGCAAAAATTTGTCATAGCACTACAAAAATCACGATCTATATCCCCATGTTTAATATGCTTTTTTTTACTTTTTTTATAATACATACATACAAAATTACCAAAGTTCAATACACAGAATGTGGTCATAACTACCAAATTTAAAAATAAATATAAACTCCTGTGTGCGTTGTTTGTTTGTAGGAATGGAGGAGACTTACAATTTTCTATCGACTCCGAACGGCTAAGGTGAGAGGCACTTATTTATGACAGGAGATACTCTTGGAAGATTTCGCAAAAGGCAGAAGCCGTTTTTTATTTATTTAGGTGGACGAGGCTGGAAGTCGAACCCAGACCTTCAGCATCATAGTTACGCATTAACCATTATGCCACCGACTACTACTACCAAATTTTGCGTAGTAAAATTCGATGGCATCGATTTGTCAAACAATCAGGTCAACAGAACTAGAATATACTTTTACGGTTTTTGTATCAATTGTGAATTTTATGAGGAGTTAGGATCTATTTTCTACATATATGTAACTTAGTATTCGGCGTTATCAAAGGCCCCGTGGTAATAGAATTTTACTACGAATCTCGAAAAAAAGTATTTTAGCTTCCGTCGTATACAAAATATTGCAACTATCTATCTATCGATATCATTTTTCAAGAACTTAGAGTTTGTTTGGCAAAATGTGTAGAAAGACTACAGCTTTTTTTGGGTTTTCGTAGTACGAATCTATTACGACGGGGCCTGCGATAAGGCCGATTATCGTCGCCAAAGTTATTGTTATTTATCATTCGCTGTTTTCGTTTGCAGTTTTTTTTGCAGAAAAAGTATTAATGAAAAGTATTAATCTGTGTATGCATTTTAATCTCATTATTATATCTGTATATATGTTGTAATCCCTTGTGAAAACCCAGCTAATGTCATCTGATGCAACAACTTAAGATATTTTAAACAAACGATACTCACAATAAAAAGCTTTTTATGAAGAAATTGCAACAACACTTTTATAAAACCTTATTATGCTAGTTGTTTACTTAAAACAAATGACAGGACCGAACACAAGATACGACTATTGGCGTTTAAGTAAGACTAATTCTATAGAATTCACCCTTCTCGCCATTGTAATTGAATCGGTGTGTGAAGGAACAGTACAAGCGGCAATTTATACTTTAAGGAAAGACAGAAATTCATATTTCGCATTCAAAATATTTCTTTCTTTAAGATAATGTGAACAGTATTGCTCTTGACTAAGTAGTTTAATAAATTCTTCAGTTACAAAATATTAAGACAACAAAACCTTTTGTTTTTAGTTTGTCAGCAATAGGATTGTGCTATTCTTCCACTCACCAATTCAATTATATTCGTTTTACCGAATAGCTCAACCGTATTCTAGGAACCCAATTATACATTCATACATCCATACATAAATCAAATAAATAATTTTTATCATTTGTCAACATTTCAACTTTCTATACAAACAAGGGGATATTCACGTTGAGACGTTCGAATGACGTTTGCAAGGTTCGTAGAGATTTTTTGTAGCAAATATACAGGTTCTATTGTAAATGGGGCTTGAGCGTCTCAAAATCCGTTGAAAATCTAAAAACTTTGCGACCGTCTCATTATGAATTGCCTACTTACGCCTTTTACGCGTTCTTCAGTTCGCCCGTCATGGAAGTTAGAAACTCGAAAAATATTTCGCACAAACCAGACCAACTATGTACATTTTCTTCGCGGACGCTTGTATTTACAGTTCAATTGGGTTTCTTGGCTCTGATGTCGTGTGGACAATAGGACATGCGGAAAAAGAGGCTCGTATGTAATTACTCTTAAAGAAATAATCCCTTGGATTTGCCTTCTAGAAGGCACTGCCTATACACTAGGAGTGGAAACCTATCTTTGTGTGACTTCAGGTAATTTATCATCTTTTCAGGAGGTAAAAGATTGATTTTATACTATAATAATTTTAAGAATTTTTCTTCTCTAAAGCCCTTTTATCTTACACAGGAAAAAAATTACTTGACGGCAAGTTCGCAAACGGAAAATTGATTTTACGGTGCTGAGTTTCTAAAATCCCAGTGGCGGAATTATTATTAAAGATAAAAAGAATAGCATCGGAGGACGTACATAAAAATGAAGTGAGGCTTCTTACTCATTTCTGTAGGTACAGGCGTTTAGTAATTTGTTGGTATAATCTTTCATTCAACATCATATAAGAAGATTAGGAGAGTTATGTACCATTTTCAAAGAAAAGCATTTAAGATTATTTTGTAGCTTAAAATTTTACCTTCATTTCAAAATTTTAAAAATTTAAAAACACAGGCAACCAAACCGACATATTTTTTGGAATTATATTTTGTTTATATTAAAATAAATTTTGTTGTGATCTTTACTGCCAATCCTGTTGAATTGACCCTAATAAAACCACTAAAATTTTTGTAGAACCGACCTACTGAGTCAAATCAAACGACTGTGCATTGAATAATATGGAAAATTCAAATAACTTATTTTCAATCAAATATTTCATCCTTATGATGTTTCATCAAAAAGTAGAAAAGACGAAACTTTCTCTGCGTGAGATTTTAATATTGAATAATTCAAAATCATTTCGTCTCTTTCAAAAACACCCTACACCCTCTCGAACTGCAACGACTTTTGAGATGGTTCTGACTCCTAACATTAAAACAGCATCAAGGTCACTCAGAAGTACAGTAACCTCTGTGACACATACATAAACTGGGCCTTGAAAAAGCTGACCTAGGATAAATCATTAAATCATTATTTTTTTTGTTGAATAAAGAACGCGAGAGAGCACCCAACCATGAGCAACTGAACAAAAGGCGATATCCCACTCCCAATAAATGAATGATAGCTGAAATGAATGACGAATATAACACACTTTAACCTCCTTCTCCCCGACAAAATTAGTTTAGTCATAAAATAACTTTTTTGTTTTTTGATTTACATAAAAAAAGTTTTTTTTTTAAACAAAAACAACGACACATAAAGAAAATGGTTGAAATTTTTGTTTGGTTAAAAAATGTGTTTTTTTTTGTTTTTTTTTTGATTTTGAATAAATCCTCACCCGTGTGAGTTGTGATATGTTTGTTCAGGTAGTCCTTTACAGTGAACGCCCTGCCACAATATCCACATCTAAATGGTTTCTCACCTGTATGTATTCTAGTGTGCTGTTTGAGCGTGTTCGATTGTGTGAAACACTTGCCGCAGTACGAACACGAGTAGGGTCGTTCTTTTGGCGTGTAACTATGGAAGAGAACAAAAAGGAAATTTTAGTTAGAATAGCTGGTTATGGGACGATTTTGAGGTTCGTCCTAACTCACTCTGCTTCTCCACTGTGGATCTTCCGGTGCATGGCCAGGGTGCCTTGGGTCTTGAACGTGCGCGGACACTCTGGGCATTTGTGTCGAACCTTGTTATTGGCGTTGGCGTTGAGTGGAGGTGGTACCGTCCCCGATACCGGTGGCTTCACATCGTTTTCTTCCATGCGAGGCGGAAGATGGTAGGGCGAAGGATTCTCCTGAATCACTGATGATGCCTCCTCTTTGGCGTCGGCTGTTTCCTCTTTGATCTTGGGCAGTCGTATCGTTAGGGGAGGCACCTTCGGCATAATGTCGACGTCGCCGTCCTCCTCGTCTTCCACCATAGGTGGATAGTTTTGCATGGGTGGTGGCTGCTCCAGGTAGATGGGTTGGCCGACTGCAGCCATGGTCGTCGCCGGGGAGACGCCACAAGTATTGCCGCAGTGAACGCACTTGTAGTCACCGTCGATGGTAGTGATTCCATACAAGCCGCAGGACACGCAGCGGGTGAAGCGGAACGCCTGGTGGGCGACGCGATTGTGCTCGTCGAGCTCGGTTCCGGAAGAGAATTTTTCATCACAGCTGAGGCACGGATACTCGATGCGGTTGAGGTTGCTAGCGGCGAAGAGCATCTCCGAGGGGTGACAGGCATGCATGTGCTCGGTGAGTATATTCTGCCGAGGGAAGCTCTGGCCGCACATCGGACAGAAGTGCGCGTCTATGCTGAGGTTGGGCAGAAAAGACGTTTTGAGGGTGTCCACTGCGGCAATAGTGGTCTCGTTGGGTCGCAAACGAAAGCCCTGCTCTTGCGAGGATTTGATCATTGTGCCTGCGTCACCACCTGAAAATTAGATGGAAGATCAAGGATAAGCACATAGAACGGCGATGGCTAGAGGCAACGCACGCGTCCATTTTTAGACTTGAATTTTGGCTTTAGCGCAGGGGGGATGACGACGGTGACGGCACACACGACCATCGGTCGTCTTCGTCTCCCGGGGGGTTGGGCGCGAAAACCTAACACCCGAGTGCGGAGCAACGCAATTTATTGATACTTACACTTAATTTTCGGATTGGATTTTGTTCGATCTGCAGTTGATTCAATCTATTTCATTATTTGGTTCTAGAAAAATATACTTTTTTAATTTTTTTTTACAAATTTTCTGGTTGGGAAAATAAACTCTAAAATCTATTTTCTACAAAAACTATTTTTGACATTGGAGCTGTCAAGTGTGGGTTTTGTACAAAAATGGCCGCCGCGCAAATCTTCTAGGGATGTGTTCGTTTTTGTTACTGTTGAGATGTGTTCGTTTTAAGATTTTTGTATGCTGTAAGAAATCGATACAAGGAAAACGCGCCCAACCATTTAGGTGTGTTTATTTCAAAGCCCGAAGAAAATTGGAGGATCAAACGAGGTGGAAGCCAAACAATTTACATGTTCAAAGCAACTTCTACTAATTCCCAGGGCTTAGCTAAGCTCACAGAATTTTCGAGGCTAATACTACGTTTTCATTAGAGCAAATGAGGTAATTTCGATGAAAATTTCCAAATTCGATTCCAAATTTCCTCATTTCCCATACAAAATCACATTTCGAAATGAAGTAATTTCAACCAAATTTGCACGAAATTAGGTTGGAAATTATGTTTCAACTTTATGAACACACCCAATTGGAATCCATTTTAAAAGATCTCTAAAGCTTTTATGCTGAAATGTCAAAACTAGATGTGTTAAAATAGAAACACAAAGAGAAAACATGTAATTAACTGCCAAATAAAATTCAAAATCAAATGAGCTGTCAAACGAAATTATCAAATTTGAGATGAAAACAATTTTTCCGTAATTTGCGAAATTATCTCATTTCGGCCCTAATGAAAACGTAGTAGAACTATAATTTTGAAAAAAAAAAATGTTTTAAATGCTCGAATAACCTCTTTATTATAGATATTTTGTATTGAAACATCAATTTATTTCTGTGATCACGTCACTAATAGGGGGGTTCACATTCAACGACATGTTCATCAACACGTGTCGTTATGTCAGATTTTTGTAATGTGAACACCAGTCGAATGACCGTTGATCGACTTAGTTTGTAGTTCAATTTTTTTTAATAATTTTCTCTGTCGGACGACCGCTGTAGTAAATGTGAACTCCAGTCGAACGACCGATGATTTCAAATTTTCATCTTTTTTCTATTTTTAAAGTAAGATTTGAAGAAAATGGGTTGCAATCCAGTTAAACAACAAAAAGAGAGCGGAAAAAATTAAATGGATGCACTAGTTGTGGTGTAAATAATGAATTTCGTAGCATGTTGGCTTTATGAAAATTTTCTTGAAAATGATGTCGATAAGATAGTCGTTGAATGTGAACGCTAGCAAAACGACTTAGGTCGAACGACACGTCGTTGAATGTGAACCCCCCTAATAATATATCACTCATTTCCAAAGAAGGCTTAACTACATAAAACAAAATGGAGTTTCCATACAAACTATCGGTAACAAGTATGCAATTCACGCCGGTACACAGTTTTTCTCCGTGCTTAAGTTAAGCCCCGAGAATTCTCCGCGGTTAGCTAAGCCCGAAGGGGATTAGTTGTTGTTGCATTTAACATGTAAATTGCAGGACAGGACGTGGTTTTTTTTGATCGATTTCCTCGGGGCTTGCAAAAAAACACGGCTAGTATGTGTGAAAAATGAGATGATTTGGATATTAACCGTGTTTTTTTGCAAGCCCGAAAAGATTTGGTTGAAAAAAAGGACATTTGGGATTAGCAACGCCATTACAGAAACAAAATGGAGTTTCCCTACAAACTATCGATAACAAGTATGCGATTCACGCCCGTAACACAGTTTTTTTCCGTGCTTAAGTTAAGCCCAGAAAATTCTCCGCGCTTATCTTAGCCCGAACATGCATGCATTTAACATGTGAATTGCAGGACAGAGGACGTCGTTTTTTTCGATCAAGCTCCTCGGGGCTTGCAAAAACACACGCGGCGAGGAAACGAGACGTGAGCGTGACGAGAACTCGTTGCAGTTGTCAAACCAATTTCAAACAATGAAAGCATACCTGGATATACACAATGCGGCGTTTCTCGTCGTCACGTCACGCCAAGAATTCGAAAAATTGAAAAAAAGACGTGACGTGACTACGATTTTCATTTTTGCTAAGTAATTTACAGATTTTTCAAAGAAGAAATGATCAAATGTGTATTTACAAATAAAGTTATTGATAAATCTATTTTTTGTATGTTATTTTGTTTCTTTTTAATTGATTTTTTTTTTACAAAAATGAGTTTTTGTCGTAAAAACGGTCGATGCATTGTGAATTGGGCGACTATTTTGTAACTAGAAAAAGACGACAGCGTTTCTCGTCACGCTCACGTCTCGTTTCCTCGTCGCATTGTGAAACAGGCTTGAAATCGTATGACGTTTTCGGAACTATTTTATTTCTATCGAAGATGGAAAATTTGGGGCAAGAAGAGTGAGAACGGAGTACTTCGAACGTCCAAAGTATTCATGCCGATTATGGAATTCGCAATTCTCGATTCGCAATGCAGTGCATACTCGTTCCTCTCTACTCATTCGCCATGAAAAGAAAAGAGAACACAGCACTGCGAATCACCGCGAATCCATTATTGCGAATTCCATAATCGGCATGATTATTGTGGATTTACATTGATCTTCATGCGAGCTCTGCAAAAAAAGAGGGATGTAAGATATAAAAGTTATATCTGTTGAATAGAGAGAGAAGACCAAAATGCAGAGATCTTCATAGATGAAGATTATAGGAATTGCCATAATGCAGATATGAAAACGTGCATGTTCATCTTCATGGTATACTCTTTCACTCATTCGTTTTTTTGGCACAAATCCCCCTCTACTTTTCTTCAAATTTGCAGATGCAGATACATGTAAAGGCTGTCCCAAACCAACGCGAAACATTCGCGCGAATATGCGACGACTGAATAATGTTCGAAGATTCGCATCGCGCCAGTGTGGGTGCTCCCATTAACCTCCATGTAAATAAATTAAGACAGGCGGAAGTTTCGTTGTCGCGCCGAATGTTTCGCGTTGGTTTGGGGCAGCCTTAAATCCATCATTAATCAAATGAAGCTCATAAACCACTATCATCACATAAATGACCTCCCTGATTATAATTTTGGGGAACAGCCATAATCGATGATTACCAAAACCATTCTATGATTACCCATAATTCATTCCTTGAACGGGACTGACGTCATAACATTTTTATGGAAACAGTTGTCAAAATACAGACCAGACCAGACACCAGAAGTTTTTGTTTTTATTGAGAGTTCAAAAACATCTTTATTTACGTAGTTGCATGGTTGTATCTTGAATAATATCTAATCGAATATCGAAATAAATAAAACAAAAAAAAAAGAAATTATTTTCTTTAATAATCCGAAAAAAAATGGCAGAAGAAATCGATGAAAACGGCTTCTACCGTGAAGACTTTAGCACCAAATCCGACTGGGAGTCATTCAATGCCCAATTAGGAGAAATAATTCAAGAATGGAATCTATCGGCCGCAGACAAAGGTCCACCACTTAAAAAAGATCAACTCTTCAATACGAATTGGATCATCAAAACCGAGACTCTAAAATTGGGTAAGAAAGAATTTACTGTCAGCTATTATCAAGCTGAAATTCCGGAAGATGAAGCCGAAGAATCTTCGACCCTCGATCAACCACAATTATTCTCTGACTTAACAAGTTTAGAAAATACATTCTGTCCAACTGACACTAATGACACTCATCTCCTGGCCAAGTGGTATGGATTGAGGCGATTCATTCTGGTCGAGCAAGTCCATGGGTACATATCCAATACTAATGATTGCAGTTTCTTTTTGAGCTCGGCGAGCGTCGTCGCAGCGGAGACAAACTCTGCTGTGCCCATATTCATTCCCGTTTTCAATCCATCGTGGAATTTCTTCCTTGGAGCTTGGGTTGGACAGTCCGTGAGGATCAACTTCGATGTGGTTGCCTTAGAAACTGCCCCGTCTTCATGTAAATACCTCTCTAGTTTGCTGACAATCTTCAAAGAGAAGCTGAACGGTAATAATCGGCCAGCAACAGTATCTGTTCGTCAGACTTATGCTCTCGGGAACATCACCAAGTATTCCAATAAAATGAAGGTTCCCTTTTTCTTCAACCCTGCTGTTGAAAGTGAATCCTCTTTCGATGAGAGTCCAATGGACGGAACTTACTTTGTTGCCCTGCCATATGGGTATTTCAGTGATTCAAAGACCGAACTCCTGGTACACTGCAGCTGGCCAGATATAGCTGAAAATGTTGCTGTTGACACGGCAAACTACACCGACTTTGTTGCATCAAAGGCTCACTTGTGGTCCGTGCGTGCTATGACCAGGGCTAGGAGCTATTTGTCGAGTACTCTCGACGACTACTTGGACCTTCAGAAGAGCATACAAACGGTAGAGAGCTATGTTGGCAGAAGTTATGGCAGTGCTACCGGAGAGGAACCAAATCCCTTGGATCAACTTACCAAGTCCAAGTTTGATGTGACAGCTTCCCCCTTCAGAAAGTGGTCACCTCAAAAAAAACTAGCCGGACCGATTAAGGACAACGAGTTGTCAGAAATGATAAGTTATATTTTCCCAGACATGCAGCCAGAGGCTCTGTTTCCATATTCTAAGAATGCCAATAAAAATAAGGTTTGTCATTCACTCTCATTGTTGTTAGAAAACTTGTACAATTTATATTTCTTACAGTTCGAGCCATTTCGCATTAAGTCAGCAGGATCTGATTCTTTGGTTGTTAGGCTGAGCTGTTTGTTGGCTACTTGCAATGCACATTTTGGAGGTAAAGCTGGTATGGCACAATTGTGGGCAAATTTCACAATGGAACTCCGATATCGTTTGGATAATTGTTTGCAAATTCCTGGGTGAGTTTGATTATTATGTTTTATTAAAAAAAAAACTTGAGATATAAAGCAAGTACTTGTGACCCATGTTCGGTTTCACAAATATTTAACAGGCTTATAAATTTTAAAATGACGTATTTTGTATGGAAAAACGTCATTTTACGGTTTAAAAGCGTTTTAAATATTTAATAGGGCTTTATGAATTTGGCTTTAATTTAGAAGAGATGCAATTTTCACTTCGGTGACACTAATTTATCGTTTTTGAAATTTAATCCATGCTTAAGAGTCATACTTACAGTCCGATTCAAGTTTTAAATAAATTGTATGGTTCAATTAAATTTTTTTTTTTTGTTTTAAATGATCAGCTGTTCGAATAACGACATTAAAAAATGAACCTTGGCTTTGGTGATCTCTATAATACACTGGATAGCGTATTCCCTATTATGTATAACACTTTTTGTGACTCCCACTGAAGATGACATTACTTTCAAACATTTCCGATTCGATTATTATGTGATCGTGTGTGTGGTTTGTGGTATTTGATCGGAATTCGATGTACGGAGTTCTTAAAATCCGACAAGGAACATACCCGCAACGGTGTTCACCTGATAAAAAAATTGTCTTTTAAGATTTCGAATCCAAACGCAAATTTGTAGCTATTTATTTGCATTAATTTTCACCGAAATTGTGGTATTTGCTTTTTACGCGACAAAAAAACTTTCAACTTGATGAGAATTGTTAAATCTTCCTAGTGTGCGCAAATACGTGTAAACCTTGGTAAAAATTATGCACGACTGGGTCGCAGGAACAAGCTCTTATGTGCGATCACATTGTGGTTCTATAGTCTGAAATAAATTAGCTATGGGAGTCTATATTTTATCCATATGCCAAAACTTAGTTTATTTGCAGGTGGTATTATGTGAGTATACAAAAATTAACAATATAGCCCAGTGTTGCACATATGCAATATGCATGCAAGAAAATTATGTTATTACAACTGGAAAATTGTTTTAAATCAACAAAATTAAAAATAAATTGATTAAAATACTTCTGAAACTGTTTTGAATCGAACGTGATGTACCCCATCTGATTTCTTATTAATATAAATCTTAATTTATCAGAAAAATTTTTAAAAATCGTAGGAGCGGTTTCAAAAAAAATTAATTCTTTATATATAAAATTTCGTCAACATTTTTAAGAAGAAAAATTTGCAAATCAATTAAAAGAATTTATTAAAGCGGAGTTAAAAACTTAATTTTCAAAAAAACTCTTCCACCCGTTTTCGAAATATCGAATTTTCAAAAAATAATTTTAAAATTTTTTTTTTAAAAACCGGAAATTACTTTTTGAAAATTTTGATATGAAATATTATTTCAACTTATTACAAGCTTCTACTTAAAATTTTTTTTAATTTATTCGGTAAATCAGATAAAAAAAACATTCTATGGCAGGTGCTCTGTTATTAATTGTTCAATGTGAAATTTGGTAATTTTAAATTCTAAACCTTACTAATTACGCTACTCAAAAAAAATTGTATCAAAATCGTAGGAGTGGTTTTTGAGAAAAAGTTTTCCTTAACAGTTTTTAAACATTTGTATGGGAGGTACCGTTATTTTTAATTATAAGAGTAATTTTTGTCTAAAATCTTTTAGATAGTGTTAAAAAAATGCTTTTTGCCAAGTTCAATGAAAATCGACCAAATGCGTTTTTGAAATATCGAGTTTTCAAAAAAAAAAATTTTCAAACTTTTTTTAAAAATTCAAATAATATTTTTTTGAAAATTCCTGTACACAACTTTATTTCAAATATATTAGTTCTTCTTCACAAAAAAAAATTCATCAAAATCTGTTGAACCAATTTTGAGAAAAGCGAAAATAAAAAAAAATGGTTCTTTGTGATGTGCCATTAATAACCACTTTTTTTTAACCATTTTTTTTTGTTTAAACTTATAAATATTTAAATTTATAGAGTTTAAAAAAAAAATCTGTGGAGCAGATTTTGAGAAAAATAAGTTTTTCCTTTTTGGCCAAAAAAATTTGTATGGCAAAATAAAAAAAATAAAAAATCGAGCGGGGAATGTCCAAAAAACGCTAGGTACCAAGTTTAAAGAAAATCGACCCATCCGTTTAGACTGTATTCGAACAGACAGACAGACGGGCGTCTTTGCGAGATCCACTTTTTTCGTCTTCTCTATGATCGTTATGTCAAGTTTGATCAAAATCTCGAGTTCGATTTCTTGTACGAATTCATAACTTGCCATAATAGTACCTACATATGTATATGTACATATATTCCCAAGTAAAAAATGAAAGATTTGATTTGTCTAGAAAAATTGATCTTTTATTCTACACAAATCGCTTTTTTTGCTATCTCCCAGAGCCGCGTTTGCAGCTGTAGCTCCATTGTATTCATTCGACGGTGATCACATTAGACTCATTCCTCCGACTTTTTGTTTTTGATGTGAATCCAACTTCTATTGTTCTGAAACAACCTAATGTAAACACATCCGACTCATTTTGACGTTTAGTAGTCGTTACATTAAAAATAATAATAATCTGTGCGTATTTTGTATGTATGGAAATTCAATTTTCTTTCTGTAATGGCGTCGCTATTTTTTTCAAAAGAATCCCCTGGGCTTGCAAAAAAACATGGCTTATGTGTGTGGGTAATGGCCTATTAAATAAAGCCCTTTTAACTATTTAACAGGCTCTTAAATCTTAAAATGGCGTTTGTTCCATACATAATACGTCATTTTAAAATTAAAAAGCATTTTAAATATTTTTGAAACCGAACATGATAGACTAAAAATCATCTGCAACGATTTCGCATTTTCTTATGTTTGAATTTTCTCCTTATTTATCGTCCTTAAAAAAGCTGAATTTGTATATGATATGTGTAGTTTTTTTTAGTTCACCTCCTAACACACCCAGGTCGGAGTTTTAACCTTACTTTAAATACTTAAAAAATTGAAATTTTGTACATAATTAAAATCTCTAAAGTATTACTTGTGATATATTTTCAAAATTCCTCCTATTGCCACACTCAATTTTCGTATATTTGAGTTTTCTCTTCGCTTAAGACTAAGGTGGCAATGCGAGGCGTGGCTTAGTTAAGCTAGTCATGGTGCGATTTGGGCACCATGTTAAAAACAAATATGTTAAAAAATTTTCAAAATTTATATGATTGCTTACCACTAGCTGAAATATTCCCGGAAAGAACTCTCAAATTAAAAAATCCTTCCAAAAATAACCACACAAAATAAATGTTTTTTTTATTAAAAATATATATATTATAATTAATTACATACACACATGAAATATCTAAATCCTACATTTACACAGCATCGTATTAAATTCCATATATGCATTAGTGCACTGTATATAACATTTTAGCAAACGATATTGTAAGTAGCTAAAATAAAAACAAACAAACAATAGTATATGTATGTATATTCATCTATTTTTTATTTTTATGTTTTTTTTTTCATTAATAATTTCTAAGTTTCGTGCTAAGGCAGTTTTGCATATTAATATATAGTAACCTAATCTAATCCTACACCTTATGTTAAAAATCTTTTTCTTTTCTATTTACAAAGCCTTCTCTTTCTTAGCGTCTAAGTTTTTTTTTTTAGCAATTTTATTTATGCTTAGTTGTTCCCATTAATAGTAGCGTATAATATAAGCTGTGTAATCTAACAGTATTCTAAAGTGATTTAATTTTATAATTATTTATAATTTATATGCTCTTTTTAGCTAATATCTACAATTTTAGAATAATGTTTTTATTTATTATTATTTGTTCAACTATGTCTAAGTGTTTTCTTTAATGTTAACGTTAACTCTCAACTGTGTTCATTTGCTTTGAATGCGATTTAGGGCTGACATTTTTCTACACATGCCCCATCGATTCCTCTTAATCCTAGTTTTTTTTTTTTATATTTACATATACATTTTCCTCTACTGTGTAAAAGTTTAAAATAAACAAAATTAAAGGTTAGAAAGTTGGGACAGTACATTCTCTGCATACACATCTACTCTACATACACTTAAAATTGCTGCAAACACAATTTCTCTCCATGTGCATCCTTATTAACATTTATTTCAATTGCTATTTTTGTCATTATTTGTATTCAGCAACCCGTCGTCGAGCTTTCAGGATGTTCAGTGTGTTTCTCTATTACCGTTGTGTGTCATTGCTTTAAGTATCCAACGAAGTGAAAAGTTTTGTTCTATTATCATCATCATCGTCATAGTTGTTGTTGCTTTTGAGATTGCAAAAAAGTTTATACATATATGTATGTATAGTTTTTGACCGAAAAAAAGGACTAATGGGAATTCCTTTGAACTACACGAACATATATTTATATTTTTTGTTGTTGTTGTTGTGCTGTTGTTTGTTTTGCGCAAAGATGAGCAAACTTACACACATTTAGAACAATTTATCCTTTTGACAATTTAATAAGGAAATATTGTGTCCTCTGAAATGGAAATTTGTGTGCGTATAGATGCTGAGCGGGCAAAACTTGTCTGTTTTAAATATTCTTTTATATGCACAAAGATAACTGCCAGGTTTATATAAAGAAATAAACAAAACCAAATATGGAGGAAAAGAAATTATAAAACAAAACACAAATAATTTCGTTACATAAAAAAAAACTTTATTTATACAAAAAAAATGGGAAAATTAATAAGTAAACATAAAATCAATACAAAAAAAAAATAAAACAACATATATGCAGCGTTCAACTTTACATTATTTTGAATCTAAGTTTATATAGTTTGACCTATGTTTTTTTTTTTTTAATTTTTAAGTACAATTTTATTAAAATGTTAACAATATCATATATGCTTATTGTTAACTATTTTTAGCACCTACATATTTTTTTTAATATTTTTTTTAAGTTGACCATAACAAATATGTTTATGGTGTTTTTAGTTTTCTTTTGTTTAATTATTTTTTTTTTAATGTTCTAAGATATGTTCTTAAATTTTATAATACATAGTTTTTGCAGCTACAATATATAATTTTGTAATTAATTTGTATACCATATTTTGTGTATATTGTTCGAACGAAATTCAAATGAAGTAATTGTAGTTTAAGGGTGGAGTGCATAAAGTTTTTCTGTGTTTTGTTTATATTTATTTTTTTTTAATTTTGTTTAAACTAAGGTTAATTATTGTATTAATTTTGTTTCTATTCGTTGATCAAAAATTTGCACATACGCATCCATGTCACCTGATCAAATATAAAATTTACCACGATTTTAACCCGATAATTTAAAAATAATTATGTACTTGTTGCCGTCTGCCGTATATTAAAAGCCATGTCCTTTAGGGGGGTCAAAGTACTCACGCGTACGTTGCTAACCATTTTCAATGGGACGCACGGTTTCCCTAAAAAAACTCATCTACTCACACATGAGAGCGCGAGTGGTTGGTAGTACTAGATTATCGTTTTCATCTAGTCATGAGTATTTCGCCAAATCCAAAAGAACACGATAAAAATTGTTATAAATATACAGTAAACTGTGATTATATGACCTTTACCTTTCTCAGATGAGACAAATCGGCTAACTTAAGTCATTAAATTTATCACGCACC
This sequence comes from Leucozona laternaria, assembly GCA_932273885.2. Taxonomy (NCBI): domain Eukaryota; kingdom Metazoa; phylum Arthropoda; class Insecta; order Diptera; family Syrphidae; genus Leucozona; species Leucozona laternaria. Next base: position 111,671,464 of record OW026368.1, on the reverse strand, counting down.
GTTTTTGACAACTCACATTATAATGAAAAATTCAATCCCAACTAAAAATTTCCAATCCCTGGGAAATTTGGTTAACAAAAAAGACGACATCGGGGATAAGCGACTCCATCACACATTAAAATGGAGTTTCCTTACAAACTGTCGATAACAAGAATGTTATTCACGCCGATGACATAGTTTTTCCCAGTGCTTAAGTTAAGCCCGAGAATTCTCTGCGCTTAGCTAGTCCCGAAGTAGATAAGTTCTTTTTGCAATTAACATTTAAATTGCTTAGCCCGACGTCGTTTTTTTCGACCAATTTTCTCCGGGCTTGCAAAAAACACGCATTATTTAACTGATATTCGTTCTGAAATTGAAAAAATAGATTGAACTTGACACTTCATTTTGGTTAATCTGCCATGGCATGGCGTTTTCGATTGGACATCGAATGACGGTTTTTCTTAAAAAAATATCAGACAATGGGCACGTTCACAAACCTTAAAAGGAGTTTTTCCCTTTCCAAAAATTACTCGTAATATCATAATCATTTTATTTCTATTGCAATACATTATTAGGCTAGTTCAATTTTCTGATATCTCCGATTGAACAAGTCAATTTTTAAGATCAGAAATATGCAAATTATGGCTGTTCCCAGCACTGAATTTCTGTGAATTTATGTAAAATTACTCAAAAAAATCGTATTTTTCCACAGACGAGAGCCCTCGTAAATTCTTTTGTTGAGAGGAATTTGACATAAATAAATCGACAAATGAAGTGTAAATGTGACGGCCTCCTTTTTTTTTAATTTTGACAGAAAAGCGAATTTAAACGAAAATAATATTTTAATAATCTGTATCGTGATTAAATAAATAAATGTACAAAATGTACTAATTCTAAGAATATCAAATAGAAAACAAAGTGAATTAAATTGAGATTTAGTTACGAGTAAATGAATACACAAATTACATATAATTAAGTACCTACAGTAATAAGTTCGAAACAGAAAAAAATTTAACGAAACAAAATAATTGTAAACCACAAATTGTTAAAAACAAACTTTGGCATTTCTAAATAAAATCTGTATGTGTTGCATCCACCCTTAAAAACACTATCAAGCTTTAAAATAAAAACAAATTGAATAACAAAGATTTATTGCACACATTTTTTTTTTATATAAACCTACAATTAAATTACATATAACTGTCATCGTTGAATTCGTTCAAATCTGATTTAATAATTTCGTTAACGGTTTCGAAGTTTGTATTGAGGTTTCCTAATCTATCATAAGTGACATTAGAATTATTATTATTATTATTTATATTAGTACCGGAATGTAAAAAGTTATTATTTTCATTATTATAACTACTACTAGAACTATTATTATTATTACTATTATTTATACTGCTACTACTATAGTGTGACTCTGTCGTTGAAGAGTCAAACCTTTTTAATTGTATCGCACGTGAATGGCGGATTTCCTGTCTATTGTACTCATCGAAATAATTCTCGACCACAATCTCACCTAAAAGACTATTAGCAGCAACGGGTGTTGTATGATGTCCTGTTGAAATAGTTGTACTACTTGTAGTTGTGCTAGAACTAATAGTAAATGATGCAGGACGTGGTACAACATCTGGTGGTGATGTACAACGAGCAGGCAACGGTGAATGAGAATTTCGTTGATGCTGATGCTGATGCAGATGATGATTATGATGATGATGGTGGTAATGGAAGCGACGACGATGAAACCTTTCTTGCTGTCGTTGTCTCCACCGTTGAGGTTCATTGTGATGTTGTTGTTGGTCTTGTTGCTGCTGATTGTAATCCTTGTATGGCCGAACGTGTAATCGTGGCCGAGAAACGTACCGTCAGAAAATCTCATCCAAATTTAATACAACATCGAAATATCAGGACAAAAAAACCCGCCCTCATAATGGCACCAATCCATTGCGTGTCGTCGGATTTCTAGCCATATAGATTTCCATATCATTCTCAGTCCAATTATCTGATGTGTCACAATAGTTATTTAGTGTATGTGTCGATCCAGCAGTCGAGTATCTAAAGATATTTAAAAAAAAAACGATATTTACCCATGAAAGAAGATTTTATTATGTTTTATTTTTTTTTTAAAGTGAAAAAAAAGAAAGTACGTAGGGCGTTTCAATATCCTCGAAGAAAAATAAAGAGATACTGGACCGATTTCAATGCAAGTTATAATACAATAGAGCTCTTCCCCAAATAGCAATAAACCTCTCTTTCGTGTATTCACAAACGTCACAATCATCACTTTGTGGAAACTGACATTTGGTAAAATTTATATTGTTATCAAATACTGACATGTACTTATTGATATCAATGGCAAAAATATTGTAGTTAACATAACACTTTAAGGTCCAGTTTTTCAGTGCGAGATTAACGTTAAACCCGAGTTAACTCATCAAATTTGGTGAGTTAACTCAGGATTAACTGAACAGTTAGTTTTGATGTTTTAGCCACCGAGTTTATTTAGTCGTTTCCTGATAGAAATCTTTGTACTTCGGTGCATTGAGAGTCCCAAAAAAAAAATGCCATAATTTATGCTGGATTGCATTTACACGACTGACAAATCACTACATTTTCCTTATGCACTCATTTTATGTCATAAAACAGGTTTATGATAATAAATGAATAACTCCGTGTAACTCCTCCATTACTTGCGTTGAATACGGCCATTAACGTTCTTACTTTTTTTATCGACCTGTCAGCACTGAAACACCCTACAGAAGTGATTAAAAACAAAAAGTATACAGAATCGAAAGTGTCTCCTCTCAAATGAAAAGTTAAACAACATAATTAATCCAAGCGGATAAAAGAAGCAACAAAGTAACAACCAAAACAAAGACAGACAAAAAAAAAACAGAACAGTAGCGTAGATAATTAATAGAACAGAAACAAAAGATAAAAGTATGTTAGTTTGTGAAATATGTTTTGTTAATTATTTGTTTATTCCATCAGTAGCATTGCTGTTTAATCAAATGTAATTGGTGGGACTTATGTTTTGTTTTAGTAGAAATTGAAGCAAGTTAGTTAGTAGGCAGTGCACGGCAACAGTATTTAGTCTTTTTTATTTTTTTTTGTAAACGAAATCCATCGATTTAACCCACTTACCGGCTTCCTGGTCGATGACTGTGAATATGTGGTCCATTTAAATGATCTCGTGATCTAGATCGCGGCCGTGACCGTCTTGAACTAGACGCAATACTTGTTGGACCGTGAATCGAGCCGGCATATGAGGCACGCGACATTCGTTCGGATGCAGCTGCCAATGATTGACGCGATTGCCGAAGTTCCGGTCGTGAATTTACTAAATTTGTGGGAAATGCTGTGCCCAGATATCCGCGATGTGAATTGTTAGAAAAGCTGTGCTGCGATTGGCCATCGGCAATGGATCTGAAGATAATTTTTTTTTTTTTTTTTTGATGTATAATGAGTTAGGAATGGCGAATGTGAGAAAAAGAAAAGAAAAATGAAATGTCAGACTTGGAAACTATCAAATGTTTGCGAAATTTTCTATGTGTGAGTTGTTGAATATCCAAGTGTAATCTTTGTTCTACTAAATGAACTTCCACACTTACTCACAGAGTATAAACACTTATGTAAAAAAACAGTGCGATAGAATTACATGCGACTGTCAAATTTGTGTTTTTCATATTTTGCTTCCACACTTGCATCCAAACAAATCAGTTTCACAGTAACCTCAAACCCTCGAATGTGATAGAATTCGTGAGAGTTTCAGAGCCAATCCTTAAAATGATCAAGTATTTACGTATGTCAAATTGCGTTAAATGGACTGTCAAGTAGTGTGAAATGAAATGAAATTTCAAATTCTGTCTCCATAGTCCCCTTTCACACGAGGAAACAAGTTGCTGGAGATTTTTTCGACCTTTTCTTTTAATTTCCTTAAAAATCTCCTGTACCTTTCACACGATGAAACAAAATTGTGGAAACTTTCTTTAGTTTCCTTTTAAAATAGCTTGGTTGAACACAATCTACTGTGTGTGTGAAGAGAAATGTCAGATAAATCTCCTCGAATCGTTGACCGGGGAGATTTCATTTTCCCCTCTTATGCTGCATTTACACGACTGACAAATTGGCATTTTTCTGTCACTATACTGCCAAAAGAATGAATTTTTCCATTGTTCTGTCATTTTTTTGACAGTTAAATGCCATAATACTGCCAATTTGTCAGTCGTGTAAATGCATCATTACTTCTTGCCCTTCTCACCAACAAACTGAATGTTGCTGGGTACCCAGTTTCCTCGTGTGAAAGGGGACACACAAGATTGACATGTGTTTAAACTGTGCGAGATAGTGTGGAAGGGCTTTTAACTCGTCTTTTTTTGAATAAATAAAAATACTTTGTCTAATTGCAAACATTTGACAGCTAACAAAAGTCTAAACATTTAACATATATCTTTCAACTTAACTCGTATGTGTATTAATCAACTTAAAAGTACAAAACACATGAAAAACCAAATGATACAAATCACTTCCTTTCTCGCAGTACTTATAAATAATTTACATAAATACCATCGTTCCACTTTCACCCAAACACCATCAACTTACCTTGCCTTACTGACTTTTCCTGGCATACCAGAGAAGTGACTCCTTAAATCATCCTGATTATCCATTGGATAAATTCTAGGTCTTGGTATGGATCTGCTACTGTATGCTGATACTTGATCCCATTCCTGTTAATTTAAAAGAAAACAAGAAAAAAACGTATATAATAATAAATCAAAGCTCAAAGATGATACAGCAAATAAATTTGTTTTTATTTATAATGTCAACCCACCCTAGACAAATCACTGATGTGGTGAAAACGTGAATTCATTGTTTAGGTAGTACCATTTCACAGTGCTATTTCCGTTAGTAGGGAAGCGAAAATGCAAATATATGTCACTATAACCAATTGCATGAGATTTATTTTTCTCTCTGTCTGTCATAGACAAATCGAAAGGGAGAAAACATGCATTTGCACACGAATAGGAATGGTGGTTTCTATAATCTGACAACGTTGAAGAGAAAAAGTGAACAGAACAGGAATCCACTGACTGTCATGCGGATTTGAAATGTAATTAGAATACCTTTACGCCAAACATGAATGCCGCCGCGTATAGGTGTTTCTTCGCGTGGAAAATTGACGTCTCTTATAAATGGTTTTAGAGGTTTGTTTTATATGTAGGTGACTACGGTTATAAAGTTTGATGGTGTTTACGCATTCTATAGATAGAAGAGCAGATTGATGATGTTGCCTCAGTATTGTTTGTTTAAGTGTAAATTGTCGTTACCACTTTCTTTGGTTGTGTCAAAAAGTGGTTTTGTAGCTGAGGTCTTTATTAGTAAAAGCAGTACATCATTTGGATTATATACCAATCATTCCTACTTTAACATAATGCGCGTTCAACGCATATCTAAATTTTTGGAGCTTCTGATTGGCCGGCTGTCATAAAGAGTTATACTATGTTGCCACCGACCACTAAACCGAGATGACGTGCTGAACACATTCATTGGAAAATCCAACCCTTCTTGCTTCTTTTGCCAAACATGAAACTTTCTGTCTCACTTCCACTTCATACGAAAAAATGAAACAACATTTGCATTTTGAGAGGTACTGTCAAAGTTGATTTTTTTTTAATCTTTTTGTGTGGTGTAAACACTACATAGATTTATTTAATCTAAATTGAGATAAACCTTCGGTGGAAACATAGTATTAGATATCATCTGAATTTTCAGGACTTGTTATGACACCTGGCCAATTTAGAACTTCCACCAGACTTAAGTGCCAAAAAACCAAAAAAAAATCAATAGTTTCACAGAAAAATATGTTGGGAAAACAAACACATATGATTTCCTACATATTTTTATGTCAAAATTAGAAAGAGAAAAGACAAAGATAGTTTCTGGAAAAGCCTAATTAAAAGCTCCAAATATTCAGAACTCTGAAAATTCAGATATGCATTAAACGCGCCCATTACCTGTCAACTTTCAAGTTTTCGTCTAAAATTATGCAACGAAAACTGTTTTTATAAAATCGGTTATAACTCCCAGAATTCTTTTTCATTCCGACTTTATTTAAATCACTGACAAGTTGTCGTTAGAAATGTCTTCCTTTTGCATTAAAAAACGGAAATCGTGTTTTTATTTGCCCCCTTTCTACATTTACAGGGCACAATGTTTGTAAATAGTACAATGTTATAAATATAAAAACATTTCTCCTTTAATAGAAGCCCTTGTCAAAAAAAAGTTTTCATTTTTTGTACAGGTACACCGCTGTTTGCCTGCAGGTACATACTTAACCCTATTTTAAAATATTTAATTTATCCGGGACTTTTGGAATTGTTTCAAAATCTCTCAAAGGATTATTCGCTTAAAAAACAATTTTTTTTCAATAGTCACTCTTGTAAGCCAATAATATGGTATTCTTGTAAAAAGTAAAAAAAAAAAGTATTGCTCTTAACTCACCTTGTGATTATTGAATGCGGACAACGTAGCCATTGATCCCAGTGGACCCGGACTGCCTGCTGGTCCGCAACAATTAACGGGTAAACCTCCCATCGGCAGGGGGCTTTTTTGCTGTGATGTTTGTAGCTTCCTCGATCGCCTGAGGAAAAAAAAAAACGACATTTAATTAACCACCAACCGAACACACTTGTACTAATTGAAAAATAAATTTAACCTGCTTGCCGCAATGAACACAATTACCGCCACTATAATTGTTCCGCAGATGGCTGCACTGGCCGCTATTGTTATCTTGTCCATATTCGATGTTTGCGACGCAACGGTTCGCACCTCGCGACACTGCTGATACGGAACGGTCTCTGGGGTGACATGCAGCTCCTCCAGTGATATGACACATACGATGATGCACTCCTGAGAGGGGACATTCTTTATCTTGAACTCACGTTCGCTGGACTCGAGTGGAGGGCCCTGCTTGAAGCTCTTTTCGCCAAACAATCGATACACCACACGGAAGCCAAGGATGTTGGCCGTATCGGAATCCCATTGAATTATGACCGAGCTATCCTGGCGGAAGGCATTTTTCACTTGCACCTCATTGGCATCGTCAATGCGAGTACCTCGCTGCGGCGGGAAGCCCAATACAAGTGGCGGCCGTTGTTGCTTGTGTGGAATGCCAGCAGCTGATGAAGCAGCAGCACCACCACTTAGGCCACCTGGCTGCTGTTGACGCCACGGGGGTGGTGCCTGGCTCTTCGTAGCAATTGGTGCAGTGCCGGTAGATGAAGACGTGGATTGATGTTGTTGCATGTTCGAGGGAGTCTTTGACTAAAAAAAAACAAAAAAAAAAAAAACAAACCATAGAGCTGGGGGTTGCGGAGAGTTGGGTAATTTTGTGAACTCACCGTTGTGGTGGTTGATTGCGTGGTCGCCAAAGAGGGAGGCTTAATTGAAGTGGTACTCGCTGTCGATGTACTGGATGCCACCGTTGGTGGCGCAGGAATCTCTTTTGTGGTTGAGGGCAATGGTGATGGTGGTGGCGGTGGAGAAGTGCTTGGTGTCCGCCGGGCAGTCACAGCTTCTGTAGTTGTTGTGACTGTTGTCGAAGGGGTTGTTGCTTTCGAAGTTGTAGAGGGAGTAGTTGTAGGGGTAGTCGTTGATAGTGCAGCAATAGTTGGCTTTATGCGTGGGATCAATGAGTCGACCACTCCAACAGGACCATTTAAATCGACTTCTGACTCTGGACAGGTCAGTTCTTCCGGTTGAATTGAATAGAAACCGCGGTCACTGAATCGACCCGGAGTTCCACAAAACTGAGGATTCCTTTCGCGAGATGTTACCTATAAATAAATGAGTTCAAATAAAATAGTGTAAACCATGACGAAAAATTTGTTTATTTACCTGAAGGTCTCCATTTCTTATCCATTCAGCCACCCATCGCAACTTACAATCACAATGCAAAAAGCGCCCACCCAGCGAAAGACCCCGCAAGGTAGAGTTCAAATGGGTGAAAGACTTCTCTGGCACTGTTGGTAAAGGATTGCCATCCAATGCTAAAAGCGTGATGCTGGGATTACCACGAAATGCGCCCTCTGGAAGTGCAGTTAGCAAATTGAATCCAATGTCGAGCACGCGAAGTTCTCTCAACGAATGAACTGCCCCCACAGGAAATTCGGATAGTAAATTGTTGAGTAGACTTAACGAGCTAAGCGATTTCTTAACTCCTGCAAAAGCAGTCTCACCCAAGTTCTGGATGAGATTTCTCTCCAAGTTGAGGGCAGTCAAAGAATCTAAACCCTCAAAGGTTCGAATGCCTCCGACGCCAGGCAGCTCTTTGATACCGTTCAGGGATAGATCCAAAAATGCCAAAGATCTAAGGCCACGAATGGATTCAGGAACACGCCTTTGTCGTGTACCCTTGAGATTTAAATTCTTCAAACTCTTCTCGAGTCCGGTGAAAGCTCCAGCTTGAATCGTTACATTGTTATCGTTGAGCTTCAACGTCGACAACTTACTTAGCCCCTCAAATGCATTATCCGGAATTAAAGCTATTCTATTCTTCGACAAATCCAATAGATTAAGAATGGTAAGGGTTTTCAATGCCCCAATTGGCACTGCTTCCAATAGATTATCCTGAAGATTGAGATTCTTCAAAACGGTCTCTTGACCCTTGAAAGTTGCATCTTCAATGCGCTTTATCTTACAGCTGCTCAACTGCACATTGTGCAGACGAAGATTCACGAATATTTCATCCTGCAATTCCTCTACCGTAGAGTTGTTCACGTAAAGCAGGTCGATGGGCTTGTCACGAGCATATTTATTTAAGGCATCGAGTAAAAGTGGGAATTCAACCTGAAATGATGAAGTGCAATTAATTTTCTACTCCGTTAAGCATAAGGTGAATTTCACAAGCGCACAAATGAATACGTTTTGTTCGCACAAGTCGTAAAAAGTCTTCACTTTCCTGTGTATTTCACGAGGTGACTTTTGGACCAAATGACAAGCACAAATATTCATAGAAATTAAAAACAAACAAACTTCCCGGACCTGTGCTTGTGAAATTCACATTTTAACTTCTTCTATACTTGGAGAGAGTTGCTAAGTGCTTCCTTACCTGATCACATTGTACTGATAGTTCTCTGCCCAGATTGTACGAGCAAATACACGTCGCTTGCAGTTCGAGGAGTTCCCTTTGCCATGGGCATTGAGCTGCAGCCAGACCCAGCGCCGCAAGAATAACCACAATTTGAAGTATCCAATTCCTGTGTCCAGTCCTTCTTCTCCTCGTTGTCGTCGTTGCCATTGTTATCCACGTATGTTGCCGTATGCTCATAGTGTGTATAGACGTAAAGTATCTGCAAAGAGGAGAAAATAAAGGAATTCACATGAAAATCCACCAAGATAATGACAATAAAGTTGATTAATGGGTATATCAAGAAGCTTTATTAATTAAGGAGAACGAATGATGTACGAACCTCCCGGCTCGGCCAGCGCCAAGGACTTTGCTCTAACTTAAGGTGAGTCTAAGGTATAAAGGTAAATGTCGCCCATATAAATGTTATCTCTTCTGAGACAAGTGGTCGGTAGATAGAGATGCTCGTATAGATAGATATATCTTTCGGCATGTTGAAATTGATTCTGGACTTAGACCTTGAATTAAGAAGGATGTCTTTTACTAAGTGGAGAGAGATTGATTTATGTTTATGTCGGAGTAGGTCACCTGGGTTGGATGAAGACGACGACGACAACGATAACGCTGGCTACGGAGGGTTAGGATTTTCTTTCTGTAATTATTATCCTCCATGGTCCATGGACCAAAGCTCTGAGAGATATAGAGGCATAATTCAATTGACCGACGCGGACTTTTGAATGCCTACATAAACGTGAAGTTGGACCGCACTTCTACTGGACTATCTGTATATAGTGAAGGTATATAATAATAGTCTCGACATTTGTGTTTTGCGTTGATATTAATGCCGACCATCAGTGCGTGCTTTAAGAAGATGTAACAACACAACACACAAGACATTGAAATGGAGAAGTCAAACCCAACATTGTTAGGTATGTTTTGCTTGTGCAGGGGGACTGATTGACGATTGTGAATAGTCATTAAGGTGGTCTTGACATTATGATAATGAGACTGGGAATTGCCATTGAAGCTGGCTTGCTTGGATGTATAATTAAACAATAACATCAGAGGTTGTACCTATATGTTATGTGGGGCGGGCTTGAAAAATAATTGAATTTCTTGTATTGAGGAAGTTTGATTTGAAGGTTTGGTATAGATAAGTATAAAAATGTCTAAATTATTCACCAACAAAAATGTATGACGAAACAATTGGAGATTTTGTATATTCATTACGAGAAAATCGTTATTAAATTCTGAACTGATTGAGACTTTCCATAAAACCTTTATATGTCGAGACCTAACAATCATATTGTCTATGCGAAGTAGCTTCATAAAATGCCATACAAAGTGGGAAAAAAGTAATGTCATAATCTCATTAATTGGTGTTTTAAAATTGCTATCGTTGCCCGAGCTTTGATGTGAGGGGTTACTCAGTCGTCAGTCCTGCTAGAAACGATAATTCTATAAAGAAAAAGACCCAATTCAGCGGCTTGCGACAAAAAAAAAATCCTTTAACACCTGTCTGTAAACATTTGACGCCATTTGTAAAAATTATGGCACATTGAAATTATAGCCATGCTCTTTGACGGTGGCGAAGCACTCACGAGTACGTTGCTAGCCATTTTCCATGGAACGCACAGAATTAATTTTTCTACAAATCTAATCTACTCGCCATAAAAGCGCGAGTAGTTGGTAGTACTAGATTATCGTTTGGATCTACTCATGAGTACTTCGCAACCTTCAAAAAAACACGGCTTATGACAATAATTTGCGTCATTTCTCTAGCTTGGTCTTGGACTAACAACAATTGCTCAGAAACTGACCAAATAATTTGTAATGGAGTTTTCTTTTGGTAATAAAAATTAATTTTTTGATCCACATCTGTCAACAAATTTTTTTGGAGAATTTTTTTCCTTTTATTGGGGCAACAAAAAATCAAATCAATATTTGAGTCTAAATTTTTAGGCAGATTTACCCCTCTTTCCAATTACATCAGTATAATTGACAGCAATCAGTTTGATAGCTACCACCGCCAAAACCCAAACCAACCAAATTAAAGACACCTAGCGCTCTATGACAAAATCTACTGCCATCGTTGTCAAATAGACCGCTCTGTTGAAATGACATTTGTGTTGTATTGAAAAATAAACAGTACAAATAGCGGCCTAGAACAACCTAGCTCGGTGACCCAATAAGCGCGCTGGAGTGCGCCGTTTTGATACCATAACTCGGATTAACCTGTGGTAATGTTATTCAATAAATCTGTGGATATACCCTTTTCTAGATCTAAAAGGGGTAGCTCCTTAGAAAACCAGAATCCTATTCGCGCGGTCTAAAGGAGTTCTACGGATAGAAGAGTTTAAACCGAAGTTTGTCCTAGATCCACTTCGTTGCGTTCAGAAAAGAGATCAAATTTTTAATATCCATCTGAGAAGGCTCGTCGAGGTCGTCAAGAAATGCCCTTCAAAAAGATTGTACTCCTCATTCTGGCCAGAACGGGGTATTTACAGAGGAAATGAACGAGTGTTTCCTTTTTCTGCTGGTCCCCACAACTACGGCAATGAGCATTGCAAGGAATTCCCAGCTTCGCCGCCTGCTCCCTGAGTCATCAGAGTCCAGTAATAATCATGATAAAAAATGATATTAATTTAAGGTATGATAAATCCACTCAATGAACATCAATGATGGTGTCCGACATTGAGAATGACAGCATAAACGTAGCGTATATTCTAAGCCATGAAGTTACACATGAGTTTCTTTACTTTAACTATAGCTGAACACAATAGTTGGGCGTCTGGACGCGCGTTCGCACGCGTGTGATTATAACTTAAAACTTATTTAACTCCCAGAGTCGCGTTCGTGGCTGCAGCTCAATTGTATTCACTATAACGAGATTTTATGTACTTTAACTTTGACAGGCAAGGACGCGCGCCATGACTCACGTCTATAGTGTGTTCAGCTAGCAAAATATAAAGTGACGTTTTAGCTGGTATCGTTCATTATAAAAAAAAAGAATCCACTGAAATATTTGAGTCACCTCAAAATTTGGTTATTGTTAAGGCCCTTTGAGTGCGAAGTCCAAGAGAATATCCTCAAGAAAGACTACCTGGAGTTTCTGCATTTCCGTTGGTAACCTGGTAAAGTAGGTACTATTTGAAAAAGAAGAACGTATAGGATGACCTGAAAACAACTCCTTGTGTTCAAGAATCTATCCGAGACGGTGTCAACCAATCCAAACATTTTCAAATACCTTGAGTTGTTGTTGCATCAGCTGTTTTTTTTTTCAAAAGAGATTACAACGATACAAAGCTATCCAGATCGCTATGGATACAATTCTGAACGTGGCCACTCATTGTCTATTTTCCTAAGAATTTATAAAGTAGCAACCAACAACAACATAGTGTCAAATAACACTATTTGACTGATTTATTTATTCGACCCAATTCATTTAACAACTAACACCAAACTCCCAACCAACTTTAAAATTGGAATAATGTCCTTTTGTTCTGCCGGCCAAACGGTTTACTTTGTCCGCCACCGTCGTTGTTGTCGTCAACAACAACAACAACAAAAAATCTAAATAGAAAAACTGAAAAACTATATTCATCGAACGGACAATAAAATCGAATTATACCCTGCGCTATAACCGATTCGACATAGATCCTCTCCAATGGAAATTTATCATTTCGAATAAAAAATGTCCCCCAAACAAAAAGTTTTCTTTCTTTTCAATAAAATTCAGAAAAAACTTCAAAGAAAACAAAAAAAAAAAAGGAAAAAAAATTAAACTTGAAAATGGAAGTTTCCTTAAAGATTTTTTTTTATTCGGACGCACATTAACAATCTACCTCCACCGCAACTTCCATCACGAGGATAAGTTTACATTATATTGATACAACTGTAATAGTCGTTGTTGTTGTTGTTATTGGAGACACTTGGATAAAATGATGATTGTGACAACAACGACGATGACAAGAGCATCATCACTGACTGACTACACTGCAAACTGCACCAAAGGCTGTGTGGGGCATATAGATTCCAGATTCCTGTGTGTAATGACACTAGTGATTTCATTTCTGCCCCAATGCACACGATATCCTTTCAAAAACGAATAAAAATAACCTATTTTTGTATCTTTGCTCCTTGCATATGTATAGGTATATGGAGCATCCTTTTTGGTTTAGCTGAATAGCGTAAGCAATGGCAGCATTCAGACTTACTTTTATAGATAGATAGCATCAATAGCAAAAGAGGAGTTCGAAGCTCTAGGAGGTGAATTAAGTTCAACTGGAAATTGATTTCTTAGTGTGGCTTGTATATATGTATGTACATATTTTGGCTTTGTATGAAGCAATGAAGTTGTATTATGGTAAAAGTCGACGCTGGCTTATACGAAGGATGTTGATGGTGAAACTTGTCTGAAATAATGCAAGTGGAGAGTTTTTATATACATTTATGTGTGTTTTTCCATCGAATCGTGGTGTTTTGCAGAAAATTTTCGCATGAGTTAGTATTTTTTTTTATCATTTAGAAAAAAAGAGCTTCATCATAAATAAAAGAAATTTCCTTATTTAGGACAAATATTACTATGGCGTTGTCATTCAAGTGTGATCTCAAAATGAGAAAAATTTTATTTTTAATCACGAGACGAGAATGAAGACTTGCATATAAATATAATGATCTAAATTAAGACCACTGTTGATGGTCTTAATATAGTTTTGAGGTTAAAAGTATGAGAAGATGTCATAAGAAAAAATAATAAGGATCGAAAAAATGTAGACTAGATGACAGCAAAATAATAACGAGTTTGATACAAGTATTTTTTTTAAGTGGTGTCAGCATTTGTATAAAATTGCTACACAGGTTCACCAAATCAAACACATCTTCTATTATACAGTCAATCTGTCATTTGACGTGAAATACCAAGTCGGATTAATTTTATATGTATCAAATGCCTGGAGAAAGGAGAAATTCTCCAACTGAGAATCTGTGCCTTCTAACTCAAAACAGTATTTTTACTTGCGATATACAAACATGGGTATAATGGCAAGTACCTAATTCATTTCGTTAAAAAATAATCGAAATAAAAATTTTGATCAAACAGACTAAAAACTGGTGTCTCGCAATTCTTTCTAACTGAACTGAGTATACTTTTTTTTTTAAGGTTATAGTATCTGCCGATTATAGTATCTAAGGTCCAGTTTTTCAGTGCGATATTAAAGTTAAACCCGAGTTAACACTTTAAATTTGGTGAGTTAAAGCAGGATTAACTAAATAGATGCTTTTGATGTTTTATCTATCGAGTTTGTTCACTCGTTCCGCATGAATTCTCCGCCACTAGCTCTGGTTTAACCCACCACTGAAAAACTGGACCTAAAAGTTATTCTTATACTGCGTTTCCACCGATCACTAAACCGAGATTAAATTCGATTTATCCAAAATCTTCTCTAAATCTCAAAGATTTACCATACGAATTTATTTCTAGTAGATTAATCTTGTTTAAATCTTCATATTGCGAATAATTTTGCAAATGAAACTAACCTATTGCAGGTATGTCGCGCTGAACGGATTCAATGGAAAATCCAACCTTTTTTTGCTTCTTTTGACATTCATGAAACCTTTCTGCCTCACTCAACTTCATAAGAAAAAATTAAACACCATTTGCATTTTGAAAAATATTGTAAAATTTAATCTACTGCTTAATCTTTCGGTCCGGTGGAAACACTATGTACATAGATTTATTTAATCTATATTGAGGTAAACCTTCGGTGAAAACTTGTAACCGGGTTTTTTTGCAAGCCTCGAGGAAATCGGTCGAAAAAAATGACATCGGGGCTAAAAAATTTACATGTTAAGTGCAACAACAACTAATCCCCTTCGGGCTTAGTTAAGCGAGAAGAATTCTCGGGGCTCAACTTATAAACACGGAGAAAAACTGTGTTACTGGCGTGAATTGCATGCCTACTTCTAATCGATAGTTTGTATAGAAACTCCATTTTGTTTCTGTCGCTAATCCCCGATGTCGTTTTTTCAACCAAATCCCTCCGGGCTTGAAAAAAAAACACGCCTAGTATAACATTCAATCATTCGGAAAGATAATTAAGTTTTCTTAAGCATGGTTCACATTGATAATCACTAATAATTGACAGTTTTGACTGATGTCCGCTATGCTCACAAAAAAAATGGTACGCAAATTTACCTCATAAACCCTTATTCCAGAATATAGAATGTACACAGCAAAACTCTCAATCATGGTCGATAATGTGTACAATGCTTTACGCTCAAACAAACTAAAGAGCTAGTTAGTTTTTGCTTCAGTGTAAGGCAGCGTTTACATCAATAATAATTTTTTTTTAAATCACATTCCGAAGTCCGCCACTAGTGCCGACATAGCGCTTATTTTGATTTTAAATGGTCATTCTTGCTATCCACTTTCCATATCTGAGTTTTGAATAAAATTAAAATTTTAAATCATATAGGTACTTGAAAGTTTAAAATCCTTAAACAAACTTAAATTGGTTGTATTCACATTGAAGAAACGTGACATCATTTCAAAATTTTAGAACCTCTTTAAACTATATAAAAGCACACCCATCAACACCTGTCAGCCATTTAGAAATGTCGGTTAATGCATTTTAACACTTCTTTCATTTTTGTTTTTATAACTCTGTCATTGCATAGGTACGGGCTTGAAACTTTTGAATGTGGTCGAAAATACCGAACGCGAACCATCAAAAGTGTAAGTACAAGAAAAACGAAAAACAACAATTCCGCAATTTCAGGTAACCGACACCATAATTTGCATCTGAAAGTTTTTTCCACGAACTCAAAATCATTGTGCTACTCCTTCGCTCCACAACGATATGGCGTCAGTCAGTCCTCTTATGTAACGTTCTATCTAAGTTTTTTTTTTAAGGAAAATGATCTTATTCTCAATTAAACTCCAATAAAACAATACCTAAGTACAAAGACAAGAAAGGAAAACAAAAAAAAACAAGAAAAAACAAAAATCAACAATTATAGAGAAAACATCTCAAGTTGAACCTTGAAATGTCTGGCATAAAATTAATAATTAAATTCCATTCTTATATTTACTATCAGCTCAGTGCAACACACCGATATAGAGTTCCAGAAGAGGAATCAGGACAGGTTTTTATTTAAAATTTGCTTTTTGGATGCAAAGTAGGAAAAGTTTTCTTCTGACATCATCTACTAAACATCCCACTACTCCACCGTCCACCCCATCACAAGGCGACACCTATAAGCCACCCCACAAAGATGAAATAAGCTTCTTTCTTTGCTAAAAAAATCTCCACCCCCAAACAAGAGAATATACACCCGTTTACACTCATGGGTACAAAAAACACCGAACGGATTGTAGAAATTTAATTTTTCCAAACTAGATAACTAATAAAATACAAACAAAAAATAATAAGAAAAAGAATATAATCCCATTTCACATAAGATCCTTCAGAGAACATGGGTTGGGAATATTTTGAGCCTAATTGCATTAATTTACTATAAGACTCTTTATAGAAGCTATAGGTATGTATATGGCAGCATTAGAGTGGGTGGGATTTGTTGTGCTGGTGTATAGGTGAAGTTAAAAAGTGAATCGCGTACATACGGATAGAGGCGAAAAATTTCACTTCGGCTAAGTGGGTTTCATTAATTTAGCAAGTCTAAAGTGCAGTCAGTCTTAGTCAGTGAAATGAACCTTGCTCTAAGAGAGGTGTATCCGAAAAGATTAATGTAATTTCCTTACTTAGGTAATGCATAGAAAGTTTTGCAATACCATCCCTCCCTCTCGTACATGGGGTATATGTGTGATGGGTGTTAAAAAGCTGTTCGAGGATGGATGATATGAATGACGTTATTGGATTTTAAGAGATTAAACACAAATTCAATATACCTATCCAGATTCAGTTTTAGAGATTTTATGGAATATAGACAAGATGAAGTTTAAAAGTTGATTATATTTTATCCTCATTTGATGTTTCTTAGGCCCATAGTTTAATAGTGGTGTTGTAAACCAGAGTTAGTTAACTCTTGAAGGAAATTTACCCCCAGTTAACTGAGGGAGCAATTTTTTGGTTGAGAATTAACGACTTAAACAATCTCGGTGGATAAAACATCAAAAGCATCTGTTCAGTTAATCCTGAGTTCAAATTTGATGAGTTAACTCGGGTTAAACTTTAATCTCGCACTGAAAAACTGGACGTCAGAAATAAATATAAATATTAGCTCTCTATTACCTCGCAATTATGAAAGTATTAAAGTAAAACATTGGACCAACATTTTAGTCAAATTAGTTTAAAATACATATTTTAAAATTATATTTTACAAGGTGATTTGTATAAAATGTGACGAAATGCTAGAGTATAATGTATGTTGGTTTGAAACAAGAAAAAAAAAATCCCCTTCGTTTAGTGAGTTTCACCCGAAAAATATTTCACCTTAAAATTTTTTGTTCACCCGGAATTTTAAAAGCTATTGTGAATTTCGACCGAACGAAATTTCGTTCGCATACAAAAAAGAAGTGAAAATGACATTATATTCCGCTCGAAATGAATGTTCACAATAAGGGGAATTTTTCATGTCATGAAATTTCAGGTGAAACTCACAATAAGCGAAAAGTGAAATGTCCAATTTTCCGGGTCGAATGTTGTTCGGATGAAACTCACAATAAGGCTGAATGTCATATGCTTTGCCTTTTTTGTAAAGCCATAAATTCATTCAATACATTTTCTTTTTAAATAAAGTTAGTTGTTTTAGTGAACAGTTTTTGAAAAATTAATTTTCAAACTCAAAATTTTGGAAAAAAAATGTAAAAAAAATTTCAAAATATTTTTTTTTTTTTAAATTTACGATTTTTTTCTTGGTTTGACGCACCTTATACGAATCACCTTTTATATTTCCAACATGTTCGGGTGCGAGATTGTTAAAAGTGGGATTTTGTAGTTGCGAGATTATGAAAAGCGCAATCATTAATTTGCGAAATTTCGTTTTTTGGAATTTATAAAAAATACTCCCGAAATACTTCCAAGTGAAGCTTTTTAAACACAATTATGTTTATTTTAGAAATTCCATTGCTAAATCTGACTTGCATACAAATTTATTCAAGGTGGTATGTCGAAAATATAGGTTTTTCGTATATCACTTTTAAACGATATTACGCTATAGAAAAGTACTTCATGCAAAGCTTGTAGATCGTGCAATTTTCTACAAAACAAGTTTTGACACTTTTCTTTCTGCGACTAACTGTTTACAAAATATGCCCATTCAAACAAAAAAGCTAAAAGTCACGAAAATGTATGTTTGGCCTTTTTCGAAAACGTCAAATTAAAGTCAATTTTACCGGCAAATGGTCCTCATTTTTGACGCAGAAGTTGCAACCTTCAAATATGCAATCGTCCTGCTTGCACACTTGTCTTTTTATGAACGTCAAATGATTTTTTTTTGCAAGCACATTTGACGTTTTCGAACAAAAGCTAGAAAGTGTGCTTTCAATATCTAGAGCCACCATGTCTGTCTCTTTCGTCACCTCCATTTTTTTTTTCTGCACAGCTATACCGCAGACGATGTTTTCGAACATTTGTGACTTTAGCAAAGTACATTATCGAACGCATTGCTATTGCAGTAAAATTTGTATTTCCGTTTTCAAACAAAAGACTTTTTGCATTTAAGAACATTCTGCAAATTCGTTTTTGACGCAAATGGCGTTTTCGGAAAATTTTTGGGATTCGTATTACGAATCTATTACGACGGGACCTGTGATAAGGCCGACTATAACTATACTATAACTATACTATAACTATACTATAACTATACTATAACTATACAATAACTATACTATAACTATACTATAACTATATTATATCTATACTATAACTATACTATAACTATACTATAACTATACTATAACTATACTATAACTATACTATAACTATACTATAACTATACTATAACTATACTATAACTATACTATAACTATACTATAACTATACTATAACTATACTATAACTATACTATAACTATACTATAACTATACTATAACTATACTATAACTATACTATAACTATACTATAACTATACTATAACTATGCTATAACTATACTATAACTATACTATAACTATAGCAACCATTCCTGTATGCGTCTTGTTAGTCGACAGGCAAGCATGAATTTTTTTTGTTGTTTTCTCTCATTTTTCTGAAAATCTAATCGAACATTAAATTTCCTTATTCTAGCCTCCGAATTGGCTTTCGTACAAAAGTGCACTGTCAAGAATTTTATTTTACCCGATATCAATGCCGCCACCACTATCGCTATATCTCAATGCCAATTGGAATGCCAAAAACCATAAGAGGAGGATTTATAATGTCATCCAAAAACTGCTAATAGTCTCATATAAAAGTATGGCATTGGTGGGTTGTTTCAAATCCTCATTGCCGTTAGAAATGTGACTTTTTTTTTTTTGTGGCACTGCGCTGTCAAGTGAATCGACAATAAGGCGACGACGATGCCGCCAATTTTATGTGATAGAAAATGATGGGGTGATATTTTTACTTCGTTTTTCTCTTTCGCAAAAGGATCACGAGAACGGGAATGCACCTGAGGTTATTGAAATCTCATTTTTCTCTTTGAAAATCCTTTGCACACACAAATTATCTACCTATAGACTAACTGCACTTTCAAGTAAATGTGACACACATACATACATACACACACACATCACGAACCATACTTTCGAAGTAAGCTTTCTATTAAAGGAGAAGAAGGTAAACCTATGGAAGAAAAGTTAAAGGACTTATGTTAGTGAAGAGATTATCTCAACCAACCTGCGATTACATCTGACCCATTTGTGGAAGTCTTCAAAGTCCTTATGCAAACAAAATATAAAAAAATGAATGAGAACCTGATGATGCACCTCTAGCTAGACTCGGGGCTCACATAATATAGGTAGGTAGGTATACATATGTATTTGAGACATAAATGATTTGAAAGGTTGTTTAAGTTTTATTTTCCCATACCGACACCTATCTATACTCTATATGGTGTCGGTGTGTCGTGTGTGCTTCTAGGAATTATTATTCTGAAGGACTATAACATACTAAAGTTAATGTAGTGCCATTCAATTTGATTTGTGTTGCGTTAAGTTTCATCAGAGTGTTATAGAGAATTCGGTTTGGTTTATGTTGTGAAAGTTTTTTAATTCAAAGTAAGTTGACCAAAAAGAAAACTCCAAGAGAGGGATTTTCTTTTTGAGTCTATAAATGTGATTTGCAATTTACACTTCGATAAAGGATTTCACAGGAGTTTACTGTTTTTTTTTTTTTGGTGTTGTTGTAAGGTTTTACCTTTTAGCAATTTTGTATTTGCAATAAATAATGTTTTTTTACTTTATAGAAAGTTTGATATGATGAAATGATAGTAGCCAGAGTGCAGAGCCATCTAAATCATTTTGAAGGCAAAAGTTTAAGGATATATGAAGCTTATCTTTTACTTTCAATATTCTTAATATCGAAAAGTTTGTTTGCAAAGTTGAAAAGATTGATCAAGAACATCTGATAGAATAAGAAAGTAGGTATATCATTTTAGGGTGTAAAATGACATGAGTTTGTGACGAAACTCGTTTGCCAAATTTAACCTCGCAATTATCAAAATAAATTAAGTAGTTTTTACGTGGGCTTTGATTAAGCTTCCATCAGAAGCGATTTTTTATTTCGCTTATTAGTTTAGGTAGCAACTTGAAATTTTGGAATGGAGGGGATCTTAACTGTTCGGACGAATCTGAATGGCTAAGATTAAGGGCAGTTTTTCAGGTGATCGATAGATACCCTTGGATGATTTACCACTTCTCACGAGGGGCACTAACCCTGAGAAATATTTTTTTGTGGAAAAGCTGAGAGAGTTGTAAGTCCTTAGGCTCTGGTAGCCTTGGCGCCATACCAATTTATTCTTTATTAGGTCACACAACCGGTGTACAGTGGTGCAAATGCGGAAACAAATTCCAAAAATAAAAAAAATCAAAATTGTGATATGAATTTGCATTGTTTATTTTTGCATAGTTATAAATAGGATTTTCGAAATTTTAGGATTGAAAAATACAGGGCTCTAAAATCAATTGTTCTTTAAGTTTTGAAATTCATATTTTTTCTTGGAATATGTTTTTGGCTTGAAAAATAGCTAAGAGTGTGAGGTAAAAGAATAGGTATATTCTTTTTTTTTCAGAATGTCTAACAATGCAATATAGCAGTCAAATCCTGGAAACAAATTTTTGGGAGCATTACAGTAGTAAAATATAAGAAGTAGTTAACAGTAAGGGAAAGCGGTAGTCCAATACCAAAAATTTACGCATTCCGCCAGGATGAGGAAGACATCTTCTCCTGTAGACATTTTATAGTTGACATTAAGACAATAATCATCTGGCTCCGCGATCATACCACAGCTTTGAACGATAAGAATCGAACCGAAAGCCAATCATCATGTTTGAAAATTTCATTAAATTCGGAAAGGTGGTTTAGATTTCAACTACTTATGAGTAAAAAAGTTAAAAAAAATGGCCAAAAAATGGGTGTGAGAAAAAACTTTGTATAGCCGAGTTTCTTAAAAAAAATATTTATAAGAATTAATAAGACAACAACCCAGATTTTGTACGATTGTTACGATTGTTTAAAGTGGCCGTGAAAGTGGCGCAAACTTATTGTTTGGATTTTGTATCCCATTCATTATAACACCTTAAAATTACATCAAAATCGGTTAAGTAGTTTTCTCCTTATAACTAAAACTAGGTAGAATTATTAGAATGACAAAAGAATTCCTGGATTAATTTTCAGCTTTTATAATCACCTTTTAGTAAAAAAAATTCCTGCCTGTAAATTTACCTATAGATAAATTATTATGGGCGTGTTTTTTTTGCAAACTCGAAGGAAATTGCTCGAAAGAATGGACCTTGGGGCCAAGAACATTACATGTTAAATTCAACAACAACTAATCCCCTTCAGGCTTAGCTAAGCCAAGAGAATTCTCAGGGCCTAGGTTAAGCACCGAAAAAAACTTTGTTACTGGCTTGAATTACATACTTGTTATCGATAGTTTGCATGGAAACTCCATTTTTTTCTGGTAATGGCATCGCTAATCCCCGTTGTTGTTTTTGTCAACCAAATTCCTCCGGGCTTGCAAAAAAACACGCCCTATATATTTAATTCATTATAGTCGGTCCTAGAGGTGAGTAACGCATACATGAGTTGGTACAAATGTCCCAACACGACAACTTAATCAAATCAAATGCAGTAACTCACTTTTCACAGACGAAAAATGCAACAAGTTATGAATTTTGTTCATTTCTTCTCGATAGAAAAATGCAACTAACGCCTGTATATTCCAATTAAAAATGCCTATTACAAAGACTCTTTCATGATTGTTGTCTATTCGTTACCATTGAAGGTATAAACCCTTAAACAAAATTCCAAAAGCAATCCTAAAAATGCCGAAAAAAACCTTAAATTATCCTAATCTTTTCGGTCACCAATTTTATAAACAAAAAAAAAAAAATGCTGAAAAGTTTATCAATAGCAACAAATAAAAAATTCCAAATCAATTGGGACAGATTGATGAAATCAGTTCAGTTAACATCCGATGCGAAGGAACTCGGCATTTATAAAATTTTAATTATAAAATAAAATAAAAAAGAATATTTATTCAATACAGAAAATTCGTTATATCAAAAATTCAGACAACCATTTGGTATGCAAGCACACACACGAATGGCTCTGATGCAACTCCATAACCATTTCCACTTGTTTATAACCATATAAAAACTCCTCTCCACACTCTCAATAGGGCGGCCCGCATTTGGTTGTTCAAACATAAACGCTACTAAAAACTATCTGTGGCATTTTAACTTATTTATAGAAATGTTTTACTTTCCTTCTCGGCAAGTTCATCTCTATATACCTACCTATGTACTATGCAAATGCTAAAGGTATAGTATAGTTATGGCTTATATCATGGTGGAGTATTCCTTACCTACCCCTAGAGCAAAAATTCAATTGAAACTTTCCGACTATGTGTGTGTCCGTGTCCGTCCTGCCGCTTAAAATGTCAGTGACGGTGTGGTCTGTGTTGTGTCTTTCTCTGTGATGACGCTCTGTGTGCCTAATGCAGTTTGGTTAAATAAAAAGGAAAAGCGATAAAACCATAAAACCTTCTAAAATAGAAAACACCATGTCGCCTAGCTCGTTCGAACAGAGGAGCCTGCTTAGTAAAAAAAAAAAAAAAAAAAAACAAGACAACAAAACATTCCCCTAAAGGGTACAACAACAACAACGAACCGGAAGCATGTTGAACCCATCACTGAATTATTTATTTCATTCTACCCCACAAACACAAAGTGGAGGATCAAAACAAGAGGAACAAAAAATAAAAAAAGTGGTGGAAAGAAAACCATTTTTAGCCTCTCGCCTTGAAAAAACTATACAAAAAACCTACGACAACAACTATTTTTTGTTTCTACGTATGTATGTATGTTCGTTCATTTTTTTTTTTGCTGGTTTCTTTAATAGGACAGCTACTGCAATTGGAAAAATTTCACCTAACTTTGGTTGTGACAATAAAACTGCAAAAGAGTCAAATATGTACCCACTGCGCATTCCATAGAAATAATAGAGGCTTTGATATTTAAAAGAAAGTGTCACACAGCGCAAGAAGTTCATAAGTTCAGTATTGGTATACCTATTATCTCTGGCACAGAGAAAGTGGTTTTGAATTAAGTGGGGTACACAATAGTGTTTGGTAATTTGTCTTTAGGTTAATACTTCTATAACGATTCAATCAAATCCTCCCTTTGTGTTGCAGACATAATGCAAATCGAACATTTATCCAAAAGAATTCTTTTGAAACATCAATGCTGGCGCGCGATAGTGTGAAATAACAACGTGTACTTTTCTCTGTGTCACGTTAGGAGGTTACACTTTACGATGAAGCACGTTACGTTACGAAAATGTGCATAGTATAGGATATTGGGTACGTTCAGTGACAAAAATCTGCAGATCCCCTTCAAGCAAATTAGTCTGTTTTGGATCCGTGCACGTAGTCAATAACGTATGTACGACTTCGCTCTTATTCCTCAAGAGTATAATAAAGGAGACAATGTAGATGTTACAAAAAAAAAAACATTTTAAAATCCGTATTATAATAGGGGTGTTTTTTACAAGTCCGATTAAAATTGTGTGCAAAAAACGACATCGGAGCTAAAGCGATTAAGGGCCAGTTTCACAGTCGACACTTACCGGAATAAGTGGCACTTAAGTTTCCCATATTAGGAATTTAAGCTAAATTTCATAGTTAGCGTAAGTGGGACTTAAGTCGCCAACATCGGAGACTTAAGTGCCACTTATTCAGGTAACAGTGAACGGTGATATTGGCAATTAATCTTTCAAATTCCCCACTTAAGTGTCACTTTTCTGACTGTGAAACTGGCGCTAAGACGTTCCGAAGTGCTGTATTACCAGCGCGAATTATCACTTCGTTATCGATAGTTTGTATGGAAACGTCAAAATATTTGAAATAAATAACATAATGAGCGATCATTGCCAAGGAATTAAGTTCGTTTCCTTGATTATTTTTTGTTTTGCATGCTTGCCTTAGAGGATATAACGGGTGATTTTTTAGCTGGTTTGGTTTTGGCAACACTGGTTTTGACAGCTGACGTGTGTTTAGTACCTTGTGTCACTGTCAAACAGCTTCAGTTTGGTTTGCAATTTAACCATGGATCGTCTTACAAATGAACAACGCTTGCAAATTATTGAATTTTACTATCAAAATTCGTGCTCGGTTCGAAATGTTCATCGCGCGCTGCTTGTGTTCAGCGATGAGGCTCATTTTCGGTTGAATGGGTACGTAAATAAGCAAAATTGCCGCATTTGGAGTAAAGATCAGCCAGAAGCATTGCAACAGCTACCAATGCATCCCGAAAAAGCCACTGTTTGGTGCGGTTTATGGGCCGGCGGCATTATTGGGCCTATTTCTTCAAAGATGATGCGAATCGCAGCGTTACTGTCAATGGTGAACGCTACCGAGCGATGATAACAAACTTTTTTTTGCCCGAAATGGAAGTTCTTGACTTGCATGATATGTGGTTTCAACAAGACGGTGCCACATGCCACACAGCACGCGAAACAATGGCGCAATTGCGAGGCGAGTTTGGTGAACAGTTAACTTCACGTTTCGGGCCGGTCAATTGGCCGCCTAGATCGTGCGATTTGACACCATTAGATTATTTTTTGTGGGGGTATGTCAAGGCTAATGTCTATAGGGACAAGCCCGCTTCGATTGACGCACTGGAAGCCAACATCCATGCATTCATTCGTGAGATACCGGCCGATATGTGTGAAAGAGTATGCCAAAATTGGACTCAGCGGATGGGCTACCTGAGACGCAGCCGCGGTCAACATTTGCATGAAATTATCTTTAAACATTAAATTGCAAGGTTCAAACTATCGATTCAAATAAATATTTCATTCATTTTTTCGAATTTTTTGTGTTTTTTTTTTTAAAAAAGTTCTAAACCTCTTAAAAAATCACCCATTATAATAAGAGTGCTTGTTTTTATTCGAATGCGAACCTTTCATAGGGGTCGCTGTTCAAGTTTCGGTCACTGAGTTGTCTGCACATTGGAGAAAAAAAAACTAAAAAAGAAGATATTGAAATCTTCAAAAAATAATAAACAAACACTTATTAATTTCAAGAATTACTTCAAATTAGAACAATTTAGAGAGAAAATAAGCAAATTATGACTTAATTGATAGCTGCTGTACGATGTTTTCTAAGGCCTTATCTTAACTGAAAGTGAAATAGCGCCTCCTATCATGGCCGCAGGCACTACAATGCATTAGGGATAGAGACGAGCACTCCATATAATGTATCCTCTAAGATGCTTGCAACAAAGCTGAAAATATAGTGATGGCATTTTTTTTTATTTTGTGATAGTGATGGGCTTTTTTCTGTTCTGTAATGACTTTTGTAAGCCCAGATGTTGTTTTATTCGTCGATTGCAAAAAAAACACACCTACATAAAGCTGGCCATACACGATCGAGCCATTTGTCACGAAGCCAATTTGGCTTGTGGATTTCAGACTTGCTGAAAATCCAAATGGCTCGGTCAAGCCGAATCACACAATGCAATTTGGCTCTACCGATCCATTTGGCTGGCTTAGTGCTAACATTAAAAAAAATCACATTTATTAAATCTTATCATTTCTTTCTAATCTTGCTTCGTAGTATCCCCTATCACACGATGACTCGGTAAAGGAGACAAAAGGCGTGTTTTTGCATATCTACCCAGAGGGATTTGTTGAAGAAACAACGGCATAGCGATGCCATTACAGAACAAAAATGGAATTTCTATAGAAACTATCGATAACAGGTATGTAATTCACGCCAGTAACACATCCATGCACTAATCGCCGATTTCATTTTTTTTTTGTCAACAAAATCCTCGGGCTTGACAAAAAACACTCCTATTAGGCGATGATTCTCTGGGCTTAGCTAAGCTCGAAGGCGATTAGTTGCTGCTGGGTTCAACATGTAAATTGCTTAGCCCTGACGTCGTTTTTTTTCAACCAATTTCCCCTGGGCTTGCAAAAAAAACACCTCTAAAATACCACTGTTCGTCTTCCCAAAACGGCCAATTTTTGCCAATTTTATCTAAAGTTCTGTTAAAAAAAATGATAGAAAACAGTATAGTTTCGGAAAGTAAACGAACAGACCCAAAAAAGTCTGGGAAATGGAATCATCGTGTAATAAGAGACTTAAGCTACGATTAGACGGTGAACACAAATGGTCAATGCGTTGACTCCCTAACGTACTCTCGACGTAAAATATTGTCCCGAATTTGCTAAGTCGTGTGTATTTTACGTCATTCTGACGTCAGAGAGTCAACGTGTGGACCATTTGCGATGACCGTCTAATCGTATCTTTACTACTTTTTTTTAAATTGGTAGCACTGTTTCTAGTGAAAGTAAATATGACAGCTGACAGATAATTTGTGGTCAGTATATTTTACCATTTCACCATAAACAACGTCTACTGGATTTACAAGACTGACAAATTGGCAGTATTCTGGCAGTAAACTGTCAAAAAAACTGTCAGAAGAATGTAAATTTTCATTCTTTTGGCAGCTCACTGACAAGAAGCTGCCAATTTGTCAGTCGTGTAAATCCAGCATAAGGAATATTGAGTCCGCCTCTAATAGGTCTGTTTGGTAACGTGAAATTTCTTACGAATTTGCACAATTTTTCAAAAAATTGCACAATTTGTCACAAAATCCTGTTTGTTAACTCGAAAAAGTTGCAATGAGAGAGCACATCGAGAGAAAAAAACATTTCCCCTCCATTGGATAATTTGCGAATTTGTGCTACATAAATTTCTGTGCGCAAGGAGAGTAAAGACTGTCAAAACACCCAGCTGTTAGCATCTTTTGCTTTTAATTTGAAATTTTGGTTTCTGAAATGTGAAAATTAACTTTATAAATTAAAAATAACTTGGGAAATGTTTAATTTATCTAATTTTTTTTTTTAAATTAAACGCAAATTGTTAACAAAATCAGACTTTTGGCATGTGATTGTTGATGTGAGGAGTTGGCGTTTGACGTTTTATACACAAAAGTGGTTCAATGCGTTTGTTAACTTTCATGTAAGTTTCTCCATTTTTGTGAAATTCGTTCTCACTTTGGTGTTTTGACAGGTTTTACACATTTTTCTAAAAAAAGATACCAAAGAGACCTAATATATAGCCTTTTGGATTCGGCAGAATATCGTAGATCCTCTCTATTCTTGCCAACAAACAACACGGATACAGCCACCAATTTGTTATTTTATTGTTATTTTGCTTTATAATTAATCAAAATTTTAGCTTTAGTGGAATTTCAACATATATGAACGCTATCGTAATATTTTCAACTTCACATTCGAAAAATTCGATTTCGAAATGGAATTCAACAAATTTTAACTTTTGCACGATCCCTTTTTTTCCTTGTCGTCACACAATGCAACTTATAAAAAAAGTCCCTGAAGAGGGAGAGTTGTATTCAGTTTTAAATAGAATTTACAAACAAATATGTAATATTTTTTTTACCACAAAGTTCCTGGTTAATACACAGTAAAATATAGACTAATCCTTCGTTACATCATCCTTGAGAAAACTTGATAATTTGCTAGTTAGTTAAGACAAATGATTGAGAAGATATACGATCCCAAAAGAGAAGTGCACCTTTATTTTTTTGCTTATTTCAGACAAGATGGATGGTAAATATAAAACATATACTGTGTTGTCTATGTTATTTAAACATACACCTAGACAGGAAGTTCTTAATTTTTTTTTACTGAATTTTAAATTTCTTTAAATTAAATTTATGATGCAGAGATAAGCATAATATATATGGTTTTACAAAATTGCTATAATTGATTAAAAACCCAATTAAAAATCACATAAAACTTGCAAAAAAAAAACAAAGCAAACAAAAAAAAAAAAACATCACAAAACTGCAACGCATTCTCATTAATAAAATGTGACACAACTAGTTTAACCTGTCAACTTTTATGAACAATAAATCAGAAAACCTATCTATTGACAAAACCATAATTTATTAAGTAAAACAAACACAGTGTAGCTGCAGGCTTAATAGTACATGTTATACGTATGCCAAACCCTTGACTTTTTCGCACTCCGACTCCACACAGCATCACTTAACCCACATCCAGTTAACTACCTTCTTCTCTTCTGAAAAACACCCATTTGTGACCTACATTCGAACTTGCATCGCATAAATCGTGTCATTGATCAAAGTCAATTTACAATTTACCCCGTGTAAACCTGTTAAACTGTTGGATACAGCTTGTTCCAAAGTGCATCTCTCATGGATGCGATCCCGTTTTGTTCTACTCTAGATTCTTTTGTCGCATGCCAATCGATTTAAAGTAGACATAGAGAGGTAGCTGATTATACCTGGATACTGTTTTTTTTTGTCTCTTTTGCTCGAAGAACAGTATCGTCTAATGTCCATTATTTCTATGGTGATGCTTCTTTAGACTTTAGAGTGTTAAGGACAAAAACAATAAAAAAAAAAAAAACAACACGAGTTGGAATAAAAAAGTGCACTTGTTAGACAAGTCTTGTTTTTGCCTCTTCGCTGCCACTTTACCATTGCCACATGCCACTTCCAATTGAAGAGTTTATGTTGAGAGAAAAACAACAGTTTTCTTGCAAGTTTTTGCATTACCACCAGCATTCGCAGCTGGTTTTTAGTTTTTAGTTTTTAGTTTTTAGCATGCCTCTGCGTCGTCGTCGTTTCTTACAAATTACAACTTAATGAGTCGTCACATACACATGTTGCATGCATTGCATGCAGCAGAAGCATTGTGAGGTTATTGAATTTAGATTTTCTATTTTTTTTTTTTTTGTTGCATTTAATTTTCAATGAAATTGTGCAGCACCTCAACTGATTTAATTTCGACAGCCATAATACTCAAAGCCATAAACGTTTCATTGAAAAGCAAGATCAAACTTAACTCGCTTCGCTCCTCTTGTTGAAATGAAAATAGAAAGGAAAGCAACTTCAAGTTCAAAGAAAAGTGTTCCCGAGCGCGTAGGTACCAACGAAAAAAAAAAAAAAAAAAAAAAACCTATACGTACGTGCAACAGAATACAGAAAACACTAGGAAACTATTAAATTTCCATAACAATAGCAAAGTGGGTTTTGAATTGGAGTGGAGATGGAAGACGAAGAAGAAGAAAAAAAGTCTCTTCACGCACGTTCCACAATAGCATCCTTCGAAAATTTCACAAAAGCTAGTGAAGAGTGGTGGAAAAGAGCATAAATATATCCACTTTACTGGTGAAATATTCGGTCGGTGCTCGTCCTTCAGCTATATTTTTTATTCTATGTTCACGAACGCAGGAAGGTATGACAGGCCCGTAGTCAGGATTTTTGTTTGGAAGGGGGGGGGGGGGGGGTGTACTAAAGAGGATACTTTAAAATATGAGCTGTCACTTTGGGAATTTATGCACTTTTTTAAATCTTAGCCGTAAACTAAAAACGTAGGCTTTCTGTTTAACACGTTACGTGTAGTGCATCACGTCACACGTACACTTTACGATACAAATTGAAACCGAGATTTAAATTAAACCTGACCTTACGATGATAGAGAAGACGGAAAAAGTGGGTCCCGCCATTTTGTTTGTTTGTATGTCTGTCAATCTACCTGGGTGTTTGATCTACAGTCTAAACCGCTGAAGCGATTTTCTTTAAATTTGGTAATTTTTAGTTGATTTTTCGAGAGATGGGTAAAAAAAACCCTCTTTTGACGTGCCTGCCGTTATCCTATGAGTTATCCTTGCTCAAAGTGATATTCTAGAGAGGATTTGTGGACATAGAACTGGATGTATGTGGGTGCACCATCGTCCTTGTTGGTTATTTTTGTGATAAAAAGCGCTTACTAGGGCTCGGGAGAGTATGACAATAATATGCGAAAAAGTTTGCGCAAAAGAAAATCCATTTTCACTTATTCCGTAAAGTTCACACGATTTTGCTTTGCCCCTTACCAGCAAACAACACGAAGAGCATGACAGCAGAAGCGAATAGTTTTTCCAATTTTGGACAGTTTTACTTTATTTTTTCAGAGTTTTAGATGTGCATTTTTGTCGTTATGTATACCTAAATATAGTCTTGATGGGTGACAACCTACCCTCTCCCTCTCCCCGTATTAAACTTGTAGGTTTAGAAGTATGTGCGGATTGTTGGACAGAACTTTTATTACAAAAAGAATGCAATTCTTGTAGATGATGACTGTTATTTGAAATTCACATGAGAACAAAACAAGCAAAAAATATAAACAAAGTTTTTTATTTTTTTTTAAGTACTCTCTCTGGTGTGTGCGAATGGAATTGAATGGCACTTATATACATATACATACACACATACAACTGGCAATCTTTTCACGTACCAATATTCAGATTTGTAATTTTTTTTTTGATGTGCACATTTTGTAAACTTTTCAAAGCTCGTAATTTTAAAGGGTTAATCAAAAAAAAAAAAAACAAATTGAAATACGGATTTCGCCCAGGTTTTAGTTTTATTACATAAGGTCCTCTTGGGCAGTTTAATTGGCATATAAATGTGGTTAAAATGAATCTTGGGTTTAGCAGATTGTTTTTAGGTTTTATTTTCAAGGATATTCTCTTTCGGGGAGATAGACCCTCTCAGCATAAAATTGAGGCATGGAAAAAGTCGGGCTTGAAATTTGTGAAGAGAAAAAAGTTTGTGAACTTGTGTTTTTGAAATAACAGGGATATTGACAAAGGGACCCTGAATTTAATATTGATTTTTTCAACACAAATTGATTAATTCAGCCGGGAGAAAATGCCATAAACGGAATTATTCCACTATTTTTATAAACGTCCCATTTTCGACTATTGTTCTTCCAAAATTTAATTTCTAAACAAATAGCCCAGGAAAATTAGACCAACAATTTTGGTGAATAGCTTTATTTTTACGTATTCAGCATTTCCTAAAAAAGACCCTTAATTTGGACAAAAGTTAAAGTTTTAAGGAAGGTAAAACTCTGTTTTTTTTTGTGTGAAGGTAAAAATTGTAGCTTATTCCATTTTACACAAACAAGATTATAACACTTTTTGTCGTAAGAGCAATAGATTTTGAGAAAAACGTGGGCAAACTTAACGAATACCAGTTCTTTGTTTTAGTGTACCTACCTACGTTTTTCACTTGTACTTTTTGCGAATGATTTTTGTTCTCATACGAAAAAAGTGTCGAATTTTCCATGTTTAGAACTTCATAAGCTACATTTTTTCCCCCAGCAGCTATTCCTAAAATCGAATATTTTACGACCAATTTCAAAAACAAATAAATTTTAACCAAAAATGCATGAAAATGAAGCTTACTTAAAATTTGGTGACAAAAAAAAAAAATTTATTTGGCTTGTGCCACTTCCCTGGTGGATAAACTGTTACTCAGTGAGAAAAGGTGTTGAAGTGGTCACTATAGGTAATTTTTGTATGATAAAAGCTTGAAGAGGTTATGATTATCCTTAAAATGATTAAAACAGTACCTACTCGAGCGACTCTAAGCTCCTGAATCTTTTACGAGGATCCATTCTGAGTAACGAATGCATAGAAAGTCAGTTGAGCTATGCATAGTTGGACAAAATTCCGAAAACCAAAATCCAGAAAACCCAAAATCCCGAAAACGCAGCAAAACCGAAAAACCCAAAATAATCCAGAAAACCCCAAATATCCGCAAATCAAATCCATTATCCCAAAACCCAGAAAGCCAAAAATCCAAAAAAAAACAGAAAATTAAGAAAACTGAAAATCCAGAAAACCCAAAATCCCGAAAAACCGAAAATCCCAAAACAGCACAACCATAAACATTTGTGTTCAAATTTTGTTCCCCACATAAAAATGAACTTCGAAATTGTAATGTTGACGCATTTTCAAGTAAGGTAGACGACCATAACAGTATACCTAATGCATCGCAGATTTTGAAAAGTGCGGACACTCACAGATATAGCTAAAATCCAGATATTAACAACACCACTGGTCGGACAAATTTTTTAACTGAGTATACCTATATCCCATCTATAGGGAGTTTCGTTAAGGCCAATTTGCTGAAACGAAACATAAATATGTACTTAAGTCCAACATAAAGTCCCTATAGCTATGTTTCGTTTCAGCAAATGGGCCAAAATCCGATTTCAAATCAAATCTATTACATACATACTTTTTCTATGCAAATTTCTCTGGACACACATGGCTTTAAATAGTTTAAAAAATATAATTCTTCCAAAAAATGGTAATATAAGCCCATTTCTCACAGCGATTTGTCTTATTTTCAATCCTCAGTTTATGGCCTTTTTAAACAAAAATTATAGATCAACTTTTTAATACTCATCATCGTCATAAACAAAACCACAGTCACAGTCATCTATTGTCTTTGGTGATCTCACAGCACAATAGAACATCAACGTAATCCATTTATACACGCAACAATTAAACACCTCCCAGATTAAAAACCTTCTTATAGGTGCAGTGTTTCCAAATTTGGCAATAAATTCAACTTAAAATAAAATTCTCATGTCATTTTTTTATTGTTATTATTGTGGGGAACAAGACTACTTGTCAGCTTTTCGACTTTTTTTTTTTTTAATATTTTCTGACAATGTGTGTGACTTGACAGAAAATGGCTGATTTAAAATGCAATTACATCATTTCATTTTGTATATAATGAAACCCATTTCCGGTCATTTGCTCCCAATAAATTACACCGTTAATGAACAAAAAACACACGTACATACCTACATATACCTTCCTACAGACCTATACAATACAATTATGGCATTCGCAAGCTTTTTTGATTAAATTTCCATCTCTCTCTCTCTCTTATTTCTGTCGACCAGTGTATCTGAGTGTGTGTGTGTTTGCGTTTTTGTGTTTTCACACGCAATTAAGAATTTTAAATGCGCCTTCATCATGCACCCTTTACGATTGTAATTAAGTGCTGAAATGCATTATAACCCAAGCCGTAAGCTTATACGCTCCTCATAAATACCTATATGTACCATATGAACAAAAGGAATTGGCCTCAGAATAACGAAAAGAAAGATTTCCAACTCCATTTAACCGTAATTGAAATTCATGTGGTGACAGTGACAGGAACACAACTTTAACTATCTGTACCTAGGTACCTATACCTATCAGAAAAGCGTGCCATTGTCATGACTTGCGGATGACGACGTCTAGGTATATGACGATGACGAGTCTCTAAATGCGGGCTAACCGCTATACCACACGAAGTAATCATGCCAAAAATGAAAAACCGTTCGAAGAGCCGTTTTAAAAACAGACTTGGAACCACGCCAAATAATCGATTTCCGTTGAGCTGGTGGTGTTCTGTTGCTCCGTTGACACCTGCTGGGGTGGATATGGATTGTCGCGTCGTGCGTCGTCGGTCGCCTCATCGGTGATGGTGTGTCATCGTGTAGAGATCATTATCTCCGGAAGGTAGCTCATATATGTATGTACCTATAACATATCAAAATAAATGTTAATCAGTGTGGTCATTGTACCTCTCTTTATTCCATCAGGTTTCTTAGTCCCCTTTTACACGAGGAAACTGAGTTTCTAGCAACTTTTAGTTTTTTTTTGTTAAGAGAAAAGAGCAAGGGGGTAAACAAAATCGCCCCGGTCAACGATTTGAGGGCATTCTTTGACATTTATTTTCACTTTTCACGTAGTGTGCGTTGAAACAAGGGACTTGGGATTATTCTTCCTCTTGTGAAGAGGTATATAATGGATTTGAGGATAAATTAAAAGCAAACGTCAAAAGTCATCGTTTCATCTTATAAAATCGTACGTTAGCTTTTAAAAAAAATAATATGCAGAACATTGGAAGATATTTCTGACAGATGCGTATCAGAAATTTTAAACACTCTCGAAATAGAAAACACTTTGGAAATCGCCCTTCCCATAGTGTCGCCCTCTCTGTTTCGATTATTAAAGCGCATTTCCGTAGTTTTTTTGACAACTAGAAGTTAAAGTTAATCTGACTCAACTCTAGTTCAATTTATGTGTAGGATTAACTAACTCTTACTTAATTCAGGATTAATCCATGATTAAAAAATTAGCCATCCAAAGCAGCTGATGGTCACACTGAATCTGTATGAGTGTCCCGTTTTGTTTGAAAGCGGAAAGTCACATCTAGGACACTGACACAAGTGTCCATCAACACCTAATAATAATTCGTGGTTGTTTTGCATTTCACTTTGGACCATTTTGAATGAGGGTTTTCAGCCAAATACATGCTGATGAGCACCTGTCTGGGATATAAGCCGCATAAAGGGTGGCACCACCGTACCGGCACAAATTGCTGATGGTGCCTTGTTAGTGTGATGTTTTTTTTTTTTTTTATTGTTTTATATAAGACAGCGACTATATACACGAGAAAAAGGACTATAGTAAATTTTGCACCACACTAAGTGCTTCGAATAAATTTGACCTAGATTATGCATATGGGGCTTTTGAAAATTGGGGCTTTTAGTGCGGTCCATTTGGGTTTTTATATTTCGTAATATTCATTATTATCATTATTTTCCGTTAATAGCACAAGCAATTATTGGGTCCACAACCAATGTGTTTATATGAGCAGGGGCTAACATTTTAGGTAACATAAAATGAGAGAAAAACTGAAAACCTTATTCCATTAAATCCTTGCTAGGGATGTGGTGTTGTTCATCTATCATTATCTTGCTGGCGGTTACTGTGGCGGCGGCGGCGGGTACATTTAATTGTTTCCCGAAAAACGAATCCCTTTTGTCTACAAAAATCCAAAAAAAAAAAACAAACAAAAAACAAAAACAAATTTTTATTTATAGACATTATCGTGGTTAAATATCATTTTGGATTTTATTTCGCGACAACCATACAACTCGGCTGTCTCTGGTAGCAGCAAAATATAGTGAAAAAGAAATTTGGTAATCGTTTTTTTTTTTTTTTTTTTTTTTGTTGTAAAATTGACGGCAAAAATCATTATTTGCAGTGGACGACGCCGATGGTTAGCCATGGGCTTTTAATTGTCCATTGCAATTAAATACGGGCTCTGGCATAAAAGGAAATATTTGCGCTGCATTAGTCGAATAATTGATGGCTAAATAAAAGCCATTTTATTCGCACAGCACGAGCACCAGGACGAGTATATACATATCCGTATATACCAACGACGCGACAGACGGAAAGTTTTGCGTTTCGCGATTTAATTGAAAGAATCGCGCCACATTACATTGAATTCTGTTTAAATGAGTCATGCACGCAGTGTGGTCATTTTGTAGGTGGATTTGTTGAGCGTTGAGTGGTTTTTCAAATTAATCATTTTCAAAAAACGAACTGCCAGTGTCATTTTGTAAAGTGAATTTTTAACTAGATAATTTGATGTGTGTTTTCTAATTTTAAATCGCCAGAATGAAATTGATATAAATGATATAGACCAGGCGCACATTTGGTGAGATTTCTAAATATACGCATAATTGGTGTAACCAACAGTGAAGAGCTTTTGTTTGGTTTGTCGTTGCCGGAGTGTAACTAAATTAGTTCTTACTTCACAGAGTGTTCATTTGACAATATTTTGGTCTTAGTTTTTGAGTATTACCTATTTTGGGCAATATGTAATTAAATTAAATTTGTAATACTTATGTACAGGGTGTTTTTGTTTTAACTAACTTTGATATTGACTAAACCACGTGAAATTTCATTAAACAGCTATTTATTTGTGTTCAATCTGTAGAGAATACATTTTTCAATTAGATTGTATCAGACAAATGCCCACCGCCGCTAGATCTGATAATTTTCATTTGGGGCACAAAGTTTCCGATCACCTTTTTCAATCGCTTGTCACCGTATGTCCTCTATAACACGAATAATGAAGGCTTCCAATGCTTCGTCGATAGTTCTTGGCGAAGACTAGCGACTTTGCGAATCCCAAAAGTAAATATTACATAATCAAAAATGACACTGACAGTTTCCAATCTGACAATCGATTTGACAGATATATATGAAGGTAACTGTCTGAAGTTAGTACTGGATTAAAAAAAGACCTTTTAGTAATGTCATAATTAATAAGCCGGGTTGACTCTCTGGCGATGCCGAATTAAGCTGGTCGGTGCTGAATCGACATTTCTGGGCCGCTATGGCGGCTATGTTTTCTTCATTACGCACCAATCTCTGTCTTGTTGGTGGCTTCAGGTCCAAAAAAGTGTACTTATCCACGGTACGACGAATTGCCTCACGACGAAATTCACGTTGCATTTTTACAACTGAGCCGGAATATTGTTAATATTTTTTTAATAATGTCCACACGTTCGGCAAGCGTGGAATGATGCATGATGTAATGGCAAACTTAATAACATATTTTGACAGCCGGATTTCATTGGTAATTTTGACAGCTGCTGAAACATTACAATTGGAAAAAACTATCATTGTGCGCGTTCAACGCATATCTGAATTTTCAGAATTATGAATTTTTGGAGCTTCTGATTGGCCAGCTCGGCCAGCTGTCATAAAAAGTTAAACGTCATCTTTAAATGTCAGAACTTTTTATGACAGCTGGCCAATGAGGAGCTCCAAAAATTCAGAATTCTCAAAATTCAGATATGCGTTGAATGCGCCCATTGCTATCTGGTCACCCCTAACTTAAAGAGCCTTTCGTATGACTGAATATTTTTCAAAATTGCGAAATTTTAGGGTGTAATGGGGTAAAATCATGTGTATCTTTTTTTTGGAAGTCTGTCTATTACTACATCCACATTTTTTTATAATTGAAGTTTTTGAATTTGTATAGAATCGTAGTCGTAGTTGAAAAAAAATGTATTCAGACAAAAAACTCTTTTTTAATTGCTATGTAGAAGGGCGCTCATGAAAACACGGATATTATCTCATTTCGAATGAGAATTTGTATCAGAAATGAGAAATGATAGAATCGACTTGGGAAATCTTAAACAATTTCAATTTCATTTGCCTTCAATTTCATTTGGCAATCTACCATCTGCCGATCCTGATAAAAACATAGTGACTTCAAGTTCAAGTTTCTTATTAATTCAAACAGTTTTTGCAACCTTAATTTTAATTCCTAAAAAAATACGAACCCTCTTAATTATATCACTTTTGAAATCACAAAACTGAGTAGATGGACACGGTGACGGTGATGTAAAGCGAAACTTCTTTAAATGGCAACAAATAAAACTGATGCGCTCTTGTTACCTGAAATCTACCTTAGCTCACAATCCATCAGATGGTAGGTAGGTATATATTGTGCAGTTTCCTATTTCACTTTAGGGGATATAAATATAATTTACTTTTTGGTCCCTTGTCGGTTTTTATCTATTATCGTGGTGGTGTATATGTTTGGGAGGAATGTCATAAGACCTACCGTGTCCTTGATGCAGCTCAAGATACACGAAGATAAATATAATTTTCCCATCTTGCATGCAGTTGTGAAAAGGGATATTCCTTGAAGCCAAAGGACAACAATCTGTTTTAGAATTCACATAACCCTCCTGGGGTGTTTGAGGTAGAAATATACAAAAAAACAAAAAAAAAAATCATCCTATCTCAATGTTAAGTATCTCCATCTTACAGGATGTCTGAACGGATTCTGGTACTCTAGCTCGACGGATGCAGCTCTGAATGCACTTACTCAAAAGCGCCGCCGAGCTATACACATACATATACCGACAGAAGACAGACAGATATACATTTTATTTTTTTTTTATTTCCACTGGAATATTGTTTTACGAGTGATGTCGTAAAGTTTAATATGGTATATGGTGGTGCGCTGTTGTGCTGCCCTCTGTATTCTTAGTTCCACTCTATTTGCCCGCATCTATATATGGGCTATTAAAGAAAAGTGCTTCTCTAACTGCTGCTGCTGCTGCTGTCATCTGTGTTTGTGAAAACATTTTATAGCAATGTAGTTTGAACGAAGGAAATTTTATTTGGTACCAAAAAGACTTAGAACGAAATATGCACACTCAAAGGCTAATCATTGAGAGTAGATTAATAAAATCGATGCTTTTGATAGAGACTAATCAAGCAGATTCGGGTGTTATGGTCAATCGAATGTCTATGTCTATACATATACATATACATATATATTTTTTTATTAATGCCATAAAGACCCTGTCTACGGTTTATGGGAATATTATCCAAATGTAAAATGGATATGGTAATGGCTGTGTGTGTGTGTTCGTTCATAAATTAAGCCATCATATAAAGGATTCTCTTTAAAGACTGTTTAATAGAGTGCAAACATAACATAACAGAAAAGCAATTCAGAATTCAACTTGACATGAGTGGTTTATAGATACGAGTATGTATGTATATATGTACATATATTGAATCTTGTGCTTAAGTGCTTATGGAATATGTTAGAAAATATTAATGCTTAAAGACTTCTTATAGTGCTGCTAGGGAATTGACTTTTTGCTGATAGGCTATATTTTTCTTCTGACTTTGAATTATAATTTCTTATTGATTTTTTTGATGATTGGTAGTCTTGAGTTAAGTAAAAATTAGTTCGAAAATTCTAATAAACGAAATAAGTTTTAGACTCTTATTGTGAGTGTCGTTTGGCTATCGATAAACGACTTTTGTCGAAAGTCGATCATTAGAATCCGAAATGTCGCATAGAACGTTGAACGACAATCGCAATTAAGACCTCAGTCTTGTTTTGTATACCTTTAGGGCAAAAATACTATCACTCCTATTTATCAATTGGTAGTTGATAAATTTTGAAATTTGGTGCATTTAAACTCTATATATTAAAAATATATATTAAAAAAAAAACTAATCTATACGGTGGTATCTAATTATTAATTTTCTTGTAGTTCACAACGGTCTACACCAAAACTATATCATTTGAGTTGATAAATATCGATTTTCAGTATTTATCAACTAAATCAATTGATGATTGACCGTCGAAATAGGGGTATATAGGCATAAAAACTATCCAATAATTTTTCCAAATAAACCACAGCAAATTACGTCAAATTCTAAATTTTAATTACCTTCTTTTACGTAACAACATTGTGCTCAGATCAATGGATCCTTGCAATTTGAGTTCGGTTTTTAAGACCTTACTCATCAATAAAAGACTTGCCTAGGTATAGCTTAAATGAAACACAGGGTGGGGCAAAAGTAATGTCATTATAAGTTTGTTCCAGACCTTTTTGGGCAAAAATGGGCAGTCTGTAAAATTTTGTGAAGTGAGAAGAAAACGCTTTGTGGGCAACAATAGTTGCCACTTTTTAAACGTCAAAACAATAATCGAGTAGAGTAGCCATGGATGTATGATAAATCACAATCAAAATTTTCAATAAATCATAAGCAAAGCTAAAAAAAAGTTTCCCAATTTTTACGTAGGTATACATTTTTTTATAATAGAAACACAATTTTCATTCATTTACTAGTTAATTATAAAACATTATATATACATATCTGAATTTTCAGAGCTTCTGATTGGCTAGCTGTCATAAAAAGTTAGATGTCATCTGAATTTTCAGAACTTTTTATGACAGCTGGGCACTCAGAAGCTGAAAAAATTTGGAGTTCTGAAAATTCAGATACGCGTTGAACGCGCCCATCTTCATCAAGGAGGAATGTTTTTCTTCTTCGTGAGAGCTATTTTTTGCCCAAAACTACATGATTTTGAAAAAAATATGCAACAAATTGTGATAATTGGCAGTTTCGTTGAAAGTCTGGAACAAACTAAATATGAATGTACCATAATTTTTGGAAGTAACGTCCAATGTTACTGTGGTTTCACATTTAAGTTCTAGACGGATAGGGAAATTAGTTGATAACAATAACGTGTTCGGTCTGTTGTTTAAAGGCAGTGTGAATTTCGTCGTCGTTTTCCTCGTCGCTCAGCACCATGTCGGCGAATGATAAAGCTGCCCCAGATCTGCTGGCGCCAGACTTATTGCTTTGGGACATTTTGAAATCTTGCGTTTATCACACCAAACCTTGTGCGTCTTGAAAGCCGATATCGAAGAAGAAATCAGAAATTTGGAGCCAGATATAAAATGAGTATATTAATCCAGAAGGTGGTCATTTTTTTAACTTAATGTTATCAATTTTACACCTTTAAATAACCTTTCTTTTAAAACAAAGCCCATTTTTTTTTTCTATTTCTAACAAAATGGCAGCTAATTAACACTATGACATTACTTCTGCCCCATCTACATTTAGTTCCTGCTCATTAATAAAGTAGTGAGTCCTTTATTTGTTCCGTTCCACTTAGACTAGGAGGAGGATAAATTATTGTATTTTTTTGTATATCTATCGACACCCACAATTATGAAAATAAAATTAACCACATTCATCACTGCATTATCATTCCTTTTTGTTTTTTTGTTATGCATATAACACAATGACAAATGGATAAATACTCAGCTTTTGCTCCAATTCAATTTAAGCTGATCCTTGTGGCTTTTGATGCCCTATAGAGAATCGCAACCGCATCAACTTGTCTCCATCACACCACCGCGCCGAGCTGTGTGTTTAATTTGCAAATGGAAATGAATGAAAATTCCAATGACCTAGCAAACTCCTGTGGATGTGGAAGGAAGTTAGCATTCACATCCTTGTTTGTAACGTCATTTAGACTTAACTCTATAACTGTGTGCTGCACTTTGTCGTCGCATAGTCAATTGAGTTAGATTGCAATATCCTGTTTCAACAAATCTAATAGTAGGTACCTACAGTGATGGTAATGGCTCATAGTCGTCTTCGTCGTCGTTGTTTTTGCTGTCGGTTTGGCGTGTGAAATAATGCGGCAAGGATAGGAAGTTCTGTAATTCATTTTGATTCACGATGAAAATTAACCTAAAGACTTTCATTTTAGAGTTTTGAGTGATTTATGCATTTTTTAAATATTTTTTTTTTTTTAGTGTTGCCCCTGGATTTCCTGATATGCGCACATGTCTTTTACATCAGAAGCTTCAGATGCTTAATATTTGTATGGAAAGACGTCGTATACGTGAATGTGGCTTGCCATTTGCATCCTCAGAATGGGAAGTTGTCTCGGTATTAAATGCAGAAGACGAAAATCCAGAAGACGAAGCAACTGATGATGAGTTCTTCGATTGTTCCGATGAAGAGTCCACCAGCAGTAGTGGACCTTCAAAACCTCAAGGACGAAAAGCAAAACTCGGAGAAATGAAACTGATTGATTCCGATGAATACTTGTATGTTCCAGCTACACAAGACCCCGTACCAAAGACTGAAGATCAGCTATTGGATGATGCTGAAGTTATGTTGAAATTAGGACCAGGATCTGGTAGGTTGCAATGTTCGAAATTCTATGTAAAATTTGTACGTTTTATTTTTCTGTTTGCATATAGGACTGTCAACACAGATGATGTGCTCTTCGTTGAGATCTGACATGGAGAGTTTCAAAGCAGCAAACCCAAATGGAAAGATAGAAGACTTTATAAGGTGGTATAGCCCACGCGATTGGGAAGAGGAAACTGATGGTGAGTTCGACATCTACATTTATAATAGAACCTAATTTTTTCTATGTAATTACTTTAAAATTGCTCTAGACGAAGGTAAAGTAACTGCAAAACTCAGCACAAGAATGACAGCTCCCGACAACACTTGGCAGAACGTCTGGAAACAAGCCCAACCGATTCCGGCTTATCGACAGGTACCAATATAGCTAAAGCAATCAAATTTATTTAAGTCTTACTTCAATTGATTATGTTCTAGAAACGCCTCTTTGACGACACCAATGAAGCTTTGAAGGTCCTTCATTATTTAGAAACTCGCACAATTGGTGAACTCTACGAGCTGACAATTGTATCACTTTTACATTCCGCTGTTCTTAAATTAAAGGTTTGTTCCATCAGTCTCATATTTTTTTTTATTTTTTTTTATTTAAACAAATTTAAATTCTTTCAGGACATTGTTACATACTCAAATATCTTGGAAGCATTCAATGACCAAATGGAAGAAATTCTAACCGATTTGTGTAAGCTTTCACGCGACAACGACCAGATTCCAGATGGTTCGGTGTTTGAGCTGCTTAAAAAAATCCAGAATCTCGAGACATCACTGTTTCAATATAAGAATCTTGAAAAGCTTTTCCCCCATCAAAGTCCTCCCAACGAAAAAGAGAAGAAAATTATGGTTGCGTCTTTAGGAGGTGATGAGGTTGTACTGCCGGGAGCGTCTAAAAATACCTTCGCACGAAGGATTCTTGAGAAGTATCGTTTGGAAGTGGGTTCTTCAGACAGTGGAAAGGTACGAAAATATAATTTAACCTTCATGCCGTCATG
Organism: Leucozona laternaria; assembly: GCA_932273885.2. NCBI lineage: Eukaryota > Metazoa > Arthropoda > Insecta > Diptera > Syrphidae > Leucozona > Leucozona laternaria. The sequence continues at coordinate 111,628,457 of OW026368.1, read as the reverse complement.
CTCACTGTCAACTTCTTGTTTTTTTTAAAGGTCCTTCCGGATCCAGCAAGCAAGGAATATGTCATTCGTCTTGAGAGTGAATCTTCTTCTAGTGGACCACAATTCCTGCGAGCTATATCAAGTGGTTCTCGCATAAGACTTTGTGGAGCATTCTCTGAGAATACAACCTTCGTTTAAGCTTTTTATTTTTAATCCAAAAAATGTATTCTTCTCTTCCATTTTCTATTCTTAAAACTATGTAACGGTAATTGGTTGGAAATAAAAATTAACTTGAGACAAAAACTGCAATTGGGTTGCCATTATTGCCGCCGTCGCTGCTGCTGCTTCCGTCAGCATCCACTTTTGTTTGTTGCCATAAAAACCTAAAAAGATGTTTAAGCATTTTGGAAAACAATATGCCACTAACTGTGTGCCGATGTACCTTCATATATATGAACATAAAAGCGATAAACCACGTATAGGAGAGGAGGGTGATTTCGTTTCATCTTAACACGCAAGCTATAGCTACACATATTATATGCAATTAGCACAGTTTTATTTCAATGTTTTGAAACAGAGGGTGCAGAAAGTGGAACTTCGGATAAAATCTGATAAAAGAGGGGGCTGTACGAGAGTATATTATAGTGAAAGTGTTCATAAAAGTAGTAAACTAGGTATAGGTAGACCAAGCAAGGGAAGAATTAAAGTTATACGTTTTATTGATGACTAGACATCCACATCAGACATCCCAGGTATTATACAAACGCGTGTGAAATTTCATTGAAGCAAATAATGATGTGTAACGATTTAGGAGGCACAATAACGATAATTGGAACGTGGCAAAAGAATAAGAATGGCAATGTGGATACAAATGAAGATGTTTAAGTTGCATGGTACTAAGTAATTTCTTTATCTGAGTAGATTATAAAATTATAAACGATGTAGTAGGGAGATATGAACACATATGAGACTGAGATTAAGTATTATGAGTGCAGCAATGGTTTTGTTCTTGTTAAGCTTAGGATAAAAAATTGTGAGAAGTGGAAAATCATTTTTCTACTCGTAGAAGGAATAATGTTAAAGCCTTAAGCAAACTGAATTATAAATATTTGAGTGCAAAATAAAAAAAAACCAAGTTCTTTAATGAATCAGTATTCCTTACATACATATATCTAAAACTCAAAACTCTGCTATGTAAAATTCAATAATTGCGAAAGAAAAAAAATATCTGATTTGACATCTTCACACTCATTAACTTTCCAAGAGGGTCAGAGTCAAAAAGTCACCGGTTAATAGGGGTCTTGCTATACGAAAGCTTTACTGCCGGTCATTAAGAAGTTTTCGTGCTTCAAGATATTTCTTAAGCTGACGACTTAAGTGGCCGTTATTGGTCGTTCGACCGAGTGCAGGGAAATTGTGATTTCTCCTTATTTTCTTGAGGACGCCGACGGACCTATCTCGAGCATTGTTGGTGACAGCAGGACAGAGCAACCGCTCACACAGCTCGTACAACGATTGAGATTTTTAAACATCAATTTTCTGGCCGTGTATTTTCCCGTTTTGGCGACTTCAACTGTCGGCCAGATTGCCAGATCTGACGGAACTAGAAGCTAGACTTCTTCCTTTTGGGGCTTTTAGAAATTTCGCGTTTACCACAACAAACCTTGCAAGTCTTGAAATCCAATATTGACAAAGAAATCACAATTTCAACTTAATGTCATCAATTTAACACTTTAAAATAAACTTTCAGTGAGAACAGAGCCCAATTTTTTTCATTTCTAACAAAATGGACGCCAATTCACTTTTGTTTCACTTTTTATATGTCGAGTTCATTTAGGTCCAATTTTTCAGTGGTGAGTTAAACCAGAGTTGCCTAACTCTGTAAATAAAATGTATCTAATTACTTAGTTAATTTTTTTTTTAAACGGATGCACGCGGAAGGAACAAAAAAACTCGGAGGATAAAACGCCAAAAGAATTTGTTCAATTAATCCAGAGTTAACCCACCAAATTTGATGGTTGTTTTTGTTCGTCTAAAGAATTGAGTTCTTTGAATCCAAACGTTACGCAAGCAGTTCTTTCTGACTAGTTTTAACGTTCATGTTCAATGATAATCTTAAACTTTCGGGAATACAAATGGCCTAAGCTTCCCAGGCATTCTAATTTTTACGGGAAAATCCCTATTTCGAAGTCCCGATTTGTCCTGTATACGGATCTTGGTGTTTCGATTCTTTATTTTTGAAGAAAGTTTATTGGAACTTGCAGGTAGGTACTAAAGGGTTTTTTCCATTAGCTTGTGTAGATTTTGGCGGCCATGTTGTTTTGGTGACATCTGTCAAATCTATTGTTTATTATTCAGTTAGTAATGAAAATTTAGCATGGCCGGTAACACAATTGATTTATTATCAAAATCTCTTGTGGCAATGATGCGTGCGTTGCGCCCATTTTACGGTTTATATATAGTTGGCCTTCTCAGTCGACTATTCAATGTTTGGTGTCCAAAATTGAGTCGACCGATTTAGTGTACAATCAGGCAACACCCGTACGTCGACAACGAGCCGAGAGATCTACTAAAAACATCGCCGATGTTCGTGAGAGTCCGGACTTCTTCCAAAACGACGATGGCATTGCCATCACCATCAACCCCACCGATCGATGATAAACCATTTATTTAAGCCGCAATTGGATGACATGCATGTGAACGAGATGTGGTTCCAACAGAACGGTGCCACACAGCAAACGCCACAGTGGACATTCATGAACGATTTGAGGGTAAGGGGCTAACTCTCGCGGAGGTGACGTGATTTGGCCACAAATATCGTGCGATTCAACCCCGTTAGGTTTTTTCTTGTGGGGTTTCCTGAAGTCGCAGGTCCATGCGAATAAACCACAATCGACTGATGCTCTTAATGTGAACATAACACAGGGCATCGCTGAAATTCAGATTTGGATCCGTGCCATCGGCATCGTAAGAAGCCGAGGCGGGCATTTGAACGACTGACGTCATATTCTATACATAATGGCAAACATGGGCCTTTCAAATAAAAGAAGAGATTTTGTTAATACCTCACACTCAGCTTGTTTTATTCCGTTTCAACATCTCCCGTCCTTATTGAAAAACCCTTTAGTATTGGTATTAAGAAAAAATACGAATGATTTATTTTAAAAAAACGCGCCTCTGTCCTACAGGGTTGGAAAATGGCTTTTATTTTAAACTCCATTATCATTTAAATTAGTGGGTTTTCTGTCTTCTATGATTTGAGCTCAAGAATTCAATAAGCTCTGCAACAAAGCATATCCGCGAATATTCTGTTCAATGTTTAAGCAAAATCATTTCTTTTTAATCAATGAAATTTATCTCTATGTATAAGTATAGGTATTCATTAAAGTAGGTATTTCTTTTGATAAAAATAGCTATCTATAGAGATTAACTTGTCCTTTAGCATCAGAAAAAGAGAATCGAATTTTTCATTCTAGCTGTGTGTTCAATTTCTCAGCATTACCTAATCCTTGAAGCTTAATTTAAGTATTTTCATTCCTTCATCAATCCACGTCCAGAACCCAGTTTTCTTTTCTCATGCAAATCTTTAATTTTCTCAACTTTGTACCTTACCTATACGAGTATTGTCTATGTATATATGTATATATTTTTTTGGTGTCCTGTGTGCGTTTTTATTCTGTTTAAATTAAAATCAAAAATAGCACAAGATAAACTCGTTTTTCTTATGCCTGATATTTACCTGAGAAAAGAATTGAAGAAGCAGCATCATCAGTAGATAAATATAGCAAGGACTTCTCCACAAGGACCAAACTCCGAAGGTTGATGCACAAAATTACAGAATACGGAAATAATTTCAGCAAAAGGCAGTATATAGATGAACGAATGCAAAGATTAGATTTTGCTTTCGTTTTTGCTTCGGAATTAAGGAAATTTCCTATTTGGTAAGACGGAAAATAAAATAACCGGATAAAAAGGAATATTCTTGCAATGCCATTCAACTATTCAACCAATACAACCGTCGGCGTCGCTTCGCTTCGTCGTCGTCGAGCCAACTATTTTCTTCCCTCATCTGCAATTTGTGGTTGATTCTATATTTAAATATTAAACAATTTAATGCTTCCCAGCCAGTGATGCCTGTCCCAACCATACCACTCCACCAGTCCCAAGTCCCAGCAGCTGACGATGCCGCCGGGATGATGTTGGCCACCCTCTTATTCGTCCTTCTGATTCTGATGTGTATATAAGAAGGTGGGAAGTGTGTAGCGAGTATTTTTATGATGCGCATTTTAAATTTTAAATATACGTACAAAGAGAAAGTCCATCGGCATGTTCTCCTCAAAATAAATTTGAATCTACATCCCGCAAGGTATTCAATTTTCCTGCACACAGGCCACCGGCAACATCGGAAGCACCCGGGCCGGGAAGGACATCATGCAGCAATTCAATAAATGTGCAGTGTGTATAATTATGCACATCAATGGAGACTAAAAATAAAAACGCCAGTTCCTTTCTATTCATGTGGGAGCGAAGGTAGTTGCTGAATAGAATCGATCACCCTATTCAGAGCCAGTGTATCTGCTGCATAGTAAATATATTTAATTAGTGAGCTGTAAGATTTTTACAAGTGCGCGCCTCCTACCACTTTCCTTCCAGAATCGAACTCAATGTAATAGAATATGCATCCACATCAAGGTCTTTGTGTAATTAGGTGTAGGGGTGGAGTTTTTCATATCCTGGGGCCACACATAGGGGAAAAACACACACACAAACTTTTGAATAGGTCGATTCTTGATTATTTCATTCTTGAGAATTTTGAGCAAGTTCTCTGTTTTCCCGACGGCACATGCACGGCACCACTCGTACATACATACATATATCCGATTCATAAGGGCATATCCTTTTGTGTGTATTTTATCGCATTAAGCTTGAATTTGGGTTGAAGTTTTATTATAAGCTCATGAAAAATTCGTTATAAAGCGAATCAGCTGATGTATAATAGAGGAAGCCGATTTGGCATTTAGGTATGGAGATGAAGTGGATTTTCTGAATGAGAATTTTTGAGGTGTATTATAAATTTTTATTTTAAAATTTTTGTCGGATGTCATGACATTTATAGATGGTTAAGTGTATTTACCTTACCTAATGGGGGGGATTTAATGTTTAACTCAATTTGCTAAATTATGTGGGCCTATATATTTGCAAAGCCTTATCGAATTTGTGTGGGCGAAGAAGAATAAGAGATTTGTCGAAACGTTGATTTAGCAAATTCAACGTTTTGTCAGATCAAATATACCGATTGTTAATTTATAAAAATAAATCATTAGGGGAAATAGGGCAAATATATCGTATTTCATTATGCGTAGGTTGAACACAAAATTCTGAAATAATGAAGTTTAGAATTTATTTCGCTGAACGCAAACAAAACTATTTTTTCCTTCACAGGCAAGGAATTACTTATAAAGAAGAGGTTCCCGTTCCATATTGTTGTACCTCTCAGATTAACGATATACAAATTAATCTGGTTATCTCAAGTTTAGCTGAGGATAAAGCAAAATTTAAAGTAGAGAGTGGGTCACAAAGATCTATGAATTTAAAAACACTATTCGGTTCGAATATCACGGTGATGGGGGACAGGTATAGAAGAGCGGGATTAGTGGGACGATTATTTTAAAATAAGTCGCGAGAGAACGTAAAAATCTTGGCTGCGACTTAAGCTTTCTGCTTCTGCACTAGATAAGCATCTCGAGATTTCATACATGTCTGAAATGCAGGTATACGATGTTTCACCAAAATGCTCAATAAATAAAAACTTCAAATTGGCTGAATGACACTGCTAAACGCCTGTCGACGAATACGTGAAGCTTACGCCTCGTGTGCTGTTATCTACTGTAACAAACGTGCAAGACACACAAAAGCTGCACACAAACTACAAACAAGCGTAGTGCGCGTCTATGACGAGATGATACGTGTGAAGAAATACCGCCGTCAGTTTGGACCTTGTGTGCTGCGACAAATTAAGGAATCTTACGCCTCTTCTGTGGATGTCTATTTAAACAACTGTCTATTGATGGGCTTCATAAAAGCTGCAAACATTGTAGAGCTTGTAAATCGATTACCAAAATGATTCGATCATTTTAATCAATCGATCATTTTCATTCCACTCAATTCATTATTTCATACTGTTCCAATTTGATTTTTGATGTTTAAACATATATGCCGGCGGTAGAGTGAAATAAAATCGTGGACTTTTCTCTGTGCGACATTACAATTCTCGGAAATGATTTGACATTTTGACACCTGTCAAATTAAAAGTGTTCAAACGGACCTAGAGAGCTGGGCGTGACGATAGGTAATTTCATTTCCACCTCCTAAATCGATTGGCGTACTCCGTTTTTCGATCATCCGTACAAAAAATGTTGTCATATTTTGACACCTGTCAAAGTAAGTGCTCTAGTGGACCCAGAACGTCGGCCGTCACACTAAAGTAATATCCACCTCCTAAATCGATTGGTGTACTTCGTTTTTCGATCCGCCGTACTGAAATTCTGGACAGCGCAAACTTTCGAGTTTCCACTGGAGCTAGAGGACTGGCCGTGACAGTACGTAAAAACAAACGTTGATGTTTACACCATGAGATATGGCACTCGGACAATTTTTTATTTCGGTTTCGATGAAATTCAATCTCCGAATTTAACGAATACTGTACCGATTTTGATCGAATCCAATCTGACCCGTATTTCGTTTCTCCGATAAAATATATTAATAATTCAATAGAGATTGATATCGAAATTCGAGATTCATTGAAATAATTGAGATTAGGATGGAAAATCGAGAATCATCGATATGATTGAGATTGGGATCGATTGAAACGAAAATTTGTGATTTCAATCATCAATACTTCTCGATGATCGGATCAAAAAAATCGAATCGTTCCTGATTGACACAGCCCTAGCAAACAAGCGTAATACACGTATATGATGACACGCTTCGTTAGTAGAAGACCTAAATCTACCTGGCTAAAGTTTTATTTCTCTTACAACTTATTTCTACCTTAGGTTTTTTATATTATTGCACCTTATATATTTATGGAAAACATTCTCAAATCAAACCCTTTTTAAAGGACCAAAATAGCTACCTTTCTTCGAATAACCTGTCACAGAAATTTATCATTTTTTTTCTTTTCACTTTTTTATCGTATATAATCTTTCGGGAATATGCTGTTCTATTTTTGTAACACTCAACATAGAAATATTTGAAATAGATTCATCTTATTCCTACTCTCAATATACATACCAACACCTTAGTCTAAGAGCCGAAAACACATTTAGGGAGTTCATAATGTATGTATGTAGGTATAATCAAAATTTTAGAACCTGGTTTACTTACAGATAATATAAACGTCACGACGTGATAGATATAAAAGTGTGCCAGGCTTTGCTTGTGTTGGGGGGTTAAGAATACTGATTTTTCCAATTTTTTTGCACAAATTCAAAATTCTCAAAACAGGAAGTCGATAAATGATTCGAGTACGAAAAGGTTATATTTTCTCTACCTCCTACTTAACGCTGGATAGCCAAGATTATAAGGTCCTTAGATTTAGGGCCAGTTGTACAAACGTGACTTATCCTTAAATATTTAAACTCACCAATTTCGGTGGATTAACTGAGGTTCAACGAGGGTTCAGCCACGTAATTGGCCACTACCCCTGAACCACCGTTGAACCTCAGTTAATCCACCGAATCCGGCGGATTAAAATAGCTGAACCACGTTTCCAATATTTGTACAACTGCCTTTTAGAGAAAAGTTCAAGGCATCTATTCCTATTTTTAAAACATAAATAAATTGAAGTGGTTTTGCCATATTGACATACAAAATGAGAAAAACCGCTATATTTAACCACTCACTCCACAACAAGCTCTGAGAAAAAACCTGTCAAACTCGATCTCACGACATTTATATCTGTAAACCATAGTACATTATATTTTGGTTATACCTTACCTAACTACATCCCACTCTGCTGAAATAGGCTCTTGGCCTAGGTAGGTACCTATATCTTCATTCTGATTCATTCACTCAAGTTCTAAAATATTTATGTGTATAAAATCCGATGACAGAAAAACTGTCATTTCATTGTAACTATATATTTACCTTTAAAAATAATATTAAGACCAGGTATAAGTAACTACGTATACTTAGGTATAGAATGACATTCGAAAACAAATCCTTAAAAGCCACAATCATGTCAAAACACATTATTATTGCCAATCATCTGTTCACCTGTTCCCTGAATTGCTTATTCTTCTTTCGCGTTTCTTCTTCCTTCTGTAAAACCCAGACCCATCTACCTTCCACAATGTGATGAATTATCAACCCTTAGGGTAAAATCAACCTTGTGATGCAGAAAAAAACAGTGTGCTCTAGATTCCACTTTATATTTTTGTCAAGACGAGCATCTTGATGCAACTTTGTATGCAAAAATATTCCGTACATCATCATCGTCGCTAGCACTCTGTCGTTTTGTCTTCGTCATCGTGTTTCCCTTCCAGATGATAGCTTGGCTATTTTAAGGAACCCTAACCTTAGATGACACATTCCTCCACATAAGTATATATGCACTTGCATGTAAGTATGTATGAATATGTTTACTGAGTTGGAGACGAGAATCAAAGAAACGGACCACCATGAACCGTGACGGCCGCATGTACTGAGAAAGCTATACGGTATTTTGTTCACCTTCAACTTCATTCCGCCCCCGAATTCCAAAGAAACAAAATTAGAGATGTATATAATATAGACATGCACAAATGCACATAATATATGTATGTATTGTATGTATGCAACAAACAAACAAACGGAAAACGGATTCGCTATTCGAAGATGATTCCTTTTCGTACTTTGTTGCATATCAATAGGATTGTTTTGCTTTGTGTTTGATGCACTGTGCTGTGTGCAACGCAGTTATGAACATGACGACGCCAATGACAATGAGCCCAGGACAGAGCCAACAGCCGCCACGACACGCTGATGAATTATTCAGTCTCCTAGTTCTGTTTATACGATGGAAATATCAATAACTGCGCTATTACTTAATGGTGCACTCATGCCACCATCTGAACCCAGAACAATTTCTACTGCACGCTACATGAATGCGCCACGCCACCACAGCCGCTTAAGATAAACAGAATTTGCGAGCAAACGCAAAGCTCGGGCTTGGACTTGATGTGAAGTGGGAGCGTTTTTTGAAAAAAAAAGTAACTTTATTAGTACCTACATGATTGCCAGGATATTGTATTGGTGAAAGCACTTTGATTTTTAATGAAAAGTTTCCACCGTTAAATCTGACTGCTCATAATCGCCTAGTTCTCGTTCAAACTTTCACTTTAGTTCCTTCCGTTTTACAAATACTACATTTCACTTATTCCCTGAACACAAAAAGGTTCGTTCGTTTACTTTCTGGACTAAAAATTTCAATCTGTCAAATTTGAGGAGTTGAAATGAAATTCGAATAGAGTGAAGTGAAATGACAACAAAAAGTAAACATAGGAGCCATTGCAGCAAAAACAAAATAACCCTATAATAATATACTATACGGCGATCAATTGTATTAATAAACCCAAATTTTGTCTAACTTTAGACAGCTGACAACTTAAAATAATTTCAAATAATTTTCTTCGATTGTCTTAATAATTGGCTGGCTAATTCTTTTCTTAAGTGAGCATAAACAAGGTGAGGCAAGTTTCTCGAGTCCAATTGATTATATTGACAGTTAATTCTGAGTTAACTCACCAAATTTGATGAGATAACTTAGAGTTAACTTTAATCTCGCACTGAAATACTTGACTTGACGACTAATTAGAACATGACTATCTGGATATCTTTCCAAGAGTGTTCTAAGCTTCTAAGCACTGCACAAGGCTTATGAATTGTGTAGATTTTACACGTCTGACATTGGGTGAAATAGGAATAGACGAAAAATAGATGATTGCTTTAACTTATTTGTTCTTTAAGTGATGTACCGTCAGTCATTATAAATATATTGGGCTTGTGACATATTTGAATGGAATTTTTCTCGGTCGCTTTAACTTATAGTTAGTTCTTAAAAAGTACTTGAAATTTAAATGATTTTAGAATAATATAATTTGTATTATTAAATTGCTGTAAATTTTAATAAGGCCACGTATGAAAGCATTTAACTGATGAGCTTAATTGTCATACCTGGGCAAAACGAATTCTACTAACGGTCAAGGTCATAATAAATTGAATTTCATTCAATATACAGTCCAAACACAAAAATAAATCATATATTTTTGTTTTTTCCTTCTTTTTGTTCCATATCGATCACAAGGTTTTTTAAGGTTTAACGACACGTTTTTTTTTTTATTCGAAGCATAAATCCTTCAAGAGTATGAATTCATATTTTTTACTTTTTTACAGAAAAGAATATATGAATAAAAAAGCATAACCTGGCAACCATATTGCTTACTTTTATCTGCTCAAGTTCATTAACCATTGATGATACAAACGGCTCTGTAGGGCTTACACTGCAACTGCACAGCACACGGTATTCGTTTTAATTAATTGCTGCTGGAATCTTTAGCTAGAGCTGACTTTAGACTACCTATACCTGCTGCTATGCTGGCAGCAGGGAGCTGCTATACCTATAACTACCTGATATATAGAATCCATGGTTGAAGAATTACATGTTATCAACGACACGTAGACGACGACCGACGCCGCCGACGACCAACAAGAAAGGCTCTCCTATATTATAGCTTTAGATTTCGTCTTTCGGCGATTAGTTTGCAGCTATACGCAGGTTGGAATTGAATGGGGAAATTATGACTGTGGAAACTGTTACATAGAATTAGTCGGGTATTAAGGACAACGTCCGTCGGATGGCAGAGTGGAGGTGAGAATATAAGTTCGAGAGCTACATGAACTGATAGCCGCATGGAATGGCTCTAGACTTCAAAAGGGGAGAGGGATCATTGTTGGGATAATAGGATAGAGGGTACTGAAAGTATTTACCAATGGAATAAGTACTATTGAAATACGACAACGATTCCAATGATACCAATGCGATGCAAAATTGAAGACTGGCAATGGTCTCTTCCATTAATTGGGCTCTGTTGGAACGTAATTGAATTGAGCCCTGGGTTTTGTACCTCGCCATAAAATAGCTTTTGGGCTCTGACTCCAAATTATTGACAGGATGCTTGTGGTTGTGGTGGTCTTACTTACCTAATTAGGTGAAGGCATTTTAGGATTGGGTATATGGTTTTTGGTGAATAAGACTGTCATCATATAGCAGAATTGAATAGTGAACTATAGAAATCTACGTATGGGTGTTATAGTCCTGATTTAAGATGAGAAATTCCATTAAACTTAATATGAACAAGAACCAAACAGAACTAATATATTCCACGATTTGTTATTTTGACGTTTCCACTTATAGATTCACCTCATTAGTCAAAAATTTATCTTCGGATGAAATTTAACACAGTTTTAGGCCGAGTAGGATTTTGTTTAAAATGTCGATTAAATCTTATCCGAGATTAAATTTTGACGTTTCCACGTATAGATTCACCTCATTAGTATAAAAAAATTAATCTTCGTTTAAAATTTAACGCGATTTTAATCTAAATTCCACACGACTTAAGTTATTGATTTATTCGAAATATGGGCAGTAATTTTTAGAAGTATTCACTCAGATATTCTTATATATTCACCGAGATCCCTGTAAACTGTCAATTTTGTGAACTTTTGGATATGTTTAGTTTAGTGAACAATTATTTGATTCATTTCCCGATGACTTTTCAATTCGTTACTAGAAACTGCCATACCTTGTTCATTGAATCTAGAATAGGTTTGGACAGCCAACTGCAGCGTCTAAGTTTAGAGTTGGACACCTATCTTGAGTCAGAAGGTGCTTTTCTTTTTTAGTTCAGAATAGAGCTCTGAACAGAGTCCCAGCATGTCGAGCATTTTCTGAACGTGTTCTGAACGAAGCGTGTTCTGACTTCTGAGCACTCTGAACCATGAATCAAAGAATTATTCTTTGATTCATGACTCTGAACTATATTTGAGCCTGTTTAGATTGGTAGATTGAGTACGAACTGGTGAGTCTCATCGTGTTTACATAAGAAACTTTTAGGCGCCTCAAAATGCATTGAAACAAAAACAATTTCAACATTTCGTGCATTGAAACAAATGACACTCATGAGTCCGGTTTTTATGTTTTCTTCGTGCCTCACGAGATCCCTCACCCCACACTTTTCTTGCTCAATCTCCCCAATCTAAACAGCGTCTTTGAAACACACACACACACAAACGCTTGTGTTCAGCATTGAAATCTGTCTGCTCTGCTCAGTTGTTTTATTCTGAGCTTATAGAGCGCACTCTGAACACGCTCAGAACACGTTCACAACGAAAAAAGAAACACAAATTTGAAGCTCTGAACACTCAGAGCGAAAAAAGAAACACAATTTTTTGTTTGACAGTTCAGGCTCTGCTCTGAACTAAAAATGAAAAATACCTATAGACATTCTTTGGAATGGGTTGGTTTATAGACCACAAATTAATTGATTTCTAAACATCTGGGACTATTTGAATTGTTGGTATACAATAGAATACGCAATGTAAAGACTTATGTTCGGTTTCACCAATATTTAATAGGCTTTTAAATGACGTATTTTGAATGGGACAAACGTCATTTTAAGATTTAAAAGCCTGTTAAATAGTTAAAGGGGCTTTATGAAATCGGCCATTAAAGCATTTAGTAAACTTCTAGCAGTTAAAAGATTTCAACCAGTCGAAGTACCTACTTCAAAGTAGTCAAACATGCATTCAAAAGTCTTTAAGAACTTAAACAAATGCTAATGACTTTGAGAAGTTCAAATAATTCCTACCATTGAGAAGTATTGCCCTTTTATAATTTCAAGCCTTTTCGCTTCTTGGCGCTAATAATACGTTTTCAGCGACCACTAAAACGAGATTAAGATTTGTGCATAATCTTCTTCAAATCTTGAAGATTTACCATAAAAATTTGTTTCGTAAATCTAGTAGATTTCAAATAAATCTTCTTAATCTTCCTAAATAGGGCCAATAGTTTTACAAATCCAACAAACCTTTTTATGTCGCGCTGAACGCATTCGTTGGAAAATCCAACCTTTTTTGCTTTTGCTTGGCATTTGACAAAGATGGAACTTTTTGTCTCACTTCAACTTCATACAAAAAAATTTAATCTATTTTTTAATGTTTTTGTGTGGTGAAAACACTACATAGATTTATTTAATCTAAATTGAGATAAGGTGGTGTTCCCAAAAAAAATATGCGGGGAATTCGCTTTGAATTTAAAGTATAATCTTCAAATGTCGTCTTAAAAGCAATATGATTTCCTTAACTGATGACTGTAAATTCCATCAGACGATGTAATTTTCTTTCAAAGCTCTGCTACCTTCAACACGATCGATGGCCTGGTTTAGTTACATGAAAATTATGAATTCAATTGACATCGTTTAAAATTATTCAATCAGAAAATGATGTAATTAATTATTTTTTTTGTGTTCAAACTTACCACTGCATTGAGATATATATGACGATAGTTTTCTGAAAGGAAAAAAAAAATATTCAAGCATCATTAATGAGCAAATTCAAACAATAATTATTATACTCTAGGTATCAAGAAATATAGTTATTAAAGCAAATTCAACATCAACATAATATACAAAGAGGCAAAAAAACTTTATTGCAAAACAACTTCTTTAAACAAAAAATGAAACGAACAAAAAAGTATTCACGGCACTCATCATCATCATCATGTCCAACACCATTCTACAGTCTAAATATACAGCCTCGGCAAAGGAGGAAATTTATTGGGTCATTCTCAAGTCACAGCTAACATCTCTGTCTGTCTATTTATGATGCAGCACCACCTCAAGCTGCATTTGAAGCTCAAGCTAAAGTTAATTACAAAACACCTTGAGAAACTTGAAATATATAAACAAAAAATAAACCCAAGGCCATGTTGACATTGTAGGTAGGTTGTAGCTTGTAGGTAAGCTACCAGCACAGTAGAGATGCCGATGCGATCGAAAATTACAATAAATTATTTTCTGTAAAAGCGAAAAGTTGCTTAGTGTAAACATTAATGTGCGTGCACGTTGTCAGCATCAGGTATACGTACTGTATTGGCAGATGAGAATCGTTATTATATTGAGCGAGCATCTCACCTCACAGCTTCCTCCACTGTGTGTCTTTTAAAGAGCCCTACCTCTTTGCTGGATGGGTTATACAGTTGTAATAATCCACTGACAAAAACAATGACATCAGCAGCAAAGAGAAGACGTTTTGGTGATGTGTACATGAACTTTCAATTAACTTTTTGTGCATGCAGAGGTGTGAAGTTGTAATTAATTGGCTGAGCTCTTGAGTAATGCTTTTGTTTACAATAAGGTGTTCTGCTGATTGCAGAACCTTGACGCTTGTCAGAAGTGGGATAACACCCATCGACAAAAATCCAGCACAAACATCCGCTCGATTTCTTGACTTGATGATGGGTGGTTGGATGGGGTCGAACCGCACAGCAACGCCTCGCTTATCATCTTCAATAAAATACAGGCAGGTATAGGTATACTCGCGGAAATTCATTTGCCCATTGAATTTTATTTCAATCAAGTACCGATGCTGGTTTCATACCATTATTGCTGAAAAACCGCAAAACTTTAATTACCGATAAAAGAACAACATAAAAGAAAAATAAATAAATACAAAAATGCTTAAATCGTGGAACAAACCATCAGGTTCTTTTCATTTCTTCATATTGCCTACCCGCAGCCGTTTTAAACAGGACGGGCTGAAACCAGTGCTGTCGGTCTTAGAATTTGTAGGGTAGTTGTGTATTTTGTAAGGAATTTTTATAACAAATTCGAAATAATTCAAGTTACTAACGAACAAAAATTTATTTGTTGAAATAATATTCTTTGCAAAGGCATAAAAAGAGGCTCTATAGTACTAGGCTTAAGACTACACTTCAGGGAAAACATTTTTTTTTTATGAATATGACTTAAATGGTCATTTTTACAGGAAAAGTATATGTTCGGCTTGGAAGAAAGACGACACAACTTAACATAAAGGCTTAACTACGTTCAACTCACTTTTGTACAAAAGTGAACAAAATGTTTTGTCTTTATTCACTACCTTCTCAATTCTATCTCCTTTCTCAAATTTTACATAAGTTAAAGTCAAAGTGTTCCTAACTTCTACATTTGTACAAAATTAGAACACCAACACTCATAAACAATTAGTTTTCAAACGATTCATAGATGCCGCTGCCATGAGGGAACAAACCACGAACAAACCTTAGGTACCTTAGGTAGACAGATGACTATTTTGTTTTGGTTCCTTCGAGAAAAAAAATAAATTCAATTTAAAAAAAGTAGTGCTGTCAAATTGACAAATATATGGTCCTATTTTGTGTTTCTTAATCAAATACACACAAATTTTCGTAGTAAACTACACAATTTCGGTTCAAAAAGTATTAGTTTGAGATAAAATAAAGTTTTGTTTTTTTGTAATCTATTGCGTTTTTTGAGGCGATGTGGTGCTTAATTTTCTTTCAAAGAAATGGCAGATGCTTTTAAGTCAAAACACATATTCTGTAAACCTTCTCGCAAGCAGAAGTCGCTGGAGTATGTGTGTATTTTGTTCACTTTTGTACATTTTGCAAAAAGCTTTTGCAATTTTGTGAACAAAATATCCGCTTGAAAAACACGCTTTTCTTAAATATTTGGAACTAATAGAGCTCTTGTCTTGTGTTGTTTGGATATTTTAACAGATTTAAAGAAATTCAAATTTGCATTTTATTTTAAAATGAGATTTGTTGAGTTGTGCACTTTTTCACCTGATTCTGCGTTATTTTTTTTGCAAATCTGTTCTAAAAAATGGAGTAAAACCCAAAATAAATTAGAAATAGTCAATTTTCGTTTATATGTATCTCTTAATTGTGCGAGAATCAACAAAAATGAACATCTTTAAAAATTATAATATAAAAAAAATTACATAATCCAAAATGGTACTTTATTTAATACTTTCGACAGCACTGACTAGGTTAACCGGGTTTCAACGGCGTGATGCAGCGGGCGCGACACAAAGTGGTGGCAGCAAAAATGTGCTTACACTTGCCTACTTTTTTCCATACCACAGATACTTACTATAGCTTAACCCATCATGTTAACCGCGGCGCGCGATTATGTAAAAGAAATTTATTCAGGTGGGTTAACCGCGCACAAACTACCATCAAAGGTGCTAATACAAAAGGCACTCAATCGATTACGATAATGTTTGTCCAATGAACGTCGGTCGTCATCGTTGTGCTAGATAGATATCCATGGGACCGTTAAGGTTTTTCACCTGCTTGAAATTGAAAGAAGAAGAATGAGTGAGCTTTTGTAACTCCTCTATTCTCATATTGATGGTCTTCCGCTGCCTTTTCGATTGAGATTGGAATTGAAATTGGGAGGCGATTCGAAGAAAGAATTTTTTGTTTCTATAATCACTTGACCACAATGAAGGTGCAATTTAATTTCATTGCTATATAGAAATGACAATGGGTGAGTACCTTACCTACATACCTGCTATGTTTGGGATTACAAAACGTTTTTTTTGGGTTGTAGGTATTTTACTTCTGTTTAATATTTATTCTACCTTGTTCTTGTTCTATTCAAGGCACGGCTTAACCTCTTTACCTTATTTAGTTTGGACATTTTTTTTACGTACCACTATATACTTTGTAAAGGTGCTAGTTCGATGACTGAAAAATTAGTGTTTGGTGAGTGGAATTTAAATTCGAATTTGCAAATCTTCCGGATGTAATGGGTTTTTATTTGGATTAAGTTGAGCATAAGGTGTAATATTGAATAACCGTTTGAAAAGGCTTTCTATTTTGTAATTTGTTTTTTTTTTTTTTATTTTGTTCTTGAAATTAATTTGGATCTTTTGAATAATTTATAGTTAGTGAATGTAGTTAGGTTTATATATAATTTTATAACAAGTGAAAGGGATTTTATTGGAAACTTGATGAATCGTCTTTTCAATTTAAAGCAATCTATACAGAATTCCAAAAACGTCAATAACTTACCGCTAAAACAGCTCCAACTAAGGTCAAACAAGGGTGGCTGATACGTTAGGTGTGTTCGCGTAATAGTCCAAAACTACCCATTTTTACCATTTTAAGTGCAATTTAACTTTTTTATATGGACTTCGATAGAACTTTGGACTAAAACTGGTAGAAAATGGCAGGTTTGGAAAGTAAACAAACAAAGGTTATGTGAAGCCGATTTGAATGGGCTGGTTGCATTCCTACCTTAAAAAAAACGAGCAACAACAACTATAGTTGTCCCGAATTCAAAGTTAGCTTCAGAAACATGTTTTTCAGTCAATTTAAATCTCAAGCCAACCAAACTTGGTGATTTAACATTTTCAAATATGTTTGACAAGCACAGCATGATTGCCTTGATTTGAATGATACTTGTGTTTGTTTACTTACCAAAATTCTGTCAGTTTCTACCAATTTTAGTCCGTTTCTGTAAAAGTTCAGGTTAAAAAAAATAAAAAATGAATTAAAATTTACAGTTTTTGGGGAGTAAACGAACAGACCTAATGTGAACAATCCATTCAGGGGTTTGTGAAGCATGCTGGTACTGGATGGATTCCAAAATGATTTCATGCTTTGCTGACATGATTACATGAAAAGTATATTTGAGAATGTGAATGCATGCTATTTATTTAAGCTGGAGGCATATTTTCAAGGAAGTTCTCAAGGTGTGCACATCGTAAGACAAAAAAAATAGAATGAATATCTTATCAGTAATATTTGAGAGTGTCAACAATCTGAGGATTTTTTTTTAATATGTCGAAATAGCAATTATAATTAGCAACTTTCGTTTGAAAAGAAGAAAAAATCCAGTCGGAATTTGAAGAAAAAATCAAAACTAAAGGCACGCACACATGCGCACACTTTAAACGTCAATTCGTTAAATGTCATTTTTTGCTTTTGTAAATTTGGAATTGCGATTGTGCATTTGTGGTTTGTAAAGTTGATACTTAAATTTTAAATTAAAAGTGAACAAAATGGAAGGAACACACCAAAATTTCATCCAAAATTCAATACTGTATTACCCACACATTTACATGTGTCATTTTTTCGCAAATAGGATTAAAATCATGCATATTTACAAATAATCAAAAACACATTTAGACTCTTTAAGTGGAGGTTGAGCATTAATTCACTTTATTGAAAACTGAAAAGTAAAAATAAAAAGAAAATTGATTTTTAAAGCTTAATTGTATCTACATTTAACACTTTTTTTCAAAAAAGTGGCAAAAATCTGAAAAAGTGAGAAACAAATAATGCCTGTGTGCGAACAAATTGTGTTTGATCTGTACACTCAATCTGAAGTGACAGATCAAATACAATTTTCGTACGCTTCTCTAGCGCATGTTTTTGGTTTTCACTTTTTCACTGAAGAAATTTCTTTCAAACATTAATTCGCATTCGCAGGTTGCAGCTCATATACAAAGCAGTTTAATGTTGGTTAAACGATTTTTTTTATTAATATGACTATCATTTTAATATCTCTATCTCTGTGTAGATAATACAAAACACATTTTGATCGTGTAAACATTTACGGAAAATTTTTCAATTAAGTGTTAGTTCCACCTTAAGTGTAAACCAAGGACATAATACCTCTGTTCGTTTACTTCCCAAACCCACCGTTTTCTGACAGTTTAATTCCAAAGTTCTGTCAAAGTTCATATAAAAAAATTAAATAGGACTAAAAATGGTAGAAATGGGTAGTTTTGGACTAGTACGCAAACACACTTAATATGATATCGCCCTAAGAACCTTGTGCTTTCTTCTGAAACATTAGGTTTGTTCAGCGAGGCTGTTTGGAATAGTTTAGAACAGTTTCGAACAGAAAAGTACAACTTTTTGCTGTTCAATGAGGAATTTTCTGTTCTAAACTGTTCTGGTTTGCTGTTCAATGAGTCTGTCTTAAACACTTTGGAACAGTTTCAAACAGGATTTTCTGTACTAGCTTTTGAGGTAGAACAACTTAGAACAGATTTCTTGTTCTAACTTTTTCTGACGTGCTGTTCTATTCTGTTCTGTTCTATTCTGTTCTAATCTAACTATTTTGTCACTGAACAAACCTATTGGTGGAATATATTAGGTTTGTTCGGGTACTTTCTAGACTAAAAATGGCAATCTGTCAAAATTTGTGGAGTGGAGATGAAATTCTCAGAAACTGTCCTAAAGTACACGAACGCTTTGAACCAAAAATGTTGGCCACTTTTTATAGGTCAACAAAAATGAGAAGAGTTTTCTCGACTTCTACAACTGATTCCCAAGCAGCATGGAAACTGGCTTTTAACAGAACACAGAACTTACTAGTTTCTGCCCGAGGAAATTTCTCGGGTAAAAATTGCCAAAAAGGGGAAATGATTTTCTCTCTCGCGAGTGCTCTCTCCTGCCCAAAACTGCACGAAATAAATGTGGGTGAACAGGATTGCACTAAAACTGGTAGAATAAAGTAGTTTGGGACTAGTACGCCAACAGACTTATTAGGTCTGTTTGGAAACGTGAAATTTTTTCACAAATTTTCAAGATTATTTTTGGAAATAAAACCCAATTTTGCGAAACTTGGTGAGCATTTTAGTTACCAAACAGAACAGCACTTACTTTGCTGCATCCAAATCCGAATGATTTTTGCTAATAATATTGAAAATAAAATATTTCATTCAATGAAATGGAAAAGCAATGTTTTTATGAGTTTTCCCATCTCAATCATTTATGATATGTAACTATCTCTGTCTCTTATTTGAATTAGTAAGTGCTTGTGTATACGCTTTGCTTGATATTTGAACCTTATACTTTATATCAACTAAGCTCTTCACCGATATCCAAAGCAAATATCACTCCAACACAACGCTTTACGATTAATTGATTTCTATATGGTATTTCAGTCCGAACTCATTTAATCTTTGACCTTTTCAAAATGACATTATCATCCGGGTGGAAATATTCTACTCTACATCATATTCATTGATGACTATATAACCTAATCTACACACATTCGTCATATATTGACACCATACTTCATCAATCTCATCAGATGAGACCCATTAATGAATTTCCGTCTTTCCCCGTCGGACCTCTTAAAACGACAAACAGATATCAGGGACATATTATTATATCTATCATCGAATATCTTAACTAATTATATGTCCGTCACCACAACCAGATCGAAAAAAAGCATCACAAAGCGTATTCATTTCATGCCGCCCGTCTTCGTCCGTTGTCGTCAGTCCATCTGTCCCTTCAGACAAAAATCAAAGTTAAACTTAGCCTTTGAAGGGATGACAAGCACTTTGCTTCAATTCCATATAAATCTACTTAGTTTATGTGTTGGCGCGAAATTCACTTTTAAAATTGATTAACTTGCTCAAGACCCCGAAATGACACTCGAACTCCATCCATCGAAATGATACCTATCTAATATTTCCGACCAAAAAAAAAAAAATCCTAGAAAAGAGATTGATGAAAGGACCTAGATATAGCTTTTGCCTAAGTGCCTCCGCTATCGGACATAAATCGACGAATCTATTGACACTAAAGGCAGCTTAGTTGATTGGTTTGAGGTCCGCATATGGGCATCAGGAGTGTAGGAGCAAGGGTGTTGAGGCATAGAGACTGTATATGTGTATCAGTGTTTGTATATCTATATAGCGAGCTTTGAACGTTTGAGGAGCTCGAAGGACTTGTGAGCCGTGTCATATTGAGAATGACGACAAAAGAAATATTAAGCAAACATAAATCTCATATTACGAGACAGTTGAGTGTTAAAAGAGCAAAGGAGCGCCCGCCATGCTATAAGCTATATCCATAAGACGAAGAATACAAAAAGTGATACTGGTGGCTTGATGGCCTTATATAGTGGTGGGGAAGATTTTTCTAATTTATAAACCAATCTCGTTTCCATGTTTTAGTTTTTTTTTTTTTGTTGTTGTATAGGGTGTTCAAGAGAACCAAATTGAACTGGTAAGTAAGCGGCGCCATATGTTATAGATCTTCAAAAAAAAAAATGCTCTGCCTCCTGTGGTCAAAGGATATTCGATGACTAAGCATTGAAGATATATACAGTCTTATTTATAGACCCATTTGACCCGTCCAACTCCAAAACTTTGTTTGTATAAACATTGTCCGCAGTTGGTTGTCCAAATCTTTTCTAAACTGAGTGTGTTCAATGAACAATTTAAGACCAGTTTCTAGTTACGAATGAAAAATGCTCATTGAAAAAAAATATCCAAAATTGAATTGGACAGATTAAGCAGGTATGTCAAGATTTCGGTTTTTTCAAAATTTCTCAAAAACAACTGGAACGATTTTGATTAAACTTCGCACATTAAATGTCCAAAGCAATTGACAAAATACTGCTAGTTCAGTTTTTTGTTTAAACAAATTGTGCATATAACGGGTTATTCACGTATATTTGTTTAATTGCTGG
Organism: Leucozona laternaria; assembly: GCA_932273885.2. NCBI lineage: Eukaryota > Metazoa > Arthropoda > Insecta > Diptera > Syrphidae > Leucozona > Leucozona laternaria. The sequence continues at coordinate 111,606,912 of OW026368.1, read as the reverse complement.
ACCAATTTTTTTTTATAATTTTGAAGTCTGGTGTTTGAAAATAGTACAAACAAAATTGCAAATTGTACAAATAATTTATTTAAAGGTTTATTGTGAGACACCCTGTACAATATACAAGTACATATTTCACACTCTTCATGTAAAACGTCCTTGGCCCTTATCGTGTTGCGTTATTGCTAATGCATGACTTTTAGAATTTTTTGAGATTACATGTTAGGTAAAGTCTGTCAAACAGGAAATACTTTTTCAAACAGACAGCACGCGACCGACGAAGAATAAAGACGATATGATGAAGAAACGAGGAAACTCCAAACTCCCCCTCATACAGGATAAAAGCGTTTAGATTATATACGCATCATACGATGTATTTCGGAATTCCTCCCGTATACCTACATATAGATTTACGTTGTACGTAGCTAATGTAATTTGGTACAATCCTGGAATATATTTTGTAAAAAAAAAAAAAAAAATATTAATATACTGTTCGTGGTGTGAATGAAAGATGACTTTGAATGATGTATGGAGGAATAAAAGGAAGTTTGGAAGACATCTTATGAACCCTTTAAAAAAATCGGATAAACGGAAGATGACGGAGTTAGTCTAAGATGCAAGGTTTTCGAGATTATAATGCACTTTGTTTTAATTGAAAAATGAATTAATGTTACATAAGGGCATAATCTTTAGCTCTTTTTGTGTGAAGTATGGGGTATTCTATAAATGGTTTTAACTCCCTCAATAGTTAGAAGGTTTTATGAGAAATTTGCCGATTGACATGTGGAAAAGTAAGGATTTCTTTAGGTATAAGTTCGATGTACCTATTGTAATACTCCGAAATGTGAAAATTCTAGAATTTTCTGGAAAAACTTGGAACTTTGGAATCACATAAAAATGCACTTTACTAAATTTGAAGAAAATCGGTCCACCCGTTTAGACCACTTTTTCTGACTTCTTTATCATCGTAGTGTAAGTTTTTATTAAAACTTCGAAATTATTTTTTACACGAAACCAATACTTGCCCTATAAAGTAAGTAATAATCGGTTTTTGAACCGAAATATAAGACGGTTGGTTTTTTTTTGATTTTTGAAAAGGACGAGACCAGAGATATGTCAATTTATAACAGTTTTCTCCATTAAAAGTGGGACAGCGGACAGCTTTAACGCTCTTTGCGCGACTTGTAAGAAAACTCTATGGGTGCCTGAAGTATGCCCATCGGCGGAGGAGCCTGGCCCTGCGGGGCCGCATAAACAGTACTTTTATAAGCCAAAACTGTTATAATTGGCATGTCTAGAGTCATTTACTTTTGAAAAAGCGCTATTAGAATCGACCATTTTTTAAATATTGGTTGTAGCTGAAAAGTTAATTGTTAGAAAAACAGTTATAACTGTTATAAATTGGTATTTCTCTTGGCTCACCCGTTAATTTTTATGAATTAAACTGTTAAAAATTTGCATTTAGGTATATAGAGTCAATTCCAAAACGAAACCGATAGAATGGTATTTTTTTGAGAATCTAAGTGACTCTTTTTAGGCATCCCAATTATAACAGTTTTGGTTTATAAAAGTAGGTTCTGTAAATGCGGCTCCGCAGGGCCAGGGCCTCCACCCCACCGTACGGTATACATCAGGTACCCAGAGATAACGCACGCCCACTTTTAATGCCGATCAGATGTTATAACTGTTATAAACTGGCATTTCTCTAGTCTCGCCCTTTGACAATAGCTGTTATTATCATTATCTATAGATAAGTTGATAGAGCGATATTGTTCGATCTTTTACGTTTTACATAATTTAAGCCCCGATTTGCGCTTGAATAGGCAGTCACTACTTGTCAATTACAAGAAAGTCACAAGAATCTCCAGTTTAAAGGGAAGAAAAATATCAGAAGCACAAACCAACCATACTAAGAAAGATTTCCATTCCAATCTCGACATCACCATCTGAAAAAGTATGAAAAATCAAAAGAAGGTAGCATCATCTGTCTATGTATATCTATGTACGTAGGTATTATTTTCCAATATTCCTAACTTGTAACTCATTTACCTAATTATTGAAAAACCAATTGAGTTTACTGCAACATTAACACAGCTCGTTGGGGAATTTCCGCCGAAGAACCCTCTTTTCTTCTGCATTTAATTTAATTTTAAATATTTTTTTTTTTCCTTTTTGTGTTTTAAATTAAAAAAACAAAAAAAAATCATTACAGAAGAACACTTCAATACAATATTTATTTATGCAAACTTCCTTAATTATTTTCCAGTATAGACTTTGCCTTTGGGGCAAAATGAGGAATGATACGACAAAACCTCTGCAATAAGTAACAACTCCTCCTTCTCCATTGATACGAAAACATGAGATTCTCGAAAGTTTTGTTAAATTATTTTACATAAGATACGAAAAAGGATTTTTGTGCTTATGGTAGCAAAATTTATATGTACAAATATCTTCACATATTAAGGATGCCTAGAATGCCAATGTTTTTGTATGTATGTGTTTGGTTAAAAAGTGATTTGCAATTCGAAAGACTATAAACCGCAAATATAGTACAAAAAAACATTATTTTCAGTAAATCATTCGATCTTACACTATGGGCAAAAACTCTCTTTATCCTCTGAGGTCAGTTTTAGGAAGTATAACGAGTATGAAATATGACTTACTGACAGTGGTTTTGAATTCTCTATAGGCTTTTGCTATACATTTTCTGACAATCCTGTCTAGTACGAGTATGCAATGCATACCTACTGCACAGTAGGGCCGTGAACAATTAGGTTAATTGCAAATGCATATAACTTAGCTTTTATCCTTGTTATGAGGAAATAAATTTTGTTTTACTGTTTATGGAATTATTGTTGGTACGATTTTAGAAACTTTTAAAGGATTTTGGCCTTAATTTATGTTTTTTTTTGTTAATTAAACTAGCATCCTTGTACTTGAAGTACATTGGAACCCATTACTTTGCTGAACTGAACAGTTAATCCACACAAGCAAATTGCCTCTCACAGGTTTTGGCACCGACATGTAATTTCGAAAAATAGCATATTATTTTAGTGGGCTCCCATATTTCGGTACCAAAATATATGTTTTTAAAAATAGCATATTTTATTAAGTGCAAATGCCTGAATCATTGGCACAAAAATTTTGTATCCATATATACACATACCAGTTAGTATTTAAGCTTAGGTTTGAAAGATTTTGGCTTTCGACAACTCTTCAAAAGAAATGATGCCCTTTCCTGCCCATAATTGACAGTTAAAGATCTGTCAAGCTGGAAATTGAAATTGAAACTGTTGCCGTTTATTATATATGTTTTTTTTCTACTTTAATTAAATTTTTAGAAAATTGCCCCTTCTGTCTAAAAGGGCGAAAACAGACCCCCTTCCCATTTGATTTTTTTCTTGATTTCACCCAACGTAGACGCTCAAGCTTTTTGACACAGCTTATATAAAACACCCGGTATTTATATAAAAATTGGTGTTGGTATATTTAGGCTCAGTTTTTCAGTGGTGAGTTAAACCGGAGTTAGCTTACTCTAGAAGTAAATTCACCCGCAGTTAACTGAGGAAGAAGTTTTTCGGTGAAGAATGCATGCGGAACGACTAAATAAACTGGATGGATAAAATATCAAAAGCATCAATTCAGTTAATCCTGAGTTAACTCACCAAATTTGATGAGTTAACTCGGGCTTAACTTTAGTCTCGCCCTGAAAAAATGGACCTTAAGGTGAAAATTTACACAAATTATTTGTTTTTTTTTTTTATGGAGCAGTTTGTATGCAATGTGTAGTTTTAACCGCCCCTGACACGCTCACTTTGTGTGTTTATTTGCATTGTGAGTTTATTTAACGTCTCTTTAGAAAGCTGAAAATATGCTATTTAACTTACTTGAACTAAAATTATGGAATATGTGATTTTTATTTGGAATTCCGCCTAATAACAGGACCATTTCTCTTTTATTTAGGTTTCTATCTCATTGAACCCATCTGAAACTTGATATTTTGAATTTTTCTGTCTTTTTGAACATATATGAACACTTTGTATGGCCTTCACTGTATAAAACGAAAAATATAAACATGGGAAAATATAAAATGCATAGCGTCTAAAATTCATCGTTTATCATTATCACCCAACAGACGACACGTATACTGAAAACGAAAAGTGTATCAGAGGACTATTTTACCATTTATATCTATAATCGTGTGCAATTTATGAATGTTCTTTTTCTCTCTGAATGTGGATGTCTATTGTCTAATCTAAAACCACTGTCCTCTGTCAGATGCTAGTTTTGTATGAAGATGTTCCACATTGGCCATCGCATCAGCATATGGCATTTGGGCTCGGATTCATTTGAAAAATTGGCAAGGGAAACAAAAAAGAGGCTAAATATTCCCAAAAGATACAAGAAAGTATACATACAGCTAAGCTACCACCACCACCGCACCGACATCAGTGCCGCATGCAAAATGCCAAAGTTTAGGTCTTCGTTTGGGACATATTAGTTGAAAGGTTTCGTTTGATTCGATGTTCGGATCCATCACCTTCTAGAGAAGATTTTAAAAGATCCATAGATTGGCACGGAATGCTGTATGATGAAGTTATACAGGTTATATAGTGTGCGGTGGATGGAAATCTGATGGGTCGTAATTGAAGGAGTACCTGTTTAATTGACATTCCCAGGGAAAAAGCCAAACATACTCTCGTACAGTGTGGAAGATGGGATCTTTTTTCTTTTCTGTTTTCATGTTCATTCATTAAGGTGTGTGCTGCCAAATGAATGTGGGGATTAATATAAAATCCAGGTGTGCCATACAGAAATAAGACACAAATACATTACAGTGTGGTTCAATTGGTTAGGTCCATTTAATTTTTTTGTTTTGTGATCCCAACTTTTGTTTTGCGAGTATAAGCTACAAATTGATGTAAACTTTCAAGGTAGGTTCATTAGTGTGTCGAAAACAGTAAACCTCTAAATGTTATTATCGAGAGCTTCTTAGTTTTGGAGGAGGACTGTTTATTTTGAAAGTTTTCGGCAAGAGCGTTATCAGATCTTAAAGAGTGGTCATGACAACTCATAGATTTTTATAAGCTCAGAAATAGCTTCGTTCTATGTTTCTGATCACAAGATGAAAAAGTTTAAAATGAATAAATCTAATAAATCTATGTCTTTCTTAACAAAAACTGATAAAAACTTTTAATTTAAATTAAGCTCAATTGAATATATATAGGTACCTTCCCACAATTAATTGAGTGTTTCTAATCAAAAAAACTGTAGTGTACGAATAAGTATCTAGCTGCCATAAACTGTCATCACTGTATACCAAAACCACATCACAAGCAACACCGCATCGAGAAAGAGATGAATCACTTGCAGAATCCGAGTTATATCTTGCCTCTTGCGTCAAAATGTCCGTCCCTGATTTAGAGACTATATGATGGGTGTGCTCGAATTTGGATTGCTTTGACAGGAAATAGAGGTGAAGAAAAAGCTTTATCGAGATTTGAGTGATCACCAAATAATTCTAATAGGATGACAGAAGCAACTAAACGACAACCCACAAAATGACGAATAACTAAGATGATGATAATGTTGATACTGTAGTGGTTGATTTATCGTTATAGCTTCGCTTTTGAGAAAAGCATTAATATATTTTGGTATGATGTAAAAATGGAGGCAAGTTCATTTTCCTATTTCTAGACGTACTCGGAAACAATTCCAGGATGGAAATTTTGAGATAAGGGTTTTCTAAAGAGCTCTATGCTGCAAGTTCTTGAATTATTATATAGTAAGTGTTTGCCAATTTATAAATTTTTACTTGCGTTATATATGTACAATATGGCAAGTTATGAATTCGTAAAAAAATCAACTCGAGATTATGATCAAACTTAACATAGGGAAGACGAAAAAAGTAGTCTGTTCGACTACAGCCTATAAATGGATGGGTCGATTTTCTTTAAACATGGTACTTGGCATTTCTTGGACATTCCCCTGACACATTTTTTTTCAGTTTCTTAGGACCAAAAATAACGGTACCTGTAATACAAATTTTGTTGGACAAAAAGGAAAATTTTATTTGTCTCAAAATCGGCAAAATATTTTAGATTTTAAACAAAAAATATTCTTATTATCTCGGCGATTTTTCTCCTTGAAGAAGTAAGCAAGCGAATCAAAATTATTTTTCCCTCCAGATTTTGACAGCAAAACTAAGGAAATTTTCTGAGGAATCCTGTTCATGTAACTGAGATTGCTAAGGTGTCCGAGATCTCATGTTCCTGAACATCCATATCAAATGGAAATATTATCCTGTCAGAAACCTTGTGTTTTGATTAATTTTGACGTTTACATACTTAAAATTTGGTTGCGTGACAGCTTAAGAAGAGCCAGGGCTTAGTGATTTACAACATTTATTTAGGTGCAGAAATAATGCATTATATTTTTACCAGGGTTCAGAAACGTAGGCTTATGAGTGGCGCGTGAGCATGTATTTCCAAATGAGCGCTTATCAGATACGCTCGCCCATGAGCCATCAGATGTGACCACTTTTAGTTTGACTCGCGCTCGCGAATGTTCGATTTGTAAACGCTCACGTCAAGATCGCTCTCATTATGTGCGATGGCAAAACGCTCACGTTATAATGTGCGACAGCAACACCGCACGCTCATGAGCTAGAGACGAGAGCGAGCCAAATAAGCACTCGCTAGCCTTCAAAAATTTAGAATAAATAATATACACATTAAATCTTTTTGCGTTAGATATTTTTAAATTTGAATGCTTGTTATATAAATTAATGAAATCATTTCATGAAAAATGTCTTATATACCTTTGTTTTCAAGAAAATCTAAAGTTTATGTGTCTATTAAATTGAAATTTAATTTATTGAGGAGCAGAAAATAATGTAGACAAATGTTCGGATTTTTCAGAGGTTTTGCAATCCATTGTCATCGTAGCCATTCTTCGTTGGAATTTGACAGTTAACAGCTTAACAGATAGGGGACATATTTCTGTTCAAATGTCAACCGATTGCCCTTAAATCGCATTTTTCTGGAGCAAAAATTAAAAGCAAACATTTAATTCTCAACAAGTCGAAAACACACGAGCCGCATGGCTCGATCGTTTATGGCTAGTTTACGATTTTGCATTTCAAAATTCAAAATAACCGTTACTCAATAACTGGTACAAATAACTGTTACCATGAAATAACTGTAACTGAGATATCAGTTATTCAAAAATAACCGATTAGTCAATCATGAAAGTGATGTTGTGTGTAGTATTGGAAACAAACTCACATGTTGTTGACACTGTTCATTCATTGGATAGGTTATGTGGTTTTCCATTGGTAAATTTAGATTTCAATTTAAAAGTTGATATTTTGTGTGGAATGGAATATGATTTAAAAACTGAATCTAATTTATGTAAATTGATTTTAGTATTTATATCTTGAGATTTATTTTTTGGCAATAGCTGTTTTGTCATTAGCTGTGTTTTAACAATTAATTATCAACAAATAATTAACAACGCAAAGATATCCATATCGCTTTAGATATAAATCTGAACGCGGCCCATGGTTTAGTATTTTTTTAGTGACTTTTTTTTGTTCAGTGTTGAGAAAGTGTAAAACAAACAAATTTATTTTCAATGGGAACAATGATTTTCAAAAACACGAGCAACACATTTTTATCCACACAGCGTCTGGTACGACTCAACGACAAGTGACACATAGGTGTATGGAGTTTATAAAAAATTATTGCTCGGATGTAAAGCAGGTATGTTGTGGGACGTTAAGCATGTTTAATCTAATGAATAATGTTAATGTTTACTTGATGGAGATCCATATTTAAATATAAAAAGAAACACAAATATTTGTTTGTTATCTATAATGTATAATGTTTCAGCAAACCCTGAGATGTGGTCTTATCTTTTAAGTCCATAAATATATCTTATTGTGTTGTTAAAGGCATAAGTTTTCGTCAGTAAATTTCACAACCATGTAAGAAGAGGAATAATTAGAATTTTGTGATCCTTGAATAACTCTGCAAGAGCTCCGTATATTTTACCACCACAGATCTATAGAATTTTCAGAATTAACTAAACATTTAGTTTTCGAAGGGCTTAAGAGCAGACCATTTTGTTGTGACCGAATATGAATACTTTGAAGATCTTGATTACTGTTGTTTGTGATAAGATTGAGTGGACTACTAAAATAAAATTACATATAACTGAGTACATCTTTATTTAAGTGAGCATTTTAATACGGAAGGTTTTACTTAATTGATATAGAATGAAAAGAGAATTGGCCCTAAAATCGATCCTTGTGGAACACCTTTCAGGACTGCTAAAACAAAGAAAGTGTATTGGATACACTTACAGCCTGTTTTCTCTCACTCAGGGATGGAAGTAGCAAATTAACTGCAGAAGATGAAAAATAAAGTTGATGGAGTAGCTTACGTATAAGAATCGAGTGATCAACTGTATCGAAAGCTTTCGAAATATCCAGCAGACCCAAAAAACATACTTTGTCTCAATATCAATAGCTTGCCTTAAAATAATTTGGACAGGCATCATTATTTTGATAAAAACTCTGTATAAGGAACAGTTTTTGTGGAACAGAGTGTGGTGACTGATTATCCACGAGTTAATAATTAGTTTTGCTTTAATTTTTTTTAATTGAACGGCCAATTTGACCCCCATATAGCTATAAGACTGATCAAAACCTTGCTTCCTTTCAGGTCTATGATAGGAATACTATTCATTCACTTTCCCTAAAACATAATCTAAGGATACGAATATTTATTTTAATAAATAAAGCAAAAGCATAGTTTCATATCTTCTAGTGTTTAATTTAATTTAATTAACACTTTACAAAACTGAAATATATTTCATCTGAAATTCAAATGAGGGTGAGGGAAAGTTAGATAAAGACTATGCTCAACATCATCATACAGCAACAAAAACAACAACACTATAACTCTAATGCAAATTGTATCATTAAATGCAGAAATTATTTAATTTTTCATTTTCTAGCCCAAAGCTAGTATAAAACAAAAGCAAAATTACCTCCCCTAGAGCATAACACATCATGAAAAGAAAACAACGCTCTCAATCTGTAGATATAATGTACCAAGTGCAAATGTTTTGATTGTTTGATGTGTGCCTAAAAAAATATAAGATATTTTCACACAAATGTACCTCCTTCAACAGGTCTACACATACTCCTCTGTACGGCCTATACTTTATTATTGTGTTGTTTTTTTTTTTTTTAAGCTACAGGCTGTTGATTTCGCAGATTGCAGTTGCCACCATTTGTCAGAATACATTTTGTTTGCTTCTCTAGGTGGCGGCGCACTGCATGCATCTCTGCATCAGGTAAATAGAAAAAAGATGCATTTACCAAGTAAGAGTCTTCTCCATGTAACCTTATCGTTTTGTTGAATTAGGTGTGCCAAAAGTTAAACATTGGGATTCTCAGGGATAATGCACCGTATTTAATCATTCCAAAAAAGTGTCTTATCTTCATAGTGGAGATGGAGAAGTGCCCATATAAAGCCTTATCCCAGAAATAGAAAAACAAACTAGACAATTACCAGCCTCACAGGGTTGTTTAACTATGCTGCTTAAAAGATGCATATCTTACCCCTGCCACTGCGGGCCGCCGGCCTCCACCGCAGCGCCGCCGGCCGGTCGTCGTGTCGTCGCACTTTTCTCATGTAGATTGTGTAGGACAATTTATTTATTCGGACAGTTGTCACGTAGCAAATACGATTTAAATAATTTATGAAAATGAACATTTTCGAGAAGTCTTAGCACGTCTGGACTTCTGGAAAATAGCTATGTATGTGTGTTTGCCTCTGGTCCCGTCTTCCACCGCTTCGGTGGGTATGTTTGATGCCTATGGCATTGAACCAAAGTCATAGTCACCATCACCATCTTCTCATCATAACTATCATCAATCATTGACAGATAGTGCACGAGTATGAGTGACATTGGCCTGCGGAATGGAAATTGAGATTTCATGGAAATAAGAAGACAGAACAACTGAGATACAATTCTTTTGGAAATAATGGTAGTTTAGATTTGTGTCGGACTTTGTAATTTCATACAATCAATGGGCTTATTATAGTAGCATTAGCAATTTGTTCAACACTAAAGTAGAAATGAGTGGAAACTTCTTGCTGCAATAAGACTGACTCTACATTTTGTTTTCTAGCGAGAGAATTTTGTCCCAATTACAGTTACAAGTGAAATTGGCAAATTTACTATTTTCATTCTTGAATTGTAATTTGACCACTTTAGGATTGAATGGATTTTTGCAACTTAGACTTGAATTTGGCCCAAGCACGGACCACAACGTACTGCAAGATCAGCTGAAAACATTACTGCTGCTCAAGGAAGTGTTCAAAACAATATATCAACCTCAATTCGATGCCGGCCGCCGCCGTGCTCAGGAGCTTGGTCTTCAAAGAACAACTTTGGCCACAATTTTGCACAAGGATTTGCATTTGTTTCCATTTAATATTCAGTTGACACAAGGGCTTCTTCCACAAGACCATAGCCACCACGGGCACGCTTGCAGAAGTCCAGACGTTGAACCCAATTATAGACGGTTTTCAAGCATAAATCGGCCGATACTGCTGCAATTTCACGTTCGATATTCGTACGAAGTTCAGCAATCGTCGCTGGCTTGTTGGCATAGACCATAGACTTGACCTAGCCCCACACGAAATAGTCTAACGGCGTCAAATCGCACGACCGAGATAACACGTTCTCCAAACTTGGTTTCCAATAAATTGATTGTGACATTCGCTGTGTGGCTTGTAGCGCCGTCCTGTTGGAACCACATGTCCTCCAAGACCATATCATCCAATTGGGGCCAAAAATATTCGGTTATCATTGAACGGTAGCGATCCCCATTCACAGTAACGTGCCGGTCTTGATCATCACGGAAGAAGTACGGCCCAATGACGCCGCCGGCCCATAAACCACACCAAACCGTAATTTTTTCGGGATGCAATGATGACTCATGGAGTACGTGTAGATTTCTGCCTTACCAATACCGCATATTTTGTTTATTGACGAAGCCATTCAGCCAGAAATGAGCCTCATCGCTGAAGATGATTTTTCGATTTTTAGCGCTCTTAATGTTGAGGCCACTGACTCCGATTCGATTTCGACTCGTTGTTGGTTCGTATATCTTTCCATAATGAAATGGCAAACCTTACTAAAGAGAAATGTCCAAAGAACGGCAAGAAATATGGCGTCGTTTGCTGTCCCTGTTGCTCTACTTTTGTAGCGTCCCTGTTGAAAAACCCTTGATGACAAGACTCATTATTGACCATTTAACTGTTCACTTATATTAACACAAAATGTCATGCTTTTCTTTTAATAATAATCAAACTAATCAAAAAAATTCTTTCAATTATAATGGAAAAATGTCCATTCACCCAATATAATAGTTTAATAGTTATTAGGAAAGCAATAAAGCCATCCGCATTGCTCTAAGATTTCTTTCAAATCACCTTTTTTCCTAACTCTTTTGCTGTTAAATTGACTTTAATGATTTGTTGCATTTTAATAGCCATTGCTACCTATGATTGCACCATTCGTGTTAGTTTGCCCACCATTTATGTCTACACAAAGTATGTTGTTGTCCATTATCATCGCCCTGATGGTCAACCATATAGTTGTTTCAACTCAATAGGATTCAGTTCATAAAAAAAAACACAAAATGAGCAAATTAAGCTGTGTCACTTCTTATGTAACCTTTAGGTATTTTCTTTTTACCTTAAAACACATGTTGCGTTAATTGAATTCAATTGACTCCCAGGGCGAGGCCGACCACGGGTTATTCGTGTGGTGATTACATCCATTACTTATTATGTTTCCGTCGAAACCAGTTTGAAACCCAAAAACCATTTAATGTTCCGATTCGATTAATTTAGTATATCACAGAATTTCACTACAATCCTTTATAATCGACAACAAACCAATTAAACCAGAACCAGAAGCCACAGGCAAGTGGCATCCATAAATAAAAACACAAAACTTCAACGACCAACTAATGTCAACATCAACCCTTATGCTCTAACCGACGCGACGTCGAAGTTCCTACCACCTACCACCTCTATCCGTTGGATTAAAAACTCAAAAATGTTTAGCCTTCGGCTGGTTGGTAGAGCAGGTAGGTACATATATAGTGTGTGTGCAACATGGAAGCTCGAAATAAGCTTACAACAGAATCATTACACACAATGTGATGTAGCCAAAGACTCGGCTTGTCGTCATCGTTGTTGGTTTGAATTTTGAGAAGAGAACAAAAAATTGCAATATCAATATCCTTCTTCTATACTTATATATATACATATTAATGCCTGAAAGCGGATTTTTGTTTCATCCTTTGATATTCGGGGAGCGGGGACGGCACAATGTTGTAAAATGCCAGCTCGAACAGCTAGGAGCAAGTCCTACACAACACAGAGCATATAACATGCAACTCGGAGTGAATTTTAATCAATGTGACACTTGTACTAATGGGATGTGTCCACAATTCGTAATTTTTCTGATTTTTCATCTACTCACATAGACAGACACCCTTCTGAGTATGTGTATCTGTGTATGTGTATCCTTACGAAATGATAGCGAGTTTATTTTGCGATTACGTTTCCAAAAGTCCCAGCATTGGCAGGTAATTCACTATCTGTCTTCAATTAATCTGAATAAATTTTCGAATTTTAATTAAATTCCTGTGGAGATGTGTGCTATGGAGAGGAGATTCCCTATGATTTGAGTGTGAAAAAGGATATACTTCGACGGCGGCCGGGCGAAATGATGGCACAAAAGAGTATGAAACACTCTGTCACAAGTTTTGTGTAAAATTGTTTCCATTTTTTTCTTGTTACTGATATATTCTTGTCTACATTTAAATATATTATGTACATATACGAAGGAATGAGAAGCAGTTGTTGGAGCAATTGTTGAAATGGAATATGTATGTATATATTTGAGGATAGTATAAGGTTTATGTAGCTTGAAACGATGCAAATTTGATTGTAACGCCCTTTGTCTGCAGCAGATAGCATGTCGATTTATTCGAATTGTCAAATTCCATCATAACTAAATTTTCTGCACAATCTTAGTGAATCTGCATAAATTATTGTCAGACTGTTTGGTTGAGCTAAATTTAACTTGAATAAGTCTGCCTGTGATGTGTGTGTGTTTGTGTGTGTGGGTTTTGAAACATACAAATTAATTTAGGTATGTCTGCAAAAGTAAACAGTGTTGGGCCCATTAAAGATTTACCAACTTTATTTGTTCTACATAGATTTGAATCGTTTTGATCTATAAAAGACGTTCATGAATTTAGGTAATCATCATTTATCTTTGCAAATTGAGAGCCCATTGTCTATAGAAAATCCTTAATTATGGTTCTGTCTTTCCAAATCCAAATAAAATAAACATGTTTTTGATTTGAAAATATTTTACAAAATATATGGCAGTTAAAAGGCATAACATCTTATAGTTTAGGCAATATAATGTAGGCAGAGAGTTAGCAAAAGGATTTGTTTATCTCATTTCAACAAGGATAACGTGTGAGTAAATCGGTTGCTAGTTTAATTGATCTTAGATGTTTGAAAATGTGTTTCAGTGGTGTTGCGGACGCCAATACAATTATTAAATCTGATGTTGCAGGTAGAGTCGTGCTGTAGTCTATGCTAAAGTTTGTTCTTCTTGTGTTTCATCGTAAGTGTAAAGAATGAGCAGGAACGGTTGCAGAAAACACCCGCATATTTATTTCCTTAAACCTTGAATATTTATTCCATTCCTTGTTTAGCTCGGAAAATTACGGATTCTGCAATCAATATGATGCATCCATTCATATTTTACTGGGCTTCGAGGCTTATTTGCTGTTGTGGATGTGGTCCAGAAAGTCTTCATTGGCTTCACTACGATTGAGCAATGGAAAAAAAATGTGTCAGCCAAGAGAGTATTCGAACCTCCCTCGCCTAGCAGAGATGTCAATGAATGCAATCATTTTAAAACTGCAGTAAATTAAATAAAAGACTTATTTTAACGTATTTCTACTTCCCCTCATTACTTGAACGTTTAAACGTAATTCCCATTCAAAACTTTTAAAGTCTTTAACAATGCAATCATTTTTAGCAGTTAAGATTTAAAAAAAGGCAATGATAAAAAAAGACTTGTAATGTGTTTAAAGTCCTCTATATTCTTTGCATTCTTGGAATCTTTGAAAGTATTGCAATCTTTTGACTGCATTGAAGTCTTTTTTATTCAAGTAGTTTTTTTTAATTGCAATCAAAAGACTCCAGGAATGCAAATAAAATATAAGGACTTCGACGAATTCCACTAGTCTTCAATATTGCATATGCATTTTATTTAAACTTTAAGTCTTTTAACCGAATTTAATAAAAATTGCGTATTGACAAGGCCCTCACTAGTCAATTGATCAGTCCAAGTGAGACCGCCGGGACGAAACGCCAATTTTTATGGACGAAATGCCACTAAAAAGCTATTTTGAATTTAAGTCTTTTAACTGCTTAAAATTATTGCATTATTAAAGAATACAAAATTGACTAGGAATTATATTTTAAAAGTTAAAGTATACTCATTGTTTCATTGTTTTCGAAAAAACCAGTTAATTGAGTGGGATTTCAAAGAAGGAAATACACAAGTATTGAATTCTTTTACTACAACTTTGACCCTTTGGGAGCTCGTTAGAGCGAAGTAATATAGTTAGAGAAAAAAGTATTAAAAACTTCATATAAGTCTAATGTAAAGAAGCTTTATAATTTATCCTCAGGTGCACCCACCTTTATGATTTTAAATGTTATTCAAATGATATCTTAAATTTCATTCAAATTAAAACCAACGCCACTTTTCAGTTCACATTCACTTGTGATCAATAGTAAAGGGTCCGCCATCTAACGTTTTTTTTTCAACTAGTGCTTATTTCGTGAATGGTAACACTTAGCTCATGTCTGATTTAACAGATAATTAGTTTTATCCTTCCGCTGAACGAATATGGTTGTGTTTACGCTTCGCTAAGTGGGCCTGCGATCGACTTAGAGAAGATGCCGATTTTGCCAAAAAAATCATCTTTTCAGATGAAGCTCATTTTGATCTTGGCGGGTAGTAAACAAGCAAAATTGTCGCATTTGGGGCACAGAAAACCCGCACGCATACATTGAAAAGCCGATACACCCAAAACGAGTCACTGTTTGGTGCGGATTTTGGTCCAGAGGCATAATTGGGCCATTTTTCGAAAATGAGCAAGGAGTGGCCGTTACAGTCAATGGTGATCGTTATCGGGACATGTTGAACGAAATTTTGTTCACAAGAATTGAAGAGGAGGATATTGGCAAGATTTGGTTTCAATAGGACGGCGCTACGTGCCACACAGCCGAAGCTACACTCGATGTTTTGCGCCATTTTCAAAAAAAAAAGTTATTTGGCGGACCCTTTATATGATGAGAAAGTAAAGAGATTGGCAAAATTGTCTTTTAATCTCGTCCAACGGTGGCTACTAATCTAGAGTATGGAGACTAGAAGATTCGGTTGACACAACAAGCCCATATTGGGCGTGGCGTCTGAAAGAGAGGTACGCCATTGTGGCATGTGGTGTTATAACGCTAACCAAGAAACCACTTTAATTTTTTTGGAAATATTCTTAGTTGAGTTAATTATGTAGATATGCTTATAGTACTTTTCCTTTTTCTATCTCTACTTCTTTAAGGTTCCTTTGAACACGGAATTCCCTACGAGGATTCCGAGCAGAACTTTCCTTAGTTTGTTTATACTAGGTACAAGGATTTTCTAAGAGGATTTCGCTGGCACTTTCCTTAGGCTTCCTCTTCAAGGTTCCTTTGGACAAGGTTCAGCTTGAGGGTTCCGACCTGACCTTTATCCCCAAATTACGTGCTGGGGAAAAAGTATATGGAATAATCTCTTATTTATAGTAAGTCGATGAAGAATTGTTAAAGAAACGAAAATTATATGAAATACCATGTTAGTTAATTTAAGTTAATAAACATTATTAAGCTTTCTAGCCGAAATTAAAGTTTAATAAAGGATTTGTTATGTCGGAACTATACCGTCAAAGCTCAAGTTTAGTGGATGCTTCTTTGGGGAGAACCCTGGAAACCGGCAAGCTTACCTCAGCCACATAGAAAAAGCATTACCGTAGGTACTAAGCTTAGGATCTGACTTTATATACCGATAGACGCACAGATGCACATATCAACGGTAGATTTGATTTGATGTTCGCCATATATTTTCACAAGAACCAATACTGGCCTTACACATAATAGGTATAATTGTATTACCAATAAATTCTCAAATTCGAATTCTTGTAACTGCTGCAGATGTAATTCATTCATAAAAAGTAACATTAAGTCTGAACAATTTACACGTAATACCTACCTACATCTTAGAAACCTAATTAATTTTTAGAAAATTAGTTAAGACAGAACTGTCTGATAAATGTGCTATCTATTTAGTTTTACAGTTTTATTTGCCAACTGCAGAATTTTCACATATCAAGTTTTATTATACCCTTCGGGAATCATGTGCAGTTTTAAACACATTTCTCACATCACTTTATCAAATGAAATGTAATGAGTAATTTTAACTTTCTATACTTAGCAATTTCCACAAACATTTAAAACTTTCTGAGAATATTCAAGATTGTATTTTTGCGAGTTCATTCAATTTCCCGTTACTTTAACAGCCAAGTTCCAAAAACAATAAATAAAACACAAAAGTCTTACTTCCCAATTCATTTGCTTGAATTAAAATTTCTTCCATTTCCCTGCGGAGACAAAATCACTTATTCCACCAAAATAGCGAGTGTACTTCTTCTACAAAAAAAAAAAAAAAAAAAAAAAATAAAGTAAACTTTTGCAATAACTTTCAACTCGCATTTCGAAACAATAAAACTATAAAACAATTATACGAAAGATATAGTTTTTCCTTTAAAAGCAATGTCTATATCGTGTATCCCCTGAGCCCAACCCAACCCCTTTGTAAAACAAAGCAACAGCTTCTGGTAGCTGTAGTATATCTCATTTCTCTCCTTTTTCCTTTTAGAAGAATGAACAAACTTCTTTTATGTCAGTAAATACCTCAATTAAAAACTTAATGAAATTGGAACTTTGAGCAAATACAACGATAAACTGCATTACAACAAGATACTTTTGGTCGTAATAGATTTCCACTCCACACAAACACAACCAAGAGGCGAGAGTGCTTCCAGTTTTGTGCCTCATCATAAACTCTTACCAACAGAACAGCAAATAGAAAAACTATCGAAACGAGTTATAAATTCTTCAGGAAATAATATATAAACAGTCCCTGTAGTATAGAAACTACCGACTTTGTGCCTTCAGAAGATGGCTGTGGCGATATGGTATGCATCTAGCATAGGGCATGTGATAAAACATTCAATAAACCACTCGGCTTGCCCCATCTTACGTAGATAATCAAAAGTGCTCCAGCCAGCGCAGCGTGACTAATAAATTGAAATTCCAAAATTAAAGTTTTCGCAAGGCTCATAGATTTCAACCATTCTATACTATGTATAAGCTACTGACCAAGTTACCATCACCGTATGGATATACCAATAAATGACTATTTGTATCGTATCGGCTTTGGAAAAACAGTATTTATGACTTTCGAAGACCTGTGGAGATTTTAGTTAGCTGATGAAGAGGAAGACACACGGATAGGGTTACCATCGGAAAAAAAATTGGACAAATGGTAAGGCAAACGTAATCGTTTTCGCTAACATGTTGGATTGGTTAAAATCATGAGAACAAATCAAAAACTGTTTATTTTGAACAATTTTATTTGCAAATGTTGTTTATATTAGAAGTAAATAAATACGTTTTTGTTAGATTGGATTGATTGGATTGATGACTCAACGTAATCATTTCGCAATTTTAATCTTGTGTTCTGTTCTGTTTATTTTACATTCTGTAAATTCCCATTTTTCACTTGCGTTACAGATACAGATACCATAAGGCAAATTATGGATTCATGAACAAAGCGAACATGATATTTTCACTAAACCTGACACTACGATGATAGAAAACACGAAAAAGTGGGTCTTTCTGTCTGTACCTCGACCTAGAGCCTAAACGACTGAAGCAATTTACTTAGTAAGCTTATACCTAAAAGGAACATTTAAATGTTTGAAGCTTAAAAATATCGGTACCTGCCATACACCCTCTAAGAAGAAACTTATTTATCGTGAAAACGTCTCCAAAGATCGCCTTTAAAGTATCAAAAGGAGGCTGTACACTAAAATTCGGTACACATTTTGTATAAAAGCAATTCAAGTCGTAACTCTATTCATTGATTTATTCCGAAAGAAGTTATTTTTATAACCAAAAAATCTCAAGATTTTTTTTATAATAAATTATCTAACCAAAAAGTAGGTTCCTATGATTTTCCCTGTTAAATTAACTGTTATGGAGATAGTCCTATGAAAAAAATGTTTTAAGGGCTCTTTTTGGCTCCCCTTCTAAAATTGTTACAGGAGATCATTATTGACAAGCAATTTTTTAAGTTTCTTGAGAACACTATGAGAATCAGGACTGCCAAAGTGAGTACTAAAAGAGCATTCGTACTCCCCTGGCATTCACTTAACTCCTGTAGTACCTTATTCACTTTGATTGTACTCCCCTCGAAACTATCGAAAACTTTGACAAGATTTGATTGAAATTCAATAGGAAATACATTCAGTATTCGTTGTTTAACTATTATTGTTTTATATTATTAAACTGATCTCTAAGATAATATACATTTGGAAAAAACACAAATTAAAAATGGCATCCCCAATATCATTTATTGGTTCTTTGGTTTGTTTACCTCAGAGCAGTGTGCCAATGCACAACGCATTTTTTCTCAATTGTTATTAATAAAGACAAAATAGTAACTGCTTAGGAATTTCTACAGAAAATGCTATTTTAATTGAATTTAAAATTCACATACCTACAAACGTTTATGAACTTAAATTATATTGCCAAGTCCCTTTAAACATAAACTACCCTTTGCTAAACCTCTGAAATACTCCCCACCTACCGAACTTTCAAAACGACAGCCCTGGTAGTTTTTTTTCCGAAATTTTGATGATTTTATGTCTAATAGAACTAGATGATTTTCAAGTGTCACTTTGGTTGTTTACATTAATGATAAATCAATAATTTAAAATTAGCCAACAAAAAAATTAATGAATAGACGATTTAAAAAAAAAATATACGGGTCAATCATTGGCATATGATTAGGGCTCAGATAGCTTAAGACTCTAATGATCATCGTTTTGCCAGAGAAATCTGTCTCCATTTTTCCCTACGGATGTGACAGAAACAGGTTTTTTTGCAAAACAAAGATGGTTTAATTGAACAAACGATTTTGAACCAGCTTTTCAGTGGGAGTTTAAAGTTGATCTCGATTTAATTTCTCACTAAGAATCTGAGCCTTAGTCACAGTTTCACAGGCCGAGAAAGTGGCAATTTAGTGTGCACTCTTACCTGAACAATTGGCACTTAAGTCTCTCATGTTGATAACTAACCACTTAGTCAGGCTATGAAGCTGAACCTAAAGTCTCAATGTACGAAACTTAAGTGCCACTTAAAACACGATCTGAGCCAAAGTTTTAAACTTAATCAAAAACTGTCCAGCGTTATGTATGTCACTGGTAAGCACTAATTTTAAATCTCTACACATCACAAACTGCTGATCTCTCCATGCATGCGTTAATTCTAACATAAAACTTGTTAGTTGGTAACCTTAGCCATTGATTGCTCGTGATTTGTCTTCTTCCATACACAGAAGTTAGCCTATAACTAACTGTAGATGGAAATGTGGGTTACATCTTATGAAATTTGAGAATTGATTTCGTGGGAAATAAATTTAAGTTTGTTTGTATATTCCTACCTTTTTGGCGAATGCAATTTCAGCACCTGGAAATAAAAAGAAAAAAACAAATCAATTACAAAAGTTCTTCTTGAATGAGTCAGATAAATTATCTAGCACGTTTTGGACCCCCGAGATGTGGCACACATAAAATCTTAAGAGATACCTATTCGAGAAAACTATTCAAATCCAAACGGTTACCAAACAAATTCTGTAGATAAATGTACACTTCTTGTAGACCTATACATATTTTAATAAAAACTATTCGGTTGATGATGGTAAAAACTGTGGGTGCGTGCTAAATATGCGAAACGTTAAGACTCCCAAATGAAAATATTTCGACTTCATTTGCATAATTTTTTGGTGATAATTATTGTGTAAAGGTTAAAAAAAAGATGAGAAACTGGTTTTTTGATTCAAAAAGAATCAACCATGGAAATTTAAACAAACATTTTATGCAAATACAAGTTCACGAATAGAGTCACAGAGTGAATATGACTAACAACAAATTTTACAAATCAAGATCAACACACTATTATATGTGGATAGACTTTAGCAAGCACACCCTAATTGACAAAATTCGAGGTTGGGCTGAAGATTGAAAAAAAGATTTCTACTGGATTTTTACTTTCGTCTTAGTCTTCGGATAAGGTCATATCATATAACTTGTACTAAGTACAGATCTCTTAGATATGACTTTAAGACTTGAGTACATATGTATGTATATAAACGCAATGAGGATCTACGATCTATTCAATGCTCATAAGCAACAGGTTAAATTTGCATAACAAGTTATAAAATATCAGCATGAACAATGGTGTATGCGGAACTTAGAACACTATTCATTATTCATAATTATTATAATAGGTTTTAGTCTGGGTATTAAACAGGTGATTTGGGTAAAAATGTATCTTAGGAAGCACCTGTTTTACAGACAAAATAGAAGAATTAAGTTTTTTATATACAAATAAAGAAACTGAGTACGAAACTACGATATACCTACTTGTTTACCCAAATTTGAAATTTTTACCAAATTTAGTCCAGAGTCGCTTGCTAACTCAACAAGTTTATATACAACACAAGTTATATCGTAAAAATGGAAAAAATTTGCCAATTTTGGGCAGGTAAAAGAGATAGTATAGATATAATACAGAGTACCTGCTCAAAACTCATCTTTACGGAGCAGGTACTCGATTTTGAATGAATAATGTACTTGAGGAGGTGCTCATTGGTTGAACTTCTACATATGTGATGAGCATCTTCTTAAGGTAAGTATACTTACTTCATTGGTAGGTATGAATAAACCAAAGCACGTGCTATCTCGAAAATTAGCACCTGCTCCATATTTTTAAGTAAGCTCTTTTGGTTGCCCAACGTTGACGCTTTTTATACATTGTTTTTATTTTAAATGATGCATGCATTGAACTTCAGAGGTAAACTAACAAAGTTAAATTTGACATTTACTTCAAATAAAAAATCGATAAAGCTGAATTTTATTGGGGAGATGTACCAATGTCTTAAGCATTTAAAAAAAAAGTTCTAATATTTTATTTCGTTTTTGAGATATTTACTTAAAAACCGAATTTCATAATTTAAGCTCTGGTACAAATAAAGGGGACATTTTAGAAAATGATGCAGACATACAAATAAAGCACTCCATCAAAATTCAACTTGGACGGATATTTTTTCGAAGTTTTAAGTTTGAAGTTTTTTTGTTTAATTTTCCATGAGAAGCATGTGGTTCTCGATGATTGATGTTTTAAACTTTTTCTTAAGCAACGAGAGCAGGTCTTCTTTTATTAAGCATCTTCTGTTTTTTTTTTTGAGTACCTGCTCAGAGTACTTGCTCTGTTTTATTCATATTACCTCTGCTCTGATTTTTATTCTTAATAAAATCCGTATATGAAATTGATTTAATTCGGAGTGCTTATCGTCAGCATGCTAAACACAATCCTACTATTTGTTGGAGAAGCGGATAATTCCTTTATGTAAAACTTGCCTTGTTTTACAAAGTTCAAAGATTCGAGATGTGTGATAGTTGGATCAAATATCTTCCTAGATAGGATTCAGTTATTGTAAAACTTTTCCACCAGTATTTTTGCAGTTTACTGACAGAAAACCGCAAATTTGTCAGTCGTGTAGATCCAGCATAAGAATGGAGTTTGTCATTAGTTTTCCAGTTTTTTGTTCCAGTTCCAGTTTCTAGCACTTGAAGTGTCACTCGTTATGCAAAAAATTTTGACAACTTTTTGTTTGTTATAAAAATCTTCACTTTTCGAAAATAAAATAAAATTACATTTGTAGATATAGGTATTTTTTACCTTCAACAAAAAAAACTACGATTACGTAGACCTTAAGAGCGACGCAGAACAAACATTAAGGTCTATTTGATGAAGCGATACTTAAATTTGTAAGTTCAAAAACAGGGATTATGTGAGAGTTTACGCTGAGGAAAAGCGTTTAAGTTGAACTTAAATATTAAAATATCGTTTCAGAAAATGGGAGTACTTAGTTAATCATAGATTAATATTATTTTTCTTAGCAACTGAGTTTAAAAATGGAAATAAAAAATAGACTTTGAATTAATTAACAAGACCATAATCTTACAAAATATATATTAATCGAAATAAGTCGAGTCCATAGTCCCGTTCAACTTATCTACAAATCGATCTTTTTTCTTTTTGTAATAACAACTATCATAGCCTCATGCCATTTATAGTCTATTTAATTACACCACCTCTGTAACCATATACCTACATAATTCCCCACGAGAATTAAACACATAAAAAAACAACACAACAAAAAAATAAACTCAGTAGAAACAATCTCAGAGTCTCACCATGCATTTTCCCTTTATGGTCATTTGTCTGCAACAACAAGAAGTGGACACAAATCAATTCAAGGATGCCATTCGTGTTTCAATGAATTAACTGTAATATAATATAATGTAAAAAGAATTGCGCGCCACATTGTACAAACGTCTAATCAAATATCTTAACAACAAACAAATCGATTGAAGAAAACCTACAGTGGGATATATAACTTAAAAATTGTAACTTATTTAATAAATACAAATTCAAATCAATCCTGTGACATTTTTTTAACCAAAATATTTAAATTCCCAACGATAGTTGTTACATCAACATTCTCAAAAAGAAAATGCATTTTTTTACTAAATTATATTTTTTTCTTAATAAAACTTTGTTTTTTTTACCATCAAAAGACTGCAAAGATTTATCATTTTTGTATTGATTTACTATAAAACTATCAACCAGATGCAATAAAATTATTCTTAAAATAAATTAAAAAATTATTCTTAAAAGTCTTGTACAGCTTTGTGGTCTCCGCATTCAGATATGGACTCGAACTGGGGCAACTAATTGTCAAAAAACAGAGCGAGTTAATATTATAGTATTTATGTCTTTTGTGCAAATGTTCCACTGTGAGTTGTAATGACAGTATTTGATACAAGAAAAACAAAGTTATACACTACACTTCGATGCCCGTTTTTCTCAATTCGTCAAATGGGACAAACAACATAAAAAAACTGATCCACATTAATTAAATTGCGCAACATAAATAAACGTTCAACTCAGATAACCAATCAAATGCTTAGAGTTTATATACTATGTATGCAAAGGGTGTTTTTTTTAGATGTGTGTGACGTTTTTCAGGAGCCAAGAACTAAGCTTTATTATAAAGATAAGGGTTTGCTATTATGTTTTAAAAATGATTTCGGGAAAGTAGCCGCTGCGGCTGGCTCCAATAAATTCCAGCCGAGAAGCCCAATTTTCGACAGCTCCAATTGTTGCGCGCGATGCCGGATGGGCTCATTCGGGTCTTCTTCGATACTCTGCTCCACAGCAGCAATAGCTTTTTCGGTGCGCACTGTACGGCGGCGTCTCTGAGGATGCGCATTGTCAATTAGAGTAAACGTGGTGCGGAACTGATCCATGGTTGCTCGAATTTATGCGATTTTGCGATTATGTTGGCCGAATATTAGACGCAGCGCTCAATGCGGCGCGCGAACCGAACCATTATTTTGGTAATAAATTTGCACGATTTGCAAACGTTGTTCAGGAGCAAATTTCTTCATTATGAAATGGGAATCCAAACTGAGCATAAATCAAGTGACAGCTGTCAAAAAGACAAACTCCCAAGAAAGTATTGTCAGATTGAAAACCACAAGTCTCAAAAAACACCCTTTATTATGTTTTAATTTAAGTAATCTGTTTTAATTATTATCAATCAATGAATCAACAAAAGGCTTGACTTTAGGTTCAATTTCAAAAGTTCATTGAAATTATGGAATTCATTTCAGTAATACATATCACTCCAATCGAATTATCAAAACAAATAAAATACTTTTTAATTAATTGCTTGAATATTATTTTAATTGTTTTCAATTTATCAATAAATTTAAAAGGCACATACCTGCCTATAGTCTTGCATACAGAACATAACAGATTATTGAATTTTTCGAACAATATTTCATAACGAAAAATATTTCGATGCGACTAATTAGAATAAGCAAAACTTCATTTTAAATTCCGATTTAAATGAGAGAAATAAATTATTATTATATGCGAAGCCATTTAAAATGAAAAGTGCTTAACAGAGCACTTCTCTCCCAGCAGGATTGTATTAATCATCTCTCAAAGTTTCAAGAGCTATCGAACCTTATCATTTTGCAGTGAATATAATTTTAAAAAATATGCATTAACATGGCAATATGAAATAATAATTTTATGAAGTGAAGACCACAAGTTCTCATAGTGGATGTATAGGGAAAAGTTCATATACATATAGTTTCAACCATTGATTCTATGTGTAACACTACAGTGGCGATTACTGGTTCAATTGGCGCAGATATAATTTGCTCGAAGTGTTGATTAATTGTAAAGTAACCGGAGGCTAGTTTACGTGAATTGCACATTATGCGGTCGTGTGCTATTGAAATACTTTTACTTTTAGTTTTTTTTAATTGCGAGAGACCATACAATTTGAACAAACCGACAGTCGTTTGTAATTTCAAGAGTTTGAGGCTTTAAATATGTTGCAAGAATGCCCAGTTATGGAGTTATTTGTAAAGTTATTTGATTTTTGCTAGAAATGGTTTGAATAGGGTTGGGCTGATGCAGCAGCTGCTTGGATAGTTTTTGTTGTGTGAAATTCATGAATTTGTTAATTTGAAAAAACTATGCACTAATTAGTTTCATGTTTAAAGAAAAAGTATAGTTTATTTGATTTTAGCATTTTGATGCAACAAAAAAAATATTTATTTAAGAATTATATTCGTTCAAACTTGTATTTAAACACATTTTTAGAAATTTTTTGATATAGGCACCTACTTTGAGAATCAGGACATATAACAATTATTAATCAGGACATATAACAATTAATACAATTGGGTCAATTAAAGATATACCTACATGTGTTATTTGAACTAGCAGGGACTTCCAAAAATGTTTGCATTTGTACAAAGCATCTGAGAAACAGCAGTGGGAATGTGATATGATATCTTCTCATTTCGAATAATAGAAAAACATAATTTATCCATAAGCTAATATACAAAGCACATTTTTAAATATCCCTGATCGAAAACTATCAATCTTCAAAAAGGTGACTCTATGAAATAATGGTACACTGTGTCGTATGCGTACTTTTTTTATTTTGCTATGTTTTGTTGTACGTTTCTCACTGAGCAATATAATTTAATTATTTTAAATAAGCTGACGGTTGGTAAATCGAAGCTCTTGTGGTTCAAGTTGCTTAGAAGTTTTAAATATTTTATATCATAGAACATGCACAGAATAAAAGAAACATGAAACTCGATCTTTAAATTGATAAAATTACTTCCAAAAAAAGTTTCAATATCGAAATTAAATAAAGAACACTTTCTGAATACCAGAAAAAATTTTTTATTTATTCAAAAAAGACTTAAGAGGACGGTATGGATAGAAATCGGTACAGCCGTTGATGGAAAAATTTAAAATAAAAAAAAAAAACGGTTCCTCCTTAGTGGGCTTTAGGTCTTGTTTATTGTTACTATTGTTTTTTGAATAGATGACGTTTCAAACGTGTTTACGACTTTACGTTCTTCTTCATTTTTTTAAGCCTACAATAAGTTACAATTTTTTTTTTTTCAAAATCATTAGACCGGTTTCCGAGATAAATAATTTCTTTCATGACAATTGTTTGGAAATAACTGTTATTTCTGTAGCTAAAAATACATTTCTAGTATAGAGTACCTGTCACTAAAATTCCTTAAGTTCAGAAATATCAAGAAAATCACTCCAGTGACTCAAGTTCAAACCGTCATACAGACAGAATTGCGGCTATATCTGACCACCCAGTTAAGGGTGGAGTTTCAGTTATTTAACTGGGACAAACACGATCAGCTTTCCATTGTTCCTGTTATTGGTGTTTTCTTGACTTCAACAAATCTTACAATTAAAATGAACATACTCCCTAACTAAGCCCAAAGTAGGAGTGTGGTGATCGTCTTATTCCCCTGAAAAAGCAATAAATAACCAGTCTTAATTTGATGGTAGTACACTTAAGTTGTGGTTGTTTTATTCTAAAAGTTGTTGAGCGGTTTTCATAAAAACCAGCTTTGGACAAAATTCCAAACAATACTTCCACAGACTGTACAGTGGGGACAATTTGTTTCAATTAGAGCCTTGCACCAATGAAATGGTGTTTCATTAAATTTTACGCAAATGTCAAAAGTCAAATCAAATCATCACTTTTTTCCTTTTATTTATTCATGAATGGCATAATAATCACAACAAAATAAAGAAGTTACATACATATTTATGATTAATTATTATTAAAATATGTGAACAATTAAGAGAGAGAGAGTTGAGATCTCATACACACATCTTACTTTAAAGGTATTCTTTCATGCATAGTGAAGCGTAAATTTACGCAAATACGAAATCCGTAAATTTTTCTCATTGCATGAATACGTCAAGATTACCCCTGTTATCATTGTAAAAGTGCAATAAAGTATATTATTCGACGATTGAATAATCCAATACCGTGTTCACGCTGCTTTCACTGATGGAAAGAAACTCCACGCCGACGAGTCCACTTAAGCCTCAATGAAAAAGCGTGATGAGATATCATTGCGAACATTAATTGAAATGTTTAAAAACTTTGTGGCAATGTGTATTTTAAGACAATAAATAATTTTTATTTGGCGAACTTTGTAAAAATCATTTCATAGCTTTTAAAACCAATTTTAATTTTTAAATAGTCGGTAACATCAGACAAAAGCTATTCTGCAGATAAGCAAAGATGTGTTCCTAGTTATTCCTCTGTCGGTTAACTTAATGTTTAAGTAATGCTTGAAAAATCGGCTCTTAAAGAAAAAAACACAACTTGCGCCTAAGTTTAAAAAGAAATCTCCTTGATGGTGCTTGTAAAATCATTGCTTATTTTAAAAACAGAATACCTATTTTCACTGGGAATTTTGGGGTTAAGGGACTTAAGAGTTTTGTTGTTGTCTATGGTTTGCATATTGCTGTCCTATGACTTGAAATTTAATGGATTTGAGAAACATTTAAACCTTCTTAACTCTACAATTCGTTCAATATAATCTGGCGTAACAATTCTTAATTTTAAAAATTGAAAATAAATATGAACGGATTTGATTCATTATTTTAGTGAAGAATATAATATTTTTTTCAAGTTGTATTAAACCGCCGTTTATGATTTTGGTAATTTTTTTTCCTGTAAGTACAGCTAAAAATACAATTTTAAAGTGGTTAGCACAGGTTACCCACATGAAGATGCGAATCCCTGGCAGCCATTTTAATTTTCCTACAAGCTTGAACTGTCAGATTGCAGATAAAAAATGAGAAAAATAGACAGTAGGGATCTTCAGACACCTCCTTAATTTATTGTTGCAATTCACATCTATTCATCGACACGGGATGCAATTACAAAAACAACAATATAAACAAATGGGTTTTGGAGGGTGAAACGTACGAAACATTCTCATCTTCATGTGGCTAATCTGTCGTGGTAAGGTTATATTGTCTTTTACTTTTATTCGATCCAGCATTTGAAAATGTCTTGAAATCATTTGTCATCTAGGTATTGTGACAGCAAAGAACGCATCCAATAAAAGTCAAGTGTCATATATGACAGCGAAAATCTACTCTCAAAATATAGGTTCGTTTGGGTACTTTCTGGACTTAAAAATTCAATCTGTCATATTTTGAAGAGTGATTTATGAAATTCTCTCAAAGAAAAGTGAAATAATCTAAAAATACTCGAACGCTTTGAACCAAAAATGTAAACAAAAGAGCCTATGCACAAACAAAAGAAAATTTCTTTCTAATACAAAATAAATAAACCGAGGTTCAGTTTTTCAGTGCGAGATTAAAGTTAAACGGGAGTTAACTCATTAAATTTGGTGAGTTGACGCAGGATTATTTTAATAGATGCTTTTGATGTTTTATCCACCGCGTTTGTTTAGTCGTTCCGCCTGCATTCTCCACCAAAACACTGCTCCCTCAGTTAACTTTGGGTTAATTTTTATTCTAGAATTAGCTAACTCTGGTTTAAATCACCACTAAAATACTGGGTCTAAAAGTAAACAATGGCTATTTCCTATTTTATTGCTATTCTCTTACTTTTAATGTTAAATTGGCTTTTGAAGGAACAATGAACTAACAAGTTTCTGCTCGAAGAAATTTCACGGGAAAAAATTGTCACGAAGGGGAAATAAAATGCCTGTTTGGTAAATTAAATGTTCAACAAGTTTTTGAATTTTTTTTCTATGGATTTTGACAGAAAATTTGTAAAAATTTGGGAAGAAATTTCACGTTACCGAACAGACCTAGTGAACTCTTTTGGGAGCTCTCTCTTCTGCCCAAAATTATACAAAATGGACATACGCGAACAAGATTGACCCATGTTATGGAAAAAAAAGTAGTGTTAGGTAGTTTTGGACTAGTATACGTAAACACACCTGTTATCAACCTGAAGAAGTAAATTAAGATTTACTTTCCATTTTGTGCTGCTTTTGAAAAAAAGTTTAGTTATTCTCGTATTTTATTGTATCGAATTTTACTACAGGATTCTTGGAATTTCGCAAAAGTATGTATACATGTGTCTAGATTTCACCAAAATATTATTCATCCTTTATGAAAGCACTTATCCATGATTCCTGTAATCGTTATAAGTTGTCTTATAATCTAAAACACCAAATTCTACAAACGTTTCCTTTAACTTTATGGGAATTACGCTGAAATATGTTGGTAATACCTACATTCCAAACTTATGAACTTTTATTTTGCAACTTTAACATTGTTTTACTATCAAACCACTTCCATTTCTCTTCATACATTCAATATACAAACATATACATATATACTATTTACAGAACACTCAGAGAGCAGTGAACCTGCCCTTAAAAAAAAACAAACAAACAAATAATAAAAACCGCATTTTTTGCAACTATGTATACTATAAAGCTACGAATAGCGCTACAACACTGATTCAACTTAACTTGATGCATTCATACTCTTTTGATGTTACATAGTAAAAAAAGGTATTCAATCTTTTTTGCATCCACCCCACGTTCACTGCATAAGAATCCACAGAAAAAAAATTCTTCTTTCATTCAGAAAATTGTTCGTGGTTTATTCACGACTCTCCAACTGTGTGTTGTTTATACTATGTACTATGTACTCGTAAATACAATTCGTTACGAAAAGAATTTAATTAAAAAAAAAAAAAACAACAGGTGAAATTGGATTTGGGTGGAAAATGCCCGCACTACGTTGGTTAGCCCAATCAATCGATAATTTTAAACTAACTGTGCAATGAATTCGAGCCAATAAACGCCAACACATACGCGTCTACCTAGTTTTGAAAAGCAAAAAAAAGGAGGGAAAACGAAAAAAACGGGCACACAGAACAACCTTCATTATCCCACCACACCAACAAGCATCAGCAACACCGTCATCGGTATATCGGCATCGGCTACGCATCATAACGTAAAAGAAACCAAATACGGAACTGGTCCGTTGCCAATTGCCTTGGCCAAGTGCATTTTTCTTCCAATCTAACGCTGACTGACCTATATCGAGAACTTGTTCCAAAAATGGCAATCAATTGGCCGTCACACAGGAAAACAGGAAAACGTTATAGCTGTTTACTCCTCCGGGCGACAGGTTCTGCAAGTTTATTAACGTAACGCAGAACATAAAATAAACAGATACTACAACAACTGTCTGTGCATTTCACTGGTTTAGGATTCGAAACTTGATTCTTAGAACTTGATTTGCACACTTTTGGCTTTTAGCTGATGCTGGAGCTGGCATGTAAACCAAGGAGTGCATCATCATCACAATTCTTATTTGCTCATAACTTCCATATACAAATTCTTCTCTCTGGCTTATACAATAAATAATTGACCAGAAATAAATTGTCCCATCAGCTGCTATCTGCAAGCGCGACAATTTCGGAATCAAAATTATCTCATTTAGCAATTCCATTTCATTAGGCCTTAACGTTGGATTTTGGCAACGATATACATATAAGGCATATCGGTCCAAAAGCAATTATGTATTGCATGTAGAACGGCTTGTGATGAAATAGCTCTATCTTGTATCTAAAAAAATATTTTCGCACCTCGCAAAATGTATTGTTTTGGAAGTCCATACGAGACACACGAAATGATATCGGACGATGCCGACGACATGAGAATCGCCAACTATACGCTACGCATAATGCGTTCCCGTCACAGTAAATTTGAGATTTATAAGCTAGAATAAAAACAACAGCATTGGAGCGATCACATCTCTCTCTGTGCGGTGGCGATACGATGGATGGAAAACTAAATGGAGTCAGTGGAGTGTGCAATAATATTAGTGCGGGAATATTAGTTGCTGTTGTTGTTGTTGTTGTTGGTCAGGGTCCGAAAAGTGGGGTGAAGCTATCGACTTGCATAATGTGGTGTCAAATTAGATCCGTTTTACGATTAGATGGGTTCATTGTGGTTTCGTTCTGGGCTTTGAGCTTTTGTGTTGTCGATGCTAATGTGATAAACTGTTATGAGAAGCTTCACATCGACGAAGCTTTATGACAGTGCTAATTGACTTTGGTATTTAGATGTCTACTAATTATGGTTCTGGCTCTATAGTCGCTACACGAGGAAGGGTGGTGTATGCATACACCACAAACGAGGATTTAAGAAAGTAAAATAGTTTAATTTTTTTGGCGGCGTGAGTTCTATATTGTCACGATAATAAATAGAGTTAAAACTACTGAAACAAAATATACAAAGATTGAACGAATATTCTGGACCAAAATTCTGCCGATATTGGAGTTAACAAAATTTTATTCCAGTGCAGACGACTAGATTGGTAGTGGATCTATGTGCAAATTAATTTAAAATTTTGAATTCGTAGAACGAACTGTATTATCCGCGTGTTGTTATCTGAGAAGATCCATATGATTCGCCCGTTCAGCCACAACACAATAGATCTAAGAAATCCTGTGTTGAATCCGTGTTCGCGATCAAAAAATATAATTCCAAAACTCACAGGTAGAGCAATATAAACCAATTTAACTTTTCTATGTTTTTTCTAAAGAAATTATATATTCTATGCTGTTCAGTACGGAGTTGGCATATTGCAAAATAAAAATTTACTTCATCAAATTTAATCTATTTTAATGTGAGGTGTAATACACTTCTAAATTTGTTTTTTGATATTCCGTACCAAAATAAAATATCAAAACTTAAACAAGGAAACTTTCATACAAAGTTTTTTTTTACCTAGGTTTGTCTTTTATTGCTTATGTGAACATATCTATGCCGTCGATAGGGTAAACAAAAAACGTATATCTTCGGTGGAGCACGATACGTGCAATACATTATACGTACACGTTACGATTCAGTGGTATGTATATTGGGTATACGTTCAATAAAAAAAAATTCGGAACTTGGTAGAACGGCCTTTACACATTGTTTTTATGTATATTATTGTGATTTTGAAAAGTTGAATGAAGAAAACAAAAAACACACGAATGGCAACGCCAGTAAATTGTGAATGAAGTTAAACAGTTGTGTGTGCGATGTAAATATTTTTGGAGTTACGTATTGTTATATTTTCATGGGATATGATCGATGTATGAATATGAATGATTAAAGCGAAAATAAAACGTGGCTACCCATACAATCGCTGTCAGCTCAATGATCTACATTTCACTAGTTTTTAATGAGGACAAAAAAAAGTAAAAAAGCTCTTAAAAAAGTGGAAAGGTGGGGCAAAAGTAATTTCATTATAATGTGAATGCGCCATAATTTTTGCAAATGGCCTCAAATTTTATTATGCTTTCACATTTATGTTATAGACAGATAGAAAATTACTTTAGAATAAGTACGATTCTGGTCAGTTGTTTTAACGCAACGTGAATTTCGTTGTTGTTTGCCACGGCGCGCGTCCTGCACGATGTGCGCGAACAATCAAGCTGAACAGATCACCAGATCTGACGGCACTGGACTTATTCCTTTGGGGAATATGCATATCTCTCGTTAACAGCAACAAAATACAAGCCATGCAACTTTTGAAAGCCTAAATTGATACGAACTCAACAATTTGGATTTTTAATGTTTTACAATAATTCAAAATGCCAAAAAAACTTGGAAAAAAAATTGCTTCAATCCAGGAGGTGATACTATTTGTTTATCAATTTAACATTTATAGCTAACTCTCAGTGAAAAATAGCCAAATTTAATAATTGAAATTCAATAAACTAAGGGAACTATCACAAGCATATGAGCCCCAACCCAGACCCCGTAGTACTAGTTATGTGCATTTGAATGGCGCCCAACATGGGACCAAAGCCACACACCTGAAACCAAATGTACCATGCATGTATCGGATGTAGATGCATACAAATAACAAGCATTAGCAACTACGGAACCACCGCGGTCCAATACAAAATAATTAGACTGTGACTCTTGGAGGGGGGAGGGGGATATTCGAAGGCACATTTCTAATAATAAGAAGTTTCATGTTTTATTGATAGTCCAGAAATCACAAGCATCCAATAGCTTTTTTCTTAAAACAAATACACATTTACACGAAGCATGACCCAGCGAATCCGAATACAATGCTCTACACACTGTAAAGGAGCTGGGCTATCTAGTAAACGGATCTTTTTCATTTCAAAAAAGACCAAAACTTTAGTGGTTCTTCTCATATGTCCACTAATTCCAGCTTCTGTTTCTCTACAAACCGCAACTACCCATTCACCTTCTTTGCCATAATTAAGCAATTAAACTGCAACATGCAACCCAATTATGCCCGAGAGCGTTCCTTCTAATGTACACGTAAACATAATTACCCATCGGCCTCTCTGTCACAGTGGAATACAATGATATAGCCTATATAGCCCCTAGCCACATATACCGCCATATAAAACTTATAATCCCCGAAGCTTCCACGCTCATCCACAGATCCAACCCTACTTCTCTCATTATATAGGTATCCCACTCCTCCCCAGAGGGATATCATGATTTTTCGCAGTGAGATTGAAAATTAAATTGAATTAGTGTGGACCGGCACAAGCTTCATCAGTCAGGTTATAGGTTGACTAACCAGAGTTTTCATGTCCACGATCCCAAAAATAAAAATAAAAAAAAAAGCTGTGTCATATTTTCATCCTTGTGACCGAACAGAACTTTTATTAAATTTCCCAAAAATATCTCACGAGAAATGAAAAACTCATTCATCCTTTTATGTAGGTGAGTATTATAACAAGGATTTTTATAGTTCGAGTTATGTACCCTTGCTTGCAGCCAGTCAGATACGACGATATGTGAGTGTGGGAATAAATGCCTTTGGCTGTGCTGCAAGTCGAATTCGAATGTGTGTCTTTTGGAGCAGCAGTATCAGCAGGTGATTATAGATATAAAAGGAATACAGAGTGCGAGCCTTGCACGAAAGAATAAGAGACTCTTCTTAATATTTTTACTAAATCTATACATACATACATAATGCTGATGCTGTACGTTGTACACCTTTGTGCTTTCATTTTGCTTTTTGATTTCCTTTCACCTGTGGAAATTGATGTTAGATACCTACTTACTCTTAAAAAATAAGACACATGACAAGAAGTTCTTTTCTTCAAAATGCTGAACTCACTATTTTGTTCTATTTCTATGTGTGAAGTGAAATCTTTTTAAGGATATGAGATAAAAATTGAGACTTTCTTTGATTTTCCTTTCTTGAAAACAAATACGTAACACCTTGAAATAGTTTCCTATAAATTCGCTTCTTTATGTGATTTGCTTTGAAACAAATCTGTGAACCTCTAGTAACATCGTCTGTCAATCGTAAGAAGACTCTTATAGTCTCTACTTCAATTTGTACATAAATAAATTAGTTCAAGGATATTTTTGCTTGGTATGTAATGTATGTATATGTATATGTTAATTTTTGGTGACTCCAAACAAAAATAATCGCCTAACTTGGATAGGAATTATTTAACGTCTCTTGAAAATTGGGAGTTCCATTAGAATTTGGATTTTGTTTTAGAAGTTTCAAAGAAATAAGTTTATATTTAATTTCCATGCAATAAAAAGGGCGAAACAACGTTCGGAAGTCTCCGCTAGTTTTCTATAATATCACTTAAATCACAAAGCAAAAGTCGAAATTTTTTTTATTTTTTAAATACTCTACGACTAACAGAATTATTCATTTTTCAAAATGACAGACAACACTAATAAAAACATAAAACTTTTTATTTACATACATTTTGGTAAAAAAAATAATAACGCTTGCTTAAATCTCGCTTTTGTTAGACTTTGTGGTGTTCTTATACCGTCAAAATGTTTCAAGACGGAATTGTAATTATTTTTATTTTTAAAAGACTAAAGTGTTTATTCACAAGCTTGAGCGAGATTAGTAAAACATAAATCTTTAATGCATAACAGGTGTGTGTAGTCAAACACAAAAATTAATCCACACTATGACCTTGCCTAACTGGAATTAAACTCATCTCTTCTTTATCCTATTCATAAATTACCATCATCAAATAACTTTTGCATTTCACACAAAACCGGTGATGTCTTGTTTTTTCTACGCTTCAAAATACAAAAAAACACAGCTTCACACATACATACATAATGTAGTTTCTTATTTGTAAATAAATTATCAAAACTTATCAAATCATCAAACTTAAGATTGTTGTTATTTTTTTTTTAGAGCGCATAAGATTAGTCACTTTAAAAACAAATTTATTTGAATTTATGAAACGATTTGTAGTCATTATCATAAGAAAAAAATAAAATTGGCTAGAAAATAATATGGAGTTATTTTTGGAATGCTGACATAAAATGCTGATCGAAAAATTGATGTGGTCAAAAAATACCAAGAAAAATAAAATGTGGACAAGCATGTTTCTTGTAACTCATTTATGGAAAGAATGACAGACGTCAGATTTTAAATTTAACGTACATAATGTTTTTATTAGTAGTTTTTTTTGTCGAGATTACATTATGTAAAGGGTGTTTTTTTCTAGACGTGTGGTTTTCAATCTGACAATACTTTTTTTCAGGTTGGTCTTTTTGACAGCTGTTACTTGATTTATGCGCAAATTTATTACCAACATAATTGTTCGGTTCGCGCTACCCATCGCGCTTTGCGTCCAATATTCGGTCAACATAATCGCAAAATCGCATAAATTCGAGCAACCATGAATCGGTTTCGCACCACGTTTACTCTAATGGATAATGCGCATCCTCAGAGACGCCGTACAGTGCGCACCGAAGACGCTTTTGCTGCTGGGGAGCAGATTATCGAAGAAGACCCGAATGAGTCCATCCGGCATAGCGCGCAACAATTGGAGCTGTCGAAAGTTGGGCTTCTTGGCTGGAATTTATTGGAGCCAGCCGCGGTGACCACTTGCCCGAAATCATTTTTAAAACATAATGGCAAACCCCTATCTTTATAATAAAGCTTAATTCTTGGCCATAACATTAAATTAAATGCGTTTTATTTCTTCTTGAAAACCACACGTCTAAGAAAACACCCAGTAATCTAAGTAAGGTACATACTAGGGTGCTTTCATAAATGCATGGTTGCTTTGTTTACATGCGATCAATTGCAATCATATTAACTTCATACAAAATATTTGCGCATGTGTTTTACACTGCATTTATGAACACTTTTTCTGATTTGCGTCATATTTCATAGGTCATAGGGAAAGAATTTGACAGATGGAACAATAAAGAAAAGGAAATCGTTTATACTATATACCTATTTCTTTCTTTAATAAAGAAATTCAGATTGCATGTGAGTTTTTATAGTTGCACATTTGCGCTGCAAATATTTGCGGTTTGCTTTTATGAAAATCTGACATTTATCATTTGCATTTATGAAAGTTATGCATTTGTCAGACTTTCGCAATCATGCATTTATGAAAGCACCCCTACTTTAGCTTATTTTTACAACTCTAACAAATGATAACTGGCAATATCATCCAGACTAACTAATTTGAGAGAAAAGTGAAAAAACTGAAAAAAGCTTAAATGACCAAATCTTCACAATAAAAAAGACGCATTTCACATTTTCACAAAATCGGTCTTCACATTGGACTGACTTCTCCAATTTTTTTTGACGTGAATCCAACTTGTTTTGTTCAGACACAAACTAATGTGAACACTGAACACATCTGACTCACTTTTACGTTCAACATTCGTTAAAACAACGAAGGATTAGTTAGAAATTTTTCAATTTCAATTATTCTTAAAAAAATATATTTCAAATTGAAAAAATTGGATTCTGTAGGGTATAAGTGCCAAAGATAAATCACAGACAGAGAAAACAGATATCACAAAAGAAAACGTCAAAAAAATCTATGGTTTTTTAAAAGAATAAAAAAATCCTGCCTTTCCTGGCCATCTCTTTCTCACCATGAATTGTGAGTGAGCAATAGCACAGAGACGTCAAAAAAAAATCGGAGGAGACAGTCCCATGTGAACACTGTCAAATTTAAAGATGTAAAAAACAAAATGTAACTTTATAGGATTCTGGTCGTCCCAGTTTAGTCGACTTTAACCAAATCAGAGGTCACTTGTTTCCTTTGACCAATTTTGATGATGAGCAGGTTGATTGAATATTTATGTGAATTTCATTAGTTTACTAACAAAACTACGATTAATGTACCAAAAATGTGTTATACGAATCAAATCCTGATAAATACAGTTTTTGTAAATTGCTATCAGGCTCATCGACTTTTTCTTTTTCAGTGTCTGTGATAAATTATAGAAATTGAATTTTATAAATCTGTAAGCCGACAATCTATGTATGTATACTTCTTATAAAGTCATTATCAAGCTGCTGTCATAAACGTTAATAAAAGATGATCATATATCATTAAAGTTAAAAATTGCATCGACTAAAAACGGTGAAAGAATGTGTCAAGTTGATTATACGATTTGATTTGAAAATAACCGCATTATCATGAAAAATGAACACCGCCATGATTTAATTAATCTTTTTTAATTTATAGTTCAAACAAAAATATATAATTAACATTAAATTTCCAAAACCCAAATTGTCCATTTCTAATTTCACCATGATGCTCAACACTTCATCACGTCAGAATTACACTTCCAAACATTATTCACCACAGCAAAAAAAAAAAAAAACAAAAAAAAAACAACATGGAGGACAAAAGAGAAAAAGTTATAATATTAATGACCGCTGTCCTTGCCGTAGAAAAGCATCAACAAATTAAAATTGCAACTACAGTTGCAATTGCATTATCTAACAGTCATCTCTTATTCCACATGTCATTACATATATGCGGGGATGATGTCCAAGAAGTGCAAGACGAAGCAGCGGAAGAAGTCTCAAGAACTTTGCAATGAAATAATCTCAATCTGGCACGAAACCATTCCAGAGAATGGTGCTTGGCATACTTTAGTATTAGGTATGGTATACACGATGCCACAGAAACGAGGAATAAAATAAAACCAATCTTGTGCTTTTCATCTCACTATATATTCTTATACAAAAGTAGTTTAAAACCCCCATCAGCTATAAGAACGAATATGTATGAGAGAAGCGTGCAGTGAGCATAGAAGTGAAAATCTATAAGAGACTCTTGGCACCTTTAAGGTGTATACACGCAAAGTGCGCGCGTCTACGTCTAGTTGATGATTGCAGGAATCATCTGTTTTAGAGTTTTTAAAAGCCTACAGCAACACATTTGCTAACGGAACATGGTCACTTAAATGTGCACACAGCAAATCGGACACTGGTGCAATGGATGCGTGAACATGGCCGCATTCAAGTGACTTGAGGGGATTGATACGAGTATATTAGGCGTGTTTTTTTGCAAGTCCATATGGATTTGTCGAAAAAAACGACATCGGGACTTAGGAACTTCTTACTTACAGTACGTAAGTCCCGATAATTATCTGGACTTAGCTAAGTCTTTATGGATTTAAGTTGTTGTTGTATTTACGTGGAAAACTATTAGTCCCGATGTCGTTTTTTTCGACAAATCCATATGGACTTGCAAAAAAAACACGGCTATTTTGTTGTTTTCAAAGTTTTTACTCCATTAGAGATCCAACGATGACGTCTCAAATGAACTTTGGGTTCTTCAAATGAAAATTCGAAAATGTGTATAAGGAATTGAGCCAGTGTTATAAGGTAAGACATGCAAATGCACCAAGTATCCATATTTCCCCTGTTTGTTCGTAAAAAAAGTCAACAAAGTAGGAGTCGGGCGTTTGTATAGGGACAAACAAAAATGTAAATACAGCCCTGTATCCAAGCAAAATTAGGTCTCTCTTTTATGCCATTCGCAACTTAGAGTCTATGCTATTTGACTCATCGCAGTCCATTTCTTTTGTGGCTCTCGTTTTAATGCAAATGGGCAATCCCCCAGGCCTTCTGGCTTTTACCACCATCAAAGTGGCCCATCTCTGCAACCCGCTTGATGGTTACAAGGAAACCGGGATTTTTAATACCGCGCTGATGGTTTAGTTAGTGAAAATACCAATAAACTTATGTCTACATCTACAGATGGGTTTTGGAAGAATTTTAACCGTAAATTTTGAGGCTTTTTTAATGAAGATTGAGTTAAGTAGGGTTTCGATCACTGTTGTGAGGGGAAGAAAGTTCTCTTCTTGGTTTATTTTTTTGGATCATTTTCGATCGATGTAACTGTCGTATCTCGTGTGTGCAAATAACGAGTTTTTGAACTTTTGTCAAATTAATTGATTTAATTGAGGGCCTAATAGCCAAATACCCTATTTTTTAACTCGTCTATAACAAAAATTAGCATGAAGATGCTTGCAGGAATTTCAGTTGATATTTTAACTTTATTAAAAGTATCTTTAAGTATGTCTTACCTGTTAAATTAAATCCAATAAATGGCAGTAGTAGAATGTGGAATCTGTAATGAAAAATGAATAGAAAAAGTAAATAATTATACAGATTGTAACCACTTGATCAGAAGGAAGGTTAAAAGTTAAACGGTTTTAAATGTCAACTGGTTTGTTTATGGCCAAAAGGCATTTACACAAATGAGGATGTTTTTCTGTTTTTTTTTTTGGTCTACTGAATTAAATCGTGAATAGTTGTAAGGTCAAGCGATGGCAAACTCGCACGATAATCATTGTTTTTTTTTTTTTTTTAATGTTGACACAGAGCTAGAGATCATTTAAAGACAGGGCAAATGGAACTTGTTAGAAAAGTCAAATGGAGTTTGAACAAAATAAGAATCTACAATAAATGAGGAATTTAACTTTATAGAAGTGTTGCTTTTGTATAAATGGTTTTATTTCTAAAGTTAGAGGTGTACCTATATGTAGGCAATAGGTATATATGGAATAGTGATGACCACGATTTGAAAGTTTTGTTGACTTTTGTTTGCTACAGATACCTACATAGAAACATTTATTAAATGTTTATAGTATAAATACAAAAAATTGCTATGAATTTTAAATACAAAATAGTTTGTATAAAAGGCATTTTAGATGTAAACTCATTGAATGAAGGTTTTCTATTTATTTGCCTTTGTGAATTAGGTCATAACTCAAAGTGAAAGAAAAATCTCCATTAGCGGGAAATTCACAAGTTTCAGAGTATTTTCAAACGAAACACATTAACTGTCAATAAAAATATGTGAAAACCTTTCACTTCATTTCTATTTTTCCATTTAAAAATCAAACCAAAAAATTGAAAGTAGCTCAAAATATTTATAGTGGATAGTGGAGATATCCTGACCACTTTTTGAGTCCTCACTTCAAAAGTAAGCCCTATAGCTATAGTTACAGTCTTGAATAATTGATAGTTATAAAATGATTCACTATTGAATAACTTATAAAATTCTAAAACACAATTGAATCATATTTGAGT
Organism: Leucozona laternaria; assembly: GCA_932273885.2. NCBI lineage: Eukaryota > Metazoa > Arthropoda > Insecta > Diptera > Syrphidae > Leucozona > Leucozona laternaria. The sequence goes on along the minus strand of OW026368.1, from coordinate 111,566,590 downwards.
CAAGTGAATGCCTTTTACCCTGATCTAAAAATCTACAACAAATAACCCAAATTGACCGAATTGTTTTTGGATTTTTTTTTTTTTAGAAAACAATACATAAATCAATAAATTAGTTCATACAACCATTATTGTGCAAGTAATACAATAAATCGAGGGATGTGTATGTTAAGTGTGAGTTGGCCCATAAATCTTCTTTATTTCACGTGTGACCTTTGAAGTGTGGGTAGCTACTATACTATCCAGATGAGGACAAGATTCTACAGTCTAAAATATTCGTAAAAGCGAGCCATTGTTTTCTAAAAAAAAAAAAACACCCACAAAAGAAGGTTGAGGTAATTTCTTTCTCTCTATCATGATGCTTGTTCAAAATAGAAGAAGAAACCAATTGCTCTAAAATAAAACCCACACACTCTCAAATGCTCGAATATGGAGGAGTCTAAATTAAGAAGAGGAACAAGGACACGTGACGTGGTAATAAGCTATTGTTAGTTGCATTTAGGCAGGATCTATGTGTTGTTCTTATTTTTCTTATCAAGTTTTCGTTTTTTTTTTTTGCATTCGAGTTAAGAACTCAGACGATGACATTTGGCATTCAAACTTTTGTATCTGTGCATTTGAGTTTCAGAATGCGGAATTTGCTGAAGGAAAGACAATATTATCTTAAGAAGACACTATATACCTATACACAAATAGTTTGTTGTGACTTTTTGAACATCTTAAATGTGTCTAGAGCAGATATACTTTGATTTGTATTCTTCATGAAGAGGGTGGTAGAGGTTAATTAAGTACAAAAAAACAAGGATAATTTAGCTACGGCAACACTTTCCGACAACCCATAGTCAATATATATGTACATATGTATACAATTTTGTATCTGTAAAGCTATTAGTCAATATCAATGAGTGAATAAGAGTGACAGGGTGTAGACTTAGAGTTAATTCAACTTAAGCTCAACGACTATTTGTGCACAATTTCAATAACCTTCTTCTATTGTTTGTACAATGCCTTGAATTTCAGTAGGTAGAAGTTCAACGAATTTTTGGGATAATACAATTGTAAGTTCATTCATTCTTTGTCTAGGACTTTATGTTGATAGAAAAAAAACAACAACCTTTAAGGCATTAAACTTGATTTTTTTTGACCTGTGGATAAATGGCAGTCAACAAATACTTATACAAATGAAATAATTTTAGTGTTGCTAGCGTATGGAAGCATATATTTTTTTAAGGGAATTTCATGGCACCATTGAATTAAGCTATAAGGTCATTAGTTTTTGCTTTTGTGAGAGAGAAACAAAATTTTGGGGGCTACATATGTCTAGCTATGTTTTTTTCGATTTTAAACAGAATCCATAAAATTCATTTTAACGATTCAATGTTGTAGGTTTCAGTTATAAATCGTTGTTATTTTCAAATAACGTTTAAAAAATATTTATTTGAAGTATTTTACGTGCTTAAGGTTTAAACACTCGTCTAGCCAAGTGGAACACAAACAAGTTTCGTTTGTTTGTAATTAACTATTCGGGACAAAAAGCTAAGGTCAATGACATACTTTCTAAGGTCTATTTCACTATACCTGAACGGTCTCTTAACTAGTATGGTTTCAGACCAGGAAAGTCAACGATCGGTCCAATTTGTAGAGCAAGAAATTGGACCTCAATGCCTGAACATAGAAATGGGAAAGAAAAATAGAGTCGGGTAAGGAAATTGACATTCGTGTAGTACGGCTAAAGAAAAAATCTCTGTACTTCCAAAGTTTGGCTCAAGGGAAACCATGAGTGTAGTATAGATGAGTATTCCTTGCGGAAAAATTGTTTAAGGGAAGGAATTAAATTTCACAAGAACCAGTAATGATAATGACAAGAGACATTTTGACGATGTTTTTGAAACTGATCTGTCAACGTTTTGCCTTATAGCTGCTCCATTCTGGATTATTGTACATCCAGTAGGGGCAAGGATCTTCTAGACAAAACCAGGCCAGACATGAAGATTGTAAAAATTGAAACCAGATCATATACAAAGAGACAAAAAGTTCTTAATTCGTCTCAGAAGACTTAAACATTTCGCTGCAATTTTAACAATATCTGTAATATGTGTGGCCATTTCAGAAAAAAAAATCGGTAACGCAAATACTAAGAACTTACAAATTTTATGTCAGCTCTGCCAAATCAGGCCGCAAAAACAAATTCATTAAAGATCCAAAAATATACATCCAAAACAACAACAACGAAACTTAACGAAACTTTTCAAATTTTGGAGTCTTATTTAGTTTTTTTTGGACCTTATTTCAATTCTTTATTCGATGTTTTTTCTTCTTATGAGAAGAATAAAGAAGAATAACTATAAATATAAAATATCACTTTGTAGGGTAAAATGGGGTGAAATGAAAAAGACGTATTCGATTAAAAAAAAACTCAACCTGCGTTTGAGAGGTTTTTCTTAGGAAATGGCTTCAAGGATATTTTTTTTTAAATTGCAATTTGTAGGATGAAATGGGGTAAAAATAAAAAAAAATTGTCCGATTAAAGAAAGTCTTTTGGTATTTGAAAGGTTATTTTGAGTGGATGGACTTAGGAATATTTTTCTCAAAAATTTGCTATTTATAAGGTGAAAGGGGGAAAAAACGAAAAGTAGGTATCCGATATCAAAACTACTATTTGTGTCGAAGAGCTTTTTAAAAGTTTGATGTTAATAGATAAACACAAAAAAGTGGATTTTGATTACAGAAATTCTTTCTACGTTGGAAAGGTAATAAAGGTTGGACTCAGATGATCACATTTTTACGAATTTCGCCATTCACAACGTGAAGTGGGTGAAAACTCAGTATGCAGTATTTAATTACAAAAAGTAGCTTAAATATTTATCTATATTTTCATTTGTAATTTGTATGCGAAGCTTAGGTTTGTCTACCCGTGCGAAGCCGGGCGGGACCTCCAAATATGTATACATCGTGTTGAAAAGCATCAACGAGTAACAGAATAGCTTAAAAAAAAACGCGCGATTTTATTTAGCTTTTCTGTAACTCGGTGATGGTTTTCAACACGATCCTTTCATATTTAACCATAAAGGTGAAGATAAGAGCACTGATATTGGCGAACGTTTTTGTGTAATATGTATGCGGCAAATATTGTTTTATTGCCTTGTAAACATTTAAAAATGTGTGCTGAATGTAACAAACTTATTTAAGCAGAATCAATTCCTGAAGGCCACGAGAACTACAAGTGTCATTGTTGCAGACAATAATTGTACAATATACAATTCGAGTATTTGTATGGTTTTTGGGGTATTATTTCATTTTTGAAAAAAGATATTAATATCACAAAAACAAATTGTGGTCTTATTTCATTTATTTGGGAGCATTTTTGCATTTCCTTGGGGTTTTCTTTAATTTATGTTTTTGTAAACCTATTTCCTGCTTGTTATGCAATGTTAGAATCATTCATGGTAATGAATAATGGTTAAGGGATAATATTTCACTTCAAGGACAAAAATGAGCTCTGGTTTTGAAGACATCAAATTCTACACCATTGTTTCAAATCTTTGAAAACAAAAATACAAACTCAGTAAGAATCTCAAAACCCTAATGCCTTATTTTTCATCATTTTTATGCACTCGATACCTGCCTTTATGCAACTATGAAGATTACTTAACCCATAAACGAACAGTAAGACAGTGCAGATTCAATTTAAAATTCGTTCATGTCACACATGATGAAGATGAGAAAAATCATAAAAATATCCAACTTCTATACAAAACAGAGCACTAAACTATACCTTCTTATCCATCGTCTAACACTTACCTTCATACATACATATATATAAAGACATTTTTTAATATTTTTGACAACTACCTTAGTAAAATATAAAGAAATCCTCATTTTCCTTAAATTAAATAACAAAAAAAAAAGAATTTACGAGCACATATCATAAACTTATCAATAAACAGGTTATAACCAATAAACGCATCCTTCTGCCAATGTGCATCAGCAGGATCGGATCACATTTATCTGAAGCTAGCGCAGCATACTCCACTAAATAGAAGATGGAAGATGTAATACAACATCATAATATAAGTTCGTTTCCTCCTTTCTCAGCAAAATTGCCGGCAAAAAGCAAAATAAAAAAAAAAAAAAAAAAAAAATGAATCGTGACGTTATCTTTTCTACTCATATATCCTATCAAAAACCAACTACAGACTATACAATGCTAAAAGCTCTCTAGAAGGCTATACGAGTAGTACTTAATCTCCAGATGCACTATAGAACAGCTCTATACTCTGCTCTGTGCTCTGTGTCATAGTCAACCATAAAAATAGAAGCAAACCAGAGCAAAGAAAAAAAAATACCAAAAGGATATTCTCTCGTTTTGGTTGTAATAAAAACAAAAAAAAATAAAAGGAGGACGACAAGATTCCATAGGGGAAAATGCTGAAACCGTAATTGCACGTATGCCAATTGACGACGTGTCACCCAGAATAAAATTGTTAGTTTAGGCCTTTGGTCGTTGGGTAAAAGGCTGCTTAGCTACAGCCCCATACATTATAAAATCTTTCTACAGGATGTTCTAAAAGTAAAAAAATATTAACAAACGCAAATAAAATTTTCTTTAAAATGGTCTCAAAATCTCAAAATTCTTTAATAGCACAGTCAAACTAGACAAAAAATGGAGGATACTTCAAATAAATTTTAACAGGCTGGACGTTTCATTTCATTAGTCCTCAAAGGCTAAAGCATCCACATAAAGGGTTTTCCAATAAGAGGTGTTATTTTGAATAGCCCGCTATTTCGGTAGCTGTCACTTTTGAAGCTGTTGAAATTATTAAAATTCACTATAAAAATGGTGAAAATTTGGCAGAGACGGTTCGTAAAACTAAAACATTTTTGGGTCGTCGTGAAGCACCTTGTCGGACCGCAATACAGAAATTGGTGGACAAATTCGAGCTCTTGGGACAAGTTAGTGATGTGAAGAATAAAACCCGTGCACGTCGCTCAAGAACAACTGAGAATATTGCTGTTGTAGCCCAAAGTGTTGAAGAAAACCCAGGTTTGTCCATTCCTCGTCGTTCTTTGGAATAAGGCATTCCACAAACGTCATTACACCGTATTTTGCATAAAGACTTGGGTCTTAAGGCTTATAAAGTTCAGTTAACACAAGAACTCAAGCCGGCTGATCATCAACAACGTCGTGTCTTTGCTGATTGGGTCCTTGAAATGCATGAAAATGATCCGGAATTTCATCGAAAAATCATCTTGACTGATGAGGCCCATTTCCACCTCGGAGGCTACGTCAACAAGCAAAACTGTCGCATCTGGGGCTCGGAAAACCCAAGAGTTATTGTTGAAAAGCCTCTCCATCCTCAACGCGTGACTGTTTGGTGCGGTTTATGGTCCGGCGGGGTCATTGCACCTTACTTTTTCGAAAATGAGGCTGGAGCAACAGTTACGGTCAATGGATTGCGCTATCGAGAGATGATTAATGATTTTTAATGGCCGGAATTGGATGGTATTGATCCGGACAACGTTTACTTTCAACAAGACGGCGCTACGTGCCACACAAGCAATGAAACCATCGATCTTTTACGGGAAAAGTTTCCGGACCGTGTTATCTCTCGAAGAGGTGATCACAATTGGCCACCGAGATCTTGTGATTTAACACCTTGCGACTTCTTCCTTTGGGGCCACGTGAAAGATAAGGTCTACGCCAACAGCCCAGCGTCGATTCAAGACCTCAAAGATGGAATTCGTGAGGCTATCGAGGACATAGGGTAGCCACTTTGCGATTTGGTTATGGAAAATTTCATGAAAAGGATATGGTCCTGTAAGCGTGATCGTGGCGGCCATTTGGCTGATGTTGTGTTCCATTATTAACGGCATACCTTCTTCTTTATAATGAAATAAACATCTGATCATTTATCTCAAAAAATACCATTTTTCTTTGAATATCAAAATAACACCTCTTATTGGAAAACACTTTATATTTCGCATATTCCTGTCCCCATCACTTTCTTTCCATTTTGATCTTATTTTTTTTTTAACAGTACTCTGGCGTGAGAATGCGTAAAATACACACGACTTAACAACTTTGGGACAATATTTTAAGCCATTCTTACGTCAGAGAGTCAACGCGTTGACCATTTGCGTTGACTGTCTAATCAGCACTGGAAAACATTTATTGTTTCAGGTCCAACACTTTGAAGTTAGTTGCTAAAAATTTTCCCCTCTGACCGACAGGAATTGAAATTGATTTATTTAAAAAAATAGAAGAAGCGAAATGGGGGGAATCGTTGCTAGGAGGATTACGCCAAATTTTGTGTCCATGCTTTAGACTTTGAGCAGTAATAAAATGCAAAGTAAAACCTGTTCCAAATGTTTGTTGGATAACAGAATGTTAAATTTGGTACAATATCAAAATACACACAATTGAGTTCCAAAATTCTGTATACAGTAGCTAATTCTTGAGTTTTACAGTATCAACATAAATCCTAAATATTTCGAGCAGAGTTTAAAAGTTCAGAATTTTTAAATTGGAATCCTATGAGTATATCTAGATTTTTGAAAAGCTGAACATTCGATTTAAAAATACAGAATTTAATTCAATTTCTGTGTGATTCTACTGAAAATACTTTTCAATTCTACGAGTATTTTGGGCACGCATCAAGTCTCATTTTGCACATTTCCAAATAAAGGGTCCGCCAAATAACTTTTTTTTTTTGAAAATGGCGCAAAACGTCGAGTGTAGCTTCGGCTGTGTGGCACGTAGCGCCGTCCTGTTGAAACCAAATGTTGCCGATATCCTCCTCTTCAATTTTTGTGAACAAAAATTTGTTCAACATGGCCCGATAACGATCGCCATTGACCGTAACGGCCACTCCTTGCTCATTTTCGAAAAATGGCTCAATTATGCCTCTGGACCAAAATCCGCACCAAACAGTGACTCGTTTTGGGTGTATCGGCTTTTCAATGTATGCGTGCGGGTTTTCTGTGCCCCAAATACGACAATTTTGCATGATTTTTTTGGCAAAATCGGCATCTACTCTAAGTCGATCGCAGGCCCACTTAGGATAAAACTAATTATCTGTCAAATCAGACATGAGCTAAGTGTTACCATTCACGAAATAAGCACTAGTTGAAAAAAAAACGTTAGATGGCGGACCCTTTATATGTATGTCTCAATTTAGCTTTGGAAAAAATAAATTTTTACTTCGAAAAAATCCCAACAAAACTGGATTTTGGTGGAGAGCTTTATTTTTATACATTAATAATATCTTGGAAAATAAGCAGGACTTTTGATTTTGTGAAGTTCGAGAGCCAACATTTAGTGTCAAAAATTAAATTGAATTAAAAAAATTAAACTTTAAAATTTAAACAAAACACCCTGTAAATGTAGGCAAATGGAGTGAAATTGGCCTCTTGGGTCATTGCTTCATGGTTTTCATATGAAGACAATACATTTAGTGGACAGGATGAACAATTCCGTAGCCATATCCGTATCATCCATAGCCGGAGCTCTTGAAAAATTCTCCCATCCCGCCTGATGATGGGGGTGATCCCAAAATGTTTTGCGGTTATTGCGTAATGGGGAAACTTCGTAAGTTGGTTAGTTGGTTTTTGGGTCAGAAGGAGGAAGTGATGGGCAATCGATTTCTATGCTTCCACCCCGCATTCATTTGTGCCGCCTCAATTTAGGTGTCGTAATAAACTATGTCATCAGTCCGTTGACGTTTCACGTACTTCTATCTGATGGATGGAAGGCGAATTAATATTGAACTTTGAGTCGGAGTAAAATTATCGAACAAATGAGAGTGATATCAATTTAGCAACATGAAAAAAATAAATCACACATATGGACACTACTGCTTGAACATCGTATACAGCACTTGATGCTTTCCAACTCATCGACAAAAAAAATTATCTATATCAACAAAAAAGAACTTGGACTGCGAGACCATTTGAAATTGTTTAGGGACTCCATCAGACACCACCAGTATATGCATTAGGTAAATCAAAGTCATGTGGCATAGTGTTGCCTCCCCCTTTGTGGCAGAGAAATTGAAATTCGAGCCAAATAAATAAATTCGGACCAATTGATAGTAAAAAAAAATCCACCACCTTCTTTCTAAATAAAATACCTACTATGCATATACAAATACACATAGTCGAGAAGGAGGAACATGTTCTGGATATTTTTAGAAAAAAAAAAAAACGGAACTTAAACTTGTCAATTGTGGAAAAAGTTTCGTATGTATTCTAACCGGCCGGCGTCGAGGGATGTGTAAACCTGACCTAGTTCTGACTTTTATAGATTTTATTATTTTTTTTTTTAGTCGAATAAATCGAGAGAGATCGATTTTGGATTACGTGTATATACATATTTATGTATTTTCAAGAGAATTGTAAGTGTGTCGATTTATTGCTGTTAGATTAGCGATTTATTTGGCTTAGCTGATAGTTTCCCTTACTTTTATTTCAAATTAAATTAAATGAAAAGTTATTGAAAAATATAGAATGTCTTGAAAAAATAATGCAAATATGTACATACGTACATACATATATCATTTGAATATTAAAGTAGAAAATCAATTATTATTTCAAATTAAAATGTATGCTGGTAATAGGTCACTGTGGCGTATGAGTATTTTTTGTTGTTGTTGATTTTTAAAGATGTATTCCGGTGGCGATAGTGTGAACTAAGAACGTGAACCCTGTATGGAATACGTTCCATGTAGCATGTTACTTTAAAGACGTTATGTGCAATACGTAACGATTCGGTTGCGTAATGTTTATTCTGTTGAACATACACAATAAACGTAACGCAACAAAAATCCCCCATACAGATAAACGTTTATGTTTACACATCTTCTTCCCTGAATCCCGACATTCAAACGTTTTTTTTTAAATTATACTTGAAGTTATTAAATACATTGAGTGTTGTAACCAAAGGTCTCCGGTTTGAGATAAGAGAGATTGTATAGAAACAAAAATCTAACATATTTTTAAACACAAGCAAAAATGTATAAAAAACGTACGTTCGTAAATTCTTAAATGGTAAAGTATAGTGCAGTCAAACTTGTGGAAATAAAGTCCACCGTGGGTCATTCTTCCAAAGGAAATAACATCCGCGGGCTAGTTTTTTGTTTCTTTTTGGAATGGCGGCATTAATACCCATTCAATTATTCATACTTTGATTTAAAATATTTCCTTTTTCAATTAAATAATTTGAAAATAAAACGATTTAGGTCTTTTTTGCACTATTCCTCCCTTCGACCTCGCCAACAGTTATCTTCAACAACATTTACACTTAAACAAATTTTAGCAATATATCCCTTTTGCCCTCATTCACAAACGTACGTCAAAATCACCACTTTGTGGTAACTGACAATTGTTTTTACTTTTGTGAAACCAGATACACTAGCATTGCATGCGATATTTAAACATATGTAGGAATGTAGGAAGATATAATTTTAAATATCAAAGATAAAAAAAATGGCTTTTATTTTCGTTTTGCAAGTTTTGCATCTGTCAGTTACCACAAAATGAACTCTGTCACTTTTGACGTTGATAGATACGGAAATTTCCCTATATTTATTATAAAATTAAAAGTATGTTCATATAGGTATGACAGCTAACAAATATAGTTCCACGGACATAAACTTTGAGTTTTATAAATTAAATGAATGTAAAAACAGATCGGTTGCAGGCTAGTTGCACCTCGTTCTCTTTTGCCCGTCGATTTCTCTGCATTGTGTAGAATCATAGTGGGTCGTTCAAATTGAAAGCAGGCAATTTAAGTGGGTGAGGAGAGAACATAAAAAATTACAAGGAATGCGACGGGAAAACTTTAAAAAGTGTGTGACAGAAAACTAATATGAATATGAATACAAGGAAAAATGATAGATACCAGTCTTCATCAAAAAATTTAAGTTTTTCATTTTTTCTGTTCATTTTTGGTGCACAGCAATCCAAAAATGAATTCACGACAAAACTATATTAAAAACTAGAACGCCGAATGATGTCCGTGTTCTGTTTAACAAAACTCGGTGGGCAACTCTACCATAATCCTGTTCAAACCGCTATCCCCTCTTTCTGTAGGCTTTTCCAGCCCAATCATTGGAAGGATAGATATATAGTGATTGATTAAACTAACTCACGTACAACAATCACCGATGACACTTCTTATTTGTTATTTTATTATTACAGTTGTTTTTTTTTCAAATCGCTGCCTTTGTTAGTTTTTTTCAGCATTCTTTAACTTTTATGGCCATCACACCTCAATCAGTCACCAGGCCATCTTAACATTTGCTACTCACAAAACATGCCAACTTCATTTTTTCAAAAGCTAACAAATTCAACACCCAATATAACAAATAATATAGAACCATTTCGAGTGTTATATCCCGCCATCAATCAACTTTAAATTTCAAGTCACGTCGTCGCGCACTTAGCAGTTGTATACTGTAGATAATATAGTTGGCGTTCAATAAATTCGCGGTGTCTATTTTCACAAGCACCACATTGAGTGTGTATCTAGGATGTATTTTAAATGGTTTATAGACGATGCTCAACATTCTTTACCAACGTCTTCACATAAAACAATCATAATAACGCCGCCACTAGTGGAACACTTCAAGGACAAGCGGTCATAAAAAATAAGATAGGTGAAGATACAAAACGAGCTATGAGAACTATGTTTAGAAGACAACAGGGAACCCAAGTACGTATCTAGCTTTGGAACCGTCATAAACAAACTCAAACCTGCGATGTGAGTTCCCTTAGAATATAGCGAATAGCCAGCCATCACAGAGGTAACCGCCCTGAAATTAATTGCCAACTATTCCCCAGCGATACCTATCCAAAGTCATGCTTCACTATAAGTATACATGACGATGAGTTGTAGGCTTAGGCTAGAGAGTATGGAAGAATCACGAATTGTGTCTGCTACTTATGGTCCCTTAAACATACCTCCTGCTGCAATTTCTGGCTGACTCAAGTGCAATTAATAAAATTTTAATTAAACACTAAATTGCCCCTGCTTGCAACTGATGGGGAATACCTTTAGCCAATGGGACTAAATTAAGGTAGGTTAGGTACAGGTACATTCTACTGCTCCCTGACAAGACAACATAGAAGAACAATAATACTTTTTTTCCAAAAAAAAATTAAAACTGGCGGCAGGACTCACTATTCACCAAACAACAGACAAAAGGGAATGAAATGCAATTAAACTGCTGCTGACTTCACTTTGATGCATCCGCCTGAGGATAAGGCTATTGGAGAATTTTCTACTCTGCGCGATTCTCGCCCGCAGCCCAAGAGTGTTCTAATTGCCAGGATACGATTTCTAAAAAGATATATTTATTTATTGTTTTCACATTCTCCATCCAAAGCGAAGAGTGCAGTCATTATATGTACCCCCGCATGGACCGGTGCACCGCGGTGGTGCAGAGTGTTTTAATCGTGTTTCGTGGCAGCTTTGATGCTTTACACAGATTCGTCTTTGCGGACAATCGTCCTGGGGATTAATTCATTGCGCCTGGGTGGACTGGGCGATTTAAAGATTTCACGTCAGGATAATTAGTCTTCAAACCACAGTCGACAACAGGAATGAAACAGGAGCCAGCCCAGTCAAACAATCCCCCGGAGAGTCAACATAAAATGCTGTGTATACACCTTTATCCACCCGAGGGAGAGAGCCGGGCATAAATGAAGACAAGGCAATAAAAAAGCCAAACATTTGCAGCACAGAAGAGGAGAGAGTAAAGGATGTCAAGATGAAGTCGACGTCGATTTCAACGACGGACTACCTGTAATACCAGTCCACCACAGAGGGAATACTTTTCCCTAAGGAATTTTTAAATGTAGAAGAATGGAAAAGAACCAACGGAATTGCAAGTAAAAATGAGCTTTAAGTATGGCTGCAGCTGTACTCAAGCTAGTTAGCTTGGTTTTCCTGGTTTGGCTACAATTCCTAGCATAGTTACTGTGTGTGTTTAAAAAGGAAGTAGGTACAAGGAAGACAAATGTATTATTTCAGTTTTTTAGTGCGCAGATAGGAAAACATAGAGTAAACTACTATATTCCTCGGCGTTCGTCATCCTTTCAGGCAAAGACAGAGAGCTTCATCTGCTACCTATGTATATACACTGTCGCTGCACATTTTGTACAACTTATTTGTAAAAATTTGCAATTCTTTTACAACTTACACACATCCTGTGTGGAAGCACCCAAATGACTCTTATGAAATGTGTCCCACGAATGCACCAGAGAAAGGACCTGGAAACATAGAACTATGTCAACGCGCTTTTGTGTCATTTCAGTGGAAATAATGTTTTTTTCTTTTGTTTGAAAACTGAAACGTAAAGTCTACAATTACCACCTGATTTCCACCACTACCCTCCGCTAAAAAAAAAAAAAAATTATTTAGAAGCCTGAAGGTAGATGTAATATTTTGCATAATTATTATGAATGTAGGAGGTGGAGGTACATGTAGTCTATCTTGAGGGTGATGTTATCAATAGGTGATTTTCTGGGGTAGTTAATCACATTTTTAACTTTGAATTAAGGTTAGCCAGTACAGATTTGTCAAAAATAAACATGCAAAGGGTGACAACTTATAGATTTAACTTGCCAGTGTTGCCATTTTGACTGGTTTCCAGTCAGATTTGACTGGATTTTATCGCCGTTAGCTGGAAATCAAAAACAAATCCAGTCAACTGTTTTTTTGACTGGTTTTTTGACTGGATTTAATAATTCAATTTGCACCTGAACTTAAAAAAAAATGCTTAAATACACTTCCAGGTCAGTGTTAACCGAGTGTAAGCGAGTAATTATATGCAGTGAAATCAACGAACACATCCATTTTTGAATCTTTCTGACAAGACATCTGAGTTGACAATAATAAACAGTACAGCCAAATGCCAATGGCAAAGCTTTTTTGTGTTAAACTTTCTTCTTCTGCTTGCTGGTTGTTCTATCCAATATTAATAAAATATATTTTTGTTTTCGTTAGAAAAAAATTGGTACAGTAGCCCCTCGATAATGTGAATTACCGATAATATGAATTTCCCTAAAATGTGAACTCTATAATGTGAACTTCGGAAGTTTTCGAACTCCAAAATGTGAATTTATTTTGTTATATTTCTCTTTTTTTACTTGTTAGTTTTGCATGCGATATGAAGAACTAATTAACCGTTGTTTTTCTAGACACATTAGAAGGTTTTTAATGCAACTGCAGGTCAGACAGTTGTGTAGAAACATTTAACATTGCCATGCTTTTGTTATGATGTTTTATGATCTTTATTTTATTTTTCATTTTTTCTTAACTTATTAAATGCTGAAACTGTGCTTTAGGGAATTATTTTGCGTTGTTATAAATGAACACGAAAGTTATTTCAATCAGTTTGTAAGAACTTCCAGTAATGTGAATCCCTCTAAAATTCGAAAAAGCCTTGGTTTAATTAGTTCAAATTATCGAGGGACTACTGAATTTTCATATTTGACTGTTTTTTTGACTTGAAAAAATATTTCCTTATGTTTGACTGTTTTTTTTTTGACTGGATTCGGAAGAAAAAAATCCAGTCAACAAGTCAAATTTGACTGGATTTGGAATTTTGAACTGGGAACACTATATTTTACCTCTCTGGGCGAAAGCATATGGACTTTTCCTTCCAGTCACATGTTAACGCTTTTTTATTGTATTCAACTAATCTAGAGAGAGAACCGATTTGAGTCCATAGGCGGAGCAACAATTGTTGCAAAAGATATACACTCAAGGAACAGAAACTAACCAGTTATAAGGTTGATATTTTTCAATCCGGTTGATAGTGTTATATATTTAACAAGATAACCAGATTTTAAAGTAAACACAATTTGTTTGAAGAATCAGCATGACACCATTAAAGCACCATATTATCTTAATTAAATAATTTTGTTAAACTAACATGACAATCTAGGTACATTAGCTTTATTTTACAATTACGGCATGTATATTTAGCATTAACCATTGTTAAATTAAACCTTTTTTGCGCTTGAACATGACACAAGATGAAATAACACGACTGTAACTTTAACAATGAACTCATGTGTAGTTCACAATATCCCTTGTCAAATTAAACCTATTCAAATATTACACTTGCACATGAACCAGGATGAATTAGCATGGCATACTGTAACTTTAACGGTACTCTCCTGAGTATTTAACATGTCTTCTTGTTAAATTAAGCCTACAGCAATGTTAAGTTCTCAGAAGAACAGGAACAACTACACCTGAATAATAGATTTTCGGATATTTTCTTTAAGTTGTTATGATTTTTTTTATCGTTGTCCTTTGGTCTAATCTCAAGCACATTGGTGCAGTCAATGTTAATGCTGCCAAGGGAAAAAGATTTCAGAAAAATTGATAATAAAGATGGTGAGTAAATTTAACACTGCCATCTGGTAAACACCCGGATAAAATTATCGATTAATTTTATGCACCAACAAATGTTTAAATAAACCGAAACAGTGCCATTTTAAATAACACTAGTTCATCAGTTTAAAAAATAACTTAATTAAATGCTAATACGACGTTGTAGAAATACACAAGATAAAATGTTAAATAAAAAACAAATTGGTTAAAATTAACAATGCATGAAATTCACGTTGAAATAACATGAAATCTTCTTTAATCAACTACTTAAATTATTTGTTGTCAAAGATCCTGACAAAAAAATTCTATTAGAATCGTGTAAGTTTGTGAGATTTCAACATTGAAATGTGTACATTGTAAATTTAACAAGAGCCTTTTTCAAAAAAAAAAATGTTCTGAGTGCATACATGTTTGCATTACATTAATATTTTTCTGACATCGGGACAAGTTTATGTTTTTGAGACCGATGTTCAATTTTGTTTTGGAACACATTTTGCTTTGTATTTATTTTCATTATTCAGGGAATAAGAGGATATTTTGGAGGTGGAAGGAGAGCTATGAACATAAGTTCTACCTGAAAATACTTCATTATTTATTTATTTGAATAAAGGCTACATATAATCAATACCTAGCGAACAATATATTTAGTAGAAGTATACATTTTTGCTCTAAATACATGATTTTAAAGAGTTTTAAATATGTGAAGAGACCTCAATATGAATGACTTAGGCCCAGTTTACCAGTGAAATTTCATCCTAGTTTCGGGGTTAAACCCGGAGTTAACTCCTGAAATAAGTTCTTCAGTCAATTAAGATCCTGAATTGACTCCGAGTTAACTTTGAACTGTACCTATCTGAACTAGCTGAATTGATATTTCTAAGTGATGCGTGTCGCAAATCTATCGAAATCGTAGTACGGTACTAGAAACGGGTGATTTCGATAGATTTTTGGGAACTTCAAGTTAATGTTAACACTCAACTGAAAAGCTTTTTTTGAGTTTAGTCGTCAGATTAAATGTATTTGTTGTATTAAGTGCCAGTTGTACAAAACCTTATTTCAAGTATTTAATCCTCGGTTCAAAAATTTAAACTCACCGATTTCGGCAGAATTACTGAAGTTCAACGATGATTCAAGATGTAATTGGTTATTATTACATACTGGAACCTTGAACAATCGTTGATCCTCATCTAATCCGCCGAAATCGGGGAGTTACTGAACCACGGAGTAAATATTTGAACCAAGCTAAATATTTAAACCGTAGTTCAGCACCATTTTCGGTGGATAAACTGAGGTTCAATTCTGGTTGAAGGATCAAGTATGCGATAATAGCAAATTACATGCTTGAACCGGCTTCGAACTTTATTTAATCTGGGAAAATTGGTGGGTTAAACTCTTGAACGATGGTTGAACCACATTTGTACAACTGATGGCTATAACTAACTCTGGCTTAACTCACCAGTGAAAAACTGGACTTTTATTGTCAATTGTGTTACCATCAGCGGGGAAGAATTTGAAAATTCATACATATTTTGTTTTATTTGTTTACAAACATCTAAACTGTAAATAAAGTTTGACAAGTCCTACGGCTTATCAGAAAATTTTTTATAACTGATAGCACATAATCTTATAAATAATTGCAGTTTGAAAATATTTTATCTCAAAATAGAAATGTCTTAACTCTCCTCGCAAATATGGACGTTTCTGTTGACCAACTTTAATGTACGTACATATATACCAACATAATACCTTTCTACATTAAGGATGCTTGATTTTCTTTCTTCTTCGTTTTGCTCTAGTTACCAAGTCGAATCTATTAACCACAGCTCCCTTGCTACATTATTGTGGTAAACTAAATGATGTTGATTATACTCCATCCATCCGCCATCCGCCATCCGCCTGAACCATAAGCGAAGCATCACCATCGTCGTCGTTGTTAAAATATCTCCTTTCCTTTCTTTGTGTTTGGCAAAAAGCCCTTAAGTTATATGTTTTTACGACCGAATCATGGAAGGCTGGAATATCGTCTGGATGGGAAATGTAACTGCCAGATTTTTCCGCCTTAACCATTAAAAATACCTTGAAGCGGTGTTGAACACATTCTGTATACCTACCCATTGTGTTCTCAGTCTAAACTATATGGTTACCAACGAAATACAAACACACAAATTCCAGTACAAACGAAAAAATGTAAGTCAACTCCATTTGAATTACATTCTAGGTTGAGGGTGTATGAGGGAGTCTGAATTGTGTAAGTTGTTGTGAATGTTTTGAGAGAATTTAATATCCATGACCCTTCACAATGTATGTGTGTAAAAGTGCTCTAGAATCTACATATAGTCTTCCTGAACGCTTGCTTGCTTGCCAAGGAAACCTTAACTCAACTTCAAAGCAAGGAATTCCATTCAAAATTGCAGTGATTTTGTTACTTACGTTACAACTTAAAACTAAAATTTCAAGACCAAGAAGTATATATGCTTTCCTATTTCTCCATTACAATGCTATATGTACACAGATTCAAATTCTTTTGCAGATACATTTTCTTGTACGAGTATAACTATGCACAGTACCTACATGCGGGAGAGAACAAAACTATCTCAAGAATGTTTAATGTTAAATGACTTGTTGCCGAACAACTATGCGCGCACAGCACATTATAAAAGGACCTTTCTCTGATGTCTATGAGTGGCGAAAGATACTTAAAAGATTACGACAGGATTATTCGAAACTTCTTGCATGTAGCTATAGCTACCCTACAAGCCTGTATTAGGAGTAAACAAGATAAAAGACTTTAATCTTCTGTGTATATACGAACGCAAGAACAAGTATATTGAGGTCATGAAAAACCTATGTAGGTTTACATACTTTATTATTTAAATTGATCTTTAGATTTTTAAGGTGTCATTCATTGGTCATTGCGAAGGGTGTTTGGTTTAACCTCTATATTTTCTATGTGTACTTTAAAACTTGTTTGTCCATTTAAAGACTTTATGGGGATTGAATTTGAGAGTCAAGCTGCTGTAGGTCCCTGTTAAAGGTTGGTTAATTAAATTAAAAATGGTAACTTATTTTATCTTTTAAGTATCATATTAACTCCATGTGTCACTTTGACAATGACAAATATGAAAAAGGTATGTTTGCCTACTTTTTTTGCACGAAATAACTCTGTTTTAGGTGCGTTCAGCTTGAGTTTCGTATGAAAAAAGTGTAAAAAGTGTTTAAAACTACGAACATTTTAATAAAGAGGCTTCAAGTTAGTAAATTGTTAACTTTGTATCATGCTAAAACCTTAACATCAGGTTGCTAACAATTTTGCGCCAGTATTAAAAAGTTTTAAGGAGAAGTAAAAAGGTACAGGAAAGTTTTTACGTTTTGTGGATAATGAAATATAGAAAGGCTGATTTGTGTATATGTCAAACCGGGCTATTAGAAAGACTTAATTCCACGAAATCAGACTGACGGAATCAGTCATTTCTTACCAAAAGCGATGATGGGAATATTTTGACAGTTCTTGGCAGCCATGTTGTTTTATCTGTTATACATTTTTTCAAGTTAATGAGATATCGCAGTCCAAATATTTGGAAAACTTATAATCCCTTTATAATTTTTGACCCTATAATACTAAACATATCGCTCCTGTGGCTTATAAGCTCAAAGCGGTTCGCGCGTTCTTTGAACAACGTCTTTGATTCGCCAAAGATGAGTTTTTGATGTGTAAACATCTAAGCCGTCGCCGGTAGAGTGAAATAAAAACGTGAACCTTTCTCAGTGTGATGTTACGAGGTCACACTTTACGATGTAGCACGTTACGTTACGAAAATCTACACATTAGGATATTGAGTACGTTCAGTGACAAACATTTGAAGATCCGCTTCAAGCAAACAAGGCCGTTTTGGATCCGTGCACGTAGTCAACAGCGTATATATCCTTAAAACTGCACTACGACAAACGTTGATGTTTACACATATTAACAGTGAGTCCTGGCAGTCACACAAAATTTTTCGTTCATGAAGTAAATAGTTCAACTTTAAAATCTATGTTCTCAATACACGCCCCACTCTATATTCCACTTAATCAGCAAGTTCTTCCGACCGTATAGTTTCTATCTTCAAAGGCGGTTTTTCTTTTAAAATTGCTCACACAAACGCTGGAATGCAGGGCTTGGAAAATAAAAATGCACGAAGATCCAACATTAGAAGCAAAAATAAAAACCAAAAAGTGCATAAGAATTCAGTGTGACAATCCTAGAAGAAGCGGCACTCTATAAACCTACTTGTCGGCATTTGTTTTTGTGTTGCAGCAAGCACACAAAGGGCAGAGGGAATTCACTCGCAAGGGTAATCAAGTTGTCGCTTCGCCACAATCGACATGGAATTCCTTCGGCAAAAGACAGACGAAAACAGAGAAAGAGGGAACTCCTTAACATGCTCTGCAGTCCTAACAATGATGGTTAAATCGGTTCATCGGACTGTTTTATCTTTCGAGCTTGTAGTAGGTGACTTTGGGATAATGATATCTTCTCCTGTCATGTAGCCGCACGTATATGCAAAGATATACACACACATATCTTGGGGGGATGATTGCATTTTAATAGCCCACACTCCGGTGTAATGGATTCATTTTTTTGACGCTGAACGATTGCGATAATGATTTCTTTTGTCGGTGACGTTGCGATATACATACATAACATTTAAGAGACAGCGGCGGCGCGCGGGGCAACAACAAGGAGCTGTATACAAATATAACCAACTGTGTCTTTTGGACGTAGATGATGAGTCTTGGCCTGAATAGAAGAGTAAAATTAATTGCATTTCCTCTTTGTTTGTGTTTGGCTTTTGTTCTTGTTCCAATTTTGCAAATGTTAAATATTTAGATACAGGTGATGTGCTAGAAATATGCTTTAGGTACATAGCTTTAGGTCAAAAAAGTTCATTTCAATTTGTGGTACCGCGTGCATTTTCTATAGATATATCTTCATACCTAGTTTAGGTACGTATAATCGTATACCTGCCAGACTTTACCAAACCGCACACACATGGTCTTGATATTGGTCAGCAGAGTATACAGAATTTTAGGTAAAATCATTTAAAATTCCCTCTGATAAGAGTTTTAATTAAAATTTAACTCCCCCAACACACCGCATAAAATGAACAGATGACGGACGCCTCACTAAATACCATTGTATCTAACCTCCAGAGTTGAAACAATGTAGAACAATTTTGAGTACTATAGTGTGTAATGCGCATACAAATACACATTTATGTAATGTGTGTGCCCACCTAACCTATACCTGTAGCCCGTAGTTGATGTCCGAAACAAATGTTTTTCATAGCTTTCATTTTCGAAATAGAAGGTGAGTTTTACAAATTTGGAGTTCATTTTTTCGTTATCTACTTTTGTACGTTTTTAATCAACACGCATGTGGGGAATAGTGTGTTTCACATGGTAGAAACAATTTGCCTGCAGCAAGGACATGAATTTAGACAGTTGTATTGTTAAAAGACGGGTTCATGAGGAAGACCTACATAATTCGAGTTGATTGGAATTAGGTCTTATGTGATATAAGGCGTTTTCCTCTGTAGGTGGCGAAGTACTTGCAAGTACTTTGCTAGCCATTTTGAATGGAACGCACAAAAGTAATTTTCCTACAAATCTCATCTACTCGCGATGAGAGCATGAGTAGATGAAGGTACTAGATTTTAGTTTTCATCTACTCACAAGTACTTCGCCAACTCCAAAGGAAAACGCCTATTAGTGACTTCCTATTTCGAAAGGATAGTACTTGATAATTTGTCATTAAACAAAAAATGTATACTTGTCGGTTTAAAGTTATTTCATATTAAACATAGACTACATTTTTAAAATATTTTTAGATGTTTCCATTTTATTTTAGCTTCATTTACTTGTCGAATACTTAGGAAATGATTTTCTTTATCAATTTATTTGAACAAAATATTTACTTCATGAAGGTAAAATGTACGGTCAAGAAGCACTTCACTTAAATATGTACTTGATAAATTTACCAAACTTTGAATTGGGACAAAGATTAAACTAGTATAACTTATAGTGACAAATGACTCCATGTTGAGAATTTTTACTTAGGATAATACATAAAGACTAAAGAGTCTAAATTGACAATTATATATTTTGAATCAAAATTGAACTTGTAATTGACATTACGATGAAAGGGAAGAGGTCTAGGAATTCTGTATGACTGTCTGTTTGAGTACTCTGTACAAGGATGGATCAATTTTCTTAATATTAATTTATCGTTTTTTGACATTCCTCTGACTCGTTTAAATTTTGTTTTACTAAAAATAACGTGCCATACGGCTCTTACCGATTTCAAAATTTGTTCTAAAAATCTTATACAAAAATTCAGTTTACTACTTTACTTTTTACCCTTTGGTTAAAAGATTTTTCTAAGGAAATAGTTAGTAATGCAATTTTTTTACCGACTTTCTCACTATCAGCTTAACAAATTTAAACTATTGAATTTTTTGAATGAAACAACAACCACTTGAGTAAGCAAAAGACAAGGTATTACAGCTATTTTACGGCTGCCGACCGATCATTAGACTTCTTATATCGGTGCTTAGTCTACTACGTTCAATTTCAATTTGAAAATCTCTTTGGCTGGCTGGGGCTCGAACATAGACCAAGCGTATTCAGAGCCATATGCACTAGGCGTCATGTGATCAGGTCCATCCTAATGCATTCAAAACCTTCGATATTAATATCATGGTGTGAAATCTTTGCAGCCTAACTGCCAGTGTATTATCACACAAAAACCAACTTTCTAATATAAATTATTTAATACAAAATCTTGAATAGTATTGCATATCAAAATTTTCATAAAAATAAGTTTAAGACTATACAAAATATTTTTTGAAAATTCGATATTTAAAAAAAAAATTGAGCAAATTGAATTCCTGAAGTTGCAGGCCCAACGTACAACACCCGTTTATTTCATTCTGCAAAAGTAAGGATTCCACTATAATGTATTCATTGTGATAAACAAATTATAAACAAGTAATATAAAAAGTTGGGGCCTAAGTGACTTCCTTGAGGAACACCCGATTTTACAATAATACGATTTGAGAATCTGGTAAAATCTATTTTGAAGAAATGTCTAAGAAATGCGTCCAGGAGAAAATTCAAAATCCTGTAATTTGATGATGATGATACATTAAGAGGAAGCTGATCAAAAATCTACATAATTTGTGTCAAAAACAAAAAAATCGAAGTCGATCTTCCGAACACAGTTGAGAGTTGAGTACTTCTGAATATGCCATTTATTTTCATCATCATCATCGTCGGCTCGACAACCGGGGTCCGGTCCTGTCCTCCTTCAACAAGTCTCTCGACCCATCCCGGTCTTGAGCCGCCGCCATCCAGTTGCGCACCCCAAGGCTCCGGGCGTCCTGGTCTACGCCATCTCTCCAGCGCAAGCATGGTCTACCACGCTGTCGTCTACCATAGAATGTACCACAAAGAACTTTCCGAGCAGGTTCTTCTTCGCTCATGCCAGCTAGGTGCCTTGCCCACCGGAGTCTACCGAGCTTAATTTTTGTCACGATATCTGCTTCAAGGTAGATTGCGTACAATTCATGATTGTACCGTCTCCGGAATCGTCATTTATTTTGTACAATTTAAAAATCCCCGACGAAAAATTTCATTTTATGTTCTATGTTCAAGAAAAACTTACTTAACCTAAAATTAATCATTAACAAAAATCGATGAAAACTTTTGAAAAAATATGTTCAAAAAACTACAACAAGAAATCCATCATGTATGGAATTGGTTTCTATTCACGTTTATTGATTTTTAAACAACATAACATACCTACCAAAGAAAAAAGTGAAATTATGAAAATAAAAAAAATAGGTAGGTAGGTACTTAATTACATACAATTTTGAAAAAAAATTACATAGTTTGAAATTTTTGGTTCCATTTTTTTTTCTTCTAAATTTTGAGTTTGAAAATTAGTTTTTCAAAAACTATTCCCTAAAACAAGTTTATTTGAAACTTAAATTGAAGAAATGATTTTTAGCTTTACAAAATGGTATAGCATGGCATTGTAATATTTTTTTTCTTTTGTAAGTCAATTTTTTATAAAATTGTTCCTTTTGGCTAAACAGGAAGGTTATTTTCTTGTCTCAATGCAACCTACACGCTTTAGCTTTTCTCACGTGTCTAAACTTGACTGAAACTAATTGCAAAATGAGTTGTTCGCATCAAGAATAGCTGTTCCATCGGAGTTATTTGGAATGTCTCAGTGTTGGACTAGTCTCATCTTCTTTCGCACTCGTGCAGTTGAAAGAGTTCTTAAGGACCTTGATGTACATATAATCATCAGCTTAAGAAATATCTTGAAGAACGAAAGCTTCTTAATGACCGGCAGTATGGCTTTCGTAGCAATAGGTCCACTGGTGATCTGATGGTATATCTCACCGAACAGTGGAACAAATCTTTACATCGTTTTGGCGGAGGTAAGATTATTGCACTTGATATTTCAAAAGCGTTTGATAGAGTTTGGCATCAAGCTCTCTTATCGAAAATGCGTGCATTTGGTATCGATGAATCTCTTCTTCGTTGGATTAGATATTACCTTTCGGACCGCTCAATACAAGTCGTGTTGGATGGTTTTAAGTCTGATATTCATAACATAAATGCTGGTGTGCCCCAGGGCTCCGTTTTGTCTCCGAATCTCTTTCTCATTTTCATCAATGATCTTTTGTCTGAAACTTCTAATCCATTAAATTGTTTTGCTGACGACAGTACCCTCAGCTTTTCATATTCCTTTCTAGATTCACATCCTTGTCCTTCGGATGTGGAACTAGAGCGGCGGCGTATGATAAGCTCATTAAATTCTGATCTTGATAGCATTGTCCAATGGGGAATCAAAAACCGTGTAGAATTTAATGCTTCAAAAACTCAATGCTGTCTCCTGTCGTTGAAGCGAAACCAACCCTCCATGCCGCTATCCATGAGCGGTACTTGTATTGAAGAAACCAAACAGCTTTCAGTTCTGGGAATATACATCACAGACCACCTTTTGTGGAATGACCTCCTTCTGATCTGGCTATAATCTACAAAGCATTTATCCGTCCTAAGCTTGAGTATAACTCCTTCATCTGGGCAGGTGCTCCTATAACTCACTTGAATCTCTTGGGCAGAATTCAAAATAGAACTTTTAAAATGATAGGTGATAGAAATATAATAGATACAATTACTACTCTGGAACACCGCCGCAGTGTTTCATGTCTTTCTTTATTCTATCGCTATTTTTACAAATAGCCAGTTGCATTCCTCCCCTAAAAAAATTCCACCGTAATACTCGCGCTTCTAGGAATGCACATCAGCTTACCCTTGAGCCCAATTTCGGACGTACAGTCAAGTACAGAGATTCATTCTTTAGCCGCACAACTCGAATGTGGAATGCTTTGCCTAGCTCTATTTTTCCCTCCCATTGTAATATCCAGAAATTCAAAACCAATGTTTATCGGTATCTCCTATTAAACCCTTCCCTATTTTCCTAACGCTCGCACTATGTTTATCATTATAAGGGTAGTCATAACCCCTTGAGTGCTCGCATACAAAAAAAAAAAAAAAATTGTAAGGTATTCTGCCCAACTATTATATTTTAATTAATTGTGTCATCAATTCAACCAATTCTCTATGGTAGACTTGCTCTAATTTCAAAATAAAGTGCTTGCAAACGAAAGTAAATAAAAGTAACTGAAAAATTCGTAATTTTAGTACGAACCAATTATTTGAGGATTATTCTTTGCCCCTGGAAAAAAAAAATTCTTAAGAAAGCACTAAAAATTGTTGGCAAGGATGCACGATCACATGTTCTTTGGGTTAGAATTAACCTTTCGGACAACTCAAAATAGATCTCTCCCTCATATTCATAAACAAACTTTTGGGTAAAACTTCTTATCAATTTAACTGTTTTGCAGAGGACTGCACCTTCATCACCCTTTCTTTTTTCTGTTCTCCTTCTGTTTATGCTTCAATTTAATTTTGTAGGGTACTAATAAACCACCTATGCTAGTGGCACATTTGGTATAGGTAGACAATCGGTATTTGAATTACTGACCACCTTCTGTGCAATCACTAGAGTTTCCTTTGAATATGCAAGACATTATTTCCATTATCAACTGCCTCTAATATTTCAGGTGTTCATTTATCCAACACTTAAATCCTATTTCCAAATTTATGCAGTTGCTTCTTTAAGTCAACAAAATAAATACATTTAGAACAGGCTCTAACGATTTGCGTCTCAAGTGCAGGCTTCTCCTTAGTTTCACAAATAAGCTTCGTATCTAATTATAACAGACTCAGTTAACTTCTGTGATAACTCATATGTAACTATATCTAAATCGATTTATGTATATGTTAGTATAAGTATGTAAGCATAACTTTCTTCAAATTTCACTTTTTTCGCAATACTATTAAATAAAAAACAATTCCAAGACTCGTCCATGTCTTACTCGAACACCTGAATACAAACTACAATTGAAATTTGTCCAAATTCGGAACCCTGCTCAGCACATAAATATATTAATCATTATTGGTTGGTATCGGTATCCATAAAAAAAAATAAAAATAAAAAAAATATATGATTTAATTCGATTTATATGAGCGACAAATTTGTGGTGCGGACAATAAATACCACTTCCACAAAGAACTTAATACCGATGGCTGTTGGTTTAATAAAACCTTTATTTGTGATGAAATAAACAAACAAAAGTCTCATGTGAATTCCTGAGACTCGATGTTTCAATTAAAATTCAATTCATGAGATGAGCAGAGCATGGTAGTGGATATAATGAAATATATTTTTAATTACTCTTAAGTATCAAGAGACGTAAACGTAAAGGTACTAAATATAATTCTCTCGTATTGGAATTAAAATCGATGGAAAATTGTATGTTTGGCCACTCGAACTTGGTCAATTGATGGGAGCTTGAGTGGAGGGTATCTTTTTTTTACCTCTTCCCTTAGGACCAATCATTGAAGATATCTATATATAATGAAATTGTAAGGCATAGTGAGAGAAAAATTTCTATTTCTATATATTGGTGGTGGTTATGTTGGGAAATTTAATTTCCTTTTTTTATTTAAAAAAGCATTTACCTAAGTATTATAATTTGCTGGGTAAAATGTGTGCCTTTAAGAGTTCATCTTGGCATTTTGGGACTAGGACGTAGGTTAAGGGTCGATCAATGAAAGTGTTTTCCGTCTAACCTAGTTTACTCCACCCAATCACTTATCTACATATCAAATAGCTATTTAATGACCATTATACGTAAATAATAGGTACACCAGATACCTATACATTGTGCACCTTGAGAAATAATTATATATACATATATGTATATATGTTAATTAAGTCCCAATTTGGTTCCGGTTCCATTGGTAGCGGCCGGCAGTTGAGATAGGTTGAGATAGTTTCTGAAACAGGATTAAAATGACACACTTAGATAGCTTTAGTAAAATTCATAACCCAACCAAGTTTGGGCAGAAAAAAGTTAAAAGACTTAATTTTCAACAAGGTATGTAGGAATACGGGACTAAGGCATTATTCTTCATCCCTCTGCTGAGCAGCGCCAACGGTAATATTTACGTTTAGAGGTAACACATTTTATATAGCTACGAAAACTGGCACATTATATACCTAACCTGCCCGACTTTAATGGAGAAAAAGTATATTTGGTTCACTTTACTCTAAAAATATGATAACTCGCGCTGAGCAGTAATCCAGAAGTTCTCCATTGCAGCCGCAGTATGAGCTCATTCGGATTGTGTTGCCTGGTAAATGCTTCTTATTCATTTTCTGCTACTGGATTGGTTGCCTATAGTGGATAGTTGGGTGGCTTTGTTTCAGGGAGTTAAGAAGTTTCATTTAAAGATGGAATTTTTTTTTCCTGTTCAAAGACTTAGGTAAAGGTATAATGCTGTCTGATCTGATGTCGGACGGAGTTACCACTTTTAAAATTAACTATGAAATAGAAAACTTCTTTGGCTTTTGGCAAAATAAGGTACAGAAATCCCTTGGGGAACAAAAAGTTGAATCATTTAGGTAAATAAAATATCCTTTTGTGTTACCTCTAAATACATACACACATATGTATGTTTGTTCACACATTTGAATTTAAATTCGCTGCCTGAGGAGCTTTTTATTTCAATATTAAATCAGCTCTTCAAATTGAATATGTTTTTGCTGTTGTTGGTCTTAAACATTGTTGAAATAATAAACAAACACTGTCATTAATCATGATCTAGAGCTCATTTTGATTTGTTAATTATATTCTCGTAGACAAAGAAATACAAATATTTCCATTTATTATATATTATTAAAAAAAACTATAGAACTTAAATAGGGCGTTTTGCATGTAAGAAGTTTCTATAAAGCTTCTAAAGGACTTGTTTAGTGTATTTTGGCCTCATACTTTCTATATAAACATTTAACTCTGGATACAAATATTTTACTAACCCAAAAGAAAACAATATTGAGAAGCTTTATCGAGTTCAAGACCTACATATATAATAGATTGTTTCACACAACATTTGTCTTCACGATGTAGTGGGACCGAAAAGAGTGCGTACTGAAGAGAATATTGCATCCATTCAGAAAAGAAGATCCAAATGTATCGATTCAACGTCTTTAACAACAACTTGGTCTTTTTTCATCCACTTTATGGAAGATTGTATGCAAAGACCTTGTTAAAGAATTGAAGCCGAATGATTTCAACAGGTAGCGCTGTAGGCGGTTAGGGAATGGCTTTTGGGATGGTCTTTTTAACTTTTTTTATTTTCAGGGTGAAATGGGGTCAAAATAAAATAGTTGTTCGATTTAAGAAATTCTTTTTTTTGTTTGAAAGGTTTTGATTGAGAAATGGCTTTAGGGATTTTACTTTTCAAAATTTTAATATTTATAGGGTGAAATGGGATAAAAATAAAAAACTATCTGATTTAGGAAATGCTTTTTTTTTAAGGTTTATCCTTGGAAATGGCTTTAGGGATATTCTTTTTCAAATTTTGTTATTTGAAGGGTAAAATGGGGTAAATAATTATAAAAAAATTGTCCGATTTAAGAAATCATTTTTTTGCTTTAGAGATATCCTTTTTTTTAAATTTTATTATTTGAAGGGTGAAATTATGTAAAATAAACAAAATTCCGATTGAGGAAATTCTTTTTTCGTTTTCAAATTCTGTTATTTGTAGGGTAAACGGGTTAAAAAAAATATATGATTTTAAAAATTCTTTTGGCTTTTGAAAGGTTGTTTTTGTGGATGGCGTTAGTGATTTTTTCAGAAAATTGGCATTTATAGGGTGAAATTTGGGTCAAAATGAAAAGTGGCATCTGATTTCAAAAATTTTGTTTGATATTATAAACAAAAATTGATATTTATAGAGTGAAATGGGATAAAAACAAAAAAAAATGGTTTTTAATCACAAAAATTCTTTCTGTATTTTGAAAGAGGATCATGTTTTCAGATATTAAGCCATTCATAACTTGAAGTAGGTTAAAACCCATATAGTATATAGTAGGTATTCGATAACATAAATTAGCTTAATATTTATTTTTATTTTCTTTTGTAATTTGTATGCGAAGCTTAGCTAGTATAACCTAAAATTAAACATTATCAAAACGATTTTACCAACTTTGGCATCACTGATATATTCATGACAGCTGTCAGCTGTTAAAATTATATATTTTGTGTGAATTCAACTTTCAGTGGAATAAAAATCAAATAAAAAAATAGATAATTTTAATTTTTTTTTTTTATTATTATTTATATTTTGTTTTCTATATTTAGTATTCACATAAATACGGAGGATAGACGATGGAAGGCTTTTGTTAGTATTAAGCTTGTTTTTTCTTTGAACATAATAATTACATTTTTATTCGTTTGAACAACAATTACCAACTCCTTTTAAATTCATTAAAAGATAACCATTTTTTTCCCTGCACAATCTCAACATCTTTTATAATTCCCACAATAATGGGAGCACTGTTTTAGGTAAATATGTCTTCCTATGCGACAAATTTACCACCTGGAAAACAAAAGTTTTTCTTATCCTTTTCTGATGACAGATTATAAATGAATGTTCTTAATTTTAAGGACTTCTCACCACTCTAAATCTATATAGTACAAAGTTTACACCGGACCCAATGGTCCAGAGGACAACAACATTCTTTTGTATAATAATCTTCTTGCTGACAAAATATAAATCCACGGGTGTGATAATAAGGATAATAAAATAAGAACCCAAAGCATGGCGCAGACACACCATGCGATGTAGGAAATAATAGAAGTCTCAAAGCACCTATGTATGTGTGTGTATATATAAAGCAAGTAAGCTCTTTACAAAACTAAAATTATTACGCCCTGACATCCTGCCGCTCTTTTCAGCAGTTTCTCTTTAACTCATTGCTGATGCTTATATCTACATATTTATATCCTTGTATTTTATGTGTCCTTTCGTGCAAGCATTATATCAAAAGAAAATTAAAAACTGCACAATATATATTAAGGATGTAATAAATCATCCATTTAAAAGTCCTGTATACAACTCAGTGGCCTACCCCACTCTAGCACTACTATAATATGCTTGCTAGGAGGTTAAGTGAAAGAATTCTTCTTTACTTATTTAGCCATCCCCGCGCTTTACTCTTTGAAGCTAATTAAGTTTTATTTTCATTTTAATTTGAGATCCTTTTTTGTTGCCCCAGAGCAGAGCCAGTGCTACATAATATTTTTCCTGTCGTTGTTTTCTCGCTCCACTTGTTGTCCTTTACGTTGGCAATTTACAAAAACGGGCTTGCAGCCACCTGTGGTTTTCAAAAAGGTACGCGACCTTACTTACCTAGAAACACAATCAAACTCAGCGAATTTACTCGAGGTCCTGTGCGTTTTTTGTTTTGTTTTTGTGGTAGAGAGAGGTAGGTATGACGACCCACTTCAAGTACAATTAGAGTGGATGAACCATTTTCCAACATGCCTGTCAAAATAAACGTGATCGAGTACTGCGTTAAGGTCGCTTTGTGGGGGGCTTATGTCGTAAAATCCCGCCCTTGCCAGGATAAACTACACAAAACCAGCAATTTGTGAACATTTTGCCGCTCATTTAAATGCCTGTTTGGTAATTTAGTGCGTCAAAATATAGCCCTTCATTTGTTTTGTCGTTTTTGTTGGTTCTTGATGAAATTGATTGATTGAATTTGCCAACATATATCCTGGAAATATACGCTTTTGCTAGTTTCAAGAGAGAAACAATACTCGACTCGTGTATAAATTCAATGGAAATGATGGCGGGTAATTTCGAAGCATTTTCTATTTTAACATCAATCCGTTTCCGAAAGGATATTTTTGGTTTTTGCTTTATTGAAATTATTTTAAAGGATGTAAGCCAACAAAAAGTAAACTCTCGATTCAATCATTGTCTGTAGTTTTTTTTTTTTTTTTTTGCGTTGAAATTATGTCAAGGACATTATAGACAATCATATAGAAACACATACCTTATGATTGATAATCTGGATATGGATAAAACTGTAGTAGTAGGTTGTGTGTATTTTTGTTCGATATAGATATCTATGTCTACATGGCTTTTGTATACAGCTATACATGCGAATAAAATAAATCGTGATTTACTACGGACTTTTATAGGCATGAAATTATTACACTATGTTTGTTTTTGAACTCCTATATATTTCTGTTCATGCTTGAGAGGATTTGAAATGTCTATTGACATTTAGCATCTCCTATGAGATTATTATTATTTTTGTTGATATCGCACTATTCCAGCATAAAATATCGATGGAATTTAATGATTTTCAGAACTTTATTTTTGCAGTTTTTTTTTATCATTGGGTCGACTTTAACAATAGAGTTTATTATTTTCATTTTTTTTTTAAATATGGTATGGCGTATATGAATTTGGATGAAAAATTCACAATTTTCAATGCAATTGAATTATTATGATCTCACAGTTTAATCATATTAATATAATATAAAGGTGTATTTCATTCTTTATTATGAATGGTTAAGTCGATTTGGTGAGTGCAACAACGATGGCTGCAATTTGATAGCTGTTTTTGGAAAATAAATATTTTTCTATGAAGACAACCACCTTGAAAATAAGATGAGCATAAAAAAAGTACATAGGTGTGTCCGTGCAAGGAAATTTGCTCATTCATTTTTGTTGTTCCTTCGTTTTAAAATTCTTCACCTTCCAAATAATTATAATTGTTCCAAGATTGAGATATCCGGTAGAATAAAAATCATGAACTTTTCTTGGGAAATTTTAAAAATTTTATTTTCTGTTTAAAAAATTAAGGAATTAATCAAAAATGTTAAATTATTAATAAAAATAAGATTACTTACAAATTGGTAATAGGACTAAGAATTACGAAAAACAACGGAAATAAAAATTGAAAAATTATAACTGTGCTGTTTAAATTTCAAATGAGTATTGAAAATTTAAGAAAAAGGAATTAAAATATAAACAAAAATCAATGAATCAAAGGCTTAAACAATTTTCTCAAGTGTTTTTAAATTAAAGTAAAAAAATAAAACAGAATAATTGGAAGGCTTGATGACAATTTTCATTTCTAGCACTCTCATTTATGTCTGAAAATTTCATCAAATCCATAGTTAGGTGGTTCAGATTTTATTGAACTCAGACTGATGTATCTATATAACAAAAAAAAAAACAAGAAAATGGGCGTGGGAAAAAGTCCGTGTGACTGGATTCTTTAAAAATTATTATTTATAAGTTTTACTTCGATCAAAACAAAACAAAAAAAAAATAGATTTTAGATTAAAACTTATTTTTTATTATAAATATAAGCGATTGGTAACCTGGTAGTTCCTTATATTTTCAATGTTAAATATTCGTAACATTTTAAATGTGCAGTTAAATTTGTACTACCCAATCTTAATACAAATGTAAATGTTTAAAATCTTAAATCACCGAAAGTTCTTCACCGATTGCCACAACGTTGCATTTGAAAGCGCGGGTTTTTTGTATGCTTACTTTTTTTCAAAAACAGTGCCATCTACTGGCCGTAGGAAACAATCTCAGTAGCATGAAGCAAAAAGTGCTAGAACTGTCAAAACACTGAGCTATAGGAGTTTATTTCACTTTAAACTTGATATTGCTGTGTAGATAATTTTTTATCCTACAAATCCTACTTAATATTATAAGTGAAAATATATGTTTGGTTGGATTTTTTCTCTTAAATCCTTTAGGATATAGTACATTTTTTATAAAGCAGGGGGGTTGCGGTAGACCATAGAAGCAGATGGGTAACCTGTTTTAAGAAATAAAATTTTTACTTTGGTGTTATTGACACTCCCTGCCTGATACATATATAGGACTGTTTTATTTGTTTATATTTTCTTTTATTCGTGTTAGAAAAAAAATAAAATTTGCTTACCCGTGCGAAGCCGTGTTGGGTCAGCTAGTTCCAAATGTAATTGGTAAGATTTAATAGACAATTACCTTCATATTATACAGAAATAAGGGTCATTTTTAATGGCATAATTGAATATTAATACAACGCTGCAAGCCATAGCTTTTGTACTTTTGATATCCATAAGATTTTCACCTTGGTCCGACACACGCTAATTAAAATTAGATAATTCTCTATAAGGTGAATCAATACAAGATACACACACATTCGATTGACAACCTAGTTAACTTTATTAGCTTAATATAAGCAAACACTCGTCGGAGGATTACCAACAAAAAACTAAACTCAAACTAAGAAAATTGTAATGAAAACGATGACAGCACTTTACGACAATAAATAATACTGGGTTTGTTTATAGAGAATACAAAATATAAAAGAAGATATTATACCGAGAAACATCAACTTAAGAAGTCCATCGACCTTTTAAATCTTTGTTACCGGCCGGCCGGCACGGCGCGGCGCATGTTTTCCGACAGTCATAATCATGAATACATTCGTAGTTCCTCATGCATAGTAAATAAATTCTGTAACCTTTGTCCTTTTTATCAAACATTTATCAACTGAGTGCTCCTGATAAATTTATTGACAGGATGTTCGAAAATCCATTAGATTAGCTACTATAAAAAAAAAACAACATTGATTATCGTATCTCATTAAAAGTCTTGTAACAAAAGAGCTTGGATAAAAATGAATGTCAAAAGAAACTTTTACCAAACTACTTATATGCAAATATTAAGTGCCTTAAATATGTATTAATTATATTATTTATCGATTGGTAGAAAATGAGGTAAACACTACACAATCATCGAAATTGCTATACATATACTCCTTTCTTAAAGATTCTGTTTTACTTTGTAACAAAATCCTCATACTAAGTACAATTATAGGTTACTATTTGTAAGATGGCCCAGTAAATACTGCAGGATTATAAAATAAAATGAGTGAATAAATCGCACGTAATTGCTTATGCAGATTAAGTGGCGGGAAGTTTTAAAGGTTTATAGGTAAATACAAAAATTGGATGTAAGTCGAGAAAAATGTTTATGAAATTCGGTTTTAAAGTTGAAAAACAACTTCAATAAAGATGATTTTAGCTAAATAAAATTAAATTTTGTATGATTTATTATAATAAGGCACAGAAATTTTTGATAAAAAATAATTTTTGGAATAAATGTCCTTAACATTTTTTTAACAAAATTTGTCAAAACAATTTCATGTATTGTGCATTGTTGATACACCTAAAATTCAAATTTCCAAAAAAAATCATGACTCGTATTCGAGATTAAAAAACACAATTTTTTTTAAATTCCAAAAATTATTTTTTGAAATTATTTAATTTTGATATTATTTAAATATTTAGGCCAATTTTAATCGAATGGAGCAATCTACTGATCTGAAGATCCCCTTAAGCAAACTAGTCCGTTTTGGATCCGTGCACGTAGCCAACAACGTACCTATATATGAACGACTTCGCATACGGATCCTCAAAACTGTGCTTGTACAAACGTTGATGTTTACACATCAGTCCTGGCAATCACACATTTTTTTACATGAGCCCCGTCACTATTTAAAGCGTGTTTAGCTGGAGTTTAATCAGCGTTATTGTGAGTTTCACCTGAACAACATTCCACCCGGAAAATTTGACATTTCACTTTTCGCCTATTGTGAGTTTCCTTGAAATTTCATGATCGAAAAACTCCCCTTATTGTGAACAATCATTTCGGGGGGAATTTAATGTCATTTCACTACTTTTTTGTAGGCAAACGAAATTTCGTTCGGGAGAAACTCACAATATCTTTTATAATTCCGGGCGAACACAAAATTTTAAGCTGATTGATATTGATATTTTTCTGGTGTAACTGAAAATAGATTAAGTATGATAGTATGTAACATTTTAGTAAAGAGCTTGAAAATTAGAAAATTGTTAAGAAGTATCATGAAAACGTCAAGTATTTGAAATTTCGTTCAAAATATTACAAACACGACTTTAAGTCATTAGTTTCAGTTAAATAGTTCAATACGGTTAATATTCCCATAGCACTCTTATTTTGTATCCATACATTTTATCCACCAAATTTTCAAGAAATACATAATTCTACAATTCCGTAAAAAAAATGCTTCTTCGTGTTTAAAAAAATCTCAAGTTGTCAGCTTCAAAGAAACCACAAATCAATTTCCTCCACACAATGGGTTGACTCAATAACATCGCTAATGAATCAGAAGTGGGATATACTCTGCATAGCAATGTCACAATTCTCAATAAATAAAAAAAATATATATGCATATACATACTGTATACCTTGGTAGATAACAACATACAAAAAAAAATTCGAATAGCGGAAAGTCCTTTAATCCAATTTGCAGCGCATATTTGCACACAAACTTTATAGGAGCTCACGTTCAGGCTTCCAGGGTGAAAACGTTCGCCCGGAGCTCGCGTAAGCTTTTGCCTAATTAAATATTAAAATGTTAATTTCATAAGGGATGATGACTTTTCCATTCCATTCGCATTTATCTGATGTGTTTTCTCGATGCTCGGTGAATTGTGGGGTTAAATTCTTCATCCAATTGAAAGTTTTCGCAGTTATGCAGCGCAAAGAAGGATATGGAAACTTTCTAGCCGAACTGAATAAAAAAGTTTTTTTTTTTTTTGAACATTTCACCCACTTTGAAGCATCAGATGAGTGATGATGCCGAGAGAATTATGTGAAAAAAATACCTAAAGAAAATCGAAAAGAACCAAGTTAAAAAGTCCTCTTATAATTATTCATCTCTTAGGCTTATTGTTTTTTTTTTTTTTTTTGAATATTTTCTCGGTAGCTCATTGGTGAGTTACCTACCACCCCATCATTACTGGAAATCGTAACACACCAGACAATGAAAGGTTCCTTCACAAGGTAACTTATGACAAATTTCTCAGGACTATAGCAGCCCACATTTGGCTATACTATATAGAAAAGAAAAAGGAACCCGAGCACATTTCTTTTCAAAAGTAGAACTTTTGTCACACTTTAAGTTAGATAGATACCTCTACCAACAACAATAACTATACAACTGCTACCTCTACACAAGAATAAATTGTCGACTTGGGAGCAATTTAGTTCAAGGAAGTTCACGTCCTC
Source organism: Leucozona laternaria (assembly GCA_932273885.2). NCBI lineage: Eukaryota > Metazoa > Arthropoda > Insecta > Diptera > Syrphidae > Leucozona > Leucozona laternaria. Next base: position 111,531,579 of record OW026368.1, on the reverse strand, counting down.
GACGCCACATCACCTAGAGATATAGAATAAGATGAGGTGATTTCAGGTGTGCTGCTAAGAGGAACTCATTTGTCCATCAAAACGAATGTTTTTTTTTTGTTGTTGTTGATAAAGATGATGGCAGATGAGCCAGTGCCCTGACATCCAGACCGGACCTATTACGCGCACACAGATCAAGGACAACAACCCAAATCCCTACAGCACTCAATTTGTATTAAAAAAAAGAAAAAATTGAGTGAAAACTTGAACAAAAACATGTTAAAACGCTTTTTGTGTCCCATTTCCTTCTCAAATGCTCTTGTCCTTGCATTTTTAATTTTTTTAACCCCGTTCTCTCTGCTCTCACACATGTGAACATTGAAGGCGTTGTCGTCATATAGATAGAAAAGGGAATAAAAATAAACTTTATGCTAACGACAATCGTTGACCCCTATCAGACGACAGATAACATCATCTCATCGGCACACTGCAGCGTGCAACACGACGCAAAATTATATGAAAATAATAATCTTTTATGACTTTACGATGACGACCACCACCACAGCAAGGATCCTTAGAAAATGCGCGTCCTTGAACCAACTGACAGAAACATACACTTTGGGTCATTTGATTGAAGTCAAAGTTTTTTACTACAAGACTTTTTTTTCCATACGAGTAGGTACAATCTTTTTGCAGTTAATTCGATGTTAGACTGTGTTTAAATATTTAAGCCCAGTTTTATAGTCGGATTAAGTGGCAATTCAGCGGCAAAAATGGACGTACCACTTATTGAGCTAAGTTTACACTATGAAACTATCCTTAGTGCAAGTAGATAATCGATAAGGAAAAGAAACAATATTTTCTATAACTCCCCAATTCTACCGTTGCTAGTGCTTACACGTCACTGCTCTTGTGACGTTTGTTGTGATCTGTTAGTTGTCTCATGGTTGACTTTTGACAGTCAAGTTGTTGTGATAGATAATGTGGAGGACAACTCAACGTCAATCGAGGTTATTCCTTGAATAAGTTAACGACCTGAATCAGGAAAACTGAATTTTCGCTTTAGAACAATTTTCAAATTTTTGCCAAGTTTGGTTAAGGCCTTTGAAAGTTATCACTATAAGGAAAATCTAGACGATTAAAACATGTAAACACTGGTAAGCTCGTAAGATTTAAGGATCGAACACTAATGGAACCAAGTTTTTGATGTGTAAACATCTATGCTGGCGGTAGAGTGAAATAAAAACGTGGACTTACGTTACGTGGTCCAACTATACGATGTAGCACGTTACGTAACAAAAATCTGCATAGTAGCATATTAGGTACGTTCAGTGCAAAAATCTTAAGATCCCCTTCAAGCGAACTGGTCCGTTTTGGATCCGTGATACACGTAGTCAACAACGTGTATGGACGACTTCGCATACGGATCCAAATATGTATCCTCAAAACTGGGCTTGGACAATGTTGTTAATGATGTTTACACATTTTAACCGTGAGTCCCAGCACCACACAATTCTTTTTCTGTGGGGAAGCAAAACGATACATAACTGGCTAGAGCTGAGCCAATTTCGATTTGATTGATCAAAACTCCCGTTCAAAAACTACTTCATAAGTTAACTTAACATTGATTAATATCCAGAGTAAATACAGAACAGAAAAAAACTAACTCTATTATAGTTCGTCGGTCACCCTGTGTTAATTTTGGTACAAAGTTCCAACATATAAATACAACGAGAGTTGTAGAGAAATTCAACCCCAATCAAGTGTCACGGAATGTACTTTATTTCGCTTCGGTGATGGGGAACGAAAACGAGAACACGACTTAATTTAAAAAGGACGCAGAGGAGCACGATTTCATTACAATGAAACGATAGATAAGGTGCGGGGTTTAGCATCAGCAGCAACAAAAATAAAACAAGATCGAAACCAAATTATTATAAACGTGACATAATCCGCTTGTCAAATCCCGTTGTACGTACCTACATACATTTTAATATACATAATACAAATTATGATATTTACCTTGTTTTATTTTTTTAATATTCTGCTCCTTTTTTCATGACATGATAGAGGTGGTATGTTGTTTTTGTTGTATTTATTGTCAGTCAAATGAGGGGAGGCATTTTTTTCTAAGGATTCATTTTCAGAAACATTGCAAGTGCATGCAACAGCGACAGGTTCTAGCTTCTAGGAATGAATTAGGTTCACACTAATACGAGTAAGTAGGTACATATATACCATAGAGGAAAAAAAAAACTCCTTTCACGGCTTAGTTTGTGTGAGTTTGACTTGTAATATCCACACTACCATAGTATAAGACTCGGAAGCCTGATAAGTAGTATACATATAGTTTGTAGTACGTGGATTTATTTTTTTTTTTTTTTTCTAACTGTCAGTGCACTTTGGTTAATTTAATTTATTTACCTTCTTCTGGGCAAGTATACTTGTTTAGTATTTGTGACTTTTTGAACTGAAGGAGAGCCCCTTTTTGTTTTTCCTAATTAGGGACACAAACAGATTATGTTTGATGTGGTTGGTCTACTTTGAAAAAGAGAGAGATTTGTATTTTAATTAGGGCGCATTTAATTTGCAACAAGTGGTTGAATTATTTTAAAGGTTTTTTTTTGTTGCATATCAAAAATAAGGGAAAGAAAAAGAGTATTGTTCTTGGAATCAAAAATTTATATTTATTTGAAACAGAAACTGAAACTTTTGCTATGTACTAACTCACCGTGCTTGAATTACTTCGCGATAAAGTTATGAAGTGCTTTGAAGTTCTAGAAATAAGTTTATTTGAAAATTTTACAATCTATATTTTTGTAAGGAATGTATTTAGGTGTAGTCATTAATTAATTTTTGTGGGAATTAATTTATCACATACAATATTCAACAAAATTTCATCTTTAATAACTTATTGTAATAACTCCGTTTTTCTTCCTGATGTTTTTCATTTGTGTTGACTCAGTTCTTTAACTAGCTAGGGTTGAGCCAATTTCGATTTGATTGGTCAAAACTCTCGTTCGAAAACTACTTCATAAGTTAACTTAACATTGATTAATAACCAGAGTAAATACAGAACAGAAAAAAACTAACTCTATCATAGTTCGTCGGTCACCCTGTGTTAATTTTGGTACAAAGTTCCAACATATAAATACAACGAGAGTTGTAGAGAAATTCAACCCCAATCAATTGTCACGGAGTGTACTTTATTTCGCTTTGGTGATGGGGAACGAAAACGAGAACACAACTTAATTTAAAAAGGACGCACAGGAGCACGATTTCATTACAATGAAACGATAGATAAGGCGAGGGGTTTAGCATCAGCAGCAACAAAAATAAAACAAGATCGAAACCAAATTATTATAAACGTGACATAATCCGCTTGTCAAATCCCGTTGTACGTACCTACATACATTTTAATATACATAATACAAATTATGATATTTACCTTGTTTTATTTTTTTAATATTCTGCTCCTTTTTTCATGACATGATAGAGGTGGTATGTTGTTTTTGTTGTATTTATTGTCAGTCAAATGAGGGGAGGCATTTTTTTCTAAGGATTCATTTTCAGAAACATTGCAAGTGCATGCAACAGCGACAGGTTCTAGCTTCTAGGAATGAATTAGGTTCACACTAATACGAGTAAGTAGGTACATATATAGCATAGAGGAAAAAAAACTCCTTTCACGGCTTAGTTTGTGTGAGTTTGACTTGTAATATCCACACTACCATAGTATAAGACTCGGAAGCCTGATAAGTAGTATACATACATATAGTTTGTAGTACGTGGATTTATTTTTTTTTTTTCTAACTGTCAGTGCACTTTGGTTAATTTAATTTATTTACCTTCTTCTGGGCAAGTATACTTGTTTAGTATTTGTGACTTTTTGAACTGAAGGAGAGCCTCTTTTTGTTTTTCCTAATTAGGGACACAAACAGATTATGTTTGATGTGGTTGGTCTACTTTGAAAAAGAGAGAGATTTGTATTTTAATTAGGGCGCATTTAATTTGCAACAAGTGGTTGAATTATTTTAAAGGTTTTTTTTTGTTGCATACCAAAAATAAGGGAAAGAAAAAGAGTATTGTTCTTGGAATCAAAAATTTATTTTTATTTGAAACAGAAACTGAAACTTTTCCTGTGTACTAACTCACCGTGCTTGAATTACTTCGCGATAAAGTTATGAAGTGCTTTGAAGTTCTAGAAATAAGTTTATTTGAAAATTTTACAATCTATATTTTTGTAAGGAATGTATTTAGGTGTAGTCATTAATTAATTTTTGTGGGAATTAATTTATCACATACAATATTCAACAAAATTTCATCTTTAATAACTTATTGTAATAACTCCGTTTTTCTTCCTGATGTGTTTCATTTGTGTTGACTCAGTTCTTCATCACATGATAACTATAGCCCATTTTGGAATCCATTAGCTTCTTCAAGCTGTCATAAAATGTACACACAAATGTGTTCACAATACATCTCATGAAGGCCACATTCGACGGAACTGCGAGGCACTAACTAATGCTATGTCTCTTTAATTTAAATAAATTTTTTTAATAAAATGATTTAACCAAAATGATTCCAAAACGTAAACCTATTGAACATCAATACAAATTAGAAAGCACACACAGAAATACAAAGCAAGAGAAGTTTGAGAATATTGTGTAGGTATTCGATACAAGACCCAAAAGCATTTGCACTTTAATCCTGTGATTTCATACCAAATCAAAAATAAAGAAATTGAAGAGTAATCTATCAGTAAGTTTATTAAGTTTATAAAGTTTAAATGAAAACAGATCAAAAACTTTGGATTCTATTCAGTGTAAGCCGATATAATATTCTCGTTTGAAAAAGAGTTTTAAAGTTTTCATAACTATCACGACTTTATCTACATGTAGTAGGTATACTTATGTATGTATATTGTATATCAGAATACGAAACTAAGATTGAATGGTTCTGACGTAGGTGCTACACATTTATGTACAACGACAACTTGAGAATGTTTACTATTGATTTTAAAAAGTTTTAATATCTCTACTGTCACTTTGTCGTCAAAAACAAGGATGGACTTTGTACCTTCCTAAATTGCTTAAATATGTCAGGAACTCAGGCGATGTTTGAGAATAACTTTCCAATTAAATAATAAGATTCGTAGCGAGTAATTGTAAATTTCATTCGATTTATCAATATTTGTTTAAGAAATACTCTGGAATATTCATTCAGCAATCATTTAAGTCAAAGCTCTCACGATTTTGATACAAAAACTTTTGCACTATATTATGCATTTTGGTAAAGAAAGAATTTCACCAAAAACATGTTACTAACGATACCTATACCTGTCATGTCAAAAATAATTTTTCAAATGGCGTTTTTAGGTGTAGAGATGCATATATTTTTTTTTAAATATCTACTTAACAATCATATACCAATTTTGTATTTAATGTTTTAACGAAATAATATATATAAATTATAGATATTATTTAAGACAATCAGTCCAACAATTATTGAAATTTATTTTGGAAAAATTATATTTTTTTTAACATCTGCTTAACCGATTTAAAGAACGAGTTTCATGCTTATTTACCATTTTGTCTAATTTATAAAAACATTCATATGATCTAAATATTTATTTTAAACTAAGTTCATATTTTGTGTGTGTACGTATAACTCACGTAATTTTCCACCAATTTACCACCTGGATTTTCTTTTAAACTTTTCAGAAAAAAAATTAGAACGACGGAGGCGTTTTTTTTTTTTTAATGCTAAAAAGCAAGTGCATTTCGGTCATTTTCGAAATTGAAAATGTGTTTGTCCGTTTGTTCTACTATACCGTCTAAAATACTGAACTAATTTTCACGAAAAGATTCGTTGGATCATGATAATGAATATAGGCTACATTTTTTTTTTCAAATTTTTCCTATTTGTCGGTTGAAATGGGGTCATATGAAAAAGACGTATTCGATTGAAAAAACTCTGCCTTCTTTAAAAAATGTATTCTAAGTAAATGTCTGTATGAATATTTTTTTTTATTTTGCTCTTTGTAGGGTGAAACTGGGTAAAAATAAACATATTCCGATTTAAGAAATTCTGTTTTTGTTTGAAAGGTTTTTCTTAGGGAATTTTCTTTTTGTGTTTGAAAGGTAATTTCAAGTTGATGCCTTCAGGGTTATTTTTATCAAACATTTGGTACTAATTGGGTGAAATGGAGTAAAAACTTATGTTTATATCAAAGATGTTTTTTAAGAGATAGCTTTAGAAATTTTTTTTTGCTAAAAATTTGATATTTATAGGGTGAAGTGGAGTACAAACAAAAATAGAATATACGATTTTAAAAATTCTGGTTGTGTTTGAAAGGTAATTTTTAAAAAATTGTTATTTATCGAGTGAAATGGGATTAACATAAAAAGTGGTCTCTGATTACAAAAATTCTGTTTGTGTTGGGAAGTAATAAAGGTTGGACTTAGACTATATTTTTAAGAATTTAATCACTTATAACGTGAAGTGGGTTAGAACCCAGAAAGTAGTATTCGATTACAAAACCAGTTTAGATATTTATTTACATACATTTTTTTTTTTTTAATTTTTATGCGAAACTTAGCTTTGTCCTCCTGTCCAAAGCCGAGCGGGCCAGCTAGTATTTTATAATATAAAATCTTTAAAATTCTTACCAACTCAAGCCCCATGATCAAGTTTATAAGATTCAATCGTACAATTTCAAATTGTGTTAGTAAAACTCGAAACGGGTCAAATTTGTTTGGCATTTGGAAAGAACTCGATTCGGATAGCATAATCAGCTGGTATCACACAAAATATTAAAAAAAAGAATTCATTGTAATCAGTGACTCCTTTCAAAAGTGCACATTAACAACATAAACCAAATTTGGTTTGGTACCATTTAAGTTAGCATAAATAAATGGATAAAATGCGGTATATAAATTTGTAATCGAAACCAAAATCGATGTTTAATTTACTTTGAAATTATGTAAATAAATGCAAACTTAATGTGAGTGTATTTTTCCTTTTTATTTAACAGAATAAAACATAAATTTTTCAGAGAGCTTATTAAAAATAGCCACTAAAACATAGATTCTAATGTAATCAATGTTTTGAATTTCATAAAAGTGCGAAACACAAACTACAACACACATTTACTATTAAATATTTTGTATACTGTTCTATTTGTGCTTCTCCAATATTAAATCTATGTATACTACATATAGTTATATATATACCTTCAAATATTGTCTGGCTAATAATAATTCCATATAATATTGAATCGAATCCTCATAAATATTTGATTTATTATGTTAGCAAGTTTTGTTTTTCTTTTAACTGTGTCAACTTATGTTTACGACCCTAACAAATGGTAAAACTTATCCTTAAAAAAAACACATTAAGATACAGGAAGTTATCAATCAAATCTCTTTCAATTTATATACTTGGTTTTTGATTTAAGTCAAATATAGAACATTAAAATAAGTTAAAATTTAGTGCCTATACTAGCACGATTTATAAATAAAATAAGTTTGGAATGATTTAATATAGTTTCTTCTTCTTTTGCTTATAAATAGATACATAGATACAGTCAATCTAAGCTTAGCGAAAATAGGTATTGAATATATTTTTTGGTCTTAAGCAATAAGGCACTTAGGAGAATTGAAAAAAAAAAATCAACAAAATAACGGAGGGTAACTGGTAAATATATTCAATTAAAAATGTGTAAGTACCTACATTTATACAAATAAGAAATGCAAGAAATACCAAAAATTGCAAGTTGTCTACATCAAAGGTGTTCTTTATTTAGAGGTACATATACACTTTTTTGTTCTGTCAAAACTGAGCAAATGAAAGTAAAATGTTAAGTGTACAGGACGTCTTTAGAAAAAGAAGTAAAATGCATGACTGATAAGTCGCACATTCTTGATCGAGTGATCCAAGAATGTGTACAAAAATATTTTGCAATCAAATTTTGTTGCAGAACTATTAATCAGAAATGCGATAACAATCAAATTTGGCAATTTTCGCAAACAAAAATGGTGTTTAAATCAAAAATACAAACCTACTTAATTTTTGATTTATTTTATTTAGGTATATTGGCGCAAAATTTTAGCCGATTTAGTACGATGTTGAAACATTTTAAGTAAAATACTAAGTTAAAAAGATGACTTTGCTAACTTTAAACGAGTTTAGAATCACTTTCATTTTGAGATGTTACTAAAGCTAAAATCACTAAATGGCTATTTTATCTTTTTAGTTTCATATTTGGTATTTACAAATGTCAAAAAGGGTAGAAGTAACCAGTTTATAAAATTGTTAATCGATTTTAGGGAGGAATACCAAAATTAAAAATAAAATTATTTCTGTTAAACATATAAATGAATGCTTTCACAGATGATAGCTTAATCTTCACAATTTATTCGTAAATTACCTAATAGAATTAAATTAAACTGAAATTTAAAAATAAAGTTCCTAATGAACCATATATATTGTTTTAAAATTATACGATTTACAGGTTCTTTAATTAAGTATAAAAAAGTATTTCAAAGTGACTTAAGACGCCTTTATGTCACGTATATGAAAAACTTCAAAATTCCATTTGCGAAAACGTCAAAGGGCCATATTTTTACAGTGAAAGAAAAGATCCGTTAGGTAACAATTTAGAGATAATTTTTGTTACGAAGAGGACTCAAGTTTTTGTTTTTTTTTTGTGTTATCAAAGGGGTGAATTCCAGCTATTTGAAAAAATATTCACAAAAATGATTAATTTAAAATATGATAAAAATTATGAATTATTCAATTGTATACTTTTTTCATACGAAAAATGTTTCAATATCTGATTTTTGTTAGTTCTATCATTCTATTTATACATATTTTCGAAAATTAAAATTTTATAAACTTTGTGGAACTTTGGAAAATACTAAAATTTAAAAATATAGATTTTTTGTTTCCTAATGCAGGTGAAGATGAATTTCTAATTTTTTCAAAATTCTTTTTTATTAGGGTAATTTTGAATATTCTACGAAATTTATCCCTCAAATATGATTCCTGCCGATGAGAAAAAACATTTTTATTAAGTCCGTTAACCTTGCAAATAGTTACATCATACATTATGTACCTATTTATATCGAGTTTTGCCTTGCCACAGAACTAGTCTTTTTATCATTACCAGTTTTTTGCATTGTAATAGATGAATAATTTTCAAGAATTTTGTTAGTAACAGGAATTCATTCATATATGTGTGTATGTATGTATAGGTATATGTACCTCTTAAAATAAATGAAATTACTTTTCTGATCAAGAAATCAAGAGAAGTATATGTAAGTCTAAATTTACTATTAACCGTGTTTTTTTTTTTGAAAAAGTGAATAACCAACTTATCAAATTTGTAGCCAAACAAAATATAAAAGTAATTATAAAATATCTACTTAATAATTGTTTATACAGAAAACAAAAATTTATTTGTAACTGATTGCGTGTAAAAACATCCTGAGCTAGGAAATTTAACGGCTGCTATATCATTTTATAAAAACGAATTTTGTATAAGCAAACAAAAATCAACAAATTTAGTGATCTAGTTATTAAGGTTTTTGGGTTATTAATTTAGCTACCCTTAAACTTAAATAATATTGGTGGATGTGTTAAATAAAATATTTCGAAACAATTAAAAACTATTAAGTACCTACATTTTTTAATTTTAAAATCAATCAAAAACATAATTATGTAAAACATATTTTTTTTTAAACTAAATAACTGAATTTATTTTTGATTATTGCGTTAAAACTAGAATATAAGGGTTTTAGGTAAATCAATTTTTTTTATTACAATTTTCTGAACATTTTTACAGAGCAATGAGCTTTTAAATCTTAGATTAAAAACAAAAAAAAAGATTAAAATTATTCAAACATAGGCAAAACGATACATAACTGGGCTATCGTTAAATTGCTAAATCGCCCAATGGTTGCGTTTTGGTGATTTTTTAAATTAGTTATAGGCACGTGAATTACATTTTGAACCGAAAATAAATCGTACTGACGACATACCTACCTTAAGTGAATTTCAACGACACTTGAGCTAAAATTATCGTCAAAAAGATATTGTCAAGCACGATAACTTTAAAATACCTACCAACAGAAAAAAGTTTCGATTCAATATTGATATCCATAATCGGAATGCAAGTTATAACCGTAGGAATTTTTTAATATTTTTTCTTAAATATTATTTTCATAACATAACATTTAAAGAATATAGTTCAGGTCTGTTACACTCAATAAATTAATTTCATTCGAATTGAAAATATGGTGAATGAATTCACTAAGGTGAACTGAATAATTCATTTCCAATAAAAATCTAGTTTAAAAATATTTTAACATTTGTTTTGATTTATGTCTGTGCCTACTTATTATTGTATGTTATTATTCATATGGTACCTACACAGAATAATATAATAAATATAATATTAAATTCAATATTTCACAATGAAAATCTTAAATAATCAAAAATTTAGAAGAACTTCCAAGTTATTTCAAAAGCAAATACAACTACAACCACCTTCTAAAGTAGGTATAGGTGCGAGAGGTAGATACCTTAAAACTATGAAAAAAAAACAGTTATTTTACTTATTTCTAAAACAATTAATTATACTTAATGTAAGAGACTTAGTTAAAAAATCCAATTTCCTTAAAAGTTTTAGATTTAACTTTAATAAAAAATAAATCCTGGGGTTTCCTTTTCGAAATTCACATTTCATAAGAGAAAATCCCTCAAAAGTTAATCCACTTAAATTTAGCGATGTAGAACATCAAAAGGAATCTTAACTATTTCCCCCCTGAAACAGGACAAATTCCATTGCAAGTGCAATGACACTCTGACACACTTTACGTTTGTGCGAAATTCATTCCGAAAATATAAACAAGAACCGCATCACCAAAGCCGGAATGAAAAATCGATGCTCACTATCACTATTGAATTTTCTTCTGCTGACTCTGAATCTGAATGGTCGAACGGATGACAGACAAACCAAACAAAACCGAAAACAGTGAATGACCTTTGCATATAAAGTGGCAGGTTCTATCGTAACAAGTTAACTCTACGCTCTACCTTTGGCATTTTCAAACAATCACCACCGGACCGTCTCACCACACATTCTCTGTAAGACCAAGAAATGTCTGTCTGAATGGGCGATGATGATAAACAGAACAATTCGTCGAAGAAGACACAAAAAACACCATCACCAACTTTAAAACATGGTCTTTGTTTATGACCAGAATTTCCCATAAGTAAAAAAAAATAAAAAAAAACACTTGACCCTTTCTGACATCCCATGAATAACAAATAGATCTAAAGATACGCACCTTGCTCAATAGTGGATGGGAAACTCTCCGCCCACGTTCCACACACCGATTAAGCGATAAACAGTTTTTTTTCGTTGTTTCGTTTATATTTTGTTTTTGGCGGTTCGGTGAGTTGAGGGTGTCTTCTTGGTCAAACGTTGACACCTGTTTCCTTGCACTTTTTTAATTTCTTTAAACAGAAAAAAAAACAAAAAAACTAAGTTAAAAATTCGGGACAATTCAGTAGGCAACAACTGTTGGGCCAAATGCCACGAAAGAAGCAACACACAGAAGATAATTTATTAAGATACTCAGACAAAACAAATTAATGGCCAATTGGATAAAATAAGAAATTAACGGATTCACAATTCAAAAAAAAAGACCGTAAAGTAATAAGAAAAATTAATATTATTTATAAATTTTTTTTTCTTTTAAAAATTTACATTTTCGCATTAAAAATTTCACTTAAATGCAGTTGGTCCGCTGGCTATTTAAACGAGTCGTCTCGCACCAATGATTATTTCGCTTTAACTTTCGTGATTATAACACAAATAACGGTATGATACGTTAATTAATAGGGAATCGATGTAAGTATGAAACAGCACCCGATGGAAGTTGTTAAAAAAGGTTTAAACAATTAATTTTAATATTTAAACCTAATTATAAAATTAAAAAGAATACACGACAAGTAGAGACGATAACGAATAAATGAAAACACAAACACAATTTTGAACGAATAACGCAAAGAAGAGTAAGAGCCAACCACCATATACGATGTGGCACGTTGGAACCTTTACAGGTGACTAAATCGTCGGAGATACTCCATCGGAATTATTTGCTTCGCGCCGATAGTTGCCTTTGCTTTTCCTTGCTGTATTGCCGATGTATCGGTGGTCGGTGTCGGTGCTGGCTGTAAGATAGGAGCTATGAAATGATGATGGCCAAAGTCAGTTCAGTACCAGTTGAAATGAATCCAACAAAAGAGAGAAACAAACACAAAAATCATAGATACTTTCCAATTCCAATCTACCCTACGCAAACCCAAGCTACACAAGAGTGGAGAGTTTACTATATCAGTTAGATTAATGGCATTTTGAATTAGAGTTTTGGAGAGTACACTCACTGCAGGTTTTCAACTCTAGTCTAGTGCATTGCTGCACCTTATTGTAGATAGAAATGCATTAGACAACGAAGAAGGCCTGTTTGAGATTTGTGGGACAAACTACCACCATGTATGTCATGATTCATGAAGCCTGTTGCTCTCAAAATAATATTGTGAAGTGTTAGATAGAGCTATACATAATGTTGCTCTATCGAGAGGTGGATCAGCCAGCATCAAACGGGCGAAACTGGTTTGTACAGTTTGGTATGGATGCTGATGGTGCTGGCGCTGGTAAGGTGGTTCATTAAAAAGTTGCATCGAGCAGGAATAATCTTATGAGATTACAATGTGCTATGCATTCCACGAAGCTGTGATGCTTTGTAAGACTTTATGAGTGCCAATTCCTCCAACAGTAAGTTCCAGTTTCCAGTCTACACTTTTGATAAGGTATTCAATTGAGCAAGCCAATTAGGAACATTTAAATAATTATTATTTTTTGAGTTTAGTACCTTTAAAAACAGTGATGCCACTTTAAATTAATGATTGAAACAGAAATTGATAAAATTGAAACGTGAAAAGATGTAGATAGTGTTGAGATCTTTTAAAATGAATGGATATACCCTATGGTTAGGCTTTAACAAAATTTTCGGTTTCGGTTTATTGTATGGCGTATGAGTGATTTTTTTTTTTTAAAGAAACAGTGAAATACTTCTGATTTCCGTCTTATTATAGTACCTTCTATGCAATTATGGCACCACTGATCTCTAGTCACCTTGAACATTTTAATTTACTGGCCCAACATCGATCTGGTTTCCTACGGATTACTAGCTAATCACCAAATACCTCTATGAATTTATTAATGACTTTTTTGGCTTTCATAAATTGCAGTGAGTTTTATAAAAGATTAATTGTCTACACGATGATTTGTGAATCTTTATGAATCAGCGGGTGGGGGCTTAAGGCTTATTAATGGCCTACCAAATGTTTATTCAAATGTTTTGATACTCTTTTATGCCGTTGATGTACAAATTAATTTTTCCCGTTCAATTGGCTTACAAGAGGATCTCTTTTGTAGAATGAATCTTCCAATGGTCCTTTAACAGTGGTCTTACTTTCGATATATGTTCATGTGTCACATATCACATTGCTATATATAAATCGCATCTATTATAAACTGTGACATTATTATTCATTTTTATTTACAAAAAAAAACTATTCCAATTCCTTGGTTTGCTTAACATTTAAAATTGGAAACACTATTAACCCCTCCTTCAACTTGCATTCTCTCAAGTTTTCCAATTGTATCTCTTGAAAAGTACGCAGTCGTAATGGAAGCCATTGGAAGAACCTTATCTCGTGCTCCAAAAACACGTGCTTTCGAGAACTGCAATAGTGCAAATATTGACGTCAAACTTACGCGCCTTCCTGTTATTTTTGTTTGTTTTTATTGTGTATACCTCCACCCACTTAGATAAATTATTATTTTCTCTCTTTTTGCTCTTTTATTCAAGCAGGACATTTGAAAATTTTAGAGAATAGAAATACCACGTGATGATGTTATTGTTTTCATATTTTATTGCATTACAATTGCAACGAAGTCCTTGAAATGCTCAACCTGAAATACAATTCTCTTTTATATCTAGCTATATCTACTTTTATGGAAAAAATCTGGATGCATAACATTTTGTTACAGCTAACTGCCATTATAATGCGATAAAGTGTCTTGGTATGTGCTGTTTCATTTGCGTTTTTTTGTTTATTTTTGAAAACAATTGAGGACTTATTGATATATACCTACAGTTAAAAGGGTGAGTTTTGAAACAGATTTAGGTCCAATTTATTCACTTTCAATTAAAAAGCGTTTTTTGTCGTTTTAGCTAAAGTCGGTTTAATCTATTGGAACCATTAGGTACACTCTGTTTAAGTTTTCTATTTGTTCAACCACCTTTAGTTAAATACCTTGTTTTTAATAAGATATTTAAATTTAAATGTTTATTAAAAATTCCCAGGAATTTTTACGTTATTGTGAATTAATCAGCTGTCAAAAAGCTTAATATAAATATTTGAATTTATTGCAATATATATTCTTATATAATAAAAATGTTGAAAAAACGCATACGAACATCAAATTTTACAGAATCGGAAGAAGATATTCTTCTTCAATGCATTTTACGACGCGCAACAGTTATTGAGAATAAAAAAACCGATGCATGTACTACGAAAGAAGAGCAACGCGTTTGGGAAGAAATTGTGATTGAATTCAACTCATTATGTCCAAATGTTGTAAGTAATGCTGTTCTGTTCTTGATTATTATTTTGTGTTTTTAAATTTTATTCGATAAATCCATACATTATTTCAGGCTCGGCAGAGCAAGGCTCTTAAGGACAAATACGCGAACATAAAAACTATGCTTCGTAAACAATTTGCAGCTGAAAAAGCAAGTCGAAAAATAACTGGTGGAGGAAAAGAAATACCAGAGTGGCACCGAAAAACTGAAGCAATGGCTGAATTGGCGAAAGTCATATCAATTTCAATTTCAATTTTGGACGATGACGACGATGATAAATCAAATGATGTTGTGTTGCCTTATTTTGAATCGTTGATGAATGAATGTGATGATGTTGAAAAACCGCTTGATTCAATCAACACGCAAACGGTAGAAGTTCAGCGAAATAATATTGGTGACAGAGCTGTGATTCTAGATGATATTTTGATTCAGGGCCCAGTTTTGCCTCCAGAAATACCAGAGCAATTGAAAAACGAATCTTGGTCGCAATATAACCCCTCTATGCTACGTAAGCCAAACAAGCATAAATTGAAGCGCCCAACATCATCAAACAGCGACAAAGAAGATTGTTTACAGAATTTGAAAAAAAAGTTAATTGAGAGAGAGTTAGAAATGCGTGAAATTGAGCATCAAACACGTTTGAGCCAACAGCAGAAGGAACACGAAGCACACATTGCTTTGCTGGAGGTCCGAAAAATGGATTACGAATCAAGAGTCAAGTTGCGACAGATTAAAATTTCAAAGTTTACCTAAAATAAAAAGAATAAAACAGCAACAGATTTTGAATTTTGATACATACATATGTATATTTGAATTATTCAATAAAAAATCATTTTTTTATTAAATATACATTGTTTGGATTTAAAATTTTTTTTTATAGAGTACGAAAGTAATTGTTAAGTAAAAAATCACGGGCAGTATATCGATCATTTCCTTCAGCTGTGTTTGTGCTTGGAATCTCAGTCGCAGCCATCATTTCGTCAAATCCTTCCAATTCAGTTTGTGGTAAATTTTCTTTTTCATCGATTGCAATAATATGCAGCACAGCGCAGGCAGTGATGATGAACTTGATTGTTGTCTGCTTAAGTCGCATGCCCATAGATAACACTGGAAATCTTCGTTTTATAACTCCAAATGTCCGCTCTATTACATTCCGCGTACGAATCTGACTTTCATTGTACACATTTTTCAAATCACTGTCAGGATTGACAAAGGGAGTCGCCAAATAACGTGTGTTTCGATAACCCGAATCGCCAATGATTATAAAATTATTAAAATCACCCCGTTCTAATTGCATTTTGAGTTTCGAGTTATTGAAAATAGTTTGGTCATGCGATGCACCAGGCCAGCGTGAGACAATATTTATAATTTTCATATTGGCTGAACACACTGCCTGCACGTTAAAAGAGTACCAACTCTTTCTATTGCGATAATTTTCTGCATTTTCCCCACCAGGAGATTGAATCTTGACATGAGTGCAGTCAATAGCACCAATTGTTCGCGGAAATCGAGCAAATTTATAGAACTCCTCACTAGCTGCACTCATTTCAAAAATAGTTTGGGGCATCCTAATGAATCTCGAATGATTTTTAGCGATGGCACGCATAACTTTTGGCAATAAACTGCATACGGAGGAAATACTTACACCAGCAAAATCAGCAATAGAGATTTGCATTGATCCAAGTGCATAAAAACGTAATGTAATTAGCAGTTGAGCGATTGGACGAATGTACCGTGACCTAAAAACATGAAAAAAATCGATTAAAATGCTCGTTTAGGGTTTGTAACATTTTCTACCTTTGAAGAGAGTACTCCAAATCTGGTCGAATAATTGCAAGCACTTTTACCACTGTTTGTTTGGTCAGGCGAAATCGTTGGAAGAAATCTTCATCATCCCATTTTTCCATATTTATTCTTTCCGTCATTCTATACTGCCTTCGTTCGGGAACAAGCAAATTTTCGTCGTCCTGATCACTCAAATCCAACAAATATTCTAAATAATTGTCCATATTGCAATACAATTATTTTACGATAAAACAATATATGTATGTATGCTCCCGCAGACATTAAAATAATAGTTAAACAATGAAAACAAAACCACGCTAATGGAGAGTGAATAAACAGAAACACTACACAAAATCTCAATTAGTGCGAAAAATCTTCTCTAAATTGTGGATTTTGTCGTTTTAACTAAACGTGAGTTTAAATTAAATGCTCGATTATTTAATGAAGGCAGCCTTCATTAAAGTCCCTAAAAGATGCTGAATAAATGATTTTTTTTTTAAATCTTTCATTTCCCTTTTTAAATGCTGAATTTAAATTTAATGGAGAGTGAACAAATTAGCCCTTAGAGAGATATTTAAACAATCGTTTTAACGTAGGACTCAAAGTTACAGTGCTTGCATTTATTGGTTTGGCCAAGCTTATATCGTCAGCGTAGAACGAAATTGGTCTATATCCACTTTTTTGTGAAAACAAAGTAATGATGCAGTTTTAGTAATTTTGGCATGCTCTTCCTGAATTTAAAAACCATTTTGATCTAACTCTTTCGGCTCTGCAGATAATTTACAATAATTTTGTTCTAAAGTGCCATTTTTTCAAACTAAATTAATTCCAAATTGTTCGAAGAGTCATTTTTGTATGGGATAGCACAATTTCAAACGGTATTTCTGCTGACTAAAAAACAAAGTCATACAGAATTGTTTAAAAATATAGAGTGCTATAATATATATAAAGTGGATTTTGGTAAGGAAATACAAAGCCATACGATGGAGACAAAAAAATAGTAAATAAAATAAGAATAAAGTTCTATTATGTTAATTGAATAAATATAAATGTTTTTTTTTTTTAATTTAATACTTCTGCTACATATATCTGCTCTTCTGATATAGAACTGTCGCCAGCACTACATCACAATGTTTCGTGGTAAGGCAATTTTTATTTTTATAGAATGATGGGTTCTATTATGTCTTAGGAGGATGATAATTTAGATCCTCAAGATGGAGCAACAAACATAAAAACAAGAAACGTAGAAAATGAGTGAGTGGATTTGATTTTTTTTTGCAAACTGCTTTAAAGTTTGTTTTAATTTCTTATAGAATCATGCATTCCTCACAAGCGCATGCGAAAGATGCATAATTTATATAAGGTATCAACTGATGATCCACTAAAATATTGCATGTACAGAACAATTTTCACTACCCAATACAATATACTACATCTCATTCCACAAACCAAAAAAGGACCAGTGTGATGCATGTATACTTAATTTTAAAACCTTCAGAATGCCTCTGTTTCTGAAAATGATGAATACCAAGAGCATGAAATATTTAATGAAAACATAAAGATCCTAAAGTTGCGTTAATATCGCACGACCTGCAAAGTGTTTTTTCCATTCCAGCTGCTAATATTTCGGACTTTTACTATAAAAGGAAATTCAGTATGTATAACCTTACTGGTTTGTGCAATTTAAATACAACAACATATTGTTCTTTGTGGTATGAGAGTTAAAGTGGAAGAAGCGCAAACGACGTCGCGAGTGCTTTGGTGAGAATTTTGAAAGCGGTATTGCAAGACAATCCGGATGTAACAACGATGATTCTCTTGTCAGATTCATGTATACCTCAAAACAGGAACCGTTATACTTCTCTTGCCATACTAAAGTTTTTAGAATCGCATCCAAACATCGAAATGGTTACTCAACGCTTTTCATCGAGGCATTCTAGAATTCAAGAGTTCGATGCAGTTCATAGTGTGATTGATCGACATTTGAAAAATAAACTTAATTAGAATGGACATAGAACACTATACGAAGAGGTAAAGTTCAACTTTAATTTCAACAAGATTATGCTCAATTGTTCTAACTGCCATATTTTGTTCTAAGTCCATGATTTATTTCAGGAAGATTCAGGGTTGTATGGAAGTTGTTCTATCTCCAATTTTGGGTATTTTGTTTAAAAAATTAATTAAAAATAATAATAATTTTATTTACAAAACATTTTTTTAATTTTTAGAAACAAAAATAGTAAAAGAAACAACAAAAAAAACTATACGAACAAAATACGAGACAAAAAGTCCAGCTATTGTCTCCTGTAAAATTTAGTTTTTGTGACTTAAGCCAATTTTGCTTTCCGCTGACGATATATGGTTCCCATGTGGAAATGCAGGCGGAAATCCTCGCGTGACCCAGTATTATTGAGGTGAATACAAATATTTATTTTACATGGTTGGTTTTTTAAATAATAATTATATTCAATTATATACCCACATATAAATTGGGCCAAAAATTGATGTTCTAAATGTTTTTATTTAAATTATATTTAAAAAAAACTAATTTCTATTTTTAGTTCATAATGTACATACAAGGTGGCGCTAAAGTTGTCACCGAATCAAGGAAGGAGAAAGTCGTTGAGCAATTGAGCATGTCTCTATACCGATCGCCATCTACAGTAGTCGAAAAAAAATAAGGCCCGATGACGGCTCCAGCGGCGTAAACAGCCCATCATACAGTAACTTTAAGCGGGTGTAGTGGCCATTTGCAAAAATTAAATCATCTTCCGATAGGGTGATGACTTTTTGGCCACCTTGTAAATATAAATAGTAAGTATTTATTCATAAATTATTTAATCGTACTAAAACGCACCAGAACAAGAGCTTTTCACTGTTCATTGTTTTTCAAAAAAAAAAATGACCTGGCTGTAAGTGTTGTGCTCCAGTCCAAAGAGAAAACGCGTTTTACCCAATATCTTGAGAACGACTCCTCACACACAATATTTATATAAATCTTTCTGATAGGAAATTAAATAATCTTTCTTTTGCTTACATAATATTTTCTTATAAATAGTACATACGACCAAACATTTTTTTTCTTTGATATAAGCAAGCTTTAGGCTGAACACACACGCGAGCAGAGCGGTGATGCGAGAGTTGAGCAGAGCAGCAAAAACAAACATATGTTTTCTTATGAGAGCTCTCATTCTGAGGCGTCGTTTGGTTTCATTCCTTCGTCATTCGTTCTCGTGAAATGAGCTAAAATTCGTTTTTCAAAATGGTGAGTTTTGGTTTTGAATACTACATACCTACCAAATCCAATGATTCGAACGATTTATTAAAAGTAATCAATTGAAACGTTAAGTCTTAAATTCTTTATTCGATTCTTGCTGAAACAAAAATATCTTCCAACTAAATATACAAAACAATTTAAACTTTTAAGCTTTAAGTATCGCTCTAGACACCTGAACAATAACTATTTAATCGATAAAAAAAAAAAAACAAATCGAGATGCCATATTTGTCCAGTGCATCCCGATTCTGTTTGCTCAGTTTGCCCTCAAAGAACAAAGATTGACTGATTGACCCATAAATCCTCATTAAAGTCGCCGTGTTCGTCCTTTTTGCTCTTTGCCGATCTACACGCACGTTTGATTTTAATGACCCTTTGTTTAGATTTTGTGAACTTCTTTTTGCTTAGTTATATGGCTGTTTTGAACCAACCAGCAGATCGCAATAAATTATGATGGCGCAAAGGGCTTTCTGCTCTACACTTTGACGCTGCCGAATATCCATTATAAAGATGTGCAATTTATTGGCCCAGAACTCAAAAGGCAAGAGCGAGATGAGTTGGTATAGATATTTTTCTGCTTAAAAAGGCTAAAACTCCAGAGAGGTAGGTTGGTATAGCCTTGGTAAGATGTGAATAGATAAAAGCCTGATAGAGTAGAGCAAAGAACTCTTCGACTCCTATATTTGCTCGATCTGATTTCGTGCCAGCCACTACGTTAAGTTGCAATTTTTCTACGCATAACTTATCTCTACTTCGGTTCAGTCATGGGGCAGAAAACAACCTTCAAAGCCCTACGGTGGTTAGTTCCCTGATCCAACTTTTCAAAGCCCAGAATATGTGGTCATCGAAAAATTCCTTTACGATCCAACTAGGTAGGTATGTATATGGAGAAATCTCAATCTAAACTGCAGCATAGAAGTAATCGCACCAACCGTATCCACCACCACTACACGGCCACTCATGACTTTCGCTCTTTTTTAATGAAAACATTCTTATATATATGTACATACATGTACATGATTGCTAGAGGTCTTCGTTGTTCGACGAAACCAAAGACCCAACCGATCGGTAAAAACAACCATAATGACCATAACCATTTTTCACTTCGTATAGCAAGATCGTGCAATAAAAATACCACAAATGTTTATAACATAGTAAAATTGGTAACATTGCAACTGCTCGCGGCACCGCAGGATCTGCCTCAAGAATCAGAAATCAGAAAAATAGCAGCAGGCTCCAGTGAACCAGCTGGGCATTTTCTACATAATCTGCGGTTACCTGCAATAAGAACGCGTATGAGTATAGAGTATACCTATATAGATATCGTGATGACTTCTATGCTACCGCCACCGCTTGCCACTAATGTTTTGGTTAGTTGATTCCTCTTGGACTCACACTGTACTCGGAATTAAGTTTCGTCCGACGACTCTTCAAATATACAACAATATATGGTTGTATATTAGGCGACCGCAAATAGGTTATTCTTATTATTCTTACTGTAAACTAAAATGCCTAAACTTTAAGACAAATGATATTATAATAATTATTCCATTATTTAATTTAAGAATATATGTATGTATATGCCCAACGTTTGTGTTGGGGAATATTTTAAATAAATTTTCTTTGAGCTACTCAAAGGATTCGTCCCTAATTTTGTTGACCTTTTTCTTGTTTTGTTTGTTAGACAATTGCTCATTTTCAAATTAGTGTGCCAAATGTGAGTGAGTTCATTTTTTATGTCCTGAGAATCTGTCTAACGCCGCGCACACAATTATCCGAACCACATCATTCCTCGTTGCAACATCAATCAAAATAAATTTGAACCTAGCAAAACATCATCGTCATCGTCACCGCTTCGCGTCGGCAGTGTCGGTGTAAGAGAAGGAATTCGCATAACCGACACCATCCTTAACACATCCTGCCTCGGAAGATTGATTTGCAGAGGATAACAAGCGAGGTGACGTGACACGCAATTTACTAACCAACGAGTTCAAGCCACTCGCTGAAGCTCACCATTAGTAGAAGCCATTGAACCATCCATCCTCTTTCCAATGCATGATGGTGGTTATCTTAAATGACAGCGTTTTTATGAGGCGCGAATTATTTCACTGGGCGCATTGGGTGGTTAAATTTATGGGTCCACGTCAAATGGGAAGTATTAAATTTTTTTTTTAACATAAACATCGCACACATGGCAAGTGTGTTGAGATAAGTAGGTATGTTTTGTCAGACAGGAAGACGACCGAGTTCTAATTTTGAATGATTGGTAGATATTACGAGATTCGACTAGAATTTCCGCCAAAAAATACCTGTGCAAGTCAAGAGTGGTGGCAGAAATTAACATTTTCGATGTCATTAAAGATGTTATAGGTAAAGTTTTTCCGAAGGAATTTTTGAGTAATTTAATTTTAATTTTTCCGTGTATGTATGTAACAAACATTAATCGGTATAGATCTTTATCATACCATACAAAATACAATTAGCAATGAACTTCGTTAAGGTCTAAACGAAGCATTTTTAAACATAGCAGAATTGATTTTTTAGGCTTTATAGAAATATTTATGTGGTTCACTTGGAAAGTTGATTTAAGTAACTTAAGATTTCTGAACAACAACATGCCCGGATGATGTCCTAGACGGTGTTCACATTGGACTCACTCCGCGCGATTCATTTTGACATCTTTTTCTTTTATCTCACTCTACACAACTATATGAGAAAGTGAGGCAGGATTTTTAATTTTTTTGAAAAAATCCTGCCTCACTAGACTCTCTCTTTCTCATCATGAGTTGGAGTGAGATAAAACAATGAAATGTCAATATGAGTCGTGCGGAGTGAGTCCAATGTGAACACCGTCCTAAGGAAGACACGAAGCGCTTTGGCCTCATCATTATTAAAATATAAAACATTTAAAATTGTGGAAAAACCAAGTGTTTTATTTCTAATTTGACAATCTATTGACTAAGATAAATATCCACTAAGTGCTTAACCCTTGCTCTATTGAGTATAAATACATCTTAAGGAAAACTTGATACACCTTACTTCCAACAGGAGAAATGTTCACCCCTATTCAAATGACTGTATGTTTCTAAGAGAAGCTATAATTTTCACTTCGATGTTGGCTCAACAGAAACTTTAAGGAATTATTGAAGATTGGTTTAAAAGATAATGGCGCAAAATTTTAAACATTTAAAACCTACTCTAAATCATTTTTAAATTCGACGCCGACTCTAAAAATGAGTTTTAGAATGAGAGTCGACGCTTTGATAATTTTAAACGATATACTTTAACTTTAACACTAAAGCACTCGTCTAACTTTAAAAGCAGCAAAATGCTTCTCTATCTTTTTTAAAGTATACTTTATCCATTCAACGTTTGTAATTTCATAACAAAAATTTAAAGAAAAATGTTTTTTGAAGATGAAGATTTTGACCTTGTAAATCAACAATCACGAAAGCTGTCTTACGGCCATATTTTTCACTGGATTCATTCAGATTAAAAATTTAAATCCAGATTTAAATCATACAAATTCAATGTAAATACATCTGGATTTAAGTTTTAATCTGGATGTATCTAGTGAATAAAATGGCGGTTAGCTTTAATTTGTGGTGTATGCACCCAGTAACCATTACCAGTACAAAACAACACAGTCTCCACCCCCCCGATTCAATAGACTACTACACCAAACAAAAACAAAAAAAAAAATGTGGTACATAGTTTTGGATTACCATATCACGGCAAATCATTTTCTGCTCACAAAATCGCCTGCCATCTTAGCTGGAAAGGTGAAATAGCTATAGGGGAGTTCAAAAAGAAAAAAAAATACAAACAAATTTAATTTTCAAAGGCGACACCCGGATTTGAACCGGGGACCTCTCGATCTTCAGTCGAATGCTCTACCACAAATCATAAAAAAAAACCCTACAAATGCGCTAAAAACACTTCATTAGTTAAAAGAGTTGTTTAAAGTGTTTAAAATTAAGAAAAGGTTAAACAAGGGTTCGCAACTAAACGACTGCGTCGGTTTTATTCCTTAAACGAGGACTGTTTAAAAATTTGCGCCATGTATTTTTGATAAATAATTTAATCATGCACGCAGTTTTAAAATAAGGTAAAAATATAATAACCAAGATTTTACTTATTTCATTTATTTTTATTTATTTTTTATTTTATTTATTTTATTTATTTATTTCAATAAGAGCTTGCAGATAAAACATGTGACCCAAAATTTATTAAGCTAATATAAAAATGGGTTTTATTGCAAATGAGACACTAACGATTGTCGATTAGCAATTGAAAAATGTTTTTATAATTAAGAATTATACAGGCCGCACTTAATTACTAGAAAATTCATGATAACATTGATAACCATTTAGCAATGAAAAATTGAGATAAGTTTCTTCAAAGTGTCCTCCAGTGTTCCAGCATAATTATTTTTAATGCTCTGCTTACGTGTAGGTACTTTCCTATGCGCCGTGTAAAGCTGTGTGGAAAAATATTAAAGATTTGGGCGAACCACCGGCAACGAATCCGTTTAATAGCGATGAAATACATCCAAGTTTTTTTTTTTTTTAATTTTATAAAGAAACTTAAAAGTCCTAAGATCGAAACAAATTTCGTTATTGTCACCAAAATATTTGCACATAATTTCACGTTGCCAAAAAGACCTTATGTAGGCTATTAAAACTGACTGCTGATTATTTGTTGTGCAAGATGCTTTATCTTTTCACGGTATTAATTTGTAATGAAAAGCTAAACTTACCTGCTTCGACTTAACTGATTGCATTACCAAGTACCGTTTTCCCCCAATTACAAATTTTCGGTTACTAATTCACGCGATTTTTCAATTTTAACACAAAATTATTCTTCGATTATATTTGTTTCCAGTGCGCTTTGCTACAAAAATTACAGCTACAAATAAAAATCTCCATTGGAAAAATTTGGCAGTGTAAATCGGACTTAGTGACCACTCATAAGCCTTATGAGCGCTCTTAAATATTGACTTTTAGGTATAGATTGGAGCATAGGTTTATGAGCCTCTTAACTTTATAAGCCCTCGATTACTATCGCCTTAAATGTCATGAAAATTTAAAATAATACGATGTTTCATGTACATAATAGGGCCCACAGACACAACACTTGTGGCTTCATTTTTTGTGTCGGTGTCACCATTGGTGTGATGTGTATGGGGAAGTGTCATGACACCGGTGTACACACAAGAGTGATGTGTGTATGGGCCCTATAAGATTTTAATTTTTTAGAAGAAACCGTATTCATCACTTTCACTGGGTGTATCAATGAGAATTGGGCAAGGCCCAATCTCACTTCTTGCCGTTATTAACTTGATCTTATATACAAAAAAAGTTTAAAGTGTCACTCGAGCCTTAACAGAAATTTCAGTCCGTTGAAAAGGGAAAACATCAAAATACAGTAAAAAGAGACAACATTCCTCCATTAAGTCCGAAAGAAAAAAACTGACGGCACCGAGGAAGTCAAGATTGGTTGTTGAACGTCGTCGTGAATATTTACGCCAGAGAAAGAATTTAAAATTGAATTTAATAAAGATATCGTTTTCAAATAACACATTTTGCGAAGAAATTCATCATTTGATAGAACAATTGTTTGAATAATAGTAAAAGTTAACATAAAAAATGAAACTTTATTCGAACTTTGAAATTGTGAAGAGTGTAAGTGTTAATTTGTGAGTAAGAAATAGCTGAATTTTGAGTCCTTAACTTATTCAAATGTAAGTATTGCAATGTAATATATGTTTTGAAGCCTTTATTTAAGTATTGTGGGTGTAATTGTTGGTGAAACATTAGTTTTCTTGGTAAAGATTTCATCGAATTATGACATTTTGTGAAATTTTCGCATTCGGAAAAAAAATATAATTCGGAAACATGTCGGCTGTTTTTGTTTGTGTGAATGCATGGGTTGTCCAAGAGGTATAAAAATGGGTGATGCCAAAATTATAAAAAGTTTTTATATTCACCTCTTTTTATCATTGAAAAATTTAACCTGAGAAGAAAAAATTGTGTGAGTGCAGGGACTCACGGTTAATATGTGTAAACATCAACGTGTGCGGATCCAAAACGCACTTGTTTTTGCTTGAAGGGGATCTTAAGATTTTTTTCACTGAACGCACCCATCCTAGTATGCAGATCGTAACGTTGGACACGAACGTTCACGTTTTTTTGTTCACTCTACCGCCAGCAAAGATGTTTACACATCTAAAATTATCGCTCTATCGAACGTTCGTAACGAGTCATAGTTTCACAAATAGTGTTCCGGATAACTTTGTTTTTGTCTACTACATTCAAAAAAGTTACCGAGTCCGAGTTAAATATAGTTTGCAACCAGTATTTTATACGAAGATAATATGGACACAGATTTAATAAATCTGTATTTAAAGTCCTTTTAAATCAAAAGTGAATAACATGACCGTTAGGATCAACTCAGCTCCGATAAAAAGAGTGCTACAATGCCCGATGTTAATACATAACTTTGGTAACGAAAATTTGTATAGAAATGTCAAAATATTAAAGCAATTTGCCTTGTAATTTTTTTTAGTTGCAGTTATCGAAGTTTTTTTCTATATCAGATTTCAATATGAAATGTATTGATTATTTTTTGTTTTGCATGCTTGTGAACTAAGGTGATGGTGTTCCTAAAGGCCTATTGTCGGTATCGTCATATCAGTTATAATCTTCCTAAGACATTATTAGTCGTGTTTTTTTGCAAGCCCTGAGAAAATTGGTCGAAAAAAACAACGTGATAAGCATTTGCATGTTAAATACAACAACAACTTATCCCCTTTTGGCTTAGCTAAGCGTGGAGAATTATCGGGGCTTAACTTAAGCACGGAGAAAAACTGTTACCGGCGTGAATTGTATGCTTATCATCGATAGTTTGTATGGAAACTCCATTTTGTTTCTGTAATGGTGTCGCCAATCCCCAATGTAATTTTTGTAACCAAATTTCTCCGGGCTTGCAAAAAAACGGCTTATGTCTTCATCAATCAATAACGGGTAGGTCAGGTCAATTATTAATGTTTATGTCTGACCAAAAATAACTCACCACACTGCCATCCCTGGAAAATAATAGATTTCTTCGAACACCCAAGAGAAATGTCAAAAAAGAAAATCAAGTGCACTTTTTTTTTCGTTTACATCGTGTAAAGTCATCAATCGACATAAATGTGTGCGAGTGCGAATATTGTTTGTGTATGTTGACGGTGGTGACTTTTTTCTTTTTTCTGTGTTTCTGGCCGCAAAAGAGCTTAAATAGAAAATAAAGAAAAATTTACAAATTCTGGTTTATCCATTGCTCAAATTTTTGATCTCTATTGACCCCCTACAAAACATTATTAAATCTTAATCTCACCGAATAAACTAAAAGTGCTTAATTGAAATAATTAATCGACTTGAGGCCGATCCACATCAGAAACCATCATCATCATCTTCTCCATTGTTGTTCAATAGCCGCTGCAAACAAGGAAAATTTTACAATTTTGTCAGGCGAAATTATTGTTTATAGTCGACCCTGAGAATAAAACAATTGAAAAAAATATTGCTTTTGTTAAAAAAGGTAGCGGAAAACCATTATCCATATCCATCCGCCTTCACAATCCCCAAAATTTTGTTAAATGTTTCCAATGAGCTTAATTTTCTTTGATTTTTTTCTTTTTGCTGACACTGAATTTTATTCTATTTTTCTTTATTTCAGAGAATAAAAAAATTTATTTGGACGGACAGGCAAGAGTGTTTTGAACTATCAACATCAATGCATAAGGAGAAACGTAAAATCTCAGGCAATTTTTGAAAAAGCACCAAGGACAATAATCTTGCATTAGCTTGAGAGTTAAATAGGAAGAAAAACGAAATCAAAAACACAACTTTGAGAAATTCTGTTGTGAAAATCTGATAAAGTGGAGGAGAATTGCAGACGTCTCCAGAACATGAATATAAGGGGGACTGTTCCCAAGAAGGAAGGAAAGATGCGAATTCGTGCCTTTCCGGTAAGAATCTTCACAATTATTGATAATTTAATGATAATATATTAACAAATAGCCATGTACATATATTATGTTGACATACTGGACCGTATTCATAGACCTTTGATAAACTTATGTTTTATTAACAATTTAAATACATACCATTAGATTTTAAAAATAATTTTTCTTGGCAAAAATGTACAATTTCTAAATACGTACAGCCGTATAAAGTAATTTTAAAGTCTTCTTAACTTTTAAATACCTCTAAATAGCTCTTAAGTGCGAAATCGGTATCTTTAATCAATTTTTAAAGGTTATTCCATGCAAAGTAGGTATATTTATCAGAGAAATGTGTCTGTAGGTAGAGTTTTGGTTTTGAAGGTGAATTAGTTGGTGTTGCATTACACATGTAAATTGCTTACCCCAACGCCCTTTTTTCAACCAATTTCCTCAGGGCTTGCAAAAAAATACGCCTAATGTATTAAAATAATTTTTACTTATTATTTTATAAATATTTTTAATTATATTAATGCAAATTAATTTAACAGCTTTATGGGCTCAGTATCCCGGCGCTATGAATTCTAGATGATTTATTTCTATAATTGTAAATCTTTCGCAAAAAATGTCAACCACTGGTGCAAATTTATCCAATGTAAAATAAAAAAAAAAATAAGTTAATAGCTAATATTTGACATTTACTTAAATATTCATAATAGCTTTTAATGGCGTTTAGTCAACACAAATTGGTGTTCCGTCCTTGTTTCTGACTAGGACGTTTAAGGCTATTTTGAATCAATAATTCAACAAGTCCAATTAAATAGTGCTAAGTCATCTTCTACTCGTCTGATTTATTTCAGTAGTATAAAGAATTTGTATGATAAGAAAACTTGCGTATATACTTAGCTTAAGACTTAAGAAACCTGTATTAAAAATATATATTTTGGAGAAAGTTCATGAAACTAATAAAATATTACTATTATTTAGAATATTCAAGTAGGCCTTTAAAATTAAAAGCATTTTAGATCAGAGAAACGCACTTTTTAATTAATTTAATATTTATTATTTTTTTTTTTAAATAATACTAATATTCTTACGGGTCCTGTAGATTTTTAAACAGTTTATCTATTAACACTCATAAAATCATTAAACTGGATTCTGCTTGTTTCAATAATTGTGTCCAGCCAGATTGTCGAATCCGAACAGTCTGAACTGTCAAAAACGTTAAGAAAAGTCTTATCTTTCTCGAAAACGGCCCTATCGATTTTAATAAATCCAGACACAAATCCCTATTGTCGAGAGAAAATATTTCTCCTCTCATCTTGCCATTAGAATTAGCTTGCGCTCTTTTTGAAGAAACGAAATATCATTTTTCTCAAAGCTCGTAATTTTCTCTATCTACTTTTGTATCAAGCCAATATTTTCCTGCAACGAAACAAAACAATTATGTAAATACAAAATTTCAATCCCATGCCAAAATGCATAGTATGATTGGGCTCGGCCGAGCTTTTTGGATTTTCAGCAAGTCAGAAATCCACGAGGCTTTATGACCAGCAATGATTTTTGTGAATTGAGAGAGAATTATATTTCTAGTATACGTAGTATGCTGCGATTCACTTGTCGCACTCTTTGCAGCTTACACTTCGCACCGCTATCTTAGATTTCGGATCCCTTGAACGCAATACGCAACTTCTGCATTGAAATTTCCTGCGAGAGTGGCAAATACAATTTTGTATAAAATGTCTCCTGTGGATATTTCACCGCAAACGAGAAACTATTATTTTTTGAAATTCGACTTTCATGTTTGTTCTAAATAAAATAATGTAAGGTAGTGATTTTTCAAGAACTCAAATGCGCCTTCTTAAAATTTACAGTATGTTTATGTTTACTAAGTTGCCTCTCACAAAGTGACACTTTAACCATTTCAGGACTTTCTCAAGAAAATAAAAAAAAACCTCACTGTAAACGCATTTTTCTAGTCAGCTTTCTATCAAACTTCGAATTGAGTTATTGCTTTCAATTAATTTTCATTTCGATTATTTCAACTTTTTAATAATTTTCATAAAAATCTTATAAGTAAACCGATATTAGGGAATTTGAAATTCTTGTTTTTTAAATAAAAATCTGAAACCTGAGGCTGGCTGGCAGCAACGTTCAATAGAAATGCACATCACGTGCTTAAAGACAGCGCCCGGTGTATCAATTTCTTCAAAATGCGAAAGACTCAAAAAGCATTGAGGTATTCTCAATTGCCTCGCCGATCATCATACTATCGCAATGATTTCCCCAAAGTTCTATCAGTCACCGAAATTCATTGTTTGTTTCCACTATGGATTTCGCATTACAGAACTGGCTTTCAAGTAAGCTTTGCTAAGACTAATATCTTTTTCTCTTGTTTTTTTTTTTTTTCTTTCTTTTAATATTCTCAGACTTCTATGGATGAAAAATATGTCGAAACAATTTGGGCCAGTCTCAAGAATGCCATTCAAGAAATCCAAAAGAAGAATAACTCGGGGTTGTCGTTTGAGGAGCTCTATCGCAATGCCTATACCATGGTATTGCACAAACATGGCAATCGATTGTACTTTGGACTGAGAGAAGTGGTATCGGACCATTTGGAGAACAAGGTGCGACCCGAGGTTCTGGATAGTTTACATAACAATTTTTTGCCAAAATTGAATCAAGCGTGGAATGACCATCAAACGTCTATGGTCATGATCCGAGACATTCTCATGTACATGGACCGAGTGTTTGTGCAGCAACGTGAAGTTGAAAATGTATACAACTTGGGATTGATTATATTTAAGGAACAGGTGAGTTGGGACGAATTGGACAGTTTTACATGCTCTTTATCGAATTTGTGTGCCCAAAAAGATCGTCCGACACCCAGTGATTCAGGAGCATCTGCGAGAGACATTGCTTGGGATGGTTTTGCTGGAACGCAGTGGGGAAGTTATAAATCATTTGGCCATCAAGAATGCATGTCAGATGTTAATGTCGCTGGGAATTAATACAAGGTCAGTGTACGAAGATGATTTCGAGGTACCGTTCTTAAAGCAATCTGCATCGTTCTACAAAGTAGAATCGCAAAAATATTTAGCTGAAAATGATGCTGGTGTTTGCATAAAGAAAGTCGAGGTGAGTTGTGGGTTGAATTGCCATATAACGCAGATAATCATGTAGTTTTTGTCATTTCCAGGCACGAATTCAAGAAGAATCAGCTCGTGCTGCGTTATATCTCGATAAGGACACAGAGCCTCGCATCGTCAAGGTTGTCGAGGACGAGCTAATTAAACACCACATGCGAACTATTGTTGAAATGGAAAACTCGGGTGTTGTTTATATGATTAAGAACTCAAAAACAGACGATCTAGCATGCACATACAAGCTTTTCTCCCGCCTCAAAGACAAGGGCTTGAAGGTGATCGCTGACACGGTCTCAGCCTACCTTCGGGAACAGGGTCGTTTGCTTGTCAAAGAAGAGGAGAACGGCACCAATCCGATAACATTTGTGCAAAATCTCCTCGACCTAAAAGATCGCTTTGACCATTTCCTGCATCATTCTTTCAACAATGACAGGATCTTCAAGAATATGATTTCCTCTGATTTTGAACATTTTCTCAATCTAAACAGCAAATCCCCGGAGTATTTGTCGCTCTTTATCGATGATAAGTTGAAGAAAGGTGGCAAAGGAGTAAGAAAATTCTAAACGATGTTTTTTGTTGAGCAAGCCTAAGTTTTGTTATTTTTTTCTAGATGACCGAACAAGAAATTGAGACAATACTGGACAAAACAATGGTACTTTTCCGATTCCTCTTGGAGAAGGATGTATTTGAACGTTACTATAAGACACATCTAGCCAAGCGATTGTTGCTTAATAAATCAGTCTCAGATGATTTCGAAAAGAACATGATATCAAAATTAAAGGTAAGCTTGACGGTTTTTGAGTGGTTTTAATTATTTTGATTATTATTTCTTTTTGTTTTTAGACTGAATGTGGGTGTCAATTTACTTCTAAATTAGAAGGAATGTTCAAGGATATGTCGGTGTCAAATACAATAATGGATGAATTTAAAAACTATGTAAATAATCATAAATTGTCGTTATCGGGCGTTGAGCTGACAGTTAGAATTCTGACAACAGGTTTCTGGCCAACACAGGTAGGTTTTTATTTTTATTTGAATACAAAAAAAAAAATGTTAAAGAAATTAAATTCTTATTTCTGTTAAGACTGCTACGCCTAATTGTAATATACCAGTGGCGCCGCGAACTGCATTTGAGACGTTTAAAAAATTCTACTTAGATAAACATTCTGGTCGGCAGTTAACATTACAACCACAAATGGGTACAATTGTATTTCTATATTTTTGTTTTACAAAATATAGTGGTTTTTATTTTGTAATAATGTTTTTTTTTATTTTTTTTAGGAACGGCATATATAAATGCGGTTTTCTATGGAACTAAAACGGAATGTGAGAAAGATAAGGATGGCCCAAGTTCTAGTTTGTCATCCAGTACTAATGGTGGCCCAACAACGACCAGAAAACACGTCCTCCAAGTATCCACGTACCAGGTAAGTTATTTAAAATATTTGGCCCTATTGTGACTCCACCATAACACTGCATTTTGTAACGATAGGCTTCCAAATACACCAAATATCAAAATATTAAAAGCCATGTTATTAGCCATAGTCTTGACTTGACACCTAAAACTCGAATTGCTTTACTTCTCTCCAAATTAATTTATTCCTGTAAAACCCTTGTTTTTACTTTTTGCTAAGAATTCCGGTATTTCATTATGTTCTGGAGGAGGACTATGGAGGAAATTTTTGATTTTATACAATTTTCGCTAAAGTAAGTTCAGAGGATTTTAAATTCATCTTTGGTGCTCAGTCGCGCTCACATAAATCCATTGCTCCGCTTAGAGTATGTTGACTCGTCAGGCAGGCGGCTATATGTCCACAGTGTTCTTGAATGTCCACAGTGTTCTTGAATGGTATGCAAACTTTCGGTTGATATTTGCGAAATGTAAATGCGACATTGTTAAAAGTGGGATTTTGTATTTGCGAGATCATGAAAAGCGGGATTATTAATTTGCGGGTTTTCATTTTTCGAAATTAAAAAAATACTACTACTGATATAAACCTTACAGATTGCTAACAATTCAATATACTATATAAATGTATTAGTATAACTCAAAGCTAATGATTTATATTTTGTCATTTAGTTTTAAATTCCAAAATGTTTTTTGAGAGATCAAGTTCAATACATATAGAATTGAAAAGTGATACATTGCAACCATAATTACATCTATATCTTGGATTGTTAAAAAAATGACGTAAACACAATCTTCTTTCCGGAATATATATCTTAAAGTATGTCATAATCTTTATACGATATGAAAAAATATCATGTTTGAGTCCAGAGTTCATGGCAATTGTTCAACAATTGAAGTGAACCTACAGAAATGTATTATTTTTGTAAGATTCTTGTTATTTTACCATTTTGCTGAGCTGAATTTTTTCAAATTTCTGTTAGACATTTTCATATCAAACTGTACAGCCCTATTCTGCTAT
Source organism: Leucozona laternaria (assembly GCA_932273885.2). Classification (NCBI taxonomy): domain Eukaryota; kingdom Metazoa; phylum Arthropoda; class Insecta; order Diptera; family Syrphidae; genus Leucozona; species Leucozona laternaria. The sequence continues at coordinate 111,498,254 of OW026368.1, read as the reverse complement.
CCGATTCGATCGAAACTTTCGATTCACGTGAATTTTTCATTCAATTTGCCTCAAATTATTTTTTTAAAACTTATGTCTTTCCAATGCAAATCTTAACCAATATTTCTTTTTGAAATTCTAAGGAGGATCTTATTGTCTGAATTATATATTTATCAAAATTTATACGCATTATGGAACATTTACTTCCTTACCGCGGATAGCAGAATGCAAACGTCCACGGGAACGTTTAGCAGAATAGGGCTGGTAATGTTATAGCTAAAGATTATGGTATCATTAAGTTGAGAACTGTCCTTTTGTGCAATGGTTTGGGTCACTAGGTACTCAAAAATACTTGAATTAAGTTCAAAATAATGTACCGCTCTTTAAATTTAAAGTAACTATAAACACAAATGTAAATGAGTTTAGGATGGGTTCTCAGTAAGTTTATCGTAATGGAGGGTTCTATGGGTGAATGAGATGCGTTCTTTGATAAATCGTACTAGTCATTGGCAATCGTAATCCAGATTTTACATCCATATAATACAGATCTCGCTTATTGCCTCTCAGGAATCGAGGCCTGATGACTTCTTCATTTGTTTTTCTGCAGATATGCAAAGGGTCGAGTCTATAACAATAAGCCAAGATCAATTAAAGAGTAATATTTGGGAGGCAAAAGCTGCTCTTCCACGCACAATGTTCAGAGAGAGCTCTCACAAATCTGAGGTGGAAATTCGATGTGTTTGCTTCCAGATGGTTCACATCTGAGTTATGTTATTTAAAGAAGAAGATAAATTCCCAATTTTTCTTTTTAAATTAAGGCCCTTATTGCGAAGGTCATTTTTGTATCGATCACCGAAAATTTAAGATTTCGTAAGTTGTTGTTTTCTAAGATGTAACGACAGATGCTTCGAGTGTGAACCTATCTATGCCACCTCAGGTGTTCCTCAGGGAAGTCATCTTGGTCCACTCCTCTTTGTCCTTGCCATCAATAATGTTGATTGCATTACTTCTTACTCTAACCTTTCTATTTGTGCTGATGATATAAAAATTATTAAAGTAATATATAACTCAATTGATTCTCTCCTCCTCCAACAAGATTTAAACGTCTTTTTTACTTGGTGTGATAAAAATTTCCTTGAACTCAATGTCAGTAAATGTCAAACCATGAGATTTTCTAGGAAACGCCTGCCCTTACCCCCTCGAACTTATTACTTCCGCAAAGAACCTATTCCTGTGGTTTCATCCAATCGCGATCTTGGCATAATATGTGATAAAGAGCTCGCATACGGAAGTATGCACATCGACCATATCATAGCAAGAGCAAACTCTAGCCTAGGTTTTATAAAGCGTTGGTCTAAAGAGTTTTCCAACCCTTACGTTACCAAGTCTCTGTACACCACATATGTTGGACCCATTCTTGAATATGCCCACTCGAATAGAATTGAAGCTGTACAGCGAAGGTTTCTCCGTTTTGCTTTGCGTTATGTCCCTTGGTCTGATCCTCATTTCCTACCCCCCCTACGAAGATCGACTGCAATTAATCGACCTAAACACCCTTGTAACACGCCGTGCTGTTGCCGATATACTCTTTATCCACCAACTAATCACTGGTGCTATTGATTCGCCGGCACTTCTGGCATTGATCTACATTAATACCAATCCACGTAACCTTCGATCTATACCATTCTTTCGCCTTCCCACTCACCGCACCAATTATGGCCACTACAACCCAATTTCCAGAATTCTACGCTTAGCCAACAGCGCACAGGATGTCCTCGACTTCAGCCCTAGTTCCTCCTCACTCAGAAGAGACCTATACTCCAATTTCCAATAAACCCAATGGGTCATATTCATGGTCACTTTTAGGATCCGCTTTGTCTTAGACTGGGGGTTATTCAATGTTATTTAGATAGGACAAACCCAGGTCTGAGATAGACTGGAGTTTGGGGGTGACTATGAATATGCCCCAATATATTTAATATATTTATTATTAAAAAATAATGTTAAGTTTATCATATTTAGATATAGGTTAAATTGTAATTATTTAAATATTGTCATTATATTTTATTGTTATATTATGATTTCATAATTATTTTGGTTATGTTTGTTAATTTAGCTTGAATTTAAGCCTGTAAATAAATAAAATAAATAGACACCCCCAAAGTTCGTGATTTGATTGACTCTAATCGCTTTCAACGTTGAACGACACTCACAATAAGAACTCAAGTGAATGTTTCAGTTTTTTTCTCCACTTAATTTTTCAGCGTGTAAAAAGTTTCAATCATTATGTTGTTATTAAACACTTTTTATTTATTTCGTATTAAATTATAGGTTCTTAATTTTTGTTTGCAAATTTCAGATGTGTGTTCTTATGCTATTTAACAATCGTGAACGCCTTTCATACGATGAAATCCAACAAGAAACAGATATTCCTGAAAGGGAACTCATAAGGGCCTTACAATCACTGTCAATGGGTAAACCAGCACAAAGACTGCTAGTGCGCAATCCCAAAACAAAGGATATTGAACCCTCAAATGAATTTCATATTAATGATGCATTCATATCGAAGTTTCATAGGTGAGTTCCACAAAAATTTAAAGTAAATAATGCCTTGGACTCATTTTAACATTTCACATAAATTCAGGGTTAAAATTCAAACGGTCGCCGCTAAGGGTGAATCTGAGCCGGAACGGCGAGAGACACGCGGTAAAGTGGACGAAGATCGTAAGCATGAAATTGAGGCAGCGATTGTTAGGATAATGAAGGCCAGAAAACGATTGACGGTGAGCATACAATTAACAACAATACGCAACCAAATAAAAAAATCCTGAGTAAATTCTTCTTTTTTTTTTTTTTGAATTTTTGCAGCATAACCTGCTTGTGTCAGACGTTACATCTCAGCTTAAATCAAGATTTCTACCTTCACCTGTATTTATTAAGAAGCGAATAGAGAACCTCATCGAGAGGGAGTATTTAGCTCGAACGCCAGAAGATCGAAAAGTCTACGTTTATTTGGCTTAAGTTAACATCCACAGAGAGGAAAAACAAAAACAGACATTTTTTCGTTTCTTCAGGAATTTGTTTTTTATATAAATTTTGATTCCTGTCTCCTTAAGGCAATCTGGCAGAGACAAAAAAAGCCAAAAAAAAACTGTTATTGATATTTTGTCTCTGTTAACATTTCAATGGCAAAATAACTTTTTTTTTCTTATCAGACAAAATGAAGAAATAAACAATAAAAATAGAGAGATGCTTACAACTTATTTTTATACCATATTTAAATTTTGTTTCACAAGTTTTCCTTATTTTTTTTTCATCGTTTCATTTATGTCACTGAAATAATTTAATTCAAATTTTTTCACCTGCTTGCCAAGCAAATAAATATATTTTTTTTTCATTATCTATGATAACGACTCGATAAAAATTAAATATAAAGTAAAAAAAATAGTAAATCAAAGAGGAGAAAAAAAAAAAAAAAACAAAATAAAGTTTCAATATGTGAATACTATAAAATAAAAACAATAGTAATAAAACAGAAATTAAATGTAAATGTCTAAAACTTGAATGTTTAATTTGCATGATGTAATTTAAACTTATTTCTGATTTTTGTTTTAGATTTTTTTAATTTTCCTTACTTAAAATTAAACTACATATATGTGAATATATGAACATAATTTAAATTTAGTTACTAATAAAATATGCGATTGAATAATAAAAGAACATTTATGAAAGGAAATACAAATATATTATATTGAGATAAATATTTTAAGATTTTAATTGAATTGTTTAATTTTTTTTGTTTTCTGCTTGAGAATATTTATCACTTGTGTATCGTTGATATTCTTTACTTATTTAAGATGGCGAAAGACGATTGTGTTATATATAATATATGAATGTTTCCCTCCTTCGAAAATTGGGAAGTTACGATGTTCGAAAAATTCCCTCGCAAATGATTGGTAACTGGAATAAGTCCCCAACATTTTTGGTGTAGCGTTCAGCGCCGTACAGAACAAGAAGTCGAGATTTAAAAATTCAAACTCAGAACGAATAAATTCAATTTTGAATTTTTGAACAAAAACAACTTAAAGGTGCTACCACCAATTGTTTACGAATTAATTTATAATTCGTTTATTTTGGCTAGAGATACAGCTATTTCAAGGGGTGCCAAGCCACCTATCATCAGTCTACTCTTATTAGTGGTGCTGAGCTTTAATCCAATTTTGTTATAAAAAACTTTCTACATGCCCACCATAGGGATCGAACCCACGATATCAGATTTGCTCAGTCTTAGGAGCCGTATGCACTACTCATTCCTCCGCCTGAGTCCACTGACGTCACAGGTCGAAAATGGGTTGTTTTTGTTTATCAAATGCATTTGGAGCATCAGCATTTTTTGTTGTTCAAAAATTCAACGAAATTGACGGAATAAGGAATGGTCAAGTCTAATAAACTGACATTCTAGTATGAATAGTATAAGAAATTCAATTTTGTTTGTGGTTAAATGGAAAACAATACATTTTAAATTCTTTCACCGAAATCGATATAACAACATGTTTCCCTAGCGCACACCCAATCAAGCAAAAGCTGAGGCCCCGATTGCAGTTGTCGATTTACCGATCGATGAACGACTTTTTTCGATTATCGATCGTCGAAAATAATCCCACTGGATTTAAAATGTTTATAAATTAACTAATTTGTATTTAAAATGATAAACAAGAAATTATAATTTTTTCTATGAACACTAATGAACTGTCAAAATTGAAATATTCATAGTATTTTGTGATGGTTAATTCACAATAGACCAATTATCATTCGATTGTCCTAAACAATTGGTCAGTAGGTTTATTAGTCTCTTAACTGTATAAGCGGTCGATTATTAACGCCCTTATAAATAAAAAAATAAATTTGGTGGCTCGTTAGCTCTTGTTGAACCAAGCCAGTGACTTAAAACTCTCAATCATTCCTGTGTGCATGTTATCGGCAGGAATGGGGTCATCTACAATTTTCTGGTGAATCTGAAAGGATAAGATGGGAAGCACTAATTCATTTTTAAGGTGGACGAGCCTGGGAATGGAACCCATATCTCTGGCATGTCCTACTAACCATTATGCCACGGACTACTACTGCCCTTAATCCTCATAACAATCACACTTGGCCTGTGTTGTGGTCCATATTGGGCTGCAAGAAAGGAAATAACTTCCCAATGATATAATCCTCTAAACGGAAGAGAATGTTAATTTTCATGCGACCATCATAAATACATTTTCGCAACTGCCTTCTTAGATTATAAACTTGGCTACAATACGAAATCTCTGGTTTGTTTTCTTTTTCAATACAGCGTCACAGCACTCCACTAGGATTACTTAACAACTGTAATTTTGAAAAATAATGGTCTTTTTAAAAACAATACAAAAATGTGTTACGTGGCAATTGCATACTATTATTCATAGGTCCGTTCCCATACTGTGAATTTCAAACCAAAGCAGTGCCGTACTCGAAAAATTACGAGATAGTAAAAACGTCCCCTATCTGATTTTCTGTCCATGAAATTTATTTGGACAGAAATTCACACACAAAATTTCAGTATGAGAGTTAAAAGTATGAAAGCCAAATATAGTGTCGTGCGAATTATTCACATTCAGCAATATCACGCATTCCAACTTAATCGGAAACTTGTAACGTAACGAATATTTAAACGAAAACTTTCACAGAATCCAACGTAGTGAAAAATCCGGCCATTACGACCGGATTTGGTTATGGTGCTTTTTTGGAATTCGAAAAGTTTCCAATTGCGATGGAAAGGATTTTATAAGGTTTTATTTTTAGTATTATGTCTTAATTATGTTTTCATGAATAATTAATTATTCGTCAACCATTCAATCAACAAATTAATGAGCACTAATACGTGCCGCTACTGTACCTACAATCTGATTTGCTGCCCTAAAACCAGCAAGATATTTAAATCGGTGCCCACGGCAGCGGTGGCGTATACGTAATATTATATCCAATTAACAATGTTTATTTAGTTTTACTTAATATCTCGCCAACAAAAAGCGAAAACATCCCGAAAAAAGCTTTAAATTTAACTCAAGTTCAAGGCTTTTCTACGTTTAACTAAAATTTAGTTTGGAATGCATTAAATCACCAAAGCTACTCCACGCATTTGGCATAAATTCTGCGTGAGGTTTAAGAACTTATATCCATAAAAAAAAACGAACAAAAGTAACTACGTCGGTCGTAGCCATCGTTGTCGAGAGCAAAACGACAACAACAACAAGAAAACCCAAGGTATTAAGCGAAAAAAGCTCTGCGACTGTGACATCAATGAACAACTTTACTTTTCAGCCGGTTGTAATCAAATGTTGTCTTAAAAGCGGGTTAGCGAGCATGGCAGCTTGACAGATATTCTATTCTTTAATTGAGAACTTAAAACAAAATTTTGACCAAAAGTTGCAGTAATTTAGATTTCTTTTTGATTGCAAAGATGTCTTTTAACTATAGTTTGGCGTAAAGTCTGCCTGAAAAGTACAACTCCAGATGTTCGCACTTCTGTGCGATTCAAGTTTTATAGACGTTTCTGTGGTATCATCTGTGAACTAGCTGCTAGTGAAGCTAGCCCAACCAGCTGCGTTCGCTGGGTATAGTTCCTTTGGCGGACAATCTATCGTGTGTTTCAGTAGATTTGTGCGTTGACGTAGTAGCACGTCGTTTTCGCTTCAAAATAGAGTTGATTTTTCTGCCAGTCTCAATCCTACTGTGCTCTGATTGCGCCACTTTTACTTTCATTTGTTTTCGTCTCTGTCGAATCCCCTAAAACAATTGGTTGAACAGAGTTTTGATTTGTTTACCATAATAGTGTTTGTTGTTCAGATAAGAACAGGTGTATTAACAATGAGTGGGAACCAGCACGAGAAGATTTGCGTAAATAGGTCAGCCTCCTCATCAGTTAAAGAACAGGGTATTACAATCGTGACACAGCAGCAACAGAACCAGCAACAGCACCAACAACAACAACAAGAGCAGCAGCAACAACTTTCCGGAGACGGAATAGCTGCTCCTGCTTTCGAGATTCAGGAGAAACTCAATGATCTGTACGAGAAACGTTTGTCTGAAATCAATGAACAAGCAAATGGCGATGCATCGGTGAGTGTTTCTATTTTTATGAATGATTTATTTTATTATTTCAAGTTGAGTGCATTTCTTTATCAGAGAGGGTGGGTACTTGGTTCAAAAAGAGATTTTTGTTGACATATTTGGATTTTGCCTTATGTCTTTTCTGATAATATGTTGACAGTTGTTTGATATGATAACAAAAAAGCAGGGATGTTATGAGAAGTTGGATTGGTGTGTACAGTAATGACCAACGATGTGATGACAAATTTTACTGAACAAAATTCTTTTTTAATTGAAGCTGAAGCATATCTGCAAATACTTGCATTTTACTATCGCTGGTGATCCATATAGATTATCTCATGAGAATAAAACGATCTGGATCAAACTGACAGTTGTGTTGTACACGTATATCTTCTTTTCCTTTTTATTCTTTGGCTTTTTTCTTTACACTACCGATTAGTTCACAATTCGTAACCATTTGCAAAGCTGAAAAGGAAGAGCAAAAAATAAACATTTGGCACCTTGCCAGGGCACTCCTCTTCTAGTGTGCATACTATGGGGGCACCAAATGTTTTTGATGTACGCCGACTTATAATCCCGAAAAACTGTTATAATTGTTATAAATTGGCATTTCTCTAGTGCTGTACTAAAGCAAAACAGTTTGAACATCCATTTTTCAAGTTGCTACTCTGTAACTTTCAAAAATTAAGTAATTCCTAAGAAATGAAGATGTTACTTTTTTATGCATGCGGAATAAGGTTTTTACCAAATACCTACCTGCGGAAATAAGAATTAACAAATAAAATTTATCTATTGGTCTGAGTAGATTTTTAGAATGCAATGCATTCTTGTGCATATCATAATAAATTAGTACTTAGAAATCCTTTAGAAAGCATTTACTATGTTTAATGTAATAAGTATATCAGTCATTTTCACATTTTTAAATTTATATTGCGGTAATTTACGTATTTTGATTTTTTTTTTTAGTTAAAAGAAATAACATACAAGGAATGGATCACTATGCTTCGGCAAATCAACACAACACTTATAACAAATATTCAAGAAATCGATTGTGAAACAACAAAACGTTTGGCTTTGTTGCAGAGGAAATCAAGCAGTAATTGCCGTCATGATCAGGCCATAGAACTGTGCAAATGTCGAAAAGACATAGATAGTCTTATGCACTTAATTCGCAATGCAAGACAGAAGGGGGATTGGAAAATTGATGACTTTGAATTTGAAACAATCACGGAACAAGACATTTTTGGGGTTTGTGCACTTGAATTTATTTTCTAACCTATAAACAAATTGATTTAAAAGTTTATAATTTCTTTCAGGAAACATTATGTTGCGAATCAAATGTAAAAAAAGAATCTGTAAGTTTTAAATAATAAAATAAATCAAATTCGGATGTACATAGATGATTAAAAAGTAAAAGTAAAAAAATTAAAGCCTTTGTAAGAAGAACGCCATATTTTAGTTTTCTCGCATTGGGTTCCACTACTTTTTGGCTATATTTACAACTCAAAGGCTTCTACTGATTTAAAAAGAAAACACATTTAACAAATAATTTTTCAGGATATCATCCAGCAATCAAGCTCTATAGACCCAAAATCATGCGCTGCCCAAAAGTCCAAGGTTAGTAGAAGGAACAATAACAATAAATAAATAAAATGTTGTTCGTTATGCTTGAATTTATATAACTTGAGATTTTTGTTTTTGAATAAATATGTACAAATATTTGCTCGAAAATGTTATTTTTGCCCTTAAAGCTTATGACCCACCTCAAAGCTTTAGCTATTGAGATAGCCGAAAGGCACGATGAAATGCGTGATTTAAAACGGCAAGTTATATCCTTGGAAGATGATATATTAAATGCCCAAAAGAAGATACAGCTGAAAGATGACGTCATAAGAGAACTACGTAGTGATCTTAAAACATTCCCAAAGGTTTGTGTGTTGAAACTATAATAAATGTTATGGTGTATGGGCTATTGCTTTCACGACCTTCTTTAACTAATACCGCAGTCGATAATCCTATTCGAAAAAGAAAAACAATCACTTTATTAATCTAACACTTTAAATTCTATGTAGATTGCTTGGAAGTAAAATTACTTGATTTTTTCTCGAGCTGTAAATATTTGTTGTTTCTCTTTCTCAATTCTTAGTCCGCTGCCACTTGGGGAAGAAGAGTCTCAGAACGACTATCACCTATCGATTGCTTCCCAACAATGACAGAAGCCAAGATGTCAGAAACTGGTGAAATGTATCTTCTAGATACTCCCAGAGCTGATTCCTACAAAAATAGAGACTCGGTAAGACAATAGAATTATTTCCTAAATTCTAATTTTGTTTTTTCAAATTCTTTCTATTCCAGATAAATTCCTTGAACCTCTCCGAATTCAGTTTAACTTTGCAAGACGATGAAGATGAAGAAAATTTAATTAAAAGACTCAAAGATGAACTGGTACAGTTTTTTGAAATCCAAGAAAATTATGATCAAAGCTTTGGCAATCAAAAACGTGAACTTCAAGAGCTTCAACCACGAATAAGTAAAATGGTCGATGAGCTGGTATAAAATGATAGTTACTAAAAAGACTGTAAAGTGTTAATTGTTAATTTTAATTTAATCAAAAGGTTAAAACAAATAATGATCAACAAACTAAACTGAGATTTTATCGACGTGAATTATTAAACTTGGAGAATCCACAATCAAATAGAACTATAACCGATGAGGATTCGGGAATCAGTTCAGTTTCAGAAATGGATCCTGATGCTAAGATTGTGAATGCAGTACGCAGCCGTATAAGTTGTTTGCTCGATGAAATTTGCCATTTACAGAAACGGGAACAACGCTTAAAAATAGAAAACGAAGGTATAGGCAAGCCATAATTTTCAAGCAAACAAAAAAGTATCTTTTTTTGTTTAAAAACATAATGCTATAGGCTAGTTTATTATTCCAAGAAATCACTAAATCTCCCAAGATTAATAAATATAGCATGGCTTGATATTTGAAAAGATAATTTTGGGGGTAGGAGTATATGGCGAATATACATATATTACTAAATTCGACCAAAACTTAGAAAACCACAAAGCTTAAATGTTCTACTGAGTTTTTAGAAGACAACACTGATTTTTTTTCATATTTCAAAATTATTTTATGTGAAGCACACTTAAAAAAAATTATAATTTTTTTTCAGGTTTCATCAGTCAAGTGAAAGCGAAATCTTTTCTTTTAGAAAAAACGTCAAAAGTTCTTCGTGAAGTAGCTGACAAGATTTCATTTGCGGTAGTAAAACCTTTGATATAAATAATTTAAAATAAAAAAAATTAAGTACTGATATTTTTTTTTCGACAGTTATGTAAACCTATTCATTATGCAGAAATTTTCGAACAAACTGCAAATATGTCAAGTAATCCTCTTGTAGATGCTTTTGGTGAATTACTTGATACGCTGACAGAACGAGATAAAATTGTAAGTTACCTAAAAATAATTATTTTGCTTACCTATTCTACTATACATTTTATACAGAAGAGTGATTGATTTCTTAATTCCGCTTAATTATTCGATTTTCGTAGTAGCCGGTGCTGTTATATTGACCGTTTAGACGATTCACACATGGCTCTTAACTGCGTAAGACCTGTACTCCGCAATTATTTTGGCTAGAGCAATTGAAAGAGATTCAAAAAAAAAAAAAATGTACATATATTAATTTCTTGAAGCTACTACAATATTCTTCTTTAAACAAAAAACAGCCATCAATGCCTCTCTTCGCTTACTTCCCAAATATGCCAATTTTTACCAATTATTTTAGTCCAAAAAGTTCTGTCAAAGTTCATATATAAAAAAATAAAAATGAAAGAAACTGGTAGTTTTGGGAAGAGCAAACAGACCTTAAAAAGTTTTAATGTTGGCTAATAATAGCCGTTTTTTATTATCAGAGATGATCCATATAGATCATCAAAATACATGCATGATCATCAAAATACATTACAACAACAACACGAGATCCTGCTTTCTATCGGGTTCACGTTTCATGAACCAAAAGTTTAGTTTTTGCTATTGCTTCTCAGCTTTGCAAATGGTTAAGAATTGTGAACTGTATAGTGTAAAGAAAAAAATTGTGTGAGTGCCGGGACTCACGGTTAATATGTGTAAACATCAACGTGCGCGGATCCAAAACGGACTTGTTTTTGCTTGAAGGTGATCTTAAGATTTTTTTCACTGAACGCAGCCATCCTTGTATGCAGATCGTAACGTTGCACACCGTAACGTTGCACGACGTAACGTTGCACACGAACGTTCACGTTTTTTTTTCACTCTACCGCCAGCATAGATGTTTACACATCAAAAAAAACCAATAAATGAAAAATAAATAAACGTAAGGAAAAAAGAGATAGGTATACAACACAGCTTTCACTAAGATCCGTATTGTTTTACTTTCAAGAGTTGATCTATATGAATCATCGGCGATAATAAAATACGGCTAATATTACATCGTTTAAGGGACAACCCATATTTGCATGTTTTTATTTTTGATAGCATTTTCCGCAGTGATATTTGGCGAACTGTCAAAAAAAAAATCTATTTTTTTAGCTCAGACATATCAGAGCTTAAAAAGTCTGTTTCTTTTTTCATCGGAGTTAGCTCATTGGTGCGTTCTTTTTCTATACAATAGTTAACTATTGTTAATGTGTCAAATAAAGATGTTGAAGTGCCATTGTTAAAAATGTTACACAGTGTAACATTTCATTTAGGAACGATCATTGTTAAAAATATTGTTAATCTGTCAAACGCAATGGGTTGAAAAAAATGAAAATACATTTAGAATGAAAAAATCAAAGAAATCATTTAATTGCATCAAATTTATTTCAAAAAATACTTAAAAAATGTTTACAGTTTGTTAATTATATATTAAATAAACTTTATTTTTGGAAAAAAAGCGAATTTTCCAGCGAAATATAAATTTTTTTTTTTGATTCAAAATGGACACAAATTCACTTGTTAAATTTCTACCGAAATATAAACGAAAGAATACATCAAAAAATTGTGTGAGTGCCGGGACTCACGGTTTATATGTGTAAACATCAACGTGCGCGGATCCAAAACGGACTTGTTTTTGCTTGAAGGGGATCTTAAGATTTTTTTCACTGAACGCACCCATCCTAGTATGCAGATCGTAACGTTGCACACCGTAACCTTGCACGACGTAACGTTGCACACGAACGTTCACGTTTTTTTTTTTCACTCTACCGCCAGCATAGATGTTTACACATCAACAAAGAATATTCATCATAAAATAACAGAACTCGTTTCCAAAAATCGAAATCGACAGTAAAAATCTATTAAATTGAAAAAGGAAATCCAAAAATTAATATAGTTCCAACTCAAAAGAACGAAAAGTAAACAAAAGATAACCACAAAATGAAAACATTTCCAAATTCAGCTGCTTTTGACAGATTAACATTTCAATTCATATCGTCGAGATGAGTTGGAAATTGTTACAAAGTGTAACATTCTGACAGCTCAACATTGAATTTAGGAACGATTTGAAGTCGTCAGAATGTTACACAATGTAACAATTTGAGAATTTAGGAACGACCAAAGTTAACAATAGTTAACTTTTTAGAGAAAAAGAACGGACCACAGAGCTAGCTCAATTAGGTCAGAATAAAATGACAGAGCAAATCAAGCGAAATGCTGAGCGAAGCTCACACATAATTAAACATTAAAAATGGATTCCCCTTCCCTATGAAATGATAGTTCAGTGCTCAAGTGTATTTCATAATTAAATCTGAGGACTCTGATCATAATCTGCTATGATCGCTCAGCCTCTGCTTAGAGCTTTTCTTAGAGCCAAAAAAGCAAAACGCCAATTGTCTGGTGTAAGAGGGCCACATAGGGTTCGGGTTGAAGGCAAATTTGCCAGTAAATACCATTCAGTTTGAATTCTATAACTAAGCCATTTATTTTAAGATTGAAATGAACCTACTAATAAATGGTATTCTTTTAAATACCAAAATAAAGTTAATATTAAAATATTAAAAAAAAACTTCTACTATTTATAAAAAAAATATTTTAATAATTTTCCGTAGATTGAAGAATTACGCACAAAAATTGGAAACACCGTTAGATCAAATGAAGAACTACAAGAACAAGCGAATAGTGAAAATCTACAAGATCAACTGTGTGAACTTAAGAACTCGGTATGAAAATAAGCAATACCTAAACGTTGATCGTTGTTATATTAAATGACAATTACTTACCTATACATGCATACATACATTTATGTACGTTCTTAAAGTATCCTTAAGAAAATTAACAAATGTTTATGTTTTGTTAAAGCCATTGAAACTTGACATTTTTAATTATGTAAATGTAATTTGCTTTCTATGAAAATTTAACGCTCTGCAAAACGATTTCGTAAAAAAATAAAAATAATTTAGTTTGTTTAATTTATTAGAAAAATTAATAACAAATAAATAATTTTGTTAATTATTTGGTTTGATAAGATTTTTTATTCCAGATGGTTGTTACACATGGTCAGTATGAAAATCGGGGAAAACTTTTTCAAAATCAAGAATTTTCAAGAAAATTATTTGAAAAGGTAAATTTAAGATTTAAAAAAAAAACAGACAAAATAAACAGGCATAGTTCCAAAAGAAACATAATTGGTTTCATCGTTTAGTCAAGTAAATCAATAGTTTGGTCTCGAACAAATAGTAATATAATAGGCAAATCTAGTGAAAATTGACCCAGAACATTGGCACTTATAGCGAAAGTCATCCAAAATCAATTCACGTGATCATTTAAAATTTTCGCTCTGAGCAGAGAGTCGGACTCAAATAACAATAAATATTCAAGCTTCATTATTTTTTTGCCCCGACACTTTGTCTCTCCCACCAATAGGAATTGAAATAAATCGATTTAAAAATAAAAGAGGTAGAATACCCCAAATTTGTAAGTAATAGTATTAGTTAGTATGCTTTGGGTTTTGAGGAGTAATAAATTGCCAAAATCCAGCCTGTTACGATATTGTGTGATGTCAAAACATAGTTTTAATGTTCTAAAAATTTTAATTTAACTAACAGCTGGCAAATGACTCAAATAATTTTTTTTTCAAATACAATTTTCAATCAAAAAATTATTGAATGAATTTTCCTGACCGCTTTAATTAGCCCCTTAGGTAGAACCGTAAAGCACTTTTTAAAAAATTGTGTTTATTTTGAGGGATGGACCGTGATTTTTTCAGGGAAAAATTAACACCAAATAATTTTGGAAAATAATTATTGTTTTTAATTTAAAAAATATGATATCATAACTATCTTACAATTATTAGTTTTAATTTTAATTTTTATATTTTCCATTTAAAAGATATATATCTAATAAAATTATGTGTTTTTGCAACATTTGTAAACACTTTTAGTAGCACCTGTTACCGCCTACAGAGGCCCCTTATTCAAACGTTCGTAGTATCAATATTTCTTTCTTCCCTGCATACTGAACATTCACAGAATAAATTTAAAAGTTATATTTACAAATTATACATAATTTGAATTATGTATATACAAAATTTTAAAATATTATTTGATTCTAAACTGACCCAATTTATTATATTTGTACATTATGTACTTAAACTCCTGAACACCCTCAAGAACTTGTGGAAACAAAACCATTAAAAACTCATATAAAACTTCTTAAGTCATTGCATGTCAACGTTTCACGTGAACACCTTACTCGCTGTTGATTAATAGTGATTTTTACACTTACTTTCACACGATATCACAATTTTGTATGTTTTCTGTCTGAAGTATGTGTTGCAGGTATGTATTGTATTAAATTAAAGTAGGTAAATACTATCTCCTTCAACCAAAAAAAAAAATGTAAACCAAGACATCCAAAAACACTTTACAAATTGGAACACTATGCGATATCCTAAAATAAAATAATACCTTGCAATAATAAAATAATAAACTTGCATGGGGTTGGTATTATTACACACTGTAAATAGAAGAAGGTTTGTGTACATGTATTGTATACAGTCTCCCTTACAGAAATAATCCCTATATGCACGTATTCGCTATTAAATTAATTATTTTAAATGGCAATTTTCGTTAAATTGAATTTAAAATAGTCCTACCCCAATGCTTAATGAGTTGTAAAACACTCTATTTTGTGTATTAATATACAGAAACTTTAGCAATTATATCGTCAACTTGCTAGCTACCCGCTCGTCAGTCCAATGAGAAGCGGGAAGAGCAGCGAGTCGAGCAAACACAAATACGAATTTGACAGTTAAGGTAAGTTCTAAGGAATAAATGCTTTTGGCCACAACAAGATTCCTCCTACTGTCCCAATTTATAGCAAGTGGCCTAAGCTGTTTTCACGTAAGAATATTCTCAACCTAACTTTCACCAGCAGTTGAATTCACATATTTTGCTCTTCCGGCATGAGGATTCCATTCAAAGGATGACATTACATATAGGAGTCAATTGGCTTTGGTTCAAAAAATAGACGCTGTGGAATGTAAAATTAACGCTCTCAATTTTTTGAATTCGTAAAAAAAAATAATTTTTTACTTGCTCTACAGGGCAAGTATTGGTTTCGTGTTAAAAAAAAATTCGAGGTTATAATCAAAACTAACACTACGATAATCGAGAAGTCCGAAAAAGTGTTTTTCGTCATTCCGTCCGTCGGTCTGTGCGTCTGTGTGTTTGTGCTTCTGTGCTTCTGTGCGTCTGTGCGTCTGTACGTCTGTGAGTCTGTGCGTTGGTGCGACCACTGTAATTTGAGCTAGAACCTAAACGGGTGGACCGATTTGCATGAAATTTGGTACAGAGCATTTTTATGTGATTCCATAGGAAATTCGAATTTTTGTTTTAGCTCATCTAGAACGGGTAGCTGCCATACAAATATTTTGGTTTTATCATATTTTCTCGAAAACGGCTCTATCGATTTTGATTAAACTCCGTATATGTAATAACCAAGTCAATTGTAAGAAAATTGCATTTCAGATTTCAGGATGGTCTTATTTTTGGGTTATTCGCGTATATCTTTGGTGGTTAAATCGATTTTGTTATAATTTTGTAACTGATGCTTCTCAATAATTTAAACAGTAATGCATTTAAAAATTTATGAAAACATTGTTTTATAACCAAAACAAAAATCAATTTTTTAGTGCTTTTGACTATTTTAATATTTACTCGTTAAATAATTAAATATATATGTACATCATGTATCTTCAATGTGGGGTTACATACAGTATTTATAACCACAAGAGCAAGTTCGTGCGATTAGGTCGTGCATATTTTTTTCCTTTTATAATACAATTTTTTTTAAAGAAACTTTTATACATAATGTGCTTTATAACTTTTCTTTCAAAAGTGACTGTTTTAATCTTATGTTTGGTGTGAAGATTCTCACAGCTATGTGTTGATTGATACCCCTTCTATCGAACGTCAATAATGTGTTACACGAAACAGCTGAACAGATAAAATGATAAAACATACATACATAAGTATTAATATTGTGTCTGTGAAACAGTTCCTTTCTGTAAAGGATTTTTTTTCTTCTTTATTTTTTTTTTATTTTCAATATTTCCTCCCTTCAGTTTTTTGAGTGAGTAAATTCGAACACTTGATTGGTAACTAACATGAAGTTCCATTTATTTTTACATTAAATACTAAAGACCGATGTAACATACAATTGGTGGAGAAATTTAACTTCTTAATTTTCTGTTAAAAACCTAGGATCAACAGGGCGTATGTGGAATATTTGTTTATTGAAAAAATACATAACTGCTTTGAGAATCTCAACAAACTGTGTTAAAGGATGGGAAGGCTTTTCAATAAGCAGGAAATATATGGGTCTAGAATAATTGATCCAAACTACTAGTCAAAGTTGACGTGTAAGTCAGAATAGTTCTAAATGTTGTATAAACTTTTGATGTAGTTAAAATTGATTAAAAGCAAAGTGAAATCAAAATGAAAAGACAACAGAACTCACTCGAACTCGAATTTGAACTGGCTCCACCGATTTTATTTCAATTTTGCAAGTAGTAGAAGTGGGTTCTAAGTAGTTCAAGTTTTATTGCATTTCAAAATCACAAGAAAAATGTTTTCTTTTAATTACAAACAAATTAAAAAACAAAATTTTAGTATTTATGACTTTTTCAGCACTTCTTTTTACTTTTTCTTCGTGAAATTCAAATTCGTTATCGTATACCTAAAATATCGGAAAACAAAGCAGTTTCTAAAGCTAAATATTGCTATGCGAAATACGAGATAATAAAAATCGAATAATAATAAACGAAGAAATAAAGGGTGTTTTTCTTAGACGTTTGGTTTTTAATCTGACAATACTTTTTTCGGAGTTGGTCTTTTTGGCAGCTGTTACTTGATTTTTGCTCAGTTTAGTTTGCCATTTTATAATGAATAGACAGTTTGCAAATCGTGCAAATTTATTACCAAAATAATGATTCGATACTCGCGACGCATAGTGCGCTGCGTCCAATATTCGGTCGACATAATTGCAAAAATGCATAAATTCGAGCATCCTCAGAGACGCTTTCGATTTCGAATTATAACAAAGCCAAATAAAGACTTTTCGAAACAAAAATTGCTAAGCAATTTAATGCGAAATGATAACAATTGCTGAACAAGACATTATGAAATGAAAAACAACCAGAAAATTACCCCTAACCATACTTAAACTGCGTGAAAACAACAAGTTATTTATTATTTTTTTGTAATGTTGAGCATAAATAGGTTTCTAGGACTCCCTCTTTATAAACTTCAGTTTTCACGTGAAATCCTGAGTGTATGTTATTGCTTTAACTACTATCTATCAGTCAATAGTCTCCATAAATAGTCATGAAAGGAGAAAAAACCAACATATTGACATTTCTATTTATCAACTCCTGCCAACCAGTTACTTTGTAACAAAATCAAAGTTGGAGTTTCTTTACGAACTCTCAGATAGCTGAGTTATTTCCTTGCGGTCGGTCGAGAATTTCGGGTAGATGGTTTACTTAGCTCTGAGTGCGGGAAAGTTTTTAAAAGTATTCAAAGTGATTAAAAAAAAATAATATTTAATAAAAATCTATACATGATATTAAACAAAAAAAAAAAAAAAACAAAGCAAAGTTTTGAGATTAAATAATATAAAAGGGCGCAATATAAGACTATAAATAAATCGAAAACATGCAAACCTGACACCTTTCAGCAGTTCAACATACTCTGATTAACAAATATGGAGCCATTAAAGATTAAAGTTACGAATATTACGATATACAACTAATGGTTCCATTAATAACCACACCCAGGATATTAAGTTATTAATTACTTCTTAGAAGAAGATAATTACCTTGGAAAACAAATTAATAAACTCCTCAGGCAGAGCGAAGTATGAAAAAACACAAATTCCAGACAAGCTAAAGTAAATACAAACACACATACATATGTACGTCTAGAATAGTGGGAGTTATTTTGGGCTACTCATTCGTGACTAAGGACTATCAAAACAAAGAAAAGAACCTGAGGATAGAATCAAATCGTTGGTTGTCACGTTGAAACTTTAAACCGCAAGACTTTTTGCAATTTCACGCAAGAAACTCATCGAAAAAATCAAATTCTTATAACTTTTAATACAATTAGGAAACGAAGAATATTTTAAATGAATTTAGTTTGATGAGTTTTTAAATCAAATATTCGAAAGTACTTTAAAGTGCGGTATAGAAGTATTTTTTTGAGGTAAGCAGAAGCATGCAATGAAATGCAAATTTTCCTCAGTTCAATGTCTGTCCGTTTTTGGGAGCTCTTTCGAGTGCTGCTTCTTTGAAATGGTAAATAGATGACAAATAAATTGTGACAGATACCGAAATGTTTTCAAACACTCGTATATATCATCGTTTTTTAGGCAGAGCGGTATTGTGGTGAAAATTTAGACAAGCCACAGGAAAATCACAGCGAGTATTTGCGAATCATCGATGATTTGAGTACCGACTTAAATACCTTATCCTGTCAGGTCAACATGGTTCAAAATGAGTTTTTGAACGATGAATTAGCTGTGCGATTTGAAAGTTCATTGAAAGGTCTTGAGGCACAAAATGATTTGCTACAGGTAGCAATTGACAGTTTAACTGAGGAAAAGGAAGCGATAGAACGAGCACTTCAAACAAAAGTAGCCAATACTATAGTGTGTGTATGAAATATTTAAACAAAATTGTGTATCTCTTACAGAATGAAGAATTGAAAAATAAAGTCTGCTGTTTGGAGCATAAAGTTTCTTTTCTTGAAAAAAAAATTGATGAACTCCTACGAAAACCTTGTGAACGCTGCGAAGATAACGCCCGGTTTGAAAATCGACAACAAAATCAGAGACAAACAACACATCGAACTAACTCCGATGAAAAACTTGAAAAGCTTGAGTCTGAATTAAGACGGAAATGTAAAATTGTAGAAAATCTGAAATCGGAAAATGACGGTCTACAAAGAGAGCTGACAGACATTCGAAGAAATCGGGGTGAGTATGAGATTGATAGATTACTTAAACTTTGTGAAATGAAAAGGAATCCCTTAAACACTCCTTTTCAAGACCTTTTTTTTAACACAATCGGTTTTTTTTTTACAGCCAAAACAAAACTTCTACAAAGACGAGAATCAACTCCTGACAGAAATCAAAATCAACAAGAATTATTGTCAAAACTTAATGCTGCCCAAGAAATAAACCTCGAACAGTGTAAATCTCTTCAAAAAGCTACAAAACAAATAGCTTGTTTTCGAACAGAGATCGAGGAATTTCATGCCAATGAAGAGGTTTTAAGAAAAGAGGTGTGTATTATGACGTTTAAAATTGTTTTTGATTTTGTTAAACTTTATTAATGTATATCTGTTTCTTTAATTTACAGAGAAATTTACTTCACTCCGAGCTCACTGCACTTAAAGAATTTCAAGCATCCCAAATAGGAACAGAGAAAAGTCTTAGAGAACAGCTTCAACGAACAACAAGCGAGCTCTTTTTCGTCAAGGAAAAACTATCCGAATGCAATCAGGAAAAACATCGAATTGAAAATATCAACCGTGAACAAACAAAACGATTTCGAGAAATTAACTTTGAGACCGTCGAGAGGCATAATAAACTTGTTGAGGACTATAATGAAAATGCGCAGGAATATCAGTAAGTTTAGGTACTACAGGTATATGGCAAGTTATGGATTCGTGGATTATGGAACTCCAAAGTTCGAACTACAGTGTCGACACACTTTCGTTTCACGCGACCAAAAAACCTTGTCTATGCAATAGTTCGTGGCGTGTGATAGGGGTTAATGTTTCTAAGACCACACAGCCGATTTTTATTAAACTTTGCACAAAATCGCACTGAAAAACTGGACCTTTACGTAATTAAATTCTACTTAAATTATCGTGCTATTTTTCAAAAGCCGATAAGGTCCGCTTAAAAAGCTTACATAGGTACATATATCTTGAGTTCTTTTAATAGGATCGTCAAGATGAAAGCCACTAAACTTAGAGGAAATGACAGAGCATCATTTCCTATTGAAATTTTTTAATTTGAAATTTTAAAATTTCTACATTACCAATATTGTAAAATAGTAAACATATTGCCAATCAATTTGCATAATCTATCTTTCAATTCCCCTTATTAGATCCATAGCTTAAAGGACTGTGTGAACTGTGGCTCCATCTTTATGGAAACACAATTTTGGATTTTTTTCCACCTCTGGTTTTAATGCAATGCGATATTGCATACAATCCTTATTAACCGCAGTTTCTTCGGTGGTTTTCGGAAAAGACCAATTTTTACCTCATTTCGAACAGCACCAGGTTTTCCGGCACGCGAAATACACAGACAGTCATTTGTTGTTAACAAGCAAACGGTGCAACGTTGAATTTAGGGACATAAACAAGCAAAATCCATTCTGTTCTGATTAGGTCCTGCTTGTGCAGCTCAGTAAGTGCGGCAGAAGGATTGAGTTAAAATCGCATTCCATATCTGACCATCAAAGGGCGCTTATCAAGTGAGCGCGTTAAAAAAGCAGAACTAGAAAAGAACTTATCTACTAAGTTTAAACTATTGAATATTGATAAATTGTTGGATCGCATTTATAACATTAAAGAAATTACGATTTTATCTCTGTGCCAAGATAATCGAAGGCTGATTTTAAAAAATAAAATTGAACAAATTTTACTCTTTGCTGAGTTGCTTCATTTACAGTCATATTATTGACTTGTTTCAAAACTAGTTTTATAGAAGTTATATTTATATAGATTTAGAGTTTTATCCGGAGCTTCTTCTAATTATTTTTCGAGTTTTACATAGGTGTCAATAATACCGATTTGAGCACCTCCAAACATCTATTAAAAATATTATTCAATAGTTAAAAAATAACTCTGTAGTTCAGGCTTAACATAATTTTATTATTATAATTTCCAGAAAACTTGTAAAAATTAACGAAGAGAAGGACAAAATTCTAGCTGCATTTGATGTTTGGAAACATCAACAAATCCAAATTGATATCGAGATGCAGAAAAAAACGAAGCTGTTTGAAAATCACATTAAGTATAAAAGTCTACATTTAAAAATAATTTCAGTAAAACCATATTTTTTTCTTTTTCAACAGACAAATGCTTGAGGATAAACAAAAACTTTTGGATCGCTTGAATGAAACCGAAAATGACAACCTCATTTTAAAACAGACATTAGAAAATTCAAGGCTTCACTTATCGGGGTAGCTATATACCTATGGATAGAAATATATTTGATATTTTCATATTCTTTAAATGCATAAAATTCTGATTTCAGCAATCAGTCTAGTATAATTGGAAGTGGATCTTTAAGAGGATATAAGACTTCAGCAGCCAACAGCTCCAACTTCGCAGACCCAGTAAGATACTCATTTTTTAACTGATTATTGATGTTTTTGATTTAATTTCATACTCTTTCAAAAGGTCTCAAAGGTTATTGAAAATGTTCGACACACATCGCGAAAATTATCCCATCAGAGATCTATGTTAGAAGATGAGGCAAACAATTTATCCAAATGAAAGGACAATTTGGCAAAATGAAATAATTTTAATCGCGTTAAGATTACAGAAATCTTATAGAATAATACTTAATTATTGATACATATTAATTTTTATTATTTTTAGTTATATAATATATATCACATGGTTCCTTACCGTTTTTGGTGGAACATGTAATTAAATCAAACATGAATTACATATCTTTAACTAGTGAGCTTTTTAGCTTTTCATTTGCGTGCACTACTTAAGGTTAGGTTTTGACCAGATGCTTGATCCATCAGTCTCAGATTTGAAAGCTTGTCGGGCTGGTGCATCGCTGTCTATATCATGCACGTTTTCTAGCTCTCTTAGGCACTTTATTTTCATAGCATAGCATAGAGCTGCAATAAGAGCTATGTAAGATACTTTTCATGTCTGATTAGTAAGGCCAAGGATCGCTTGTACCACATATTGGTGCCTTAAGTTTCCTTTCAAACTTAGATCTATTAAAGACCATGAATTTGAAACTAGGTTTCAATTAATTTACAATTTTTTTTTCGCTCAAACTCTACAAACAAAATATTGAACGCCAGAAAAATGCGGAACTAATTTTGGCCACAATGATTTCACCCGATTCAATCACAACCTTATACATTGTAATATGCAAATGTATGTTATGCCTCCTGTATGCCAGTATGCTACCTCATTTTAATGCTGCAAAACTACCAGTATGTAGGTACATATATATAGGTATATCCAAAATACTTGCTTATTTGAATACGGATTACACGTCCGCATATATTAGTAAAATCGCTAACCGCAGTTGGCAAGAAAAACCTCACAATATATGCAATTACCATGCCTTCATTACGAAGGAAAAATCACCAACTCGTGGCCAATTGAATCGAATAAATGAATGAATGAACTGGAAGCCTTACAATAAACAACAGCCTCCCACAAAGCGAACCAGCTTTTGAGCTACTGTCTTACGAAGAACTAAACCTGGAGTCTTTTCCCATCATCATAGCACCGGCACGACGCGAAGCGACGACCATCATCATCGTCATCATTATCATCATCTCGCGAATCATCGAATTTGAAAGCCAATTTATTTCCTTGATTATACTGACAGATCTAGGAGTGGCGGACATCGTGATCTTGGCCATATTCATTAGGATGCCCCGATGCCCGATGGTTATGATGCCAACATTGGAAATATAGGCGGAGGGATGAAGAAACAAAAATATATAGAATTGATTAGGCGTCTTATAAGATATCACCTGGGCCTCTGACTTCCTAGCCTTTGCGCTCATTATGTATGGAATGAGGAATCACTCTTTTCGAAAGGAAAGTGCATTCTTTCAAAACCACCGCGACCACTTTCTTTGGCATTATCTGCTGCGCAGACAAATGAACCTTAAAATTTAAGTGATCTTTTTTCCGGGTGCCAAAGCTGTGAAGCCCCAATACCGGTCGGGTTATATCAAACAAGTGCACAACTTTCGGTATACCAGGAGGCGGCGCGGCGACAACAACGCATAATCGGTCCAGATTCGCAGACGATGCCGACGACTCTACACGATGATGGTGAAAAGGAAAACCTGAATCTTGATTATCCTTTTCATTTCGACGACATTGTCACGATCGGAATACCAAAAACAAAAGCCACTTTCTTCTTCGTTGGCTACTCTGTTGGGCCAAGAAAACCAAACCAAGAAAAAAAAAACAGATTCACTGATTCTCGGCAGGAAGCCAGCCCCCGCTGCAATTTCCAATTTATTTTAATTACCGTCATTTTTGTGAGTAAGGAGAGGAGGCAATTGAACGCGAGGATGATAGCCGCAGAAGATAAGAGTGTGCTACGGATTCTGGGTCAAATCGACAGAAGCGACACCTCACTCGACCGGTTGCCATAACTCATAGGAGCGAACCACGCTCCAGAGCTAAAAACTGTAGGCAGGTAGGTAGACAAGACGTAGTACGAGTGCAGCGCAACGACACAAAATTTCACAAATTCGGATACGTGAGACATTGGTCCAACTCCATGGCATTGGTTGCTGTAAAAATTTTATTACTGAAGAGGAATTCTTCAATTTTATCGCACAAGTGAAGGTGAAACTAGATACAATCAGACATCGACAGATTCTTTTGCGAAGGTTTTTTTCTGTTTATGCAATTCACGTGACACTGATGCCACAATGTCTCTAGATGGATTTCTTTTTTGGCATGTTTTGTACTTAAATGGTAGAATGTATAGCCATCATGGATGTCAGAACAAATTTGAGATTTTTTTTTGTTGTGTCTTGAATAAATGTGTGTCAGTGATAAAGTTTTCTATTTTTCGTTTGTTGGAAGATGGTCTTCCTTTTTATATAAAAAAAAACAACAAAATGTTTCCGCAAGCCGTAAAGTGGGTAAAAAAATGAACATTTATTGCGCCTGGCCGAAGATGATATTTTATTGTATGTGTTGTATCGTTATCATATATACATATTTATAATATAGAGTTTAAGAGTTTTCAAACGATATCATTGGGCTGATTTAAATTAAGTCGCGGTTTGTCGAATTTGAAGAAAATTCAATTCTGTGTATACATATGTATGTATCTCACTACTTTTTCAACTTTTCACATTTGAAGTGATATGTAAGGTATTTCAAACATTTAGCTGTGTTGCATAAAAAGATTTGCAAAAGCAGATTTTATAAAAACTTTAATTTTAAGCATTTGAAATAGAAATTTCTATAGTCTTCTGGCTCTATTGTGTGGCGGCCCGCACTTAACAAAGCATATAACATAAACAAACTTAAGAAGGTTCAAAGAACAGCTAGCGTTGGCACCACAGGAGCCCTACGCTCCTGCCCGACGGATGCCTTAAGCGTCTTTCTGCACCTCTTACCAATTGATTTACACATTAAATATTTAGTAGCCTGCAGCGCGATTAGACTTAAGGAGTCAAACTGTTGGCTTGCTAAACCATATGGTCATAGTAATATCACAGG
This sequence comes from Leucozona laternaria, assembly GCA_932273885.2. Lineage (NCBI taxonomy): Eukaryota > Metazoa > Arthropoda > Insecta > Diptera > Syrphidae > Leucozona > Leucozona laternaria. The sequence goes on along the minus strand of OW026368.1, from coordinate 111,473,142 downwards.
TTTGATTCCTATTGATATGCTTTCAATGCAGACCGTCTACTGCACTCCCGCTCTGGATCTCAGTAGGGATTTCAAGGTTTTATTTCCATCCAGAAAGGATTGGAAAGATGACGTCGTGACGAGAGACTTCGACACAACTATTTTTACTGATGGTTCAAAGATGGGGTGTGGTGTTGGTTCAGGAATCTTTTCCGAATCCTTGAACATCTCTTCAATTTTTCTTACTGAATCCAACAGCAGGTGGGAAAGTTTAACAAACTGAGCTATATCTAGGAAGATATGGCCCATCTAAAGTAAGTCCCGGACAACTGAGCTGATGGCTAGGCCCAGGCGAGACATAGCCAGGGTTGTTGCGACATGTTCTGGTCACTGGCCAGTAGGAGAACATGCGGCGTAGATGGGCATTCCATGCAATACCTTTTGTCGTAGTTGTGGGGACCACCAGGAGAAGGAAACAGTAGTTCACTTCCTCTGTAAATGCCCTGCTCTGGCCAAATTGAGAGCAAGACTATTTGGAAAAGCCTTTCTTGAAAACCTAAACGAACTTTCTGAGATAAAGATCAATGATTTGATAGCTTTTCTCAACGCAACGAAGTGGTTCTAAGTTTAATTTTGACTTAACTTCTTTACCGTATCCGGTAGACTCCTCAGACAGCACGTGAGCTGAAAAAGAGTGCCTACTTTCAGACCCGTAAGGGAATATAAACCCCTCCAATAAAACCACTTTCAACCCACAGGTCAATACGAGTTTATGGTATCAAAACGGCGCCCTCCGGCCTAAATTGGGCCCGCGGAGCTAGTTTGCTCTGGGCCGCCATTTTTACCTACCTACCATAGTCTTCTGGAATGTAGTATACAGTTTGCTTTTTAAAGTAAAAATGAAAAATATTAAGGGCCAGTTTGTTCACAGTGACTATCATAGATCCTTCTTGATCAATCATTAATAATCCGTGATAAAATGTGTTTGCTCACTTCTTTACCGCTTGATTAACAAATCATAGCTTTTCTACAATTCATTTCATTTTTTCTGTCACTTTATCTGTCAATTCAGTTAATCAAACTTAATCCATAATTAAGTGTTTGTTTATTATTGCTACGTTTACTGCGGCTTCTTCTTTGCCAATTTTAATTTTTTGGTAGTAGTGGTGGCTCTTAAGTCTCCCTATCTCAATATACTGCACACATTTTAAAAAAAGGAATCAAAGTTAACACACGTCTTAAAGCAATTGAACCACGGTCTTAAATATTTATATTTGTTGACATATGTACCTATGTAAATAGGGGGGTTCACATTAAACGACGTGTCGCTCGACCCGAGTCGTTTTGCTAGCGATTATATTCAACGACTGTTTTACCGACATCATTTTCAAGAAAATTTTCAAAGAGAGTACATGTTGCGAATTTCATTATTTTCTCCAATTCTAATGAGTCAATTCAATTTTTGTCCACTCTCTTTTTGTTGTTTACTTTGAATCCAAACCATTTTCTTCAAATCTTACTTAAAAAATAGAAAAAAAGATATAAAATTGAAATCATCGGTCGTTCGACTGGAGCAAATTATCAACAAAATTGAACTGCACAGTAAGTCGTTCGATTGGTGTTCACATTACAAAAATCTGACACAACGACACGTGTTGATGAACATATCGTTGAATGTGAACCCCCCTATTAAAAAAAATAAGACATTTTAGTGAATACAAAATTTGAAAAAAGGCAAACAATACATTCATATGTATGTAGGCGAGTATATTAAATCATGACTCGTATGTGAATAATGGACAATAGGAAGACATTTTTTTAATTCACACCCACTTTTAAAGTCGGAAACGAGAAAGTATAGACGATTAAGAAATAATTTCCAATAAATAATAAGGATGGTCATAACTGAAAATTTGACGGTTTTGAGTTTATTACAGCATCATGTGTAGAATATTTTTCGCTTTATTTTTGTAACACATCATTTATAGGTATCTCTTCTAAATTTCACACTCGAGGGTTTTATTTGTTGCACTAATGTCACTTTGCCATACCTTTTTCATACAGAAACCAAGTTTTCAATCACATTTATCTCGAAACAGCATATTTTGAGTTAAGACGGTGTTTTTTCAATGAGCGATTTCAGCTTATAAGTCTTGAGAGCGTGCATGTTATACGAATGATTTGCATTTTCAATAGACGATAAGTAGAATATACATATAAAATTTTTTGTATGTTTCCTACGTTACTATAGGTATAAGTACCTAATTACTTGCTATATATGAGCTCCATAAACTTATTTGCAATTTATAGTCTAGCCAAGAGCATTAGTAATGGAGACAGGTAAGGGCACTTATGCCCTATGGATTTTTACCGATATCTTGATTTTAATAAAATAAAATATGAGTTTTTCTCCTCCTCGCTCCTTACAAAGAAATCCTGCGTACGCCTTTGAGTCCAGTATCGTTAGTTAGATTCCCAAAGGAATTAGTGATACTTGTGCATGAACATTATTTGTTCTCATCGTTTGAGTACTTTATAGACAACCATCAACCACTTTTAGGGTTGCCGCCATCTTGAATTTAAGACTAAAACCGCGTTCTTGTTTTGCAATTAAGAAAACGTGATATTCACCCCCATCATGGTATCCATTCGGAACGGAATTTTCTCCGATTCATACAAAATTGATTTTGTAAAAGTGAAATGTTTCATTTCGTCATACGATTAAAACTTTTCTATATTATTACTTTTAACTTACTAGCACTCGGCTACATACAAAGGTAAAAGATTAGCCAATAAAAAAACTATTAGGACTTTTTCGGAGAAAATTCCGTTCCGATCGGATACCATTCATATTTTGAATCTTTAATCGATTGATATTCAATTAATAATAAAATTAAATTTATTTTTTTTCTAGTGAAATATTCTTTTCTACTAGCACAATCACATTTAATTAAAATTGTTTACTTCTTGTTAAATACGGAGAAAAGGAAACTCAACTTTAATGCAAGAGGTGGAAACCTTGCAGGGTTTATGGTCAAAAATTCGAATTTAAGCTTCCTCTATGATACCCAAACTAAATGAAAATAAAATGTCTTCCCCAATGAAATATTGTAAAAATAACTAAACATACATAGGTACTGGACTAATGCTTAATATTTTGAAAAAATGGATCAATGTGAAAAAGGCAACTATGGTTAGTAAAAGGCAAAATAAAAACATATAAAAACATGTTTTTGTGATCCAGATGGCAATGAATCGTATTTATTTAAAGTCGATAGATTCTTACCATTAAGCAAAAAAAAGCAAAGTTAGTGAAATTCTATTCCGTGATCTATAATATACTATATGGAGCTCGATTTTATTCTTTCATCGTTTAAACTTTTAACTAATGGGGTTCTTTCAAACAAAAATTCGTCTTCCGTCAGCCACGCCTAAATATGTATGTGGAATAAGTCTAGAGCGGCCTATTACCTATTTTTTGTTCTTCACTCTCGAACTGTGTGTGCACTTTCTTTTGAAAGTGTTAAGCGGAAAAGCTGATGCAAGTCTCACGAAAATACCCAAGACTTAGACAGAACAAAGCCAAAAGATTCTATTTCTAGCTTCAATTGGAAAAGAAAAGTTTTCCTTATCAATAATTAACTATGGAAATGGCAGGAAAGTTTTTTTTTTATTAGCGTCAACTGCAGGATTCTAGTCAGTACAACTTGTAACATTGAGCTTCCTTTGATGGTAAAATCTGGTTTTCTTTTGTATTATTAAATTTAACTTGTAGTTACTATTAACCTCAACTACATTTTCGAAATCCTAAGCCATTATTTGGTAAGATATAACTTGTTTTTGAATAATTAGATACATATAATTAAATTGATTGAAAAAACACCTTTAACAAACTAACACTCTTCATTATTGTAAGGTTATAAGGTTAGGACATTCTTTTTTTTTTTCAAAATTTGTGAACTCCTTACTAAACTATATCAACATACATACAAAGTTCCCCTTCTAACGTGCTTGGTCGCCTAGTTTTGAATTACAACTTTAAACTCTTTTCCATTGAAAAAAAGCTAGCAACTTTCTTCGTGGTTGGGTTCACACTTCTCATAATATATGCGAATTTTATTTGAATAAGTTGCCTTGAAGTTCTTTTGAACTATTCTATAATATTTCTCCTTAAAAAAGAAAGAGAACTTTTAATGGAATACATTTTTGTGGCAAGCGAACCCCTTCACTTGCTAATGTGCTCCCATTACAAATTGCTTTACGCAAAATCCCTATTTTGTGTGCATTTTTTTTAACCCACTCAATGCTCTAGAACATACTACTTATCCTTAAGAAAGAAGTTCTCTTTCTTCTCATAGGCTAGGACTGCATTTTTAAATTAAATTACTTGGCGTGAAGAATTATGATTCCTTAGTCTTCGATTCAAACGCATTTTGATGGTGCGCCGCGTATCAAAAAAAAAAATACCCACTCTTACTTCAACCCAGCTTGCTCTACCTTCAATATCTATACAAATAATCTCAAATGAAATTGAGACAAAAATAGGGAATCGCGCCCCACCGATTCAGTCAAGTCTGAAATGCATCGGTTGCATAAAGACTTGTTGCACCCTATACCTACTCTGTCTTTGGATGAAGATGGTGCGGTAGCCTTGCTAATGTGTTCTGCGATGTGGGTCATAGCAAGTGTCTTTCACTCTCCCGAGTTTTGAGAGAAAGAGCACTTTACTACTAAAATAGAGGAGTTTTCTCAGTGAACTTAAGGTAAGGCAGCTGAATCTATATCTGTTTCTGTGTTGTTATGTTTGACCGCAATTGTGATGGGTGTAGTGACAGGCGATGAGTTCTTCGCCCCCGAGCCAATCCCTAATTCAAGAAAGTCTTCAAATTGATGAATTTCGTGTCCTGGCATTCGTGTCCGCCAGAGGGTGTGAAAAGATACACATAAACAGACCAATCCCTATATAGAGACAATAAAGATAAGGTTTGATGTCCGTCCATTCGATACTTATGTTTGGCACGAGTTCGATACCAATTTCCATTCAGCAGATATCAACATCGTGACGTGTATTTATATAGATAGGTATTTTTCTGAATCTATATCTTTTTGGGGAAAATTTGTAATATCATTTTACTGTTTGTTTTTTTTTTCTGGATTATGTTCGGATGTTTTGTGTTGGCGGGGCAGCAAAGAGATGATGAGTTCGATACTTGAAGTCCGACGTGGGTGGATGATGAAGATTTCAAAGAAAGCGAAAGTTTTGTTTGTTTTTGATTTGGTTTTCCCCTTGAGAATACAGCAGGAGTCGCCTATAAACTTAATACTTGACTCGGTTAAGTGAGGTTGCTGGTATTTGTACGTATATAGGTAGGTTAGGTGAGGTATATAAAGATTGACATCTTAATTTCAATTTAATGGATTTACTCGTTTGCTGACACTCAACAAATCACTTTAATTTTTTTTGTTGTTATTATATATATTTGTGAACATTATGTAAGAGCAATTTGGGATTAAGGTGGCACTTGAGGTCACATTTGTTATTCACTATACCTACATATTTGCAAAACATTAAGTTAGGTATATTAAAATAAGTTTGGGCAATTTTATTGTAGGGGTATGACACAAAATAAAACTATTTGAGATTGTAAAAAATGATACCATACAGTTTCTTATAACACTGAAAATTATTAAAATGTAGTTTTTTTATGGGGTTTTAATTACATTTGGATAAATTGAAGTGGGTGTCCAACAAGGTTAAAGTAAATTGGAATTTACGCATAGTTAACTTTTTTTTGTTAAGTAATTTAAAAGATTTTGTTAGCTGAATAATTTACAAGCAATTATATGGCCATCAAAGAAGCTTATTAATCATCAAAATTTTAGCATTGTTTTCCGAAAATATATCTTACTTTAAACCAGCGACGCCGACGTTTACCCAAGCAAGCGTTCACCCTAGCAAAATCTTACTTTCCATGAGTATTCAAAGTTTTCACTAAGTATTATACATATTAATCTCAAAAAGAAAAACATTGTTAAAAAAATCAGAACAACTATAACTCAATGTTCCGAGCATAGTGTTCTTCTTAACTCAATGCACCGACACCGAAGTGAAGGCAAGAAATTCGTTCTTCCTTATAAATTTCTATGCATTGGGGCTTAACTTCATCAAGCGCACTTCTGGCTCGGACCTTCATTCGGAAGTCCGTTGAGGATTCATTCTCATTTACTCAGCATGGTGTTTTTTCATGAATCAACAATAATCAAATCAAGGTGTTCACTCAACTTTAGCGCATTGACGAAGGGTAAATTCATAAGAACAAAAAAGTTGTTTTCGCTTTTCTTCTTCTTCGTGTAAATTCACATATCTTCAAAGATTGTCAAAAAAAAAACACAAATTCAAATTTTAAGGGTATTCATGCAACGTCGGAAAACCATCGTAAAGATCGTTAACGTCCGAAAGATTACGATGTCGTTAACGAACTGTCAAAATTTGTATGGAAAATCTTTTCCAACAAATCGTAAACTATCCGACAAAAATTTGTGTTGTAAACGTCGTAAACGAAAATGGTAAACGTAGTTAACTGCATCAGCTTACGTAAAATGTTTTAAGGGGCATTCATGAAAAGTGCCTCGGAAACTTTACGATTTAACAACGTCGCGTCGGAAAGTTGCATGAATACCCTTCTTCAGTTTTTGAATTGAACAACTGGACGGAAAAATAGAACAAGATCAAGTACTCCATAACTCCAGTGCGAATACTGCCTTAGACGGTGTTTAGATTGGGAAGATTGAGTCCGGTATCACGGCAGTTTGTAGGCAAGAGAAGGTGTGGGGTGAGGGATCTTGTGAGGCACGTAGAAAACATAAAAACCGGACTATTTTGTTTTTGGTTATTTTTTTTAGAGGTATATAACTTTGAAATGGAATAAAACAGAGATGATTTTTTTAAATTGACATGTAATTTACTTTATTCGAAAGATAATCTTCTGGCATTATAATTTAAATATGATTTCTGGCATATGACCGCCACGGCTGGGTCGGACGTAGTCTAATCTGGAGGTCCAATTTTCGATGACTTTTTCCAAAAGTTTTGGCCGTATACCGGCAATAACGCGGCGAATGTTGTCCTCCAAGTGGTCAATCGTTTCAGGCTTATCGGCGTAGACTAGCGACTTCACATATCCTCACAGAAAATAGTCAAGCAGCGTCAAATCGCAGGATCTTGGAGGCCAATTTACGGGTCCGTAACGCGTGAAACTATGCGGTTACCAAACGTTTCCTTCAATAACTCAATTGTGGCACGAGCTGTGTGACATGTTGCGCCGTCTTGTTGAAACCACAGCTGTTGCTCATCATGGTTGTTCAATTGATGACCGAAAAAGTCAGTACCTAATCATGGGGTTATAGCAGTCACCATTGACTGTAACGTTCTGGCCAGCATCGTTTTTAAAGAAGTTCGGACCAATTATTTCACCAAAGCACATCAAACAGTCAGTTTTTGTGGATTTAACGGTATCTCAACATACACTTCAGGATTATCATCACTCCAAATACGGCAGTTTTGTTTATTGACGTATCCATTCAACCAAAAGTGAGTTTCATCGCTAAACAAAATTCGCTTATGAAAATTGGGATCAACGGCAATCTTGTTTTGGGCCCATTTGGGTACAATTTGGAAGCGTTGTTCAGATGTCAGTCTATTCATGTTGAAATGCAAAAAAAAACTAATAAAAAATCACTTGACAACTGACAAAATGGCCGCAAGTTAAAATAGTGTTGCCAGCTTAAAGTTCTTGTAGTGGGTTGTAGTGAAATAATATTTTAATTGTACTAACAAAGCATTGAAATTCTGAATTAATTCAGAATGTCTAGAAATTCGGGAGTCAGGATTATTATTTTACCTTTTTTGATTCGGGGTTTTGTCATTTGAAATTAGGAGCTATTTGTTTCTTAATTTTAAGATAAAATATTTTATAATTGAAAATTTCAAACAAGAGCCCCCTCCACATCCACAATCAATAAATCCTAGATCCGATACTGATGGCATTATTATGTTAAAGGGGTAGTAGTTGAAATTTAATTCTAAAATATAAATATATATTGAACCTTTCCACGTTCAATATAAACGTATATTTCACAACTTGAACATAACAGACTTGTTGCAAAACGTAACAGCATCACGTAGAAAAAGCAACAATCGAGACAAAATAATAATTACGCATTTAAAGAAGAAACGCATCTCATTTTCATTTCGATTTACCATCAGCAATGCTATGGCCGATGAGCTCGAAAGGGATTTTTTCTTGCTTCTAATGGACCCTTCCTACGTGACATCATAATTTACCAACACTTTTTATTATTGAACTTGCTTTTCTCATTATGGCATCATTATATCCTCGATTGTGCAATCCAGATTAAGTCACAAAGAAGACAAATCAGAGGTCAGTATCACCATTATCCCAGCTCGAACAAGCCCTGATGGCATGACGTGAATTGAAGCTTGCCAATAATAAAATACAGGTGTTCCAATTGAATAATCAACACCTGAGACTGGACATATAAGACATCAGAAGAAATCCAATTCCTTGTCGATGAGGTGCTAACTTGTTGAAATCAAGGGAAATAAAAAAAGGGCTTCTTTCTCTTCGCTTCTCTTGTACTGTAGGTATATAAGAGGGTACCTATTATGTGATTGTAATTTCCTTAAAGATGAAAACCAAACCAGCCAGCGTCATCTGCTTATATAGCGAAAGCATTGTGCGGTAGCTCCGCAGGGTTAATAATTTCCTGTGCCTCTGTATAGCTACTGCTTGATGTTGATGTGATGATGATAATGCATTCCATTTCCGTCCATCCGACAGAAAGCCTTAAATCACTGTAATAAACGACTCTTTACGCCTTAAAGATACCGCGGTAAATTTACTATATACAGATGAAATGGAGTCGATTCTCAGAATCGATTTTGTGCGTCTCTCAAAGTGGTTCTGTGCTCGTCCAATAGTAGATATTAGATACGTCTACTTTTCCATTAGGCTGAGTTGTAGTTTAATGAACTATGCGAACACAAAGTCATGCATGAAAAAATCAAAAAACTCCCTAGTTGTTTTCACATCGGAAAACGATATAAAATCGGTCTTAGAATGGGTCAACATCAACACTAGACTAAAGAGCTGATACAAAAGAAAATAATGCCTGGAAGTGGAAACCAGGCTAGGAACCTAGGTGGGTATATATGATGACTATGGACATAACTGGGTACATGTAGGTGCCTAAACTACAGAGAATAAGTGTAACCTAATACAAACGAGGAAATTGCGTGTTTTTATTATATGGCAGTGTGTGACTGTGGCTCCTCTTAATGGATTTTTATGAAGACTTATTGATGGTTAGGGTATGTTTAGTGTATTTTTGAATTGAAATTTATTAAGTCTTTAGGTTTCTTGTTACATATTTGTCTTATTCTAACGATAGCTTAAAATATACTAAAGCGGCTATAATGTATTGCCTTCTATGTTTAGTGTATTACAAAGAAAGTTTTTCATTTAAATTTTATAAAAGGCGTGATTTTAGAAAGTCCGGAGGAAATTTGGCGAAAAAACGACGCCCGCTGGGGAAAAGCAATTTACATGTTAAATGCAACAACAACTAATCCCAGCTCAGGCTCAGAAAAGCGCAGCGAACTGTGTTGCTGGCGTGAATTACATCTTGTTATCGATATATAGTTTATATGGAAACTCATTTTTTTCTGTAATGGCAACGCTGATCCCCAATTTCGTTTTTATAAACCAAATCCCTCCGGAATTGCAAAAAAACAAACCTAATAATTAGAACACAGGGTATGTTTTGCTCTTATACATTGAGCTTAAGTCGCTTAAGTTGGCTATACAAGAACGAGGCAAATGTTTAAACCGAGCCAAATTACATTGCGTGATTGGACTCGGCTGAGCCAATTGGATTTTAAGAAGTCGGAAAGTCGGAGCCAAATTGTTTTCAAGCGTAATGACTTGATCAGCGCCATCTTTTTGTTGAAATAAATAAAATGTTTGTAGTAGCTCATGACGTTATTGTTAATATGCGTTGGACTGTCATGCCGGGTAGGTCTGATGGGATCTGGGTTCGATAGCCAGCTTCTTCCACCAAAAAACTAAAATATTTATTCCAGGGCTACTTTCTCTAGCGAGGAAGTGACAAATCATCCAAGAATATCTCTTGTCATGCAAAAGTTTCTCTCATCTTAACCACTCGGATTTAGCTGAAAGTTGTAGGTCCCCTCAATTTCAGCTTTACAACATGCGCACAGAGTTGGCTGAGAATTGTAAGTCGCTAGAGGCCTTGGTTCTCCACAAGCTGTCGTGCCACCAAATATCCTTTTTTTTTTTAAATACAACGTTAGCCCTCTAATTGAAACTTTTATTTTGAAAAAAGTATAAATACTCCAGAAATAGAATATGAAGAAAATTTTTAAAAGAAAAAGTTCTTCTGTTTAAGTGGAGTGACGGGATAAAATTCAAGTTAAAAGCTCAAGTGAGCTCAGCTCCATAAATGCGTGTTAAGTGAATTTAAGGTTGTAAATCAATGGCCACGCCTATTGAACTACAACACATCGCATATGGACTTGGATATTAACTTCCACTTAATTTTCCAGCAATTACCATTACCAACTGAAATGTTAATGTTCAGCATTTCAAAATTTCCCTCGAATTGTATACCCTGTGAGTTTGAAAACAGTATAGGGTAAACCTTCAATATACTTCAATCTGAATGCAGTTCCCTTATAATGTATCTACTGTTGATATTATGTAGATTTATGGTGAACTGTGATACATCACGGTAGGCAGCCACACCTTTTAACTCATTCAGTTTACTCGGGTATATAAATCATTTATTAAGGCGAACCTACCTACTAGTAGAAGTTATCCATATAGACGGTCGATCTTTACCTACTATATATTTACTACTATTTTCAATGTTTTGTCATAATAGTTGCAAAAGGGCTAACTAGACTAAGGCAGACAGTATAGGGTACCCATCACACAACTTCGAGGAACATGACACGAGACACATCATGTACATATGTATATACAAATACAAGAATACAATACAATTTGTGGACGGATAAGAATCACACGGTTGACATCCATGGCCAGGGGAGCATGACATAGTGCAAGACTTGCCACACTCGAAGTCGAAAAGAAAGAAGTAAGATAGTTTTTGTTTGGTTTATTGCTTTGTCAGGCGTTTACTATACCTATAGTCTAGTACTTTACCACCACAAACACACGCACATACTTCCAGGATGCTTCTTGAAGCGTGCTGGGAAATGTTCTTTTCGTTTGCTTATTTTCACTTGAATTTATTCTCTGTGACTGACACAAGTTCATTGACATGTATGTATGTAGAAGGTATCTAAATTCATCATTTAATTTAATGCGATAAATTAGATATTAATGTGAAAGTAATTTGTTTAATTAGAAAATATATTATTGGCTATTGAAAAGAGATCAAAATACTAAGGGTAAATGCAGTAGAACTTTGTGGTTTAATCATGCTAAGGTGGGGTCCCATGTATACGAACATATTAGATAATTTAAAAAAATCTTATTTGACCAATATGGAAAACTAAGACCGATGTCATAGTGCAAACTCACCTGAATAAGTGACAATTCAATCTCCCATTTTGGCCACTTAAGTTCTACCTACTCAGACTGTAAAACTTGGCCTAGATATATATATATAGGTATACTTTAGTGCCATTTATTCTGTTAAGTGTGCACTGTAAAACTGGCCCTTGAGCGCAATCGTCTCCTTCCTTTCATTTAATTCAATAGCCTAGCCTTGATGTTGATTAATCTCACTCTATAAGCTAGAGGTGCTCACCTACCAATTGGTTCTTACTTAACTTCAGTTTAAGTTTGAACGATTCAGACTCAGTTTTTCAGTGCGAGATTATTCTTATTTCAGGGTTAAACCCGAGTTAACTCTTGAAACATGTTTTTTAGTCAATTTAGATCTCGAGTTAAATCAAAAAAATTGGTGAGTTAACTCTGGATTAGCTGAACAGGCATGCCTGAAAGATGCGTGTCAAAAATCTATTCAAATTGAGGTACAACACTATGGAAAGTGTGATTTAAATAGTGGCGCCATCTTGAATTCGATAGCGAGACATTGATTTCTATACTGTCGCACTTCGATTTCCACTCAAAAACTACTTTTGAGTGAACTCGGGATTAAAGTATTTGCAGGATTAACTAGTTCTGATTTAACTCGTAGTTAACTCATGCACTAAAAAACTGGACCTCAATGAATATATTTTTCATTTGATTTAGGGCAATTTTTACATTTATTAATTGGGGCGATTTTTCATTATGAAAAATCAAATGAAAATGTTTCATTTTTAAATTTATTAAAAGAACACACAAGTCGGTAAACATCATGACCTTTTTTTCTGATTCCCTGGAGTTATAGAGAAATACGAATAATAAGCCAGTAAACTCACGCGAATAAAAAATTATACCTCTTCTGGCAACCCCCAGACAAAAAAATTAAGGTAAGTGATTTTATTCGCTCTTGCATAACCATAATGGTGTGGTCTTTTACAGACACCATATTGGATAAAATAAAAAAAATATATATTCGCAACTTCTTCAATGGTATATATAACGTTGATTCTATGTTTATTATTTGGTTATTTTCTCAAAGCAGTTTGAAGACAAAAAAATAACTGCTTGGTGAAGACCGAAAGAAAAACACACAAATTGCATAACTATTTCTCCTCGATAGCTCCTAAAAACACCCACCACCACTTCAAGCCAACAACTATAAAAAAAAAAAACATTTCGATTTATTTTTGAACACCCAGTGGTCTACATTTTGTTCAATGCTGATATTTAAACGCACATTGTATAGGTATATATCTGGTCTGGTATATACAGGGCCCAGGCACGCGGGTTGGTCTTCAAATTGGCATAATATTAAGTGCCTCATACAAAAGATACATTTTCCAGAAATTTCAAGCAACAAGTGGAATATATTTTCTTGAGCGTATCAGTTTTTTTCTCAGGGTAGGGTTATAATTTGTTTTTGAATTATTTATTTTCAATGAAATATACAAACAAACATACACATAATGTATTTAATCTAGAAAACTGTTTTCCCAAGAGGATTAAGTTCAATAAATGAACATTACATATCAACGCATCAAAGGCTGTACGATGGATTCCAGGATATAAATATAATATCATAAGAAATTCTGAGTTCTTCTGAGTTTTGAAGAAAATGCGTTTGATTATTGATTGGAATTTGGCAATATTTAGCTCTAATCTAAGGCTGAGCAACTGGTGGAGATTCAATTGAAAAAGAAATTATCTAAAAAACATGTTATCCTTGGTGTCGAGTGAGATATGGGAATGCTTGATGACCAAGTCAATATCTTTAATGGTATAGGAATGAAAAGATGAGGACCCAAGAGGTTGCCTTGGGGAACCCCGAAGGTAGCTAAGAAGAAAGAAGAAGGAGAGAGAAGATCTGAAAGAAAAATTGCAATAACGGTTTTCCAGATAATAGAGAATTCATTTCAAGAATAAAGGTTCAAAGCCGAGAATGAAAAGCTTGAAAATTATGTATCTGGAAAATTTTGTCAAAATCCTAAGAAAAAATGGTTAATTAAACATCAAATTCTTTTCCGTTATCTAGGGCTGAAAGAGAATAAGGGATACAAATTTAATAAGGTTATTTTGGTTATAGATCTATGTGTATCTAGGGGAAATGCGAGACTTGCAGTGAAGTATTTAAATTTCATACAAACTACTTTCAGAGATTTTAGATCATACTTGACAGGAATATTCGAGCAGAGGACAGGCAAATGTTATATAGAGGGACTGGGTCCTTGGACCAACGTTTAACGAACCCAAGTCCTGTATTGGCCTTAAGAATTATGTCGTCAGAATGGGAGATGAAATTTAGCTCCTGATCGCATAATATACATACATACAGCTGCGAGCACAAAAATAGCAGTGCAACGAAAAATAAGTTTAGACATAAATGAAAAATCCAAAAGAAGTTTGATTTTAGAAATAATTGTTGGTAAAACTTTGTACGTTTTATTGAAATGTTTTTTTTTTTTTTTATAAATTGTAACTATACAAAAACAAAATATGTTCGAAAACAAAGGGAGAAAAATAATAGCAGTGCTTGCCCCATTGTGTAATTAATTAAGTCCAAATAAGGGTTCAAAAAGTTCAATTTATTGTAATCTTAGTTAGTGTTATTAGTAGCATGACCATTATTTTTTATCAAAGCTTCGCAACAACGCTAGATTGAGTTGAAAACCCCCTCACATCTTTAAACCTGCTGAACTACGGTCAATATCTTATTTTTTGGTTTGGCATTCAAGACTACTTTTTTTATGTCCACCCAAAGATTTTCAATGGGATTGAGGTACGGAGACTGAGCAGAGGCCACTCCTAGACCTCAATCTTCTAGTCCTGAAACTATATTGTTTAGTTATTCGGCTGGTGTGCTTTGGGTCGTTATTCTACTAAAAGACCCATTTAAGCGGCATTTTGAAGTCTGCATATGGTAGCATGATGTTCTGAAAAATTTTCACATACGAGTGTTGTTTAATTATACTTTTGATCCAATATATTGCACCAACTCCATGGTATAGGAAGCATCCCCATACCATGATACTAGATCCTCCGTGTTTTATCGTTTTGGTGGTGTATCTAGGATCATATTCGGTATTTGGTGATCGTTTTACATACTGCCGAGTTTCTTTACTACCATATAAAGTATAACTTTAATCTCGTCGGTCTTCCATTTTTCAGGAGCCCATCCCAAATGATCTCGTGCAAACTTTATTCTTTTGGCTATGGGTATTTTCTTCAGAAGTGGGACTTTTCTTGGACTGCGAGCATTTAAGTTGTGATCCCTCAATCGTCTTCTTACAATATGAACACCGCATGGCAAATCAAGTTCAACCACAATCTGTGTAGCTGCGGCAGTAGGATGCATTCTTGAAAACCGAACAACACGATTTATGTAAGATACCGTAAGAACTTTTTTACACCACCGTGTTTCCGCTTTTCCCTCAAGTTCCTCCTGAACTTTCTCATAGGTGTTGCCGTCCATAATTAGGTTTTTATTTGAGTTGACGCCTATGTGGTGCGCAGTGTTTACCAGGACTCACTTCATAAGAAGAAATTATTAATTTTTTAAACAAATTCGGTTGAAATATAAAGTTAAAGAATAGGGCTTACTTTTGATAACATCCAAATCATAATTAAAGGAAACACAATATTTTAAATTGAATTTAACGATAACACTGCTATTATTTTGCTCTCTTAAAATATTCGAAGACACCAGACAAAGTGGCATTTAATCAAAGCATTGAGAATGAACAAGTTAAACGATGACTTCAAATGGTTAACTTAGTATCATTGACCACCACACTACCGTAGAAGTTAGAAAAAGTGGCTGCATTATAACGATATGAAAAATAATATTTTGCTCGGCATATATATAATACTTTTCTGAAAAAGTTTTATATTTTTCGATAAGTTTGCAAGAAACTGAATTCCCTCCCCCTTTCACACTTCTAAAGTTTTAGCCCTGGTCCAAATTTATAGTATTTTTTTTTTGGAAAAAACTTAAGTCAGACAAATAAAGTTCCCGCACCTAAATGAAGCTTTGTCGAAATTTTTTTCGAAGTGAAAGTCTAATTTTCTTGGGTTTGGGGAAATTCTTGTATTTTCGAGTTATTGTGAATATAATTAATATTTCTTTTATAAACATAACAAATCAATGCAAAAATCCGTGTTTTTACTACTTTTGACTTTTTCACACTTTTTCACTAACGATA
The DNA here is from genome assembly GCA_932273885.2 of Leucozona laternaria. Lineage (NCBI taxonomy): Eukaryota > Metazoa > Arthropoda > Insecta > Diptera > Syrphidae > Leucozona > Leucozona laternaria. Next base: position 111,457,304 of record OW026368.1, on the reverse strand, counting down.
TCTTTCCTTTTTAAACTGAACCATTTCTATACAATGTCTAGCCACATTTTAGTTTTGGGAATCCATCAGTCGTGTATTTCTTTTATATTCCGATACCTTACGATATACGGTTAAAGAAACATTTCACTATTTTGTCCCTCCTCATGTATTCGCGCCTGGAAAAAGAGCGTTGGAAAAAGTTGAGTATATATTTTTTTGCGCTGATGGGTGCGCTTTAAAAGGCCATGTTTCCTTGAATCGTGGATTAAGATGACATCCGTAGCGGAGTTGTTTTTGTTGGATTTGTGAAAAATCACCATTATCGAACGCATACGCAACGATTTCTATTATTTAATGAAATTGAAATTTTTTAAAAGTTTCGCATTAGCTCTTGGCAGAGCTTCCGTAATCAATTGGAACGAGTTTTCGTGACATTTTTTTCGATTCAAGTTTGGACACATAGGACAGCCAATAGCACCACCATAAGACATGCGACTGTGTGACTCCGGGAGTCTATCCAGCCAGTTCCTTGTGCGTTTCACAATTCTCATTATGAATTGTTTCGTTCGTTGATTTGTGGGGCAGAGCATTTTTCTTACGCCGGCCGGCCGCACCGGCACTGGCACCGGCACCGGTAAATCTGACAATGGAAAGAGTTGGTAAAGTGGATTTTTTTTCTTGTTAAGAATTTTATCAGACTTGATGTTTTTTTGTGCATAAAAAAAAACTACACAAAAATATCGATCGACTTTCACTTCCTCCACAGGCATATTGGTGGTGATCAGTTTGTTGAATAATCTCCTGATAAATCTATAACATCGAAGAGGAATGAGGATGTATATTTTATCGACGATGAATAAAAAGTTTCCTGATGCAAGTGAAGGGAGATAAAAACTATTGCAAAGGCTTTCGTAAGCATTTTTCGTTTTGAATTTCTGTCCCTTTTTTTCATTTTGAGTACCTATAGTAGGCAAGTCTGCTTGGTTGGAATACAGAAAATAGCCAGTGGGCAGTAGGGAATAATTGCATTCAGCTTATTAGGCAACCCAAACTCTTTACAATAATAACTGAGATTTTAGCATACGCAATTAAGGGGAAATGAAGTTTTCATACAAAACTAATGGTGTGTAACTCTAACTATCACCGACACGTTCCACAGTTTATTTCTCAAAACAACATAAAAGCCCACAATTGTAAGTAATTTATAGTTTTTTTTTAATAGTGAAAAGTCATTCAAAAGAGCTTTAAAGTATGACTCGTTTATCGCTCTTCACTTGGTTTCAAAAAAAGGTACAAGTATCTCGGTTTTTTTTGCACAGTTTGAGACGCTTATGCATGGTCCTGATGAGCCGTTGCTCCACTTAAAAGCTACTTCTTCAAGTAAAGCTTAATTAAGATCATTATGAAAATATGCGTTTCTATTCTGCATTTCCCTTTAAATTTTACAATCACAATCAATAACAAGATATTATCACATGTTGTAGTTTTCATTTTTCTAAGTCACTTACATTATAACTTTCCTTTTCAAAATCCTATACTTACAATGAATAAGCGAGTGTCCAACTAGCTAAAAGTCATGTAACATCATAAACCCTTTTATGCTTAAATTCATTTTTTATAAAATCGAAGACAGAGAAACTCACATCTTCGCATACAATTCCACATTGTACTATTGGCTGCCATAGATCATCTTGTAGGTGACACCTCCAGAGACGACGACTATGCCTATATACTCTTGGCTTCTCCATAGTCATCATAACCAACCACCCATGAGGTTTCTCCATTGGTTTTCGTTGCATAAAACTTCGCAAGGTCCTCAATGATAAAGTGAAATTGTTCGAGACCTTTGTAAATCATAACATGACTTGCAACTGTATGATCACCTGCAGCGCTGCAGTGCGCGCAGGTTTCTCTCTGGTGATGGCGGTCACGAAGTACCGCACCATTCTTAACAAGGATAGATTCCTCCTCTATTTCAACTGCTGCACCACATCGAATAAAGTTCACACGACGACGACTTTGGCTGAGCATTTTCTCTTATGGCGCTGCAATCGCCACACCACACCGCACCATTTGCGAAAAAAAAGACCCAATGACAAGGTTTAAGTACCGCTGTACGACCGCAGCTTCGAAGCCATGTACTTTTCTTAAGCGAGCGCTGCACCATTGTAAGTTCAATGTAGAGCCAATTGTCCAGGAGGCATTACCTATGCCAGTAACGTCGGGGCATTTATAATACGGCAGCAGCATAGTTCGCGGAAACAAGCCAACATTACATATAAATTAATGAGCCCGCATGGAGTTATCCGCAAACGATCAAAGGATCACTGATGTTCCAGCAGTGATGGGCAATTTTATCGCGATTTTTATTACACGATAGCGACGTTTGATTGCACAGTGAAATAAATTGATTGATCGGGGAATTAGTGTGCTGGGTCGAAGTCAAATCACGATTTGCTGACAGATGAAACGTAGGGATTCCATGAAATAAACAAAAAAAAAATAAATAAATTGTGCTTTGTCCACATTGCACAGACGTTACTACATTATGACGAATGTATGACAGCGGCGACTGGACGCCAATCTACCAGTGTAAAAAGGTGTCGTCTGTTGGGCAGAAACAATGCTCAAGACGAGTGATATTTTAAATGTGGTGCCTGGTGCATCACCTAACCAACTTTAGGTTGGCTGAATATGCTATGGAAAGCTGAAACTCTATAGGTATATCACGAAACAGGAAGTCAAACAAACAACCATGGTTGCGGTGACGTTTCGCATGGTTGGTCACCCAAGTTCTGTCAATGTCAAGGTGATGGACTACACATATGCAAATTTATTACGATTAATAACCCGAGCAGTGCAACGCGTTTTGAATTAATTTTTTTTTACCTCTGAAAACTTATATCCCTGATGGAAAAACACCAACAAAAAATCATTTTACATTTCTGCACTTAAAGGTACCTTGTCGGGATGGTGTGTCTTGCATTTTAAAGAATTAAAATAATATGTTTAACCCATAACTAACTGTGGTTGTTATATTTATCATACATACATACATAGATGTTAAGTATTTTTATTTATGTAAGTTCTTAGAAAAATGTGTATCCTTATATAAGCAATGAACAAATCATGAATGTAAAATAATAATTGATCATTATAACACCCATAACGATCAACCCAAATTATTTTTGGTTTTCGTTTTGTCCTGGAAAAGGTTCAACTGATTTTGATCAACTTTGTATGTAAAGTGTTTTAAAGGAAGTTTTTATAGTATTGTAGGTAGGTACACCAAAATTATCCAAAAAAGTAATTTTTTGATTTTTTAAAAAACATTTAAATTATTTTGAATCCAAAACTCAATATTTTGTGATGGACTTGCTTGGTCTCGTTGGGTTAATTCGGAATGGTGTAGCTTACCAGCTTCAGCCTCAGTATCAGTATGGGCGCTGTTCTAATACGAACTTTAATTTCATGTGTCTTAAACTTACTGTCAGTAAGCACATCATTCACAGGAGCCCAAATTTAGACAGCAATATTACTTCTAATGAATTTTATGCGCTGTCGGAATATATTTTAGGAGTTGTAACCCGCTATGAAATCGTTACTACCGGCGATTTTAACATCCTCAATTCTTCTTGGCGTCATTCTGATGAACAATCAACACCGAATAAAGATAATTATGTAGAAATCTTTGCTGAGTAAAACCATTTAACTCGGCTTGTAAAAGAATGAGCCTGACGTAAAAGGCCATTTCGCCAACACACTTGACCTGTTCCTTACATCTGACCCTGATAAAAAAATGTCTAAGCATCTCTAGACACGTCGGACCACTGTTTCATATGAGCAAATTAATCATTCTCAACTAATCCAGTTAAAAGAAAAATACGGCAATATGAGAGAGCCAACTGGGGCGGTTTAAATAATTTCCTTAGAAACTTTAACTGGTCAATATGCTTCATAGATGCATTATTCTCAATGGGATGAATTCTTTTATCACTTAACGGGACTAAAAGTATAACTTCCAAAGAGAATTCTTGGGACGAATATGGCTGTAAAGAGGTTACTAGGTTGAAAGTGTTAAGTTTCCGATGCTACAAGACAAACTCCGGAAAAACCGGAAAAATACAGGCAAACCGGAATATCTGCAATGCTCATATTAAAAAAAAAATAAGTTCTTACATTTCCAAAATGTCCCTAAGGAAGTAAAAACTTTTGGTCATTTGTAAAAACATTAGAAAATCTTTTTCGTCATCAGTTCAGTTCCAACACTCGTTCACGATGAAACTCCTCTGTCGTCACCACGCAAGGAAAAGCAAGTTAGCTGAGCCCTGTTTGGTTTCATCGGCTGTGGTACTGAAACGGCATTGTCTGATAGACTCACTAAATTCCGACCTTGACAGCATTATACGATATGGGGTATTAATAACCACGTGGGAAGTTTTTTCCACTTCTGATCTGGCTTGAATTACAACTTGAATACAACTCTCATATTTGGGCAGGTGGCTCTTTAAGATATTTAAATCTATTGGATAGAATTCAGAACAGAGCCCTTAAACTTTTAGGTGACACATCGATTACGGAAGCTTTTCTTTCCCTTAAACACTGTCGAAATGTTTCCATCAACAGTGCTCATATGAAAAGCCAGTTGCATTCCTCCCTTTAAACCATTCCGTCCTAATACTCGTCTAGATATGAGTGCTCATCGGTTTACCCTTGAGACTAACTTCGGACGTATTGTCAAATATAGAAGTTGTGAATTTGATTGATTTGCAGGAATAATTATTGTCTGAATTTGGAAGGTCTACAGTGAGATCAAGTGATCAAGGATTCTCTGAAAGAAAATATTCATCTACTCTTAGTTCAAAGCCATAAAATGATATTTTCTTTCGGATGAGAACTTCAGCAATCTTAACTTTTAAATTGAAACAGTAAATTAAAAGGATTAATTAAAAGGAAGTGATTTTAGAGATGCCAATTATAACAGTTTTGGTTTGTAAAAGTGCTTTTTAAGCGGCCCCGCAGAGCCAGGGCCCTAAGCCAGTGGCACATAAATTGGCATATCTCTAGTCTCGTCTTTAATAGAAACCCTCAAGTCAGATCGCAACCTCTTCTGATCATAACAGCAAAACGATAATTATACGAAGATTCATATACTTATAACAGCTTAGATAACTTTTATTCAACTCTAGTTTAGAACGTGTTTGTTACATTTGATCGTTTAGTGCTAATGAGGCAAATCAAATCACAAAAATCACGATCATGAATCGCCTTCTTTGTCGCTTTATAAATGAGTTCATTTCATTCTAACGTTCTGCTAATAAAAACTATTTTTATCGATATCCAACAAAAAGCAACGTACGGTGGTCGGTCAGCACGTTGGAGGCGATAATAAGTTGACAAATAGATTCAACTAACCATCAGCCATTAAATTCCTGTTTGTTTCGCATGACTTCAAATAAAACGACTTGTCAACATGAATCAGAGGATGATGGCAGTAGCACGATCTGTGATAAAGATAAGCAAAATATGAGCCGCAGTCAATTGGATGTGCAATTAATTAGCAAAATCTGCGAAAGATTTACGGCCTGAATTTGCTTCTCAACACTTTGCCAGTAGTTGCCACTTGCACTTTCTACCACCTCAACGACGTCGACGGAGGTTTACTGTGAGGCAATAATACGTAGATATACATACAATAGTTCCAATCACGATCAAAAACAACAACAACTTTATCCGATCACGTAATGCAAACGCACATACTCTGCGCCTGCGCCTGCACCTGTGATTAGTTAACGAAAATAAATTGACTACGTGTGATTTTCGAAATTTAATTAATCTTCCATAAAATATAAATATTTGCCATAAAAATCGATAATTAATCGAATAATGTTTGTGTGTGTTGAGACCAGAACGACGCTACGTTTTGCGTTAAGGATCAACACAATCCACAATCTCCATGAGTTATTTACATAGGTATACGTTACGGTAATCGTGGTCGGTTGCAGCAGCGCGGGCGGTGGTGAACCATGTGCTGCGAATTCAAAATGGTGTCTTTTTATTGATGCCATTTAATTAATTGACCAAACAGGTGAAGGACGACAGCTACTGCGATAGCGATGTTTCAATAGCCAAAACAAATGATCTGACTTTCGCCAGAGGGGTTTTTCGATTGCGTTAAGCCACACTTATACAGCTCCCCAGTAGCTGTCACACCATATCTAAATGTATAACCGAAACGAACGACGAAACGATGGCGTCGCGTCGCGTCTGTCGTTCGTTAAAGTTAGACACCTCTCGCAAATAACTCACTGTGGATGCGCCGGCGCCGCCGCCGCCGCCGTGGCAGCCACACTGATGTCCATACTCGACTCGAGGATCATGCAATCCACCACTTTCTAGATAACGATGCTGGCAATGAATGTCAATCCATTGAAATCGAAAGCTGCTGGAGAATTGAATTGGCATCACAATGCGATTTCAATACCAAAAAAAAACGTGGAATCAAAAGAACCTTCATATTTATGTACATATTAAAATGAACGAAGATTCCCAGTCGATCCATGACTTACGCGCAGATCTTGCACTGTCTTAAAGAGGTTCATTGTGCGCCAGCGATATGCAAATATCTATACACGCATTTTATAAAGGCGGATTCAACCAAAATGCAAGGCGGCTTTATAAAGAAGCCAATTTACACTATGTTGACCAAAGAGGAATTTGATGGACGATTTTTTTAAGTAATTTTGTCATCATCGTTAAAATGTTCTTAAGCTGGCTACACGATGTTTGTGCATTTTCTACGAACATGCGGAGATGCGGAGAACTTTAAATTGAAATGAAATACAGACAAATGTTTTTAATTTCCATTAAATTAGTTATATTTGTTAGATAATTTTATGGCATTAATGTTTGAATATGATTTCGAGCAAGTGACGCCCGCAACTGGCGCGTACACAGTGTAATCTGGAGATCCAATTTTTACGAAATCTTCTCAGTAAATCAATACATAATTCCGTAATAATGCTTTGAATATTGGCTTCCAAGTGCTTAATCGTTGTATAGACATGCGACTTGGCGCACCCCCAGAAAAATCAATCCAATGGCGTCAAATCACACGAACAATATGGTCAGGTCCACTTCGTAAAATTAATGATTTGTTAAATTTTTCCTTCAGTAAATTAATTTTATCGGGCACTCTGTGGCATGTGACACCGCGCTGGCTGTCCTGCCGATTCAGGCACGAAAAAGTTAATAATCATGTCTCTGTACCGCTCACCGTTGACTGAAACGTTCTGATCATAATCATATTTTAAAACAGATTGCTCCAGCGAAAGTCTGTTTATGATGAATTCAAACCAAACTTACATCAAAACAAGCGAGAACTGTCGAATTGCCTGTCAAATAAAACAGTGTTGCCAATTTAAAGTTCTCCGCCACTAAAAAAATACCATTTAACTATGACAATTCGATCGATTTTAATCATCTTTAGCAATATTTGTGGGTTCTTGAATTTTTCTTGTTCCCTGGAGCAGATACTACGAACATCAACATGTTTAGGGTTCATTCCAATTTTACTGAAGACCACGAACATCGTGTGTTGTGTGGCCACTTGGCCAGCTGCTGCTTTTATAATTTTTGTCGTTACTAATGGAAATGATTTTTTCTAAATCCATTATTTTCGTGTTTTGGTGCCACGTATGATGGCAATATAATATAAAATTATAACCCACACACTTTCACGTAACGGAGGACCGATTTAAAAAATAGGTAAATAAAATGCATTGTATTAAGAAATTTGACACTGATTTTTCCATAAATTCTTCTTACGAATTTCACTTCACCAGTTGCATAAATTTCATTGATTTTGTTCAAGAGCTTAACCATAACTGAAGACTTGACACTTCCTGTTGGTCGGATAGTCGAGGATGCAATTAGTTGCTTCAGTTCAGTACACAGTAGCAGACTATTTAAGGGCGTCAATAATTAAGGCGTGAGCTGATCAGATAAAACAAAACGTCATTTTATAGAATTCTTGTTGAATTCCCTTCTTGTGCAACCTACTGTTTATTGACAGATTATCTCTGTCTCACCTTTCAAATCGTCCATTAAATTGAATGGCGCTTTAAAGTTTACGGTCCATTACAATTCATTCAACCACTTCTTGTTTTACCTTTTTCTTGTGGCGGCCACCGATCAGCATATCCATATTTATATGTATCTGACAAGACAATTGAAGAGGAGTCTACAAGTCTATATAAGCTCTTTTGATTTCCCTATCAATGTTTTATCGTATAAATCTAAAATCGCGGCTTACAGATAGCGGCTCTGGTATCACTGAAGAGAAGTCAAGCTTCAACTCCACCAAGATTATATAAACATAAACCCATATGCCAGACAGGCCATAAAGAAAGTGAAGTACCTGTATGAATATTTGTATATAAAGTCCATTTTTTGGGTACATCTTTTGAGGCATAGTATATGGAGCCATAGGAAGAGGTAAAATTTGCAACATAATTTTTCGAATATTCCTCATTTTTTCATATCTCAGATAGTGAGATTATTACTCGAATCTCGAATTATCTTCGACACTAAACAGTTGTACGCCACATCCACTGACATCCGCTGATGTCGAGTTTTTCTGCTCGGAATGCGTGAACCATGACGTTTCCTAATGCGCCACCAGAAGTTCCTAAATATACATACCTACCTACCAACTATACACTACAGCAGATATAGTTATGTAAGAAAAATGGTAATTAGGACCGCAAGATATTTTGTCAAATTTCGTAACAACTTGGCATCTCTCTCAACGCTGAACTATAAGCTGCTGATGTGGGTGATGAAATGAAGTTTTCCATCTGGAAAACCCGACAAGACAAAAAGTGATTTGTGTCTTCACCATTGACTGCACACAGCCAACCCAAGCTGGTTCTGCTTCTGATGATGATGTTGCATTGCCTATCTAGGTTTGAAATGTAGGTATAGGAGAGGTATAAGCTATATTGAGCATCTGAGCCGGTCAACACCGCCTTCGGTCATCAGAGTTAAGTGCTTTATAGCAAACAATTGATTTTCTCAAAATTTATTGCATTTTAAAGTCGTCCGGATATGCATATCCGGTGTGACAACCTTTAGCATCGATTATATCGTTTCCAATAGAATAAGAGGCAGCTCACATTTAATTTAAGTCACGCTTCGGTTATGTTCGTTTGGTTGAGAATGTTAGGTATATAGTTTCACTGTTTGAGCGTGGTCAAGAGTAAGTGGAGTTTTTGTTATTCTTGACATTTTAATGAGAATTAATTGTACCAGACGGAGAAGGATTTTTTTTTTAAGTTGGAATTCTAGTTCAGAAAAGTTGAAAAAAAAATTTACCTTTTCACTCTATCCAATATATGTACATATAAAAGAAATTAGGAGCAAGATCACAAAATAAAATAAATACATACTCTAGTGGAACATTAAAAGGAAAAGTATCAGACGAAGTGACGGGACTATCAGAATCAATAGAACAGCTGTTACCACTCAAGGATCCGAACCATACAATCCATTACATGCGTTGACATAGGTACATATACAACTGCAAACTCGATCAAATACGCACGTTGTTATGAGAAGCATATGCATGCGAAGACGCAACGGAATGACATGAGTTATTAGCCGTGTTTTATTGGTAATTATAATTATAGCCAGCGCAGTAAAATTTCCCTTGGCAAACAAAAACAAAAACAAAGAGTGTCGATAAATTAGCCAGTAAAAGGGTGAATATAAAAGTGGATATACATAGTTAGAACTTTGAAGATTTGAAGTATTCATGACTTGAACCTTAATGTTGTTTTCCACTCACAAAATTTATGTGATCTATGATATTTGTAGTTTGGTGGAGACAACATTTAATGTGATCTATGATATTTGTAGCGAACACAGCCAAAAGTTGCTAAAGCGTTTTATTAACACAGCCAAAGCGTTTTATTGGTGCTTGATTATTGCGCTAGCTATAAATTAATTTGCTTTATATTGCATATAATTTGTTCGTGATGGAAAAAGAAAATATAAATGTAATTAAGTGTAGACATTTTTTTGTTTGTAGATTTTTTACTGAAAATAATTCCTTTCCGTCAAAACAACTAATTCATTGGGTTACCCATATCCGTTCCTTATATTGTTCCATTCACGTCAACAAATCCGATGCCGCAACCCATTCGAATTGGTGAATTTTCATTAAAAAAAATGCTTTTTCCGGAGCTTATTTCAGATTCAGATTGTGCTAGGATTGATTATTAGTTGAGGTCCGTTATTCCCAGACTTGGAATTTGTGTGCTTTTTTGTATTATATTATAGTTTTTCACAGGAGAAATCCCTCTTGAGGAATTTTTGTTCAAGAATTTTTTCTGCACAGAAATGAATCCAAACATAGTGTTGGGTGTGATGAATGTCAAGTTATAGCGAAGCAACATACGCCGCGCCGATCGAAATGTGGTTAGGTGGATAATTTGCCATTATAATTAGTTGTGATAATTTCAAATTTGTTGTTCAATGTTCTCTATGCTTTATCAAGTTAACGAAGCACCCCTTCAAAAAGAGTTAAAATCTTCCTATACACATATTGAATGATTTACTACTTAATAATTTGTGACAATTTTAATTTTTTTTTGCGATGTTTCCATGGTTTTTTGTTTGCTAAATCATGTGTTTTGGTTCGTTTTCTAAGCTTGCATTAATTAAGCCAAAAAAGAAAAAAAAAAAAAAAAAAGAAAACATCACATGAAAAAATTGAAATTGTTATAACTAATTAACTGCAAATTTTCCACCTAACCAATTTTCAATCGGGGAATGTTCTTTGGCTAACTTGAGTTAAATTGCGTTCTCATACTTTAGCGCATTTTGGGGAAATTTCTAAGGTCCAGTATTTCAGTGCGAGATTAAAGTTAAACCCGAGTTAACAAATGACATTTGGTGAGTTAACTCAGGATTAATTCTTAGTAGTTCCGCATGCATTCTCCACCAAAAAACTGCTTCCTCATTTCATTGTGGGTTAATTTACTACTAGAGTTAGGTAACTCTGGTTTAAGTAACAGGGACTTCTTATTTTATTGGTATCGCATTCATTTGACTTAGGTATATTGTTTATATTTCCCCAACTAATTTGAAAATTATGCTTAAATCAAAACAATAATACAAAATTAAATAATTCAATGGAGACGCCATTTTTATTTTCTACCAAATGTCAAATTGAATGCATACAACCATTTCAACTTGTTATTTTGTGTGCTATACTATTTGAACTTTGTATTAAAAATACCATCTGATGCATTTTGAAATCCATCTTTTCTAAGAAAACCAATCTGAAATAATCTTAAAGTTAATTTATTTGCTTAATAACGGTAATTGGATTTTAAAAAAATGATAAAGCTTATACCTAGTTGGGAAGCTAACATTTGCATCCGTAACATTAATTAGCATGACAATTCCGTTATAGAGGTAGGTATATTCAATCAATCATTATCATTAATTAGTCAACAACCAAACAAAAATACTACCTACCTCACACTGAACCACACAAACTTAGACCCTAATTTTTCATTATAAACGGTAAACAAAAATATACTTTTTTCCTTCAAGTTCATAATCATAATATCTAAATATTGTCCAATAAACTTGTGAAACTTGAGGCCTATTATATGTTGACTTAACCTGCATCAGTTGTATTCAACCGATTCAAATGTCATTCCCATATACCCATTGTTCTATTGTTCCCAAAGTCAAGCTTCCAAATCTAACTACGAACTAAACCACTGACTGAGCCAGACTCAATCTTAATAGAATCTTCAAACTATATGCATAAGTAAAATTACGTCACGTTTACCAAGAACGATGACACGCTATTTTCTGCATTTACGTTTTGCGTTCGATATTCTTGTTCAACCTTCCTTTCAGAGTTTTATTATACCATTTCATCTATACCATAAGCATAACATACCTCGATACCTCTCTATCGATGCAACCAACAACAGAAACTGATATGATTTAGTTTTCCTAGAAAAGTGCATTCTTTTGTTTTTCTGTTGTTTTGGTTGCTCTCAACAATAGTGTTGAATTCTTCCCTCTCTTGTTTTAACTGAATTTATATTAAATAAGTTCGTTGGTATGGTCTCTGGTTGGTTGGTATTAGGTAAATGCGCTTGCAGCTTCGAACATTTAACGAAACGATATAGACATTTTTAAGAAAAAACAGCGGCAACACAACAACGGTCAACTTATAATAAATCGATCTTCCGACTCCATTTCACGATTTCTATCAAAAACAAGTACATTTTCATATACGAGAAATAAAATGAGAGCCCTAGAGAGGTAAAGTCGAAATGGAAACACACCAACTAAACCGAAAAAGTTGGTTTTGCTTGTGCTTGATGCTTGTGGTGTGATGGTTGACAGAGTCAGAGTATGAAATGTGAATGAGACGAGAGGACAGTGAAGCAGCCAGCAAGCACACAGAACAATGTACCTATGCGGAAAACAGTAAGCAATTCAGTGACGAAATTACAAAAATGGCGCCCAACACTTTGAAATGTTTTCATTATTTTTTGCAAGAATTGAAATTTTTTCAACAAACACAACTATCGCATGTTTTGGTTCAATACTAAAAAAACGATAACAATTAAAGATGTTAAAGAAAAATGTGAATACAATTATTTTTTATTTTTTTAAGATATTTGTAGCTTTAAAAAACGTTTACTTGCTATATTATTTGGAAGAATAAACGAACAATAAATAGAGGATTAGGCTATTTATACAAAAATTGTGCAACGGTTAAAAAATTTTTGAACACTTTTCGAGAAAGTTTAATATTAAAGTGACGATTAGTTCACAGCGATGAAACTCCCAACGATAAGTGAGTACCCAAATGTGCAAGCGGAATATGAACCGGTTCGTAATCAATTTCACACCATAATTTTCATTTCGAAGCGTTCAACCACTAGGAAATTCTAATGAGATGTGGAAAAGTGTTAAATTTGTCAATTAATTTAAAAGAAGTTCTGAAAAATAAAAAAAAGATACCTTAAAAATTATTCTGGGATGAAATCACCGTCTCCTTTTTTGTGTTTATTGCAACCAACAAGCTAAAAACAATAAAGCACGGGATCAAAACAATCTTTATTGGTATTTTTTTAAGGTTCTGTCAAATAATTACTCATCAATCAATAATTTTCTTTTTTTCATTCAAAGTGAATATTAAAAATTACAAACTGAGTATCGAAAATACACGTGGAGAATTTATTATGTTTTCATAATCATCATTCACGTGTATTTTGAATCGGTTTTATTTTTCATTTCACAAAGAGGTGAGTACTAGGCTTTAGGGAAAAAATAATCTAGTTTTTAAAGAGGCTTAGAAAGTTTTACATAATGTAGATACGGACAAGGAACTAGCAAAGGGTTACTAAAGGAATTAGTCATTCCAAGTTTTGCACCATATTTTCACGAGATAAAACAAAATAGAAAAAAGTTGGTTTATTTGAGTTTAAATTGAAGGACTTTCGGCATACCAATACGTTAGGTTATTTCCGATAGGATAACCGAACTTCCCCAGTAAGTACTAACTAGCAAGGGCCTTACGAGTAATTGAAAAGATGTTGGGGAGAATATACCGACCGAATAAAACTCAACATAAAACTACACTTGACTTACAGCCATATAACTAGATTTAATGAAGTTTGGAGTCCCAAATTTTGCACGGCTTTATGAATTTAGAGTTTTATGCATAGCAATTTTTAATTATTCGAGTTTTAGGTGTCAAAATATTTTTGAACAATACCTGTTTGAGCACCTCCAAACATCAATAAAACTATAGTCAATAATATGGCTGTAAGTATCTTTATTTTTACCATCCAAGATGGCGGAAATATTTGTGTAGGTTCTTAACATACATATATGTATATGTATGAATATACTTCAAAAAATTATTGTTTTTTCCTCGCTTTTTGTTTCTTTCGTTCTTTTAACGAACCCCCGTTCATTGTTTTTGCGGCGGGTATCTTCGTTCAGTAAGTGAGGTTGATGAGGCCACGGTGCTGCCATGGAAGTGTGTGCAGCCATAGTATAAGTTACCTCTGCCTTCAGAGCTGCTAACAGTGGGCCTTGACTAAACATGACAGAAACTTGCCATTTTTCCAGGTGGGTTTTTTCGCTTTTGTTCTAATTTTCTAGGCAAGAAGGAAGTAGGAAATTTTCAATTACGAATGCCGAAGTAATACTGCATAGTAAAATTTTCCAAAATTGTAGGTAAATCTATTTAAACTTTTAAGTATACACCTACTTCTTTTACCCTTTCTTTCTAACTATCTCATTACTGTACTTTATTCAAAAACTTAAATTTTTCATAGCCTTGAGCCATTCGAGCAAGTACCTGCGACCTACGCGGACATAGTCATGAATTTTACTAATGAAACCTAAAAGAAGATAATAAAGAGAATATGTACCTAACCTACCTTCGGAATTATTTCAAGTTCTTAACTCTCAAGTAAAAGTGTTAGGGTTGATAAATATATTAAAATTCCTTTAAAAAATGGTATATATCTCTAAAGTCTAAATGTGTGTAAGTAGGTTCAATGGTTAAACAATCCTTAAAAGTGTGCTTTTTATTGCTCAGTTCTAGCACCGATATGTTGAACTATTTGCCGGCTTGGTGGTTATTAGTTTTCATTGAAATTTCTCATTTAAAGCTTAAAACTGACTTGAGGCTTGAGGTTGAGGTCTACTGATAATGATAACGTATCAAACTACAACCTGCTCTCCTTCGTTAAATCTGTAACAACACTCAGAGAAATGAAACATGTTCAATTTAAATGTTCAAACTTCAAACGAGCATCGAATTTCTCCTCCACATACATACACGACGCACCGACAAGACGATGCAACCAACTTGGTTCGATGGCACCTCCATTCACTCTAGCAAGTGGCATGGAATTTAAGTTTTCAGTATTCAGTAACGAATAAGTTAAACTAGCGTGTGGATTGGTGTTAAATAATTCGGTTTGCATGCAAAAAATTAATAAAAAAAAAAGAAAATAAATAAAACATTTTGTTCGACACAAATATTTATATTTTGTGTAGTTTTTAATTTATATTTAAAATTTTAAAATACAATTTAAACTTATATATTTACCGCAAGTGACGACGTACAATATTAGATTTGCAAGTTTTTTGTTGTTGTTTGTTTTAAGTGAACACACATACGTTCTACCCCTGTCCCTTTATTTATTTTTTTTTTTGCCTAACAACGTGCAAAGTGCAGTGTTGTGACACTAAAAATCCCCCCAAAAGGAGTGTCAAGGTTACGTGATATGTGTATACTGCAAGTCCTTCGCTCCCAGAAGTTTATTTAAAAACCGAGTACCTATCTAGTGCGAGTTAGATTCTTCGTAAAAAATCGATAGGGTGGTTTGAATTGAAAAATCAATTTTAATTACTTCCTTTAAATGATGCTCCATGCAAAGGCTGGTCCTTATGCTCTTTCAACACTTTGCGAATATTAAGAAAAAAAAGTTTAATTTATTCTCCTTAAACTTATATGTTAAATTGAAAAGTAAACAAACACCTGTCAATTGCCTGTTGTGAGAGCGTAAAAAAATAAAAACCAAATTTGACATAATAACGGTTTACTCGTGTCAGTTCATTTCGTTATCATTCTAATTTTCTGTGTGTTTTCATCCGATTCGCCGTAATTTTGGTACGATTTTGTTTCTATTTGTTTTTCTCTTATTTTCTTGCTGAAAAAAATTGTGAATTTAATAAATTTTCAAGAAAAAAAATAAATACACTGTGTATGTATGTAAATTTGTGTTAATTTCTCTCGACAATTATGTAATATGTTAATAAGTCGCGTAAAATGTCCTTGCGACGAGTTATCTTCATCACACACGTGTAATAAAGTGGTGTTCAATAGTGCCGTTAGACTTCTAAATCCTGCTGGAATTTGTCCTGAAATGGCTGAGGAAATTTCAGAAACTCCTGGTGGTGCAGCAATACAAAGAGCTAATCCTCCAGCTTGTACACAACCAACGGACAACAACAATTACATTGACAAAATGAATGCCCAGCAACAACAACAACATTCGACGAAAAATACAATTCTTCTAGACGAAATTGATAGCAATAATGGTTTAAATTCCCCACCGCCCCCTCAACAGAAGGATATTTTTGGAACTGGGGCTGCAGTGGGAGCGGTGATGCCTGGGGGAAAGACTACTCTGACAACGATTTATGACTGTACAAGACCGGAATCTTGCATTAGCTTGAAGACTATTTTGAGTTCGTTTAATGCTCCTCTGTCGGAGGAACAAGCGTGGGCGTTAATCTATCAGTCGGTAAAGTTGTACAAGGATGTATTCCAGAAACAGGACACTCAATTTTCCGACGCAGAAGTGCCAGATAATCTGGAAGATGTCAGTGTTCACAATGATGGAACGGTCCATATCAGCTTCCGCCAGCAACGTAAGTTATAATTTTTTATTTCTAAAATTACAGTCGACTCCGCTTATTATAGACTTTAATTGCCAAATAATTTTTTTTTACTGAAGAGTTATTTTGAAAATACTATGTGTGTCAAATCTATACAATTGAGAAATATCGAGAAAAAAAAACTAATTTAACGAAGAAAGGCGGATATGAAATTGTATATGCTGTTAGAGCAACCAAAATAAAGAGTCAGGATTAATGGGTCTTGGAATGACAAAAAAAAAATAATTAGTGTGGGTTGCTTTATTGCAGGTATGAGGACATTTATTGTTTCATTATCGAATATTTGTATTGTTTTTATTTCATTCATGTAGGTGGGTTACATTTGCGTCAAGTTGTTTGTTTGATTTTGCCCACTGTTTAAATACAAATTCTACATTATTACTTTTTGTGTTTCAGGGTAGTTCAAGTAAGCGGATTTGACTGTACATATGTACTTTATTTTTATTTTTTTTTTTGGTTTTTTTGATAAGATACGAGTACAATTGAACTTCTTCTTTTGTAGCTACTTTTTTGTTACTTGCTCTTATGGTCAAGTATTAGTTTCACGTAAAAATTGAAGAAATTAATCTAAAAAATAGCTTAATTGGTTTTTGGCATACATCCCGTAATTCTACAATAACAGTCGTTGATACTGATGGGGCCAACTTTTTTTGTTTCGATTTTGCAGGTAAAGGCCTTACAAAATTTTGCAAACAATAACTTGCAAGTCATCCAGTTTATAAAACTCTCTGTGAGCAAGTACATTGGACAGAGTGATGATTTTGTTTTAATATATGTTAGATATGCTCTCTATTTCAAATTGAAAATTCTAATTTTTGTTGGTAACTGGCAGTGAGTTATGTGTGAAGATAAGATTACGAACTATATACGTAAATTTCGTTTAGAGATTCGTAAAAAACTGTTTTCATGACATTTGATCCAATTTAAATTTTCATAATTATCTTGGAGGTACGTATATATATATGTATCTACGTTAGCGCCTGTAACGCCGAATGACATTTGACTTTAATCTTAGGGTGTATACATTTACATGGGTTTTATAATAGGTCTTAATATTCTACCTGTGCAGAGTATTACTCAATCGAAGGGTTTTGTACCTGCAACTACTAGATATTTATAATTGTACACAGTACCTACTTGTTAATGTGTTCTCTTCCATTGAACTAAAATGTTCTTCACCAGGTAGGTCACCTATAAAGATTTAAATTTAATCACTTAAAAGACAACTAAAGGTAGAACTACTGTCGAGGGGCAAGTGAATAGAAGGAAATCATATAGTGCGTCCAAAATTGTAAATTGTTACATTTCGTAAAAAAAAATATTGTCTTAAGAAAAAAGTTAATTATCTCAAAAAACAAATGATTCAATTTGTGTTTTACAGTTTGACTTAAAATTGAGAAAATCAGTTTGGTTTTCGGCCAAAGCACAGCTGTACAACAGCTCTCATAAATGTTGTTGAAATTATAAGGCAAACTGTTGACTCTGACAATGTTGTTTTTCTCGTTCTTTTAGACTTTTCTAAGGCATTTGACACAGTCAACCACAATGTTCTATGTCGTAAGCTTGTAAATCAGTTCAATTTTTCTTCTTCCTCGGCGATGTTGATCCAGTCATAACTAGATAGCAGATCTCAAGCTGTTGTGGCAAATGGCAACGTGTCTGAACTTCTCATGTTGGACAGGGGAGTTCCACAGGTTTCAATACTGGGACCAGTATTGTTCTCCATGTATATAAATGACTTGCCTGCTAGCTTACAAAACAGTAAACTGGCTGACGATGTTTAGATACGGAAAAGTTTTCCACTGGGTTGAAAATGCAGCTGATGAGGTTAATGAGGATTTAACCAAGGTTCATAGTTGGTGCCAGAAAAATGGACTCTGCATAAACCCACTTAAGTCCAAATGCTTGGTGATTTCTAGAAAGTTAATCGACACCGGTGACTTCCCCAAAATATACTGAAATGATAATCAAATTGAATTTGTAGATTCAGCAAGAAACCTAGGCATTACTTTTACGAAAACACTTTCCTGGAATCACCATATCAGACTAACCATTAATAGAGTTTACGGAGGGCTTCGTATGCTATGGACTTGTCAAAAAATAACACACCCTTAAAAACAAGAATCGTATTAGCCAAAACATTACTGATTTCTATTATGCTCTATAAATGCAATACGTCTGTGGAATTCTCTTCCCCGATCAATAAGGATGATATGCTGTACTAGGCTGTTCCAAATTAGGCTCAAAGGGTACTTGAAGACGTTAACATAGTGATGATTTTCTTTTTTTCTTTTCTTTTCTTTTCTTTTCTTTTCTTTTCTTTTCTTTTCTTTTCTTTTCTTTTCTTTTCTTTTCTTTTCTTTTCTTTTCTTTTCTTTTCTTTTCTTTTTTTTTCTTTTCTTTTCTTTTCTTTTCCTTGCCTTCTTCTTTTCTGTACCGTTTCTTTTTTTCTCTTTTATATTGAAATAATTAAGCAATATAGAAATTCTTCTTAAGTTGTTTTCTTTTCTTTTATTGAAATCTATTTTGTTAGCTATCTTTGAAGCTTTTCTTTTTTTTTGTTTCTTTGCAACTCATAAGCACATCATGTAAATTAAATAATTATGTAAGTTTATACTGCCTAAAAGATATTGTATCTGATTGTATAAATCTATGCGAATAAATATATGAATGAAAAAGAATAAATTCTGGAAGCTGGACAAGATGGTCACGCCTTATTTGCAAGGGATTTAACAATAACTCCAATTTTTCTATGTGTGTATCACTCAATTGGTCAATGTTGCCAACTTATTTCCTATCTGTCTTCAACATAAATTTCAAAATACAATGACATTTGAGGCCCATTTGCAAAAACTATGGCACCATGACATTACTTTTGCCCCATCTTGTATCAGTGTTGTTGTTTATTTTTTATATATTTATATCAATTAAAAAATAATAATAAAAAAAAAGAAAAAAAATTTAACGGGAAATAACATATCACCTTATAACTATATGATTTTTGTTTTCTCAATCCAACCTACGAATATATACTCTCTAACTTTTGGACATTACAAAAGTGAGTGGTTCTGAAGAACACAAAAATAGTTTCAGTAAAAATTGGCGATTCAACTATTTTTTTTTTAAGAATAGACGATCAGTGGGATTTCTTAAACGCATTGCGTAGTGCAATGGCTCTGAAGACGCTTGGTCTATGTTCGATTTCCAGCTGGGCAAAAAGTTTCTCAAATAAAAATTGAATAGACTAAGCACCACTAAAAGTAGAGTCTGATGATCGGCATGGCTCTTCTTTTCTTCTTATCTTTTGCTCCCGCAGATTCCGAGATTAATTTCTTTGTGACCACACTTTGTAAGCGTACCTATTTACACCACAGTTTACCTTAATCCACTGCTTTGTAAATTATATGAAAATATAAAATAAAAGGGAAAATCGTCAAGTAATTTCAAGTGAATTCCTCTTCACTTGATATGTTATTTATTAAAATTTAAATATTTTATGTACCTATACATGATTATGGTTTTTATGATGATAACTGTTGTTTATTTACAAAGCTAATTTTAAAAGGCTTTATGTCTCATGACCTTGACTTTGAGTTCATATTGCAATACCGTTTTGTCTAAATTTACTCATTGCAAATGAAATAAAAGAGCCGCCTTGTTTAATAAAAATAAATTGCATCAACTGCGTTGCAGTTTCTGAACCCGAAAAAAAAATTGACTGCAAGCCCCAAACACCACCCATACATTTCAAAACGGCGGCGCGGCGTAGTATGAGATAATCTTTCTAATTCAATTCTCTGACAATGAGTACAATTTTTTTTACCATCCAAACAACACAATAAAATCGGTGCGAGCCATCCACCCCTTCTAATAATTGACATTTTCTCGTTTACATTCAAACTATAGTATGAGGGTGAAGTACACAGAGAAAAATTATGCTTAAATTGGTCACTCAAAAAAAAAAATGCAACAGAATTCTATGAATGAAAAAAAAGAGGTTTTAAAATTTAAAGCGAATACGAGTATGTTTCAATTAAGTAGTACACTGGATGAATTTGAATTAGAAAAATATTTTTAAACAGAATTTTAATATAAGTATCATACGACAACTATTTTTTTAATAAACTCCAGCTGAACATGCCTGTGACAGTGACAGTTCATGCAAAAAAATAAGCAAATACACCATTTTCACAAGTGACATAATGGATAGTTAGTACGTCATAGGCATTTGGTGATTTAAACTTTAATAAAACGTTAAAAAAATAAATAGTAAAATACTACCTTTTCTAAAATTCATACTAAAAATAATTTAAAATCGTACTAAATTTTCTTAATTAAAAAAAAAAATCATTGTTTGGTTATAAATTAATTAATTTGATAAAAAGCATTACGGTAGTATTCAAAAATTATAAACACATGCGAATCGTCTTACTTAAACTTAAAATTAAATTTGTTTTTATTTAGTTCTCAAATAAAATGTTTTATTTCAACATACCCTATTAACTGAAAAATGAAATACATCAAAAAACATTAAGAGGCCCTCACAAGGCCCTGACAAGGCCATGATAAGGCGCGAGGCCTTAGAGAGTTTTACTAAGTTTTCTCTACTAAGGCGTAGCTCTCATATACTACACTATATTCTACATCAAATTCTATCCATAATTGTTACTAGAAAATGTTTGTTCTTTTCCAATAAAAAGTTTCAGTCTAATTTCTTCCAGTGTAGTTTCTGAGAACCCATCACTTTGGCAATTTGTAAACAGTAACTTTTTGCTGCTGTTTGAGGAAGCGAATGGCAATACCAGAAATGCCACTTTTTGACAGCGGGAGATTTAATGAATTGGAATTTTCCGACAGGTCATAAATGCTGCAGGGGGGGGGGGAGGGGGGTAGGGGAAGGGTGGCAATTTTTAACGTAATTATTTGTATATTGACATAAAAAAATACTTCGGATTACGAAATCAAGTTATCCAAGCTCAAATGCCGCAAACACAGGATTTTTGCATATAAAATGACCAATTGACCATTTTTTGAAGTCGCAATATCTTATAACTGATCACTCGTATGAAAAAAAGGTTGAATTCTATTAAGTGGAAAAAATTATAATTTTTAAAGTGATCATACATTATTTTTCGTCAACTTGGCCATTTGAGGGTGAAGAGCAAAAAACCAGTCTATTTGATTTTTACCAATTTTTTAAAAATAATTATATCTTTTAAATCATCATTATTAGGAAAAAAATGTTAAGAGTTTTCTTGTCACATAATGTACAAATTTGCAAAGATTTATTTTTGATAACTCTAACCGTTAAGGAATTATACGCGAAAAACTGACATTTTCGTCATTTGACGTTTTTTAAATGTCAAAATCTTCTAAGCAATTTGTCAGAAGAAACAAGGTGCCAAGTATTTTTTAAAGAAATGCATAATCTACAAGTTTTGCATGAAGTACTTTTCGATAGCATTTGACGTTTAAAAGTTATATGCGAAAAATCGATATTTTTGACATGTGAACTTCAATATCTTTTTATCCGCACATGATTTCGCAATGGACTTATAAGACAGTATTTATTTTTATGCCGTGCATTTAAAAATGTTCACTTAGATATTTTCAACATATAAGCTTTTGTTTGTAATTATTTCCTGGGCTTAGCCCACCAGGCATGATATTTGAGTAAAAAAAAGTAATTTATTTTCGACACAAGGAGTCAAAGTGATTTTTTAATTTTTTTTTTCTCAGTGTATCAAATTGTCATCCTATTCTGCCTAGCTTCCCACCTACCCCAACACAAAATTAACGAATCTGATGTATAACTAAACTCTAAAGCGCATGTCCTGTGACCTTCAATGACAATGAGTGTTGGAAAATGAAAACACGGAACAGATGATTCTACCTATGGCGGGCGAAAAAAAAAAACAAAAATACAAAAGAGGATGCTTTTGCTATAGATTTTGAGCTCCCATTCATTGAATTTAGTTGAAACGCCACCATTTGTGTTTTTCACTTTTTCCAACGTGTCGTGTTGCAAGTGCGACAAGTTTCGTTGTCAGATTATATGCAAATTGGAAACTTATCATTTTTACTTATTGGTTTGCAGGCGAAGTATTGGTTTTGTGCAAACAATTAGAGACATGAGAGAAAAATATAGGTAAAGCGAATAGACATTTTGCCAAACAGCCTACCTTTTTGCAACAAAATTGAGTAAATTAAATTTTATCAAAATCGGTTCAGGTGTCAAACGAAGAAATATAGGATTTGGTAAAATTGTATAATTTCCATCACCAAGTTCGTGCGACCCATCAGTCATCTATTTTGTTTTTATAGGAAGTCTCATTATTGCGGCCTAGACTAAAATGGAAAATGTCATTTTTAATTGTCGGATCAGGTTACAAAATCGAATCGAAGCTAGAAAATGCCAAGAAATTGCAAAAGCCTCTAACATTTGATTATATATTGGCTTCCACCATAAAATACATGACATGCCTCTGAGCTGCCTGTCTGGCTGGGCCCTCTGTTGTAACTAACATCCATTCATCTATATTTGAATGAAAAAGCCTAGAATAACCTGTTATATCTTTATTTTTATTTTTTTACTGTGAGAAGTTTTTCTTTTCTAATTCAAATTAGATGAAACAAAAATGAAAGCCAATTTTGTTTTTGGATTTTAACATTCCTTGTTTTTTTTTTCTTCACCTAACCTTGTGAATCTACGTTAAACTTTTGTTGCGCTCTGGCAACGGCCGGCGGCGCACTCTGTTTGTCGAAATGCATTTCTTTATGCTAAAGGCCGGCGAGCGGCGAGCGGCGCGCGGCGTGGCGCAGCGGTCAATTTGATTTTTAATAGCTTGAGAAAACTAAAGTTTTTATCTTGATGTGTTTTTGGATGACTTTTAGCTAGAAGGGTTAGATATAGACACTCTCTCTTTTTCCATTAAGATAGTTTGACGAACAAGAAACAATTTGTCATCCAACTCTAACATCAGCATCAGCAGCAACATCTTTCGGATGTCTTTTTTGAGGTTTGAAGGTTTTTGGGACTTCTTGGCATTGGGAGAGAGCTTTCAAATACATAAACCTTCACTCTGATGTATGGTGGTGGTCTTTTTTGTGTGATAAATTGTTAGTTCTTTAATCGTATGTATTTGTTCCATTCTTTATAACGGTCAATTGTGTATGCTTATAGTTGTTTTATGTGCATAGGCTTTTTACACCTTGTAGATTCATAAAGTAGATAAAATGACGGGTCTATTGATGATCTTACAACAAAGAGATGTATTAGGTAAGGTGAAGAGTTCATTAAGAATTTTTGGAGAATTTTTTTCTGGGGCCCATTTAAAGAGAGAAAAAGAATTTTCCATCAATGATTTTGGGTTTTCTTTAAAAAAAAAAAAATAATAAATTATATTAGTCACTTCCTTAAAGTCTTGTGGTATACAATTATTTATGAGAGAAAAAAAAATAAATTGTTCAGCGGCGTATTTAAGTGGGGCAAAGAATATTTTTTTTTTAACTATTAGAGAGAGAAAATGTGAAGGGTGATTCAGTTGAAGGAATTTCATGGGTATAAAATGGAGAATTAGTACCTCTAAACAAAGTGATATGGAAAAAATTGTGGGTCATGACACCATTTGAGAATGTGTAATTATTTTAGATATTTAATGGTTTGTTGAGTTTCTTAAAATGACGAATGGGTTTTAGTAGATAGTACTGGTTGATATCAATATTTGAAAATTTTAGAGTGTTGAGAGTATGTAATTTCTTTTTTTTTTTCTTTGGAAAGTTCGAAGAATTATAAGCAAAAGTCGAACAAACTTGATCATATTAGAAACAGCTTAAGCAATGTACCTACTTTCCAACTGATTGTCGGAATATTATAACTAAAGCCTTTTGGGAATAGTATCATTTTTTTGGTAAGTCAAAATTAAAGTTGATTACACTCACTGGTCGATGAGGTGATTGAATCATTCCGACTAACAATAACATCCACACGCAGGAAAAGTTGAGAATTCTAAATTGCTAGGCTCTGCTTCTCTACGAGCTTTCGCGGTACCAATTTATCAAACTGGAAATACATTTCCGAAGGTTTTATTTTATGTACTAAATTCGAATCCTACTTCCGAATTTCTCCATTAGGTCAGGTTTTGAGGTACCTGTACCTATTTGAATACAAACAATTTGTTTGAATATAATTCGTAACGTTTTCTGAAAGTATCAATCTTCTGCAAAAAAAGATTTTTCCAAATAATTGTTCTCTTCCAAAATGTTTTGAGGTAAAATCTTTAATCATAAACCTAAAGACGTTAGAATGTTTATATTGTTTATTAATTAAATACAATTTTTAGCTCAACGAAGTATGCTGAATAAGTTGCGGAGGACTTTTTTTTCTCACATAGCAAGTTCATGAATTTCAGGCCGATCGCTTATAAAATGTAAGTTGTGATTTATATCAGTAACTTATGTATCCAAAATGAGCTGAAATATGAACTACACAGGGTATATCATTAGCAAATCCAGAAGCTTGCCTTTAAGATTCACAATAAATATACAGTTTATATAAATCAGAAATAATATTGGACCAAGAACAGAACCTTAAAGCAGTCCAATTTTTAATTTATGGCTTTCGCTTAGAACTTAACCAATTGGATAGAACAGTTTTATGGAAGTTGATAATAATAGCATTTATTATCAAACGTCTTTGAAACCTTTTTTGGCGGAAAAATTTCAAACTTTTACTGGAAAAAGGAAAATATTCCTTGAATGTTCTATTCACTCCAAGTTATTGTTGTTTCATTCAAATCTACTACGTTTTTAGTTTTATTTGGAACTAGCTCGCCCGCCCTGGCTTCGCACAGAAGAAAATATCAATAATAATTTATTATAACAATATTATGTGAACGTCAGAAAATGTGAATAAATTATTTAAGGAGAAAAGAATTGTGGGAGTGTCAGTAGATGGATTTGGATTAAAACTGTAATGAAATAAAACAATTTTGAGAAAACTATTTATGGCAGAAGACAAACTTTCACAAAATTACTCTATGTTACAGAGATATCAATTACAAATGTTCAGCTTTCTAGAGTCAATAAATATAATTCATCCATATGGAAATTGGGCGTAGCAGTGAGAAAATTTCGAAAACAATTTCACCGCGTTAGGCTTTCGACTTCAGAGAACACAATTCCAAAATTTCAACTTTTTAGTGATGTTAAAAAAGGAGAAAATTCAAATATAAGTAAAGTGGGCGTGGCAAAAGGCGGTTTTTACTAATTCCACTTACTTGACCATTTCGCTGCTTATAGGAATACATTTTTCAATTTCAGAGAAATTGGTTCAGTAGTTTTCGAGTCTATATAAGCCTCATACAAACTAACATTCATTTTTAGAAGAAATAGATATTTTGGGAATGACTACCCTTTTCAATTCACTTTCAACTCAAACAGCTATACTAAAAGCAACAAAGTCCGCTTTATTGCAATGCTGAAAAACATATTCGAAACTTCGTTTTTTAAGGTAAAACAAGCTAAAGAGGAAGCTGATTTGCTGGTGATTGTCAAAACTTCAAAATCCTTAGATTAGGCTCAAAGTTAGATGCTTTTTCAATCACGTTGACCTTCTTGTGCATCAGCTCCATCTCAACATAATCTTCCTTCACCAGCTCCGGAGAGGTAACACTGGCGGATGACAGATGTAATTTTCACAATGCTCAACACCCAAATAGATTACGACACTACCCCATACCTTTTGGACTAGAACTACACTCTTGCATTTTAAAAAAATATTGGAAATTCAATATTGTAAGTACTTTCTGTAGATGGTTGCTGATAAAACTCATGTTGGAGAAGTTTATAAAGATGCAGTAGATGTATTATTGATTTTTAGACAAGTGTTTTAGGTTAAACCAAAGCTTGAATTATTTTCTTTAAGACCCAGGCTTCAGTTAGAAGTTGTCTTTAAAGTTCTAAGGAATTCTCTAGTCGTGGCTAATTGGCTTATGAATAGTTTCCTATCTTTTGCTTTGTTCGTTCAATAAATATTTAAAAAAAAATCTTACAGACAAATATTTAAATTATATGATCTTGTGCTTTGTTTGTTTGCTATGCTTATATTGTATTTATTATAGAAAAATAGAATTTAAAGCGTCATTTTGTTTCGCTTTAAGGTTGACCTATAGGCATTCTGTACACAAAGCGTCTCGGTCTCTTCATAGAAAAAACACTAAAATGTTTTCCATCAATTAAATAATTTTTTGCAATGATTCGAACATTTCATCAAAATATTCGATCGACATCCTAGTGACTGAATCTGCTGTAGGTACTACTCCTGGCAAATTGAAGCTTGTGTGCTGCGACTAATACTTGCAGCGCAAGCCTCGTGTGTCATGTGGGGTTTTCTATACAAGATGGGGTAAAAGTAATGTCTCAATGTGAATAGGTTGCCATTTGTTTGTAAATGAAAAAAAAAATGCGCTCTGTTTTCACGAAAAGTTTATTTGAAGGTAAAAGATTGATGTCATTCATATGAAAAAAATGATAGCAGACAAATGACCACTTTTTTTCTTGAGTTAATGCACATTTGTGCTCGCAAAACATCTCGCTCCAAATTGGTGATTTCTTCTTCATAATGTTTACTTTCAAACTCGCAAGATCTATGGTTTATTGTGGCTAGTGCATAAGATTTCTGAATGTCTGAATAAAGTTCTGTTTACTTATCCAACACATAAATACTGGCTCAGGGTCATAAATCCATAGGAGACATAATTCACAATTGTCTTCTGACCCATCTGAATGGGTTATACACAAACACATTTATATTTTTAGATTGTCGACTTAGAACCATGTGCCACTATTTATGTTTCGGCTAACTAATCAGAACTTTACTCCAGACATTGTGAAACAGGCCCTCAATCTTTTGAATCAAAACAATTTAAGATTAAAATTTCTAAATGAATAAATCAAACACCTTAGAATTTAAATCATATATAGCCACACAAAATTTAGCAATCGTCTTCCATGTTGTAATCTTACATAACCTACCAGAAAAAATGCTTTTGTTTTCACTTTCATGCCCATAAATTTCAATGCAGACGTATATTCTTTGAATTGTAAATTTATTAAATAATTCAATGCAAATGTATGTAGGTGTTCTTTTCAAGCCAAACACAACAACAACAAAAAAAAAACACCCACCTTTCCAGAGGAAGGAGAAAAAAAAAATAATACCTTTTCAAATGCAAATTTTTCAAACCCAGAGAAATTAATTTAGAAATTGCATTAATTCGTTTGTTTTGGTCAAAAAATATTTTTTTTGCTTTAATTTTTTAATGTCATTTGCATAAAGAAACTGAAAGTTCCATTAAAAAAAAAAAAAACAACACAGAATGAAACGCACGTGATAATCGTTCCACAAAAATTTCTACAAATTAGCAAAACAGTTAAAACTCGCAACAAACAAATAAAAAAAACAATCATTAGAGTTATACCCGCGCATCATCAACAAAAACATTCACTTTTACTTGTCGTGTTTTATGTCTCATCGTGTGTCGATCTAGCCATACGTTTGGTCAGTTTCATTTCATTCCCCGATCGCCATTATAAGATCATGATGAACATCTTGTCTTCAGAAAACACTCAGTTTGACCCAGAAATCACTCAGAAAACTGCATTTCTTTCCTATGGCATCACATCCATCAGTCTAGCAGCGTTCGTTTCGTTCAACCTGTGTCGCATCAGGTTTCTGTGGACAAGCCTTTTCCATTTCATATTTCCCCCAGCAGCGTGCCGCACCGCCTCCATCGAAGACCCATATAGTTATATTTGATTTCTTTTTAAGCAAGTTTAATTCTAAGCTAATCGGAAGACCCATAAATCTTTGTGGCTTAACACCTGGAGGCTCTGGAGGCTGCCAAAGTTTATGTTGTGTAATCTGATAAACGACCGACGAGCGACGACGGCCACTTCGACATGGAAACAAATTATTCTATGGCCAAAGAACTCAAAAGAGAAAGTGATGGGTGGTTTGGTTTTGCTGGCGAAGACTAGGCTATCCACAAATCGATAGACCTAAGCGCGGGTCAAGAGTGTTCTTTGGCATGAAGCCGGAGCCATTTTCTCATGCCACCCTCTGGCTTTTAATTGCCTTCATTTGAGTCGTTGTAAATAAATGAATTGTAAATTGGCTTGCACTTGAGGTGCATTGGAGTGGAACTAAAGCTGGCGCTACGTAAAATCTGGCCAATGACCTACATTTTAATTGTTTGATTAAATTCAATGCATATACGAGTACATTATAAGAAAAAATTTAAAACAAAATGCAATTTTAGAATTGCAAACTCTTAGCCCATCCACACACAAGTTGGCCATTCCCACCGATAAACCATTTATAACAGGAATTGATCAAAAACGAATTTGAAATATGTTTCCAACAAGTTGCATGCAACCATACTACTGTAAGTTTCAGTGTGACGCTTGTGGTTGCTTTGACATAAGAGTAACACTAACTGACGTCAAAAATAGTTTCGACTGATTTTTAATTCCCCACGTTAGGGCGAACATCAATCAGTTGCAAGCCAATTTCAAATCTCATTTGAAACCAGTTTGTCACTTCTTGTTTTGCAAAACGATCAATTTTTTGTATGTGTGCCTTACAGATACATTTGTACATACCTTTAGAAATTTTCAATTCCATTCGAGCTACCGGCAATCTGACAACTGACAGCTGGCAGTTTCCAATCAAATTGGTCTGGTTTGTAGAATTTAGCCATCACCAACCGGCCGGCTGGCGGCGGCGGCGCGCAGTGACGACAACTCAATTAACAATGTGCGAATTTATTAAATGGGAAATTTAATTTGTGATTATTTTTATGATTGAGATTTTGATATGAGCTTTCATGTGAATGTTGAAAAATAAAAGACGGCAAAATCATCGACGAACGGTAGTCAATTTCGCTTCAAACACAAGCATAACTTTTATAGAAGAAGAAATGATACCGTTCGAGCTTGATTGATTGTTTTTTTTTTTGTTTTTCTTCTTTTATTTATGATGTGAAAATAATACGAGTTATTTTACTATTTTGTTTTTTTTTTTTTATTTGTTGTTGTTTTTTTTTGTTATGTTATGGTGGTAAAGGTTAGGGAACTTAACCTAGGCATCCGGTTTTCGGTTTTGTGAAAAACTTGGAATTCAGAGCAATAAAAATGAATAATATATAGGTTTTGTTTTATAATTTGATATTAATGTCGAATTTGAGGGGGAAATAAAAAAAATGTTTATACAAAGTCGTGTTGGTGTGAAATTCACTTCAAACTCACATTACATGAGCTTTTATTTCGAAAGAGAAAAAACTCACTGAGTAATAGCAGGCCTTCCCCATCCCCGTTGTCAGCCTAGTCGAGTCCCCAACCCAGAGACTCCTTTACAGGAGCTTAAAGTTGATAAGCTTCTAAAATTAGAGTGATGCAACTTTTATTTGGAGCGTGTTTATGCGGAGCATGTTCAGTCAAAAGATTAACGTTCAACGAAATTAAATGGGAAATCAAAAATGCATTTAGCTTCATACATATGTCGCCAGCTGTAATTTCTATACATAAACAAATTATGTAGACAGAGTTTAAAGCTTAAAAAATGTCCTATAAGACGGATTGTAGAATTTCTCCTCCTATACAAGGGCTCGATTTTAGGATAATTTGGTTTAAAGGCTTTAAGTACATATTAATTTCGTTTACATTTTGAACAGAGGTAGGAATAAATTTCTGTCAGAAAAGGTTTAATCTATAAAAAGTACTTAAACTATAAAAATTACAGGAGCGTTCTTCTTCAACAAAAATATTTCAAAGTTTTAAATGTCAATAATATTCAGACTATTCTTAACAAAACCATAAATAATAACTCATTCAAATTAAATTGACTATAAAAAAAAACAAACAAATTGATTAAATACATTTTTTATCAGTTAAAGCGAAATGTATTTGCTATCAAAAATTGTGTAAGTGCTGGGACTCAAATTTAATATGTGTAAACATCAACGTGCGCGGATCCAAAACGGACGGGGATCTTAAGATTTTTTTCACTGAACGCACCCATCCTAGTATGCAGACCGTAACGTTGCACATCGTAACGTTGCACACGAACTATCACGTTTTTGATGTGTAAACATCTATGCTGGCGGTAGAGTGAAAAAAAACGTGAACGTTCGTGTGCAACGTTACGTCGTGCAACGTTACGGTGTGCAACGTTACGATCTGCATACTAGTATGGGTGCGTTCAGTGAAAAAAGTCTTAAGATCCCCTTCAAGCAAAAACAAGTCCGTTTTGGATCCGCGCACGTTGATGTTTACACATATTAACCGTGAGTCCCGGCACTCACACATTTTTTTTCACTCTACCGCCAGCATAGATGTTTACACATCAAAAGTGTGACAAAATTAGAAAAATAATCGTTTGGCAAAAAAACGTAAAAATGTTACCAGCATCAAAAAATAAAATTATAAAATCATTCGTCATTTCATTACAAATCTGTGCTGTTTGGTACAAACTTTATAACGTCAACTGTACAATAAGCTGAAGCATAAACGTGTGGACCGATTTGCTTGAAATTTGATAAATATGTATACATGAATTTAAATAAATTATTCTATTATTCCTGAAAGATTTTTTGCCACGTTTAAATTAATCTTTAAATCCCTTTACCCTGTAACCATTTTGTTTTGTATTTATGTGGACGAGGCTGGGAATCGAACCCAGACACCGGCTACTACTTGATAGTTAACGAATGTCAAATAGATTTTTGATGAATTCCTATTTCTGCCGGCAAAAAAATCTTGGGCTGATTTTCCCAGACAAAACAAAATTGGGTACTTTGTTGTGGCGCCCTCTTTTGGTTAGACCGATTTGGGTCAAATTTATTATAGAGCATTTTTATGTGATTTCCAAGGATCTATTTTTTATGTTCAAGTTGTTTCAATGATAACCCAGTAAATTTAGACTTTGACTTCGAATCTACATCTCTATTGTGTTCAGGCTGTAAGTCGCCAAAAGAAAGACCTACACCAAAAGCTGTTTTTTTAGGAATTTTTCTCATCAAAAATGTTTATTACAAATTTTAGTAATAGTGAGAGTGAGTTGAATGTTCGTGTTGTTTGAATGTAAATTAGGAATCAATTGGAAATACCACAAAAAATACGCCCTCCATTCCATGCCTTACTCCATAGGGGCGAAAATTAAAACCAAAAAATTCAGATATTGTAACGTTTCTTTTTTACCAAAACCTACAATTGCTCTTTAAATCTTTCTTTTGTGTAGAATTGCATATACCTACTATAGTTTCACATATTTTTTCAAAACTTCGAAAATTTCCAAGGTATTTACATAAAACAAAATCTCTTCTAGTTCTTTAGAAAATTGAAAATAACAGAAATAATTTTTTTTTAATTTGACTACGTAGGTAGTTAATTAGATTTAGTTATTTTTCAATTTTCTAAAAAAGTATACAAGACATTTAAGCTTCCGGTTTTCTGTTTTTGACACAAGATTTATCGGAGCACTGAATTTTGGAATCCAAAGTAGTTCTTAAGTACGTTACATTTTGAAAGTTTTTTGTTTTAAAAAATTGCCCTTTCCGCCTTAGCGGAGGGATATAAGACTCCGATTTTGTCTTGCTGGGAAATTTCTTTTAGAAATAATATGAAAAAGTTTCAAAATAATGACAGTAGGTATAGGCTTAAAATAATTTTTTTCTTTTTTCAAACTTGCAACGTTTCGTAGATGTTTATCTTCTTCGTCAAGCAAACAGGTCATAAACTTCCTCGAATCGTTACAAGTTTGAAAAAAGAAAAATTGACTAAGCCTATATGCACAACGAATCATTGACCTTTATTCCGTAGGACGTTTTAGTAAAACGACACGGCTCTAGAAGTGAAAACCGGAGTTTTTTTTTAGAGTTTTTTAGCCAATTATCACTTCTGGAGCAGTGTCGTTTTCGAAAGTCACCTTACGGAATAAGGGTAATTATTCATAATTTTAGTTTACAAAAAGTACCTTTTATCAGCAAATATTACTAATAATTAAATAAGAAAACTTCGCTGCCCCCCTCTGGGAGGTATATCATCTTCTAAGAGCAATCACGAAAAATTAAATTGTAGATTTTTTTGACGCCACCCTAATGTTTCTCACGTCAAAGAGCAATATGAAATGATGGATGTAATTTAGGATACCGATAACTTCAAAAATAATAGTTCATTGTTTAATGAGATTCAATTATTTGCAATCAAAACAACAAAAAGTAGTAAAAATAGTTCAAAAAAAACCGCATGATATTCTTATTTTAAGTTTTAATTAATTATTGTTTTATGATGAAATTCTGTGACCAGAGTAATTTTTTATAAATATAAAGTGTATTTCCTTATCAGCATTAAACATACTTGAAAAATAGTAATAAGACAATAATATTGTTATCGGTCATAGCAAATTGAAGCGATTGCTCATTTAGTTTATACATATATTAGGCACTTTATTAAAATATATTGACAAACACACACAATAGGGAGTGAGTAATTCAACTTTGTTTTGTATTTTAAAAATAATTCTTATCATAGTTAATGTATGTACATATTTTTTTAAAATTAACAAAACAAGTAGCCCTGGCCGGAGGCTTGAACGTAATGTTGGTTTCAGGGTAGCAACAATTATTTCTTCTCGTGGATAGCTGGAAAATCTTCCTAAAATACTGCTCCTTGGAGATAGTATACCACTTAAAATCGTATACGATAGTATTCTTTGTAGTTGGGGGAACAAGGTTTTTCTCAAATAGAACGGAAGTAGAACCTTTCTTGTGGAAACGCACCAACAATTATTTCTCAAAATCCGACGATTTCGTCTCTGGTGTGTAACTTTTAATCTCAAAATAGTCTTTTTCAAAGATGTATTCCAAGTTATGATTTATATGCCTACTCTTTAAGGTAAAATCTGTCATAGTTATTTGTAATTTAAGCAATCGACTACTCAAAATTCTATCGAAGCCTTGAGAGACGTCTTGAAATATGCACAACCTGTAAGAACTTCTCATTTTTTAAATGTGATTCTAATTAAACAGTTGAGTTAGAGTTGAGCTCTAATCAAATTGATAGTTAAAATTAATCGGAATCAACCGATTTAATGGAATTTCCTTAAATAAAAACATATACCTTCGAAGTTATCGCCCCTAAAGTCATTATTATCTACTCTTGTGATATGACTATTCACTGTAGTATGAAAGCTTCGAGCCTCCATTTATTATGTAATAATGCCCGGCTTTTTCTTCTAAAGCCATTATTTGATTAAAATCTCGAGCGATCTTTTTTCTAGCTGCCTTCAATTCAATTAGCATCAAGTCTCAATGAAAATATTTATTACTTCTTGTAACCTCAAGCAATCTATATTTCAAAACAAACATTCTAGGTGCTAACATACTATTTTTGCAAGGAAGCATCACTTTGTAGTTGTAAGTACGTTCTTGATGCTTTTTTCGATTTGTCCATTTGGATCAAGGTAAATCGATCAGCAAAGCAAACCACACATCACATCACCCAACCACATATATTCGCCTCATTTACAAATTACTATAAAGTAGTAATCAAATGCTAACTACCGCATCACGAACTTAGCCCCAAACGGTCATCAGTTCATCACAATCACATCAACACATTCATTATACTCTAAAGGCCACGCACACTCAAACTCAATACTCAACTCCGAGAAAGATCAAAACAAATGAGAAGAACCTACAGCCAGAGTGTGCTCAGCTCATTAACTTGGGCTATGTGTGGTAATAATAAACCAACATTATATGAGTAGGTACTACGGCGTGTATGTTGCTTCTTTTTGGACTCTCATTAGGCAAAGGCTCTAAAGTATCTCTACCTCCACTTGGCTGGCGCACATTATGCCTTCACATATTTCCGTTGCTGTCAAGTTCTTTGGTCCATGGAAATCTAATAAGAAACATTCAGAGCTTTGTTCTGATGAAATCACCTAGGTATACGCTATATTAACCGCCTGCAGACGAATTTCGTCATCATTATAATATATTTTGTTCCGCTAAAACAAATGAGTACGGTTGGCACATTTGGAACGGTCACATCACTGACTTCTGGATAATGATGATTGTAATTATTATTATTATTTGGTCTGGGAGAAAATACACTTGACAGTTCCCAACGACGACACGACGACGAAACAAAATTTATCATAGCAGCATCACGCTAGCGGAAAGAGAAAGCCAATGGCAGCAGCCGGTGCGGCGCGGGGCGGGCAGTGGAAAAAAAACGAAGTGTTTTTTTGACATGCTAATTTCTTTCGAAAATAATTAATTATTTTTTTCATTTCGTATTTCGATAACAAAGCTTTGGCAATGATGGATGAGATATAGATTTTCTAAATGACAGAAAGTTGCAATAGCTCCCTATAATAAATTTCAAATCGTCAACGAATTCTATTTATCACCGGACTTACTATTTCTGTTTTTTTTGCCCTTTCTTTTAACATTTTTCAAATTAATACATTTTTTTTGTATAAAATTTCTTAAATAAACTTCAATGACCTATCCCTGTATTATCTAGCCTTGGGAGACTGCACTCGATTATGTATTGAGTACAAACATCATCAGAGATAACTTTCAGGCGCCAATCTTTGAACTTAAATGTGCTTAAGGGCATGTTACACTTGTGAAAAAAAATAATCAAAATTTATAATGAAGTGTTAAAGAATGTTCTTGAAGACCAATTAGCATAAGGGTTAGTTTTTCAGTGCTGAGTTCACTCTGAGTTAAACCAGAGTTAGCTAATCATGCAAATAAATTGAACTTGAGTTAACTCCAATGCAATATTTTTCAGTGTTTTCATTTGTCAAAAATCTTTCGATCTCAAAGAGCGAAACTATGGAAAAGTTCTTCCGGATACAACGAGGGGGGAACTATATGCGTCACAATGGATAGGGAAATTTCCATAGTGTCGCCCTCTCTATGTCGATAGCGTTTTGACACACTCCTGTCAGAAATATCTATTTTATTAATTTAGAGTCAACTTAACATATTCTTTGAGTTAACTCGGAGTTATTTCGGGATTAATGTACTGAAAAACATGTTTCAGGAGATAATCGGTTTTAATTCCGAAACTTGGATGACCTTGCACTGAAAAACTGGGCCTTCAGTAAAATGTTTTTTTTTAAATAAACCTATGTTTCAATTTAAATTTAGGCGACGCACCAACACGAACTATCAAATACAATAATTATATTGGCGGAGTTCAACGCACATCTGAATATTCAGAATTCTGAATTTTTGAAGCTCTTGATTGGCCAGCTGTCAGAAAAAGTTCTGAAACTTCAGATGACTTCTGACAGCTGGCCAATCAAGAGCTTCAAAAATTCAGAATTCTGAATATTCAGATGTGCGTTGAACTCGGCCATTTACAACTTATTTGTACATCTCTCTATGAGAAAGAGATAGTCAAGTGGGCAAGAATTTTTTTCAAAACATTTTAAAAATCCTACCACACTCGTCTATCTCTTTCTGAGACGTCAAAATGAGTCGAGCGTATTTAGCCCATAATGTGAACATCGTTCAGAGTATAAATCACCTGTCAGCTGTTACTAGAAACAGTGTTGCCAATATAAAAACCAAACCCCAATACAAAAATACATTTTATAAGATTTTATCAATGGTGTTGCCATTTTCTTTCAATGCTTAATTTTGTTAAATCTCTTTCATTTCCTTAGGGGTGAAATTACCAGTCCTAGAAGCAATACGTTGCCGTTGATGGCTGAGAAAATCAGGGCCTTTACTACTTATTCCTGATGAGTGTGTGTTCCATGTTGTTGGTCGGGAAAATTTCTAAATTGAATAACCAAATTTCCTTTACACTTGTAAGTGCAAGTACCTGCGACCTAGATTTCCTAGTGGAATACATTTTATTCTTCAATGAGGACACATTTGTTGTAAATCACAGTTCTGTCTGGGTCTGAAGTATAAGCATCCAATTTTATTTCTGGAATCAGTTATATGTCATGAAACATTGAGAGAGAGAGATAAAAGTGCATTATATTGTGAATTATTATTATTATTTTTAGAGATGTGTGCCAAGGGCACTGCTGATGAAATGATGTACAGTGCAGATTTACTATTCCATGAGAGTCTATTTTCGTAACTAACTATCCATTGACCATGGCTGAATACAAAGCAATTGCAATAATAAAACATGTCATATCAATTTCTTTGTATCGCAATTGATTCGTTTAGTTCATTATTCTTTGGTTAAAATGTGTGAGAAAACTAATTAAACTGTTCTGACGTATCAAAGTTCAAAGTTATTCGTCAGAAGCGGGTGGTTGTAATGAATACGTCAAAATTCCAATAAACAATATTTCTTTTTTAATTACACGATCAAATCATCTGTCATTGATAGCCGTCAGTTCTGACGAACTCTTGCACAAAATCAAATTAATTTGAACAAGAAATCTGTTCTGAC
The DNA here is from genome assembly GCA_932273885.2 of Leucozona laternaria. Classification (NCBI taxonomy): domain Eukaryota; kingdom Metazoa; phylum Arthropoda; class Insecta; order Diptera; family Syrphidae; genus Leucozona; species Leucozona laternaria. The sequence continues at coordinate 111,420,308 of OW026368.1, read as the reverse complement.
AAACTCATGTGGCTTCTGACGTACAAAACGCGTTGATTATTTCACCTACTATAACGGCTTTCATAAGAATTTCTATTTTTGTTATACCTAGTTCTGATTTTAACGTCAGTTGCTTTTTCTAGTGAAGGATTTAATTATGAAATAAAACAATGATAAGATTTATTCTCAGAATAAATTTTATTTTTACATAGCAGTAGGTAATAGATTCGTAATATTTCTGATGACTTTTGAATCAATTATGCCTTATGAAAAATCTCTCTTATAATTAATTTAAATGAATTCATAATTAATAAAACAGTGATAAGAGTTTTTTTTTCTCAGAATAAATTTTATTTTCACAGCCATCCATATCAGCTTGTTTATGCAGTTGACAGCTGTCTGTCAAAAAGGGAAATGGGACAAATTTCCCATTAACTTTATAAATGTGTGCGCTCAATGCATATTTGAATTTTTGGAGCTGCTGATTGGCCAATTGTCATAAGAAGCTAGATATCATCTGAATTGGCCAGCTGTCATAAGAAGTTAGATATCATCTGCATTTTAAGAACTTTTTATGACAGCTGGCCAATCAGAAGCTCCAAAAATTCAGATAAGCGTTGAATAATCCCTACAAAATTAGTTTTCAAGATGTCAAACTTTACTTATGAAGGGTTCAAACCCATTGAGACAGGACCGACGTGACGTATGTATGCACTAGATATTTCGCAATTAAGGGTCCGTCCATAAAGTCCGTCCCAAGTGTTGCCTTTAATTTGTTGCAATAAGTTGTTCTGTTTTATTATAAAGGCATTCCCCATGTAAAACCATATCAAACAACAAATTGTTTTCGTTTGAATTGTTTGAATGGATGTGACATTTGCGGGCTCAAATGTTGCAATCGAACTGGAGCATTTAGTTGAGTTGTGACGTGGCCTGCCGAGTTTCGATGGTTATGAAGGATTGAAACCTCAAATCAAATTTATATTAAATACAGGATATTATTTTTGACATTTTTTACTTAACACGTAATTTATTACGTACGTTACCTGCTAGAATTCTCAAATGACCAATCTTGTTCTTATAAATCAATAAAAAGCTGTTAAACCAATTTGTACATTGCTCTCTCTCTCTCTCTCTCCCTGGTATCATCTTCAATTCCATTTTCTAAATGTTTTTCTTTTATTCTTAAATTTGATAAGTTATAACCTCAAACAATCAAACGATGTTAACCTTGTCCTCACACAGTAGGTACTTATCAGAACTTAAAATCTCTAAAAATGTTACCACATAATTTTGATATTCAGCATTTTGACACGAATTCTTTAGGCATGATAAAACTTAAAGTGTAGGAATGTATTTTTTGGTTGTTGGTGTTTCTTCAAAAAGATTAGATGAAAAAAAAACATAAACAAAAAGTTCTTACAGCCATATAAAAACATTATCTCTTTCCTCTTTAATTTTGTCCTAAAACTTATTTGTTTATGTACCTACTTTGTGGAACACCCTTTGCTGATGAAAGATAAATATTATTAATGAAGATTTATATCAACATAGATAATGTTGCTTCAACAAAGTTTATCCCCACATTTCATGTGCTCATACTTATGAAAATAAAGATCGTGACAAAGAAACATACTTGTAACTGGGTATGTGCTTTCAAGTATCTATCTTCTCTATTCACAGAAATTAAGGTTTTTGATTAAGAAAATATTGTTTAATTTTAGAAAAAAAAAAAAAAAAATAGGCTAAGATAACTTCTATGTTTGTGTACTTCCAAAATGCTATAAACTGAAGATTTAACCCTTGAAAATTCAACTCTAATGCCATTTAAGCATTAGAAGCAGATTTAAAGCTTGAATAGCAAAACACCTCAACTATTTACAATTTTTAAGGTGACCAGGTTATCCATCTTCAATTTAAAAACAAATAACAATTATTTTTAGTCAAGTCTGGTTTTTGTTAGTATAAAACTCAGCTTAAGCTCGCAGCAAAATTTTTAGTATAATCGTACATCCAACTAAAAGTAGATTCTCAAAGTGGCCGACAAAATTCTAAAACACTGCTTTTTTTATATCTGAATATACACTGTAGCAAATTATCATTTTATTCACATCACATTGTTGTATATACTGAAAAACGGAAAAAGTTTTGCATAAACTGCATTCTATAATATAAGAATAAGGCTACGATTAGACGATCAACGAAAATGATCAACCCGTTGACTCTCACCGTTCACCGAAAATTAAACACATGTCAGTGTGTTTACAATCAATTTTCATCGTGGAAATTCATAAAACATTGGCTATAAAACGACTTGACAATATCTAGAGTTGACAGTTAACGCCAAGAGTAAATTGAGGCATTAATTTTTTTCTTGGGGTAGTCAGAAATGTATGGCAGAGGAACTATGTCAAATAACAAAGTGATGTACTTGACCGAAAGATATGTCTACGTTGTCAAAGAATTCAAGTTATCCTAACAATCCACAAATATACATTTTGAGTGCTTTACTGTGACATTTTCGAACTAATTACTCAAAACACGTTGGAAGATAAAGATCTGGTCTTCTCCTATCTGTCAAATTATAAATTGTAAAATACAATAGAAAGACAGTTCCGATCTCCATGGATTAAAAAACCTTTCGCAAATCCGAAAATTTTCCAGATTTTATTAATTGCTCTAGGTCTTCTGCGGGACATTTAGAATGAAATATACCAAATATAGTTAGAACTTCAACTGCAATGCCATAAACTGTCAAATTACAATAACAGACAGCTACGATATCAATGTTAAAAAAAAAATTCATCCGGAGAATAACAATTCTAGTACTTTTCGGTAACGATTCGAACTACTTGCGTTTTTGTTTTCGATTCTGAAACGAGAAGCATTTTCTCTGATTTCAGGAAAAGAACTGTTATTCTGAAGGTTTCAGAAAGTTTCTAGATGACCAGTCAAAAATGCCATATTTATACTATTCACGTCAAAATATATTTAATTGTGAATACTTCTTGATTTTTGTTAAGAATGTGAAAATAAAAATGAATGTAAACTTGTCCTAACTACGTTGGCACGGTGATTACACGCTCAATGAAAATAATCATAACCCTAAAATTGAACGCATTCATCAAGGATTTGACAGCGTTTTACGTTGACGATTACACAAATTGACAACTTTGGGGCAGAATTTGGTATCATTTTGATTCTAGAGTTTCAATAGGTCTGTTTGGTAACGTGAAATTTGTTGCGAATTTGTACAAATTTTCACAAAATTGCAGAATTTGTTACAAATTCCGGTTTGTTAACTCGAAAAAGTTGCAACGAGACAGAACATCGAGAGAGAAAAAAATTTCCCCTTCATTGGATAACTTGCGAAATTGTGCTACATAAATTTCTGTGTGCAAGAAGAGTAAAGTCTGTCAAAACACCCAGCTGTTAGCATCTTTTGCTTTTAATTTGAATTTGTGGTTTCTGGTATGTGAAAATTAACTTTATAAATAATAAATAACTTGATAAATTTATATTTTATGTGATTTTTTTTTTTAAATTAAACGCAAATTGTTAACAAGACCAGACTTTTGGCACGTGATTGTTGATGTGAGGAGTAAAATTCTGACATTTTGTACACAAAAGTGGTTCAATGCGTTTGTTAACTTTCTTGTAAATTTCTCCATTTTTGAAAAATTCGTTCTCTCTTTGGTGTTTTGACAGGTTTTACACATTTTGCTGAAAAAAAGATACCAAACAGACCTAATTTGTTGACCATTTTCGTTGACCGTCTGTTCGTAGCTTAAGTAACTATTGAAAGAATTACTAATGTCGCTTTCGATTGGATTTTCGGACTGTTATACTCCAGTTTTATTCTTACCGGCTATGTTTCAATATTAAGGTCACCTCATCTGTAATCCAGTAATTTTTTTCATAATTCTGTGATTCAAATTTAAAGAAGGTAATAAAAACAATAAACAAACCAAATTTAAAATAATATTCTATGATTTAATCGGTTCGAGTGCACTTCCATTTCAATTCCTCCAACACACACCTGCCGTACAACGCGCCACTATTCTTTAATCTAATATAAAGCTCCTCATTCTACACCATGGTCACGTTTTCTTATCGACGTGATTTAATTAATCAATTAAAAATCAGAAATGTAATGTTTGCACGACGATAATAATCATTAGATATATGTACATTATGTACATTATTGTGAGAACCAATTGCGTTTGTTTATTCACAGATTTATATTAAACGGGGATACCTCTGGTACATCTGTTACTATTACTCACCGTTATTGGTTTGACATTTTTCATTTTTTCACCTTCTTGAGGGCATGCATGCACTGTTACATAAATCATATACGGAATATGAATAATTCGAACAAAAAAACTTTAGCGGTAACAGCCGCGGTCGCTGCGCTGTGGCGGCAGCGTTTTATCGTTATTGTAATAGACTGTGAGAAAAATACTCTTTTGCTCTTGCTTACTCATGGGGTTATTGATGTTTACAAAAGCACTTAAGCCGGGCAACATGTGTTATTTGTTGTTGTTGTTCGTGTTTGACAATGATTGATTAGGCGTGAGCAGCTTAGACAGCAAATTAAAGAAAATAGGTATATACGCAGCGGTAATTAGCGATAAAAGAAAATAATTTGTGTGTTGTGTTATTTTTTGCTGTCAGTTAATACCTCAGGGGTGGAAAGATGGTTGTTTTAAAACACTCAATAATCCACATTGAAAAAGAAAAATACAACAAAAACTAAGTTTACATTGGTTTTGATTGCATTGCAAATTGTTTCGGATCGGACAACCTACTTTTGTTTTGTTTTGGTACCTATTGTTTTTTGTTGTTTTCACCACAAAGGGTGCGATAGTGAGCTTAGGGTTTTTGTTTTAATCTTATAGGGGTTTACAAGTGTGTGGTTTTCATTCAAGTCTGAAACTCAAGGGAATAGCTAATTTTTATTTTTAGCGCATGTGACTTGATAGGGGCTTTCAGTCTTATCAAATTCTGTGTTTGAATCATTATTAAATGCCTGACATCATTTATAAAAATAGTTATCATTATAATTGTAAATATTTTTTAATATTTCAGGGCTACATTCCCTTGTGATCTTGTAGGGAAGTGATGAATCCTCCAGGAATATCTCTTTTGTCATTCGAATTCGAATGCGAATTGTAGATCCCCTGCATTTTTGCCGACTAAAGATAATAGTTATGATTTCATAAGGCCGTTTTCGAAAATGACATTTGCATCAAAAATGCAATTGCAAACACAAACTGTAAAATCAGCTTGTTCGTAAACGTCAAATGCGATTGCAAGAAAAGTGACAGATGTTGATCAAACACAGTTTTTGTGCAAGCAGGACAACCTCATACACTCTCGTGAGCGGCGTTCTTATATTCTGCTCAAAACCACACAATTTTTGCGTAAAAGAACAGGATTTTGGTTTATTTGTCGAAAATTCGTAGAAATTGGCAGTTTTAGTAAACAAACATACCTAATGATATGGGAAACTGTCAAACATATTGACTGTGTTCACATTCACTTAACTCCTCCGACCATTTTTTGACTTTTCTGTGGGAACGAAATGAAGATATAAAAAGTATGAGGAGTTAAGCGAATGTGAACACCGTCAATATGGATACCGGAAAAAATTTTTAACGGTTTCCTATCATTTACGTGTTATTTGGTATAGAGATATCGTATACATTTAATTTCTGCAATTTTCTGTGTATTTGTGTAAATTTTAGTCTAAGGCCGTGCGTGATGCAGTAATTCGGCCCCTGATAAATTTATCAGAGAAATGTCATTTGTGGTGTGTTTGATGTAACATTTCACAAGTATTTCTGAGGGGTGTTCATGCAAATGTCCTGCGGAAAGTTATATTTTTCTGTAAGGCGGAAATTTATTTCTTTGCATGAATACCCTTATTGTGAATGTTTTTGCGTTCCTGTTCTTTGGCAAATTTAAAATTTGACAGTTTGTGAGTTTATTTGAAAAAAAAAAATGGAAAATCAGACCCGTTAATTTACCTGTTTTAATTGAATTTGATCCCAATTAAAAAATGCTCTAAGCCAAAAATTTAAAATGTCCCAAAAAATGGGAAATTTTTGTAGGTAGGTACTTTCAAAATGGAAAATCTTCCTCAAAATAATTTTTTTCAAATAGCCAAAAATGTCTACAACTTAACTGCGTTTGCGCATAACAAACTGTTCTTAAATCTATTCCGTTACCATCTGTTTCGGAGTACCTAGAACCTACCCTTGCTACCGAACTTATTTTAAGGTGTACTAGAATTGTTTGGCTTTTTTTACATTGAAAAAAAACGACAGTTTATTTACCCTTAAAAACCCCCACTGCTTTGAAACATATGTATTAAATCTATCTTTTCTAATTCAATCTAATGTCTCTATATCTGCTTTACATACCCTCTTTACATACCACTTTATTATACCTATGCTTATATGACGCAGAGGCACATCATATTCAGATGGATATTTATTCTAACGAGGTAATTTATCTTCATACTTGTGTCATAAAATTCATAAATATGTCCATTGTTGATGGTCAAACCCATCAAAACCACTACATTTGCATAAGAGCCGCACATCCCATCTAATTCTTCTAATTAGCAATTTGAAGAAATTGAGATTCGCGCTTTTGAAAACAAAAAAGGCCAAACACACATTCCTCACAGTGGCATACAATTTTTTTTCTATGGTCCTCAAATTGACGATAAAGATTATTATCGTCGTCGTACTTTTGGAGTGGCGATGGCGTATATTATTTGAAGTATGATTAGGGTAAATAACTTTCGTCGTGGGAAGAGAAATTTATGTAAACATGCCCTCTTAAAGCTTTTACCTTTTCAATTAATTTATATTTTTTTTTCCTCTTTTATGCGGGTAGTAGAAGTAAAGGTATCACTGTCAAAAAAAGTGAGCAGATAAATGACGAATGTTAATGGTCACGCAGTAACCTTCCTCACAAAAAAAAAAAAAAAAACAAACAAACACTAAACAAACAAAAGAAAATTTTTATTTTATTTGAGCTTAAGATTACAATCTTGTGCCAAAATTTTTCGTGTACGAAAATTAGTGAAATGGAATTTGTTCCTTCTGAAAAAGAAGTGTGAAGCAAGTTTGTAACAGAAGCACAAACAATAAATTTCTAATTCATGTATTTTTACTTTTTTACTAAACTAGGTCTTTTGGGTTCGTTTACTTTATGATTATAACAATAATAATAATCAAACATACCTATAGCCACCTACTTTTGAAAAGAAAGCTCTATTTTGTAAGATTTATTTATGAGGTGGAATGGGATAACTATGTAACTTCATTGTAGCCAAAGTTTTGAGCGCGCAATTATTATGTTTTCATATAAATTTAGTTTGAAATGATTTAATGGAATTGGTTTGGATAGCTTTTTATGTTAGGTGATACAAGTAGGAATTGTAACAGTGGCCTACAAACCTTTGACTTTTTCACATGTTATTATAGGCGTTTTCTGTTTTAGTTCAGAGCAGAGCCTGAACTGTCAAATAAGAAATTGTGTTTTTTTTTCGCTCTGAGTGTTCAGAGCTTCAAATTTGTGTTTCTTTTTTCGTTCTGAACGTGTTCAGAGTGCGCTCTTTGAGCTCAGAATAAAATAACTGAGCAGACAGAGTTAAATGCTGAACACAAGCATTTGACAGCTAAGTGTTCAGGTGTGTTTCAAAACTAGTTCAGAGTGCTCAGAACACCCTTCGTTCAGAACATGCTCGACATGCTCGGATTCTGTTCAGAGCTCTATTTTGCTCGAGTAGATTTTGGGGGCTTGTGGCGGCCATGATATTTTGTTGACATCTGTCAAATCTGTTGTTTATTATTCAGTTAGTGATGGCAAATCACCATGGCAAGTTACACGATTGAACAGTACGTTTATTTGATAAAACTTTAATTTCAAAGTCGTTTGGGGCATGGTTGTACTTCTAAGTCGATTAACCAAAGTTTAGTGGCCAAACTTGAAACGACCGATTCAGTGAACAATCAGCCAACACCATTGCGTCTACGAAACGCAAGATCAACTGAAAACACCGTTGCAGTCTGTGAGAGTCCGTAGTTCTTTGAAAACGACCATGTCATTGCCATCAGCATCAACAGCTTGCACTGTCGACCGATGATAACCATCTTTGTGTTGGCTGCAATCGGATAATATGGATGTGAACGACATGTGGTTCCAACAGAACGGCGCTTCGTGCCACACAACTAACGTCATAATGTTCCATATCAACATCTTCCGACAATTTTTTAAAATCCCTATAGTTTTCTACTATTCGTCAAGTCTTCGTTAAATTTTGCTTTCGTAATTTAAGACCAGATTCACGACCTTTCTTCGTAGTAAGCTTTAGCTAGCTTGTGCTCTCATACATAAGTAAACGATAGAATACATACAATCCCCATTCAATAACTCAAATGGAGTTCAGTTCCGATTCGTTAAGTTTCGCAAATCGAAGCGAGATTGATTCCCTACAGCAAAAGTTCTTGGTGTAGCTGTAACAATTGACCTGGCCATCTCACATTCAATAGGGGGAAAAACGAATATGTTTTCTTAAAAAGGGACAGCCATCAATTTGTGGAAATTTCAACTTTATGTTAAAAAAAAGTCTAGTGATAATGGATCAGTGATGATTCCCAATTAATTAAGACCAACGTTTTACGCTTTGTATAGTCATCTTTTAACAGATCACAAATCCTTATCTTCCACTTTTGCAAAATGGTCATACTTCTACGTTACGATGGAGCACGTAACGTGGCGCGTATTCTTGGAATTCTGATTTGAAATGTTGACACCTGTCAAATTAAAAATGTTCTATTGGACCTAGAGAGGTGGGCGTGACATTATGTAATTTCCACCTCATAAATCGATTCGCGTACCCCATTTTCGATCCGCCGTACAAAAAGTTTTGGCACATTTTTGCATTTAAGGAAGTTAACGAAATTACGGCAGATATTAAAGTCAGTAGGAGCGTGGTGTTGTTTTTGTTTCTTGCTAACATAAAAACTCTTTAACGATCAGAAACTAATACCAGTTTAAACTCCTTTATGATGTTAACTACATTATTTCCGTTTTCCACCATATAACCGGATAAATCATCAATAATAATGAAAATACTGTTCACACAAACCATCATCTCCACTCCATTAGGTTACGAGTCTTTCTTTCATCGGAAGGAAATAAGAATTTAAAGCCTTTTAAGTCACACAATTAAATCGGTGTACCATTCCACCATTCACAGAGAGTAGATCTATCGTATACACCTATTTCCCGCATCTAAAACAAACCTGAATAGACATAAAATAGCTTATTAATCTACTAATTGTTAACGCATTTCATCATAATAAATTATTTCCTATCAAAAGCCACAAAACTGTTTTGTCTATATTGCAGAGTTTACGAGTGAATACTATCATCTTGAAGGTGATGTGTAACCGATATATGCATACCTACATACATACATACTTGCATATTTATTATCGATCCAAGCGGGAAATATCGATATCAATATCTTTATCAACTAAGCCGTGAGAGTGGATCGAATTGAGTGAGCAATCGATTGATTTATGGCGTTTGGAATTGCAAATTATTATTATTATAATATGTATGTACTCTGCCTGTGCGTGTGCTTGTTCATACGGCTGCGGCCGGTGTATAAGGAAAAATAATGCATATTTACTCTTACACTCTACTCTATAAGCGCAATGGAGCATGAACAATTTCATTAGAGGGTAATTGCTTCTTTTAATATTCAATTCCAAGTTATATGTACATAGGGGTAGCTATCGAAAAATAATGACGAAAATATTTTTCTAAAATTTGATTTTCTGAAAACTGAGTTTTAAATTGCGAGATTCAATTTAAACTCGAGTTATTATGATGGGATCGTGATAAATACCTTCAAATGATTATTTCCAAAAATTAGAATAACCAAATTCAAAATACAAAAAATGTGCTAAGCTTAAAATTTAAAAAAAAAATTCGGAGAAGCGGGACTCATGGTTAATAAATATGTGTTAACATCAAAGTTTGTTTTTACCTACTGTCACGGACAGCCCTCTAGCTTCAGTGGAAAAATGAAAATTTGCACTGTACAGAATTTTAGTAAAACAGATTACCTACGCCAATCGATTTAAGAGGTGGATGTTACTTAATGTCACGCCCACCACCTCTCTACGTCAATAAAAACATATTTAATTTGACAGGTGTCAAAATGCCAAATCAGAATTCCGAGAATACCCGTTACGTAACGTGCTACATCGTAACGTGCTACATCGTAATGTGCTATCTCGTAACGTCGCAAAGATTTTATTTCAATCTACCGCCGCCGCCGGCATAGGTGTTTACACATCAAAAACCGAAAAGTTATACTGTTTCTAACGAGATATGTACCCGAAAGTATTTTTAGGAGTCTTTGATCCCATTTTAATTTTAATGGTTCTATTTTTTTGAACTCTTGGTCAACTTTTTTACGCAAATACTCTCATGTGCAATGGTGTATAGATAAAGACCCCCTGTTGCCATTGCTGAGAATGAGAAGTTACTTGAAGAGACACCATGCAAAGTGATATGTTATGCGGATGTGGAAAAGCGTGACATAACAAATGAAAATTCTGACGTCTCCTGTCAGGCTGCTACAGGCAGTGAGGGATTAAAACATAAATGCATTCTTCTTCTCTCTACAAGTAGCAAACACTGCCATTAAAGATATTTTCTTGTTTTTTTTTTTGCAATTTTATGGCTTACAATCTTTTAAATTAAATTGATTTAATATATTTTTGATATTTTTGTGGGCAAAAAAACAAATAAATTAAATGATTGCGTATATAATATATTTCTTGTTTTGTTTTGTATAACCTATACCTTGTATAATGTTACGTATGTACATCTCGCCAATAACTGACCTATCTTGTTCATCTCAGCAAAGCCGAAGCCAAAGGGAATGTATTTAATTACAAGGTAATTACAAGGCACCAAAGGCATGTAATGCTCGGATGGTTATGAATGGTTTTTTTTTGATTAACATACATAACGTATATTTTTTTTCTCTTTTAATTTATTATATTTGTTTGTAAGTTGAAGAGTTGAAGGTGGAACAGCAGCGTCGGGGTGGTTGTATAATGTTGAAAATGAGAAAAGAAATGGGAAAGTAATTTTTTTGTCATTATTTATTTCAAGGGCTTGTAATTGATTATGAATTATGTGCGCCAGGTAATTTATTTTATGGAAAAATGACAGCCATGCAATTGAAAATATAAATATTTTGAAAACTTTCACACATATGATTGAGCGAAGAGAGGCTATTAGTCTTTGTCTTGAAGGAATTTGTTCATTATTGATTTCAAATGAAAGTTTATATTTTTTAAGAACTTGGGTTTTTCACACATATAATCCTTGAAGCGTGCTCAATAAATCTTAAGGTTTTTATGATATAAGTTTCCTTTGTTAAGCAACAAAAATTCTACTTTCTTATTTTGTTTGCTTATTTACATCATTTTCAAGGCAGTTGAGTTGGTTGTGTTTCGTTTACAATTTGGTAAGAATGTTTTTTAAGAAAACAAATACAGCTTTCAATGCACATACGGACCATTTAGTATAATAACAGTGAATATTAACATTTGAGGTCACTATGGCGTATACGCATTAATTATTAATTTATACTTAGAATTTTTAATTAAACTTAAAAGGCACGCAACAGGAGTTGAGTTATGTTATGTTAAGTTAGAAGTGTGATGCGACAGGTCACATATCATCTCGCTCTAATCCAATGTGCTCCTCAAGACAAGAGAGATAGGTAAAAGGAGACGAAGTGTCGGGGGTAAACGAAAAATTAGGGTTTTCTCGCTGAACAATCCTGAATTCTGAATATTCTCGCTCTCTCTCGGAGCTGCTTTCATAGTCTGTGTTATCCGTAATGGAAGTGAGATGAGCCTTCTTCCGCCTTTTCATCTATAGTTAACACCCTCTGCATAATCTGCTTATGTTGGTTTTCATTGAGTTGGTACCCGTTCAATTCCAACCAAGAGGAGCATTTGTGGCCTGAACTTAAGCTTAACAATTCAAATTCCTTGAAGCTCAACATGTCTCAATCTGTGTTGACCATCTGTCATAAGCAGATTTGAGGAGCCTCTCTTAAAGTCTACTCTTCTCTTCCTCCGCTCGGTTTAGTACCCAGGATTCCGTTTGACTCTGTTCAAGTGATGTTTCGATTTCGGCCAATTCATCTGTCATATAAGGTCATGATAGCATAAGGCAAATGATGCGAGAAAAAACTAGAGCATGTTAGTTGGATTGATTTCAAAGTGATTTTTAATCAAACATTGAAAACAAGATGCCTTCTTCTTCTTCTTTTTTTTAGGAATTTGATGTAAACTGGGTTTAAAAAAAATAAAAGGTTTTTGGCTTTGAAGAAGCAATAGTATTAAATGCTTCCATTGTTTTTTAAAGTTTTTTTTTTTGTTAATTTTCCTCCCGCTTAAACGGGGAAAATAGATCAACTTTCCCGCTGTAGCTTTTTCTTGCATCACATGACTTATACTATCATGACCTTATATTATCATGGTGTCTTTGGACCTGGGACCCAACGAAGGGTTCACTGACTTTTGTTTCGCTGAGTAATCTCAACTTTCTGAGATTCCCCAGTTTTGAATTTGTGAGAATTGAGAGAATGTTTTGACTGCTACCTGGCTTTCTATGAAAGCTATCAATAGTCCAATTTACTATGAAGTTTACATGTGGAAAAATCTTGTGGGGCGTCACAGATAACCCGGCATTATGCTTTTCGTACCAATAGGTTAACTGGTGATTTTATAGAATATCATTTTTAGATTATTGAGATTGATATTCAAAGCGTTTGAAGCAATTTTACATCAATCTCTCTTATTGAAAATTCCTGTATAAGAATTTATACATTATACCACGAAATACAAGAGTAGGTATTATTCGACGATTTGAAGTGAAAGTCACAAAATAAATGCCGGCGTGCTTGTGCTTCAATGCTCCAATTTGTCTCCAACTCATTTTCTCATCTTCATGAATGATCTTTTGCCTGAAATTTTGAATCCACGAAACTGTTCGGATTCATCTTCCTGTTCTTTGAATTTAGAACTGCCGAACACATACCTTTTTCAATTATAAATAAATGGTATTTGTAACGAGGAAATCAAAAAGCTTATGAATTCTGGGTGTTTGCTTTATTGATCACCTTTTTCTGTAATCACGTATTAAATATTGCTATATATGCAGCAAAATGAAAATTTAAGAACTTATTTCTACTTCTTATATCACAACAATTTTTAAGGCGTAGTTAGAGTAACTCTAATATCTGGTCCAAATAGAAAACAGAATAGTGTTTTTTCATTTTGATAAGAAAAATTTGCTTCTCTGTCTCCTGTCTATCACTGTTTGATTGTTACTTTAAAAAAAAATGCTATTCTGAAACTGCAAGCTTCATTCCTCCCATCAAACAATTTATGCATATTTTTAAGTGGCCCGAAAATGAACCAATAGTTTTAAGACAAAAATTTCAAAATAAAAAATTGAACAAAATAATTCCCTGGAGCTTCACTTTGCTGGTAGTACAGTGCTTGTTTCTTTAGCTGTAGGTACTACACGAATGCGATATTTCTTACACAATTTTGCCTTCCAATTTTATATGCAGACATTAAAGACAAAATGTAGATCATCATCTCCTTTTTAATCCTCCATCTGTTTCTGAACGACCGCATTGCACTAAAATTCAGAATTAATTCATAACTCTCTGAGTGCTCCTCAATTATAGAAAAACCTTTCTCCCATGACTGCAAAAATTAATGTTGAAGACAACAAGAAACTTAGTTTTTAAATCAGGTCATAAATAACTTGTAATCAATATTGTAAAACTCAATTTTTATATAAATAAAGTCTATTCTTAATATAATCTTAGTACAGTTGTTTGTTTTTTAAACATTTTTATTAAACAACAATTAAGGTTAAACATATGCATCGTACATTTCAAAAAGTTTTTCTGTTGTCGATATAAATTTTTGGATCAGTATTGTTTTGAACTCCTTTTCTTCCATTTTCTGTTGTCGTCTAAAAACATAAAATTGTATTCTTTATTCTTATTAAAAAAAAATAATTTTAGATTATTCAAATTTCTAATGTCGATTAAAAAATTAAATCTCATTCTAAATTAAACTAGCAATAAATTTTAAACATATGTATGTAAGTATATGTGGTAATGATATGTACATATGTAGTATGTGGTAAAATTGAAACTAAAAAGTTTTGAATACAAAAATTATACCCTTAACAATTGAACTTAATCAACAGAGTCTCTGTTATTGTTTGGTATTCAATAGATAATTCTTTATCCTACAACACATATCACAAGCGTTTTTAAGCCCTTCTGCATCGAATAATGCCTATGTATAAATATATAACTGAAAACATCTGTAACTTGCAAAATTTGTATATAAAATAATGCAAAATTTAATCATCAAAGTCAAACCGCAGCGTAAAAAGTATCTATAGGTATAAATTAATTCATGACACAATAATCCGTTAATTAAGACTTAATAACTTCCATCTACTTCACATAATTTGGCTTATACTTTTATTTGTTATCAAAAGTGTCATTTAAATTTGTAATTAAAATTAAAACATCAAAAAGAAAAAATGACTGTTGATTTGAATTTATTTTTGTTTTGAATTTGTTTGTTGTTGTAGATTCTATATGGACTAGAACAATCGATTGGATTGTTAAATATTTGCAAATTCCTGTGCCAAACCACGGAGACAAATTGTATCTCTGTGGTTTAAACATGGTACGTGATCCATTAATAAACTACTTCAGAAAACAAATACTAAAGTCCACGTCTGTGTCGCAGATACTTGTGCTTAACTAATAGCTTTTGAAAACATAAAAGAAATCAGGAACTTATTTAAAATTCTTCATTGCAAAAGTACTTTTAAGTTTCACGGAAGAATTGTTGAATTATTAGAGTCCTTTAAGATAAATAGTTATTAAAGGGCCAGTTTGTCAGTGGTGTGTTAAAATAGAGTTGGCGAACTCTGAACACAGATTTATTTACGGTCAAGTCCTGAAGCAGTTTCTCAGTAGAAGAGGCATGCAGAAGGTCTAAACAAACTCGGGAATAAATTATCGAAGGAAGCTTATCCAGAGTAAACTCACCAAAATAAATGAGTTAAATCGAGTTTAACTTTAATCTCGTACGGAAAAACTGGGCCTTCAAGTTGTATAACAGTCCAAATGTGCTTAAAAACAGGTTTAGCGAGAGTTTGTTTTTAGGGGCTGAATCCGAATCTGAGGTTTAAAAACAAAATTTCGACTTTAAGTAACTCATTTTCTCTACCAAATGAAAGTAAATAAAATTTCCTAAAAACTATACAGTAAAAGTTTCTTTTTCAACAATTATTATGGAAATTAATATAAATTGTGAAGCTTCGAGTTTCAATAATACTCACATATTTCAAGCTAATTAACTTCACAAAATCTTGATTTTTGTTTTTTTTTCTAAACCAAAAACCTACCCTCATCTACATTGCTAGTACCCTTTTTGCAACTATAAAAAGATTGCATCTTGTAGAGTATTGGTAGCATTAATGTTAAACAGAATTGAAAAACTGATACAGTTCTGCGGATACCACAGACCACAGAGAATCAGCTTTGGTTGAAATATTTGTCTTTGATACCAGAACGGATATTATTTGATTTTGTTCGATTAAAGAATCAGAGTAAAGTGTTTACCACAAAAATCCAATCGTTTCTCATTTATTGTAATAGCAAAATGAATGACATGAATGGAATAGTTGTGTTTCACACTTACATTATGAAGTAATAAGTTAAAGCATATTAAATAATTTTGTAAATTAATCACGTCGTTTTTATTTCCATAATCTAATGATTTAATAGTTTTATCGATTGTTGTAGTTCACAGATTGAAAAGAATTTTAATTATTTTTTTTTTATTTTAAATGAGTCACTACAAATTTCCCTTGAATACGAAAAAAAAACACATAAGCAAACATTATAAAAACGTACCTCAACTTACAGATAAAATAATGCAGCAAATTAAGAAAATTCATCACACTTTATTTCCAAACTCGTTACGTGTTAAACAAATTTTCGAACCAAATTTCAAACTAGTTTCAAAAATGTGGGTTTTGGTATGTGCATCCGTGAGGTCACTTTAATTTGGCTCGCATAGACCTAATCCGTCATCGGTCGAGTTATGCTCAGATTATCGGATTTGCTTGAAATTTTGTACAGAACACAAATTCCATTCCATTCCATTGAGGAGAAATTCGAATACTTGTTTTGGGTCATATAGAACGGGTAGTTCTTAGTTTTCTTAAAAAAATTTAACTCTGGGGGATTTCAAGACCTAGGCCATTAAAATTTGTTTCTTGAAAATATAAATCTACTGCAAAAACATTGAATCTACTGCACTTTTTTTGAAAATCTACTTCCGAATTTTTTTCAAAAAGTGGCATCCCTGGTGCTCATTCCGCTCACGCAACTCTGTTGCTCAACTTAGATAATTTATTAAATCTTTATTTATTTTGTATATTTGACTGTTGCGAAAAAAATAAACTGTGAAATTTTTTCACATATTTTTCTTTAAATTTTAAGGTTATATGGGTCGATACCATAATTGTGGACGTATGGCCCACCTTCTTCTTAATATTGTGGCCTTAGGACTGGAAATGGTGTGGACTTTTGACCCAATTGGATGGGTTATAAGTTCACAATTGATTTGTGGAATTATAACTCATCCAAGTGGGTCAAATTTAATGATGGACTTTTGACCTGTTAACTGATGACAGTGCACTTTTTCAGTCACCAGATAGGCGACTGTATTTTCTAAATTAACCAGTACTTGGATATTAGTATATACTGTTGTCCAAGAAAACGAGTCCGGTGATTTTTTTTAAATTACTTTGTATGAATGTTCAATAGTAATGATATTAATGGACTAATGTCTCACTTTTTTAAAACAAATTATGGATCTATGAGCCACTTGAGTAACACAAACGTCCACAATTGAATTGTGGACCGAGGTGGTACATAATTTTATTATGGACTCATGTCCTGTGGAGTTATGTCCCTGCGCCATATGGAGTTAGTATGATATCCTCTTTAAAACCTAGCATCATAATAAAAATGTTTTAAAATGGTATTAAATCGTCTAAAATTTTGCACCATAGTATTTTTTCTCAAGATTCACGAACGGAAACTCAAGTTTGCTGTGAAGATGTTCCCCTTGTTGATCCTGCTTCGTGAGAGTTCACTATACATTAAACTTCAAGAAATATTTCATAAACATTTCTCAAATGGAACCAAAATGCCACCAACCCCGTTTTTTAAACAATGTTACAAATTCAAAATGGCTTCAGATACCTACAACAAATTTCTTATTTATTTTGGGAGAATTCTTTCTCTTATACAAGTAACGACCATCACATACAAAAGCTTTATTTATGTGAACTTTTGAACCCATTTATCAAAAGTTGACACTCTCCAGCTGAAATGAGTTCATTTTTATATTTCAATGAAAAAATTAATATTTTCGATTTTTTTTTTGCGGTCTCCGTTATAAGTTAAAAAAAAAAACTGGCGTCATATATGTACATACACGAAGTTCAATTGCCAAAAATAATATCAAACATGATACAATAATCAAGTTCGTTAAACAAATTATTCTGACAGCAGCAGCACCAAGTCAAATTTATGGAACCAGGGTGAGAAGGCGTCAATTAAAGAAGCAAAAACACAGAAGGGTCTTAACGACGCACGACGGCAATGATAGTGCCAATAAATTTCCACAAAATTTCATTACAAATGACATCAGCCTCCGGAATTTATTTAAGTATGCACAAAACAAAGCTTACGCAGTTCTCTTAAATGGTGAATGACTTCATTGTAAATAAATAGAATTCAATAACGACAAAAATTGAAATATCAGCCATCAAGTAGAAGATTTCATCAAAAGTTTTAATTAGCCTTTTGGTTTCAAATTACATTTATTTGAAACGCACCGAAAGAAACTAATTGTTGTAATCGGTTTTTTATTGCTAGCAATAGCTAACGAGATAATATATACGTGTATGGGAATTTCCCCAGAGGTTTCTCTTTAATTCAAAAATGACTCCATAATCAGTGAGAAATCTACTGTACATAATTGACCCGCACACTCACTGGCTCACTGGTATCTATCAACGTCTTTTTTCCCATGATGAAAACACAGTGAAATATTGCTGTCATTATCTATCTAATTTAATAGATAAGCGTGATTATAGAAGACACCTCAATTTACTCAGTTCAATTATTGTCTATCAGCTAATAAGAAAGGGTTTAATAACGAAAGTTTTAAGGTCAAAATACCAACGTCAATAATAATAGTTGGTATAGACTTAGTTCAAAGTGAGAATAAAATAATAAAAGAATAATTTCACTCGTTTTCAACAGGGGAATATTTATTCCAAACGATAACCATTTTGTTATCGATATAAACTTACTATCGTAACCACTTGAATTTTCTTAAGAGCCTGTTACGTCTAACAGTTTGTTGCTCTTGAAAACCGTCTATTGCATGAAGGTCGACGTGATATTTGCCATGTTGTAAGTTATTGTTTTGATTGTTCTTCATATAGTAAATTTAATAAACCCTAAAATGTAAAAGTTAATTGTTAACTAGAAACACAAATATCTACACTTTGTTACGTTTCATACGGTGTAAATATTAACAATAATATTTACTAATTTTTGAGGTTAAGAGTGTTGTTCCACTCGAAACTTTGAATCTTACTTAAAAATAAACAGCTTGAGATATACAATTATTATTATAATGACATACAGTTTTATGATTTTTGTAAAGTTAAGAATCGAATTTAATTTGTCACTTCTTGTAATAGGTAACAGGTCACTTGTAAAAGGTTTACAGATTTCAAATTTTAATAGTTAAATTGATTTGTTTTAGGAAATTTCTTTTGGTGGTGAATTTTGTTTTTAATTGAAATTAATTTGAACTATTTGTCTGATGACATAAAGTGTTTTCAATAAAACATGAATTCTACAGAACTATAAAGAAGTGACAGAAGGATAGGAATGAATTTTTGTTGACATAGTGAATTGCAATTTAGGTTTTTGTTACTTCACGGGTCGTATCCAGATCAATCTGGGTTAGTATGTAAAGAAAATAATACTGCCTATATCGCGCCTGAAACCTACAACACCTCTAAGTTAGCAGTCAAACACAACTTCACTTCGCAAATGAAACCTAATTGCTCTTTTGCTGAATAATTTTTTTAAAAACAATTGATTAGAAAGTATCAAAATATATAAAATATTTGGGGTTTCCGCCATATTGATTTAGACTAGTCTAGTGAAAATCTGAAAAAACCTTTGAGTTAAAAGTTAAACAAAACTTAATTTCAGATTTTATTAATACAAGCTGATTTACCCTGGCTTGATCTTCTAAAATTCATAAAGAACAAACTTTCACGGCTGGATTGCATTCAATTGCTCTTGTGGTTAGGAACTGTATATATAGCAACACATTGAAGGTACATAATGTTATGATATCTTTAAAAAAAAATATTGAAATAGCCAAAAGTACTAAAAATTTGATTTCATTTTGTTTAAAAAAAAATTTTCAAAATTGTTTAAAATATTGAAAAGCACCATATTATCACAAGATTATAACAAAATCGGTCTAACTATCAAAAAAATATTCCTAAATAACTTAAAAATAAGACCGTATCTTCTCAAAAAAATTTGGAAAGCCTATTTCCGTAATGTGAATATTTTACCCAAGAACTTGAAACGCAGTTTTCTTACAACCACTTTGGTTATTAAAGTTACAAAGTTTAATCAATATCGTTTGGGCTGTTTTTGAGAAAATTTTAAGAAGAGAAAACTGTTAGCTACCCGTTTTAGATGATTTAAAACAAAAATTTGAATTGCCCCTTTAGAGAATCACTTACAAATGATCTGTTCAAAATTTGAGCAAATCGTTTTACCCGTTTATGCTCTAGCCTAAATTACAGTGGATGCAAAGACGCACAGACCGACGGACGGCATGAAAAACCCGAATTTTCGGAATTCTCCATCATCGCAGTATTAGTTGTGATTTCAATTATTGCTTTATGGGGCAAAATCTATGGCTGACGAACTACTGAAACTAGTTGACCTTTTATGAAGTCTCTAAGACCTTTCAGATTACAATTTTTTGTGGTGGCTAAAACTCAGCTGACCGTGAAAAAAACTTTAACCATTGATTAAAAATCATCTATCGCTGACCAATTTATGAAACTATAGTTAAACTTTGAACTTGAACCAATTACCGACCTTTTAGATGGCATACTCTTTTGCGAATATCTCATATATGGAATATTAGGTCTAGTTTTTCAGTGCGAGATTAAAGTTAAACCCGAGTTAACACATCAAATTTGGTGAGTTAACTCAGGATTAACTGCACAGATACTTTTGATGTTTCATCCTCCTTATTTGTTTAGTAGTTCCGCATGCATTCTCCACCAAAAATCTGCTTCCTCAGTGTTAACCCAAAACTGGAAAACTGGGCCTTAGTGTTATTAATTAATATTTATATTGTTTTTATATAAAGCTGTCACCCGCCTAGGCTTCTATAATCCCCCTTCGCTACACAAAGTATGCAACAACTGCTGTAAAAGTCGATACATTCTACTTTTTAAAATACGAAATATATTTTTAAGATAAAAAACCAAAAGAAATAAAATTTTATTTCAATTTCACAGCAAACGTATCAACTCCTTTTGTGTCAATAATACAATACACATATATAAAACATATAAGTAATGTGTTAATATGTTATTTCTTTCTTCGAATTACCACTTTGGAAGCCGAACTAAATGTAGAATATCTAGTCCTTAAGTGATCCACGAAGTCCATCCTCTAAATATTTTCTTTCATTAAAATCGGATACCATTATTTTGTGTTTACCCCAGTGTACCCTATGAATAGCTAAATATTGAAAAATATCTAGCCCTAATGTGGTCCTCAAAGTCCATCTTCTAAATAAAACCTTTTAAACTTAATATTCGGATACAATTTTTTGTGTTTACCCCATTTCACCCTATAAAAACTAAACTTTGAAAGAATACGCTATACGAGAATATAGCCTTTTTGAACTAGGATACCATTTGTTTTGTTTTAAACCCATTTAAGCCCATAAATAACTAAATTTGGTAAATCCTATAGCTCTAGCTAAATTTAGTAAATCCTATAACTCTTGAAAAACCTTCAAAGTCCAATAAGAATGACTTTTTAAAATCGGATAGCATATTTTTGTTTTTAACCCACTGCATCATATAAATAGCTAAAGAATCTCGAATTCCATTTTGTATATAATTATGACCTTTCAAACGAAAAATGTTTTTTTTTTTAATTGAAACATTTTGTTTTACCCCGTTTTACCCTACAACTTAATACCTATATTTTGAATGAAAAATATTTAGCTCTAAAGTTATCCTCGAGATCCATCATCTAATTTTCCTTTTCAAATACAAAAAGAATTTTGTAAATCGGATATCACTTTGTTTTTACCCCATTTCACTCTATATGATATCGACTGGTGCTACATGGAAGATGATCAAATTTTGATCCCTTTTGATGCTAAAAGTGACACAGAAATGTTGGTCTTTGATTCATTTTCTGCTATGGGCCTTTTTCAGATAAATAACATAAAAAAACATAATTATTATTTATTGTACTATTCATACTAGAATTTCAGTTTATTAGACTTGACCATTCTTTATTCCGTCAATTTCATTGAATTTTTGAACAACAACAACAACTTAAAGGTGGTACCACCAATTGTTTACGAATTAATTTATAATTCGTTTATTTTGGCTAGAGATACAGCTGTTTCAAGGGGTTTCAAGCCGCCTATCATCAGTCTCCTCTTTATTATATATATATAAAAAACAGTTAGGGAAGAATTTTAGATTTAATATTAATAAATAATGACTTAAAATACCATTTATCAATTTTGGATTTTCCTCTTCTTAATAACTCTGTTCATCATAAAGCGGTATGTTTTACATTTGAATATTATGATTATGCTTCCTTCTTGGATAATATTCCACTTAAAACTTATAATTATGCAAGGGCAGATTTCATTGCGCTAAATAGCTTTTATATTTCTATTAATTGGAAGGATTCACTGGTAGGTAAATCCTTCGAAGATATGAATACTTATTTTAATAATATTGTGTTTAAAGAAATAGAACTTTTTGTTCCTACCTTTATCAGGAAGAAAAAGTATAAATGTCCATGTTTTCATAAACGTCTAAAAAATTTAGAAAACGCCAAAAATAAGGCATTTAAGCGTTACAAATTAACAAACTTTTTCGAAGACCGTATAAGATTTTTTCAATTAAGGAAAGAATTTGATTTTTTAAAAAAATTTTTACACAGGCAATATATAAATAATACCGCTGGACATATCCAATGTTTTAAAATGGTGTAGCTACAATCATCTGGAATTGAACTATTCAAAATGTTAAATTTCCAGCGCAACAAGATCTCCATCTCTTATAAACTTTGACTACAAATTCGATGACTTTAGACTTTTTAGAGTCAATACTATTAATGATCTTGGAGTGCATTCTGATTCTAAACTTGACTTTAGAATACACATTGACTATGTTGTTTCTAGAGGCAATTCCTTGTTAGGGTTTTTAAAACGAACTTCAAACGATTTTAAGGATGCTTACACGTTAAAGACCTTATTCATGTCTTTAGTATTACCCGTTCTAGAATACTGTTGTGTTGTTTGGTCACCATTCTATGAAAATAATATTTTGCGAATAGAAAGAATTCAAAAAACATTTACCACTTATGCCTTAATAAAGCTTAAATGGGTTGGATCCTTACCGGATTATAAGTCTAGATGCTCTTTTATAGATTTAAAAACGCTAAATTGTCGCAGGCAAGCTCAATGCATTGTTTTTGTTAAAGATATTTTGGATAATCGAATATCTTCTATGGAATTGCTTTCCCTTATTCCTTTCTATGTTCCTACACGTATGCTTCGCAACAGAAGTGAATTATTCTACATTGCTCTTCATAGAACCTCTAACACGTTCTTTAAAACTTTTTAATTATGTATGCAATGAAATCGACCTATGTATGAATAGGGATCTATTTAAGAATAAAAGACTTCAGCTATGTAATTGATTATTTTTTTTTTTATTTGCTGTAATTAATATTGTTTTTGCATTTTACTGTTATATGTACCCCAAACTATATTGATTTCAATAACGTGTACTTTGTATAATTATTGTAATCAGCAGATATTTAAATCAGTTGATGATGAAAGAATAAATAAATAAATAACAACGTTTTGAAAAACAAAAAAAAATATCCCTATAACCGGGGTGAATGGAGTATCCTTTGATTTCTCAAGATGGTTTTTACTTAACATATTTTCGAAGAAATTGACGATACTTAATTTTATTACCTAATGTGCTTCACTTTAGGTAAAATCAGGATTAGTGGAATAATAGGGAATTCTAGGGTCCGTAAATTTAAGAAAGAATCCAATATGTGTGACAAAACTATGCACTCCATTATTTTTGTGATATAGGTACTCGTACTCGTAAGCTGTTTGTTACACGTAACGCAGGTCTTTTTTTCAAAATCTTTTGATTTCTGTCACCATTCCTTTCACCGTATGCGTATAGGTAGGTACCTAAATCAAAACTGCCTGCGTTACTTCATCAACACACTCCGATTTCCGCGTAGTATACCTAGACCTACTCGCACGGTCAACATTATATTTTATCCATTTCGCCAGATTTTATATAAATACTATAGCCAAACATCTCTGATTGCATGCCTACTGGTTGTCAACTTTTAACATATTGCAGTCAGTCATTAAAATGATCGTAGGTTGTTTTTGAATATCGCCACCGAACATAATAAGCTTATTCAATTTTCATTTCACTTGTCTTGTAAATAGTAGGTATACGACTCGGCTGCGGCTGTGGCATGTGTATGTCGTATGTGGTATGCGGCATGCTGCATAGCGGCCTATCTGTGGGAGCTTACCAAAAGTTGACCCAAAAAACCACATTGCCGAACACATCGTCGCGTCGCGTCGCGTCGGTCGGTGGCGGCTGACCGTAGTGGTGGTAGGGGCTATATGTTCAGTGTTCACAAATCAATTGCCCCGAATCTATGCCAAACAAGTTCCACCGGAGATAAATTTTACATAACCCTGCTTAAAAATAATTCAAGTTGCAGGTAGGCTATCGACTTTGGAATGACTTGCCTTCTGCTTATGCTGTGTTGCAGACAACATTCCTCAAAGTGCAGTTTTTCTTTTCTTTTGTTTTTTTTTTTTTCTTCTTGTCATGGCGACACCACCGTTGTTTTTTGTCCTATTTTAATTTGCATTTTTAAGTGACACTTTACAGATCGTAAAATTCCTAATCGTTTATGGTTCTTTTGAAAAAAAGTGGTTAATTTCAGTTCAAAGGGTATACCTGTGTGTGCGGATGGTTTCTTAAGGTGGTTGCAAATTTTAACGACTTTAATAGTCAATTATACATTTCAAGTTGCTAAACTTTTTTTTTTATTTTTGTATCTTTGCAGATGGTGAACATAACGACTCCACATCCATAGCATCCCATAAAAAGGTGAGTTTGAAGTTTAGTTCAATGTTCATGTTTAACTATACCTATACCTGAGCTAGGTCTACTTGGTGTTGCCGTTTAGCAGCTTAGCACCACTTTTATGTTTAGTGAATGAGTTTTGTTTTTTTATTAATTTGGTTCCAGAACTATGGAAGCTGTATAGAGGGGAAAAAAAAGCCAATTATCAGATTCACTTACTATGACCACTATATACTGTCCCAATGGGCAAGGTCGGTGTGGATAAGTTTTCGTGTACACACATGAGAAACCTTTGCTTTGGGTCATTAAATTTTGTGTTACGCTAATAAACACGAACAACATAAAGTTGGATTCGTTACGGGTTCTAGTTCGATACCTATACGTGGGATGGCGTTGGTTAGTTGTAACGTGTGTTAAATCCATAAAAAAAACGTTTAAAAGTGTTTTTTTTTTAAGGGACTTATGTTTTGGAAATGGCACGCCCTTAAAAACAGAATTATGGGCACGAGTGAGTTGATGTTATTTGCTCATTATATATTTTTATTTCTGTTATAGAAACGCCAGCACAAAATGATATGAAATTTTAATAATTTTTGATTTACAGATTTGAAAGAAGAATTTGTTTTCTTTTTGATTAATATTTTGATAAATTTTGTAAATGTAAACAAAAATCGTTTGAATACATGTATAGAGGGCTAGCGTTTTAATTGAAAAATCAAATGTGTTATTTAAAGGAATGCAAAACTTTTGATGAAAAAACGAACACAGTTTTGAAAGACAAAGTTTCGGGAGATGAAAATCAAAGGCGTTCCCACGAAGCATGTTCAATAAGAACAGATTTAAAATAAAATTATCATATCGTAGATTAATAATAGTTTTTCAATAATGGATCACTATGAATAGGTGCCTAAATTAGTATAGACTATTGATGCACAGTTAAATATGTACCTACTATTTTCGAGATAATATCGGGTTTTTCAATAAGAGCGCTACAAAAGTTTTTTTAAATAAAACAAAAACGTATTTGGATATCAATAAAATTTTTTATTCCTGTAAAAGTACGTTTGATGCCATTTTGTATGGAACTCGATTTCTTTTGCATGGCCAACACGGGCACGTTTGTAGAAGTCCAGACGCTGAGCCCAATTTTCGATGGTTTTCAAGCATAAATCGGCCGATTTTGCTGCAATTTCACGTTCGATATTCGTACGAAGTTCATCAATCGTCGCTGGCTTGTTGGCATAGACCATAGACTTGACGTAGCCTTACAGGAAATAGTCTAACGGCGTCAAATCGCACGACCGAGGCGGCCAAGCGACTGGACCATTTCGTGAGATAACACGTTCTCCAAACTTGGTTTCCAATAAATTGATTGTGACATTCACTGTGTAGCTTGTGGCGCCGTCCTGTTAGAACCACATGGCCTCCAAGTCCATATCATCCAATTAGGGCCAAAAATATTCGGTTATCATTGAACGGTAGCGATTCCTATTCACAGTAACGTGCCGGTCTTGATCATCACGGAAGAAGTACGGCCCAATGACGCCGCCGGCCAATAAACCACACCAAACCGTAATTTTTTTGGGATGCAATGATGACTCATGGAGTACGTGTGGATTGCTGCCTGACCACAATACAGCATATTTTGTTTATTGACGAAGCCATTCAGCCAGAAATGAGCCTTATCCCTGAAGATGATTTTTCGATTTTTAGCGCTCTTAACGTTGAGGCCACTGACTCCGAATTTCGGTAGTAAATTTTAATAATTTCGACTCGTTGTTGGCTCGTATTTCTTTCCATCATGAAATGGCAAACCTTACTTAAGAGAAATGTCAAAAGAGCGGCAAGAAATATGGCGTCGTTTGCTGTCCCTGTTGCTCTACTTTTGTAATGTCCCTGTTGAAAAACCCTTTATATGCTTCTCCTTCGGTTATAAAGGGTTTTCCAATAGCGACTTCCGAATTTTGACAGTTGATAGCGGCCATATTGTTGAAGCTACATCTGTCAAATTGGCTGTCATTTATTCAGTCAGTTTTGCCGAATCACCATGGACGGACGTTGAACAACACGTGCAAATAATAAAATTGTTTTATCAAAATGGGTGTTCTGTTCGGGCAACCTTCCGACCGCTACGCCCATTTTCGGTCACCTTCAGCGATGAGAGGCTCATTTTTGGGTGAACGCACGTACGTCAACAAACAAAATTGTCGAAATTGGGACGATACTTATCCTCATGATCCAAGAGCATCCAATGCATCCCCAAAAAGTCGCTCTTCGGTGGGGATTTTCGGGTGGCGGCTTCATCGGTCCTCATATTCCTTTGAGAACAACGTTGGCCAGGCCATCATCGTTAACGGTGATTGCTAAAGGTAACCAACTTCTTTTGGCCTGAATTGTATGACATGAACATCAACGACATGTGGTTTCAATAGTACGGCGCTACGTGCCACACAGCTCACGCCACATTTGAAATTCTGCACGAGACATTCGAGGGCATGGTCATCTACATCTCACGTGGAGGTGATGTTAACTGGCCACCGAGATCGTGCGATTTGACCCAGTTAGACTTTTTCTTGTGGTGTTTTCTGAAGTCGCAGGTCTATGCGAATAAGCCACAAACCAGCATAACCCAACATAATCCATATGCCATAGGTTAAGTTCGGCGTGATTTATGCGCCAGAATCATGGAAAATTGGACATTTCAGATGCGCGCCACCCAGAGAAGCCGCGGCGGACATTTGAATGATGTTATCTTCCATACATAATGGCATCGATAGGCCTTTCAAACGAATACAAAAATTTGATGATATCTCTCACACACTTTAATTAATTTAAATTTAAATATATTAAGCGCTTAATGAAGGACCCTGTAGTACACAGTTTAGGAAATTCTATCTTCCCTCTAGGTTCTAGAGAATCTAGAGAAGAATATCACATTAGCGGCTAGGGTTGCACTTTTGTACTTTTAAGAACACACAATTCAGTTGGGCGTTGAAGTTGAGTTTAATTCAAATATCGGCTTCTTTTTTCTAAGAATGCAAAACTTACCCTTAAGACCCTATATAATAATTAAAAAGCATTGCATGAAGAATCAGTCAAGCATAAAACGGAATAAATACCTTTTCTGAATGAAAAAAAAATTAATTATTATTTTATATTTAATTCTGATAAATTATGGGAATTCAAACAATTATTTCCCAAGTTCAATTAATGTTATTTCAATAAAGAATGAAAATTCACCAAGAACACTCTTAAAACTATTCTTAATGAGCTTAAAAAAAATCCATGAAGAATTAATTTCATTTTGCTTGTAGGATAAAATAAAAGCAAAATCATTAGATACTTTCTTGGCAGAATAAAAAGTTAAAACGCTGCGAAACCTCATAGAAGAGGAAATTAAAAAAAAAGTTTAACGTCTAAAAGAACAAAATAATTATTTCCTAAATATTTAACCAATCGAAACATAAAAACTTGCGATTGGTAATCAAGTCATTACTTACCTGTCTTTGTCTATAACATGCGATCATAATTTCCCACGAAGTCTTTATAGCCGCATGCTTCCATTCCGCATTGAATTGGCACCAAATTATGCAAAATCATTTCGACCAATTACCCTTTGTTCATAATAATCAACATTATTTTTCGGGCTAAAATATAAACTATTAACTGCTCCTCTATTCATTAAGGTGGTGGTACGAAAAAACACAAAAATATAACTAGCCCTAGGCGAGGTAATGGATTTCAAACTGCTCTTTAACTATACCTACCTTCATTTATGGCACCTGCACACGTTTCACATGCGAGATTAGTTCTCATATTATAGTCCCTTTCTATACTCTTCAAAAAAGTTTGTTAATCTTTCTAATTTCTCATATGGCATCGTAAATTATCTCCATTATACCAACAACAAATAAAAGCAAACTAAGAACGCGACTCAAGCAACTTGTGTCACTACTTAATCCCGGATTAAATGTCCCCCGTCTGACTAAGAGTATAAATGGGGGAAAAATTACAGCAACAACATCATCCACAGCAAAACATAAGAAGTATCGCAGAATCTTAATTGGGTAATTGGCCCAAGAATATCTTGCTGCACATACCTTTAACGTACGCCAGATATGCCGCGGGTTGCACTCTCTGCCCGGTCGTGATACCCTCGAGCGGTAAACCAATTCATTCATTCATTCGAAGTTGAACCCAGAAAAGAGAGAGACTTCTCTTGTTGGATGGAGCCAGCCAAGAGTTAAGCTTATAGGATAGGAGACAACTTTTTGTTAGTTGCTGCCTGTGGGACAACTTTCTTGGTGGCGCGAGATCATCACTCGCCAAATAGAAATGAAAGAATCACACTCTTGGACCGGGCAAGAAGAAATTTACCAACCTGTTTTGTCGTTTGGCTTTGGGTGGATCTGTTGATGAAGAGGAAGTAAGTGGTGGTGCTGGGGGAGTTGGTTAGATAAAAGTTCAGATACATATATGCACAGAGGGACTATCAATTTGCATTAGCGGACTTTGGCACACTTGGATAATCGAGATGGAGACCACTCAAGTGCAACTGGACTGCATTTAAACAGTTGGTGTTAAAAGTAAATAGTTGCAATTTTTGTTGAAAATGGAGATGGAAATTTTAGAACCTTCTGTGTATTTCTGTGATCATTCACTCAAATACAGATGAAGTATTTTTTTTTTTTTTAGAAGCAACTGCTTCTACGAAAAATTATAGCTGTAGCTCATAAAAAAGACAAAAGGGAACTATAGAAGTCTGATATAAATAGTTCATATATAGGAGGAAGGAAGGTCATGCAGCTGAACTTTCTAGTAATTTATGAATCACTTTGCTGAAACTGCTTGCATTATTTGGTGGTCTGTTGACATTTGGAACGAAATATTCTCGATACGATCAAATATAATTTGTGGTGGTTGGTGGACAGTAGACATGTATTCAATTGTTCGCAATGGATCCCTTAAATAAATCGCGTGTAGTAATATAATCGAAAGTCACGTAAGTTACAAAAAGTTCTAACTTGCCCGGTCGAAAACATACGACATTCAACATTTTGTGAACGAGTTCATCAAAAGACATTTTGAACACATCCGAAACTAGAAGTTCAGCAGATCGAAACGAAAATTATTTAATCACGTTTCATGTTTCAATTCCAAAAACTACAAGTTCAATTCTTCAATTCATTTTCTTTTGTGTTCGAGCTGGGCTGATTACTTCTAACTTTTAAATTTAAGTTTAATTATAATTACTTTACTTTAGATGGCACTTACAGTCTATATGGACTATGGCCCTTCCAGCCAGATCGGTACCTAGATAGCTGCCTCCTGTGACGCACACGAAGTTGTTCTCCACTTGTGCGTGTCACCAATTAAGTGGGGTCTTCCTCTGCTGCGCAGACCATCAGGGTGGATTAGTAGTTTGGTTTCGAATTCCTATCAATGAATTTAATTTTTATAATTTTTAATGTTTAAGGGCTGTATTAAGTACTCACTGAGGTTACCTGATTATACTGTAAATTTTATATTTGTTTATCGGGGATTAGCGACGCCATTACAGAAACATAATGGAGTTTCCATACAAAATATCGATAACTAGTATGCAATTCACGCCGATAACACAATCTTCCTCCGTGCCTAAGTTAAGGCCCGAGAATTCTCCGCGTTTAACATGTAAATTGTAGGACAAGACTTCTTGTTTTTCGACCAATATCCTCTGAAATGCAAAAACACACGGCTATTATGATTTCAGAGATTTCGCTTCGTCAAAAAGTGAGCAAGCGAATTCAATATTTTTTTTGCTCAGAGTTTTCACAGCAGAACTGGGAAATTTAGCTGAGAAATTCTGTTTATGTAACTGTGATTGCAGAGGCCTCCAAGATGGTGTTCACATTGGACTGGCTCATCCGAAATTTTTTGACATGAATCCAACTTGTTTTGTTCAGACACAGACTAATGTGAACACTTACTTTGACGTTTAGCAGTCGTTAAAACAAAAATCTGTACAGTTTGAAAGATAATTTACAAATTTTTCACTTACAAAATGTAAATCTTCTTAAATAGATATGTTTCACATTGAAAAAATTGGATTCTGTAAGATTTATCACAAAGATTTATCACAGAGATAAATCACAGACAAAAAAAAAACAAATGTCAAAAAAGAAGACGTCAAAAAAAATCAACTGGTTAAAAAAAAATTAAAAGATCCTGCCTTTCCTGGCCATTTCTTTCTCACCATGAAGTTAGAAGTAAGCCAAAGCTCAGAGACGTCAACAAAATCGAAGGAATTAGTCCAATGTGAACACCGTCCAAGATTTCATTTTCCTGAACATGCTTATTATGTAATTTAGGGCCAGTTTCACAGTCGACACTTACCGGAATAAGTGGCACTTAAGTTTCCCATATAAGGAATTTAAGCTAAATTTCATAGCCAGCGTAAGTGGAACTTAAGTCACCAACATCAGAGACTTAAGTGCCACTTATTCAGGTAACAGTGCACTGTGATATTGGGAATTAATCTTTCATATTCCCCACTTAAGTGTCACTTTTCTGACTGTAAAACTGGCCCTAAATGTCAAATTTTGACACCTACACTTTTTGACAACAGTGCTTATAAAATACTGAAAACGATTTTTTATTTGTATTATGACATTAAACAAAACTGTGAGAACGAGTATCTACCAATAAATAAGCCAAAAATATTGACAGGATTTGGAGAAATAGTTTGGACTTGATTTAAATATTTTCCTTCTTTTTATATATTTTGCAATAATTTCCATAATCTGTAAGGTACCAAAGTTTGACAATTGCCAAATTGTGAACTACTGTCAACTTTAACATAATATTCATGGCTCTATTTAATTTTGTGTTCCTGAAATTCTGTTTGTTCCTAGCAGTAGCAGTCCTTTTTACCCTTTTTGATTTGTGATCAAAAAAAAAAAAAAAAATGAGAAACAAACTTTCTCACACCATTGTATGAAATGGCAAGATAAAAACTTGGTCCATCGATCGACGCTTTATCTCCAACCTGCATTGGCTCTATTTTTATTGGCAGCTTGAACACAGCTAGCACGGGGTACCGTTCATTTGAATGACTTCTTCACCTTGCAGGCAAAAACTTCTTGTTGGCTTAGCCATCCACAACGGCGTGCGACGACGACGATGAACATGAAGTTAAATAAGAAGAAAAAGAAGGAGAAGAAGAAGAAGAAGTTGGTATACAAAAAGAAGATTATAATGTTGAATTGCATATGCCTGGTGCTAGTTTACAGTTTGGCCCCCTCCTGAGTGCTCCAAACTGCATAAACATATAGAAAACACTATTACTCCCCCTTTCTACATCATGGAACAAAAAACTGCGTTTATCTGACGTTCAATATCTCATGTGACTCGTGTGGCAGAACATTGCATTTTTCACTGGAAATTCAATCCCAGCCCAAAGCTTAACCATATCGCATTGAGCATACGATCCCCGTCAAATTGATTGGTTTGACATACAGAGAGCGCCATAGAACAATTTGCCCAACCGACAACGAAAACGAATGAATAAGACTGGCGATGGCGACGCGATGGATCAATCTTTCCGCGTGCACCTTGATTATTATGCAGCGCGCTGTTGTTTACGGTACCCCACAACAACCCAACTCGCTCAGGTGACCTCTCTCTCGCTTTTAACTGCACACAGCCCCGCCGCACTTTAAGGTATAGGCAATGATTGTTCATGGAAATTTACATTGCACCGTTAGGTCTTAATCTCAATCTCAGCCATCACTGTATGATATCTGATAGAAGTCTCTCTTTACAATAGTTCTATTGAAAATATTCCATTCCACGAGAGGGCGTTCACACCACACCACACTGCATCGAGCCTGAGCCTAAGCCTGAGCCTCTGTCCCTGTGGTGTTGATAGAGCTCGGGAGTGATTCTAGGAAGACATTTATGATGCACACTGCACACACCAGGAAATAATAGCGGTGCAATATTCTCTTTCTTTCTCTCTACTTCGATAATCCGTAACATCAACTTACTTGGGATTACTAGAGGCACACAATCCATGCACTGGCTGAACTGGCTCAATTCATGCATAAGATCAGGTTGAGGCTTGAGGCTGTTGCGGTGGAGGAGTTGTTTTTGCTGATGTATAGCAGCTTGCAACCACAGAATCCACATATGCGAAGCGAATGCAGTTCCTTCCTTGGTGGTTTCGCATGAAGGTATCCCACGGTATAGTATCGTTTCCCGTCTGACAAATAGCCTTGCTCCTCCCAAGATGCCTCAGACGATGCTTTCTTCCATCTCCTTGATATTCAATCGACCACAGCGCTATTAAGTAATAGTCTGCCTTCTGCCAGCTTGTGTTGCATGCTTCCCCATCCCCGTGTTGTAATATTCACTCCATCATCGTTGATGCCGTCGTGTGACGTCGGTTCTTAAATTGAAAGCTACACAACAATTCGTGATAATAGAATTGGATAAAGGTCAATTCAATTTAAGTCAGAGGTGTCGCCTTATTTCAAGAGGCGCAAAAGCCTCAGCCCCATAATTGACCAATGGTGAAAAGTGGAACAAGAGTTCACGATAAAAAATCTTTCGTTTTTTTGCGACGTAGCTATGGCATGCTGACGAGCAATGGGGAGACTGACCTTAGCAATGAATTTATGATTCGGACCCGACCGTGTGCTAATCTTAATCAGTTATATTGAATTGCAGAATGTTGTATATTTTACATCATACATATACACATTCACATATGAGGTGCATGTTAGCCAGTCTGGTTCCTCCTCTGGGTAAATTTGCTTCTTGTTTGCATGTTACTAGCATATAATTAAGCAAACAGCCTTGCGTGCTGCCAATAGCGAGAATATTTGTTAGGGATTTCTCTAACTATTAATATAATAACTGGTAGTTTGGCAACATTAGCAATTGCAAAGTTTAGACAAAAAAAAAAAAAAACTGTCAGTGACCTTAAGTATGTGGGAGAATAATTATTGTGAAACAGGGTGTGGTTTGTTCTTGCTGAAAATGGAACTGATTTACATACTTAATTGCTTTTTGGAAAATGGAACTGATTTCAAATGTCATTAATCGAAGTTAGGTTGAAAGTTCAGTGCAAAGTTTGAGACTTAGTGCTTGATTACATGGGTCGTTTTACTGAAGAGCGCATTGGTGAGACAGGTGTAGATTTTAAGTGCGTAGAAAAGAGAAGGTAGATTGAGATTCCACCCAAATTTCACTGATGCGCCAGTTTCATTTAATAGTTTCAGATTCAGAATGAAACGTGTGAGTGAGACATATATGGATTTTAAGAGTGTGAGATAGGTAAGGGTAGATTGAATTGAAAGGATTTTTTTCACCGTGTGTAATCACGAGTTCAGTAAAACGACCTTCAGTAAAAAGACCCATGTAATCAGGCAATTAAGGACCAAAATTATGTAGGAGTATATCAAGAAATAATAGGTCTGTTTACTTTCCAAAACTATACCAATTTCTACCATTTTTATAGTCCAATTTAATTTGCTGTGTATGAACTTTAACAGACCTCTGGCAGTAAATTAACTCCGTCAAAGTTAAATCTAAAATGACAGACCAGATCGTTGCTGAAGTTTGGAGCTGTTCGATTACAATTATTTCATGCGCTAAATTTTGACAGATAAGTGATGTACAGTAAGAAACAAAAATTTGATTTTTTAGCTGGAGTTGCGTACCACATACAATTAAATCGATACAATTTAACCGTTAAAGCATGTTAGTACGAAGATCGCGCTAAATTTTAGCTCCTAATTTCCTCTTCTAACATCCGCTAAACCCTAGCTAAAGTTTTAGATCGAGAATTATTGTGTCCAGTAAATATTTTGTGAGCTTAGTAAATTTTGACAAATCAGTGATGTACAATAAGATTCTTAAGTTGGAGCTGCGTTCCAATCTGCTAAAATGCTTGGCTAAATTCTGGAGAGAATTTTGTATGAAAGCTGAAGTTGAGCTATATATTTTCGACACTGCAATATCTTTTATTTGATCACTCGTATAGAAAAATCTAAAAAAATGGGTGTACATTATTTACTGACAAATTACTCATTTAAGAGTAAAAGCGAAACGCCAGTATTTTCGACTTTTGACCATTTAAATTATATGTATGCAAGAACCTAATTTTATTACATTTCACCTTGAATTCATTTTGACACGCACACGATTTGACAATGAACTTTTAAGTCAGTATTTTTGATGCCAAAAATAAATACAGTTGCGTTTAAAAATCTTCTTGGATTTTTTCGTTTGCTTTGACTTTATTATCAAAAGCTCTTTATTAATCATGCTCTTCAACATTTTTGTTTATTACGAATAATGTTAAATTTTAATCACATCATGGAATATCACACAATTTTTAGCTTATTAACTTTTTCATATCAACAGAATGTATTCTGCTTTTATTCTTGCTGCTTCAAAAAAGTCAACAAAATGTAACCATTCCTGTGAAGTTCTTAAGAAGAAGAAGAGAACACTTAAATTCCTGACCCTCAAACGAAAAAGAAAAGAAAAACACTCCAAATTCTTCGCACAAGTATAAACTGCACCCATAAAGGAGTTTTGTATAGTATTCTTCCAAATAACTTCCATCTAAGTGACTTTGAGAATACTTCAATCTAACTCAAAGAAATTCTTTTCGTCTTTTATATAAAAAGTCTTCATCTATCGCTTGGCTGCTATATAGTCAATTTTTTGTGTGTTGCATCTTTCAGAACAGAAACATTTATTTTGCCATTAGATGGATTTATTTACGTTTAGCAACAAATTATACAGCATAACAAAAAATGTACGACTGCTTCCCACACAGACCAAAACTCTACAAAAGAACCACCGATCTCGCTAAATGAGAACCATCATTCTAAGTAGTAATTTGCAGAAAATTAATTGCTAGCCGGCCAGGCAACAGAATGCCACATGCGCCTGAAGTTTGAAATGGGATAAGAGAAGGTGCATACATACCATCACCGACACTACCAGCACCCTCACCAGAATTTCTTCTACCGGTCGCTAGCTTGCACTTGTAATTTTTGTTTTTTTTTTACCAGAACCGGTGTGCTGCTGCTCCTCGCGCAGTTCGCCGATAAGCGTGATGAAACGATTTTCATCTTCTTCCGTCTATATACGTACACTGCTCGGTGACAGGGTCATACTTGACAAATAAGTCTGAAAGGCGCATCCTAGAAGAAGTAAAGAAACAAGTTTAAAAAATTCAACTTTGATTGTGTAGGATGAGTTATATAATTATGAATAGTCTAGATCCATGACCTTATCTACTTCTACTTCTATTTCTACTTCTATTTCTATTTGTATTTCTACTTGTTCTTTTACTTCTTCTTCTACTTCTGCTCCTGTTCTTCTTCTTCTTTCTTTTTCAACTCCTTCGCTTTCTTATTCTCCTTCTTTTTCTCCTTTTTAATATTCTCACGCTTTCCGTTTTCTATTTCTTCCCATTGTTTTTCTGCTCTATTTTATTTCTCTTCCCCTTCGTTAAACATTCTTTCTTCTTCAACTTTTCCTTCTTCGTTATCATTTTCCTTACCTTCTTCATTCTCTTCATTGTCCTCTTTTCTTTTTATTCCTCTTGATTCTTGTGTTTTCCTTTCCTGTTTCGCACAGGCTATGTTGGATTATTTAAATATTTCATTTTATTTTATTCGTTTTTGATTTAAACTTTTAAAAAATGTGGGCCTTTAGCTGACCAATACGGCCTTTACAATGTACTGTACATATATATGACTAACAATCAAATAGCAGAAGTAGAAACCAACTCTAATGGAATGGTAGATACCCATTTGCTATGTAGGTACTTAGAAGTCGATGTAATAAGGAATAAAGAAGCGGTTGTGATTTTCCGCTCTAATTCTCCAAATCCATGCGAAATATGTAAATTCCAAGTTAATAGGTTTAACTCTCCAGCACAAATTTATGATGGAACACATCCACAACAGTACTAGGAGTGAAAAAACACGACTTATAAACAGTGTATGAGGGCAGAAACCCTCCACTTATCTATATAAGGAATAGGAAATCCACGATAAACGTCAGCCGAGGGACTGTTAAAAATATGCAATGTACAACATACGCTACGATTTTACCCTCTCTTAGTTTTCCTAATCAAGAATAGCCTTTGACCCGGTGCGGTCGTTAGATGAGAGGTATGGACGAGTCTTGATTGCATGGCTATATGCTCCCAAAACATCATGTCATGTCACGCCACAGCCTTTAATTTAAGTCCAATATACTATACTTATACTACCTACTTCTAGTGCGGGCCTTATGGGATTAAGTTTTGTGTTTTGAGGGCAAGCGATCCGCTTGAGATAGCATCGATGAACTGAGTGCTAAAAAGGTCAACTTGGTAAACTGAAAATGTTTTCCTTATGCCCTAAGTAGACACTGCGCTCGAGTGAGCTTCTATTATTATTGTTTAAGGCTTCAAAAAAGTTTCATTTTAAGTTTCACTCTTATTTCGAGACTCACTGGATGGATGCTATGATGATTACTACAGATTTAATGTAGGTTTGTCGGGGCTGTAATAGGATTTCATTATTTCTAAGTCACGAATTTTATGAGAAAATTTTTGCTTCCTTTGGTGGTGCTTGCGGATAGGTTCAGGTAAGTGAAAATGTTGTTGTTCTTGTTATTAGTTCGTCTCGCCTTTTGCTGTTGCATTTGGTAAAATGTTGATGAAGATTGGTTAAGATTGATCACTCTAATTGTTGGCATGGTATTTACTATTTAGTATGCAATGGAATTTCAATGACATTGTATTTATGTAATTAATTTGTGTTTGAAGTTAAACGCATGTTGTTTGAGGATTTTTTGTAATTATTTCTATTTAAACATTCAACTTCCTATATGGCCGGTCTCAATTTTGGGTTTACCTCAGTAACTTCAATCAATTTAGATCACGAATTAACGTAATAATTTATAAGTTAACTCTGGATTAACTCAATATGAAAGTATTTCTGACAGATGCGTGTCAAAAATCAATTGAAATCGAGGTACGACACAATGGAAAGAAACGGTTGTGGCGCCATCTTGCTTTTGGTTGCGAAACGTTTATTGTACTTTGATTTCGTTAAATTTTGGACAACTATAGGAGTTAAAGTTAATACTCCACAGAAAAACTGCTTCTAAGTTAACTCTGATTTAGTTTTATACAGGATTCACTTGCTCGGGCTTAAATCAGAATTAACTCAGAGTTGCTTTAGCACTGAAAAACTGTTCCTAAAATGTTGAAATTGGCTTAATTCTATCTACCTAACTATCACTTTGAAACATGAACATTTTTTCAGTCATTTTAGATCCCGAGATTAATTAATTTTGCTGAGTTAACCGAATAGATATTTCTGGCAGATGTAATTCAAAACACCTTTGAAATAGAGAGGGCGTTGGTATAGAAATCAACATTTCTATTTCTTTCATTCCAAGTTAAACTATCTCTGGTTTAGCTCAGAGTAAACTGTTTACTGAAAGTGGCTCTTAGGTCCAATTTTTCAGTGTGAGATCAAAGTTAAACCAGAGTTACCTAATCAAATTTGGTGATTTAAATCAGGATTAACTGAAAATATGCTGTTGATGTTTTATCCACCGAGTTTGTTTAGTCGTTTCGCATGCAGTAAAGAGCTAAAAAGTTAGAAAATTGTCGTTATTTTGGTATAAGAAATACGTACTAAAAAGTTTGTTGCAAGATCGCATGGGTTTTTGCGTTCACTTGGATTTTTTCCACAGATTGTCCGTTCTTTTGTAAATGCTCGCTGGGATTTTAAGTTATCATTTTAAGTTTATCTTATTTGTTATCAATATCAATTAACAATTCATGGAAATCCAGATCATTGAAGTAGGGTACTAAAATCAATCCCATTGTCCTCCTATATAGCTGCCACATATCTTGTCACCTACGTTTTCACAAAGCATAACCAAACCATGTAAACCGTGTTAATTATATTATTGCTGAGCCAATTTTATATTTACCTTTCCAAATGCAACTCAAGCACAAGCCCCATCAGTTCATCTGCTATCTACAGCATTCTTTAGCTTGTGTGCATATCCGATTGGAACAAGATGATGTGCATCTTGTAACTTCCCATCGCAATGCCGTGTAGAAGAAAAACTCTCATAAAGCGGATCCAGCTGAAATGCTAACGTCCGCGAAGACGAGATTTTGTCTGCATGGAGTAGCTCATCGTATATGTGTACATGAGAATCTACCATGCAGAGGGAGTGAAATCACTATTAAGTGGGTGCATTAATTACACGGGTTATTAGATTCTGCATCTTCATCGCTTTAATTAAATTGTCTGTACCTGTACACTCGCGGTTTTCCTTCTCGTCATCGAGTCGACATTCCATGAAGCTGGGAAAGTTTTACCTGCCTCAAGACAATCTAGGATTTCCCACGATTTGTCTAGTTTGTGATCCTATCAAAGCCTAATTTTGATATATACATACATATGTGTAGACCTCGCTCTGGGAGTGACGTGAAAGATCACTGCGTGCTTGGGAAGAAACAAGGCTTGCAGCTGTTTACCTAGTGGAGTTGGTAATTGAGTGTAATGTACTTTTATCTGACTGAGACGAGAACAATTGAAAACCTGCAGCGTTGTAGGTATTAGTGGTTGTCCATTCTTTTGTTTGCAAACTATCTATATAAACTCGTTTTACTTACTGCCAGAGTGCAGGAGTGACGACGTCAAGTCACGCAAATTCACTGTCGTCTGTCGGTCTTCGGTCTTGAAGCTGGAGCAGATCGCTTGTATGAAAGGTGATCCTCGCGCATGACTGCGATCAGACAGCCGATCTTTTTCACAATCGAATCGGTTAAAGATACAACGATAGCTACCTGCAACTAAACCGCAAAGTGTCGAACTGTTAGCATCAGCAGCCTTATGCACTACACGCGCGCTGCTGCAATCAAACTATTAGAAGTGATTGTGCATCGAATGAATGATTTATCTTGCGACGACAATATACACAGATACGGATATACGGTCCACAGTGTATACACTTTATACATGTGGCAGGATTGTGTGTGCTTGCTCCTATATCTCCTCGATGCGAAAACACTATTAATTTAATGCTTTTACTTTTTGATTGTACATTGATAGTGTATGGTATGGCAAATAAAAAAGTAGGGGCCACAGATTGGAACCCCTAGGCACGCCAACAAAAATGTCGATAGTTTACATTCACCAGTTAATGTGTTTTTTTTTCAGGATTGTTTTTTGTTGTTTTTCTTCCGTTAGCTAAAATTATTTACTTTTGTTAAAAAATAACATTTACTTTAGCACACGTTTTATATTTGGGAGTTGGGAAGAGAGGAGTCAGCCGCAGTAGATGTGATGTAAGCCCCTGGGTTATGCCAATTACCACCGACTTCGTGGCTGGTTGCTCGCATTTGTTTATGACACGAATTTGCACTTAAATGATTGCGAGATTTGGAGTAGATACAAAATACACATGCTGCAGAGATATGATAAGTGAAATACTTTACGATTTTATGTAGCTGCGATGGCATAGCTTTGCAGCCCTTGAGTCTTCAGAAGAGTCAATAGAGTATGGATACAACGGCATGGGAATTATAATATTTGTTACCTATGTATATATAAAACCCTGGGAATCAACCGAGGAGGTATATATTTTGTTGGCTGACTGCTGAGATATGATTCAATTTTGTTTGTGCTAAGCCTATATCAGAAGAGAATTAGATTGAATTTTGTGTTTGCAAATATTTACTTTATGGTGATGAAGGAACACAAATTCGTTTACATAGACAGCTATTTGACTTAAAAATGGAAAATTGTTTTTCTAAGAGATTTCTACAGCGTGTGTGAGTTTAATTATGAAAGCTTTGATTTTTTGAAAATACAAAATCGAATAATTTTTGTAATGAAAGGATAAGCTACGTGATATAAAAAGGCTGTGGCTTTTTAGGTGTACAATGTGCATACTTACATAAAAGCTAAATTTTTTATGAGAACAAATTAATGCACTTGTAGCTTGAATTGTAGTTTTATTTTATTGCAATATTACCATTTGCTTACCTCATAAACAAAGCTGTTCTTTTTTGATCTAAAAATATAAGCTTACCAATCGATTGAGCTGAAGCTAACAAAGTACCTATACCTATTTGTTATGAATTGAAAAATGCACGCAAACCAAAAGTTTTCACTATTTCCGATAAAACAAAAATCTACTAACAACTAGCTAAAAACTAAAAAAAAATTAATCCGCGATTAAGTAAAACTTACACAATATATTCGTTTTTACCGACGTCAAACCTCCTAAGGTATACCGGGGCAGTTTATAATCTTACTAACTGCTAGTGTGTTTTGGAGATTTCTAGACAGGAAGGCCATAACTGTTAATGGCAATGTGGAAAATGTGATAGTGCTTTGACACGCATCTGTCACCAATACTATTGAGTTTAATCGGAGGTTACTCGGGATCTAAACTGACCGACGAACATGTTTCAGGAGTTAACTCCGGCTTAACTTCGAAACTGGGATGATCTTGTACTGAAAAACTGTGCCTGAGAATTTTAAGGAATTATAAGATTTGAGTGGCATGCAGTATTTTTTCATCTTAAAAAAACTGCAGTGTAAAAATTTCGATCATTAACTAGAATGTCAAAAATAAAAAAAAGCAACCGTTAAAAATATCGAAAACGTAAGAGTCGTTTTCGAGATATGTAAACACAAGATTTTTCTTTACGGTTGTATGGCAGGTTATTAATGGAGCTGAACGAAAGATATCATTTTGAAACATTAAATCCAAAGTTTTATGAAACTCGCTTTAGTGAGAGAAAAAGCTAAAGGAAGTCTGGAAAAATTATAGAAGTTATTGAAATTCTGAATTTCAAGCTTCCAGATTTTTTTAAAAGAAAGGGAATTGCACAACCCTGCATATGTGTCACACTAAAACCCGCTTATATTCTCATCGAGGTGACAACTACTAAATGTCACTTTAAACGCGTTGTGTTGTATCCCATATTAAATATAGAAGTTCGAAAGTAGGTATCCCATATTGACGAAAGATGGATTATTTCCAAAAAAAAATCTAACGATTTTACCATCCTGCAATTGAAATACTCCCTGTAGCAGTTTATTAAATATTAGGTAATGAACAAAAATATTGTATAGCTGTCCAGACTTAAGTTACCGTCTTTAAAGATGCATAGACAAATGTTCGTACCAAAAAACTTAACGAAAACATAATGGGGAATATTCATAGTCACTTTAAAACTCCAGTTTATCTTAGACCTGGGTTTATCCTATCTAAATAACATTAAATAAACCCCAGTCTAAGATAAACTATAGTTTGAAGTAACTATAAATATGCCCCAATATGTGGCTATAACCATTTAAATTGTATATGCGTAAGACACAGTAATGACAGTAAAATGGTGGGAATACAAATGTGATGTGTTCCTAAGAGAGGAGCTTATTGTATATAAAAAAAGAATAATTGTTGATTCAGTATAGTAAAAGACAACTGTCACGAGTCAAATGTAATATTTAGCGCTGTAGTATAACTTGGTTCTACTGTGCTGTATAAGCTATAGATAAAAACTGCTACTGGTGTCT
This sequence comes from Leucozona laternaria, assembly GCA_932273885.2. Taxonomy (NCBI): domain Eukaryota; kingdom Metazoa; phylum Arthropoda; class Insecta; order Diptera; family Syrphidae; genus Leucozona; species Leucozona laternaria. The sequence continues at coordinate 111,378,015 of OW026368.1, read as the reverse complement.
TGTCGTAGGCAATTATAGTTTTTTTTTTTAAAAATCTTGATTGCAAAATCTTTGGAAATGACAAAACCCATTCCTTGTATCAATATATCAGTTAAAGTGAAACACTTCACGCTAAACTAAGAGTGCAATTTATTATATCAATTTTGTCAACAACACTTATGTATCATTTCTGATTTATCACCAACACAAAATAATAATTAAATAATGAACAATCACAAGGTCGATCCAATATTTACATTCACTTAACGTTGTCCACAGGTCCATCAAAATGTAACATTTTTAGTATACAAGAACTTCGACAACTTAGTTTCAAATATTTATAACCTTTCACTTTTCTTCAAATCCCAATCAGTACGTGACAGAGTATCTTCAAAATGTTTCCTTTCTACCTCATGATGAAAAATGAATATAAAACGAACATTTATTTACTTATCAATCTCTGTAGAAGTGGCATGAATTTCACCTTTCAGTTTGGTTATTCCACAGAGTCACTTAAAATTAAAAAAAAAATAAAAACATTAACTGACTCGTTCAATGAACTTCAAAGTAACACCTCCCTCGAACCTCCCTCTTTAAGACAATCCTCTTCTCTTTTTTTTGCACAACATAATGCAACAGTATGCCCCAGGATGCAAATATTTTAAATATGAAATGAAACTACTTGCACCTTACTATGAGGCACATGAAAACCCAACTTCACGAACCCTCCTCCCATCACCCCGCCCCTCACTGGGAAGATTGGCTGGTTCAACAACAACATTTCAAGAAACGAACCGCACCACCCGCAGCGAATATCTGATAATCTGGTTGAACCACTTGTTTTGGCATTCAAATCCCAGCACGTTCAACCACCCACCCTCGCCTGTTTCGTGTCATCTTTACTTAAATTGTGAACAAAATGTGGGCGTGCTGGCGGCAGTTGGAGCAAAGACGACCGACGACCGACGACCGACGACGACGACCGACGACGACGACGGCAGGCATTGCAACGTCATTCTCATCGAATGCAACTCTTTGATAAAAAGCGAAAGTTATTTGACGCGCGCCGAGTCGCTGCCACTGCCGCTTATTGCCAACCGTGAAAATATTTTGATCACAAGTCAAGGTTGTGCGGAGTCTTTTGTCTTTCTCCATGAATGATTATCATAATTTGTGTGTGATATGTGCAATCAAATTAGCTAATAATGGAATTTTGATTTAAATTTCTTTTTTTTTTCTATCTTCTATTATTGAAATATTTTTTCTTTTTTTCTTTCAGATTGTTTGCAAACTTGGAATGATCGTTTATACCGCGCTAGACTATAACCTGCAGGCCGAAGATGAATGTCCTATGTCACAAGAACTGGAACAACTAATATCGCATATGACCGCTGATGGTAAGTGTATAGATCACAGTACACAAATCTAAGGTAATATATTGCGCAGGTTGTCAGTCAGAAATTAAACATGGTGGCTCGAGTGCCCATGAAAACTGCACATGTCATTGCTAGAAACAACAACAAATAGATATAAGCATTTTGACAAGTGAAGAGACATTGGATCAGCGATTTTCACAGATGCGCAGAACTGAACAAAAATGAAAACGCTTATGATATTACCTTTCATATGTGTACTGTGAGTGTAAATAGGTTTTTTGATAAGATGAAGTAGGAAGCCTGATAGTTATATTTTTGATAAACTTTGCAAAGTGACAATAGCCGCGTGTTCCTTTGAAGGTAGCGAACTAATCATGAGTAGAGATTTGTAGGGAAATTAATTCTGTGCGTTTCATTGAAAATGGCTAGCAAAGTGAGTGTTTCGCCACCTCCAAAGCAACACGGCTAATATTTATTATTCTATTTCCATCATATTTTTGGGTACAACACGAAATACTAATAGGCAGCTGGGTTAAAAAAAGGAACTTCTTATACACCATTAGCATTGCCGATAAAATACTTACAAAATTGTAATTTATAGTATTATAATTATTAGTATTAGTACACAGTGAAGACTGTGTAAATATAATCCCAAATGTGACAGTACTTAGTCATGTACAAAACTGACAACTGCAACTGACGTATAATGTTATCTTACTGTAAATATTGTGCTTACACCAACCATATTGCAAGTATGACAAACTAGAAATTATTTTTGGGATTTGACAGCAAATTGTGAAATTTTTTGAAAAATTGTAAAAATTTGTGAAAAATTTCACGTTACCAAACATACACAGGGGGTCAATTCCTGATCTATGAAGTTGTGAAGTGATACAAAAAATGTCATTTCAGTCTTCACACAGTTTTTTTCATTTTATCACTTCATTCGCCTTTAGCGATTCTCGAACACTTTATGATAAATGGCTGTCAAAGTGTTTACTAAAATGTACTAAATGATAAATTCTGTCAGTTGTCTGTCATACTTGTTTTTTTTTTTTGCATTTGCACATAATGTCCGGAATTATAATTAGATTAATTATTAAAAATAGACGCCGTAGTGAACAAAGGTATTAAGTATTATTAAATCTCCGCTTTGTTTCTAGCAATAATTATAAAATATTTTTTCCGTAGGAATAATCTGAGGATATTGAGGCGTTCCCTTCGAGATGGGCAGAATCCATTCAAAGTTACAATGGAGGAGCATTTTATTGAGCTATATAGATTCCCGAAACTCTTTTGCATGGATTTAATAGAGGAACTAAAGCCATTCCTAAATAATTCTCAACGTAGAAATGCGCTTCCTTGTCATGTAAAAGTGTTGAGTGCTTGGCGATTTTTTGCCACGGGTAGTTTTCAACCTGCTCCGCGCTTATTTTTTGTGTCCATCCATTCTTCACTACTTACTTCACAGAATGATTTAACTGTGATAAAAAAAGTTACCATATGAACAAATTTTGACATTTGACTTCACTTTTTCACTTCATAGATCGAGAATTGATCACCAGGCCTAGTATAACAAAAAATGTTATTAACAGATTTTGACATTTAAAGTTTGCATATGTGTTTCTGCTTTAAATTTTGATAAAAAAAAAACGAACGGGTTTAGAAGAATTCGGAATGCTTCCGGACGACCAAAAAAAACCCAAGCAAGTTTTTCAATGATTGCATGTCTTCTTTAAGGAGTCAAAAAACAGAAATTACTGACATTTTATGAAAATTTGTAAGAAATCTCAAGTTTTACTATCTTAACATTTGACAATATGAATGTTTTCACGAGAAATCATGTACATAATCATAAAAAAAAATAAAATGTTTTCCGTTAAACGGTCCACAGACAATCTACACATTAATACAAATTAAGAAACAAAACATGTCTAATAGGGTCAATGAGGCTGTTCTGGGACAGCCAGTTATTAAAAACCGATGCTCATTACTGGAACCGTGGAAGTACATAACATATATATATTGACTCACAAAGTACTACTGTGAAAGAACTACCTCAATTATTATGAACTGGCCTACTGCCTACTGCCTACTTTTCTACTTTTATTTCAAATACTTAACAACTTTGGGAAACCTACAAAAAGGGTCAATAAGGCTTTTCATCAAAAATACATAAAATGTAATGAGAACGACACGGAAATAGTTTTTTTTCTGCGTCATTGCAAGCATTCAAAAAAAAATCTATGTATCCATATGAACACGCTCATTTGCATGAACATGGCTACATTATACTGATGGCTGCTCTATTATAACTGCAACGCCGCCGTGTACGACGTCTGGTGGCCGACCAGCGACGGTGGCGGCGGCGGTGACAGTGCCGTAGATTTTAGCATGTTACACGCTCTAACGAGGTGCTTCACCTCTGTACCGTCCTTGGTTGTTTCAAAACAAGTAAAGGTACACAATAATCCTGTGCTGCACTTTTAAATCTGATTTCCGAACAATAAGCCTGATGGTAGGGGGATTACCTCCCCCTACCTATATAAACAACTACTAGCTCCTAAGCATAAACAACAACGATGGAAAATAAAATTATTAACATGACTCCGCAACGGATGGACAAAACAACAACAAGATATAGTTTATCGTGTGTTTATCCATCCTCTGCGCGGTGCTACCGCACCGCAGCGCCAACCTTCCATCGCATCGCTTCTGATCGTTCAAGACCCAAATGTCAGCTCTTATGCGCCGATCTCCTAGTGAGTGATGAAATTTCGAAATTAATTCGGATTTTACATGCTGAGACGATGAAGCGATGGCGGCATCAGGCAAAGTTTCTATATACCTAGTTGGAACCTCTCAGTTGCCTATGGGATGCAAACTGCATCCATTCAGCAAGACAGTAAATCTTTATGGGGATAGGTCTCTTAAGACCCAAAACTAAACTGCGCACCGCAGCACATAGGTCTTTCGCAACAGTGCGCGAGATTAATGCGCAATGACGGCAAACAAATTTTCGCAGCGCGTTAGATTTGACAAGCCGCCTCGCGATACAATGACTCGCCAAGCTACGATCACAACACAGATCAAGCTCTCTGGGCCTGGGTGCGTTGGGATTTGACTAATTTATCTTTAAAAAAAAAAATAATCACCGAGCACCATTTTAGATTCCCACAAAGATAGTTTTATATTTCTTCTATATTTACAGATGCCGACGATGACTGCATTGACGAAGGCATTGACGAGGGTTACAAGCGATGGGATGATGAATCTGAGTGCATGATCGATGAGAAATGCAACAACGATACCAAAGACTTGGACTATGTTCTAGAGGTGAGTCTTCAACAAATTATTTAGGAATCTATATGAACATAACATCTCTGCGAGTATATAGATACTTTAAATGTTGTGTTTGATTAGTTAAAGATTCCAATAAGTGGAGAAAGGTGAAACTCTTTTTAGATGTTGTAATTCACACCTTTAAGTACATATACATACATATATTATATATGGAGACGTTAGCTTCATTATAATACTTGAAGCTGGAAGCGAACTTTTAACAATCCCATCATTGGATTTTGTTTTATCTTCTTGATATAAACACGTAAATATTCTTGTCTTTAAAAAGAATTCAGCCAGGAAAATTGTGTTCATACAAATAAATTTTAATTTAGAAAAAAAACTTAGATTAATTTAAAGTTGGTTTATGAATACCAGAAAGCGAATCTTTAATTTATTAAGTTAAAACGCATATAAATATGAAGATTGTGACAAATTTAGCTCCCCTGCGAAATTCTCTCCAAATTAAATCTAAGCTTAAACTAAGCCAAGGTAAATTTGAGCCAAGCTTAAACTAAGCCAAACATTTTAGCTAAGTGGAAAAAGAATTTAGCTTGAGCTGCTTACCAGTCTTCATGTTAAGCGAAGGCGAATACATTTGTGTTGACGGAAAGGTTTTGTCCCACTAATTTGCAAAAAGTTATGTGTGAACTGTAAATAGGCATGTAAATTTTGAAGCCTAGTACGTGCTGGTATAACATGTCGTGAATCTATACAAATTTGAGTTTTTGTTCACCTGTCAAAGTGCTCGTGAACACGTGTGGAGAAAAAAGTGGAGAGTTTTCGATCACGAGCTGTGAACCAATTCCAGCGCAAAATTTACGGGAAGTCTTTGATTTTTGGTGATGCTTTGACAGTTCGATTACAAAAGAAAAAAGTCTGTGCGCACTTCAATTAACCACAACAAAGGTACCTATTTAAATCTAACCTACATTCTTGAAACTTCGCCAGAACTTCGTCCCTGTAAATACGGATTGACCCTAAATAATCTTTGTATGATTTTACATCTACATCCCAAACGAAATATGATGAGAAATAAAACAGAAGTTGCAGCCATAATTCTGCTATATCATCCCATTTAATAAAATTCCTACCCCTTTTGAAGTTTAAAACGTCAAACTTTTACAGCGCATTTACAAGTCTGTAGAAGTGAGAAATGTCAAAAAAATACTCACTTTTTCTACTGATGATTGTTCACTTCACGATGAAGAATGTATTAAGCTTAACTTCCAAAATTTATTAATTTGACAATTAATTCAAGGAATTATTTGTGGCCCAATTCTGCATGCGTGAGTTTTCTCTGCTGGCAGACAAAAATGTCCGCAAGCGTAAGGTGCAAACTTTTTTAAGAGATAACGAACACAGATATGCTAATATTTTTTCCGTGTACCTGTACACTTTCTATTCACGCTCAAAATATGCGTGAGTAATTTCCTTATCTGTGTACACGTTATCTGTCAAAAAATTTCGGAATTGTACAATACGTAAATGTAGAAAACTCATGCTTATAGAATTGAAAAACACTCCAAAACCAATGGAAGCCAATGGAAGACTTTTCGATTGTTCGGAGTTAAAAATTTTCAATCAATGGAAAACGTTCGTTTTTATTATTTTCACAAACTCTCCAAAATGAGAAATGCAACTTTTAAAATATTTCATTTCCCACTTTGGAGAGTTTGTGCAAAGCATAAAATTCGCGTTTGAATGTCAATGTCAAATGGTAAAAACTGCACCACAGATTTTGTATACAAATTTCAAAACTAAACTCCTGGCAAAATTCTCCTCTAATATGATGTCTATAAAAGAGTAAACCGTGTCGCCTGGATATTGATTTTCTCAGGAAAAAATTCCAAACGGTATTGATTTGGTTTCGTGTCGCCTGCCGGCTGCAATTGCACAACAAATCGCATTATGGATCACACACTCCACATAATCACAAGCACTCATATAGACCGGAGACTCAACTATACTACATAGAACTGCAGCTGATGGGTGTCCTCACTAATTCAGTGAACTTTTTGGTTAATTTAAACGAAAGCGAGAGCAAAAATAGATAGGAAAAAAGGAAAACCCCAAATATAAACGTATACTGTGGGTGGCAGGGTATCTGGAACACATATGGGCGATGTTTTGCGGTGGAAAAGGTGGGGCCCACCTATAATATGGCGATGGCATGGCGCAGCAAGACTTCTTGCTAAATCAAGTTTGCATTTTATATACCTATAGGTAAATTGTTTTTCTATGGGATTTAGTGGCAACAGCACAGCGCAATTATGCCTTTATAGTTGAGTGGATGGTATTGTAGTTGACTGGTTCATTCACATATAATAATATAGTCTATGTGGGCTTTGGAAGCATTTGCTTAATTAAAGGTTAAGCCGATGACCTTTAGAGCATAGTAGGTTGTTGACTATACTATGTATTACAATTGCTGGCGCTCCTCTTGTGGTCAAGGGATATATTTAAATGGGAGTGCTCTGTTGCGTGCGAATTTTATAACCTTTATAGTCTGATTTACTTTCAATATTTTTTGTTTTATAGTTTGAACCTGCGATGGTTTTGTTTCTTTTTAAACTTTAAGATGTTGATTGTATGTAGTAGCCTATTTAGATAACATTTATTTAAAAACTAAATAAGAGCAAGGTGCTAAATATATTTTCGAAGAAAACTTTTGCAGCCAATATGGCTTAAATAGATATTAGGAAAATTCTGAATTTTTAAAAAGAAGATTAGTATTTTGAAGAATCGTTTCAAACTTTGTTGAAAAATAGCGTGTTCAGCACCAGAAATTATCATTAGAATGACTTCCTCTTGTCCAAAACCATTGTTTTGAATTACTAGCTGAACCCTGCCACGCTCTTCACAGCGCCACCTTTTACAAATTTGTCAAACTATAAAACTTCAACTTTCAAAGAAAACAGTAAAATACCGAAGTATAAAAAAAGTAGGTGGGAGTAGGTGAACTTAAAAACAAAATACACAATTTTTTTTTAGTATTATACACAAGATTTTAATTTCTACTTTTTAGGGATGTAAAGTAAGAAGGAATATCAGTAAAAAAAGTGGGCGTGATATTTGGCAAATTTAGCATAAAAGTTAAACATTTCATGGTTGTGGCTCAAGAGATATTTGTTCTACATTTTATCCCTTCTATTGACGTAAAATATAAAATTCTAATAAAAGAAAAATGAGCGTGGTGGTGGGTGGCACAAATAACACATGTAATGTCTTTAGGTTGAAGAGAGCTTAGTTTAAAAACATTTAAGTTTCTAAGGAGGACGTTCAATAAGCAGATAACTAAAATATAATACAAAATGGACGTGACAGTGGCGGATTTTATTGAAACCACTTTTTACTGCGCATTAATCTGTCAATAATCTGTATTCATGCAACGAGATAAATTTCCGCTTTGCAGAAAAATATAACTTTCCACAAGACGTTTGCATGAACGAAATACTTGTGAACTGTCACATCAAACACACCACAAATGTCATTTCTAAATTTATCAGGTTTATTTTTACATTTTCCGCATCAAATTGATGAGATAAATTTATCAGATCTGCAGACAAATATTCCCATACAAATTTTGACAGTTCGTTTATACGGAGATAAAATTATCTGGTTTCTGAGGTTTATCCTGGGTTTCCGCCGTTGCATGAATACCTTTACCCTTAATGTGTTTCTTCCTTCCGAGTTTTACATTTAAAAATTTATACATAAATTATTCTGGAGAAACGAAAAGTTTCTGTAACAAATCCTTAAGAAGGTATCTTGCCTACCTACGTAAAAATTAAATTTTATGTTTAATATTTTCCTAACATTTTCTACCTACCCCAACATCCTTAACATAATTCAATAGTTAAAAAAAATGGAAGAATATTGGTAGGGACATTCAGTTTCCCCAGGCCCAAATATATCAAGCCTCAAATAAAGGGTGTTTTTTTTAGACATGTGGTTTTTAAGAAGAAATTAAACGCATATAATTTAATGTTATGGGCAAGAATTTAGCTTTATTATAAAGATAAGGGTTCGCCATTATGTTTTAAAAATGATTTCGGGCAAGTGGCTGCCACGGCTGGCTCGAATAAATTCCAGCCGAGAGGCCCAATTTTCGACCACTTTTTGCAGCAATTGAGGCCGCATGTCAGCAATAACGCGCCGAATAGTCTCTTCCAAGGTGTCAATCGTCTTGGGTTTATCTGCGTAGACAAGCGACTTCATATAACCCCACAAAAAAAAGTCCAGCGGTGTTAAATCGCACGATCTTGGAGGCCACGCCACAGGCCCACGACACAAAATAATGCGCTCAGCAAAAGTTTCCTTCAATAAATGGATTGTTTCGTTTGCTGTACGGCATGCAGCGCCGTCTTGTTAGAACCAAAGGTCGTCCACATCAAGATCCTCCAATTGAGGCATGAAAAAGTCATTAATCATGGCTCTATAGCGTTCCCCATTGAGTGTAACATTACGACCGGCTTCATTTTTCATTTTTGAGGAAATATAGACCACTGATTCCCTCTGCCCTTAGATCACACCAAACAGTGACTTTTTGAGGATGTAACGGCGTCTCAACAATGGCTTGTGGATTATGATCACTTCAAATATGACAATTAACTCATTAACGTACCCAGTCGCGCGAACCGAACCATCTTTTGGTAATAAATTTGCACAATTTTCAAACGTTGTTCAGGAGTAAGTATATTCATTATGAAATGACAAACCAAACCGAGCATAAATCAAGTGACAACTGTCAAAAAGACCAACTCCAAAAAAAGTATTGCCAGATTGAAAACCACACATTTAAAAAAAAAACAACTTGTATAAATTGAAAGAAGAAGAGCCACAAACCTCAAAAAATTTAGTCTCCAGTCCAGTCCACAATTTTAGGAGGTAACCTTGAGTTCTGCAAAATCAAAAATGAATAAAATATTTCCCGATAATTATCTTATTTTAAAAACGGCAAGCGACACAGAAGACGTACGTATCCGATCTATATGAAGGTACATACACATCAACCTCCTTGGCGTAAAGTTCAAGGGTATACCTATCCTCTAGTTAAGGATCATTTTCTGTAGTTTTTGTAATTTTAATGAAGTTTTGTACACTTAGTGATGAAAACTTGAACTTTTTCAATTTCCAACGGATTACGTATGTATGTTGTTCACCGGATATTAACCCTCCGATAAAAATGCTCTTGTGCCCACTTAAAGAAATTGCAATATAACAATATCTGTCGTAGCAATCGAGCATAAAAGAACCTTTAACCTTTGACTCTAAGATATCTCCTCCAAACTAAATATCCACCAAAAAGATCATCAACTGGTTTCCAACCTCTTTTTTTCATTTAGATCAATCTTTTATAAATACAAACAAACGAAAAATTTTCGTTTTACCTATATACCGTTTTTCACCTTAACACTTGACCCTAACTCTATAAGCAATTTTCAAAGTCTTCATCATACTCAACAAACTCTGAAGCCTCCAGCTAATGATGAATCTGAATGAAATCTCACGTCTTTCCAATCCCGAACGCAAGGTTAAATAAAATGCGGTGCAGTGTCAATTGCACTACACAAGCATTTTCAACTCAAATTACCGCTCTGTTGCACGCTAGATACATACATACAACGCGCCAAAGCGCACAAATCTAATTTAGAAAATTTCCTCAAATCGCATCGGTTGTAAATTGTAACTGTAAGCCGCTCCATTGCATCTGTTAGATAACTTATTGGAGATAACAATCCAAACAACTAACAGGTGTGAAATGTGAGATGCGAATGTGAGTACCTTCGCCAACAAGTTAACATATTGTATTTTTTCTTTTTTGTTTCATTACAGGCCTGCAGAGATCATGTCAAGCCAACTGTACCTGAAGATCACTACAAAGCTGTTTGTCGTGCGCTTGTAACCGAAGCATTAGAATTACGAATATTTTTACAAAAAGTCTTCAATGGTGGTAAGTATACATATATAGATACGAAATTCAACGATAGCACCCGGCTTGTGTGTTGAAATGTGATCCTCATCAGTTGTCAAACCCAAAAATTGATTGACGTTTTTCTAATGTCATCGTTTATAGATACTGAGTCGCTGCGGATAAAAGCCGATTCTCAAACTTCAAAGCAGGAGCTTGCGAAGCTGGGATTCAGTGATTGGGTAAGTCGCTGATGATTTTGCTTTTGTTTTGAGATCTAATTAGGGTTAAGTTCAGTTTTTATTTAATTGTGACATCTGTGAGTTCTATATTTTTATTGAGATGATGGATTTTAAGAGTTATAATTCGTTATGATCGATGAAAGAAAACGTTTATGTGAGTATAGTTTCCCTTATATACATATACGTTTCGGTTTAGTGTTTCATTTAAAGAACTACATAATAATAATAAATATTATGTAAAGTTTAACGAGTATTGTGAAGAGTGAATAAATGTTTTATTTTTCAAATAAATCAAAAGTTCATACACAAAGGTGTGAATAAAATAAGCTTTTCCATTAATTTTACTAAATTATAAAAAATTGTGTTAGAAAATCCTAAATGGTTAACACAAGAAGAAACACTTGGAAGTTATTGTCCATAAAAGTGCACGGAATTAATTTTGTTTTATTTTTTGGAAAAAGAACAGATAAAACTTTTAACGATAAGATAACGTCTGTTCACCTATCTATTCGTGTTACAGCCCATTATGCAAAATATTAAACTACTAACTCTTACGATTTCAACGTGCTGTTTATTAATAAAATTTATACCAGTGAAAGACCATGGTTTTAAGGTGCCGCATCCGCAGTTATTGCTACTGATAAGAACTATACATATAATTTATTATTGGTTTATGATTATGATGGCGCACAAAATATATGTGTACATACCTACCTACCTAAGGGTGGTATTTAAAAAGCCAAAATTGGAGGTACCCCTCAGGTAATTTTATTTCAAATTTTATACGAAAAAGGACATTAGTCGTTTTGCCCAAAACTCACTAAAATGTTTCCTGTTTGGTTTTCTAGATGGTCTAAATAGTTTTGATATTTTAGAAAGACTTGATAGATAGACTAATTATAGTCACATGCTCTAGATGGTCTGTATGGTATAGAGTTAGATGATCTAGATGGTCTTAATAGTATAAATAGACTAGATAGTCTACATTGTGTAGTAATTCTGTATAGTCTAGATAGTCTAGGTGGTCTAGATATTCTAGATGGTCTAAATAATCTAGATGATACAGGTAGACTAGGTAGTAACACACTTTTGATGGTCTATAGATAGTATAGTTGGTCTTGGTTGTCTAGATTTTCTAGAGGGTCAAGAAAGTCTAGATGGTCCAATTTGTCTAAGTAGTCTAAATGGTCTAAATTGTGTAGATAGTCTAGATAATCTAGATGGTCTAGGTAGCCAAGATTATCATGATGGTCTACATGGCTCAGATAGATGGTGCAGTAGACAGTCTATAGATGATCGAGATGGGCTAGATAGTCTATATGGTCTAAAAGAGGCTAAATAAAAGTAAACTGGGTATGTAAATATTATTTCATAGAATTTTGCTTTACGCAATTTTCAAAATCAAATCCTAGCACATTCAGTACTTCGATCTCAAAGGATTATTGCCTATACGACTTAATTTAAAAAGAACGAGCCACCAATTTCAGAGTTCTTCTATACGGTTTTATGCAATACCTAAGGTTGCTATATTTACTATCAACTCTTTAGTGGAACTTTGCTTTCTCTCACCTTCTTTTATTCATTATTTTAAAAGGCACTTTGGATTTCAAATTGTTGCCTCAGATGACATTTTGGTTCCTTAGAAACGATATGCTGACAAACATATATTAGGCGTGGTTTTTTGTAAGCCCGGATGAAAATGGTCAAAAAAACGACGTTGGGGCTACGAAATTTACATTCTAGATGCAAAAACAACTAATCCCTTTCGGGCTTTACTAAGCGCAGCTAATTCTCAGGGCTTAACTTAAGCACGGGAAAAACTGTGTTATCGCCGTGAATAACATACTTTTTATCGGTAGTTTGTATGGAAACTCCATTTGTTTTTCTGTAATAGCATCAGTAATACCCGATGTCGTTTTTTTTTTTGTCAACCAAATCCATGCAGGCTTGCAAAAACACACGTCTACTATTTTCTAACAACATATATTGTTTTCTTTATGTCAGAATAAGTATTTTTTTTTATTAATAGAGGTAAAATTAATTACTTTATTTAAAAAAAAATTGAATAAGTATAGTCGTTTTGTTGGGATATGAATCACTAATGCATACAAAAGTACACTATATCGATCATGACTGACAGTTTTGACCAACGTCAGTTTTGCATGAAAAGTTTGTACGCATATTATCAGTTTTGTTGGCCGTCAGTCAAGAAAATTCTCTGACTGCAAAACTGTCAGTCATGATCGATCATATACATACCAAGCTTAAAAGACTGGCCTACGTACATATCTTTCTCTTTCCTTTATAATGACAGTTTTCAGTTTTACACTTTCCTCCTTATATATAAATGTAATATAACAAAAATTGAAAACTTCAACCTAAATTCTTCGATTTTATTTCGATGACATGTTATCGATCATTTATTATTCCCTTTCCTTTAAAGACTATTCAACCAGATAAAAATGAAAAACACAACTAAAAAATTATTTCGCGAAAAATGTCCAATCACACTCTTTTGACAGGCCAATAAACTTATAAAATGCAAAATCATCGAAAAATCGAAAGTAGACAACTTTCGTTGGGAATATTTCCCTGTTCAATAATAAATAATTATTATCAACATCAGCGCTATAAAAACACAGAAGAATGTCTCTTCTGTAATATCGATTTTACGGCATCATATATGTTTACTTGTACATACTTCGATTAATAAACCCGGCATTGATACGACCTTGTGTTTGGTTGTTTTTTTCTTATCTGACTTTCTGATCACAGACTTGACGATCAAGCTACTTTATCACGATTTTTTTTTCCTTTCATTCCTTCATTAATTTTTTTTAGTTATTTTGAGAAGCTATAAACGGCATCCGTTACGTGAAGAATTCGCCATCAATTAACACTAGGGACCTATTCAGCAATTTTCAGCTTTAGTTAGGTTTTTTAGAGCTTCATAAAAAAATAATTATTGTATCCGCGAGTGATAATTATATTTAGGTACTTTTATTTGAATATTTTTTTGTTTGAGATACAAAAATTCAAAATCTATAGGAAAAATATCTAGCCTCAGCATTTGATTAGCACCAAGAAGATGCATGAAATTTAGTCCAATGCAATTAAATTCAAACCTGAAATACAAGAACATCATATCAAACATGTAAATATATTGAGATTTCTTGTTAGAAGTATGTGCTGGTGAATGCAATCTTTATACAGGGCTAGGGTTCTTCGTCCGAGAGAGAAAGCTTTGTACAACCATAATATTTCGTTTCGGATCCATTAAAACCATGAATCTTGATGTTCTTCTTAATTAGACAAAAGATTACTTCCAATAAACCAGAATTTAAATCTTCTGTCGTCCAATAAAACTGAAGTAGTGAATTTTGTTCTGCATCCGCTATTTAAATGAAAACTTTTAGAAAAGTTTGTGAAGACGGAGACTATATGCTTCAAGTCATTTAAGAATTTCAATAATAAAAAAAAGGTTAAAATGTATGTAGGTACCTACAGAGTACAGTGTCTTGTGAATGTGCATGACGAATGTTCATTTTAGCTTGGCTTCAAGACCGAAGAATATTTGTGTGCTTTTTCTTATCGTTGTCGCCGTCGCGTGGTCGTGTCTTGAGCATCTTAAGAGAGTAAGTGGTAATGAATGGTCGTCTCGGACGACTCATTGCAAGCCTGGAATATTATTCCACCGACATGCATGATGGAAAGCTATCAGCTGACTATCGAGGATAATCGGTCGCGAGACGGTCTTCGTCTTCGTGATGACAGTGAATGCGAACGTCTTGTAGTTATCGGTTGAATTATTTGAAACCCGTAGGATCGATCTATGTTTAAAGAAAAAAAAAAAAAAAACACCTATGGATATAATATCTCCAAAGACAAATTGTATATCATCTACTGATAGAAATCCCTGGAGGAGTTTCAAAATATTTAACACAAGTGAAAGTAATTTTCCACCAACGACAAACGACAGCAAAGACTATGACGACGACGACCCGATGCGACGTCCGTGTACGTCCATTGGATCGCCATCGTCAAGATCGTCGTCGTTCGATCTTAACGTGATAATTAATGTGGCATTTCTGCACATCGCATCGCTCAGACAGTCAGTAACTTAGAGGAAAATCACTTCTGCACTTGTCCGTTGTGTGCAGTTATGTTATATTATAGTAAGAAGGCTGTAAAATGTTTGTTAGTTAGTGAGTTAATCTGACGTTAATAGATGGACAGAGGGAACTATGTGGCTAGAGAAGAGGTATAATTGGCAGGCGGTCTATGACATGAGGAAACACTAATATTCAATTAAAGTTGAACCTTGTAATTGATATATTGGCCCGCCAAAGTCTTTAGCACATATAAATGGGTTGTTATGTTTCTTCGGAAATAACTGTATTTATTTGCTAAGTGGGTAGACATTATTGAATTGTGTACAAAGACTTTTAATTATTGATCTTCAAACAAACCTCGCAAACAACAAAACGCTAACAGCTTTGTTTTTAGTTTAAAGGAGAAATATTTTTGGTCGTGTCACAAAATATACTGCTACAAAAATAGAGAACATATGTTGATACCTTTAAGGTCAAAAGAAAAAGACATTTTTGTTTACCAAAAGTGGGAACACCAGCAAGAATGTTGAAAGGAAGTTGAAAGTCCGATGTCCTTCCTCGCTCGTTTATTCACAAACTTCAAAATCTTCACTCTGCATCTGTCAGTTCGGCACAAAATGATCGCTGTCACATTTGACGCTGACAGATTCGTAAATTTCTTTGTTCCGTCAGTAAATTTGTCGGAGAAATCAGACAACTGAATATATAAATTCAAATTTGAATTTAAAAATGTATATCTGAATAAGGGTGCAGTCACATCCGAAACAGTTGTGTAAAGGAAATCATTCACCAGACGTCCACATTAGAAACATAACCACTTTTTTAATTAGTTTTCTTCTTTCATATTTTCTTCTGACACATTTGAAACAAACGAATATTTAAGATCACAAATTGCAATGTATTAGGTTAGATAGAATTGACTGTCAGCGAGAAAAAACCGATTTATTTAGACCATTTAGTTCGTTGTGATACTACTTGGATCTAGGGAATCATTTGCAGTACCTAATGAAGCGTGCTGATGAAACTTTTCTGAAAGTTGTGAAGTTTACTTACTAATGCTAGATTTACACGACCAACAAATTGGCAGTATTCTGGCAGTTAACTGTAAAAAAAACTGGCAGAACAATGGGAATATTCATTCTTTTGGCAGTATACAGACAGAAAATTGCCGATTTGTCAGTCATGTAAATCCAGCATAACTCCATACAAACTTTCCATAACTAAGGAGTAATTCGCTCTGGTACGGTTTTCTCCGGGGTAACAGCTCAGTCCCGAAAATAAGCCCGTAGGTGATTAGTTGGTGTTGCATTTAACATGTAGTTGTTTAGCCGCGACTTCGGTTTTTTGTCTAAATTTCTTCGAACTTGGAAGAAGACACATCACCTGTTAAAATAGACTTAGGCCCAATTTTTAAGTGGTGAGTTAAACCAGAGTAAGCTAACTCTATAAGTAAATTAACCCAAAGTGAACTGAGGAAGCAGTTTTTCGGTGGAGAATGCATGCGGAACGACTTAATACACTCGGTGAATAAAACATCAAAAACATCTATTAAGTTAATCTCCCACTGAAAAACTGGACCTTAAGAAGTTTACATTGAATGACGATGATTACTCATTAAATCCACTTGCACAAAAGTGGTTCAAATTTTGATCCGTTTTTCAGCGATTTAAATAGGTAAACCAATTTCCGCTGATTAACTGAGGTTCTAGATTCAAGTATGTATGATAACAGCCAACTACATATGCTTAAACGATCCTTGGATCTCATGTTAATCCACCAAAATCTGTGAGTTAAAATTGTTGAACCATATGGATTTATATTTAAACCACGTTTAGACAACTGTCCCTAAGAGCCAATTTTTTTTTCACAGTTAATCATATTTAATCAATGATTACTGCAACTGGTGAATCATCGAATGTGCATGTTAACCAAATTTTGTATCAAGGAAATCCATAATTTGACATGTCAATCATGGAAATCACTAATCAGCCAATGTTGATTGATAAGCGCAATTTAATTAGAACCTTTGAAAGTCATGATACCAATTCAACCCTCTGTGAACAAACTGGCTCTAAGTCACACTTATCCTCACATTATTTTTTTTATTTTCCTCAGTTGTAGGTACATACCCTTAATAGTTATACCTTAAAACTTCAGACCTGACAACTACCATCACATAACCAAAATGCTTAGCAACAAAGTATTAAAAATTAAATTTCTTCATTTTCAAACATTTAATAACACGAAATAATTTCTTACAACAGAAACAGCTGAACCAAACCTTGATTCCCTATATGCAGCACCATAAAACCAAATGTTTGGCAACTTCCTGTAGAAACAAAACAGACAAACCGAAACCGAACTGTTTGTGTTTATATTCCTTTGGCTTTGGTATGCTCTCTGTCCAAAAAGGAAGTTGTAAACATGATGGTAGCTTTTGCGGTACACTGTTCAATGTTCATATTGTGGATTTAGCTCAATTCACCCAGTAAACAGTTTCAAAACAACAGCACCGGCAGCAGCAGAAGTAAATAAACCACTGTTCCATGACAATACTTCCTGTATTCAAATCGCAGGCGTTTGTTCAATGCAACATGTATCACATATGTATGTATTAACGTGGTTCGTGTATATCTTTCCCTGTCATCCGCCATTGCCACTGAACCGCCCATCATCGACATTATCAACGGCCGCGGCAGCCGTATTCAACACTCATTATTGTGAAAAGTCGATCAATTTGCCGGCAGCTACGCATATCGCTCCCGCTGCTGATGCATCCAACCCGTATGAATGTATATTTCTGTCTGTCTGTTTAGACAGACACCAATGCGCGTATATGTTGTATCTTTAGCGTCATCGAAGCATGTCAAGTTAACAAAACGACGTAAAGCATAGCAAGAAGAAACAAAAAGTTTCTGCATTGTAAAAACATAATAGAGAAGCCCACATTACCGTTATAGGTGGAACAGACTGTTTTTTATTATACGCGAAGTAGGTATCACTGGAGCAACACCATCAAATCATATCATCTGCTTCAACGCTTGACACATCGGGAAAATTGCATAAACACAAATCCCGTCTTGACAGCACTGTACGCTACGAAGCTGTAGCAGTAAGCAGTAGCAGTAGCAGAGTTTCGGTGCGCGGCGGTTAAACCGCGAAGATTATACGGACCACATCGGGAGACTGAGGCGGTTGCTCCATCCATTCATCTGCATGTTGAAAAGATGATTACGCTGACGATTATGTTTATGATGATGGAGGAGATGGTCTGCTTGCAGTGATAGTCAATTAATCTCTGGAGCTGGAGCAGCATAGTGCACTCTCTGCTTAGAGGTGCATGAAGCACATCATGAAGTGATTGCAAAATCATAACAAATCATTTGTCTTGCGGCTTTTTACCTCGCGAATATCTATAATGCGAATAATGTGCTTCCGTCGCCGTCTTTTTCTTGTCTCTGAATGCGATCATTTGGAGTTATTGAGCGATTTTAAGCGCAGATTATGTTGCACTTTATATTCTGATGGATTTAGCTGGTTAAACCTATATATCACCGGAGCCGTGAGTGACATTTTTAAAAGTTTAAAATAATTACGTGTTATGCAAGCTGGTTTTATTTTATATAAATGGTATTGCCAAATGGACCCGTTTCATCGAACACACTTTAATTCAAGCTTCAGTAGAAATACCGAAATTTTGATAGAATTATTTAAAATCAGGCAAAATGTATCGATTAGGTACATAGCTGTGAAATTTTGGCCATTTTTTCATATCAAAATATTTTCAAAAAATTTTAAACTTTTTTCTTAATATTAAATATTTTGTAACGACTTTTGTGCTATACATATTTTTAATAAACTGCAGATGAACAGGCCTTAAACATTGACGGTTCGTGATATAAAAAACTAAGTCCCCTTTCACAAGAAGAAACAAGTTGTTGGAGATTTTTTTGACGTTTCCTTTTAATTTCTTCTAACACCTCTTGTTGGTTTCACACGAAGAAACAAAATCGTAATAGATTTTCTGAAGTTCCAATATAAAGTCTATTGGTTAAACGCACACTACTTTAAGTGTGAGAAGGAAAGTCAAAAATATCCGCTCAATTGTTGCCTGGGAGATTTCGTTCACCCCACTTTCTTCGTACCCTTCTCTCCTACAAACTGAAAGTTGCTATGGAAACTCAGTTTCCTTATGTGAAAACCTAGGTCTGTTGGTCAAAGTGTACAATCCTAAAAGAATTAAAAAATTACCCCTAAACCACACCAAACCGTTATGTTTTGTTTATATGTAATGGCAGCTCTTGAATCTGCAATTTTGCTTATTCACATTGCCACTGAGCCAAAAATGGATCTTATCGCTGAACAAAATTTTAATCTAAAACAATGGATCTTCTTCAAGGTCTTCAAGAGCTCAAAGACTGTTACCGTAACGATACAGATGGTCGGCTGGCTTCAATTCTTTGCACGAGATGTATACTTTTCAACCAAGATCCTTACGTTAAATTCACCAACTACAAGTCAAGCTGTTGAGGGGGGGCTCAATCAATTCATCACAGTCATCGCGTATCTACTCCCATGAATCACACGTTATCTTATATTAATCCCAACTTGAAAATAGCCCAGTTTCCTACAATCTGAGATCATAAAATATCTAAATACACCCTCTCCTATCACGTCCAACCATACTTACACTAAATTCGATTTGACCTGCTGTCCAACTTCCTGCCAGTGCTGGGAGGCGTTTTGAAGAAAAATCTCTTTTTGTCCCACAAATCTTTTCTTGTTTCCCTTTTTATTTCCCACAGCATAACAGAAGATATTTTCATTAAGTACCTACCAATTTATACATATATTTTTATTTTTTTTTTGAGTTAATTAAATTCCTTGCTATTTAATAAATGGGATTCAATTTTATCCAAGAAGTCTTTTCTATTATTGAAGGAATCTTTTGCTTTTCAGTATCATTAAAAACGAGGAACTGGTTATCACTTAACAAAAGAACTTCAAAAGGTTTCTTAATAAATATTAATTATTTTTGTAGTTTTTTCTTATTTTAGTCTTTCATTTGAAATAAAGACTTCTTGAGCTAACTTTGAGAGGAAATCATTTTTTTTTTATTTTGATAAAAACTATTTCATAAAAATCATTACAACGTTTGTTTTTTCGTCTCTTTTTCGACTAAAATTTGATATACAAGGCATTCCCACAAAATGAGTCGGTTTTTCCTTTCTCCCTTTAGAGGTCAAAATTGCCCGAGAAAGGAATTCTCCCATGATCCCCCAGCACTGTTTCAAACAAACGGCAAAAGTAAAATAAACAAATAATGGTTCCTAGCATTTCTAGCTCAAAACAGAACCGAGGCTGCCACTTTGTAGAATTTACTAGTCAGGTCACCACACCGTTTAAAACATTTTGTTTTCTTTAGCTTCAATTTATAAAGGTAATAGCTAAATCTCAAAATTGAAAAATAATTTGATTCAGCCAGCTCAAACGTCTTTATTTTATACAACCGTATTATATAATTAAAATCATTTCATATTTCACTATCAACACAAAGTCACCCATTCCTATGTTAATACCGCTGTTTGCAATTCTTTAAATAACCCAAGGTTATTTTACATAACATACGAGTATGAGTATGCTTTTATGTCCCTTTGTAGATCTATATATACCCTCGTAAGTCATAACCTAAAATACCACACATTTCGACTGCGAGCAAGGCTAAAATGTTAGATTGATATGTTGACATTGTTGTTTTTGTTTTTTTATTCCAAAATACGACTATAACCATTTTTAAAGCTTTTATGTTCTTTATTTTTTTATTTCTTTACAATATTTAACCACACCGCCACCTTCATAAAAATCCAATCAATTATGGGTCACATAATTGAAAAAAAAAGACTGAAGTGGAAATTTGGAGGGCAGTTCAAGTACGCTACAACACTCAATAATTTCATTTCGTTTGTTTGTTTAGTAAAAAAAATATCCGAATTTTGTATATTCAACTCTGCATTTTGATAAATTACAAAAAAAAAAGAAAAAGAAATGGCATTTTCGCTTACATCAAATAATGTTTTTCTTCTAATTATTTTGTTTTTGTTTGAATGTGATTTATAAACTAAATGATTAATTGTGTGTGTTTTTTTTTTTAATATTAATGTTACTGCAGTTAATTCAAAAGTTAATCTTTATCTTATGGCTTTAAGCCAGTAGAATATATTTATGTTTTAAAAAAAATAATAATAAATGAAAGAAGTTTAGAGACAGGGAAAGGCACGGCTTATGATTTAAGACTTACGTTGATTGTTTATATTTTAGTATTATTTGTAAAGAAATTTCTTCCCGCATGGCTCTGGCATGTTGCAAAATTTAGTTAATGTTCCATTGATGATGGTATCATTTACGTTAATGAACTGTTTGTTTTGGTTATTATTATAATTATCTCATGGAAATTTATTCATAGATAAACATTAACAAATTATATTTTTTTTTTTTCTTTCTTAATCTAGGCGAGGTTTTGGGTGCAAGTTGTGGACCAACTTAGACGAGGCGTGAGGCTGAAGAAGAATGAATTTTCAAGGACACCAGTTGAGTTTGCACTGACGCCTTATGAAATACTCATGGAAGATATTCGATCAAGGTTGGCATATATGAGATAAATTTTATTACCTAGGTGAAGACTTATTTTAGCTATATAGGACTATTTAAATATATGTATGTAAAATTTATTGTAATTAGTATCGGTCAAGAACTGCATTTTTTAGATAAAATCCATTAGTGTACCTATTAGGTTTTAAATTAAAGAAACGTTATAATATAATAATGTTCATTCACAATAAATGTTTACTTTATAGTTCAGGAAAGTTAGTCAAAAAAACAATCGTCTTTTCGGAATGAAATAATGGTGTTTGCTTTTAGATATAATGCGTCGTCGCGTCAGTCGGTTGCAATTCTGATTCACAAGACGAAAATTGGTCGAGATAAAACTGTATATACAAGGGAAAATTATATTAACTGTGCATATTTTTAAAATTTCCCTTTAATACCAAAAATTTAAGAATTTTTCAAATCGCCAATGCAATTGTAAATTTCAAAATATTCTCTAGCGGTTTTTGTGCCGTTTGGTGACCTTTTAAAATTCAAAAAAGTCTTATTTAAAAGTTAAAACCCTTTTCAAATTGTGTCTAACTTTGGACAGCTGTCCAACTTATCTTTTTTATAAACATTTTACTTCGATGACCTTTCTTATGCTGGATTTACACGACTGACAAATTGACAGTATTCTGGCAGTTAACTGTCAAAAAACTGGCAGAATAATGGAAACATTCATTCTTTTGGCAGTATACAGTATATATATCCAGTGTTATACTGCAATTCGTTGTCCAAAACCAAACCTATTCTAAAAGTAGTTTTTCTTTTTTAGTTCAGAGCAAAGCCTGAACTGTCAAACAAAAAATTGTATTTCTTTTTTTAACTCAGAGCATTCAGGGCTCCAATTTTTTTCTGAGCATGTTTAGAGCGCGCTCTATGAGCTCAGAATAAAATAACTGAGCAGACAGAGTTAAGGTAGAACTAGAATAGGCGGGAGCTGTCGGAAGCTTATGTCAAAACCGACCGAAAAGTAGCTTTCCGAAACGTCAATTTCACAAGTAACCCATAATGCACTTAAATGGTTGAAAGAGAAAACAGAGAAAATAATTGTTTGTTCAATGTCAATTTTCATAGCAGAGAGGCTTTTAATTATTTACTTTGCGAAACCACTAAAATTCGATGTGATATAAATTAATTAAAAGAAAACTTAAAATTTTACTTCACTCATTCATAAATCAGAAAAAAAGTCGAAATCTAAGCACCAAACGCCAAATTCTTTTTAGTTTGCTTTCACCATTTAGATTTTTGCATCCATCCACTTACGAATGAGCGGTCGATGAGCGCTCTTCACGTCCGACGGATAAAGTTAACGAAAACTAGACGAACAGTACCAAATCGCAATTATGGGCACAAGATATGAATTCTTTGTATTCGCTCGGTTTCGTACGACCACTTGCGTGGCTTTCCGACTATTCTAGTTCTACCTTTAAATGCTGAACACAAGCATTTGACAGCTTTGACAGTTCAGGTGTGTTTCAAAAATAGTTCAGAGTGCTCAGAGTCAGAACACGCTTCGTTCAGGGGGCGTTCAGAACATGCTCGACATACTCGGACTCTGTTCAGAGCTCTATTCTGAACTAAAAAAGAAAAACGCCTAAAGTAGGTACGTTAACGTTCAGAAATGTTCATTGAACATATACAAAAGTTAACAAAATTGACAGATTACAGGGATGTTATCGAATATATATGAGGACATTCATATTCAAGCCTAGTATGCCGTTGATGGCGAAACGAATTTTGTATATGGCCTCCAATAAGACAGCAAAAAATGACAATTGAAATTGAAAGTGTCATTAATTGCAAGGAAAAACCAATGCAAACGCAAAAAATCACAGAAAGCCATGCTCTCATGAAAGAAACAACAAATACAAATGAATAAAACTCAAATGTCACTTTTCCACAAAATCACATATTAATGGTCCGGGCAGTTAAATTCAGTGTGAAAAAAGAGCTGACTGCAAAACGAAAAGGAGAACCAAATTTTTAGCTTATGATTTCGTTGTGTCATTTTTGTATGGGATTTTTCGTTTCGCATCAGCAGCGTAATTCAACAGTTGAATGCGATTGCATATAAGGAGATGTCTAACTATTTTGACAATGGCTAGCTGGACAATACTGTCCAAGAGGCAAATCTAATAAATATGACTGAAGGTGACTGAGTGGAATCAAAAATTATCATTTTTAAATTAACTAAAAAAATGTGTGAGTGCCGGGACTCACGGTTAATATGTGTAAACATCAACGTTTGTCCAAGCGTAGTTTTGAATATCTATATTTGGATCCGTATCCGAAGTCGTCCATACGTTGTTGACTGCGTGCACGAATCCAAAACGGACTAGTTTGCTTGAAGGGGATATTCAGATTTTTGTCACCGAACGTACCCAATATCCTACTATGCTGACTTCCGTAACGTGATGTGCTATACCGTAAAGTGTGAACTCGTAACGTCGCACAGAGGAAAGTCCACTTTTTTATTTGACTCCACTGCTGGCATAGATGTTTACACATCAAAAATCAAACCGAGTACCTATATAATTCATTTGAAGTGAATAACAACAAATTATTTAAAAGTACAGACAATAGCAAAATTTCGCTCTATTCTCTCTCTATTCCTTATCTTCAAATTTTAATTGAGTTTAATTTATTTCTTTTATTTCTCAAAATATTTTCCGTCCATATTCATTGGATTGACAAAATTTTATGATTCGATTTAAAAGGCTATTAAAATTAAATGCTAAGAACATTAAAATCAGAATGAATTTTTTTCAATCAACTAAGTTCTTCAATTTATATTCTTATGCTCATTTATTTAATATATTTTTGTTTTATTCAGAAAGTACAATCTGCGTAAAGTCATGGTTAATGGTGATGTACCAAGACGTGTGAAAAAAGATGCTCATGCTGTGATATTGGAATTTATTAGGTCACGGCCTCCATTAAAGAAGGTATAAGTAATGAAATATTATTTTGTTTTGTTCTTTTTCTAATTTATTGAATAAATATTTCCTAAAGGCCTCTGAGCGAAAACTTCCTCCGCCAATCAAACGAACCCCATCTCCAAGGGAACAACTTATGGACTCCATCCGAAAAGGGCGAGAATTAAAGCATATACAACCTCCAGCGCCCCTGAGGCTAAAAGATCGATGTAAGTACCGTTTAACTAGCTATGTATCAAACATATATTACAATAGTCTGCCTTGCTTATTTTCCTCATAACTATAGCGCATATTATATCTATTTGTTGCAGAAAACTAATCTAAGAACACTATATTTTGAAAATTCCTTCTACTTCTGTTGTTAAAAAAAAAAATCCATCCGATGCGATGTTTAATTCTGTTGAACGCAAAACTTTTAAGTATTTTCTTTTAAATATTTTGAATTATATTTCAAAACCTATTCTTAGAAAATCAATATTGCTACTGTTCTATCTGTAACCAAAAGGATTCTCCAAGGCTCTTTTTTAGGACCTAATCTATTTCTTTTGCTAATGTCTAAAAAAAGGTGCTGGATTTATAAATTGTTTTGATACAAAAATATACCTTTTTTTAAGCTTGATTACAAAATTTTCTATTTTTTAAGGAAGAAAATTGAAAAAAAATTTAAAAAAATAATATTTGTGATCATTTTCAAATTATTTGGTACCACACGAAATTAAGTTTCCACATAAACATTTTTTTTTACTAATTCACCTTTTTCAATATACTCTTCGATGGATTTGACGATTTTAGGAAAAAAAATTCTAGTGAAATCAGATACAAAAATATTTCCATTTTTATTATTTATTATTTATTTTATTTTATTTTATTATTGGTTTGCAAGCAAAATACCGTTAAGCTTTAAGCACAGGGTTTGCAATAGTTGCAAATATAGTCTGACGTCATTTTAAGGTCAATATTTGCCATCTTTGCTCGAAAAAGTTTAAATTTAATATTATTTATTGTCTAAAAAATAGAAGATTGTGAAAATTAGGTATTACGAGAGGTCTGAGTTATGAATAGCTTGTTTTAAAGCGAGTTGAAGTCGAAGATATTTTAAATATTTGCTTTAAGTTCCCTTCGGGTCAAGGGATCTTGACAAGGATTAGTTTTCGTAGTTCGAGAGCAGATTATGGAATGTTAGCAATATCACGGGGTAAATTAAGAGCTTTAAAGTTTCAAAGCTTAAGGCTTCATAGGAGGGTTGGTTATAAGGATCATACCAGTCAAAACCCCCACAAAGCGAATGTAAAAATCAGCATTGGACGGCTTCAATTTATTCAATTGTCATAAGGTGAACATCAGACTTCTAAGGGTTATTCTAGGAGTGGTCTTCCGAAGGTCACAAAAAGGGTTTATCTAACGTAGGGACAAGTATAATTTCCTTCTTTGACGAAACGGAGAGATGAGTTGGTTTTGGTATTAGAAAATTGAGTGGAGTGTCACAAATGACGAACAAAATTAACAACGAGCACATCAGGTTTACCGTTTTCTGATGGCTTACCATTTTTTAATGATATAAGCTCGATAAATTCTTTGACTTGGTGCTAAAAAAAATTATTTAAATCTGGTTTGCAGCAAAAATCATCCTTCAACTGATTTTTGTCCAGGCGTATCAAGGCTTCACAGTCCTTAGAGTCGTTTTTGAGAAAATTTCAAAAGGTTAAAATCCGAACGTAGGACTTCAATCAAATTTATCAATCCGTTTAAGCACATATACACGAGCACATACATGTATATGCCACCAATAATACCCCCCTACAGAGCACGGACAAAACTAAATTGTTTTTCTTCACAAAATATTTCCATATGACAACTACTTTCATTGAAATAAGCCTGAAATTCCGAGGAGTCTGGGAACCTGAGTTTGCTTTCATTTTCACTTTAAATCCCAACAGTATTCACCCAGTATATTTGCCCACTTAAAAAAAAAAAATCAACTAAAAACCTTGTCCCTCGAATTTCATGCTATCGAATCAGATCACATTTCTTGCTAAAATAAAGTTTTTCGTCTTAGATCGTGGTCGTCTTGCTCCATCAGATCACTGTGTCAGTATAGCATCACATCGGTTGGTGGTAATCTCTACTCTCACCTAAGGAGCCTCAGTGGAGGCAAAGCGGTCATTCCTTTGGGCTGTCTCACGAAATGATGTATGGCCATAGATACTCTCGACGACCACGACCGACGCGACGACGCCGACGTATCGAACGCATTCAATGGGCAAATAGTGGCGGTACTTGTTTCTGGGTCATCGGAACAGGTTGCTTCTATCATCGAAGAGGACAACTTGTCGGTCGTCATCGTTTTCGTTGTCGTTGTCGGCAACACTCGAATCAGAACACAATGTGAAAATTTTAATGAATTAAATCGCAGCTATAACTTATGGTTTTGCGTGTAACGACCGAGCACAACGACGATAAAAACGACGTTTTCCCAGTTCATAAATTTTACAGGCTTTGCATGTGATCATAGTGTAGTGATCAGTGATCACGCCGACGCCGTATATTTGCCAACCGCACTCGCTTTCGAGAGGTTCTGGTTGTCTAAGCTGGTTGTCGTTGGTCGTTTCGGTTTCACTTGTAGGATCTGCAATCGAAGCGGACATTCCACTGTCCATATGAACATATAGAACTCGATTTGGTGCACACAAACCTTGTTAGCACGATGGAGGATTTGCTGAATATTCGTTCCCTCTGGGGTTTAGGCTGATAGCTTTCTAAATGCGCGCACACTAGCCGCTCTTTTACTCCCAAAGTGACCACGAACTCTTGCATTTGTATACAGCTTTAAACCACCATCCCAGCTATATTGGAGTTTCACCATCGAGAAGGAAAACAATTTCATTGTTGCAATTGCAATATGTTATGGGACACATGCAATCCTCCTCCTTGTCCCATAGAAAAAGAAGGAAGAGAACATCGTATAAGATGATGTCGGTAAGATTCCTCTGGACCAAATGAATATTTAGAAGGAAATTATCTGGGGACACATTGCTGTAAGCAATTTCTATTTCTACGAATCTAACAAACAGTGAAATGCAAGACTAACCAACCAACTAACGGCGGCGATGACGACAACGACAGCGATAACGACAAAGACGACGACGATGCTGTCGGTGATGTGCATTGAATGCCCTCTTCATCCGTAGATAAAATCAGCTTTTGGGTATAATTTTACTAACTAATGATGCTGATGGGGTTTCAAGGAGGTCGGTCGCGGTCTTACCAAGGTACGTTTGCCGCCAATTATGGTTTATTTTCCCGGTGGCCAGAGCGGCGGCACAAATTAAAGGGCCGATCTCAAATACCATTTATACAGGAAGTTGCGCCTTGATTGGATTTTTATATAACCGTTCTATGAATCTATAAAAAAAAAGAAGAAATTAGTACTCAATTTGAAATTCGAGAAAAGTATGCAATATTTTGTATTGGGCTTTGGAAGATAAAATTTGTTTGTTTGGAATTTGAAGCATACTCGCAGGCGTTTTTATCCGATACAAAAACCCCACTGTTGTTTGAGTGAATACTTATCACAATATGGAAAGCTACTCTGTTGTTTGTTTGCTCTGACTTTGCTACAAACAAGTGTTGCCGTAGTTGTTGTTCTGAGATAAAATAAGTCGGTCATGATTTTTAATTACAAGTAATAAGTTTAGTTTTTAGCGCTACAACGATTTCCATAATTACTTGTATAAAATGTGTTTTTATTTAAATCAGTACTAACTTAAGACAGTTGTTATCTGTCAAACCAAATGTCAGATTGCAAACTGTCAGTGTTAATTTTATTCAGTTAGCCTTTGCAGTTTGATCGTGATGGCACAAACACACACGCTTCAACAACGTTATCAAATTTTATAAAATCAGTTTCAAAATGATAGTTCTGTACACCAAACTTTAAGAGTATTTCTCACCCAAAATTTCTCAGTTTTCCTGAGGAATACGGAGGATATAAATTAGGCATCGTCATCATCACTTCTTTGGCAAAGCCAAAAACTCATTTTTCTGAACTGACAATTCAAATTAGATTGTTATAGGGACAGATGTCATTTGATGTGTCAAATATTTGTACGTCTGATGCATTCAGCTAAAAATATACACCATTTAAGGACAATGCGGAATAAACAGTACCTTTATAAACACAACTATTATGATTTTGCATTTTTTAGTTACTTCCTTAAGTTTTACCTTAAGCAAAAGTTTTTATCCCATTATTTAAATTGTCATAGTTTGTACATGTCACTTTCATCTTGGAATATATTAATTAATCTATTGTACTTGACAAAATCTGCTGATGCCAAACTATTGCAATCCGTCGCAACCACTAAAACTACTCTATACTAATAAACCAACATAATTCTTCTTTATACCTACATTCCCAGATAAATGGCAACACTCTTGTAAAAAGCTTTCATCTAACCCTCATTTCGAGAGAGTGTGAAAAATGTGTGAATAATGAAACACGAAGAGAACCCTCAAAGAAAGTTTTTTCACCATTTCCATTCTCCAAGAAAAAGTCGTTTCGATTGGTTTGCCTCAGGGAGCCCAACAAAAAAATTAATTAAACAAATAAGAAAAAAATTTACATCCACCCAGAGGTGTATTTGTTTATAATGAATTATTCATAAGGTGTTTGCCCTTCTTTCAAGGTCGTTTTACAAATTTTTCTTCCATCATTTTTGTTGCTTTTTTTGATAAGACAAACGGTTATAAAATTTAACTTAATCTGTGATAACCCAACTGTGGGCTGTGAATATGGGGATGTCCTTATGGAATAAGAACTGCATCCCTTTAGCAAAACTTATGGTGTGTGCATTTGCATCCTATCAATGTTGTTCCTTAATTTAATTAGAGTGTTCTGATTTTTTTTTTATTTGTATGTGAAAATAAAGGTGTGAAATAATTTGTTGTTCGTTGTGTTATCAGTGAATTTAAGTCGAAGCATAAATGAAGTCTAGTAAAGGTGAGTTTAAGGCTAAAAATGGTTTAATTCAATATGTCAATAGAGTACCTTAATTGAGATAACTTAATTTGATTAAAGAAGTGATCTCTTTTAAATAAATATATTTATATACGGTACGTGATGATATGACTTCACTTATCACACGTGCCTCTCCTTGGGGAGGCTTTTTCTTAATCTACTTAGATGTGACATTTCAACCACACCCCTCCCCCTGTTTAGATGTGTTTAATATAGTTTCAACTTTGAAGAAGCTTCAATAGTATTTGTATTTGTATTTGTATTCTACGAACAGCAAGGGAAGGGATCGGACCCGGGCGCCATTTCCATCATCTAGATGGAGCAAAATTAATTTTCAATTTCCTTTTTCAACTCGCATTCGGAAATGAAAAAAAAAGAAAAGATAAAACAAAACTAAACTAAAAGTCCAATATAATCTCGCAGGGAATATGCAACAGCAGTACCTTCAGCAAAATTGAGTTTCCCAGGTAGGTAGGTATAGTGTTTGCAACAATTTCTATAGCGCCATCTATATAAAGCATAATGAGGTTAAGTCGCCATACCGTCATCGTCGTTATCGTCGTAGTCGTGAGCCTTCCACAATGTGATGGGGTCAAATCGAGCTAAATTCAATTGAGTGAACCATGCTGAGGACTGAGGACTGGAACTGGATTTCTAGAGATATCATCCGCTCTGAGTTCAGTTCAGAGCAATATCAGAGAAGTAGATAAGATGCTTTAGCTGCTGGCCTTCGGTGGGTACCGGATTTTCAAGTGGTGAAAGTCGTAGAAACAAACTATCATTAAACGCTCTCCACTTTGATGACCAGCTTCCATTTCATGAACAAAAAATAAAAAAATATCTCTGGAGGCGATTATGTAGGTGATTAGTTCTTCTGCTTCCGTCCATTCATCTTAATGTTTTGTCGGCAAGCGGTCACGTGACATGGTCGATTGCTGGATGTCTTCTTTTTTTTTTTGAGATTTCATGCTCCAGCTATACGGCTCGGTCTGCTGCGCTGTGGTAAAGTCACAATGCAAAAACCCACAGAAAAAGGCTATATGTATAAACGTCTCTTCGTATTTTGCATGCTTAAGTGTCTGGAACAAGTAGTATATACCTAACTCCGGTGCAGTTATGTCTCGATGGGTTTTCTTGTAATACAACACCCAAGCTACTGCAGATTATATTTTTTTTTTCTTTCTCAAATTGTCTTAGGTAGGTATACATATATGTATGTAGGTTCATTTTGCATGAAGGCGCCATCAAGATGTTATTGACTTTTTTTCAAAATGGAAGTGATTCCCTCTACAAATATTTACCTTGGTCATAAAGTGCCGCTGCATATCTGCAGAGTTTATTTAAGTAATTGACTTTTTACAGAATGGATGCCAATATAGGAGCCGTGTTAAGGTTAAGGGTGAAATTACTTGGGCTAAGAGGGTCACTGAACAAAGTTTAATTCAACATCCTATGTGTTTCATTTTTTAGCCAATCGATTTAATCAAGTTTCCATTAAATAACATTTTTATATTAAAGACGTTTTCGGCTCGGAGTTTGATAAATCCTTTGCCTTGGGGACACATTCAAAAAAAAATAAAAACAAACAGGGTCAAGTTTTATTTTTATAACTTTGTTTAGTCCTTATTTATAGTTAATTTGCCTAGGCAAGTGACTATGGGCGAAGTCTTCCGATTACGATTTAATCTAACATATAGGATTCTGTATGTGTATGTACAAAGATTATGGTTGCTCTTGATGAAACATTAATGACCATCACTCTCAATCTAATCGATTTTGGGAATTGCCATTGTGCTGTATAGTAAGTTTTATGTCATTATGTTTTCGTAATTTGATTTGAATAGGTTCTTTGACCCAAAATTTTACGGAGCTTTATATGAAGATTTTTTGTTAATTTAATTTCACTATAGAGAGAGTGATTTTTATGAATTTATCTACATATTTCATCAGATTTAATTGAGTGTCTTTATGGTTTCATGAGATTGGTTATTTTTATAGTTTTTTTTTTTATCGATACAGTCGACTCAGTTTTGCCATAATTTAGTTTTGCCGTAAAAGGTATGTATTTTCATTTTGGGTGAACTTAGATAACTGATCAAAAAATAAGTTCACTTAACAGAAGTTCTGATAACAGGGAAGTTTAAAATATCCAACAAAAATTCAAAGAAATCCCGAGAACAACCAGTTCTACGAAAGCACGAATAGCAAGAAGACGAGTACAAATTACATGTTGTTGAAAGTGATAGACTAGGCCAAGAGACGTCTCAAGTTTAGTAATCGTGCTTAGTGAAAGAAGAAAAATTTAGTAATGGTGATGCACTCAGTTATTTTATTTTATTTTATTTAATTTTATTTTATTTTATTTTATTTTATTTTATTTTATTTTATTTTATTTTTTTATTTTATTTTATTTTTCTGTTAACCGGATTTTTCAGCTGAGCGGCTTTTATTAAAGTAGTTTTCAATTTTATGGAAGTAATTTTAATGGTAATGAAAAAAAAATATTTTATTTTAAGTTAGGGGTAGTTCATTTAAGAGGGTTTGACTGTTTTACATATTGTTGATGTTTACCCCAACTGCTCATGGTTTTTAACCACAAGTACTACAGTGAATATAAAGTCTGAAATGGGAGTAATAGTCTTAAGTAAATAATTAAGCAGGAACATCCTTAAAAACAATGAACTTACAATTTAATTCAAGACTGGTCAAGTTTTAAGAAAACCATATAACTATTTTGCTAATCTGTGCCTTACATTTTAGTATTTTTTTAATAAGACAGAACTAACACTATCCTACCACCTCAAAGCGCTGTTTGTGTTAGATAATAATAAAAGTGGATAAGAGAGTGGCATGAATCCATAGACTTAGAAGTAATAAATTAGAATCTTACCTTAAAATATTTGTTTCACTCGCAAATTAACTAAACAATGAGTAAAAGGACTAGCTGACCCACCCAACTTTGCTCGGGTAAACTTTATTTTTTTGTTCTCTTTTTAATTTTCTCGAAAACGGGTGCAACTTCGGACCTATTTTATTTTCTCAGTAACGACTAAACCGATTTCGATCAACATTTGTAAACAAAAATTTCTTTTAACTTTAAATAATAGATACTGCATTTAAATACAGTCAAACTTCTTTATAACGAACCTTCAAGGGAACACAAAATTGCTTCGTTATAAAGAAGCTTTATACAAAGTTCGTTATATAGAAATTATTTTGTTTTTTAATACTGCAAGGGGAACGAAATGAAATTCGCTATAGAGAGAATTACGTTATAAAGAAGTTTGACTATATTAGTATTTAGTATTTATTTTGCCCACGAGCGTAGGCAGGGTTCAAAGGCTCGCGAGCTTAAAAACTCAAAAGGGAAACGGTCGCTCATGGACAACCAGCGAAAACGTCATATGGCGCATGGCTCGCGGGCGAGCGTGGGTGGTTGTGAGCGCTCATGAGCAATGGTGAGCATAATGGGTTTTCCTTTTTCCAATACAATAAACAACATGCGTTTATAATAGTGATGGCCTAATCGGTTAATTTTTATACATAACTATACAGTCGATCACGTCTCACGATTTGCTTAAAATATCTTTAACATGCCTCTTCAAAAATATTTGGATAGTAAAGTATTAGTCTTTTTTTTTTATCTGATGCAATCAGGGGGACCTGAATATCTGTATGAAAAACTCATTTTCTCTCGGTCACAAAGAAGCAGGGTCCTTATAACGCCAAGTTTTAAGCACACTGTTTCTAAGCTACAATTTTTTGTCTACGCTACTAGTCTGTGGAACTCCTTACCCGCCGAAATGAGGAGGATAAGTAACTGTAATATATTGAAAGGTGCCTTATATGATCATTTAAAATGCTAAAATTTAAATTAAATAATTGTTTTTTTTTCGCTTAAATTTCAATTAATAATTTTGTTATTTTAATTTTAATGCTAAAAAAAGTTTAAAATTTGCAACCCCAATACATATACTTAGTATATCTCAGAAAACAAATGTTTTTTTAAACTAATGTTTCTTAATAAATAAATACAAATACAAACACAACTGTTACAACAGTTACAGTTATTTCATGGTAACAGTTATTGAGTAATGGTTATTTAATCATGAAATACAAAATCGTAGGCTGGTCATAAATGATCGAGCAATTTTGCTGGTGGGTTTTCGACTTGTTGAAAATGTAAACAGATAACCTGAAAATTAATTACAAAGCCTCTAAAAAATCCGAAAATTTGATCTTTTTATTTCTTGCTTCGGAAAAATGAAATTTTTAGGGCAATTGGTTGAAATTTGAAAAAAAAAAAATGTCTCTACACGTCAAAATGTATTATGTCGCCTATCTTTCAAGCTATTAATCGTCAAAATCCATCGAAGGATGGCTACAAAGACGACGGATTAAAAAATCTATAAAAAAAATCTTTCCATTTTATTTTCTGCCCCTCTATAAATTAAATTTCGATTGAACACGAGGGTATGTTAGACACTTTTCATGAAATGAATGAGCATTAAAATTAAAAAATATTTATATGACGCAAAACGATTTAATGTGTTTTCTTTTATTCTAAATTCTTAAAGGCTCCCGAGCGCTAAATTGGCTCGCTCTCGTCTCACGCTCATGGTCGTCGGGTTTTGCTATCGCACATAATGAGAGCGCTCTTGACGTGAACGTTTATAAATCGAACGCTCGCGAGTGCGAGCCAAACTAAAATGCTCACACCTGATATCTAATAGGCGAGCGTATCTGTTAAGCGCTTATTCAGAAAGGCACGCTCGAGAGCCGCTCATAAGAGTACGTTTTTGAACCCTGAAAAAATCAATTTTTTTTAAAGATCATTATTTTTAAAAAAGGTTAATGATTCTGTTTGAAATTACGTTTTTAGGTGCCATCTAATAGGTATATAGTCCAATTTTTTTTTAAAAATGTCGACAAAATTTGATATATATTTTTAAACCAATCTTTTATCCAAAATCCAAAATTATATTTGTGTAGGTACACCGATTTTTGTATACCACAGTGAAAACTTACACTTGCGGAATTGGTTTGTGTAGGTAGAAACTGATTTCATGATGGATTCATCATCTCAGGTATATCTGGAAGGAATAGTAAATTTAGAAAGTTATTCTATCGAATTGTAACTGGAGAATTTTAATTCAGTCAACGTTTCCAAGGAGTGTTCCTAAATAAGACTTTTGACAAATGTCTGTACCTACTAATCTTTTATGTAGTACTTTCTATCTATAAATATAACTTCTATCAACCAATAATGTCTGTTATCATGAGCTGATCCTTGCAATTAGGTACCTACCTACCTTACGTACCTTTGGTAAAAAAAAAAAAATATAGAAGATTACATAATCCCACTTTGGCATCATGTGTCCCTAAGATATTTCTTCATTAAACCTGTAGCCAATTTGACTCATCCTCATTCTAGAAAAATCTACTGCGTGAAATCCCTTTTTGTTATACATAGCTCCTACATACATGTTACTTTGCAAATCCCTTTCACTGTTTATTTTTTTTTTTTGTATCCAATTCAACATTCTATTCACATAAAACTTGTCCGCATAAATCAACCCAACAATTCCATAGCTCCAGTCACAAGACTGCGAACATTTTTTCCCAAACAATCCAATCACCGTAATCGCACCAGAGAGATAGATAAAATGTAAGGTAGGTGCACGAACGTGACTATCATAAATCTCCTCGCAGTATGTGTCCCGACAAAAAAAAATCGAGAGTATATCCGATCAACCAAAACTCCCAACTGACCTACCTCCCAGATATGCCAAAATAATCAAACCAAAAAAAAACACATCTGAAACTCGCAGAATTTGTTAAATAACCATATCAGCGTCTCTCACAGCGACCATGATAACACCCGCCCACCCCCTCAGTCATACAAAAGACCCAAACTCTAACAACCCTGTTTCCCACAAACTGCAGTTCACACAATAATCCCGTACTACTTGGAACCCAAAAATTATTATGCCTTGGAGCCTTGGTGGTTTCCGTTGTAGCTACACCGTTGTATACGGTACACCCAAAACAACAAATAGCGCATGTCCAAAGCTCCAATCTCTGTCCACATTCCGCTCTGCATGATTTGATTCCACAGTTCCATTCAAGTCACGACAACAACGACGACGGACTTAAAGTTGTGGTGTGGTTGTGGTCCCGTGCAGAAACAGAACCATGTTGGAAATCAGTTGAACAAAGTAGTGACGTAAATGTGACGTCATTAATGTTGATTGGGCCAGACAAGAGAACCTGTTTTGTTCGTATTTGTGTACCGAAGAAAAAGATACAAACAAAAAAGTATTTCGAAGTGCGCAACGCGAAAGTTGGCCCCATGAGCCACGATACGAGCACTGTGATGGAGACGGACAACAACGAGAGCAGCAGCAGATGAGAAGAGATATATTCTTTTACAGCTTTTGCAGCGGAATGAGAGTGGAGCTTAAGAGATTGCAGAAAAGACTCCAAGGCATGGCCAAGCATAGAGCACAGAAGCATGGATTGGATTTGGATTGCCTATCGACTTTCAGTCTAGCTTCGAACTTAACGGTATTCGGTTGGTATTGCGCGTGTTCTCCGTGGCGCTGGTGAACGTTCTTTTTTTGTGCATTGAAGTGCGTGGATGAAAAAAGGGGTGGTTTACTTTGTTTTTCTACTCGAACAACATCCCCTTTTTCGTATGGAAGAAGTGGGAAAATCCTTGAACTTAGCATCCCTATTTCGAATCCGTATCCGATAATTCTACTCTTTTATTAATCTGCTCCTGATTCACGGTCACTAAGAGGTTTTTCCGTTTTTATTGCCAACCATAACCGCCCCCCTCACTCTTCCTTTTTGTTGATTCTTCCCCATCGCCATATCTACGTCGTCATCATCTGTTATTGTGTGTCACTGCTTGTCGTCCTTTTTCCATAATCAGAATCGCATTTCCAGTCTCAGCCCTCACATACTCACTTTTGGATCGATAACAACCGTGCTGCTCTGCAAGGGCTTTTCATTTTATTCTTGTGTCTCCTTGTGAGAGGGGGAGGGCTGCAAATGTCAAACTAAAAAAAGGGGGTTGAGTTGAATATTGAGGCTCTGAAAAAGCATGCAGCGCCAAAGTCCAAGGAAAAACATATCTAGTGATTCAATATTCTAGGTGCAGTCATGTGTGAAAAACCGTGCTTCCAGTAAAGAAAGAGCCAAAGGAAATTGTTATCCTTGCAAGCTACAACAACAAAATAAACAGTAGCGGCAATAATGTGTCATCCTTGTAAATTGTAAAATGTTAAAAATGCTCGCGGGAGGGCTGAAACGGTAATTCCGCTGTGTCTGCGTATGTATAGAATGCACACTCGAATTAAACAAAGAGAACAATACCTATATTTGGATTCGAAAATAAAAAAAATCACAAACAAAAGAATGACAACAACGGGTCTTACATCACCCCAGGACTCTAATCCCAATAATGCAGTGGATGCTGCTAGGGATTCAACTTACTGCCCCCAGGAGCCGCTGCCACAGCCACATCAGCCACTACCGAGACCTGCTCCACGCGGCAATCCACCCACACCAAAGCCGCGCTCAGGTGAGTTTTTCTCTTGGTTTGTTTTTACTTTTCCATTTCCATCACACGTATGCCAGTTGCCTAACCATCCCATCGAATCGCATCGCATCGTAAGGAGGGATTAAGGGCAGTTTTGTCTTCTCTTTGTGGATTCTTGCGGAATGGTGCTAAACCAGGGGATGACCTCGATTTATTGCAGGTCGATTACCTCTTTCTGATGTGTGGGTTGTTTATAGAGAGGGCGGAATATGAAATTAAAAGTATATAGTAAATCCCCTATTGTATATAGGACCCCGCAACGACAAACGACTGGAAGTCGTAACTCGTAAATAATTTTCTTGGCAAACTCCTTTCATTTATACAATTGACAAAGGTACGTGTGAATCCTTGAAGGAGAATAGACAACACGACATGAAATAAACAGATATTGCATGCATCAGATTGACAAAGGTTGGTGTAGAAAAACGAGTATATATATGCAGTCAATGTCTACAGGGTGTTTTAAAACTAAGTTATAAATGGAAAGTTCACACATGTGCATGGATTCAGTAGTGCAAGATGCTTCTTTCCTGCGGAAATGTTGGTCTTAATATTATAGTTGGTTGCGTCTTGGCTATCGGGTAATAACTTTTCATATCGCAAAGGCAATTTTCTGAAACGCACTTTTAATACTTTCTCCAAACCTGCCAATTTTGTATTTATTATTTAAAGTTGGCAAACTCTAAGGACCTGTCATTGATAGATATGATTCACCCAAAGCTGAGCATTTCAGCTTCAGAAAACCTGTCAAGCAAAAAAGCTAAATATTGATAGATATGGGATGTTAAGTTCGAAAAAAAGCTTGAATATTTACCTTTATGTAAAAACCTACTGCTGGTCTTAAATGCATAATATAGTAAAATAAATAAGTGGCGTGATATGTTACATGGAACATATGTCAGAAAAAAATAAAAATGAAATACAAATATGCTTTAAATGTTTTCCCGAAAACACCCTGTAGATTTGTACTATAAAGTGGGAGTTTTATTTCTGTTTGGGGGCGGATAGGGATTGAATAATTAACGAGTTTCACAATCCATTCGTTGTAGATTAAAATTTTCAATGGTGTCGGTGCAGTGTTGTAGTATATGCTGTGTCTGTGTTCTGTCGGTCTAAACAGCTTAAGTCGTATATTTTATATCTATAACCAATACGTAGGAAGGAAAGTGAGATAAAAAGCAAACAAACATCGAAATTTGATTTGATTTTCATTTTGGAATATATCTATATACCAGATTGCCATTTAGAATTCTATTCTCAAATTCATTAAACAAAAAAAGACGGGGGGACATAGCTTCCAAAATAACAATTTTCGTATTTATTTCGTTTGCAAGCAATTGTCGTTTTTCCTTTTTAACTCAGAGCAGATCACGGAACTGTCAAAAAAAACATTCTGTGTTTTTTATTAGCTCAGACATATCAGAGCATAAAATTGTTTTTCTTTTTTGAGCTGAGCTTGCTCAATTAGCTCAGAATAAAATGACCGAGCAAATCGAGCGAAACGCTGAGCGAAGACAACTTCACACATAATTAAGAATACAAAATGGATTCCCTATGAAATGACAGTTCAGTGCTCAAGTGTGTTTCATAATTTAATCTGAGGACTCTGATCATAATCTGCTTAAAGCTCTGATCTCATCGCTCAGACTCTGCTCAGAGCCAAAAAAGAAAAACGCCAAATGATGTTAATTTTATTATTTCACGAAAAATCGAATTAGTATATTTATTTAAATAAATGATATTTGATACAGCGGATACTGAAAAATATTTTCCCATTTCGAGCGAAGATTACACATGAGGGGCTTTCTAGTCATCGGACCAATTTTAGTAATTTTTTTCAAAAATGAACATGTAATGGTCAACAGTATTCCCTATGGAGCGATTATAAATAACTTTTTAGTTTCCCAATTGAATTGCATGGGTGTGGAGGAAATGTGGTTTCAGTAGTATGATATTATCTACTATGTGCCATACTGCAAACAAAACAACGAAACAAATGCGTGCATTTGGTATCGATGAATCTCTTCTTTGTTGGATTAGAAATTACCTTTTGGACCGATCAATACAAAATGTATTCGACGGTTTTAAGTCTGAAAAACGCTGGAGTACCCCAGGGCTCCGTTTTGTCTCCAACTCTCTTCCTAATATTCATAATACACCGATAATATTCCCGAAATTTTCATTAAAAATTGCAAGTCCAGCTTACATAAACGGCTTCATATGATTTTTAATCGTTCGCTCAGAAATGGTGTTTTCCTTGATTCCTGGAATAGTTCATAAAGAGTCCGCCAAATAACTTCTTTTTTTTTTAAATGGCGCAAAACATCGAGTGTAGCTTCGGCTGTGTGGCACGTAGTCTCGTCCTGTTGAAACCAAATGTTGCCAATTTCCTCCTCTTCAATTTTTGTGAACAAAAATTCGTTCAACATGGCCCGCGATAACGATCGCCATTGACTGTAACGGCCACTCCTTGCTCATTTTCGAAGAAAAATAGCCCAATTATGCCTCTGGACCAAAATCCGCACCAAACAGTGACTCGTTTTGGGTGTATCGGCTTTTCAATGTATGCGTGCGGGTTTTCTGTGCCCCAAATGCGACAATTTTGCTTGTTTACTACCCGCCAAGATCAAAATGAGCTTCATCTGAAAAGATGATTTTTTTGGCAAAATCGGCATCTACTCTAAGTCGATCGCAGGCCCACTTAGCGAAGCGTATACACAACCATATTCGTTCAGTGGAAGGATAAAACTAATTATCTGTCAAATCAGACATGAGCTAAGTGTTACCATTCACGAAATAAGTATACTAGTTGAAAAAAAAAACGTTAGATGGCGGACCCTTTATTATGATTATTTATTATTATTATATATTGAGCTATGTCTAAGAAAGTAGAATACACTTATAGACCAAATAAATAAATAAATAAATGATCTCCTGTCTGAAACTTCTAGTCCATTAAACTGTTTTGCTGACGACAACACCCTCAGCTTTTTCATATTCAATTCTAGATTCACGTCCTTTTCCTTCGGATGTGGAACTTCAACGATTCAGACACTTAAGAACAATACTGGTTATCCCGAAGCCATCGAAAATGTATTGAAAAATTCAATTGACAGGATGGCCTACTGCCAATCTATAGCTGGAGCATTCATTTGAATGAAATAATATTCCATAATAATTAATCGGAAAGTTTACTCTTTTAAATCAAGCAACAATCGTAGAAAATGTTGAAAAGTCTGCCATTCTTTATTTGAGTATATAAGATGAATACTGAACTCATAAGCAATAAAGTAGTAGTACACACAAAAAAAATTGTAAAACACAATTGCAAACTTCTATTCAACCAAGAAAGATTCGCAGATTTCTTTAAAAATTCAATTGGTATTCATAATCACACCTTGTTAAGGCGGATAAAACATTTTTGTAGAAATCAGCTTTATGGCTATAAAATATAAACTATATACAAGATGTGTCTGTGTTTTTAGTCTTTGTATTAATTTTCTTATTTCAGAGCACGCAAGAAAAGTCTAAGAACTACGAGTATATATGCAAATTAATGTTAAACCATAGAATTCAATTTATTGTTGGCATTTATTTGTCTTTTATAATAA
The DNA here is from genome assembly GCA_932273885.2 of Leucozona laternaria. Lineage (NCBI taxonomy): Eukaryota > Metazoa > Arthropoda > Insecta > Diptera > Syrphidae > Leucozona > Leucozona laternaria. The sequence continues at coordinate 111,337,229 of OW026368.1, read as the reverse complement.
AAGTAGACCTGGAAAAAAACCATATTATAACATTTATTTCTAATTAGAGCAGACTTCAGACGTGTATCTTTCACTTCCCATAAAGGAAAATAAGTATGCATGGCCTTCCAACTCCAAGCGTCTCTGTCTTCCAATTGATGTTAAGCCTCATGTTACAAAATCCATATCAAAAAGTCGTTTGAGAGTATAAATGAAGAACTCGTTTTCTTTGCCAAGCCAGCGGTGGTTTTTGTTTGCATCAGTAGATCACGTTCACGTACTCTTGTCATATACAATTGGAAGCTTTGTAATATTTATCTGAACACAACAATAAGTATTCCAAGGTTTATTTTTTTGAACATAGCTCGTACTCGTGTGAATACGAGCGTTACATTCAGAAATTTAAGATTGTCTCTGCAAACAAGTGCAATTATAGTCATCAATCTTATGAATCTTAAGAGCTGAAATATTCCCGCTAAAAGTCATGCACATGTTTATTAAGTTACTCGTAAACAACGGTTAAAAGTTGCTTAAATACTGGAGCTTCCCATAGCAAGTACCTACCTATTCATGTGAAACACTGTGTCACAGAGATTAAACGAATTTTGTAAGATGGTTTTAAACGTTACCGACTTTATGACGAAAGTATGGACAAGTTTACATAGATTGTGTTCTTTTTAAACACTAACTGACCGTTGTGGTGTGAACAATTGTGATGTGATGACACTTCACATAAATTCTCGTGGGTTATAAATTAACACAAATGCAACTAGTTGTTAATTGGTTGGTGGGGTAACAAACAATTTAATCTTATGAAATATAAAAACAGTCCAGTTTTTTTGTATAAAGAGTTCACTCAACTCTTACAATGGAAAAACTGGTAGTGAAATTCTTAATTTGTAAAAAATATAAAGAATCACTCAGGCTTAATAGTCTAAGAGAACCAGCTACAAATGTGATTATAGGTACTTTTTCGAAGACCTGATGTTCTTTGAAGTGACTTGAGTTCTAAGAAACGAACGAGACTAAACTAGAGTTAGTTAACGCTAGAAGTAAATTAACCCACAGTTAACTAAAGAAGCAGTTCTTTTGGTGGCGGATGCATGGGGAAAGACTGACAAAACTCGGTGGATGAAACGTCAAAAGCAGCTGTTCAGTTAAGCCTGACTTAAATCCCCAAATTTGATAAATTAACTCGGGTTTAACTTTAGTCTCGCACTGAAAAACTTGACCTAAGAAGAGATTTTCAACATGCATACATATCGTCGCCGTTCAATGAAAACTCCCTTAGTCCATATTTTTTCGAGATGAGATACCTCTTGTGAAAAAGCTATTTGAAACTTAATGTCAAAATGGAAAGTTCTGCAAAAGTTCCCTAGACCTATATTAATAATATTTCTAAATTTAAAAAAAAAATCATAAACTCAAAAATTATCAAATTCTTGTCTGTAAAAAAATCACTAACAAATGCAAAACTCCGAACAAAATAGAAATGGACTTTTCAATGAACGACGACGATATAATCTAGAACAATGTATATCGAGCATTATAAATAGTAATTATCTATTTATAAGCTTCCGTATTTTATATAAATGTGAATCTCATTATTATTTATCATAAAATATTGCATAAAATAAAATGCCCTACTTTTCAAACGTCTCAAAAATTATTCCTCACTTTTCACGGTAAATATTTTTTTAACAGATTCATATTAACATACAAATGATTTTGGGTTATAGTTGCAAATTTGAATGAGCTTTAAATTGTTTCGTGCGATTATGCTAAATGAAATTTGCTCTTTTATGTTATGCTAATCAATGATTATTATTAAAGATCGTAAATTCCAACAAAATTCCGCATAGAAAGGCTTTTGTTTTGAAAGATGTAATAAATATATATGAATTAATTAAAAAGGTGATTCAACTTCAACTCATTACTATAGAGAAAATCTTATACTAAAATAGAATGATAGAGAAATAAAAGCAGGTTTTGCATGTAGATATGATAAGATAAAATAATTAATGGGTGATTTTTTGAGAGGTTTAGAACTTTTTTTTATATTTATTTGAATCGATAGTTTGAACCTTGCAATTTAATGTTTAAAGATAATTTCATGCAAATGTTGACCGCGGCTGCGTCTCAGGTAGCCCATCCGCTGAGTCCAATTTTGGCATACTCTTTCACACATATCGGCCGGTATCTCACGAATGAATGCATGGATGTTGGCTTCCAGTGCGTCAATCGAAGCGGGCTTGTCCCTATAGACATTAGCCTTGACATACCCCCACAAAAAATAATCTAATGGTGTCAAATCGCACGATCTAGGCGGCCAATTGACCGGCCCGAAAAGTGAAATTAACTGTTCACCAAACTCGCCTCGCAATTGCGCCATTGTTTCGCGTGCTGTGTGGCATGTGGCACCGTCTTGTTGAAACCACATATCATGCAAGTCAAGAACTTCCATTTCGGGCAAAAAAAAGCTTGTTATCATCGCTCGGTAGCGTTCACCATTGACAGTAACGCTGCGATTCGCATCATCTTTGAAGAAATATGGCCCAATAATGCCGCCGGCCCATAAACCGCACCAAACAGTGGCTTTTTCGGGATGCATTGGTAGCTGTTGCAATGTTTCTGGCTGATCTTCACTCCAAATGCGGCAATTTTGCTTATTTACGTACCCATTCAACCAAAAATGAGCCTCATCGCTGAACACAATTTTTCGATAAAAAAGCGGATCCTCGGCCAGCTTTCCAAGAGCCCATTCACCAAAAATTCGGCGTTGTGGTAGGTCGGCTGGCTTTAGTTCTTGCACCAGCTGTATCTTAAAAGGCTTTACGCCCAAACCCTTCCGCAAAATTGTCCACGTAGTGCTGTAACAAAGGCCTAACTGCTGGGAACGGCGCCGAATCGACATTTCGCGGTCTTCTGTCACACTAGCTGATACGGCCGCAATATTTTCTTCACTACGCACAGTACGTAAACGTGTTGGTGGTTTAATGTCCAACAAAGTAAATTTGGTGCGAAATTTGGTCCCAATCTTCCGAATAGACTGCTCAGAAGGTCGAGAATGCCGATCATAAAATGGAAGCAGCGCGCGATGAACATTTCGAACCGAGCACGAATTTTGATAGTAAAATTCAATAATTTGCAAGCGTTGTTCATTTGTAAGACGATCCATGGTTAAATTGCAAACCAAACTGAAGCTGTTTGACAGTGACACAAGGTACTAAACATACGTCAGCTGTCAAAACCAGTGTTGCCAAAACCAAACCAGCTAAAAAATCACCCTTTAAAACTACTCTTAAAGAAGGATATAATTATACCAAACTTTTTTACAAATTATATGATTAAGCTCCCAGTTTCAATTAAATTAAAATCACCTTTAAAAATAGAAAATGTGCGGACTTTATAAGATTTAATTTATTTTACAGCGTTTAGCAATTTTAATTGTCGTTGCCACCTTCAATTTAATTTAATTTTAAAACAACAAAATACTCATTTTAAGAAGGATTTGTAGCCCTAAATGAAGGTTTATTTATTAACTCTCAATTGGCTTTGACAGTCAGGTTTTTGATTGCTTATATGTGCCCATCAACATTTTTAGGAAAAGTATAATCTGTTTGTTTTTTTTTTCAAAAAAGGTAGTTTTAAGTTTGTTGGGTCTTATTTTACATAGAGTCAAACTTTCTGATTACAATCAACATAAGTATTGAAAAAATTACGAAGTTGTCAACACTAATTGAGAGTGAATAAATAGATGCTATTTAATTTATGTCTTAAATAATAGGTAATCAGCCAAAGATGGCTTAGAATTTTTTCTTAAAACGTATTTAAATTTAAATATGCCAATTAAAGTTATCCATTTATCTAATGGGAAGTGAACGAATAGAAGACTTTTAGTTGATTTCATACAACCCTCTTAACTATTTAACATTCTTTTAAATCTTAAAATGACGTTTGTTCCATACAAAACACGTCATTTTAAAATTTAAAAGCCTGTTAAATATTTGTGAAACCGAATATTAATGACATAATTACCTAAAAAGTGGGTATAAAATCGATAAAATCTATAGTTTTTAATGGAGTGTCAAAAATTTTAAGAAATACTAAAAAAATCAAATTTAAGATTCGTTTGTTCAATTTTTGACAAGGCAGAATTTGTAAAAACTCGTTATATTTTAATGTCAGGAGCTTTGTTTATCTTTTTAACATGTTCAAAGAGCAAGTACATTTTACATTTCAATGATGGATTAGTGCAAAAAAAGAGTCTTTGTCAAACTGACCGTCGCTCTGAGCGTGTGCGTCATTACGTCTGTTCCTCTGTTCATATCTTCGTCTGTACAACTATGCGTACTTTAATTTAAACTAGAGCTCATTTTTTTGCCCAGTGCGTTCACTAATGATAATATGGTAACAAATAAAAGGTAATGTTGAGAACATTATGTGAGCAAAATATTTCCAAAATCGTTTGTGGGATTTTCGAGATATTTGAGCTTGAAGTTGGCTAATTCAGAAAAACAAATTCACTTTTTTCCCCGAAAAAACTGCTTATATCTTGCAATATAAGACACGTAGGATAATGATTTTGGAACCTAATGAAAAGTATTTTCTTCTTTTGTTTATTTTTGACCACCACACGTTATTTTGTAATCCTGACCCAAAAATTAAGAAAACTGTTTTTTTTTAACCCCAAACCACATCAAACGCTGAGAAAAAAACCTGCCAATCTTTTTTTAGTTTTGTGCATATTTATTTCTATTTAAAAAAATGTTTACTCCTTAGTAGTTGACAGTAGAACTCAGAAATTTTTCTCAACAAATCAGTTTAAATTTCTAATATCAAATTTTTCTGAACGTACGTATTCAACTGTAAACATTCTTATATTTGAAATTAACTGTTAGCGTGTCATTCTTGAAACCAGTAATAATTTGATTTGGATTTTTTTAGGCAGCTTAAATCTTATTTGAATTGCTTTATTAGATAACACAACATAAATTTTGTATTCACCTGACAGAAAAGTATACGCAAATAAAACACAACTTGGCGACTGTGTTAATATTTACAAAAGAACACAAAAATACAATTGCCCACCTATATAAGCAAAGCCTTTAAGACGTTAAATACCCTATCTATAGATGTGTGTTTTATACATTCCTATTTATGAGTTTGTGTGTATTTTGTATACCCATCCTAAAAGCTTTTCTCTACTGTAATATAGGTAATAGACACTTTATTGAAGTGAAATAAAAAGTAAATAAAACCCTGCCAATATTCCAAACATTCCTTGTCCACATTTATAGTCTTCATGTCTTCTCTTAATTTAATGCTTTTTTGTTTAGCCCTAACAAGTGCTAGCCATATACCTAAATCGATAAGTCTCTGCTTCTCATTATGTCAGCATAACTATAAAAAATGAAAATCCATTTTTAAAACCTCTACCTACATACATACATATAATGGTTTCTATAAAACCATTTGCGGGTTGGTCAAAATAAGTCAGAGAGTAGTTGTTGTGTTCTTTTGAAGCTTTTCGAAAGCGGAATTTTAAACATGTTGCGGTACTTTACTTAGTGCAGTCACGCCTGTTTAAAACGAACTTGTTCAACATTCCACTCACAACACAACCCTATGGATAATAATGGATTGTTTCTCTCACGAGCAAAACATAAAAACAAAAATCCTACAAAGTAGCAACTTTAACATCATTTCCGGGGAGCCAAAACTGGGTCGATATACGACGAACGATACACTAAAATAAAAGTACAAGATATGCACGTTTGGTAAAGCCCATATAGCTCTATAAATCAATAGAAACTAGAACACACTATACCTACCTACAATACATTTCACACCGAATCGTGCTGAGGTTTATAGAACGACGATAGATAAGGGAGGAGGAACAACGAAAGCAATTTCCTACTAAGCCTATTCGCATGGAACTAAAATCGATTCTCCCTAGGGATAGTTTTATCATAGGTATAAATTTATATATAGAAATAAAAACCCCCATCACTCTGTCCATGCACACGAAAATTTTCGCCTTCTTCCGGACTAAACTGATGAAAGCTGCAAAAGGGGATACCTATACATAAATAGAAGAGGAACTTAAACGAAAATCAATTTTCACCAGCCACCAGCTTTGAAGCTTGTCACATCAACAAAGAGGCATTATATAAATATGAAATTACATCGTCGAATATGACACACAAATTAAATGCCTGTTGGTATAATATAAATATAAATGTGGAACTGTTGAACATTGAAATTATCCTCGTTGACAAGAAGTCTAACAAATATAAAGACTAGGCCTCATAAGGGATCACTAATGTTTTGTTTAAATTGCCCAAGCTCTGGTGTTTCTGGTTTGTTTGCACACAGTGTTGGCTCTTAAGATATTACAAAACATAACCCCGGGGCCCTCAAATCCGCCTACCGTTGATGTCAATCGGGATCACTATTTCTTGAAATCTTTTTTTTTTTGTGGAAAAAATGTTTCATTAGGCGAGTTTTTTTGCAAGTCCATATGGATCTGTCGAAAAAAACAACATCACTACTAATATTTTTACACGTAAAAACAACAACAACTTAAATACAGATGGACTTAGCTAAGTCCAGATAATTTTCGGGACTTAATGCAAGTCCCTATAAAAACGGTGATGCCAAAATAATATAATCTATATATCATCGATAATTTATTCAGAGATGTCAAAATTGACATTTTTGGATGCTGGTTTAATAGTTCAACAAATGTCATAGAGTGGACAGTGCTGCCAATTTTTACGAAAGAAGTTCCTAAGTCCCCATGTCGTTTTTTTTCGATATATCAATATGGACTTGCAAAAAAAACACGCCTATTATTTCCATTGTTGGTTGTGTTTACCGCACACAAACTCGCAAGTAAGATCTGCCAACGACACATGTACGCAAGCCAAGTGTACGCAAAGCTAAATGTCCGCAGCAACACAAACACACGAAATACAAAAGTACCCAAAGACAGACTCTATTATTTTGGCACAGTGTCATACGCCACAGGTCAAAAGTGTACAATGTAGTTCTGACTCACCCTTGCAGGTGGAGTTGTAAAGGCATTTTTATCACTGATTCTCTTTCCACAAAACAAATAACATCAGTACAACATATTAAATTCTAGAAAATAACTGTAAACTTATGCTTCATTGTGTTCTTTTGGTCAACCAGGGTTGTTATAAGTTCAAAATTGATTTGTGGACTTATACCCCACCGAAGTAGGTCAAAAGTCTATCGTGGACTTATGATGCTGGACCAAAATAATAGCATCCCGTCTAACCACCTTATACATTGTGTCGTGAGAACAGCAGCCGTTGACTTATTTTGTAAAATTGTCACCGAGAACATTTGCTTTACGTATATTATAGGGTTGCTTACATGTGTCGTGAAAACATTTTGTCTGAGGGGTGTTAGTTGTAAGGGGTGTTTTTTTTATAAATGTGGTTTTCAATCTGGCAATACTATTTTTCGGAGCTAGTCTTTTTGACAGCTGTCACTTGATTTATGCTCAGTTTGGTTTGCCAAATTAATAGACTTACTCCTGAACTACGTTTGCAAATTGTGCAAATTTATTACCAAAATAATGGTTCGGTTCCCGCGACGCATCGCGCGCTGCGTCCAATATTCGGTCGGCATAATCGCAAAACAGCATAAATTCTAGCAACCATGGATCGATTTTGCACCACGTTTACTCTAGTGGATAATGCGCATCCTCAGAAACGCCGTACAGTGCGCACCGAAGACGCTATTGCTGGTGTGGAGCAGAGTATCGAAGAAGACCCGAATGAGTCTATCCGCCATCACGCGCAACAGTTGGAGCTGTCTAAAATTGGGCCTCTCGCCTGGAATTTATTCGAGCCAGCCGAAATCATATTTAAAACATAATAGCAACCCCTTATCTTTATAATAAAGCTAAATACTTGGCCATAACATTAAGTATTATGCGTTTTATTTCTTCTTGAAAACCACACGTCTAATAAACACCTTTTATTAGTGAAATGGCTCAGTTTTATGGGAACCACATGTTTACCAAGCTTAAAGCATACATTTCTGATGTCATCTATAACATAATCAAAAAAACTACAATAAATATCATGTTACTACATATATAGTAGGTATTAAACATTCAGTAACAGTTTCCGTAGTGTTATTTTTATTTAAAAAAAAAGTCACAGAGAATGATCTAGATTTCTCCCGATCATATGGAACACACCACACTATCACTTTTAATGGTTGAAAGGCGACTAATGAATAATACATTGCCATGATTTTTGATTGCCCAGAACCGACTACAATTTTTATTTATTTACATTTCCATTAAAATGGATTTTAGACTTATACCACTCATTATGATTTTTTTGAAGATGTAATATATTTTCATATGCATGCTGTGTCATAAAAATGGTCTTGTCGAAGAAGCTCTAGTTTTTTTTTATTAAGTTTCAAATTGATGCAAATGCAAATCTCTATGCAAAGTATTTGCCTTCAGACATGGTCTCGAATTGATGTTGATGTATTCTTTTTAACACTTTCTAAATGAGTTGCAACGTTTGTAGCTGACATTTTCTTATAAATTGTTCCCCATCTAACTTCTAGCTTATGCTTATCTGCAACAGGGCCACATTATCCAAATCAATTATTCACTATAGCTTTTAACAGCCTTTAGGCCATAAAAATTGGCGTTTCGTCCCGGTAATCTCACTTGGACTCATCAGTTGACTAGTGAGGGCCTTGTCAATACGCATTTTTTATTGAGTTCAGTTCAACTTACATGAATTTTTTGCCAAAAGTCCAATGTGAACTATATGCAAGAAGATTAAAATCGCCAGATTACAAGATTAAAATCGCCAGATTACAAGATTAAAATCGCCAGATTACTGTTTTATCTTTTTAACATATAACTAAATCCATATGTCACTTTGACATAGAAAAACACGAAATGTCACTGTTTTAGGCGTGTTCAGCTTTAGTTTCGTAAGAAAATAGATTTAGTATGATACTAGTTAAAAACTGTTTAAAACTAAGAACATTTTAGTAAAGAGCTTTAAAGTTAGTAAATTGTTAACTAGTATCATGCTAACACCTTAACATCAGGCTGTTTAAGATTTTGCACCATTTTTGTAAAATTTTCCAGAAATAATCTTTTACTAATTAATCCGAATTTATATACTAAGATCCAGTTTTTCAGTGCGAGTTTAAATTTAAACCCGAGTTAACTCATCAAATTTGGTGAGTTAACTCAGGAATAATTGAACAGATGCTTTTGATGGTTTATCCACTGAGTTTGTTTAGTCGTTCCACATGCATTCCCCACTGAAATAGTGCTTCCTCAGTTAAATGTGCGTTAATTTACTACTAGCGAGTTAGCTAATTTAGGTTTAATTCACAACTGAGAAACTGGGCATAACAATCGTATTTAAATAAGTAGTGTAGATTTCCTTAGAACACTCATAAACAGTTGTCCAGCTACTGTCATTGCCTAAATAGTTTGACATGCTTTAGCCATTTCCATATATTTATAAACAGTTGTTGTCTAAATATATTCTCAATTTGTAATGAATAAATGAATTTGAATGAACTTTTAGGCACGTTTAATGAACATTTCATTCATTTCAAATAACCAGTCAACTAGAAACAAGAAACTTGCCCCACCTTGTTCATTGAACCTTACCACTTTAGAGATTGTTTGAACAACCAATTTCGGTGCCTATAAGTTAGACAATTCATGAAAAAAGTTTATAAATTAGGTGTTTTCTTTAAGTGTAGCATTTTAAAAGTATGAATAATACTCACTTACGTATGTTATCTGAGAAAACTTGCACAAACCACATGATGATATAAATAAAACGTTTCAATATTGAACTGTTTTCAGATCGAAAAATATTAACACAGTTGTTAAAAGATTGTCTCACGAAAATAATACATGCATACTTTAAAAACTTTAAGTTCCACAGCTCTTCTCTTACGTTGTTTTTCCTGGTGGAATTGACTTAGTTTTTCCTAAACAGCGACAATTTTCCTTAATTCTTAAAATTTCTTGCCAACAGCTAAATTTGATCTTATCATAAATCTATGTTATCAATTCCCTTTTATATTCCCCAAAACTAGGTTACCAAAAGTCCCCTGTCGAAAATAGCAAAATAATAAATTAAGAGAAATTCAACCGCAGTAAGAGTAGGTACTTTACATCCTGCGGGAAAGTGCAATTAAGGCCTACAAAAAAATAAGAATTCAAAAGCCATTTACCTCCACTTTCTATTGGTCACTGTTCCCCAGGAGAAACTAAATTTGCGCCAACAGAAAAAAATCTCTTACTTTATGGCTTGTTACATTTGCTTGCAGTTGCAGTTTGCAGACATCCTCCAGTAATATCGGGAGAAGAAAAAAAAAATACGTAATTATCGTTACATAACCCAGATACAAATAGAGTACTAGAGTGTAATATCTGCAATGGACACATAAATGGAGTTTTTGTTTTGCTTTGCCTCTCTCTCTCTTATCTCAAAGGGAAACCAAACAAAAACTTGACTTCAAAACATCTACAGTATTTTCTTCAGTCTTCTTTTATGCAGGGTTTTCTATATAAAAGTTAATTCAGATACAATAACTTATGTGTTTTTTTTTTCGTTTTTATCTTTACTTGCAGTACTTCCACCACCGCCGTCATCACAAACCGTGGAGGCGCTCAAGAAAGAGGAGCGATCCGAAGCGCACAGCTCCCCCAGATCGAAGCAGAGGCTAATCAAAGTCGACTTCTCATTGCTCCAGGTAAGCATGCCCATAACCACCCAGCTTATCACAGAGTATATTTTTGTCTCATGATGATGTGGCATAACTTTGTGAACTATTGCAACACTCATCTTATAGATAAACCTGGCTGTTGTTGTTTTAAGTGTGAGAAAGATACAAAAACCACGAAGTAAATTATAAATAATATAAGTATACACAATGTCGTTTTGCCTGATGGTCCGTGTGAACCATCACCACGTATAAATATCATAGAGAAGAATAAGGAATTAATAATCATTCCTTGGGCAATCTGCGGTGGGACCAGACAATAATAATAATGAATTGTGCATGTAGATCCCGGAAGATAAGGCTTCCCGTGATCGAGATGAATAAAAGATGTTATAAAGGGACGACTTATTTGACAATATATTTTTATTTTTAAATTTATCTTCATGCATCATTCAATTATATTGTGGTGAAAAGCCGCATAAAGAGTAAATAATAAATAATCACAAGTCTTCATTCATTATTTTGTGGTAAAAGTTGATGAATTATGACTTATGAGAAACTAAAAAAAAAATTGAAACTTTATTCCATTGTGCCATTTTTAGTGTGGTGCATATTTTAAAGAAAATCATCTTCCTCGTTGGGTAACGATGTTAATATTTTGGTTGAGGTATATTATAGAGAACTCTCGTAAATTAGCCAATTTGACTTACGTTGACGTTTCTAACATGCCTTCCGGTTTTGCATCGTCTATTTCCTATCAGGAGATTTTAGACCTACCACTTTGACAGGTTTCAAAATTTAGGAATTATTTTATTTTATACTACAATATGGTAAGCAAAAATAGAGATAGGCAGAGCATTTCACATTCGTGTAGTGCGGCTGGGAAAAGATTCTCTGTACTTGAAGTATACGCCCAAATTTGAGCACAATAGTTGAACATTTAGGTTCAGTTTTTCAGTACTAGGTTTAACTTTTAAACCCGAGATAACTTGTCAAATTTGGTGAGTTAACTCATCATTAAGTGGGCAGATGTATGTTATGTTTTATCCACCGAGTTTTTTCAGTCGTTCCGCATGTAGTTCACCTTTAGTTAACTGCGGGTTAATTTACTTCTAGAGTAAGTTAACTTTGGTTTAACTCACCACTGAAAAACTGGGCCTTAATTTTGAGCTTCATGGTGGAATTGACTTATAGTTCATTGAAATGTTACACAATTTTGGCCGAACCTTTGAAAATGTGTTAACATTTTTTTGTGATACGTATGGTTCTCAAGATATAGCCAAGAAACATTTAACACCACCTTTTTCAAGATGGCGGCAAAATGGGGGCTTTCAAACCCGAAAAAGGTATACTCACACTGACCCACTCTACACATTAAAAAAAAAGACTTTGGCCTGTACTAAATGCAAGGTCATATTAAGGAAGAATTTTTCGAGATATTTAACACCACTTTTTTCAAGTTGGCGGCCAAATGGGGGCTTTCAAACCCGAAAAAGTATACTCACACTGACCCACCGTACACATTAAAAAAAAAAACTTTGGCCTGTACTAAATGCAAGGTTATGTTAAGGAAGAATTTTTCGAGATATTTCATAAAGCACAGAATTAAAAAGTGATTGTTGAAAATACAACCGCCAAGAATGGAAAGCTGCGTTCAGTTTGGTGAATGCAAGACATGTGGCGTTGGGGTAGGTTTTGCTTTAATAACATCAAAACATATCATTGATTTAGTTTCGTGTTGGCAATATACAGGTTATTCAAATTTGAAGTACCTAACATTTTGAATTAAGTTTTTAAATATGTTCTTTAAAATTCACAAATGTACCTACATAAATGCAAAATGTTTATCAATTTCTGAAGGAAACCCTATAATACATATTTTAAAAATAAGCTGAAATTTATATACCGAGCATAGACAATGCAAATATGTACAAAAAGAAACATTTTTTTTATTATTTTTACCCAGTGTTATATAAAAAATTAGGAAATTTTTTTTTTTAATTATTTTATTTATACTATAAGTTACCATATTAATATTATCTTTTTAAATATTTCCAGTTCATTGTGATGACATTCAGTTGGTTGTGGTCAAAATATAATTTCAAATTATTTGGGAAAAAAACTTAAGAAAAACTAATTATTTTCTTAAAATTTGTAAAAATATGTAAAATTTATTTAAAAACATACGATTTGATATAAAATAAAAATAATTAAGACTTGAATGGATGTAGTAATCAAAGCCTGAAAACAAATCACGAGAAAGGTAACTTGTGTTGTTTTATTTTTTAAAAGTTGTAGATTAAATAAATAAATCAAAACGATTTGAAAACTTCTACCTATAAACATATAGCTCTTAAACATATGCCTCCTTGAGATTTTCAAAAACCTATTTATTACTAAAAACAATATATATCAAAAAAAAAAAAATATTGCACGTTTTGAATGTGTGTGATTTGAATGCAAAAAATAAAACTAAAAACCTTATAAACAAAATATTTCTAATTTATAAATATAAAAACAAAAATTTTCCTTCATCGCATATTGACACGATTATCCATAAAATAAGTATATCTCCGTACATACCCTATTGACAGTGCCAAAAAAGCAGACACTAATCGAGATTTATTTTGTCAGGGGTGATAATTACATGGATATAGACCCATCAGGCAGAATTATGTATAACTGGGTGTGGTGACATCACAAACGAACCAATTTGCCCACACTCACCTGCAAAATAATAAAATTATCCCGGGAAAATTGCGTGTTTTGTGTAATACAATGTCACCACTAATGGATTCAAACGACGTTTTTGTTATTTAATCATATTACCTTGGTCGATCAATATAGGGAAACCTTTTATTTAGGAAATTAATGCAAAGAATATATTATTTTCATGATTGTTTTGTTATGGAGTTGTTTTTTTTTCAAGCATTTTACTCCTTTTTTTTCAATATTTTCTATATCTAAACATCTAGATTGTTAACCTTAGGATATTTTTTTAACACAGAATCCTTAAATCCTAAAATAGATAAGATACAGAAAAAGGTCACAAAAATGGTGCCCGAACGAATCAATGCTACTTCAATATCCACTTCACGTAGTATATGCCTATGCTGCTTCCTAAACAAACTTTGTTTCAGTTCTTTAGGCTTATAATGCTGCTAAAGCTATACACAGGTGGCCTGAATCCTGAGGTGGTTGTTAAGAAGGTATAAATATGTACATTTCGTGTATAAATTTGTAGATATTATGTATGTAGGTACATAATTAACCATTGAATAATATTTGCAATGCCTGAAGGAAATTAAGGATGAAAAAGGGAAAAAGTCTTTGAAGAAGTTTATTATCAGATGTTTGTTTTGAATATATAATTCTATTTATTTCGAAAATTTTCTAAATGAATAAACAGCTGTTCCACTGTCTTTAGTCGATTTTCACGATACGACAAAAAACTCTAATTTAAGAGTGTGGTAGTAGTAGTCTTTCATAAAATCGGGAAAAAAATCAGAAAACATAACTCTGAATGGCCAATTTTAAAGATTTCGAATATAGTAGAGGAAAGGAGTGTCAAATCAGTATTATGAACTTCCAAACGAAAACGATATCATACAAAATTAAATTAATTTGAAAAATAACTCGAATATTTCCGGCGAAGTTTCATGAATTTCTGGTTTTTGTTCCCACATTTTTTGGGTCTGGAACCTTACTCACTTTTTTTTTAAAACGGAGAAGTATATTTCCGCTTCTGGGTATATTTTCTTTCTTAATGCCAAATAAACTTTCCTCATTGTGAATTCTTAAGCCATACGAGTATATATCTACTCATTAAATCATAATCGACTATTAGAAATGGAAAATCACACTTAATTTCCATGCATTATTTACAAAAGCACCTTGAAAATGTCAAAGATATTATTTGCTACGCTTTGATAAGGCATTCCATTGACAAATCAATGAACTTCTTGGAAAGTTTTATGTGATTAAATTAGTATGCAACATTGGTATTTGAAACTACATATATTATGTATCTTCTCTTTCGATGCATGCATATTCAAAGGTAAAAATGAAAAATGACGCTTAATTTATTGGCAACTCAAACAAAAATCTATATTCACAAGGGGAAGAGAAATTTCGCATTCCATTTCATATCTTCAATAATTTTGTAATAGAATTCTCCGCGAAACTGAATCAATAGCATAGATTTTTTTGAAAAAATTAAATTAATTTTAATAAAAATTTTAACTAATTTAAATTTCATAAGCCTAACTATGGTAAAAATTTACCTTTTGAAACTTTAAACGCTTTAAGTGTAAAAGTCTATTTTACTTTCTAAAACAAAAAAAAATCGAAACTCGTATTAAAAGTAATTTGAACCCTTTTACTTTAATAGGTCATAAATAATTATAAATTAAAAACATAAAATACAAACTTCCATCTAATGGTGTTCGAAAAAAGATTCGGTTTTTTACCGTATAAATATTCAAGAAACGAAAACTCTTTACAATTTTTTGTTTAAATAAAGGTTATCTTTTGATTTCAATATTTTGCAGGGAGAATAATGTGACAAATCTTAAAAATGGATTTTTTTCATGGCAAATAGAATACAAATTCAGATTGATTTTTAAAGTGATTTATATATTTACATGTTCTAAATACAATTTTCACGACCGAATTAAACTAGAGCAAATTAAATCAATTAAATTAAGCTGAATAATTTATGATTCGAAATAAAATCGTTACCAAAACGTGACTTAATCGTTAGGTTTTTATAAGTTCTCTATAAACAGTGAGTAAAATTATGCATTTGCCCATGTTCTGCATTTCACGTATTGTGAATTCACACGATGAAAGCGAATACGGGTGTTCCACAATTCGTTGGAAAAGCTAATTGTGAATTTCAAAAATGAGAATTGGTGTTCTTTATTTCGGTGCATTCCGTTTTCTGAACGTATTCAATTCACTTTGTTAATGCTTTATTAATTATTGTGGAATTGATACAGTTATTCCATGATTGGTTGGTTCGATTTCCTTTAAAACATATAAGAACGCTTCTTTGCTCAATTTAAGACTTTCAACAAAAAAGAATAAACAATTCATCAGAAAAATACTTCATAGTAACAGCAAGGTACTCGTATCTACTCGCGCTATGTCAGGCAAATCTAATATTTTAAATTTCTCTCGCGAAACTGTTCGTCTAATTTTTTCTCCAGAGTTCCACCTCCTTTTTTCCCTTAAAAGTGCCAATAATATTGAAAACATTTTCGTCCACAGTGTAATTTGACTTCATAAAACAATTAAAAATGGATGCACCTTGAATTTTGACAGTTCTAAGCTCTAAGCAATTGCAAAATTTTCGAAAACGAACGAATTGTAGGACATGGAACTTCATTTCACGTGAAATTGAAAATCGATTTCAATTCGATTTAGTCCGAAATGCAGAACATGGGCGATTGACAGTCTAACTTTAGAAAGCTATATCGAACGCCTAAACTTTTTTTATAAGCATTTCCCAGCGATTGTCTTACTACACTGCAAACATATTCTTAAGTGGGTACGTTTATAGCAAAGCAGTAAGGCAAGTATAAGAATGAAATGTTCATTGAACGTATCCGGAAATTCACAAAATTGATAGATACAGCCAGAGATTTCAGTGAATATATAGTACATAAATGAGGACATACAACCTGATTACAAGGTTCGTTTTCTTGTTTGTTTGTTGTTTCGTCTTTTTGACAGATTGGGTGAGGGATGTAGAAACGTAGCTCTTTCTCCTTACATTCCTGCACTTCTCACACAATTTTTCAAAATGACCATAGACGAAACAAGCGAAAAAAGGAAACGTGAAATCAGCCTCATATTTAGACAACTGTTGCAGTGTGTTTAAAAATATAGAGATTTCAAATTATTTAGACAGTGTGTAGCTGGACAAGTGGACAACTGCGCAAGAGTGTTCTAAGAAGATCAAATAATAATACAACTGCTTGTTTCTATACAGATGTAGAAAACCCACTTTGCAAATTAATTTTTCTTTCAAAAGTTGTTGACTTTGGCTTAAATTGAATATTAAGGCAACTTTGTGCTCAATCATTTCCTCGCCGCAGATGCGCGCGCGCCGTGCCATTCAAATTTATTCGTTGTTTATCATTTTTTTCTTCAAGTATGAGTTTCATAAGGGATACATTGAAGTATACAGGAGTAAAAATGCAGTCGTCCTATTTTTGGCAGATAATGCTGGATTTACACGACTGACAAATTGACAGTATTCCTGTCAGAAAATTGACATAAATTTGGAAATATTCGTTTTTTTGGCAGTTTACTGACATTAAACTGCAAATTTATGAATACCTAATTATGTTTAAACAGAGGTGTAAGCTGTATGGGTTAGTGTCCTTAGAATAATATTATTTGTGATGAGTTGAAAACAGGCAGTTTGATTGTATAGGTTTTGTTCTGTATTAAATTTGCATACACACTATATATTTTGTGTATTTTTAGCGCACTAGGCATGTTTAATGTAAGTTTTACTGATTTAATTTTGTATTTCTGCAACATGAAGTTACCTTCTAATGTTAAAAATTGTTGCTACTACTAGTGATGTACTTTATTCTAAGTTGATACATTCCAGGTACCACCAATTCATAACTAACTCAAAATCGTTTTTAAGCCGTTTACACTAATATTCACAAACATTATTTTTGAATAATTAACACTAATTCCGATTAATGAAAAGTTTTGCAACTGACCTAAATGAATGAACTATGTACTGTACATGTACAACATATAAAAGCAATATTGTTCCAATAGTTCGAACTCATAATGGATTTGTTTTCATATTAACAAGCAACACCAAAATCATATTTTATCTTTCCTTTATTTATAGCCTAAAAGAATATATTTTCATCATGAATATCTATTTTTCAGGATGATAATTATTTTGACGATTCACCAGCATCTGGATCATCGTCTATCATTCATCAGCAGAACTCATCGATTTGTTCACAGCCAAAAATGCCTCCATATCCAATCGGAGGTTATATGCCTGCCACTATTCCACCAGCACCCACCAAAGTTGTGAGACGAACAAGTAAGTTACAACTTTTTAGTGTCTCATACCAAAAACTGTTTATCCTTATTTAAGTTCGGTTTAATTATTTTGTTTTTTTTTTGTTTTCTATTTTTATTTTATTTTTTTGGTTCAAAGGTATTTAAGTTGAATCTTTTTTTTGTGACAACAAACGATATTCTTAAAACACAAAATTAGATAGGGTGTGTGGCATGATGAAGGTGAAGGCAACAAAATTAATACTCCCATCAATATACAGAACAACCAGCTTATATAAGACAGTTAAAAATAAAACAAAAGAATCTCAAAAATGAACAACTTCAAAATCTGCTTAGTACATTTATACATAACTTGAATTTGAATATAAATTTTAAACTACAAAATAGTTTTCTATTTTCTTAAACTTTTGTTAATTACTTTGTTTAATAATAATCGAATAAATCATCAGTCAAAAATGATGCATCTTTTGGAAATTATGTTTTATTTTCCAAAAATTTAATCAATTTTTTGGAATTTCTTTCCTTGCGTACTCACAGAGGACACAATTACAGAAGACGAATATCACAGATTCTTCGACAACGCTCTGGAATGTAAATATTTTCGAATGTTATCATGTTTTTTTTCCGAATTCGAATGTATATTCTTATATAATATCTCTTCTGCATCCATAATATGCCTAATTCATTTAAAATATACATAATTATTACAATATCCAAACAAGTTCAGCTTCCATTTATGCATCGTAACGCGCTTAATATACATAAACAAAAATTAAACAAACAAAATATTACTCATACGCCACAGTGAATATCCATTTTCATTCGAAGACAGATATTTTAGACTTTCGAAATTACGTTAATTATTATTAAAAATTGGCTTTAATAAAAAATGTTTGCAGATATATTGGGAAAAGTTATAAGGACTTCAGAAAGTGATTTAATTTGAGTTACCATACATATAAAAGATGGGGCAAAAGTAATGTCATATAAAATTTAAATCCGAGTTGTGTGAGTACGTGATTGCTGCGTCCTGCTGGAACGAACAATGCTCGATACCCAATTCAACAACTTGAGGGAGAAACCTCATTTAACATCTCCGTCATTTTAAATGATGACATTAATTATTAAAACAAATTCACAGTTCCATTTTAGTGCCAAAAGAATTACTTCAAATTAAAAAAAAAACAACAACTTTAAATTCAAGAAATTCTTAATAAATCAAATGCGATACAATAGTAATTTTGTGAAATAATTAATAATTTAGCATACAAATTATAGAACTCAAATTGAATCACTTATTGAATCCTTTTCTAAGCACTAAATTGCAAACTATATGCTTCTAGTTGTTTGCAAAATATATTCTAACAAGCTTTCTTTCAACAATCAATCATACTCGTACATATACAAAATTATCTATTTTAAAATAAAAATATAAATGTAACTAAACTTTTATATCATTAATCATAATATTATCCACATAATTTACATTAAATTAATAAAAAATGTATCTTATTTGCTTTTTTTTTTTGTTTTAAATAAAATTTTAGCATATGATCTTGCTACACAATGCGAATCACGACGTGCATCGATGCGACGGCACACTATTGTCGGCTGCCAGAGTAATTTAGATGAAACGCATTCAATGCCTGCGTCTCGTCCAGATTCCCGACAGTCTGATGTGCAGTCAATCGCCGCCGGCACGGATGGCAGCACCAAACAGCAGCAGCCACAACATCATCAGGTAAAGTCGATTATCAAAGAACGGCCACAACCGCCTTCTTCGTACACGAAAATGTCAGAACACAAGTCTTCATCACACGATACTCCTCCTAAATTTCAACAGCACAACAATAATCTAGATCAGAGCCCCGGTGGTTGCGGTGGCGGTGGCGGTGGTGGTGGTGGTGGTGGTGGTTGTAGCAGTAGTTGCAGTCGATCATCGTCGATTGGTGCTTGGACCAAATCGTTTCTGGACGAAAAGCATTGGCGCGAACGAGGTGACGACCGGCTATCGCTGACGCTCGAAGAGATTGTACACATCCGCTCTGTGATGACTAAGGCCGAGTTGGAAGGTCTTCCAGTGGGTGTGCGTGTTAAGGAGGATGTTGAACGACGGAAAGTGTGCTTTCTGTGTTTGCGAACGCGTTTCAGTATTTTTGGACCGTGGGGTATCCAGTGCAAGCTTTGCCAAAGAACCGTCTGCTCAAAGTGCTACACTAAGGTACCTAAGCTTAATTGTGTAGGTGTATTTTCAATTTTTTTTAATCAATCCTCTACCTCTCTCTTTCTCTCTCTCTCTCTCTGTCTGTTTCAAATAGATGCGAATACCAACTGAACACTTTCGCAACGTTCCGGTGGTGCTTATATCGCCTTCCTTGCTATCAAGCCCGGCTGGTTCGAGCACACCCTCACCCTCACACCATGCGCACATAAATGCCGCTCATACGTCTACAAGTATCTTGGATGAATCATTTCCAAAATCCCTGATCGAGCGATTACTCCGCTCTGAGTCAGAGCGAAAGGTAAGCCTAGAGGTAAATGTAATGTTATGTCAATGGAGGTTAAAAGAGGTCTTTGTTTCTGTATAGACTCGCAATTCGGTTGGAAGTGCTCCATCGTCACCAAAACACCTAAGATCAAACATAAGTACACCAGGCTCGGGTCCTGGTCCTCATGAATTGACCAAGTCAATGATCACAGCACCAAATGCTGATTCATCGTCGAATAGTGTCGATGGATATAACAAGGAAAATCAACAAAATGGCAGTGCCACAAACAAGAACATCAGCATCATGTCACGCAGCGTGGAAGGACCACGGAGCTTGCCAGTTTCAAGTCCGGCAAGACCTCATTCAAATAGCAGTACCTTGGATAGAAAGTATGTTTCAATTAATCATATTTGCACAGTTTTTTGATTATCTCAATTACAGAACCAAATTCGCACGCGCATTCACACTCTCTTCATCGGGCCACCTGAGCTCCGATCAAAAGGAGAACCTTCGGGGAGAACTAATGGCAGTCTGCAACGACTGCGAAGGTCTTTTGCTGGAAATTATACGATCGTCAAAACAGACAAGATCTTCAGCAAGAAATCGTGCTCTCAAAAATCTCACACTTGATCTATCGCCAGTCTACAAGCGATGAATCAATAATAACTCCTCTTCCAATATTATGTCAATGCGCTATATTTTCAAATTGTAAATCAATTAAACAAAAACTTATAATTGTTAAAGAGAACCCAATGATAAGAGATCATCCAGTTGAATATAAATTAATTCCCCCCTCCCATAAATTGTGTAAATATTTAGGCTATTCTCAAAAAGAACCGTATACCGTTTTGAACTCCAATCCGTTTTAGTGTTGAGTAACGAGTATTTCTTATATTAACATATATTTTTTATAATTATTTTGAAAATTTCAGATCATTATTTTGTTCGTTCAATTATTTTATAACTAAGAGAGAAAGAGGTGAGAGTGCTCATGTGAGAGAATCTACTCTTTTTTTTTAAGTGTTTTCAAAGAAAATTCTTTTCGTTTAATTATTTTTTTGTTTTGAAGAAATATTTTACGTTCATTTAAATTTTTCATTCAAATTACTAATTTTTAGTTTCACAAATTCAACAAAAAAAGACTCACTATAGCTACATACATACATACATAAACACTTAACAAAGAAAAAAAAACTTTAGAAAATCAAAATGTAAGAGATAGTTCTTTTTACAAAAAAAAAAAAAACACAAACTTCGTTTTATGAACGTTTCTGTTAGGTACATACATATTTCAACAAAACAAAAATATAAAGCATAATGTTAACTCTTTGTGTTTATTAAAATGACACAATATAAATTTTTTTGTTAAGTGTAAAAATTATAAAACAAAACTGATGTATACGTAGTAAAATAAGTGTTTAGTGCTTAATTAACTACAATAATAATAATTGATTTAAAACAAAACAAAACTATTCAAACTAAACAAATAATACAAAAATGTATATAAAATATAGCACATATTTAAAACAAAATTTAAAAACTAATCCAAATTATTATTAAATTTTGTATAGATTATTATTATTATTTAAAAAACAAAAAAAAAAAACAAAAAAAAACAATAATATTAAACAAAAATTCCTTTAAATTTAAATTACTGTTTGTTTTTATTTATTTACATTCGTTTGATTTTTTATTGTTCCGCCCTTGGGATGTTTCTTTTCAATCATTACTCTTCACTTTCAGCCTAATTAATCTTGAGCCATAATTTTATATGTCTACAAAACTCTGTTTTAATTTTGGTTTGAAATTTAAGCCTTCTTTTCTGATTATCCCCGAAACTTAGGCTTAAACAAGAGTTTTCGAATTTTAAAATATTTTCTTTTTCCAAGGCTTAGGTCCGATTTCATAATCCTGTTTAAATGGCAATTAATTGACAAAAATGGAACACTTGAAGGGCACTTATTTAGGTGAGTGTGTACTGTGAAACTGGGCCTTATAATTTAAGTAAACTTTTGGTATTCCTTACAGCTAAAAGAAGCATGATTGGAATGGACAATTCCAAGACATACAAATTTATTTTGTAAGATATCCTGTTTATCAACATCATTAAATCATTAGAAGTTATACAGCGCCTTTCAAACGAAGTGCTTGAAGATTTATCTCAATGAAATAATAAAAGCGAATTTAGCTAGTCCAAATAACAAATTCAATCACGCTGGTTCAAACTTAACCGAAATATGAACAAATGGACAATTCTCTCCAAAATATCATCTGTGTCAAAAATACATTCGCAAAATGTTCTTAAAACCAAACCGCAAAAGTTTATTGTTAGAAAACACCAATATACATATGTATTTTCATTGTATTGTGTTCGATAGTGCAGCTTTCGTTCTGTTTGCATCATGTTCGAAATATCGAAAATTTGAAACGCCTAGCTCGAAACCGTCAAATGGGTTTGCGATAAAATCATTTAACGTTGAGCATGCGTGCAAGCTTATTGCATTAAACGAACTTCGGCTTATTCACAAACATCAAAATCTTCACTTTGATGAAACTGACATTTCCTTAGCTTTTTGAAACGTATATATTTTTTTATAATTTTAATACCTAAAAAATCAAAATTTGGGACTTTTATTTTCCAATTTTACATCTATAGATTCATTACTGGAACATTCGGCAATCGTTCGCGTGCCTATCCAAAGCTATCCGGATAGGTTTGTGCTGTTGCAATCCCTTGTGAAAGAAAATAGCTGATGCAGCAACAGGTCAAGGTATCTGATAATTTTGGGATAGATTGACACCCTAGCGGATAGGTCCTCAATTTCCAGGATTGATTTCGATTTAACCTCTTCAAAAACGTTCAAAGTATTGAAAAATGATACTCTTAAGACTTATAACTACATTCAAGACTTTTTTCAAAAAATGGAAATAAAAACATGCTCCAGAGATGCCTGTATGCGAAAAAGTGTACGAAAATTGTGTTTGTGAAATGATAGATTTCAGATTGATTTGACAGATCAAAAACAATTTTTGTCGCACAAAGGCATCTTTTTGTTTTTCGCTTTTCCACTTTTTGCAAAAAGTATTTAGTTGCGAAAAATCTTCAAAAAGCTAATTAAAAAATTATAAAATGCTATATAATATTTCCTGGTTCAAAATGGTTTATAAAAAATTGTGTGAGTGCTGGGACTCACGGTGAATATGCGTAAACATCAATTTTCGCCCAAGCGCAGTTTTGAGAATCCATATTTGGATCAGTATGCGAAGTCGTCAATACGTTGTTGACTACGTGTACGGATCCAAAACGGACTAGTTTACTTGAATGGGATCTTCAAACTTTTGCAATTTGGAAGTTTGCCCAGACGTCAGTTGAAAGCTTGTCAGAGGCTAAACAAACTCTTTGATTGGGTTAGTGAAATATGAACATGGCTCGAATAGTAACAAAGCTATTTGTGAATTCGAAATTGGCTCAAAATATTATTGAAAAAGAAAAGTTTTATGTTAAAACTATTGCTTATAATAATCAAAAGATCAAAGTTCTACTACGAATGTTAAAATCATGTTAAGACTTCAAAATTTTAGTTATTTTATTGAATTTGTTCTTGTGAATCTGACTCCACTTCGGAACACTTTTCGTATAAAGTATTATTCTTGGTAGTTCTTGTATTTTTTTCTCATAAAGACGTTTCTAACTATTGAATAAATCTTATTACACTGAAATTTAAGCATCCATTAATATTAAAAACTTATATTTTAACTAAAAACAGCGAATAATAAAAATCACTGAAAAAAACATTCGCTGTTGTATGTTTGCGTATTTGTTTTTGTTCACCTCTGACTAGGATTCTAATTATAAACAAGAAGGAGAAAACACAAAGATAGTTTCCCAAAAAGCCCAATCGAACTTACCCAATATTTTAGTATGCTGACTTCCGTAACGTAATGTGCTACACCGTAAAGTGTGACCTCGTAACGTCCCACAGATGAAAGTCCAGGTTTTATTTCACTATACCGACCCCGGCATAAACGTTTACACATCAAAAAATGGACGGGAAACGTAGACTTTTTATGGTTAGCAATAAAACAAATGTATGCATCAATAAGTAACTTTTTTCATTGTTTCTATCCCTCAATTTCGCTTTCGATATAACATTTTGCTTATGATAATCTAGAACAATAATTCGATACGTGTAAACGATTCTCTTTTCGATTCTGAAATCAAATTTGATTCAATACGAACAAAAATCTCACTAATGGGCACTCAACGTAAACTTGACGGAGGCGAAATTCTTTCGAGGTACATGATTTTGCGCTCAGTTGTAAATGATATTGACAAGTTTAATCAATTTAGATTTTTATCAATATTCCGACTTGAGTTTGTATTTATTTACCGCTTTCGTATTTGCATACAATCGACAAATTGCAGTTTGGTTGTCAATAAAGCAGCTGTTTTTTTCTGAGAAAAATATTAAGAAATAAACTCAAACATGTTTGTCTTTGAACGATCAGAGATTTTTATCCGTGAGACATGGCTATTCTCTCTTCTGTTTTTGAGTGGACGTCCGGAATTACGCCTTTTCCACTCGTTCTACTTCAAATTTTCCATTTTCGATAGGAATGGAACAGTTCCAAAATCCAACCGAAAACGACATAATTTGATTATATTTTAGGAACAATATCTACTTAACCATACCTTATAAATACATGCATGAACAGTAAGCTAGGAGCAGACGGCATATGAAAAGTCGCAAATGTTTGCGACTCTGACGTCACGTAAATAGTCGCAAATGTGTTGCAAATTCTATACCTACATCATTGCTCGCAAACTTGCATATGGGGGTGTTCACACGATATGCAAAAACTGTCCCAAAAGTCGCAAATGCATTTGCGACCAAGGCACTCGCACATCATGTGTCCGCAAATGTGGTCGCAAATGTTGTGATGGATATGCGAGGTGTTCAGACGATGTGCTATAAAGTCCGCATATCACCCAATTCCAATCATATGCAGGTTTGCGAACATTTCATATTTTTTTGGAACTGAAAAATTCTCATCTGAAAGTTCATAACAAATGAATTGTGCTGGAGAAAATATTAAAAGCAGCCAGAATCGGAAAATTGTGGAATAATTTTTTCTTTGAACTTTACATAGTTTTGCTGTATTTTGTCAATAAAAAGATTAAACAAAAATAGAAAAAAAATAATTTACATTATATTATAAAAGCAAACAATTTTATTGAAATTTTCAAAACCCTGTTGCTGCTTTACATTATAATATCATCCCCAGAACTACCCACGCTTAATTTTAAATTTACGGATATAATAATTAAAGTTCCATTTTATTTCATTTAAATGTAAATCCTATAAGCTATAGCTATGTATGTACATGAAAGAATTTAACGCAACAACAACTCTACTAGTAAAATGAAGAATCACAGCAGCTGATATGCTGCATATGTGGAGATGTGCAATGTTCGGTTTTCGTGTCATCGCAAATGCTTGGGATGGTCGCATATGGCCGCACATGCTCGCAAACTGTCACAAATTATATGCGAGGGTGTTCACACGATATGCAAGAAAGTCGCAAACTTATATGCAATTTGGGTGTCGCACATAATCCGCAAATGGTTTGCGAGCATATGCGGACTGTCCCAAAAGGGTGTTCAGACGATATACTCTCAAAGTCGCAAATGATGACGTAAAAATGACGTCAGAGTCGCAAACGTTTGCGACTTTTATATGCCGTCTGCTCCTAGCTTAAGTTCAAACAAAAGTAAGTTGCGACGTACAAGAACTGTTTTTGTTTTTTTGAGAATTATACGTAAGGTAAACGTAATAAAATTAGATCATAAAACTCGTATTTTATGAGTGTTCTATAGTCCCACATTGTTCCAAAGCTGATCCTTTTTGTCAAAGAAAGCCTATGGGTTGAGTAGCCTGAGAACACTACCGACTTCTCATTCGCCTAGCCTAAAGCCTACATTTAATGTTGGAATCCTTTCAACAAAAGAATCGATTTTGTTCCGAATTTTTTCTAAACAGAATCGAATTTTTTCTAAGCAGAATCGAATTTTTTCTGGCAATTGAAAGTGATTCGTATTTCGTAAAAGAATCGATTTTTTTTGTGTGATTGTGTTTGTGTTACTTGACAGCTGCAATTGACGCAAAACGTGAAGAAATTTTTCACAAAACTATTAAGGCTCTCCCAAACCAACGCGAATATTTCAGAACGACGACGAAACTTCCGCCTGTCTTAATTTATTTACATGGAACATTATTCAATCGTCTCATATTCGCGCGAATGTTTCGCGTTGGTTTGGGACAGCCTTTAAGGTTGGGAAAAAATGTTTTACCATTAGAAATAAATGAATAACTATAATAATTCTATTTTAATAACAAAAGAAATTAACAAGCTTATACATGGCAATTTGTTGGTGCATTTTATATATATCTACTTGCACATATATTTTTAAAGAAAATTGTTATTAAAAAGTTTTCACTTGCACTGAAAGTTTTTATCAAGTCTATTTTCTTTTGTCAAATTTTTGTTTGACACAATAAACTATTTGTATACATATGTAGATATTTTGACTGAATATATAGTTGAATATTTTGTTAAATTATGTAGAATTCGTTGCAACCAAAATATAAACAACTGTGCCTACGTTCTGTAACTCTCGCATGGTTAAAATTTGGTCGAGAAACGATGAAAAAAGGAACAAAACTCATACGATGTGTTTCAATTTTCATCATTTTTCGACTGATTTTATCGATGGGAGTGTTACAGAACGTAGGCACTGGTCTTCCAAAAATTCCGTGATTTTCAATTTGACGTATTAGAATATGTCAAGTCTTCATATTGTGTGTGCAATTCAGTGTGAACTCTTGCTAAAAACGCAAGATTTGTTTTGACAGAAAAAAAACGATTTTGTTTATAAAACAATCTGAACAGAATCGATTCTTTTGTTGAAAGGAATTCGGCATTAGTAAACTAATGGACAACTGCTAAAAATGATTATTTGTGGCTTATGTGAGTCCACTCACACTTATGAGTGCTTCAAAAAATCTTCAACCTGTTTTCGACATGAAAAATCCAAAAAGTAGGTAGATACATAGGTAGATACATAGAGCCTTCTGTATAATAATTGATCTAAATCGGTTAAAGCGTTAATGAGATCGCAAAAGCGTGTCATATGACAGGAACTGCTAAATTTCGAGTTCGATAATTTGCTGAGACCCTTACCTTATTGATGTAGTACTACATCAATATCGCAAGTAAAAACGAATGTAAATTTTTTTATCTTTTTCGGCAGCCAAGTGAGTATAGGCAACAAACAATAAGAAACTAAAGCACACACACTAGCCGTGCGTTTTCTTGTTTTATTTCAAGACCTAAAGAATTGATATTTTGATTTTTGAGCAAGCAATTGAGCTTATACAATTCTTGTATTGTTATGTTTTTATTTGGTCGATCAACAATGCTATATCTTGACCAAAGAATAATTTATTTTTAAAAATTATTTCTTAATAAAAATATAGTTTAGAACTTCCAAAGCAAGAAAGTTCTTAACTGACGGATCATTAATTTAGATAACCTATATTTTGTTGAAATTCACGTGACCTACATATCATTGTCTAACAGTTTTTATTTAAATTTTTAACTTGATTTTGTATATTGTGAAGATGCATAGATATACTTCAATAATTTTCTTTCAATTTTCGACACACTAACTAATCTAGGAATAGAATTATAATTCTCGTGGATGGATCTCTTACAAAGAAATAAGGAATCTGTAATCAATTTCTTCCTATTTTATTAAGAACAAAAATATATATATGTAGTGTTCTAGTACCAACACATTAAAGTATTCATAAAAGCACACAATATTTAAACTACATATATACATACATATACAAATAAAAATAATATTTATATATTTTATTCAGATAAATAACTAATTGCATACAAAAACTCGTATTTAAAACAACAAATTAAAAATTTTAATATTTTATGAGAAACAAATATAAAAATAGGACTTCAAAAATGATCTTCAAAGATTGATTTATCAAACTAAAGTAATAAAAAAAAAAAATATCATTACAATCTGTTATATGTATATTGTTACATGATAAAGTTATAATATAAAATGTTCCAGTTCAGAGTTGATATAATAAATAAATTAAATTTAAAACAAAACAAAAACTAACTTCCATGTATAATATGAAACAAACAAAATCAAAGAATTATTGAATTGAATTATAAATTAAAATAACACCATAACATATAATAAAATATTTTAAAAATAAAACTAGTTTTTCTTTTTTTTTTAATAATTTTTACATTAAAATTAAAGAATAAACTAAATAGATTCAATACGATAGAATTATTTTTAGATGAAATCAAAATGTAATATTTTGTTGTATATATAAATACATACATACAATACTATTAAATTTAACAAGGAAATAAAAAACAAATATTCAGGTAGATATTTGCATTTTTTTTTTTTGTATTTAATGAACGGGAGGATCGTACAAAATAATAATAAATTTATAACTTATTTAGAAAGTTATAACTTTCATTGAAAACCATCATTTATTTAAATTTATTTTTTTAGTTTGAGACACTTTGAAAGCTAAATCATTTATTATTTTAATGCCAAATTAAAGCTTATGGCTTTATTATTAGTTCTATCCAAACAAAAAATTTATTTTGCCCCAACCTTCCTCCTGAAATGAATTTTATTATTTCAATAATTGGCAAGGTTGTTGTTCATTGATTGAAATAATCAGCCTTATTGTGAGTTTCACCCGAAAAATATTTCACCTTAAAATTTTTTGTTCGCCCGGAATTTAAAAAGCTATTGTGAGTTTCGCCCGAACGAAATATCGTTCACCCACAAAAAATAAGTAAAAAAGGCATTACATGCCGGCCGCAATGAATGTTCAAAATAAGGGGAATTTTTCGATCATGAAATTTCGGGTGGAACTCACAATACGCGAAAAGTGAAATGTCAAATTTTCCGTCCGTTGGAATGTTGTTCGGATGAAACTCACAATAAGGCTGAATAAAAGTAATTTCATGCAAAAGGATGGGGCAAGATGAATTTTTTGGTCAAATTTAATAATTCTAAAATTCCCAAAATTAATGTTTTAAATGATGATATATGATGAGTATCAATGCTCAGCCCTAGCGAGGTATCCGCCGGAGCGGAAAATTCTCCGATTTCATACGAATAGGAGGATTTTTGCTTGGAGGTATTCTAGGTATTCTTCCGAACTTGAAAACTCCTACGATTCGTATTGTAACGATTTAATAATTACCCAACTACTTTGAATTTGAAACAAGAGAACATCCTCTTACTGTTTGCAGCGCCATCTCTCGGAAAAAAACTAAACATCAAACCTTCAACCGTTCACAGCGCCATCTTGTGATTCAGCTGAGTATCAATTCCAATGTTCCATCTGTCAGCGACTGGAAAGGAAACTTCTAGAAGGAGATATACTCGAATATTCCAGTGGATACTAGTGAAGCCGTGGGCTTAAAAGACATATCTATAGAACCAAAACGCTCATTTTCTACTTTGAGACTATTAAAAATAGCGTTTGAGATTTGTTTCATCTTATTTCGTTATTTCTATATATTACCCCCGAAAAAAATCCAATGAAATGATAGCTGAATTCCTCTGTAAACGTATCTATTTCTATTTGATATTTTTTTTTTCGAAGCGCTTCGATTATCATATTTGAACCGATGATAATAGTCATCTTTATAGTCAAGTAAGATCCAACTAATAAATGGTGTATCGAGATAGCATTCGGCTTTCGAAGACTTCTCACTTCTTATGTCACTGCCCAGCACCTATGTTGCGTTCTTGTCGAATCTGACGAAAAAGCAATTATATTTTAAACAAGTTAATAATTTATAAAGAACTATTTAATATGTAATGATAAGGTACAAGAATAATATATACTAGTATCGCCTGTGGTCGAAATTCGACCAGCCCTGCTTCCCTACTCATTGTAAGTAGATGTAGAGTACATCATTTGGAACGAAACAACAAATATTGCGTCTCAGCTACATGAAACACGTTGGAAGTGAACTTTTGGTACACTACACTCGGGTGTTGACAAACAGTCTTTTAGACTTTTTTTATGGGGAATCCATTATTTAACATTTGTACATGTAAGAAGTCGACGGATTCACATAATCTCTTCTGATGGCACTTCTAATTAATATTAGCTTTCAAATGGTATATTTTGTATTGTCAGGCGTTCGGTTTGAGTATATTTAAAAGGGAGTACAAACAATTTGTTAACGTATTAATATATAGATAACGATAAGGTACAAGATGTATATGGTACAGGATGTTGCGCAAGACTGACAATGACAGATGACATTATATCTACACAATTGACAGATTTAATAAGGCGCGTGTTGTGAAGCTTTTGTAAAGGCTGTATGTAACAACCTAGGAAGCTACTTCTTTAATAACCTAGAAGAGCTCTCCAACTTTTCCGGTGTAAAATTGTCAAAATTGATTAATGCCTCCAGATGGCTTGATAATCCATGAAAACTTATGGGAAACTCAAGGGTATCAGAAGGGATCTACATTGATCTATGTGTGATAGGAATAAGATCCTCTATTAGCCCAAAAACCTAACCTTACCTAGCATTCGTCCTTAAACGCAAGAGGAATTTATAAAACCAAATCGGAACCATATACGACTCACTTCGAATTCCATATTTAAATTACGGTTGCTTTCCGATTCTTTTGATATTTTCATTTAGTGCAAGTTTCGAATTAAAATAGAATACACATGCCAAACTCATCGATGAATGAGTACAAGTATTTACTTTAAGCTGATCATAGTATTAAAACAAATTGTTAAAAAAAAACTTCGTTATTTTTGTTGTAAAATTCTATTCAATAGATTAGTTTTATTCACTTTTTTTTTTTTGAATACATAGACAAATTATGTAACAAAACAGTCAATACATAAGAGTTTTAAGATGAGCAAAAAGTTATTATTTTGATCAAGCCTTTCTTGTCTTATTTTATCTTCATGCAAGAACAAAAACACTTTTCCTTTAAGATAATTGAACTTAAATTAAAAAAAAAAAAAAAAACTACATATTTATTCCTTATTCTTCTTGTGTCTTGGTTCATCGCGTTCGTTTCCACCACGACGCTTACGATTGAAACCACCTTTGTGTCGACTCTGGGTATTCCTTCGCGATTTCATTTGGTCAACAGCTTTAGCAAGAAATTCTTTTTCCTCCTCTTCAGTCAAGGTTCGAAGTGTTAATTCAGTTGAGTTCGATAACTTCAGCTACAAAATGATATGAGTATGTATATTAAATTTAAATAAGATAATATTTAATGTTCATGAATATTAGGATAGCATTAATTTTAGAAGTTTTTGAATTTCTTAGGTATTTATATTCTTATGACATTATAACAAACCTTCTTGTCTTCGATCTTTTCGAGGAAAGGTGCTGCTGAATTTTCATTGTGAAGCCGAATATGTCCTTCCTTATCAGATTTGCTGTAATCAATATAAGCAATATCTGCTTCGAGAGCTTCGAGGGCTGATCGAATAAGCTCACG
This sequence comes from Leucozona laternaria, assembly GCA_932273885.2. Lineage (NCBI taxonomy): Eukaryota > Metazoa > Arthropoda > Insecta > Diptera > Syrphidae > Leucozona > Leucozona laternaria. Next base: position 111,305,324 of record OW026368.1, on the reverse strand, counting down.
AGTGGTGTCTTCATTAGCACCGTCGAAGAAAAGTACTGTTCCTTTTGGCAGTTGGAATTTGTCCTCTTCTTTTTTGTTTTGTTTACCTTTCTTCGACTTATTGCGTTCCTCCTTCTTCTCTTCGTAATAGACTTCCTGCCATTTTCGTACAAGGTCGTTCTCTTTGAATTGAACCTTTAAATTAAAAAAAAAAAAACAAATAAATTTATAGTTATTTATGCAGTATATCAAAAAAAAAATATTCCATCTATTGATAGAAGCAAACTATAGTGATTCATTTACCCTGAAGGACTAAAAATGGAATTTGTTTTTTTTTTTTTGCGCGCAGAAAAAATTAAATGCAACACACACAATTTTTGTCGCATGCAGAACAATTGACCTGCTATTGTAAATATATACAATTATTATTTTATAACTATCCCATTTAATATTGGTGAGTTGTACCTGCAGACACATGTGAGTAATTTTTATAGCAAATCAAATTTTGTTGTAATATCGATGAATTTATGAAATTTTAAGCATTTTTTTATTTCTAGTGTGGAAGCTGAATATGAAAATCATTTTCTAACTACACAGTCGCATGGAATTGTTACATACTTTCAATTTGAAATTTTTGTTACTCAAAGAGGTAGGTACATTGCGGAAATGTTTAATCGAAATCATTAAAGCAGTTTTTGAGAAATTTTGTGAAAGACAAATTAAATAAAAACAGCTATAATGTGAGGAACCTGTTCCACCCATCCGGTGAAAAAAAATATCCACTTGAAAAACAAATGTGGACAGGATCCCTTAGCAAAATTTCTCAGTTTTGCCATTTGACATTGGAATTTTTTTGTAAGAACGTGGAATAAAGAAACTTTTTTTTTACCTTGGTCTAAGCTAATCGACATGTAACGTCGCAAAGTAGCAACATTTATCTTTATTCATAAGTCTGAAGGTGGCAATATTCTCTGTGCTTCAGTACAAAATTTTACCTCACATTCCACCCACTCCCAAACTCTCCCAAAATATCCGAATGTCCTTACAACACTCTTCACCTCAGGCCTCTTAAACACTTTTAAGATTTGGGTTTTTGTTTGTAAACCAAGTTAAAGGTTAATATAATAATATAATATTGGCGGGAAATATTAAACGATCGTGACTTATGGAAATAAATAGAAAGTGTGTTCCGGTTTGGTAGTTTATAAATTAAAATATTTACCTTTTCCTTTGTGATGAACTCCTCGGCTTGTTCTTTCTTGGCAAATGTGACGAAAACACTGCCTTTGAATTTGTACGTCTTGGTGGGCTTATCCAAATACTTCCTCATCGAGATGTTTGCAACTTTCTCGTATGGACTGAAGAACTCCAGAATATCGGCCATTTCGATGTCAAGAGGGAAACCCTTGGCGTATGCGGTGCGAGACATGATTTCCTTGCGTTTCTCTTCATTGTGCTCAGGAATCGGCCGCTCCGGATGACGACGAATCGTTTTCTTGTCTTCGCTAACCTCGACAAGACCTTCGTCGGATTTATGCAGTGCATCAACTATGACATCAACATCAGTGGTGAGGGAGGCCAATCTTTTAAATGTCAGCAGCACATCGAATGGCACCCAACCCTCTTCGTTTTTGGAAATCTGCTCGAGGAGGAATTTGTCACGATGCAAATTGGCATCACCGAAGTAGTATTCTACTTGGCGGATGATCTTTCCCTCCAGACCGGAGGCGTTGCCGTTAGTGGCTTCTTTTTCGGCAGTTTCAACACTTTCGGAGACTTCTTTTTTGATCTCCTTGGTTTCTTCTTCCTCGGAGGTTGCCTCTTTGGCGTTTTCTTCGACTGGAACTTCTTGGGGTTTGTCTGCAACGTCAGTCATGTTGTGTATGATTTTCTGTGTGCGTGAGGTTAGGTTTAATTTTTAAATGCCCTTTACATTCAAATATGGGATATTTTTTTTAATAAAATTAATGAACTTACTTTTTATAGTGAAAATTAAACAAATGAAAGTTTAAAATATTTGAAATTCAGAAGAAAACACGTGTCTGGTGTATTTTTGTCGATACAAGCACGTTAAAAGGTCCGCCGGCGATGATGTCAAACAAATTGAAAGAAAAATGGTAGCCTGTCATTTTGGTGACAAATTTGTTATCGAAAATTTGATATCGATATTTACGAGTGCATTCAGGCGGTAATGGCAATCATGAAGTTCTAAGGCCCATCAAACAGTAGAAATAAAATTGGTGGACGGTGTTTACATTGGACTCTCTCGGCGCGACTCATATTGACATTTATTTGTTTTATCTCACTCCACCTCATGATGAAAAAGAAATAGTCTAGTGAGGCAGGATTTTTTCAAAAAAATCAAAAAATTATGCCTCACTTTCTCATATAGTGAGGTGGAGTGAGATAAAAGAAAGATATGTCAAAATGAGTCACGCGGAGTGATTCCAATGTGAACACCGTCTTAGAAACAAATTTTTAGGCTTCTAGCAAACGATTTAGCTGATGATCAGTGTTCATTTAAATTTTATTGATGGGTTCGAATAACGACCAAAAACATCGTGTGGTGCGTGGCATTGAGAGTTATTTATAGTTTCTTTTTAAAGTCTTTTATTGGATGAATAAAAAAGATCTCTTTTGAAGTCATTCCATTGGCAAAAAAATACTCTTTTGAAGAAAATTTCGGTTCTAGAGTTCAAATCAGAATCCATTTTAATTGAAGTTCAAGTAGGCATGTGATGATAGCCATCTTCATGCTTGAAACATCTTTGAACCTCAGTTGATCCACCAAAATTGGTAGGTTAAAGGCTTAACTACATAAGCCAAAAAGTACTTTTGTACAAAAGTAAAAATATTTTTTTTCCCGCTAGCGCAGTTGTTTTGTGAAAAAGAATATACAATTTTTTTTTTAGACCAAAATTTAAGCTTTCTGCATCATTTTTATGAGTTTTCCAGTCAGAAAAACTATTCCAAAATGAGTTTGAAAATTTTCACTTTTGTACTTTTTCACTTTTTGGGCTTATGTAGTTAAGCCTTTAAAATTGCTGAAGCACGGTTTTAATATAAACGTATAACTGGCCCTTAATTTTTAAAAAATAATAAACAACGCCAAATTTGGCTTTTGCAAAGTGCTTGTTTGGGAAGTGCTGATTCCGCGAAATTAATTCAGTTTCGCTCGCCGATCAGCGTGAACGAACTATAAAAGGAGAACGCCTCTCCAAAAATTACTGCATTAATCTTCTCTCTCTATCTAGGAGATGTTTTATTGATATTTTATTTGCTTTTCGTTACAGATATTATGCTATTTTTCCACCGACCACTTAACCTTCCTCAAATCCCGAAGATTTACCATACAAATTTATTTCGTAAATCTAGAAGATTTCAAATAAATCTTGTAAACCTTCATAGGGCAAATAGTTTTACAAATCAAACAAACCAATTTATGTCGTGCTGAACGGATTCATTGGAAAATCCAACCGTTTTTGCTTCTTTTGCCAAATATGAAACTTTCTAGGGGTATTCATGCAATGAGATATATTTACTAACTTCGTATTTGCGTAAATGTATGCTTCACTTTGCATGAACGCACCTATAAAGCAATCTGTGTATATCCTTATTACGTTAGTCGCGTATATAATTTTCCATACAAATTTTGACATTTGATTTACGAGGTGATAAACTTATGCAGTTTACGTGGTTTACGAGGCAAAATCATCGCGCAAACTTTTCAGCCCTGCGTATATAATTTTCCATACAAATTTTGACATTTGATTTACGAGGTGATAAACTTATGCAGTTTACGAGGTTTACTAGGCAAATACGACATTGCATGAATATCCCTTCTGTCTCACTTCATTTTCATACGCAAAAATGAAACAACATTTGCATTTTGAGAGGTACTGTCAAAGTTAATGGGGCATATTCATAGTCACTTTTAAGCCAGGCGCGCACATGGAACTAAACAGTTTGGTTTCGATTTTGCTCAAAATCGCAACCTAACTGTTTAGTTGCATGTGCGCTCCTGGCCTAAAAGAGACTATGAATATTCCCCATTCTGTTTTCTTAATCTCTTTGTGTGGTGGAAACACTATATAGATTTATTTCATCTAAATTGAGATAAACCTTTTGTGGAAACATAGTATAAAAGGTAGATACTTTCTTGTTTATGCAATTTTTTTCATTTTTAAACCTGTCGTTTTCTTTGGTTTAACGCCTAGCACTTCGAACACACTCACTATGTATTAGTTTGAAACACAAGCAATTTAACCCTGAACGTTTCCGATTTTAGATTTGACAACACCGAATTTAGCATCTCAATTCTCCATCTCCCAAAAAACATTTTTCATCAAAACAAAAGTAAAGTCCTTGAAATGGCTCATAATCCTCTTGATAAAATCAACGCTTTAGACGCTATAGAAAAAGAAATTATAACCTGTCTCCAGAGTGCAGGTAGGCAGATCATACTACTGAAATAATGTCCTAAACAGACCATTAATTTACCTACAGGCCAAGCACTGCAAGAACTCAGCAAAGAAAAATCCTCCCAGAAAAATGCCGAAAATCAAACGCAGCAATTTCTGAAATCCCTTTCGAATGTTGAATCGAAACTAAGCGAACAAATCAATTATCTCACTCAAGTATCGACCGGGCAGCCCCATGAGGGCTCTGGTTATGCCTCCGCCAAAGTCCTACAAATGGCCTGGCATAGAATCCACCATGCACGGTCTCGAGTCCGTGAACTGGAGGAATCTAAAGTAAAGTATACACAGGCAGCACGCCAGCAGCAGCAACAAAGACAAAGCGATTTCTACCCGCAGTAGAGGCATAGGTTTAAGCATAACATTTTGTATTTCTATTTTCCGGATAAATTATTCTTGACTGAAGTAAAAATAACTTACTTTAGCCTGACTTTGGTTTGTCAAAAAAATTATTTTGCACCACAAACCGAACGCACTGCAAAAGAACGTTCCGTTCGTGACGAATATCCTTCTCCAGGAGTTTCTCAAGCATTGTGTTCTGTTTGCCGACTCGCAGCTTCCGATAATCCAGGGCAGGCTTTCGTTTTAGAGGATTCAGCTTGGTCTTCTTGCGAGGTGGTTCTGTTTGTGGTTTGTCGGGGATATTTGTGCTCTTGGATATGACTGCCTCCTCAGGTCCTTCGTCGTCACTCAATTCCGGTTCGGTTGCTGTTGCTATGATGAAATCTTTGATGGATGTTTCTTGCGATGTTGAGTTTCCAGTCTTCATTTTACTTTCAGGTTCTAACTCCAAGATGGGACCTTCTGGTTTCTCGGGGATACTTGAGCACCTGAATACGGCTGCCTTTACAGGTCCTTCGTCATCACTCGATTGCAGTTCGGATGCTTTTGCTATTATGAATTCCTTAGCTGTTTCCTTGATGGATGTTTTTTGTGATGTTGATTTTTCAGATTCCATTTGACTTTCAGGTTCTAACTCCAAGATTGGACTTTCTACTGATAAATCTTTTGTTCTGATACTTTGTTCATCTTTCTTAGGTGTTTTTTCGTCAGATTCCTCGTTGTCTTTCTCTGGCACTTCCTCCTCCTCGGAGCTTTCTTCAGTGTCCTCCTCCGAGTCAGAGCCGTACATCCCTAGCAACGAGGATAGAACATTGGTTTCAGTCTTCTTGACCTTTTTATAGTCTGCCATTCCTCCAGTGCCTTCAAACATCCGAAGACCACCACAGCTTGCAACCTCCACCGACAACTCTTCTTCTTTTTTTGGAATTAAAGGAGATACATCCTCTTTTTTCTTTTTTTCGAATTTCCTATCTCGTTGTTTTTTATTTTTCTTGTTATTTCGCTTGCGTTTATTCGAAATCACCTTTTCAAAATTCTCACTCGTCGACTTTTCCCCTTTGATCTGTCGCCGATCAGCACGATTTCCAAATCTCTTCTTGTTCTGCATTTCTAACTTTTCTCCTCGCAGAATCCTCTGTTCGCGGGCTTTGTATTTCTGTTCGACGCTGGCAACAGTTGGATAATTTTTCTTGCGATCGGCCCTCCATTGAGCAATCTCTTCTGGAGTGCTCAGCTTCTTCAACTGATTATAAAGTCCTGTAGCATGTTGTTGGCCAATATGTGTGTCCATGAACGCAGGATGTCCACGAAATTTACATTCATCGATTTCGCATTGAACATGTTCGCTTTTGTGGACTTTGTAGTCGGTGGATGTGTGGAATTCGGCTTCGCATGGCTCACAGAAGTATTTCTGTTTGCGATCAAATTGATTGTTCGTTGTGGGAACTTTGAGAGGACTCAAAAATTTGGGTGGCAGAGTCGTGCCGCGAGGTCCATACATGGGAGGTGGTTGCTGTTCTTTTGGTAATAGTTGTATTCCTTGGGGTGATAGGAAATGTCGAACTCTCGAGGATGAAGTTTCAAGTGTCTTGAATTTCGGAGAAGGTAGGAGGAACTTTCCACTTTTATCCATTTTGTGAACTTTAATTTTTTCTTTTTCTTGAAAAAAAAAATTAAAGGAAGAGTAAACTTTTGTTGGGTATTTGTTTATTTTTTTTTGTTTCAACTGTCAGTTGTCAGATTTTACACGTGTGGTTGTGGTGAGTTTTGTAGATATGTTTATTTCAAATTTTATTTGAGCTCTCCACACCCAGTTTATTTATTGTAATTGAATTACCTAATGTCGTTTTCGATTGGATTTTCGGTCTAGTTTACTCCTTTTTAATTCCAATCGAATATGAAAACACCAACTTTCATAAATTTACCCACACTGCCTAATGCTGCATTTACACGACTGACAAATTGGCATTTTTCTGTCATTATACTGCCAAAAGAATGAATTTTTCCATTGTTCTGTCATTTTTTTGACAGTTAAATGCCAGAATAATGCCAATTTGTCAGTCGTATAAATGCAGCATAAAGCCGCTATTTAACAAAATGGCTTCTTCAAGTATTTATCACTTTTGACAATAAATCCAAAGAAAAACTTTATATGTATGTGTGTGTTCCTCGTCTACTTCAATGTGAAATTGGGAACAGAAGAACACTCCAAAAACATTACTCGGACCAGCCAATTGAACATTTTTGGAGTAGTAGTAAACGAAAACGACATAAGGTTTGTTCAGCGAGGCTGTTCGGAACAGTTTAGAACAGTTTCGAACAGCAAAGTAAAACTTTTTGCTGTTCAATGAGGAATTTTCTGTTCTAAACTGTTCTGGTTTGCTGTTCAATGAGGCTGTCTAGAACACTTTGGAACAGTTTCGAACAGGATTTTCTGTACTAGCTTTTTAGGTAGAACAACTAAGAATAGATTTTCTGTTCTGACGTTTATGACCAGGCGCGCACATGCAACTAAACAGTTTGGTTGCGATTTTGAGCACTATGAGATTATATGAGAGTCCGCGCACATAAACCGGCGGACTCTCATATAATCCTGAGTGCTCAAAATCGAAACCAAACTGTTTAGTTGCATGTGCGCGCCTGACCTATCACGAATCTGTGCTGTTCTGTTCTATTCTGTTCTAATCTAACTATTTTGTCACTGAACACAATTCTAGGCTGCTTTTGGTTTCCTTCTAATTGCAAATACTTCTGTTCAAGTGCAATTATCACCTCTCTGTGCTCTTTACTCCTCTTGATTAAACGAAGTAATCTGAGTGGGATGCATGAAATGAAAACACACTCGAACAGTAATGAAAAGCACAGAAAGGAATGAGCGATAACTCATCAATTTGTTCAACTTCAGCAATTTTGTCTACCCCCGGCCACCACATACGTCCCTCTCCAACATGCTTAAAAATTACAAGAAGAAATTGCATCGTTTAAAAGCAGTCCTAGCGGTGTTCGAAGATTTGCAAAGTGCTAGTGGGGGTTTTCTCAATGATCATCACGTAAATTAATTTAGACAAGTGAAAGTTTCGTTTTCGTTTCAAAGTTTTGAATTTTGTTTTGTATTTGTTTTTAAACTATCAATTTGGGGCAAAAGTTTTCGTTACGTTCCGAATGTTTCGTACCTACTCAGGATAGTCTTTACTTTTCTTGAAATTTGCAGATGCAGAACATTAAAATATAATCATGTAAATCCGCCATGAACCATGTCTTCCTTTTCTGTGTAGTAGGCTCACAACTTAATAAACTTTGAGAGTCTCTTCTGTTTGTATCTCATTTCACCACACCAATTGTACCAACCAAAAGAAAATAAAAAGTATAACTCCTTCAATTACCGTCAGAAAAATAAATTCTTTTTGTCAAACGAAGACAAAATTTTTGTGCACCTTCGTCTGTCGAGATCATGAATTTTATATTCGCCTGCAATTTAAAGAAAAGTTTATTTTAAGAACTCATTGCGTTTAAAAAAAAAAAACAAAAATGAAAACTTGTCCCTACACACCAAAGCCCAAAAATAAGTGAATTTAAGTAAAATTAATTCAGAATTTTCATTCCCCCGTGCGCCGTGTGCATCAAAAAAAAAATTCTTGTAAAGAAATTTTTATCAGAAAATTATCAAAGAAGAAATACAAAAAAATCTAGCCAAACGAAATAAAAAGAAAGCAGGCAGCAAAACAGTGATACATTCTGATTGATTACACATCCGTGTGCGCCGTGTGAGAAGAAATGTGAAGTGATTCCTCAAGAGTTTTCCATTAGGAATTTATTTTTGTGGCTGAAATCTGCACTGTGCAAAGAAGGAGGCGCAATTCTCTAGCTGAAATCTAGCACTTACAAACGAGACGACCAGGATTTAAAGGATTATTTTCGGTAAGAAGATAGTTTGATAGAATATCGCAATTTTAAGCCATTTTTGTCAGCAACTGTCGCGAGCTGAGAGCTTCTTTCTCTGTTATTATTTTTATGGGCTACATTTTTTTGCTATATTTTTATTTTTAAACTTGAATTTATTTGGCGAGCGTTCATTTGCCAAAGTAGAAAAGACGCACCAAAGCGACAGTGAAAAGACAGAATTCTTTGGATTTTTTTTTTATTTTTTATTCTTACTCTCCCCCCAAGCCCCCAATGCACAAACAAATGAAAAAATATTTTTGTTGTCTCGCTATAGATTCACATAGCTCCACTGAACTTAGCCGTAATTTGTTGTTGCTGAAGCTCTGTATGGTCAGGGGGGTCGGTTCAGGGGTGCACGCCTATAAAACACTTGGTTTTCCCATTATGACCCTCGCTCACAGTCTCAGGGGGCAGAAATGATTGGTGGATTCTTAGATTTTTAAGGAAATACATGTTGAACGACCGACACAATTGGCTGTGTTGTTATGGACTTAAGCTGCATGCCTGAACAGCTGATGGTTAAAGTGGTTTGATAACGAGTGGTGTAGAGCAGCAGCCGATGAATACGATTATGTGAAAGGAATGTGAAACTTTCAAAGCCAAATGAACACACATTTAGATGAGAGATGCTGCATTGGTCATTGTGTTATTATCTTGAGTGCGGTATGGAGTTAAACATTTGAGATCATGAAAACAATATGAATTCACGATCATTTCTAAACCAGAAGCCAACAGATGTTCCTCAAAGAAAACAGAAAACATACATTTTTTTGATTGAGAAAAAATTGGCAAACAATTGCAGTTTCTTATGAGAGAACATTTTGTCTCGAAAAACTGCCGACGGATTTTGCGCACGTTGAGTGCAATGTTTTGAAATGACTGTCCCACTTCCGATTTAAATATATGTTTTTCTATTTGACTTAGTTATTTTGTGGTGGATGACGTTTTTGAAATAGCAACGCAAAACAAATTAGGACTTCAAATAGCTACCTACTCAGTCAATAAAGATAAACTAAAGTAGAGTTGCCGTTTGGAGTTTTTTTTTTTTTAAATAAATATTTATTTTCTTATTATGAGGGTTTTAAAATTCGAATTCTGTGTATAGGTACTCTTGAAATAAAGCACTAATTAATTGGATTTGTTGAATTATTGATTAAAAATAACACTATTAGATAAATATTTGTGATTTTGAGCGATATATTGTCAAATCAACCACAAATTTCGTGACAAAGCGTCCATTTATACATTGTCTGATTTGATTTTTCATCCATCCATGTTCATTCCAAAAGTAAAACTAGAAAATCTGTATTATAAAAACTTAATTTATTTCAATAACGAAATTTGCCGCCGAAAATTATGCTCAGTGCAGTGCAGCCTGCCCGAAAACTTTGGAAATATGGCCGCAAACTTTAAGAATTTTGAAATAAAATATAAAAAGTTAGTTAAAAAGAATGGGAGCATTCATCCGAATCATGAGCAGCAATATGGGGCCCTGCTTCACGACTTCTACCTTCAAAACAAAATAACGTTGTTCCACTGGGTTCAATGAAGAATGGAGAAAAAAGTCAAAGACCTCTGTTGTTTTCGAAGGTGTAGCCCCAGCTGATCTTCAATTCAATGCATGTCCAAAAAACATGCATTTTTTCAAGCGACTAAATCAAAAAAAAACAATTTTCGCAGAATTAGAAAATAATCGCACATTGTAATTTCATCGTATTCTTCTGATATTCACATCCCTTTGAAGCATTCTTGCTCGTTCTCTTGCCCAATGTCTATATGAACTTGGACCTGGAGTATGCTCAAAAAAAAAAAAAAAACAATTTAAATTAAATGTGATGAGAAATTTGATAGAAACAAAATGTTTGTACATATGTGCATACCTATGTACTTATCTAATGTGTACGTATCTATATATTTGTGTGCATTTAATAAACAAAAAAATCAGTGCAACAGTTTCTAAAAACACAACCAAATTTTTAGCTATAGTTTCATGTTATGCAGTATGACGCAGCTAAAGACATGGTAGCTTTCACGAAATCGGTTTCCATTTTTAATAAACTTATAATCCACACTGTTTTCATAATTAAATCATCAGCTATAACAAAATCTAAACTAAAAATGAATGAAACTCAGACCACTTTATAGAAGAAAGACCAAAAATAACATCCTCCCTCTACACTCTGGGCCAAGTGTGTGTGTTTGTGTGGGGGCTGGAGCGAGGGCGACATGAAACGCGACAGTTTGTACATGAAAGTATTTTCAAAAAAACCCTCTGAGGCCGAACACACAAGACCTATTTTGAACATAAATCAAATCTTATATGCGGTTGTTTTCTGTGTGTATCAGCACCAGAGAGGCCATGGAGCGGGCTCATGGGATCACCCACCCGCCTAGATATGGCATCCATTTGGAGACATTCCCTCGTGATATGTGTTTAAGTGTCTGCTGTTAGTGCTGAATGTGATGTTGTCGTTGCAACATGTGGGTGGGCCGGCCCTCAACTCTAATGGCTATGCGGTTTGCACTATACAATCCACATTCACATACATATGTACATACATTCTGAATGTGACAAGGCGAGTGCATATTTTTCGTTATGCTTTTTGAGTTTGTTGGGCTGGTGAGTGCCCTTAATCCAATTTAAAACAATCTGTCGGAAGCTGAGTGATGAATTCAAATGATGACTTTTGTTGAAGGATATGAAATGAATTTATTGTATGTGTGAGGTTTTTGTTTTTTGTTTTTTTTTTTTTTTTTATTTGATAGCATTATGTGCAAATAATGAGGAAGAAATTATAAACAGCAGACAAGAATCGAGAGGAAAGAAATTGTACACACCGAGTCAATTGATTGAAGTCATACAATTTAATATTCTTATTTTGAAGTAAAATAATAACGTAGGCGCATATTATCGCTGTGTTTTAATTGTTAGAATATCAAACATTCCCATCACAAATCAAATTAGATAACTCCTAAACAATATCATTAGCCTTATGAATAAACTAACAGAAAGGTTTTATAATACAAAGTCTATATACTACTGAAATACATCTGCCAAGTAGAAGAATTAGCACTATTTAATTGGACTTGTTGAATTATTTATTCAAAATGGCTTTTAACGGCCTTTAGTCCATACAAATTGGCGTTTCGTCCCGGCGATCTCACTTGGACTCATTAGTTGACTAGTGACGAAACGCCAATTTTTATGGGAAAAAGGCCGTTAAAAGCTATTTTGAATCAATAACAGAAAGGGTCTTAAACGGATATTCGGATATTATCTGTGATTTTTTAATGCAATTCCACACCTGATTTATAAAAAGACACATTTATTACGTTTATCTTAAAAGATTTTTATATTTAACAATAACAAAAATAATGATCCATCTTTTTTGTCTCGTCTATTGTTAGAAATCGTTGAGTCGACCATTGGATCAGGCATATCAGCGGCTGTATTCATGCGAGCAATACGTATGCCATGTGGTATCGTAAACACCATTAGCAATTTACACTTCGAGGACAGTTCATACATTTTTGTTTTATTTTTTTTTTTTATGAACGGCATTCAAATGTTTTAACTATAGAATTAGATCATAATGAAAGTATAAAAATAATATTTGTAAACTTGAAATTTTTGAATCCAAAACAAAAACTATGTAGATGTTTTGGGCAGATAGACATGTAGGTACATAATTATGTTTATTATGGGTGAAGGCGGAACTATAATGGGTGGAAAATAGGCGCATAAATAGCGATTACGTAAAAAAGCGCGTATCACAAAAGAAAACTCAATGCATAGTTGCCCCACTCAACTGGAAAGTCGGGAAACTAAAAAGGAATGAGCGTTAAATTTCAATTTGATGGAGCGTGAATACTTTCGTGCGACAAATTTCTTCAGTGAATGGTTAAACCTATTTCACATCCCACATTTCATAATTATCATTCTCGTACTGAACTTTTGAAAAATGTAAACGTAGGTGTGTAATTTAATGAAAAACAATTTCTATACTCTGTCCAACAAAAAATAGGCAGCACACGTCTTATGGGAAAGCTTTCTCAAAATCAGTAGCGTGGCATATTTTTGCACCATATTAAATTGAAATAACTCCTCCACAAAAAGTGTTTTCCCGCCCGTGAATTTCCAATAGCACTTGACACAGACCCAACGTCCTATTCAAGGCACATCTGAGTGTGCACTGAATTGCTGTGGCCAATGGCGATTGGCTGCTGCTTGATGTGCATTCAGAGTTACCCGTATCCATTTTGTAATTCGTTCAGCTTTTTTTCCTTGAGTTTCTGTTAAGATGCTTTTGGTTTTCGAGCTTTAAGAAAAAGCTTTTAATGATGAGTGTTATCGTGTACACTACGACAATCCTGTGAAAGCTTTAATGAAGGACAGATTTATGAAAATCCACTGTAGCCAGAATGAGAGGCAAACGTCCTATCTTGCCTACACTGCCAATTTTTGGTGGACAGAGTATAGTGCAAAAAACTTTGTGGTTTTGAAAGTATAAATGGCACCACCAGACCCCAATTTGCAAACCAAACAGTGACTTTTGACAGTTACCTATGTATATGCATAAAGTATCCACCAAGTGATGAAAAATCGCTGGAGGAAATGTTGTGAAAAAATTGGTTATCCTTACCTACTACAGAATCACTATTTTGTAGTAAATTTTTACAATTTTAACAAAATGGCAAACCTTATGGGCTTTTCGATTGGTAATCCGGAAACAGAATTTAATACGTGTGAACAATTCCCAAGCAAATTTGAATAGGCAAACATTGATAACGTTGTAGAAAGCTTTGTGGATTTGAATCTTAAATGGTGCTTTTGCATACAAAATATGCATCCCTATTCTTCGTTCGCCTGCATTTTTTTTTTTTTTTTTTGTTATTTGGAGGGAATTAGTTGCTCCAAAAAGCGAATAAATTGTGATAAATAAAATATAGACAACTAGATTCTCTCAAAAATTCCTATTGTTGCAGGCAGTTCTGGAGCCATATTTGCGATAAAATTGGACACCTTGCGGTGAAATGTACTACGTTTTACCATTCATTGGTATTAGATAAACAGTAATATAGAGTTAAGTCATTGCGGCGCGGTATGAAATGTAGGAGTAGGTAACAATTGTCCTCCTGTTCAAAATATCATCGATATTGCTTCAGAGCTGAGATATATATAAGTTTCTTTCAACCTCTTATGATTTTGTTTCCTTGTGTGAAAGGTAAAAGAAATTTTAGAAGAAATTGAAAGAAAACTTCAAAAAATCTGCAATAGGTATTTTTTTTTTCAACGCGTTTCAGAGCTTTATTTCAATTTTGCTTCCCTCTAATCAATTTTCTCAGCTCCATCAATATTGTGATGCTACTTTATTTTAAAACAGCAAGGTCTGTCAACTGCAATATGTGGGAAGTAATTTATTCCAAGACTTCCATTAATGTGTTTCCGTTTTAAAAAAACAGATATAACGAGCACTTCAGATGTGTATTAAAACACACTTACATTTATACGCACTATGTAATATGTAGATACATATATGCATGTATGCATGGATTTATAAATGCACACACATTATGGCTACTAGGGCTGCATAATAACGTACTCAGGCTTTTTTTTTTTACTATTTTACACTTTTAATTGCACCTCTATCACTTTTGCCAGGTTTTCATCTCACATGCATAGAAGGTTGCTTGCTTGGGATTAAACATACCCGGTACTTGGGAGCTTTGTACTTATTTTTTTTTTCATATTCCATTTTCTAAAAGCATTTAGTCACTTTATATTTTCTTTTATACTTGTGTCATGCCCTAATTGCCATTTAAAAATAATACCAACCCAAACGGATGACAAATGTATTCACAATTGTTTTTCCGTCTGTTTTGTTTAAGACTGAATAGTTGTATTCCTAATTTTACAATAACAACAATTTACTTTGAAAGTTATAAAAGTTATAAATGTGAGGGCCTGGACTGTGGACCTGGACGTGCTCGTTTGGCATTCTGCATCGAAGAGTTCCAGACGCTTCTTCCAATTACCAAATTAACACGAAATTACCCAACAAAAATACCAGCAACCATCAATCTCAAATCGTATTGTCTCCGCCAAGAAAATTAATAGAAAACTACATTTTCGCTTCTATAAACCTGAAAAATTGAATTTTAAAATACAAAATCGTGGATTAACGGAATAATAAGCTACAGAAATTAACTTCCACAAGGAAATACTCCCAACCTTTTTTCGATTTGATTTGTACTTTGATCCCAAACGGTTGAAATGGAAATCCACCTTTTATTAGCTCTATGGATCAATTTTCAATATTAAATCTGAAATTTAAAAAAAGTCAAGTTACGTAACCTCTCCATTGAGCTGAGCCAATACAATTCTTTCATAAACTCGGTCAATATAATACCACAAGTTCTTCTTTTGAAACTTCCTAAGGATTTTCATAAGTGCTAGTTGTGCAAACATAAAAAATTCATGCAAGTAGTTCGAGACATTATAACTTCCAGAAGAAGAAAAAAAGTTTCTTGGAGGATAATGAAAAAAAAAAAAAAAAAGAAACCACAACACGACCCAACCCGACGACCATTTGGTCCTTGGAATGAAGAAAGTTTTTACTTCCTTCTCTTCAATTTTATTTTTTATCTTTATTCAAACAATCTTTATTCTTGTGTGTTTCAATGCATTTGACCCCATTTCACTTGGCCTCTTTATTAGTGTGGTGATGTGCGGTTCAATGAATTCCACATACAATTTTTAGCGATATTACAGGAGGTTGTTCGAGAAAAAAAAATGACACATCTGTGTAAATATTCTTCGATTCACGAATGCATTTTCTGTTACCATAATATTGATTTTCCCGGTTAATGTTTACCTCGGGCGGACGCTGAACTCGTTGTCTATTCGAAATGATAGCAAGCAAAACCGCTTGGCAGTTCGAATGAATTGCAAAAAAAAAATCGGTCTACGTGATAACAAGATCAAGTTGATGTTGTCTTAGGTTAGTTATAATTTTGTTTTGTGTTATTGCGCTCAGTAGGTAGATATATTTAAATTAATTTATTTTATTGCTTTGATTATACCGCATGTATGTATTTGATTACATCGTAAATCAAAGTCAACAGCATGGAAAGGCACATAAAATATACTAACATGAGACTCAAAAGGAATATTAATCGAGTATTTAAAAAAATATAAGACACCTGAGCTGGAAGATTGCAGTTAGGTCGGTAAGTGTGACGAAAATGTCAAGTGAATAGCTTCTTAAAGATAATTTTTGGTGTTTCTCAATTTTAAGGTTATGTTTGGTTTGAAAAAAAGTGTTTTATTCCTGTTTATGTTTAAAGCCTTTTATTAAAGGTTGACCAGGTGATAAGGGCAGATAACTTATGGCGAATTCCTTTCAAAAAAGAAATCGATTTTTTTCTAAACAGAATCGAATTTTTTCTGTCAATTGAAAGGAATTCGTATTTCGCAAAAGAATCGATTTTTTTTGGTGTGATTGTGTTTGTCTTGCTTTATAGCTGCAATTGACGCAAAACGTCAAGAAATTATTCACAAAACTATTAAGGTTGTTTGTTTTTGTTGTGAGAAAAATGTTTTACCAATAGAATTAAATTAATAAATAAAAGATATTAGCCAGTTTATACGGTGCCAATTTGTTGGTGAACTTCTATTTGCACACATATTTTCAAATAAAATTGTTATTGAAAAGTTTTCACTTGCACTGAAAGTTTTTAACACGTCTTTCACTCGCGAAAGCTATTTTTTTTTGTCAAATTTGTGTTTGATAATGAACAACGCACAATAAATTATGTTTATAGCTGTATTGACTGAATATATTGGGCGCATTCACTAATGTAGTTTCTACGTAGTCCAAATTCAACTAGGTTTGTGAATGCAAAATTGCACTACAAAGCTAGTCAATCCTAAACGGTCATATTAATGACAAATGTAGAGATGTTAAAAAGGAAACATTTGTGTTTTGAGAACTTTTAATAAACTTTTTTTACAGTTTAAACTAAACAAAATGTATAAAATGTATATTTTCATATTGCACCATTAATTTTATTTTGAAAATATCTTCTACCAAAAATTAAACTCGTATTTTCATCGAACAGCTGATCGTGAAATGTCAAAATCATTATCCACTAACTTTGTAGCCGAAAATTTTACACTAGGTCGGAGGGGAAATTTCAACTAAGTTCTTAGTTGTTTTTAGCCAATCAGAGTGAGTTGACTACGTAGAAACTACATTAGTGAATGCGGCCATTGTTGTTGACATTTTCGTTATATTGAATTCGTTGCAACCACAAAATAAGCAACTCGTCTTTCAAAAATTCCGCGACTTTCAATTTGACGTATTAGAAATGTCAAGTCTTCATAGTGTGTGTGCAAATCAGTGTGAAATCTTGCTAAAAATGCAAGATTTGTTTTGACAGAAAAGAATCGATTTTGTTTAGAAAAAATTCGATTCTGTTTAGAAAAAATTCGATTTCTCTGTTGTAAGGAATTCGCCATTAATTTGAATACCTTTCAACAATGAAATCGATTTTTTTTTAAACCGAATCCATTTGTTTCTGTCAATTGAAAGGGATTCATAAAAGAATCGATTCGTGTGATTGTGTGCATAACTCCCCGACTTTCAACTTGACTATTAGAAATGTGAAATCTTTAAAGTGTGTATGCAAGTCGGTGTGAAATCTTGCTAAAAATGCAAGATTTGTTTTGACAGAAAAGAATCGAATTTGGTTAGAAAAAATCGGAACAAAACCGATTCTTTTGTTGAAAGGAATTGGACATAAGTAAGATTAGAACAAAACAGCACATATTTGTGAAAAACCTCAGAAAAAGTTATAACAGTAAATGGCGACCTTAGCTCTCAGTAAAAACAACAACATATTTATAAGATTGGCAAAATATCACATTTTATTTTTGTGAAATGCCTTCAGTTTGTTCTCCTTACATAGCTGCCCGTAAAAGGTCAGTATTCCTGGGAGAATTTCAGATTCTATATATTTTCACCCTCTACACCGATTTTTCGAGGCTTAAAAAATTTTTGTTCCGTCCCGATAATCCAAGTAAACCATACATACGAATTACAAACATTTTAATCAAACTCTATACATTTTTGGTAGCAGTAATATTATATCTGTATTAGAAGTAGTTAACAACACAAATTTTAAGCAGCAAGAACACAAATCCATTTATGAACAAAATTTCATAGTCCAGATTTTCTCGAATCTCATGGTATGAAGCTAGATGTTCCCAAGGACGCAGACGAAGCTGTATGCCGATGACCTACGCAACATCCCTTTCAACGGAAATCGTAGCAGCAAATTGTGGGAGTACTACAGCAACTTGTGGGAGTACTACTTCAAATGGGGACTTAAAATCAACAGCAACAAGAGCGAGCTCATCTGGTCCATATAATCATCTGGTTTATAAACGGCTGATCCGGCCAGATCTGACCTACGCCTGACCCATTTGGTTTACCATTTCACCAACGAACATGAAGAAGATCCAACTTTTTGAAAGGAAGATACTCCGAATCTGTACAGGACTCCACAGGAACCCAATAACAAGGAAATATGTTCCCAAACAAGAAGCTTTATGAAGAAGCAAAATTGATTTCAAAATAAATCAATTTATGCTACAGCTATCCCCAAAAATCATCAGGAACTTGGGAAACCAACCTAACTAGGAAGTTCAGCAACAACTGGAGCCCAGCCGTGGCTACCTGTCGCTCGAGCCACCACCGATACGATGATATCATCCACAACGAAGAATTCCCATTTTACGAGAGGACCAACAACCGGCATTACCGAGGATAATCAAATCCGGAACTCCAAAATATGATATTATAAGAACTAGCATTGTTTATATTTATTTGAAGTACGTCGGGGCCCTGTTGTTGAGCCGACATGATTTATTTTTAGTTATAAGTTAGTTACAATAAAACCAATTCAAAAATAAAAATTCTTAATCTAAAAAAAGTCATGAAGCTTGGAATTAAAAACATAGCGTGTTTATTTGATTCGATTCCGGAGATGGTACAATCATGAATTGTACGCAATCTACCTTGAAGCAGATATCGTGACAAAAATTAAGCTCGGTAGACTCCGGTGGGCAGGGCACCTAGCTCGCATGAGCGAAGAGGAACCTGCTCGGAAAGTTCTTTGTGGTACATTCTATGGTAGACGACAGCGTGGTAGACCATGCTTGCGCTGGAGAGATGGCGTAGACCAGGACGCCCGGAGCCTTGGGGTGCGAAACTGAATGGCGGCGGCTCGAGACCGGGATGGGTGGAGAGTCTTGTTGAAGGAGGCCAGGACCGGACCCCGGTTGTCGAGCCGATGATGATGATGATGTATTTATTTGATACGTACTACGAATTGTAGTCTATCGAAACAAGGTATGGAGAAAATGGAGGCGGAACAAGACAGCATACTTAAAGGCCCTTAGAAAAATCCTGATGCTCCAAATGCATTTGATAAACAAAAACAACCCATTTTCGATCTGTGACGTCAGTGGTCTCAGGCGGCGGAATGTGTAGTGCATACGGCTTCTAAGTTCGATCTTGGGTTCGATCCCTATGATGGGCATGTAGAAAGTTTTTCATAATAAAATTGGATTAAAGCTCAGCACCACTAATAAGAGGAGACCGATGATAGGTGGCTTGGCACCCCTTGAAACAGCTGTATCTGTAACCAAAATAAACGAATTATAAATTAATTCGTAAACAATTGGTGGTAGCACCTTTAAGTTGTTGTTGTTGTTGTTCAGAAATTCAATGAAATTGACGGAATAAAGAATGGTCAAGCCTTATAAACTGACATTCTAGTATGAATAGTACAATAAATAATAATAATAGCGTGTTTATGTTTTTCAAACGAATTAATTATTTATATAACGAGCAGTCGGTAATAAGTAATAACCTTCTAGGCTCTGGCTTCAAAACTCTCCCTAAAATCAGTTCTCCCAACGCAACAAAAAAAACGCTCTTGACCGCTCCAATAATTAATATTAATTATATCACATTAACCATGACTCTGGTGACCACCATAAACTAAATTCATTTTTTGTACTACTTTTCCAAAAAAAAAAAGAAGAAATTTTCAGCAAGCTATCTTTCATTTAATTATTTCTTGCAAATGTACATTTAGATTGTAATCCTTTAATTTATATTTCATTCAACGTTGCCAAAAAAATATTCGCACAAAAGCGAGGTCCACCTTGACTTTTTACCATAACTATGTACATAGTATAGAAGTAGGTACTACAATGTGTCCAATTTAATAATTCAAGCCAACACCCTTGAGAGTAGGTAGGTATAATGGAAACCATAATAATGACTCAGGTCCTAGAGGCAACGTCAAAGGTTATCGAATAAACTATTTGCTGGCTGACCTAAAAAAAAAAACAACAACATTTAATTAAAAAAGAAAATACGACACAAAGAGATATATACATACGAGAGTATTACGAAAAAGAGATGGAAATTCTGAAAATATTCATGTACTTTTGGCCAGAACAGCTTTTCAATAAATTCTACGACAAGGCATTGCAAGGCTCCATTGTCGGATTGCCCTTCTGCCTATGCCAACTCTCTGAGTCCAATCTAAACTCCCGCAAATACTATGCAGTATACACTCACATCCACCTAGAACAGGGCCTTCCACTTCCAATGCTGATGTCAACACGTGTTTTGTGTCCACTTATTAACTGGCATGTTGCCATTTTCATGCTGACAAAAACACAAAATTGCCAATGTCTATGAATTATGCGAGAGCAACAAAAAGAGTTAAAGATACTACCGAGTATAGGTACACCGATGCTGATGCTGTTGCAGTTCTTTTGCTTTGGCCGTGCTTGAAAGTCGGGTCTATCTTTGTTTGGATATGTGTCGTGGCGGCGGGCGTTGTAGTTTTGCATGTCTTTGACCTGGGTGTCACCAAACCAAAACCACTGCACTAAACCAAACAATAAGAAAATCCAAACAAAAACTTTTGTTTAGGTCTTTTGTCCGCTCATTTTATTTTTTTGTTGTTTGAAAGAATTTGCCGGGTGGAATGAAAATAAGCACCGGATGAGTTTCCTTTTTTGCCAACCACCGATAAAACCTACGGCCGGCGTCCTCCATTGCCACTTGGAAAATCGCTGCTCATAAAAACAACAACAAAAGAAATTAGTGTGCATTTTGTTTTCATTTATTCTAAATTTAACCGAGTGACAATAAGTTGAGCAAGAATTTCATAAACAATAATCGTAAGTTTTCCAACCAAGACGGCCATATTTGAAGGCAAAAAAAAAAAAAAAACAAAACAAAAACATAAGGAGAGATGAACTTTTGTTGGATTGGTTTTGTGGAATACCCTATATTGGCATTCAATTGTTTTGTTCAAAACTATCTTGCTGTTGAAGCCTAACACACTCCGAGTGAATGAATGAAATGGCGTTAAATATTTTGAAACTAAATAAACTGATGTATAAAATGAATGAAAAATGTATAGCTTTTCAGCTGTATTTCAGCCTCATCTCTTGTTGAATATAATGTGAGATTTACTGTGGAGTAGTTAAATTTAACTTTGTCTTCTTCATTTCAGAGAAGCCTGTAGCTCTCAGTTTAAGTGGAATCAAAGTTACTACACAGTACCCATCAGAGTTAACACAGGGACACTATAGTGTCCCCGGGGACTTTTTTTCTTTAGGGGACTCATTTTTTTTTTTAAAAAGGACACATTTTTTCACGACTATTTAACCTCAAGAAACTTACAATTTATTTAAAAACAAAGAACGATGATGAAATAAGTAATAAATAAGGTTATTTACAAACTTGTTTTTTTTTTTATGAAATGTAAGACTGACTATTACATTGAGTAGTATTATGCATTAAAATTTTTTAACTTAATTCTTAATTTTCTTTTAAGTTTTTCTGTTATAAAACAATAAACTTTGGATATCACCTACTTAAATTCGTATTTTTTTTCAAATGTTTTGAATTTATTTTCAAAAGGACTCATTTATTTTTAAAAGGACAAATTTTTGTATTCAGAGGGACACATAAATAATTTCGCCTGCGGTAACACTGGTACCCATGTTCGTCTAGAAGCATGGAAAAATGTAACGAAAATTCTATGTTTTGTTCACTGTTTCTCGATAAATTGTATCGATGCTTCGTAATAGATATACGTTAAAAAGATAAATGTGAATCGCTCAAAACTTGAAGATCTCAAAAGGTTAGAAATCCCCAGAGAGATAAGTTGTGTAATGAAATGCTTCCTGTAATGAATACACTGACCATTGCGTTTTGTTTTTCTTTCTAGAATTATTGTAAGTTGTTTTTCGAAAAATTCACACTGTTTGTGTGTGTTCAAGGCTTATACATATAAAACTTTAAAAAATATAAACAAACGTTTAATACCCTTTAGTTCAGAGCAGCATAATAGTTCTTCTGTGGGGTAAGGTGTGTTCGGTGAATGGAATTTAAAGCAATATCCAGGTGGGGGCTTAGAATCTTTAAACTGAATTCAAATATGCTTTTCGTTCATATAGAAAAGTATCACTTTCAGTAACTCTGTCACTCTGTCAGTCAGTCAACAGTTACCAGTGTCATCCAGCACTATACGAGTAGGGATGTTCATAGTTAAAGTGTTGACAACTTGACATGATCTAGAATTCAAATGGAGGAGCAGAAAGAAATAGCTTTATCTTCCAAATAAGAAATTGTACAAAAAATAAAGAATTCCTAACCCCGTCTCGTACCTACTCAGGCTGATGTGTATGTGTATATATGTATGTACGAGTACACAGAGAAGTGACGATGTCAGTTCAACTTACAGTTTCCTTTAATTAGTGTCTATTTTTATTCCTAATGTGCAGAATAATTATTGTTGTCAACACAAAGTGTACATTAAGAAGAAAAGTATTTCCGTCAATCTTATGTACGTGTATACGGCTCTAATTATAAAAGAAATTTTAAGTTTACAGAATATTATATTTTTGTTTTAATTTTGGACATTTTTGCCCTGAAACAGGTCGCAAAATTAACTGATGTTCTGAATTTTCATTTCAAGTTCACTTAATGGAATTCGCATGGATAAAATAATCTATTGTGGAATGTAATCCTCTTGTACGCTCCCCATTGTCACATTCCAGCAACCATCGTCTCACTTAGAAGTTGAAAGGCAAAGCAAACAAAATGTTGAATGTAAACGAATTTACTATTTATAATACTTTGTTTTTATTGTGTGTGTTTTAATTTGTTTTACATCTTTAATGAAATGGAGAATAGTATGAGCTGATGTGCTCTAAAATATATACCTAGTTCTGTAGCAAGGTCACATTATTTTTAATTAATTTTAAATTATTAACTTTAAATTATTTGATCTCTCAGTAATATTAGCATGTTGTGTTTCCAATAATTTGTGCGTTAAAAACTCCGTTCGAATACAATCAAAATGTGTTTCCAACTATAAAGAAAGAATTAAGGGCTATTAACATGAGAGCGACCAACGACTGACAAATGAAAGTATAAATTCGTCACAAATTCTATTAAAAATCGTAGAAATATAATTTATTATAATATTTAGATCATAAAATTTGCTTTTTAATTGCTAAAATAAGATAAATTTGAGAAAAAAAAATTGGTCGTCGGGAATTGCAATCTGATTGTTACGAATTCTCAAACTCTATTCGCGTTCCACATCCGATCCACACTTCAACGAACAAATTGTTTGCACGCGACTAACCTTAAAATCCTTCTTGTTTGTGTTTTCTTGGTGGTATGTAGATTCAACAATAGTCGTGTTCCATTGGGCCTTGCAAAGTACTTTTTAGTACTTCCCAGTAGATGATGAATGGAATGCTTTCATTTTGCAAAAAGTAAAATCTAACCTCAATATCAATTTAATTTCGGTTGTTTGTTTTCTTATTTTACTTTAAAATTAGAAAAATGTCAACAACAATAATTTATTACGTAATTTCTTTTGATTGGTGATGTCTTTTTCTTGTTTGGAAACATTCTGTTACTAGATTAATGAGCTACTATGAACTACTTCGACCACAGAGTAGAAGTAGTTGACTGCAGCCAGAAGTACTTGGCAGTAGATACTGGAGCCCAAAGGAACTCACCTAATATGGCCGCTATCAACTGTCAAAGTTCGGAAATCCTATTGGAAGACCCTTTACTAGTTTATGGATCAGTCTCGTAAAGTTTGTTGAAAATTTGAAGAATCAAAGACTAGAAACTAAAATTCTATTATTGATTGAACGTGTTTCGTAATCAAGTAAATAAAGGGTTTTTCAGTAGGGACGCTACAAAAGTAGAGCAGGGATAGCAAACGACCCCATATTTCTTGCCGCTCTTTTGACATTTCTCTTCAGTAAAGTTTGCCATTTTATGATGGAAAGAAACAACGAGTCGAAATTATTAAAATTTACTACCGAAACTCGGAGTCAATGGCCTCAACGTTAAGAGCGCTACGTCCAATTTATAGTCGTCATAATCGTCCTAGCAGATCAAAAATTGAGCGTCTAGTTGAAAAATTTGAATCAACAGGCACAGTACAAAATGTTCCCGTGCCAGTGAGACAAAGAAGTGCCCGTAGTGTCGCGAATATTGCTGCCGCTGAGGCTTCAGTTGCAGAAAGCCCAAATGTGTTTTTCACACGTCGTTCTCAAGCGTTGGACATCTCTGTGACGTCGTTGTGGCGAATTTTGCGATAAGATCTTGGATGAGATGAGGCTCCTTACAAGATTAAATTGACGCAAGAACTGAAGCCGCTTGGCCACCAGAAGCGTCGTATGTTCGTGAATTGGGCTGATCAACAACTTGAAAATGATTCGGATTTTCATCGAAAAATCATCTTCAGCGATGAGGCTCATTTCTGGCTGAATGGCTTCGTCAATAAACAAAATATGCGGTATTGGTCAGGCAGCAATCCACACGTACTCCATGAGTCATCATTGCATCCCGAAAAAATTACGGTTTGATGTGGTTTATGGGCCGGCTGCGTCATTGGGCCGTACTTCTTCCGTGATGATCAACACCGGCACGTTACTGTGAATGGGGATCGCTACCGTTCAATGATAACCGAATATTTTTGGCCCCAATTGGATGATATGGACTTGGAGGACATGTGGTTCCAACAGGACGGCGGCGCCACAAGCCACACAGCGAATGTCACAATCAATTTATTGGAAACCAAGTTTGGAGAACGCGTTATCTCACGAAATGGTCCAGTCGCTTAGCCTCCTCGGTCGTGCGATTTGACGCTGTTAGACTATTTCCTGTGGGGCTACGTCAAGTCTATGGTCTTAGCCAACAAGCCAGCGACGATTGATGAACTTCGTACGAATATTGAACGTGAAATTGCAGCAGTATCGGCCGATTTATGCTTGAAAACCGTCGAAAATTGGGTTCAGCGTCTGATGGACTTCTGCAAGCGTGCCCGTGGTGGCCATGCAAAAGAAATCGAGTTCCATACATAATGGCATCGAACGTACTTTCACAGGAATAAAGAATTTCATTGATATCCAAAACCGTTCTTGTTTTATTTAAAAAAAACTTTTGGAGCGCTCTTATTGAAAAACCCGATATTATAGCAAAATCTTCTTAAAATCTGATTGGAATTTTTCTCTTCAATAGGTATGATAGTTTATCAAGTGTATTCAAGTCATAGAATTTCATTCGTAATTTTTTTTTTGGTAAAAAGATGTATAACAGATATGACAGTTTTTCGCCATTAAAAGTGGGCGTGCGTTAACGCGCTTCGAGCGACTTGAAAGAAAGCTCTATAGGTGCCTGAAGTATGCCCACTGGAATATACGCATATATGCGTATATTTGGCATATCTTAGTACTGACATGCTTAAAACATCTGATTCATTAAAATTGTATTCCGCTAAAAAATCTCTACTCCACTCGCACGCTCACACCAATCGCGTCTCATTACAAACGAAATTATTATAAACGAAATATTAATAAAAACATACTTGAAGTGGCTGTTCTAAACGATATTTATTATTTTTTTTTTGTTTCTTTTCTTTTTTGTATAAATATCATAAAGTGTACAAAGTAAACTTCTTGCTGATCGCCAAAGAACCCGATGTAAATCTCGTCACGTCACCCAAGATCAATTAAAAACAACTATCTCAACATTGTGAGTTCCCAGAAGTAGTGGCATTGGCGGCCCGAGGCGGAGCGGGGTGGTGTGACATGGCATCGCTGAGATTTCTTTTGGCTCAAAGCCAAAAATATGTTTTTCTTCTTCGTTTTGTTGGCAAATTTTTAAGTAATCAAATTAGATTCCTTCTCACTGTACATCAATAAATTTTGAAAGAACAATTATAAGAGTAATTGCTAGTAATAGATACCAAAAGCACTCGACTTCTAAGAAAAAAAAGCGCGTACTTTTATTAAATGCCCCAAATCGATTTAGAAAAAAAAATTATTAATATTGGATCTCCTACATGTGGGAACAAAACTGACGCAAACCCTGAGATTGCTCTTTTACGTACATACATTACATATGGATACAGAGGTGATCAGGTCTTTCTCAATTTAACACTTGTGTTTTTGAAAAACTATTTTTAAAATAAATTTCTCATAAACTATAAAACTGATCGATTCCGCGAGATAATGAGTCGGTATCGTTATAAGTAGGTACTGTGGAAGGGTTACCACCGGGAGATTTGTATCGCCATGTCATTGTTGTGAAAATATCTCCCGTTATAGCGCAGGTATACGGACAACAATTTTTCGTAAAAGCAGTGCACACTGCTTGAATGTGGTCCTGTGGGATTCGGGACTTTAGAACTGCTTAATTGATTGACATACTAGATTAATCTCCATTGCCCAAAGTCCAATATTATTAGATTTTTGCCTTAAAGAGTTAATCCCATCTCCTTCGTCGTCAGCTGTTTTTTTTTTTTAATTTTCCTGATTTTTTCCTGTTTTCAGACAAAATAGACAAATCACTATTGCAAGTTACAGCGTCGACCAACACGTGCAAATGATAAAACCTTACTATCAAAATCTCTTGTGGCAACGAGGCGCACGCGTTGTGCCCATTTTAAGGTTTACATGGTTGTCCTTCCCAGCAGTTGACTATTCAACAAAAAGTAACAAATTCAAGTCCACCGGTTCAGTGAACAATCAGCCAATACGTAAACGAAACCCAAGATCTCCCGAAAATATACCCGCTGACCCTGTGAGCACATCTTCGAAAACGAGAGAGCGATACTGATAGATCGATGATAACCAATGTACTTAGGCCAAAATTGGATGATGGATTTGTATGACATGTGGTTCCAACAATGGACATTCTGTACGATCGATTTGAGGACATGGTTATCTCTCGCA
Organism: Leucozona laternaria; assembly: GCA_932273885.2. Taxonomy (NCBI): domain Eukaryota; kingdom Metazoa; phylum Arthropoda; class Insecta; order Diptera; family Syrphidae; genus Leucozona; species Leucozona laternaria. Next base: position 111,278,219 of record OW026368.1, on the reverse strand, counting down.
GACACGATTTGCCTTCGCCACTGATATCGTGCGATTTGAGCCCGGTTTGACATTTTGGGGTTTTCTTAAGCCGCAAAAGATCATTACCCTCAAAGTCGACATAACCCGTGTCATCGCTCAAATTCATCCTCATCTATGCGCCAGAGTCATCAAAAAATGCACCTCGGATGCTCGCCACACAGCGGAGCGGCGCGCGGTGGCTATTCTACCGGTGCCATATTTCATACACGTACCTACCTAAAAAGTGACTATGAATATGCCCCAACTTGTTTTATTAACTTGTAACATCGCCCGTCCCTATTGCCATCCCCTTCAGAATTTCGATAGTTCGAACGACTGTTCTATGGTTTCAATATTTCTTAAAAACGTCTCCGCAGATCACGAACAAACGCCAATGGCAACCCTAGCTGCAGAGTACAAAAATTAGGCAAAGCCGGCGCAATTGTTGTCAACACTACTAAGAATCTCCTACGTTGCACTTTGCCATCGAAAATGGGGGCAAATCTAACAAAATTCAACGATAAAATGCCGTTGGTTGCACCAGCTTGCGCAAAAGAAACAGAAAAACAAAAAAGATACAAATTTCACGGTCAATGGATGTTGCCTCGTGCGACATACCACTTCCGGCTAATTTGAATTGTGCGAACTTGATTGAAATGGTATTTCAATGAAATTCTTGTAACAGATGAATATTTTCAATCAATTATGCTAGACAATTTGTAATTATTGTCGAAATAATTAAAGAATGTTGCGTTGTTTTTTTAAATGTTATGTGCGGTGTTGTTATACGAGTAGGTATACTTGTCGTGGTTTCGGATGGTTAGGGGCGCCAAAGCCATAAACTCACCCTGACTTTGAACAACCCACTTTGTAGCATGTTGTAATTAGTTATATCGTCGGCGGTGTTCAATGATTTTGTGTTTTTTTTTTTATTTCTCTGTGTGCTAAGCCGGAGGTGTTGTATGATGATAATTGCAACTCACGCCCACTACTTCAACAAATTGTATCTTTTGAATGTTTGGGAGTGTTTGGTAGTGTGCGGTTGTTGCGGTGGAATTTCAGAAAATGAATGGTTAATTGTTCGATTATGCGGGTAGTGTCATTTTTGAACAATGGGTTTGGCGCTTCGCGCATAATGTGGTTTTCATTCAATGAATATATTTTTAGAGCTGTAAATTAATGTTAAAAATAAATGCGGCAAACTGGTTTGCATTGATAATTGATGTTCTTTTAAAAGGTTTCCCATATGTTGAGGCTGCTGATTCATATTTTTTGGACACCTATTCATGTTATACAGGGTGATTATAGCATAAGGTGTGACAGAAAGCGTGTAAATTGGGTCAAACAAAAAAAAATCGTATTCAAGGGGTCTATCCCCCCCCCCTCATTTAGCCAGGGGGTGCAATTTTCAAAAAAAAAAGACAAATAAAAAAAAATTGTTAAAGAATAACGGTCAAATCTGCAATGCCATGCTACACCTTTTTGTAAGGCCAGAAATCTCTCCTTTTATTTTATTTGTAAATAAAGTTGTTTTAGTAAACAGTTTTTGAAAAACCAATTTTCAAACTCAAAATTTAAAAAAATAAAAATTTAAATTTTCTCAAACTGATATTGTTAAAAATTGTACGTCATTAAGTGGTATTTTTGTTTTTTAATATTTAATATTCTACTATTAATTTTTAGTCAAACACCAAAACCCAGGTGTTAAAATATTTTCTAGTTCTTTAAAAAATTGAAAATTACAAAAATAAAATTCCCTTAATTTGACTGCAATTCATTGCTTAAGTTGCTCTAAAGATCCTTTTAACACAACTTAGGTAGTAAAATAGATTTAGTTATTTTCTATTTTCTCAAAAAGTACAAGATATTTTAATATTCGGTTTTCTGTTTTTGACTAAAAATGTACAACTTTATTTTAAAAATAAAATAAAAGAAGAGATTTCTTCGGCTGTATAAAAGAGTATAGCATGGCATTGTAAGTGTTACCGTTGTTTTTTTTTAATATTTTTTTCTGTTTTAAGTCAATTTTTAAGAAAATTGCCCTTGCAGGCTAAATGGAGGGAATAGAGCACCCCCCCCCCCCCCGTGTTCTTTTCTCGACCCAACTGGTCGACTATTTTCCTCCTCAAGATCTTCCCTAATACAAACTTATCAGCGCCTTGTTAGAATAAAAGGAGTTGTTTAAGCAATACAAAAAAAAAAAATATCTACATTTTCCAAAGATTAACACCTTAAACTTCAAAATATCCCCACTGCAGGATTTATTTAAATAAAATATTAAATTTTTGTTCGCGAGTCATAAAATAACATACCCTATAAAATTTGTATTAAAAAAATGTGTCGAATTTATTTACTTTCTGGAACCTAGCCAAGACATTCTTCACTATTTATATGTATGACAAAAAATTCCATGGTTCATTCATAAAATAAAATAAAACAATAAAACGCATAAATAGAAGTCATATCGAACAAAAAAAAAAAAAAAAAAAACATAAAATGTGAAAATGTGAAAATCTTTTATTATTTATGATGAGAAAACGAAACATTCTTCTTGGAAAAAGAAATGAAAAATGAAAACTTAAAAAGTGTTTATTTCTGGATTCTGGATTAAAACAACAAATTTTCATTTCATTTGTTTTTTTTTAAACAAAAATGGCGAACAAATAAATTAATACTCACGCAATTATCTAAAAAAGAAATATGAGAAGTAGTTTTGTGCCGAAGGAAAAAACAATAAATAAATAAACTGAACTGAACACAGCCATTAAACAAGAAGAGACCTCGATCAATCAGTATATATTCACATTTTTCAAATATTCAAGATATGTACATGTGCAGTGCATAGATTCATCAATGTGTGGATTTTAATAATATGTGCATATATAATTATTTATATTTTTCGGACTTCTTCAAAGCAACTAATGGATTATTTATCGCTCGTCATTTGCTTGGGAAAGATATTAACAAAAAGATGTTTTCAAAGACGAAAAACGAATAAGACCACAATGTGGTCAATCATCTGTGAAACAGTAAAAGAAAACTTGGAACAGTTTCAAGGATATATATGGAGAGTGGGGCATGGATATTGTTAATTGAAATTATATCTTTATGTCAATAACTTTTTCCATCACTAATCGATTAGTCTGGCTATTAGGCAATTTGACGTAAAATGTGTTAAAAATAATAATCACAGTCGAACATTGTCTTCCTTAATGATAGATGCGGGCACACGTGTCATGGTGCTTTTTACTCACGGAAGGATTTTTTTTTCAAGAAATCAATGCTTCCATGAATTCAAGGAAAAGTTATCGAAAGTAAACAGAAATGCAAAGAAAGAACAGTACTTGTCAATGTTAACCAAACTGTCTTACAAAACTTGCACTATAGTAACTTCGAGAAACCATTTTCGCATTCGACTAAGTTCCAACCTCTGGACTCAGCTATTTTTAAATTAAGAATTGAATTGCTCATAGTACTCAAACATTAATCTCATTTTCTAGTAAACTATATAATTAATTATTTTTTTGGAACAATCCTATAGTCTAAGTGGGGAATACCAAAACTTTGAAAATGACATCGTACACTTTTCGTACAACTTGTATTAATTGATTTAATTTAATTTTGTTTTATTTTTCTTCTTCCAGAAACGGCGCGAGGTCTTTCAAGAAATAAATAAAATAGGTTGATACCACGAAACAAATACTGCTTCGAGTAGAATGGATCAACCGCTTATCGTCCAAGCTGAATACTCATTCAAAGGCGGCAACAACGATGAATTGTGTTTCCAAAAGGGCGATCTTATTACTGTGACACAACGCGAAGAGGGTGGCTGGTGGGAGGGGACACTGAACGATAAGACTGGCTGGTTTCCCAGCAACTATGTTATTGAATATAAGGCACCATTACCACCATCCGAAACGATACGTCCGCCTGAAGAAATTCAGGAATATCGTTCGGTTGTGTTAAAGGACTTATTAGACAGTGAAAAGGCTCATGTAGCCGAAATCCAGGGATTACTGGAGAATTTTCTAGAGCCGCTTCAAAACACAAAAATGTAAGTTACATTCATAATCCAAATCATCACGTTTTTTTGTTTGCATAATACTTCTTTCTTTTTCCCTTTTTTTTTTTGATAGTTTAACTAATGATGAATATGCTCAATTGATGTGCAATTTTGTTGAGGTTGTGAAAACACACGATGAGTTGTTGAGCAGTTTAGAAGAATGCAACGATCGTGTGGGGAAATTATTTCTAACGAAAGCTCCTATCATGAAATCCGTTCATCAAGCTTATTGTGCAGCTCATCCTAGAGCTATTGTTATCCTTGATAAGCACAAGTAAGTAGACAGGAAATTATAGTCGAAGATTTTTAAATTAATAAACTTTGCTCTCATAATAGAGATGATCTTGAAAAATATATGGAGTGTCAAGGGGCAGCATCTCCAGGGCTGCTGGTTCTTACTACGGGTCTGTCGAAACCATTTAGGCGGTTAGATAAATACTCAGCAATGTTGCAAGAACTAGAGAGGCATATGGAGAGCAGTCACCCGGATCGAGGAGATACGCAACGCAGTGTAGCTGTATACAAGGACATTGCTGTAAGACATATATTTACATAAATGTTGTATTTAAGATTCCTCAACAAAATAAACTTTTTTTAGGCTACGTGCTCCGCAACAAGAAGGCAAAAGGAACTGGAACTGCAAGTGCTCACCGGCCCAGTGAGAGGCTGGCAGGGGCAAGAGCTAAGTTCGTTAGGTAGGTTTCAGCTATTTATCAATAATACATCAAATATGCGCTTGAAAGTATGCAATGATGAAATTATACCCCTATATTCATTAATCGGAAAATGTCTACTAAGCTATCAAGGTCTTACGTTTGCAACAAGATTTAATAAAAGATTCTGCACGCATTAGATCCAAAACTTTATTGAGCAAGGAATAAATATCACAGAAAATTAGAAGAAACTTCAGATACATGAATTCCAACAGTATTTACTCTACATGCGCCAGAGCTAATGTTTATGAAACATTTCCTACCAATACTTGTGCTATACAAACATTTATTTTCTCAATATAATAATCAATGATATTTATTTTTAATATTTTCAGGTGACATTATTCACATGGGAAGCGTAGCTGTCGGAGTTGATCATCAAGATCGTTATTTTGTTCTTTTTCCACAAACTCTCCTGATACTCAGTGTTAGCCAAAGGATGAGTGCCTTCATTTATGAGGTAATAAATTATCATGAAAGCAAAACCAAAAAACATTCAAACAAAAACAAACTTTAATTTTTCCAGGGAAAACTCCCGCTCACAAACATAGAAGTGAATCGTCTTGATGATAGTGAGACTTTCAAAAATGCCTTCGAAATAAGAGGTCCTCTGATCGAACCCATTGTCGCCGTGTGCCAGGGACCCAACGAAGCCAATCGTTGGGTTGACCTGCTTAAAGGTGCTAATCCCACATTGCCAATTAACATTAAACGGAATACCAGTAATTCATCAATGAGCGCACCTCAACCACCGTCGCATGTAAGTTTTTGTTCAGTTGTTGAGATTAAAAAAAAATAAAATAGTTTTTTGTTCGAATTAATTGAATTTTCTATTATCTGTGCATTAGTCACCTCCTTATGTTCTTGATTCACGCGGCTACTGCGCCCGTTTCTCACTGTGCGCCTATCAGATTGGCTCGCCAAATTTTCGTATAACACTTCCGCCAAAAACTTATCCTCCCACAGCACCGTATGCGAATTTAAATAAACACTTTTGGCAACTCGTCAAGCAGGGTTTGCTTCGAAGGTCGCTGGTTCGAGTGCTCTTGTATCCAGAGGCAAGACTGAGTGTGGATCTTGAACATATAACACTGAGAAGGAAGCAATTGTCGACGGCTTATGTTTCGGAAGATAGATCGACGTTATCACGACAAGATGCATTTGAGATACCCACCGACTCGGAGAGTGACAGAGGTTCTTTTGGCAGTGATCCCTTTGAGCTTTTAAAATACTACAATAGAAGAGAGGACTCTTTTGGAGCTACAGATACATTTATTGACCATGGATCCCTGACTGAAGATTCTATAAAAATGCCAAAAGGAAGGCATCGTTCCTCTTTAAATCTCATTAATCTTTGCTCTGCCAGTTCTTTGGAAATTCCTCCTGGTCAGAAAGACTCCTTGATCATTGGCTCAAAGGCTGTTAGAGCATTGAATAGAATGTCATCAGATAAAAGTGTGATAATTCACACGTCTAGCGCTCGTTTGGCCCTCGGCCAGATGAGGCATCAAATTTCGGAAAATTCCGAGGCATCATCATATGACGGACGAATAGGAGGAACCTACGTAGGTTGCGAAGACCTGGCAAACATGGACGATGAAGCTGAGATTAAGCTGAAAAATCCAGTTAAGCACCAGCAAATGCCAAGCTCACCCACTGAACGCCACAGTATGCCAAATATATTTGTTGGTAACCGGTTTAACCGAACGGAAAAAACACAGGTCCATATGCCGACCTTTCAAATCCGCGAGGGAAGTCTAGACTGTCAAGACAGACAGAGAGAAATAAGCATACCAGGCGATGATGAGGAAAACTCAGTTGCGACACATTCCAGTTCATTGGATCTCCCGGCAATTATGCCAGCTCCCGATAGTATTACGGCGGAACTTCTGTACAACATGGATGGTACTTTACACCCAGAAGAACACAGGTTGAGCCTGTCTCGCGAAGTTTCACCTTTTAAGAAACATTCTCTTAATTCTGACAAAAAGATCTCTGGACCTTCTACAAGTGGAAAACCACCAGTCCGCCCATCTTCGATGCGGCGATGCATCAGCTATCAATATGTTCAAATGGCCAATCCTGATGCTCAACGAAAATCTTCTCCACCCCAACGGACAAATACAACTTCGTCAGGTGGAAAATGCAAATGTTGCGAGAGTTCCCAGTGTCCTAGTCCTCGATCCAGTGATTCTGGCATGGCTGGCAGTTGTACAATCTCGTCACCAGACCACCCACTCAACAACACCGATGAGTATTATCCCCATCCGGATGAAAGAGCCCTAAGGCACTCTCAGTCAAATGGAGATCTAACCAGATTCGATGTCTGCGGAATGTTTCGCAATAAATTCCTAACTCAGGATGACGATGATGATGGTGATGAAGATGTAGGAGATGTCCAGACGAAAAACCCCAATGGCATTCATCCACCGCCAGTCCAAATCCATACTAAAAGCATTTTTATTGGCAGGAGACCAATTACAGAATCCTTTCCTACCAGCAATGGTGTCAATGACGACGAAGTCACTGAAAACGATGAAGACAATCAAGGAATGTTTCGAAGCGGAATGTACGCACATTGGTGGAAAAAGGCGAAGCTGCCAAACAACGTTATCCGCGGTATTGTCCACGCGCATAGGAAAAATCCCAGCATTGAATCCGCAGGCAGTTGTACCTGCTGTTGTGGAACAGGATTTTGTTCGAGTTGCCAAGAATATTCAGCAATTCCGACGACCACCAGCACTACAACTTCATCCTCGTCGTCTTTATCGACGTCAGGTTGTCCGCTCTGCAATAATGGTCGTGCTGCGTATGTTCCTGCGACTGCGATTGCGAATGCGACTGCTCCAATCGAAGGCTTTGGCAGCAGTTTGGGCTCAGGCAAGCGAAGTGTGCACGTTTTTTGATTTCCAATTTTTTTTTTTTGTATATTCTGTATTCTCGTTTTTTAGATCACCACCAATGAAATGGATGGTTTATTTGTCAAATTGACTTCCTTGCAGAGGAAATAAATTGAGTTCATGTTTATTTCTTACTCAGAGCGTATACGTGTCTCAGTAAATTTTTTTTTTAAGTTTAAACTTAGTAAAGCTTAGCTTATCCCTTTACATTGGGTCTCATAAATACATTAAACCCGAAACGAAATATTCAAAATAATACCTTCTACCAGTTGATATACAGATTTTCAAAGTTTTGGTAAATTAATTTCAATTATCAATGAATTTATACTTTTGCTAAGGTTTTTAAACGACAAAGAGTAAAAAAATCATAGATAAATAATTACCTTCGTGTAAAGACTGAAATAAATATTTAAATAAGTAAATAGTCCAAAATTCGTAGGAGTTTGGTTTTATTTCAAAAAGTTTTTGATATAAATTGAATAAATATTTTGATGGTCCATCCTTTCCAATTTTGTTAAAGTTTAGTCTCTTTGACAAATAAACTATTCATCGGATATTATTATTTGTTCTCTGTTACTAAATCTTGTGTTGTTTTTTATTTGTTTTTTTTTTTTTGTTTTAGCTTTTTTTTAGCAAAACTGCAAAGTGGCACGGAGAAAAACAAATAAAAAAAAGAATCAAAACCAAACTGCTTCAATTCGCAGAATGCTTGTCCGTCCTTGTTAATATACACCACAATAAAAAAAACTTACAAAAAAGCTCTCTTAGCTGCCTAAATCATCCATCTATTCGAGCAAATCTGAAAATAAAAAAAAAATCTACAATATAAAATTCAAAACCTAACCAAACGCCATCTCTCATCGCATTGCCTGAGCCCTTTCTTTAATCAATTTTTTTCAAAAATGCATTTAATATGTTAAGTTTATTTTTAAAATATTTTATTTACCTACATATATTATAATATATATAAAATATTTCGTACTTTTTAAAGCTTGGACTTTAAGAAAATCAAAACGTCACAATAAACTGCACCGAAAATCATATTTCTCTTAACTAACACAAACAAATATTAGATTTATTTTTCAGCTGCAAATATGTAAAGCCTGATGCAATATTTTAGTTTTAAAATTTTTTAAAAACATAATCGGTCGTTTTTAGTTAATGTTTAAAAATGGGTTTGTATTTTTATTTTTCAATTACAGATGTCACCGCCAGCCAACTTGGGATTCGGTCATTCGAATCTGCGAACAACACCTCCAATACATCAACAGTCACTACACAAACGGAGCCTTTCATTCAATCATCATCTGAGTTACAATCAATATCACACACACACTCAGCATCCACCTCATCATCAACATCTACCCCCTCTAAGTCAGCAAAATCATCTTCTGGGCCTCGGCCACAAATCAAATTTAGTCCAGACATCGAACAGTATTTCCAAGATGACAAACACGGCCGGTATGGGGGCGGCAGCCGGAGCAGTCCCAGTGGCAAGTCATCAGGCAATGGTGCCAAGCGGAAGGATCGGAAGCATAAAAGGTAAATAATTGCCTTATTTATTTATTATTGTTTCAGCAGTGTAACTTGCGGTAAAAAAAACTTCCTTGACGTCTGTCTGTATGATGCTATTTGCAAGCATTATGGCACACTCACATTAGGATATTAGTTTTGCCCCACATTTGTTTTTTAAGTTTTCTCCTTCTGTGTGTAACAAAAAAAAAGTAAAAAAATTACCAAATTATAAACTTTGAATTATTATTATGAATTACTTATCTTTCGATTCCATATTTCAGCTAACTGGAGCATAACGAACCTTCGACCGGCACCACCACTTCGTCCAAATTTGCTTAACAATCAGACTACGACTGGTGGTAGCTCAAATGCCTTATCAAGCTATTGCAATAGTCGTAAAAATCAACCAAATTTTGAAGAGGATGCACTTGTGTTACGTGTCATTGAAGCTTATTGTGCTGCCTACCAGAACAATGCAAGGAACACCATTCACTCAGGTAAATTCTCAACAACCACAAAAATCATTACCATCATACTATTGACGTTCTTATCTTGAGTTTTTATTGTGGTTCATACAACGTCATCTTTCTATTTAATTTAGTTTTGTTTTAAATTAATTATTATTAATTGGGTTTTGCTGAATTTCTCTGCATCCGTAAGATTAGTTGTTAGTTATAATTTATAAATACAAAAATAATTGGTTAACTTTACTTGAGAGAGAATTCCATTGTATGTATGTATTAATGTCCCAAACAAAAGGAAAAATAACGCTGAAGCTAATGAATGCATAAATTACCTCTAATTTAAGATTATTTTTTTATTTGCAACAACTGAAACAATTAATATTATTATTTATTATTAATTTTGTTAATTTTATTATTAATGAATATAAAAAAAAGAACTACTCCTTCAGCTGATCAATGATTTTTTTTTCTAAGTTTAAACGAATATTTTTCTTGGAACCTATGGAATATTCATCCTAGATCATGCCCATTGAAACACAGACACACACAAAACAACACACATGTATGCTCATTTTGTGCTTCATATTCATCGCTTCCATAAATAGATTATCCTTGAGTCCAATTGTGTTTGAAAAACTACTGTACACCCCATCTTAAAACACATCACAAAATCGTGGTCATGGATTGACCATCTTCACCACTTCCCCATAATCAACGTAACATTTTACGTATCTCATCCCGTTCGCGTAACACAAAAATAAAAAAAAAAATTGTCGTTGTCTTGTGTTATGTCCTTGTTCTCTTGCTCTCTCTCTCTTCTTCTTTCTCCTTTTTCTTTGTCTGTTTTTTTTTTCTATTTCATTCTCACACTTTAGCCCTTCAACCCTGGACACCATGTTTGCCCATACGAGGAGGAAAATTGAAAACCAGTAAACCATTTTCCACCTCCAACCCGCAGCTGCCATTCCTCTGTAACAGCGGTGTCACTTCCTACACAAATTCAGCGGCGCAGGCTCAACAAAATTCCACCAATAGCCTGAACTCGTCGTACATTTGGCGCGAAGCTAGTCCAAACAATTTTAATATGTATTCGACATCAGTATCATCGCTGAATACAGCTTATCGCTACTCACTGAGCGGTACTTGTGGAGTCAATCAAAATAACACCCCATCGCCGGCTGAATACCGAGCAATGTCAGAGGAGCGTGCAACAAGAAAGTCGCTGAATAGGTTCAAAACTGGCTCGGGATATGACAATATATTCATGACCCCTCTGTTACCTCGTAAGAATAAACAACAATTGAAAAATTTCAAGAATGCCTATCAAACGCACCAACGGACTCCACCACCGTTTAGTCGAAATCATTCCGCTGAGGAGAAACAAACTGAAAAGTATCCCTCGCCGGGACTCTACGACAGAAGACTGAATAGATCTTTTGAGACACCACAACAGGGCTATATGAAGCAATCAACACTGCGTAGAAGTACACCGCACTTAGCCGGAGAGGATGGTGCAACCGATACGGACAGTCAGCGGCATTCAGCAACATGGTGTTGTGGAAATTTCGTTATGAAACAATGGCGGAAAATTAATAATTACTGATTTCTAAAGAAAATCGATTAAATGTTTTTTTTTTTTGTAAAAATCTTATTAAGCTGAGCTGAATTAGAAATTTTATTTAAAATTAATTGTTTTGCTATGAAAAAACAATTATATTTTTCATAGAATCTTAGAAGAACAACTAACATAATTTTTGCTTAAACCAACTGAAAGTGGGTTGTTAACTTTTGTAAATTTGTTTTCACTTTGAACTTTTGTTCAAAAAAAAAAACCAGTAGATTTTTTGTAAGCCGATTTGAGTAAATACAGCACATTTAATTAAATAAATTTATACATTGCATGTGTAAAAATTTAATTTTATATAAAAATGTCTTAAATATTTACGTCTAGAAGTTCTGTTAATTCAGCTGGGCTGAATGTTAATTTTAATACTTAATCGTATAAGATCTTAGTCCTACGTTTGAAGTAGGTACCTAGGTATATATAAACGAAAAGATCAAGGGAACTCGCTAGCGTCCCTTGATTTTTGTTTCGAATCATAATAAAAAAATGTGCTGTTTCTTCATAATAACCCTGTGATTTTTAAATCAAATTATATATAAAAATCAAAACAACACGATTACGAATATTACGAAATTTATGGCAACAATTGTATACATAATTATTAGACGTAGAAATTTATATCCACGATTTTTTTTTTTAAATCGAAACACGACTTTTTTAAGAAAACAGATGATAATAAATAGATGTTAGAAATAAGTCTAGTAAGTAATTTAATAAATCAAACAAAACTAGTTGCTTTTTTGGCTATACATTGATTGTGCATATTAACAGAGTCCATTTTTTGTTAGCAAGCATTTTTAAATTTATAAATCTACAAGAGATATTAAACATAGAGTGCAACTATTTTAATTATGTATTATTTATTAATGTACATACATTTATGCATATTTATTTTTTTTTCTAATCAAAATAATTATATAGCACAAACAAAAATCAACTTTATAGAAACAATAAGCCGTCAATAGTCTCCTTAATTTAATTGGAATTAAATTTATTCTGCAAAGAACACATCCAAATAAATATAACTACAACTTAACTGTTTTACTAAATAGAGATGCCATAATAATAATATAAATATATACATTATGTATATAAATAGGTATGTAAGAAATAATTTTTTATATAAATCAATGATCAAACTACATAATATAATCGTGTAAGGAAAACTAAATAAATAAAATATATTTATTAAATTAATGTTAAAGAATAAACAATTTTGTTTTGTATTAAAGTTTATTTATTTCAACACTCATGAGAGCAATATGTTTACATTTTTTTTTTTTATTTTCCTCATAATACTTGTCTCACATCACTCAAATCAGCTGAACATTATCCAGGCAATAGTTAATTTATTTTAAACATTTTTATTTCGATTATACTAAACATTCACTTGTTTTTTCTTTTGTTTGTATTATTTTACGTTTGTAAATTGTTTTAGTTGTACAACTGAAAAATAATTGGCTTAGCTTAAGTAAATTGTATTTATACTTATATTTATTTTTTTGCATTTTGATATTGTAGTTTTGAAAAAAAAAAAAAATAGCAATAGCATAGTTTGTTTTATGTTGGTTTTTGAATGTAGTGTTTTCAAGTTAAATAGAAGGTGATGCTTTTGATTATAACATTTAGTTTTGGAAAATATTTGTATAAAGATTTTATTTTTTTTTTTGTAGCCAAAAATGACCGGGTACTTCTTAATAGATATTTATTTTGAGGCGTTATTTTCAAAGTAGACTTCGTTTTAAGCAACACATATTAGTGAGCTTTTTTTTAAAGCTGTTTCTGGTATGCCCTCCAATGAATTTTGTTCTAATCCATTTAAAACGGTTACTTCAGAGCATCAATTTCATTTTTTGTGACATAAAAAAAGTCACACGGGCTAGAACTGGGGAATATGTGGGTTGATCGATTGTATGGATGTAGTAGTTTTGGATTATAAGCCGTTTTTTACTATCGGAAATGATCCATATAGATCATTAAAAAATATACAATACAATTGCTCTCTATCGGGATAACGTTTCATGAACCAAAAGTATGGATTTTACTCTTGCCTCTCAGCTTTGCTAATGGTTAATAATGTAAACTGTATAGTGTATAGACAAAAGATAACGAATACATGAAAAATAAACAACCTTACGTTTGTTAGGCAGGTAGACATAGGTATACAACACAGTTATCACTAAGATCCGTATCGTTTCATTTTCATGGAATGATCTATATGGATCATCAGCGATAATAAAATGCAGCTATTATTCGTATAAAGTCCACAAATCTGATTTTCTTACTTAAATACTTAAATATCTCCAAATTTTTCACTTAAGTACATCCTGTACCGAAAAAAATATATATTTATGAATAAATTAAAATTGTGTGTTTTATTTAAATTCCAAGAATTTTAGGCTAGTTTGAATATTTAATATGAACAAAATTCTTTATCACTTGCATTTTAATGAGCATCTGCTCAGCTTTTAATATGGAGGACTTACTCTTCTATTCATATTACCCAATATATCAGTTAAATATCTCCTTATGATTTGTCTACAGGTCAAGGCGACAACAAGAAGTGAATTTTCAACTTCATAAATATGTATTTTTTTAGTAGATTATGACCAAATTAGTAGAATATTGAAGATTACAAATATTTAAAACCGTAGTATCTAATCTTCAAACAAAAAATAATAATACATAATGTAAACCCATATAATGGCTACTTCCTTTTCCCGACTTTTGGATCTCTCTAAATACTTGGGGTCTTTTTCACAATGTTTGAGTAAAGCTCTGATTTGTTACTCGACACATAAATATCCACCTTTATTCCGTAAGGTGTTTTACGAAAACGACAGTAAATCGACACGGCTTCAGAAACGATAATATTGACGTTTAAGTAAAACTATAACTTTATCGTTCTCATCTTTCTTTACCCTTCTAACCATTGGAACGGTGTTTGTTTTACTAAAACTCCAATTGCCACTTCTAAAGCCGCGTCGTTTTACTGAAACGCCTCACGGAATAAGGATGACTGGCACGAGTCATAAGTCCACAACCCAAACAAATGATTTTTGGATTAAGAAACTATTCAGATTGGTCAAAAGACAACAACTGTGATTTTGTTCCCTGTGGACTTATGACCCTCTACCAATATTTATGCCTCGGGTAACTAATAAGAACTGTAATTAACACTGTAAAAAAGGTCCTAAATCACGTTTTATGAAATTCGCCCTATCTTGTTTGCACTGTGTTCGAATGTGTGGGTTCACTCTTTTGGTGGCGATTAATCACTTCACATATTTATTAACGAAATGTCAAAATGTTCTTTATGCTATAAAACTGTAAAATCGGTGGAAATCGAGTGCTCGCATTTGAATTTTGTAGCAGCAAAAAATAGAAAGCAATACAACATTTTATCATACTTTCAAGAGTGCTGCGCTGAGGAAGCCCGATTATAAATCAAAATCTGAGTAGTTTTTGTGGCAGTTATATGAAATAACTGCAATGCAAATCATAAGGGGACTAGGGGAATTTTTTTTAAATATTTGACTCGCTTCAAGGGGTTATGGCTACCATTTAAATATCTTTGTTTTACACAGTGCGACCGTTTAGAAAAGAAAAATTTAACCCTTCACAAATGATAATCAGCCTTATTGTGAGTTTCACCCGAAAAATGTTAACACAATTAATTGACAAAATGTTCACTTATTTTTTGGAAAATTCTTTATTCTAGGAAAACGGAATTACGAATTGAATTTCTCTTATATCAGGATCAAAAAAATCGGCAATATATAAATTGAGGTGCATTCCAAAAATATACCCTGAAAAGCCTTCTAATGTTAGTTTTTACTTTGCATACGAATTGCAATACGAATGAGCAATTTTATTTAATTATCACTTCTTTATTTAACTATAATTTTCATAAATACACAATTTTATGAATTTTGTGTAGTTGGCATTTTTTCAATCTCAAATCACCTGCATCCAGTGATGGTACATGTGGGAAAAAATTCCCTTGAGGTTTATTTTTTGTTTGTAATCGAAAAATCACTGTCACTAGTCTGCCCCTAAGTAAAATTGTTTCTGATAATCATATTTTGCTTCCACACGTGCATCCAAACAATAAACTAATCAGTTTCAACATAACCTCAAATTTTCAAAAAGGATAAAATGTGTGATGGTCTTAAAATAAATCCTAAAAATGTTCATGTATCAACACAATCATGAAAATTGTGTGAGATGGAGTAAATAAATACAATAGAATATGAAGAAAATTTTAAAAGAAAAATTCTTCTGTTTAAGTGGAGTGACTGAATAAAATTCAAGTTAAAAGTTGAGCTCACTTGAACTTTTAACTTGTAAATAAATACAAATAAAATAATTATCTCAATTCCATTGGTGTAGGGAAAAATTTAGGATTTTTCTTTTATGTCATAGGTATTTTATTTATTTTCATATCCCATCACAGCTCATATCCCAAATTTTTGTTCGAAATGTCATTTCTAGTTCGAAGTGAAATTTAATTCGGGCGAAATTCACCTCACAATAGCCTCTAAAATTCCGGGCGAACAATAACTTTTGAGGTGAAATATGTTTCGAATGAAACTCACAATAAGGCTGAATGTCTAATAGGAGTCTCTTATATCATGAGAAGAAGAGCCATTAAAAGATTCATAGCAGTCGCCAGAAAAAACACAGGTTAAGATACAACCTTTTTGATATAAATGCGGTTTTTTTATATCTGTGTGTAAAATACAAGGAATGTATATTATATTTTATGTTTTAATTAAACCTTCCATAAAGCATCACCTTTTTGTAGTGCATCTAGAGCGTACCTGTATTGAAATTTGTTTGCCTATCATTTGGTAGTTTTTTGTAAATATTTATCCATTCTATGTCTTCCACTTTGTCGAAATATTTTTTTCTCATTCACTCTATCATCAAAAAAAAAAGAAAAAAAAAAAAACACCACAAAATATCCGACCACATTTGCAGGTTTAGAGAATGAAGATATGACACCCACTTTACGTCAGCTTTGGACAGCCATCAAACAAATGCAACAGGATATGGCTCAGATGAAACTCCAAATGAACGAGGAACGAGCTCTCCGTGGAAGTTTGCAACAGCTTTTGATGAATCACTTGGAAGCAACTGGAACGACCAGTTCCAAGTGTTGATAATATTATCATCTATCTACATTATATAGATATTTATATATTTTTTTAAATTTTGATTATTTTATTTGTGTAATTTATATAATATATATATTCTATATAAAACAATTTATGTGTGTGCGTGTTGCTGTGTTAATAGCAAAATCTAGTATCTACTTCTATCTCAATTCTACTTAAAAAAAAAAAAACAACTTCTAGCCACTTGTAATGTGTATATCTTTTCAAAAAACAAAACAAAAATGCTTTATGAACAAAATAAAACAAAACAAACAAACACAAATTAGGAATCTTTTTAGATATAATGAATGATTTTTTTTAAGCAAACTATAGTTAAATTCAGCTAGTGTAGAATTTTATTATTTTTTTTAATTGTGTTATTATGTTATTTTTCTTTACACAAGTTTTCAATATTTTATACCAAAAATTATTATCGACAGTAATTGATTTTATTTTTCAATGTATTTTTGTATTATCTTTATTATTATTATTATTTTTGTGCTCAATCAACATTTTTATACAAACAAAACAAAAAACAAAACAGATTTCACTGAGATATCCTATGCAACGAGAGACTTTTTAATTATTTTTTTTTTGTTGAAATTTAATTTGCGCAATAATGTTGTATGTAGTTACAAAAATATTGTATAATTCTTAGTTCTCGAAAAAAAGAAAAACAGTTAAAAAATAGCCATATTAATCTTAAATGTAACTCAAGTATTTTTATGTTTTAACAACAACAACAACAAAAATGAAAATGAAAACACACGAGTATGTGTTATGTATATTTTTTAAAGTTTACACTTACTATTAAAACAAAAATAAATAAGATAATAAAATTCGATATTTTATACATGTTAATGTAAATTTTTGTTTTTTTTTTCTGTTGTGTTGAGTTATTGATACGACTTACATCTGCTGCACTTCGACTAGGAATTTTTACTGCTTAATGCGCACACGTAAAGATGCATCTCGTAGTTGGTTGAAGATGATGGCAAACCTAATTAAAACGGTTCTCTGCCGGTTTGGCAGCGCAAGCTGCTTTCTGAATAATGAGAAGCATCCCGCTGCTGCGACTCATATCCTCATATCTATATCTGCCCAATTCTATGGAACTTCGCGACCGTGACAAAGTGACACTTGTTTACAAACTCGTATACTGAGGTGATCAAACAGCATTGATAAAGTCCCAGGGTGTGCTGCGTAGCGCTGAGAAGACCTTTTCACACGATGAGATGATGGTGCGTATATCACTGCATGTGAACTCGATTACGGACAGGTGCACTAGCACGACTGTGGCAGCCGATTCTGCTGCTGCTAGCTGGTTCAAAAGACGGAAACTCCAGCGCACGGACTGGTTAGAAGTTTAGGTTATGCAATTCCATATAAAGAATGACGATACATACCATAGAATCATGCACGACTCTTCAATGGTCATAATGTTGCTTGAGTAGGTTGTGTTAGGCTCTATACAGAATGTAGCTGTGAGTATACAAAACATGTCTTCTATTGTGTTTTGGAGAGATGATGCTTAATGCGATGCGTTTACGATGCAAGGCACAATCGAATTTGTCGCGTTCTCATCTTTGTATGGGAAGGATAACATTGTTTTTTGGGAGTAAAGGTTGGGGTTGTGTGAGTATTGGCAATCAATGATTGCAGATAGAAGAAAAGAATATGTGTCCCAGGCTTCCGAAGTTAAGTGAAAAGTGACTAAAACCAAATAATGTTTAATTAAAACAAAAAAAAAATTGTGTGAGTGCCGGCACTCACGGTAAATATGTGTAAACATCAACGTGCGCATCAACACACCCATCCTAGTATGCAGATCGTAACGTTGCACACCGTAACGTTGCACGACGTAACGTTGCACACGAACGTTCACGTTTTTTTTTCACTCAACCGCCAGCATAGATGTTTACACATCAAAAATTTAACTAAAATTGGTGGAAATTGTCAATTTTGGGAAGAAACCGAATATACTTTTTTTTTTATTTATGGGCGCCCTTCAAGCAAACTAGTCCGTTTTAGATCCGTGCACGTAGTCTACAACGTATGGACGACTTTGCATACGGATCCTCAAAACTGCGTTTAGCGGCTCAAATAAGTATGGAAATTAGAATCACCACGGACCCACTTGATCCAAGAAAAACCGACAAAGTTGGGTCAGTGACTAGAGACTAGAGAAATGCCAATTTTTATAACAGTTTATAGCCATTGAAAGTGGGTGTGACTTACCGCCCACCTGGGAAGGGTTTTGGCCTTCGGCGCCACTTAAACATTAAGTACCTACCTAAATACATAAAAACTGTAAGTCGTAAAATTCGTACAAAGTTACGGCTGAAGCACAACACCCCATTATATTAGAATACTTAGTTAGGAAACTCTAATTGATAACATTAAACTTTCACTGGTATATTTTTGCACTATGAAAGATATTTTTGGTCTCGTATTGGCGACTGTCCAAAACCCAAATTCAAGTAGATCAGCTTCTTCTCCAAAAAATTGATTGAGTGCCGGGACTCACGGTTAATATGTGTAAACATCAACGTGCGCGGATCCAAAACGGACTTGTTTTTGCTTGAAGGGGATCTTAAGATTTTTTTTCACTGAACGCACCCATCCTAGTATGCAGATCGTAACGTTGCACACCGTAACGTTGCACGACGTAACGTTGCACACGAACGTTCACGTTTTTTTTCACTCTACCGCCAGCATAGATGTTTACACATCAAAAACAATGGATATACATATACGGAAGTCCATTCAATTTAAACAATTTTCTGTTAGTACTTTGAATTAACTAAGCCAGGGTGATAAATTAGCCCCTATAAGCAGGCGTAAAGAGTTCATACGCATGCTAACATTGGACCTATTTTTAATAAATACAATGATTTTAAGCAATAGATGTTTGTACAATACACACAGATTGATGATGCTTTTGATAACAATTTGAGTACGTCCAATTTTTCGCTACGATCGACTTTTTTTGCATAATGTAGTTACTTACATGAATTATGAACCTTAATATTTTCGATCAAACAAAACAGGTGTTATGAATGTGAAGCCTCACTTTATATAACCTACAAAATATTTTAATCGACGCACGCAACGTTTATCCAACCCATGCACCGCTTTCGAAAATAATTTTAGAATTTTTTCTAAACGACAACAAAATTCTCAAGTATCGATTCTACAAGGAGACCATGCAATGCAATGGATGCATCGATTGAAATTGATGCAAATACACGTAAATAAAAATGTAACACAACACGGTAGTGGAGCAAACCAAGTGATGTTAAATTATAAAACCATTTCACATTATCAGAGTCACTATTTGCGCTCCATTTCTCATTTCCACAAACGTGGGTATATACGCATAACCAGACGACGACGACACGGCGAAGAAATGCGTAATGCTTACATGTGGCAAAGATTCAAAGAATATCTTCCTTTTGCGGCAGCAACGACCCACAGAGCTAGAACAGATCTGGCTAAAAGAGAACAGAGAACACCATAAAGCCATACACAAACTGATCTGGCTTATGTTCATTTGGAGTGTAATCAAAGAAATGTTATCTGTTATGATTCATTACTATGCCATGACCATGGAAAATTGATTCTGAATGCATTTATTGCTTCTTGGGATGGGATGTTCCACAGAGATTTGTCTAATGCTTATTTTAGAAATCTACTTCTTTTGTTTATGAGAGAGTTCATCTGAAATGTGCAATGAAACAGAGTGTAGATATTTGGCAGATTAGATACAAAAAAAAAAAACATGAGCTGACGAAGTTTCCTCTCGAACCGAGCGAGGCCTAAGGCTTTGTTTTCTCGCAGATTGTGCTTTTTAAGAGAAAACGTGACAGCAGACAGACCATCTACAATTAATCACAGAACTGCGTGTTGCATTTTGGCTCAGCTATACTTTCAGAGCTGCCTACCTGTATTAGTCTAGGTTTTTAATGATAAAATGAGCTGATCTTTTATCTGGATGACACGATCATGAATTGGAATACCTCCATGCGTTTGGGACTTTTCTGAAATTTGTTAAGATTAATGGAGCACTCGACGACGACTTGTGAAACCGGATAATAATAATTATTATTCTCTTAGGTGTTATTCATAACTGGAAGTTTGCTTCATTGATGCTAAGGCCTATCTACCTACATACCCAGAAGCTGAAAAAACCAAGAAATTTTGTTACTGTCGTTATTTTCAAGTTTCTTAAGTTTTACAACCTATTCATCAAAAACAACAAAAAAATTAATGACTTCATTTGAGTGCATAACTGTTCTCGCACTGAGATCACAACCACCACCATTACTGATCACACAGAACGACAGAACACCATCAGTAAGGTGTGAAGATGATGTTATCTTTTCTCTTTAAAGTCAGCAAGCCCGGAAATTACTTTCAAGTTGATGTAGCAGGTCTCATTTGGCAAACAACAAATAAAACTGCGCAAGCTTTCCATCAGTCATTAGAGATGGTAGTCGGACAAGGTATATTAGTAATTACAGTGATAGACAACAAAATGTTAGATTCTTTGAATGCATCAAAAATAATTTAAATATAACGTACACGTCTGGGTTGTATGCATTTACTTTTATAGTGAATGAACAATTTATTATTGTCGCCGTCGCGTCGCTGAAACGAGAAAAGTGTAGCTATTTTTTTTTTCAAAATAAAAATAAAATTTGAACGCAATTTTTTACCTCAACCTTATATCTCCCATTTGGCAAACGGTAACCCCCTTAAAACCTTTTAATATTTGTTTTTTTTTCAAAATTATTTTTCTATCCCCATACATTTAAAACAAAAAAGCGGGGCGCATGCAATGGATAATACTAAGGAGTGTGGGGGTAGCATGCATAGGTTTTTCGTTTTAAATGAGTGGAGCTAGAAGAAATTTGTTTATGCTTTTCAGTCCATTTAAAAAAATAGTTCAATGTATATTTAAAAAAAAATTATTTTTAATTAAATAAGTTGAAGTGTGGGATTGGCTTAAGCTATTTTATACATTTTTGAATCTTAAACTCAGGTAACATCTAAGTTAATCTGAAGAAATTGGCGGGTTTTAATCGTTATCCGGGAGTGAACAGCGTTCACAAGTTGCCTTGCGAAAATGTAAGTATAATGAAATAATAAAATTTCCTAAATCAACCTTTAGGAACTCTTAGAAAATAAAATAACCAATGCAGTGTTATCGTTCACATAATTAACATGGTTAAGGGCAAATTTTTCAATAGCCAGTTAAACATCAAAAAGATTCTTCAGATCGAAGTAAAATTTGTTCCTATAATAATATAATTGATAATATAATTGATGATTGACAAATCAGCTCTAAGACATTTATTTTATTGCTTTGCAGACTCTGACTTTCAGCTTATTAATCGCATGGAAGATCCAAGCCAAGTGTATATAAAGCGGCATTTGCACTGCATCTAGCTTACTTGTGTGTAGGTATACAAAAAAGGTGGGTAAATTGCATTTTTGCTGCTCGCCTCGTCTTCGTCAAAGCACCAGTGCATAGCCAATCAATTAAATGCTAATTGTACAAATAGCCAACCATAAATGTTTCAAGTGCTTTCATTTTCTTTTTGCGATTGTTGCAAAAATGTATATTGTATAGGACTGTGGATACATTTTGTTATGGGATTGCAACAAAGTGATGCAATTTTAGCAGAGATTAATGAACACTTACTTGCAGTTTTAATACGAAGATTGACTGTTCCTTCGCTTGAGTAATCTCTTGCAAGTGAATAAATTTCTTTTTTATTATTACAAGACAGACACTCTCTTGTGAGTTTTTGAACGTTCAAAGTTTTCCCAACAATGCAATTAGAAATGCCTCATCAGATCAAGTCATCAATGGAAGAAAGTGTGATGTGCTCTATTGTCAATTTCTTTTTTTTTATTTGACAACATTTTGTTAGTTAAGACATAATATTTATCATTTCTATTCTGTGAGGTGTACGCTTTTCCTAAAATACTCTTAGCTCTGCCGTATGGCACTGGTGCCATCCCAAAAAGGTTCATTCCTCATATTCCTATTCAATTCAGTCAAAATTGAATAAACATATCTTCAAACAGCCAAAATGCTTTTCGTTTAACTAAACACAACCAAAATGAAATTGAGAAGTCCTTAGAAGAAAAACAATAAAATGCTTTCAACCATTTAACCAACGCTTCGCCTTGAATAAAGCATGTCAAGATGGTTTTATATAACTTTTAGATTGCCCACACATTGTCGAATAATTGCCCTATATATATCTCAAAAAAAAAAATTGCCAAACTTTTGCTTCTCCCAAAAATAATAATATGTAATAATAATAATAGCTGTGTTTAATTGGTAATTTCTGGCTAGCGCAATAATCAAGTACCAATAAAACGCTTTGGCTGTGTTAAAAAAACGCTTTAGCAACTTTAGGCTGTGTTCGCTACAATAATCATAGTTCACATCCATTTTGTCTCCACCAAACTACAAATATCATAGATCACATCCATTTTGTGCGTAAAAAACAACATTAAGGTTCAAGTCAAGAGCGCCATCTTCATCTTCAAATTTCTAACTATGTATAACCACTTTTATATCCACTCTTTTACTGGCTAATTTATCGAAACTCTTTGTGTTTGTTTTTGTTTGCCAAGGGAAATTTTACTGCACTGGCTATAAAATTACCAATAAAACACGGCTAATTATTGAAGGTGTGCGTTCGGTGGCGTATGTGGAACATTTTTTTAATAGTAGGTCAGGGGTTGAAATGATTTATTTTTCAAAATTATTAATATAAAGCTAAGTGCCTACATTTTATTTAATCTATAGAGGTTGTAGAGGTTGTCTTGTAATTTAAATTAACACTACGATGATTCTTTAGAGGAAAAATTCGATTTTTTATTTTAGCTCATTTAGAACGATAGTAGCTGCACTACATTATGTAGTTTTGGTTTTTTTTTCAAATTTTCTCGAAAACGACTATAACAATTTTGAATAAACTTCGTGCCTGTAATAACCAAAGTGAGTGTAAGAACACTGCGTTTCAGTTTTTCACAAAACGGAAATAGGCATTCAACGTTCTTTTAAGAATATATGGTCTTATTTTTATGTTATTCACGTATATCTTTTTGAAAGTTTCACTGATTTCGTTTAAATGCTATCTAGTGGTTATCAATAGTTCAAACAATATTCCATTTTTTGAATTTTGAAAAATAATTTTTTTTCAACAAAGAAAAAATCAAAAAAAAAAACAATTTTTTAGTTTTATCGACTCCTTTAATATTTTCTCGTTAAAGCCTACTACTACGCTGTTGCTGATGCGAAACGAAAAATCTCATACAAAAATGACACAAAGACATCATAAACGAAAATTTTAGTCCTCCTTTTCGCTTCGAATGTATCTTAAATAAAACCTATAAGTTAAAGTAGCTCATGTCGACCTTTACAAAAACTGACTTACTTCTTTCTAATAAAATTGTTATAGGTTATGTTCCGTTCCGTATGAAACAGTACTCGAATAAATTTCAATAAGGATTAATTATGATAAAGGAAAGCTTATTTAATATTTTCGAAGAATTGTTGTATTTTTATCTGAACATTTCAATTAAATTAAATTGTATATTTAATTGTTTAGACCAGAACCCAACTAGAAATTTGGTTTCATCACTTTTTTTTTGCTTTTTACAGTCAGAGTTCATTGTGTTCTATGGGAAAGCTACCTGGCTTTTAAATATTAAACTCGAACAAGAGCAACTAATTGCCATAGGTGGGCGCCCGGCCTCATGGAACACTTTTTCTTGTAAGTAATTAAAATCAACTACGTTTTATAAAACAAAGCACTGCATCTAAAATACAGCGTTGCATTAACAAGATGCAAATTACAGTTTCTAAATATCACATCAATATATGCAATTGGCACATGCACTGCACTACACAATCATGAAGTGAGAACGACCCCAAAGTCCACCTCAACTCAAATTAACTTTTCTAATCTGTTCCCAAGAACCAAAGAACCAAAGAACCAAATCACTCGGCGCACTTGGCACTTGGCATCAATATTATAGAAAATGCTTTCCAGATAGTATGTACTCTCTAACTCCAATGTGAAGTCTAACCACAGTAGTGCGCAATTCGCATGCGCATGGAACTCAAGATTTAGATCAACAATTAGTCTAACCACACTGTGTTGTTTGCATTGGAAATTGTATGTACATATACCATACCAATCTTATCCTAGAACGGATGAGCTGATGAAAGCAAATGAATGCTATTCAGCTGCCTAATAAACAGTAGCCGGTAATAAATGTGACGGGTTAGCATATAGTTAATGCAGGAACAAGTTACATGGGATTTCCTGCTTCCACACTAATTTTAAGTCTGCAAATTCAAATATTTTAGAATTTTTATTTCCAGCGAAAACGCAACTCACAACGACTCTAGGAGAGGATATGAACGTATATTTAATGTATGTATACCTTCATCAAGACAGACTTGAATGAAATATATACTTTATGTTTATAACCTAACATTAAGAGGTTCCCTTAGGGCAGCCACTATATCCTTCGTGGTCTTCGTCGTCATCACTACTCTACTGACATAAGTCAGGCTGAATCACTCTTCAACATTACAGCAATTTCAAGCCAAGGAGCAACTCAATGTCAGATGCCTTTAGGGATAGCATTAGGATTTTTTTTTAAATTTAATTGCTCACCATATAATTAAAGGCTTGGGCTTAGTTCGTGTATGCATATGCATATCTTTGGGATATGAGAAAAAATATTCAAGGATATACTACATATATTTTATAGCTTGAAAGTGTTGTAATAAAATAAATCTCAATGATTTGAAGATCACGACTGGATCTCAGCCTTTGGTGGAGGTGGGGGGTTAAAAATAATGATTTTTCTATTTTTATTTTAGGGGATATAATCACTTTAATGTTTAATCCATTTATTATAAACTGGATATCAAATGACTGTCATTTTCCCTGAGTTTTAAGACTTTATTCTTGAGGATCTGGTTAAAAGAACTCAAGAGATAGGTATGTATGTATCTATTGCGATTGCAACCCACACGAAAAATTTGTCGAATGTGAAAATATGTGACTCGCATCTCAAATGTTAAAAATTTGGCAGATCGGTCGGAGTTGAACTGTAATTTTTTTGTTACTTTGAATGAAATCAAACGTCGAATTCCTTTCAACAAAATATTCGATTTTTTTCTAAATAAAATCGATTCTTTTTACTGTCAAAACAATTTTATTGCATTTTTAGCAAGATTTCACAACGATTTGCAAACACACATTATGAACATTTGACATTTCTAACGTCATTGAAAGTCGCGGAATTTGGGGAAGACAAATTGTTGATTTTTGGTTGCAAGGAATTCAATAGGGTGGTTTCTTTTAGACGTGTGGTTTTCAATCTGGCAATACTTTTTTCGGAGTTGGTCTTTTTGACAGCTGTCACTTGATTTATGCTCAGTTTGGTTTGCCATTTCATAATTATAGACTTAAGGTGATATTACACTGTCATATATATTTATATGTCTATGCCATATAATATATATGACACCATATTTGATGTATGTCAAAGTACTATTAGGCTCCATGTATTTTTGTCATATTTATAAATCACAATTATAAAGGGTCCGCCATTTAACGTTTTTTTTTCAACTAGTGCTTATTTCGTGAATGGTAACACTTAGCTCATGTCTGATTTGACAGATAATTAGTTTTATCCTTCCGCTGAACGAATATGGTTGTGTATACGCTTCGCTAAGTGGGCCTGCGATCGACTTAGAGAAGATGCCGATTTGCCCAAAAAAATCATCTTTTCAGATGAAGCTCATTTTGATCTTGGCGGGTAGTAAACAAGCAAAATTGTCGCATTTGGGGCACAGAAAACCCGCACGCATACATTGAAAAGCCGATACATCCAAAACGAGTCACTGTTTGGTGCGGATTTTGGTCCAGAGGCATAATTGGGCCATTTTTCGAAAATGAGCAAGGAGTGGCCGTTACAGTCAATGGCGATCGTTATCGGGCCATGTTGAACGAATTTTTGTTCACAAAAATTGAAGAGGAGGATATTGGCAACATTTGGTTTCAACAGGACGGCGCTACGTGCCACACAGCCGAAGCTGCACTCGATGTTTTGCGCCATTTTCAAAAAAAAAAAAGATATTTGGCGGACCCTTTATGTTTTAGGGCCAACAAAGCGGTTTACATGTGTGGCTTATTAGTATTTTCCCAGAATATTTTATATTTTTTTAAAATATATGTAAAGTGGGTGTGTCAGTAGGTGGACTTTTGAAAAAATTACAAATAGGTATAATGTATTATGTTCAAAAAGAAAATTGGGTGGGCTCTTTTTGAAAAGGAGAAAACTCAAATACAAAAAAACGTGGGTGTGTCAGCAGGCGGGATCTTAACAAAAATCACACATATGTTTTTCATTTTTCTAGAGTTTTAAAAGAGTTGGCGTGTTTGTAGGCGTATTTTCAAGCACAAAAATGGGCGTGGCAGTTGGCGTTAAAGTGGGTTGGAAAAATTACACATGCAAATCGTTAGTTTAAAAATAGGTTAACTAGAGAACTTTTTCTATAGGAAGGTTAAATATGGTGAGTGTCATACGGTTAAGTCATCTATTTCACTACTTACTAAGTGAAAAAAGGATCTTAAGAGCAACTTAACAACGAACGGATTTAAGTAGGTAGGTACCTAAGGTTTGTTATTTTTAATTTTCTCAAAAACTAGAAGACATTTAAATAACTGGTTTTCAACATTGCTATCTCTATCACATCTGTAGAAAAAATAAAAATAGCTCTTCAAAACGATATCGTTCGATCGTTTCCGTTTTAGGTACGTGTTGAGGGCCCTAGATTTACACGACTGAAAATATTGGCAACATTTCTTTCACAAACTGGCAAAAGAATGGAGAAGTTAATTTTTTTTTGACAGATTTACTGCCAATTTGTCAGTCATGTGTCAAGATAATAAACCGAGTCCACAGGGAAAAAATAAAATATTAATTAATTTAAATCCAAACACAGAATTTCCTTTAAACAATTTAACTTTATTGTCTCTCGTTCGACCTCTTGTTCACGACTCGACTCACTACAGTTTTGAATTCCCTCTTGAATGAGACAAAAGAATTCATCATGAAAGGTCCGGATAAAGGACAACTGGGTAAAATAGTTCCAGGGATGGGAGTTAGGAATAAAAATGCAGGGATGACACATGTAAATCCAGCAAAACAAAACTTGATTTTAAAAGAAAATAATTAAAGAATGGATTTTTGACGTAAACAAATTAAAGTGTTGTAAGTGTTGCTGTTTTTATATTTTTCGAATATTTTATAGAATATTCAATGTAAATTTAAATATGTTGGCTGTAATTTTGTTTATACACCCAAAACAAAGTGAAGTTTTTTTTCAAAGTGACATTTTTTTCCCAATCAAAAAACTTGGTTCCACAAAAACTTCACTCATGTCGTTTTCGATTTGATTTCCGGACTGTTCTACTACTTTTTGATCGATTCCAATCGAATATGAAAACATCGACTTCCCAGATTTAGTTGGTGTCACTACCGAGAATGTCGTCATTTATTCTCGTTTTCGAGTGGATGTTCGGAGCTAACCCATTTTTCACTCCAAATTTTCCATTTTCAATAGGAATGGAACGCAGTTCCGAAATCTAAACGAAAACGACATTACAAAATGACTTCTTCCGAAATTGATCATTTTTGAAAAGTATTTCAACAAAAAACTTTATATATGTTTATATGTGTGTATTACTCGTCTACTCCTTTATGAAATTGGGCAAAGGAAAACACTTCGAAAACGTAACTCGGAACAACAATCGAAGGTTTTTTGGAGTAGTTGAAGTTAAAAAAGAGTGCAAAGGGAGTACTCCGAATGACCAAGCAAAAAGAACATTGGCCGAGTTCAACGCACATCTGAATATTCAGAATTCTGAATTTTTGAAGCTCTTGATCGGCCAGCTGTCAGAAAAAGTTCTGAAAATTCAGATGACTTCTGACAGCTGGCCAATCAAGAGCTTCAAAAATTCAGAATTCTGAATATTCAGATGTGCGTTGAACTCGGCCATTAGCTTATGAGGTATAAACTATAAACCCAAGTGATATATGCGTGAATATCTACTTTAGGACCAAAACTTCTCGCTTGTCAGTTACTTTTTCCTGCACTTTCTTCTGACCCCACTGTTTCATTCATCTCACTAACTGAAGTTTCATTCAACGTAACTATACCTATAGGAAAACAAACTATAGAATGAAAGAATTTGAAAATAAAAAAATATGAACCCATCAGGGAGCTTAATATGAACCTCCTACCCATTATTACCATCATCATTATGATCATCATCAACAACCAACCTTCAACGCTGCAAAAGCCATCACAAAAGAAGCAATAACAAAACACAACCTCACCATCACAATCAACACAAAACCCATTCCAGAGAGAGAGACCGAGATCGGCTGTTCTGAGCCAAGTTATTCTTCTTCTGTATAGCCTCACTTACCTGGGCTGTAAGCCACGGCGAAATGGGCTTCGAATCAGTCAGAGTCTAGTCGCGGGCCAATAAGGTTTGAAGATCGCATTTGACGCTATAAAATAACAAACGCAACTTCTGAGTGCATATATCTGATCTCTGATCGTTGACGACGACGACCGCGAAGCCATCTCTTTGCCGTGTGTGTACACCGTCCTTGTGTTCTGTGAATTCTCTATATTCCTCGCAATCTCCGGTGTTTTAATGGATTACAGAGTGTTAACACCGCTAACGTAGTAAACGAAAAAAAAAAAAATCGCGAAACAAAACTTAGAACAAGCATCATGCTGCGATCTAAGAACCACTGCTGCAATCAGCAAAATTCACACTTACCAATTTTAATTTGCATCTTCGTGGTGCAGTATGCTGCGGCTGCAACCGTTGGCAGCTTAGGACTTCCTTCCGCCGCCCCCGTATCTAATGCCACGGCAGCGATTCAAAGCCAGTACAAGCTGCCACAGGAGCAAACTGACACTTTGGACGCAGGGACGTACGGTAAGTCAGAAAGTACCAGTGCCAATGCGGGCGGCTGGACGGGATGCATCTGTGGGTCTAATTGTATTTTGTCACGAAATCTCTTCTCTCAAACACAATCGTTCAGATACAAGCTTATAAGGAGGGCTCGTCCCATATATATTTACTTATTCGTGTCTTCCTTTTGTGCTGCTAGTTTAGTTTTATAAGATGTATACGAAGTACGGAGTAATTAAAATCTTGGCAGAATGTGGTTGCCATTTATGGTTGTCATCATTAATTTGGAACGGCCCCCGATTTTAAAACTGTTTTTGCATAAAAGCTGTCTCTTCGTCCCGTCCGTCCCGGATGTGTAGACGTGAGTACCTACTATAGGTGCTGGGGTGTTCCGCATATCATCCTGGTACCTAGGTTACATCTTCAATCGGATGCATCACTGTTTTTGTAAGAGGTTTCCATTTTATTATGTTAAACTATGCTAATCGCTAGAGATCCGGAAATTTACGACCGTATGGTAATGTATGTTATGGTCTTTGGCTTGTGGTATCGATTTGTGTTTTCTTTTTGAACATTTATGATGAATGTTGACCTAAAGCTGCTATAGCGGCATACCACCGCCACCGTTGCGCAGACGATTAAATTATTGCTTTTGTTTTCTTCGATGTGACCAAATGTTGTTTTTTTATATAATAATTATAATAAAATTAAGAATTTATATAATTTTCTGTTAATAAATAATCTGCCTTAATATTGATTAATCCCATTAATCCGCCATCTTGAAATGGGAATGTTAAAAGTTTTCCTCAATATTTTGAGAACCACATTTCTCACACACAAACTTTCAGCACATTTTTGCAGGAGAATGAAATTTTATACAATTTTGGTCAAGATGCTTTTACGCATTAAGTTTAAAATAAAAAAGTTTTACCTCATTTAAAATAGACGAACATTTTTAAGAAAAAAATTCATTAAATCAAAGTTTTAGTATTAAAACCCATAAATGGAATTTTTCTTGGAAATATTCGCCTATTTTGAATTATTAATTTTGTATTTTCAATTTCACGGTTAAATATGTTTTAACTAAAATTGTAGAAAGTTCAATTTTCTACAAAAAAGGCCTTAACATTTGTTTTGTGACACTTATACATCCCCTTTTCCAGGAGGGGGGTGAAATGAGGGGGGTTTTCAACCCCGTAAATAGTTTTATAGACTCACCTGTCCAAAATCCAAGGTTCTGCTAAAATTTTGTAACACTTCAATGGACTTATAGTGATTTATTCATTTTGGGATCATTTTTGTAAGGGATTTTAGAGTTGCCCTTAAGTGGCCAATATCACAGACATATTGGATCTGCTTCACGAAAAAGCTGCATCTTAGTCTCCAATATTGGCCACATAAGCTCCACCTACGCAAGCGGTGAAAGTGGGCCTTAAGTGTCACTTATTCCGGTATGTGTGCACTGTGATACCTGCCCTTAAAATATAGGAATTGCTTAGTAACTTAAAGTACTTTAACGGCAGTCTGGTGTGAAATAGGGTCTGAACCAACAAGCTTTTTCCAGCCAGATCGGTCAATTGCTAGATGTCTTGAGTTTCGCACGCCAAGTTAGTTGAGGTTCTCTTCCACTTGCGTGCGCCATCTGATGAGGTGCGGTCTTCCTCTGTTGTACCGTCTCGTACGTGATTTTTTTTGTTTGTTTTTGTTTGGCTGGGTCCCGTATTGCTAGTTGTTGTATATTCTGCATAAAAGCTCTTCGCCTTTCCTTAGTTCTTTAAATTTTTTTAAACATCACCATCATTGCCATTTCAGATTGGTTTGTAAAATCAAATATGATCGTTTACTTTTACTTTTTGAAAACGCTCAATCTCTATACCAATTTTAGTCAAATATTGTTTTTTTTTTTATTTGAACTTTGACAGAACTTTGAACTTAAATTTGGTATAAATTGGAAGTTTTGGGAAGCAAGCGAAAAGAGTTATTGTTATCTTTTCTCTCGTCATTTGATTTCTTCTTCTTCTGATTTGTTAAAGAAACGATCACTGATCACTCTGAGCTGTTAAATCTCGTCTGTCATTTTGTTTAAAATAACTGTCGTATTGGATGAATGAATTCGTTCAAGAGATTGGAAGTTAGTAATAACTAATAACAGAAACCCTAATAGCAAAAAAAAAAAAATTCTTTATTTACGACTGGGTCCCTATTCCGGTTATATGATAAAATTAAATGATTTTTGTTTTATCACGAGAGTTTTCATACGACTTTTTTATTTTATCATATCATTTTACTCAGAAAGTTGATTCCGGTTACACCAATGATAAAATCAGCTGATTTTGTTCTGAATGTGGGCTGAATGAAAAAAAATGACATTTGACAGATCTATTCTTTTAATTTTGTCTTTTGATTCCAATTGGTTGAAATTTAAAACAAAAAACGAAATTTGGGAATGAGTTCAATTTCTATTCATATTTCATTGGATTGAGGGCCAGTTTCACAGTCAGAAGAGTGACACTTAAGTGGGGAATTTGAAAGATTAATTCCCAATATCACCGTTCACTGTTACCTGAATAAGTGGCACTTAAGTCTCCGATGTTGGTGACTTAAGTTCCACTTACTCTGGCTATGAAACTTAGCCGAAAGTCCTAATATGGGAAACTTAAGTGTCACTTATTCCGGTAAGTGTCGACTGTGGAACTGGCCCTAAGAGCGTAGAAATTCTGAAAGGATCCACAAGTAGTATACAATATTTAAAGGTAATATAATGTTTAATAAATTTCAGATAAAGACTGAAAATATTGCGGAGAAGTTTGAGAGCCACCAATAATGCATTCGAAGTCCTTTCGGACCTTTATTGATTTCCCAAGTAGTATCTTTGCTTGAAATAAATTTACTGCAAGTCCTGCCAAAGCTTCTTTCATTTTTGGCTCTCTTTTCTGGCTCTACATCAGGCGTTAAGTTAATCAGCAAAGGAACTCCACATTGCATACTTTGTGCGTCCCCCGTCAACAACGCATTCCAATCTATAACGAATTCAATACATTTAAGTACATACATATTGTTATGAATAAAAATTCTTAAAAAATTGTTAAATCCTTACATATCGTGGCTTAATTCCAAATGGTTCTGCAAGAAGTCAACTAAATAACTTTTTGGCTCCACACTGGCTCTTTTCCCATCACAGTTAATTTTGGCAGTATTCATAAAACAAATATAATCAACTTTTCAAATGATACATTTTTGACAGCAGTTTCCATTTTTAGAAAAAATTAAATTTATCGATGAAAACTTTTTTCATCGTTTTTTTTCACAGAACCGGAACAGCCCCCCTGTTGTAATATAATGTTTGCACTGCAGCGCAATCAGTCGCCCTTAACTCGCACTGAGATATTCTCACTATAGGTTAATTATACTATGTATGTTCGATGTGCATATGTTCAGGGGAGCTCTGAATGCACCCTCAAAAAAATTTGTGAATTCAGAGCTGTCAAAAAAATCTATCTATCTATCAATACCTTATTTCTCAGTCGACTGTACCAGCAATAATTCTTTCCTATCTTTCTATTCCTTCTAACTAGTGCCGTGCAATCCAACTTGCATTAACACGACCTTAGGTCTTACAGATCTTAGCCTCCCCGATGGGAGGCACAATGTCAATCCTTAGAGGAGTTTTTATTCAAATGGGAACCTTTCATGGGGGTCGCTGTTCAAGTTTCGGTCACTGAGTTTTCTGCACATTGGAGAAAAAAACTAAAAAAGAAGATATTGAAATCTTTAAAATAATAAAAAAAAAAACACTTATTAATTTCAAGAATTACTTCAAATTAGAACAAGTTAGAGAGAAGATAAGCAAATTATGACTTCCAATTGATAGCAGCTGTACGATATCTTCAAGACTTAATCTTAACCGAAAGTTATATAGCACCCCCTATCATGGCCCCAGGCACTACAATGCATTAGGGATAGAAACAAGCACTCCATATTATATATCCTCTAAGCGTCAATCTAAATGTATTTCCTTCAGTAACATGCTCTATGTTTTGGCTTGAACTTTTAAGCGACCTCATTTTGTTTGAACTTTGTTTAATTTAAAAGCAAACTTCCACTTATTAATTTTGGAAAGCAGCTTTGCATATTTTTGGGAAGTATTAAATCTATTTCGTATAAATAAATGCTTGCCAAGTGGTCGGAATTTATATTACTATCTTAAGCTTTGGTCCTCAAAACAATAGGTACCTTTTTTTTCAAATTAATTTATTCCCTATATTTAAATACCTGCAAACAAAATTACAAATCTCTAATTTATCAACTAAAATCTCAGATAGACATATCGATTCGTCTACGAGTATACAATAAAAAAAAATGAAAAAAATACTAAACAGTAAAAATACCGCAAGAAGAATAAATGTGTCAGTAGAATGCCATACCACAATATATACACTCTGGCTGCAAAAGTCGAAGAAGTCAGAGACAAACCAAAAATAAAATCCCACATAATATATGAGCATCCCATCAGTGTATGAGCTTGAGCATCTATCTTTGGAATTATTTATCACTTTGAGGTTACTTCTTACGTGTGTGTATGTGTGGAGAAATGAAGACCTGCAACAGCAGAACTTTTAACCCAATCCATACAATGCCATCGAATCTCTAATGAGAAGATACAGAAACCAACAAAATGCGACCTTCCACGCTGCCGCCACCGCCACATCATATTCATCCAAGAAGAATTAGGCCAAATGGATATTCCGGCAATCCGAAACCAAAAAACCAACCAACCGATCCTCGATGGAACTTTACAACAAGCGATTGAATCGTAAAGTTATTTTTTGTAATTAGACATAAAGTCCTACCTTACTGACTGCTTGCATTTTGGAGGAAGGTATCGCTTTGTTAGCATTGGGTATCCCATCAGTAGGTATATCTATAGATATACCTACCGTTTATTCCAAAAGTCATAACTCACAGAGACTGAGTTCTGAGGTTTTTCTCTTTATGCCAATTAGAATTGTTCGACGGACTTAGACCAAGACTCTGAAACCGAACGACGAGCAAATTACGTGAATATATATGTATATGTATATCGATTGAATAGGAAATGTGCTTCTGGTCGATCACGATTCTCAATGACGATAGTGATGGGATGGCAGTTGGTGGTTATTTGTTACCACGATGTCGTCGTATCGGTTCCTGGTGAGAGACCACCAACAGCCAAGCCACCTACTTCTACCCACCGACACCGCCGCCGAACGGCTATTATGCTTCGATATAATCATTGTTAGAGGTAAATTTATGACAAGGTTAACGCTTACTGCTGCTTTCTTGTTATCGAAGGCAACCAGAAAACTCAGCTTCAATATGACTCGCTGAGCTGTGGTGGCTTATTGGATGGAAATCATCAATTTTATTTAAGATGTGCATGATGGTTTGAAACTGAGATGATGCGCTTATAAACAGAAGTCTTTAGTTAACATGCGGGTCTTAATAGGAAATTGGTAGGGGCTCTTCATGAAAAGCAAATGATATAATGAGGAAGTCAGTTCTGAGCTAATGATATAGACTGACATCATAAAATTGAATAACCAGTTAGAGATCATGCCGATGATTCTTACATGTGTGATTATATCATGTTTACCACCTTCATAAATGGATAAAAGCATATCTTTGTTAAGAAATAGAATATATGAAGGTGAAGGGTGTTTTTTTTAGACGTGTGGTTTTCAATCTGGCAATACTTTTTTCGGAGTTGGTCTTTTTGACAGCTGTCACTTGATTTATGCTCAATTTGGTTTGCCATTTCATAATGAATAGATTTATTCCTGAACAACATTTGCAAATCGTGCAAATTTATTACCAAAATAATGGTTCCGTTCGCTTGACGCATCGTGCGCTGCGTCCAATATTCGGTCGACATAATCGCAAAGTCGCATAAATTCGAGAAACAATGGATCGGTTTCGCACCACGTTTACTATCCAGTGGATAATGCACATCTTCAGAGACGCCGTACAGTGCGCACCGAAGACGCTATTGCTGCTGTGGAGCAGAGTATCGAAGAAGACCTGAATGAGTCCATCCGCCGTCGCGCGAAACAATTGGAGCTGTCGAAAATTGGGCCTCTCGGCTGGAATTTATTCGAGCCAGCCGTGGCGGCCACATACCCGAAATCATTTTTAAAACATAATGGCAAACCGTTATCTGTAAAATAAAGCTAAATTCTTAGCCATAACATTAAATTTTATGCGTTTTATTTCTTCTTGAAAACCACACGTCTAAAAAACCCAACATTTACATTTAGGATTTATATGCAATTGTATGGAATTTTATTTCTTGAAGCGTAATCATGAACGCCATTTTCTACAATTTGTTGGTTTACTTGTTTTCTAACGCAGAGAGCTAAAGGGAATTCAAAAAATTGAATCAACTTTAGCTTTAAATATTGCATTTTTCTTAGAATAGGTTAAAGCATGTTTGACAACCCAAACCATCAGCTTTCAAAAATTAAGATGAAACATGAAAGGCTCTCAGGGAAATGTCGGAAACGATAGAAATTTGGTGAAGAGTATTTTTATGTGGAAATGAGAAATCCAAATTTTTGATTTTCTTTACTCGAAAACGGCTCTTACAGTGTTAATTAAACTTCATACCTGTATTTTTGCCAACATAAAAATTCCCAGAACGGAAATAGAATTTGACGATTTTTTGAGAAATTTGTTTCATATTTTGGTTATTCTGGAATATTTTTTTAATCTCTTAAACGATTTTGTTATAATTTTGCAGTTCAGTATTTGTTTATATAGTTTAGTTCAAATGATATGTCTGTTTGGTAACTAGAAACGTCGTACGACGCCGACGTAGCACATCTTTCTGTCAAATCCAATACAAATTTTTGACAAGTAGCCAAAAGAAGCAACAAGTTGTAAGTTAACAAACAGACATAATATTGCATTTAAAAATTTTACAAATTCTTACAAAAAAATTAAAGAAAAAATCAATTTTGTTTAGTTTGTTTGACATTTCTTCAATCTATATATTATTGAATCATTACCTCATAATGTAAACTTTAAATACCTAACTACATTTTAGCTTTGACCCATAAAATATAGTTCGTGAGATCCAGTTGTTCATATAACAAGGTGTTTGTTTTGCAAACCAGCACTAACTTTAATTTTTACCGTAACTTAAATATTTAAGTTCAACTTAAACACTTATGTTCTACTTTTTCTCCCGTAACTGTTAACATAAATAACAACAATTGGGCGAAAATAGCACAATAGAACAATTGGGCGCAAATAGCAAGTTATTTTTGTTGACGTCGGCGGCGTCGATACGATAAATTTTAATTTTAATTTAAATTTAAATTTTCTTGTTGAACACTCTCTTGAACGGTTGTGATATTTTCTTTAGTACACACTACTATTCTTATACCTCTCGGTGCCACAGTATCTTGCAAATAAAATGTTGTGGTCAAACCAGACTAATGTTGGATTTACACGACTGACAATTGGCTTTTTTCTGTCACTATACTGCGAAAAAAATAAATTTTTCCATTGTTCTGTCAATTTTGACAGTTAATA
This sequence comes from Leucozona laternaria, assembly GCA_932273885.2. Lineage (NCBI taxonomy): Eukaryota > Metazoa > Arthropoda > Insecta > Diptera > Syrphidae > Leucozona > Leucozona laternaria. Next base: position 111,241,166 of record OW026368.1, on the reverse strand, counting down.
CTGCCAGAATACTGCCAATTTGTCAGTCGTGTAAATCCAGCATAAATACCACTATAATTGCCTGAACACAATGGAGACGGAGCTGCAACTGGAGCTGCAGCCGGACTAGCTGTCAAAATATTGAATACGCATTTCAATGTTGCTAAAACAACGCAACGTAGCTGATGGAAACGGAGCCGCAACAAGAGTTCACCAACTTTTAACTTTTGCGTGCAGCATTTCCGACATTTCAAAATTGATAAAGGCGAACAGGTCCATTTCAACTCAATAGCCGTGTTCCATTGAGCTTTGCAAAGTACTTTTTAGTACTTCCCAGTAGATGATGAATGGAATGCTTTCATTTTGCCAAAAGTAAAATCTAACCTCAATATCAATTTAATTTCGGTTGTTTGTTTTCTTATTTTACTTTAAAATTAGAAAAATATCAAGAACAATAATCTATTACGTTATTTCTTTTGATTGGTGATGTCTTTTTCTTCTTTGGAAACATTCTGTTACTAGATTAATGAACTACTTTGAACTACTTCGACCACAGAGTAGAAGTAGTCGACTGTAGCCAGAAGTACTTGGCAGTAGATACTGGAGCCTAAAGGAACACACCTATTGAGTGCTTATAGTCCACTAGTCCACTTTAATGCTCTCCTTCACTCACCGTCTATGCAGACGGGACCAAAAATCAGCCGGACAATTTTCCTTTGGTGATGCATGTTGTGGGATATATGGAGAGACTATTTATGTGTTTTTTCTTTGTCCCAACACTTGGATCAATAACTTTTGTTTTAGCACAAAGTGTTTTTTTTTTTTTTAAGTTTCAAAGTGGGTAAAAGTGAAAACAAATAAAAGTTAATAAACGTTTTTTTATTGGCAAAAATCTACTCTCTACTTTTCTTCAAACTCATAATAATTAAATCCTCTTCTCATCATACAGAGTATGATTACTTTGCTCATTACTCTTGGTCTAATTAGGTAGTTAAATGATGGCACCACACCACACTTATCATAAAGACCTTTTATTTATTCATCACGTAAAAGGGAATACCTAAGTAACTTCTAACTTTTTAAATATCGTAAATAAAACCTCCGAATTTTCCTCATTTTGCAATTTTAACACTTTGGTTAAACTGATTTTTTTATTAAAGGAGAATATTAAAAAAAAAAACAGTTAATAAAGGCTGTCTGTAAATAACATTAGCTTCCCAAAATATCTCCATTCTCAGTCTTTGATGTTTATTTAAGAAATTTAATTGAAAATGTACTCCTAGCTAAAAAAAAAAAAAAAAACCTTACCTTTTAAGAACATTTTAAAAGTACTTCAATGGATAGTCATGGAATTAGGGAACAATCCAGCCCAAGCCACATCATGTTGATGTTAAAGTCATTCTTGCATAAAATATAATGCCAATTGTATACTATTTTTCAAGCATCAAAAACAACCAACCTGAAAATTTATAATCTTTCACCTATTTATACATTATACCTACCAACATTAAATATAAATCTCTTTCCAAGCTACGAAAGCGTGAAGACACAATCAAGAGAACCCCTCTTTCACGCAGTCAAATCGCGCAGTGAACCCTCCTATCATCGCTCACAGAGGATAAATCGTTCGTTTTTTTTTGTTTTGTTAATTTTTTTTTGTAGAGCAATGGTATGGTTTGCATTATTTTGCATAGAGGTTGAAACCCACTTAGTCACAACGAATTGCACTTAATTCCAAGTTATTAGTCATCTCATGATGCACCATGCGATGAAAGGACAATGGGTCTTACCAACAACCAACAAAAACCAAAAGCAAGATCCTTCTCCAACTACACATTCATACATATATCTTGGGCTTATGTTTTCTTTGAACGTGCAGTTCTTGGGTACAAATTGACCAACAACACCACGACCACCACTGTAATTACGTGGGCAATTTGGACTGGTTAAGTGAATTTTGCAGAACAACTGCAGCAATCACAGAACTATGGAGCGAAACTATAAATTAAATGTGATGTGATGTGCCACTTTGTCCTAAGTAAAGTGGTACTTTGCACTCGAGAATCATTTGATGAAGCTTCAATAGTATATGGAATGCTATATATAGAAATAGATATACGTAGATGGAATTATGTGAATTCCAGCCAACTGTGGATATGTCGACGTCGTCGGTCGACGTCACGTCACGTTGTTCATCGTCAGTTTGATTTGTTCAATCCGCGTGAAAATGAAGTTGATCATTGCTAATCCGACAGAGATTAATAGGGGATCACAAATAACAATAATCAAAATGTTTGTTCAAAGTACATACAGAATAACATTGCACATATAGCTGGTGGTTATTGTAAAAGAAAGACACAATAATTGCTTACACAAAGCTTTTCAGTTCTATCAAAGAGGCTGTTGTTATTTGATTCACGCACTGTGAAAACTTGACTTTTAAAATGGAATGGAAATATCAGAATGGGACAAAAAAGGTCAAAAGCCCTTCCATCAGTTCATGTTTGTTGCATTTTGAAAAATAAATAACTTCTCCATTTCAAAGTCAAATAAAAAACTGGTACTTCCCCTTTTTACCAATATTGTTTAAATATTTTGAAATAATGATTTTTCTTTTTGGAAAAACCTGAAATGCAGTATTATTTAACTTATTTTAGACATTGCCAGTCGTATTTATTAATTTTTTTTAGAACACGCTAAGACAGTTGTCCTGCTAGTCACAGGCTTAATAAATACTAAAGCCATTTCTCTATTTATAAACAGATTCCATAAGTTGTCTAACTATCCTTGGGTTGTTATCGAAATACGTCCTAATATATTCTCTAACATATCTATAATATGTCAATCTGGAATGAACTAATGAATTCGAGTGAACTTCGTAAAACAGATGTTTCAACTATTACAAACGTTTTCAATTCAACCATCCACATTTAAAGTGATCAACACAAAAAATGAAAAATCAATTAAAGAGAAAAAGGTCTGAAAATTGGGATAACCATGATATGGTTTGAGGTCTAAAATTAAACGAATTTATCATGTTAATATTGTTAAAAAAAATCAATTGCAGCAAAAGGCATTTTTAATTTGGAAAATATTTTTATATTTTAATATCCAAACAATTGAAAGACAAGAATAAATGTCAAATAAATGTCACTGGGTACGTTCAATAGAGCTCTTTCAAGATTTGTCTTTTCTCTTTCTAATTTGACGTCTAAAAACAAAAACAAAAAAAGTCCCTGGTTGGAAAATATTTACATGCTCTTGGCAGTGTTAAAAATCCGGTCATTTGATTATTTTTTGTATTTGGAAGTGAAAACTTAAATTTGCGTATTAATTAGAGTCTATACACTTTAGTGAACATTTTTTCAAGTGTTTGACAAAAAAAAAACTAATTTTAGTACATATTAATCACTATTATTAAGCACACGACTTTTTTGGCTCGCCTTCGTACCTTTGATATTTGGTTTTATTTTCCAACCAGGGAGTGCTGTCAGATTGTTATCTTTTTTTTTTTACACTGACACTTCTGGCATTTGGTGGCAGAGGTCCATACACATTACCTACAATTATTTCGAATTGACGTTGTAGACATTGAACGTTCCCACTTTAGAATAGATTTAGAACACCAATTTCGGTGTCTAATGCCCGATTTCATAAAAATACACTAAAATCCCTTTTATCTAAAGTCCTCTTAAATTTTATCAGACCTTTAAATATTTCCAGTTTCACCATCTAAAAAAAGGAAATTTTAAGGAAATTTTAGTTAAAATTGAGTTTGCCTCACATCCCTGGATATGGAAATAGGTTGTTTCCCTCTCACATTCGAAATGCACGTAAAAAAGCATTATATGTAGACAAAAATGCTACGAAAAAAAAAATATTTGGAGAACGGATTCCAATATGAACTCGGAATATTCTTGGCCATCTCACTTTATGTTGCTCTTCATCCTCAGATGAACAATCAATTATTCTAAAAACAAACAAATTATTAAGGCTTTCCGAAACCAACTTGAAACATTCGGAGCGAATATGCGATGACTGAACAATGTTTGAAGATTCACATCGCGCCAATCTGGGTGCTCTCATTTATATCCATGTAAATAAATTAAGAAAGGCGAAAGTCTTTTCGTCGTTCGGAAGTATTCGTGTTGGCTTGGGAGAGCCTTAAAAGATTATTATCTACACACAAACTATATTTTTGTTTCGACCTATTCACAATTTATAAATATTTTCAAGAAATTAAATAAAAAAGTGACTGCAAAATATCATCTATTTATAATTTTCTTACTCGTCGGCTGACATCTGACATATTAGACTTCACAAATCACACTTTTAAAATTTATTGAGACGAAAATGGGCTTTTAGTTTATAAGGGCATTTAAAAGTATTTAAAATTTAAAAGCACTTGGTGAAACCAAAAAATCCCATTTTAACTCTAAATGGGCTTTTAAATATTTAAAAGTCCTTTATGAAATCGGGCATAAGATGGACAAATAAAAATGTTTATAAATAAGATTTTGGAGTTGGATGGTGTGCTAAAGTTAGCAAGGCTTGAGAATGTGATTATAAATACAACTGTACTTGTTCTAAGTTAAATTAAAATCGTTAAAGCCGTTTTTGAGGAATTTGAAATAAAAATACAAAAATCATTTCACTTCACATAAAAGTGTTTATCACCCAATTTCAAGCAAATCCATCCATGCGTTTAGGTACGAAACTACGAACTCGATGTACACTTGGGTGCATGTGCAAAAGATGCACAGACAAAAACAGACCGACTGACGCGACGGATGGTTCAAACGGTGGCAAGTCGAAAACTACTTTTTTGGACTTGTTCTCCATCATCGTAATGTTATTTTCCATTAAAACCTCGAATTTTGTTGTCACGCGAACCCAATACTTGTCCGTTTGAACAAGTAAAAATGTTGCTTCTGCGACATTTCAGTTGTGAGTCAAAAGTTACAGAAGAAGCTTCGTTCGTTGAACCTTAGCCAGAGTTGACCCAGGATTTCTTGACAACCCCAAGAATTGTCAAAAAAAAAACTGGGGTTTTCGGTTCATTGAGAACAATACAAAAAAAATTCTGTGCTTAGATAATTAAAACTTAAAATTCGTTTTAAATATGTCACAATTGCCTGCAGTACGTGAATCTACAACAAAATAAATGCTTCGAATATAATGTCGCTTTGGCAGTTTATTCGTTACCTCAACTCGTCAGAGCAAAAACCCTATAGGTTTACTTCAGGGCGAGTTCAGGGCGACCCCAGTTCTCAAAAAACACAGAATTTTTTCCTTCACCAGTATGACTTCAGGTTTTTTTTAAAAAACGCTTTGGGGCGACCCCAGGGTGACTTCGGGCATCAACGAAAAAAATTGCTTTTTTAATTACCAGTGTTGCGATTTCTAAGTTCTCAGAGATTTTTGCAGTCTTAGAAATACGAATGTAATTATTCAGCAAAATTCTTCGCTTTTTCTGTCAAATAGCTGAAACAGACATTTTTTGAATTCGCTGGCTCAATAATTTGTTGTCTCAGTTGTTTTATAAAAAAGAGACGTAAGAGGGGTCAAAAAGCTGGCGCTGGGTGTAATTTTATTATTATTTTATCAGTTTTATCTTTGGGAAAAATCCTGGACACCGGCGAGTTTACCTCAGCCACGAAGAAATAGCATCACAACTTGACAAAAATGTCATTGTTATGGTTATTAATAATGAGGTGTGAAGTCCTTAGAAACACTTGACATGCCGCCTTCACTTAACATGAACGATATCCAACATCACAACCAAAATCCATTCCACGATCTGATTTGTAAAGATACCTATGTCACTGCATGACATGGATTTTTGTGACTCCAAGTTCTTTTCGAAAATGAAGTACATATAAGTTCCTATGCTAGGTGAGAACTGCAACTACTCATATGAATGCCCTTGGGTCACTTGGTACTAGATAAATAGCAATGGAATATTGGTATGATGTCACTGTGTGGATACCAATTTCTATATCAAGGCTTGGCATTGGTTTTCTTCTTTTATGCGCTTCCAAAGGTATTTTTACTTTTGTTCTTTTTAAATGTTTTGAGGACTGATCCCCACAAGGTCATAGTCCTCGACTTGAAGGCTATACTTAATAAATCCTTTTTCCACCGAAAAACTACAACGTTCAACTCTAAGTGACTCAAATTTGCCTAACCATGGAGGACCCTGGCTCTGCGGGCTGCACCCACATTAAAATTAAAATTAAAATAAGAAAGTATACTCTGCAGATCAGCAAAAATTCCAAAAGGCTCTTAAAATTCATGCTTAATGGGAATCGAGCACTGATTAAGTGCCATTAAATTGCCTATTGTTTTATGCATCTTCTTTTATTCGCCCTGCATTTCCTCTTGTTTTTTACAGCTTAATCGTGACATGAGATTGCATAAATGCACTTAAATTGCTTAATTGCAGAACTTTTCTTCTTTAATTGCTTTCCCATCATCAATTCGTTTATTTTTTATTTTTTTTATTCATTCTCTGGAGAAAATATTTCTTATCGAAAAGTGAGATTCTAATAGTTTTGCTTACCCACACGATTGGGCGCACTTTGAAGAAAGTCATAAAATTGTCTTTTTTCTACATATCTTGTGATGATGGGTATGGGAACAAAATTTCTTTCTCCTCAATTTAAAACAAAAATATACAAATGTCTATTTAATTATTTTCCTTAAAGCGGAAGCTGATATACATCTTTATTTCTAAAGATATTCTGGTACGAGTATAACAAAAAAATATGGACACTTTCCAAGTTCTCTTTCATTTCCTTGTATATAATATGCAAAACCTCTTGTATGTATATTGTATATCGTGTAAGTATAGAGTTATATCTCATCGATCATAATTCATCTCACGTAAAATATTGTTAAAGGAAAATATATGAACATTTATTTTCCCAAACGAACCTACATCATCTCTGCATCTCTTCTTCAGATGATCGCTGGCTCAGTGCCTTTGGCGAGGATCGCGATCGCGATCGCGGTTTCGGTACAGTTTGAATATCTGTAAGCATCTTCTATGATAGATACCACGTGCCACATGGCGCATGAACTAAAAATACTACCGCTGGCCGTGATATTGCAACAAATTGCAACTATTTAGGTCCAGAAAACGGTTTCAGATTAATAATTTTTTATTTTAAAAGACTTGGGCACGTAAAAGGGTCGTCCGTTGGGAGCATTCATCATCATCTCGGCAGCACGGCACGCTGTGTTATTGTGTTGTGCAGTATACAAGGTACAACCCACTTTCGGTGCAAAAGATGGATACTCTCCTTTTGGACTACATGAAAACCGTGTCAGCAATATAATTATTAGCAATTTGTTTCAATGAAAAGTACGTTGATTACAATCGCACCATCTGTGCTTTTCATCAGAGAGACCTGTTATTGGATCTGATTTCCTATGGGGACCTTAAAATTACCATTCTTGTATAGAGTATTGTAGGTTTCGTTTCGTTTGAGTGTTGAACGGAAATTGTACCATCAGCTTATAGCGTCTACATATATATTTTTACAATTTAATAATATAGTCGTTCAATGAAACGATTGCCAGCCATAGCATAGGGCAAGAGATAAAATAACTATAACAAAAAAAGTAGGAAAGAAGAGGACTCACCTAAGCTGATTAAGAACTGAGATATTGTAGGCTATAATAGCACATATATTTCCGTTAGAAGTTAAAATTAAATCGAATCAATTTCCTTGCGATTTCGATATACATATAAAAATACGACATAGCAATGAAGTATAAATTTTGACCTCGACACATCTGGCAGGTTTGAAATTCATGGTCGAGCTTAAGAAAGAATTAAGCCTATAATTATTTTTTATCCAAAACATAATTTTTTCTTAAAAAAAGTGACTTTGAAAACTACTAGCTCCATTAAAAATCAGAAACTAGTGAGAAGTTAATTCAGGAGAAAAAACCACAGCAACGGATGCTATGGTAACAGCAAATCGTTACACAAAAAAAAAAACCAGAACAGCGTTTAAATCGTTGACATACATAAATATATGATTCAATTTAAAGCTTAATATATTATAACCTAACACTTTAATTTTTGAGCTTTTAAAGTTCATGTCTATACATTTTTGAAGAACATTCAATGTCACAAAGCATCCAAACAAAAGATTTGACGTTCGAACCTTTAAATGCATGTGAGAGAGAAAAACAAATATGCACGACTTGATCGCACGAACTTGCTTTTGTATCTTATTACAACTGTGTGTAACCACAAAAGAATCAAAAGTACCCACTAAAAAATTGATTTTTTGTTTGATTTATTTTTGTTTATAAAACAATGTTTTGCAAAATTTTTAAATGCAATATTGATTAAACTTTTAAGAAGCACCAGATAACAAAATTATAACAAAATCGGTCAAACCATTAAATAAACTCCAGTCGAGAGGCCCAATTTTCTACAGCTCCAATTGTTGCACGCGATGGCGGATGGACTCATTCGGGTCTTCTTCGATACTCTGCTCCACAGCAGCAATAGCTCTTCGGTGCGCACTGTACAGCGTCTCTGAGGATGCGCATTATCCACTAGAGTAAACGTGGTACTCGAATTTATGCGATTTTGCGATTATGTCGCACGATTTGCAAACGTTGTTCAGGAGTAAGTCTATTATAGTTATGGAATGGCAAACCAAATTGAACACAAATCAAGTGACAGCTGTCAAAAATACCAACTCCGAAAAAAGTATTGCTAGATTGAAAACCACGCGTCTAAAAAAACACCCTTTAAAAGACCATTTTCTCAAAAAAACGTGGAATACCAAATTCCGTTATGTGAATTTTTTGACAAAAACCTGGAACGCAGTTTTCTTAAAAATTTACTTTTTATTTCAGATTTGAAGTTTAATCAAAATCGTTGCAGCCGTTTTCGAGAAAATAAGATAAGCTAATACAAAAATTTGAATTTCTCCACTAGGGAATCAAATAAAAACAATTTGTACCAAATTTGAAGCAAATTGGTTCAACCGTTTAGGCACAGACTGACGTGAAGAAACTCACTTTTTCGGACTTCTCGATCATCGTAGTGTTAGTTTTGATTACAAACTCGAAATTTATTTTTACACGAAACCAATAATTGCCCTATAGAGCAAGTAAAAATCGTTCTTGGTTAAAGTTCCCAAGTAATGGTTGGACCTGGTAAAAGAATTGAAAAACAGCCCACAAAAATTCACCAGATAATCCTTACCTATACCTCTGGTAAACGATTAAATAAAAAGTGCAAGATTTTTAGTTGGTGGATCTGACGGAATTTTCTTTCAATTTCAAGAGTTGTGCAAAATGTACTTCCACACGCTCTATCCGCAGATTTTTTTTTTCAAAACTTGTTCTTCTTCTTTTCTAAAACAATTAAGTTCAAAATAGGTAAGTTAGTTCCTCAATCATCATCATCATCGTTTATTAACACACATAATCGAGTGTAATCGATACACTTTCCCTAACTCAGCAATGATGTTCTGAATGTCTTCCTCTTCTTCTTTTTTATAAGAGCGAGAGCCGGTGTGCAGAATGTCTATTAGAAACACCAAAATAGAAAACAAGATCTCTGCCGGAGCACTGCCCTTCTGATTCTAGCGCTTCCATCGAAGAAACGATGATGATATAACAATATAAGTATAAGTAAACAATTTTATAATTTAGCGAAAATAAATCGAACGTTTATCCTAAAAAGATATTTTCCGTGTTAAGCTTATAGCATATACAACATCGTTCACATTCCCCATTGCAATTTTTCACTTTGGCAACCGCACCTCACTTCTTTCAGATTGATGCGATGAGATGAGCAACGAGTCGACTTGAATCTCGCCATCAAATATCTCAAGCATCCGGACAATTTGTGCAAAGTATATCAGCAACAACAAGAACATACGGAAAAACTATACTCGCTAATGCGAAAGACCTTGTGCTCAATGATTACATAAAGAATTACACTGCCAAAGGGAATAGAAATAAAAAAAAAAACAGAGCAAAAGATACAAAAGCATTCGCACATCCATCAACGCCAGGTTGTTTGCTTCGCCTAAAAGCATTGTAAAAGCTATGCTGTCTGTACAAATGGAACTAACTGCGCCTCTGCGAGATGAAATAGCAACGAATAATCCTCTGGGAATTATCGAGCCATCGAGCACACCGAAGTCATTGTCATGTCAATTCAGACAGTAGAAAAAATGCTAAATAATTGTATGGCATGGCAAAAGACCGCAGAGGAACATGCCTACAATTGTCATATTAGGAAGTATTGCAGTATTTTTCGTCGCGAGGATTTAGTCGCGCTCGCGGTATATATCATCGAGAGGAGAGTCAAGCATGGAACGAACTTGCGCGCATGCGATGTCAACTCAATGTTGCTTGTTCTGTGTGGCGGAACGAACGATCCGTGTGTGCCATTGTATTATTCTTAATTTTTTTTTTATGACTTCCTGGGGAATTCACTTCGTTTTTGTTTTTAATTTGTTTTATTCCCAACTTTTATTGTCTTCATAAATGGTTACCACTTTGTAAGTTTTCAAACAAAGTCGAAAATTCTCTTAAGTTCCTTGCACATGTGCTGCGACCTGCGAATCCAAATAATAATCTTTTAAAGCAATTTAAAAATCGATTTCTTTTTATTTTTCGGCGAAATGAATAAATTATCAAATCAACAAATTTAAACAGAAAACGCTACGTAATCTTTTGTCTATGGAACCAACAATTTATCTTCTGTCAACTGTCAAATGCAAATTCACAATACACAACATCAGAACCCATTCCACAAACCGGAGGATAAAAAATTGCTCCGAATTTACGCTCAAACACTCATTTTACTTGTTTATGTCGTATGACAGCGACCACTCACTTTTAAGCCTAACAATGTGAATGAAATGTCAAAATTTGGGACCATTTGCAATTCCCAGTTCGCTGGATGCTTCTCATGTGCAATACCTTTAAATAGTTAAGACGAATTGAAGTTTTTGTGTCAAAACTATATTATAATAAATACTGTCATTCATCCTTCATCCACCCACTTGGATGTAAGCTTTTTGACATTTGAGTTTTGGATTTTTTATAAAACATATTGGCAACCATATGGTTGTTCATTTCATGAACATCTTTCGTTTTCGCAATTTTATAGGTGAATTCGTGTCACGCTTCCTTGGCGGTTGTTTGAAAATTGGTTACTCTCTTTTGGGACAGTTTTCAAAGGGGGTAGAAGGGGTATAGTGGTGTTTTGATATCCGCCGCCCAAGTTCAACGAACACGAAATGATTCAATTTAATGTTTTGAACTTCTCCTTAGCGCTTCGAAGCGAAAGAGATTCTCCAATGCCACTCTTATACTATGGCAGTCACTTTTACAGCGAAAGATACTCAGCGATTATAGATATAGAACTCGAGACTCTCAAACGAGGCAACAAATTATAAACACCAAAAGTGGCACTCGCGATGCGGTGGATGGTGGTGTGTTGCGATTCGAGTCAATCGCGCCCACCGAACTCCTATATAAAAATGCACAATGATACCGGTTTTATGACGATACGACAGTGAAGATGACCATCAGCAGTGTTAAAAACCACAAAAAGATAGAGCTTTATGCCGATTCTAATGCGTTCGCTTTAAACAAGAACACGTTTGTTGTTGGTTTTTTTGTTTTGGCTGCAGAAGACGAAAAAGAAGATTCCAAATCCATGTCAACTCGTGTTGCATTTCCTCAATAGCCTTGTGGTTATCCATAGAAAAATATAAAAATACAAACAACAACAAAAAACGGGACTTAATAATCTCTGGCCTGGTCCACGTATCTGCCTTGCATAATTTCATGTGCAAATCTTTATCTCTCTTTATACTTGGCCTACTGATATGGTTTCATCTGCGATCATGTGCTATATGAGTACCAAATAGACAAGAAAATGAATTGGTGGATGGATAGTGCGTTATAAATACTATATGCGCTTACAGATGTCGTACTGGTTACAAGGCTTTCAAATTATATCTACATATACAGAGAACTAACGCCCTTGTATGTTCCAAAGAAGATTCAATTCAATTTAATCGAAAGAAATATGACATCAGGAAACCGACCATTAATTATGTCACACTGCCTTTCAGGCTATAAGAGATTCATGTGTTTATGGGAACAAATATTGAATGGAAAACAAGAAACTTATACGTGTTTTTTTCGAACAGAGATCGATGGTTTTAGATACACCTATAGAACGGTATCTTCATTTAGTTAAACTTTATATGGAATTTCAAATGGATAAGGAAATATAGTACATACATTACATGTGTACGAAGATATTACTTATGTAGGTACATATGTACATATTTTATTATTTTTAACATGTCAAACAATTATAAATTATGTAGTGATTGATGAAGCAAAATTATGTCAGAGATTATCAAAAAGTTTGTTCCGGTATTTGACCAAAACTACGAATCCTCACAAGTTGCCATCATTTTTTGTCAACTCCTGTTTCAAACTTCACAAATTGGGTAGTTTTGGTGAGAAAAGAGTGCTCACGGAGGAGTACAACATTTCCCCTTCCTGAGAATTTCTGCACAAAATATTTCTTTGGCCAGAAGATTTCTGTAAAAAAATGTACATATTTCAATTTAAATAAAAATAAAAAATCTGTTGAAAAAAACCCATTTGCTGAAATGAATCTTAACCAGGGAATACAAGATACAATCATCGTACTGACTTGAATCGTACCGCTATCGGCGCGATGCGATGTGTTGAATGGAGCACATAAACAACGCGATTTGCATGCGAACTTATTTTGTGCTCATTTGTGATTGATTTGTTCATTTGATAGTTACCAATATTGATAGTTACTTTTTGCCTCATTCTTCAGTCAATCGTACAGTAATCATACTCAAGAACCTGACCATGTTTTTTTTAGTTACTAAAAAAATACCCCACACACCTCCCTCGGCTCTATTGTAATAAATGCTGATATTGTCGCCAAAAAGATAAGTTTTAGTTTACTTAAAAACGATTTCTCCTCTGGTCCGGATGGCTTACCTACCATTTTACTAAAAAAAATGTGTTAACTCCCTATATAATCCTTTTACAGCATTGTTTCGTCTGTCCCTCTCTAAGGCCATCTTCCCAAATTTATGGAAGAATTCCTTTATTTTTCGTATTCATTAAAAAGGAGCGAAGAACGATGTTGCTAATTAGCGGCCTATAGCCAAGCTTTCCTCAATTCCCAAGCTTTTCGAAAGCATTGTCTACGACTCTGTTTATTTTCACTGTAAACCTATATTTTCTCCACAACAGCACGGCTTCCTAAAAGGCAGATCCACAACAACTAACCTTACAGAATTCGTTTCCAAGACTCTTAATAAATTATAAATTATATAATAAAAATAAATAATAAATTATAAGATAAAATCAGTCATCAAATTATTTTTCTTAAACTAAAATGCCTCGGTTTTCCGCCTTTCTTTATTTCATGGCTCAGATCATATCTAGAGAATCGCCACTACTTCATGCGTCTTCAATCTCCGATCCAATTTCTGCAATTTCGGGCTTTCCTCAAGGGAGCCACCTTGGGCCATTCATTTTTGTTTTAACAATAAACGACGTTATTAATGTCATCAACGATTCAACTGTCTCTATTTACGCTGATGATATGAAAATAATAAAAGGTCATTTCTTCTCCTTCCGACTCTATCCTACTTCAAAACGACCTTAATTCATTCTAAACATGGTGTGACAAAAATTTCTTAGAACTCAATGTTGCTAAATATCAATCCATAACTTTCTCACGTAAGCGATTACATCTTCCCTCTCGAACTTATTGTTTTCAAGATGCTGCTATTCTGCTGCTATTCATTTTGTCTGCTTTATTCGTGACCTAGGAGTTATTTGCGACACCGACAATCAGTTAAATTTCCGAGCCCATTTTGATCATATTATTAACTCCTCTCGAGGTTTCATAAAACGTTGGTCTACAGAATTCTCGAATCCCTACGTCACTAAATCTTTATACATTTGTATCGATAGCTCAGGGGTATAGCGGAATCTTATTATAAATGAAACACATTAATTTATAGTGGAAAATATACAAAATAACACTTCTTTCACTTTATTCTATCTCGATATGTACGACCAAGTCAACTCTATCGATCGATCTATATCGATATCTCTCTCTCTCATCTCTTACTTTTATGGCATAAGTTATAATTTTATTGTAGGAAAAATCTCATACATCGACCGCAGAGTTGCCAGACTCGTGCAGTTCGATACAACATTACCTTTGTTAGACCCCTCCTTGAATACGCTAGCCAAGTCTGGTCTGATCGAAGCTGTTCAACGTAGATTTCTTCGATTTGCACTCCATGGTCTCCCTTGGTCTGATAATCTCATCTTACCCCCTTATGAAGATCGCTTAAAATTGACTAATTTGCAAACCCTTCGAATACGTCGTGAAGTCGCCGATATTCTCTTTCTGCACCAGCCTTTAGCAGGGACCATAGACTCACCTTTTCTTCTAGAGATGATTCCCATATACTAACCCATGTCAAGTCAGATCTACTCCTCTCTTCCGTCTTCCCTATCATCGCACAAATTACGGCCTTTTTGAACCTATCTCAAGAATGCTGCGTTTTGCTAATAACGCAGGAGATGCCTTTGACTTCCATGTCAGTTCTTCCTCACTTAGAAGCTCTCTCACTCTCTACAACTCATTCTAATAGCTAAATATTAAATAAAAATAAATTCTCGTGAAAAACAAGTCCTTATAGCTATTTGCAATTTTTTTGCAAACGTAGTCTATATCTGCTCTTGAATTAATTTTTTTGAATTTTTCACCAACATTTTGCAATACTTTACTTATGAGGGGAACTATGATACTTCTTTTTCGAGATTCGTAGTACGAATCTGTTACGACGGGGTCTTTGATAAGGCCGAATAACTAACCACTGCTCTATAAATCAATTTTCTTTGTCTTTAGGGTTTTTTTACTGACAATTATTTGGGAAAAAAAAATGAATTTTGGGAATTTTTAATTTATAAAAAGAGCTACTTTTTTAAAAAAAGTTCAAGTGCCTTCATCTCCATTCTCCAAAATGTATTTCGACCATCAACGACAGAATGCTTTCATCAGTTAGGTAGGTACGGTGGTATTTAACGGATGAGCCCATCACTTTGGTACCTGGGCTGGGCGAAACGTATTTTGGAGTTTTATTCAATCGCTTCACCTCAACAGAAGTAATCTTCAGTATTGTAAGGACTTACAGGCATATTATTGACTTGTGTCAAAACTAGTTTAATAGCAAAACTTATTTTAAAGAAGTTTGGAGTCCTGAGATTTGCACGGCTTTAAGAATTTAGAGAATTTCATGTATAAAGCTATTTTTAATTTTTCGAATTTTAGGTGTCAAAATATTTTTGAATAATACTGGTTTGAGCACCTCCAAACATTTATAAAACTAGTTCAGCATTGAAACTAGTTTTGAAAAAAGTCAATAGTATATGGCTGTGAGCATAAATGAAGTAGAAGCCGGTGGCGTAGTGATTAGTGCATTAGGATTGCCATGGACCATGGAGGTCTGGGTTTAATTCCCAAGTCTCGTCCCCCTAGAAAAAAAAATCGACTACTACCTCTTACAAGGAATGAAAAATTCAAGAGTATCTCTTGTCATGAATAAGTGAGCCTCTCATTTTAGCCATTCGGAAGAAAATTGAAGGTCCCCTCCATTCTTTACAAACAAACAATACGCACAGAGGAATGGTTGGGAGTTGTGAGTAACCAGGCTCAGGCTCTCCACGAGCTGTCGCACCACCAAATTTATTAATAAGTTAATAGAGTGATAAAAAAGATATCCCATTTTTCAAAATAAAAGAACTTAGGACGTTTTCATCGAACGGCGGTCATCATGCTATCATACCAACTTTCATGTTTCGATCGAAAGAAATTTGTAAGACTAATTTTAAGTTCAAAGTAGTGTAAGACAAGGTTTATTGGTCGAAGGGTGGTGTTTGCCATCCGAGTCCTATAGGAAAATTAAGAACGCAATTGACTCAAGCCAGAGGTGAAAAAAGTTACCAATTCGAGAAATTGTAGCATTATACAACTTAAATTTAGAAAGCAGAAAGACTTCAATGTTACAAAAACATTAACCTGACCCTAAAAATTAATTCTTTTTTATCTGTCTTCAAACATGACCAAGACCTAGACCTCATTTGACTTACTTTTTAATTGTTTCTGAAAAAAAATTCACAATTTAAAAGCAAACTAAAATTATGATGCATAACAAAATTACATAATTTTAAAAAACCTTTCACTTTTAGCGGGGGCAGCCATAAAAACAAGAAATAGTTACTTTATTTTGTTGACTATAAAATTCAGTTTCAAAACAAAACATTTTATATGTATGGAAACACAAAATTACAAACCTAGTTTGTGAAAGTTGATATTGATATGATTTAATAAATAATATAACAAAATAAAATGTTATGCAACCAATGCATATTATAATAAAAACAAAAAATTTTAATGAAGAATAATGTAGTCTGGTTGACGGGGGATTAAGATTATGTTTTTGCGTATTGAAGCTAACGTCAGAGCATAAAAAATGCTGACCCAGAATTCCACAGGGGAATTTTTGTTTCACTTTCAAACCCTGAAGATAATAATTTGAAATCGGTTTGCTTTTCTTCAAAAATCCGTTGTGACGAATTTCTTCTCAACGTGAGACATGTGAGGAAATGAATCAGCCTGTTACCACTGTCGTCAGTACTGCTAATGTAAAGTTTGTATCACTTCTTTTGATGGACCCTATGTATGTATATAGTATAAATTCTCTGTATACCTAATATGTATATGTATGTATGATGAAGAGATCTTGACAGTTTCTGAAGTGAAGAAAATATTTGTCAAAAGCATTTTATTTATTTCTTCCCATTACTTGTCTTTCCAATTATTCAGAGAAATTCCTTAAAATCATCCATCAATTGTGTTACCTATTTTATAAAAGTAAAACTACATTTTCTTTTATTTTCGCATCAAAACTTTTACAGAAAAGTTACTTTTCTTTTATGATGCAACATTTAACTTAACGTTTCTATTTCCATTGCACTTAAGGTGTATGTCAATTGTGAAAACCAAAAGCATATGGTAATATGAAGCCAAAAAAAAAACTTTCCAGATTCTCTTTTCTTTAAATATGGAAACTGTCCCATAAATCACAATACAAACAAAAATTTCCTTCCTCTCTATGCTTTTTTATTCCAATTATCGCATCCATATCTAGAAATAAAAGTGAACTTCTGATAGGGTAATATGCAGTTTATGTTGCTGATGTTTGTTGGTTTTTTTTTTTTTTAGGTATTGCGTTTCCTGATGAAAGCAAAAAGGGATTGTCATCTTCTAACAGCGGGAAACGCGCTTACAATTTGGGCCAGTGAAACGAAGCAGCCAAATGAAAAGATTCACATATCCACACATAACTATATTTTCGGTTGGCTGCCTAGATAGGTCTTCTAATTGGCCCAAAAGATTCACAGTCGACACTTCAAACTCGCTCCATGAAACTGTACCCCCACACTAAAAAAAAAAAAAAAAACGTCTCATTCACTGCACACAATCCCTCAGCGCAGCAACTTCTAATGACATCCTCTCACACTGATATAGTTAAACCATTCAACAAACATGCACATGCAGAGACAATTGTGTCAACGACTAGAAGAAGCAAAGATGCTGGCCCAAAGAAGATGCTGGCTGCAGCAAAATCCAAAGAACTAGATCAACAGAAAAAAAATTAAAAAAAAAAAAAAACTTTATGACGCCATTAGCATTAAGGTTTTAACGTGCGGTTTCCTGTATGGCAGTTTGTGGTCAGAAAGTCAGTGAAATGGGACATACACAAAAACAACACTTTTCACTTTTAATCTTTTTCTCACAAAACTACACCTAATACAATAAATGCTTTCCTTCTTTGAGTTCTCCTGGTTTAATATTGTTTTTCTTAATTATGGTAAAAAGTTTATTTTTTTTTTGGTTTGAGCCAATCTCTAAGCCACATCAAATAGGTCGAGCCCGTGTTATGATTCGTTGTGCCATAGAAAGACAAAATGTATGCCATAAATCAGTGCGAGATATAAAATCTGACACAAAGACAATTAAGTATAATTTGGGTCGCTTGAAGTGATTTATTTCCTTCGAGCAGGTTCGACGCTCAGTTCTTTTGTTTAACACCCAATATTGTTTCTGTTGTCTTTTTTATTTGTTTTCTGTATATAATAATTGAAATATGGCAAACATTGTATATTGTTTTCCTATGACCTGGTTTGAAACTCTTTGTCTTGTGCCATATTGTTCTGGGCCTATAGTTCTTTTTATTTATTTTTTTTTTTGCAAATTGCGGACTTACTCAATTTTTGTATAAATTTGTTCACGCTTTTGTTTCCATTCATAAAATGGGTAAAAAATACAAATATTGAATATTATTATTTTTGGAAACAAACACCGCACTAATTGGTCAAACAATTGATTAATTTAATGTTGATGTCTGATAAATTAACAATTTCTATTAAAAGCTTTCACCTTTTGTTGAGTGTGGATACATTTTTCTAGGGATTAATTATTTAAATCAAACTATCTTTTTATTCAATTTATGATAACGAAGATTTTAGAAACTAGGAAAGTCCTATTGAATATGAATTCATATTATAAAAAGTTGATTTAGGATAATGACAATGGCGGAGAGTTATATAAACTCTTACTGTTATTTCTTAGCATCATGAACAAGAATAATAAATTAAGATAAAAATAAAGAAAAATTCCATGTCGATTTCTATGTATGTATGTACATAAATATGTAGGAAAGTTTTTTATTTATTTTATGTTCCTGATGCATACCTTTAATTTGTATGTTTAGATATATTAAGGGTCTTCCAGTAGGGACTTCCGAACTTTGACAGTTGATAACGGCCATATTGTTGAAGCTGTAGAATTGGCTTTCATTTATTTAGTCTGTTTTGGCAAATCAACATGGAGGGATATAGCGTTCAACAACACGTGCAAATGATAAAACAATTTTTTCAAAATGGGTGATCTGTTCGGGCAACGTTCCACGCGCTTCGCCCATTTAAGGTCATCTTCAGTAATGAGGCCTATTTCTTGATGAATGGGTACGTCAACAAACAAAATTGTCAAATTTGGGACGATATACCAATCCACATGAGATCCAAGAGCGTCCAATGCATCCCGAAAAAGTCACTGTTTGGTGTGGATTCATGGGCTGGCGGTGTCATCGGTCCATATTTATTTGAGAAGGACGTTGGCCAGGCAAGGTCGATGATAACAATTTTTTTTTGGCCTGAATTGTATAATATGGACACCAATGACATCAATGACATGTGGTTCTACAGGACAGTGCTACATGCCACGAAATTCTGCACGAGCGATTCGAGGGCATGGTCATCTCAGGTGATATGAACTGGCTACCGAGATCGGGCGATTTGACCCCGTTAGACTTTTTCTTGTGGCGTTTTCTTAAGTCGCAAGCCACAGTGGTCCCCAAAGTCAACATAAGCCATGCCATCGGTCAAATTCAGCCTGATTTATTCCCCAGAGTCATAGAAAATTTGACCTTTTAGATGCGCGCCACCCAGAGAAGCTGCAGCGGGCATTTGAATGATATTATATTCCATACATAAAGGCATCGAAAGACCTTTTAAACGAATATAAAAAATGTGGATGTTATCTCACACTCTCTTAGTTTTATTTCAATTTAAAGATAAGTGATGACTGTGACAAGAAATATTGTTACAAAATGCTTGCATTAAGCAGTACTGGTAGCGTAAGATAGGAAGAGCTTAATGAAAACCCCTGTACATAACATCACGGTCACAATGCATATTTAAGTACCTATTATTTTGTGTTCCATCGGTTTTTTGGTTCGTAAAGTTCTACGAATACCTTGATCTCTTGTTATAAGAAATCTAACGAAAAACTTAAAATTTTAAGAGTTCCAGCTTGAACATTCTGACGCAGGGACACCTCACTTCATGGTAAAAGGTTACTGATCTAAAGAGCAACGAAACATATGCAATAATAATATGTATTATAAACACAAATTGTCTTTAGATTAGAGAACATCTAATTATGGGTTAGGAAGGAATACAGAAGACTGTTCAACTTAAACGTTTCCCCTACAATTTTCTACACTTGTATTCTACTCAGTCTCTAAATGATTATCTCATACATAATTGATGTTGTAACTTTTCTGTATTCAAACATACATAAGAAAAACAAATGTAGGTATTGTAATAAAAATATTATGGAATTATTGAACTGTAACAACAGAATTATCCCTTATACACATACAACGATATACCTCTCTTCAACCTGCTGCCCATTTCACTTAACAACTCCATCATTAACATCCTACGTCTTTGTTAAACGAAGAATTCCCATTCCAATTGAATCGTGTAACAAATCAAAATTGCGCTCTTAAATTAAATCGAAGTATATAAAGCTAATTCACATTGGGAGGAGGTTGGCTAGATAAATTGATTTTAAGTGGTCCCACAAGATGCTGCTAATTTTTTTGTTGGTGTGATGGTATAACAATCGAGGGAGACCACGGACGATATGCTTGGGTATAAACGGCCAAACGACGCGGCGCGGAGCAATGCGGCGTGATCAATCAGTTCAAGCCAATTTTGCTGTCTATAAACTTTCTAATGTTTCAATTATTTGGCGCAAGGGTCAAAGTGTAGCATAGTTTGAAGAATCTGTAATACATTTCCGTTTGATGTAGGCAGGGAGTTGCAGCCGCCTCAACTACTCTATACGAAACTCCTCGATCCTCTATTTCAATTTTAATGACTTTTATATTATAGACATGAAATTTTCAGGCTCATGAATTATTAAACAAAAAAAAAACAACGCCTTTCAAAAGGAACTCGGTGAGTCTGCACGTTGCTGACTATAGTTATATATAAAAGAATTCTCCTGAACTGTGTGTTTTAATTGCAACATTAAGCGGTCTTAAAAATTATCTTAATTTGTTCCTCCCGCTTGGAGCGACATTTTGACAAGAAGCTTCTAATCATCAGATCCCGCAGTGTTCACACGAAAGAGGGCGTCATTGTTGTGGTCTAGTTTCTGTGATAATAACTCAAGCGAGTGCCGTCTTTATGTATGATTCTGTTTTCAGAATTGGTAAAAAATAACACACGCTTCATTTCGAATGCCAAGTACGCATGTTGAAGCTTATTTAATGCCATTCAAGAACTTTTTCGATTTAATTTATCTTAATGATAAAAGAACAGTTGAGTTGTATGTCGCGGTGTGCATTTATTATTGTGGGAGTATTTGGAGGCAGTGATCTAATTTTATTTAGTTTTTTTTTTTTTTAAAGAAGTTAAAGAATGGAAAAAATGTTACAGACATAATATAAAATACTCGTAGAGGGAAATTCGTAAGGCTGTGATTTTATTGATTTTTTCTTGTTTTGTTCATGTTTATTTCTTTTTTTTGCATAAGTGTACTTATGAACGATGGATGCACTAACTCCAAATTTCTAACTGGTATAATACTTAACAATATTACGATTTGCCTTTAACTGCAAAGAATTATACTTCATAACAAAACTTGTACTAATAACAGTTTAACAATTACATCGGAAATCGATAGAAACACTTAACGGAATTCCTGGTATATCAACAACCCAACAATGAAGCAATATTCAATCACAAAAATATTTTTTAAGACTGAAACAAAACTTGTTCCAATTTCATTAACTAACTAGCTGGCCGTTCATCAATTGAACAACCATGATGTGAAGGAGCCGTGGTTTCAACAAGACGGCGCAACATGTGACACAGCTCGTGCCAAAAATGATTTATTGAAGGAAACGTTTGGTATCCGCATAGTTTCTCGTTACAGACCCGTGAATTGGCCTCCAAGATCGTGCCATTTAACGCCGCTTGACTATTTTCTGTGGGGATATGTGAAATCGCTAGTCTACTCCGATGAGCCCGAAACGATTAACCACTTGGAGGACAACATTCGCCGCGTTATTGCCGATATACGGCCACAAATGTTGGAAAAAGTCATCGAAAATTGGACCTCCAGATTAGACTACGTACGAGGCAGCCGTATAATACCAGAAGATTATCTTTCGAATTAAGTAAATTTCATGTCAATTTAAAAAAATCATCTTTGATTTATTCAATTTCAAAGTTCTATACCTCTAAAAAAAAAACACCCTTTAGAAAATATTTAACCTACATTATGGGTTTTAACTCATTTAACGTTATGAATGGCTAAATTCGTAAAAATATCATCATCTAAGTCCAACCTTTATTACCTTTCCAATACAGACTGAATTTTTGTAATCGAAAACCACTTGTTTGTGTTTATCCCATTTCACTCTATAAATATCAAATTTTGAAAAATAACCTTTCAAATTAACAGACTTTTTTTTTAAACGGATATCGCTCTTTTGTTTTTACCCCACTTCACCCTATAAATATCAATTTTTAGATAACAAAAATTCATAAAGCCATCCTGTAGAAAAATTTTGTTCAAATCAAATACAAACTTTTCATTGTTAACCCTAAAGCCACCAATTAAAAATAATCTTTCACAAATAACACAATTTGAAATAAAGATATCACTAAAGCAATTTCCTAAGAATAACCTTTTAAATCCAGATAGTTTTTTTTCAATTGGATATGTGTTTTTCATTTTACCCCATTTCACCCTATAAATATCAATTTAAAAAAAAAAATGCCTAAAGCCATCCCCTACAAAAGGCCTTTGATATACAAAAAGAATGTTTGAAATCGAAACAACTTTCCATTTTTATACAATTTCACCCTATAAGTAAAGCATTTCCAAAAAAAAAAAACCCTAAAGCCATCCACTAAAAAAAATGAGCTTTCGTTTGAAATTATATTTTTAACCCATTTCACCCTACAAATAAAAAAATTGGAAAAGATATCCCTAAATCCATTTCCTAAGAAAAACCTTTCGAACAAAAAAGGAATTTCTAAAATCGAACATTTTTTTATTTTTACCCCATTTCATCCTACAAATAACAAAACTTTGAAAACAAATATCCTTAAAGCCATTTCCTATGAATGACCTTTTAAACTCAGGTATTGTGTTTTTTCAATCGGATACGTCTTATTCATTTTACCCAATTTCACCCAACAAAAAGGAAAATTGTGAAAAAAGATATCCCTATAATCAATCCCCTAAAAACAACCTTTCATACACAAAAAGAATTTTGGAAATCGGACATGTGGTTTCTGAGATTAGCCCAAACAAACAAACAAAGCAAGTGTTCCGCTTTATTAATATAGATACATATGTACATAGATAGATAAAATAGTGGTTGGTAGTTTTTTTTAATACTACATTAGGAGATAAATGTTTGCCCATTTTATTAGGGAATAGGAAGCTTAAATCCAAATTTTTAACCACTAACTCCTAACAAAATTCCCTTTTTCTTAAATTAAATTTGATTTAATCGAAATTTTGCATATGACAAAAACCAATTAAGGAACAGACAAAATGTCAATATTTTTTTTAAATTGGTTATCACTCGTTATTTTCAATTTTTTTTTTTTGATAAAAAATCAAAATCACGGTTTTTATTATATCTTTAATTCAAGGTGGCGGCAACCTGGACCCATGTTCTGTAACTCTCGCATCGATAAAATCAGTCGAGAAACGATGGAAAATGGAACAAAACTCATATGATTTGTTTCAATTTTCATCGTTTCTCGACTGCTTTTAACCATGCGAGAGTTACAGAACATGGGTCCTGGCTAGAGATCGATGGTCGAAAATGGATAGGGTATTTTCAGATTAATGAACAATATTTTAGGATATAATTCTTCGGAATGTTTCATGGTAAAAAGAACACATGGTAGAATATTCCGCGTTTGTTCTGAGCATCAACGTCTCTTGGTGATAAACCCGCGTACAGAAAAAGAATAAAAATATATGTGAATTGAATTATGTCACTCAGTGACAATATGCATAAGGGAAATAGGATAACAACCTTGGGCGTGTCCAAAAGATATCAAAAAATAACTCTCAAATGGACAAGTACCCGAGAGTACAAAACTCTTGAGATTTTACTAAAGAGAAAGATAGAACTCTCAAATGGACAAGCACCTTTAGGCTACGATAGTGCTGTGCTACGAGAAACGATGCTGTGCGAGAAACGTTTGCGGCCGAGAAAAGTAACTACTCACATGTTTTTCCTTCATCTCATCTGGTCTCCAATCGTAAAACTTCTCTTAGCTTTGACAAACGTGACATTTTATTTTACTAAATAAAGAACTACGAAGTCTACGCTGTCTAACTAGTCAACCGTCTAAGAATACGAATAAATATATATACGACCTATAGAATATCTAATTTAAAGATAACATGATTTCTTTAAAAAAAAAAACAATGTTTCGATGATAATTTTTGACTAAGCAGAACATAAATAATTATAGACATACGAAAAAATGCTAACCCGTCTAAGCTGCAGGTTACAATTTTATCAATATTTTAACAATATGCCTTTGTCAGACCTCAGATAAATCTTCAACATGTTTAATTATCCATAAAATTATATGATATTAAATAAAAACAATATTTTTATCCGATGGATTTTGCCCCTTCTTAATAAGGATCGGTAAACAGAATGTTACAATAATAATGCAATCTTAGAATCGATCGACAACCATAAATTGCACTTTCAAGAAATTAATCACCGATCAAGTAGGTAGCTTACGAGTAATTTAAACACATCTGTTAACCGGAGGTCGCTATACACATCATATAAGCTGAGAGAAAATGGATTAACAGATTGAATGAAACACTCAGCGGCTTATTTGAATTGTATTACAATCATCATGAGGTATGATCTCTAGAACCGCCATTTAAAATCTATTTTATCGATCGTTGAGATTTAAAATTTTAAACTGACCTGTATGTATAATTATCTGAAAAATATGTTTTCAATAACATCTATATACCATATCTATCCCATTAACAAGAAGAGACAACGCCCTCTAGGCGTGGACTTTTGACAAAGCAGTCCATGTCCTCATATAGGATCTTGATACTTTTTCCTATAAGTTGATGCCAAAAAAAAACAAAATAAAATACATACTCTTCCAGCTTCTGGCTATCATTATTGTGAGTTGCTTTCACGAACATTACGCAATAAGCCTTCACAGTGCACACACCACCTGCAACTGGTTTCAAACTGGCTAAAATCCCACAACAAGCAATTGGCCCCTATGGGATATTCCTCTTCTTCTAAGCTGAGCATATACCGGTTTTGTATACTAGAACCAATTTATCGTTAGTGGGACGCGTGCTGGTTGTGTATAGTTTGAGTTTCCATACCAGGAGACGACTTCTTGAAAAAATTATGCGTATAGAGCTTGGAAGAAACTTTCTTATTTAATTGCTCCCACATGACATATACCATATGACCATAATGGCTTAGATGCTCCACTGACTCAACACGACCTTACAGCGTGTCATTATTCCATGAACTTCAAACTCTAACCGCTTAATCACACGAAGAATGTATGTATCTCTTCTTCATCATCCAGCTAATGACGCGCGCTATACAAAGCTGAAACAGAAAGATAGCACGCTATGCAGGCAATTATATGGCTTTTGCAAGCTAATTTTCCCCGGAACAGCTAACCGACTTCGTCTATGTCGAATCTCAGCCAAATGCACACACAGACACATAAAGCCTACGGAGATGGATGATGACAAAATGCCAAATCCAAAATGTATATATGGTGATTATGTCGCCGGTGTTAAGGTTGTTAACGAGCTGTGTGCAACATCATCGTACTTCGTCAATGGTGGAGTCGAGACCATGTTAGAATTATCTATCGTGCATGCCTATGGAGCTATCTGGCGGAATTTGATGCCCAGCGGTATATCCAATTTTGTTGATTAAGTTATTTACAAAACTTCAAAACCACAGCTTTGTAAAGGTCGATGCTGCTGCAAGAGGATGGAGATGGTAAAGTTGGAACAACAAAAAGACGCAACAAGTATACACAATTGACTCAATACAAACCAGGAAGAGACAAGGTTTGGCCGTATCCATATACATGTATAGCTTTTTGTTTTTTTACGATGATGAAGATGGTTATGTTGTTAAGGCTCCTATAGAGTTCTTGGTTCGTATAGCATGATGATTATGATGATGCAGGAATAATATCACCTAGTCGATTTGTCTGTCTGCTTGTCAACGAAGTTTGCATAGAGGTACATCTTAAATCAAGGAACGAAGGGAGCAGTTGTTTTCGACGGTTGGCAATCATACAGTGAAGGTAAAAAGTGAAACTAGAATGCAATTTTTAAATTTTGTTGCAAGAAAAGTTTTTTTCCAATTTTTTGGCAATATTCAAACTAATTTTGATTTTTTTTAAAAGAAAGTCAGAAATGTCATTAAAAATTTCAACTTACAAACTGTCAAATTTTGAAAAGAAAGAATAAAATTCTCTCAAAAAATTTGAAAGTACACAAATAAGGGAATGCAAATTCACACAATTTAACAATTTTCCGTACTACATATGACATATCTTATGTGAATTACACGTATGTGTGTATGTACAACATGATTTTTGCTTTCATTTTACTCTCATAATGACATTTGGCTCTCTCTCGTGAGCGTACTGTTTTGTGAAGCCTGATTCACAATGCGGCGTGGAAACTAGACGTGAGCGTGACGAGAACTCGTTGTTGTTGTCAAACCAGTTCCAAACAATGAAAGCATACCTGTGCCTACGTTCTGTAACTCTCACATCGATAAAATCAGTCGAGAAACGATGAAAATTGAAACAAATCGTATGAGTTTTGTTCCATTTTCCATCGTTTCTCGACCAATTTTAACCATGCGAGAGTTACAGAACGTAGGCACTGGATCTACACAATGCAGCGTTTCTCGTCGTCACGTCACGGCAAGAATTCGAAAAATTGAAGAAAAAACGCGACGTGACGCCGATTTTCATTTCTCCTAAGTAATTTACAGATTTTTCGCAAGAGATGTAATCAAATTGTGTCTAACAAATAAAGTTAGGTATTGATAAATCTATTGTTTTGTAAGTAAATGAATTTTTGTCGTAAAAACGCTCGCTGCATTGTGAATTGGGCGACGATTTTGTAACTATAAAAAGATGACAGTGGTTCTCGTCACGCTCACGTCCCGTTTCCTCCTCGCATTGTGAATCAGACTTGAATTACTGCGAAATTTGTGAGTACGGGAACGGCGCGGCATTGGACTGAAATTCACAAAAAAAAAAACAAAAATTCAAAGTAATAGAATGTAGCTTTTTTTACCTCTTCAGATTTTTTTTTGTACCTTTCTCTTTGAAAACAAAACAAAAATACTCAGTAGTGAATCCCATTCAGGTGTTTTTGTGTTTATCTTTTCAATAAAACATTAAGGTACAGTTTTTCAGTGCGAGATTAAAGTTAATCCCGGTTTAACTCATTAAGGCCCAGTTTTCAGTTGCAGTTTTTCGGTGGAACGGCTAACCAAACTCAGTGGATAAAACATCAAAAGCGTCTGTTCAGTTACTGCTGAGCTAACACACCAAATTTGATGAGTTAACTCGGGTTTGCCTTTAATCTCGCACTGAAAAACTAGATCTAAATTTGTTGAGTGAACTCAGGACTTACTGAACAGATGCTTTTGATATTTCATCCACTTCTGCTTCCTCAGTTAACTGTAGGTTCATTTTCTTCTTGAGTTAACTAACTCTGGTTTAACTGTAAATTTTAATTGGTTTGATTGTTTTCTTTTTTCTCAAGTTAACATAGGTCTGTTCAACTAAATTACTTGTTAATCTGCCTACTTCTGGGAATTAGGTACCTAATTAAATATTAACACAATTTAAATTATGTTTGATTGATTAAATTTCGCACTTTACGAAGAGGTTTTATAAGTGCTTTACTTTTCATCACTACTGTCACGTCTGTGAGTAAAACATTCAGCCCAATTGCGGGTCTAATTGCGGTCTATGAGCTTTTGGTTTCTTCATGCACGACTCCCAGTTATATACAAATGTATGTATATATGGGTTATGTATTCACACACGCATTGATTTCATGCAACCGCAAAAAAACTATCAAACCTTGCCGAAAAAGATGCATGGTTGTGGCTTTTTTTTTTAATTAAAAACTGACCTAGTATGACTACCAATATCTTTCCTTTTATTTTCAATCTTTCAATTTCTATCAGAAACTATTCATGTCAAACATATGGATAAAGTCTTGTGTATTCAAATTAAAATACAAAAACCCATTTTATCTAAATATGTCAACTTTATGAGTGCTTTCTTGAGGGCATATACAGAATTTTCCATTTCAAAATATCTTCCATCAGCACAGCGGAGAAATTAATGAAATCTTCCGTTTGAAAAGATTCTTTTCGTTGCAGCACTGCATTGCATTTCAATCAATCAGTGGCAGCACGTTTTTCGTGGTCTCTCTACATTGCATTTGGAATGTTTCGCCTCGTTTCGTTTTGTTAGACCATCTGCACCAGCTACCGCTGTGTTGCGCTGTAAGCACAGTATATTCATCTAGATAAACTCTGACTTTGTTCTACTTAAGGGAATCAACAGTTCTCTAAAACCGGCGGCGGCCTGCGCGGCAGCTGAACGAGTGCGGAAGAAAAAAAAACTTTGTTTAACATTTAACTTTTGTTGTGTTATTCAAATCGCGTCCAAAATTTCGTGATTACCACGGATTGTTGTTACAAAACTTTATAACGGGTGATTTTTTAAGAGGTTTAGAACTTTTTAAAAAAAAAAAACACAAAAAATTCAAAAAATGAATGAAATATTTATTTGAATCGATAGTTTGAACCTTGCAATTTAATGTTTAAAGATAATTTCATGCAAATGTTGACCGCGGCTGCGTCTCAGGTAGCCCATCCGCTGAGTCCAATTTTGGCATACTCTTTCACACATATCGGCCGGTATCTCACGAATGAATGCATGGATGTTGGCTTCCAGTGCGTCAATCGAAGCGGGCTTGTCCCTATAGACATTAGCCTTGACATACCCCCACAAAAAATAATCTAATGGTGTCAAATCGCACGATCTAGGCGGCCAATTGACCGGCTCGAAACGTGAAATTAACTGTTCACCAAACTCGCCTCGCAATTGCGCCATTGTTTCGCGTGCTGTGTGGCATGTGGCACCGTCTTGTTGAAACCACATATCATGCAAGTCAAGAACTTCCATTTCGGGCAAAAAAAAGTTTGTTATCATCGCTCGGTAGCGTTCACCATTGACAGTAACGCTGCGATTCGCATCATCTTTGAAGAAATAGGCCCAATAATGCCGCCGGCCCATAAACCGCACCAAACAGTGGCTTTTTCGGGATGCATTGGTAGCTGTTGCAATGCTTCTGGCTGATCTTCACTCCAAATGCGGCAATTTTGCTTATTTACGTACCCATTCAACCAAAAATGAGCCTCATCGCTGAACACAAGCAGCGCGCGATGAACATTTCGAACCGAGCACGAATTTTGATAGTAAAATTCAATAATTTGCAAGCGTTGTTCATTTGTAAGACGATCCATGGTTAAATTGCAAACCAAACTGAAGCTGTTTGACAGTGACACAAGGTACTAAACACACGTCAGCTGTCAAAACCAGTGTTGCCAAAACCAAACCAGCTTAAAAATCACCCGTTACATACATAGATACATTTATATACTCTTGCTGGAAGGTTTTTATATGCAATATTGAGGGAGTGAGTGAGGGTGAAAGCATATATTTGAATATGGAACTGGGATGTTTAAACAGGACCGCAAAACTATGCTGTTCTAGTTGTATAACAAATTCAACATGACCGAATTAGTTGAGAACTATGTTTGCTGACTAGGGCCCTTTGCAAATTCAATTTCGGAACATTTTTTTCGATCACGGAGTTTCTAAGGATTATGTACGGTATTGTATTGTGTGAGTCAGCGTTGCCGTTTGGCCCATAAAGAAGTCATCCGATGAAAATAAAACGATACAGATCTTAGTAAGAACAGTTTTATATACCTATTTCTTTCTTTCCTTAGGTTTGGTTTTTTTTTGCACTAGGTACCTTGCCATATGCAAAACGAAAAAGCCATCTATCCGCCAGAACAAAACTAAATTTTTGATCATGAAACGTGATCCCGATAGAGAGCAGGATCTCGTGGTCTTGTTGTAATTCATGTCACATTAACTGTTAACATTAAACCCGCTTTACCTTCGCTAAACAAAATTCCAATTCACAACACGATTCTTATGAGACCAATAACAGCATCAAACTTATTTTTAATCCCAAACAAACGGTTGCTTTAGTAGAACTGTTCCGAAGTGCGTTCTTTTTCTCCACAACGTTACCATCACGTCTGTTCAAACATTGACAGTCATATTTATTAAATTTCTTCAGAAAAACTTACTATTACATAGTTTATGATTAGATTAGATTAGATTGATTTTTTGTGCCAATGGAATACACCATCATGAGTTTGACTATGCTATAATTTTAAGTGCACTTAAGACACTCGCCAATTACACGCCAGAACCATCGATGAACCTCAGTTAATCTGCCGAAATAGGTGAGTTAAAATTACTGAACCACGTATCAATATTTGAATTGATATATTGAATTTAGCTACACAAAGTTAACTGAGGATTATCATAATATAAACGTAACAAAACGGAGTTTCATTTGCATAAGTTGCAGTCTGATGGGTTTTCCTTAAAGCAATTTCAGACATCCTCCTACTTTATATCGTGACTTAGTGGGTGGAGTTGCATTGATGGATGGGTGTGATGTGGATTGCAATTGAAATAAATGTAAAATCTGTAATCGGGGCATTTTGAATTGAGTGCGGGAACAATTATTATTGTTAATAAAAATTATATGGTAACGATAATCTAAATATTTTATTGCACCTGCAAAGGAGGAAAGTTTTTTTATTTATGAAATTCAAGGGTAGATAACAGTTTCTTTAATGTTGTTATGGCTTGGAAGTTCGGAGTACCTACTACGAGTAACATTTTCGTGTTTGTAAATATTCATTATCATATTCGATTGGAATCAAAAAGGAGTAGGATAATCCAGAGCTGCACAGTCTAACCGTAAATGAACTATTCATCTCAAGTTATCATTTATCATGATGTATGCATGCATTCGTAATAAACTCTTCAATTCTTTGTTAAAGCTGCACATTTTTAGCATATTCGCAAAATCAAATTTAATATTTACCTATACCTATTTATGTACTTATCCAAAGGTTAATTTAATTCAACACTTTTAAGCCCAAAGTTGTTATGAAGGAAAGAAATTTTAAGACACAAATCCCGTAAACATACAAATTAAAATTAAAAAAAAATTAAAAATATTACGCATACGCCACTGCGTACTGAAGCATTAATTTTAATGTACATTTAAAAACTGCGAAAAAACACTCACATAGTGACGCATGTAAAGAATTAATAAGATGTTTTCCTTAATTCAGTAGGTATTCTTAAATTTTAAATAATATTTACTAACAACTTTGCGTTTGAATACAGAATAGGTAGGTACCTATAACAACGAAAAAAAACACATTTTAACTTCTGCGTCAAACGAAATTACCCTCAAATCAGATCCACTCTTCCAACAACGTTCAATTTTTGTTTTTATTTTGCAAATAACGACAATTTGTAATGCAATCTAAATGATGATCATTTGAAATTTAATTTTACGACTACTCGTTTACCAGTTGTGCTAAACTAGAGAGAGATTTACATTTTCAAGTGACATATCTTTTGATCTTTGCCCATAAAATACAAAACGAAGAGCTCGTAAAATAACCCTCGCTCAGATCAAGATTCTTTTTCTTCTTTCGTTCAACAAGACACACTCACGCGAAACTAAACACAAATCTTCGTCTTTTCAAATGGCTGTAGCGCTCAGAAGGGTTCCGCACTCAATACAATTTGTATTGACAATCTTTTTTATTTTAAATTCAATTCAATTGATCTTAATGATCCAGGTGGAATCGTACAGCAGCTGGGCAGCTTAATGAGTTGTATAATAGCAACAGAAAGATATGTCAGAAGGTTGAGATGGTAATTGTTGAAAGAGTGACCCAATTAATGTTCATGATATGCAAATGCAGCACATACGAGTTACATTCATGGTTACATTTTGGTCAGCTCAACTTATTGCTTCCAAATAAAGTAACTTTGCATAATTTAATTAAACTTGGAGGAACCTCGTAATGATCGGTGTTTTTCTTTGTTCTTTATTCTTTCAGAAATTCGTGCCGTTTCCGGAGAACCAAATTACAAGTCAGTCAACCTTACGTGGGAAGTAGAATTTGTACCGGCTACATCCAATGATACCGATGCATTGCCACCGCCAAAAACCTTTCAAATATTCTACTGTGAGATGCAATCGTTCGGACCGCACCGATGTCGATCGAAAGTCGTCGAACATAAAAAGTTAGAATTGGACGAAGCCAATGAGTGAGTATGGTTCGGAAGTGACATGAATATGTAATGAGAATTGATTGGTCGTAATTGCAGACCTATTAGGCATTATACAGCTAGAGTTGACAATCTTAGAATGGCAACTAAATATAGCTTCCACATCAAACCGCAGCAGAAGAAGAAGAATTTAAAGATCAGTGGCAGGTCGGAGCTGTTGGACAATGAAGTCGAAAATGATCTATTTCAAGGTCAATCTATTGTTATTCCAACCAAAGGCTGTAAGTTCGTTAAATTCTCTAATCAAAGAATCTATTAAAAGGTTGTTTTGTGAACAGTTTCAGCAGAAGCTACTAAGTGCCTTCCACACGCGTCCGAAATTGAAGTTGAGACCGGACCTTACTTTGGAGGAAAAATAGCCGTGGATGGTGGAAATTGTGGAGTCAAGGGTAATCCAAGGGAAGCAACAGACAAGTATGTGATGAGGATCGACCACAAGATGTGCGGAAGCTTAGTGAAGCCCGAAACTAACACAGTAGAAACTTTTATAACAGTCCAGGAAAATCTAGGAATTTTCACGCACAGCACTAGGAGATTCGTAGTGGTTTGTAGCTTTCAGTCAGGAATGCAAACTGTCAGAGCTAGCTTCACAGTCCCTGGAAAAGGGGGCGTTGCAGCTGCTGTAGAGAATGACCCATTCGAGCCAGATCGAATGGGCAGAGAGCAGCGACAGATGAATTTTGTAGACAAAAGTGGTTTGGTTTTGAAGGAAGAGGCTAGCGTTGAAGAAGTCAATACTTTAGCAACAGTGGCGATAATTGAAGATATTATCCCTGGAGTAAATGAAGAAGACATAAAACATGAGCCGACTGAAGAACCTGTTAAGTACCATCGCCAGGCAAAGTTTGCCAAGCTTGTCAACCAACTCGAAGACGAGCGAGGGACACATCCAATTAAGAGTAAATTATCTAATTAATACACTTTTCAGTGATCTTTTACATGGGAATATTTTACAGGTGAATTCCAAAATCTTGCTGGTAACTTAGGAAGCGTGGTATTAACAGTATCGCTATCTGTGATAATGATTGGAGTTTTTGTTTATGTTCTATTTCGCGAATCAAGGCGGAATACAATATCACGACGTAATATGCATCAGCTCCCTAAGAGCCCATAAAGGTTGTAACTTGTAAGCCTAACTATTTTTTTTTTAATTTAATTATTATTCATAAGCTAATTGCTGGGATTTTGCTTGTTACTTAGATTACATTCATAATTTTTTGAACTTGTGTTTGTTCGAAAGAAATAAAACATACATAACGCGTAGTGACAAGTTGAATACCCACATTAAAATGACTCTAAAGTCTTTTCTACGCTCATTTCTCTTGTCGAATGGTTTTAATTCCTCACTTTTTGACTTAAGACGACTGAGCGTAGTTGACGTGCTCCTATTTCAATTTAAATCTCGTTAGTCTTTAAGATAAGTTATAAAATTCCTTTATACAAAAACTTTAAATTTGATTGTAAAAGCATAAATTATTTTAATATTTAAATTAATATTCTTAAGATTATGTGAAATAAAATTAAACAAAAAAAAAAACAACAACACACAAATCCTCTCTGTTGTGCTTAATTTAGTTCAAGAATATGGCCTTTTGGATTCTTATTACTCGGGGGATCCTTAATTCCAATTATTTTGATTTCCTTTTCTCTTTTTTCTTCGGGAAATAAGAACTTTTTACATTTGTCACCGAGGGCCTTTAGACCGTTGGCAGCATGAAGTCGAATCTTCTCATCATCAGAATCGGTTGATAAAATTTTGAGAACCCGATATACTGGAAGGAGGTATTCTTCATGATCCAAAAGATTTTCCATTCCTAGGAGGAGTTCGCTGAGAACGAGAACTGCAGCCCGTTTGGCGGGAGCATATTTGCCAATTTGAATCTCATTTTCTATAAGGAGCAGCATCTGAAATGAAAATGATTTTGATTTTAATTAAGTTATTAACAAAAGGCAAAGACCTTCGGCGTGAAAGTCCAACCACTCCAACGCACTGACTATTCAGTAGTCAGAAACTCAAAACAAAAAAGATACTGTTTAACTCAGTTAAAAACTGCAGTCAAAGGAATTATAGTTCAAGTGCCTAAAAGACTGAAAACATTCAAATAATTGCTATTCGAATGACTGCATTAGTTCACTGCAGAATCAGAATAATTAAAATGACTGCTGAATTTGGTTTTTAAGTTAAAGTACTAAATCAAAGTTTTAACTATCAATCAAGAGTTTTAGTCAATTGACTGCGTCTTGACTGAGTGCATTTATCAACGAAAAGAACATATTACACACTCGTGAGACCATCTTGCTATTAAAAACTTGTTGAGCAAGTTGAGCATAGCATCTCCTCAAAAATACCCCGTATACACAAAAAATCAAAAACTTTATTACTGCCATGGAATTCAATGTCAAAGTATAAACTTCTTCATTTACAACTTTGCAATACTGAATTATGAATTAACTAATGGGGTTTTCCATTGGTAAAATACATCAATTTATTTTTGATTTGGAACTGTCAAAAAGCAGATTTTGACCATTTTTGCGTTCCATTGGACAAAATAAATTGATTTATTTTTGATTTAAAATTAATTTTGCAGATCTAAATTTTTCGGCAGATTTACCCCTCCCTGTACTAACACCAACATAATTTACAACGGTCAGTTGGCAAATGTGTTGTTTGAATGGATTAACGTAGATATTTCAGGAATGAAATTTACAGAACCGTTTATTCTTATTATGAACAAATAACTTATCGATTGACAGTTTATTGCGAAAATTATTTCTCATCGGCAGCAAGAAGCTGCTGTTATTGTGTTAACAATTATTTTGAAAAACAAAAAAAATTGTGTTGGATAAGAAATTAAATCGAAAAAAGAAATATCCATGGAGCCTTTTCAAATTTGCTGATTGAATTGAGAATACAAGATCCAAAGCAATTGATTTCGAGTTTTTATTGCAAAAAATTTCATATAAAATTTAAAAAAAAAGATACAAATTCAATCCTGTTTTGATTTCCGTTCCGAATAAAATCCGTAAACGAAATTGATTCCCACACGGATTCAAAAAAGGTGTTCTGATTTTCACTTTCACGTTAGCTAGTATTCAAACCTTTTTTTCTTTCGAAATCAGTAAGAACACAATTCGAAAAATAAAATTTGTTGAAATAAATTACACAAATCACAAAAAAAATCTAATTATTACGTTCATAAACCAAATTAACATTTAGAATTTTTCAGTTCAATTCGGACACGAAAACTCAAATGAATTTCCAAATTTCAAATATTTTTTTATCGATGTGAAATCTTGCTTAAAATGCAGGATTTGATTTGACAGAAGAGAATCGATTTTGTTTAGAAAAAATTGGGAACAGAATCGATTCTTTTGTTGAAAGAAATTGGGCCCGAATTCCGTTTGACATCAGAGAACGCGGTGGGCAACTAATAGCATTCAAAACCGCGTTCTCTGTTTGACGGATCTTCAGAGTTTAGTTCCGAAAATTAATTGGGCCTCATGAAGTGCATATTGCATTATTTATTGTTCTATTTACGGCTTATCCCCGATGTCATTTTTTCCATCCAATTCTGTTTGGGATTTCAAGCAAACTCTCCTAATAACTAATAACTAAATTTGCCACCTGAACTCCTAGACTATGAAATCCAAAAAAAAACTAGGAAGTAGGTAAAAAAGCACACCACACACAGATTCGAAAAAAATAATTAACGTCTGTTTAAAATCTAGTAGCCCAGGAAGTTCAATAATTTATATTAATTTAATTTATCGTAACGCAAGCGCATTGAGCAGTGATTACTGACCAGCAAAGGAAAATATAAAATATTTAAATTGTTCATAGATACATTACATTAGAGAAGAAAGTAATGCAATCCTTTTTTTGTAAACCTGTAAAGACCTTAAAATTCAACTTAATATATTTGTTTACAGATTTTGTACGATGCAAAGCCAACACCAAAGATCATTACCACGTTTTAATCAAACTAACAAAAAGAGAAGAATTGTTAAATCCGTAAAACATACTAATAATTTGTGCGAAAAACTATTTGCTTTGTTCAAGAAACAAGAGTTTTCCGATATTTGTGTTATTGCGTCCGATGGCGTCAGATTTCATGCTCACAAAATCGTTTTATCAGTTGGAAGTGATTTCTTTATGGCAATGTTTGGGGGTACTCTTAAGGAGTCCAAATCTAGTGCGGTCAAAATTCATGAAGTAAATGGTGAGACTTTAAAGCCTATCCTAGAATACATCTATACTGGAACTATTGAGCTACCCACCGAAGGATTAGAAGACATTTTGAGAGCAGCAAACTTCTTTCAAATAAAACCCTTGATTGAAGAGTGTTACAATTTTATGGGAGAGGAGTTGGATGCGAAAAACTGTTTGGGCATAGCCCTGTTCGCTGAGCAAAATGACTTAAAAAAGCTTTATGAGAAGGCGTCTAAGTATGCATGTACACATTTTGAAAAAGTTTCCAATGAGGAAGAGTTTCTCGAGCTCAACGATAGTCAATTGAGTAAGATTATCTGTAGTGAAAACCTTTATGCGGGATGTGAAGAAAGTGTGTTCTTGGGCCTGATCAAATGGATTGATCACGACAAGAAAAAACGTGAAATATTTGCTTTCAAACTTTTTTCGCATGTTCGATATTGGCTGTTGAGTTCTGACTTTATAAAGCAAAATCGAAATAAACTCCCCAAGCAAGTTAAATGTGTCGAAATGATATGTAGCTGGCTTGAATGGCACTTGTCGCCGGATACCTCTGAACTGAAGCCAATCGAAGTTTCTAAGATTAACAGTCTAAATGACAAACTTGTTTTTTTTGGTAAAGGCAATAAACAGACTTATAATCCGGAGCTGAACACCTGGACATATGAAACTCTTCCTGGATTTCCATCAACATACGAAAAAATAGTTAAAACAAATAATAATAATCTTATAATTAAAAGCAATGATTTATTGAAGTGTTTCAACCTGCAGACAAATGAAATAAGCGATTTGCCTCAAATGGATACGCCAAGAATTCAATTTGGCTTAACTGTATTGAAAAATGAGTTGTATGTTGTTGGTGGTCGTGAGTCTTGTATTCTTACTTGGAATTGGAAGAGACTTGTGGATAAATTCAATTTTACTTCAGACAAATGGCAACCTGTAGCTCCTATGAGCAAGCCATTAATCGATCCTGTGGTTGCTATTGCTGGTGGACGTTTGTACGTAAAGGGTAATGAGAATATGATTGAATGCTTTAATCCTGATTCTATAGAATGGACTTCGATAGAGTTTCCACGCAATATCGTTTCAAAATTTGGGTTCACAGGCATCAACAAAAAATTATTTGTAGTTGGAGGGAGAAGAGAACAGTTTTCATTTAATTCCATCTATATATTTGATCCATTGTCATATAATTGGGATAAAAAAGAAATGAGACTTGCACTATCAAGCCCTAAATGTACATCTTGGCGTAATCGATTAATTGTTTGTGGGGGGTATGATGACACTGGTACTTTGCTTAACCTTGTTCAAGAATACAATCCTGTAACGAGGAGATGGAGAATTTTGGCTCCAGTTGATAAAATAAATGATGATAACTATGATATTATAAATATTCAAAATTAAAATATAATTAAATAATGGTATTTTTTGTTCAAAGCGCTTTTGTGATTGTATTAAATAAACCCACACTTAAAAGAGTATTATGTTTATTGTGTTCTTATGCTCTGCAGTCTTGTTGTTATTATAATGATAGCTGTTTTACTGTAACGCCAATTGAAACTTCCATTCTACACCCGAGTGGTTTTAGTAAAACGGCAACCGTAATAAGGATGAATGTTTGGTAAATTAATAAAAATAAATTACAAGAGTTTGTTTCCCATAACGTACAATGGAGCAGGTCAGTTTAGGTTGGAAGAGTGGTGATATGATAAGCCACATCCTTTAACTCAGATTACATTGCATCTATTTGGAGGAAAATTAGTTATGAGGTTATGCTTGAAGCATCCTGAATTCGTAATGTAAATACATATATTCATTTTAGAATTTCAATTATTTGCTTTTTGAGCGAGCGCCTAGTTGGTCGGAAAAGAATTATTTTGTAGTACGAACTAGGATATAGCATTTACAAACAAAGTGAGATCTCCACTTTTATACATATTTGAACACTGCACAATTCAGATGTGCT
This sequence comes from Leucozona laternaria, assembly GCA_932273885.2. Lineage (NCBI taxonomy): Eukaryota > Metazoa > Arthropoda > Insecta > Diptera > Syrphidae > Leucozona > Leucozona laternaria. The sequence continues at coordinate 111,202,449 of OW026368.1, read as the reverse complement.
GAAGCGTATTCTGCTTATAAGGGTTTCCTACTAAGTTGTGACCGTTAGTTTTACGATTCGCGGATTCGGTTTGGCTACGTGTCACACAGCGAACGCCAAAATGGACATTCTTAATGAACGATTTGAGGGTAGGGTTATCTCTCGGAAAGGTTATGTGAATTGGCTAAACAGGCTACCTGCCTGTTTATAAAGGGTCCACCAAATAACTTCTTTCTTTTTTTTAGAAAATGGCGCAAAACATCGAGTGTAGCTTCGGCTGTGTGGCACGTAGCGCCGTCCTGTTGAAACCAAATGTTGCCAATATCCTCCTCTTCAATTTTTGTGAACAAAAATTCGTTCAACATGGCTGTAACTTTGACTGTAACGGCCACTCCTTGCTCATTTTCGAAAAATGGCCCAATTATGCCTCTGGACCAAAATCCTCACCAAACAGTGACTCGTTTTGGGTGTATCGGCTTTTCAATGTATGCGTGCGGGTTTTCTGTGCCCCAAATGCGACAATTTTGCTTGTTTACTACCCGCCAAGATCAAAATGAGCTTCATCTAAAAAGATGATTTTTTTGGCAAAATCGGCATCTTCTCTAAGTCGATCGCAGGCCCACTTAGCGAAGCGTATACACAACCATGTTCGTTCAGCGGAAGGATAAAACTAATTATTTGTCAAATCACACATGAGCTAAGTGTTACCATTCACGAAATAAGCACTAGTTGAAAAAAAACGTTAGATGGCGGACCCTTTGAAAGCAATATTTCTAGGAGTTAGATTTTTTTGAGATTATAAAAACTGCAAACTTCCTCTTAAAGACACTTTTGTAACTTGATTGATATTTTTAAAGGAATTTTATCTGAAAATAAACGCTCAAGTACTGTTGAAATTTAAAGCAAGACAAAAAGTTCTGTACGCAGATAGTTAAAACTTTAAATTTGTTTCAAATATGTCTTAAAAATGAATAAAAACAACTTCTAACGTTTCCATATTCCATTCTATTTATAAGCATTAAATTAAATTTGTGTATTCTTTTAATTTATTTTCAAAAATAAACAATAACCTGCAGCACGAGAATCCACAACAAAACATATGCTTAATAACTCATGTAACTTTCGCATTTTATTCTTTACTTCAACTCACCACAGCAAAAAAAAACTAGTTTTACTTCAGGGCGACCCAGGTCTCAAAAAACACAGAATTTTTTCACCGGGGTGACTTCAGGTTTTTCGAAAAAAAAAAAAAAAATGCTTTGGGCGACCTCAGGGTGACTTCAGGGCTCAATAACAAACCTACTGTGTCGAAAAAAACTTCAATTTCTTAAAAACTACAACCTTCAGAAAACACAATGTCAAATTACAAATACACTCGCTTACAATCATGAAAAACCAATTCAAAACCATACCTTATTACTAAGGTACAATCCAAATATCGTTTTTTGGCTTAACAGAACTTTATGAGAAGGCGTCTAATTGTGCGAGTACTCATTTTGAACAAATATCTAAGGAGGAAGAGTTTCTCGAGCTCAATGAGGAACAAGTGAGTAAGATTATTTGCAGTGAAAACCTTAATGTCAAATTTGAAGAAAAAGTCTTTTTGAGTTTGATCCAATGGATTGATTATGACAAGCAGAATCGTGAAAAATATGCCTTCCAACTGTTTTCCCATGTTCGATATTGGATTTTGACTTCTACCTTTATAATGGAACATCGAAAAAAACTACCCAAGGAAGTTGAATGTGTGGAAATGATCTGCATTTGGCTTGAATGGCATTTATCGCCGAATAGCTCTGCGCTAAAATCAAGGGAATTTTCAAAAGTTGAAAATGAAAACCCAAATGAAAAGCTCGTTTTTATTGGTAAAGGTAAAAAACAGACTTATAATCCGGATTTGAACACCTGGTCATGTGAAACTCTTCCTGGATTTCCATCAAGTTTTGATAAAATTGTTGAAACCAATAATAAACTGATTATTAGTAACCAAACTTCTCTACAGTGCTACGATCTCGAAACAAATGAAATCAGTGAACTACCTCGATTAGAGTACTCAAGAATTAATTTCGGATTAGTTGTACATAAAAATGAGTTGTATGCTATTGGTGGTCGTCATCCTAGTGCATTTTCTTGGAAGAGGCTTGTAGATAAATTCAATTTTTCTACCGGCAAATGGCAAGTTGTAGCTCCTATGAACAAGACAGTAATCGAACCTGTAGTTGCTGTTGTTCATGGACGTTTGTACGTTATGGGTAATGAGAATGTACTCCAATGCTTTAATCCTGATTCTATTGAATGGACTTCGATAAATACATCATCATACACTGATAGACTTTCGAAAAACGGGTTCACAAGCGTCAACGAAAAGTTATTTTCTGTTGGAGGGCAAGAGATAAAAACACGTTTTGATTATAATAAACAAACACATATTAATACTAATCCAATATGTATAAATTATAATACAATATTTTGTCCTTCATCTAATAAATGGGAGCGAAATGACATGAGACTTGCACTAACAAGGCCTAAATGTACATCTTGGCGTAACCGACTAATTGTTTGCGGAGGGTATGACGATACTAGTACTTTGCTTAATTTAGTGCAAGAATACAATCCTAGGACGAAGAAATGGAAAATTTTGGCTCCGGTCGAACAAATAAATGATGATTACTATGAAATTATAAATATACAATACGAAACCAAAAATATAATTGAGTAGCTGTTATGCAAAGACATCTATGTATAGTTAAGAAAAGAATTCAAATAAATTTAAATGAAAAATTATTTTGCGAGGCAACACGACTAGTTTTAAGTTTTTTTTTTTCAGTATTTTGTGTCTGATATTAATTAAATAAACTTCTTGAAAACCAAAATAATGATGTACTTTTATTTCTCATATATAGTGTCGTTTTATTCAGTCTCGAGGTTTAAACATGATTGCCACCAGTTTATAAAATGATGATATAAGACAATTTTTTTAAACCAAATTTTTAAGTATAAACTTTCTTTCTTGTCTTTCTCAGTCTCTGTCATAGCAGATAAAATACATTGATCCGTAAAGTATTAGATTCTTCAGAATCCGAACGACTAATGTGAGAAGAATTAGCACTCAATATTTGTCTTTAAACATTTTATAGTCCACACACATCGACGTTGATGACTCCAAGTGGGAGCGACGCGCTGGGACGAACCGCAAGTTTTCTGAAGTGGACTTAAGGCCGTTAAAAACGTTTTAGAATCAATAGTTTATAAAATCTTTTAGTAAATGGAGCTATTTGCCATGGCAAAAACCCTTAATAAACCTTGAGTCTATATTTTTGTTTTGAAAATGCCACAAACACAAGCTTAATAAAACATAATCGCAATCGCCATTTTCAAATAAAACTTTTATACGCAACGTATTTTCATGCAACTCAATATGTTTCGAAACACTGCTTGCTCGGGTCATTGAGCAACACTGCCAGAGAGTGTTTGAAGGTATATATGCCGTCAATGTAAATTTTGCATTGAAGTTTAACTTCCCTGGTGGGTACTATTATATTGATACACGGTATTTTGCTTAATAATAAAAATCTAATAATATTTGAATTCATTAATTGAAAATACAGCGACTATTTTTTTTAACAGAAAAACAAATTGTTTTTCTCGAGAATGATTCTTACCTCTTGAAAGAAACTGTGCACTTGGAATGTCAGTAACTTGCACAAAGTTGCCAAATTTGAAAAGCTTGACCATCGAAATTCATTAATATCCGATCGACAGCCATTAATGAAGCAATTTAAAAGAACATCCTTATACTTATAGGAAAGTTGTCCTAAAAAAAATAAAAAAGTTTCCAAAATAAATAAATTTTTATTGAAGGAAAAAAAGTACACTTCGCTTACCCAATTCCCTGGTTACTTTAAGAATAGCCTCACCCACCACCAATCGATAGTCGATTTTGTTCTCTTTATTCAAATATTCATCCGATAGTGTTTCTAAGACCTCAGCTTCCATGACATTTAGCAATGCAACAAACAATCGAACGCAATTCAAAAACACGTATGATTCTGGTTCTTTGAGGGCGTGCAAGGCTAATGCCAACGTTATATGTCCATTTGTCACGGCATCTCGATCTTTTTGGCGAAGCATTTCAATCATCAAATTGATACCGTATGCCTTCAGATGAGCCTCACGCTCCTTCATTAAATCCCTCGCCATATTATATTGACTTATTCGATTCGCAAACGATGCTTTCAATCCGCCTTCCAACAAATGGAGCAACTTATCAATTCTATGGACAATCAATTCGTTGGGGGTTTGTTTCCTGAGCTCTCGCAGAACTTTTGTGAAATCTCTATATTTTTCGGGAATGTCCGAGTTTTCAATCATCTCTTGGGCGATTGTTAGGAGAAGGAGCAAAGTGTGATCTGTGCTTTCTTGATTTCCCAATGACTGATCGGATCTCCGTTGAATAAAATCGCGTAGGAAGTCTAAAAATTCACTCGAATTCTCACTGATCTGTGCTTTGAGACCAGAATGATTTACCAATGTACTTAAGCAGAGAATGATCTCTACTTTAACTGGATATTTTGAGTTGAGAAATGTTATTAATTCCTCTTCGCTGCCAAGAAGATCTATGGAAGCATCTGTATTGTCATCGTCTTTAGTGAGAGCCTCTTGCATCATGCCCAAGAGGCACATGAACACAACATAAGTGAGAATGTTATGATTCGATAGGGTCAATACTTCTGGAAGGATATTCGAGATGTTGAGATCTTCTGGTTTCGTGTCCGGGGAGTTTATTTTCACTGTTAACTGACTGAATGTCAAATCTGGTTGAATGGACACCCTAGGATGCAGCTTTGCCCATTCATCTGGGTATTTCTTGGAAATCAGGGCCTTTATTATCCTATCCAGCTCGCTGCGCGATCGATTAGCTAGACAACGAACAATTACACCGCGAATCTGAACTTGCTCCTTGAACTTGTCAGGTATAAAACTGTAAACAGACAAAAGCAATGGCAGATATTTGGTGAGCATTTCGCTAGGTAGACACTCCATGGACGAAGAGCAGAAGCACGTGAAGAGAAAATTACCAAAAAATGCCAATTCACTATATTCCATGACAATCAATCCACTTATTATGTCTTCAGGATTTTCAAATTTTTGGAAGACCTTCTCCAGTCTTTCTGTGATTACCTTTTTAGTACCTGAATTAAGTTCGTAGAGTTTTTTTAACGTCAGCAAGCCCGCTCCAATGCAAAAGGCCATGTTCGAATTGGAAATACAAAGATTTAGGAACTCAAAGATCTGTTCTATGAGGCAGAGATAGAATTTTGGCGAATGCTTTGGATGCGCCACAATATTTGCAATCACTTCAAAGTAATCACACTCTGCGGCATCAACATTAGATCGATTCATAAGCAAAGTGCTGACAAAATGAGCAAAGCCTCCCTTGGCCATCAATTTGTTGAGCAATTCCATATGGAGCCGTTTTTGTAGAGCTGGTGGGAGATTGGGAAGACCTCTGAATAGGAGAATATTTCGAAAATAATCACACTTTGAGGATTCATTCCAAATCGAGTTCAAATCGGTTTGATAGAGCTTTCGTTCGGGTTCAGTCAATTTGATTTTTTTCTCCAAATCGTGTTCGATGATGGTTAGGATTCCGGCTATATAGTCGCGTGTGACCACGCTTAGATTACCACCAACGTGAAACTTACGAACAGCAAGAATTTTGCGGAAGGCTTTCAGTGATACAATCAAGTGATCGGTGTTTGGAGGAGATTTTGAGGGAATTGGCGCGAAAATGGGATGCTCGATGAGAATTGAATGAAGATTGGCACGTAACCCAAAACCAGAAACATCTTCAATGGCATTGATTAACAAGTTCACATGCTTTGTGGATATTAGGTCTTCCTTGGAGTCAGTGTCAAAATCAACTTCATCTACGACCGAGAGGAGAATCTGGTAGATATACAGGCTATACTTCCATTCTAAATCATCCGGGGCAACTTGGTCGAATGCAGTAGATAGAATATCGACAATTTCTCCAGAATTTATCGTCGTACATAGGATTTCTATGTTCTTCTTGACTCGGGGCAATTCTATGAAAGGAATTTCATAGTGTACACAAATTTTATCAAAAAATTGACTCACCATCTTTTTCATCAGGAACAAGATTAATAAACTCGATGGCAGATAAATATTTTGGTATATTTTTCATGTTTATGTTTTTGTATAGTACTTGTGGTGTTTTCTTTTAAATTGTTTAAATAAAATTTGTTTTTGGAGTACGAGTGGAAGAATTTTGTTTTGGGTTTTGGTAAATTTTTGACAGCTGATAAGACGATACTCGAGTCTCGAATAATGAACCTCGAAATTTTGTTTAAATACGTTTCAGGTTCTTGCAATGTCCACTTTCACATGAGGAAACTTATGTTGTTTATTATTGCAAAGTTAAAAATTTCTCAAAATCAAGAATTCCTCTTTTAAATAAAACTTGAGAGCATAGAAATATACTCGTATCATCTTTAAAGCGTATGGGTTCATATTACAGTAGTTTCGATGATTATACAATACACATATACAGATAGTGAATTAACTAACCCTTAAGGCCTGCCGCCCACTAGGCAACTTAGTTGCCGGCAACTTTAAGTTGCTGGGTGTTGCCGGCAACTCCGAGCAACTAAAGTTGCTTGCCCTCGCCCACTAGGCAACTTCCGAGCAACTTTTAAGAATTTATATTAGTGTTTTTTTGTATTTAGTTTTCTATAAAAACGTGCTACACCCAAACCCATCTCAATTTGACCTTACAAAAATGCAAAATCAATGTAACATTTCAGTGGAATACAAATAGAAACGTTAAATTTTCAAAAGTTGTTGAAAGTTGCTCGGAAATTGCCTAGTGGGCGGGGGTCAGCAACTAAAAGTTGCCCGGAGTTGCCGGTAACTAAGTTCCGCGAGCAACTTAAAGTTGCCGGCAACTAAGTTGCCCAGTGGGCGCTCTCCCATATAACCCAATGTAATTGAATCGGGAGCAACTAAAAGTTGCTGGGGTGAGCAACTAAAAGTTGCCTAGTGGGCGGCAGGCCTAACTGTTTACATGTGTATGTCAACGCAGATCAAATCTCTAATATAAGAAAGATCTCATCGACAATGCATCTTTATTGAAATAGAATACGCAAAACTGGGAAAAAGACAAATCTTTTTGCAAAAAGCTAAATTTTTTTCTATAATGCAAGCAACTTTCAATTTTGAAAGGGAAGCCACGAAATAAGGGGGTGAAATCGATTTGAGATTTTGTTGAAAGTCCTCTTCCGTTTGGCAAAACCTTAAATTAGCAGTCAAGCACTACATCCACTGATCCATTGCAACTCGCCTTTTATTACCAAATGCAAAACAAAAAAGGATATCTACCAGCCAGAACAAGAACAAATTATTTGTGTGACGAAAAGTGATCCCGAAAAGAGCAGAATGTGTTGCTGTTGTAAAAGATACATGTTTTTTGATAATCTATATGGATCAATTTGGATTATAAAAACGGCTAATATATAATAAAGCCAAAAATGTTTACCTTGGCATATGCAGCCATTATAGCTTTATTTACTTTGGTCATTTGTAAACTGAAGGAAATAAATTATTTTTTTTTATGCAAACAAAATTTAGGTAACAATTATTTGAAACAAAAAGCAATTTAAAGCTTCTTATTGCGTAAAGATCTTTTAGAAGATGGTTTTTAAGATACCGCTATTGAAAACATGGAAAAGACCGAGAAACAAATTTGTTCGTTTTTTTCTTGATACCTATATATGAAAAAATGTTTTTTTCTTTTCATTTAAAGTCATATATTTATTGTAACTAATGCAAAATTATGAACAAAGGTGAAAGAATGTTTAGAAACAAATTGTTCCTTCAATTGGTTTGTAAGATATTGATTGTTCGGTACGGAAAATCGGTTCGGTGGACCAATTTGATCATTTACAGAAATATTCAGCCCTATCATGAATTCGCAATCGCAATCGGAAACTTGTTACGAATCCCGAAAAAAAGTATCAGAATCCATATTATCAGAATATATTAAATAAATTCTCATTACGAACCGATTCTGTGATTTTTTTTTTCGGGATTCGGAAACATTCCAATTACGATCGAATTCGTGTTAGGGCAGATTATTATTCTTATCCAGATTTAGTTGTTTATGTTTTGTCTTCATTGTAGTGTTGTCAAAGTCTGCAGTGTCCAGTTTCAAGTATGTGGTGTGATAAGCCAGTAAATTTTTTTATTTCGAATGCCAGCTTTACGCTCCCTTAATATCGTCACAAGATAATTTGTCTCTATATTTTGTATGGGCTATTGATTAAACTGGCGAACAGTATTGCTTGTGTTAATAAAAAATTCCCATTACACATTCAACTATCTTTCCGATAGCCACCATTGTATCTACATTATTAACACTAAAAAAGGTCAATAAAATTCTTCCAAGACTTGCTAAGTACGAATATGCACAATTTTTGTATTTTTTAACTACTATAATGCGGACTCCGATGGATAGTGGAACATAAACTTTAATGCGGACACACAAAATATATAAAAGGATCTTTCTCTCAAAATCTCTACGGACCATCAGAAAAACTGATTACGGAATCCCTGCCAAGCCCGTTCAGCTATGCTGGATGAGAACAATCCGTTCTCATCCTTATTACGGTTTTAGTTTTACTGAAACAATATTGCTGTTGAAGGTACAATTGACGATTAAATACAACTTCAGTGTTCTTCCGCTTTTCACCCCTCTATTATAAAAATAGTTGTTTTGCTGCAACGATAATTGGAGCTTCTAAAGTTGAGTCGTTTTACTACCGTTTTAGTAATACGACAACCGTAATAAGGGTGATTAGAAAGAACTTTACCAAGACCTTCGAGATCAACAAAAGATTCCGATTCCTAGTGAAATGTACTTTTTTGATATCGTAAATCAATGGTTCCGACAAGGTGATTCGTCAGAAAAACGGTGATGCTCTTAAATCGTAACCAGTTGGTGTAGCTAACTTTTGTATTTACATAAGTTGAAACTCTGCCTGCTCCATAACATGAATAACTCGATTCCCTTGAGCATTTTACTTATTAAACAATAATTTTTATTTCAATTTTAGGTACTCATAACAATATAAGATTCAATCTGCATTACCTGCCATGAGTGGTGCATATAAAAAAATAAATTAAAATAAAATCCCCTCAAAATCCACCGCGAAGAGCTAGCACCAAATGGAGAACTGATCCTCCCTGCACTTTGTAGTCGGCAGCTGTTTTGTCATCATTCCTAATTAAGGAAGACAAAGAAAATCCATGACCGACCACCTAGATAGCTACAACTACAATAGATTTCAACATTTAATTGAACTTACATTTGTTTTCCGGAAAAAATTAATCGCTGCTGCTGTGGGGGAATACCTTCTTTCTCTTCGACACGTTCCTTGATTCTATCGACTTTATCAGTAGGCTCAATATCAATTTCGATTTCCTTTCCAGTTAAAGTCTAGGAATAAAGTTTATATTACAAAATAATATCAGAAACAAATTTTAAATAAATATATGGAAATTTACTTTGACTTTAATGAGCATTTTGATGAGTTTTGTATTTAAAAATATAAATAAAATAAATTAGCTCTAAGCAGGGGATTTCAATTATTTTTCAGAAATAGGTTTGCAAAAAATGCCGCTGCTAATGAAAGTTTGATATTTTTTGACAGATTGCCCGAAAATAAGTTGTCATTTGAGGCGAGTATCGAAGTTCAATATTTCACCAAAAGCTCTTTCGGGCGGCGCTGCAGTTGACTGAAGGTAGATAAAATAAGGGTATGTGTGCACACGAGAAATTCCTTTTCAAGGTCACCTTTCACACGAAGAAACTTATGTGGCTTTCGTTTCGAACAAAAAAATCGATTTTTTTTTATTTTTTTTATTTGTGACACGTTTTTCCTTTCCTTTCGACCAAAAAAATCGAATTTTTGTGATCTGAAGTCGATTTTGCAGATCTCGATTTTTAGCAAGATTTTCACACGCACTTGCACACACATCAAAGAAAAGTGACTTTTACCCAGGGTTGTTTTAAAAAGGCACTCATACAATCATAAAACAAAATAAAATCACGTTTTGTGTTCGCTTTGCCAGTAAGATTTAAGATCTGACACCTAAATCTGAATTGGTTGAAACGAAAGCCACATTAGTTTCCAACAACTTTCAGTAGAATGTGTAGTGTTCGTTCAACCAATAACTTATGGAAACTTCGGAAAATCTTTTACAATTTTGTTTATTCCTGTGAAAGGTAAAAGATTTAAAAAAAAATTAAAAGAAAACGGCAACAAATCACTAGCTACTTGTTTTTTCATGTGAAATGGGACAAACATTTACAGAATAGTAAATGTACACGGAAAATTATCCACAATTGCGTAATTCCAGTTCATTTGGAGGAAAAAAAGACAAATTTCTGAAAAGAACTTATCAAAATCTGGAAAAGGATCAGTTCCAATTACATTTGAGCCGTCAATTGTAGTTTTGAGGATCCGTTTTTAAATCGACGTGTGCGTTTCCAAAACGGACTTATTTGCTTGAACGATGTGGTTTGGGGAAATGTCAAAAGCAGCTGATGTACTTAAGACCTGATACCCACAACTAGGCCATGTTCGAGTGACTATCCAAAACTTTCTGGATAGGTTTGTGTTGTTGTAATCCCTCGTTCTAAAACAGCTGATGACAGCTGATGTAACAACAATCCGAATACCACTCTATAACGCGTGCATCGCGTTACATAAGAGAGCTCTCACAATCACATTTAGTTAGTTAGTTGGAATTTATTTGCCAGCAGCACGAATAAACTTGAAGTTTGCTTGCCATCTCTTTAGTTTGCTCTGTTTTGTCGGTAACTTTAAGGAACAAAAAGTTGCCGCCAACTGGTTGGTGGTTGAATTTTCAATTTACGAACGTAATTAATGTTCTATTTTATTTCGCATAAAACATAAAAATTAATAATTTTTCTGATAAATATGAAGTTATATCGTTTTTCTCAAACAAACTGTTAGTCCTGGAGGCGACCATATATACCTATCTCATAGCGACTGCATTAAAAAAAACCGCCGGTCGGACAAGCTTTTTCAGGTTGTTTTGGTTAGAAAATGCACTCTTTTCGTTGCATTTTGGGATAAAGTAGGTATACGTATACCTATCCTATAAAGGACTTAGCTTTTTATTGTTTTTTATTAAAATTTTGCGTTTGAAAATTAATTTTCAAAAACTGTTCTCTAAAACAACTTTATTTAAAAACACAATAAAAGAAGAGATTTCTGGCTTTACAAAAGGGTATATCATGGCATTGTAAGTGTAACCTTTGTTTTTTAATAATTTTTTTTTGTCCGTTTTAAATCATTTTTTTAGAAAATTGCCACTCCCGGCTAAACGGGAGGGAATAGACGCCCCTCCCAAACGATTTTTTTCTGGTCTCGACCCAACCTACACGCTCTAGTTTTTTGTCACACCCTATGCACCCTGAATATACACAGATAAATTTTAGATATGATACGAAATATTTGGTTTTCTATTTCCTCTTTCAAAAATACAAATTTTTAAACACAATTCTTTTAAATTTATAAAAATGATTTTACTGAACAAAAATGACAACAATCTAAATTAAATTTATATAACATGGTATAATGTATACTTAAATATAATAAAGGTAAATCTAAACTTTCTTTCCCTTGAGACCCCTTACGCAATCTCCAATACGTAAAATATCTCTAGCGTAGGTTCTACAACATCCGCCAAGGATTTTAGCACCATAATGAACCCATTCGGGAACATAGTTTTCCAAAGGAACACAGTCTTCTTTGCCTGTCCAGCCTTTTCTCACATCATATACTTCTCCACTGTTCGGATAGACTACAAGTGGGATTTTATCTTTTTCTGCACGATTTCCATTAAGACTTTGGAATAATTGGGTAACAAACTTAAAGAAAATAAAAAACAAAAATTAATTTTGAACCTTCAATGAATGAACGTAAAATACCTTTGGATGAAGACAGTTGACTCCTATTGCCAAACAGTTTTCCAGAGCCTTTCGTTTTTTCAGCTTCTCCCAAATAGACAATGCTGCTTCTCGGAAACTCTCACCATGAGCTAAATTTAAACCATCCTATAAATTTTTAAGTATTAGTATTTTTTTGTTTTTTAATTTTGTATCGAAAAATAGTAGGTACTTTGCATTGAAATGATATCCAGAATTTAATTCCAGGATATTCGTCGCATAGTAAATCAACCAATGCATCAGCCTCAGCTTGACACGGAATTGTCTCAATGGCCAGAGCATCAACACCGGCCTCAAGACACGCATCAATTCGAGTTCTGTGCCATTGGGCTATCACTTTGGGTGCTACATAATCTGCATAAATTCCTGTATATTCCGAACCATCGTGCAAATGTGCTCCATATGGTCCAATAGAAGCTATGATCATTGGAAAGCCTAAATTAAACAGAAATTCTTAGATAAAATTTACGAAAAGTGAGCCTTCTAAGTAGACTATTATAGGCCCATATAAATAAGTATTTAAAAGTGACAGGCATATTAAAATTGCAGCCCGCGAAGAAGTTTATGTTTTTTTTAATAAAACAAATGACACAAAAAAAATATAAATAATTATTTATACATATATTACCTTCTTGTAATCTCTGATTGGTATTACAGCATTCACGAAGATATTTCTCCTTTGCTACCTTTGCATACTGCACGGTACGTCTTATCAGTTCAATGCTCTGTTCCTCATCCATCTCTAAGTACTTGACATAACCTTCCACACTGGCCTGATAAGTATTTGTTAAGATTATATCTGCACCCGCTTTAAAGAAATACTTTATTTGAGATGTCTGATAAAATTACAAGAACTCTTTTCAGAGATTATGATGTAATGTTTGTATGTAGTTGTGTTCTTTACCTTGGAGAAAATCCAAGTGTGTATCAATGATTGCCTGAGGGTTTGTGGCATTAAATTTTGCACTCCACAGTGGACCACCATCCACCTGATCACCCACATGCACGGTCAGTTGAGTAGCAAAACCACCATCTTTAACTAATACTCGTCCAAGTCCCATTTTTTGTTTACTAAAAGTCAAAAAAAAAAATTTAATTATTTTTATCAAAATCCAGTCCAAAGACTTCTTTAGATTTGTTTTTCGTACGCAAAACAAAAACAATTTAAACATAGCAAATTCAACGTTCAAATAATAATTAGTTATTGAGATAACATAAAATTTGGCTGCCTTGACAATTTTTTTTATCTTGAACGACTTAATTTATTTACATTATGTGTACCTACATACATAGATGTTTTGAAAATTGTTTATTCAACGGACCTAACCACCTACAAAGCTTAGAGATATGCTATATATTTTTAGTAGACAAAAGTGATAGATTTGAAAATAAGGCAAAACAAAGGAACATAACACACTAGCTTTATCAATTTCAGGTCAGAAAACAATAATAATGATTAAATAAATAAGTCAACATGAAACAGGCCTTAAAGGAAAATTTTTCACATGGAGAAATGTTGCAGGAGCTTATCTTTTGTGAACATTCGCTTCTATAATCTGTATCCGGGCGAAAGTGCGACGAGCGTCATTATCACTGCCTAGTTACAATCAAAATTTACATAGTCGATTAATTTATAGACTACCATAGACAATAAAGAAATCAAGTTAGAATTAAATTGGTTGAAACCGATATTAATGGGTGGTTAGGAGGATATTATTATAGACGATTTTATTGCAGGATCATCATTATCATGTGCGAACTATAGGAAGTGATGAACCCAGAGACGTTTGGGAAGATACAATTAATGACAAATTCCTTTCAAAAAAGAAATCGAATTTTTTCTAAACAGAATCGAATTTTAAATGCATCTCTGCTCGTAAAAAAATACAAAACAAATACAATTTATTTTACCATTTTATTAGAGAAGCCTAGCTGGATGTCCAAATATGTAAGTATATGTATGTATTATTGATAACCTACAAATATATTAAAGACTGTAGATGAATTATAAATTCCAAACACGTCTCCCGGGGAGTTATTTTCCCGGGTAATGTTTAGAATTGGGCTGATTGTCTCTTCAGAAAAATGGAATTTTATGAAAAATTATCAGAATCTGTACGAGTTTTCTCCGTTATCGTTTTCAAACGATTGTTATAGAAATTATTATTTTCCTCGAGAAGCTTCATGACTCATAGCATAGTTTTTATTAAATTTGTTCTGTTCACCACTTATTGAAACTCTTAAACTCTTCAACAGAATTCAATATTTTTGAATAAAAAAAAATGATTATCTCTGGTGTTGTTATTAATCTTTGATTAAATTGATATGATAAATTTTCAACGACAGATTTGAGTGCAAAAATTATAAACATATTAAAGAGCTTTTTTCCTTAGACCCAGGTCTTTGAATCATATACCTTCTATTCCTACATTTTTATAAACTCGAATAAACTAAAGCAAACGATAACACAATATTTTACGAAAGTGTACATATACTAACGGTCGAGCACCTTTGTGTGTTATGTCTGAATGTTGAGAAGATTATTTTAGTTTCGATGCTATTTTTAAATTTTTGTTTTTTCGAAAAACTATTCACGCATTTTAACAATGATTGTAAACAAAGAATTTTAAATATTTTTTTCGTAAATAAAATTGACCTTGAAAACAATGCATTGTAACGATGATAAATACATTTTTTGGTTCAAGTTCATTCACTTCAGAACATATGTTTGTATGAACGATCATAATCATATTTAATATTCGATAACAATGTATATAGTTAATATTTGATGACTTGATAACCAAAATGTACTTACATATCTTGAAATTAATTGAATTATTTTAACTTGTTATTTTTAAATCACTTACTTGGATTTTTTTTTTCAATAGAAAAATTAATGATCGACGCACTTATTACTAGCTTTCCTCAACGAAAAACACCCACTAACAAAAACTTGCCTATCAGTCGAGCAACCTCAAACTCTTGACGATGACTGAAGGGAGAACTCAATTGAATATAAAAAAAAATAATAAAATTACAATAAAAACAAAAACAAAGTATCAACAGTCAACACCTACATGCTTATAAATAGAAGACAGTTTTTACATCTGGTAGTAAATACTTGAAGTCAATTTGATTTAAACAATAATGAACGCAAACTAATTTCACTTTTAATGGGACTCGGTTGATAATTATTCAATGGAGTATGTACTCTTAATCAGGGTTTACTTCAACACAGGTTTCTAGAAACTTGTGGCCATGGTATGATATTGGGTAAACATACAAATTTTACTCACATTTTGAATAATAATCGCAACAAGAAATTAGTTGTTCTTTTTTTTCGCTCCGCTCCTCTTAGCACTGTTAATCGCGTGTGTTTATCACTTCAAAATGCTCGCCTGAAAATTTTTCCCGAGCTTTTATATTTGTTGTCATCTGGCTTGTCTGGTCTTATCAGGCTTTATTTTTACATGAGTATATTGTTAATCATTCACATTATGTACATACATAATGTACTATACAGCTGTTCTCGATGATGATTATTTGTAGAGTATAAGAATTTTCCTATCAGAAAAGGCCAGGTTTTGTTTTTGTTGAATTTAACTTGCTTTTAGTTGTTGTTCTCTAATTTGTTGAGAAAGCAGAACAGAAGATTAGACATGGGTGAAATATTTAACCGTATCAAAAGGTGTCGTATGTAGTGGTATTAAAATATAGCAACAAAATAATATTATTTTATTAATAATTGTCTAGTGTCTATCGCGTATTATATAAAAGGTGATCCCGAGCTCATTAAAAATATATTAAAGTTGCTGATTTTTTTTTAAAGTTATACATACATATGTTCATTACTTTTGATACGAATTGTTTTTCTCATTCTCTTTTGACATGCATTAACTTTATATCGAGGCTGATTTATTACTTTTAACTACTTGTATCTGTTCATTTTTTAATTATAAATCTGTGAAAATAAGTGCATTTCAATTAAAATCGATTGATATGTTTAAGCTCTTTGTCAATATGTGAATTTGAATATACCTACTTTTACATACATATGAATTGAATTGATTCAAAATCAAAAATATAAACATTAAATTACATAAATTTTCATATTTTTCCCTTAAAATGCAAGACAGAGAAATAGTGTGAAGAAGCAATTATTTTATTCTTTCAAATACAAATTAAACATCGAAACAGAACATATCGTAAATAAAATAAAAATCATAGGAAACAAGTGTACATATATATATAGTTTTAAATAATGTTTATGGAGTAGTAATCTTAATAGATAGATCATCAATGCATTTTCTTATACTTAAAATATCGCTTGGATACACTCGGCAGCATCCTCCAATGATTTTTGCTCTCAATTGGGACCACTCTGGAACAAATGTTGCTAATGGAACGCAATTTTCAGCTCCCGTCCAGCCATTTTGTTCGTCAAATTCTTCACCACGATTGCTATAAACAATGAATGGAATGCTGTTGCCCTGGACGGATCTAAACAGTGATGCTACAATCTTAAAAAATATGTAGGTAATTGTGTAAGTTTTCAAAATATTTGGATATTTTTTCTTCGAATAATAAGTTACTTTTGGATCGACGCAATTAACTCCAATAGCCATACAATTATGGGTGGCGGACTTTTCTTCAAGCCTTTTTTGTATGGACGAAAATGCATCTTTGAACTTTTGACCATGTGCAAGATGCTGTTTGTCCTTAAATGACCAAGACATTTTTACATAAAAACCCTTGCAAAAAAAAATTTTCCATACTGTGTACATACTTTGCATTGAAACGAAACCCAGAATTTTGCACTTGGGAATTCTTCGCACAGAAGATCTACAACTGTTTCAGCTTCTACCTAAAAAATATATTTTTTTTGTAATTATTAGACAATATTTCGTAATAAAAATTATTTTTAATTTAATAGTTTTAGACAAAAAAAAAAAAACATAGCAAAATAGATGAAGGAATTTGATTTACTTGACATGGAATTGTTTCAATTGCTAGTCCATCAACACCTTCAGCCAAACAAGCTTCAATTCGAACTCTATGCCAATCACGCATCACATCTCTAGTAACATCCTCTGCATAGCTACCTTTGTATTCCGATTTATCGCATAAATGTGCACCATAGGGTCCAATAGACGCCATGACAAGAGGTAATCCTTCAAAGGTAAAAGATAATCCAAATTATTTCTGCGGCAATAAATTAAAAAAGCATATTTTGATTAACAAAACCGAAAACTTATACAATTAGTTAAATATTAACTGAGGTTCAACGATGATTCAAGGTTTAAGTATGTGAAAATAAGCAAGTCAATGAAAATAATATGCTTGAATCTCAGTTAAGCCGCTGAAATCGGCGAGTAAAAATTGCTGAACCATGGATCAATATTTGAACCACGTTTGTACAATTGGCCCTTAATTTTTATTTTGGTTTAGTTTTTTGTAGAAATTTATTATTTAACCTTTTTCACATTTATCCAATTTGTTGCTAATTAAAAAATGTAATCACCCTTCATATATCATATTCAATATTGATTGTAAATAATTATTTTCATTCAATTAAATGCAATCATTTGCTTTCAATTCTCTATTCATTTTTTGGATTCATTTGTAATATAAACTTAATAAATTATATAAATGAAAATAAATCCAATGAATACAAAAGAACGGAGAGAACGCATGCATTCAAAAATTATGGAATTCTATTGATCAACGTGAATTCAATGAATGCATTCATAAAATTGAATTAATTAAAATTGCATTCACAAAAAACTTTATTCAAGCCTAGGCCGCCAACTTAGTTCAACTAGATCAATTAAAATATAAATATGTATACATATATTATAGAGGATTTGCAAAGGCAATACTTACCACTTTCATCAGCTGCGGAAGAATTTGTTTTCAAGAATATCTCCTTAGCCCGTTTAGCCAATCTCACACTATTTTTCATCACTTCAATGCTTTCATCTCGACTTAAATTCAAATGCTTCATGAATCCCTCCACACTAGCTTGATAAGTATTGGACAGGATAATATCAGCGCCATCTACATGAATGCAATTTAAATTTAAACCGTTAAATTCAAAATCAAATTAAATGTGTATCCCTCCCTGAACTCACAACCTAGATAAAATAAAGTTCATTCAGGGAATGTAAACAAAACAGCTTTGCAGAGCAGAATTTGGATCGAAGATATGAGTCACCATGACCTTGTGTCTGTGGTGAATAATTTGTAAGATTTTTGTTTACTTTTTGTTATTTTGTTGAGATTGTAGAAATGAGACAGCGCAATAACATGTCAGCTACTGCTTGTTCACCATTATGTTTATTGAGCTTCGTTTTTTTAGGCACGTATCCGTATGTATAATTATTATTAAAACCCGTCGAGAAAATGAATACGTAAAGTCACATAATACTTACTCTCAAGAAAATCCAAATGGGTTCTAATTACTGCATCAGGATGAGTGACGTCGTAGCGTGCACTCCATAGAGGGTCGCCGTCGATGGCTTCATTTACGTGCTTCGACAATTGAGTTGAAAATCCTCCACATTTAACTAGGATACCTTTTTGATTCATATTAAACTTCGGAAAAAACGACCGATAGGAAGAAATAAAAATGCTTTTAAAGAATATACAACAAACAGAAAAAAAACTTATTACACTTCAGTAAAAATGAGGGGTTTAACAACAAAATAATTTGGATACCGCGACAAGACAATCGACAATCAAAACAAATCTTGACAACTAAATTAAATCAGCACAGCAAGAACCAAGGAAGTGTCATCTGTTTGAAAGCTTTTTGTTAATGAAGAAGGGTTGAAGACTTGAGAGAGAGATGGTCGAGACTCGATAAAAGAAATTACCAAATTTGTCCGTTTTTTATTTTGATTTTTACAACTTCGAATATATTTTTTTTTTTATTGAAATCAAGTGATGATTAATTACAGCAATATGCACAGTATTTTTTATTAGTAGCAAATAATTTTAGTGCAATAGGAAGTATACCTACTTCTTAAATTTGATTGTTTTTTTTTATTTCGTTAGGGACCTACCTATCATTTTGGCGGATAATTTTAATTGCTGTAGTACGTATGTTTGTATATATGTAAAATTGAGAATGATAATGGAATTATCACGAATAAAATTTCCCTTCGAATATTTCCCTCATTTCAAAACTGTCATTTGTTGGGAATTTTGTTGTGGGAATTGAGAAACTATCCCAGAAAAAATTGCTTTCGAAATTCTTGACAGGCAAAATTGATGATACTATGAAGAACTAGTAAAAATACCGTTTAGAAATTAAGAAAAACCTACCTACCTACAATGCTATAACGGCGAGTTAATTTTTGTCAGCAAAATTAGTAACGGTTTCTGTTACTTTCAGAATACATACATGGGTATAGATTAAATATTTTCGATAGTTTTGTTCTGCTTTGAGAAATCTTAAGTTGAAGTTTGAACATTTTTTTTCTTCAAAATGTTGAATTAAAAAATTATTTATTCTAAAACTATCGAAAAAAAACCAACTTGATACAAAAAAAAAAACGTATTTCTGGCTTTAAAAAAGTTGAAGCATGTCATTTTAAATATTTTTTTTTTTAAGAAAATTACCTTTACTAACCAAATGGTGGAATAAGACCCCCGTTTCATACGATTTTGTTTCTTGTTTCGACACAACATATGTTCGTAAAGTGCGTTTTGTCGCATCTTATGCAAAACACCATGTTTAATATTTATAATTTGCCAAACACTTGGTAAGAAGAATCCCCTAACTTATAAATATAGTTTGGTCGGATAAAAGTAAATAATAATTAGCTCATAAATGTTGGTCTGCAACGCGTAATCCCCGGTGTGATTCCACCTGCCAATAAACCACACCGAATATTTTTTTTTTCTGGATGTAATCACAGTTCTTAAACCTCTTCGCATTTCTCTTTAGCTCAATTACGGCAATTTTTCTTATTGACGGAAATGGGCCTCATCGCTTAACAAAGTTTTAGTGGAAAACAGTGGGTCTTCTCCAAGAAAATTTGCACTTCAGAATGGACTATGTTAGCCAAACAGCTATTCTGCTAAAATTTCGCGTTAACATTTGCATTCTGCTATTCACTGTTTAAGATTTGCATTAGAAAGACATAAGTTTTAAATAAATAACATAAAATATATGCTGTTATACTTTTTCATACGATGAGTTTAAAAATTGATAACGTATCGAATATCATCAAATTATGGTTAGATGTTATCAAATTCATCCTGTTTTTAGATCAATCGCATTCTGGGACAATCTGAATAAAAGTTGTATAAGAAGCTAAAAGAACATAAGTTAAAAATGTGTTATATGTATGCATGTGTACGCATAACATCAAAGGACTTCCAATACAAACCTCTCTTGACTGCTCCAAGAAACGGTCTTGATGAAATTCATTATTTCAAACATTCAGATATTTTACGAATCTTTTTGATTAAAACTAATACCTGATTTCACAAATTCAAAAAAATAAATCAAGAAAATAGTGAGAAAAAAAATAAAAGAAAAAAACAAATCAATAAATGCTTGGCTGTGTATTTTTTTCCAATAAATAATATTTAATTTGTTTTAATGATACATAAATAACTGAATAATAACTATGGTACAGTATATTATATAATATAGATACTTTTTGTTTAATATATATTTTTGTATGTATAATATGAGTTATAACAATATAAAGGTTTTTATAATATTTTTTTCTTTTCACTTATTTAATACTCTAGTTTCTTGTTTTCCTTTATTAACTTATATATTTTATAATAAATTGTATTTGTATCAAATAATAAACAATGATTTTTACTTGTTGTTGTTGTTGTTGTTTGAATGAGTGCAACTGCATGAAAGGTAAAAATTAACTTTTAAAAGAAACAGTTAAGATCTTTTAAAAAGTATCAAACACCAAAATAAAAGCATTTCGTTGTGAATTTGCATTAATTTATTTATCAGAGCAGTAAATGTAGATGTAGATTATTGTTAAAATTAAATAACTTTGTTTTGCTAAGTGTAAACGTTTACCTGAATTTTGGCATGTGCTTTGAAAGCATTTTTTTCTTTCACTTTGTTTGTATTTTATTGTAAGTGGACGAGTGAAGTTATTTTATTTTTGTTTATATGTAACTACGTCTCAAAGAAGGAATGTCTTTTTCTTTAACTAAAGTTTTTGTTTTGTGTAGAAAACGCTTACATTAATAATAATTATAATATTTATTTATATATATTATGTATTAATAGCTTTACTTTGACATAATTACAAATAAATTGTAGTTTTGCAGATAATAAAATACTAACGTCTCTATATATGTATGTATGTATGTATTTATATATGTATGTATATTTTGTTTGTTGTGTTGATTTTGTTTTGACTAAATTTACCAAATATTTAAAGAAAAAATCTCACTAATAACTTTGGTTTACCTAAAATATTATTTTTTGCACTGAACTTGATAACATTTAATTTTGCTTTATTTCCAGTGTGTGTGTGTGTGTATTAAAAATATATTTTGTTTTTCTCAGTAATGCATTTTCATTATCTTTGCATAGGTATATTTGCTTTATGTTGTTTTATATTTCTATTTTGCATTAAGATCGAAACATTTAAGACGATAAATTGGTAACAATATAGCTATATTTTATCTTTTATTTTATAATTGACATTATAAGAAACATAACTTATTTTGAAGACACTGCCAAAGTGGACTAACAGCGTGCAAATCAATTTGAGCCATGTACAAATCTGCGAAACCACAGATATGCTACAGACTAAATACTTCAAAAGGATTATTTTTACCAGAAATTATTAGAGAAACAGTCTTAGATTCATTTTGAATTGTCTTGAAAAATTGAATGCGAATACAAATCTTGCCCAAATTACTTATGTATTTATGGCCTGATTTTAATTTAAAGCAAACTTAGTCGGTTGACTGGCGGAAACTTAAGTTTAATAAAACGAAGGAAGTATGAATGTACGGAAATTTTCGACATTCAAGTCAAATAAGGGTTTTTTGTGTCTTTTTTTTTCATTTAAAGGAATTGTACATCATCATCTTAGCTCTCTAGAACCAATGATCTTATTGCTCAAATGTCCTTTTTTAACAGTGTTTGTTGGGGTGGATAAATATTATGTAAGTGAAGCTTTTAACAGAAAAGATATTCTAATTGTAACCTGTGTTATATTACAAATTGTGTGTATAAAATATGAATCTTTGATTGTAAAACGGATACTTACATATATCCCTGTTTTGAACTTGGTAGACATAAAAACTGTATACATTTTGTAAGAATTCATAGAAGCTCTTATCTGTTACTCAACCAGTGCTACGAAAGTGCACATTAAAGTGTTTTCCTCAATAAATTCGTTGAGAATAATGCTAAAAATCTTCCCACAGTTTCAAACATAGCGGAATCAATTTTTTATAAAAATTAAAATTTTTTCTTAAAAAAACTAATATTTTTGAGAATATAATATTGGGATAGTTGTTTAAAATTGTGTAAGGTCAAAAATTACTACATATATAGGTAAATATCATACATGCCTTAGTTTTACAGAAATTAAAAAAAAATATATTTTATTCAATTTTGTTAGTTTTGATAAATCTTTATAATATTTCGATCTTAATATACAATTTTTGTTTTTAATGTATAATAAATTTCTCTAAAAATATTTTAACTTCTTTATTAATTCTATATTTTTGTGTATCGCTATTTTGTTGAATTAGTTGTAGGTATATGATTTTTTTCATTTAAAAATGCTGAAATAATAAATTAAAGAAAATATATCAAATTACAAACAAATAACAATGTTTTGCTTAACAACAATGGAACATAACAATCAAGGGAGGAAATAGATAGAGGAATGGCATTTATCCATTTGGGGCTAAAATTCGATAAGTTTCGTTTTGTTGCCCATTTATGTATGTATGTATAAATATATACGTAGTTAAAAATTCCCGTAAAATAATAGTTTTGTATAGTTTTTCTCATCAGTCTCTATCGTCACAATTCTGATTTACTTTTTTTGCTTTTATTGAAGACTTTCGAAAAATAATTTCGATCTCTTTTTCTTTTTTTTTTTTAAATTTTAATTGACACGTTTGACACTTTTAACAACAACTTTTTATCTTATATTCAATACACATATTTTGTATACTTAATTTAAAAAATAAAATACCTTTTCTCTTAAAAGTATTTCTGCAACACTTGCTTAAATTCTTTCTTCAAAGACTTTTTAGTCTCGAAGATTCGCTTCTAGGAGAAAAGATTACTCCGTCTTTTCAAAGAGCCGAATTTCTTTTCGGCTTCCAGAAGCATTTTTTCATTGCGAACTACTTCGAAGGGGATCGTTTTCGACATACGATCAATCTCTTGATCGGATGGAAAATCCTCAAAGCTCATATTACTAAAACCAGCTTTTGAGCTTTGAATGGTGTTTGACTTAAAGTAGCCAGCTTCTTCTTCGTCATTGTCATAGGATTGTTTCTTGCTTTTCGACGAAGAGACTTTTTTGTAGGTCCCGACATTTGATTTAACTTTTTGTGAGATTTTTGCTGGTAAAGTTCGCACTCCTAGATGAGATTTTTCCTTTTTCGGCTTTGAGGAACTACCACTGCCACTAGCACTGCTGGATGGTGGCACAACAGGCTCTTCTTCATCGTCTGGGGTAAAGTCGGAGCAATGATCTTGAGCGATTTGTACGAAGTCATTATCGGCGATTGGGTAGAAATCGTGTGGAGTTTTAAGAGAACTGGTCACGGGGAAACCCATGTATTGGGTGTTGGTGGTGGAGGATAAGGAGGGAATTGGCTGGCTTTGTTGCTGCTGTTGTTGATGGTGTAAAATACTTGGAGATGGTTCAGGGGTCTTGTTTATAATTATCGAGTGATTAACAGTTACCAGTTGGACTGGATCAGGTGTGAATTGACTTATGGGGGTGACACATTTACTAATTACCTGTGGAAATGGCTCAGAGCCAAAGAGATCACGCCCATTAGTCGACGGCACATCAGGTGGCAGCGGCTGTGCCGATATTACTGTCACCATCCCAAAATCTGAGGAACTTTGAACTTTGCATGCTACCACTGGCATTTTTGGCTTTGGCGGAATCGCTGGGGGAGGCTTTATTGGTGCTATGCCATCAATGAAGGGATTAAAAACCGGCTCGTTGAATTCATCCAGTTGTTGCCTTCGAGGTTTTGGTGTCAGGGTTGAGGGACGCACAGAAACAGGTGGAGCTGGTAAAGTTGGTGGCTCCGTTAAATAGGTTACGAAAGAATTACGTTTGCCTTGTCGGCTTTCCTCCTTTATTGGGGTGGAAGTCCAGATTTCATCCTCTTCTTTCTTCAAATCAACCACGGGAAGACTTTTGGTTCGACTTTTCTTCTTTTTCGGTAGTGCTACAGGCATCTTGAAGGGCGCCATTGCAAAAACGTCCAACTCTTCTTCATCATTAGGAGCTTCTGGAGATTCTTCACTCTTGCCTTTTGAATCACTGTCTCCAGAACCATAATCTAGTTCATCATCGAGCAGAAGTGGTTTATCACCAAACTTATGTAGGAAATCATTGGAAGATGGACTTAGCTCATTCTCATTGACATTATTATTACCTTCGCTCATGCGGTCCTTCTTCCTCAATCGCACTTTTACAACTACCCGACTAACGTCGTCTTCGTGGGTCGTGACACTCTCGCATTCGGCGTGATAAGCCGACGAGCTGCATGTCTTTACACTCTCACTTATCCCATCGTCCATGACAGGTTTTTTGAATCTATTTGCCGAGTTCATGTTGTTCTCATCGAAGAAGTCATCATCTTCAGCACGCAAATCACTTGCAGATCCAATAGAATCTGCATCTTCGTCACGTTCTGAAGACTTTTTACTGTCAGCATCAGGTAGCTCTGAATTTGTTTTCTTTTCATTCTTGCTTGCAGACGCTGCTTGAGAGGTGGAATTTTTAACTTTCGTAGAAGACCGTAGCTTTTTAACGATTGGAACTTTAATTTGGGTCTTATCAACCTTATGATAAGCTGCCTGTTGGATTTTATGTATCTTATCTGGAATGTTATTCGTTACGATGTGTTTGAAAATAGTCTTCTTACTGCTGCTGCCATAGTCCTCGTTAAAAAACTCAGAATCTGAGTCATCCGATGTTGGATTGTCATTGCTTCGCAACTTTTCGTATTTATTTCGATCTTCTAAAGGTATTTTCACATAGCTACCAGCTATGGTTGTACTTTCGCCATCCCTTTCAGAATCAGAACGCAAATTATTGAGCAACGAAGCTTTTTCTTCACTTGAAATTACTTCTAATGTTGGTGAGAGTAGCCATTTGGATGATGTTGAAGATGTAGTGCCACAGGCTTGCGGAATATTTACCGAGGTGCTACCGCTGGCGCTCCCGCGATGAGCTGAAATAAATCGAGGTCTTTTATGCAGTATAAAAATTGAGTGAGTTTTTTGGTTTAATTTTTTTTTAATTTGTGTTTTCATCAACTACCTACTAAGCATTTATTGATTTTGTCAAGAGGAAGACAAAAGCAAGAGAGATAGAAGAAGAAAAAAGAGCAATATTTATTACCACCACCTCCACCACCATCATATTTAGTTATCTACATATGTTTTTCTCTCTTAGGAATTTTATTTTTTTAGTTTCTTTTGTATTCGGAAGAGAACTGCAGAGAACAAAGCGCTCATTTCCTAAACAAAAAAGAAAGAAAAACACAAAGCACCATCCTCCATTTTTTTTTTTTAGTAAAGAAAAAATAAAAATCATGTTAAAAATGCAGAACGAAAATAATAAAAGTAATGCAATGAGTATACAAAAAATAAATAAAAATTGAATAGTGCCACATTCTTCATAATATATATGTATTTGCATTTTATTTAATCATTTAAAATAAATATATATATTTTTATTTATAATTTATAGCTTATATATTAAATAATTTGTTTTTATATATGCATTTGACATAGCTATTCAAAATGTTTAAAATTCATTCTTCTTTTAGAGCCATTTTGTTCGATTGATTAACAGATTTATATTATCATTTTATTGTGTGAAATTAAAAAAGAATAAAAACAAAAAACTTAATTTAAAAACCTTGCCCATTTTTTTGGTTTGTATTTTCTATAAGATACTCAAACTTGTACACTTGACTGAAAAATTCTAAAAAGATATTTACAATTCATAGTTTTTAATAAGTATGCATATATATATATATATATGTGGGTGTATAATATATAAAGATTAAACGTTATATACCTATAGTAAATATCGTGTTGGTTTTGTACCTAGCTTTTAATTTTGTTCAGACGAAAATTTAGGAAGCTATGTGTGTTCAAATCGGCTACATTTATGCTAAAAATATACTTTGTGATTATGGTGGTGATCAATGATGATGACGGTTGAGGGACGTATGATGATACAGAAATATTTTATAAAGCAAATATGGTTTTCATAACTTGAGTGTTTGTACATAAGCTATAATAATAAATTACTTTCAAAGTCTAATTAACAACAGTTAGGTGGGGCAGTTTATATGAACCGTGCTCTACTTGTTTTAGAAGCCTTTTTACTTGGTAAGAATTAATCAACCATCTGTTAAGAACAGATTTTTTTAAACTAACTTAGCTGGGCACACAACACGAAAAAAATGTAAGAAACAGAAAATAACGTCATTGTTATACTCCTTGTAGTATTTAGGATACATACTATGTACCAAGTTTAAAGATTTTCCATAAACTTTTTTTTACTTTAACCAACATTTTAAGCAAAAGATTGTGAAAAATTTCGTGTATTTTCAAAAGGAAATTTTAACTGCTCGTGTGGCAAGTTTTAAAACGTTAACCGATTTTAATCAAATGTTATACAGAATTTTTTAAAGATACTCAAACATTGGGTAATAAAATTCTTGATGGAAAAGTGTGAACAAAATCCAAAAGTTGTAAACAAATGAATTTATTGCTTGTTAATTAAAACAAATTTGTCAAATTTTGTAATGCAATAATATTCGTATTACCAATTTCGTACTATGTACTAAGAAGTACCTGTACGCTAAATTGGAACAAAATTGTTCAAGCTGTTAACGAAACCTGAAACACAGTTTTGTGCAATCACATTGGACACCATGAACGAAGCTTAATCGAAATCGTTAATGCACTTATCTAAAAACCGCAAGCTGAACCAAAAATTGGAATTCCTCTTTAAGAAATCACATAAAAAATGATTACTTATATCAAATTTGAACCAATTGGTCAACCGTTTAGAATCCAGCTCGATATAGAGTGGATGTACAGAGGCACAGACCTACGGACGGTGTGTAGAGGACAACTTTCTTGGCATTCTACATCATCGTAATGTAAAGTTTGATTGAAATCTCATTAATCAACTGCCTAATTGAGGCTATACCACTGGTATTAAACGACAAGTTCTTATCTGGACTTAAAGGCAGTTGCGATATTTATCGAAAGCACAGTTGTTATTTGTATTACATTTTAATTTCAGTGAAGGAAAAGCCCAAACAAATGTTCAAACTTGCTCATTTTCAGTGGACTATTAGTCTAGTTACCACCAGCTGTATGCATAAATAACATCAATAGCACATAACTAAAAACGAACAGCAAATTGGAATACATCTACGAATGGCCGCGTTCGGGTGCCAATCCGATAGGCTATCCAAGATACTTTAGTATCCGATATATTTTCGAACGACCAATACCAGATAGTTTACATTTGTTGTCAAAAGACAAGGCAATTCAATAAAAGGAAAAACTATTGAGTTTTTAACGCGACGATTTGATTCCCATTTTATTGAAAATCCCTTCTGAATTATCAATTAAGTATTCAGTACCATTTCATATCACACTGGTATACATTTTGACCCTTATTTGTTATTTTATTCTCTAAACGAACAAAATCAGACGCGACACCAAAAACCAAAATAAGTAGTCGGCTGTAGGTATAATCAGACGTAATCAGCTGTTCTCCAAATTTACATCGGATAGTTTAGTATACCGAAAATTTTAGGATAGCTTGGGATTTGTTTCTGACAACAGATGAATTTTTCTATGCGATGACAACAACAGAAACTAATCCGGATAGCTTTGGATCGCTACTCAAACGCGGCCAAGTTCTTGAATGAAATGGGAACATAAGGATTCAACGAGAGGGAATATTTCATCAGCAACTCACAAAGCGGAATAGAAATGAGAATCAAGCAAATCATGCATAAATTTAGCTGGCAATCAAACAAAACTGCAATTTTCAAACCTCCCAAATTATCTACTTGGAAGAAAGTTCCGAAATGAAAGTTAGATCTTTGCTAACATCCTATCTAAACAGATTGGTCAGAAATCACTGGATCAGTGCAATTTAAGTGTTGATTCACGTAGATGTAAATATGAAGGGAATTATTAAAATAAATAAAGTACAAAAAGAGCTAGTGTTTTATACCAAAAATACAATCAAGAAATCTATATTTCTCTTGTAAGAAGATGAAATGGTGGAGGAGTAAACAAAGATGGATGATATAGGATATTGTGTTAGTAACTTGAAAGCTTAAGAATCCATAAAAAATTGTTTTAAAAAGAGGATAGATCTCAAAATTTAAAATATTTTAAAATATTTTAAAATAAATTAAAAATATATATATATACATATGTATGTATTTATTTAAAATTTAAAAGAAAATATCTTTTTTAATATATATTTAATAAAAAAAAATCCCTTTACAAACTCTATCTTATTTTCTCTATCCAGTATATACAATAATATTTATAAGTATTTTAACATTTTTTTTAAATTTATTTTTCTATTTTTTTTTTCATTTTTAATATTTTCTCTTATTTGCGTACTGTTGAAACATCCTGACAGAAGAGAGCTTTAAGTACACTACATAGAACAACACAAAATTAAATTTGATTAATTGTATTAGTTTTTTTTTTTTATTTTATGGTAGAACAATAAATGTTGTCTACGCTGCTAAATTTTCACATTTAAACTACATAAGCGTTAAGAATGTTGGGGGTTTTGTGTCAAGAGAATTTCCATTGGATTTGTTCAAATCTCAGTCTTCCTTTTTTTTTATAGTTTAGCAATGAAAAAAACATAACAAAAGCAAAAATCATAAGAATGCTTTGCAAAAAGGTTAAACTCATAGGCTTTTTGCAATCGAATATAAAGAAGAGTTAGCCGATAACTAACAAACATTTAATCTGTTACTTTTTTCCGCTATCGAACATTATTTTTGTGAGAAAAGAAGTATTTATTTTGAAAAAGGTTGAAAAAATGATAAAACCATTTACAAATAATCTAAAAATAATAAATTAAAAAAAAAAAAAAAAAACAATCCACCCTTGCTACACACATGGCTAGATCTAACTATTTAAAAAGCAAAAGCCAAAAATATTGCTTGAAATTTTCTAGAATTATGTATGTAATACAAAATATATACCACAATTATTTTTTAGTTACATCAATTAATACAAAACGCACAATATTGAACATTTACTTTGATATGCAATTAATTTTGCTTTTAATATTAATTGTAAAATTCACAGTCAACTAACTACACTGGGGACACAAACCATTGAAACATTTCTCTTTCGCCAAACCCACAACATTGTAATGAGAGCTTAAATTTTGTTTATTTTAAATTTGAATTCCTGAAGGACATCGACTGATGTGTTTACTAAGAGCTGGAAGAAAATACAACTAGATCTAAATGGAACTACTCCTCTTCTGCATTGCACTGGGTAATCAACACGACGGCATCTATATCGTCTGTGTGTGCAATTTCTAAGTTATGCTAATATAAATTTTATGTGAAAGAAATTTCATGCTTTACCTCCGGTTTTCCTAAGTGCTGATGCTTTCTCACGCAATCCCGGTGGCAAGCTGAATGGTGCCGAACCAAACGGGTCTTCGGGGATGGCTGAATTAATAGTCGGCCCACCACTGACAGCGGTTGTGGCTGCTACTTGTGCTGCAACTGGGGCTACACCTGCTGGGGGTGCGGGTACCACGGGAATTGGTGTGGATTGCATTTGATTGCTGCTAGAGTGATTGTTCTCAGTCGGCGTCAATGTTGATGCAGTGGAGCCTGATTTTGCAGTAATACCTTAAGAAAATAAAGAAATACGTTTTTGGATTATATTTTTGGTAGGATTTGATTAAAAAGCCGAAAGGATAAACTCACTTCCTTGACTCCCACGCTGACGAATTTTGTCAAATTCCACTTCAAAAATATGATCCTCAGTCATCTGACTGAACGGCTGCTCCTCGAATGGATTCCAAGCATCGATTCTTGCTTCTAGGGTGAGCGAAGCACCCGCAGTTGCTGCAGCTGATTCTAACGACGTTCCCGTCGTATTTGCTGGCAAACTAGAAAGCTCTGTATTGGAAATGGAAGCAGAAATCGATTGCGATAGCAAGCGTGCATTGGCCATATTTTGTTCGGATAGGAAAAGTCCAGGGTTGGATCCTTCACTACCGCCGCCAACGCTGTTGGGTGGTGATTCAACGTTACCACTGCGGCTCTTCACAGACTGATCGTAGGGAGCAAGGAACTGGGATGTTTCGTTTGCAAAAGTTCTGGGTATGGGATAATTGAATATATAGGCAGGCAGTTTGGATCATTTCAATAAGCAAGCATACCGAAAACAAAAACACAAAAAAAAAACGAATTAAAATTTAATGAAATAAAAAAGGACAGTTTTTGGAAGGATCAGTTAGCAGGGCGATGGTAGAAGACGATACTTACTTATTGAATGCCGAGGTGTCGCTAACATTGCGCCTGTGGCCACCACTTGACTTGGGTGGTGTAAGCATTGTTTTAGTAGGAGTTCCTAGTGCTGCAATCATATCGGGTGGGAGTGACATCGGCTGTTCTGGCAGAGTACTCTCGATGGAAGCAGCTGATTCCGCAATACTGGCGGCTTCACTAAATGGATCCGGGTACGTTGATTCAAAAAGTCTATCCAGATTGGCTCTATTGCCTTTCGGAGGCGGTGCCTGTGAATGTGGCGTCGGTATTGCTTGTTGCATTGCTTGCACTGGTGTTGTGACTGGAGGCTGCTGTGCTTGTGGAGCTGCTATAGGTTGTGCCGGTTGGTGAGATGGAGCAGTAATTGCTGGGAAGTTTGCTTGAAACTGTTCTACTACCGGTTGAGGTGATGTTATATTATTGCGTGGCGATGGACTAGGTGGTAAGCCCAGCGAGAGTGGGTGTTGACTGTGTGCCGAACTTCCCTTAGGTCGTTGCCTAGGTGCAACACTTGTTCCAGATTCTACTATGGGTACGCTTTGGGGCTTGACTTTTACGGAACCAGAACTGTGGAGGCGTTTAAATTCAGTTTCGAAAGGAGGCACTGCCAGTTGTTCGAGTACGGGTAGAGGAGATTTCTGTAAAATTAAAAGTGCATTAAATACATATATTACTAGCAAGGTTATGTTATGTGTATTGTTGTACAGCTAATCAGACATTTAGCAAAAAAGATTTAAAAAAAAACAATTGTTATTCTATATCAACGACAAAATAATTATAATGTTTTGAAAATGTATCAAAAGAGTGTTAGAGCAAATATTCCACAAAATGTTTAGGTAAACATCTGATCATTTTGCAATTGTATTTTTGTGTTATGGCGCATTTAGAAGAAATAATTATCGAACAAACTAACTGATTACATTTTTTAAAATAAAATACAATAATAGGGCGTATTCATAATTGTTTTTAAGCTATTGCTAAGTGAACAAAAAGTTTAATTGAATATTTTGAGATAAATTAAGGACGAGACCATAAATTAGGTGTCCATTGTCGCTCTTCGCGCGACTTGAAAAAAATTTGGCCACCCACCGGCCGAGGACCCAGGCTCTGCAGGACCGCATAAGATGACTTTGATAAACAAAACTGTCATAAATTGGCATTTATTGCTTATGGTTTGTCATGTCAATGTTTGCCGCTATTCATATAATAGAATAATAAATATACCTTATGTTTAGGTAAAGAGTTAGGTATTTTTGTATTAACTGATCTTATACAGTAGTTGTTCAGTAAAGCAAGAGTTATAAGAAAATTACTAAACAAAGGTCAACAAGCATAATTTTAATCTGCCTAAAACAAGTTGAAACCAATTCCAAGACCATCTATTAAAACAATGAACACCAATTAAATATAAATTCTTTGTCCAATCTCTTTTATTGATACAAAAAAAAAAAAAAAAACACTCCAACATGAATAAATTCTTAATCATTTTTAACATGAAACAATAAAAAGCAAGTCGTCGCCCACCCCACTATTGTATTCGATCCATAATTAATTCGATAAAAAAGACAAAACAATTGAAAAATAAAAATACTTACGTGCAGATTTTGTACGGGATTCTCTTTGCCTGACAGCTTGAAGGCAATCTCACACACTTGAAATATATTGGGTCGCTTGTCCATGTCTGGTTCGAGCATAAATTTTATCAGCTGATGCATTCCTTTTGTGTACTTCGAGTTGTCGGGAATCGAGAAATTACCACTTTGAATGGCAAGTGTACTTTCGCCAAACGGCAAATTGAAGAAGCACAATTTGTACAGCAAACAGCCTAACGCCCAAATGTCTGCCTTTGTTGTAATGGGTTTTCCACTGTACAAATCAATCATTTCAGGTGCACGATAGGACAAGGTGGTGTACTTTTGAATTTCTTCTTCAACTGCAGTCACACCATGAGTCGTAGGATTTAGGATCTTTGCAGTGGCCGAGCCAAAGTCACACAAAACGAAATTTCCAGCATCATTTTGCAGTATATTCTCTACCTTGAGATCACGATGGATGATCGGTGTTTGACAATAGTGCAGGCGTGAAACTGCTTCAGCGATATCACAGAATATAGTCAAAACTTCGGATTCAGTGAAGCCAACTTGCAATCTGAAAAAAAAAACAAAAAATAAACGAATCGTACGTGTTATGAGTATTGGAATATTAAAAAAAAAGTAAACATATGTATTTGATTTACCTTGCATTCATCATGGCCAGCATGTGATGCTTGCAGTAAGGCATTAAAAGCAGAACCTCACAAACTCCATTGCCTGTATGTGTAATGCTCGAGTCGACATATCCGATTATATTTTTGTGGCCATTTAAGTTGCTCTGTGGAGTTAATAATAAAATATTAAATTTGTTCAAACACATATATTTTTTAAACTTACAGATATTTGAATTTCTCGTTTCGCTACATTCAGATCATGCTCGTTATTTACGTACATACGCTTAAGGGCGTACTTAGCATTCCCCGAATTGGCTTTTGCCAAAAATACCATCGCAAAGCCACCTAAAAAAAACAAACAATAAAAATGTATATTAATAATAGCAACGTCAATGGTAGTAAATATTATTTAAAATTTGGTCTGGCATTTCAACACTCAACTCTTTAAATTAAAAGTGACCTGTTCCCTACACTCTCTTAGGAGTTTTGCAGAACAGCATGAAATGTCCAAATGGATTTTAAGAAAAAAGTCTATTTTTTGGAATCCAATTTCTAGAGTCCCTTCTGTATTAAGAGTAAACTTGAACGGTGTAAATTGAGCCAGAGTATGGGGAACAAAATTGTGTAGGTACTTAGTTTTAAACAGGTTGGGTACGAAATTCCGAATTACGAAATCTCCAAAAAAAGTACTAAGCCATTTGGTATTCTTTACTTCATTAGCTTTTTCATACTTAAGACTGTTTTTGTTGGTTTTTATGGATTTAAGTCCTTATCTGGTGCTAATTGCCAAAAAAAAACAAGTTTTAAATAAAACTTCAAATTTTGTTTGTTTCTTAGATATTTATTTTTTTTTGTTTAAACCGCCTTCTTCGGGGCAATTAAATTTTTTATAAAAGATAATATAAACTGATTTCCAAAAACTTGAACAGCGCCATCTAAGGGGATCGATTCTAAGAGCTATCAATGGAACATGTACCTTAACTTAAAGTCAAAATTCAAATTTAATCCTTAAGAAGAATGAATACTCGTACCTACTTTTTTGGTACTAAAAATAGCGTAAAAAATTTCGGGTTTCTGTAGTTAGGGATTTTGTAATTGGGGATTTTGTAATTCGTGATTCTGTAATTAGGGATTTTGAAATTCGGGGCTATGTAATTTTGGTCGCTGAAAGATTCGGGATTTTGTAGCGTTGCCGTTTGAAGCAAAAATTAAAAACTCTTTGTATATCCTCTATTGAATAATCTACCGTCAAATAATGTTAAGCTATTGGGGTTTCAAAATAGAATCCTCAATTTATTCAATCTCCATTAAAGGACCATGGGAATTTTGGGTTCTTTTTCAATATTGCTCAACAGTGATGAAACTTATGTCAGCTATATTAAAATTTAAAGCGAAAATGTTTTTTTTTGAGCATTTTATAAAAAATGCATTTAAAATGGCAGAACGTACTTAAAAGTGTTTTACCTTTTTTGAAAGCCAGAAGTCTGCTCTTTTATTTTATTTTTAAATCAACTTATTTCTATTAATAGTTTTCGAAAAAAAAATTACTTTCAAACTAAAAAATGGTAAAAAACAAAAAGTTGAAAGATGATTTTTTCACAATTAAATAAATATTTAAACTACTTATTGTAATCGAACACTTAATTCTGGATTTTAATCCACTTCACATTATAAATGGCTGAATTTGTAAAAATATGATCCTCTAAGTCCAACGTTTATTACTTTCCCAACACTGAAAGAATTTTTATATTCGAAAACCACTGTTTCATTTTTATCCCGTTTCGCTCTATAAATAGCATTTCTTAAAATAAACTTTCAAACACAAACAGAATTTTTGAAATCGGATACCACTTTTCGTGCTTACCCCCTTTCACCTTATAAATACCAAATTTTTGTAAAAAAAAAAATTCCTAAGCTATCTACTTAGAACAATCTTTCAAACCAAAAAAAAATCTTTAAATAGAACAATTCCATTATTTTTACCCCATTTCACCCTACAAATAAAACAAATTTAAAAAAGAATACCCTTTAAGGAGTTACCGTACGAATGTGTTTTTAAACACCAAAAGAATTTTTACTTGCGATATAGGTACTATATGGGAAGTTATGGATTCGTACAAAAAATCGAACTCGAGATTTTGATCAAACTTTACATTACGATGATAGAGAAGTCAAAAAAAGTGGGTCTCGCAAAAACGTCCGTCTGTCTGTCTGTCTGTCTGTCTGTCTGTCTGTTCGACTACAGCCTAAACGGATGGGTCGATTTTCTTTAAACTCAGTACTTAACGTTTTTTGGTCATTCCCCCGACCCGTTTTTTTCTTTTTTTTTTTAAGACCAAAAATAACGGTACCTGTCATACAATATTTTTTGGCCAAAAAAGAAAATATTTTTTTTCTCAGAATCGGCTCTACATATTTCTTTTTTAAAAACGCAAAAAAATTTAAATAGTTATAAGCTGCCGTTAAATGAAAAAAAAGGTTCTGAAAAATGGTTATTAATGGTACCTCCTAAGGAACCATTTTTTTGAATTTCGATTTTCTCTAAAACTATTCAACTGATTTAGACAATTTTTTTTTGTGAAAAAGGATTGTTGTAATCTTAATAGTATGGTGTACCAAAATTTTCAAAAAAATTATTTTTCGATTTTTGAAAAAAGTTTGAAATTTTTTTTTTGAAAACTCAATATTTCAAAAATGACCAAGTCGATTTTTATGAAACTTGGGAAAAAAAAGTTTTTTAATATTGTCTAACATATTATTAGCGAAAATTGTGCTTATATCCAAAAACAATGGTACCTCCCATACAAATGTTCAAAAACAGTTGAGGAAAATCTTTTTTTTTCTCAAAAACGACTCCTACGATTTTGATAAAATTTCTTTTGTGTATTGATATTAGTACGAACTACTTTTTTAAAATATGAAATTTAACATTTGAGTTTTATTAACAGTACCTCTCATAGAACGGTATTTTTGATTTTCGACTATCTCACTATCGGGTTCACCGATTAAAATAAATTTTTGTATATAGAAGCTTATAATCAGTTAAAATAATATTGTATATCAAAATTTTAAAATAATATATTTTTGGATTTTTAAAAAAGAATTCAATATTATTTTTTGAAAATTCGATATTTCAAAAACGGGTGAATGATTTTTTTTTTTAATTCAATTTTTAACTCCACATTAATAAATACTTAAAATTTGCGTACCAATTTTTTTTTTCATACATGTTTACAAAATTTTATAAATAAAAAATTAATTATTTTTGAAACCGCTCCTACGATTTTTAAAATTTTTTTCTCATAAATTGAGATTAACATAACTATTTAGATGTTGTACATCGCGTTGGGTTCATAACAGTTTTAAAAGTATTTTAATCAATTTCTTTTTATTTTTTTTAAACCATTTTAAAGTTTAAATAACATAATTTTCTTTGACTATGTGCAACATGGTGCTATATTTATAATTATTGTATTGTAACTAACATAATAATTCCTTAAACAAATCTAGGTGTGGCAAGGGGCATTACTAATATAGGGCCACATATAGGTAACTAACTTATGTATTTAATTTAGAATCAGATCAGGTTGGTATACCAACCTCTATGGGTAACAATATTATTGATATTGGAAGGTAAGTGCTATCTGCTTGAAGCATAGCTAACCATTACCTACTTGAAAAATTGAAACTTTAGGTAGGTAGATATTTACTTAGGTACATAATATGTAATATACCTATTAAGTACAAAACATTCCAAATAACATCATAAATAAAATCCACGATCTAACTTCAAATATACGTAATTACAAACATATGTATGTAGGTACATACCTACATATACATGTACATACAATGTATCTGTATACCAATGTACCTACATAAGTACATAATAATTATAAATAATAAGTAACGTACTGGTTCACAATCTAGGTAGTTACCCCATTATGGGGTTATAAGTGCAAAACACCGGGTTTCGTTTTGAAATCCACGCTAGAAACAAAAGCTTATTCTACCTACCTTTTCACCTTTAAACCTTTTTGATTTGAAGCAGGATAATCTTGGAATTATCCATCCAACAATTCATGAGGCACTAGTAAATCATTCTGATGATAACTTAATTATTAATTATTGCAACCCACTTAAGATTTGCTTAATCCTCTGAACATTTCGACAGTATCATTCTCCACTAAACTCCAAGAATCATACCGAATGCCGATTGTGGAATGATTTTTACTTGCGATATAGGTACTATATGGGAAGTTATGGATTCGTACAAAAAATCGAACTCGAGATTTTGATCAAACTTTACATTACGATGATAGAGAAGTCAAAAAAAGTGGGTCTCGCAAAAACGTCCGTCTGTCTGTCGGTTCGACTACAGCCTAAGCGGATTGGTCGATTTTATTTAAACTTGGTACCTAGCGTTTTTTGGACATTCCCACCACCCGTTTTTTTCTCTTTTTTTTTAGGACCAAAATTAACAGTAGCTGTCATACAAAATTTCTTGGCCAAAAAGGAAAAACTTATTTTTCTCAAATCCAGCGCTACCGAATTTGTTTTTAAGAACTCAATAAATTTAAATAGTTATAAGTTGCCGTTTAATAAAAAAATGGTTCCGAAAAATGGTTAGTAATGGTACCTCCCAAAGAACCATTTTTTTGATTTTCGTTTTTCTCGAAAACGGTTAAACTGATTCTGATCAATTTTTTTATGAAGAAGTATTGACACATTCTAAATAATATTAATAATACCAAAATCATCAAAAAAAATATTTTTTAGATTTTTAAAAAAGTTTTAATATTTTTTTTTGAAAACTCAATATTTCAAAAACGACTTGGTCGATTTTTATTAAACTTGGTAAATAGCAGTTTTTTAACTTTATCTAGAAGATTTTTGACAAAAATTATTCTAATACCCAAAAATAACGGTGCCTCCCATACAAATGTTAAAAAACCGTTAAGAAAAATATTTTGTTTCTCAAAAACGACTCCTACGATTTTCATAACAGTTTTTTTGTGTGTTAAAATTAGTACGATCTACCATTTAAAATTTTTAAAGTTTATATTTTACGTTTATTAACAGTACCTCTCACAGAACGGTTTCTTTGATTTTCTACTATCTCAACATCTGATCAACCGAATAAAATTAGATTTTTTATACAGAAGCTTGTAACAAATATAAATAAAAGTGCGTGTCAAAATTTTCTAAAAAATTATTTTTGGATTTGTTAAAAAAAAATCAAAATTATTTTTCGAAAATTCGATATTTCGAAAACTGTTAGCAGATTTTTTTGTGAAGTTCAATTTTTAACGCAACATTAATAAATGCTTTAAATTGGCGTACCAATTATTTTTCTCAAAAATGTTAACGAAATTTTATATATAAAAAATTAATTATTTTTAAAACCGCTGCTACGATTTTCAATTTTTTTTTCTCATAAATAAAAATTTATATAAGAAATCAGATGGTGTACATCGCGTTGGGTTAAAATGGATTCAAAGTATTTTAATCAATTTCTTTCTAATTTTGTTGATTTAAAACAATTTACCAGTTTAAATAGTATAATTTCCTTTTATGCATATTGCATATGTGCAACACTAGCCTATATTGTTAATTTTTGTATACTCACATAATACCACCTGAAACTAAACTAAGATTAGGCAAATGGATAAAATATATACTCTTATAGCTAATTTATTTCAGACTATAGAACCACAATGTGATCGCGCATAAGAGCAAGTTCGTGCGACCCAGTCGTGCATATTTTTTTAAATCGGATACATTTTTCTTTTCATTTTTTTTACCTCATTTGACCCTGCAAATAGAAAAATTTGAAAAAAACAATATCCTTGAAGCCATTTCCTAAGAATAACCTTTTAAACACAGGCAGAGTTTTTTTTTCAACCGGATATGTCTTTTTCATTTAACCCCATTTCACCCTTCGAAGTGAGTTTTTCCGATGCTTAAATAGCAGTGGCGTCTCGTTAGGGTGTGCAAGGTGTGCATTGCACACCCTGATCAAACGGCGAAAAATTCCTCATCGAATCCCTCATAACACACACAAACATACACCATAATACAAACCATAATACCGCCTAAGACACAGCCTTTACAGGGACATAATATTCATCTTTCATAATTGCTCTTCCAAAATTCCTTCGCCGTTTAGTGAAATTAGAGAAAAAAAATAAAGTAAACTCGTACAAAACCACACTGTGCACTTATTCTGTTGTATTCTTGTATTCGTCACATAAACTCATCCAAGATTTTCAAACTTCCAACTACGCCTACTAGGTTTCGCGCTCTACATACAAACATAATAATGATATATATTTTGATGAATTTGTAGTGAACTCGTGCGAAAGTTTTGCGTACACTTCAGTCTTTGCTCTTATTGTGCCTGATTACATGGGTCGTTTTACTGAAGAGCGCATCGCGTGAGAGAGGTAGATTTTATGTGCGTAAAAAAGAGAAGGTGGAATCTACCTTCTGTGCATTTAAAGATTTTTATGTAATCGGCCACATTGATGTGTAAACATTAATGCTGGCGGTAGAGCGAAAAAAATAACCTGAACGTTCGTGTGCAACGTTACGTCGTGCAACGTTACGATCTGCATACTAGGATGGTTGCGTTCAGTGAAAAAAATCTTAAGATCTCTTTCAAGCAAAACCAAGTCCGTTTTGGATCCGCGCACGTTGATGTTTACACATATTAACCGTGAGTCCCGGCACTCACACAATTTTTCTATTCTATTTTCTTTTGTATCTTTTCCGTTTCCTTAAAGCATCAAAGAAAGTCGAAAATTCAATGAACACTACATCGACGATCTTCGCACTGTCTTTGTCACTCTTACGACTATTAATTTGATGAAGTTTACGTGAACTCGTGCGAAAGATATCTTCACACTTGAGTCCGAGCTGCTATTCTTCTGTTTTTTGTTGTATCCGTCCAATGCACCAAGTTTCGTTAACAAAAAAGTAAATTACTTTGCTTTTCGTGTATTAGTTTTCAAGTGGTTACAGTTTCGTGCTGTGGTTTTGCTTTTTTAATGCATTAGTTTTTTTTTTTAATTCAATTTTGAAGGAAAAAAGAATTACTTATAATAATATTAGGACAATGAGTGAAAGTGAAGTCGAAGATCGCGTGAATGGAAAAAGCGTTTAGTTCTTATAAGTATGAAAAAAAAAGATTATTGATGCGGCGTACAAAAAACTGGCAAAGAATATGCGCGAAATTTTAATTTCGATTTGTATAAACAACATGATTGGTTGACGGGGTCTGTTAAGCGAAATAAACTTTTTTTGGCCGTGTTTAATTTTTAGAAGTCAAAGTAATGAGAAAGAAAAAGTGTGGAGCACTATTGGTTACACGGATTTAAACCAATTTTTTTCCATTTTACACAGTTTTTCATGTCACTGTTTGTGTTTTAATTTTGATTAAATTTCTATAGAGATAACACTAAATAGATTTTTTTCAGGAAATTCATTGCAAAATCCTAATTTACTGATATTAAAAAAAAAAAAATATTTTCTAGAATCGCATACCTGTCTAAATAATCCACGAAACGCCACTGTTAAATAGTTATTCTGCTATTCGTGGCGGAGACGAATCCAACAAATCAGAGAAAATTAAAATCAGCCCAGCGGTTTTTGAGTTATATATGGTGTAACTAAACCAACTTTGTTTTATATAAATATTAAGAAGATGTATGTATTTTTATTGCATTCATATGCCTTAATTTTAGAGCTAAATTTTTACGAATGCCTATCTCTTATAGCACCTGTGTCGCATGTTAAAATTATCTATAAAACCTATTGGTGATATATTTGAAAACATAAACAAAAATTAATAGAAGTGTATACCCACTTGAAAGTATTTTTGGCCAAAAATAAAACATGCTCATTGTCCGCAGCATATTATTACCCTAAAAATATCAAGTGTTCGATGTATGTATGTATGTACGAGCTGCATCAAAACTTTCAACCACTGAAAATAAATCGATTAGAATATACACACGTATGCATACGTATATAAAGGGTGTTTTTTTAGACGTATGGTTTTCAATCTGGCAATACTTTTTTGGATTTGATCTTTTTGACAGCTGTCACTTGATTTATGCTCAGTTTGGTTTGCCATTTCATAATTAATAGACTTACTCCTGAACAACGTACAAATTAATTACCTACCGATGGTTCGGTTTGCGCGACGCTTCGCGCGCTGCGTCCAATATTCGGTCGACATAATCGCAAAATCGCATAAATTCGAGCAACCATGGATCGGTTTCGCACCACGTTTACTCTAGTGGATAATGAGCATCCTCAGAGACGCCGTACAGTGCGCACCGAAGACGCTATTGCTGCTGTGGAGCAGAGTATCGAAGAAGACCCGAATGAGTCCATCCGCTATCGCGCGTCCATCCACCATGGAGCTGTCAAAAATTGTGCCTCTCGGCTGGAATTTATTCGAGCCAGCCGCGGCGGCCACTTGCCCGAAATCATTTTTAAAACATAATGGCAAACTCTTATCTTTATAATAAAGCTAAATTCTTGGCTATAACATTAAATTATATGCGTTTTATTTCTTCTTGAAAAACACACGTTTAAAAAAAACACCCTTTATATGTATATTTGAAATATTTCCTATTTTTAGCTAAATTTGCAACAACAAAAAATATAATCTATAAATTATTCATTCTACCAAATTTCCTGTGCCAAGGCCAAAAGATTCCCCTTTTCAATGCACCATTCCTAAAATATATCACAAACCAGGCAGTTTTAACATTGGACCGCACCTGCTCCAAAATAAACGCGAAGTATTTCAAACGGAAGCATAAACGGAAGTGATTCCCGCCATCATTGCCGGCTAATCATATTACTACGATATGGACTGTATGATGAAGCCGAGTGCGGACGGACTATTAGGATTCATATCATGCACACCCACACACTCCATGCTATTTACGATACGTTAAGCAATGGCAGAAGTTTGAAGGAGAGTAAAACCTAAAAGTCAGTTGTTTAGTTTTTTTTTTTGACGTTGGGCAGAATGTACGCCGCTGACTGACCAGGCCATAAGTCTATTCCATTTTATTTTATTGCGAAAGTAATGGAAACTAAAATTGAATTTAAAAAAAAACTCTTTTATACGTGCAATAAAAAAAAAATGTATATATCTATAGCAGAGCTCCTTTAAATTGTCTGCTGCAGTCACGTCCACAATCGATAATATTGCACAACTTTGGACGAGCACAATTTTAACTCCACAATGTGTAACTTCTCGTGATTTTGTTCAATAATTTACTAAAAACAATGTTTTTTTTTTACTACAAAATATTACAAGAACATTATATTTCTTGGCCATCAGGACCAAGGATTACATTTAAAGTGAAAATTAAAAGATTTTAGACTCGTTTGCTAACATTAAATATTTAAATTTCGTTTCAGTTAGAGACAAGAAATGTTCAAGCTGTTGAGAAAAAATACAAGTAAAAACAATAAAGCCATACCAATTAAAAATCTCAACGCAAAAATGTTTGCAATGTGAATTTTTAAGCAAAAAAAACGCAGTTTTATTACAATTACCTTGAACATTAATCAAAATCGATGTTGCCGTTTTTTTTTTTAAAGAAAAATCGTAAAGGGGTAAAATTCAATAAAGTGTTTTCTTTTTCGTTCAAATTTTCCGCACTTTTATTTCTAGTTTCAATAAATGGGATCCGAAGAAGCCTTCATATCAAATATTAAAAAAAAACTGTAGTTTAATATAAATAACGCCGGTAGGGGAAACATATTCAGAATGATTTGGAATGGAGACTTGTGTTAAGCAAGGATGTCTTTTCAGTGCTTTACTGTTCTCAATGTTCATAAACGACATTGAAAAACTTCTTCCCGGAGGTATTTCGATAGCAGGAGCTCGTATAAATGTACTGCTTTAAGCCGATGACCTGGTTTTTTGTCAGAGTCACCAGAAAATTTACAACTTATGATAAACCGTCTTGCTGCGTACTGTACAAAATGGGGACTTGCTATATAAATAAATACAATAGGGGTGGATTTTTAATGGATGTAACGAAAGAATATAAATAACTCAACTCAATCATGATGGAGAAGTGGCAAACTCTTGGCAATACTTGTTGTGAAGAAAAACATTTGGACCCAAACAACCTTCAACTCTTAAAAATTCAGCTTTATAAAATTACACAAAAACTAGAAGACTTCGAGCGGAATCTGATGATGGAAAAAGCATGTCAATCGAAAAGCAGAATACTTTACAGTCAATTAGAATTTAACCTGTGTGATAAAAATTATTTTAACGATTCATTCAGCTGCAAACAAATCTCGTCGATATTCAAAGTAGGATGTGAACTTTTAGGTCTTAATGGAAGCCCATATAAGGGAAGTTTTAATCAGTTCTGCACTCTTTGTAATATGAAAGCCAAAGAAGACTGTTTTCATTTTTAATGAGTATTATTTGTCCAGTTTTAAATCAATACAGACTGTCATACTTTGGAAAACAGACAAAACACATCTTAAATGGATCAGATTCGAGAGGACTTCCACTTTTTTTTTTGAAAGACACCTACAACTTAAGAATGTTGCTTGTAACAGAATTCGCACAATGATTATCTTAAAATATATTATAT
Source organism: Leucozona laternaria (assembly GCA_932273885.2). Classification (NCBI taxonomy): domain Eukaryota; kingdom Metazoa; phylum Arthropoda; class Insecta; order Diptera; family Syrphidae; genus Leucozona; species Leucozona laternaria. Next base: position 111,158,765 of record OW026368.1, on the reverse strand, counting down.
TCCTTATTTAACATTTTTAAATGTTGCCAGTTGAGTTGACGCTTTGCCGTTAAAAATTCTTAAAAACTTATGTAAATGTAAATCTATCAAATTGTTAATAAATGAATTCTTTTACTTACTTTTACTAACGCCGCACAGTGGCCCGTATTGACTTTTTTGGTTGCAAAAATCATATCTCTTTAACGAATAAAGATATCGCCAAAATTTTTGTTTGGTTTTGAAGGAAATTTCCAAGGCTATAAAGTTTGTGAATTTTAAGAAAAAATATTTACAGGGTGTTGCAGAATCTGCTGCTGAACTAAGAAGTTTTTGTTAACGTGGTTAACATAATTGGTATTTAATTCTAAAAAGGTCGAAAGTCAATTTATGAGGTAATTTGAGGGTAATTTAAGTGAAACAGTGGGGAAAAAAGAAAACAAACCAATTTGAGTTAAACAGTGGGGGAAAAAATCAGTTTTTGTTTTTTTTTTATTAATTGATTTTTCATTTTTTTATTTTTTTTTTATAAGAGAGTAAATTTATAAAGTATTTTATTGATAGATTAGAATTCAAAAAGCAGAAAAACAAAATAAAATAAACAAAAATTTACATTAAGTTTCTTGGAAACTATCATCTAAGTCCGGGGTAGTGCGTAATAAACTTATAATTTCCGGTGACTATTGTGCTTTCAGATCTTTTTGGTTTCTTACATACCTTAAGGTAGAAGTAAGTGGATCGGATGAGACTGCTAGCATGTTAAATAGGTCTTCATTCTGTCGAATTCTTGAAACTTTGCACGTATTTTGATATCTGTATTTCTTGTAGTCTTTATTTTTGGACTCCTAGGCTTCTTCTGACAATTCTCCAAGTGGTAGTGATTGGTATTCGATGATATTTTGACTATGAACCAAAATTTTATGAAGAGTAGGTGTGAGTTGATTTTCAGGGTACTTTTGTTTCAATAACTCTGCGGTTTTTTTTTGGTGTAATCTCCAAATTTAACTGTATTCACTACTTCCCTGCTATTCAAACATTAAGTATTATTTTGATCCTGGTTATAACCTCTTTATTGACTCCAGTTATTCGAACGGTTGCCTCAGATTGTTCAAAAATCCTTGATTTGGTTACATCAAATCCAAGCTCATTTGTCCGGTTTTTATATGGAGAGATGAAGAAAGCCGTTCCTCATTTTTGTTTATGAAAAATAATCCCGATCTATGGGCTGCGACCCATTTTTTATCAATGTTGTAATTAAAGCCTTTTAATTTTGCTTCATTTTCTGGTAAATTTTCACCGGATAGTTGGTATTCACTTATTCTGGCAAAAAAGAACTCTTCAAGACTCTCATCTTTGCCAAAAAGTTCAAACAAAATATTGTATGATATATCCATTTTAAATAATTTTTCCTTATACATCTGCTCCTTCAAGTTTTCAATGATAATTTCACCCCAATGTTTCATCTTTTTATACCATAAAACTAAATACCTGCATTAAAAATATTCAATTTATGACATTCTAATAAGGTAATCTGCTTTAAATATAAGCTTTTTAAAAAAATTCTAATCCAGTTAAAAACTCTTATCCATCAAACTACCTAAAAGTAATTAATCATACCCGAAATCAATAGCATTCATACTTAAAAGTTTTATTTGGGGTCACAAGCAATAAGCTATAAAACCGTTTTAAAAAACTTAGGTAGGTTTTTCCTTCTAAATTTCAAAACCATTTTATTTCAAACCAACACTCATACCTGCAAAACAGAGAAAAAGTATTTTCCATGATTTTTTTTCTGCACCTGACAAAAAACAAAACTCAGAAAAAAATACTGACTTCATTAAATCAAATCGCTCTAGCTCAGCTCTATGCAACTTTATGCAGCTGAGTTTTTGGTTTTATATGAAGAAATATATAAGGATTTACTATCCGTTGAGCTTAGCTTGATTATGTTTGAACCTTTTTTTCCTACTCAGTGTAAAGACGAAAAAGCGTGCAAAAATGGGTGTTTAAAAAAACATTAAACTTAGCAGTTTAAAAAAATGTATCATTTTTTTTTCATCTCTGATAATAGCAATTAACAAATATATCAAGTAAAAATAACAAAAAAAAAGTTTTACTTACACCTTTTGAATAGTTTTTACACTTAAAATTAAAAAAAAAATTAAAAAGAATTGTTTTTTTCTAACCATAAAAATTTGTCAACTTTGACTCGCTCTAGTCAAACCATTCATACAAATGAAATAATTTTTTCGATTACTAGAGCTCCAAACATTTGTCAATTAAAAAAAAGTAAAAGTTTTGCAACATAAACCCACCCGAAAAATGAATTTCGCAAGCACTTTTGCCTAAACGGGCCACTGTGGGCCGCCAGTTAAACTTCTATATCAATTAAGAACTAAGAATCGTTTCAACTTATTTTATTAAACAGTGCATTGAAATGTTGAAATTTTTTAATTGAGCAGTGTTACTTATCTCATATCAGAAGTTTTTCTTCTGATAACAAAATGATAAGAATATTTACATCATATATACTTAACTTTATACTAAAAGAAAACATTTCATGTTGTTCATATCTGAAACATATTCGGTATAAAATTAGAATAAATAAGTTAATTATTATAATATGTATTGTTAACTTTTGAATTTGATATTGTTTTTTTCACCCCACATTCACCCATAACTTATACTCTTACAAACTGATTATTCGAAAAGCTGCAATGTACGATCTAATTAATTTCCATAAATAGCGACCTAACGCAAGAAGAAAAAGCATCAGTGAAGCGGATGATGGTAATGGAAAAAAGGGTACGGCACAAATGTCAATCAGAAAATAAAGCAAACAACCAACATTAGAGCGCTGAATGACCTCAAGGTTGCGCAAAGATAACTTGTTTCTGTCTTTTTTTTTTATATTATACACATTTAAAACGCAAATATAAAGTATAACTTGAACTTGAATTACGTTTCGAAGTTGATTATAGTAATCACAATTTACGATTTTCTTTCTCAGGGTGTCAGCTTATGATGTGGTGTTTGTTTATGCTTTGTTGGGTATAAAATAGAATGAAGTGAAACAAATCAAAACGTCTATAGGTGCCATGAAGTTTAGTAAAATTAAATAGATATACAACTCTTAGCTTTGTGGACGATTATTTATTAGAGAAGTATTATTTTGTTGACAGTAAAAAAATCTCACGAAGAAAAGAAACTCAAACTCAATTGCTCGCCTCGAAAAATTGCAAGTTTTTGGCAAGTTAAGTAAAGGCCCTGGAAAGTTTTCAGTAATATACCATATTTTATAATGGTATGAAAAATTAAAGTATAAACTCATTACTTTTCAGCATCGTAATACTTTATTGTGAATGAGTTCAGTGGTTATAGTTAAAATTATTATTAAAAATTATTAATATTATAATAAACAGGAATGGAATAAAGTTTTCAAAAATAAATCAAACAAAAAATAAACCTAGTATCGTCATTGGATCTGATTATCACTCTTCTCTTAATAAATATAAATAGTTGTAAAGAAGTTGATATACGCATTTAAAAATTCGATATGTTGCAACTAAAACTAATATCGCAACAAACCTTTTAAAGTATTTTAAATTAATAAGAAAAGGTATCCCAGAATCAGAAATAAAGCATGTTAACTTTAAACTAATGCTGGATCTACACGACTGACAAATTGGCAGATTTTTGTCAATATACTGCCAAAAGAATGAATTTGTCCATTCTTCTGCCAGTTTTTTGACAGTTAATTGCCAGAATACTGCCAATTTGTCAGTCGTGTAAATCCAGTATAACCATACCTTCAACCCTTCTTCACAACATGTTGAATAAAAGTTTAACACTTTATTAAAAGTCCAAAAAGATATCAAAAACTGTAACCGTAACAACATAAATTCTGAAGATGTTTATGTTTATGCCGGAGAATCATCGCCATCTTTAATTTCATCTATAAATTTTTCAAATAAATCATCAAGTTCTCATTATGGAAAAAATAAACTATCATTTTAATATTAAAATGTAGGTGGGTTAAGAATTAGACTAGATTCTGTATTTGTTTCTTTATCTTCATGTTGTACGATATTATTATTCTTACGGAGACTTGGCTATCTCAAAATCATTTAACATTTGAAATTTTTTCAAATTTATAGGAATGCAAAGTGGTGATGGAGTTTTGATTGTGGTTCGGGCCTCGTTGCAGTGCAAGGAAATTGACTTACAATCAAACTCTTCCACTTTTTTTATGCCAAACAGAACTAGAACAGGTTTTATTAAGCCTTGCTATACAAATAAAAGTGAAGGCCAAGATAACATTCCGCCTATTCTTCTTAAAAAATGCGCAGTTGCACTACCTCAGGCACTAACACAAATTTTTACTTTTTCGCTAGCTAAAGGGCTATTTTTAAAAACGTTTAAAATTTCGTTTTTATCTCCGATTTTTAAATATGGATCAAAACACGAAGTAACAAACTATACACCAATCTCTAAGTTATCTGCCATACCGAAATTATTAAAAAAAGGTCCTAATTCAACAGAAAATATCAATTTTTTCAACATGGTTTCGTAGTGGGTAAATCTACAGCAACTAACCTAACCATAATGCCGAATGCGATAGTAAAAATATGAAAAAAAAAAGATTTCAAACGGATTTTATTTTTACTGACTTTGCAAAAGCTTTTGACAGAGTCAATCACAAAATTCTGATTTACAAATTGCGTTCTATTGGCATTAATTCGTTAGATTTTTTCTTGACCGGAAGAGCACAAATTGTCAAAATTAAACACTGTCATTCTGATGACATTTAAGTCCCATCTGGTGTTCCACAGGGGAGCCATTTAAGGCCTTTACTTTTTCTAATATTCGTAAATGATATTTCTTCTATCTTCAAAGATTCGCCTTGTCTCCTTTTTGCAGATGATCTTAACATTTACAGTAGGATTACCTGCATATCGGGATTGTAGGCTTCTATTAGAAGACCCTAATACGGAATTTCCATTCATTCGCCAAATAATTCGACTCCAAGCTAACGTTCGATTCGTCAACCATAATTTATTTTTCTATTACAAATGTGATGATATGATGCATTGGTGCATAATTATAGGTAATCAAATAAATAGTTATAAAAATGAATTTAATTAAAGTTTCTTACTGTTATTTTCAACTGATTTTTTGGTTACGGCCAATTTTGTTTAATAAAAATCTCGTAAACAAAATTATGCGACTTTCTTTTCCTCGACTTTAAAAAAAAACGGGCGACAAGTGACATTTCTAATATTAAGAAAGTGAAATTTCACTTTGACGAGTCTTCATCAAATTCTGTTTTCTGTTATCTCATCTGTTAAAAAACTGATTGGGTGAGAAAGCTGCCCCAAACAGTCGACAAAAATATCTAAATTAAAAGATCGGTAAGTGTTGGTTCTGAGCTAGCGGTAAATGTCACTCTATGCTTGAAGGTCGATGACGCAATTCGTCGCATAGTTGTCAAGACAATACCTAATTGAAAATTACTGACTTTTTTTATGTAGTTGAATGAAAAAAAAACTAAAGCAATTAATATATTCCAACGGTCGCAAAATAGATCATCATAGATTTTATTGCCTATAATTAATTAATTTAAAAAGCAAATAATTAAATAGAAGATCTACACAAATAGAAAAAAAAAATCACATAATGTAGTGTTGCCAACAAATTACTTGCACGAACGTTTTTGTGACGACACTTACTCCTGTTTTGTTAATTTTTGAGTGATGTCTAATTTATTTGAATAGAATCCTGTTGGTTTTATGTGCTGTTGCTATAGCAAAATATTTTTTTCTTCATTATTTCATATATCTAATTACATAGTTAAATGTAATTAGTTATCCTCAGTGTAGTTTAATTATCCAAGTCTGAGTATTAAACAGTACCTACATAAAGTTAAAAGATAAATGACCATACATAAGGGATATGCACAAAACAAATATTAACAATAGCAACAGATGCAGTGAAAAACTTATAAGTCAAGTAGTCCTATAAGGAGTGGGTTCTTTGTGGGACCTTCCAGGTTGGGGGTCATGCCATTGGGGAAAATATCCAACCACGTTAACACAATCTGGTTGCAAAGAAGCAAAAAGGCTTGGACTAACTGACGAACGATACAAAATTAAATAAGGAGAACGAACTTCGGCAGTATACTTGGAATGTTAGGTCCATTAGAAGGTCATGTGCAGCCGAAAATTTAGAACACTCACCGCCACTTTCGGCCACACAGGACAAACACGGTTATCAGTCAATAAACTAATCTCACTAAGAATCAATTATTCTTCTTTATATATGAATAGTTATTGTCCCTGAACACTTTGTTAGATGTGAATTGTGTATGTCCTTGACTAGGTACAGTTAAACATTAGATAAATACAAACAAATTAGCAATATTCAATGAACTCATAATTAGCGCCTTATTTCAAATGAAATATTTAATCACGCAAACGAGCCCAACTTGAATTTATTTTACAATAAAATTCTTGTAGTAATTTGTAGATAATGTACAGACATATTTAATTATGTACATACTAAAATGTACATGTATCTATACATAAATATGTGTATATGGAAAGTAAAATCGTTTGTTTTATTTATTTAGGTATAGTCAAAAGCTTACTCGTTTTTTTTTCATAAGTTAATAAAAATAATTTAAATAATCGCAAGTTATTTGTTTTAGATCCAACTTAAAAATGTTTAGCTAAATAAACAAATAAATTATGAGAAATCACGTTTTAGAGAGTAGGTATGCGAGTGAATCAAACATTTAAATGAATCACGAATGTTGTTAGTTCGTATCCACTAACAATTTTTGAACATGTAGAACGTGTGGATTTTATTGTTTTCCTATATGGTTTGGAATTTCGACAGTTAAATATTTAAGATGACATAAGTAAGTATAATGAAGTATGATCGAGTGATAAATTAATTTAAAAAAAAAAAGTTATGAATGATTTTTTTATTGTTGCTATTCACTGTATTTATTTTAATCGCAAGTTTACTCATATAATCGTAAAAGTTTTCTACTTTTTTAGGTGGCGCTGCAGTTGGGCGTGAAACCAGACCCTCTCCGCAGTTAGCCCGGTTCTTAGCTCGATGCCTTCAGTTTCACACTCCAAGATGCTTGAGGTCCTTTTTCATTTGTGCGTACCACTTAAGGCGAGATAAGACTAAAACACTCAACGAGTCGGAACATTTGTGTCTACTCCCTCTACATACCCTAGCCATATGAGCTGATGAATTCATATTCGCTTGATTACTCAAAAGTGTATAACATTTTATTATTTTGCAGAATTTACAAGTTATCTTTCCGTTGCTTGTTTATATTTTACTTTTGAAACATACACATAAATATCTGTAATACTGCAAGACTCCAGTCGAATCTTTCAATCTTGTCCTATAGTAGGACTACCTATACTACTGGACCATTTATGTCACAAATAAAAACAAAACTCTCATCAACATCTCGCAACTAAACTATTTACAAGTTCTTATTTCTTTTATTTTTGTTTAAATATTTCTTCAGTTTTTATAAAGGCTTGTAGTATATATATACATATACAAAAATCAAATACAAATAAAAACATTTAAAGCAAGTACGGAAATGCTTGTTTTAGAACAAAATCAACTTTAACTCTTTTGAGTGCAAAAATTACTTTAATTACAGTTAATTTAATATTTATATCATCTGTCAAGTTCATGTGTGTTTATCAGCCGTACATCATTACGGCAATTCTGCAGCTCGCAGCTGAAGTATAGATACATATGTATGTATGCAGTTATATTAGGGTGGTTCAAATTCTTGATGCCATGAAAAGTTTGTTGCTTCAAGAGAAAGCTCTAAACATTTTGTTTCTTTCCATTAGTGTAATTATATAAGCCGTAAACTGTTAAAACTGTTTGAATAGGAAATTGAATGTTCTAAAAAAAAGTTCTTATTCATTTCATAGAAAAAAGTTACAGTTTAAAAGATAATCAGTGCTTAAGTATTTAATTTACACAGATTTCACTGTCTTAGTACTCAAAATGAGTAAATATTTTGTTAAATATGGAGGGTGACTCGAATTAGACGAAAAAACCAGTATTTAATTGCATACAATATTGAAAAAAATTTACATAGATGCATATATTATTTTTTCTCAATTGTGTCCTTCCATTTATTTAAGCCACCCTAATGTATGTATAGGTATGTATATGGGAATGTAAAATGTTTAGCATGCGATTCATTGCAGAATAGTATAATTATTGAAGTTTTCTTTCTCTACTCACCTCGAGGAAGAAAACTAGACATCAATTTTCTTCCCCCTTTCCATTCCTCCTTCACTCAAGCAAGCGATTGTTGAAGAAAAAATAAAATTTAGGAACTGAATGTTCAGCTAACATGCCAGCCAGAGTCAGAGGCTCAAAGTGTCCGCAAGCCGCAGCGAATGGACGAACAAAACGCAAATGCAACATGCCAAGAACTGCGATGTGAGTGTTGTAGACTTCTGATAAATAAAAGTAGGACACGTTTCCATAGTCTAGCGGCAACAGCTGACTCACCGTTGCTGTAAGCGCAGCCCGAAGAGTACTTTAGCAAAATTATTATGAAACCAATTTATTCGACTGGATGCGAAGCGTGTGCTTCATTGGAACAACAAAAACAAAAGAAAAAAAAAATCAAATAAACCCTGTACACTTTGTGCTCTGCTTCTAAGCAGAATTGCGGTTCATTCACACTGGGCTGTCAATTTTAAGTCCATAATATTGGAGAAAAAAAAAATTATAGAAAAATTAGAATAATAAAAGTAATCCGCTGCTCCACCACAATTGCCATTGAATTCCAATGAAGTTGCACTAAGACTATAAGGCTAACAGCTCGACACAGCTGCAAGCATTGCTTCTGCTTAGACTGGATTTTCGCAGCAAACAAAATACAGCGATAAACAAAAGAAAAAGCTAACTAATTGTTTATGAAAATTGAAGCAAAAATACAAATTAACGCCGTTTGTTGTTTGAATTTAAGTTGGGCGATTCTTTACATTGACTTTAACCGGTTTGGTATTTTTAATTGCAAAAACGTCTGATGCTACATACGTGTTGTTTTTTTTTTTGTCTTGCTTTAAGCCGTGTAATTGGAATTAAAGAGTAACAAATTGATATTTATATGATGTTGGGGGAATTTTTTTTATAGTTCATTATAAGAAATATAGAATCTTGAAATCATGCTCAAGGAAATAATAACAATTTTTTTTTAAATAAGTATACAATTTTATAAATTTTTAGAGATAGGGGTGAAAATGCGAAAAACTCAAGTTGAACACAGCTTAAACAATGACAGATTGTGAAAACTGAAAACTGAGCAAACATACATTGATAAATGATGATAAATTTCAAAAGGTTATGTTGACTTAAAACTGTTCCATTATGGCATGTTTTAGGGATATTCTAGTTTACAAATTAGAAAATACCATTTTTTTGTTACATATATTTTATTTTATTAAAACGAAATAATTTATCTCCAAAAAACTCATTACGGAATCTGAAAGATCTAATTTCCTCCTTCAAAAATAATTTTTAAAAATTCCAAATCTTTCATTCCTCTTCAAGAAATTCTTATACATAGTTGATATTCTTCCCCTGAATCAATAACTGACGAATACGAATGGATTTTGAAGGTAGTAATTTTCGATTACCTTGAGTGGAGAAAATATATTTTGGTATGAAACATACATATTTTTGTATGAAACATACATATTTTTGTATGAAACAGAATAATTCTGAGCTCTGAGTCGAATTCAGGGAATTAAAAAAACATTCACAAAGGTTATTATGTTTTTAGTTTCTCAAAAATTTAGAAAAACAGTATTGGTTGGTTTTATACTTATTCAATCAAGAAATCCCAGGATTAATTGATTTCGAAATCCCAACATCAAATATAACAATGTATGATCGTGATATTATTATTAATTTTCATCCATACTGTATGAGCTTCTTCGTTGTGCTTAAACTTTACTTATTAATGCACCCTAATACTTTTTTCGACTCTGAGGTAATTTTCTGCTAGTTTTGAAAATCATTAAGTTGACTTTGCGAATGCATATGAATATTTTAGATTATCGACTACAGTCGGGTGTGGACCTACTTGGATAGAAAGCAAGGAATATTTAACTCGAAAAAAAATCAGAACCAGGTCATATGCACAATCTTATCACACAGTGCAATGCAACGGCAGCTTTAGCACTTTTTATAAAATATTCAAAGCGTGTACGAATTTTCAGCAAAAAGTTAATTTACATAAAACATAGGTTTTGTTTTTTTAATTTCTTACCTCAATTGATTGATTCATACGTTTGGAAATTCTAAAAGTTCAATACGTTGCGCACAATTTCATGTAAGATGCAAATAATTTAAGATAAAAATGAACTTGCAATAACAATGCTAATTGAGTGCAATAAAATGTAATTGAGAAACGTGTTAGTGTAATGTAGATACAATGTTTAAGTATAGAGGGCAGCACTGAAAGAAAATACAAAACGATTATGACATCGACCGATAGGCAAATAAAATACTTCAAAAACTACCCCATGAAACTAGTCAGATGAAAATTATGTCGTCCGATCACATTAAATGTTGTGTATATGGACCAAATTGTAGGTAACTTTCATACATACTTGAGGTGGAACTACACTCTGGTGTGGACTTGGGTCTTTACCAACATCTACTTATATTAACATCTTATCAAGATAGCATGATATAAATAAGAAGAAGAAAAAAACAACAGTTTTTCTTCAAGGCTGCATAGTGTCTATTCCTTGACTCACATTTTGAAGTTTTTCTTCTTCTTTTCTTGCTCCTTTGTTTGTTTTAGCTCATTGTCAGAATTTTAGTTGAGAAAAAAATATTCATGGTATGGTAGTCTGCAGTGTGACTATTGTTTGATGGTTTGCTGTGTTCTATTTCAATTTTCAATTGTCTTTCGACAAGTAGAATACATGCATTAATAGTGAGGAGTTTTAAAAGACCTAAATAGTTATATTTATACATTATGTGTGTCTACAATTAGTGGTATAACAAATTTTATTCATTATTTCATCATTATTTTAACATTTTCTTTGCAAAATCTAATCGACTCATTCAAAATCGACAAATTTCAAGTTTTTTCTAGAACCAAAATTAAAAAAATGTGTGAGTGCTGGGACTCACGGTTAATATGTTTTAACATCAACGTTTGTTCAAGCGTAGTTTTAAGGAATCATATTTGAATCTGTATGCTAAGTCGTCCATACGCTGTTGACTACGTGCACGGATCCAAAATGGACTTGTTTCTTCAAATTTTTGTCACTGACCGTGCACTCGTAACGTCGCACAGAGCAAAGTCCACGTTTTTATTTCACTCTACCGCCGGCATACATAGATGTTTAAACATCAACAACAAATTGGTAAACAAAAAACATAAATATTTGTATGGATTTTTGATAGAGGTGTCAACGGCACTACTTCAATTAATATCAATTCTCCAATTGAATCAATTTAAACGGGCTAAACATTGACACAAAATGTGGCTGTTTCGTTGCCAACTTGACAAAATTTTGTTTCCTTTCCTACCTCAAGGATTCTACAACCTCTTAAACCTCATCCATATGCATACAACATAATAATTTTCGCTAAGTGGCAGTGTTCGGAGTAAATTTTTTCGCCACATTCCAAGCATGTTTAAGTCTATGTTGATTGAAATTTAGAGTTGTCTCTAATTGAGCAATTGTAAGCGAGGTTTTTTGTGTACAGCGTGTCGCACCGCCACAGACAAAATCTTACGTTTCTGAGTTAATTTTAAGTCGAAAAACTTAAGAGGGAATCTTTTCGTTTTCGATCTATAACGATTTGTATGTTTTTGATCTGGTTTCAGGCTCTAAATTTGCCAAACTGCAACCGATTCTTAAATTTTGTTTGTATTAACATAAGAGCAGTTAGTAGTTTTTACCCGCTCTGCAACGTTTGTTTATCCGGATAACGGTTTTCCCCGCAATTTATTATTACAACCATTTTTTTGATATTTTTAGGTTTTGTTTTTTTGTTCTTAGCTATCACTTTTTTACAATGTTTTTATTTTTTTAATAGTTTTTAATCTACATTTTAGTTGAAAAAATGTTAAGGGCCAGTTTCACAGTCAGAAAAGTGACACTTAAGTTAGGAATTTGAAAGATTAATTCCCAATATCACCGTTCACTGTAACTGGAATAAGTTCTAATATGGGAAACTTAAGAGACACTTATTTCGGTAAGTGTCAACTGTGAAACTGGCCCTAAGTATTTTAAGATAATAACTTATTTTTGTGAAAAGAAAATGAGAGCAAATAACTGCTTTAAAACCCACACGGATGAACGTGTTTTACTAAAAATTCGTGTAATTGATTTCTCTAGTAAAAAATGTAGTTTATAAAGCTACATTGGATAACAGCTATAACAGCTCTTGTGGTTTTGCCAAATTTATCCCAAATTGATGTACATACATACAGTGTTGGCCAAAACTAAAGCACGATATTATCTAACTTTGGAAAAATTATAATTTTATTTTTTTTTTTCTAATCAAAATATATTAGACTTTAATTCACAACTCATACATTATTTAATAATCAACAATATAACTTAGAATTCAATAAAAACTAGGTGGACAAAACTAAAGCACATTTTTTGAATTCATAAAAAAAATAAACACAAAAACATATTTTTTCCAAATATTTAGTGGCTTAGCTATTATTTTCAATTACTGCAGTACATCAACGAGCCATGGAGTGAATAAGGTTGTCCATATTATGCATGGGGATATTTTTCCAGGCAATTTGAAATCTTTGAAGAATGGAGCTGAAATTATAGAATTTCTAACGATGAATTTCAAGAATTAAAATTCCCCATAGATTCTGTATGGGTTTGAAATGAGGGTATTATACTGGCCACTTCATATTAACAATGCAGTTTTTGTTAAGTCAATCTTTTACAAGCTTAGCGGGATATTTAGGATCGTTATAATGTTAGAAGAGCCTTTAAAACGGCATATTTTCCTCAGCATGAGGAAGCAGACCATTTTGAAGAATCTCCTGATACATGAAACGATCCATTACACCATTTATCTTGTGAATTGGCCCAAACCTTTGACTGAAAAAACATCCCCAGACAATAATTAGCCTCCACCGTGCTCAACTAGGCCATTTGTGAAACAAAAGATTTATAGGCGTTTGCTCTCTGGCTTGCATACCGTAAGAAATCCGGCAGATCCCTATAAATTTAAAATGGACTCATCAGAGAAGATAACCGTTTTCCATTTTGCCTCAGTCCAGTTTAGGTGCGTCGTCGCAAGCTCCAGTCTTGCAGGTTGATTTTTCTGATACATAAACGGTTTTTTTTTATAGTCAGTTAGGTAGAATGTCACCATCAACCGCTCTTCCCTAGATAATCCTGCTTGAGATTTCTAAGCCTTTTTTATTTTGCATACTTTTTGTCTATATGAAAGGATCTGTTTTGATATCCCTGATGTTTCTTTTATCTTCGCGACTGATAGTTTTTCAAGGTCTATCGCCTATGGATCGTTTTGACATTTCCCCATGCACGAAATCGAGCTATTTTTTGCGAAAATACCGTACGACTCACACCAAATAAATGTTATTGATTCACCGTTAGTGAAATCAGACCCTACTTTTTCTTTTAAACCATTGGAATATTTAGTTTGATAGTTTTTACCACCTTTTATATCAATTATAATACTCGATCTGAAACGGGGCTGATGACTCACAACTAATTATATTTTTGTATTATTTAGATCATGCTTGAGTAGAAAGAAAGAATTAAATTTGACGTAACAGTAAATTGACTTAATTCAGGCGAGTTTTTGCTTAAGTAAGGTCCATGTGCTTTAGTTTCGTCCATTTACTTTTTAAGTAGTTCTGAATTATTTGGTGATTTTTAAATAAGAGATGAGTTATAATAAAATTAATTTTTGTGAATTAAAGCCATACATATTATTATTAAAAAAAAAATAAAAATTAAAAAATTATCATGGTCAATACCACGTTTTTTGAAGAAATTATAAAAATGTACAATTGTATCAAAGTTCTATTATTTTAATGTCAAGATCTTGGATAACATGAATTGTGAGCTGGACCTTGCGCCTTGATGCCATCATCAATAGTAGTGAAACTAGGAAAGTTGAGGATCTTGAGTTTATTTATTTATTTATTCATCTACTGATATTAATCTTACAGATTACCAACAGCTTGTCGCTGTGGGGAACGAATTTCAACCTATGAAAACTTATAAAGGAGGTGTGGAGATGTTGTTTATTTGGTTCAATTAAAAAAGCTTTTGTTAGAATCAGCTGAACGCTGCACTATCTGTTGGCACAATACCGCATACATATTGGGGATAGGTTATGTCTCTTTTAAATTTAAAAATCCTTATTTACTGATGCAAAACTTGCCCCAATAGAACTTGTACATAATGTACATTTATTTCATAAGTAAGTGTGTTAAAACAACTATTGCGGCTTTATAAAACTCCCTTATTGGTGTTGCAAAACATTTTAGTTTGTTGGCAACAGTCAAGTAAGTATATAATCTTGGATTTCATATCTTTATTGCACTCACAAGCGTGATACAATTTCTTGCCGTATTATTTTTTTGACGTTAGGCGTGAGTCGAAAACTTTTTAAAAAGCTTGCATTTAACCCGTATGTATTGTTTTCTTTTTTGAATTTATTTCATTTGTTATCTTATCATCAGTCTAGTAAAAAACTAGCTAAATAAAGCAGTACACTAGGAATAAATGTGTTAGGTATACCTACAATCAACGCATTCTTCATGTTGATTTGTTGATACCTATAAAGGAAATGTGCAAACTTAAAAAAAAAAAAAAAAAACTGAAGAAGCACCTGCCTTTTATCTACGTTTACAGATTGAATACTTCTTTAGAAATAAATTATTAACACAAAAATGATAAATTATGTACATTTTTTCCTAAGGCCCACTTACCTTCAGCAAGCACATCTTCAACCGTCACAGACACTCGACCCACAACGAACACTTTGCCGACAAAACTGTTCGTCTCCTTGGTGGTGGTGCTGTTCTCGAGCTTCTCGTTTTTGTCGAACTTAGAAAATATTTTCTTCATTGTGCCTGCTGCTGTTCTTGTTCCAAATCTGGGACGAACTCTTTTGTCGACTTATGGTTTTTGTTTGTTTTTGGCCAAGATTAACCTTCGGTTGTAGGTTAATCTCTGCACCAGATTCCTGTTCCTCTTATTCGGATTAAAACAGAAAACAATTTTCAATAGAGATATAAGTGGCAACACTGATTACACCCCCTTTTTGCAATTTTTTTTTATTTTTATAAAGCACTAGCACAGTTTGTTGTCGAGTCACCGTCAAACCCTCTTCTCGATTTGGTCTTTTCTTTAAGCAAAAAAAAATTATTAAAAAAAAATAAAACAATAAAATTAAATAATAACGCACGACGAGTTGGCGACAACGACAACGACGACGAACTAGATTTGCATTTTCCCTTCCTACTGGAAAAGACGACAACGAAGATCCAAATCCGAAATTGCACAAAAACTTCAAGTCAAAATTTTCCTTTGGAAAAAAAAATATGGACTTTCAGATTAATGGGCGTTAAAACATTTTATTTTTCATCACTTTACTATTCTCTCTCCAAACGAAGCCCAGCTTCAAGTGGCTTATTTTTTAAAGAATAATTTTGTTCGAATTAATTTGTTGGTCGAATGTGCGAAAAATTTACATTTTCAGGATTTTTTTTTTAAATTCTTGTTTTTGTTTGCGTCTCGCCCACACCACTACTTACGAATCGATTTTATTGGGAAAAAGTTATACGGAAAATCGTATTGCTGGCGATGTGTTGTTAAGTTTGTTGGTTTAGGAGGATGAATTGTTATTTTTATTTGCAGGAAATATTAAATGTTGATAAAGTTTTGAGTTCGTTTTTGAAATAATTAAATTTTTAACTCGGTACTTTTTGCCGTCCTCACCTGGAGAACTTTTCACTTTTTGACGATTGATTCCCCTTTCTCAGGTCGACTGAGAAACGTCATTGAGGAGTGGAGAGTGTGGAGAGATGGCATAATGGTTTTCTTATTTAAATGGCTAACGTGATGTTGGAAACTTCGTGTAGAAGAAAACTTAACACAATAGGGTGATTCGCAGAATTAATTTAATGGCGAATTCCTTTCAACAAAAAATTCGAATTTTTTCTAAACAAAATCGATTCTTTTCTGCCAAAACTGATTTGCACACACACAATGAAGACTTGACATTTCTAATACGTCATAAATTGAAAGTCGCGGAATTTTTGGAAGACGAGTTGTTTATTTTTTGGTTGGAACGAATTCTACACATATATATTCTACAATATATTCAGTCAATACAGCTATAAAAATAATTTATTGTGCGTTGTTCACTATCAAACACAAATTTGACAAAAAAAATAGCTTTCGTGAGTGAAAGACGTGTTAAAAACTTTCAGTGCAAGTGATGAAAACTTTTCAATAATAATTTTCTTTAAAAATATATGTGCAAATAGAAGTTCAAACAAATTGCAATACAAAACAAACAAACAAACACAATCAAGTGTCACTTTACCGCATACAATTAATAGTCTGATCTATTGATTGTGTGCGAAAAAAGAGCGGAGGCTTCTTCAAAGAATCTGCTACAATTATCAATTTGCTCATCGAACAGCGTACTGCAAAATGAAAAGCAGAACGATTTTTTTTGTCTTTGTTTTGTTGTCATTTAAGCCTTTCACTACACTACAGTTCACATTTCCTAGCCATTTGCGAAGCAAGAGCAAAAACCAAACTTTTGGTTCATGAAACGTGATCCCGATAAACGATAAAGAGATACAAGGTATGCTCATAAGATACACCCAAGTCGCCATTTTGGCATTTTCATGACGTCAAAATCATCTTTGGGTATTATTTTCTTTTTTAAATGAAGACTATATAATTCATTTAAGCAAATTATTTTTAAGTAATAAGAACTGTAAAAATAAAAACAACAAATAAAAATAATCTAATGAAATGGAATTATCTTTTTTGCTCTCCGAACAAACCAGATGATTGTGACGTCATACACCTAATGAGCATACCTTGTTTCTGTTTCTCGTGATCCCGATAGAGGATCTCGTGTTGTTGTTGTAAAGAATGTACAAGGTGGCGCAAAATTAATCACGCTATACTTCAATCATATTCGATTTTTTTTTTTACCATTTCGGTGGTGTAAGCGCAGCGTGAATTTCAACGTCCATTGCCTAATCGTGTCGCGCCAACTTGGCAAACATACCGGCGCTTAGCTTCTCGACTCGAACAGACAGGAACCACAGGAGACCATGCAGGGCCTGGCCGCCATCGGCTTGGTTGTTCGGCCGAGAATATCGCGGCTGTGGCTGCCGATATGTCGCTGAGAACGCAGAAACATCAACCAGACGACTGGCCACGCAATTGGGCATCACCAGAAAGCCAATTTTAGTGAAAGGCTTACACATGTTCCCGTACAAAGTGCAAACAGTACATCCGCGTGTTAGTAACTGTCAAGCCATCCTCAATCTCAACAACAAGGAGGACGATTTTGAGATATGAGGCGCATTTCCACAGCGGTTACGTCAATAAGAAAAATCTTCGTTTCTTGGGGCACTAAAAATCCGCTATGTTCACGCGGGAGGAGTGAGGACGCCATCGGCAATACGGTCACTGTTACTGTCGAACGCTACAGGGCCATGATAAACGACTTCTTTGTGCCAGGATTGGATGAACATAAGACAGTGCAAACGCACACACAGCACGAGCATGGCATGGCCAGCAAGATCGCCCGATTTAACCATCCCAGAATTCTTTCTTTGGGGCTACTTGAAGTCGCGGGCTTATATTTATTAACAAGCCTCAGGCAGATAATATTCGACAGAAATGCGAACAGTAGTTATCACCGGAAATCTTGCAGTCATGGAAAATGCGATAAAACGGGCACAAATGTGTATCAACACTGACGGCAGCCACTTGACGGATATTATATTTTCCACTTTAACCATTGTATATATCTTTAACAGAAATTGTAAAGGTCCAAATAAAGATTTCAATCACTCAAAATCATTTTTTATTTGGTAAAAAAGTAATTCAAAAACAAAATTGGATGATTAATTTTGAACCACCTTGTATTTTGATAATCTATATGAATGAAGGCACTCCGACCTCATAGCCGCGTTCGAGAGAAAAGTCTTAAGGAGAATTGTTGGCCCCATATGTGAGGAAGGACGATTCCGGAGACGGTACAATCATGAATTGTACGCAATCTACCTTGAAGCAGATATCGTGACAAAAATTAAGCTCGGTAGACTCCGGTGGGCAGGGCACCTAGCTGCTAGCTCGCATGAGCGAAGAGGAACCTGCTCGGAAAGTTCTTTGTGGTACATTCTATGGTAGACGACAGCGTGGTAGACCATGCTTGCGCTGGAGAGATGGCGTAGACCAGGACGCCCGGAGCCTTGGGGTGCGCAACTGGATGGCGGCGGCTCGAGACCGGGATGGGTGGAGAGACTTGTTGAAGGAGGCCAGGACCGGACCCCGGTTGTCGAGCCGACGATGATGATATGAATCATCTCTGATAATAAAAAAACGATTTTTTTAGCGCTGTATACTTCTGGTTTCTGCAGCTACTGCTTATACTTATACGCGAAAAAAAAAAACAATATTTATGTCATTTGACCTTCAATAAGACATTTTAGACATCATTTCTTATGCCAAAATAAAGATAGTTGCGTTTAAAAATCTTCAATTAGATTTTTTCCGCAGATTGGCTTTTATTTTCCATAGGCAAGTATACACAGTCCAAACAATAGTTCACTTCAGACTTGATCTCTTTCTTAAACGTGACGAAATGGCTCTGAGACGATATTCTGTTTTTTGCTGTCTAACTCGGGGCTTTAGATTGTTGTTCCACAAACCCATTCCTCAACCATAGGTTCAAACGAGTTTTGGTATCAAAGCGGCGCTTTTTGCGCTATTTCGGTGAGCGAGCTAGTCGGCTCGTTGGCCGCCATTTCTACTTACCTATACACAGTCAATCGAATAGGCGATGAGCACAAGAACTCAAATAAAAGTGTAACAAGGCTATTTGCTAAACTCGGCGCCTTATGAAGGACGATTTTGAAAAGATCTTGCTATTCAGTTAAAGTCGGCAAGCACGGGAACTACCCTCATGCCATACAACCTTATTAGCATAGAGGAACTATTTTTCAAGTTACTAAATGAGATATGAGAGTTCTTTAGTAAAGAGAATCAAGGGCCGCCGTCATAGTCGGCGATTCAATCCATGTTTTATTCAGTTATTGTAATTTTGTTTAAAAAGAAAAATCTGCGAAACCCCGATAGGATTTTCTGCAGAAAGTTGTTTAAACTTTATAATTACAACTTCTAGTAAGGTATTCTCGGAAGACTTGCTTATCGACGTAAATAAGTAATTTCGAAGTAGGTAGTCATCGATTGTTCTAATAAAGCTCCAATTAATCATCGCATTATAAAAGGGACAAAATAATAAGGCAAGTCTTCAAAAGCAGAGGAAATATATTTATTTAACTTACAATCTACTCAGTTCCAAAAACTAAATCTTACTTATAGACACCTGCTGATGAGTTCATTGATAGCTTCTTTCCGATTGCCATATTCTCCGCCCCGTTTGTAACTCACACTTACCTTCTTTTGCCAACCGTCTTTAGGATTATTTAGCTAAGCAAAATGTTTTTGATAAATTTTAATTTCTTAATTTTATGAACCAACCGACTCACCATAAATTCACAAATGAATGCGGTAACTGCGTCGAAATTTGGCCCAACTGTAAATATCTCATGAATGATGTCCTCCAAGCAAATGATTCCCTTCTCACCGAGTTGCTCTTCAATCATTGTATTCGATTGAATAGGACTTTTTTTTCCGTTGATCTTAGCGAAACCTTTCTTGAATAATAGTTCCCGGATGGTAGTGAGCGAAGGATAGCCATAGCAAACAAAAGGCTCTACTAGTCTAAGGAGAATTTGGTTTTCCTTGCTGTTCTTGAGGAATACGGCGTGATGACGTTTTACCATCTTCCATGTTTTAAATATTTTATTTGTCGTATCGTCGAATATTTTCTTTCTGCGTGAATCAAAATCAAACAAAAACTATTTATTAGTAAATTAAATCTACTTGAAAGCAGTTTTAGAGAGTTTACCCAGAGTGTCTCATCACAATCAACAGGTTTTGGTTTACGTCTTCTTCCCTCGTCAACTTGCTGTGCAAAATAGTTTGCTTAATGCGTTTCGAAGTCCTTTCGGCTTTTATGAAATTCATAACAAAAGATTCTGCACGTCTGAATTTGTGGTGTTCCTTTGCTTTGGCGACACGCTTTATACGCTCCTTGCGTTTCTGCTCGACCACCGATTTGTCTTGTAGAATTCTGCGCTTACGGTGGGCAAGAACTGCGACAGTTTTGCCAGGAAGTTTGTTAGGCACTGCATATCTGTAAAGGGTGATATTTAGGTATTTATTTTGTCATAACAATTATTAAGTTTATTATTTACTTGTCGGACATGATTTTTAAATCAAAATTAATAATTTATTTAATGAACAAATGTCCAAGCTGCCGTACTGTAAACACGTGCGTTGGAAAAGAGAAATGTCAGATTGACAATTCAACGTCAAAATTTATAAACAAATAGATATGAAGTAGGTTGGAGTTTGAGTTTGTACACTTAAAACAAAAATATTTCATAATTAAATAATAAAGGCCTGGCGCCCAGTAGGCAACTTATTTGCCGGCAACTCAGAGCAACTAAAATTGCTTACCCTCGCCCACTAGGAAACTTCTGAGAAAGTTTATGCGACTTCGCATACGAATCCAAATATGGCTCCCCTAAACTGCGTTTGGTAGCTGAAATTAGTATGGAAATTACAATTTACACGTAGAAAAAGAGCTCACACTCAGTTAAAGCCAAAACCTAAAAGGATTCAAAACGAATACAAAAAAATTACTTTTCCAATTACAAAAAAAACAAAGAAAGAAAGCTTTTTTTCATTTCAAGACAATTTCATTTATCGCCTGCAAAAATACATTTACAAACATATTTTTTGGAATTGAATTATTTCAAGTAATTTTAAGCAAACAAAATGGATTCTTCTCTTTAACTTCCTCGGGCATTGTAATAATTTCCTCCAAATATTCTTCAAGATAATCCATTTCACTATTTTTATTTTAACTTATGTGGGTACCCAGCCACACCGGAATTCGAGGAAATGAGTTTGCAGACCACGAAGCAAATCTTGTTAGCAGATCTCCCGTTTACCTATTCAACATCTACACGAAATTGGACCTCCAAAGACTCATTAACAGTATAATTAAAAAAAAACATCTAGAGATATGGAATTGCAATCAAACCCATTACTCCATGATAAACACAAACGGCCTTGCTCCAACCTATCCTGCATCTACGTCAAAAGCTCTCACCACAACCTTTGCCCGTCTCCGACTCGGGCATACCGCAACCACCCACCAGCACATTCTAAAAAGAGAAAATCCACCTATTTGCTCAACATGTAACAACAACCTGAACATACCACACTTGCTTGGCCAAATAACTTGCTCTAACTCCGCAAAACTCAACACCATACTTTCTGCAAATGAAACAATTTTCCTACTACTCAATACAATCAACCAAAACAACATCTCCAAAGTTTACAACTTTTTCAACGAAGCTGGACACATAATCTAAAGAATCAACACAGGGCTGGAAGTCCTAGCTGCTAGGCCCTATCTAAACTAATCATTTACTATATAATTTTTTATTATATGTAAATAAATAATAATAATAATAATAATATTTTGCCGAAGTAGTCTTCACCGCTTGAAATTGTTGGAAGATTCACAAACGTCAAAAATTATCTGCGAAACAATGTGTTGAGCATTATTTCGCGCGCTAAATTTATCGGAGACTTTTTGATGAAGTATTAGGCCAGGCGCGCACATGCAACTAAACAGTTTGGTTGCAATTTTGAGCACTATGGGATTATATGAGAGTCCGCGCACATAAACCGGCGGAGTCTCATATAATCCCGAGTGCTCAAAATCGAAACCAAACTGTTTAGTTGCATGTGCACGCCTGGCCTTAGATGACGTTTGAATTTGCGTGAACTGCGTACTGTCCAGCTAAAAATCCTCGCTAAAATTTATCTTTGAAGGAAATTTGTATGGAAGATAAATTTTAGCGCGATCTGCGTACTAGGCTTAAAGGCTGTCCCAAACCAACGCGAAACATTCGCGCGAATATGCGACGACTGAATAATGTTCGAAGATTCGCATCGCGCCAGTGTGGGTGCTCCCATTAATCTCCATGTAAATAAATTAAGACAGGCGGAAGTTTCGTTCTCTTGCCGAATGTTTCGCGTTGGTTTGGGAGAGCCTTAATAGTTTATTTCCAAATATTATCCTCGTCACTTTTTAATTTCACAGAGCAAAATTCAAGAATTATAGAAACCTTTAAAATTTAGCTCGAGAATTAATGTGCCGAACAATAATTCCGTGCTCTTAATTTTGACAGATAGTGATGTACAGTAAAGGCTCTCCCAAACCAACGCGAAACATTCGGTGCGACAACGAAACTTCCGCCTGTCTTAATTTATTTACATGGAGATTAATGGGAGCACCCACACTGGCGCGATGCGAATCTTCGAACATTATTCAGTCGTCGCATATTCGCGCGAATGTTTCGCGTTGGTTTGGGGCAGCCTTAACTTGTGAATTTTTGTGAATTTTATTCTGTGAAAATAAAAATTGACGTAGAAGGCATAAACGATGCTCGGACCACAGATTTGCCACATGAAGATGAGAATCCCCGGCAGCCATTTTAATTTGCGCACAACCTTCGGCTGTCAGATATCAGATAAAAAATGAGAATGTGTGCATAAAAACCTCACACATATACAGTAGGGATCTTCAGACACCGGTTAAATTGTTGTTGCAATTCACATCTATTCATCGACGCGGGATGAAATTACAAATACAACAATGTAAACAAATGGGTTTTGGAGGGTGAAACGTACGAAAGATTCTCATCTTCATGTGGCTAATCTGTGGCTCGGACTATGAACATGAATGAAATGAAATAGATGTGAAAAAAAAAACAAAATGCCTGTACCCACAGAGAATTTTGGTAGGTGTGAGTGAGACACTACGTTTTGCAATGTTCCAAGAAAGTCCGACAAAGTTGAGTTTGTGAATTTGCTTGAAGGCACCCAAGACGTCTGTTTTCATTACTCACTTCTTGAACGCATCCTGCCATACCATCCATTCTTCTCCTGTCAAAAGGCAAACCAAACCAACGAAAAACAAAAAATATTTCTTTTTGTTTTAACTTTCTTTACTTTTTTTTACTCAGAAATCTATTCTACCAACTTCATCAAAGTCTTCCTAAACAAAGTTTTGCTTCCTCTTTTACACAAACAACATGGATCAACTATTTGTCGAAATCGAACTGATCAACAGAGATAACCAAACCGAAATATACACCACCGTGCACTCGTTCATTGCCCTCTACGTCTACAAGTACCTGAACTCTCCATGCAATATCAAACTCAACTACGTAAAGACATACTTCCACGAAAACGCTAAAATAAGACTTAACACTGAAGCTCTGGAGGAGCTCAACGACGATAGGATAATTTGTAAGAATAAGAGTACAATTCAAGCGATTAGGGATCTCAAACTGCCTGCTTATGTCAAGGACAAGAACACTTTCATCTCTGGGTTGTGTGCTGTTTGCAGGGAAATTGTTGACCGCAACTCAGATTCCAATCGAAGAGAACTTCTCGGTTTCAAACAGAGTTGTCTGCTTGCCCCAGCGGAGAGTTCGATTTGGACGCGCTTCTGTGAGGTTAACATTCTACGAGCTCTGGAGGAAGTTCTCGTGGAAAAACCGATTGCAGAGTCAAAGGAATACGAACTGCCACAGGAACTACCGAGATTTGAAGCTCATATGGGTGAGCCAGTCCGAATGCATAACATCTACAAATTAGCCAGGGAGAATGCCAACAAAAAGAAAGAACATAAAGGCAAAGTAATCATCGAATGCACAACACCAAAGGAAACACTGGGTATCGATCACCGGTTCGCCGAGGGAATCACATTCACCATCGCGGATCTGATGCTATATCCATGCTTCAGACTGATTTTAGGACAAATTCCGGTTAGCTTAGTAGCTGCGGATGAATTTCCTCGTCTTCATCGGTGGATGAAGGGGGTGAGTTCTCACTGAAAAAAATCCCTCGATTTGTTTTACTTTTTATTTTCTTTAAGATTGAATCGACGGACGAGCAGTGCCAACAAGTTCTGGAGGAGCTCTATCCCGAGGTCAACATATCAAAGAAAACGCATACATCGTACAAAATGCCGGTTTACGAGCACACTAGTTTGTATAAGAGCGACCCGAAACGCTACAAACCCCGCAACAGGATTTTCACCGATCAAGGTGAGATCGATTCGAGTTTGGAGAAGCTGTCCCCGCTCCAAATTGAGTTCTCTAGCGACACAGACGTTGCTTATGACATGCCAATCGATTGGAATGCCATCGAGCCCGACCAAAGTAAAACCAGTGCACTGCCCGAGCAGCGACTGGACCGAAAGCGACAGCAGCTTGAGAATGTAGCTAATGCCGTAAAATCTCTAGCGGAAGATGGTGATAGAATAATAGACTTTTGCAGTGGAACTGGCCATTTGGGGATCCTATTGGCTCTCACACTCCCCAAGTGTTCGGTAATGTTTCTGGAGAACAAAGCAATATCGCTGCAAAAGGCGAAGAAGCGTGCTGAGGAGTTAGGTCTGACTAATTGCCTCTTCTATCAATGCAATATTGACTACTTTGAGGGCATCTTCGATATTGGTACATCCTTGCATGCTTGCGGCACCGCCACTGACATTGTGCTAAATCAGTGCATTCGCAGTAGGGCAAAATTTGTTTGCTGCCCGTGTTGTTATGGATCAATTCAGCCAATGCCGCACATAAAGTATCCTTTGAGCAAGAGATTCCAATCGGCTTTAGTCGAAAGAGATTTCCTGCACATAGCTCATGCGGCAGATCAGGCTCACGAATTGGGAACATTGAATTGTAAGCCAGAGACAACTTTGCAGGGACAAATGTGCATGGACATTGTTGATTCCGATAGGAAACTTCATGCCGAGGAAGCTGGCTATGAAGTGATATTAACAAGATTGCGTCCTGAGAACTGTACACCGAAAAATAGATTACTCGTTGGAGTGATATGATTGTGAGAATAAATTAACTTGACCTAATTATGATGTTATGATTTTGTATGCTTTTGTGGCTTATAGATTTTAAAAGAAGTAGAAAAAATTCAAAATATGGTTTGTGATATTTTCTCTATATGCCTCAAACATGAAGAAAAGTTCTCATGAAAGTTTTCCAGCGGGCATCAAATGGGTGGAACAACACTTCCAATGAGTTGTAAAGTATTATATTTTGAGTTTGCATTAAATTTGCTTTCTCAATCTGAAGCATTTTTAAATTTTAGCCCTTTTCTATTCCTAATTCAGATTTGATCACTCAAAGCCGTTAAAACACAGGATTTTGAAAAAAAAAATCAAAAGTTCAAACTTATCAATCAATTTAAAGTGAATTTAGAAAAATATGTCACACAGATTTACTTTAAGCAATAATAATTCCGAAAAGGTAATCCGCCCATCGGTCTCTTCATATGCTACACGTATCGAAGAACGTCCCACTAGACTGCACGAATGGCTGCGAAGTGAAGAAATCGAAAAGTTACACAAGATTTTTCGTGATCATCCCCAACAAGAACTCAATCATAAAGAACTTCGGGCAGCTCTCAAAAGCTTTAACATAACATTTACCGATGATGAGTTCAATCGCTTATTTTTGAAAATCAACCAAAACAAGGACTACAAATGCGATTGGGATGAATTTGTTTCGCATTTGATATTTGGCTTTCAAGATGATGATCCGAATAGTGAAAAAGAAACACTGATCTTACCTATTTCTGGATTGCCATTGATTAAAAAGTCGGAACACCGTACTCCGGTTGTTTCCATAAGTCATCTTAAGAGTTTTGAAAAGGTATCATAGTTAGTTGAATGTTGAGCAGAGTATTTTGTTAAAAATAAACCTATTCATTTGAAGGGAAAGGAACAAACGGAATCAAAAGGAATGTATCTAACCGCAAGTAAAGAAGGTACAATCAGATTTTGGTCCCCAGAGCTGGAACCGATTCGTAGTGGAGTATCAGAAAGCTGTGTGTAGTTTAAAATCAAATCCTAGATACATAGATTCAGATTAAAATAATAATTTTTAGTCTTCCTTAAAATGCCCACTTGGATTTTGGCCATACAAGCCTTGTCCGATGTTGCCATAATTTGTACCTCCTCCACGGAAAGGGAATTACGTTTCCACGAGACTATGGCTTCAAATTTTAGTCTTCGAATTGTTATTCGTAGTATGCCTTTTGCAGTCTATTGTATGGCCTATAGATACGATAAAAACGGGACTGCAATGTCCAAATTAGTCCTTGGTGACAGTGGAGGTAATGTAAGGGTGCTGGAGTTTTCACCAATATTGCGAGGTCCTTTTCAAAGTAAACCAGGAACAGCACTTGTTGAATTATTTTGGTCAGATGTGCTGAATGGGAAATATCCGACGTTTAAACCAAGAGAGTTTATCAACATTCACACGGAGCCCATACAAAAAGTTTACTTTTCCTATAAAATGAATATTCTTTTAGCTGCAGCCGAGTACAGAAATACAAAAAAATATAGAGGTCGGTGTCCAGGCACAATTGCAATCGATTGGAAGGATTTAAGTAACACAGTTTTTCGAATACCGCTGGTGAGATCTTATTGGTCTTATCTGTTGACATAAATTATAAATTTTGTTAGAACTGAGTTTTCAGTCAAAAATGTTTGTTGGTTTTCTTGTCTCTATGAATATTTCAGGGAGTATCAGCGTTTTACCTCGATGAAAGAAACAGAATTCTAGCTACTGGCGGTCCAGATACATACCTTCGCATCTGGGACCCATATATTCCATCAAAGCCTTCGGCGATTCTAACCGGCCATCATGGTGGGATTATTTTTGTTTTCATTCAACCACTTGAGAAAAAGGTCTATAGCGTCGACTATCTGAAGACAATTAAGGTTTGGCATCTTGCCGAACATAATTTGCTGCAGACCTACAGTGACCTTGCTCAAATGGTTTCAAAAACCGAAACAGAATTATCTTATTACTATGACAAACATTGTCGAAACTTGCTTATCGGAGGCCGAAAAATAATAGTGCTTAAGTGTTGCCCTCGCATTCGAATGGATATAACCGATGGCAATACCCATGCTGCAACAGTCTCAGTGATCTTGTACAATAAGCTCTTTAGGAATATTGTTACATGTGGTCTAGATAGCTATATCATAGTTTGGGATCCATGGACGGGTCGTAGGCAGATTATGATCAAGAATTGCCATACACAAATGATTTACGGCGAATTAACTGATATTGAAATAACTGCTGCTTGCTTTGATCCTCTTGAGCAGTATTTGCTCACTGGAGCACGAGATGGCTCATTGAAAGTTTGGAATTACAATAATGCAGTGTGTGTGCGAAATATGAATATAACACCTGGACATGAAGTCACACAAATATCATGGATAGTTGATCGAATATTTGCCGTTGGCTGGGATCGTCATGTCACCGAATTTGCCGATGTTGAGGGCAAAGAGTACAGTGATCCTAAAAAATGGCTAAAGTTTCATGGCGATGACATAACTTGTGCTGATGTTAAGCTAGGCGAGGGTCTAGTAACGGGAACTTATTCTGGAGAGTTGATTTTCTGGAAATTAGAAACTGGACAACCATATCGACGTTATAATGTGCAACATCCCAAACAATTTGTTGAGGTTTGCTTTCTTTCCTGCGAATATTGATTGTTCAGATGCTTTGATTATATTTTACTATAGCTCATCTATAAAAAAGAAGAAAACATAGAAGATGATAAATCCGAACAAGTTTCAAAAATTCGGTTATCTCGTTTAATTCGTAAGTCTATATCGATGCAAACTAGAAGCTTTCAAGTTGAATGCCCAGATGACAACCTGAACTCGGCAGCATCCAAAACTACGCTTACACTTTCGGTTCAAGCCTTATTGTTCCTACAATCTAGAGCGATGAGTAAAATTCATGGTTTGTTTCAAAAAGTTTTCTATGCAAAGCTTGAGAAATAGAAAGTGGTCTAATTGTAGGAAGTCTTTTGGTTGCTTTGGACAGTGGAACGATTCAAGTGTACTCACATCATCAAGGAGGTGGTTATATGAATGAATTCAATGCTGTTCACAAATCTGGAGATTGTATTCTGGCAATGGCAACTGATAAGAAAAACCGTTACCTATTTACCGGAAGTGCTTTTGGATATATAAAAGTTTGGCTAATACAAAATTATTGGTAAGTCAATTTGAGGTATACATAGGTTAAGATCGATTAAAGTGTCTCCCAGAAAAAAAGATTCGTACATTATCATAAGGTCTATTTATTCTGATACTGAATGGATGAATAATCTAGGAAAATTCCTTCGTACTCTTTCTACTATTTAAGATCTGTATTTTTCGGTGCATTCCAATAATTCATATACATATATCCAAAAATAGAAGAAAATAGGACCCGTGGGTTTTTTTCCTGTTCGAATAGGCAATAAGATCCATAAAAATACCATTTTACCCGCGGGAGTTATTACTCCTTTCTGAATTGGCCATAGTAAAAATATCATTTTAATGACTCATACTTCAATCAGAGAATATTATTAAATTTGTTGCACTCTCAAGAACGCAATCAAATACTTTAGCTTTTGTCAACAGTTTTCTGGGACAACAGTACTTTGGGTGACCCGCTTCTCGGAGTTCCAAGGATTTCAACTCCTTATTATAAATACTTTCCTCAAAATACCAATAATTATATGTTTTTTTCTGAACTTAGCGTGGGAAAATCCAGTTCATTAAAGGGTTGAACATCTTTTTTTTTTTTAATTTCAGACGGGTGGTTCCTATTTTCTTGAATATACAAATAAAGATTGACTTTGCTTGGCTACGCTATAGCTTTTAATCTTTTTATTTAAGGTTTTGTTTGTTTCTTTGTTCAAACTAGACTTCTCATGGAAATATTCCTTATGCTTAGAATTTCAAAATACATAAATAACCATCAGGTAATGGTACGACCACATAATTTTATTTAAAAAAAAAATAATAATTCAGACTATCAGACTATAGAGACAAACATTCAAAAGAAAAATAGTTTTGCAAAACTTCTGTGACACAGACACGAAATGTTGACAAAATCATAAATTCCACCCCCACAAAAAATATATTTTGGTAAATAGGATTGCATGTCAAATGTGGGTTAACTTCTTCATTTTTTGTTTCCATTCACGACTAACAAGTCAAATCGAACCCAAACCCTTCCTTTTTCAATGATTGTGGTTTACTACCATTCAACCATAAGACTCCCCATAACCAATTATATATTAATTCTTGAGGTTGTTCCATGCTATGATGTTGACATTTTTATGGAACTTACATTTATTCTGTGGGAATATATAAGTTAAACTAATTTGAATATCCTCCCACGGTTTGTGAATTTCATTGTAGTATGCTTGCTAACTAACTTGTTGCTTAATTTCAGTATACCCAAGGAGGAAAGAACCCACGTTAGCATGCCGAAATTGCGATTGCAATTTATATTTTTGCGCAAGGAACGATTTGCTCCGAGGCCCAAGAGGATAGTTCGCTATCAACCTGAACCGATGCTAGTCAGTTCGTATAAAGCACACGTTAGAGCTATAACTTCTCTCGTTTATGTAAATCAACCGCGGATTATCCTATCGTAGGTTGAAAAGTCGCTTGAAGAAAAATTCAATTTAAAAAACTTTTCTTGATTTCCAGAGGAAGTCATGACTTCTCCTGCAGGCTGTGGTCTTTAGGAGGACGCTATCTTGGTACTCTTGGAAGTCCATTACCTTGGTTGCGTTTGTCACCTTTAGATCCAGTAGACGAAAATCAAATATACCGCTTGCCTCCGGACATTCAAAAAGTTGCAAGTTCCACTACATTAAAGGTTCTAAGTGGCGTATATGTGGATTGTATAAAGCAGTACCAAGAGACCTCTAAAATGGAAGTTAAATACAATGACAAAGATGAAGTAGAAGATATTAAAGGACAAATGTTTGGAAAGTCATTGCGACATCCGATATTGGGCAATCATTTCAAATTGCCAGGAAAATCAACAGTAATTCAACCTCCAATCTTGGATACATCATTATCCTACATTCCGGTGTATTCACATCTACAAATTCATGAAACCACACCGATTGAAAGGCCACCAACTCCTGAGATATTAAAAAAGACGAAAGAATTGCAATTTATGGAATTTTTCGAAGGAGAAAAAAAATAATTTGTGTTGTGAGGATTTTTTTAAAAGAAATTTTATAAATAAAATATTATGTATACGCCCGAGTGATTTAGAGTTCTTCTTTAAAAATGGTGTACATATGTCTCCACTACAAAAAGGAATCAGTGTTGATTTTTTGTTTATTATTATAGATGTTAGTTTTACGGGATATTTGCCGTACCATTAAAGCAGTCTATATATACTTACATCTAGAATTGGAAACTGTTTCCAATGAAATCAAATGAGACTGCTATCCCCAAGTTTTTGCCATAATCCATTGGAATAGATTTAAAAAAAATCAAAAGCTATATGTATGGGCTAAAAAAAGGGATTTGATGTATTTTATATTTTTTTGTTGAGTTTTTGAACATTTATGCATTTGTGGCAAGAATATGTTGGTATTTTTATTATTTATTTGCCACAACTGACGTTATCACATGCTATACAAACTGATACAATATTTAATATGTTTTCATTCTTATTTCTAGAAAACAAAAAGAAAAACCATAGTAAAAAAAATTATTGAATGTCCTACTCCTGTAGTACACTACAGGCGTCAAACATTTGCCCAGCTATGTGCAAAAATTTACTCTCTTTCTTTGACAAACATTCATAGGCAACAGTGGTTAGTTTGGTTAATGAAATAAGATCAATTTCATCCGGACTCGTTGCTGTAATCTGAATGCCACTTGACTTGTTCTCGTTCTAGAAATATATATATATACGAAATTGAAAGAAAATCAATCAAGTCTGGGGATGGTAGACGCCGCCGACACTTACTAAATTGTCGAGGTAATGTAGGAGCTGTTGGCCAACGGATGCGATTTTTGAAAAACGTTCACCAGATGTCTTTGCAAAGAGATTCATTCGACGCCCGGCTATTTCGACGAGAAGTTTACCCATTTCCATGTCATCGACCATGTCGCGCAAGAGATCATTGGCATACGAGTCCCAGCCATGGGCATACATTTCAACTATCTTAAAAGAGTTTAAAATTAAAAATGAATAAAATGGAAAAAAGTGCTCTCAACAACATTACCTGATGTCGCTTGATACCTGTTCTATCGAGTTTCCATAGTTCGGCCAGCTCAAAGACCTTTTCCATCCAAGAAGTGTGCTCCACCACATACAATCGCTCGAGATCTTCTCTTATTAGATCCATCGAAGCGGTAACCACTCGACAAAGAAACTCCTCACGATGCTTTTGGAGTACCATATCTGCCTCTGGCAATAGGTAGGGCAATTCTTTATTTATTTCAGCGAAAAACGTCTTATTGGCCATGGCATCGAACAGAGTTGTAATTGGCTTTGAATACTTCATTTGGAAGAAAACAATAAATTGCAGAACTCGGCACAATTCAAGGTGTAGCTGAAGAATCTCTTGAATAGCATGATTCCTCTGCAGTGCGATATAATGCAACGGCAACTGACCATCAGATAGAATTTCTTCAAATTTTAACTCTCTTTTACGATGACTCATAGAAATATCAAAGTGCATTAGAAATTCAAGACAAAGATCAAGGAAATCTCCAACGAAACTGGCACAAATTCCGACTTCTTGTTGACATATCTTGTCATCTGGTACGCGTCCAGCTTTTTGAATCATCTTCATTGTGGATTGCAAGGGATATTTGATGGTGGCATTCCAAATCATGCAGCACATACCGTGCTTAAGGGCGTAATCGGGTTCCTTGAAGGTGCCCAAACATATCAGACTGGCTCTCATATGGTCTAGACTCTGAAGATCTTTGCTCCAGTGCACCATGTATTCCCATGACATCAAACTAAGAATAACGCCAGATTGTAAGCTAAATGGGAAATGGCGACGCAGAACTTGCAAACGCTTCGGTACTGGTTCTTCATCTTGGCCGGCTGAAGAATCACGTTCTAGAATTTTAGTCGGATGAATTCGAGAATATAGAAGCCACTTGGTTGCCAAATCGGAAACCACTCCTTTGCCCTTGGTAACTATTGCTTTTAAGCTGCAATCGGGTGTTTCGTAAGGTAGTTCGGTCATCGTTGGATCCAAGCTTAGCATGGGTGATCTGGAATAATTGGAATAATTCACATTTTCAGCTTCTATATTTTAGACCTCCAACAAGTTTTGTTTTGTCCATATATAAAATATCTTCAAATATTATGCTTCTACTTACTCTAAGATTGCTCCCAAAACAGCGATATCATCGAGTTTTCCAATTAATAAGGACCATTGGGCTTCATCCTGGGAAATTTGTTCCCAAACTTCATCTTCTCCTTCTTCACATGATCCCTTAAATATAAAATTTTTACAAACACCAACTAAGAAACAATAAAAGAGCTCTTTACATCATTTTGAGATCGCCTTATCGTCTTTGCTACAGTTCTACAAACAATTGCCACCATCAAACTTAAGGAGCGTGGACTTTCAAGAAGCAATTCTCGTACGGCCTGCCACCAGGGACAAATGGAATTATACGAGAAACTTTTTACTTTTTCTCCTGCTAGATCACAAATTGCATGAACGATCGTTCCAAGATGCATCATGTCATTAATGATTTCTTCCCTGGAAGACAAGAGATTCCATAATAATCTTCAAAGTGTGATAGAATGAAGAAACAAACCTGGAAGTGTAGGTGAACGTTTTTTCAAGCCAGAAGTTCAATGCCAAGACAATTAGATCTTCACTAGAGAGTGCAGATGCTTGAGCAGCTTCCTTAAAATGTTGCTCACAAAAACGACTCTTGAAAGAATTCCTAAACAGATTCTCACTTATGCATCCAAATAAGGCACTCTTATCGGGATTGAGTTGTGGTTGTCCACCGTTGGGTTTGAACACCCTCAGGTATTCCACAAATTCTCCATCCTGCTGATGTTTTACCTGAAAAGTAACTTTGGATTGTGTAGCCTGTGCATTGGACGACGGTCGATCTGCTAAGAGTTCCATAATCTGTTCAATAGTTTCCAAATCGTTGTCTGATATGGAGAGCGTTTCATAGGTTTTCTCTTCTTCCTTTGGTGGATTCTTCATGGCAATGTAAAAATCCGTGAGCCTACGATAAAACTCTACGAGCTGTTTGAGTTTTTCATTAGATTCCGAACTGAAGGAATGGACGACAGCAGAGAAGAACTCTGGTGGCATCTTTTTATTTTTTGTCATCATCTCCAGACACTGCAGGCGTACTTCGTCAGTTTGAAAGTCACAACAAATCTCACTCACTGTATCCTGAGTGCAACTATCAGGATCTTCACGCAGAATGGTCTTTAGCCGTCTAACCAAGTGGATATCTCTGGCAGTTTTAGAGTTCGCTTCGCGCAACGCAAAGTGGAATGGAATAGTTATCTCTTTGAGGCTTTGGTCAGATGGGTCGAGAAAGAGGCATGAATTCACCGTGGCTTTGCATCTGGCTCCAGTCACAACACCCATCAGACCGTGGGTGGTGTATGCTAACTGCCCATTTTTGCTGACAGTAAAAGCTGCTACTTTAGGTCCATTTTGCATGCCCCAGATCTCGAGACAGCCCATGCGGGGAGCATATATTATAAGGAACAATGCTCTTCTGCGATCACTTTTGTCGCCTTTGAGGGTTTTCTCTTTCACCTTAACGAAGGCACATTGAGCATCTCGATAGCCCTTCCAAACACGAAGAGCCACCCCTCTGCGGCAATCTATGAGGATTACCCTATCCAGGTTATCTGCTATGACGGCTAGCTGATTTCCTGGCGCAATCCAAATACTGAAACCATCTCGTTTTCCATCGTAAATTCTACTTCCAGACCGCATTGAAGTCTCTTTCCCAGCTGGTTGCTCCTCGGGTGTCTTCGGACCTGGCTTCGAACTGAAAAATCCTCCCAGAACGTTTTTGTAGACCATTCCAAGAACGTCCTTGGCCACATCACCCACAGATATAGTTCGATATCCTTCTTCAGCATAATAGAGTCCCAGAAATGGCTCTGTTCCAACTCCTAGAACGAGCGAACTTTGTGCTTGGTCGCCGACCTTAGCATAGAGTCCCGAACTCAAACTCTGCTGGACTATGTGGTCAAAGGTTCGGGGTCTAACTGGCCCCGCTACAACAGTGTCGTTGATGATGCATTCCCGGTCTTTGGGATATTTAAATTTCTGATATGCAATGATTTCTGGAGTCTCTAGGTCACCAAAATATTTGCTGCCATAGGCTGGCTCGGTGTTATGGCCGAGATGGTTTTTCTTGCTGACAAGAAATGGGAAGAGATCATCGCCCTTGAATATGCAAACACCGATATCGTAAAGAATATAGAAGAGAGACTCTTCTGAGTCTCGTTTGTGCAGTGATTTAATACCATAGACAGCGCTGTCGTGACACTGTTGCGAGAAAAGTTTGATGCCAGTTTCTGTGTAAAAATTAACATAACCCGAAGAAAGTCCCACTGCCACACAAGTCCATTCAGCGCCTGAGCTAACATTCTTTCCGTAAATTGGCAGACATATTACCGAGGTTATAATTTCGTTGGGATTGACAATCTCGCCAGACCAACTTGGTGCGAAGGTGGCCAGTTGACTTTTGTTGTCCCATTGAGATGATAGTAAAGCCAACTTTTCACCCAGGGCCAAAGCAATTAGCTCGCTGGTCGGAGATATGGCATATTGGACTGCATTTAACCAGCTTTCGTCTAATTTTTAAAGTTTTATTTACAGCTATTTCTTTTTTCTTTTATTCAATTTGTATCGTTGTAATACAATGAGCCACTTACCGTGCGTCAAACCAAAGAATTCCTGAACTTTGTGAAAATCTTTTATGCTGGCGAATGTTTTCACTTCACATGCCATATTTTATGCGATTGTAACTTTATGTTTTGTATATGATTTTACAATTTCTAGAGAAAGAATAAGAAACATAAATTATATTCTTGGGTTTTCTTTTATTTTGGGTAAAATAGTTCGTTGTAAACACCACAAAGAAAAACAAAATGACGTATCCTGTTTTGTCAGTTTTGACATTTGAACAGCTGTGTACATTTACAGATTCTTCTTAATTTATTGTAGCGACATCTATAATTGGCTTATTGAAAAACAATTCACAGGTATTCCAACTCAATCAATTTAAATTTTCAAATTCATTTCCGCTCGTAACGGTTATTTATAAGGAATTGATCTTTTTAAGGGGTTACGTGTACTTCCATTTCGTGTCATTTTGGGCAAAAGAGTGCTCGCGAGAGAGAAAACTAAATATTTCGCCTTCTTGCCAAGGCAATAATATATCCCAGAAAACAATTCTTATAACCCAAAAATAAAAAAAGATTTAAAGTTATGAATGGATCAATTATTTTAAATTTCTAAATTGGAAAACGTCAAACCATATTCATAAAGCAATAGTTTACACGTAAAATTGCTTATTGTGTCGCCACCTGAGCTAAAACAATAGTCAGAAGTCCCGTGGTAGAAGATGCTGAAGTCCAAATAAATCAATTTGTAGAAGGAAAGCTAGAAAATTCTCAGAAATCTAGCTTAGTGTATGTCACGGCTCATAAATCTTCAGACTAATTTTCTAAAAATCCCAAAATTCCGATATAATGTCACTTTGTCTATTAAGCTATTTTAACTTACACTGGTGCAGTTATATGCAGGGATTATTAGAATAAATAAATATGTATGTACCTATACCTACACATTTTCTGATAGCAAGTCAATCCGGGTCCGAACTGAGAGGCTTAAATAAAATGCATGACTGAATCACAATAACAACTTACTCTTGTGGTTGAAGAGTGTTCAAGTATATTTAGTAGCTAAACATCGACGATATATAATGTTAGGTAATAGTTGATTATTACTGTGCTACGTATACCTACCTAATGAAAATGATATAGGTACCTAGTTAAGGAGAAAGAACAAGTCAAAAGTACCTACATCAACAGAAAATTGATGTTATTTTTGTTTAATTCATTTCTGGAAAATACGTGAAAACTTGAACAAGATTAATGCTGGACAGCTGGACTTGATCCACTACTGACAAATTGGCAGTTTTCTATCAGTATACTGCCAAAAGAATTCATTTTAAATTGTTTTCTGTCAGCTCATATTGAAAGAAATACTGTCAATTTGACAGTCGTGTAAGTCCAGCATAAGTCGTTAACGAGAGAAAACAGAAATAATCCAAAATATATGACAATTTTCTCAAATAAACGTCAAAACATTATTTCCGTAATTTGATTATTTTTGCCAAAAACTTGAAAAGCATTACATTACAAGTAGGTACGAGCTTTAAGCAAAATCGTTGACAAAATTGGGTTACATGAAATTTGATCCCAACGAAAAATGGCCCAAATTAAAAATGAAGAATGACCTCAAAAATTCAAAAAATCAAAACAACATAAAATGGAGGATTATTTTTTTGATTGGGTGATTTTTTTTTTGTTTTTGGGGGTCTTTTTCATTTTTGTATTTTCATAATTTAACAAAAAATAGAAATTACCCTAAAAATGTGGCTATATTTCATAATTTAAGGTTGAAATTATAGCTCCAAATGAAAAAGCCCGAAAACAAATTTTAAAAAAATTTATGCTGTCGCGGAATGATCCTTAATTTAAAATTAAGGATCATTAAAATTATCGTTCCTACACACAAATTTTTTTGTAAGATTATTCAAACGTCTGATTAAATAGTCGTAGGTATAGACGAAAATCCGAGTTTGCGTTCATTTTCAAACTGAAAAAAGGCCTTTATATGCGAAAAATTACATCAAACCCTAAACAAAATTTTTAAATCTATAAAATATTTTTTTTTAAACTTTTATATCCGATATTATAATTTTACTTAAAGGGACTTCCTGTATAAAAAATTTAATCTAAAGTGGTTAAGCCGTTAGCGAAAAAGTCCAGACATTTTTAAGAGTTGTTTTCGAGATAAATAACTTCTTTCATAATGGTTTAATGGCAAGTACCTACCGTTATTTTTAAACCTAAACAAATTAAATGAAATCATGTTGCATGTCGCAAACAAAGTTTTTAAATTTTACCAACATGTACTATTCTGTGTAAAAACAATTTTCCATGAAGCAAAATATTAATCACATTTTTGACCCACTTATACTAAAATACATATGAACATATGTGTGTTTAGTGACATATCTCTGACATGTTTGTAAGGCTTCGCATAAACTGCATGACGTTTTAAAAAGTGCAAAATCTTGTTCTATCGCCTTGACTAACCTATACACTAAACCTACCACAAGATTTCATTGGAAAATAACCACGTTTACCTCGTTCTTCTTTGACTTGGTCTTTGTCTTCTTGCTATATGTTGCTGGAAGTAATTGAATATGCTTGTGGAATGAAAGTGCTCACCGTATGCATCATGGCATGTTTGCTGCAAGCCAACTTATTTTCCTGACAGTTTAATATTATGTCGGGTGGTCATCTGAAGGACAGAAGTCCCTTGAAGTCATTCATTACAATATTATATCAACCATCTACAACAACAACTAAACCTCTATTATTGTGCTTATACGCATGGGATTTTATTGCAGAACGTGACAACACGCCGAAAAAGTCCAAAGGCGTGAGACAGGAAGTATAAGGCCATACCTCTGTTTGTTTCGCCCTAGAAATGGTCTTGAACCCCCGCTGCACGTTCGTCGATTAATTTTATTACTTAAATCCTATAGCCATCACTTACACTCTTGATGCATCTTAATGGGATGCATCAGGAGACAATAACAAAGGCTTTCAGACAAAATTTAAATAAAAAAAATCATTCTTGGTTAAGAGGAAAAGAAATAAGATGCGTCTGTCTGCCTACTAATAAAAGTAGTTATGAGGAAGACTGACTCAATCCAATAATCTCAAGCCGAATAGTCCATCGACAGCGACCACACGTTCAAAGCATGAACTTGAACTTAAAAGTTGTTCAATAATCGAGTTTATTTGCTTAATTTTTCTTTTCTTTGTTTTCTTCCTCTTCTTATATCTATAGACTATAGGCACATGTAAAAACAAACTGTATTGTATATATATTTTGTACTTTGTTTTGATTTGATTTTCTCGAAGCATATTATGGCTCTGCAACTGACCTTGAAAATTCGTCAACTAAGCTTGAATATTTATAAAAATAGAAAGAAAAATAAAACACATTAAGCCGGGCCACTTCTATGAGCCAGCTAACTATTCGATATGATGTGGGTCAAGCTCATGAGAGCAGTGTATCACCATTAGAAATTAAATATGTATTTAATTTAGTTTGGAATTATTTTAATTGATCGTTTAACGTTAGTCCCATGTTTTCCAAAGCTTTTAAACGGTTTTTGATCTTCGAATTTAAAATTGTTATCAATAATTTGGAAAAAAAGGTTCAATTATAATGAAATGATTAATGTCATGGGGTTCCGAGAGGGAAGTAAGCGACTCGTGATCATTAAGATCAGGGCATTTGCTCCTTCCGCAGTCGAATACCCTGGCTAACATATCAAAGACACCATCAATACTTGCAAAGAATTGTAAGAAAATAGAGCTTTACCGTATTTTATAACATCGAATTTTTTCTAAACAAAATCGATTATTTTCTGTCAAAACAAATATTGCGTTTTTAGCAAGGTTTGACACTGATTTTCACACACACTATGAAGACTTGACATTTCTAATACGTCAAATTGAAAGTCGCGGAATTTTTGAAAGACGAGTTGTTTATTTTTCGGTTGCAACGAATTCTACATAATTTAACAAAATATTCAACAATATATTCACTCAATACAGCTATAAAAATAATTTATTGTGCGTTGTTCATTATCAAAGACGTGTTAAAAACTTTCAGTGCAAGTGAAAACTTTTCAATAACAATTTTCTTTAAAAATATATGTGCAAATAGAAGTTCAAACAAATAAAATGCACCAATAAATTTTATTAATTATTATTTTTTTATTTATTAATTTAATTCTATTGGTAAAATATTTTTCTCACAACAAAAAGAAACAACCTTAATAGTTTTGCGAATAATTTCTTGAAGTTTTGCGTCAATTGCAGCTTTAAAGTAACACAAACACAATCACACCAAAAAAATCGATTCTGTTTAGAAAAAATTCGATTTCTTTTTTGAAAGGAATTCGCCATGAGGCTTCAGAGATTTGCTCCATTAAAAGTGAGCAATTTCCAATTCCAATTCCTTTCAACAAAAGAAACGATTTTGTTCCGAATTTTTTCTAAACAAAATCGATTCTTTGACATTTGACGAAAGGAATTTGACATGAGATTGCAATTGAGATCTCCTAAATCTCTTTTTCATGAATATGTGGCTAGAGAATGCGCTGAAATTCACATAAACATACCTTTTTGCCAGTACACTGTAATCATACCGTAAAGTACTTACCTATAACGAGTAAAAATTATTTAATTTTTAGTCCTAATTTAAATGATACATTTATCATAAGCCTTAAATAATTGTCATCTGTTAGCTTCATATACAAAAGCCACGACTTTTTCAAATCAATATAAAACAAACTGAACCATCTATCAATGTTCTATGCAAAACATATATTATAACCAAGGCCACTGAGTTGAAAAATGAAAGCCATTAAAAACAATATCGACATTTCAACATGACCATATTATAACGATAACGCAATATTAATGAACGAGAGATGTCAATGTCACTTACTAGCTTATTCTGTTAAACTAACAAGAAGTGTCAAGAGCTCTGCGTTGCCATAATAATGTACATAATGCCATTTGAATAATCTCTGTTTCATAATTCTGGCTTATTATTTGTATTGAAGAACCAAAAGAACAAGCTGTAAAGGTATGTAAGTATGTACATTCAAATCATA
The DNA here is from genome assembly GCA_932273885.2 of Leucozona laternaria. Lineage (NCBI taxonomy): Eukaryota > Metazoa > Arthropoda > Insecta > Diptera > Syrphidae > Leucozona > Leucozona laternaria. The sequence continues at coordinate 111,118,478 of OW026368.1, read as the reverse complement.
TACCTACATAATAGCATACACGTGATGAAGCATAATAATTAATAGTACAAGAACAAATAATGGGATAATGCTTTGAGTAAGTTCTTAAACAGAGATTAAATTGTCATCATTCGCTAATGTTTTTTTTTTATTTGACTATTGGGCCTTGAAGAAATACCTTAACGAAAAAAATAAATGATGGTGATGTGATAAATCTATATAAACAGATATGTTTAAAAAATGTGTGTATAGGTACAGACATTTTTTTTATTTTACAGGCTTTTCGACAGACAAAATAATTTACTCTTCGGAAAAATCCGAAGCCTACACGAGTATAAGACCTTGTCGAGAACGAAGGAAAATTTTATTGGTTGCCTTGAGATGAAGATTCTTCGGGTGATATTCGGTCCCATATATCTATCGAAGTACATAAATAGTTGCATGGATAAAAGGATTCAACGTCGAACAATAGAATTTCATTTCTAAAAACCTGTATATAGTGTGTGGGTATTTCCAGTTTATGTTATTTTTTTTACTAATGTGAATTCGTTAAATTCGGTGTTAGCTTTTTAATACCATGCATGCAACCATACCTTAAAAGTTAATACTGTATAATCAATCTTTTTCCTAAATCTAAACTACCTACTCTTGGGCATATTTCAAAGTTTCTTCTAGGGTAGGTAGGTACATGAAAGAAACGTTACGAGTAAAAAACTATGAGAAATAGAGTAAAGTTTATGCGAAATTCAATTTGTTTCCAAACGCGTAAAAATGTTAACAAGTTGAAGGATTTTAGAAATTAGAAGATTAGAGTCATTTAACACTTTTCATTATTTATTTTGCGAGTTTGTAGATTTATCGCAATCATTTATTTTATGTTTCAATTCATTAAAATTGTAACCACTTTATGTTTCAAATCATTAAAATTGCCATAAAACTATATGCTTACAGATCAATGAACTGTGGCCTATTTCACCAAATTACATTTACAATCACAAATCTGCAATTCAAAATTTGTAAACCTAATTTCTGTTTCACAAACAACAATCGGTTTCACAACTTTTTTGCCAGATTTGTAAAAAATAATTCTTTCTCACAAATTTGTGAGAGTCTGCTGAGTAGGTATCAAGCGTTAAGTGCACTATATGGCCTTCAATATTTTCCAAAAATACATCAACCACGACTGCACAAGCCCGATGGACGCATCTGAACACCGCACCATGTAGATTTATGCCGAATTAATTTTAACGAAAGAATCGATTCTGTTCAGAATTTTTTCTAAAAAAAAAAATCGATTCTTTTCTGTTAAAACAAATTTCGCGTTTTTAGCAAGATTTCACACTGATTTGCACACACACTATAAAGACTTGACATTTATAATACCTCAAAATGAAAGTAGCGGAATTTTTGACGAGTTGTTTATTTTTTGGTTGAATTCTACGTAATTTAACAAATGTTCAATTGATAAAAAGTTTCAGTGCAAGTGAAATCTTTCAATAATAATTTTCTTTAAAAAATACGTACTTGCACGTTGAAGTTCAAACAAATAAAATGCACCAACAAATTGTCCCTGTATAAGCTGGCTAATATCTTTTGTTATTAAAATAGTATTATTAAAGTTATTAATTTAATTCTATTGCTAAAACATTGTTCTCACAACAAAAACAAACAACCTTTATAGTTTTGTGAAAAATTTCTTGACGTTTTGCGTCAATTGCAGCGCCAAGTAACACAATCACACAAAAAAAAACGATTCTTTTACGAAATTCAAATTCCTTTCAATTGACAGAAAAAAATCTATTCTGTAAAGAAAAAATTCGATTCTGTTTGGAAAAAAATCGATTTCTTTGTTAAAAGGAATTCGTCATTAGATATACCGTGCATGTCTGAGAGCTCATCTTAAAATGTCAAAATTTCCAGTTTATGTTAATAAAAACATTTTTTCAGGCTCATTACCAATCGTGTTTCAATTATTCTTATTATTTAATCTATCCTTATACGGTTTATGTAAAACTATTCCTGCAAATACACGACCGATAGATTCTTAAGCGTTTTATAGCAAAATATGCACTTGTATTACTATCGGTATACTATTATGCCTTCGCCGTAAATACATTTTTAGGTTCGGAAAGATATTTTTATTGAAAAATTACAAATTGTAAATAAAATTACTCATGAACTTTCTTTTGTAAGAATTTTTCTAAAACTTAACAAATTTGTACATTTTTTTTATTTGGTGAAACAGAAACTTATAAAAACACTTGAATTTTCACAAATTTGTACTTGTAAACTTCAAACAAAAATTACTGTTGGGTGAAACGAAAATAAAGATATTCCCACAGATTTCCTTTTGTAAATTACAATTACAATTTTGTAATACAAATATTTTGTGAAACAGAACAGAACAAAATTTGTAAGAAATCGCTTGTAAATTACAATTTGTAAGTTGGTGAAATAGGCCACTTGCACAACTTTATGTAACAAATCTCTTTCATTGTCTTTGCTGCAAAAACTGTAATTTTTGTGTATATAGTAATTTTTCTAGCATATAATGGGTGATTTTTAAGCTGGTTTGGTTTTGGCAACATTGGTTTTGACAGCTGACGTGTGTTTAGTACCTTGTGTCACTGTCAAACAGCTTCAGTTTGGTTTGCAATTTAACCATGGATCATCCGTTTCGCTCCTTCCTGTCTTTTACCAAAAGGCAGTGAGCAACCAAAACCGTGGATGATGGTTTCAGTTCTCGGATCACTCTCACTTCTGTTCTTTTTTGTAATCTTTGCTTAGTAAGTTCGGAACTATTCGGAAGCGCTAGGTAAAAGTCAATATTGTAACCAAGAATTACTATAATCTCAATAATTATTAGCCTACTAAAAGTAAATTTATAAAACAAATAATACTTGTAAACAATTATTCAATTTATTCATTCCTTAAAAGCTGGTGGGAATGAAAGTTAATGTTTGTAAAACCTAACTTAAAACAATATAAAACGTTATTCATAATTATTTTTCTATTTTTACAAAATAATGTATGTAATTAAACTCAAATAATAACCTTCATCTAATCCAACACATAAGGGAGCAAAACAATAATGTGAAAAATAATTTAAAACATTAATTTGTTAATATCATATTGAATTCACTTATCTTTACATCAATGCCAGCTATTGCACCCGAAGAGCGGGGTGCATCCGTCACTCAATAACGTTGAGCGATGAGATGCTCCCTGTTCTTCCTTTAATTTAAGTTATATTTAAGTTCCTAGTTCTAAGTGACCACAACGTCAAAGAAAAATCAAACACATCTTATGAGCAAAAGATAAATGTCATCAACCATAAGAACTAAAATGTCTAAACCATATAACTAAACGCCATGGGGCAAACAAAAATGTCAAATCGATATGGTAGAGCCATACTCCTCTAGCTCTAAGTATATATATAAAATAGAAAGAGAAATGTACAAAATGTAAAACAAAAAGTTGTCTCAATAAAAATTTACTCTTACTCTTACTCTTTAACCATGGATCGTCTTACAAATGAACAACGCTTGCAAATTATTGAATTTTACTATCAAAATTCGTGCTCGGTTCGAAATGTTCATCGCGCGCTGCTTGTGTTCAGCGATGAGGCTCATTTTCGGTTGAATGGGTACGTAAATAAGCAAAATTGCCGCATTTGGAGTGAAGATCAGCCAGAAGCATTGCAACAGCTACCAATGCATCCCGAAAAAGCCACTGTTTGGTGCGGTTTATGGGCCGGCGGCATTATTGGGCCATATTTCTTCAAAGATGATGCGAATCGCAGCGTTACTGTCAATGGTGAACGCTACCGAGCGATGATAACAAACTTTTTTTTGCCCGAAATGGAAGTTCTTGACTTGCATGATATGTGGTTTCAACAAGACGGTGCCACATGCCACACAGCACGCGAAACAATGGCGCAATTGCGAGGCGAGTTTGGTGAACAGTTAATTTCACGTTTCGGGCCGGTCAATTGGCCGCCTAGATCGTGCGATTTGACACCATTAGATTATTTTTTGTGGGGGTATGTCAAGGCTAATGTCTATAGGGACAAGCCCGCTTCGATTGACGCACTGGAAGCCAACATCCATGCATTCATTCGTGAGATACCGGCCGATATGTGTGAAAGAGTATGCCAAAATTGGACTCAGCGGATGGGCTACCTGAGACGCAGCCGCGGTCAACATTTGCATGAAATTATCTTTAAACATTAAATTGCAAGGTTCAAACTATCGATTCAAATAAATATTTCATTCATTTTTTTGAATTTTTTGTGTTTTTTTTTTTTTAAAAAGTTCTAAGCCTCTTAAAAAATCACCGGCGGTCAGCCATCAGCCGAATAGGGGGAATAACATGTAGCATACGAAAACATGCACGTGCCGTAACTATTCGGACTGGTGGAAGTGTGATCATAGCCTCTTCGCGGCGGCCGCTAGAAACAAGCCTTTAAAAAGGTTTGGCTAATATGATCAGGCTGGTTCCACAGGTTGGCAACAGGTTAATTCCCTGTTCCGTAAAACAAGAAGAATTACGAGACCAGCAACAAGCCTCGGAAACGGACTGATCTCAAGACGACAACCCACGCAAAGAAAACGGAATAACGATTTACGAATTTTCTTATGGAACGTACGATCGCTCTATAGAGCTCGAGCTGCTCAGCAGCTAGCCGATGCCCTGTCAAAATATAAAGCTGACATAACAGCACTTCAAGAAATAAGATGGACAGGGAATGGTGTTCTACAGAAGAAAGATTATGACTTATACTACAGCTGTCATACAAAACACCATGTGCTCGGGGTAGGCTTCCTAGTCGGCGAAAAAATGAAGTCTGCCATCATCGGCTTTAACGCTATAAGCGAAAGGCTATGCACCCTTCGCGTGCGAGGCAAATTTAAGAACATCAGCCTCATTAACGTTCACGGACCTACGGAGGAGTCCTCAGACGAAGAAAAAGAGACTTACTACGAACAAGTCGAGAGGGCCCTCAATGCCTGCCCAAGGTATGACGTAAAAATCATCCTTGGGGATTTGAATGCAAAAATAGGTCGGGAGCCGGTATTCAGGCATTACGCAGGCACCCATAGTTTGCATGAGAACACTAATGACAATGGACTTCGAGTCTTAGAATTGGCAGCATCGAAAAACATGGTCGTTGCGAGTACCAGGTTCCCGCGTAAAGATATCTACAAAGCCACCTGGGTATCACCTGATGGAGTCACTCGTAACCAAATTGACCACGTGTTGATAGACCGTCGCCACTACTCGAACTTGATGACGGTACGAACGTACCGAGGTGCCAATATCGACTCGGATCACTATCTTGTTGGTATGGTTTTCCGAGGGCGGATTGCCTTGCGAAGACGTATTGCATCCGCCGATCAGGTTCGAATCAACACGGCTGCTCTGCGCAATGAAAACACCAGTAACACCTTTGGTAATGCGTTAGGACTCGCCCTAGAACTGGGTAGAGTAAGTCCTGGAGCCAGTTTGCTGGGCGTAGATGAGAAGTGGACACGCCTTAAGAATACTGTCATTAGTACTGCCAACTCCATCTTAGGCAGCAGTCGTAGAAATCGGAACGACTGGTTTGATGATGAATGCAAGCTAGCGACTGAACGTAAGAATGTTGCGTACCGAGCAATGCAACAATCTCATAGAACGCGGGCACGCGAAGACGAATATAAAGAGCTCAGAAGAATTGAAAAACGGCTTCACAGACAGAAAAAATCAGCCTGGGAGAAGAACATAATCTGTGAAATAGAGAAAAGCCGAGAGCGAGGTCCGCACCAGGCGCGGAAGTTCTACCAATCCGTCCGAAACATGACGCAGTACACACCACGCTGCACATACTGCAATGACGGAGAGGGAAATCTGATCACCGATCCTCAAAGCATACTGGAGCGATGGGAAGTGTACTTCAATGAATTGCTAAATGGTCAGCTCACTGCAGAAGTGGAGGCTCCAACACTTCAAGAAGAGTACCCTATGTTGCCGCCACCAAGCATAGAAGAGGTTGAGAAGGCTATAGGCCAGCTAAAGAAAAACAAAGCCCCGGGAGCCGATGGTATACCAGCCGAACTATTTCAACACGGTGGGCCAGCTTTACGTCAAGCAATTCATGAGATTATAGTGCACGTGTGGGAGCATGAAGAAATTCCAGAAGACTGGCGAAAAGGTATCATTTGCCCCATACATAAGAAGGGAGATGTCACAACGTGCAGCAATTATAGAGGTATCACGTTGTTGAGTACCGCCTATAAGATACTCTCCTCTATCCTCCAAGACCGGATAACCCCATACGCTAAAACCATCATCGGACAATATCAGTGCGGTTTCATTCCAGGCAAATCAACAACTGATCAGATCTTTACCCTTAGGCAGGCGATGGAAAAATGTCTAGAATTTAACATCCCAACATACCACCTGTTTATAGACTTTAAGGCCGCCTACGATAGCATAGCCAGGGTAGAACTTTACAAAGCCATGAGAGAATTCGGCATCCCAAATAAATTGACACGACTATGTAGGTTGACCATGACCAACGTAACAAGCCAAGTAAAAATAGCCGGATTGCTATCCAAACCAATCAACATCTTTAATGGACTCCGACAAGGGGATGGTTTGGCCTGCCTCCTCTTCAACCTGGCGTTGGAGAAAGCAATCCGTGACTCTGGCACGGCAACAAGAGGGACCATCGTCAACAGGTCCAGCCAGATACTGGCTTACGCAGACGACATCGACATCATCGGAAGAACTGAGCAAGCTGTACATGATTCCTTCATCCAGATCGAGCAGGCGGCACAAAATCTGGGGCTGCACATTAGTGAAGGTAAAACAAAGTACATGGTGGCGTCGAATGCGAGAGGAACAGTTGGTCAAACAATCAAGGTAGCGGAGCACGAATTTGAAGTGGTGCAATCCTTTAAATACCTTGGGTCAATAGTAGCAGCCGATAACAATATAGAAGAAGAAATACGCGGGCGGCTTCTCAAATCCAACAGAGCCTACTATAGTCTGTCAAAGCTCTTCAAATCCAGAAATCTCACCATAACTTCAAAACTGCTGCTGTACAGGACCATGGTCCTGCCAGTACTCACATATGGATCCGAGACTTGGGTGCTTAGCAAAAGGCACTCCGACCTCTTAGCCGCGTTCGAGAGAAAAGTCTTAAGGAGAATTGTTGGCCCCATATGTGAGGAAGGACGATTCCGGAGACGGTACAATCATGAATTGTACGCAATCTACCTTGAAGCAGATATCGTGACAAAAATTAAGCTCGGTAGACTCCGGTGGGCAGGGCACCTAGCTCGCATGAGCGAAGAGGAACCTGCTCGGAAAGTTCTTTGTGGTACATTCTATGGTAGACGACAGCGTGGTAGACCATGCTTGCGCTGGAGAGATGGCGTAGACCAGGACGCCCGGAGCCTTGGGGTGCGCAACTGGATGGCGGCGGCTCGAGACCGGGATGGGTGGAGAGACTTGTTGAAGGAGGCCAGGACCGGACCCCGGTTGTCGAGCCGACGATGATGATGATAAACATTTTCTGTAAATATTTAACTTTTTCTTTTTTTTTGCATATAAATGAAATTTTAATTCAAATATAGGAAACTTATATATATACGTATAAATTGTAATATAATTTAATGCCCTCAAATTAATTTCCTTGGAAAAGCTTAATTATCTAAAAGATGTTAATCTTAATATTAAGTTCCTTTAAAAATAAATACAAATACAAAAGGACATACAGAGTTTGTTCCAGACCAAAACTGCCAATTGTCACAATTTGTTGTCGAATCCTATTCTAAATGTCACAAATTGGGTAGTTTTGGGCAATAAAAATAGCGCTCACGAGAGGAAAACGCATTTAGCCTTCTTGACAATTTATGCCCAAGAAGTTTTTTTGGGTGGAAGTCTGCAGGTTTGTGTTCTGAGTGGATGGCTTTAGGAATTTTTTTTTTTTCAAAAATTTGATATTTAAAGGTTGAAAGGGTGTAAAAACGAAATGTGTTATCTCATTTCAAAAATTTTGTTTGTGTTGGAAAGGTTATTTTTAAAAATTTGATATGAAGGTATAGAGTTAATTGGGATAAACATACAAAAATTGTTTGTGATTACAATTTTTTTTTTTGCGTTGGGAAAACGAATTTCGCCACTCATAACGTGAATTAGATTATAACCCATTAAGTAGTATTTGATTACAAAAAGTAGCTTAAATATATTAATTTATATTTTCTTTGTAATTTTTATTCGAAGCTTAGGTTTGTCTACCCGTGTGAAGCCGGGCGGGTCAGCTAGTATTAAGATAAAACTGAATTTCACCCTATATTCAACTCCCTTTTAAAACTACACAGTCTTGTTATAATTTAGGGCCTATTTCTGATTTTTGTTTTGCTAAAGATTTTGTCTAGGAAAATGTTTTCTCAGCGTTCGTTGGCTTAGAATTCGGTAAATTTAAAATCAGTGCTATTAATTGAGCCATAACTCGATACCTATGCTAAATATTTTAACATTTAACGCTTTCTAATATTAAACTTCCAAAGTCAAGATCTGTACTGAGAATTAATTCATTGAATATCAGGGTGAGGAAAATGTAGAAAGTAAATATATTGAGGTCCTTTTAATAATTCAACACCGCTAAAAAATGTAATTTTTAAATAAAAAATCAGGTATTCCGAAATGTAGCTTTGAAAGTCGGGAGATATGCGATAAATAGGTGTTTCTGGCAACGCTTTATTAAAAACAAAAATTTTGTTTAAGCATAGTTTGAGCTCAGAAATCTGAAGAAGGGGACAAAGAAAATATTTCTGGGGAAGTCTGGAGCGTCATCAAGTTACCTTATATTAATTACGCCTTTTCAAAATTCTTCATCTTCTTGACTTTTATTCGAATGTGTACTGTGGTCATCTCTGCTCGTTATCTATTTCACGAAGATGATATTTTGATGTGGAAAAAGAAAATGCTTTATAAATGAAAGAATAGAGCCACTCTTCAATATATTGTCTGAAGCACGAATTTCGATGTCTTTAAGCCTTTAAGGATATAGTTACTTTGAAATTAAATCTAAGAAAAATTTGCGTAGAAGCTTCAATTTAAAAACTTAACTTACATATGTAGCATTTTATTTTTCCCATAGGAACTTTAAACAAGGCTTTAAGAGGCAGCTGAGTTTTTGTACAAATCAGTGAAACAAAACCTTTCCAACAATATTCCAAGTATCTTTCACATATTCATATTATGATTATAATATGTACATACATACCTACCTATAATCTAGATCAAACACATACCTATCTCAAAAATAAACTTTTTCACCTACTACGAAAGCGTAAATTAGAATAATAGACTTTAGATGACCTTGAATCAATCAAATGAATGGGAGCCAGATGAGATATATTTTTGGGGGTCACAGTTCCGTTACTCTATACCTACTCGGATATGTAGATAGGTGTGTATTGTACAGCTTGAGCGAATATGCCGGAGATACGCATATATTTGTATAAATTTGCATCCGAACTTGGATAAACTCAAAATCAAGCTAACCAAAATCTTCCACCGACTTAATATCTATACATCTCCCTCTTACCACAATATCTACAGCATGCATCACGAAAAAATAGTTTGCTGTAGCTCAGCCATTCACTATAGATAACTTAGTCAAACTGAAGTTAAAGCTAACAAACTGATATGATGCCAGAAGCCAGATCAGTTGTAAACAACCGCAGTTCACAATCGGACGTATTATTCACGCAACTTCGCGAACAAAAACGAGAATCACAAAAAAAAGAAGATAAATACGGTCGGGCAGTTCAAAGCAAATATAAAAATTGAAGGAAAACAAAAAAAACCTCCCACATTATCTCGAAAATTGTGACTCTAATCAGTTATAGTCGTTTGTATCTGGCACTCACTCTGGCAAGTTAATCCTCTATAGTTGCAACAGATACTTTGATACTTAGACTTAATTTTATAACTGCGCTTAAACAACTTTAAACTTCCGTGGTTTTAAGTTTCGATTTTTATTATTTTTTTTTTTTTGGTTTTGCTCAACAAGTTAATTCGACATAGCTTAGTTTATTAGATTAATATATCTATACCTAGAGATAGATAGAAAAAGTTGTAAAAAGATACAAAACTAGTTCTTTGATTTCCTCCACATTAAATGTGTTTGCTTCGTGTATCTCTGAATACCCATATTGAATATTATTTTTAGTTTTCCTTTCTTCCTTTCGGTGGCGCACCGGTGGCGGTCGGTGGTGACTCTTGAGTCTTGAGCTATAGTGCGGCAAGTAAGTTCGTTTGTTGCTAAATACTTGTAGTAAACGTATCTATATATACGAGATTGTGGTTATTGCATTTTTGCACATAAATACGGTTGGTTCGGTTAGTTGTTGCATTATTTAAAGTGACGTAACACTGCAGCTAGATAGATACTTTTTATTTTTAGTCTAGTGTCTACTATCTATTGAGGAAAAGTGAAATCGAAAGTGACGCATTCGGACTTACTTCCTTCTTAAGTTTTTAAATTGTTTTTTTTTTTTTTTTTTTTTTAGAATTGTTTGGTGCGGTTGCAGCAGAAAAATCTACGTTTATTAAATAAATATACTTTTTCAAAAATGATTGAAACAGAAATTATAGAGTGAGTATATTGAATTTATAATCATTTTATCAGTTCAATTTAAGTTTCGAATCATAACAATAAATGCGCTTTAGTTATTGTTTATGAAAAACAAATTTTAACATATCATAAAATACATAAATTAATAACAATTTGAACACAATAGTCAGTCTCAATTATGGTAGACATTTTTTTTAAGGTATCGCTAAAACTACCACAAAAATGAGAGCCTTTCTTGTTATTCCTCATATGAATAAAAAGTAAAATTTCAATAGGAAAACGAAAAAATGAAAAAAAACCCTAGTTTTAAAATGAATTTTATTCATTTTTTTTCTTTACAAATAGGGATATTTTTTTTTTTAAAACTTGTTGATCTTTTTTTAGTTTGAAATAACAAATGGTTCACCACATCTTCAGGGATTACATCAATTTCTTCGTGAATATTCAAAAAAACTAATCCGCCGCTAATCAGCCACCTGGGTACGCCACTGGATATACATATATAAAGATGTGGTTTTGTTTATTCAAGTTTTAATTTTTAAATAGATACATATGTATAAAATTTTGTTTTCGTGAAAAATATATGAAAAAATGACTGTAGTGCAAAAGATAAGTAAGTAAGTAAATTAGTTTATTTCCATTATAATTGTACAAAAACAGTTGTGCTGGTTTTTTTTTAAATTAATTTTGACAATAACTTTTATAAATTGCCTGTCAGGTTAAAAAGGCTTTAATATAAATTAATACATTGTGAGCTTACGTTCTTAAAAAAAATTCATTCATTGTTTGAAAGCGATATTTAAGTGCAGATTTTAGAAACTGATATAAATTTGAATAGCATCGACCATTTAAGTTATCGAGGAATTGGGATCTGGTTAACTGATGGCTTCCGAGAAATAGCTTCCTGTAAACTCCGGGCAAACTCCGACAAAGTGGTATGTATTCTCAGATGCATCGAAATTACACACCGTACATAAGCCAAAATGGTGTGGCTTTGAAAGGCTCTAGCATTCAAATTGAGTAATCCACAGCGTGCTTTTAGTATAAGGCTAATCATCTCTTGTGAATTCGTATCTGAAAAGTAGTTAGGGACATCGCAGTAGGATAGGTTGCTGTATTCGTCATGCAGTGCCATTACTGCTATGCATTGTTTATGAATATATGTACTCCAGTGTTTCTCTCTAAGCTTACTTAGTAGCATATTTTGTGCGTTACGTGTCACCGATATACTATTTAGATGAAAAGGAATATGCAGTTGAGGCTTCTGAAAAAAGCTCCATCCATTCATTGGCCCAGTAGATGTTCCTCCGAATTATAAATTCCGATAGTATTTTGGGAAGTCTATTATCCGGTAGTTCCATGACTCGGGATATAAAGGAAAAGTTTGAGTGTTCACAAGAAAGATTCTGGCAGTCCGGTTTCTATATGTAGAACATAGTTTGGCGTGTTGTTAGGCAACAGTAAACATCTTTTCAAAAAAAAACGTTGAAGCTTTTCTACCTGAAACACATCCTTGTTTGACACCTTTGTCTGTCGGAAAAAAGTCTGATCTACTTTTGCCATCCCATACAACAGCTGTAGTGTCTTTATAGATTGATCTTAAGATGTTAATCATTTTTGTGGAGATACCAAGTTTAGCTAATTTTTAAAAAGAGCATTTCTGTTTAAGTTGTCAAATGCAGCTTTTAGATAAAAAAACACGTAAAGTTTCTTCTTTTGGCTGTAGTGCAAAAGATAATGCGCTCCTATTTGAAATTAAGAAAATATAAAGATAATATACGATATACCTATACTAAAGGGTCCGCCAGATAACTTTTTTTTTTGAAAATGGCGCAAAACATCGAGTGTAGCTTCGGCTGTGTGGCACGTAGCGCCGTCCTGTTGAAACCAAATGTTGCCAATATGCTCCTCTTCAATTTTTGTGAACAAAAATTCGTTCAACATGGTCCGATAACGATCGCCATTGACTGTAACGGCCACTCCTTGCTCATTTTCGAAAAATGGCCCAATTATGCCTCTGGACCAAAATCCGAACCAAACAGTGACTCTTTTTGGGTGTATCGGCTTTTCAATGTATGCGTGCGGGTTTTCTGTGTCCCAAATGCAACAATTTTGCTTGTTTACTACCCGCCAAGATCAAAATGAGCTTCATCTGAAAAGATGATTTTTTTGGGCAAATCGGCATCTTCTCTAAGTCGATCGCAGGCCCACTTAGCGAAGCGTATACACAACCATATTCGTTCAGCGGAAGGATAAAACTAATTATCTGTCAAATCAGACATGAGCTAAGTGTTACCATTCACGAAATAAGCACTAGTTGAAAAAAAAACGCTAGATGGCGGACCCTTTATTATAATCACAATGTTAGGATTGTACCAAAATCGTCAATTTTTAGGTTATGTCGGTCTTGTAGCAAATGAGCGATATGTACCTATTTATGATGATGAATAACCAAAATACTAGTAGGTGCGTAGTGATAAAACAATAAATTCGTTTGTGCGACAGCTTGTGTAGAACAAGGAATTTACAACTCTCAACCATTTCTGTGTGCGTGCGTTTTCGGCAGGAATGAAGGGGACCTACAATATTTTGCCGAATCCATCAAACTACTAAGGAAAGAGGCCAAGAGCTATACTCTCGGAGGATTTTGCACTTCCTTGCCTTGAAAAAAAAGTGTTTTAGTTGAAAGGGGCTGAGATCGAACCTAGACCTCTGGCATGAAAGACCTACGCACCAACCTTTATGCCACGGGCTACTACTACTACTCCTACAGCAAACAACTTCAATTCATTAATTTAAAATAGAAAGGAATGTCCTGTTATTTCTCAAAGTCTTAAAAGATTAATCTCTAAGGTTCGCGCTTAAAAAGCTTATAAGTATATACAATCAATTATTCGGATTGTCAAGTTTAATATATCTTTCAAGTCATTGAAATTGCCAGGGCAATTTAAGTCATTACTCCTGAGATAAACATTGCAAAATTCGAATTTTTAACCACACCGCAACTCCCACCAAACGCTGCGAGAAAAAAATTTGCCAAGCTTTTGTATTCGGTAGTTTCAGGGCAGCAGTTTTGGCAATAGGTTGAAGGCCAAGGTATCTATATACAAACGGACAGTAAGGCAGAATTTCCGGTTTAAACTTTTTTTTGAATTCCCAGAATGTGAGGCTTTGTGTGTGTAATCTGATGTAGGTATATCAAACGTAAAATAAAATGCACGGGTTGTAGCTTGTAGGTACGACGCCCGCTGTTCATACTCTTTTTTCTATAGTTCAAGGCCATAAATGTTCAAGCATTCAATGAGTTAGGTATTGATTTTGAAAAATGACATACAAAGATTATATATACATATTTATGTATACGGAGGTCTGTGTTCGATTCCCATCAGCCTTGTCCACCTAAAAGAAAACATCGGCTTGCGAAAAATTGACAAATCCTGCAACTGAAAGCATCTCTTGTCATAAATAAGTACCTACCTTAAAACTGTTCGGATGCGGTAGAAAATTGTATATCCCCTCCATTATTATTATTATTCTTTGTTTACAATAAAAGAAAAACGTTTCAAATATTAACAAGTAACTCAAGTCAAATAATTCTAACCAGTTTATAAGTGTGGGCTAAACCACAAACAGCCATGACCTCATGTCATGACCAAAAGAAAAGAAATTGTTGACAAAACACATAAATTAGAATGAAATATAGTTTATTTTCAAGTTAAGGATGAACACTGTACATGGAATATTGATCTTAAATTAAGTATACAGGTTTATAATGCATGATTCATTGCAAAAATGTCTTTAATAAAATATACAAATAAAGAAATAACTAAGAAATAAAATATTTTTAAGAGAATTTTTCAAAAAAAAGTTATAAAAATAAGAAGAACAGACTTAAAAAAAATTCTAAAAATTTGAATATTATTGCAGTTTTAGCAGTCAAGTAGTCAAGCAAGTAAATATATGTTGTAAAATTGTAAAATTACTTGTTGATCACGAGAAAGATAATTTTTCATATAAATAATCCGGAATCTGCGTTAGGATAAGCTTGACGGGAAGGAAGAATGAAGACATTGCCCCCGCCCTCATTTAAATCAATGCCAAATTAATTAAAAAAATAACCATCAAGTTAAATGAATGGCAGCTGTCAGATAAATTTGTATACCAATGTTAATTGTTTTATTATAAAAAAAAAAACAATTAGAAACACGAAGCTATACTTGCTATAAACCAATTTAAACGCATAAACATTTATATGTGTGTTGTTAACATAGGTGTATAACTTGAAATTGATGTTTTAAAATCTTATACGACTGTATTTCCAAACCCGTTTGTAGATATGAGCAGAAAATTGCTCACTTAAATTTAAAATGTTATTAAAATCATTAAATTTTGTATAATAATAAGCCAATAAAAAACTATTAGGCCTTTTTCGGAGAAAATTCCGTTCCGATCGGATACCATGATAGGTGTCATTAAGTTTGAGTTTGTTTTTTAGTTCAGTTCAATGAAAAAAAAACAGCAAATGCGGAAGTAAAAAAGGAAATTATTGAATATAATTCGAGCAAATAAATTGTGTGTGTCAGCAAGTAGACCCATGACGTAACTGAAGCCTCTAACGGTTTTCTGTAGGTATATACAAATATTTAAATGGTATAGAATCTCTCTTTCACTTTCCTCCCACAAAAAATGTTACTACCAGATTTTCTAAGTAGAGTAGAGCTTATTTTAAAAAAAATCTTGAAGCCGAAAAAATCCCAAAATCCCAACTCACAAATGATGCACATTATATCTGCAAAATCCCGGAAAACAATGGAAAACAGATAATTGTGATTTTTTATTGTACATTTATGTATATATGTGGTCCTAATTTTCAAGGAGCCTAAATTTGGAAAATTTAAAACCATCAAATATCCCAAATTGTGTTACATCTCAAAAATTGCGAAATAAAAGTTCGAGTAGTTCAATTAGCGCCCAGAAATTTATTAAATTTCAACTCTCCTTATGGATCTGCAACTTCGTGAATTTTAACGTTTATTGCCATATCGGGAATGTCGAAATTTAAATTCCCCCGAAATGTTTTATTCCCCTGAAAATATTTCAGTTATAGCGATTAAATTTCCTTCTAA
The DNA here is from genome assembly GCA_932273885.2 of Leucozona laternaria. Lineage (NCBI taxonomy): Eukaryota > Metazoa > Arthropoda > Insecta > Diptera > Syrphidae > Leucozona > Leucozona laternaria. Next base: position 111,102,740 of record OW026368.1, on the reverse strand, counting down.
CAAAAATCAAATGAAAACTTCTTTTTACGAGGGAAATTTTCTCCCATATTTTTGAAGGAGAAAATTATTCCAGGAAAATATTTACTAGCGACAGCCATGGGGGCGGTAATTAAACCTTAAACATGTGTTGATATTATTTTTGAGAAGGGTTGTAGTGTTTGTTGTAATAAGTTTGAGTATTGGTCCTCTAAATTCTAAAACCATCAAATGATATTTCATTCAAACATTTCTTCAGTACAACATTTTTTGACATTTTCCATAAATTTTTTATAAAGAAATGTAAACTGACATTTGACCTTCATTTTAAAACCTTAATTTTAAATGTCCGATTGTTAGGACTTGAGTTATAGGCTTTGACTGTTCACTAAAACAACTTTATTTAAAAAAAAAAAGAAAAGATTTCTAGCTTTACAAAAAAGTATATCATGGCATTCTAGGTGTTACTGTATTTTTTTTAATTTTTTTTTTCTGTTTAAAGTCAGTTTTTTTTAGAAAATTGCCCCTCCTGGCCCAATGGGGGAAATAGACCAACCCTTCCTTAAGAGTATTTTCTTGTCTCTACCCAACCTACACGGTCTAGCTGTTTGTCACACCTTATGCGAATCACCCTGTATTTAAACAGTTAAGTTACATCTACTGCACACATTTTTAAATATTTGGCCAACCTTTGGCCAACAAGTTATGCAGAATACATCCAGTTTTTTAAAGTTTAACCTCTGTTATTAAAAACCACATGTCAAATAATGACATTTCAGGCAAACATGCCGGCATAGTTTCCGTTTCCAGTTATTATTATACTGTTGTCCTTCTCGAATAAACGTACAGGCAATTGATATTCCCTACACATTTTGGCCTGATACAGTGTAGGTACCTGCGCACATAATAATCATTTTACTGTCCGCTATATGTATGAATCTTGTTCATTGGATATCATTGATGTCCTTAACCATTCTAGGTTATTAAACTTCGATTTATATCAATCGTTGGCTACAAGAGTTCCACTTCGGCAGTATAATAGTAGTTAAGTAACATTGAAAATCATTTGCAATTTTCAAGTTTCATTATAGATAACAATCAAGCCCTTGGTCAACTATTTATTTTTTGTCGCATTCATGACTATTAACTTCCGAATTTCAGTGGCTTTTTATCAAAATTTATCACGTGCGAGTATGTTTGCTATAATATAATACGTCATTCATAGTCGTAGCGCTACCGCGCCGATGGCGATACCGAACCGTGCTGAGCTTGAACCATGTCCGAACGACCTTCTTTAGCTGGTTAAGTAGGTATATACCATATGAGTGATTAACACCTACGTGATAATTGCACTTCTTTGCTTATAATATACATATCTGAAGAGCGAAGACTCACAACCTCTGCCTATGTGAAGTCAAGTTAACAATAAATGTTTTTGTCTTTCTTATTGTGCCAACGAAGCGTTTTTTTTTTTCAAAAATTTGATGTTTTATACTTGTTCATATGACGCTTCCATAAGTTGTTAAAGATGTAATTACGTATAGCATCTAGCATCTACAATCTACATGCTTAATGAAGCATTTATTAACTTTTTTGTTGAATTAATTTAGATCATGCAAATGTGATACCAACCTAACCTTTTTTGCTCACCCATAATTAGGCCGGTCATTGCATTGTATCAGTAACCGCTTTTTTTAATAATTTGTTTTCTGTTTTAAGTCATATTTTTAGAAAATTTCCCCTCCCAGATAAAGGGAGGGAACTGACCCCCCTCCTCCAATACGATTTTTTCCTGTCTCAACCTTACCTATAGAGCCATCACTCTTAATGAGAGCGCTCTTGACGTGAGCGTTTATAAATCAAACGGTTGCGAGCGCGAGCCAAACTAAAAGTGATCACACCTGATGGCTCATGGGCGAGCGTATCTGGTAAGCGCTCATTTTCGCGAGTCGCGGTCTAGGTTTTTGTCACACCGCATGCAACATAAATATAAATTTTTAGCTGGGGCTGTGTTCTTAAATGGTTGGCTAAATTTTGTAGAGAATTTTATGTGGAAGCTTAGATTTACTCTGATTTGTGTAGTGTACGATGTAACCAAAAAACTGATAAATAGGCACGAAAAAAAAACAAATTTGTTTGATTGCGGAGACTCACGGTTATACTATGTTTCCACGGAAGGTTTATTTCAATTTAGATTACATTTAAAAAGATTAAAACACGGATTAACTTTTACAGTAGTTCCTTTCAAAATGCAAATGTTGTTTCATTTCTTGTATGAAGTTGAAGTGAGGCAGAAAGTTTCGTGTTTGTCAAAAGGATTTTCCAATGAATGAGTTCAGGGCGACATAAAATAGGTTTGTTCGATTTGTAAATCTTCGAGATTTAAAGAATATTGTGGACAAATTTTATAAAATATCGGTTCAATGGTTGATGAAAACGTACTGTATTAAGATGTGTAAACATCAATGTTCGTCTGAGTGCCGGAGTTTCATTTTTGAACTTACGCAATTGACGTAAAATATTAACAATGTGGCAACCTTGGTAATATTGTAAAACGTACTTTAATTTTTATTTGGGAAAGTTTTTAATAATTTTCAAAGTTCATTTAACTCCAAGGTTTGCGTAGATACATAGCGATATTTCGTTATTCGGAACGCGGAGATTTAATGTCGTTTTTGGTTGGATTTCGGAACTATTCCATTTATATCGAAAATGGAAATTTCGGAGTAGAAGCAATAAAAAAGGAGTAACTTCGAATTTCTTTTTTCTGTTCGACGAGTGAAGTTGATAATTGTACAAGATTATTTGGAGAAGTCTCCGCTCTTTTTTTGAACAAAATTAACTGCCCGGACCGTTAATTGTGAGCGGAAAAGTGACATTTGAGTTTTATTCGTGGTTTGTATATTTGTTGTTTCTTTGATTACAGCATATGACTTTATGTAATTTTTCTGTGTTTGTGTTTTTTTTTGCAATTGTAATATTGTTGCTCTGTTCTACGTAAGCATTTCGCTGTCATGTTGGAGACCACAGAAAAATTTCGTTTCGCATCAGCAGTGTATTAGGATGAAAGCCTAACAAACAAACACAAAAAATCATAGAAAACCATGCTGTAATAAAAGAAACAACAAACACGAACAAACCTAAATTGTCACTTTTGCGCACACAATTAATGGTCCGGGCAATTATTTCAGTGCGAAAAAAGAGCGGAGACTTCTCCAAATAATCTGTCAATTTCGCTCATCGAACAGCATACTCGAAAATAAAATGGAGGACGAAATTGTTCGTTTATGATTTCGATGCGTCATTTTTATATGGATTTTCTATTCACATCAGCAGCGTACTAGGCTTAAGTTCTTAACATTTTCTAAAATATTTGCTGGTGATATTCACTTGGAAGATATTTAACGTCAAAATACTGAAATCCTTAGCTTCAAGATACAAACGTGAATTGAGAAAAAGGAAGTTAAAAGTTAGTTAGACTCTTTGGTAATTTGAAGGTAGGCATAGTCGTATAAATCTCACATCTGAAGTTAGTTTATAATTATAAATACAAATAAAAGTCCAAGTGAATTAATACCACAAATAAGAATTAATATGCAATACGAGTTCAAAATGTATATTACCATACAACTTTATTTCGTGCTTCAGTTAACATCATTATTTCAGCAAAATAATGTTAAACAGTATCAAATAAAATCTAAATCATCTTATTGCTCATTTGTATGCGAAAACTTCTCTTTGCTAAAAAGTCAAACAACAAATAATGACATCAGATTGTGTTCTTAATCTACAAAAGATTTATTCGATTGCAGAACAAAACTGCATCTCAAACGTGCAGCAGAGACCAGCTTTATTACCACCAATTCTCATGATGCCCATGCAATAATTGCAAAGCTATTATGAATACTAATAATTTCAGTTTAATTAAATTTCCACTCATAATTGAAATTTAACGTACGTCTAAATTCTTTGTAGTATTCTATGCGTACTCACTCGGTGGTGTTATAGCGAGAATTTCGATTTGGGCGCAAATAAATATTTAAATGAATGATAAAGAAAAACAAACACATTTATTTTTTTTGTTTAGTTTTTATTGAGAAAAGTGTGCTTGACAACCTTCATTGACATTTGTGGAAAATATACCAACGGCCCACCAATGCCTAACCTTTATTGATATACGTGTTAACTGTCGTTTTATGTATTTTTTTTTTCAGTACAAGGCGGTCATTAAGCTATACGCCTATATTGATGAGTTTGTTTGTTTGTGTTGTTAATATTGCGTCCATCAGAATAGTTGAAGAATCGGTTAAACTTTTTTTTAAGTAAATTAGCAAAATATCAATAAGCAATAAGTTGACTTTTTTTCGACTGGGAAGCTACCACTATATGGACTGAGGTAGTATTAGATAGAAATATACCAAAAATAGAAGAAACCTTTTGCCACTTTAGCTTTTTGCGGTATTCTTGGCAATAAGTGAGAAGAAAAGATCCATTTTAAACTCACCCCAGACTTAACAAAATACATTTAGGGAAGATTTCGAAAAGAACAAGACTGACTTTAGTATACAATCTCTCTCTGCAAAGCTGATGATCGTTAAGCTCCTGAGAAAAGCTGTATAACACCAGCCTATATATATAAACTTGTAGTGAAAGCTTATTAAAGTTGTTATTGTTTAATTTAAACCTTAAACCACAACTTTCTGCTGTCTTTATTTTTAAGTTTTTACTCTTTTATTTTACTCAAGTGTTATCTAATGCTTAAGAAATACCAATCCTCTGAGTTTGTACTCATATTTAATCATAGACTTATGTTCGGTTCTCTACTTGCTTTTTGTTACACTTTTTAATTGCTCTTACCTTGAGCATTTCCTTATTTTCTCTGAATATTTACTTGAATAGTATCTACTGTTTTAAAAACAAATATGTATGTATTTTTTTTTCTATTTTAGATCCCGACAAATCGGATCCCGCTTATACAATGTACTTGTGGATATATTTGAATTTACAGTCCTGCTTGTTCGCATTCTTCTCGAAGTGTTCATTGCAACTGTTCAGCAGTTTACCAGAAAAGAACAAAAGGACGTGAGTGGAGAAATCATTGTGGTAAGTGGGATGGATTCACTTCAAATAAAACACAAAAAGACCAATCCCATACTCAATACTAATCCTATTCTCTTCTTTTGATTTGCATACATACATATATTCGAATTCCCAGATTACAGGAACTGGACATGGAATTGGTCGTGAACTGGCATTGCAATATACAGATCTAGGTGCAACAGTGGTCTGTGTGGACATCAACGAGAGTGGCAATCAACAGACAGTGTCCGATTGCAATCGCTTGCAACGAGGAGCCGCCCAAGCATACACGTACGATTACTGTTTCAATAGCCACAATCAATAGTAGTTGCTGGCAATGTTCCTTCATTCATATTCATTGAATTTCTCCTCAACCTTTTCATTTTTGGGGGCTTGATCCCCGCATACAGATGTGATGTGTCCAATCGAGAAAAGGTCCTTGAACTGGCAACTAAAATTAAAATTGAAGTTGGCCCTGTAACAATGTTGGTGAACAATGCCGGTATAATGCCCACACGTCCCCTGGGTAAACAAACACCTGAGGAGATTCGCAAAACCTTCGACATCAATGTTTTGTCGCAGTTCTGGACTCTGGAGGCCTTCCTCCCCCACATGCGAGAACAGAATCGGGGTCACATTGTGAGTATCTCGTCGATTGCTGGAGTGATAGGACTTTCAAATTTGGTGCCATACTGTGCATCGAAATTTGCCGTTCGTGGTCTCATGGAGTCTCTGCAAGAGGAGATCCGGGAAGGACCGCACAAGAATTTGGTAACCCATATATGTTAAGCAATTTAAGTTCTTTGAAGTTCTTATGGCTTATGTTATGTTACAGATTAAAACCACAACGATATATCCGTACATGACCAATACGGGATTGTGCAAGAATCCCAAAGTGAAATTTCCAAAAATCCTGGGCTTGTTGGATCCGAAACAAGTTGCCAGTGCAATTGTTGAGGCACAACGAACTGATGTGGCGGAAGCAACGATTCCACGTGGACTCTTGTACCTGAATAATGTGTGTAGGAATTTACCAAGGAGCTGTGCTGAGCTGCTTAAGGATTACGTCGACAGTGGTGTATATTCTGATTAGAAAAAATCTAATTATTGTTGTTTTTTCGTTGTTGAATTGATTTGATTGCAAGTGATAAATGTTAGAGAGCGAGAAGCTTTTAAGCTTAGCTCAGTAAGGTTGTTAGTTTTAAGGTGAAATATTTTTTATCTACACGAAATTAGACTTATTTAAATTAATAAACACAAATTAAAACTCAAGTTGCTTCCATAATAATATTGATAAAAATGCCATAATCTCAACCTTTGTTTTAAATAACGAACATATATATTATTCATAAATTTGAAGGTGTACAAAACTCACAGATTCCTTAAAATTAAAAAGATAATAAACTTTGGTTTAATGTTTTGTGAAATTAAATTAAAATTCGTGTATGTATTTGTACTAAATTATATCTAATATGAATTGATTTTTAATTTTTAAACTTACGTGATTTTACGGTATTATTAAATTTATCAAACAAATAATAAACAAAACTATATGTATGTACCTATGATGAAACTAGTAATAGACTTTTTTTTAGTTTTGATAATTTTGATTGAACTTCTAACTAGATTTTAATCAAAATTTTCAAAATTGAATTTATACTGGAAGTAAGAAGTTTCCAACAAAAATGTTGGATTTTTATTTTTATATTTTTCGACTCTGAGATATAAGAAAATTGAGGTGACATCATAGTTTGGTTTGCACGCTACAGTTAATATGATTTTTTGATACTATAAACATAATTATATTAAAATAAAAATGCACTTATTTTATTTGTTTTTTTTTTTTCATTCAAATCTGGAGAACGCAGTTAACATTAAGGCTGGTATTCACCAAGGCTCTTAACTTGAAAATTATTTATGGTATTCACCAACCATTCATAAGTATTTTATGAGAGCCGCTCTCTCGCGTCCAAACTGTGAAATAAAGTTGTTTTTTGTTGAAAAAATTTAAAATCTCTTCACAACGGCTAAAATGAATTTACAATCACTTTATTTCATTGCAGTTTTGCATTTTTTGCGCCTATATTTTGACATTTATTTACTTATTTTCATTTTATTTATTTCAATTGTGTGTTTTTTCACTGAAATTTGAATCTAAAAACATTGAAATTGCAAAAAAAAACTCAAGCAATGGAAGAGTTGACAGTGGTCGGGAGTCCGAATCGGGACCACTCGTAAGTCTTATGAGCGCTCATAAATATTCACTATTATTGCTTGGTGAATAGGTTTATGAGCCTCTTAAGTTATGAGCGTTCGGTGAATACCGGCCTTAGTTTGGGATACCTATCTCTGAAGCGAGCTATTCTTGCTATTTGTTAAAGTCTAAGAAGTATGGTGACCATATTTTAGAATGCAAAAAATGATCTTCTGAATGAAATCTTCATAGGGCCAATAGTTTTACAAATCGAACAAACCTATTTTATTTCGCGTTGGACGCATTCATTGGATAATCCAACCTTTATTTGCATTTTGAATAGTTAATATATTTGTTAATCTTTTTGTGTGCTGGAAAAACTATACATAGATTTATTTAACCTTAATTGAGATAAACCTTCGGTGAAAACATAGTATTAAACTTAACTATAAATAAATAGGCAAACAAAAATACGACTCAGCTTAAAATAGACAAGGGAATGACATTATAAATATTTAAGGATTTCAGTCTATGTCTTACATTAAAACTTAAAATTAAAACAAACAGATAAAGTTAAACAATAAAAAAAACTTTAAAACAAATCTGATAGTTCACATTTTTACTGATTTAATCGATATCAAGTTTTCCGTTATTGGTTATGGAAAAAATAGGCAAGTATTAGCTATGAATTTCACATCGCCAGTCGTTGTTTTTACTTACCAGTTTCAATTTTCAGCACAGTCAGATAACCGGTATGCTTTTGAATTTTGAATTGTTTTTGATTTGCACATGACAGTTAACAGATAATGTCAAAACCGATAGAGTGCGTTCAGGTATAAATAAATTTGTACTAGATTTCTTCTTCTTTCGTCCAGTGGAACAGAACATTTAAATGTTATTATTTAAAAAAACGTCTCCGAATACAAAATTATTCATTATTACAATAAATGTCCATATTTATAAATAACGACAAATGTGCTCAAGGGTGTTCTTTAAACAGTTCTGAACAGGCTTGTTGAAAAAAGTACAATATTATACAGGCAAAATATACATGGCAGATAAAGATGACAGATAATTGCTAAAGTGTGTTTAAGAATTAAATCAGAGCGATCAGACCAAGCCGGTTCGGAAGATGTCTAGAGCTCTGCTCTGAACGAAAAAAGATAGACGCTTAACGTGAAGCTATAGTTAAAGCAAACAAATTTAGATATATTATGTTATGGTTAAGCAAACTTCAGCTACTTTTACAAACTTATTTTGCCATATTCATAGTTCTCTGATAAGTTTTTATTTATTATTTACACAAAAAAAGAACTGAGTTGTCTGCGCTACAATTTCGAATGAATTCGTTATTCTACCTCCAACCGCCTCTCTCATTTTCTGACTCCAACTGCCTCCCGCTTTCTGATTTTCCACTCATCTGCAACCATCATGTTGAGATATTTATTAATATTAAAATTCTAACCTTGTCAGTTAATTAACAAAGAAATTAGTGCCGTACTTCAAGGAAAACAATAGCAACAGCTGTTTTTCTTAATGGATTGACAGGAAATTGTAGTAGAATATAATAAACTTTAGACCTGTTTCTGTATTAATAGAGCCTTCGAATAGCAGCTGCTTCTAACATGCGTGTTAACTTTAGTCTTCAGTTTGGTTTAAAAAATGACTATGAATAATATTATGCCACATATAAACCAAAAACAACAAAACAACGGTCCTTCTGATATTTCACTGAAGGAAACCATTGTTCCACATTAAAAATTCACACTTTAAAATTGTGATCAAAAGGAAATGTATGCATTTGAAACATAGAAGATTCAGAGCAAATTTGTCAATACTCAGGTAAACATAAGCAGGTACTTATTTTTCAGATAAAGCAGTAATGCGTTTTCTATTCCTCTGATGGCTGAAACTGTTGATTGAAAAATCACCTCTTCTTTTGAGAATAGGGGAATCGAAAACAGAAGGACTAATGAAAGATCAATGTCAATTTCAGTATTTAAGTAAAAATACCAAAATTAAATAACTATGCAACATTAAAATAATTCTACTACACAGTCTCCAATCTGATGATTTGCTGATTCCAGAATTCCAAACGGTGTGATTCTTTAATAGATTTTGTAGATCGGAATAAATAAATAAACATTGAAAACAATTCATTCGAAATTGGAGCCGAGTGTTAAAACTTTTTACATAAAAAGAATACTTACATCTACAACGTTTCTACTATTAAAAAAAAAGTTGTATAAATAATATTGTAAATATTTTGGGTATGCACCAAAAGTTAATCAAAATTCACTCAATTTTTATAGCTCTATAGAACTTTTCTAAATTTTATTATGATCCTTTATCTTTTAAGTTAAATACAAAGTTTTATTTAAAAAACATTACATTTCTGTTAAGTTATGCAGAATTTCTCCGCAAGTTTTGACCTTTTGTAGAAATTTGTTTTGGACAAGAACATTCAGTTTCCTCCGAACACTTTTTCCATTTCACAAAGTAAGTTTTATAAACTTTGGCATGAACAAGTCCATCAGACTTTCGTTGTTTTAAGTGAAATAATTTTCTAAGCCACTGGAAGCAAGACGAACCGTCATTTCGTTTTTTTTCTTCAGCTTCTGTATCCACCTGAAATACGAGAAGGTTATCTGTTTTTGGCATTTTTGTTGGAGTTATTAGGATTCCGTAGTTTTCTAGGGATACATTAGGAGGACCTTTAAAACTAATCGAATTCATGTTCAGTTCTTGAAGTTCTATTTGATTTTGGCATCGAACAGTGGATGGATGATTATTATCTGGGACAAACAGTTCTTCATGCTCAGTTGGATCAGGAACTTGATTAGGTAGGAGACATGGAATCGGTTCACGAATTATATTTGTTGTAGATGGAAATTCTTCCTTAACCTCACTATCTTTTGTCCAACAGGCCACTTTGTGATGACTAGATTTTGTATCTGATTGTGTCTCTGGAATTGAATTTGCAACTTCCTCTTCAAGAATGGGAAAAATGCTCCTATTCGGAATCAAGCATGCACTTGGCGGTCCTTCAGACATCCTTGGAGTAGTCTGGGAAAACGCCGATGTTGTGCTGGCAAGCTTTTTAGAATTCGTTGGGACTCTAACTAAGATATAGAGATTATTTTGTGTGCAAGCTTCGGATATTACACCAGGAATTTGGTCTTCGAAATCATAATCATTATTGCCCGTTGATAATTTTGTTCTTACACTCGAAGAACTTATTTCTAAATCGCCAAAATCCAAGTCTTCTATCACCAAAGAATCATTTAAATCTTCAACATTATTTGTCCTCGAATCCACTCTACTCGTTTGAGGGTATAATGCAGTTTGAAATTTGGTAACCCATTGCGAAACAGCTGGAGAATTCTTGACAGACATTTTTCCAAAATCAAAACGAAAACGACAAATTTAACCGAGTGTCATAAAAATCTTTGATTTGTTTTTAAATTATAACGAGTTTCAAACAGAAAACACTACACCACAAAATAGCACATACTTTAAAGAGGTCAAGGTTAATTTTTTCCAATTCCATTGTATACAATTAGGCTGAGAAATTGAATTGAAATTGAAATCGACAAGAATGAGTATTCTCTTTGAAAACAAATTTATTTATATATTTTTGAATGTGTCCTAGGCGCAATGTATTATTATTAATTGATTAGGCTTAATTATTCTTCAATCTCCACAGATAAAGGAGGTACTCTTTTACTTAGTTTACGAAAGTTTACCACATGATTACCAGATCGCTATACCACTTAAAGCCTTTTTCCTGCAATAATCAGTTTTTTTATTTGTTGCTCTTGAATATCTAAATTGTAACTTCAGTCACACATTCAACTACAATAAATTGTAACTACAGTCACACATTCAACTACTGAATAATATATTGATACAAAATATTCCCTTTCGATTGAAAAGGTAAAGCAGTTTAAGGGATGGACGGGGGTGTCACCAGTGTTGTCAAGTTAAGTGTATAGCTCACTTGAAATAATATTTGTCAAACGGTAATAGTAGTAGAGTGAAAAAACTTACTGAGAGTCAGTTCCTCAGTATTGAGCAAACCCACCAGAGTAAGTTAATCCTGCATACAAATTGAACCCGAGTTAACTTTGGAAGTAGTTTTTCATTGAAGGAGTAACTTTAACTTTCAGTTGTCAAAAATCTATCGAAATCAGAGTGCGATATGATATCAAAGCAGATAGGGCGACACTATGTGGCACTACGGAAAAGGCGATTTACATAGTGCTGCCCTCTCTATTTCGATAGGGTTTTCATTTAAATCTGTCAAAAATATCTATTCAGTTAATCTAGACCAAATTCGTTAAGATAACTTGAGATCAATATTGTCTGAAAAACGTGTTTCATCGAAAATGCCCTTAAGGCCACACGAGGGTGTACTAGCTAGCGATTTGGATTTTAACTGTCAAATTTTAACTGTCAAATTCATATTTTGTATATTGGGTGAAAATGGATAGTACAGCAATAATTGGCCAATATATCCCTTACATGGCCAATATTATTACACAATACTTGGTATAATGTTCTATTTTTATAATTAAAAAAATAACATTTTGAAAGCTACACGGCTAGTTCTTTTTGTTTTCTACAGTTCATCAAAATGGGAATACATTAGATACTGAAAAAACAAACAAGGTCATTTTGGAAATGTAGTCATTAAATGCTCATTTGGCATTTTTAGCGAAAACAAAATATTTCGAGGGTTAAACTATCATGTGGTTACCAAAATAAAATCCCATGATACTGTTTAGAAAAAGGATGAAAATGTTACTATAATTGTACTTTCAACATCATTGGTGCCGACACACATTATATTGGCTTTAAGATATGTAGGTATTAACTTTGTGGTCAAACATAAATAACAATGATTCCAGTTAAATTATGCGTGATTATGTTGACAACAGGGTTGAGCAGAGTCTATAGAGGTCTTCCAAGATTTGTCTTTGTCTTTTCTCTTTCTAATTTGACATCTAAAAACAACAACAAAAAAAGTCCCTGGTTGGAAAATATTTACATGGTCTTGGCAGTGTTAAAAATCCGGTCATTTGATTATTTTTTGTATTTGGAACTGAAAACTTAAATTTGCGATCGAATTACCTATTAATTAGTGTTTAAACAATTTAGTGAACATTTTTTCAAGTGTTTGAAACAAAAAAACTAATTTTATTACATATAAATCACTATTATTAAACAGCCGACTTTTTTGGCTCGCCTTCGTGCCTTCGGCATTTGGTTTTGTTTTCCAACCAGGGAGTGCTGTCAGATTGTTTTTTTTTTTTTTTTTAATTTCACACTGACACTTCTGACATTTGGTGGCAGAGATCCATTGCGGAGAAATGGATTTTAAACATGCGATTGTATACATAGGTATAAGTAGGTACTCGTACTTCTTTTTAATTGTATTTATTATTTTATTTCGCAAAAAGCTAAAAATATTAAAATTTTTTGGTATATGTCCAGCTAGAAGTCCTCCTTGTATGTTTGTGTATACCTACAATTTGAAGGAAATACAAACAAAAATAAGCTTAGATATAAATAAAAGAATAAAAGCCTGATAGAAAACAATGCTAAAACATTTTCACCAGTGTTGTCGATAGGTTATGATTTTAATTTTATTTTTAAATCTTAAAAAATGCGATTTTAATACCAAAAAAAAGTGCTAAGCAAAATGTTCGCTCTAGTTGTTGATAGTGATATTCACTTTTTAAAATGATATTTTCTTAAAGAATTATATCATTTTGTTTAGTTTTCTTTTTTTCTATTTGCTTTTTTGTTTATATCTTTCTAGTTGTTTTTCTTTTTAAAGCCTGGGCACGCAGCTAATGCGAAACGAAAAATCCGATACTTACAAAAATCACACATCAGAATGCATAAACGAAAATTTTCTTTTTGCTTTTCGTTTTCCAGTACGCGGTTCGAGGAGCGAAGTTTATAATTGATTAATTGGTATTTTTTCGCTGTGGTTTTTTGTAACCATTTCGTTGTCGTTGACAACACAAAAATTTCGTTTTTCTTTAGCAGCGTCCTGGGCTGAAATTGGTATTTTTGGTAAAAATTTGTAAAAACAAATTCTTATACAATTTGATTCAAATTTAAATGACGAAATTTTGGAAGTTCGGTATTTTGTCATGCGGGATTTTATAGTTTGGGACTCTGTGTCTTTGATGGTATGTTCTACATTATGGTCAAAAATGTTTACCAAAAACTGATAATAACGGTACCTGCTAAGGTTTTTTTTATTCTTGATTTCCTGAGTAAGGGGTCAGCCGATTTCGATCACAATTTTTCATCACTATGCAATAAAAAGAATGGAAGCCAAACATTGTATTGCCAGATTAGAGTTGAACTTAGACCAAGCGTATTCAGAGCCAATTGCACTACGCATTGCGCTACCGAAGTAACGTGATCAGGTTCATCCCAATGTTGATTTTATTGTTTAACCATTGGTGCTTAGTTTAGCTCTCAGCTGGGTAAAAAGTTTTTCAAATTAAAATTGAACGTAATAGTCTAAGCAACACTTAAAGGAGTCTGATGATCGGCCTGGCAGCCGTGAAATAGCTATAATTCCAGCCTATCATGACTTGGTGGTAGTTCAACCAAGTGGTTGATGTTTGATTCAAACCTTCAATATTAAATTGAACGCGTTAAGTTAAAAAACAAAGATTAAAAAAGTTTCTAACGTGTGTTTAAGTTAAGGGGGTTCGTAAACAAATGTTGCTAGGTAAATCAAACAAGTGGTACAAATACGCCCTTCTAATACATAAATGTTGTGTTTTTGTTAGTGTATTTTGTCTGTAATTACTATATTAAACAAGCAAACATTTTCAATTTTTTTATTTCAGAAAAGTTTCCTCTATTGTTGTCTTTCAACTCATTGCCTTCTATTTTCTAGATAAACCTCAATTCCAATCAGCCATATGAACGGATGCCGTAAAGGTAAAATTCTCTATCCATCACCATTTTAAAGACTTCTTTTTGAAAATTTTATGTCACTTATAAGGAATCACGAAAGTGACCTGTCACACTAAAAACTTTTGTCTAACAATAAGGACAACAACTCAATCATAGTTTAGAGTAAAAAGATCATTGAAGATTTACGACTGTTCGTCGTCGTATAGAAAATATAGAAAAAGACAAAAATGCATTATGCATCACCATTCAGTTTGAACTGCGAAAATGTCTGTCAAGGACATTCGGAGTTAATCGTTTTTCTTCTATGTATGTCCCTTTACCGGATGAGCCAAATCATGCTGCGCGTTCTAATGGCATTTGATCTTTGAAAATGTTTGAAAACATTGGTTTTTGGTTTGACTACTAGCTATCAAGATATATGTATGTGCAGGTTGGAGATGAGATGTCCTGTTCAAGGACATACATATGTATGTATGCAGTTCTTAGTTACGTGTCAATTTTAAGGATCCTTTTCAAATACGTGTTGTATATTTTGTACTTCTGTTTTGTTTGCCACCCATGGGTAGACTCTGTGTTGTGTGTGTTGTTTGGGATTTCATTTCGTAAATTCTGTTGTCATCAGCATTTTGCGAAAGTGGATTGAATTGTTCTTGCGTTCTTGGTTCTTGTGTTCGATTCAATGATGAATAAAGGATATCGAAATGGATTTTCATCGCTTGGTCGGATGTGTGTTTGCGATTTTTTTCTGGTGTCTCCTGTTTGGGTAGATTTTAGCTTCCTTGTGGAATTTTGAAAATTGATTTGCTTCGGAAAAGGTGAGCAGTTATTTTGATTTGTATACTGTCTAGTGGGAGTGATGTCCTTGTCAAGATGTACTCTATTGAAATTCAATTACTTGTTTTGTATACCTTTACGTCTGCTATTCAAGTTGTTGCCATTTTTGAGAACAAATATTTTGAAAAATAAAGGAACAATTTTTTTTTAATTAAGAAGGAATATTTTGCAAACATTTTGTTGAAGTTTTCATATCCATGTACTCTCATTGACATCTTTGATTATGAGTTCTCAAAAGCATTTTCAACTTCAAACTTGAAATACATTGGACATAGCGACATAGGTATACCTTTATTTACTTTTGTCGCAGAGAAAAACTTAGTTTTGCAGAACCCACACCCAAGAGTTGTTTTCTGTAAGAGAAAAGTTGCTTCTACCTACTTGTGAGTCCAGTGTCCTTTTTGAGAAAACAAAGTTAGTTAACTCGAAACAAC
This sequence comes from Leucozona laternaria, assembly GCA_932273885.2. Taxonomy (NCBI): domain Eukaryota; kingdom Metazoa; phylum Arthropoda; class Insecta; order Diptera; family Syrphidae; genus Leucozona; species Leucozona laternaria. The sequence continues at coordinate 111,087,275 of OW026368.1, read as the reverse complement.
CTAAAAAGCCAACTTCCTCCACTTTGTTTATTTACAAAAGCTATTTAAAAGCGCCATCCAATTCCATGGGCCGAGAGAAAATTGAGATCAGCCAAGCGGTATGCACCAACATCGTGGCGTTGTCGTAGTTTATGTCCACCCAAAGTTCTTGAGTTCCGACTTCCGACCACCAAGAATCAAGAAAAACTTTATCCTGCTGGTCAGCCAAGCCAAGGTCCAAGGACTTGCCCGAAATGTTAAGAACCATATTTTAATTAGAAGAACTTAGGGTTTGGTCAATTTTAGCTATATGGCGTGGGCTTGGGGAAATGGTTTCGTTTCCTGAGTGTTAATTTTTTGGAATACTTTATGCGGTAAGGCATTGAGAATGAAAGCTATATAGTTATTGACATGTTTTGGATATAATGCTGCGGGCATTTGAGATTAGTTTTATGGCTTGAGGGAATGAGTTATTTAATTTGTTCATAATTGGGTTTCTTAAGTAGAAATAAAGGTCAGAATAAGACAAATTAATCATGCAACTTTTACTCTACAGTACAGTTATCATAATGAACTTTAACCTTTTACAGAAATGTGAATTTGTAACAATAACTATATACATAATCTTTGTGGTTAAAAAAGAGAGATACAAAACGATTAAGGTAGACCTACAAATTATTATAGTTTGGATGAACCATTTCACACTTGCCCGTTATAGGAAGTGGTAAGTTGGCATCAGTTAACCGATGATTTATTTTATAATTGACATTAGTTCTTTTGCACAAAATGACCAGAATCGGTCGCTAAAATGTAAGTGGCAACTGGCAATTCATACTTAAATATTCAAATGGCCACCTCGGCTTTGCTGGCAGTGCTTTAAGCGGTCGGTCCAATTTTTGAAAACTCGGTCCAATATGTGGGGCTGCGTTTATACTCGTACGTATACCATAAACCACAACAAACAGTCGATCTTTGTGGATTCATTGATGCTTGGTCGAATACTTGTGGATTGTGTTCGATCCAGTAACGGAAATTTTGCTTGTTGACATAGCCGCCAAAAATAGGCCTCATCGGAGAATATGATGTTTTGGCATAAATCCCGATCTCAGGCCAGTATTTGAAGCGCCCAATTAGCGAACTTATAGCGTTGTCTATGGTCGTCCGGCTTCAAGTCTGGCGTCAACACAATTCCATACGGATGAAGGCCCAATCCAACTGCAAAATAAGCCGAGTTGACTCTCTGGCGATGCCCAATTCAGCTGATCGGTGGCACCGAACCGACATTTCTGGGTCTTCTTCGATACTGGTCTCTACAGCAGCTATGTTTTCTTCATTACGCACCAATCTCTGTCTGGTTGGTGGCTTTAGGCCCAATAGAGTGTTATTTCCCTCAAATTTTTTAACGGTGCATGCGCTCAAGCCATGATCACGACCGATCTCACGACGAAATTCACGTTGTGTATTTTATAACTGATCCGAAATTTCGATAATATTTTTTTTTAATAAATTCGCCACAATTTGCGCAAGCTTGAAACGATGCATGATGAAATGGCAAACTTTACAAAATATTTTGACAGCTGGATGTCAATTGTAACTTTGACAGCTGCTGAAACATAAGCTTCGTTCGTTGAACTTTACCCAGGGTTGACCCAGGTTTTCTTGACAACCCCAAGCATTGTCAAAAAAACCTGGGTTTTCGGTTCTCAAGAAAAAAAAGTTCTGTGCTTAGATAATTAAAACTTAAAATTTGTTTCAAATATGTCTTAAAAATGAATAAAAACAACTTCTACCGTTTCCATTTTTTATTGCTATTTATTAGCATTCAATTAAATTTGAATATACTTTCAATCCACAATAAAATATATACATAACAACTCATGTCACTTTAGCAGTTTTTGCTTTACCTCAACTCACCACAGCAAAATACTAAGTTCTACTCCAGGGGGAGTTCAGGCCGACCCCAGGTTTCAAAAAACACAGAATTTTTTCACCAGGGTGATTTCAGGTTTTTCAAAAAACGCTTTGGGGCGACCACAGGTTGACTTCAGGGCTCAACGAACAAACTTATAACAATTGGAAAACTCTTAAAGCTATCTGGCGTCTGGCCCCGGGTATAATGTAAAATAAAGAAATGCGAAATGAAAAAATGATTAAACTGGAATAAAAAAATTTGTAGAAGGATCATTGCGAAATGAAAAACAGTTAAACACATTTCTTTAGATGATCCCTACCCCATTCGGAGGTTATGATAGATTTCTTGCATGATTTATTTATCGCACTATATATTTCTTGCATAATAGGTATTTGTCTCGCATGATAATTTTCTCGCATGATATATTTCTCGCATACAATTTTTGTCGCATGATATGTTTCTTCCCTGATATATTTCGCGCATGATATTTTTGTCTCGCATGATATTTTTCTCTTATGATATTTTTCATGCACTATATTTGTCTCGCATAATATTTGTCTCACATGCTATTTGTCTCGCATGAAATATTTCTCCCCTGAAACTTATCTCGCATGATATATTTCTCACATGATATAAAATATTCGCGATGGTGTTCATCGAAGAATTTATGCCGTTTTTCCGCGCTAGAGGGAGAGGGAGCTATTTCTTCGAGATCGTTTTTATAAAGTTAAATGATTCCTTCATCCAGATCGAGCAGGCGGCACAAAATCTGGGGCTGCACATTAGTGAAGGTAAAACAAAGTACATGGTGGCGTCGAATGCGAGAGGAACAGTTGGTCAAACAATCAAGGTAGCGGAGCACGAATTTGAAGTGGTGCAATCCTTTAAATACCTTGGGTCAATAGTAGCAGCCGATAACAATATAGAAGAAGAAATACGCGGGCGGCTTCTCAAATCCAACAGAGCCTGCTATAGTCTGTCAAAGCTCTTCAAATCCAGAAATCTCACCATAACTTCAAAACTGCTGCTGTACTGGATCCGAGACTTGGGTGCTTAGCAAAAGGCACTCCGACCTCTTAGCCGCGTTCGAGAGAAAAGTCTTAAGGAGAATTGTTGGCCCCATATGTGAGGAAGGACGATTCCGGAGACGGTACAATCATGAATTGTACGCAATCTACCTTGAAGCAGATATCGTGACAAAAATTAAGCTCGGTAGACTCCGGTGGGCAGGGCACCTAGCTCGCATGAGCGAAGAGGAACCTGCTCGGAAAGTTCTTTGTGGTACATTCTATGGTAGACGACAGCGTGGTAGACCATGCTTGCGCTGGAGAGATGGCGTAGACCAGGACGCCCGGAGCCTTGGGGTGCGCAACTGGATGGCGGCGGCTCGAGACCGGGATGGGTGGAGAGACTTGTTGAAGGAGGCCAGGACCGGACCCCGGTTGTCGAGCCGACGATGATGATGATGATGAAATGTATTTTTCAAGGAAATAAGAAACTACTTACCTATAATTTTATTATATTATGGGAAACAAAATTTTTGTAAAATGGTTCTTGAACGGTAGTCGATTAGTCTATCACCTAGTTTTTGTTTGGTATATTTGAAGTTGCAAGTTAATCCATTATTAGGAGCGTTTGTATTTACTAGGTGACGCCAGTTAAAGTAGCCTAAAGAAATTGTAAAATGATAACAAAATCGAAGATTTACTTCTGCATTCCCTTTAAAGATTAATTGCATTAAATTGAGTCCTATCGTATAAAATCCAAAATGAACCTAGTTTAACTCTCTTTGCCTCAGAAATATTATTTTCAATACCCTAACTCAACATCCTATTGTTCTTATTATCGGAAAATCTGTATCTTATTCTCTTCTATGTTATTTTTGCAAATGGGACTTATCTCTTTTACTTGAAAAGAATTCCCATTTCGTTCAAAAACCAATAAAAATAAAAATTCCTATCCAGTTTTATTTTTTGTTTTTTTTGTTTTCTTTGCAAGCCTTAAGTCATTAGAACATCAAAATGTAGATCAGATCAAAATATTATCCCCGAACATGCAATTATAGGGGACAAAGGACCTCAAAAGAGTGACTTGTTTATTTAGGTGTCAAAATATGTACTTAAAAGAGATAAAATCAAATCTCGACAATTTAGCTTAATCCTTATGCATTAAGGTGTCTGGCCAATGTCAGATAATAATCCCTTGCATCAATTTATGTTATTGAATGTCGCCAGGAATATTTTTGGTTTTTTGTTGTTTTTTCGTTGTCATTAAAATTCAAATACTAACCCTTTTTGCGCAAATTTATATTTTGCTTAATGGCTACCATTATTCAAATTTGTGCACATAGCCCGAGTGAAAATTCAAAAATAAATTCACTGTGAAATTTTTCAATCATAAAGCTTATCATAGCTCATTACTTCACCAAAAACCCACAGATAATAGAGGTATAGGTATATACGTATATTGCAAATTCTGACAAAATCAGCCATAAAACCTTAACGGGTTTTTGTTTGCTAAAATAAGGTCAATCAGAAGGAAAATAAGAATACATTCAGTAAGTATCGAATTCGCAGGAACTCTCTCGCCTACATGTTTGGCTTGAATAATCCTTTTTGGTATTATAAAAGAAGGCAATAAAAATCTCCTTTTCTACAGTTTGTTTTTTTGTCATCAGTGGCGGACTTAGAAGAGTGAATTTTCTTAAATGTTGAAATGTAGCTATATTCTTTTGTTTTTTTCATAAAACAGTTTTTCTGTAACAAAAAGTATAACTAATAAAGGTTGTCAAATATGGAAGTGGCTTAAGACATGCCAATTGTAACAGTTTTGGTTAATAAAAGTACTGTTTAGGCGGCCCCACAGGGACAGGGCCCTCCACCGGTGGGAATACTTCAGGCACCCAGAGTTTTTTTTTTTTCAATTTGCGCGAAGTGCGTTAACGCACGCCCACTTTTAATGGCGAAAAACTGTTAGTTTGAATGCATTTAGCACTAAGCTCCTTCTAAATTTGTTGTCACCTTTCTTTGTGTACCCTTACTGTCATATTTATTATATTTCCTTAGACCACTCATAAACGGTTGTCGAGTTGGTCATTTTCTAAATAGTTGGACATTTCCGTATTTATAAAAGCATTCTAACAAGACGTTTAAGTATGTCCTCAAATATTCACTGACATACCTGGAATCTGTCAATCTTGAATGAATAAATTAATGAATTTTTGGATATGTTCAATGAAAATGACACTCATTGTCATTCCAAGATAATTAGTCAATTAGGAACTAGAAACTTCCCTTACTACTACTTATTTTATTGAACGTTCCCATACTTTAGAAAAGGTTTGGATAAGTGATTTCGGGGTCTAATGGCCGATTTCATAAAGCCATTTTAACTATTTAACAGGCTTTTAAATCTTAAAATGACGTTTGTTCCATACAAAATACTTCATGTTAAAATTTAAAAGCCTGTTAAATATTTGTGAAACCAAACATAAGTTAGGCAATAGATACAAAATGTTTATTATTCATGTTTTAATAAATAAACTTTTGGAGCTCGATAGCTGTGTAAAGTTAGAAATACTTTGAAATGTGTTCATAAATACGTCTGTGGCAGTTCATCCATAGAACAACAACAATAAACAATCTTCAATTTGTTGATGCCCCCTTCATCATAATGTACTCATACTCAGTATATCTCAGTAAATCCGTCACTGGTTGTCATACTCGTATACCATCTATTCCTTTTCGCACATTCAGCAGGTAGTTTCTGAGGAAACGACAAGATAGGGTTGAAAAGAAGAAAAGACTATACATACTTCTATTTCTTAAACTCACTCCTTTCGACGTGCTTTACCATGCGGGTTTACAAATGTTGATCAATAAAACTTCCATGATGTCCCTATTGACTGAGATTATCCATGTTAATGGTCGTCATTTTCGTCGCCCAAAACAGGACTTCAGCAGAGCCATAAGTCAAGGATAAGCCTGAATATAAATAGAGTATATAATATTTTCTTGCAGGTAGTTTCAAGTCAAAGTCAATTTTCTTTAATAAAAAAAAAAGAGTGACTCCTGTGGAGCTGTGAATGGTTTTCCTGTTGCTTACGGTGTTATCCTTTTTGGTTTTCAGTTAGGATACTGATTTATATCCGCTATAAACATCAATAAAATTGCATAGAAATTTGTAGTATATTTTCATCTGAACTAGGTACATATTGTAATACAATATACGAGAGGTTAACTTATGTTTGGCAATAGATGGTTTGTATATGTGGAAGGAAATAAGGATAGTTTTTCTGTTGTCCATAAGTGGTTTTTCATTATTATACCACAAAATTGCTTTTCAACTTGCAATAGGTGTAAATAACTAAAGTAGTTAAACCCTTTTAAGGCTGTTTCGGATTCATTCTTTAATACCCCGTATTGGGATCTATTACAAAAAAAAATAAATTAAATACACAGCTGAGTCGCACTTACTTGATCTTATGGTCTATTCAGCTATTCAGCAATTTTTTAGAATTCGTAAACGGCTGAATGGTTTTGTAGTGCATAAGCATTTATGTATGCAGGCTCTATTTAACGTTACATAATTCCTTATTCATAAAGTATTTCCCTACCCATTAAGTAATAGCGCTTGTGTCAAATAAAGTACCGAAAAGGGGAATCCCATTACGCTTTAATGTCACAACTGATTTACAATAGGGCTGTGTCAATCAGGAACAATTCGAATTTTTGATCCGATCATCGAAAAGTATTGATGATTGAAATCACAAATTTTCGTTTCAATCGATCCCAATCTCATGATTGGGATCGATGATTCTCGATTTTCCATTCCAATCTCAATCATTTCAATGAATCTCGATTTTCGATATCAATATCTTTTGAATTATTTATATATTTTATCGGAGAAAAGAAATATGGGTCAGAATGGGGCCGATCAAATCGGTACACTATTCGTTAACTTCAGAGATTGAATTTCATCGAAACCGAAATAAAAAAATTGTCTTAGTTTGACAGGTGTCAAAATATGCCAACATTTTTGGTACGGCGGATCGAAAAACGGAGTACGCCAATCGATTTAGGAGGTGGGTATATCCCTAGTTTCACGGCCGACGTTCTGGGACCACTAGAACACTTAGTTTGACAAGTGTCAAAGTATACCAACATTTTTATTACGGCGGATCAAAATTACCTGAAGTCACGACAGGTCTCTAGGTTCTTTAGAACAATTTTAATTTGACAGGTGTCCCAATGTCAATTCATTTCCCAGAATACGCGCTACGTAACTTTGTACATCCTAACGTCGCGCAGAGGAAAGTCCACGTTTTTATTTCACTCTACCGCCGACATATAAATAGATGCTTACACATCAAAAATCGAATCGGAACAGTATGAAATAATGAATTGAGTGGAATGAAAATGATCGAATGATCGATTGATTAAAATGTTGGAATCATTTTGGTAATCGATTCTTGAACGATTCGATCATTTGAAATGAACGATTTACACAGCTCTAATTTACAAAACTGTCTGTCAATTCCCTTCAAAAGTTCGTTAAGGGATAGAAAAGATATATACGTGGAAACATTAACCTATATATGGATTAAATTTAACAAATAAAACAACGCTGTGGACACACGCTCCAAAAAAGAATAAAAACATTCAACCTAACTCACGCGTCTCCATTTCACCATTGATATAAATGAGAGATAAATTGTTTGTTCAACGAGGCTGTTCGAAACAATTCAGAACAGAAAATTACAACTTTTTAATATTCAATGAGGAATTTTCTGCTCAAAACTGATATTTTTCCTGTCAATTAATCTTTTTGCACTTGCTTCAGGTAAAACAACTTAGAAAAATTTTACGAGAAGTGTCAAAATCAGCTAAATATAGTGGGTTTGTTGGATTGATTTTTTCTGAATCACTTCTAAAAGTGTATTTGTCGATTTAAAAACTGCATACATACTAGGAAAATTTGTTTTTCCTTTTTACTGAGAGCTAAGGTAGCCAGTTCTAACTTATTCTGACGTTTTTTTCACAAATCTGAACTTTTCTGTTTTGTTCTAGTGTAACTTATTTTTCATTGAACAAAGCTAAAATTAGTCTCGTTTTAAGACAAAGGTAGGTTCCCAGCCCAGCATTGAATTGTTGTTCCAGATTACCAACCAAAATGCCCATAATGCAAAAACGTACATCCGCTCATGGTTCAAATAATTGATTCAAAACTGTAGTGAAAATAAAGGCCATGTATAGGTTCCATCTTCATATTAAAGTCTGTGGCCTAAAATTTTAAACATTTAAGGTATTATCATGATAATACGTAAAAATTTCGTCACTTTAAAGCTATACAAAATTTTAACTAGTGTCATAATATTTTCTTAATAAACCACATCTGAACATACCTTAATAGTGACAGTTCGTGCAAATATATAAGGACGGCGTTCACATTGGACTCACTCCGCGCGACTCATTTTGACATTTCTTTGTTTTATCTCACTCCACCTCATGAGGAGAAAGAGATAGTCAAGTGAGGCAAGATTTTTTCAAAAAAATTAAAAAATCCTGCCTCACTTTCTCATATAGTGAGTTGGAGTGAGATAAATGAAAGATATGTCAAAATGAGTCGCGCGGAGTGAGTCCAATGTGAACACCATCAAGCAAACATACTCCGTTTGACGTTTGTAAATATCCAAGTGACATATGGTTTTAGTATGATAATTTAAAGATAAAAGAGGCGATTTAGTGATTTTAAATTTAATAAAATGTGAACAAAATAGTAGGATGCTGAACTCGTTTAAAATAAACGAAAAAATGTTTTGTTTTTCAAACTTATAAATTCGAAAATATCGAAATCCTAAGCGTATTCTAAAGTCAGAATCGAGATACGAACATTATCACAAACCTTCCGAAAAGTAGGTATAAATTGACTTTCGGAACTTAAATTATTTTGCCCTTTAAAGTTTTTAAATGCCAATAATAATTGCCGGCTTTTTTTGACAGCTAATTTTTCAGCACAAAATATTCTATATGGAGAAAAAAATTGTGATTGCCGCGGTTTATGATTGCGAACGTAGCCAGTATTGGGTACATTCAATGCATTACGTTTTACATCTGAATTTTCAGATTTCTGAATTTTTGGAGCTAATGATTGGCCAGCTGTCATAAAAAGTTAGATGACTTTTAGTGACTTTTAGTTCCGTTTGCTTACGTTTCATCTGAATTTTCAGCCAAAAATTCTCATCTGAAAATTCAGAATAAAGTGATAGTGGTGGGAGAAATGTTGCAGTACTATACATAGAAGTTGAACTTTATGATTTTGGCTCTTGTTAGTGGTTGATTTGTGATGATTAATTTTCATCACGAAAAATTAATGCTTTTTTACATAAAAGAATTTTTTGTTTATTGATAAGTGAGGTACTAAATCAAAATATTAACTATTCTAAGAAAAATGTTCCCAGAATTCTACATCGCAATATGGTGGAATTATTTTTTCATTTAACTTCGCATAGTCTTGCTGGTAATTTGTTGCTGATTTAGTTAAATAAATCACCACTGACACTTAATATTTAATTTAAGAATATAATTAAAGTTCTATTTTATTTCGTTTGAATGTAAATCCTTTAGGTAAATGCTAGCATTTGACACAACAACTTTCAACTGAAAATTCAGATTTTTTGTGCGTTCAACAACATAAATTCAGATCTGAATTTTCAGGTTTTGTGATTGAACGTGTCCATTGATATTGCAATATGCAACCGTATTTTAACGTGAACGTGTGATACCAAACGAATTACACGGACAGTTTTATACTTAAGGCTCATGTTTTAGTTTACCCTACCTCCGGCATAGATGTTTGTGTGATTTCCTTTAATTGAGAAATTTTACATCACAAAGTCTTATTCTACTTCTACCTACCTATACGACCGTAAGAAATCTTAATTCATCTAAAATTTCTATTTTTTTCTGAACTTTTTGGGTCTTAAATTTGATCAGTTTTTAGGGAACCGCCTCGCGTTCCATCATTTTCGGCGAAACTTTCAGTTCAGAATCAAAAAACTGCAGATAGGATCTTGGATTTAATTTAGAATAAATTCAAAATTGCAAGTTAGCTGATAGCAGGACATATAAATGCTATCCAAGAAAAAAATTGTAATTAATTAATCTTATTAAGTTTTATCTTTTCTATGTAAGTACCGCACAAGCAAAAAAAAAAAAACATCTCGTCACCAGTTAATGATTCAGTGACACAAATTTATATCAAATAAACCTTTTATTTTGTTTTAGCATCAACCTATACCTTCTTTCGTCTTTCAACTGGCTGTTGTTCCAAACACTTCTTGGAACGAATTGATCCAAACCGAAAAATATTTCATTAAAATATTTGTTTCTGCCATGTACCTAACTAACCTGTAATAAGCTTCCCAATCAGACGCCAAGTCTTCTCCATAAAATTTTGACATGATATTATATTGCCATGTCCCATCCCTAATGAATTAACATACGCTGATAACTTTTCTCCACTTTGTCGCGTCAGAATCGTTCCGTACTCAATTTAGAATGGCGACACAACAATGCAACGTTTACAAAAAAAAACATCACAAACCAATAAAAAGCCCGACTCCCCATCATGACGCCAAAGCTGACAATGACAACGACACATCAATTTCGTTGGTAGTTGGTAGACTATTTGACAATACGTCACGACTAATTACAGCTGTTGCCATTCCGAGACGTAACATTTTGATGGCTTCATATTCATATTTTTTTTTCCAATTTCCGGTCAATGACAGTTACTACATGCACCGAGTTAACTGGCACAAATTTAATTTGACTGCGCGCAACTAATTTCGTTAATTTTCGGTAGCGCGTAGATTCGAAGATTAATCTTTGAAAAAAAAAAAAAAAAAAAAATTAGGTATAGGTACTGAAGATGTGGAGCATGGATCATCTTCTTTAGAATGTTAATCTGCCGAATTCAGTAGACAGCTTGGGATACCCCATGATGCCTGATGGATTTGAGGCGATTTAATTAAAAAAACAAAGTGAAGGCGCTTTTTATACTGGAGAAGTTGCCCCCATAACGCTGCAACCCACAGAAGCCTCGAACTCTGAAAAATGATTAATGAAAGTTCCTCTTCCGAGAGCAGAGAGTAGGTAGGTATACAACAAAACAAAAAACGCCGAAAACAGATTATTGGATGATCCAACACTTTGTTGAACATGACGTGAGAGCTAAGAGATGTTTTTATTGTTTCAGAAAAAAAGAGGCGAGTTGCATCTTCACACTGCTCCTCTGAAGTGCATTGTTCTTTCGGTGAGTTGGGAACACCCCTGGAATAGATTTTCACTCAGCCCACATGGTCTCTGATGCTTACATACACGCCAGCCGCGCTGGCACTGGCATTCTAAATTAATGATGACCCCTCTTTTTGTAATAGAGCACGTCAGAGGAGATACAAACGATACAGAGGTACAGAGATACCGCGTGTGTTAATGACTTTTCATCCTCCAACATACGACCACCTAAAGATGATGATTAATGGTGGGGGTGAGTCTTGAGTCCTTTCTCCATACATCTACACTGATGGTCCTTGTGATGACGCTTGACATATGTAGAACAAGTTCTCGTCGATTTTGCCTGAGTTTAAGAACCACTATACTGCCAATAAGTGCCCTTAATGGCTTATTAGTCCTTGAACAGTAAACATTACAGGCAAAACTCCAGGACGTCATTATCCTAAACACCTTTAAGTAGCCGAATTCTCTGGCATAGCATGGAACTTATGGCAAATTTTTACCCTTGTCACATCTTGCATTGTTTCTTCTTCTTCAAAAGACATTGTACATTATACATTCCTTGTTCAAACTGTCATCACTTAACATTTCAGAAGTTTTGTAGCATTTCCTTGCGGATGTGTTTCTCTATAGCCCTCCTGGAGAGAGAAGGATGTCTTTGTTTGTGCTTCACAAATCATAGCACAAATCATGAGATGTTCATTTGCTCCTCAAACTATTTGAATTGATATATACTCATTGAAAATGAGGTGTTAATTAGAGACTATAACCTGCAATCACAGAAAACAGATTTAATTTTTCTTTTTATACTCTGCCTATAGGATAGTCTGGAGGATTGTTGATGTGAGAGTTTGCCATTTTAGTCAGATTTATAATTTTTCTGGGAATTGAATGTTATGTCTTTGCGCACTTTGTGGTCCATTAATTTTGACGTATAGTCGACTTGTCGTTGTCGGTCGTCTTGAAGATGCGATTTTGTTTAGTGACAGCAATTTTTTTTTATAACAATTCGTTCTGCAATTCGTAATGTTACTGTTATATGAGTTATAAGGGATATTTCATCAGGTGAACCACGTCGTCGCAAAGTTTTCAGTGAAGGGTGACGTTACATCGTTAAATGGTAGGCACTTTTGGAAAGAGTTCTTATGAGACATTCGCAATTATCGCTTTAAATAAAATTGGAAGCCTTAAGTTCACTTGGTATAAGTTTAGTATTTTTTTCATTACTTCTTCTTCTATATAATGATGAATAGGTTGGTTTAAATCAAGCTTGAAGCATTACGATAAGAACAAGACTCAAGAAATGGGTTTCTGTCTATACGTAGATAATATTCGTGACAGTAATGTATGATTCTCTTCAAAATTGAATTAAATGTAAATATTTTAAATAAATGTTATCAATTTCAAGATATAAACATACTCATAGGTTAGGTAGGTTGGTAGAAATAGCGGCCCAGGGCAACCTAGCTCAGTGTCCCAAATAAAGCTGGAGTGCGCGCGCCGTTTTGATACTATAACTCGTATTGACGTGGATGGAATATGATTTTGGATTTACGAATCTAAATCTGCGGATATATCCGCAGAAAACCTTAATCCGCTTTAGCGGGTTCTTTAAGGAGTAAAACGAATACAGTACAGGAGTTAAAATCAATCAATGTTTTGTCCTAGATCCACTTCGTCGCGTTGAGGAAAGAGATCAAATCTTTGATATTTATCTCAGAATGTTCGTTCAAGTCGTCAAGAAAAGCCTTTCCAAATGATTGCACTCTCATTCTGGCAACAGCGGGGCATTTACAGAGGAAATAACGACTGTTTCCTTTTCATGCTGGTCCCCACAACTACGATAATGAGTATTATTAGCAATGTCTGGCTTCGACGCATGCTCTCCGATTGGCTAGTGACCAAAACAGGTCGCACCGACCACGGCTATGTCTCGCCTGGGTGCAAATATCAAGTCAGTTGTTCGGAATTTATTATAGAAGGACCATATCATTCAAGATATAACGCCGTTTGTTGAACTTCGCCGTACCTTCGATTGTATTCAGTAAGAACAATTGAGAATAAAATTACTGCCTTTCATAACTATAAGTGGAATGTTAACTCTTTTCGCAAGTGAGCTATGAGGGCTGATCCTTACCCGGCCAGTTCGTCAGCCCGCTCGTTTTCCTCAATGCCACAGAGACCTGGAACCTAGATTAGTGGGACCTTGGGACTAACTTGACCGTGTCGTGTTTTTCAAACTGTTTTGACAATTTTCTGACTAGAAGTATTTAGGAATTTTGCCCCAGGGAAGATTATTTTGAGTTGGGAAAACTCAATACTCAAATTTTGTTATCTTCACATCCGCAAACATTTTTCACGCTACAATTTGCCACGAGTGACATTTCACGTCAAGCGTTGCGTTTGAATTTTAATTCAATCGCTCAGCGCAGCAGACAAATAAAATGGCCAAGAGAAGATCAATTTCCTTTTCCGAACAGTTTATGCATCAGGCATTTTCGATCCACTGTATCAAATACTGATTTGAAGTCCACAAAAAAGTATACAACTTCTTACTACATCAGCTTCTTGTACTACGGTCTGAGGTGACTTTTTCAATTCAAGCATTATTTATATTATTTTCCCAGGATCCGCTAGCTATCGATTAGGGATGCTGCTACAGGGTGTAGCCATTGAATACCAAGTTCTATTTTGAAGAAAACTCATGAAATTTCATTAAATAGTCATTTATTTGTGATCAATCGTAGGAATATAAACTTCAACTATGATTCGAGAAACACAGCATTTCTAGGATTCTTGTCAAAAACGCCAATATTTTTTTGGCTTCCAGTGAGTCAATTGTTGTTGGTTTGTCAGCGTAGACTAGCGAGTAGCGACTTTACACATATACGTACCCATCAAAGAAAATAATCAAGAGGCGTCAAATCAAAAGATGTTGGAGGCCAATTTGAAGATTCATAATGAGATATTATCCATTGATCGAATGCTTCCTTTTATAAGTTGTTTGTTTGGTTTGGTGTATGATACGAAGCCCCATCCTGATAAGGAACGAAAAAGTGGTTAATCATGACTCTATAGCTCTTTAGCAAATACCGTTGACCGTAAGACGCTTATTAGCCTCATTTGAAAAAAAAAAAAATGTGGTCCGATGGATCCACCAGCCCACATCAAACTGTGCATATTCCGGGATGCAACTGCGCTTAGATAATCTCATGTGGATTATTACTTACATATAATTGATCCAAAAATGAGCTGAACAAAATATTTTAACAAAAAGACAGCTGACAGATTTCTGGTAACGTTGTTGAAGCCTGCATGTCATCACGATAGAATTATAAAGCCTACTGAATAAAAATGAATCCGACAGTTTGTAAACTGACAATTGGTTTGACAGATATAACTGTTTGATGTTATAGCAATGGGTTAAACAAACAAATTTTGTATTCATTTATATTTTATGCTATACTCAATTCTTCTAACTATAGCAAAAGAAGAGAACTGATAACATTTTACATTATGTAAGAAAATCCCGTTTCGAATATTTTGAGGAAGAACTACAAACTTATTTACTGTATGAGCTGTCAAATTTACTTTTTCGTGTTTTTACGAATTTAAAAATATAAACCGTTATTACAGCTTTTCAAAGAAATAGCCTTTATTGCTTTACTTCCCAAAACTGCCTACATATGTATTTCTTGCAATTTTAGTTCAAAGTTTTGTCAAACGTCATATCCAAAAATAAAATTGGACTAAATTTGGTATACTGTTGACAGATTTGTGAACTAAACGAACATACCTATTATATTTACATTTAAATGTCATTAAAACACATTTTTTATAAATGAATGAAATGAATCATAAAACATTGTCATTAGATATTTGATGATTGATGTATACAGTATATAAAGGGCTTTTAAAGAGGGACGCTACAAAAGTAGAGCAACAGGGACAGCAAACGACGCCATATTTCTTGCCGCTCTTTTGACATTTCTCTTCAGTAAGGTATGGAAAGATATACGAGCCAACAACGAGTGGAAATTATTAAAATTAACTACCGAAATTCGGAGTCAGTGGCCTCAACGTTAAGAGCGCTACGTTCAATTTATGGTCGTCGTAATCGTCCTAGCAGATCAACAATTCAGTGTCTAGTGGAAAAATTTGAATCCACAGGCACAGTACAAAATGTTCCCGTGCCAGTGAGACAAAGAAGTGCCCGTAGTGTCGAGAATATTGCTGCCGCTGAGGCTTCAGTTGCAGAAAGCCCAAATGTGTCTCTCACAGGTCGTTCTCAACCGTTGGGCATCTCTGTGACGTCGTTGTGGCGAATTTTGCGAAAAGATCTTGGCCTACATCCTTACAAATTAAATTGACGCAAGAACTGAAGCCGCTTGACCACCAGAAGCGTCGTAGGTTCGTGAATTGGGCTGAGCAACAACTTGAAAATGATTGGGATTTTCATCGAAAGATCAATTTCAGCGATGAGGCTCATTTCTGGCTGAATGGCTTCGTCAATAAACAAAATATGCGGTATTGGTCAGGCAGCAATCCACACGTACTCCATGAGTCATCATTGCATCCCGAAAAAATTAAGGTTTGGTGTGGTTTATGGGCCGGCGGCGTCATTGGGCCGTACTCCTTCCGTGATGATCAAGACCGGCACGTTACTGTGAATGGGGATCACTACCGTTCAATGATAACCGAATATTTTTGGCCCCAATTGGATGATATGGACTTGCAGGACATGTGATTCCAACAGGACGGCGCCACAAGCCACACAGCGAATGTCAAAATCAATTTATTGGAAACCAAGTTTGGAGAACGTGTTATCTCACGAAATGGTCCAGTCGCTTGGCCGCCTCGGTCGTGCGATTTGACGCCGTTAGACTATTTCCTGTGGGGCTACGTCAAGTCTATGGTCTATGCCAACAAGCCAGCGACGATTGATGAACTTCGTACGAATGTCGAACGTGAAATTGCAGCAGTATCGGCCGACTTATGCTTGAAAACCGTCGAAAATTGGGTTCAGCGTCTGGACTTCTGCAAGCGTGCCGTGGTGGCCATGCAAAAGAAATCGAGTTCCATACATAATGGCATCGAACGTACAGGAATAAAGAATTTCATTGATATCCAAAATCGTTTTTGTTTTATTTAAAAAAAACTTTTGCAGCGCTCTTATTGAAAAACCCGATACTTCTATGCCGGCGGGATATTGAAATAAAAACGTGGACTTTCCTCTACGATATTGCGGGTACGTTCAGTGACAAAAATCTGAAGATCCGCTTCAAGCAAACTAGTCCGTTTTGGATCCGTGCACGTAGTCAACAACGTGTGGACGACTTCGCATTCGGATCCCAATATGGATCCCCAAAACTGGGCTTGGACAAACGTTGATGTTTACACATATTAACTGTGAGTCCCGGCACTCACACAATTTTTATTTTTTTTTAACTATAACCACGTTTTTTAACTTGTATATGTGTTGGACTTCGTAGAAGTTTTTGAAATGCTTCTTGAATGTGGCTTTATCGTATGGAATTACCAACAACTATGGAGTTTTCAACATATGAAATTTGTATATAATGCGCGTTTAAAAATTTGAAGCCAGTTGTTTAAAGAAGCTGGCTGATGCTTAAATCAGAGAAGGACGGTGACAATCTCAAAAATTAGTTCTTAATATAATCGAATACGACTTTAGAATTTCATAAATTTACATCTCAAAACTTATTTATTAGATTAAACTCGTAATGAACTTGGAAAACTCTATCAAAATCTAGATCTTCATTGTCAAAGGATTTTGGGAAATTAGTGCGTACGTACCTTACTACAAAACTCCATAATTGTAAACAATATCAAAACAAAATGAAACCTATATAATCTTTCTAATAGTGAATTTATTGCTTAATTTAAAAAAATTATAATAAGTAAAAATGAAAAAGAAATATTATCTTAAAACTTAACACTTAAATTTAAAATTAAAAAAATATTTAAATATAGTACACACTCCGATAGATACAATCAAAATAGAGCATTCTGTAAATCCAAATGAAAATATCTGAATGAATATTTTTTTTACGAAGAATAAAATGGATAGAACGCCTGCGGCATTCCGAAGTTCTTTGGTGGCGATGGGAAAGCTGTTGAAAAATTGGAATGCATAAAAGCTGGTGGATTGGGGTGCATTGGCATGTGCGGATGATGATGATGATGATAGTGATGGGGATGATGTACACCGTAGGAAGAGTTGGAATTATTGGCGAAACCATTGACAGCGTGGCTTATTCCATGGGAATTTTCTTGCGCTGCAGTTGGGCGTGGGTTTGTTGCGGCAGATATTGGATTCCATGCCGAAAATGTGTTGGCCTGCTGTTGAATTCCTGCCGCTGTAGTCTCCTCAAGCTTTGTTGCTGAATGGATATCCTCGTTGCTGTTGCTGTTTACAGAATGTGAGCCGATAGCCGTTGACAGACTGTTTGGTGTGGGGGGAAGCTGAAGCCCGCACGAATAACCATGGTTGGATTCCGCCGGACTATCGTTCCGTGGTGTGGATGAGTTTGTTTCCAATTTAGTGTAGGCCGAGTTTAGGTTTGGCAGGACTGTCGGATGATGAACGTATTGTTCTTGATGATGACCAGGATATGTGGCCGGTGAATTGTACATTTGATGGGGTGGTGTGACCGATGCCGCTGTGTTGGGTGAACCGGCGTGGTTATTATAGAAATCGTACATATGACTTTGAGCGTAAGCAGCTGGATCTGGAATAGCAGCTTCCCCATTCGGCATCATTGGAGAGTAGAAGTTGTTAGACATAGCTTGAGAAGCTGCTGAGTGCATGGTGGAACCGTAGGATCCAATAGTTGGTTGAGAGGTTTGCTGCTTCCTCAAACGTGCCCGACGGTTACTGAACCATACCTGGATACGAGCTTCGGTGAGTTTAGTTCGCGAAGCAAGTTCCTCACGCGTGTAAATGTCAGGATATTGTGTCGTCTCGAATGTCCTTTCTAGCTCATCCAACTGACTTGCAGTGAAAGTTGTTCTCGACCGCCGCTGCTTTCGCTTCAACTGAATTCCTGGTTCGCTATCACAGTCTGATAGAGTGCCGTCGTCATTTGATTTTATGGATTCTTCAAGATGTCCCGCATTTATAGTCAAATGCTTCGACTTGGAACCATCTTCAGACGAATTATCGCGAGATCGGAGGAGTCTTGAGATTGCGGAAATCGTAGGAGCCGCCATTTTGTCACAAACTCCCTCCTTAATGAGCTTGTCACGAATTTCCCATGAGTAAATTCGGGGATTTTCACGCTGATACTCTTCGATACGGCTCTCAATCTCGGGCGATGTTACTTTTGGCTTTGATCCTCCAATAACACCAGGACGGATTGAACCAGTCTCCTGGTATCTGTTAAGGATCTTTGATACGCAGCCATGGCTCACTCGTAGTTGTCGCGATATGGAGCACGGCCGGACACCTTCAGCAGCCATTTCAATTATCTTCAGGCGAATTTGGTTGGGGAGGGGGCGTCCATTGATGAAGACTCCACCAAGTTGGTTCATTCGTCCTTGTCCATTTGACATGTCTGCTGGGAGAACAAAATACATTAAATATTATTTTAAATTTCAACAGAAAAGAAAGTCACTGATTCTTGATATGGACGAAGTGTGTTCGGACTGTTAGGATGAACCCACGTATATTTATGGCAGGCATGAGAAAATTTATAGCTTCCGTATGTTCAGGTAACACTTCTGATCTTTCGAATCATTATTCAAAATATCGATTCAAAAACTTACCTTGCAAAGGAAATCCATTAAAAAAGGGTCTGTGCATTGCGGCAAAGGCAGTTACTGTCATCTTATAACAAATTAGCTTGGTTAATCCAAAGTGTGTGTTTATCACTAAATATCAATCTGCTTGTCAAACTCCGCGATCGAATCACTTTTCACTTATTGGTTTCAACTATTGTTCGTTAAAAATGTATCCGAAGTATTCCAATCGTATATAACTGTTTTTGGATCTAAAAATCTTTTAAAATTAGAAACTATTTCCCGAGCACGTCTTTCCAGATGCGAAGAACTTTTTAAACTGACTCACTTGGAAGATCTTTCGTTCAGATCATCGATTCTGTTCGAGTGCCTTTTGGGATGTTTATCTTTGTGTATCTTTTTCTTCACCATGGACGTGGTGGTATGAAATACTTTCTTTCGTCAAGATGTCGGCTATGTACATATATTGGAAGCAGGTTGTTGAAATACCAGCGAATGGTAGGAGTTTGTTTGACGGCATCTCTTTCTGGCTTTAGCCTTTGTGCTCGAGCTAGTGCAGATACTGTATCTTTTTTTGTGTTGTTAAAAATACCCGTTTCTAAGTAACACTTGCTGTAGCTGTAAGCACCTCCTACTTGGAAAGATATTGATATTATTATAACTTGAATTCGTTTGCATGTCGCGCATTTTTCTTTATTTATTGGTAGTTTTTTTTTTATTGGTTGTGTTTGTTTAGGTTGATGAGGTAAGAGGTAACTAAGAAGTGCGAAATTATATGACGTACTAATTTGTTTAATAAAGGTTAGAAAGGTGTTTTATTGCTGACGTTATCATAGGGCTACGCGCAAAGCGATAATGAAGTCAATTTGGGTTATATTGGCCCCTTTTTTTCCTCGCTTCACGTACCTACCTTCATTATATGGAACGGACTTATTTTTAAATTAGACTTTTTAACACAAAATTATCATATTTGTTGGTGTTTATTTATGAAATTATATTAGAAAATTCAAAAATACCGTTTTATTTTAAAGATTGAAGGATTTCTCAGAAGGAAATATGTAGAAATGCCTGTTTTAAAAGTTATAAAAAAGAGCTTCTTGGAGAAAAATATAGATATCGTAGAATACATATTTTGGAGAGTTTTGGACAAAAGGGTTTAGATGAATTTTCATTAAAAGATGAGTATATTTATGTAATAATAGTCGTATTAGATTTTCCTAAAAAAGGCTTTTGTTACAGGTTGTTTATTTAAGTTTGTTTAAATATATATTTACCGACTTCGCCTTACTTAAATTCTAAATTTTACGATTCTAATGTAACGTAACGCAAGAAAATTCACAAATCTGCTACAAATTACATAAATGAATTTCAAGTACCTATACATTTCAAACATCTGGGCTGTTTTTGAAAGCTTGCAAATAAAACACAACACACATTTTTTGGTGTTCAAAATGTTTTAACTTCTTCGAAAATTCGTCCTGTGTTAACCAAATTTGACCGATATAGGGACTTTAGAGATGTGATAAGTACGGGCATACCTCGTTATAGAGGATCGGCGGAACCCGTTCAGGTTGTTCCTGACTTTTGGTGTTTGGTGAATAAAAATTCTTCAAACTTCGTCTTTTCGACGAATAGGAGTCGAAAAAATCGATTTATTTAAAAAGTAACTTAAGGTGGGGGAGGAGTGCTGCGGAGGGGACCACGCTGTTTTTGTGAGCTTTTTGACATTGAGAAACAAGAAAATTTAAAACTTAGCCCGTGTAAAATTTGTGTGATTTAACTTTTAACTGTGTCCCATAACTTTTCTTCTTGTACCTATGTACTTAGTTAGATATAACGTTTTGTTATGGTTCTATTCTAGATGAGTTTGTAAAGTTTTGTTTGCAAGCAACAAACATTTTCTGAACCCTTGTCATATGACAAAAAAAAACTATAATTCAATATTATAACGGGGGTTAAAACAACAAATAATAAAAAAAATCCCTTGGTCTTTTTGACCCTGTTTTTCAGTAGTGAGTTAGATAACTCTGTAAATAAATGTAGCTACAGCTTATACGCAATAAGCAGTTTTTTATGGAAGGATGCATGCGGAAGGAACTAAAAGACTCGGAAGATAAAATAACAAAAGAAAAAACTGAACCTAAGTGGTGTTGTACAAAAATAGGAGTGTCTGCTAATTGTTACTACTTTTGGAGCAATTTTCATCAGTTTTTTTTTTTTTTTTAATTTTGTATAGGTATTTTAAGTAGAATAATGGAAATTAGAAAAGCGTGTCATATTGAATTCTTTCATCGCAGTAGGAAATTGCCGTGTCTAAAAACCACAATCGTCCAACATCGGCAACGCTATTTTTAAGTACATATCTATATACCTGTTATCTAACCGTTATGTCAAATATTATGATTTTATGCTGGTGATATTTATTGTTTACAGTTGACTCCGCTTATTTGCAACACAAAAAATGCAGAAAATTGTTGCAACTAAGCTGAGTTTTCATATAAAGGAACTTCAGATTTATGCAACTTTGTTGCCCTTAACCAAACTTCGTATAATTGCAACTTAAACGATGTGAAATATTTCCAAAGATAATAAAATATAATAAAACATAAATAACCCCGAACAACAAACAACTTTTATGTCGTTTTCGAGTGGACGTTTGGAGGTACACCTTTTTCACTCCTTTTACTCCAAATTTCCCATTTTCGATAGGAATGGAACAGTTCCGAAATCCAAACGAAAACGACATTAGTTAATGTGACAGTTGAAAGGTTTGGAACGATGAGAATGGAATAAAACTTAAAATGTCATTTTTTAGGTGTGTTCAAACTTCATAAATTGATGGATGCCTCCTTAAGCGGAGTTGTTTTAGAACAAAATATTTATTTGGGGAAGAGAAAAATGTTTCAATTATTAAAGGGAGTTTTCAAATCAGCGGAGTGCATTTATGTACAAATGTGTTTGAAATGCCTTGAAAAAAACCGTGATACATTTTTTGTTGCATATAACCGAAAGTGCATAAAGGCCTAGTCCACTGTACATATATAACTTTTTTGTGAGAACCAAAAGTTCTTTTTAATTTTTGTGTTGTCTCGAGTATAGTTTTCTTATTGAAAATAATTCTTCCAAAAAGATGGAAGAATTTGTTTCACAATTGCGAAAGAACATTTTTATGTACATAATATACTAATATATGAGCCTGAGAGGATATTTTCTCAAAAGCTGTTGAAAAGAATTTTGTTTAACTTCATACATGTGATAGGTACTCAAAATGATAGCAATGAAACAGCGACTAAGATTTTTTGGCTAAAAATTAAAAAGTTATATTCAGCCTTATTGTGAGTTTCACCCGAAAAATATTTCACCTTCAAATTTTTTGTTCCCCCGGAATTTTAAAAGCTATTGGGAGTTTCGCCCCAACGAAATTTTGTTCGCCTACAAAAAAGAAGTGAAATGACATTACATTCCGCCCGAAATGAATGTTAACAATAAGGGGAATTTTTTTATCATGAAATTTCGGGGGAAAACAACGATAGGCGAAAAGTGAAATGTCAAATTTTCCGGGTGGAATGTTGTTCGGGTGAAACTCACAATAAGGCTGATTGTGAAGT
This sequence comes from Leucozona laternaria, assembly GCA_932273885.2. Taxonomy (NCBI): domain Eukaryota; kingdom Metazoa; phylum Arthropoda; class Insecta; order Diptera; family Syrphidae; genus Leucozona; species Leucozona laternaria. The sequence continues at coordinate 111,064,719 of OW026368.1, read as the reverse complement.
TTTTTCACATATTTTTTTCTTCTATCTGTGTTTTTCGCTTCTTTCGCTGAATTTTGTAAGAATTTTTGTCTAAGAAACTGTATAGCTTTAATCAGCTTGCAGTCTGAGATACATATGTATTTCCAGAATTCTTTGGAACTGTTCTGATCAGTTAAGGTTATGAAAATAGAGAAAATGCTTCTTTTTATTTATATTTATTTATTATAAAATTTTAATATTATTTGATTCAGATTCGAAGCCAGAATGACACTGGAAGACCAATTGACCAAACACCATTAATGTGCGGGCACTCATTAGTTTTATTATCAAGTTTGAACCTTGAAGAATCAATGGGTCCCCGAATTGATAAGCTATAATAGCGTAAATTTCTCTTATATTTAGGTATCTATCCAGGACCCCTGTTCTGTAACTCTCGCATCGATAAAATCAGTCGAGAAACGATGGAAAATGGAACAAAACTCATATAATTTGTTTCAATTTTCATCGTTTCTCGACTGCTTTTAACCATGCGACAGTTACAAAACATGGGTCCACAATGTGATTATAAGGGCCAGTTTCACAGTCAGAAAAGTGACACTTAAGTGGGGAATGTGAAAGATTAATTCCCAATATCTCAGTGCACTGTTACCTAAATAAGTGGCACTTAAGTCTCCCATGTTGGTGACTTTAGTTCCACTTACGCTGACTATGAAATTTAGCTGAAATTCCTTATATGGAAAACTTAAGTGCCACTTATTCCGGTAAGTGTCGACTGTGAAACTGGCCCTAAGAATAGTGTGTCGTAAAGTGGAGCGATGCAGTAAATGATTATGAGTGAGGATATGATTTATAACTTCAAAATCTAGCTCTACTTAAAACACTGAGTTGTTTTCCTGTTTTTTGATATTAATGTCAATCAATTATTATTATTATTCGATAAATAAAACTGATAAGTTTCTTTTCTTTTGGCATTGGATTTCGACGAGCTCCTTAAGAACACAAAAGGTAAATGGGTAAAAATGCTTTTACTGTCCATATTTTTTCTCTACTAGCTGAACTATCGACAAATAGTATATATACATATATAAATTAATTGATTTCTAACTTTGATATAGAAAATAACTATTCCGCTGAGCGTTATTAAGGGGATTCATGCAACGTCGTTAAACACTAGATAAGTTTATCTTTTGGATAAGTTAATCTTTTTGTAAATGAACTGTCAATTTTTCTGCGGAAACTTATAAAAATTTATTTGGGTAAACTTATACAAACGTCATTGTGACTTTTAGAATAAGGCGTGTATCTAGAATTCTCAGCCATAACCATATGGTTATAGTGTTAGATCTTCTAAAGTTGCATCCTCTTTTTCTTTCTGCTTATCTATTGTTAAAAGTTAATTAGAAGGATCTTACTTGTAACATCAAATGCACAAACCATCATTTTTTCCAAATAGTTCTAAAATGAGTAAATCAGTAAAGGTAATTTGTTCATTTAATTGAACTAATTACTGTTTTTTGCTTATTTTTGGCATGTTTTATTGAATTTTTTCAGGAAATAATTTTTTTGCACAAATAAACTTTTGACGTTTGACGAACAGCTGATTCAATTACGCAGCATTTATCCAAATGAATAAAAAGGACGTCCACTTAAACTTTTGCGTAAACTTATTTTTTTACACAATTGGTAAACTTATCTCTTTGCATGAATAGGTACCCTTATTGTTTTAAATCGAAAATGTTATTTAATTAAACCACAATTTATATGACGCAATTTAAACAGCGAAAAAAGTCCACAACGATGATGAAAGTTATGTAGGTAGGTATAAATACAAAGTTCCAAATATTCAATGGAAAAAAGTCTCATTTATTTGTGTGTATATTTATTTTTATTCAGGATATGTTGTTTCCTTTGCGCAATTTACCTCGAAAGGAAAGCTTTTCATATAATAGAAACTTAAGCTTACAATTATTTGGAAAAACACAAATAAAACAAAAAAAAAGGAATTAGAAAATAAGAGGATTAGACTGTTACCTTCAGTTTTTAATAATTATTATTTTTCGATAACAAATTCATCAGAAAATTTCAGTGGGGCTAAAAGAAAAAATATTTATTCGGGAATCAATAATAATTAAATTTGAACGGAAGTGAAATCAATGAACTGAATAGAATCATCACACGTGTGAAACAGTGAAAATTCCCACGAGCACGAGATACAAAACACAACGCACTCTAAAATTCTGACTTTATGCAGCTTTTGATTAATGATCTCTCCTCAATATGAATTTTTGTACATATTTATAAATTCTTTGTCTAAAAAAACAACAGGTAAGTAGTATCTTTCACATTTCCTTCGCTGGTATAAGAAATTGAGATCCAAATTAAAAAAAACACATCCACCTGACCGCGAATATATGTTCATGCGAGTCAAGCATTCATATATTGTGTTCTTTGTAGGCTTACCTATCTAAATCTGTTTCATCTTCTGTAGGAACATCAAAGACTTGAAGGGTGGGCGTTAACATAATCTATCTTCATATTGTTTTCTTTTTGATCTGAAACGGCTGATGATGGATTTTTGCGAATTAGATTCAAATAGAAATTGCAAAATAATAGAGGATCCTTATTGACAGTAATCTACCATCCATACTACGAGTCGAATTCTATAGTAAACCTATAGTACCTACATCGTGATATTCATTCACAATGCAGACAGTGTTTTGAAAAACCGTCGTCAAATATCTCTAAACACCTTTAAGTAGATAAAGCTAAATAGGTATACCTAAGCATCATGCAACATCGAGAGAGAGAGAGAGAGAAGTCCAAATTCTATTTACTTTAGAAATTGACTTTTAAAGAATTCAGAATTTCTGAATTCTTAAAAAAATTTAGAAAAGAAAACGCAATTCCAAAAATCAATCTCAAACAATTGCAAAATTTTATTCGTTTATTGACCTGACATCAGGAGGTGTCGTCATAAATCTCTCTCTCTGCCTTCGTGATTCTATATTTGTGCTTATCGTCTTCGTCGTTCTTGTTTTTCAAATATAAATATAAAAGCATTGTAAGCGTGTTGCTGTTAATATCTTATTTCAAGTCATGATGAAAGAGTCCTTTTCCGCGCGCACATCAGCACAAGGCAAACAAAAAATCAAGGATAACACACAAGTAAGAATAAGGAATGTGGATTTGAGATGATGTTGTTGCATGACTTCGTGTATATAGTTGTGATGTCGATGTCACAGAATGTCTGTTTTTTTTTTTGCATGAAGGATGTATGTTTTGTGTCAATGTGTCACAACTACCCTAAATATATGTTCATTTCATCGGTGGTGGTTTGAAGGCGTGATATTGTATTTTTATTTTTTTTTTACAAATTGATTTCAGCCACAGAAATGTGATACGATATTATTGATCAGTACCGACAATTTTTTGTATAAGAGGAATCACTTGGCTTGAATTTTAAATTCGAATTTAAAGTTCCACATCCACTTTCCAATATCTTGTAACTGATGTCTCATATGGAAACAAATTTTTTTTTTTTGTAGTAAATTTCGCCATACGGCGCATAAACAGGGATTGTCCACTTTTGATCAAACGATCGCTAATATTGGGGAACAAATGTTAATGTATTCTCGTAAAGAGTCACAAAATGTATACCTACACATCTAATAAACGTAAAAAGTTCGTTTCAGGCCTTGACCAAAACTTCCAATTGTCACGATTTGTTGCAATTTTTTGTCAATCCTGGTTCACACTTGACAAATTGGCTATAGTTTTGGGCAGAAGAGAGTAACTGGCTGAACACATTGGGATGTAGCAGCAGCTAAAAGAATCACTTTAGCACAAGCTGTCATTAAAATCGGTCACTCATGTAGCAAGCGCCACGCCGCGCCGCCGTCTACAATGGTGTAGCGCGGTTCCCCATGTCTAGCTTTCATTATAAAGAGAAAATTATAGAATCATCCTGTATGTTATCTCAAATGCAGAGGCGAAAGTTAAAGTTGAGTCAACTTTGCTGCAGCTACTTTTCTTGTTGGAGCTACAGCTTCACATTGTAGCGCTGTATACTATAATAATAATTATAATAATTTTAACTATATGTCTGTAATACCTATAAGGTCTTTTAAATGCAACCTGAATTGCACGGCACTAGTTAGAAGGAATAGAAGGATAGGAAAGAATTTTTGTTGGCACAGTGGACTGAGAAATAAGGTCTCCTGGAATCCCTCGGGTGTCATCCAGTTGTATAACTGGGGGAATATAGAAAAGAATGCTGCCTAGAGTGGGGCTCGAAGTGCCTTTCAACTTTGACAGTGCTATACCTACGTGCTGCAGCTGGAGCTACTCCATTGTGTTCAGCATTATCCCTTCCTGATAATTTCAGAAATCGGCAGGTTTGTGCTCTGTCTAAACATGTCAGTTTAAAAAAAAAATAAAAAAAAGCTGTTGACTAAGGGTTGCCCAAGTGTTATTTTTATTTTAGTTTTGGTAGATGTGCAATTATGTGTTATTATTTTATAAATCAATATGGATATTTGCAAACTTTGTTTTGCTTTGGTTATATTTTTTTTTTTGAAAATTTAGATATAGTATCATAGATTTGTGTCAACTCTGTCCGATTCTTTTTTTTTGACGTTTAAAATGTGACAGCATATTGTTGCCCACAAGGCGTTCTAAACTTTTTTTCCCTCTGAGGATTTCATCCCCACTCTTAAAAAAAAAGAAACACTGCCCATTTCTGCCCAACAAAAATCTGGAACGAACTAAATAAACATCGAACTTCGATAAAGCTTACCGTTTAGTAGTTGTATGCGAAAAACTTGTATTCTCGACATGTGACTTTTTTGCAGTAGCATATCTTGTATCGCTTGTATAGAAAAAAGAATAATAATATTTTTATAGAGAATATATTGACAAATTAGGTATAATTTATTTTTCGACAATTTCGTCATCCAAGAAAGAAAAAAGCAAAAAAAAACAGAATTTTTGACTTTTCACTAAAATATTTCTGTTGAAAAAAAAAATATTTCTGTTGAAGGTGTGAATGAAACAACAACCGCTTGAGTGAGCTACCACCAAGTAATTATAGGCTGGAGTTATAGCTATTTCACTCCTTCCTCCTTTCAGACTCCTATTAGTGGTGCTTAATATAATGGTATCTTTTGCAGCATGACTGCGAGTGTCAGTATTTCTTATGCAAAAATAATGGCAACTGCGTTTAAAAATCTTCACTTGGATTTTTTGGAGGTATTGAACTACATCCGGGGCTCTAAGGTCAGAGATTTCATGTAAAAAATTAATTAAAATGAGCAAATCCCTGAGCGAGAAATACGAAAAAAAAAACAAAAATGTTTTTATGGCAGAAAAAGAAGACAAGACTTTCAAAACTATGCCAAAAAAACGATATGTATAAAATTTGACCCGCACAGACGAACAAGGAAAATTGCGGGACCTACCACTGTTTATTTGAACAAAAATATTTGTTTATTCAATCCTTTGAACTTAGTGAGTACCAAGAAGCAAGCCGCTGGGTGTGTAGTACACCAGTGAGAAGTTTCAATTAATTTTTGGCTTTAAGCCGTAAAAAAACCCCTTCCCCTCCTTATTTTTGCCACGACTTCTTGTTGTGGCTAGGGATTAATCCCAAACCAATTAAATCTGCCTCCAATTCGATAAGGCTAGGGAGCCAATACCAAATAATATTTTTGACTTAAGAATCGCTTGGAGGCTAGGGAATTTATCCCACCGTCCGCCTTCGTACCGTGCCTTCACTTTGGTTTTGGCCAGGGAATTTATCCCACCGACTGTCATCGTACCGTGCCTTCACTTCGGTGTTGGCTAGGGAGTTTATCCCACCGCCTGCCATCGTACCGTGCCTTCACTTCCGTGTTGGCTAGGGAGTTTATCCCACCGCCTGTCGTCATACCGTGCCTTCACTTCGGTGTTGGCTAGGGAGTTAATCCCACCGCCTGTCGTCGTACCGTGCCTTCACTTCGGGGTTGGCTAGGGAGCCTATCCCACCTTCTGTAGCCGTATATGCAATACATTGTAAGATTTATACGAAAATAATCTGTTAATCTAGTTTTAAGTACAACTGAAATAAAAAGTGTCTAAAGAACTGGAGTTCTCAACTTTCTAAACCCGAGTTTTATTGCTTTCTTCCATAAGAACCCTGGACCCGCTGACCTACCTCAGCTGGAAACTAAAAAAGCATCACATTTTTCACTCTTTATTTGAACAAAAATATTTGAACAAAAATTCGACTGTCAGTCGCGGAACCTTCTTGCTTTAAGTTTTGATTATATGTAGCTTAAAATGAAAGCTTTTCACACGTTACATTCCCGCACTGTTTCTAGGACTTCATATACAAGGTGGCGCTAAAGTTGTCACCCGGGGCAAAACTTGAACACTACTGACGAGCTATTCCGCAGACAAATCGGAACAATTATTATTCCGCGTTCTTAATAAGGAGTAGGCATAGTGAGTCATGTCTTCTTGGCGGAATAATTGTATTGTTTATTTTGCGGAATAATTCGCTGGTGGTGTTCAACTTCTGCCCGGTTGACAACTTTTGCGCCACCTTGTGCAATAGGCGCGTTCAGGAAAATGAGATATTATCAGAGATTTCGCTCCTAAATATATTTTCCTCAGGATTTTGACAGCAAAACTGAGAAATTTTTCTGAAGAATCCTGATGTTAATGTAAGATTTCTGACGTTTCCGAGGTCTCTGTAGGTCTCAATTACCTGAACTTGTCCTATATACTCGTAAAAAGGCTATTAACTTTCTTGATTATTGAATAATTATCCGTTTTGTCAAAATATTTATTTTTATTTCCGACGTTACCTTTTTACAATTTTCAACCTTTTTCTTTTTCAACCTTTTTGTATCAAGAGCACGTTTAAAATAGGTAGGTACAGAAAGATTTACTTAGTTTCGAATATTCACAAGTTTCAAAGGCAAAGCAAGGTCAAATTTGCAATTCAGAATTGTTGGTGTTGACATTTTCCTTCTTGGTCTGCAATTATTATTTTCAAACTATTTAGGTGTTCATCCATATAGTTACCTTCATGGGGAGAATATGTATAGATACAATCTGTGGAAAAGTGGTGTTCAAAGTGGCCGGACAGTAGACAAAAAATAAAATATATTGTGTTGACATTTGTGTGGTTTACACTGCTTCAATGTCACAACATGATGATCTCCAAGGAAGATTGACATCTTATTGTATAAAGAGCATTCATTAAAAGTTACAGCCTTCCGGAGAAGGATGTTGTATTCATAGTTACTATTTTGGCTGAAAGGAGTTGAATTGACAGACAATATAAAGGCAAAATAATTAGCTATTCATATGTATCTAACTTTGACCACTATAAGGATACATGTCTTGTGAATTCCTTGCATTGGATTACGATTGATTGTTATCAAGTAACCATCAGTCAGGTAGGTAATAGACGTTTTAAGAAACAATCCAAATGCTTTGTATTCCGAGTAAAATACCATATGATGCCGAGGACTATAGGAACTGTTCGACCGACAAAAGGATATGCATATAAATAATACAACAATTGGGCCGCGCTTTGTGCCCCCACACACACACACTATGGATAACCTTTTCAATGTCGGTCGGTTTGTTAATAGTATGATGCGGTGTGGTGGTTGGCGGTCGGTGGCGTGAATTTGATTAATGATAAAATTTCATGGAACAACTGTCCGACACAGCAATTAATTAAGTCTCCATCTTTCCCCTAACGCCACTACACCGCACCACACCGAACCACAACGCACCGTAAGAAGTTTATTTGAAATTGATGATAGTTATCCGATGTGCAAGATGCATAACGCCGCAAATGTCCAACACCTCTCGTTTTCATCAATTTATTGATGGCAGCGCCCATGCTAGCTGGATGGCTGATGGTTGCGGAAGGTGTGATGACGATGAGGGAATCATCAACACGATTGATCTATATCGGTGGTAGATATCAATTTGATTGCAATTGTTGCAGTTCACCTGTTCTATATACTTGACGGGAAGACGTGATGTGCAATTGATGGGGTTATTGAAATTAGTTGGATCAATAGATATTGGACAGCTGTCAATTGGGAGTTTAATCTTAAATTTCCACCAAGGCTATAAGACGAATATATTTATGTATGTATATTAGAATTATCTTGGTATATGCCATGCAATGAATCTTGATTGTGCGATGTTCGCAAAGAACATGATATTCAAATTTAAGTTTAATAAATCAATGTAAAGGTATATACCTACGTAAAATGCATCTTTTAAGACGCACCTTTTAACCTAAGATATAAGGAATTAAATGTCTATATACATGTATGACTTTTGAATAATTAAAATGAAAATGAACTTTTCCATGCGGATGTTGCCAAATTAGAAACATATATCCTTATGTTAAGATTAAGAGGATACCATATTCATGTTTAATTCAATTGTAGGGAGGGTGAAAGCTCAAAGGTCGACAGTCTATACATTAATCAGAAAGGTCAAGAGAAATAGAACCGTAAGATGATTAGGAACTTAAGCAGGCACAACAACTATTAAGGCACTGTGTCGTGGAGGAGGGACATAAGGATTTACATGTGTCTCACTTATAAGTAAAATAACACGCAAAGCTCTAAGAAAAAATGGTAATTTGATAAAACTTGATAGAAATCGGGCATTTTTATAAAAAGAGTCTATACGAATCTCTAGGTTGATACTTTTTTTTTCTTAGTGGGTTTATTTTTAAAGGGGGCTATTAGTTTCATATTATTACCCTTTACTATACTAAAACTACAGTCAGCATCATATAAAAAGGACTATAACATTTTATGAGTGGTTTACTCGACCACTCCGAAGTTTGAACTACAATAAGATTTTCTATATACACAGGTACTACTGAAATAAATCGGCCATAGAAGACTATTTAATTGGACTTGTCGAATTATTGATTCAAAATAGCTTTTAACGTTGCCTTTAGAACACGAAACGCTAGTTTTTGTTTTTTTTTTGTATGGCTAACACCTTTTAAATAATTTTCTGCTACAATATTTCCGGCTTCACACGGGAAGACAAACCTAACCTTCGCATAAAAATTACAAAAAGAAAATATAAATAAATATTTAAGCAAATTTTTGTAATCGAATACTGCTTTATGGGTTTTAACCTACTTCACGTTATGCATGGCTAAATATATAAAAACATAATACTCTTAGTCCAACCTTTATTACTTTCCCAACACAGAAAGAATTTTTGCAATCAAATATCACTTTTTTTGTTTTTATCCCATTTTACAATTTTGTTAAATAACTTTAAAAAAAAAAACAAAAAGATAAATCAGATGCCACTTTTCGTGTCTACCCCTTTTCACCCTATTACTGCCATTTTTCTGAAAAAAAAATGCCTAAACCCATCCACGAAAAAACAACCTTTCAATCACCAAAATAATTTCTTAAATCGGATCATTTTTTTTTATTTTTACCCCTTTCACCCTACAAACAACAAAAGTTGAAGAGAATATTCCAAAAGCCATTTCCTAACCACCTACAGCCCCCACCTGTTGAACTGTAATTGAATTGAACCAACAAACGAAATGTGCGCCCACAGCGCCTTCTAAACCTTCGCGTAGCAATGACGAACAAACCCGCAGAAGGAAGTATCCAATTGGATCTAGAAGTTTTCAAGTTTTGCGGACTATTCATTTTTAAATAGTTATATAGATTACAAATATACATAAATCATGCCCAACCAAATCAATTTGCATTATGAAAAATTATTAATTAGCTTCAATATTATTCAGGAATCAAAGACATACCCGTCGCTTTTAAAGCGCGTTTCTGAAACTATTTTTTTTTGTAAGTGTACACCCCCTCTCCCCTATCAATTGAATCCAAGCCAAAATGTATCACTTTTCTAAAGCTAGGCTGATAAATTACTGCTTTTTCTGTGACTGTCGAAATTACAAATAATATACGCGCCCACATTATAGCCTTTCATTAGCTTTTGTATTAAAATTGTAAGAAAAAAACATTCGTTTCATCAGAGGTAAATATGCGCAGAAAATAAGCTGTAGTTCTAAATATACCAAGATTCGGAGAATAATAAAATTCGGTAAGTAATATCGTGAAACATTCAAAATTTTATGTTTGATTCGACCACGATTTTATTTGTTTTTGTTCCTTTAAGCCTAATTTACAGTTTTCGTGAGAAAAAAAAATCTGTGCCAAAATGTTCGCATGCCAAAAATATTTGAGATGAATAAAAAATTATTATTTTATTTATTTGGTTTTTACACTTCCAACGACGAACCGAAAACAATATTTTAAAGTCTAATTGTCAATAAACAATTTGTTTTCATGCAAATCTATTGACCGGTAGTCGTTTTGCGTGCGAGAAAATACAAATACAGTGTGGTGAATATTAAACGCTCTCGGTTTACACCTGTGAAAAATTATTCACCTCACTAAATTATTTGCATGCAAATGATTTTTCCATCCCAAAATAATTGTTTTACATTTGTAACCCTTAACTTTAAAATAGACATAAAATAAGCACCCTATACGTATTCCTTACGCCAAGGCAAACTTACCTAATCCATGAATAAAAGAATACAAGATTACGCCACTGTCTACGTCATTGGGGACAAAACAGCGATATTCAAGAAAATTTTAACGGAAATACTTTTCGACCCAAATAATTAAGGGTTTTATTTCAAAAATTTAAAAATATCACCGCCAATGATCTGTCAAAACCTTATGCAAAATTTTAAACTCCTTCGTAAGTTCGCAACTGGGGAAGTTCCTATAGCATATATTATATTAGTGTTATGGATGTAAGGGCGAATGCAAGGTGGGCAGTTAGGGCCACATTACCTTTCCCCCAATTCTTCAAAAATTTGAGCATGAAAGTTTATGTTGTTTTATTGTTAACCAGCCTATTTAACAAATATACTAATTTTATGCATATTTGTATGACTTCACTTCGGATTTCTCCAAATAAAAAAATTTCAAATGAATCTTGAAGTGAAAAAGAGTATACTTCCGGCCATAGTATTCATTTTGGATTTAAAAGGACTTTAAATCCAGATTTATTAAATCTATGTCTATACTATCCTTGTCCTAAATAATCAGCAGTTTAAAAAATTGGATTTGAATGTGAATATAACGAGTGAATAATATGGAATTGGATTTAATGTCTGGATTTAAGTAAATTAAATCTGCATTTAATTTTTAATCTGGATTAAGCGAGTAAGAAATATGGGCGTTATTTTAAGATCCCGTAACAATTGTGTACACTGGCTTATCGCATTTAGTGCATTGTTATTAGTAAGTAGCCAAAGGAACTACAACAAAACGTAGGAATAGTTTTTCAGAGCGAGATTAAAGTTAAGCCCAAGTTAACTCATCAAATTTGGTGAGTTACCTCAAGATTAACTGAATTGATACTTTGATGTTTTATCCACTGAATTTATTTAGTCGTTCCGCATTCATTCTCCACCGAAAAAGTGCTTCCTCAGTTAACTATGGGTTAATTTACTTCTAGAGTAAGAGTACCTGGTTGAACTCACGACTGAAGAACTGGGTTTATGAAATATGTTTATTAAAAACAAATACAAAAATGTAAACATATAGAAAATGCAAATGAATAAAATGAAGGCATTAAATAAGCATAAACATTGAAACTATTACAATCATTTATGAGCGTGGTTTACTAGTCTTCAATTCTTTTAAGTTTAATTTTATTAATGTTGAAATCAAAGATATTAACATTCTAATTTAGAAGTTTGTGCTTATGTGAGTTAAAGGTTCATGTAATCCATTTTTAGGTAATTTCAAAACCCTTCTGCCGACAGTACCTATATTGGACGATAGGATAGGCGATATTTTCGGTTTAGTCCTACCATTCAAATCAAAACTATTTTCCAATTTTAATGCTCTCACTAATGGACATCTAACAAGCTAAGGGTTTTAACTTCTGAAAAGTCATACATTGATTTGTATATTTTACAATTGAATCCACAATTCACTTAGCCTTAAGGATATTTCAAATTTACGGTAATCGGTTAGCCTATGAAATTGATATTGACATGCTAGGCGGGCAAACCAACCCTTTCACACCTGCCAGCCTGTCACTCTCTACCAACCCACCGCACCGAGGCATTCAAGATGTGTAGCCTTTAAAAGTAGTTTTCCAGTTCATTTTTCAAAATTAATGTGGTTTTGAATCTCTATTCTCCATTTGCTTGTTTAACACCGCAGCGAAATTGACACGCATTTTGCTTAAACCGCGTGTGATTTTTGGTTTTTCAAGAACACAAGCATCAAAACCACACTCAAACAATGCGAATACTTTCTGCGGCCAACCATTGAAGCGTGGAAAATTTCAAAAATTCCTCCTCATAACCATTCGTCAGAAGTGTCGAACAAACAAAACATCCCATAAACGCATAATCCTTCGATTAAGCTTGCCCAAAAAAATATAAAAATAAAATAAAATAAAAATGAGGGTGTAACTTGAAAAGATGGTATGCTGGAGGTGGTCGCACCGGTCACAAAACGGGGCTGTTTAGAATCATTCCCAGTTACCTGGTATATTAAATGCGATTATTGTACCTTACTTGAGCTGCTGCTGCGAAACGGGTGTCGTTTACAAATGTTGATCAATAAAAATTTCATGATTCTACCTTTTGAATGAGATTATCCTGGTTAATGGATTTAATTTACACGAAAAGGATGCAAAATATTTGGTATCATATGAAGCATAGCGTAGTGCGGCCGGCGCGGCGGTTAGTATAGCTACTGGGCAAATTTTGATGTATTATTTTTATGACGGTTCTTTGAATGGTTATTTTGTAAAGCCTTTGTTTTATTACGGGAGGTGGAAAAGAATGAAGCATTTACTTTAGAGGATTGAAGAATTCATATATGTAGGTAAACAGTAAACGAATTATGAAAGAGCACAGGACATAATTTTCGTGGAATTCCTCTTATGGGGATTTTCCTGAACTTGTCATATGGTAAGGCAGTTAAATGGAGGTAATTTTTTCCGAAGTAATGGGCATATAAGGCGCGTTTTATTATCTACATTATTTGATAATACAATATGAATTGGAGGGTAAAATTTGGTTTTGGCACACCGGATTGAGAATAAGTTGTTTATTATCTCATGAAAACCCTGTTACTTTTCAGTTGAAGTCGAAATAAAGAATGGTGGCTCGAACACATACCTCTAAGTTAGCTGTAAAGCTATATACCTATATTAACTGCATTGTTACCATACCCATTCTGAATAGATCCAGATTATCATCATCATCGTCGGCTCGACAACCGGGGTCCGGTCCTCCGGCCTCCTTCAACAAGTCTCTCCACCCATCCCGGTCTCGAGCCGCCGCCATCCAGTTGCACACCCCAAGGTTCCGGGCGTCCTGGTCTACGCCATGCCATCTCTCCAGCGCAAGCATGGTCTACCATGCTGTCGTCTACCATAGAATGTACCACAAAGAACTTTCCGAGCAGGTTCCTCTTCGTTCATGCGAGCTAGGTGCCCTGCCCACCGGAGTCTACCGAGCTTAATTTTTGTCACGATATCTGCTTCAAGGTAGATTGCGTACAATTGCTGTAATATCGCAACTTGTGCTGTTTTGTGCCGTAAATATTATGGCAAAGTTTGCAACTTTGCAAATTTTACTAATAAATTTTGTTTATCTCTGCGGCTTTAAGCAGCACAAACTAAGCACAAAACATCACAGCTTTGATTTTTAATAAAATCGTAATTCTGCAAAAAATGTCATCCGTAAAATTTGCAAAGTTGCGATTTTTTCCAAAAATATTTACGGCACAAAAAGCACAAGTGTAGCACATTACAGCACAACTTTTTTTGAAAATCCAAAATGGCGATGCTAACTTCACGCTATTGGGCTTCGAAAAATTTAGTATAGCCCATAAAAGTAGCAAATATGCGAATGTTTTTTTATCTTTTCAATTCCTAGAAGGAACAATTGTGCACAATACAGCACAACTTTTAAATTTAAAAAAAAATCTTGATTTTGGAAAAAATTTCATCCGTAAAATTTGCAAATTTGTGAACTCTGCAAAAATATTTACGGCACAACGCCGCAGCATAAGTTAAACACATTACACAACATTTTTTTTTTTTGAAAATGAAAAATGGCGATGCTGACTTCACGTACATTCAGATGTGCCGTAAAAATAAAATAGCAATTTGGAAATTTGCATTCGTAAGAACCCGTTGCTTCGCGAAATTTGAAGAATAATTTGTTGAAATAAATATTGACAATCAGAACAGTGTTCAATAGGGCAAACTACAATTTTTATACCATATTATGTTTTGAGCAAAAACCTAAGTTAATAATTGAGTGGAATCACCAAGCTTATATCATACGGCAAAGATACGAGAGAAAAATTAAATAAAACAAAGCTACATCTTTTCACTCATGTCCGTTTTATATTCGAGTGTTTCGCTTGCACTCAAATGATGCATGAATTCAAGAATCATGTTCTGTAACACTCGTACTAAAAAAGGTCAGTCGAGAAACGATGAAAAATGGAACAAAAGTCATATGATTTGTTTAAATTTTCATCGTTTCTCAACTGATTTTTACCGATGCGAGAGTTACAGAACAATCGGTTCTATACAATTGCAAAGCAATAAATATTAAACTTTTGAGTGTAATTCAATACGAAAAATTTTGTTTTGCTATTATAAGTCGATTGACAGACAAAATTTAGCCACCTACTTTTCGCGTTCTTACTTAATCACATGTCGTTTTCGAGTGGACGTTCGGAGCTACTCCCTTTTCACTCCTTTTACTCCAAATTTTTCATTTACGATAGGAACGGAACAGTTCCGAAATCCAACCGAAAACGACAACAGTAATTCATGTTTGATTGTTATTTTGCGTTTGTTTTTTTACGAATTCACTAATTTCCCTTTTAAATATGTCCTATATTTTTTTAGCATGCAAGTTAAAACAGTCAACAATTAAGTGGAACCGAAGAAATTGAGTGGAATTGAGATAGTTATAGCTTATAGACATAGAAGGAGGAAGAGAAAATGCAAGACTCCGGAATGATAATGAAATGGAACAAAGCAGCGACCCAGTGATTGTGATTAAATCGAACTCTTTGATAAATAAATATTAAAAGTACATACATATATGTATAATTAAGAACAGACGCAAGGCTTAAAATTTGCGGAAAACTTTTGATTTTATAAAACAACTCTCATTTTTCTAAAATATTTAACAGGTTAAAAAATATAATTGAATATGTGGGCCAACCTCAACAAGTGGACACCAAATTAAAAAAAAATTATTATCTAACTTAACAAACAAATTAAAAATAATCTTAAACATTCTTATAAAAATAACAATATTATAAACAAAAAAACTTCAAGAAAATCAGTATACTTTCTGATATTACGCGTGACAAACTAAATATTGTTTGTTATGGCAATTCTTTTTCGTTAATACTTTTTTTTTTCCTTTTAAATTATATACAAATAATTAAAACCTGTAACCAACATACAATTTTTCTATTTACTAAGTTTTTATTATAAATAAACAAAGTGTTTTTACAATACCTACTTATGTTTCCAAGTAAATAAATATCAAATTTACGGCTCTAGGATACAGACAATTTTTTATCAAAATCGTAGGAGTCATTTTTGAGAATAATAAGATTTTCTTGAAAGGTTTTTAATCATTTGTATGGGAGATACCGTTATTTTTAGAAAAAACGAGTTTTTATTAAAATCTTTTAGAAAATGCTAATAATCCCCTTTTTGGCAATTTCAATATAAATCGAGGTAGTTTTTTTTTTTGAAATAGTGTGTTTTTTATCAAATCCAAGTACATAATATGTTTTTTTTGAAAATTCTACATAATTGTCTTTTATTTGGTATTCAATCAAGAATTATAAGACGTAGTGAATAACTAAAAGCGAATTTAGAACTTAATTTTTAAAATTGTGAAAAAATCAGTATATTCGATTTTTTGTGTTTTTACCATTTTTGAGTATGAAAGTAATTTTTTGAAAACTATTAATAGAAATAAGTTGATTTAAAAATAAATTAAAAGAGCAGACTTTTATACTTTTTTGTAAGTGTTGCCATTTTTTTATATAATTTTTTTATTATTTTAAATACTTTTTTATAAAATGCTCCAAAACACAATTTGCGCGCAATTTCAATTAAGCTGGCACATTATGAAATACAGTACTCTCCATAAGCTTTTATATGACATAACTTTCATCAATGTTGAGCAATATTGAAAAAGGGGCCAGAGTCCATACAATTTTGCCCATGGTCCTTTTACTATATTTTTTTAAATCTGTGGAGCTGATTTTGAGAAAAACAGTTTTTCTTTTTGGCCTAAAAATAATAACGAAAATAGATAATTAAAACAGTTATGCTATAAAGGGTCCAGAATATTGCTTCTTAGGTCCAATTCTTCAGTGCGAGATTAAAGTTAAACGTGAGTTAAATCATCAAAGGGAATTGCCCATTTCTGGCCCAGAGTGTACACGAATGAGTTTGGTATCAAATGAAAGGTGACATGAATCCCGATTCAAAAGTAAAATGTTTTCCAATTTTCCATATTTTCGTTAATGGGAAAATCGAGATATTTTCCCTTAAAGTTGTCGATTTTAAAATAATGATTTCAGTTTTTTTTTCCAAATAATTATCCATAGGCGAAAGAATTGACGTAGAAATATGATATTTATACCAAATGAAAGGTATTTTTCTTGTCATTAAATTAGTCAAATTATTTTGATATCTTAAACACATTTCGAGATATTGAGTTTTAGCTTCTAGAAAAGCCACTTTATTTGCCCGGTCTTTGCCATAACGATATTTCAAAAAAATCACTGATGACATATACTTTTTTTAGCTCTAGTTAAAAGCATATTTTATTACCTGTAATTACATATAAAATGAAGTGTACTTAATGAAATAAGTAGCTAATTAAAACAAAAAGTTCTCAAAGACAAGAAAAAAACGGCATTTCCGAAAGCTCTTGTTATGTACACTCCGTTTCACTTGATAACTAGGAAGTGCGATACGAACTTCTTCACATGCTGCATTCAGATTGGTCACTTGATCTTTATTTGCTTACGCTGAATACGGATGGCTTTATGTATCCCGTGTTAAATAACAATTTATCTAAATTAAATGCCAGTTTTAGCATTGATTTTGTTAAAAAAAGAGCAGTTCAATTTCTGAGTAGGTATTGAGTTTTAGAGGTGTCGTTACCTTGCTCACTCAACCTCTGCGTTTTTTTTGTCCATAGTGGTCAGCTTCAGTATCCTTAAGGTAGCTCGTGTAGGCTATAAAGCGGATACGATTGTCCTGCTATTTTTAGGCTTGATTTTACCTACTTGTTCTCTCTTTAATGTCCTGCCTTACTCCATTTCCAAAGTTTCGAATTCAATGAACTATCTAACATCTTAAACCAACGTTGTTTACACTCTAAATGCATTTTTTTGTATTCCTGCAAACGATTACTGATTTAAAGCTACAAACTAAGTGCCTACATTCAAAAACTTTTCCGCCTGGACAGGCCCAAATGGCAACAAAATCATAAACCAAATTGTAATCTCTCCTTAAATGTTTCTAAATTGAATGCAAAGCTCTGCATTATTGCTGTGAATCGCTCTCTCCCCAAAAACCAAATCAGATTTACATTATATTCCCCCAATTAGTGAACATAATCTCAAAACATTGAAATTCTTCTATGCTGCTATATTGCATTTATCTCTATCACTCTAGAGAACCAGATATACACAGACTAGGTATCTCCCTAAAAACCGTTTCCATCCCATAATAACGATACTCTGTTGCAAAACCACAAATCTGAATCTCCTCATCTTGTTTCTGCAAAACACAGAAAAAAAAAAACAATATAACATTCTTTTCCATAGAAAATCACAACAATATCAAAAGGACCATTTTGTCCCTGTTGTTGTTGTTGTCTAGCACTATATGGCGTATTAGAAGAAACCATATACGTATCGACTCTCACAAAAGCATCAACAACAACAACAAACAAAAGTAGAAACGTATCAAGGACATGGGTGGACTCATGCCGGGCGATAATGGCCTCTGATCTTTGTTAGGATGTTTGAAAACATTTTGGTTTGACTACTAGATGGGTTCCTCTCGGCAGTCGACTTCAAGGATAAATCCCCAGGAAATCAGCAGAGCAGATCTCCTAAAACAGAGATGTTTGTTACCTTCTCAACAGACTTTTTGCGCGTTGTCTGTGTGTATTTGTATTTGTATTTGTATATTTATACTGGCTTCTATGGGCTATGGCTCCTTTGTGCGCTTCCTCTGAAGAACATCCTCAATATTCGTTAATTGCCACCCATTGGGCATGGGCATTGGAAATGCTTTGTTCGATGTCCGATTTAAGGGAGGAAAGGAAGTTATCTTAAAGATGCACTCTATAGCTCGAATAGAATGGGAAGCTAATGGATTTTCCTTGCTTATTTAGTCGGAGAGGAAATTTTTGAATCATCCCAAATACCGCAGGAAGTTCTGAGACTAGGTTTTTTTTTCTTGCTAACAAATTGAGGCATTAAATGAAGCAATTAAGCCCCAGATGATATGGTCATAATAAGAAAACCTGCTGAATAATGATGGCTCCCAATTGGTGCATGCAATTCAATATCTCGTAACTCATATAGACCAGGGCGCTTATGGTATCGCGTGGTGAGTTGTATCGCACGCTTCGCGAAATCGTGCCTAAAACAACAAACTATAAATAATAATTGACTCCTAACTACCCACAAATAAAGTGATAAATATTTTATTCCTTTACCGCTCGTAATAAATCTCGCGAGTCGTGTAGGAATGTCTTCTTCTAACAGAACAGAATTGGAAAATTTCACTTTGGACCTGGAATTACTTCTTATTATACTGCGAAATTCCGTTCATTCTTTGGGACACAATACACAAATCCTGGACGTGTTAGCGAGAAAAGGCAATAAAAGTCCATTCGGGTATTGTTTCAACTATCAGTGACCGTGAAATTTTTACATTTGAACTCATCAAAGGACCTTTTAGGACATTTGCTGAAAAGAAAATGTATATTTATGAGGCGAATTTCCAGAATCCCAGGTAAACCGTCATAAATTTTCACTCACTTCGACGATGATGAACAAATAAAGATTTTATTAGTGTCGCAGCGCGGGATTCTTGTTTCGTCTTGCAAACAAAAATATAAAAATAGAATTTTGCCTAAAACAAGGACCCAGACCATCAGAATATATAGAGAGAGAGTCCCGATCCCGAGATGAAAAAAGTCGCGCAATATTTAGGAATATTTGTATTTGTTTTTTTTTTTTTTTTGAAAAAGTGTTACCATGGGGAACTACTGTAGAACAAACCGTCGTAAAGGCATCATTATTGTCGTTCTAGTCCTATGGATTGTTGTAGGCAATTTTCGTCAATGGTCATGGAAATTTTGAAACTTTTTCTATGTGTGCGTGTATTTTTTTTTTTTTTTTTTTTTGAGACCAAAATAGAATACAAATTAGCTCCGCCTCCTTTCGGTTCAGATTGTCGAAAAACGGAAAGAGGTAGTGGTGGTAGCATGGCAACTATGGCGGATCGAATTTTTAATTTCGTTCTGGTGGCGTATTATTTTTTTTCGTTCTTGGTCTGAATAAAAATGTTATTCCCTCCCGTCGTCGTCGTCGTCGTCATCGTCATCGTCATCGATTGTCGTCGTTGAGGAACCCGAACCCAGCTCTTGTGGTATGTCATGGTTTAGGTGTGTGGTTTTGTAGGTTTGGTCACATTTTGGTTTTGTAAATATATTTCGACGGAATTTGTTATGCAGACTGTGGTTTCTACAAAATTTGTGCTGGTCGACAGTTGTTGTTTGAATGGAAAACCAATCACTTTGTCGACCTTGGATTATACGAAATACTATTGGACGCATTTGGGTATACGGTTCGGAGGGGTTCTTTTGATTTATAACAAAACCAGAATGTTCGGGTCAGTTGTTGGATTTTCTTGGCCTTGGCTTGTTTCATGCATAGGTAGGTACCATATAGGTATATCTGGATTCATCTAAAGTTAAATATTCAAGCGCCAAAAAACAACTGGTTAAAAACGTACAGTGGTGGACATGGAAACAGAACACTTTTTAAATAAATAAATAAATACAAATATGTTTTTGCTATTTTTAGGAAATTTAGCATATTTTTTGATGGATAAGAATCCATCTTTTGACGTATTTCTGTAAGTAAATAGATACAAATGCCACAATTAATACAAAGTAGCTTGGACATATAATAAGCACATAACTTGCAAAAGTAAATTTACCTTTAAATGTCTACATGAAAGTTAATCATGCCAATTATGGAATTCGCAATAATGGATTCGCGGTGATTCGCAGTGCTGTGTTCTCTTTTCTTTTCATAGCGAATGAGTAAAGAAGAACGAGTGCACTAGACTGCGAATTTCATAATAGGTATGAATATTTAGTTGGAAATCCCTTGTTTGCAATCACAGCTTGACATCTTCTTGGCAAACTTACGACTTATTTCCTGCAGCGTTCTATTGGTATTGCATACTAAACACTTTTGATGTTTTCCCATAATTCTTCAAAGTTTTTGGGATTTTTACCTTCGATTTGGCGTTGAATGTCATTCCACAGATTCTCAATCGGGTTGAGATCAAGAGACTAAGCCGAGAGCCGACCACTGCAAAACATCCACAAAATTATCCTCTAAACACGATTTCACCAAGCGATAAGTATGATTCGGATCGTTGTCGTGCATAAAATGCCATGTCAAATGCAAATTGTCATCAGCATAGGGAATTATGTGATCTTCCAACAAAAACCCTTCACTAAAACAACTTTATTTAAAAATAAAATAAAAGAAGAGATTTGTGGCGATTTTTGTTTTATCTTGACCCAACCTACACGATTTAGCTTTTTGTCACACCTTAGGCGAATCACCCTGTATATATGTATAAATTCTAAAAATTATATTACAAATCGGTATTACCAAAAGTTCATTGAATTCCAAACAAGTTCCCCCAAAAGAATTATTTTACCCAAATACACTTTATATTTAGGTTTCCAATAAAACTTACATTTTCCCTTAAATTCGTTTAAAATCTTCTTGTATTTCCAAGAAAATTTGAAAGGGAAATTTCAGATTTGCGGCGACTGACGCGACGTTCTTTTGCAATTCAAGAAAACGATAACGCAAAATGATCCAAAAAGTCTTTCATAACTCATTTGTAAGTGATTGTAAGCAAACAAAAAAAAAAAAAAAAACTCCAGAACTTTGCGCTGCTCCAAATTATCACACAAGCCCACCCTGCCTCGGGTTAATATTTAATTCCAAGAACTCTCTCCGTGCTCCGTCACACTTTCAAATCGCAAAGGGAGAAATAAAATTCCATTCATCATTTCACCCTCAATTAATTCACACACCAGTGCCGTCGTCACACCATTGCCACAGTGTCACCATGCCTAATTGCCAAGTACTCAATTTTGCCATAAATGACATAAGGCAGCCGCAGCGATGTTAGATTCTGTCAGTTGGCGTGAAATTGTTAAAACAAAAAAGTTGACATACAGAAAATACTGAGATGCACCAGACGCGCCATAATTCACATGGCAAGCAAAGGCCATCTAAATAGGTCTTCTCCGCTTTTTCTAAGGAGGCTACTTTGTGCTTTTATTCATTTGACTCACAAAAAAAAATGAAGAAAAAAATATTAAATCCCAAATGCATTCAGTGATGCAAAAAATATTACACTAGCAAGGATCAAGGAAGAACCATTTGGAGCGAAAAAGGTCTGAACTCCCAAATGCAAAAAGTTTAGTGCAAAGCTGAAAATTGGTCTGCTTTTAACGAATGACCTTTGTGGGTTAAATTGAACTTTTACCTTGATGGCAGCTGTGTTCGGAGGAATATTTTCCTTGAAAAATAAAGTAAATGAACTGACAGAAATAAGCGAGGAAAAAAGGAAATCTCCATTTGTTACATTTTCAGGTTTATTTTTGTTAAGGTTATTCAGCTTTCAATATTAGTATCTTCCCTCTGTGGACCATTTACATTTACACAACACATACATTTCTATATAGTATTGTTATTGGAGAATTGATTTTTGTACATTTTATTAAAGCTTGTTTTAAAGTTGACATAATTTTGGATTTTTTAAGGAAATTGAATAATAATAATTGTATCTATGTATAAGTACACAGTAGGGAAATTGAATGAATTCTGATAGTCTGCGGGAAGCGAACGTGATTACCTATCTCATGGCAGATTTTGAAAAAGCGAATTCCTATAGGTACAAGCAGAGCTTAAGCTCAGACATTTACAAAACAGTTGGTTGAAGAAGTTTTTTTTTCAGGTATACATGAGTCATAAAATAACTACTTCCGGTTTAATTTTTAAATAAGAACTAGATACTAATCGCAGACGGTCTGTTTGTCCGTATATCTGTGCGTCTGTAGGTCCATACGTCCGTGCGTCTACTGTAACTCGAGCTAGAGCCTAACTGGTAGACCAATTTGCTTCAAAATTTGGAACAGAGCACATTTTTATGTGAGAGAAAAAATTCAAATTTATGTTTTAACTCATCCAAAACGGGTGAAAAACAAAATTGTTGTGTGGCAGATATAACAATTTTCGTTTTTTTCAAGTATTCTCGAAAACGACTTCAACAATTTTAATTAAAATTCGTACCAATAATGACCAAAGTTAGTATAAGGTTTCTGGCAAAAAATTCAATGTTTTGAGAGAAAATGGTTTTATTTTTTAATGGTTTAACCAATTTTGTTATTATTTTACTATCGGGTGCTAATAAATATTTCAAATATTAGGTATTGGGTTTAAAATTTTGACAAACAATATGTTTAATCAAAAAGAAAAGCAAAAAAAAACATTTTTTTAAGACGTTTTTCTTTACATCTTCAATTTGTAAAAAACACAAAATTTATTAACCACGCACCAAGAACAAGTTCAAGCAATCCGGTTGTGGTTTTCTTTGGTCTGGGAGGTCATTTTTGGCTTAAACGGAGATTCAAATATGGTATATAAGTCCGGAGGGAGTAACTACTTAAATAACTTGAGATTTGCGGATGACCCACTTAAAAATGTTTTACACTAAGCCATCGCATTTTAAATGCAAAAAATGTAGCAAAAAAAAACTTTATAGAAAGAAAAAAAAAAAAAACAATAGTCTATAAGACTACGAAGCAAGAAAATATGAGCTTACTTGTAACGGCTGAAACCCCTTCGGACTATAAGATCGAATCAAGAAAATAAATTTCTCATTTCACATAATAGAATAAATAAAACAAATTAAAATGGAGATTGAAAAAAAAATGTTATCGATTAGAAGAGACCAAGAAGTGAGGCTGGCAATGAGACGCGAAATGTCTCGGTCTAGGTATTCAAAGAGGTCTGAATACATAGAGTATACTATTTACATTCGAAGCTTATAAGAAGTAATCGAGGCAAGAGTATTTCTTTTTAAGACTGACCGAGAGTCGCAGTCTCGCCAGAAAAGTTTAAAAAAATATTTTTTTAATTACATAAATCAAGTTGAATTATTTAATTAAAATAGTGAGCCACCTTCTGGAATCAAGCTTCAGTTCGATATTTCTTAAACAATAAAGAAGTAATAGTCAAATTTTTCGATTTAAACTAGGTCGAGACTTCTTAAAGTTTTCTTTCTCGTCTCTTGTCAAACTCTACCAAGAGGAAGTCCGTTGACTATCTTAGCCAATTCAACCAAAACTTTGGTATAACGATGCAAAAAATATGGAAAACTGAGAGAGATTATGAGTCAATATGTGTGCTAGAGTAAAAACTACTTCCGTCGGTCTATTGCAAAATGATTGATGGGGTTGGAAGTAATAACTTTGATCAGTGACAAAAAAGTTAGATTATAACAGAACAGGGCTGTCTACATTTTGTAACTCTCGCATTGATAAAATCGGTCGAGAAACGATGAAAAATGGAACAAAATTCATACAATTTGTTTCAATTTTAATCGTTTCTCGGCTGATTTCATCGATGCAAAAGTTACAGAACGTAGGCACAGGATAGGTTCGTGAAAAACGTCAGAACAAGCTGTCAGTAAATAACAACAACAATTTTTACAAGCATATATGTATATGCAGGTTTCAAATTGACAAATATACGTTTAAAAAATAATAGGTCTGTTTCTTTACTCGCCCGCGGGATCCCGTGAGATCCCAAATCTACCCAAAACTTATTTCTTTACTTTTGTTTTGGCACGAAAATGCCAGAGCTTTTGACTTTTCTGTTATTTGTTTCATTTCCCCTCCAGCAAGAATCTAGCCGAACATTTTACCTACTGCATTTTTTTGCTTGTCAAACAAGAAATCAGCTGATCGGAACATTTGAAGTTTAATTTGTCAAGTAGTGTATACCTACCTACATAAATAAAATTAGATAAATTAAAACAAAAAAAAAAAATAAATTAATTAAATGAAGAAATGGCAACAAATATAACAAGAAGAAAGAGTACAAAAATGGCAAGTGAAAATCAGAAACATCCCAAATGCGTTTCCTTACTTTTTATTTCTGGTCAAACATTACAACATCAACATCAAAAAGCTCGAGTCCAAACTTTTCCCGAACTTTTTCCCAAACTTTTCCCAAAACGTAAAGAAACAGACCTAATATAACTTTATTAAAAAAAGAACCAGAATTGATTAAAATTCACTTTTAGATATTCAGAAAAAAAATCAATCCAAAAACTAAACTATTTTCATTGAAAAAAATACAACAGCTGATATTGACACTTCTCAAAAATCTGTTTTAAATTGTTCTATATAAAAAAAAAAACAGTGCAGAAAAACCTGTTCTGAACAACTCCAAAGTGTTCCAGATGACAAACTCACTAAACAGCTTAGAACAGAAAATTCCTGAATGAACATTGTATTTTTCTGTTCGAAACTGTTCCGAACAGCCTCGTTAAATAAACCTAATATATTGCACAGGGGGTGCATGTTGTCAAGATTGAAAGTGTCAGAAATTAAAAATAGCTGCTTGAGTGCTTCTTAGAGGATATTATAATATGTAGTGCTTGTTTTTATTCGAATGCGAACCTTTCATAGGGGTCGCTGTTCAAGTTTCGGTCACTGAGTTTTCTGCACATTGGAGAAAAAAAAACTAAAAAGGAAGATATTGAAATCTTTAAAATAAAAAATAAACACTTATTTATTTCAAGAATTACTTCAAATGAGTACAATTTAGAGAAAATAAGCAAATTATGACTTACAATTGATAGCAGCTGTACGATATCTTCAAGACTTTATCGTAACCCAAAAGTGATATAGCGTCGCCTATCATGGCCCCAGGCACTACAATGCATATTAGGGATAGAAACGACCACTTCATTTTTATATCCTCTAAGGAGTGCTCCTAAAACTGCACATCGCATTAGAAGAAACAACAAAAAATATTGACATTTTGACAAGTAAAGTGTCACTGGGATCCGCCATTTTCACACAATGATATTACTTTTAATATGTGTACTGTGACCGTTAAAAACATTTGTAGATATACAGTCAGCTCCCTCTAAGTTGAATATCCTCTTAGTTTTTGCATACTCCTTTATTTTTCATACAAAAACCATCCTCTAAGTCGAAAGTCTCTCTTACTCGAATACATTATGATTATGTAGACTCATATTAACTGGACTGACTTAGATGTCTCACAAAAACACGCTCAGCATAAAATGTTTCAAGTTAATTTTGATGAAATTCTTGGCTTCGTAGACCCTATAGACAATCGTTTGTAAAGCTCTTGTTTTAATTTACAATGCATCCTCTTTTATTCAATTCAAGTTCATATTATTATATTAACACTTCACATCAAGCCACACCAAAAGTTTAACCAAAAAGTCACAAACTTCTTGAATGAAAATCACTTGTTATCCTCAGCTCTTGGGTTTTATTTAATTTTTGTTTTACATATAAGCAAAATAGCTAGATTTTTTTTTTTGTTGTTGAAGAACAACTTTCACACTTTCAAAAGCAATGCCAGTATCTGTTTTTGAAATTCATTCTTCGTCACCCATGTGTTGTAGGATGCAAAGGAATTTCTGATGAAGACAGATCATCATCATCATCATCACACCAAGTCCAACCAAACCATATAGCCACTAAGGAGGGTAATTTCTCAAAGAGCATTTCTGATGGTTGAGTCGTTGAGTGTAGATATAGATATAAATGTAAATACGTTGAAGTTGCTTGGTTTACCATTGAAAAGAAATAACTTTTTTGTTCTTATTCTTATTTATTTCGAAAATGACAATGAAAACATTTTGCAGGAAGGAAAATACAACATGTGTAGCAGCAGCTACACAAAAAGCGTGTATGTATACGTGGAAGTCAAAACTTCAGGAGAGGATCCTTGAAAGGCTTTTGAGAGTTTCTAGACTATGGTCTTTGTAGGTTCTATATACAATGATACAATGATATAATTAAATTTTCCAGCCTGGAAGTTTAAGTTCCAAAGGAGAAATGTTTTGTATAACAGTTTTATAATTTCACTCATCCTGCGAGTATGCAAAGTTTTTATTTCTTTTGCCTCTGCAGATTGTCAAACATGATGTTAGAGGCATACTTTGAGGTTGACATTTGAATCGGAGATTCGGAGTAATGACTTTTTTTAAAGGAGTGAATAAAGTCATGAGGACCTTGTCATAAAAAGAACAAACAACAATTATTCTGTAACAAATTATGAAGAAAAGGGAGAGGTAATCCTTAAAACTCAGAATACCGCATGCATCGACTTGAAATAAAGTCTTCTTTCAAAGTTTTAAATAGCAGATGAGATGGAAGCTCTTCCTTGCTCTTTGTTTAGTTCGGAAACTAATGGCGAATTCCTTACAACAAAGAAATCGATTTTTTTCTAAACAGAATCGAATTTTTTCTAAACAAAATCGATTCTCTTCTGTCAAAACAAATCTTGCGTTTTTAGCAAGATTTCACACTGATTTGCGCACACACTATGAAGCCTTGACATTTATAATACGTCAAATTGAAAGTCGCGGAATTTTTGGAAGACGAGTTGTTTATTTTTTGGTTGCAACGAATTCTACATAATTTAACAAAATAGTCAACAATATATTCAGTCAATACAGCTATAAAAATAATTTACTGTGCGTTGTTCATTATCAAACACAAATTTTACAAAAAAAAATAGCTTAGCGTCAATTGCAGCTATAAAGTAACACAAACACAATTAAACCAAAAAATCGATTCTTTTACGAAATACGAATTCCTTTCAATTGACAGAAAAAATTCGATTTCTTTTTTGAAAGGAATTCGCCATAAGTTTATATTTATTTAAAAACGCCCGAAAAAATTTACTGAAATCTTTTCATTGGCATATGAATTTGCATTTATAAGAATACAATGCATTAAAATTAGAATTATTATTACAAAAGGTGTAGATTCAACCAAAAAAAAAGGAAACCCAAACATTTATCCTTCTCTTCTCTCCGGATAAAAGATAAAAACGCAGTTTTGATAGCGATTTACTGGACTGATGCTGAATAATAAATGAGGTAAAATATATTTCAAACAAGTTTTTTGGGACTTTAAAAATAAATCAAGTAAGGTGACATTTCAAATGGTTCACATTTTAATGCTGCAGTTTGGATGAATTTAAACTTGAAAAAAAAACTTTTATTTTAAAATAAAATAAAAGATTTTACAGTTACCATTTAGCCAACCACATTTGGCAGAAAAATCCAGTAAAAAAAAAAAAACAATTCTGACATTCGGAGAAACGAAGTTTTTTTTTTTTTAAGAAACGCTAGGATGGTTGTCAGAATAATAAATTTACCCTATATTTAACGAAATTATAAAAAAATTGTGTGAGCGCCGGGACTCACGGTTAATATGTGTAAACATCAACGTGCGCGGATCCAAAACGGACTTCTTTTTGCTTGAAGGGGATCTTGAGATTTTTTTCAATGAACGCACCCATTATAGTATGCAGATCGTAACGTTGCACACCGTAACGTTGCACGACGTAACGTTGCACACGCACGTTCACGTTTTTGATGCTGGCGGTAGAATAAAAAAAAAAACGTGAACATCCGTGTGCAACGTTACGTCGTGCAACGTTACGGTGTGCAACGTTACGATCTGCATACTAGGATATGTGCGTTCAGTGAAAAAAAACTTAAGATCCCCTTCAAGCAAAAACAAGACCGTTTTTTAACCGCGCACGTTGATGTTTACACATATTAACCGTGAGTCTCGGCACTCACACAATTTTTTTCACTCTACCGCCAGCATACATGTTTACACATCAATATTTGATGCTGATTCTAGATTAATGGAATTTAAAAAGAGTTGTTTTCAATCCGATATCTCATTTAAGATTTAACCGTTAGACGTGTCAAGTCGAAAAACTGCATTGAAGAAGTAATCCATATCTCTTGTATGGTAGGGTTGCCAGAAGTGTAACGATAGAACTAGTTATCGAGATTTAAAATCCCGGACGTTCCCGGATAAATTTAGGTTAAATCTAGGACAAAAACAAAAATATCAGTTTGTTAAAAAAGTAATTAGGTTTACTTAGTAACTCCAGTTGTTAAAAATTTTAATAAAATAAATTAGTTTAAGAATAGTTTCAATTCAGCGACAATTTTCAGTATTCTAACAGATAAAATGAGCGAATCGAAAGCTTTCCCGGTTCTATCACTTTTATAGATATAGTTTTCGCTCCTTAGTCCTTTAGCATCAACTCATGGATAACTATGAACAGATTTGGCAATAAAATTGAATGTTTTGCCCTGATCTCTTAGGCCCAGTTTTTTCATGGTGAGTTTAACCAGACTTAGCAAACTATAGAATTAAACTAACCCACAGTTAACTGAGGAAAAAAAAAGGTTAATAAAACATCAAAAACATCTGCTCAGTTAATCCTGAGTTAACTAACCAGATTTGATGAGTTAACTCGGGTTTAACTTTAATCTCTCACTGAAAAAACTTGACATTAGTCGAAGGATCAATTCCTCGAATTAAGGAATTAAACAATTCCAGCAGTAAATTTGATTAAAGAATTTCCAGAATGGAGTGAAATAAACATGTTATATCAAAGATCTAAACAGCACTCTTACGGCCATATTATTCACTCGATTCATCCAGATTAAAAATTAAAATCCAGATGTAAAGCATACAAATTCAATGCAAATACATCTGGATCTAAGTTTTAATCTGGATGTATCTAGTGAATAATATGGCGGTTATTATTTTTTCCATGGGAAATTGGACTGGTTAGAAAATGTATTCAATTTAAGAACATAGGCCATGATAAATATCCATTTTGTATACAGGCTAAGGACATACATAAGCCTTGATAGATATCAATATCAAGATCAACGAGTTAAATGCAGACACAGTTAATGTTGTTTGTTGCAAAGCATTTTTTGTCTTAGCCGACATAAATTAGAAAAAAAAACACACCTAATATAAAATAATTTTTTGCGTCCATTTTCCATATCAAAACTATTCACTAAACTATGTACATTCAAGACCGCATATCGCAATTCCAACACTGACTCGTCAGTAAAAATTATTTTCCCATTTGACTTTTGACAGTTCATAAATTCTGTTCGTTTTGAATTTTCTTTTCTCAATTGTTGGGTATGTTTGTTTCATTAATTTTAGTAGTCTCTATTTATCTAACTATACCAGACGTGCCCTGTATAAGCCAAAATGAATTTTCCAAAAAATGTGCAATATTGGTGATGGCAAAGATGGTGATGGACGGTGGGGTTCACAATCGTAGACGGTTCTAAATGAAATAATTATTATTTAAAAAGTATCTACACATACATACATAGTTATAGGTAGTGAAAATGAAAATACAAATCAAAAGTAGTCAATAGTGCCTGCCTGAGGGAACCAATAACTTCTGTTTTAGTAGTCTGATCTGTAAGGTTGACGTTTTAAATTGAAGGTAAAATGTCAAGCTTAGTATCTACATGTAGAATTAAGGTTGAGAAGCAATACGAACAGGCAAATCGGCTTGATTTAATACTTGAGTTACACGGTAAAATTGACTACTTATAAAATAACTAAATAATGAAATATCATGAAAAGTTAGACTTATGGAGTGCACGTCATACACCTATACAACTACTACACCTACAGCTACATTCCATTGAATTAAGTTAGGCCGGTAAGCGTTTCGTGCTGTTGTCATAATCGGTCGTTCATCGTGAATAAGCACTATTGAAATTCTTGTAAATAATTTGGTGATGGAATCAGCCAGAAGTGTTCACAAGGGTTGTATGAAGTCAGCAAAATTATTTACTCATAAAATTATAATGACTTTCATTTCTATTGTACCTCAATTACGATAGAATAACAAATCGGGTACATTTTTTTTAAAGTTAGTTAACATTTTTGGATAGCTTTTTAAATATTTTATTCAAATTGCTAATCTGCAACAAACGGCAATATGCCATGCTCTATAATTGTGTTGGTATAAACAAGCCAGTTGAGGCTTATGAGATTCCAGAAATCTCCATAATCTCAGAAATATGTACACAGTCTTAAGCTATTTTCCTTAGTTTTACTGTCACTTATGCCTGACAGATCTCTGGCTTTTGCTTGAACCACTATTTCTAAAACAATATATATTTTTGTTTCAAAAAACTCACTGATGCAAAATGAATGCATACCCTATCATAAAAACGGCAGATAAAATAATGTTTCCCTACATGCATGAACGAAGCTCGCCTATCAACATGCAAACTACCAAAAACACATGATATACCAGGATGTGGATCATAGAAAACACATTTTATTCAACGTGCCATTTAAAAACAAAAAAAAAAAAATATTTGAAAACAAGTGTCATTGCATAGGGGACCGAAAAACCAAACCAACAACAAAAACTTAAAGCCTTCCGGATATCCTTGATAGTGTTTTCACATTTATATGTAGCAATACAAAAAAAGTTCCGGTTAAATACCTCCATTGTTTTCTCTTCCACGTCGGGACATTTTGAATATGCCTTTTTTTGGGGATTCAAAGAATACAAATAAAAACTATCACATTTTTAGTTGAATACGATACCATAACCGCTGAGTGGGAATGAAAATGGTATGCCATAAAAATTACTAAAAAAGCAAAAATAAATTAAAAAATACGTTATTTCATAAAAATCATGTTTTTTTACGTTTACTGCCAGAGCAATTATAAATGCGAGCAGGCACCATAAATTAAATGTTTTGCCAAATGAGCCGCTTGATTTTTAGCCACATTTACGAGGCATTAGGGTGGTTGGTGGGTGGAGGGGGGTTGGGGGGGTCCTTCTTCCTGTTGAAGAAGATATAGTGGGCGAGTGACATTTGAATGCAAAGCACGTAATTTTTTTTTCTACTTTCATTCCCGCCATGCCATACAAACGCACAGAAAGTAATAAAATTTCATTTAACGTGAGCATTACTCTGTGGAGAAAGTTATTATTTTTCCAGTTCAGCGAGCGAGTGGACTTTTGTATACAACAACGAGAATATTCTGCTACTCTTGCTGAAATCGCATAAAATGGCTCCTTGGACAATTTAGTATTCTGGAAATGATGCTTTTAACGATGATGTGGTCAGGTCCCGGAACAATTCGCCGTGTTTACCTGAGTATAAACATTAATTTAAATTGAAATAGAATAATAATAAGGGCGCGCGCTGCGCCGTGCAAAAGATTAAATATTTTAAAACTGAAATTTAAGTAAAAGAAGGATATTTTAAAAATAGGAGATTTTCTGTTGAATTTAATAGAAGATGGTTTTAGTAGAATGTTCGGACAAATTAGAAAAGAAAATCAGGGGCCGAATTAACGCATCAGTGACTGATCGAGTGAGTGCCATCAGTGATCGAATGAACGAGTAAAACCTATGGGGATAGTGACTACATAACGTGAGCCACGTATTACTCGATAACTGATGCGGTAATTCGGCCCCAGAACTATTTGCAAGTTTAAATCTGTGAATTTATAATTTTTTTTCTTTTGGCAGGTACCATGAGACTTTGTTAGACGTCTTGAATAAATATATGAATTTTATAATGATATTAATTTTCTCTTTGTTGTAGAAATACAAATGTGTCCTTATAATCGCACCTTATTTTGTGTAATTTGAATTTTGGAAACTACTGAAATATGTCTAATAAAAACAAAATGGCTTTAGCTTTATGCAGGCCAGTGCAAGAAATTACGGTACAAGAATTGTCCAAAAATGGTGGCAGACTGTGGTTCTTGTTTAAAAGTTAGATAAAGAGGGACAAAATTGCATAATGTTACACACCTAATCAATACCATTCTAACCAAAAGCATTTTTCCTTCACAATGGACAGTTTTAAAAGTCATACCTGTCCTCGAAAACCGGAGCAAAAATGATTTTGGGTCCATATTTATTTTACCTTTTCTCTCCAAAGTGGTTGAAAGGCTTACATAAGTATAACTATGCATAAACAGATCTGTCACTTTCTTAATACAAACAATCTTTTATCTCACAAAAATTCTAGACTTCGACCACACCACATTAGTACCACTCCACTCCAAACGAAGTCATTAGGCATTTTATTTAAAGGACAATATCGTTCATAATTAGTTAGACAGTTCGAAATAATTATATATGTAGTTGAGTATATTTCTCAAGTTTCTTTGAGGAATATTAAACTTTATTCGGACAAAAGGTAAAAGGACTCAATATTTCCATTAATTATTTTAACAATAAAAAAGAAACTTAAATAAGAGCGTTTGTTCTCAAGAGTAGGTAAGTCAATGAGTTTAAGTCTATTGATGTATGCAGGAAGCTCGTAGGGATTATGCCAGCCTAAGCCTCTTAAGGCAAACCGCAAAAATCTTTTTTGGACTCGTTCTAGTCTTGCTATATGGCACTCATAATAAGGTGACCAAACCTGGCAAGCACATTAAATAAATAAGGTCTAACAAATGTTATAAAAAGCTGTTTTGTAACATAAGGGTCTCTTAATCCATTAGGGTGAAGGGTGAATTAGCTTATTTGATATTGAGTAATTGAGTAACATTTCACAAACACGAATATTGGAAATAGTTTTAAAAAATGTAACATCGTCCTCATGCATGAGACAATTAGAATTCTTTAAGACAGATGGGAGGTCATTAATAAATAAAATAAATAAAAGAGGACCTAAATGGATGCCATGTGGTATTCCAGAACTTACAGTAAAATATATTGATGGACAACCGTTAATCAACACTGAGTAGGATCTGTTTAATAAAAAAGATTGAAGCCACAAAATAAAATTTTTGTTAAAACCCAGATTACTAAGGCCCATTTGCTGAAACGAAACTTAAGAGTTTATGTTCTACATAAGATCTTATGTGACAGTTTACGCTGAGGAAAAAGTAGAACATAAGCGTTTAAGAGCCTCAATGCGGAATTCAGTTAGCTCCATAAGAAAGGTCACAGTAGAGTTGATTCGGGACTGTGACTGATTAAACATAGAAAAGAAGCAGAGAGATTCACAAATAATAACCTTGAAAAGCTTCGGAATAACCGATAATCTAGCTATAGACCTATTACATCTTTTCTACCTTTTTTATGTAATGGTATTATAAAAGACCTTTTCCAAACGCAAGGAAGTTGAAAAGAAAACAAAGAACATTTAAAGAGAGTGGAAAGTGGTAGAAGCAAATTATTTGCACAGTTTTTTAAAAATAATAGAAGGGCCTGGTATACAATTCTCGTCAAGATTAGATGTAAACTTAGCAATGTTGTCAATGTTAATATTAAAGTTTATATCATTCAAGTAAGAAAAAGGTTTCAAAAAGCCAAAAATTTGACTATTTTTGTCAAATATATCACAGTTTGAAGTATCACAGCTTAAATTAATTATCACAGATGTTAGTATCACAGTTGAAGGCACTTTGAAAAAAGTCTGAAAATAGTTGTGTAATATAATAACACGAGGATCATGACTAGATATTATGATTACAAAGACACGGTCCTAGTTCTGCTCGATTACTCTAATCCTGAAGCATATGATATCATTACTTGCATGATATGATGTGTATACAACTTTCATATCTTTTAAATTTCTCCTCCAACGCAGTAAAACTCATTATTCTTTCCTTCCTTTGGGGGAAAAGTCCAGCAGAAGTTCCAGAAAATCGTTCTTCAAAATTACTCCCTAAGCTATGTTGTACCTCAGGAATCTACTTTGTGGAACACTTCTTTTTTCAATCATTTAAATTTTATTCAGTAAAATATTGCGAGACGCTAATGTATGCTGATGATTTTCACCTTGTTAAAATTTGTAACTTGGGTCTTATGGAAGATTATGTTAATAGTATTACCAGTTACCACCAAGGACCTAAAAAATCTTCGAATGGTATACTAACAGTGGTCTTGTTCTTAATCGATAACAAAATTCTTGTCATTTAAAAAAAAGTCCCCTGATCTGTCCTACTTTCATTCTATTTGAGCTTAACAGAGAAGAATGGGTGGAGAAATCTAAAAACTTTGGAGTTTGTTTCAATAGGACCCTGACTTATTGAAACGACCAACTCACTACTGCTTTGGTTGGGAAAGCTTATGGTGCCTTAAGGAATTTATCAGCCTTTAAAAAATTCACACCACTCGCTTGGAGGAAAATGCTTGCGAAATCACTTTCCTTCCCTATCTTCACAAATATGGTTGTGAAATCTTCTGCAATTCCGATGCAGTGAGTCAGAGGTGGCTTAACGTTGTTATGGTTATAATTTTAACCTGAGCATGGACCTTGGTCCTTGGTCCTAAAAATATATTGAAAAATGAAAAAAAAAATATTCAAAATAGCTTTTAACGGATTTTAGTCCATACAAATTGGCGTTTCGTCAAGGCAATCTCACTTGGACTTATCAGTTGACTAGTGAGGGCCTTGTCAATACGCAATTTTTATTAAGTTCAGTTCAACTTAGATGAACTTTTTGACAAAAAATCCAATGTGAACTATAAACCCTTCATAGAAATAATCTTATAATTTCTCATTTCCTCACTTTGGATAATAAAGAACTTTCTCATTTACTGACTTTCCTACCAACCAGTGTTCATCTTGAACTCGAAACATCACTTTTCGGCAGCGGTATATTTAACACACGCAGTCAAACACCCAATGGTTAGTAAAACTTTTTATTATAAATTCAATTCTGTTTTCTATTCCATTCATACTAAAATTACAAGCATTTTCTCTCTGCAATAAGTTTTAACAATTTAATTTTAGCTAAATTCGAAAACCTACATTTATCAACTTCAACAAAAGAACAAACTATATACAAAAGGTTTTTATTACGATGCCAACAGCGTTTGTCCAACCATGTGTTTCATTGGCCAACAGAAAAAAAAAAAAAACACAAATGTATGTGGATAAGTTTTCCGTCTATCTAACGGGTGATTTTTTAGCTGGTTTGGTTTTGGCAACACTGGTTTTGACAGCTGTCGTGTGTTTAGTACCTTGTGTCACTGTCAAACAGCTTCAGTTTGGTTTGCAATTTAACCATGGATCGTCTTACAAATGAACAACGCTTGCAAATTATTGAATTTTATTATCAAAATTCGTGCTCGGTTCGAAATGTTCATCGCGCGCTGCTTGTGTTCAGCGATGAGGCTCATTTTTGGTTGAATGGGTACGTAAATAAGCAAAATTGCCGCATTTGGAGTGAAGATCAGCCAGAAGCATTGCAACAGCTACCAATGCATCCCGAAAAAGCCACTGTTTGGTGCGGTTTATGGGCCGGCGGCATTATTGGGCCATATTGGGCGAAACGCAGCGTTACTGTCAATGGTGAACGCTACCGAGCCATGATAACAAACTTTTTTTTGCCCGAAATGGAAGTTCTTGACTTGCATGATATGTGGTTTCAACAAGACGGTGCCACATGCCACACAGCACGCGAAACAATGGCGCAATTGCGAGGCGAGTTTGGTGAACAGTTAATTTCACGTTTCGGGCCGGTCAATTGGCCGCCTAGATCGTGCGATTTGACACCACTAGATTATTTTTTGTGGGGGTATGTCAAGGCTAATGTCTATAGGGACAAGCCCGCTTCGATTGACGCACTGAAAGCCAACATCCATGCATTCATTCGTGAGATACCGGCCGATATTTGTGAAAGAGTATGCCAAAATTGGACTCAGCGGATGGGCTACCTGAGACGCAGCCGCGGTCAACATTTGCATGAAATTATCTTTAAACTTTAAAATGCAAGGTTCAAACTATCGATTCAAATAAATATTTCATTCATTTTTTCGAATTTTTTGTGTTTTTTTTTTTAAAAAAGTTCTAAACCTCTTAAAAAATCACCCATTATAATAGCCGTCGAGAGTGCTTTCAGCTTTGTTATTAATTTAAAATGATTTTAAAACTCAGTCTATTTAAACTTTTTGCAGAAATAAAAAGATGTACACAGGGTGTTTATATTGTTTTGGTGGTTGTAGTGTTCTGTTAGTGGAGATCCTGGTATGGACTTAAAAAAATTGAGATCCGATTGGACGGACGTATGGACTATGGCCGTTTTCAAAAACATCGTCTGCGTCAAAAATGCATTTGCAGAATGTTCTTAAACGCAAACTGCAAAGTCTTGTGTTCGAAAACGCAAATTTTATTCGATAAGGCAGTTTGCTGAAGTCACATCTTCGAAAATCATCTGCGGTGCAGCTGTGCATTTAAAAAAAATGGAGGTGACGAAAGAGATAGCTTTTGTTCAAAAACGTCAAATGCGCTCGCATAAAAAATCATTTGACATTCATCAAAAGACATGTGTTCAAGCAGGACGATTGCATATATTTGACGATTGCAATTTCTACGTCATAAATGCCTATGACATAGCCATAGGTACTTACGAACAAAACCAAACAGTAAAATACACAAACAAACAAACACCATGGTGGCCATTGCAAAGCAGAGTAGCGGGCTGACAGTAGCTCTCTGTGTGAGGTTTGTTAACTCGGTGGTTACAATGACGTCACGTTAAAATAATCTGAGCTCCACGTTAAAAACTGTCACCCCAGCATTTGTTTAAAAAATTTATTTAACTGTGCATAAATGCAAAATTAGAGCTAATTTAACATATTTTCGATTCTCATTAATATATCCCAAATTTTTGATGTGTAAACATCTATGCTGGCGGATGGGTGCGTTCAGTGAAAGAAATCTTAAGATCCCCTTCAAGCAAAAACAAGTCCGTTTTGGATCCGCGCACGTTGATGTTTACACATATTAACCGTGAGTCCCGGCACTCACACAATTTTTTTTTTAACATCATATTTCCAGCCAATATTAAAACACCCTGTATAATTTATAAATTTAAATTTGTAATTGATAGTCATGATACATATGAACTGAAGTCCTCATATTTTAGAATACAATTTATCAGAAGTTGTGCATGTGCACTTGCCACTTATGTATGTGGGTTTGCATGGCCAGGAAAAAGTTTTTTCTCTTATGGGTAATAACTGGAAGGTAATTTTATTCAAGAGATTTTGTTTTAGTTTATAATAAAATATAAGTTTGTGGTGAAACCATACCTATTTAAGAAAAAATGGAAAATGGTTTCTTATAGCATTTAAGCAACACTTCGTAAATTGTAAAATAACCAATAAGGCTTATCAGATAGCAACATACAACAACGAGTGCGTTTCGTGTTTGGCTTGTGCGTTGTGGTCAGAATCCCGAAAACAATAACCAGAGACCCCAAAATCCCGAAAAACAAAAATTCCCAAAATCCCAAAAAAATCAAAAATCCAGAAAACCCAAAATCCCAAAAACACAGAAGCATGAAAACTTTGTTTAGAAGTCTTCCTTTACCATCTGAAAAAAATCCAGAAAACCCAAAATCCCGAAAACCCAGAAGCATGAAAACTTTGTTTAGACGTCTTCCTTTACCATCTGAAAAAAAAATACAAGGATAAGTTTTATACTGGGAGTGCGAAGAAAGATAGGAGATAATGATGTGGAAATCACGTTTGAACACAACGATCATTAAAGATGGATTTGTCATCAGTTGAAAACGCCCCGTCAGAATACTGTCATGATTCATGAACCCCTATCGTATTAAAAATCTGTGTATAAACAGTTATTTATTTGAGAATTTATGGGTACCTAACAGATTTTTCTTTTTTTTTTAGTATGGGATTTTGGCCATCCGGGATTTTCAGTTTTCAGTTTTCAGGGTTTTGGATTTTCGGGACTTTGGGTTTTTGGGATTTTGGGTTTTCTGGATTTTAGATTTCAGGATTATTTCCGACGCCCTTCGCGTTTTGTTGGGGTCGACAATTCAATTACTTGAACCTAACTGGAGATGGACGGATTGAAGATAAAACAAAAACTATAATTTTTCTTTCCTTCTCCATTTAGATAATGTAATTATGGGTTTGAATACTTTTGGTGAACGAAACTCTCTTTAAGAAGAACACTTTGTCCTGGCCTGACATATTTATTCAATATTGACCGCAAATGATTGAAGCTTTTGAACAATTCGAATCAGTAAAACAAAGATATCTTTATACTACAAGGTGGGGCAAAAGTAATGTCAAAATGAGAATTGGCTGTCATTTTGTTAGGAATGAAAAAAAATTATGCTCCATTTTCGTGGAAAGTTTATTTAAAGGTGTAAAATTGATTATACTTAAAAAAAAATGATATCGGTCAAATGACCATACCCCCTGAGCTGATGCATATTTGTTCTTTTTTAACAGCATTTTGGATTGTTGTTCGCAAAACATCTGGCTCCAAATTCGTGATTGAATTCCCAATTCCAGAATAGTTGGAAATAGACACGAGTATTTTACAGCTTTTTTATTCTTCCTTTATTTTGAAATCGCAACGCAAACATTTCATATCTTTATGTTATCATGGTCTTGAAATGTAAGCAAGCAAATCAAATAATGTTGTAATTTGATTATACAGACAGAAGTGAAATCAGGACTTAATTCCAATCAAATGATATCGAATCCAATGAATGGATATTAAGTCACATTTTTAATGAAATCTATAGGTAATCTTTTCCAAATATTGCCATCCTTATTGTGTGTATATGAATTCCGAAGCTCCTCTTATACTTGGAATTTACATAAACTATAATTTAATATTTCATACAACTTTGTGAATTATCTATTATTTATCCAGATAAAGTTATTATTATAATTTCTACCAATAATTGTTAACTTAAGTAAACGTTTACTTTCCATTTTAATTCTTAATTGTTATAGAGAGAAATTACTGCAGAAGAAACCATCAAATATGTAGAGTTAAATATTTAATTATAGTTGCTCATTCGAAAGGAGATTTTCAATAAAATGTGGACTTTCGATGGAGTAGTTGAGCATTTAATTTGAACTTGAACCCCTTCCAATCAAAGCAAAGGGTAAATACGATTCTGTAAATGATTACAATGAGCTCTGAGGCATTTCTCGAATCATGGTCATCAAGATTGTATGCCAACTGGAATGTATAAATTCATAGAACTTATTTGAAGTGCAATCTAAATATCTACCTAGAGCAATGCTATACCTCTGATGTGACATAAGGCAGACCCCATCTTATTTGCCTATACTCAACAATTACAATAAACATGGCTTAAAGTTCTGAAATATTCCCTTATGCTCACCCACAAGAATAAATATTTGGACCAACTCCAGGAGTTTCAAATTATATTTCCCAAAATGCATCGGATGCATCTTTGGTTGTGTGGGTGAAAAAATAAAATGGATCCAGATTATAATCATAGTGATTTGGTGGGGAATAAGACAATTTAACTTTAAGTATTTATTTACAGGACTAAGGCAAAATAAAAGCAGGATTTTGAAAAGATTTTCTCTGTGTACAATGTGCGCGAAGAACAAGGCATAAGGACTTAGCTATAAATTTTTCAAACAATAAGAATAAGACTGGAGAAAGGAATTGTTGTCAACATCTTTTTAGCGCAGCCTCCAGAAATAAAAAACAAACAAAATATAAATAACAGGAAGGGCAAATTTGCTGACACAGCTAAAAGGTATACAGAAGGATTCATTTCTTGAGCTGATTTTATCCTTCGAACAGATTTGCTGGTGGTACCTATAACCTAAAAGATTTGTTTTTTAAATTCTTTACTTGACACAAAACAAATTGAAGCTAAAGAAAAACAAAACAAAAAGAATTCGATTAATTTTTTTTTTTGGCAATATAATGACGATAGAAATTGGACACTAATGTAAAGGGTGTTTTTTTAGACGTGTTGTTTTCAAGAAGAAATAAAACGCATATAATTTAATGTTATGGCCAAGAATTTAGCTTTATTATAAAGATAAGGGTTTGCCATTATGTACGGGCATGTGTCGGCCGCGGCTGGCTCAAATAAATTCCATCCGAATGGCCCAATTTTCGACCACTTTTTGCAACAATTGGGGCCGTATGTCAGCAATAACGCACCGAATATTCTCTTCCAAGGCGTCAATCGTCTCGGGCTTATCTGCGTAGACAAGCGACTTCACATAACCCCACAAAAAATAGTCCAGTGGTGTTAACGATCTTGGAGGCCACGCCACAGGCCCACGACGCGAGATAATGCGCTCACCAAAAGTTTCCTTCAATAAATTTATTGTTTCGTTGGCTGTATGGCATGTAGCGCCGTCTTGTTGGAACCAAAGGTCGTCCACATCAACATCTTCCAATTAAGTCACGAAAAAGTCATTAATCATGGCTCTAGAGCGTTCCCCATTGACTGTAACATTATGGCCGGCTTCATTTTTGAAGAAATATGGACCAATGATTCCCTCTGCGCATAGAGCACACCAAACAGTGACTTTTTGAGGATGCAACGGCAACTTAACAATGGTTTGTGGATTATGATCACTCCAAATACGACAATTTTGCTTATTAACGTACCCATTCAACCAATAATGAGCTTCATCGCTGAACAAAATTTTCCTGTGAAAATCGGGATTAACAACGATCTCAATTCGGGCCCATTTTGCACGATTTGTAAAAATCTATTCATTATTTAATGGCAAACCAAACTGAGCATGGATCAAGTGACAGCTGTCAAAAAGACCAACAGATTGAAAACTACACGTCTAAAAATACACCCTGCTATTAAGTTTGATAATAAACATTAAAGTCTTGTTAATTACTTTTAAAAATTAATCCAAGAAAAAGAATTTTAAGTATATTCCTCCATCAAATCAAAACAAAGGACAGAATTTAATTATTCATGCAAAATATAAAATCCGTGTTCAAAAGCCATTGTACACACACAGTTATAAGTTATTTCACACTAATAACATCCAAGTTTATGAATTTACATCGATTACAGTCATTAAAAATTTATATTATATTTATATTTACTCAAAATGTATTTTTAACTTTATTATGCAATTATTTCATGCATTTAAAATAATTAAAAAATCTTGCATGTTAAAATATGATTTTATTATAAAAATACAACACGAATAAATAGTTAATGTCCCCCTGGTC
Organism: Leucozona laternaria; assembly: GCA_932273885.2. Lineage (NCBI taxonomy): Eukaryota > Metazoa > Arthropoda > Insecta > Diptera > Syrphidae > Leucozona > Leucozona laternaria. The sequence continues at coordinate 111,023,205 of OW026368.1, read as the reverse complement.
ATGGTGGTTATGTAGTCAACTACTCAATATTTTTGTTTGAACTGAATTGCTGAATTGATTTTTTTTTAACATAAGCGTGTAAACAATATTAAACTCTTCAACGAAGTTGATGACTTTGTATAAAGCAGAGGCAGAGTAGAACCCAAGGGTTTTCCAGTTTCATTCTTTATGACAGCGCAACATGAAAGTATTTCGTCGGACTGAGTATATTATGCAACAGTCCTTTTCAGATGTGCATGTCTTTCGGTCTGAGATCTGGAATCTGAAAAAAAAATAATAAGACTAAGCCATTTATCACTTTGAGGATTTCTAGAGTGGATAAATTCTGATGCAACCGCACACTGTACTTCTTGTGATTGATTAATTAGTGACAAGCTTAAGCAAACACTTCACTCTTAAAAGGATATTCTTGAAAAAAAGTATATTGTATTCTTGAGATGAGGAAAACATCATATAATTTATAATTTTATTCATGAGAATGGTGAATTTTTAAGTAATGAGCTCATTCAGCTTCATCTACTTCCTGATAGTACCTATCATAGGCAAAGTTAAAATTGTGGTGTTTTTATGAAGAGTTTTGAAAGGAAAATTGTTTGCAAAAGAAAGACATTTCTGCCATAGTCCTCAGAAGTAACAACAAAAAAAAAAGAAAACAAAACAAAATCACCATAAAAAGCAAACAGTTTGAGCGCTTGAACAAAAATTGCCTTGCATAATGTACAAAGTTGTTTCTTTTTGAAATTTCTCCCACTCAAAAATAGAAGGGAAAACATAACTTTTCAAATTGAGGCGGGAGAAAACATTTCCGGTTCTATTTTGTTGCTGGTTTTACCAATCATATAGTTAGGGTGGTTACATTGAATTTTTAATAACGGTGATTTTAAATAAATTGCTTTGATTATTGATTAAAAAAATTGAATTAGACAGGATTAACAACTTAAGTGCGTCTCAGGTCCAGTTTTTCAGTGCGAGATTAAAGTGAGTGGTGATTTAACTCAGGATTAACTGAACAGCTGGTTTTAATGTTTTATCCAACGAGTTTTTTAGTCGTTCCGCATGCACTTTGCACCGAAAAAATGCTTCCTCATGTCACTGTGGGTTGATTAACTTCTAGAGTTAGATAACCCTATGGGTCTAACTCACTATTGAATAATTAAGTGATGTAGCTAGTTTAAGTGGACCCATCCAGTCACCAATTGTTCTTAATTTTTTTGTGAATCAAGAGGCCAGCAGTCTATGCATTATTTTATGTTATTTTAAAAATATAAGAGCTCGCTAGTATACTCCTATTATAGTTAAAATAGGTGCCATATTTTATTAATTTACCTTATAATCCTCCAATCTTACGCCAATCGTCCTACGATTAGGTTTAAAATGATGATAATGATTACCCAATACTATCTATACACTCCCACAATAGATTTTAAAATATTTTACAAATACTTTACAACACTATAGCTTCTAAACTATTATGGCCTTCTTCAACCTAAAGAAAATTAAGTTTTGTGCATTGGTTTAAATATATAAATTGGATTTATTTTTTTTTCTTTTGATTTTAGTTTAGGGAAGTAGAATTCGTACCTGCAAATATTTTATTTATTACAATATTGTTAACATCTCTAGGGAGTTATTCAAAATTTGACTGCAAACTAAAATGATTTCAGAAAGAATGTTATCAAAATTGAAGTACAAAATTATCGAATTATTATCTTTAAAAATTTGAGTATACTGTAACGATTTAATAATTACCCAACTACTAAAACTGTTTACAGCGCCATCTTTTTGAAAAGCTAAACACTAAACCTTCAACCGTTTACAGCGCCATCTTGTGATTCAGCTGAATATCAATTCCAGTATGCCATCTATCAGTGACTGGAATGGAAACTGCTGGAAAGAGAGTGAAAAAAACGTGAACGTTCGTGTGCAACGTTACGTCGTTCAACGTTACGGTGTGCAACGTTACGATCTGCATACTAGGATGGGTGCGTTCAGTGAAAAAAATCTTAAGATCCCCTTCAAGCAAAAACAAGTCCGTTTTGGATCCGCGCACGTTGATGTTTACACATATTAACCGTGAGTCCCGGCAGTCACACAATTTTTTTATTTCACTCTACCACTGGTATAGATGTTTACACGTCAAAAAAGTGTTATACACTTTTGTGTAGAATTTAACGAACTACTAGCCGACATGCCCGCGTCAGTCAGTTCGATAAAATAATTCTACAATTTTTTACCCGTGTCCGTTTTTTCGCTGACTTAAAACAGACTGTAGCTAAACATTTTATTTACATTTGAAGACATTAGACTAAAAAATCTAACCATTAGAACTTTAGTTATAAAAATAATAACCTCAATTACAGAATCTGATGAATGAGCTGCAGAGTTAGTCTTAATTTTGATATTTTTGTTATCAATTTTTACATTCCCTCCGCAGCTAATTCATCAAAATCTTTTATTGGGGTGAATAGCTGATTTGGCCATGTCAGTCACTTCGCAGACTTAATTCAACACGTACATATTCAAATATTTTGCTTTAATTTAACGATATCAAATTTGAAAATCCGACCATTAAAACTCAAGTTCTAAATCAGGTTCTAGAGCAGATTTGAACATGTCAGTAATCCCGCTTATTCCATTCTTCATTTAGCCTGATATCTTACCTTCATTTAAAGATCTTAACTTCTAAAATCCTACCATTAGAACTCAGGTTGTCAATATATCCGATTTGCATGTGTTATTCGCTTCGCTGAAACAATTCTGCATGTAGCTTGATAGGTATTTTACCTAAATTTCATGACCTAAACCTTCAAAATCTGACTTTATAACTCAATTTAGAAATATATCTAGCCAATCCGTGCGTGTCAATTGCTTCACAGCCTTAAAATCTGCATGAAGTTTGATTTGCGCAAATTTTTCTCAAAATCTATTCCTGTGACGATAAAAAGTGTCAATATTTTTTACTTGCTCTATAGGACAAGTATTGGTTTCGTGTAAAAACAAATCAGAGGTTGTAATCAAAACTAACACTACCATAATCGAGAAGTCCAAAAAAGTGGTTATCGTCATGGCGTCCGTCGGTCTGTGCGTCGATGCGACTGTGCGTCCACTGTAATTTGAGCTAGACTAAACCGGTAGACCAATTTGCTTCAAATTTGGTACAGAGTATTATTTGTATGTTATTCGCTAGAGGGGCAATTCGAATTTTTGTTTTAGCTCATCTAGAACAGGTAGCTCCCTTTTGCTTTTATCAAACTTTCTCAAAAATGGCTCTAAGGATTTTGATTAAACTTCGTACCTGTAATAACAAAGTCAATTTCAGGTTTTCCTCAAGAAATTCACATAACGGAATAAGGTATTCCACTTTTTTTTTTTAGAAAATGGTCTTATTTTTGGGTTTATATCTTTGCCATGTTTAAAACGATTTTGCAATCTTATGCTTCTCAATAGTTTAAACAATAAAGCATTTCAAAATTTTTAAAAACATTTTTTTTATAAACAAAAAAAAAAAAATGAAACAAAAAATCAATTTTTTAGTACTTTTGACTCTTTTAATATTTTATCGTTAAATATATACATCATGCATCTTCAATGTGTGGTTACATACAGTTTCAGTTGTTAACCACAAGAGCAATTTCGTGCGATCAAGTCGTGCATACTTTAGCCCTGTCCAAAATGTAGTATATTTTAGTGTCAAAATAACACGATACATAATATATGTTTTTAAAAAGTCATAAATAGCTGTTTTTTTGGTGTACAATAAAAAAACGATTGCTATTGGCGCGCTAACAGAACATAAAATCCCAAAATGGTCCTATTTCACAAGATTTTAATACTTTGAATTTTGTTTTTACATCATTTCAGAATAATGTCTTATTAATCCCAATAAATAAAACAAAAAAATGTACAAAAAATCAGCAAGAACAGATATAAATTGTACAAGCTTTAACCCCTTTAACCAATAAAGTTCAATGCCATGTTAAAATATTTCGACAAAAGAGAAATAACAAATATCAATAAAAGGTTTAATTTATGATGCTCAAAAGCCTCAAGGTTTTAACTTTGGTCCCATTAGTAATACCTCACAAAATCATCGGAATTTCAAATTCAAACATTCGTTTAAACGAATTCAAACCATGAACTAAAACCCAACCAACCAACCAATTGGTATATATAGGTATCGAATAGCCTTTTGACCAAAATATCCAAGCCATCAACAAAGTTTCACCTAAAACCATAAAACAACCATTAGGAAAAAGGTATTATTTATCATTTATCATTCTACACACAGGATTTCAAAGTCTTTTTCAGTAAAAAAGAAAAAAATACGGTAATTTATATTTGCATTTTGAGCATTATTGTAATGTGGTATTAATCTTATATTTGACGTCATATGGATGGAAATAAATTTTAAATTATGTAAAGGGTATTTATGCTGTAAACATACATAAATTAGGGTAGGAATTTGAAAGCAAGATGTGTTTGTGGAGATATATCCAGGAGAGTTTGGAAGTTGTTTCACAAAGTGTTTATTTATTATAATTGTTATTATGGTTTGAAAATTCTTTAAGATTTTCCTGAGGGAAAACATTTTCCGAAAAAAAAAAAATTGAAGATGACTGATAATGTTTTGTAATCAATTTACTTCTTTTGTTACTCACTGTTTGGTGTGGAATTCGGGTTTGCGACGTCATCCGTCCATATTTCTTTGTGGACGTTGTTGGCCAGGCCATAACCGTCAACGACGAGTGCTAAAGGTCGATGATTACTAACTTCTTTTGGCCTGAATTATATGATATGAACATCGGATGATATGGATGATATGAAATATAATATGGATGATATGAAATCGCTTATAGGGCTTAATGAAAGACCCAGTACTTCTTGCGAGGCATTGAAAAAATCCTTAAAGAATACCCCTTGATATGAGAAAGTGCCACTCACCTTACCTGTTTGGGTTCGGTAGACAAGTGTAGGTCTCCGCCGCACTGCAACGTTCCTGCAGAGCAGGCACACGGGAATGATTGAGAGTTTGAAGGCACTTGGCGATGTTTCTTCCCCAAGTTTGTGAGTTTGCAGAAGTGAAAAATACAAAATCTTATTACTTTAAACGAGCTATTCTTGTAAATATATATATTCTTGGTTTCTGGAAAACGGCTCTAACGATTTTGATGAAATTTCCACAGTTTGCTTTAATGCACGAGAGACAAAAATAAAAAAAAATATTATTAATCAAATCCGCCCACCGCCACGCCCACTTTTTATTTTATATTTTCTCGGAAATTCCTCTATTTCTTGGATGTGACCTAAATGATTGGATGAGATGAAATTCTCTGAGTTTCTACTTTTGTGGAAGAGAAAAATTAAAAAAAATAGTTTTAGTACAATCCGCGTATTGCCACGCCCACTTTTATCATATCTTGGTTTCACGAAAACGGCTCTAACGATTTGGATGACATTTTCAGAATTCATTTTTATGAGCAAGGAAATAAAATTAAAAATATAATAATCTAGATCCGCCTACTTCCACGCCCACTTTCATGATTCTTTGGTTTCTCTGAAACGGCTTCAACGATTTGTGTGAAATTTTAAGACTTTGTTTCCGTGGGCGAGAAATAATTGTGAAATTGGTTTTATCTAAAATCCACCCACTGCCACGCCCATTCATATCATTTCTTGGTTTCTCCGAAAAGGCTAGAATGATTTGGTTGAAGTGTCAAGAGTTTGTTTCCGTGGGCTAGAAAAAATTATGAAATTGGTTTTAATAAAATCCACCCACTAGAACGCCTATTCTTATCATTTATTGGTTTTTCGGAAACTCGGTTTCAGATTTTGGTTTGATGAGCAAGAACAAAATTTTCAAAAAGTTTTAAGTTAGATCCGCCCACTCTTCATATTTCCAAGTTTCTCGGAAACGACTCTTACCGAGTTTGTTTTTATGAACGAAGAAAAAATGAAAAATTTGATTTAGGGAAATCCACCCACTGACACGCCTACTTTTATGATATCTTGGTTTCTCGGAAACGGCGCTTAAGATTTGGATGAATATTCAGTTTTATTCCGTGAGCGTGAGAATAAATATAGAAATTGTTTTTAGTAAAATCCACCCACTGCCACTTTTCTCATTTATTGGCGGTATATCAGAAACTGCTTTAACGGTAATGAACTACTTTAACTAATGAACGATAAGAAAGTTTAAAAACAAGATTCAGTAAAAACCGGTCACTCCAACGCCCAGTTGTCTTATTTCTTGGTTTCTCGTTAACGGAACTATTTCTCGGACACAAATCAAATGATTCCTGAATCCTTCCCCTGCAATGATCACTTTAATTTTTTCTTTCTTTTTGGGAAACGGCTTTACCTAAAGATTTTAATGAACTTTTCAGAGTTTTTTCTCATGAGCGAGGACAAATTTATTATAGTGTTAGTAAAATCCACCGACGTTTCGCTACTATTTTCCGTCAAAAGTAGATTTCACACAGTTTTTTATGAAAAACCGAAAAAAAATCAACTGATAATAGTTTTTAATTGCCTGATCTTCAAGGTTATGATGAAATTTCAGGCTACATATAAAAATGTTATGTAAGGCGAAGGACATTAACCAAGTGTTATTAATTTGATTTTCTTTTTAAAAATGCAAAAATTGATAAGAAATTTCAGATTTTTGAGAAATTATTTAAGTGGGTTTTAAAAAGATTGATGCTCATTGCTCATACACATATTTTTGCTATTCATCCACTCTCAAAGTATGAAAATGTGCTGTCGGCTCTTGTACTAAAAGGTTTTCCAATAAGAGGTGTTATTTTGAATAGCCCGCTATTTCGGTAGTTGTCACTTTTGAAGCTGTAATTTTTTGACATTTGACAAGTATAAACTACGCCATTAATAAAAATGGAACGATTCACGCTTCAACAACGCATTGAAATTATTAAATTCAATATAAAAATGGTGAAAATTTGGCAGAGACGGTTCGTAAAACTAAAACATTTTTAGGTCGTCGTGAAGCACCTTGTCGGACCGCGAAACAGAAATTGGTGGACAAATTCGAGCTGTTGGGACAAGTTAGTGATGTGAAGAATAAAACCCGTGCACGTCGCTCAAGAACAACTGAGAATATTGCTGTTGTAGCCCAAAAAGTTGAAGAAAACCCAGGTTTGTCCATTCCTCGTCGTTCTTTGGAATTAGGCATTCCACAAACGTCATTACACCGTATTTTGCATAAAAACTTGGGTCTTAAGGCTTATAAAGTTCAGTTAACACAAGAACTCAAGCCGGCTGATCATCAACAACGTCGTGTCTTTGATGATTGGGTCGTTGAAATGCATGAAAATGATCCGGAATTTCATCGAAAAATCATCTTGACTGATGAGACCCATTTCCACTTCGGAGGCTACGTCAACAAGCAAAACTGTCGCATCTGGGGCTCGGAAAACCCAAGAGTTATTGTTGAAAAGCCTCTCCATCCTCAACGCGTGACTGTTTGGTGCGGTTTATGGTCCGGCGGGGTCATTGGACCTTACTTTTTCGAAAATGAGGCTGGAGCAACAGTTACGGTCAATGGATTGCGCTATCGAGAGATGATTAATGATTTTTTATGGCCGGAATTGGATGGTATTGATCTGGACAACGTTTACTTTCAACAAGACGGGGCTACGTGCAACACAAGCAATGAAACCATCGATCTTTTACGGGAAAAGTTTCCGGACCGTGTTATCTCTCGAAGAGGTGATCACAATTGGCCACCGATTTCTTGTGATTTAACACCTTGCGACTTCTTCCTTTGGGGCCACGTGAAAGATAAGGTCTACGCCAACAGCCCAGCGTCGATTCAAGACCTCAAAGATGGAATTCGTGAGGCTATCGAGGACATAGGGCAGCCACTTTGCGATTTGGTTATGGAAAATTTCATGAAAAGGATATGGTCCTGTAAGCGTGGTCGTGGCGGCCATTTGGCTGATGTTGTGTTCCATTATTAACGGCATACCTTCCTCTTTATAATGAAATAAATATCCGATCATTTATCTCAAAAAATGCCATTTTTCTTTGAATATCAAAATAACACCTCTTATTGGAAAACCCTTTATAAGGGGACTACTTGGGATAGAGCGTAGATGTGCAAAATTGATCCTTCAAAACAATCATGATTTCGCCTTTACCCAATACTTTTTATATACCTAGTTTGACACCAAGTCTGACACTTGAACTTTAAATATTTTAACCTTCACGATTAGAAAAGAAGATTTATAAAAATTAATGAAATTCTACTTAATCGATCAAAAAGGTAATTTTGATAATTGTATACCATCATCCCCCAAAATTTCAATCCATCCCCTTAATAAGATAAAAATCAGAAAACCTATAAATAAAGTGTGTAGTGCCGGCAGTTACTATAACCTTAGAATTTATTTATTTATTTTTGTAAACTTTTCTCACCAAAAATGGCTTAGGCCGTAACTAAGGCACTTTTCCGATGCCAACGCAATGAAATATAAAAAGACATCACATTTGCATTACAGAACTCTTTGTTTATTTTTCATTAAAATTTAATTTTCTTTCATTACATTTTACATTTCCATGCGTAAATTTTCCTATGGTGAGTTACAACTTTCCCACGTCTCGGTCTCCCAGGTACTAAAATATTTAATCAAGAATTAAGTAGTAATTTAATAGTAATAAAAGTATTAGTATAATAGTAGTAGTATTGAAAAGCTGCGTGACCTTATAACTCCTTGACTTCCTTCAACTATGATTTTCTTAATTTAATTTTAAAATAAAAATTCAAACGTAAATGCTACTTTGCCATCCAAATATTATTAAAGTTATTACTCTTTGGTATCTGTATATCCGACAGATTTTGCTATCCGTACGTTTTTGCACACAAAATATGTTTGTAGTTTTTTTTCTAACAAAAAATATCAACACTCTTCTGCAAAATAGATAAAAAAAAACTAGAATATCCAATGTCCAGCGAACAAAACGCCATGTTGTATATTTAAAACTTACAACCACTGCAGCATGCATGAGTTGAACATTTTTTCTCATGTCGCTTAAGTTTGCTTACTTATCCTGACAATTCTGTCAAAAAATATATCAGGCCAAACATGAGTTCAAGTTGTTGTAGCACGATGTTTTAACAACCCAGAGGAGACAAAAAAAATCATCACACTCCACCATAATAGCATACCATCACAATCCTTTACAAAAAAAAAAAAAATTAACAAACTCTTCACACCCCGACAAGCAATTCTTCACAGAGGCAAACAATTTATGCGCTGGAATTGAATTGACAGCAAGTTTTTGCACCCCATTGCTTCCATGGCACATCACAAGCGTGTGTAGCCACACAACCGATGTTCCAGAAAAGAAACTACACAAAAAAAATTGTCACTCTGAAGTCATCCCATACCTGAATTTCAAACGGCCATCGGATGGTAGCAGCGTTGGATAGTCTGAATGGTTCTTGAATCTTGACTCACATTACTTTCTCCACCACACAAATCCAAGCTGCCACACAAAAATTCTCTTGCAATCAATCAAGCGAGTTCCATTCGAACCACAAATGAGAATAGTCAATCTCCTGCGGGATGGCCAAGCATTTCTAGTCCATATAATCCTCCTCTTCGTGGTCTTCTTTACACCACCACCAACGCACCACCACTACCATTGTCGTCTCATTCTGGCAGTTAATTCGCAAAAGAGATTGCCACTCAGCTTGGCTAGCGGAAAAGTGGCCACTCAACCGATTTTCCGAGGACCTGCTGCAGCAGGCTAAATAAAAAAAAAACCAAGCCATTTGCACAAGGATTCTAAAGTATTTTTGAAGGGAGAAACGTTTTAACGTTTTCCGAATTGACGTTCGGGTTGGAGGGTTAGTGTGGCACATCGTTGGGCCAAACTAGAGGTGTGTGCATTCTTCCGCATGATGGCACAAATTACGGATGGAGGGGGTGGCGGTCGGTTGGCTGTTGGAATGTGCTATTTTTGTCAAGTGGCTTGGCTTTTAGTGATGCGAATTCATTTGAATATGACTGCAAGTCTAAAGGAATCATTTAAGGGGCATGAGCTATACCTACTGATTAATGAGCTCATATCTTGAAAGTATAGTACCTACCTAACAGAAGCACTTAGAGATGTCATTGATCTGAAAGGAGAACAATCGACTCCTTTTTGCCCAAGAGCCATAAGAAGGTAATTTACCTGCCTGAATGTTGTGTGTTGTAAAGAGAATGAGAATAAAACAAAAATATGCTTTTTACCTATTTGCCTTGTTAATACGGCGAACAAATGAAATAAGAAGCTTTTGCCAAATGAAAATCGCATATTGCGAATGTCCGCAGCTTAAGGATCGAGCCAGCACAACATAACTACAAGTTTTGATAGTTTAACTAACTTTAAGGTAGTTTAAGATAATTATAAGTAATTTTTAAGCAATAAAAAGAATTAGGTTGCCGAAAAGGCCAAAGAAAAATTTATAATGAAAGTCTCCACAGATGAAAGCACCCAATAACCAGTATTATTAAATACGTGGATAATAGGGTCGTTCATCTGTGGAGGATTCACAATAACTTACTGAAAGCTATTCGCTCACATTGCGACTGTCTGCGTACTGGGTCGAGTCCGCGTTGCGCTGGCTCGATCGTTAAGCTGCGGACAGTCGCAATTTGTGCCAACAGTATCAATTATTTTTGTTCAAGAGATCGATACTAGACTATAGAGAAAAAAATAGACTGAAAAATAACTAAAAATTATTCTGTGTTCCATAACCATTTATCCACTGTTTTTCCCATTTCTGAACATGTGTAACTATGCAATGAAAAAAACAGAATTTGGAATTTACCAATAAATTGAAATTTCTTTCAAAACAAAGACTTAAAATCTCACTTCTAAGGAAATGAAAATTGAATGCTTATGGACAAGTTTGGATTTTGTCAAAAATAAAATCATTTCGTTTCAAGAAAGACGCTGTTGAAGGTGCATTTGAATCGATTTTAGTCCGTCAATTTTCAATGTAGGTATATTTCATTTCTTCTCGAACTGTGTACTAGTTTCAATGCTTGTAGAAATTCAATTTGGAGTTTTCAAGTCGATAATATTTTTTTTCATATTTCACATGAACTTTAACTTAACCAACAACTTCCATTTTTATATTCTAAGGGCCGGTTTCATAGTGCATACTTACCGGAATAATTGAAACTTAAGTTTCTCACATTGGGACTTTAGGCTCACAGTTTCATATTCTGAATAAATGGAGCACTTAAATGATAAATGACCAACATGGCTGACTGCCAAGTTAGTGCTCACAGTGAAATAGAGGCCAAATTTACCATAGTGGCCACTTTCTCAAATTATGAAACTGGGCCTTAAAGACCCCGTTTTACAAATAAAAAAGAAACTCATTTTTGATTTTATGCATACAAATATTTATGAAATTTCCCCAGTGCATAGGGTGAAGTTGCCTCAGTTCTAACATAAAAAGTACCAGTCTTTGGTTGTGATGGCTCGCCACCCATTTTATATTGCTTTCCCTCCTCCGGGCAGCTCCATTTCCGCTCCGACTTATCGCACAACGAACCCCAAAATCCTCTTGTGCTTGTTATTGATTCAGCAAAGAACTCATACGCTCTGCTATGTGAACATCCATAGCCCCAGCATTTCTGGTAGACACCTTTGTTGGGGAAAAAACTGGCATGCCCCACCGGTTGAAGCAGTCCCAAGTTCACACTTGTCTGAATTGACTCCACGTATTTAGCATCCGTCGGATCAATGCGACAGTCCATTCCCTTGAATCTAAATGCCGGCCCAGCTGGATCAAGAGCAAAAATTGTATTGAACTGTGCAGGTTTTATTTGTTTGCCGGCACTGCCAGCGATTTGTGCCCCCAGGCTATGACCAATCAGATAGATGTCATCATAGTCCACACCCAAAGTTGAATGAAGATGATTCGCAAAGTTAGCCACTATTCGGCCAAAGTTCTCGATGAGTTTTACAACTCTTAAGTAATTCAGCGTGCTTGAGATTACACTCCAGTCTACTATGATCACATTGAAGTCGTCAATGCTTAGGTAAGCATCCTTTATGTCACGATTAAGAGCATTCTTACTCTGACTCATCCAGCCATGTATGATAATTCTGGAATTTAATTTGAAAAAAAAATGTCAATACAAAAATATCTTCAACTATCCCAAAGCTGAATATACCTCGTTTGATGTGAAGCATTAAAACTTGACCTCTGAAGGGAATCATCATCCGTGCGTAATTCCTGTCCACATGTTGGAAATGCTCTTTTGTACAAGTAGAATTTCATTTTAACATCTGGGCTAATGAAGGGAACCATATTTCGAAGAACTCTTCCCAGAAATTTGAAATCAATAAATTTGTCTAGACCAGTAGGTGTGCTTAGGTCATGGCCACAATCGTCAGTCTCACTTCTAACTAAAACTAAGAACAACAAAATTATTAAAAATACATGCATTTGTTCAAAATTACTATATCGGAAATTATTCAACCTACCTGAATGGAAAACTAAAACTAAGGTTGTGATTTGTAGCAAACTCATCATAATGATTTTTTATTTATTTGTGAATTATAAAAACTACTATGCTATTGGAGGTCGGTCGGTTTACTAACTATTATGTGTGCAGTTGCAGTTTGCAATGCTTAGAACTAGAATACTATGAGCAATTGAGAAGCTTGCGCTTTCTTTTATACACAAGAATCTTAGTTTAAGATGCTGTGATGATCGTGCAGTGTATCTGGATGTATTAAAACAAAAAAAAAAAAAAAAACAATTGTAATGGCACTTTAGTCATTTTGAACTTTATCGTGCCGTTGAACTTTTATGAGGTGCGATATAGTGATGTTGTATGATATGGTTTGTCATTGACATTCATTTTTGTTGTATTACAAAGATTTTTTTTGAATTAATATATGTCAGTAACTTATACTTATCAAATACATGTCCACATGTAGGCATCTCGGTACATATATGTCTATCATATAGTCTAAAGCTACGATTAGACGGTCAACGAGTTGACTCTCTGACACAAAATGACGGCAAATTCCGTCCCAAAGTTGTCTTGTCGTGTGATCGCAGAATACTGTCCATGCGTTGACGGCTGCATTGACACCGACGTTGACATTGTTTTTACCTTCAAAAGTTTTCGTTGAACGTGTAATCACCCAGATCAAATGTTAGGACGGAACGGATAGCGTTGACCATAATCCCAACGTTGACATGGCATAATTTTCTGCCACGTCAACGTAGTCTGCGTTGACTTCCGTGTGACATTGACGGACTAGCGTCATTCGTGTGATCGTCAATGTGTTATGCGTTGACATGGTCAACGTTGACGGTCCATTGTCAGTGTGTTGATGACTTTTTTGGTAACGTCAGAGAGTGAATGCGTTGACCATTTACATTGACCGTATAATCATAGCTTAAGCTTTAAAATTATACAAACAAAAAGTTAAGGAACAGAAGAGGAGACACAGTATTTCTAATATTACATATTATTTGTATTATTTCTAAAGTCATTTTTAAAGCTAAAATAGTTACAAGCAAATTACTTCCGTTGCCCTGATAATTTACACCAAATAAAAACATATAAGCAAACAAATTTAATTATAAAATAAAAATTATTTTTAATCTTTTAAAAGATTATAGTTAGCACAGCAATGCAAGCGCCAACAAAACGCTATGTTCAATTTTATTTTTAGTCTTTTATTTAACATCAAAGTTGGTAACCGTGGATTTGCCTGAAAAAATCAACTTTGAGAAATCCGATATGTCGAGGTGGAGCCTCAAAGGGATACGAGAAAGAACTGACATATTAAGCTAGTGCTGAGAGGACCAAATGGACATCAAGTGGCGAGTAAAAGTGTAGTTAAGTACCTTGGTATATGGTTGGATCAGTATTTGCAACTAGAAGAGAGGTTTTGTCCTGACGCAACGGTTGTTTTATAGAAGCCGGCTTGACAGCAGGTTGAAGGTGATTTTTTACATTGGCCTTATACGCCCAATGATTGCTGTTTGATGGCCGGTTTGGTTCAACATTACCCCATCTCAAATGGAAAAGATTTGGCTGTTTGAAAGTCAATGTCATAAACGCTGCCTTGGATTACACATCAGAACACCAAACGCAGTGTTGGGCGCATTTTTAAGGAAAATCCCTTCAGACAGTCGAAAAATTCCCTTTTAGTCTGCCAAATCTTTTCATGTTTCCCTTTTTACTTCCCACACCATAAAAGAAGATATATTTTTATTAAGTATACCAATTTAATTTACATATACCTACACATATTTGGATTGAGTAAATTAAATTCCTTTTTAAGAAAAATTAACAGAATTAAATTTTATTCCAGAAGTTTTCTATATTATTGAAGTAATTTTTTGCTTTTCAGCATCATTTAAAATGAAATAAGTGGTCATCACTTAAGAATATAACTTTTAAAAGTTTCTAATTAAGATTTTTTCTATATATTGAATATCAGTTGAAATTAAGACTTCTTGAGTTATCTTTGAGAGGACATTTTTTTTTTTAATTTTGGTAAAACTATTTAATAATAAATCATTAGAGCGGTTATTTTTCGTCTCTTTTACGAGTAAAATTTGATAATGTAAAAAATGCCCACAATCTATGAGTCGGGTCCCTTTTGACCTTTAGATGTAAAAATTTCCTGAAAAAGGGATTTTTCCCATGATCCCAAGCACTGCACCAGAGTCGGAGTATTCCATTTCTATACAACGCCAACGGGGCCACAAAAAGTATAGATAAGCTGATTTGGGGGCACATTGCAAAGAGCGATGTGCACAGCTTAATTTGTGGGCTTATTACCCTTACAATTTTAAAATACAATATGGCGGATACAAAATATTGTCTTTTAACAAAAAGTTTCACTCAAGTGTTTGGGTTCGCTGAATACAAAATTGGTATTGATTTCATGCAAAAACAAAATGGCGAATAATTTTCATAAATATTTTATCATATAAAAAAATGACAATATTGCCGTATGTACACGATGGACCAAAAGTCTCTTTCTTATGTAAAAAAAATTAATAACTCTTTTTTTTTAAAGATATTTTTGAGTTACTTTTTTTTAGACATAAGGCTTGGGAGATTTAGCATTGCTTAGAAAAATTGTTAAATTATTTTTTTTTTTAAATAGCCATTCAATGATTTTTACTCAACTCCGTTCCTACTCGCAACTTTATGGTGTTAGAATTGTTCCAAAAGCGCCCACTATCCGTGCTATGGTAGTCAAATTTGATCAATATGGGAACGTTGGAGATGTGAGGCGTTTGGGCAGGCCTTGTTTTGGACGATCGATCGAAAACGTCAAGGTCGTTAGGGACAGTGTTGCAACCGAACCTGATGAGAACCCCGAGAATGATGAAGAATTTTTGGAAAATTTTATTTTGACGGACGAGGCAAATTTTCATGTGAGTGGGTTTGTGAACAAGCGAAATTGCAGATTTTTGGGCTCACAGAAATTCAAATCAACATCCCTTACACTCACTTCGTGTAACTGTTTGGTGTGGAATAACCAAAAATGATGTGGGTGGCAGCGTTACGGTCAATGGGTGCCGCTTGAAAAGAATGCTTCAGGTCAGGACTTCGTTTTTCAACTTGTGCAAGCAGACAACAATCTTGAGCTGATTTGGTTTCAGCAAGACGGAACTACCACTCACACCGCTCGTGAGATAATGAACTTGTTGCGCAAAAAATTCCCAAATCGCATTATCTCAAAAAATGGTAAATTTTAATCACTGATCTGATCAACTAATCTGTCGGCTCCGCACTTTTTTATGCGGGGTTAGCTGAAGCAAAAGGTTTACATTAACAAAGCACAGACTATAGAGGAGCTGAATGTTAAAATTCGCATAGAAATCACTCAAATTACGCCGGCAACACTTCAACAACAATTCATGGAAAGTGCCATAAAACGAGCCCACAAGTAAAAGCATTCTAATGGTGGCCACTTATAAGCGATATGATTTTCCATACATAATTTAAAAAATGTATATTAAATAAACTTTTATTTCAAATTAATTTCATTAGTTTATATGTTTTTGTTCAAAAGTTATTCAAGATATTCGTAGGACAAGGACTTTGGGCCACCCTGTATAACGTCCAGTCTAAAATTAGCGCATTTGTACATTCAACGTACTAAAAATTAAGTTTCAAGGTCAAAAAAGCTGCTACCGGCACCTTATTTGTTTTTATACTTTAACAAAAATATATTTTTATCGACGCAAAATAATATAGTGATGATTAAAAAACCACAGTTTATTTCTTATCAAATTTTCCATTTAAATTTGGTACTCCATTAAAAAGTTACATACTTATGTAGATATCAAAAGAATTACTTTTTTTGTTACGACGCACGGTGACATTCACATGTTTTGGTGCATTTGACCTTAATGAATGAGATTTTCAAAAGATGGTTCAGAACACCACCTGTCTTCAACTAAATGTTCTTAATGATAACTCATTTGCGCATATTGAATTTGTTTTTTTGGTTACATTATGGTCAGCTCTTTAGAATTTTCGAACTTTGAACAGGTACAATTTTAAAATTCTGCTTTGAAGATGCTCGATAAGAAATTATTGTTCAGGGTCTATGTCCAATGTTCCTCATGAATCTTGAATCTATATAAATAAAAATGTAAATGTTGGTTTGTTCCTAATCGCTAATCTCTGAAAGTTCTTAACCGATTGCTTTGAAATTTTGCCACACCATTGCATTCAAATACGCGCGTGTTTATATATACTTTTTTTTAGAAAAAAACCAGCGGGGTATGTTGGGCATAAGAACCACACTCGCTTTGCTGATATTTAAGCAATACTGGAACTTTATTTATCAGAAACATTTCTCAGTTTGGTTGTCAAAAAATTGAGGAAAACAAATAGTCAAGAGAGCTGACAGAAAATTTTGGGTGGAAATAAATAACTTAAATTCATTTTCACTTGTGTTGTTGATTTTTGGCTATGCATATAAGACTCCGCTCATATATTTGAACCTTCATGACATTGGATCTTGCTCCAGACCAAATGTAAATTACCATCAAAAAGAGTTATGAAGTAAGGTATAATTTCATATTTGCATTCAAAATTCCGAAAATTCTTGATGGATTACTTTAGAAATTTGGCTCAACGCAACGTTGCATTCGCATACGCACGTATTTTTCTATAGATTTTAAAAACAGCACCATCTGTTGGACGTAAAAGCAAAGCACGCTTTACTGAGATCTCAGAAATTTCAGTTAAAGGAACAGGATTCCTCAAAAAAATTCCTCAGTCTTGCTGTCAAATTACTGAAGAAAAAAAAAGTATTTACTTTATCTCTTTCTGGAGGAGTTAAATATCTAAAATCTCATTTTTTAATTTTGATTTAGTTATTTCATGACATTCGTGAGCGGAAGCATCGCTCTGAAATTCAATGGAGACAAAAATTAAACTGCCTCAACTTGGATTTTACGAAACGTCAATTATTTATTTGCATTACAGTTTATTGTTTGAATTGTTTTCTTTAAAAACAAATTTAATTCAAAAATTATATATCATGGAGTTGTCCATTGGTAAAATAAATCATTTTATTCTGGATCTGCAAAAATGGCGATTTTGGCCATTTTTACCATTCTATATAATAACACTAACATAATTTACAGCAGTTTCCAAAGCGTTTTTTGATTTTTTAAATTTATTTCGGGTGCGGAAATTGTGTCCAAATTATGTGAGAAATAATCGTTCCTAATAAAGGGAAGCGGTTTCAAATGAATCGGTAACTTCATCAAGCTAATTTTTCGCTTCTAAAATGCATCAAGGGATGAAGATTTTTGGAAATATTGACACAGAATCGTATTCCATTCGCCACGTAAAAAAATTAAATTGAAATCTGAATTATTTAACGACTACTTTTGCGTCGTGGCTTTTCTTCGAATTCTTCTTATAAATTTCAGCCTGTGATCCGAGTTGTGAACAGACAGAAGACCAATAATAAAATTCACAGTATTCAATACTATCTTATCTGAATGACAAGCACGGCACTATATTTGGCTTCTTCTTTTACTCTCAGAATGAAATTTAGCTGAACTATGAATTTATGTCCTCAGTAATTGCTTGAACAGAAAATCACAGATAGGGGAAATTTTTAAATGATACAACAAAGTATTCCTAAAGTTAAATTTACGCCCAGCGAAGCGGGTGGGTAACAGCTAATCTAAAATAAAAATACTATCGTCGACTTTCTTTCCAAACTTTTTAAGTCGAAAATTAAAAATTGTTCACGGGGCATAGAAAATCGGTTCAAAAATAATTTACTGAAAATCTTAGAGAAGGTGGAAAGTTTTTGAACTGCTTGACAGAGTCACAAAGAAACATTATACATTATAACGAGATATTGATATTTGAAATTAGAGATATTTTAAAATCTGAAGTTTTAATAGATTTTGATAGACAGCCGAATGTATACAGAGTCTGATAATCAGTTATTTTTACCGCCTATGTAGGTGAAATTTAAAAAGATCAGAATACCTGCCTTGGCTAGTTGATTTGTCGTATTGACTGAAGCATATTTGTGTGCCCCGCTGTAGTCCCTTACTCCATTGGCATTGATTCTACTCTCTCAAATAGATTTTACAATTTTACTTAAAGTATAGGTTCTATTCATAATTTGTTTCTACTTTTATGATTATGACGCATATACATACCTTCACAGGAGAACAGCATGGCCAAAGAAGTATGCCATCAATAAGCATAGTATGGTAGTAGGTATAGTTATTTCGGACACCCTAGCTCTTAACCACTTACAAAGGGTAGGTATATATGTACATAATCAGCCTTATTCTGCTATCCCTTGGAAGGACTGTTCAAATACTTAAATAAAACACGTTTTAAATTTCGATCACATGAATTCAAAGTTTCAATGGAATCGAAAACAATCAAAATTCATTTTTTGATTATTTTAATTACATTTTGTTTATGTAAACCTGCTGTTAGTTCATGAACTTTAGCCCCATTGAAGAGAATTATTTCCTACACTGCACCTCACGAACGTTAAACAATTGTTTTACAATTAAAAATCATTGCCATCCATATATCGATTGTTTTCTTTTAATTTATTGAACAAAATATTCACACAGTCGTATACTGGTATCTCATATAGCAAAACAGTCTTTTAAAAAATTTACATTAAATATTATACACTATATATACATAGGTACTCTTATAAAATAACCTAAATAAGTATAAAAAATCATAGGTTCAATATCAACCCAATGTTTTTGTTCATCTCTTCAAGAGTAGACATATTTTAAATTCTTTCCTATCGCATACGGTGCGCTGGCCCTGGTTCTGACATAGAACGTTCCATTTTTGGGATGTGATGGCTCGCCGCCCATTTTGTATTGCGTCCCCGTTTCCGGACAATGCCACTTTCTTGTCTTATTATCGCACACAGTTCCCCAAAATCCAATCGAACTAACGATTGATTCTGCGAAGAACTGATAAGCTCGACGGTGTGAACATCCAAAACCCAAGCACTTCTGGTAGACGCCATTGTTGGGGAAGAACGTTGCATTACCAACAGGTTGAAGCAATCCCAAATTCACACTTGTCTGAATTGATTCGACATATTTGGCGTCAGTGGGATCGATCCTGCACTCCATGTCCTTCTCTCTAAAGGCCGGCCCGGCCGGATCAAGGGCAAAAATTGTATTGAATTGCTCTGGTTTGACTCGTTTGCCAGCGCTGCCAGCAATTTGTGCACCTAAACTATGACCGATCAAATAAATGCTGTCATAGTCCACACCCAGAGTGTTATGTAGATGTTTTGCGAAGTCAGCAACGATTTGTCCAAAGCCTTCGATCAATCTCACGACCCTGTAGTAGTTGAGGGTGCTAGATGCCACACTCCAATCGACTATGATCACATTGAAGTCCCCAATGCTCAAGTAGGCGTCTTTGATGTCACGATTTAAAGATGCCTTACTTTGACTCATCCAGCCGTGAATAATTATTCTGAAATAACATAGACAGAACAATGAATGGATATTGTGAATAGAATAACTTTTTTTTACAAACCTTGTGGGATGTGTTTTATCAAAGCCCGATTGCTGAAGAGAATCATCATCCACACGTAATTCCTGGCCACAAGTTGGGAAGGCTTTTTTGTACAGATAGAAACGCATTGTAACATCTGGTTTCTGAAATGGCACGAGACTTCGCAGAACTCTGCCTAGAAATTTGAAGTCAATGATATTATCCAATCCAGTTGATTTGCTTAAGTCCAGACCACATTCGTCCCACTTCTCAGTGTCAGCATTGACTAGGACTGAATTATTAAAATAAAAGCCAAATTTATTAATAATGTTTTTTTTTTTTTTGCAATAAACATTTATACTTTTTGATGACGATAAAGCTAGCACTAAAGCTGCAATTAGAGACAAAGTCATTGTTAGGTTTATACAAAAATAACCTTCAAGTGCAACAAGTGGAGTTCACGCAATGGATAGAATGCTGCAACTGCTAACATTAAAGCAGTTGGAAGCCTTTTTATAAATACAAATATCAACAACTGGTTGTGATAAAAAATACACAGATATTTGATAAATTTTATGATAATTAATGGGAATTACAATTTTGTTGGGTTTTCATTAGTTTAATAACTCTCGATGCTGTACTTTCTTAAAAGATTAAGAACTGCTTAAATACAATAGAATAGAACGTGTAGAGACCTGAATGTTTATGTGCAAAGCTTTATTTCTTTTAATTAGAAGTATACACATAGTATAATAAACTTGTCATGATACGGAAGAATTGTGCAATGTATGATCACTGATCGGGCCATGAAAAACCCTAAAAACTGTGAAGTAGATGAAAGTGTAAATGTTAGAATTGTTAGATGAGAAAGGAGGAGTGGAGGGGGGGGGGGTATGTCTGGCTGTTCATACATTGTAGAAGAAAAGAGCACTTCTTTTAATAAAGGCCAAATCGCCCAGTAAAATAGGTAAAACTTTTGGGTGATTTGTTGATGTTTTACTATTAGCCCAAAATTTAAAAAAATAGTAATGTAAATCATTTAACATTTTTCATATTTTTTACCACCCCGTCCCCCACGTGATTACTTCATAATGATGCTGAAATTTTGGATTATTTGATATTTTTCTATGATTTGCAAATTTTTGGCATTTTTTTTTTGAACGATAAATTATTAGAGCTGTGTAAATCGTTCATTTCAAATGATCGAATCGTTCAATAATCGTTTACCAAAATGATTCGATTATTTTAATCAATCGATCATTCAATCATTTTCATTCCACTCAATTCATTATTCCTTACTGTTCCGATTCGATTTTCGGTGTATAAACAACTATGCCGGTGGTAGAGTGAAATCAAAACGAGGACTTTTCTCTGTGTGAAGTTACGATGTACCACGTTACGTAGCGCGTATTCTCAGAAATTATTTGACACTTTGACAACTGTCAAATTAACAGTTTTTAATTGGACCTAAAGAGCTGGGCGTGTCATTAGGTAATTTCCACCTCCTAAATCGATTGGAGTACTACGTTTTTCTAGTCGCAGCGCCGTACTAAAATCCTGGACAGTATACATTTTTTTTATATCTGTTTCCATGAAATTCAATCTCAGAATTTAATGAATACTGTACTGATTTTGATCGAATCCAATCTGACCCATATTTCTTTTCTCCGATAAAATATATTAATAATTCAATAGAGATTGATATCGAAAATCGAGATTCATTGAAATTATTGAGATTGGGATCGTTTAAAATGAAAATTCGTGATTTCAATCATCAATACTTTTCGATGATCGGATCAAAAAAATCGAATCGTTACTGATTGACACATCCCTATAAATTATAACATCCAATACAAGTTTCTTCTTGTAGTTTTTTTAAAAAGTTGTAAAATTGCCACATCTATAATCTTAGATCGGATGTTTGTGGTAAACCAATCAAACGATACAAAATTCAGAAGGAATCAAACGGTAATCAAACAAAAGTGATTTTTTTAATTGGATTGAGAATTATTTTTAATAGGATTCAAATGGTAATCACAACTTAGATATAAGTCTGAAGTCCTACAACACTACCCCAACTATGTAACCAACATACTACTTCTTTTCATCTATCTTTTCCAAATTTTTTAGACAAACAGAAAAATGCTATCCACTCGAAGAGCTTATAAACGAAACCAGAATATTGGCAGACGTTACAGTACAAGCTCTCAATTCCTACACTTTAATCACTTAGGTATATTTTTAATTTGTTTTTGTTAATATTTAAAGTTGAATTTCAATTTCGTGGGTCCTTGGAGCCTGAATTGCAAATGTGGGTGAATCGCACGTCCCATTTTTTGAAAATCAATTCCCGTAATTCTGTCTGTCTGCCTGTATAAGTGGACCTTAATCATAAACGACTAAAGCGATTTTCTCTAAATTTTGATGTTAATATTTTTAATAATTTTTTTAAGATCTTAAAATAACGATAGACTTCCTCTTTAACGGCTTGACCAATTTCAATCAAGATTTTACTACAAAAACTTCTTTAAAATTGAAATAATACTTAGGTTTTGCATACAATATTTTTTTTTTAAATCAATATTTTGTAAACGGGTTAACTATTGTTTTTTTTTTCGAAGTTCTCGTTTTAGGTGTACATATATTATTGATAACTTAAAAATTAAATCCTAATTTTTGTTTAATGTTCAAGAAATTTTATCCACAAAGAATTATTTTTTTAAGAAAACCGCTCCAACAATTTTTTTCAATTTTGTTACCATATATTCATTTTTTACTTGTCTAAACGGTTGAATCTATTTTCTTTAAACTTGGTACCTAGCGTTTTTGGACATTCCCCTGACACGTTTTTTTAAATTTAAAAAATTTAAAATAACAATACAAAATTTTTTGTTAAGAAAAAAATT
The DNA here is from genome assembly GCA_932273885.2 of Leucozona laternaria. NCBI lineage: Eukaryota > Metazoa > Arthropoda > Insecta > Diptera > Syrphidae > Leucozona > Leucozona laternaria. Next base: position 111,000,263 of record OW026368.1, on the reverse strand, counting down.
TCACAGAAAAAAGTCAATAAATTTTAATAGGTATAAGCTGCCTTTCAATAACAAAAATATTTCCGAAGATGGTTATTAATGGCACCTCCCAAAGAACCATATTTTTCATTTTCGATTTTCTCGAAAACGGTTCAACTGATTTTGATCAATTTTTTTTTATGAAGAATGATTGTTGCATTTTTTGGTGTAGAAAAATTTTCAAATACGAATCCTGCAATTTTGATAAAAAAATTTCTGTGCATCGGAATTAGTAGGTACAATCTACCATTTAAAATTAATAAATTTTACTATTATTAACAATAACTCTCATAGAATGTTTTTTGATTTTCGCTAAAAATTTGAATTTAAAATTTGATGTAAACTAAATTTTGTGCACAGAAGCTTGTAATTAGTTTAAATAATATTATTTTTTGAAAATTCCACATTTCAAAAACGGATGAAAGATTTTTTTGTAAAATTCAATTTTTAATTCCACATGAATGAAAACTTAAAATTGTCATTCCAATTTCTTTTCTTTAAAATTTTTATAAAATTTTATAGATTTATAAAAAAATGTATTAATTTCAAAAACCACTCAAACCATTTTTATAATTTTTTTCCTAGAAATTATGATTTATTTAAGAAATAAGTAACACCATCGCTATTGTCTATAATTTGGACGTTATTTTTAATCTTGAGATTAATACGTTTTAAGGAGTTGTTTTAGCAATTTAAAGAAAGAGTTTCATTCTTCTTTTCCATTTTTTTAAATAACTAAATAAATATTACTCGATATTTATGACATTTTTATGTCTGTATAAATATACAGAGTCTTTGAAATTCCAAGCAACTTGGACCACAAGAGCAACTTCATGCAATCAAGTTTTGTATATTTCCTTGTATTGGTTTAAAGGCACCCCAAATTCTAGTCATTCACGTTACTTGTGCCTTTAGTAATATTTTATCGAGAACTTGGTTGTTTCGAAGTTTCAGATAATTATATCAAAAACGAAATGTTATTTAAATTTCGTGTTATCATCATCACTCGTACTAGCAAAACACAAAATAAACTAAAACACTTCTTGTAAAACCACATCCTCCCCAATCATTAAAAAAAACCACTCGGTATTTACATTCATTCTGGGTGAAATTTCATTTCAGAAGAAATCATTTATTTTCGGGGTTCATTGCTGTGATTAAAACTTATATCTCTAAGCTGCAAATGGATGCATCATTTTTCAAAGTGGTTTCTTTAGAGAATTTAAATGAAGAGTTCTAGATATATGTATGCATTTTAAATGAATCACAATCTCCATTTACTGAACCGAACCCGAATTGTATTTCCCACTTTAATTATCATAATTAATTCGTTAAACCAGAAAAAACACATTTTATTAGATAAAAACCGGCTTGGCCACATCAGATTCAATCTGGACCATATAAGCACTGCACACGACTAAAATACAATAAAAATAATTTTTTGCACGAATAAGTTGTAACTTCATTTTGAAAGTGAAGTTGTTCAGATAGTTCTAGCTCTCAATCAACATAATTAAGTTATCTCAATGTGATGAAAGCTCAGATTGCTTTTTATTAGCAATGCTATTTTTAAATCACTAAAAAAGTACTTATGTATATGATTATAAATGCAAGAATATTATAATTATTTAATCGTTAGCACCAGGAGTTCTGAATAAAACAAAACAGTTCACTATGGCGTATGAGTGTTAAAGTGCGGAATTATATGGTTATTCACTAAGCAAATATGAATTTCTTTCAGCAATCTTTACTTAACAAAATGTGGTAGTGTGTTTTTATCCACAAGCAGCATTTGAAACTCTAAATCTACTCGTATTTGCGTTCCCTTCAACTGCAAAGGTTGAATATGGAGTAATGCGCATATAAATTTCAATAAAAAACTTAGCTGAACTAATCATATAATTTCACTGTTTTCAAAGGTAATTCAATAAACAAAAATGTAGAACTTTTAATTTAAATTAGAGCTTATTAAATTGTTAAACCTCAATAGAGAATTTAAGCTTGCTATGTACAAATTGACAGATTTTCAGATTTTTAACTAAACATTTCTGTGTGCTCTAAAGAGAAAGTATTGGTTTCGTGTAAAAAAAAAATGTCGATTACAATGACCACTACGATGATCAAGAAGTCCAAAAAAGTGGGTTTTCGTCATGCCTTCCGTCGGTCTGTGCATCTGTGCATCCACTGTAATTTGATTTGCTTCAAATTTGGTACAGATCATTTGTATGTGATTCCCTAGATGGGAATTTCGAATTTTTGTTTTAGCTCGTCTAAAACGGGTAGCTGCCATACAAATATTTTGTTTTTTTTTTTCAAATTTTCTCGAAAATGGCTTTACTGATTTGAATTAAATTTCGTTCCTGCAATAATCAATTCAATTTTAAGAAAACTGCGTTTCAGGTTTTTCTCAAAAAAAATTAGGTATTATATATGTTTTTGGAGAAAATGGTCTCATTTTTGGGTTATTCAAGTATATCTTTTTGATGGTTGGACCGATTTTGTTATAATTTTTCAATCTGGTGTTCCTCAATAGTTTAAACAATATTGCATTTAAACATTTTGAAAAAAACATTGTTTTATAAACAAAAATAAAATGAAACAAAAAATCAATTTTTTAGTGGGTACTTTAGATTTTTAATATTTGATCGTTTAATATAAGTTAACATCAAGAACATCAATTCCCACAGCTACCTGCAACAAGCTGCTGACATTGCGTCTCATCACATTCCAAAGGGGAATGCAACATGATCACCATCGCCAGTGTGGGAACAATCATAAGGTACAGAATGCTAGGCTAGCATATTTTATGTATTTAAGGTGTAGGAAATAAGTATTCACTGTCATTATTGTTAGAGAGGCAGAATCGCTGCCAGATTTGTAATTCATTTATTAATAAATAAAGAATTGAGGCTTTACCTCAGGAAATAAAAAACATTTTTTTTAAACAAAATAAATCATAAAAAGATTAATTTATACAAGGTGTGACAAAAAGCTAGAGCGAGTGGATTGGTCCGTGACTAGACCCCCCGTTTAGCCAGCAGGGATAATTTTCTATAAGAAATTGACATAAATAAAAAACAAATTATTGAAAAACAACGCATTACATCACCTCACAATGCCATGATATACTTTTTTGTAAAGCCAGAAATCCTTTCCTTTTTTTTTATAAAACTTTATAAGGCAATAGATTTAGAAAAATTAATTTTAGGACTCAAAATTTTGAAAAAAAAAATTCAAACTAATTTTTTTTCAAAATTGTACGTAATTAAGTACTAATTTTGCACCAACCTACACGCTCTAGCTTCTTGTCACACCTTATGCGAATCAGCCTGTATACATCATGCATCTTCAATGTGTTGTTACACCCAGTTTTTAACCATAAGAGCAAGTTCGTGCGACTCAGGCGTGCAATTTAGTATTGTTTATGCGCTTTTGAAGTTGTCATAAAATTATCTACCAGACCAGTGCATTAATACATATATCCATATAGATATTCTATCTATGACGTATAACTGCCATATACTAATTAACACTTAATGCTTATTTATGAACATCAATTTCGTTAGATGTTAAACACTATCAAGTTAATGGGTTTGATTTAAGATCACGTATAGATGTCGGGGTGTCAGCAATTATTGATGACGCCTCAAAAAAGCGTTTGCCATTTAATCTTTATTTGCTATGGCATTAAATTAATTATCAAATGCTGAGCAATGTCAAGTGATTAGTAATGGGTGATTTTTTAAGAGGTTTAGAACTTTTTTAAAAAAAAAAACACAAAAAATTCGAAAAAATGAATGAAATATTTATTTGAATCGATAGTTTGAACCTTGCAATTTAATGTTTAAAGATAATTTCATGCAAATGTTGACCGCGGCTGCGTCTCAGGTAGCCCATCCGCTGAGTCCAATTTTGGCATACTCTTTCACACATATCGGCCGGTATCTCACGAATGAATGCATGGATGTTGGCTTCCAGTGCGTCAATCGAAGCGGGCTTGTCCCTATAGACATTAGCCTTGACATACCCCCACAAAAAATAATCTAATGGTGTCAAATCGCACGATCTAGGCGGCCAATTGACCGGCCCGAAACGTGAAATTAACTGTTCACCAAACTCGCCTCGCAATTGCGCCATTGTTTCGCGTGCTGTGTGGCATGTGGCACCGTCTTGTTGAAACCACATATCATGCAAGTCAAGAACTTCCATTTCGGGCAAAAAAAAGTTTGTTATCATCGCTCGGTAGCGTTCACCATTGACAGTAACGCTGCGATTCGCATCATCTTTGAAGAAATAGGCCCAATAATGCCGCCGGCCCATAAACCGCACCAAACAGTGGCTTTTTCGGGATGCATTGGTAGCTGTTGCAATGCTTCTGGCTGATCTTCACTCCAAATGCGGCAATTTTGCTTATTTACGTACCCATTCAACCAAAAATGAGCCTCATCGCTGAACACAAGCAGCGCGCGATGAACATTTCGAACCGAGCACGAATTTTTATAGTAAAATTCAATAATTTGCAAGCGTTGTTCATTTGTAAGACGATCCATGGTTAAATTGCAAACCAAACTGAAGCTGTTTGACAGTGACACAAGGTACTAAACACACGTCAGCTGTCAAAACCAGTGTTGCCAAAACCAAACCAGCTAAAAAATCACCCGTTAAAAGCAAGTGTTTTGGTGGCATTAGTTAAAGGGTTATATTATATAAATTCTTTTCGAGGTCTCAATTAATTGATCTAATTAATGCGTTCATCATTATCATTAGTGCGTTTTAATATTTGAAATAAATATTTAAGTGGCACTAGTTAGTCATTCATTATCAAGGTGCAGGTGGTATCGACAAAAATATAAATACAAAATATTATGAGAGTGGGGTAGGGGTAGATTAAGTAAAATTAGTAATTTATTCTCCATTCGCCCTGGTAAGTCAGTTAGGCTTCTCTTCTGCTATGTTCCGATGTTCATATGGAACGTTTTATTGGGAGTTTCTTATTCATTAGACTCTGGGTTAGGCTGAAATTTGTCATGAATATTAAATTTCTTTATAAAATGAAAGAGTTACTCACTGATCCCATGACCACTAGGTGAGTATACCAAGGGGTCAAAGGTCATGAAAATGAGTTTTTTGTTCCTCAAAAACGGCTTCTTTTAGAGAAAAATTGTTTGCTGAAACTTTGTAGCTGAGGCAATTTTCCACAGAAATGATACTACAATTTTGTTCGTAGCATTTACCGTTAAAAAGTTACACCCCTACTGGGGATAATGCATACAAAAAAGGGACTTTAACTCTAAGGTGCTGTGACGAAAAGGTGCACAATTTAGCTAATTTTGTGATTTTTGAAATGCTTTAACTTTTATGGTAAATTCTATGTACAAAGTTGCATAACCACTGCTATGAAAAACTGAATCAGCCTCAAGTGTGTAAAATATAATTTTTCTTAAAAACAAACCATTTTTGAGATATTTCCAAGAAAAAGCCATTTCATGATCTTTTACCTCTTTTAACTGAGTTTTTGAATTGCTGTACTGTAATTGTTTAGTGATAAATTATACGAACAAAATTCTTAAAATTATTTATTTGGCAAATTACTTCAGCTGCAAGGTTGAAAAACAATTTTTTTTTTCTCTAAAACATACCGTTTTTGAGATATTTCCAAGAAAAACTCCATTTTCATGACCTTTGACCTTTTGTAACTGACCTGCTAGTGGTCATCAGATTGGTGAGGAAGTCTCTCATAAATCAAATAGTTCCATTACCAACATATTTATGTATTTATGTAATTAATTTTCCCTTTTTTTTGCATTTTGTTTCTATTTTTTGTGGACTAATAAGTCACTTCCTTCTAGATGATAAAAAAATTGGTATAATGATGAGATATTTGTAAAAACAAAAACATCCAATACAGAATGAATGTTTTTCCTTCAAATTTCGTTAACTCATTTATCAATGTATAGTTAACTCTTTGGCGGGCCATCCTTCACCTTCATTATGAAATTTCATCATATTCCCATTTGAAATCACACAGGACCTGATTTAAAAAACTTCAAAAGTAAGATTTTCTTAAACGAAGAGAAACCGTGTTCATTCTATGAGTTCACTCTGCTCTATGAGAAATATTTATTCATAGACAGACAAGTGCTTCACCACATTTGCATTTCAAAAAAACTCCTTTAAAGCTATCAAAGGCTCTACTCTGCTATTTTCCTATCAAACAGTAGGTACCTCCTCTTAACTTACCAACATAGTAGATGTTGGTTTTGACGCCGCGCGCCGTTATAGAGAAGGTACTTCCTTTATGTTAAAACATTTTTAATATTAAAAAAAAATGTTTTCCATAGTTTTCATTATAATTTTCCATTACAAACATTGCTCATACATATTTGTGATTAAAAAAAAACACGTTCACATCGTTGCTTTGTTGTTGCCCAGAGTATTTTTAGTATTGAAAATTTCATTAAATTCAACTAATGAGATGTGAAAATTTAATTACACGGTTCGATAGTGGCTCGGCAGCGGCGGCGGTGGCGTTGCTGAGCATCTTTTTTTTTTATGTTGAATCCACTTGTAATGTGCTTACTGAGTGTATGCAACATGAAACATATTTTATAATGTCCATTGATGGAGAAAAATTTACATTTTTACAATTTTCATTATTAAAATAAAATCATTTTATTTTTGTATTTAATTTTGCATAATATCTGTTTGGAATGCTTCATTGACGATAGTCATCAATAATTCTCATCATTATCATTATCGAAAGCCCTATATACTCGATGTTGTCCTTTTTTATTGATTTTAAAAGTAAAGTTGTTGTGTTTTAAGGGATATTTTTAAATTTGTGCATTGGTGTTAAATTTTTTAATTCTTCGGACAAGCAAAATGTCGGCTATAGGTAAGGAGGTATTTCAATGATGATTGAAATTAAAATTACTTACTTGAATTGATTGATGAAATCGATTGAAATTAAATTGAATTGAAATTGAATTGAAATTGAATTGAAATTGAATTGAAATTGAATTGAAATTGAATTGAAATAGAATTGACTTGAAATTGAATTGAAATTGTATTGAAATTGAATTGAATTGATATTGAATTGAAATTGAATTGAATTAAAATTGAATTGAAATTGAATTGAAATTGAATTGAAAATGAAATGAAATTGAATTGAAATTGAATTGAAATTGAATTGAAATTAAATTGAAATTGAATTGAAATTGAATTGAAATTGAATTGAAATTGAATTGAAATTGTATTGAAATTGAATTGAAATTGTATTGAAATTGAATTGAAATTGTATTGAAATTGAATTGAATTGAAATTGAATTGAAATTGAATTGGAATTGAATTGACATTTAATTGAAATAGAATTGAATTAAAATTGAATTGAATTGAAATTGAATTGAAATTGAAATGAAATTTTAGTCGGATTTCATTTCTGTATTCAAAAAAATTGAAAGAATATCGTTTTTAACAGAATTGAGCTCTAGAGACCTATCAAACAAAAAATTTCACTTCGCATTTTCATTCGCGAGTCTTTTATCCCTTTAGCCTTCAAAATTCAACAACATGTGAATTACTATCAAAAAATACCGGAATGGACCTTCTATAAAATTTGTACACTTGCACATTATCCTCTTAAAAGATAGCCAAACTCTATTGAGCTGTAAGAGCGTTCACTTGTGGGAGAGTAATTTCTATGAAAAATCATGTGTTTAATTCTCCGGTCCTTGATATCTGCCCGGTTATAAGAGGTATACGCTTATAAGGGGTTTCCGTTAGCAGAGAGTGAACTGTACAAGGACATACATATTCAAGCTCAACTGGAATTCAATAGACCACTAATTCAATTCCATTCAATCATATTCAATTTAATTCAATTTGCACACATTTTTCTTCAATTAAAAGTTTGTAAGTGCATTTTTCACACTTTTCACACTTTTCACACTCTTCACACATTTCCTTTGTAATGGAACCAAAAAGAACAATTTCATGGGATCCAGTCGTGCATTTAATTTTGTATTCTTTTAGGCAATCATGAAATATATTTCCTATAAAATAACTCCTTATTTGAGATTCTTAAACTGGCAGTCAAACTTAATTAGAAAAATGTAACCTTTAAAAAAAAAAAAAAAAAACAAAGAGTGATCACTGTTATCTATACAATTCTTATGAAACGTCTTGCCTTCGATGTTCCTACAATTTGTTCGTAACAACATTAAACTTAAACCCTCTGGACTGTCAATTCACTGAAAATACATTCGCTTTAAGCTAACCGACCATAAGATCCTAAATTTAAAACAAACGAAAACTTTTCCTTTTTGTCACCCCCAACTGCCAAAGCCAACCCTAAAAGAAAAGAATTGCATGAAAAATTACAGAAGTTTTGTAACTGTTAACTGCTTTTTTCTCCGACCATTTACTCCTTTCAGTTTAGTTCACCAAAGAAATACCCACCGATACCAAACACTTGTGATAAACAAAGGATCTTTGTGGATATAGTATAATATGTATATAAAAGAAAGAGACTATGCTCGCGGCTACTACCGTCGCGTCCACTACCACCTCCACCAGGAGAGTGACGAAAAAATCCGTAAATTCATCTGTCATGGCAAACAATTGAAGCCATTCATTTTTGTTAAGACTCCAAAGCATCACCCACAGCGAGAAAAAGAGAGAGAGAGAGAATCCATTGCTTGCAAAATCCTGGAGAACATCTTCCTCCTGTTCGGTATATGGCAGTTCAGTCGTGCATCTCCATTGCCTCGTGAGCCGTTTAATAGATTGTGCGATCAAAGAACATCGTGACTTGACACCTTTCGTATCTGTGAGATAGTTTTTCCCCCGAGCTTATACTTCATTTAGGAGAACATCCTTTTTTGCCTGCCCGATTCGCTTGAGCATCATGTGGGTTTTCTTCCTATCGCATCGCATCGCGTCGCTAGGTCGTTTACTTGCTCCTCTCGCCAGGATTAGGGAGTTCTTTCAAGACGAACTAAGAAGAGATGTCAAACTTAACGCTTGATGTGTCGATTTTTTGTGCTGCCTTTCTCTATCGGTGTCTTGGGAGAAGTTTTACTTAGCACAATGTGGCAAGTGATTAAGACTAATATCCCAGGACAATTGGATCGACCCTGCTGACTCTTCATGACGAAGATTCATTAAGAGGACTTTGTTAGCAAAAAACGAGAAACAAAATTAGTTCGGTCATTGCTTGGCATTAGCGTAATTAGGTTTTGCGGACATCGATGGCTTCGGGGATAACACTTGTGCATTCTTAATTATATCAACTCTCCGAACGTGCAATTGGGAGTGATTCGCTTAATTTCTATGGTCTCGCTGAGAATTAATCACATCAAGTCTCTCAAAGTCTCTGATGAATGGAACTTAGACACAGCACAGCTGGTATATTTTGTATTTTAAATAATTTCCTATAACATTGGACATTTTATTTTTGCTCGATGGAAGCAGTCAAGTATTAAAATGTAGATTGCATGGAAACGAAGATAAATATGTTCTCATGGCATCCGAAAATTCAAAAAAACATAACATAGTTATACGTCTAGTCGAGCTTGCATGATGGACAAGAACGAGTAAGGAAATTCAAATGCAAGATTTAATCCACAAGATACAAAAAAATGAAGCATAAAACTAAGCAGAAATTTAAATGGAAGTCTGAATATTTTATACAGCGAAAAAAAGTCTTTATATGTTTGCTTGACGTGAGGTGAAATTTATAAGTTAGAAGGTATGTATACCTATGCCCATATATGTATGCAGCTTTTCTTGAAATTAAAGGAATTTCAAATGAGATACGTACGCGGATGTTTGCAATTCAAAAGAATGTATACCTTATCTTGCATTATTTATGTGGGGGGCCATAACATGCCACCCGGATGAGGAGAACTGAATTCAAGCATTTAATCGAGATTATGGATGCGAAGTTCAACGATAGACGAAGCCATTAAATGATCATTTTTCATGTTGAAAGGTTTTTTGATTTTATTTTTTTTTTTTTTTTTTGAGAAAACAGACGGGTAAAGTGACATTCTGTCTTGATGATACAAAGTTAAATTTATCTTAATTGCGTTTAAAGGATGAAACATGACATACTTTTTCCTCACTCATTGAAATTGAAACTATATTACCGCAGGTGCTGGAAGTAAATTAGCTTGCAAACTATATTGGAGCTGGCCATACGACGAGGCCATACGTGACTTTTGTAAGTCTAAAAAGTTCTTGTCTCTAAGAGTGAAGGGGTCTCCTGAATACGATAGAAAACATGGTCATAAGTTTTTTATGAACCTTAAGTTTACTTGTCGTGGCAAGCTAATTTATGTCTTTAATGCTTCACCATCTTTTAATAAAATTGGCTAAGTTATAAAATTTATTGCATTTCGCTGAAATCCGCTTTGTTGATAGTTTTTAAAAAAGGTGCTCTATTGTTTTTATTCAAAACCAATAATTCGCTGTTATTAGCGACGATTGCACCGTTTGTGTTAAAACAGTCAACCGACCGATTGTGAACACTCGCTTGCAACGAAAAATTAATGGGTCGATTATATGCAAAATATACAAACGGCAGAGAATAATTCCTTAAGCTATACACAAAAACTGGTGATAGTACGTCTTTTGCAGTTACATCGCACGATGGATGGATTATCGTCCAAGAAATCCTTCCCAACCTTGTCGCAGTATTCACAGCTGAAGCTCAAGCCATCTACGAAGCCATTCAAAAGTTCTTGAGGCAAATGGACTATTTGTTCCCAAAGTCTATCTGTTCCCAAAGCAATTTTAAACACTATACATGAATCAATTATATAAGTGTTATTGCTAATATCCGAGACGTACTAATTCAAACAACCTCTAAAATCAATCTAATGTAGACGCTTGGGCATATTGATATTGTGGATAACGTACTCGCAGATCAAGCTGCAAACTCAGCTCATAATTCTCCAATAATAATAATATTTCACAAGAAAAGGCCTCAAGGGATTAATAATTAAGAAAATCAAATGTTCTCGACAACAAGAGTGGTCTAATTATACACACACTATCGGAAGGGAACATAATCCCGAATGTCCCAAATCCCGAATGCAAGAAAATGCGAATCCCAAATCCCACTATCCCGAATGCCCCAAATCCCGAATGGCAAAATTCCAAACCAACGAAATCCCGAATTAAAGAATCCCGAATGCTAAAAAATCCCGAATACATTCGGGATAAAATACAGAATTTGTATCCTGTTCTTGAAGAGCTTGAATCTACCAATAAGCACAATAACAAACATAAACAATAAAAAAGTGCATTTTTAAGGCTAGAATTACGAATGGCTTAGTACGTTTTTTTGGTATTAAACATCACGTGTGCGGTTTTTAATATCAAAAAAAAAGTACTAAGCCATTCGGGATTTTGTTATTCGGGATTTAGCCATTCAGGATTTTGGCATTTGGGATTTTGGAATTCGGGAATTCGGGATTTTGGTATTCGGGATTTTTGGCATTCGGGATTTCATACCCAACCTAACACCATTACCAAACAATTAACCTCAACAGAAGTAATTCAATTTACCCTAAAAATATGACTAAGTTCAACATTGTCAATTACATTCGTCTGCGCCTCAACAAGCTCACGAATACTTTTAACAAAAGGAAACACCTCCAGTATATTTATAATGTAACAATGTCATCACGTTATCTCATCTATTGGGAACATGTTTTCTTCTTCAACACTCACTCACCAACTAACTCCAAAACAACATTTGGAAGTTTCTTCAAGATCCGAATAAAAACGGTATTGATTTTATAAGCAAACTTCTACAGAAACACAACTGAAAGTACTATTATGCTAGCATTCTTAAAATCCCTATTAGTAATAGATTTAAATTTATTGTTAATTTTTAAAAATTAATAAAAAAGTAACTTTATATTGAATTGGTTGACAAAGATTTCATAGAAATCTCAAGAACATTACGATTTTCATTAGGCCAATACTAATAAGCTTGAAGGAAAAATATGTCTTTTTTAACTCTGAGACGCGTATATTAAAATCAGGGCCTGCCCCAGCCAAACTTGCACGCTGTGCAAGATTTGTAGAAAATGCCCAGTTTTTATATTTGCGAACACTTTTCCACATTACTCAAGAGGTAGGCTTTCAATGCATAGGTCTAGTGGGATCTTCAATTTTAAGATATTTTGAGTTAAATTCTCCAACAATGAAAGTGAAGTTAGTTTAGTGTGCAACAAATTACTTAGCATAGTTGTGATAGATGTTATTTTGGGATTATTTGAACAAGTTTTGTGGTTAAAATGCAAATGGCAGTACATATTTGTTTGCGCAAGGTCAGATTACATTTTCTTGCTCCTGGTAATGCGCCCCCAGAATTTTGCGGCCTTTACATTTGCACATCTTGCACGTATGGTTGGTCCGGCCCTGACTAAAAGATACTATTTTGTGTAACCATCAATAAAATCTCATAGAAATTAGGTAATCTTTTGTTTCTGATTTTTGTGAAACTACATTTGTTTTTCTCTTAAAGATTTTGACTCATATGTTCACGTTACTTCGCCAGGTTTTTTCAAAACATTGTATCGGATGTATATAATAGTTTCAACCATCTCCAAAGCTCTAAAAAATTGTCCAAAATAGGCTAATAAATGCAGGCTCTGCAAGGTTCCAGTATATTGCTCACTTAGCTCACCAGAAGCATTTAATTAATTTAATCAACAACTTTTAATTTTTAAACTAAATTTAGTTTGGCTTGCTATTTAAATTTATACCTGCCATATGGCCATAATAAAGAATTTTTTAATAAAAAAACCTACATTGCTTAGCTTAAAAAAAAAACAACATATTATCTTCCGATCTTCCCTTTACATAACCTAAGTAGGTATTCATTAAATTTTACTTGAAAGTTGAAACCAATCAAAATGTTATGGCCTAGCTAATTTAGGTAGATACTCCTGCATAATAAGTTTTTAAATATTAAACTTGTGGCCCCAGCACCAGCAACAGCACAGCGATGGTGTAAGCTCAGCACAAAATCAACCAATCTCATTTTTAACAACATGAATACTTAAAAGTAATTTTTTTCTGCAAGGGCATGATGCTAAAAAAGAAACAAAGAGATGAAGAAACGAAGAAACCCCATCGACGTCGAAGTCGACGCCCCGCAGGAAACATTGACACAAAGACGGTTCAACGCTTTAGACTAATTTCATTTGTTCGTGTTGAATTCAAGATGAACTCCCTGTTTTTCTTCCTTGGGGTTTTTTTTTTTTTTTTTTTTTTTTGTGTTGCGTTGCTTTTATTCCTTATTCAGTTCCAACTTTGTCTATCTACTTCGTTATTCACTTCCCTTTTGGATTATTTAAGGATTTGATAGGATATAGTATAGAGTGTTGATAACAAATTTGGCATGAATTGGCCAAATGCACTGCTCCATTGCTGCTGCTGACACTAGTTTTGTTGTTGCTTTAGCTCTACATTTGAGTTGTAATAAAGGACGTGACTTGAATAAACATTTCCGGACAAAGAATCCACCACCGCACCGCACCGCACCCCATCGTATCACCATTAATTTTTTTTTTTTTGAATGCTTTTCCAAAGCTTGAAGTCTGCAGCTGCCTTTTCTATAGTCGGCGGCTATTTGTAATTGTATTCCAAGTTCCTGGCAGCAGATTCGGGCAATTGACCCGTAATGGCTACAAGTTTTAGCTCATTTCCGGTCTCGAGACTTTTTGGATAATAATTTTGAAGGGCTGCGAGTAGTTTGGTTAGTGTCGTTCCTTATTCTTTTTCCATTTCACTTAACACACGTTAATATCCCTCAATCTTCTGCATATTTCCTAAAGTTGGAAATGTCACATACATGATTGCTACATATAGGTACTTGGGGAAAACTTCACAAATTCGACTCATCTTGAGTGAGCTTCTGTCTGCGAGAACTTTCCCCTAGAGGGCTGAAAATTCTTGTAGGTGCTACTCACCTTACAGGCTTCGAACTTAATGGAATGAAAACATTCCCAAAGCTTCCCCCATCACCATATTGAAACACCATAGACGTAGCCCTCTATTTTAAGGAATTCAACATCTCCGTAACTCCTGTGATGTAAGGTATAGCACTATATACTTCGGGAGGTGGATAACGAATGGCATTGGCATATAGAAATCTAAGAAGGATCCTTCGGTGTTTATACGACCAAAGATAAATAGCCAAATGGATTCTTCTATGGCTTTTCCATTTTCGCGATTACTGCTTCAGGGGTTATAACCATGTATGGGAAGCTACATGTATATCACCATATATCATAGAGTCTCAGTCAATCTGTTAAGTGCACAGCTTTGATTTGATAGCAGCTTCCTCTTAATCAAATCTCAGCTCAATTGAGTTGTATAGTATATCTTTTCTGTTCGTCGTTTATTTTTTATTTTTTTTTTTGTTATTATTTTGATGGAATACGGGAACAGACTTTATAGACATGCAAAATCTTCCCCCTGCTGCCGATCATCCTGATGCCCTGATTGTTGTATTTGCCTTAAGCAAATCGAAAAGTTGAAGCTTTACAATTGCTGACGAATAAATAGGGGTGGGTCGAGGGCACATGTGCTCCATGGAAAAGAGGCATTTATTTCTGGCAATCAAATTGAGGAGTGAATTCGGAGCCGAGGGTATGGGGAATGGATATAGAAGTATCAGTTATTGGCATCATCTTGTGTGATGTGAGATCCAAACTGCCGAATCTAGAATCTTGCAATTTAGGAAAGTTTTCAGACAGCAAAACTTTTTAATTCGTTTCGGTATGGTTTGTGTTCGGTTTTTTTTTTTTTTTTTTTTATGACTTCGAGCTGGTTGTTTTTCACTTCCTTTGACATTTCGCTCAGGGGACAATTATTACCAAAAGAGGCTACGGGGATGATCGATTTGAGAAGTCAATAAGAGTTGGCTTTGAATTTGTAAATATAAACATGGCATCCAGCCGGCGAGGCGCGGCATGTGGTTTTGGATTAGTTGGTGGGTTTAAGAAGTCTTCACATTGTTATCATGATGCTTAGCGTAGACTGTATTAGTTAAGTAAGGTAAGGTTGAAGTGACTGCTGATAGGAGAACCGATAGAGAACCGATATATACTTAGACCATAAGTTTGTCCATTATGATGTCTACCTCATTTATCAGGGAGGTCTACTTGACCCTTCTCTTAAGGCTTGCGAGACTATTTATGTATTTATCAGGAATCGCACTACTAGGATCATTTTAGCAGAGATCTCCCAAATGGAGATCACTTCTTTGGAATAGAGCATTTGGACATGTTGTATACTCATGCAGTTTTCACAAAAATCGCTTGAATATTTTCCTAGCGACGTTGTGTACTTGCCTATTAGACGCACAGTGTCCGGTAAAAAAGGTTCTTAGGGTAAAGCCCGATATACGAAGTCAAAAGTGGAAAGACTTTAGTCAAATCCAGCGCCTTGCTTTTAAAGCAAACGCACAGCTTTATATAAGGCCTAGCATTTTTTTTATTGATTAAGACAAATTGTTTTTTTTTAAGGCCCAACTGGTTTGCAATCTGAAAGTTGCCTTAGCTTTTCGTTCCAAAATAAAAATTGACCAAGTTCATAGCTTATCGCAAATGACATTTTAAGAAAGGTTTAAAAAGTTATGGTGGAGTTTCACCGCGTATAGGTTTAGGTTTAGGTTAGAAAGGGTGATGCTGCAGCAAGCCACATCATCTCACTTGGATCTCATCAGTGGAATAATTGTTCTCCCCGTGGTGTGAGGAAGGTGGAAAGGTGGTAAGTGGATGGGAGTTTTTAGGTTTGGGAAGCCTCCCTGAACCATCCTGAATTCTAGGTGAATTTCACGATGCTTACTAGTGGCAAGGTTGAGATGTCACATATTTTATTGAAAAAGTATTCTCCAAGCGCATTTTTTCTATTTCTGGCTAGGCTGGGGCATTTCCAAAGGAAGTGATATGAGCCCTCTTTAGCCTCTTCAACTTGGTACCCTCTACGTAAGTTAGATGTGCTAATGCCTATTCTGCTCAAGTGGGTTCCCATTGAGTTGTGACCTTGTTAGGATTCCAACTAGTGGGGATAGTTGAGGCCTGCTTATTCTGAGTAAAAATTCTGCTTACCGTGCGCTGCAGCCAGATCAAGAAGAATTCAATTCGCAACGAATCCTGCATGGAATGTCTGGGAGACCCTATGCGGTGGACGTTTGATATTTTCGCCCAGCATCAACAACGATAAGGACAAATAAAAGACATTTCTTATGTGTATTTGTGTGTGTGACACGAATGAATTAATTTTATTTAAATATAAAATGACAATTCGAAAATAAATGCATTTTTATTTGTCGTTACTTATAAAGGGTCCGCCAAAAAACTTTTTTTTTTTTGAAAATGGCGCAAAACATCGAGTGTAGCTTCGGCTGTGTGGCACGTAGCGCCGTCCTGTTGAAACCAAATGTTGCCAATATCCTCTTCTTCAATTTTTGTGAACAAAAATTCGTTCGGCCCGATAATGATCGCCATTGACTGTAACGGCCACTCCTGGCTCATTTGAGAAAAATGGCCCAATTATGCCTCTGGACCAAAATCCGCACCAAACAGTGACTTGTTTTGGGTGTATCGGCTTTTCAATGTATGCGTGCGGGTTTTCTGTGCCCCAAATGCGACAGTTTTGCTTGTTTACTACCCGCCAAGATCAAAATGAGCTTCATCTGAAAAGATGATATTTTTGGCGAAATCGGCATCTTCTCTAAGTCGATCGCAGGCCCACTTAGCGAAGCGTATACACAACCATATTCGTTTAGCGGAAGGATAAAACTAATTATCTGTCAAATCAGACATGAGCTAAGTGTTACCATTCATGAAATAAGCACTAGTTGAAAAAAAACGTTAGATGGCGGACCCTTTATATAAAATTTCGTTAACATTTTTGAGAAAAATAATTGGTACGCCAATTTTAAGCATTTATTAAAGTTGCGTTAAAATTTGAAGTTCACAAAAAAATCTGCTACCAGTTTTCGAAATATCGAATTTTCAAAAAATAATTTTGATTTTTTTTTTTTAAATCAAAAAATCATTTTTTAGAAAATTTTGATACGCACTTTTATTTATATTTGTTACAAACTTCTGTATAAAAAATCTAATTTTATTCGGTTGATCAGATGTTGAGATAGTCGAAAATCAAAGAAACCGTTCTATGAGAGGTACTGTTAATAAATGTAAAATATAAACTTTAAAAATTTTAAATGGTAGATCGTACTAATTTTAGCACACAAAAAATTTTATGAAAATCGTAGGAGTCGTTTTTGAGAAAAAAAAAATATCTTTCTTAAAGGTTTTTTAACATTTTTATGGGAGGCACCGTTATTTTTGGGTATTAGAATAATTTTTGTCAAAAATATTCTAGATAAAGTTAAAAAACTGCTATTTACCAAGTTTAATAAAAATCGACCAAGTCGTTTTTGAAATATTGAGTTTTCAAAAAAAAAAATTTAAAACTTTTTTTTAAAAATCTAAAAAATATTTTTTTTTTGAAAATTTTGGTAAACAATATTATTTAGAATGTGTCAATAATTCTTCATAAAAAAATTGATCAGAATCAGTTTAACCGTTTTTGAGAAAAGTGAAAATCAAAAAAAAAAAAAATGGTTCTTTGGGAGGTACCATTAATAAACATTTTTCGGAACCATTTTTTTTATTAAACGGCAACTTATAACTACTTAAATTTATGGAGTTCTTAAAAACAAATTCGGTAGCGCTGCATTTGAGAAAAATAAATTTTTCCTTTTCGGCCAGGAAATTTTGTATGACAGCTACTGTTAATATTGGTCCTAAAAAAAGAGAAAAAAACGGGTGGGGGAATGTCCAAAAAACGCTAGGTACCAAGTTTAAAGAAAATCGACCCATCCGTTTAGGCTGTAGTCGAACCGACAGACAGACGGACGTTTTTGCGAGACCCACTTTTTTCGTCTTCGCTATCATCGTAATGTCAAGTTTGATCAAAATCGCGAGTTCGATTTTTTGTACGAATACATAACTTGCCATATAGTACCTATATTCGCAAGTAAAAAATACTAAAAGGACAACAATCATTGGCAGTAATAACATACAGTTGCCACGTATCAACAACAAAAAACTCATTAAAAGTTTTTTCTGCCATTATCGACAAGTTGCTCGCTCGCATGTAAAACTTTTACCATGATCGAGCATCGAGTGATGTGTGTGTGTTTGTGTATAGGTTTCCAGGTGGTGGGCTTGGGCTTGGGCTCATACAGTTTCTTCCGCACAATCCTTCTTCATAAAATTTATTTAACATTTAAATAACAATTTATCGATGTTCAAACGTTAATTAACGGTGGTTTATGTTGCAAGCCAATGATACTGTCACCAAAACCACCAATGGCATTACCATCACGAGCTCTTGCTGCTGCAACAATAGCAGCACATCGAATTAAACTGAAACTGATGTGTGCGTGGACCAAAAATGCCAGTGCAGATGTGAAAATTAAGCCAATTAACCGAAAAGCATCATTACTTTTCTCTCAGGGAATTTTTCAGTGCCACATTTTGACTTTTCCTTTATTGTTTTGTGGTTGCCGTGTGCGCGCGTATTCTGGAGATAAAGAGGAGCTTTTTGGATTGCCAGTGTAAGCCTTTGCTTGTTTAATTATTTTCCCAGACACATTATTAAATAAAATTGTTAAGCGCTGGAATCTGCGTGAGTCACGAGGCAGACAAGGTTTCCTTTTGTAGATTGCAATTTACAGGACCATTTTGATTGTGGCTTCACAAAGAGGTGTGTGCACTTTTTAATTTTTTTTTTTTTTTTTTTTAAATTGTGTGTTTTATTTTATGCAATTTGTCCATTCCGAAGGATTAACGAAAATAATTAATGAGCGTGTTTAAAATGGAAAAAAATGTTAAGCGATATGATGTATTTCGCACGTTTTTTTTTAAGCTGAGGCTTACATATAATGTTGTCGGAATGATAATGCTTGAACCAGGATAGGAGGGATACAATATAATAGTTTCGGTAGGTATGAAAGGATTCAATAAAAAAGTGTTTAATTGATATGTTAACTGTAGACTGAATAATTTTAATGAATACATTAACTTTTTTGACTTTCAATAGTACAGAACTACCTTAATCTGTAGTTTGACATTGAATAAATTATGCGGTTGGCTTACTTTTGGATAAGTTGTTACTGGTGGTCAGAAGTGAAAAATATAACAAATACATATGTATAATGTAGGCATCTTGAAAAACCTTCGGAACTATTCATCTTGTTTTGTCTTGGTCAGCAGAAAAAGAAACAAAAAGAACTCACAACTGAGACACATGGACTGGCAAGTGGCTTAGAGTTTAAAAGATTTACTTAAAATGCAAACAAAAATAATTCAATTAGAAAAACATAGTGTAAAAGGCCGGAAATTCTTTTTTTCTCATAAGAATGCAAGCATATTTTTTGGTGCTTATTAGGTTTTACATTGCATACAATAAAAAAGATATTATTAAGTCTGTGTTTTATAAGTTAATATATCTATGATACAAATTTAAGTTATTTGAGCATAAGCCTCCCTCATAGGTAAGGTAGGTAAAAATGGCGGCCCAGAGCAAACTAGCTCCGCGGGCCCAATTAGCGCCGGAGGGCGCTATTGACCTGTGGGTTGAAAGTGGTTTTATTGGAGGGGTTTATATTCCCTTACGGGTCCGAAAGTAGGCACCCTTTTTCAGCTCACGTGCTGTCTGAGGAGTCTACCGGATACGGTAAAGAAGTTAAGTCAAAATTAAACTTAACCACTTCGTTGCGTTGAGAAAAGCTATCAAATCTTTGATCTTTATCTCAGAAAGTTCGTTTAGGTTTTCAAGAAAGGCTTTTCCAAATAGTCTTGCTCTCAATTTGGCCAGAGCAGGGCATTTACAGAGGAAGTGAACTACTGTTTCCTTCTCCTGATGGTCCCCACAACTACGACAAAAGGTATTGCATGGAATGCCCATCTACGCCGCATGTTCACCAGAACACGTCGCAACAACCCTGGCTATGTCTCGCCTGGGCCTAGCCATCAGGTCAGTTGTCCGGGACTTACTATAGATGGGCCATATCTTCCTAGATATAGCGCAGTTTGTTAAACTTTCCCACCTGCTGTTGGATTCAGTAAGAAAGATTGAGAGTATTTTGCCCTTCACAACTCCAAGTGGAATGTTAACACCCCATCTTTGAACCATCAGTAAAAATAGTTGTGTCGAAGTCTCTCGTCACGACGTCATCTTTCCAATCCTTTCTAGATGGAAATAAAACCAGATCCAGAGTGCAGTAGTCGGTCTGCATTGAAAGCATATCAATAGGAATCAAACCTGTGATATTACTATGACCATATGGTTTAGCAAGCCAACAGTTTGACTCGCCTTAAGTCTAATCGCGCTGCAGGCTACTAAATATTTAATGTGTAAATCAATTGGTAAGAGGTACGGAAAGACGCTTAAGGCATCCGTCGGGCAGGAGCGTAGGGCTCCTGTGGTGCCAACGCTAGCTGTTCTTTAAACCTTCTTAAGTTTGTTTATGTTATATGCTTTGTTAAGTGCGGGCCACCACACAATAGAGCCATACGTAAGAATCGGTCGTACCACAGCTGTGTACGTCCACAGTATCATCTTCGATTGGAGGCCCCACTTTTTCCCGAAGGTCTTACTACAGGCATAAAAGGCTTTACAGGCCTTCTTAACCCGTTCTTCAACATTGATTTTCCAGTTTAACTTGGGGTCAAGAATGACGCCCAAGTATTTCGCACTGGAAGAAAGTGAGAGAACTTCGCCGTTGAGTCGGGGTAGCGTGAAGGGAGGTATTTTAGTTTTGGTGGTAAAAAGCATCAGTTCAGTTTTACTTTTGTTAACACCTAGTCCACAACTCGTAGCCCAGTTACTAACTTTTCTCAAAGCCGTCTCTGTGATCTCGCTGATCACATGTGGGAAATTTCCTGAAACCAATATCACCAAATCATCTGCATACGCAACCGCCTTCACGCCACATCTCTCCAACCTAACAAGAATGTCATTCATGACTAGGATCCAGAGAAGTGGAGATAGAACCCCACCCTGTGGAGTGCCTCTATTGACGTGTTTGGTTGATTTTGTACTGCCTAGCGTCGCTTGAATCCTTCTATCGCTGAGCATGGATATTATCCATTCCCTGATGTAGTCCTCTACGCCAAGGGCCACAAGTGATTCCAGAATGGATTCAGTTAGGACGTTGCAGCCTCCCTCATACTTCTCCATCTTATTCTGTCTAATGCATCATGATAGTAGTGTTGACAGATTGCTTTTATGTCATCTCTCCAGCTTTTCTGTTGCCTTCCTACGTTTCGTTGCATGTCTAAAGGTATCCAATCTGATACTGCCTTATCAGTCAAGCAAGTATCAGTCATACGAACAACATGTCCAACCCATTCCCACTATATTTTTTTGAGTTTATACCTGACGTCTTCGAAATTAGTTCGACTTCTTATCTCTCAATGATTTATTCTTTGGGTGATGCGAATCCTTAAGATTTTTCCCTCCATTGCTCTTTGGCATGACTGTAACTTTGTTTCAGTTTTTTTTTTTTAAATTTGCCATGTTTGTCAAGCATAAGTAAGAATTGGAAGTATTGTTGAATCGAAAACGTTTTTCTTGTTGTTTTTGAATTATTCAAGTCGAGTAAATGTTTTACATTCCAAAATTGTTTTCAAGCGTTGATGATTCGATGTTCTAATTCTTTTACTTCTTTATTTTTGAAGGAAATAATTTGCCCAAGGTATTTATAATCTTCAACGTATTCCAGTTTTGAACTGCATCACTATATGACATTTTTTTTGTTTTTTGTTGATAAGCCAATATTTACGGATTCGCGGCACAACTTGTCAATCATTGTTTGCAACTCTTCACTGCTTTTTGCTATAAGAATTACATCGTCTGCGAATCTTAGATTTGAAAGCTATTTGCCATTTATTCTCAAACCCTAAAAATTTCTTCAAGGGCTGTAGAGAAAATTATGATTTGCAAATTTTTTTAATCTTTTTAGAAACATCTGCAAAAAATTTAAATTGAAATCAACTTCAGTTTAGATTAGTTTGTTTATTACATAGAGAATCAAACAAAGAGTGCTATTTGGTACTCTAATAAAGACTCATTGATAAATTATACAAATTTTAGAAAACACAACATTTTTATGAAAATCAAAGCAGTTCTTTTAATAATGCAGACACAAGATTTATCTTTTAGGTTTTTTTAGTTTAAAGATCAAGTTTTCTTAAATCTTCAATTTTTTGTTAAAAAAAACACAACGTTCTATGTTTAGAAAATAAATCGACCAATTCGTTTTTGAAGTATTCACTTTTGAACTAAGTAATATTCGGTACCAAGTAGTGTGGGTTAGTATGATTTTGCAGTCACTGATTGTGTGATGCAGCATGTTTACTAATCACTTCTATAACCATTTCTATGAAATGCAAATCGAATAAGAATAAGATCTTTCTATGTAAATGTAAACAGCTCTAAAGTGCTCTAAACGATATTCTGGATTAACAGGATTGAATTTTGGAACCAACTGGAATTTTGTTAGGGCACGTACATTTCTTCGAAATTGGGCCACGTGGTATATCTGTGTTGACCATCGCGTCGACGCACGTGTCAATGTTTTAGAACCAGCTATAAAACTTTCAAAAAATACCTGAATGTTTCCGGTCAATCTTCTATATCGAGGTCTCAAATTTGGTCATCACAGGTGGAATTTTCATAGCTGTTGGAACATTTTTAACACTATAAAATGTGTAAATTTGTGTAAATTCATGGACGGCCATTTTCTAAAAATATGTGTACAGTTTTTGTTCACTGTGCGACCGTGTAATATTCCATTTGAGTTTTCCAATCTTTATGTCTTTAACATAATACAAAATAAGTCGAAAATATTTATAAATAAAAAAGGTATTTGTGTTTAACATTGGTAAGTCTTATTTTGCCCACCCTGTACTAAAGGGCTTTTTTATTCCATGCAGGACTTTCTTCTTTCTGAATAGATAGGTCAAAATTCTTACCCATTAACCAATACATGTTTCTATATTTCAAGGAAGTTATTCCAATGTATTTGGCAGTATTGGGCGGAAGGAACAGCTATTCTGTTTTTTAGAAATTGGAACATTGTTAAGCTTTTTGTGAGTTGGTTTTGTTAAATTGAAATCTCTTACTTTATAGACTACATTTTTCAATTTTTCTGTTGCCTTCACAACGCATTTATCAGCCATTAAAATCGCATTATCTTCTGTAGAGTTGCGCATTAGTTTGTTTGAGTGATCGATCAAAATTTAGTTCAAATCACGCTACCGAACTAGTTCGTTCATTTTAGTTCAAAATAGTTAATTTTACATAAAAATGCAAATAAAGTTAACGTCTGAGTTTTGCCAACTGCCAAGTTCAAGCCCCACTAAACATCAGTGTGTCAGTCTTTCGAAATGTTGAAATTTAAATGTAGCTATTTTGTCGTTGTTATGATTTGACTTTAGTGGTCTGTTAGTCTGTATACACAAATGTCATTTTAAAGAAATCATGGTTACTTCAGTTTATTCCGTTTGTAGGAAAGTTATAAATACCACGACTTATTTAACACGAGGAAACAGAGTTTTCAGCAGCAACTATAGATCGCCCAGTCACCGATTTGAAGAGATTTTTGTCATTCGTTCTAATATTTCAAGAAATGTACGTTCAACCAATATACTTAAGAAGAAACAAAAAATCTTGGGATTTTAAAAGTAATTAAGAGAAAGGTCAAACAAATCTGCATCTATACTTGTTTCCTCATGTGAAAGAGCTCAAGAACTAAATGAACTAGTTCATTAAACTATAATTCGTTCGTGAACGAACGAATGCATAATAGCATTGTTGTCCATTGGAATAACCCTTGTACACATCCAACTAATACAATATTGGCCCTAGGATACTTCCTTGAGGCACATCGGCTTATTTAATACTCCACTGACGATTTAGGATTAGCCTTCTTTCCTCTACTATTCTGCTAAGCTATTTTAGTTTTTAGGACCTTTTCACAAGTGATACCTATTGGTCTGTACCTAAGAAGTTTCTTCTCTTTGCAGCTTATACCTTGATTAAGTTTAACAATGACTTTTACAATATTGTTGGCATTTATTGGCATTTCTTTCAGTAATTAGATCATATTTGTGTGGTTTTTTGTTTGGATAACTTGTATTGGCAAATACTTGATACTTCTTTTAACGTTGGAAAGAGAATTTCAATTTTTTCACTTTTATTAACAACCTGTAAGTTATCAGCAGCCGCAATTGCTGAGAATGAGCAAGCCTTCTGCTTTGGGGTTCCGTTCCATTTTCTATCTTGTGATTTTAAAGGCGGATTTTGTATCTTTTTGAACTTCTTATATTTTTTGAAGCCTGTTGGACATCAACAAGAGTTGGTCCTCTTATTCACGAGGATGTACGAATACTTTTTTCTTTTATTTAAACTTCACTCAGTGAAAAGATAACTGGGGTATGATCTAAAGAAAAATCGTAAATACATTCCACACTTGTATGATTTGGTTTAATACTTTAAGTTCCGATAAAGTCAATGAGGTTTGGTATTTTACTAGGATAAGTTGGGCAGTAACTTGGTGATCCAGGGGAATTTCATTCGCAGTTGTGTTTGCGTCATGAGCCTAGAATCCTAAATCCCAGTCAGTATCTATGTGTTTAGCATTGAAGTTTGTCTTAGCAAATGAAGGAGTTCTGCATAGTCTTCATCAGTTCGAGAGTTCCTTGGTGGGTAGTGTATTGCTGCTTTTTTTCATGTCAATACTAATTGTTTTCACTTGGATATCTTGACTTGATAACTTGGCTTCTTCATGGTGTTTTAAGCACTTTTCATAAATTTTGCCGATCCTCATCAAGTTTGTCAGATGGATGCGGAGTGTAGTTAGGCATATTAATATCAAGACTTCCTCCTATTTCACAGTGTGTTTAAAATAATAGACAACAAATTTCGACATCCTCAAATACATAAATAAAATAAGATAATACAAACAAATAATTTGATGTCCCTATCATCGTTAAATAATGTTTTATAAAAATCTTTAGTTCGATTTTTTTTTTCTATGAATACATACATAACTTGCCATATAGTATGTAGTAGCTTATATCGCAAAGTAAAAAATTTCACAGAATATTTTTAGTATTTAAATGTTTCAGAGGAGGAATATCCTTTCTCCATTTCAACAATTATGTCCAAGTCTTTTGAGCTCTTTATGAAAATCAGCAATGTTAATTTTTAAGTGTTTTAAAATGCGTAAAAAATTAATATTAATAAAAGTCAAAAGTGTGAGGTCCTTTCGTAGTGAAAAATTCGAATCTTTGTTGTCCAAGTTGCAAGTTTAAAGCTTTAACAAAATATATACCTACTCGTATATTTAAAACTTATCATGGTATTTCTGCATATATAGGACTTTGAGCTCCTCTTCCGCACTTAAACTCTCCCATCATTTTATACTTTCACATTCGAAAGTGTGTTTTTTATATTTTTCTGCCTTTGATGTCCTTGCTTTGGGATATAAGTTCATTGTGTGCAATGCATTTTAACGAAGCTACAATTTTCCTCACCGACCACCATTGTGTATTCGACTCTTTTGTTATAGTTGCAGTTTGAGGTTGGAATACAAAAATAAAAAATAAAAAAAAAAACGGATTCTTGGTGCAATTATTCCATTGTTCTCAGGACTATTGTGCACAAAAAGCTGCAAATTATTGCAAACAATTCTTAAAATTGTTGCAAATAAACGAAACAAGAAATAAACTTAATGGGAGGTTTTAAAGTTTGTTTTATTTTTTTTTTTTTGCTTCCAATTATTCTGGATACTTCACTGCTTTATAACAATATTTTCATGTTTTAAATATTTTTTTAAATTTTAATATTGTTCCAATTTAGTTTAAATAAATTTAAAGCTTGTAGCAAGATGTTTTGTTTTCAATATTTATTATAAGGGGTGAAAATACAATTGAGGCCTATTCATTTTGTACGCGAAGGATAACTCATGTTTTCTTGAAAACAAGTGAGCTTGAACGAACGGATAGGCTTTTACGGCTGATGTTTTTTTCAGTGCCAACTAACTGTAATAGCTGTATCTTATTAAGTGAACCACACTGTAGGTTCTTTACCACAAAGGTAAACACTTACAGCATTATTAGGAAATGCTGACAACAAGACATAAGGAAACACTTTGTAAAGAATAGACTATTTTCCCAACAAATTATGTTCGCCTCCCACACAATGAATCGACTCTTCATTTGAGCATGCCAATAGCTTTACAAGTAGCACAACTTTGAAGCGTTTTCACTGTGAATTCAATATAAACATTTTTCACAAAGGGCTAGGGTAACAATCTCATAAGGCCTGGCATATTTATCTATAGTTTTGTCCATCCTTTAATTAAAATATTTCTTTTACAAAAAAAAAAAAAAAACAGATAGAAACTCTTTATCCTTTTATCCATTCATCGCCTTTGCCTCTGTTTTGTTAACATAAAAAATCTCTATTTCAAATCATCCTACGTTCAAATTAAATTTTTTTATTTTATTTAGTAGAAGCAAATGTCTGTGAACTTCCACTCAATAGCCCTTAATTCTACATCGCTTGCTAGCCAGTCCAACAAAAAAAAAAAAAAATCATGAAAACTCAAAGGACTCAGACTTGTATTTCTGCTCTTAAAAGGACTTTAATAAGAACTACATTTTAACAGATGATGAAAGTTAATATGAAAAATTCAAAGACAAATAAAAAAAAAAACTATGTAGAAATATGTAGAGTGGAAGAACGATAGACTCTAAAGGGTTTGTCTAACCATCAGCCTCTCTTTCTCTTTGGAAAGGTAAAGAAACTGATTGACCTTTTTTTGCTTTCACTAAAACATAAAAGACACTTTGTGTATTTGATGTAGACCTCCTTAAAACATCTATTGCGCTTAACCTTTCTTTATTCAGCTTTTGAGGAATTTTCTCACAAGATGAATTCTTTATAGTTGTTGTCCTGGCAGGCGTAGATTCGTACTCATTAATTTTGTAGGGCAAGTGATAGTAAGAAAAAAATGAATAACTTATTCCATTTTGTGGGAACACACACACAAAGAAGATGGTGTGGTGATGTTTATAGTAAAATATTTAGTTTTTTTTTTTTTTTAAATAAAAAGCTAAAATGACATTGGGTGATATGAATAGAACGGGCCACTTAGAACAGGTGTTCCATTAGAATCAATAGGTCAATAGTCAAGCACCTGCTCCAAATTTGTATGAGTACGATTTTACAGCAACCAGAAAACTCCTGAATCCAACTTCTTGCCTGTAGATAAATATTTTTTGCTCCCAAAATATTTTTATTAAACATCAAAAAACAAAAGTCTGGCAGTTCTTTTTACGCCTTTGGAAGGGGGTTAAAATAGAGATTTCATTAAAATTTGTTTCAATAGTAATATACAGGGTGATTTGCATAATGTATCACAAAAAGCTGGAGTGTGTAGGTTGGATCAAGACAAAAAATCCTACGAGAAAGGGGTCTATTTCCCCCGTTATGCCGGGAGAGGCAATTTTCTAAAAAAAAATTGACTTAAAACAGAAAAAAAAATATTAAAAGACAACGGTAATACTTACAATGTTATGCTATTATGCTATACCTTTTTATTAAAGCTAGAAAAAAAGTTAAAAAAAACTGGGGGGTATGAATAAAAAGAAGCACCTGCTCAAAACTCAACTTTTAAGAGCAGGTGCTCCATTTGGTATGAATAAAACACTTGAGAAGGTCCTCAAAGATTGAGCATCTACGTGTTTGATGAGCACCTCCTCAAAATAAACACCTGCTCCATAATAAGGTATCAATAAAGAAAAGCAAATACCTGCTCCTATTTGTGAGCAGCAGCTCACGCGTTCTATACAGATTCAACAAACGAAATATGGATATCTTGGCGAATCATTTTCTTGGGAATAGTTCAGAAACAAGGGGTGGTGCCTTTACAAGCATTGAAAAAAAAACGAATTTTCCTTCGCTTCATAGGTGATCCAGGTTTTCGAACTGCAGTTGTAGAAGACATTGGAGTATAGAACAGTCCACAGTCTCTAAAACTGTTTTGTCCCTTGTAAGTGCGGAAATAATCCAGAAGAAGATCAAATGATCAACTGCTGAAGAACTGTAGAATGCAAAACGCGAATGGCAAAAAAAGTGCAACTTTCCTTCAGCAATTTGGTAACCAGTTATCCATGGGGACGAGTACTTTAACAAAAAAGGATTCCACAGCATTAATGATCAGGCAACATGAAATTCTAGAGATGAATTTACGAGTATTGACCTTTCATGAACAGGATCAGTCCATGGATTCACGAATTTGGAAAAATTCTTACGTATTTAAAATCATTCAATGGAATAAAGCTAGTGCCATTTTACTTGGTGATTCAGGATACGGACTTACTCCCAGATACTCCTGAGAAAAATTCTTTCAATAACCCAACTAACAATTTTTCTTCTATAAGGTCCAATTTTTCAATTTCTTGAAGTTATTATTTCTATAGGGCTTGTATTCAGTTTTTGTATCAAAGTTGTGCATTTTCGAAACTATGGTTTCGTACACAGCTTCTTTTAAACCTATTAGAAGTGGAATTTGAAATTTAATGCAAGCATAATGTGAACAGTTTCGTTAATTTTTCGATAAGGCCTCCTGAAATTCGTATATAGAAGCACAGGAAATAAAAGATAAGTAAAAGCTTCGATTAAAAAGCTCTGTCCAAGATTAAATGTGAAGTCTGCTAACAAAAGCTTTAAAGAAGCTATTAATTGTTTGGAATTTAATCCGAAAACCCACAGTTTCGAAAAGTTTTGTGCAGGAAAACCTGATAGAAGCATAATTTCAAGCACATGAAGGAGAAGCATTTACTTCAATAAGTTTATCTGAGCAAAGTTAAAACAGCAAATTTGTTTGTATAAGTTTAATGAGCACAAGCCCGACACAAGCATAATTTTTTAACTGTCAGGCAGAAATGCGCGAAATGCATTTTTTCGATAAATTTGTCTCAGGGAAGCTACGTTACCTTATTTTAATTGTATAAGTCCTGTGAACACAAACCCGATACAAGCATACAATAATTTTGTTTGTATAAAGTCCTTTGAGCACGAGTCCTACACAAGCATAATTGTTCATACTGTGTATCGCACATTGTAGCTTCGTGTGGTCAGTTTGGATGAAATATGGTCCAATTTGGCT
The DNA here is from genome assembly GCA_932273885.2 of Leucozona laternaria. Lineage (NCBI taxonomy): Eukaryota > Metazoa > Arthropoda > Insecta > Diptera > Syrphidae > Leucozona > Leucozona laternaria. The sequence goes on along the minus strand of OW026368.1, from coordinate 110,970,961 downwards.
TCCCATGGTAAGCTATATTTTAACTGCATAAAGGCTTTTGTTTTTCATGGCAATCTCATTATTGCCGTAAAAAGCATTTGCTTTTCATTACAAACTACGTTCATTGCTTCGTAAAGAAACCGTAAACTGATTTGTTGAGAACGGGAGAAAAATTTCGTGTCTCATCAGCAGCGTAGGTACTATAGGATTAATGAAATCATAAACGAAAGTTATCGTTGTTTTCCGTTCTGCAGTTTCGGCGAGCAAAATTGATAGATAGATTCCAAATTACACTGATTTGCACTTAAATAACATTTTATTCTTATATACAAACAAAGAACAGCCAACAGCAGATGATACGCGTTAACATAAATACAAAAGTCATCTGATGTGTGAATTCGGTAATATTAAATATGACCAAAGTTGGTCTGATTCCCGGACCCGCAGCCTGATGGCTGCAACTAATTCATCGAATTATGTAAAAATATGGGTGATTAACAAAACTTACAAAAATACAATCACTTGCAAATAAAAGGCCGATGGTCACCGTATTTTTGAACTATGTAGTTAATCTTATCTAGGAAGCCTCACCGAAGTTCTTGGGAAGCTATTTTCGTTTTCAACTGGTTCCAGTTTGGTACTCAGTTGGCATAAAGCAGATTGGCGTGATGTGTAAGGCACCTGGCTCTCAACCAGCATTATCCTTGGTTCAAATCCCAAAAAAATCATCAAGTAAGTAAAATGTTTATTAATAATAATTAATCATTCAATTTCAGAAAATAATTTCAGCTTGGTTGACAAAAATAGAAGAAAACTAAGAAATAAATATTAAATTAATATAAATGAATTTAATTTATTTTTCATTTTATTTATATTGTGCTTCTAATAGGCTTGTATGAGGTCTTATAAGTATTCTGAAAGGTCTCAATCTGTAACAAATAGAAGCTCATAGCGGCAAGCCGTTTTAAACTTTCCCAGTGCTTTCTGACACAAACCGTAGCCTGCACCAAAGACTTGTTGATTGTTTGCCTAGAAAAGTAACAACCTGCGACATTTTTGTTATACTGATAGCTGATTATTGTTTGGCTTTTAGGAAAGACATTAAGTATCTCTGATCAACCTGTACATGATTGTTTAAAAGCCTTTCGAGCTTCTCAGGTGGGCCAAATGCATTTCTCTAAGGCCTTATACAAGCAATTTTGCTAAACTGAAAATAGCTTCGATAAACCCTTACACAAGTTAAATTGTTAGTTGGGAAGAAATAGAAAAAATTCCATCTCTTACACTCCTAATTCTTAAAGAAAAACTGATTTTCAATCAAAAACAATACCGAATGAAAAATTTTAGATTGGCTTTTTTATAAATCATAAAAATAATTCACAAAAAAAAAAATAATTGAATTTGACTACTCCGTGTGAAGGAGGAGGTGCTCATTGGTGGGAGTATAATTTTATTCATACGAAGCGGGAGCAGGTACTTTTGTTTTTAGTGCCTTCTCTGATTCTTATGGAGCACCTACTCTGAGTACGTGCTCCGTTTTATTCATATCACCCACTGTTTACACACAAAGTTGAGCAACCAAATCAGCTTACTCACAAATAAGAAGCATATGCCCCTCGTGGTTGAGCACGTGCTTCAGTTTATTCATACCTAACAATGGTGTAGGTACTTACCTTGAGGAGATACTAGTCTAACATGTCGATGCTTAATTGTTGAACACCTAAAAATATCCAACGCATCTCCTAAAAATGTCCAAGGGAATTTTTGAAATATGTAGGGTATCATTTTTTCCTCCTTTTTCATAACATACATTTTGAAAACTATTTAGCTCAATATATAGCCTTTCAAAAAAAAAAAACAAAATTTTAAAAATCGGATCAGTGGTTTCTAAGATATAGTTAGATTCGTGAGTTGTGGTTCCGAGTTCATACACAAATCAACTTTTCCAATTTTTTCTTTCCATACACACCTTATTCGCGCAGTTAAAATTATTTAAAAAAATTAAAATCATGCTTGCCAACGAGAAGCAATTTATTTTATTGTGCAGAAAATTAAAGGATCTGAATTGGCTGAACAGAGAAAAATGTTCAAGGGTTAGCTTGGATTTTTTTCCTTTGCGTAAAATAAATAAATCGTATATTACCTACAGTCAAAGAAGACAAAAAATGGAGGAACACCAAAAATAGTTATATGCTGATGGACTTTACATTTTATTGTTCTTCAAAGTATTGAGAATATAAACAAAATTAGGTGTATGACGCTCTTCAGGGATTTTACTTCAATTTATACCCTCTTTAGTTTTTAATTGATTTATTTAAATATTTAAATTCTTCGGAGAGAAAAAGCGTGAAGGAAAAAGTCATTCAGCATCATCTTTGAAGTCCCTATTATTTCATATGAAGTCTTATTTGAGGAAACTATGAATCCATTTTTGAATTGACGATAATAATTATTTCAACAAATAACTTTCTTTTCATCTTAAATCTTTCAAAAAATTAAATTCGTGAAAATAATGGGTGATTTTTAAGCTGGTTTGGTTTTAGCAACACTGGTTTTGACAGCTGACGTGTGTTAAGTACCTTGTGTCACTGTCAAACAGCTTCAGTTTGGTTTGCAATTTAACCATGAATCGTCTTACAAATGAACAACGCTTGCAAATTATTGAATTTTACTATCAAAATTCGTGCTCGGTTCGAAATGTTCATCGCGCGCTGCTTGTGTTCAGCGATGAGGCTCATTTTTGGTTGAATGGGTACGTAAATAAGCAAAATTGCCGCATTTGGAGTGAAGATCAGCCAGAAGCATTGCAACAGCTACCAATGCATCCCGAAAAAGCCACTGTTTGGTGCGGTTTATGGGCCGGCGGCATTATTGGGCCATATTTCTTCAAAGATGATGCGAATCGCAGCGTTACTGTCAATGGTGAACGCTACCGAGCGATGATAACAAACTTTTTTTTGCCCGAAATGGAAGTTCTTGACTTGCATGATATGTGGTTTCAACAAGACGCTGCCACATGCCACACAGCACGCGAAACAATGGCGCAATTGCGAGGCGAGTTTGGTGAACAGTTGATTTCACGTTTCGGGCCGGTCAATTGGCCGCCTAGATCGTGCGATTTGACACCATTAGATTATTTTTTGTGGGGGTATGTCAAGGCTTATGTCTATAGGGACAAGCCCGCTTCGATTGACGCACTGGAAGCCAACATCCATGCATTCATTCGTGAGATACCGGCCGATATGTGAGAAAGAGTATGCCAAAATTGGACTCAGCGGATGGGCTACCTGAGACGCAGCCGCGGTCAACATTTGCATGAAATTATCTTTAAACATTAAATTGCAAAGTTCAAACTATCGATTCAAATAAATATTTCATTCATTTTTTCGAATTTTTTGTGTTTTTTTTTTTTAAAAAGTTCTAAACCTTTTAAAAAATCACCCGTTAGTTTATTTTATTTCATAACAACAAGAAATTGTTCCACATACGCCACAGTGAACGAATTAAAGTAAAATTCCTCACAAAGGGATAATAAATGAGCAATAATCCTCATAGAAATTTATGACAAGAACCAAAGTACTTACCACAACATCAATTCGCAAGCTTCCATCTTATTAAACATAATCTGGGACTCTGGGTTCAAAACTCAATATTGCCATATACCAAGGAATGTTTGCGTGTTTGCACTTGAGCCCTTGTCAGAAGAATTATATTTGCGGATCCTCTCCACAAACCATGATGAACTGTTGAATAATAATACGACAACTGACAGACCAGTGGGACCAAGGCCAAATTTAGTCATTCATGAGCTGCTGTATAAATTGTTGCACAGTTCTCATGGTGTGTCCTTTTACTATGAGTACACGAGTGTCACAACATTTCATTGTATTTTTTTTTATTTTTGTGGATTTGTATAAAGATGCTTCACAAATTCCTACCTTTGTTGAGTGAAGGGACCTCATTTTATTTAACGATTCTGGACCACACAAAGCTTCAAAAAAAAAAATAAACAAAAAAGAAATCGAATTAATGAAAGTGGAAGTATTTTACTATACCTGAATGCATTGAAGGGACTTTGTTTTTTACACTCTTCCTCCTCCTCCGCCGCCCTCCGACATCGGTTTCATTCTGTGTGGAATGTCATCAGAGGGTGTTTAGAGTTCCCTTTCTGTTACTAAACATCAGCAATAAAACTAGAGCATAAAAATAATCGTCTGCCATGATGTGACCGAAAAGGAGCCCCACAAACTCTCACAGAGAAAACCAATTTCGGTCTCATAGTCTGGTGATAAAGAAGTGTAGTTTCCCATTAGTTTTATGAGAAAAATATCCTCCAAACACACATGGGCAGACAAAATAAAACGAAACACACAAGCTCAACCGCAAAAGAGGAATCGAGCATCGTATCGAGGAGAAAATGGAAGGACTCTGGAATGTTTTGTATCCCAATTTGACCATAATCATAGGATCTTTTTTTCTTTCTTCTTTTTTATTTTTTTTTTTCATCTGTATGAATAAAATTTGGGACATAATAAAATATTTAAAGGGAAAAAAGCACCTGAAGGACTCCGACTACGAATACGACGTACATATATAAGAATGCGTACCTACATTATTATATGAGAATTTTTATATGTATGCTCGTTTACAGATATTTCGTTCTGTGGCATGTGTTTTATTTTAAATCTTTATCCTGGGAAATTGAATGAAACCATGCCAATGAAATATTATGTGCGGTTTAATGTGTGGTAGGTCCTTGAACACACATATGTATATTTTCAGAGCTGAACAAGCTTAAAAAGGTTATCTTAAGGCATATCATACAGAAAGTTGTGCCTTAAAGTTAAATTGAATTTCAAAGGAAACTGTTAATACATTTAGATGTAAAACGTTCCTCAAATTCAATGAATTCGTGTTTAGAACTTCAAAAATGTATCTTTTCATATTTCTTTTCATTCTGCCAAAAAATTGGAATTTTGGGTTTTTTTCTGTTATAATATTTTTAATGCAAAGGCACGGACATTTAATATGAGCGCAGGCTTGAAAATGTTAACACAAAAGTGTAAATTTAATTTTAATTAATTAAGCAAAGCATATTATAAAATTTTGTAAGATAAAGGGTTTTCCAATAAGAGGTGTTATTTTGATATTCAAAGAAAAATGGCATTTTTTGAGAAAAATGATCGGATGTTTATTTCATTATAAAGAGGAAGGTATGCCGTTAATAATGGAACACAACATCAGCATAATGGCCGCCACAACCACGCTTACAGGACCATATCCTTTTCATGAAATTTTCCATGACCAAATCGCAAAGTGGCTGCCCTATGTCCTCGATAGCCTCACGAATTCCATCTTTGAGGTCTTGAATCGACGCTGGGCTGTTGGCGTAGACCTTATCTTTCACGTGGCCCCAAAGGAAGAAGTCGCAAGGTGTTAAATCACAAGATCTCGGTGGCCAATTGTGATCACCTCTTCGAGAGATAACAAGGTCCGGAAACTTTTCCCGTAAAAGATCGATGGTTTAATTGCTTGTGTGGCACGTAGCGCCGTCTTGTTGAAAGTAAACGTTGTCCAGATCAATACCATCCAATTCCGGCCATAAAAAATCATTAATCATCTCTCGATAGCGCAATCCATTGACCGTAACTGTTGCTCCAGCCTCTTTTTCGAAAAAGTAAGGTCCAATGACCCCGCCGGACCATAAACCGCACCAAACAGTCACGCGTTGAGGATGGAGAGGCTTTTCAGCAATAACTCTTGGGTTTTCCGAGCCCCAGATGCGACAGGTTTGCTTGTTGGCGTAGCCTCCGAGGTGGAAATGGGTCTCATCAGTCAAGATGATTTTTCGATGAAATTCCGGATCATTTTCATGCATTTCAAGGACCCAATCAGCAAAGACACGACGTTGTTGATGATCAGCCGGCTTGAGTTCTTGTGTTACCTGAACTTTATAAGAATTAAGACCCAAGTCTTTATGCAAAATACGGTGTAATGACGTTTGTGGAATGCCTAATTCCAAAGAACGACGAGGAATGGACAAACCTGGGTTTTCTTCAACACTTTGGGCTACAACAGCAATATTCTCAGTTGTTCTTGAGCGACGTGCACGGGTTTTATTCTTCACATCACTAACTTGTCCCAACAGCTCGAATTTGTCCACCAATTTCTGTATTGCGGTCCGACAAGGTGCTTCACGACGACCCAAAAATTTTTTAGTTTTACGAACCGTCTCTGCCAAATTTTCACCATTTTTATAGTGAATTTTAATAATTTCAATGCGTTGTTGAAGCGTGTATCGTTCCATTTTTATTAATGGCGTAGTTTCTACTTGTCAAATGTCAAAAAATGACAGCTTCAAAAGTGACAGCTACCGAAATACATATAATAACACCTCTTATTGGAAAACCCTTTAGAATTGAGATTGATAATTTCAGAAAAATAAACAGAAGACCTTTTTTATGGAAACGACAATTTCAATTCGAATTTAACTCTACACTTAAGATTTAGATTAACACTAATTTTATTTTTATAACATAATTCAGTAAATAGAGCCTTGAAGCTTACCATTGAAAACCTAATTAAAAAAAATTAATTAAATGACTTAAGGGAACATACCTTTCATATAACTATTATAAATGTTAAGACATAACTTTTCTGAATTAATTAGAAAACATTTCCAAATTGTGTGCCTTTTCTCTCCTTCGTTTGAAGGAGAGATTAAAATATGTCATTGGATAACCTAAAACGATTCGCCTGTATAGAAAACTTTGAGCTTCTAGTTCTAGACTGTTGGGTCGTTGGGTGATAAGTCGCATCGCTTTAGGGGTAAAAGTTTGCCCTGCAATCTACTTCGCTGTAATAGCATTTTTTTTTATGTTTGATTTGATTACTTACACGAGTATAAGGTTCAAGAATTTAATCTAAAAGTTTAAGCGTTAAATTAAAAAAAAATTGCCAAAAGGTAGGTAATCATACTTGCAGTTGAATTCTTAGAAATTTTTGTTTTAAAAGTGCTGGAGTCAAAAGAACGAACGAAATAGGGCAAACATTGAATAAGAATTTAGTAGAAGAAAAGGCAAATACATTAACTTGGTTTCACAAATTATTTTTTAACTCGAAAATTTTTGGAACTATAAAAGGAATCTATAAAACTTAGCTGATAGGTGAACTAGGTCACATTTTCTTATATTTCAAATGTTCGTAAGCTAAATTAAATAAATCAGAAATGAGTAAGAGATATGTCAGTATATACAGGGTGTTTTTTTAGACGTGTGGTTTTCAATCTGGCAATACTTTTTTCGGTGTTGGTCTTTTTGAAAGCTGTCACTTGATTTATGCTCAATTTGGTTTGCCATTTTATAAAAAATAGGCTTACTCCTGAACAACGTTTTCAAATCATACAAAATGGGCTCGAAACGAGATCGTTGTTCACCCCGATTTTCACAAGAAAATTTTGTTTAGCTATGAAGCTCATTTTTGGTTGAATGGGTACGTTAATAAGCAAAATTCTCGTATTTGGAGTGATCATAATCCACAAACCATTGTTAAGTTGCGGTTGCATCTCAAAAAGTCACTGTTTGGTGTGCTTTATGGGCAGAGGGAATCATTGGTTCATATTTCTTCAAAAATGAAGCCGAATGTTACAGTCAATGGGGAACGCTATAGAGCCATGATTAATGACTTTTTCGTGCCTTAATTGTAGGATGTTGATGTGGATGACCTTTGGTTTCACGAGATGGCTCATGTCATACAGCCAACGAAACAATCAATTCTTTAAAGGAAACTTTTGGTGAGCGCATTATCTAGCGTCGTGGGCCTGTGGCGGGCGTGGCCTCCAAGTTCGTGCGATTAAATACCTCTGGACAATTTTTGTGGGGTTATGTAGAGTCACTTGTCTACGCAGATAAGCCCAAGACAATTGACGCCTTGGAAGAGAATATTCGGCGCGTTATTGCTGGCATACGGCCCCAATCGCTGCAAAAAGTGGTCGAAAATTGGGCCTCTCAGCTGGAATTTATTTGAGCCAGCCGCGGCCAACACTTGCCCGAAATAATTTTTAAAACATAATGGCAAGCCCTTATCTTTATAATAAAGCTAAATTCTTGGCCATAACATTAAATTATATGCGTTTTATTTCTTCTTGAAAACCACACGTCTAAAAAAGCACCCTTTTTTACAAAATGGTCCAAAAGTTGTCACCCGATGTTCTTTGGCTTTAATCTTTTTATGAATGAGAAACTTTGGTTCTGCTTTTGGATTATGTTAATTTGATGCCTAAATTTTTTACATTAAGTCGAGAAAATGATATCGACTAAGTGATCGATACCAGAATTGATGACCATTTGGTTCCGATTTATTGCGTTTTTCATCACTCTTGCGGGTTGCTAGAACATCCGGCTATAGGTCTTCGCATTCTTGATGGTTATTCTCCTTGAGGGTTTCAAGAGTGTGAGGCATAGACTCGTGACTTTAAAAAAAAAATCCCACAAAAAAAAATTGGGCGATCATGCTGGCCAGTGCGAATTGCCAAAACGAAAGAATATAGTATCCCGGAAATGCAACCTTCTGAATTTCGGTTGTGGCTCATCCAGTAGGTATGCTACGTTACTTTATCCTGTTGGAACTTTATGTTCTACAGTCAAAATTTATTCAATTGAGGAAGGAAAAATCGTTGAGCATGGCACTGTAGCGCTTGACTTCCCACGGCGTTTTCAGAAAAAATAAAGCCCAATGACGCTTCCAGCGTAAACAGCACACCATTTGCAGTAACTTTGAGCGGGTGTAATGGCTCTTCGTTGATTATACGCAGATATATCCTCGTCACCTAGGATGATTTTTGATGAAAAGTTGTCTTTCTCGTGGTAGAGATTAAGATAAGATTGCTTAGGTGTAGGCTACACGCGCTTATGGTGGTCAACAGCTAACAGCTGATGCACTGTCTGGACATTTGTAATTTTTACCCAAATTCTCTATAAAGACAGCCAGTTGATGCTGAATTGCGTATGGCATGTCGTTGATACTCCGGGGCCTCTGCTACATCTTCAGCAACAGTGCAGTGATATTATCAGCAGACTGGCTGATCCGGTGCCTACCAGACCTGGCAGTGTTATCCCATTTCCCATACTATTCTAGGCGGGTGGCTAAACGTCATAGTGATTTTCAAGTTGATGTTGCCACACCACCGATGAATTATTCCGCTAACAAATCGAAACAATTGTTCCGTGTTCTTTATAAGTATATATAGTGATTTTGATTTATGTCTTGTTGACGTGTATTTTCTATCGGTTAAGTTCACAAATGTCAAAGTAGAATTGACATTTGCCGGCATTTGCAAAAATTATACCATCTTCCCATTGGGTGATGACTTTTGCGCCACCTTGTTGTATAGTTTCGCGTAACTCATGCAGTAGAATATTTTTCTTCACAACAATTATGAAAAAATGTAGCAAGTATAACTGCAATAAAAAAGGCTGTGACTGGAGACATAATTATGCAAACAGTATGGCAGTGTCAGAGTGTGTCGTGTATCTCCAACTTTAAGTGTGACTGTAGGACATTTTTGGATATAATCTGTTTAAAGAGCGACAGTATAACAGTGTGAGCTAGAGTTGAAGGATTTGGAGGTATTTCCAAATACGCAGATACCTCAAAACGTGGAAGTGGAGCTACAGTACCTTTGAGGGTTTGACAGGATTTAACTCCCTTTTCGGTTTTTTTTAAGTGTAGAGTGATTCATGTTATGTTGACGTGTAGAATAAGTGTCCAACCTTAACTTTTTTGTAAATAAAAAATACAGTTTTTCGGTAATTCACTTGGTTTTTAATATTTAAAGTATATTTATAATCAGCCTTCATAACAGAAAACATAAAAAAACATCTTAACTAAAAATAAATAAATAAAATAAAAAAACTCATTTTAACACTTTTCAAAAAAGTGCTGCTAATATGGACCGCCTTGTGTTAAATATGGACCAGGTTGGTTTATATATGGTAAATGTGGTGGGCCATATTACCTGCATATAGCCTTTTCGTTGTTCCTTTAATTTTAACCCACTTTAAAAAATATATTTAAAATTTTGGTTTCACATAATGAAATATAAGACTAAGCACAACAAGGTCTTAAAAAAATATTAAAATATTTGCGCAAAATTTAGTGTAAAAACACTTACAAAAATTTAACGAAAAATTATATGGCCAATGAAAAAAATATTTTTAATACATTATATCAAAACCATTAAGGGTATTTTCGAAAAAAAATGCACAGCGGGTAACCTACGCCTTTCCAGTAGGGAAATATAACGGTGGACCATATTACAAACATCGGCCATATTTGCAGCACTTACTCTATTTTGTATCTACTTACTTCACAAATGCCAAATTACTATTGACAACTGCCGCCATTTGCAAAAATTGTAGATCTTCCAATAGGGTGATGACTTTTTGTAGAATGTATGAACGAGGACGAGGCGGTTATGAAAACACTTGTTGGGGCATTATTTGGAATATATAGATTAATAGCGTGCCTCCTATTTTGAAAAAAATTGATTTTTTGCACACACGGTGCTCAAAGGGTTCGAAACAAATACATAATATATTAAACTAATGCGACACAATGCGTAGTTTTTTTTTTTTATTATTTAAATTTTCGGATAAATTGTAAAAGTTGAAGGGAAGTTTTCAAACTCATTAAGGCCCGTTTGCTGAAAGAAAACTTAAATATTTAAGTTCAACATAAGAGCTTATGTGACAGTTTACGCTGCGGAAAAAGTAGAACATAATCGTCTGGGTTTAACATAAATCCTTAAGTTTCGTATGAGCGAACGACTCTAAGTTAAAAAGATTAAGTCGGCATAGTTTAATGTCATGTTTTTTTCTTATTTATTTTGAACTCTGTGTGAAAAAAATCGGAAATTTTCAAAACACGGGACACCCTAATATGGACAGGCAGACGCTGCTTTTCCTGAGAGTAGGATTTAGTTCAATGCGATCGAAGGCTCCTGGAGCGGTCGGAATGAAAAGAGAAAATTGTTGAATGATATCAGGAATTTAGGAATGGAGCCGAGGATGATGATGTCTAAAACCATTTGAAACATATTGCGGTGTACGTGCACAATAAGTTTGGTTAAGCGTCTTCAAAGAAATTCACTTCTTTGTTGAACTTAAATATTTGTGACTTTATTTATTTAAAATGGCTTAAGAAATATGTCAATGTTGTGTGTTTTTTTAATTAGATAGTAGGTAGGTAACTCAAAAATGACAATCTGTAATAAAAGTTTGCAAAGGAATTGTTTGTGCACCACCTAAGGGCAAGGTCACCCAGGGGTTTCTTTTCAAGCCGGACAAAGAGTTTTGTCCCTTTAAGTGGCAATAAACTGGTATAGCATGATATAAATTGATATGTCTCTAACCTCGACATTTAAATTATTTTCAATAAAGAAACCATAAAGTTCTCTATAAAGTATATCTATTATAAAGTATCTAGAAGAGCTATATCTTTAGGGTTAAACTCTGACAACAATAGAAGCTATGCTTTCAATCTCCAGACTTTCATTCAATATCTGTTGTCAACATTTGCGGTAAAAAAAATAAGAAAAAAATAAATAATGGAGACAATATCACTCCTGATTGACAGAATAATCAATTTTGGTGAAAATCAAACCAGAAAAGAATGAATTTTGTTCAAAAATAAAAAAAAAATCTTTGACTTTCTCTTCTTTTCAACTGCATGAAGCATTAACATGGTGAAAAGGACATCAAAAGGATTCTCACACAATGACGTCGTCTTCGTCATCGCTTAAGTCTATACAATTTGAATCACTTCATTTATCACTTTAAGTGTCTGATGCCATGAATGCATAAAAAATGGATAAAAGTGAAACGGATCTCGGTGGCTGATTAATTGATTCCAATGTCTGTGCCAGACAAAGAGACAGACAATAACAAAATGGAAAAGAATTCGAAACAAAAAAAAAAAACAAATGTCCTGTTTGCAAAAAAAAAATGACAACGTTCGCCTGTGACGACGGTTAGATGTATTATTAAGATGTCACTCCAAAAAGGATATCAAACGAGATGGATGAGGAAATAATAGTTTTGTGTTGACCATTTTTTGCTTTGTTTCTTGAATTGATTTTGCATACAAATATTTCAAAAATAAAAATAAATATTTAATACACTGGAGATTTAAATGCTTTTCTTTTGAAAATGAAAGGTTTGAAACGGGTTTGAGTAGCTGTCAACATCATAGCAGTCCATCGGTAATGGCAATCCATTAGAGGATGCTTTTATATTTTTTTCTTTTTTTTTTTGAAAGCTTTCTGGGCGGGACATCGTTAATGGACATTAGACAGGACTAGCAATTATGAGTGGGAGAACAAAAAATGTCTAATGGCTATGAAAATTAATTGTATAGGTTTACCTTTTTGAAGAAAAATTGTATACTTGTAGTATTTTGCTTTTAACCCGTATCAACCTAGTTTGCAATAGTGGAACGGTCAGTATTTGTGGATTTTTTGCGTAAATGTATAATTACTATTTCTGTAACGTAACAACACATACATACATACTGTGTTAGGCATATTAAGAAGACAGATATTCATTATATAAAAGACCGTGTTATTCATTTTAAAAGAAGACGAATTTTAAAATTGTAAAATAAATGCGAATTATAAAATTTAATTGGTTACAAAAAAATAAAACTAGTTATTTACGAGTTAAGAATGAAAAGAGCACTTTGTGCCTTCTACACATGCAATAAAACCTTCGGTACACGGTATGAAACCGCAAGTCATCCAGTGGATGTACACGGCGATTATTCGACCCATACTTACCTACGGTTCGATCGTGTGGTAGAAAGCTGAAGAAAAAGTTAGCTATCTCAAAAACCTGAACAAGGTACAGAGACTAGCCTATATAGGAATAACGGCGGCACAAAGATCTACGCCACAAGCAGGACTGGAAACTATTCTCAATCCTCCAGTCCTGGACGAGTACATAAGATGCACTGCAGCCAAGAGTGCACTTCGACTAAAAGAAATGGGCTCTTGGAAGCACAGCAGCTATGGTCATGGGTCTATCTTGCAAAGGCGTGACACAGTGGCCGGACTTGATGTGACGACAGTCTACGTTCCACCCCTAATTGATTTTAACAAAAAATTCTCTATTTCAATACCCGAAAGGCATGGATGGGAACCCAACTTACTAATCAGTGAACAGGGTATCCCCTTCTACACTGATGGGTCAAAAATGGCTGAAAGAACAGGAGCTGGGGTGTTTTGTGAAACTCTTAATATTAGAGAATCATACAAACTCCCAGATGAGTGTAGTGTCTTTCAAGCTGAGATTTACGCTATTGAAAAGGCGGCTGAAATAATTCACAAGAGAAAACTGAACTCGTCGGAGATCACTTTTTTCGTGGACAGCCAAGCTGCCATCGAAGCACTTTCCAGTGAGACTATTAGATCCAAGGCAGTAGCAAAATGCCGAAGCATACTGAACAATATTTGCTACACCAACCAAGTCAAACTCTGCTGGGTTCCTGGACATAGCAATATAGAAGGGAATGACACAGCAGATGAACTGGCAAGGAAGGGGTCAGTATCAAATAGGAATAACAGTAGCCAAATAGATATGGGACCAGACGTTCCAATGGGAGTGATTAAAAAGAAGATAGACATAATTATGAAAGAGCAAATCAATAATTCCTGGATGTCCAAGAATGATTGTGTTAACTCTAGAAGCTTATGGCCTAGAATTAATGAAATGAAAACCCAGTATGTTCTATCGCTGAGTAAAAAGAATATTAGAATCTTGATAGGTGTACTAACGGGACACTGTGCCATTGGCACAATGGCCACTAGATTGGGTGTATTAGCACCAGATTTCTGTAGGAGCTGTCAGGATGTCGAAGAAATTGAAACCATTAAACACCTGCTCTGCGATTGTCCAAACCTTCAAACAAGCCGCCTCCGATATTTTGGAAACAGATTTGTTGAAGAACTGGACGATCTAGCGCAGGTCTCAATGGCAAACATGAGGAAATATATAGACAGCACAGGTTGGTTCGTAAATAAACCAGTCTATGCAAGTCGCTAGTTGGAAGCATCTCTGCTTTATATATTAAGGGGATCACAATGGACCAATAGGCCCCCGTGTACGCTACAGCCTTCGGGTTGTGCACGCCCCTCCTTACCTAACCTAACCTAACCTACGAGTTAAGATCCTGCAAGCCGAAGTTTCGTTGCTTCTTTGGTAACAATCTTGAACACCGGCGACCACGAAGAAAAATCATGAAATTTAAAAGGGGGGTTTTGTTTGAAAAAAAAAACATATGTATATCTGGAGTATAGTCTGCAAAATATACTAAAGTTTAATATTGAACATTTTGAATGAAGTAACAAAAATTTAAGGATGCTCTACCGCCAGCCAATGTGCTTCAAAACCAATGTTTCAAATTGAAACATTTTGTTTTGTGATTCAATATTCCTTTCAATTCAGTATGCATAGGTAATTCAGATAAAATCAGTGGGATTTTATTGTTCATGTGTTAAACAACGTTAAATACCAACAATATGTATGTTTAGTATGCCTGTGTGATACAACTTATTTATTCATATAGTCTTATTTAATCATATAACACACAATTGTATATGTTCCCGGAACAATTCGTATAGTCAAATGTTTCTGGTTTAAATTTTTGTGATGGGTGTCATTTCAAAATAAATAGATAAAAGCTTCCAAAATATACATATCACCAGAACTATGTGTTTTATATGTCAGCCATCGAAAACAGGACACAACGGCCTCTGAAATAACACTCAAATATTTATTTCATTTGAATTTCATGTTAATTTTTTTATTTTTCAAATTCAAAAAAAAAAAACTCCGTGAGATAATTAAATTGCTCTGCATGGTTATGATTTTGATGTTCACAATGTTCAGGATTTAAAATATTCAAATAAAAAAAAACAAACTAACACATAACATCCACTTAACGATTCTATACAAAATCCCATATTCAAAGTATTATTTTTTTGAAATGAATACATACATATGTGTAGGTGGTGTAAATTAAATTAACATAAATAATAAAATATTCATAGTGATCTAGAACCAATCCATAAAACGACAGTTAACATAAATAGAAACAATAATAGACGTTTCCTTATGAATATAGACTATGAGCTCAAGATAAGCATGAAAATTTAACCGAGGCCTTATAGAAAAGGAACCCTTCCAGTAGTTATTTTTAAGTGTGAGTGATAGCGAACCAAAATTGGTAGGTTAGGTATACCTTCTGTTTGATAGCTCTCCAATAATTATTTATCATACAAAAAACCAACTTGAAGTTATATTGAACATTATACGAATCAACACATCGATTTATAGTCCAAAAAAATACTTTGCACTTCAAAGGTAGATATATATCGATTTATTACACAGGAAGTCAAGTTCTTTTTTCTAAAATATTCAGCTCTTTGTTGTTTTTATAGATACAAATAATTTTGAAATTTATTTAATTTAACAAATACATTGTTATTTTTGACAGAAGATTTAATCATAAAATGTCAATAAGCTTTTTAAATTTACTTGTATCAAAGGAAATTTGTTTAGGCTTGTGGACTAGTTTTAGGCCATTTAGAGGTCATATAATAGTTTGAAAAAAATGATGTATGTATGTATGTACAAATGCACTCATATGAAAGCGGAGACAGTAAAGTTAGGAGGTCACCGTCGAGAATTTAGATTAAAAAGGCAATAGTAATTAGCTGCTTTAGTTAATTGCTAATAAGCTTATGATCTATTAAGTTTTGTTCATAGTAGAAGTCCCAGAGCAATGGACAAATTCAATGATAATACACCTACATAAAAAAGGCAATAAAGATTACATATATCAACTACTAATAACCTTTAAGCATAATGTCATCAAGTTATAAGCTTATAAGGTGAGTATTTGAGAGAAACAACGTACAAGCTGGTCTTAGATCAGGTTTCTCTATACAATGGAACATTTACAAACCATAAGCCAAGTATATATCGGGTTTTTCAATAAGAGCGCTACAAAAGTTTTTTTAAATAAAACAAAAACGGTTTTGGATATCAATGAAATTCTTTATTCCTGTGAAAGTACGTTTGAAGCCATTATGTATGAAACTCGATTTCTTTTGCATGGCTACCACGGGCACGCTTGCAGAAGTCCAGACGCTGAACCCAATTTTCGACGGTTTTCAAGCATAAATCGGCCGATACTGCTGCAATTTCACGTTCGAAGTTCATCAATCGTCATTGCTTGTTGGCATAAACCATAGACTTGATGTAGCCCCACAGGAAATAGTCTAACGGCGTCAAATCACACGACCGAGGCAATGATGACTCATGGAGTACGTGTGGATTGCTGCCTGACCAATACCGTATATTTTGTTTATAGAGGAAGCCATTCAGCCAGAAATGAGCCTCATCGCTGAAGATGATTTTTCGATGAAAATCCGAATCATTTTCGAGTTGTTGCTCAGCCCAATTCACGAACATACGACGCTTCTGGTGGTCAAGCGGCTTCAGTTCTTGCGTCAATTTAATCTTGTAAGGATGTAGGCCAAGATCTTTTCGCAAAATTCGCCACAACGACGTCACAGAGATGCCCAACGCTTGAGATCGACGTGTGAGAGACACATTTGGGCTTTCTGCAACTGAAGCCTCAGCGGCAGCAATATTCTCGACACTACGGTCACTTCTTTGCCTCACTGGCACGGGAACATTTTGTACTGTGCCTGTGGTTTCAAATTTTTCCACTAGACGCTCAATTGTTGATCTGCTAGGACGATTATGACAAACATAAATTGGACGTAGCGCTCTAAACGTTTAGGCCACTGACTCCGAATTTCGGTAGTAAATTTTAATAATTTCCACTCGTTGTTGGCTCGTATATCTTTCCATCATAAAATGGCAAACCTTATTGAAGAGAAATGTCAAAAGAGCGGCAAGAAATATGGCGTCGTTTGCTGTCCCTGTTGCTCTATACTTTTGAAGCGTCCCTGTTGAAAAACCCTTTAGTAACCAAACGATGGCAAAACATACATTTTCGTATGAATTGCACTAATATACATATAACAATATATGCTGAAATATAAATTGCAAATAATTTTGTGAAGATCATAAAGCAAAAACGTTATAATGAGTAATGCATTAGCAAAATTGTTCTAAATGAGAACCAATATTTATAATTAGTAGCTTAATGAATATAGTGATAAGTTGTTGGTGTGATTGAGCCCTGATCAAATTTTAGGCCTTAATTACCTATGAAAACACGTTTTTTTTTTTTAGTTTCCTGAAAAATGTCCTTTTCTGGTTTCCGAAGTATTAGAACTCTACAGCAACAATATATGGTCTTAGTGGAAACAATTGTGTCTTTTGAGCATTATCACAACGTTTTCTGTTTCATTATTACTTTAAAATACATAGTGTTCCAAATAGTCAGTTGCATTTTTCGCCTAACATAATTTAAGAATTCCACATTTAATCTCAGTTCTTGAGCTTCTAAGACTTCCAATTAGCTTACTTTTGAACTAAATTTCAAATTGTCCGTCAAGTACAAAGCGCTTCCCCTTAACCTGCACAAAAAATGTATGCTCTATCTTGCTTTATTTTTCGCTCTGATTTTTCAAACCTGGAGTTGAATTACTTCTGAGAAAAAATAACCATTGTTAGGCTTTTGCAATTGACTTCAGGACGAAGGTACATTTCTGTATTAAGAAGTCATATAAGCAAAAAAAGAACTTTTCAAACACACAGATATGCACGCAAATATCTACATTGTATAGATGCATATGTATGTAAAATAGAATTCCCATAAAGTCTATATTTTCTATACAAATTTCATTTCCTCAAAAACCTAGTCGAAAATCCGGAATGCAAATAATGAATGGTACGATTCTAAGGTACGATTTAATAGCCATGAGGATGCATTTTGCCATTATTGTATACACAATCACACATTCTCATATACATATATGTACAAAACCATGAACAATGAGTGTATGAGATTGAATTGTGAAATTTGTGTCTGGTGGTAGAAACATTCATTTGAATATTGATGGAGATATGGGAACCATGAGATTTATTGCACCCTGGTGATGATTTCGAGAAAAAAAATAAAAATACAAATTTGATAAATTCCAGAATAAGAGATAGAGAAAGAACCAAACACACAGACAGAGAGAGAGAGAGAGAGATCTGAATGCTAAAATGTCGAAAATCACAAATATATATTGGTTGGGAAAAGTCGATTTCAGAGTTGGGCAATTAATCCTCAAAATAAAACGTTTTTTCTTCAGAACTATGTATATCTATATCTGTATTGTATCTATGTATGTGTTTTCAATTTATCTCGTAGTGGATTATTTTAACATTCAATGGAAATTCATTGCTAAATGTCGAATGATATTAGAAAAGCCATTTATAAATAAAGTGACTATGAATATAGAGATAAATGCCTTGAATTTATATTATTCGATTTGAATGTGGAAAAAAATCAAACACTTCTTAGAAGCAACCCGAAGAAAAGTTATCGATTGCAAGGCCAATCATAATGGAAATAAAAGAAAATTTCTTTCGAATGAAGTGAACAAAGAGCTAAGTGGGTTTTTAAAGAATCTATTGAAAGTTAAGTACCTAAATGAATAAATTAGTTCCACGACAGCTCGTGGCATCTTGCCTGTTGGGTTACACTCCATTGCTGTATGAGAGTTGTTAGGTGGCAGAAATGGAGAGGAAATACAATTTTTTGCAAGAGATACTTGAGGGATTTGGCACTTCCTTGCCAGAAGCAGTAGTCCTGAAAAATATACATTCCGTGAAAAGCCTATATGTAACTCCAGACTATACAATGACTTGGTAGTAGCTCACTGAAGTGGTTGTTGTTTGATTCAAAACCTTAAATACAGATTCCTTTTTAAGTGAAATTAAGTCTGGGATTTGATCAGAGATCAAACCAACTGCAAGGGGATAGTTTTATTACAAGCACTGACTATTACTTGAAATTCAATTTTTGAGAATGACGTCTCTATAAAACAGATAACTTTTTAAAAGCTTGCAAGTGATAATGGTGTATTTCTCGCCAAGCTGTTATTTTCTAAAGATGTATTTCAGAATGTTCTGTGAAAGTAAGTGTCTGCTTCTAATTGAAGAAAAAATACGACTTATTTCATACCACTTATTAAGAATATAGAATATAAAAGGTGTTTTGCATACGATGCAACAAATGGCTAAGATAGGTTAGGTTAAGACAAGAAAAAAAGTGTATGAGAAGGGGGTCTATTTCTCTCTATTAAGGCGGTAGGGTGAACTTTCTATGAAAATCGACTTGAAATAAAAAAAAAATAAACATTTGCAATCTACGGAAGTAAAGGGTCCGCCATCTAACGTTTTTTTTTTCAACTAGTGCTTATTTCGTGAATGGTAACACTTAGCTCATGTCTGATTTGACAGATAATTAGTTTTATCCTTCCGCTGAACGAATATGGTTGTGTATACGCTTCGGTAAGTGGGCCTGCGATCGACTTAGAGAAGATGGATTTTGGTCCATTAGCATAATTGGGCCATTTTTCGAAAATGAGCAAGGAGTGGCCGTTACAGTCAATGGCGATCGTTATCGGGCCATGTTGAAAAAATTTTTGTTCACAAAAATTGAAGAGGAGGATATTGGCAACATTTGGTTTCAACAAGACGGCGCTACGTGCCACACAGCACAATTGGCTTCACGCACCGTTGATCCATGGAATCCATATGTCATCCGGTCCCTTTATAAAATGCCTTTGTTCACCTCACCCCTCCTTGAATACACTATGCCTGTGAAGTATGGTCCCTCGTACCGAAATATTCAAATTTCAAGAATCGAGTGTGTCCAAAGTCATTTTTTTCGCTTTGCTCTTCAAGATCTATCGTGGGACAATCTATTGATCCTTCCTTCCCAGCTAGACCACCTTAAACTAATCAATATGAATTCGCTGGAAGAAGGACGAGAAATATATCTACGATATTCTCTAAATTTATCGACTCCTTTCTGGGTCCGTTGACTGCATTATGCTCTACAAGTCTATCTTTTTAAACACTTACCCAGGTTATATACAACATCCACGTCTCTTCTATACCCGACCACTGTACCTCTTATGGCTCCAGCGAACAAAGTATCCATGTTCGTATTATATCTGGTCCTTAGTAAATTTAAAAATCCATTAGAGGCCGAATTTGTTTCACTTAGGCTCAGTTTATCAGTAGTGAGTCAAACCACTGTTTTTCCTAACTCTGGACACTAAATAACCTACAGTTTACTCATAAAGCAGTTATTAATGAGAAAATACATTTTGAACGAATTAACAAACTCGGAGAATAATACATCAAAATCATTTGTTCAGTAAATCCAGAGTTAACTCAACAAAGTTGGTGGGTTAACTTGGGGTTAACTTGGAGAAAAATCGGGATTAACTTTAATCTCGCACTGAAAAAACTGGGCCTTAGACGCAGATAGAATTACAGAACCCACTTTCTTCTTCTTCAAAGTATCTTTTAAGCTAATTTTATATTTTATACAAATATCCATTACTTGCTACATATGACTCACAAAACGATTAAGTAAAGTGACAGCAATGATGTTCCAGCAATGCCATACCACTCAATTTTGTTTTGTTCCTTGAATTCCTTATGCATCCCAAAATTTCAATGACAACTCAAATCATACATTGAATTCGCCGCCTCCACTTTTATTTGGAGATTTCAAAAAAAAACCCAACTTCACCAAATTCCTTTTCACCACACTACATTCCATAAGAACAAAGTCCTTTCCCCTAAATGCATTTGATAAAACATCGAAAAATTATAGAAAACCCATCACCAAACAATATTCTTAAGTGCGCAAAACCCACCATAGGCATGATTATTTTTTTCTTTTTCGGGGTTGACTGAACTTTTCTACCATAGGCCCCATAGTATTTATCGAGCTTTGATATTAAACGGTCAAAAAATAATAAACTTCCGGTTAGATTGGATTGGATTTAAGAAAAATTGTTATAAAATTCGAACAGACAAAAATTTGTATTTAACTTTTTAATAAAAAAAACAATTTAAATAATCAATATTTTTATTTTGTTTGGTTGTGATAGCTTCGTGTTAGCAAATTTATTAAAGCCCATCCACATGTAGCAAATATTCACCGAAAAAAAAAATATTAGCTTTACCTGAACAAAAAAAATGACAGAAACAGTTTGATTCGGTGCATATTTCTTAAACATGTTAGCCAAATATTTGCTAATCACTAGGGAATATATTTTTGTATCCAAAAAAAAAAAACGCAGCTTCACCAAAAATTGAACGACACTATAAACCCAAATGAAAACTAAAAAGATGAAGATGAAATTAATTTTCTTCGTAGATTATTTCAAGTTACCAGTTGTTTTGGTCTTGATTTCTTAAAAAAAAAAAAAATAACCTCTACACCTCATTAATATTAATGAAAGCTCCTTTTTAGAATAACTATCACTTTGCCTTTTGAAAACCCTCAGCCATCAAACCCATCTCCGAGTGTTTGCTTATATTTTACGATCCTTTCAATGTCCAGAATTTTCTTTTTTAAATTATAAAATATTTACAAAAGTTGGCAACGTCAGAAAGTGAAGAAGGAAAAAGCACGAACAACATTCATTTTTATTTTTATTTATTTTTAATTTCCATGGACTTGGATAGAATATTTTTGTCTGTGTTGTTGCGCGGTGGTATTTCTTTTT
This sequence comes from Leucozona laternaria, assembly GCA_932273885.2. NCBI lineage: Eukaryota > Metazoa > Arthropoda > Insecta > Diptera > Syrphidae > Leucozona > Leucozona laternaria. The sequence goes on along the minus strand of OW026368.1, from coordinate 110,949,207 downwards.
TTTTCGAACCATAAACTGCTTATACAATATTCCTTGCATAATTAAGGGGGTTTGGATATTTTTTCCACTAATTAAATAGATGTATACCGGTGGTGCTGTTGAAATTCCATTGGAATGATTTAATTAAATTAGGCCAAGGCAAGAGCTTCTTAAGCAGAGTGTTGTTCTTCCGGCAATGTTGTTACCTATTTTAAACTTAGAAAAAATTATTTTAAATAAAAAACTAATAAATTTAACATAAGGAAATTGATTATCACGAAGTCAATTAAAACTTACAAATTTCTTTATTGTGTATAGAACCCTCCCTTTACTCTGATGCTTGGTTTGTACATTCAAATTTGCTTTTGCTTATCCACAGGGTTTCAAGTTTTAACTTCCATGACCATAAAGTAAGCCAAAAGGGGTGTGTAATAATGGGAGTTAGCAGTTGGGTATATAAAATATAGGTGGGTATAGTGGTCCTCATCCAATTATTATGCAAATCAGTTTTAATTTTGTTGTTGTGTGCTTTGCTGTTTGCTGGAACGTGAAGGGAGCGTTTGGCTTTGAAGCTGATGATGGCTTTGTCTCTAGCTATGGCTACGACTCCAGTCCCTTTTAACCATGGCGACACAATGTGTTTGAGATTAATTGAGATTGTGCTGTTAGTTAAAGTAGTTATCATAAAGTTTCTAGACGACATTTCTAATTGATGATGGTGTAGGTGTTGTTTTATGCAGAGTTTTGTTGTCGATGGTAATGACTTAAGTGCTTGTGGTAGAGATAAGTCTCTTTTATTATGAAGCTATATAAACTATATTTTTCTAAACAACTCAGGTAAATGATAGGTGTAAAGTAGGTACATACAAACATATGTATGTATCTACATTTATAGAAATTAAGAATTTCCGAGAGACATTTTGTTGTATGACTTAAAATTCGGAACAACATTTTTTATATTTTATTAGATGAAAACTTTTTACATTTAGGTCCAGTTTTTCAGTGCGAGATTAAAGTTAAACCCGAGTTAACTCATCAAATTTGGTGAGTTAACTCAGGATTAACTAAACAGATGGTATTGTTATTTTATCCACAGAGTTTGTTCAGTCGTTCTGCATTCATTCTCCACCTAAAAACTGTTCCCTCAGTTCAAAATGTGTTAATTTACTTCTAGAGTTAGTTAACTCTGGTTTAACTCACCACTGAAAAACTGCGTCTTAGACTGTACAAATTCTTGAAAAAGAAATAAAATTGTGCAGGTTAGGTAATAAGTTGCTAGTGCTTAAGGTAGTCCTTGTCAAAGCAAATGTGAAGATAACAAAAACATCTTGGGGCGTATTCAAAGTCATTTGCTAAACGTTTGCAGCCCTATTAATAAAAAAACACTTGTTCCAAATTTATTTTACGAGTTTACTAAACCATAGAATAAGAGTTAAGCTAGGGGGGTTAAAATTTTGCATTACTAAAAACAAAATGTTTGTGGAATAGTACAGTTACGTTTACGAAAAATCCCTTAAGAAAATCCACTACAATAATTAAGATGCCTGTTTGTTTGAATGGGTTTTGACAGCAAATTTTGATAATTTATTAAAAAAAGGCTCACGTTATTAATATCATATTTTTGTTAAAAATTATTATCATTTCTCTATTGTGTGAGTTGTGTCTTCTGTGTGTTATGACCACCTCTCTTGTATCCTCATTTAGGTTATCTTCGTCAATTGCTATGGATTTTCCTAATATTATCCTTGGAAAACCTATATTTCTTCCCGAAAACCACCTCACTTAGCACTTGCGTTGGATCATATCTGGTCTTATATATTTTTCTTTTTCTTGTCGTTGGTGGCTGATTGTCCAATAATTGCAAATGGTTTAAGAACTCGATAAATCTAGTAGACATCATTATTTTTATTCAAAATTAAATTTCCAATCTTCACTTATATTTTTTTTAAATTTAAGAATAAATTTGACACATACTGTTCTTATCCCTTCGCTAAACCACCTACATCGGTGATTTAGCTTAGTAAACGTCACTTACTAGAAATTTTGTTTTATTAATACAATTTTGCACTTATTCTACGGAATAAGGTCTAACCATTTGCTTTTGTACGTTTTTTAATTTGGCTGTTGCTGTTTTACTAAATTAAAATCAAATTAGCTTATAGGTTGAATTACCTTCTAAATGTCGAATTATTCAACATCAAATAGCTATTGAAAGAATAACCCCAAAATAATCAAAATTCGTAATAGGAAATACAATTAGACTCACGTTCAACTTAGCAAAAGTTTAAAAATGAAGATGAATATGCCCCTTTCTGAATAAACCTCTCACAGAATAAGCATCAATAAGTCGGTACTTTTGGGTTTCTCGTAACTGTTTGTTGAGTACAAACGTTTAATGTTTGTTAAATATCGCACAAATAGCACGTGTTCTTGACGGAACTTAAAATATTTTTGTGAAGGGGTTAAACCAAGAAGTTAATATAAAGTATAAAAACAGATATGCAACTTTATAAGCGATCATTTTTGAAGGGCTCTAAGCTTCATATTCAAAACATCTTTCACATTTATATAGTTGGTTTTGTTTTATCAATTTTCAACCATTTAAAACAATTTTACCTTTTGCGTGCAGATTTTATTAAAAATGTATCACTCCTTTCCCCTTTTCGTTACGTTGACAGATTTACCGTGACAGCTGTCAATTGTCATCAAAATAAAGCCCGATAGTCGAAAGCTGTATGCATAAATTAATGGGTTTATTTCAAAAAGAATGAGAATGACTGCATTCAATGAAAGAATTGAAAAATTATTATATGGATTATTTATTGAAGGATTTTTTATCGTAAAACCAAAAGTGGATTTGATTTTATTTAAATGCGGTAGATTTATTTTTCGAAAAAAGTGCAGTAGATCTACTGCAATTGCAGCAAAGTGACAACCCTGATCATAGTGCGCTCGCTCCCATAGTGCCTACTTGGAAGGTCAGGATTCTTCGTGCGTGCTCGTAAGTGTTGGCATGAAAACGCATCCAATGTGCGGCCAGCCTAATGGCGGCAAATCCCCCGAACGAGGTGGCTGGGTAACTGGTCCATTTCGTGAAATTAATCGTTTCTCAAATGTTTCTTTCACATTCAGTAAATTCATTGTATCGCCCACTCTATGGCATGTGGGGCGCGCCTTCCTACTGAAACCACATGTTTGCAACATACATAAATGCCTTTCAATAAGCAATAATGTCTCTGTACCGCTCACCGTTTTACAGCTCGAACAAAACGGTGACTTTTTCTGGATGAAATGCCATTACAAACTTACCTCAAAGCCATCCAGAACTGCCAAATTTAAAGTTATCCGCCTAAAAAAAAAAAGAAGTGACTCTAGACATGCCAATTATAACAGTTTTGGTTAATAAAAAAACTGTTTATGCGGCCCCGCAGGGCCAGGGCCCTCCGCCGGTGGGCATACTTCAGGCACCCAGAGTTTTTTTTTCAAGTCGCGCGAAGCTCGTTGACCCACACCCACTTTTAATGGCAAAAAACTGTTATAACTCTTATAAATTGCTAGTCTCGTCCTAAAAAAAAACTACCCTTTATTGACTTTAAGATTTTGTCACAGTTTAAATGTTAGACCATCAGCCTCAACCCCATTGGCCATTAGCCTTTGAAAATAAAATCAAAAACTCCACTGCTATATAGGCTGATACTTCCATTGGACTACAACAAAGTTCAGATGTTGTCACTTTTAATTTCGGAAAACATAAGACTAAATTAAATAAGGAAAACTTTAAACGAAAAAGAACGATGCAAAAAGGATAGCAAAATAACCTTTGCAGGAGATTAGCTACAACAGAAAAAAAAAACAGATTTTAGAATTTCCATTAGCTTAAATGGGTATATCGTTGTCCTTTTATGGGTCTGATGGTGGACACGGAAAATTAAAATGTTGCCATCATAAAGTTGGGAAAAGCTGTTTTCAGGACACAGAAAGCCGACAGGTATAAAGAACCGAAACATAGACAAAAAAAAAAACAAAATTCCACAACAACAAATAAGAAAACAATTTTACACACCTGTGGATTTTCATTTAAAAGTTTATTAAGTTCTTATGAAAATTACCAAAGGACAAATTGAACATTTAAAAAAAAAGTCCTTAATTAGACCTTTAAGGGTGTTTTGTGTTGTGTAATTCAATATTTTTATTATGACACCACCACAACGTGAATCCCCCAAAAGTACCTAATCAAGGACCTCTTATAACCAATTCAAATGCATATATAAACATCCATTAAGCTCTTGAACCTTGCCTTTGGTGTTTGGCTTTGGCGTTTCACTATCACGTTTATGAGATGATATTTAAGGCTCACATCACCCTATCCCCATCATGTCCTCAACCTTTACCTCCATTCCCATCCCACACGTTCATTCCTGATGTCAATACATAAAATAAGACTCTATTGTCCATACACCGCATACCACACAGACACACCCACCCATCACACACTCAAACCACAAGCACAATTTAAGTGGCTAAAAAGGAAGTTCGATTTTTCTCTGGCACAATCTTATCTCTATTACGCCCTAGAGGCGGACATTTCCTTCTATTTTATTTATGTGGAGTAGGATGGAAGTACTTAAATCAGCTCCGGACGAAACATGAACGTTGGAAGAGGTATAGTGTACCTCTAGTTTATATACAAAAATACATACCTCCGGTATGACGCTATGCGGTTTCTAAGCGATTTGTTGTGTTCTTTATGCTATTGTCAGCTGTCAAACGGGGGTTATTTAGTTTTGACATCAAGGATAACCGGCTTATACAAATCTTTAAGTGTGGGCTGCAAGGATTTACCGCGGATCTACATAGTGTAGGCATAGAACGTGCCTTCTTTGTTAGTTAACAATAACTTTTGATAAGAGACAGCGGAAGGATATTAGTTTATGTGTAAAGACTTTTATTACGCTTGTATAAGGTTGTCTTATATGATTTCTTAATAAATTTCTTATAAAAATAAAATGGAGAGTCAGCGATAGCTCGTGGAGAACCAGGTCCTATTGGCTTACACCTTCAGCTTTTCCAGGGTTTGTGTAGATAGTCGCGAAACTACAATTTCCTGCCGAATCTACAGGGTTATTGCCCCTAAAACAACAAAAAAAAAACTTATTTGTAGGTGATATAGGCTTAAGTTGTTATCCTAGTCATCCAATTGAATTTTAGACTATTCTGAATTTAAGTTAAATTCGTTTTTAAAAAAAAATTGGTAGCGCGCTAGCTCAAAGAGTAGAGAGCCATGGGCCTTGAGACATATACAACTCTCAACGATTTCTGTGTGCGTGTTGTTTTATCAGTGCAGGCACATACAACTTTCTGTCAAATCCGAACGGCTAAGGTGAGGTGAGAGGCACTTTTTCATGACTTGAGATACCAGGAAATACCAGCTGCGATTGAAGCAAGTAACTTCGTTCGCTGGGCTGAGTTTTCTTCCCGCCAAAAAACTTTTCATTTTACTAGAAGATCTGGTTTCCTAATTGATGTCCCTATTCAACTATAAGTTGCTTGGAAGATTTAAGCCTTTTTCGTTTTCGAGACCAATAGGCACGCGCAGCAGCAAATAAATCGAGTTCCGATAATTCGTGCTTCCCGAAAAAAGAATTGGGTTGCCACAAACGTTCTAGTGATAGGAAAATTCTTTGGGCTTTTACTATGGATGGGCCTTGTGAAGGTTGGACTATTGGAAGAGTACTCGTCGAAAAGGAACATATAAAACTTTGGGATTCCTGCAAAAACCATGTCGCGAAACCGTTTTCAACTTCTCTTAAACTTTGTTCATTTTGCTGACAACACCACCATAGCAGCAGGAGATAGGGTTGAAAAATTAAGACCTCTTTTGGACATGCTGCAGGGAAAGTTTTAGAGTGTGTTGATACCTGGAGAAAACATGGTAATTGACGAGACTGTCATTCCTTGGAGAGGTCGCCTCGTTTTTCGACAGTACATTCCCAATAAAGCTCATCCTGATGGTGTAAAGTTGTTCAAACTTTTCTCCACGGAAGGATTTACCTGGTCTATAAAAATTCACTCCGGCAAAAGCTGTTCGAGAAGTTGGTGTGGCGAAGAACGTTTGCGAAAAACTGAGCACTTTATTGGAAGGAGAGGGTCGAACTCTTTATGTTGGCAATTTTTATACGAGCTACGAACTGGCGGGCTCCATGCTTGATCAACAAACACACGTTGTTGGGACTCTTCGAGCCAACAAAAAATTATGCAAAAAAGAAGTGATGGATTCTAAGCTAAACAGAGGAGGAATGATAGCCCGTGAAGAAGAGAATGGCATTGTTGTTCTAAGGTGGAAGGTCACCAGAGATGTCAGGATGCTTTCGAACAAAAATGCTCCTGTTATGGCTACCGTGTCTGGCCAACATATATCTGACCCAAACTTACCATCCACAAGTAGGGGCCAGAGACCAAGCCGACGTCAGGGTAGTCGTGAAAAACCCCTTGCCATAATAGACTACAACAAAGGAAAGTCGGGGATTGATCTCTCTGATCAAATGGCTTCCTATGCAAATAAACTGCGAAGAGGTCTCAAGTGGGACACGAAAGTTGCAATAGAGTTTCTGTTGGGTATGGCGGTTGTAAATACATTCCTGGTTTACAAAAAAGCCACAAAGAGTGGAATCCAGATTAGGAAGTTTAGAGAGGAGATTGCTGATGGCTTACTTGACCTTATTTCCCCACAGCCAGTTACTTCCTGGAAGCATTTTATTGAAAAGACGGTAAGACCATCAGACGAGCCTGCGTTTTATGCAATGTACAATCAAAAAAATCATCCGACCGAAAAACTTCCAGAAATAGCCCAAAAAGGACAACAACCTACTGCCCAGAGTGCCCCAACAAACCCCAGCTATGTGTTACTTGCTTTCCGAACTACTCACATTCCAAAAGGTGATTTGATCTAACATTTCATTTCAAATAAATAACGTCAAACTGATTTCTTTACAGACAATAAATTTGCATTTTATTTTTTGTATTCCTGCAACTACAATTTTGAAGAAAACGATTTTTTTAGAATACGCTGTAATTATGTATTTTTCCAAATTTTTAACTTCCTTTTTTATGAAATTTATTATATTTTTTTATATTATTTGAATAAAAAATTATACAAATTACCTCGAAATGCCGTGAAAAAAAAATATTTATCTCCCATTTATTACTTTCAAAAGCTGTCCTACGGCCACGTAAGTTAGAGCAAAATGTTCAGCTGAGGCCACACAATACAAAATCCATATACAATCCCAACCGTACGACATGGCCTGAGATAAAATACTAGCTGGCGCACGAAAATGTACGATGCGACTTCTGGAGAACAATGAGCTTTCGCACAAAAACGTACGACATGGCAGTCAAAGTGTTAAAGGATTGGTCACTTCCTCTCAAGAGGCAGTTGCTAGTTTTATTATTATTTATTTATGTAGGTGGATGAAGTTAGGAGTCGAACCTAGACCTATACGCACTAACCATTGCACTACCTGCTTCTAAAATTTTGCTTCAATAAAAAAAAACAGATTTTCATAGGACTGACCACGGATCCGACAAGATTTTGGTATAACTAAATCGCAGTCTAGCCTCGTTCCGGTCTTATCTCGTCCGAGTCTCGTCTAGAGTTTGAATCTAGAAGCTTCCAAATATTGATATTGAAAAATTCAAATGTCTGTATTTTCAATCTTTTTGCCGAGAACACCAAGACCACCGAGACTTTCAACGAATTTCAGTCCAAAAACCCTGGTCTAGTCTCGTGTGCTTTTGATGTATTCTCGAGGCTTTTCTCGTCTCTTAAACAGCCCTAGTAGGAGAATAAAACATTAATAAAAACCTCACTCTTTTTGACTCTATTAAAAAAATTGTGTTTCCAACGAATTGTCAAAAAACAACATCATCATAAGACATACAAAAACTTCTCAAGATAATTTTACAAAATTAACATTTAATTTGCAGCAATCAACTTATACTTGAATTTGATTCCCCGGTGAATATCACGCGCAGGATATTAAAAAAAACAAACAAGAATTCATTACTTTCAGTTTTAGCGCCCGCAGAGTTTCCCCCGAAGGATGGTGTGATGCTCTGAAGGTTTCTTATATTATTTGGTAAATCATGGCAAGTTCAACGTATTCCCTTGAAGAAAAAAAAAAACTGTTCACTCTTGATTCCTCGAGGTTTGTTTGATTTTGTTTTCTCCAAATTCAACGAATGCGAATAGATATATACTCGTATACAATTTGAGAAACGGTAATTGATCTGTTTGTATGATGTCAATTTAATTGGTGCCGCTTTAAGTAAGTCTCTGGAATGAATAAACTGCGAGTAAATGCGATTATTTTTGATTGAAGTAAATATTTTTTGTTTACATTTTATAAGATACATACATATGTATATACGCAGAGAATAAATTGAGTTTTGCTTAATTGAATGCCATCAAGAAGGCAGAAAATTAAACTTAAGTGTTTTATAAGAAGGTTGATTTATAAAAAAAAAATTGAATTTTAAGTATTTTCAACTTCGAAGGACTCTCTTCTTCGAAGTGAATCCACTTTACATTATTTGTATTTTGAACAAAGTTTTGTTTAGCTAAATATCCTAAAAAGCAATAGTTGGGTAGATGTTCGCAATAAAATTGATGATATAGTATGAGACACTTTTAGTCATTTTGTTTAAAGTTGATTGCTCGTAAATTTGCGAATTGTTTACTTAACATTTATATATTTGGAATATCTATTCATTTAGCATAGTAAAGGTCAAGCTGTTGTTTAAAATTAACACTATAATAACAATAAGTGTAGGTTGATATTTATGCAAAGTTGTAAGTCTATACTTATTGTGTAAAATAGTAAGTTTACGCAAAAGTTTGCATGAACACCCGTCAGCTTTTTGCTTTGATATTTCTGTTGTTATTTTGTGGTTATTTTTACTTGCTCTATAGGGCAAGTATTTGTTTCGTGTACAAAAAAAAATTGAAGTTGAAATCAAAACTAACACTACGATAATTATTGAGAATTCCAAAAAATGGGTTTTGTCATGCCGTCCGTCAGTCTTTGCGTCTGTGCGTCTACTGAAATTTGAGCTAGATCCTAAACCGGTAGACTGATTTGCTTAAAATTCAGTACAGAGCATTTGTATGTAATTCCCTAGAGGGAAAATTCGAATTTTTATTTTAGCTCATCTAGACAGGGGAAGCTCCCATACAAATATTGTGGTTTCTTCAAATTTTCTCGAAAACGGCTCTATCGATTAAATTAATTACCTAATTAAATTTCGTAGGTACCTGTAATAACCAAGTCAATTATAAAAAAAACTGCGTTTCAGGTTTCACTCAAAAAAATTCACATACCTAATGGAATTATATTTGTATTCCACGTTTTTTGAGAAAATATGGTTTTATTTTTGGGTTATTTAAGATTATCTTTGCCATGGTTGGACCGATTTTGCTATAATTTGCAATCTGATGCTTCTTAATAGTCTTAACAATAATGCATTTAAAAAATTTTAAAAACATTTTTTTAGAAACAATATTTTAATATTTTCTCGCATTAAATACATATATACATCATGCATCTTCAATGTAGGGTTACACATAGTTGTTAACCAAAAGAGCAAGTTCGTGCGATCAAGTCTTGCATATTTTGTGTCTATAATTTGTGTGAAAGTATGTCAATTGCCATGAATTAAATAGGTTTTTAGTAACACTTAATTAGATTTTTAGTTTAAGTTTTTGTTCCGTTTGGCAATAACATTTTAGCTTTATATAATGGCGTTAATATTGATAATCCGACAGTTAGAACTAAAGTTATAGGCCTGAAGCTCGTCGGTTGACGATGAAAAAAGAATAACCTAATATCCAGCTTTTTTCAATTAGTTGCGTTGGGTTAAGTTTCCCCAATCACTTTGAGCAGCAAATTTGTTGGAGAATTGTGTTAATCATTTAATATATATATTTTGACAGTTCATTTTCATTAAATAAATGATAAACTTATCTAGTGCCTTACATCTTTGCATCAATACCCTCTCCATATAAAAATATTTTAAGTATTGTTGGCTTAGCTAAAGAAAAATTCAATTTTCAATTATTAATAATAAAATATTATTTCACTCAAAAAAGGCCATCCCGTCACACCAATTTTTAAATACATTTTCGATAGTTTCGGCGACGATTACACGAACAGTTTGACCAATATGGTGCCAAAGTGCAGGAATATTTGTGGGTTGCTTCGATCTTTAAGGACAACCCACAAATAAGCCCAACGATGCGTCGACGTCAAATCCCAGCTACTTGGAGCTCAAGCAACATCATACATCACTAAATGTACTGATTACGCACATTTATTGAACTTAAGGCTGAAACAGATGTCCAGTATGTCTCCATGCATCGATGCATACAACGCCACGCCCAAAACATAATCAACGAGAATTCTCCACGCTTAGTTAAGCTCCAAGACGATTAGGTGTTGTTAAACTTAGCGTGTATAAATTGTTTAGTCCCAAGAGCGTTTTTTTTTCAACCAATTTCTCTAAGAATTGCAAAAGAACACGCCTAGTGTCCAGTAATTTGATTGTTGGGCGGCTTTGGCACATAGCGCTATCTTTCTACAACTTATCCACCACCAAGTCCAAATTCTCAATTTCTGGCCATATAAATCGATAGTGCTCTCTATTGACTGTTACGTTACTTCCGTCACGTCGTTATCTTGGACATAAAATGGCGCTTCAATGCCACTCTAAAAAACCACACCAAACATTCACACGTTCAGGCGATGCATTAGAAACATGCACGGGAATATGTTCGTTTATCAATTCGCGAACCAGTCTTTTCCTTTCTGCTGATGCACCTCCACTCCTGCAGACAGTGCATATTTCTACAGAAAATTCAAAATTCGCAATATTTCGGTAACATATAATTCATTTTCGAAGTAACTTAATTTTGCATTATTTTCAAACGTTGTTTAAGCGTAAATCGATCTATTTCGTTTCTGTTTTTGAGGTTTTTGAGTGCATAAAAGTTGCAAGCAACTTTGAACTGGTTCTAATGAGATAATGTAAAAAAATGTTTCAATTAAGTATGGAAGCTAGAGAAATGCATATGTAAAGGGCTTTTTAACAGGGACGCTACAAAAGTAGAGCAACAGGGACAGCAAACGACGCCATATTTCTTGCCGCTCTTTTGACATTTCTCTTCAGTAAGGTTTGCCATTTTATGATGGAAGGATATGCGAGCCAACAACGAGTGAAAATTATTAAAATTTACTACCGAAATTCGGAGTCAGTGGCCTCAACGTTAAGAGCGCTACGTCCAATTTATGGTCGTCATAATCGTCCTAGCAGATCAACAATTGAGTGTCTAGTGGAAAAATTTGAATCCACAGGCACAGTAAAAAATGTTCCCGTGCCAGTGAGACAAAGAAGTGCCCGTAGTGTCGAGAATATTGCTGCCGCTGAGGCTTCAGTTGCAGAAAGCCCAAATGTGTCTCTCAAACGTCGTTCTCAAGCGTTGGGCATCTCTGTGACGTCGTTGTGGCGAATTTTGCGAAAAGATCTTGGCCTACATCCTTACAAGATTAAATTGACACAAGAACTGAAGCCGCTTGACCACCAGAAGCGTCGTATGTTCGTGAATTGGGCTGAGCAACAACTCGAAAATGATTCGGATTTTCATCGAAAAATCATCTTCAGCGATGAGGCTCATTTCTGGCTGAATGGCTTCGTCAATAAACAAAATATGCGGTATTGGTCGGGCAGCAATCCACACGTACTCCATGAGTCATCATTGCATCCCGAAAAAATTACGGTTTGGTGTGGTTTATGGGCCGGCGGCGTCATTGGGTCGTACTTCTTCCGTGATGATCACGACCGGCACGTTACTGTGAATGGGGATCGCTACCGTTCAATGATAACCGAATATCCCAATTGGATGATATGGACTTGGAGGACATGTGGTTCCAACAGGACGGCGCGGCGCCACAAGCTACACAGCGAATGTCACAATCAATTTATTGGAAACAATGTTTGGAGAACGTGCTATCTCACGAAATGGTCCAGTCGCTTGGCCACCTCGGTCGTGCGATTTGACGCCGTTAGACTATTTCCTGTGGGGCTACGTCAAGTCTATGATCTATTCCAACAAGCCAGCGATGACTGAAATTGCAGCAGTATCGACCGATTTATGCTTGAAAACCGTCGAAAATTGGTTTAAGCGTCTTGACTTCTGCCAGCGTGCCCGTGTTGGCCATGCAAAAGAAATCGACTTTCATACATAATGGCATAAACCGTACTTTCACAGGAATAAAGAATTTCACTGATATCCAAAACCGTTTTTGTTTTATTTAAAAAAAACTTTTGTAGCGCTCTTATTGAAAAACCCGATATAACAGTTAAAACAATTTTTCGCAAATTAAAAGAGAGCGTCTATTAAACGCGCGATTCTTTTTTGACTTTTTCTTTTGTGAAATCTGTTTTCTTTCGCACTTAAATCCTACGGAATCAAATCTATTTCAATTGCAAACATTTTATTTAATAGGATTAACATTTTCTAATTAATCCTTCAACAAGCACATATTTCTGTTTTGTTTTAACTACTGCTGGACGTGTTCACATTACCGTGTGTCTGAACAACATAACTTGGATTTACGTCAAAAAAAAATGGGAGGAGTGAGTCTTATGTGAACACCGTCTTAGGTACGTCAAGAATACTTAATTTTTTTCATAGGTACCTACTTAAAAAAAAAACAATTACTTAGTTTTAATCTTTTATGCACGAACATATAAAGTAAATAGACCTCCACATAAGAAATAGGTAGGTAATCTACATATTTCATTAGAGTGTCAAACCTGTCAGCATAAACCATAAACTTATTTTGATAACTTACCTAAGTAATATACTAATAGACACACGAATTCGGGCACTGTAAAACTCACACAAACACTCAACGGCCATGCCATACTGATGCGAGCAACATAAAATATTTGGTTAGTTTCTTTATCCTTCGTCCACATTAATAATGCAAGAACTCATATTGCTCCGCTAACATTTTTCTTTTGAATTGCAAACATGCGCGCATCTCATTTGAAATTCCTTTAATTTGCCAAAGAAACTTATATCTATATTATAGGTAAACCAACAACATCATCATTTATATAGAGACCGGCACTCATTTAGATTTGCCAAGAGGCCATAACATTCAGCAAATATTTATTAAATATTCAGATAGAAATTTAAATGTTTAAAAGTTTGGGTTGGATGTAGAAAGATTTTGTGTTGAATGTTCTTTTTTTTGTTGTTGTATTCATGCATGGGCAGGACATCTCGGAGTTTTTATTTAAATTCCATAAATTGATTAATAGAAAACAAATTATAAGAAGTCCGGGTAGGCATTTATGTAAAATTTTAACAGTTTTTGCCTCCCCTGACATTTGACAGAATTTTTCAATTATCGCAAAAAGTTTGTCTATACCGATTTAGTGAAATTATTTATACAGGAAACTTTGGAGAATAAATGCAAACAATTTAAGAAAATTGAATTTAAAATAAGTGTATTTAATATAAAATATGAGTACATATTTATAAAATATGTATACCTACACGGTTAAAAATCTTGGATTACTTTTCAGTCGTACTAAAGTATTACAGCATATTTTCAATGCAAGATTTAATAATTCCCAACATATTACACATTTTCTTAATACATTTTGTATTGTATATTCAAAGAAGTAATATATTTTGAATTAAATGCTTAATATTTAACTGATTTATGACAAAAAAGAAAAAAAAAAATACAACACATCGATATTATATATTTGAAGTCAAAGTCTCATAAAAAGCATTAGTGACAGGATTACTTGAAATTAAATTTCCCAAAAGTATTGCTATAGATTTTAAATTTTATTCCAACCCGTACAGTACAAGTATTGGTTTAAATTTAAATACGGGATGGCTTATTTTAAATCAGAAATGAAACGAAGTCTTAATTGGTGTAGTTTCAGGAGGTAAATTCATGACGATAACTCATAAAAAAGCATAATTAAGAACTAATTCCCTAAAAGTAATACAACAAAATAAAATTTTAATAAAGTTCGTATTTAAAAGGGAAAATATTCTCAATTCAATACAAAATAGTATTAACTACTGGTTTAAATTTAAATACAGAACGATTTATTCTATGCCAAGAAATTAAACTTAGTCTAAAATGATATTTAATAATACATACTTTGGGTTATACTACAGCACAAATTGGTAAAAATTGTATTACACCCCCAATTAAAGAAATGGAATATGCACAACGTTTAACATTTTGGGATATTTTTAGTTCACTTTCTTCGTATTACAGAAGTGTGTAACACATAAAGTATTATTTTTTAATATTCCATTACCATAAAACATTTTGTGTAATACCTTTATATTACATTCTAATAGTTTTGTATTAAAAATATTATTTGTAACAACGAAAGGATTACAATTTAATCCATAGGATTACAATGTATAACTCAAAGGACTAGAATGTAATCCAAAGAATTCAAATGTAATCCTGGAATATTAGAATGTTTTACCTGAAAATTAGAATCTATCTTTGCAAACTTTTATTTTAATATTCCGGATTTTGTTCAATTCATAAATGTATTAAATTTTAATTTTTTGGATTTGATTAAAATAGGAAGCGTAATTTTTTAATCCAAGAATTTTAAAATGCAATTAAAATTTTATCAAAAGAGCAAGGAAGCAAAATCAGCCATATTTAACTATGAACAACATGTTTTCTGTATATTTTAGGGTTACCATAACTAAAAAAATATGATTTTGATTAAATAACTAACATGTGTTTTCTATTGAGACGACGATTTTAAAAATCTGTATGTGTATTATTGATGAGATGACACTATTTCTTGTTTTAAAAGGAAGTATTTACCTACATACAAATGTGGGTACTGATCTTTATGTACATATGAATGTAGGCACATATATGGGTGATTCTGAAAGAAATGATTTCAATTATTTTTTAAGAATTTTTTTCTTCAGTTGTATGCGCTGTTAATCATGTGTTTGGATTAGGCATGCACAATTCAGAATTGTTTAACTATACAAAATTCATTTGGCACTTCAAGTGTTACTACCTTAGCATTCCAAACTTGATTGTACTATAACTATTTCTTCTTCAAATAATCTGCTACAATTATCAATTTCGTACGTCGAACAGCAAAACAAAAAGGAGAACGATATTTTTCGTTTATGTGTCATTTTTGTACAAAGTTGTTCGCTTTGCATCAGCAGCTTTAACTTGAAAAACAGTAACTCCAGGACACATCGTTACATATTATATTAATTTTATGGCAATGTTCGCATAACATTAACTCCGCACTATAATGGCAGTTTGAATTTAAAATGAATAAAAACATTTAAAACTAAATAACTTTGTTTCCAATAAAATAAGAAAAAAAATGATCCAAAAACATAAAGCATGGTAACCCCATTTCTAATTAAAATCGAAATTAAAAATTTTAAATATGCATTATTTTGCAGGGGCTTTGCATTTTCTCGAGGTAAAATGTGAAAATGAGTAGATAAAATTTCAATCGCAATAATATATTAGTTCACTCATGCGAAAAACAACAAAGTAATCAATGTCACCATTATAATTCAGATAATAATTTAGTGATTGACTCATAAGTTAAATACTCTGACAAAAATTATCATTCATTATTATGTTTTTGTAAATTAATATATTTTTGGATTCATTTTAAGTAATCTGGTTTAAATTTATTGCATAAAATAAAAGAATTTTATTTAAATTCAATACAGGGATATTATAAATTAATATATTGTGCATTTTAACTAAGAAATGAAGAATTGCATTTAAATATTCATGTGCTTAGAATTTATTCAGTGAAATTACAAGTTATTTCCTTTTGTATTATATTCAAAACAATTCGAATTGAATTTGTCTTTAATTCTATTAAAATTAGATTAAATAATAATAGAAACGAGATTAAAACTCAATAAAATAGTATAGATTTTCAGTATAACTTGTATTCAATTACAAAAGTAAAATTGATAAATTTTAATCCAAATGTATTATTTTGAGGGAACAATTTCCCCAGCTATTGGGAATTTTTTTGTATTCATAATATTGATTGCATTTTAATATTAAAAAAGGATTAACCAGGTTTTTAAACCGTTGCATGTATTTAATTCTAATAAAATTTTGGTATGGTCCGAAATACAATACAGATTTTACTGAAAAATAGTCCAATATTTTTAACCGTGTACATATATATACAGGTTGTCCCATAATAAATGGTAAATACTACAAACTGAACATAGTGTGACCTCTCAGAATTTAGTAACTTGTCCATGCCGAATCATAACCGTTTTCGATTAAGGGCTGTTCTTTTTTAAATTTGGGAAAATACCTACTTTGAGAAAATATTTTGATGGCCCCGTCCATAATTATTGTACTCATAAGTAATTCGCTACATCCAAAGGTACACTTGCTTTATTGGGAGAACCATTCTGTGAACAGTTTATTTCCCGCTTTGGACCGGTGAATTGGCCGCCTTAGATCATGTAATGTCACACCTCTAGACTTTCGCCTTTGGTCATACGTAAAGTCTTAAAGTCTTCAATAATAAGTGAAATCTTGACAAAATTGACTTAATCGTACTCTATTGGTCTTCAAAAACCACCCTTTTCCTTAAGTATACAAGGGAAACAATGCGTATTTTATTTAAAAACAAAACCTTTTGAACTGTGAAAATATAATATTCCGATTTCTGAAGTATCTTTAAAGCTAATGAGTTATGGTGTAGGAAAAAAATTCAAGGTGTAAACCTAAAGAACATTTCTTCAGTTTGGCAACAACAGGCAAAAGCCCATAATTAAATTAAGAATGTAGGCTTTGTTGGCTTGTTCAAGTGTATTAAGGTTTGACCGCACAAAGAGAAGGGGTGATGGTATTAAATAAATATTTTTCTTCAAAAACGACCTTGGTTAAGTAAAGAAAAAGACAAACAGTAAAATTTGTGTACCTTTTTCGATGAAATGGACTAGAAAATTGGAATGAGGTTTCTTATAAACTTGTAAGGTTTTATCCGGTAGAAAAACATGACCAAGAAAAAGAAAAAAATATACATAGTATTGAATTGTGTTTGTTTTTTTTTTTAGGAAGCTTAAAAGTCACCTTTCACCAGCAGGACTTTTCAACTTACCCCCTGGTTAATCGTTTGGAATCTAAAGACCGAGATGCAGGATATGCCTTTTGTTTTACCATAGATTAGATAATATTATAAGATATTTACATCCCAGCCATGGAAAACATCTCTTTTCTTGGGAATTTCAACCTCAAAAAGGATAAAGGGAAAACCGACTCATTTCGTGGTTACCTATATCTTTTTCATAAAATTTAAAAACCAGAAACAGATTACCACACAAATTCTAATCGATTCTCCTTAAATCATTAGAAATAAGCGAAATAAGGTAAAAGAAATTCTTTGAAAATTTCATAAGACCACCTGAAAAGTTACACAATCTAATGACGAGGAAGATGGATAGATCTATATAATGGATAGATCTATATATATATATATTAGTATCAATGACTGCGTTTTTTGGGAAATAAATTTATATTTAAGATCATATGTTTAGAATTAATGAAAGACAATTATTCAATTATTAACGATGCGAAAAATAACTTATGGATACATGCTTATGAAGCTGCTTTAAATGAAAAATAAAAAAAAATGTCCCCTCAAAGGTCCTTAATTAATTTTTTAATTCAAATATAAGTAAGGAATAGATAGTTAAATTTTTACAACATTAAATATAATTCTTTATT
Organism: Leucozona laternaria; assembly: GCA_932273885.2. Lineage (NCBI taxonomy): Eukaryota > Metazoa > Arthropoda > Insecta > Diptera > Syrphidae > Leucozona > Leucozona laternaria. Next base: position 110,931,364 of record OW026368.1, on the reverse strand, counting down.
GAGAAACTTTTACAGTCAATTTTAAAGTGAGGATAACTTTTGCCATTTTTAATAAGCAAAAGATTCTTTAATTACAATCGAAGATTTCTAGACTAAAATTAAATTGATTTTTTATTTTTTAGCAAAATAAATTCAATTACATACTTCGCCGTGTCGTACTAAATGAAAATATTTTGAATTTTTCGTCGGAAATCAAAAGGGAATTTTCACATTGATTGAAGGAATTTTTCTTAAAAATGCTCCCAGCACTGATTCCAACTGACAGTAATACAATACACAAATTTCGATCTACGAAATTCAAATTCGATCCATAAACCAACATAGAATTTCATGAGATCTCGGACTAAATATTGCTCCAAATCTCTTCAGTGTGGCCAAACTAAAAAAAAGGGGACATCACAAAAATTTTTAAAATGGTATACTTTGTATTTTATTGTTCCTAAGAATCTAAAGCTAAGCGCTTAACGACATTCAATACTTTTCGCAAAAACTGGAAAAGTGAAAAATAATAACATGGGCTAGAGATGCCAGTTTTTTGAAAACTTACTTGCTTAAGGTGTCGCTAAGGTCCGGAGCCTCAACCAATAAGCTTCTTCCAGCCAGATCGGTCCCTAGCTATAGCTACGTTGGATTCAAAGACTTTCGCTCTAGATGACACACCCATCTCAGTGTCGGTGTTCGTTGTTGTACCTTCTCCTCCACTCGCCGTTTATGCAGCCGGGACCAAAAGTCACCCGGAGAATCTCCATCTCAAACATCCTAAAATGTCCTCAACCGCCTTCGATAAGCTCCATGTTTCTGCACCATATAGTGGGACTGGGATGATCAACGTCTTATACAGGCACAGGGACACTTTAGTTGTTCGATATAGGTCTTTGCTACTCAATTACCTTCTTAGCCCGAAGAAGCAGTGACTGGCAAGAGTTATTCTTCGTTTCATTTAAGTGCTGGTATCGTTGTCTGTGTTGATAGCGGAGCGTTGGTTGACAAAGTCCCTAACTAGCTCAAAGCTTTATCTGTCTTTCGTAATGTTCTGTCCAAGACGTTGGTATTGGGTGTCTTTTCATGATGACCGCATGTAATTATTGGTCTTTCCCTCACCGACCGCTTAATCCATTTTCTTAGCTTCCACCTCAATACTCACAAAAGCGCTACAGTCATCACGCTGTGTTCTTCCAATAACGTCAATATCGTCGGAATATGCGAGTAATTGGACGGACTTTTGAAAAATTGCGCCTCTAGTGTTGGTGGCAGAGTTTTGCACTATACACTTTCAAGAACGATGTTAAAGAAGTCGCATGACAACGTGTCGCCTTTTCTAAATCCATTTTAGACATCAAAGTTGTCTGTGAGCGTGGGGTCTTTGAAGAGAGAAGTTTCCACTCAACCGGTATCCGAAGTAGGTACTTTTTTTCTGTGCAAATAAGCACACTAAACGGGTGTGGGCAGGCAAAATATAAACTATTTGCACAAGGATATAATACCAAAAGATTTCTAAAAAAAAAAAAAAAACGAGTGGGTGTCTTAAGTTTAACAAATATCTATATAAAGGTAGCGCTACCTACATAAATTTGACATGGAGCCACAGGCTTCCTTCAGCTTGATGCACTTTTCAAAACCCTAAGAAATCCCAGAAGGGCTTACTGCAAAATGCTATTCTTGGCTCAAGTATTGAGTTGAGTGTAGCTTTTGGTGTGAATTCATTAGAGTGAGGGACCGAAGCTGTAGGATTTATACACTGGTATTTTGATATAAATGCAGGATCTACAATATGAATTCATTTTGCTCAAAATCCCTAAGTAGGTAATCTCTAAGTGATATGATGTCATTGATTCAACAGTGGAGAATAAGAGCCAAAATGTATAGCTATGTATATGCATGATGCCTTCAAAACAGATGTATTTGTATAGCACTGACAGTGTGTGTTCATTTCAAAAGTTTACCCAAGGACAGCAATTACTGGGACACACATTAAGCCTTCTATCCTTAGTTTTTCTTTTTGTGTATGTGTTGCGTGTGTAAGCATTAAATGTTTGCTTTTACAAATAGAAACAAATTTTCTGAGTGGCATAAAGACAGTTTGACATTACCACATTCAAGTTTCAAGACTTGAAGAGGATATACATGTATGTATAGGTATAAGGAAATGAATCCACATTCAAAGAGTGTTAACGTTTCAAGAAAATATTTGTGTCAATAAGCTAGAAATGTCTTAAGAGTAAAAGTAAGATTTTTAAGGCAAACAAAATGTAAAGAAAAGTGCATATGCAATGCACATAATGTAGCAACCTACTTTGAGTTGAGTTATGCAAGTGGAAGTGGCAAAGTTTCTTTAAAATTTATAGTTTTTTTTTGAAGTTGTATTAATTCTGGTTAAAATTAAAAAGAGTTCTTTTTTGTGTTTAAGCTTTAACGAATCTACAAACGAATTTTCTCTTTGGGATTGCCGGGATTATTTCAAGCCCCACTGTGATCTCTTCAACTTCCATATAGTTTCTGAATAATTCGATGCAGCTTTGAAAGTCAATGTGAATAAGCCAGCAGATAGCTTAGTCAAGATGTTTTAAGTATCAATTCATAGCTAGTTGCAATCCTCCCTTAAAGCATGATTGAATTATAATACTAGTATTTCTAATAATGCACGTCAGTTTATCCTTGAGGCCAACTTCGGACGAATTCTTAAGTCCAGAAATTCCTTCTTCAGCCACACTAAACGAATTTGGAATGCTTTACCCGGCTCACTTTGTCCCTCCCATTGATTCAGATATTCAAAACCAATATCCATGGGTATCTCCTAATAAATCCTGTTCAACTTCCCTAAGCTGGCATTGAAAATGTTAAGGGCATAATCCCCATGACTGCGGGTAAAATATAAAAAAAACTCGCTTATTATAAGATAAGAAAAAAAAGGGGTGATAAAATTCAACCTTGTTGAACTCCACTTAAAGGATTGGCCACGCAGTAAGCAACAAGTGAAAAAATCCTGAGCAGCAAACAAAAATTAAACGTATGAGACAGCATGGTCCCAGCCACATTCATCGACAAGCGACATTTCTGAGCGATATAGCTCTTTCAATTCTGTTCTACTTTTATTGAATCGTGAGCAATAAAGTTCTCTCTATATGTGCAGTGTGCAGAGTGATTCGATGGTTATGAACGTAAATTAGCAATGGAATTTCCACAGCTTCCTGCTCAAGAGAAATTTCGCTCAATAAATGGCCAGTTGTCGGTTGGCCTTGTCGCTCAGTCGCTCTGTCGCTTATCGCTGACTGCGTGGCCAAATCTTAATAATGATGCTTATGATTATATAGTCAGTACTAGAGCAAAACATGAACTTGTTCCACATCGAGAACATTAAGTAGAGGTGTTTATTAATTATTCCTCCATGTTTATGTCCCACGCCAGTTTATGTTATCAATTTTGTTGCGACTTCTTGGCAATTTGACAAAATCTCTTGATTTACTTCTCTGGAAAATGCTCATTTTTCCATAAAGTATGCTATAAGCTATGAAAGGTCACAACAGGTGTGCTGATATGGATTTATTTGCAGCAGCTCGGAAAAAAATTGGCAGAAATTCCGTCAATGACAGCTGATTTGTTCCCTCTGAGGTTACAAACTTGTTGTATGTTGTTGAAGTCGCCAATGCAAATTCAGATATTTGGAACTTCAGATAGTTCATTTTCGTTTGGGAAACTACCACTGTCAACACTCAATTTAGTTTTGCGCCATCGGAAAGCAGTCCTTCCATCTCCTGAACTTATCATCATCCGATAACCGTCTATACATTTTACAGAATTTTTCTTGCAGTGCAGTGGCATCTCCATCTATATAAGCTCATTAGCGCAACATCAGCCTTAACGGGTCCACTGTCGCACCTTGCAGAAAGCGCGGTAATATCTGCTTTCACGTATCGCCTCGAGGCATTTCTTCATATTACACTAAACCTGAGACTGCTGAGGTCTGTAGGCTGCCGCAATAACAGTGAAATACGCTCTTCAAACCGTCTCCATCAGTCTGCTAAAAGACATGTGCTATTGATTCTCTCCCTATTTTTGACAAACCGGGATGTGGTTATAAAAACATTTGTTCACCAAGGGTCTCCAGCGATTTCCGTTCACAAGCTGAGTTGATTACGACGTTAATATAGTGTGGAGCTGTTGCAACTCTCACTATAATATGAGCATGCAAGGCTGAATTCTTTTGTTTTAAAGATATTTTTGTATTGAAATAGAAATTAAACTTTTTGAAACTAAGACCCAATTAATTCCTTGTCCATTGAATTTAAAGCCATGAACCAAAGTGTGAGATGTTTTTTGTCATAGGCTGAGGTATGCTCGTCGGGTCCAGGGTTTTTACCAAAGAAGCAACAAACTTTAGTGTATTTGAGGTTGTTTTTATTCACCAATCGCTGGTTCTTGCAATTTCTATACAGTTCTTATTGTCTTATAACTATATATATAACTATATATACTGTTATACAATTCAATATATATATGCTTATAGTTATTTACATTTATATAACCTTATAACCTAGATTTATACAATTCAAATGTTTAGCAATATATCCTAAATTACAATCTGAGATAGCAGACGTCACTAAATTACAATCTGAGATAGCAGACGTCACTAAATTACAATGTGAGATAGCAGACGTCACTAAATTACAATGTGAGATAGCAGACGTCACTAAATTACAATCTGATATAGCAGACGTCACTAAATTACAATCTGAGATAGCAGACGTCACTAAATTACAGTCTGAGATAGCAGACGTCACTAAATTACAATCTGAGATAGCAGCCGTCACTAAATGACAATCTGAGATAGCAGAAGTCACTAAATTACAGTCTGAGATAGCAGACGTCACTCTAACTACTTAAAACCTGGGCTTCCACTGTCGTTTCTCACCAAGTACTCGGGATTGGTACTGATTTCTACTGTGGCAGAGCTCGATTTTATGGTGCTCATCCACGGTCTCTTATATATATTTCGGTTTGACCCGAGTGTGAATTATAATTTCACAAAGAAAAAGTATTATTAATATTTTCTTATTCTTATGATTGGCTCTTTCTAGAGTCGTTGTTAACGGTGATTCGGGATTGCTTTGTATGCAATTTAATAAACGGCGGCGGTGAAGAAGAGGGTGTAATCCATCACTACAAAAGAAAATGAGTATCGACTTTATAAAATTTCAATTACCAATTTCAATTGTCGTTGCGTCCATTAAAAAAGCTATTCATTTAATTTAAAACCTTTTTGAGCCAAGTCGACAAGTTTATTTCTCTTATGAGAGAAGTCTTATCTGGATCGAGTGCATCAAAATTTTTGAAAAAAAAACATATAGTCTTTTTGCTTTTGCTGTGACTAATCATACTTCCTTATTAAAAAAAAGTATGCAAACGAAGAGAGAGTGGATAAATAGACGCTTCATTGAACCTCATTTGGCGCTTAATGACAAGTTATCAGTCCCTAATAAAAATATCCTTGGGATTTTTTTTTTTCAAAAAGTATATACATTTTTTAATCTTTAATCTGCCAATTAAAGTTGAACCTTTTAGTTATGGGGAGTGAATGAACTTTGTGGCATAATTCGTTAAAAACGGTTTTAGTTAAATCCACAAAATCTAGTTTTGAATAAATTGGCCCTAAATCAATCCTTTTTTTAAAGTTGGTCTTTGTGTGATAACTCACTCGCATTAAGGCTGCAAAGCTTATGCACCATCATATTAATATTGAAGGTTATAGCTACTTTACGATTGCCAGACCGATCATCAGACTCCTTTTAGTGGTTCTCAGTCTATTAATCCACCACTAAAAGGCGTTTGTTGATTGCCGTGAAATAGCTTTATCTGAATCCTTTTTTTATTTTTTCAAACACATATTCTATTTTTAATGGCATTTTCTTCTTAAGCAAAACAACAGATTCTTCCAGTTTACACACACCGGATGATTCAATTCAATGAAAACCAATCATAAAAAGACAAAAAAACTACTTCAAAATCATTAAGGAATTTTCCAGAGCTTGTCCAAAGCTCTGTACCCATTCGAGAGGGAGAGCCACAATGTTTACTTGAGTTCCTTCATCACAAAAGCAAATTGACTTGTTTCTATTAAAATTTTATAATTTCATTAATCAAGTTCGTTCAATTATTATTAGTTCTGCAAACAAAACATCAATGTAAGAGCAATTCCACTTAAAACAACAACGATGACCTTTTCTTATTTTTAAACCCATTTATTCAATAACATAAACCACTCAAAGTTTTTAACATGAATCCATACTTAATGCCATTTCCGTCACACGACTAGTCATCCACCATTAATTTTTAAATTCAATTTTAAATTGATTCCCCGACACCACTACACTTCACTATGTTCTTGTATCCCGTACCGCAAGCCCCAACCAAACGTATCCAAGAGTGAAATCCAACATGAAATTGCTGAATGGAAATGGAATAGCCAAGCCACCAAGCCAGCAGCCATAGAGATCTCCCTTTAGGCAAGAGTTCTATAAATTGCACGCTTGGAATGGTGATGTGATGACTTTCCATGCGAAACCCAAGAGGTTTTTTTCCTCTGAGTTTTTGTGACAGCGCGACAGTTAAAAACCCCCGCCGCCAGCCGCCGCTAGGGATGCAACAGCTCATTCAGTACCCCGCTCCGCCCCGCCCCTCCACTCGCCCCTTGCCGCATCGCCCAGGCCTCATTCAATTCGCACCACTTGGCATTTTAAAACATGCTTCAGATATAGCTACAATACATAGAGAGAGATTGAGTGAATATAGGATAGTGCGGGTAGTGGGTGTGTGGAAGAAGTGTTGGGTTGTATAGGAGAAGGGTAGAATTAAATTACACCATTTGTCACGTTGAGAGGACTCTCTTGGAAAAAGAATGCTTCAAGAAGCGCCGCGCCGCCACTTCTGATTGATTAATTGATGACGAGCATAAGAACACTCTACTCCTCTCGGTTGGCACTTTACTTGAGTATCTTAAGAATGTTGGTAGATGGAATTTAATTGGATGAAAAGGCAGCTTTAAGTAATGAGCCCATTTAGGTTACTTCCTGTAGAACACGAGAAATACTTGCATTACACACAGAAAAGGGGGAAGTGTAATAAAACTTGGAGATTTTTATTGATTTTTTTTTTTTTTTTTAAGTGTAATTTAAAGGCAGATGTTAAAAAAAGTAATAAAATTTGTATGACTTAATAAAATTAAAGAAATAATTAAACATTTTGTCGGTTAAACTATAATTGACGTTAAAAAGGGTTTAATTTGAACTCTAAGACTTGATTCAAACTATAATGCTGATACTACATTTTGCTCCTAACATTTAATTGCATTTTCACTTATAACTACGACAAGATGAGTTGCCAAATTTACAAGTATTTGTAACTGTGACTTTCAATTTTCACGTTACAATTTGCAGTTCTTGCAAATCATTTTAATCAAACTTCGCACCTTTATACACTGAACAACACTATAGTGAAGTGTGCAGAATGTAACCTCAGAAGAAAATACAAAAACCAATACATTGCCATCATGTCAGAGAGCCAGAAATATATTCCCAACTTGAAGCCAATAGCAAACACTAAGAACCAGATAATTTTGTTGTAATGTTCTACCTAGGTTCGATAGTGAAACTTATTTCCTTTAAATAATAACGTCCACTTATTTACTTTACAAAACACACACTTTATTTCACTTCTCCAATCACAATAGTATGCAATTTAAAATTCACTTCCGGATACACTTTTACTTCTTACTTCACGTTATCACATTCAAAATTAAACTGTGTCTACTCGCTGGAAAATATCTCCTTATATAGGGAAGTAAATAGTTCTAGTCTTCACTAGTATCCACGGGAATATTCGAGTATATCTCCTTCTAGAAGTTTCCTTTCCAGTCGCTGACAGATGGAACATTGGAATTGATACTCAGCTGAATCACAAGATGGCGCTGTGAACGGTTGAAGGTTTGATGTTTAGTTTAACAATAACTAAGGGATAATAATTAGTTTTAACAGTTAGGGATTTTCTCTTGTTTCAAATTCAAAGTAGTTATATAATTATTAATTATTAAATCATTACAGTGTACTTTCAGTTAGTTTTCGGTTTATGGTCAAATTCCTTAACAATTCATTACAAAAAGAAATCTGTAAATATCCAAAATATTCACCCCTTAAAAAAACATTTTGGTTTATTGATCAAATAACTTAATCAATATTTTAAACCAATAACTCAATATGCATATCAAAAGAACAACATTCCACATTCTGACTGCTCAAAAACTCAACATTTGTTACAAAACCAAGCACTAAAGCTTTAACAGAGTTAAAATTAACATTAGAATCAGAACTATTTAGTATTGCCAATTTGGCTTGAGGACTTGAGTGGTACAACCCACAAATGCACCATCAACAGCAACACAATCCGAAAACCATACATGGTAAATTTATGATCAAGAGATATCAGCATGTTCCTTGGATATAAAGATTCTCGAAATAATTTTAAATTGAAATTCCTTTTGTGCTTTACTAGGATTTATTAGATAAGTCATTGGAAACCATTTAAATTGTGAACATCCTTTCGGAAGAAACATATTTGCATGTAGAAGTGTGTTTGAAGAACAATATTTCAGGATAAGGGATAGTAATTGAGTATAACAGCCGAGAACTAAATTTCATAAGGATGAAAATGAAAGTTATTGGATTGAGGTAAAAATCAACTTGTTATGGAAATACCTTTTTGTTTTAGAGCCGTAATGGAAAAAGGACATGTATTCATGAAATTAATAAATGTTATTGGGAAGCTTTCAGTTTTTTTTTTTTTTTTTAATGAAATGTTTGCTGTTGGCACTATGAACCAAAGCTAAGTTCTGTAAAGTTGGAACTGAAATATTCAAATCCTCCACAAGGATATATTATTTGGACAAATTCCAAAATGATTTTAAAAAGCAAAAATGCATTTCTGTCCCAGGCGGCTTGGCACGCGTTGAACTGTAATCGGGCAGATCACAGTGATGCAGAGGAAAGGAGGGAGGGTTTGCTGAGGATTTGCTTGGTATAGCCTCTGCCTGGTGCACAACGATAAGATGGCTAAACCTGGGAAGAGAGTTAAAATAAGCAAATCCCAATCCCAATCCCTTTGCATTTGGCTTATCTGTTTTCGTGCACAATTTTCGCGAACAAACAAGGACATTGCTATAAATAATTCTACCAAAGAAGGAACACAAAAAAAAATAAAACAACATAAAATCAGTAATTGCGCGAGGATAGCTGTTGCTGTATAAAGAAGAAACTTGAGCAAATATACCTCTTTTTTTTTGCTTTTCTATGAAAGCCAAAATGCAGGGGACGAATTTGCTGGCAAAATCTGTACCTATATAGAGAGAATGAAAATTCAAAGGAGTGAAGGATTTATTTAAGAAGATATAGTTTATTCACTGCGGTGGAGGTCTAAGTGTCTTCTTTTGAAATCCTTTTTCGGTAGACCAAAGCGATTACTTTGGATTAATACTACCAACTACCTACTAAGGCAACTACATTTTTGTTTAATTCTTTAAGTTAAGTTTTGCAAAAGTCTACTATGAGCGGTTAACGGTACATTCGAAAAATAAATATGGTTTAAATATAATGCACGACTGGATCGCAGGAATTTGCTCTTGTGGTTCAAGTTGTTTATAGAATTTTAAAGGTTTTATTTTTATGAAACATGTATAATCCAAAAAACCTTTAATCTCTAAATGAAAATCTTGACCGCCGCCTGAATTCACGAAAATATGAATTTATGCAAACAAATTTTCAAACATCGTTTGAGCAGTATTTTCAAAGAATTTAAAACGAGGACATAAGAAGAAGAACAAACATAATAGACGGAATCGAAAGAATTAAACAACTAAAATGGAGCTGGGCTGGTCACATCTCAAGAATAGAAGGCAACCGATGGACAAAAATAGTGACAAAAAGTCTACAGGTTTAGTGTTATTAGATGTAGAAAAGGCGTTTGACTCAGTTTGGCACGATGGTTTACTACATAAGCATTAGGTTTCCGATTCCCAGAGTATATAGTAAAACTCATCCAAAGTTTTCTAACAGACCGTTTATATGTTTTATCTGTAAATAACAATCTCTCATCGCAGCATTGTATTACTGCAGGTGTACCACAGGGATCGGTCTTAGGTCCATATCTATTTAACATTTACACTTCGGATTTTCCGGAACTTCCCTTCTGTAAGTCTGCTTTTTATGCAGATGACACAGGAATTTATTCTTCTGATGTATTCGGTTCAGTTATTGAAACCAATTTACAATCAGGATTGAATATAATTTCATGTTATTTCAACAAATGGAATGTAAAGGTGAATGCTATGAAATCGCAAGTCATCTTTTTTACAAGAAAAAGAAAGACTTGCTTTCTTCCTAGCAACACCCTTAAAATGGATAGCGTAGATATCAGCTGTAATGATAGTGCTAAATATCTTGGTATAACCTTAGGAACCAAACTCACTTATAACAAGCAAATCGCTAAAATCTTAGATAAATTAGACCATCAAAATAATGTATCCACTTATAAACAGAAACTCACTTCTAAGTACAGAAAATAAACTTATAATTTTTAAAACTATATTTCAATCGTTCATGTTTTATATGGCTGTCCCGTTTGGGGAAAGTGTGCTAAGACACATATACAAAAATCGCAAATAGAACAAAACAAGCTTCTCAAATTAATGCTTAAGCTGCCTTGGCATTTTTCAACCCTTGAACTCCACAACAGGGCTAGCATCGATACTGTTTCGTTAAGAATTAATAACCTTTATAGGAAATATTCTTGTAACTGTTCTATGTCAGATAATCCTTTGATTATAAGTCTTGTAAACTAATTTATTAGTAGTTTCACAAAATTATTATTTATTTATTTATTTGTTTTGATTTATTTATTTATTTATTAATTTTATTATTTATTTATTTATTTATTTAAATATATATTTATTAATTTATTTATTTATTTGTACTTGTTTTTTTTTATTTATTTAATTATTTATTCATATAAATATATATTTATTAATTTATTTATTTATTTTTTTTTTTTTTTGTTTATATATTTATTTGTTCATTTATTTATTCACTTATTTATTTTTTTTTTTGCTTTTATATTAGCAATTTTTGTACTTTTTTTTCTCTCTATTTTGAATGAATTCCAAAAACTAGAAATTTAATTTTCATATTTTTAGGTAAGTTGAAACTTATTAGTGTATAACACACATTTAATAAAGCCCGTAATTTAAAATAACTGTGATATTAGTTTTATCGATAACTTTTTAAAATATACTTGTTTATATATATACAGTCGACTCTCCCTAAGTCGAATTTTCACGGGATACCAAGATTTGTTCGAGTTAGAGAGAGTTTTGGAAAAATTCGAGTTATAGAGAGAAAGATTTTTTTTTTATTTTTTTTTATTTAATAATAAAAGATTAATCCTACAAACTTACAAAAAGTAAACAAAAAAATATAGCTTCCTGCTTATTTAAAAATAATTATAATAAAATAAGGACTCGTGAATTCATCGAAAGAAAACAAAAATATAAAATAAAAAAAACATCTCCTGAATAGGAAGAAACAGACGATGATGGCACACGCGATGCTACAAATACATATTAAGGGTATTGAAGTGTGTAAGTACTTGATGGTTAGTAGTTACATATATACATATGTATATCGAAATACGAATTCCGAAGGGGTAATGTATTTTTATTTTGTTTTGTGCTAAACAAAATTCGACTTAAGGGGTGAAAAAAAATGCCAGTAATCAAGAGAATGTGTTCGAGTTAGAGAGAGGTTCGACTTAAGGGGAGTTCGACTCAGGGAATGGTTTTTGTATGCAAAATTGAGGGGAATGTTAAAATATGGCGAAAAAGTACGAGTTAGAGAGAAATTCGACTTAGGGAGAGTACGCCTTAGGGAGAGTTGACTGTATTTATATTTTTCTTTTTTTTTTCCTCTAAATGAAAGGTATTCTTTTCAAGTACAAATTTTCTTTATAAATATTATTGTTTTGTAAACATTAAATCATTTTTCAGTAGCAAGATATTATTATCATAACTCTGTATAAGTTGTGCGGTTACAACCAAATTCGAAAATACTATGCTGTTAAATAAAATATCAGAAATCCCCAATCGTATAACTTCGTGGATTTAAATATTCTCAACTCAGAATCTAACGGAAGGTTAAAAATTTTGATGAAACTAAAAATGAACTGAATGTTACCAAAAAAGTAGTTATTTTCATTCAGACGACTTTAAAATTTCATAGGCATCTCGGTCTCTAATTTTGTATCTTTTCTGTTAACATCACCTTGGTCAACATTGACATCTCAATGTAAGTCTAAAAAATACGATCTCGCCCTTGGATTATTTTGAGTTATGGAGTTTTTGGGGAGCGAAATGATACCGATACTTTTCTCGTCTCCAGGAATTCCGTACATTTTATAACATTTTGTCGGTGATCTGTCCTCGGGTAACGAGACCCCTTCCAAACTGGAATTCTAAATCCACCCGTGTTATCAGTGATTAAACTATAGTTGCAAATAATTAGCATGTGCGCAACCACCAAAATGCTCGATAAAATATATTTTAGTCAAAATAAATTTTCACTCTCAGCGCAATCAAGGAAATTTCATATAAAAAAAAACCTATTTATTTATTCACTCGCCATCATTATCCGCCTAATGGAGCTTTGACTGTGTTTATTAATAAAAACCATATTGAAATATCAACATCAGTTTTTTGAAAAGTTTGTCTCATTCTGTGAGTCAAACTGAATTCTATTAATTGAATGTGTTAATCCCTTAGGGACATGCATACCTCGATACAATTCTATATTAAAAATTATAAATAAAATACTGAGGTGGAAAAAAATAATTAATAGAAACTTCATTTTCATGGCGATGGTAAAATTATTTAATGACACAATTTCCAGCTTTGTTTTAATGTATACATACATACATAAATCTATATTTTTTAAGCTTAATTTCATGGAACTACCGGTATTTTCATTTATAAGCACGTTTTATAGTGGAATTTGATAAAATACACACAATCTTCATTACTTTATTTTTTTATTCAAATCATCAATACAATTTGCTGCTGCAGTGTTATGGTGTTCACAAAAAAAAATACACAAAAAAAGAATAATTGTTGTTCGATAAAAACGTGGCAGGTGAAAATTTAAATGGCTTTCATCTGACTTAAACAAGTACATAGATCTAACTTGCATTGATAAATTGAACGCGTGCTTTTGATTGAATGAATGAAATTAAACTTATATTTTTGTTTATCAGGAATAAAATAATAATTCTATTCAAATAAAATGGAAGTTGAGTGTGTGAGTCAACAAAATAATAAAATTATAATTCCTCTTTTCAATTGAAAATAATTATTCGTCCATATGAGATAATTGAACTATCAACATAATAAGTAACTTTGTCCATGAACTTTTAATTATTAATAATTTTTCTGAAAGGCGCTTTTGAATTTTACCTTTGTTTATCTTTTTTTAAAAAAAAAGTGGTGCATTTTATTACTATATTGCTTTGCGTGTGAAGTTTATTATAATAATAAAAATAATAATTGAGATTTATTGAATTCAATTTAAAAGTTTTTTACAATAAAAAATATATAATATAAATATTCAAATACAAATTAAGACATGGCTAAGTGCCGTCTGTCTGATTGACAAAAAGAAACTAATGAGTTAAAATAGTTAAACAATGAGAAGAAAAATATTTAAAATTATTTAAATTGCAAACAAATTTTAGATTTAAGATTTAAAAAGGAAAAAAAAAAAAATAACTAAAAGTTTTCATCTACTATTCTCTGCCTGTAAGCTGCTGCCGTTGAAACATAAGAGTAAAAGCATCGCCATCCCGTTCTGCCATTCAAAATATCTTTGGTTTCTGGCCAATTTAGCTCGAACCGACCAAAACACCTCTTTCTTATATCCTTTATAATTGGAGAAATTGCGATGAAATGAAAGATGTCCTCTCTTGAATTCAAATTGCACAGCGAGCACATAATAGGTAGGTCATCACGATGTGGAATGTAATTTAGCCGAAGAAGTTCTCCTCTACTTCTAAATATCATTTCGATGAATTTCGTGCTGTATTCGATGTTGAAATAGTTGAGTCTTTCTAGGTTAAGCTCCAATCTCCTATAATAATTTTTATGAAGAGATGATTGAGCTTCTTCCATATAAATTGCTCTTGATTTCAAGTCAAACTCTTTTAAAAATTGTTACAAGATCTCCTTCGATTCCTCTGGATGACAGGGATTTAAGTTTAATTGCAGGTTATGACTTTCCGCTAAGGAACTCCATTCCTTAAACAAATAATTTATTGGAGCTGATTGCATGTTGAGTCACTTTTTTTGGAAGACGAGAATCAGGCATCTGGGTTAACATTTTTATAATGAAATCAAAGTGCAGCTTGACTGTTGAAATATGCAAAGGGGACAATCCTGTTTCTAAAAGCAACATATAATTGGGGCTGTTTTGTGGTAGATGAAAGCATCGTTTTATGAAAAAAAAACGAAGAAGAAGCTTTTCAACTTCGTCATATTTGTTCATTCCCCAAACTTGTGCATCGTAAAACATTATTGATGTAGCAGTGTTTTGGAAAATTTTATATTTCGCAATTTTTCATTGTATTTGTGTAGTTTCGTAAGAGTGTCAATTTTTCAGAAAAATGTTCCTCTCTTCCTGCACTTTTAGAAAAGAAAGATGAGTTTGATGAAGTTGAAAATTCAATTTGAACTGTTTCCATTTATTTGGTCAGTTTATACTATGAGTCCTCACTAAGTTTGCTCCGTCAAAAATAAAGCAGGTGAATCGAAAATTTGTGTTCCTCCGTTTTTGACATAACAACTGAAAAACTGTACTGAGAATCTTGTCTGAGAGCTGACTCCATTCCTTAAAAGGCGAGGCATTAGTATGAATTTCCGTAGTCTAAGCATGAAAGATTAGTTAAGACTTCTTCTCATCACTGTTTTTGTTATACTCCGAGTTCGTTTCTAGATTTTAAGTTACTCACAAAAATAGCATAGTTTATGGTGTTGAGTTTGCCAATCTAAATAAGCTTTTGGAGGAATGTCCTCGAATTATTGTTTCAAACTCTTCAAGGGATTGATATCGAAAAAAACTGAGCACCATAGCACATACTTGTCTTGACTGTAGCTAGGAAAACACGATATTTGGACTGCAGATTGATGTTTTGATTTGAAAAAAAAAAAACTTGGACCATACATTAGGTTTAAGGCTAGTTTAACTTCAGCTCTTTTTTTCTTTTGGGTGCTTGGTAAAGTTCAAGTTATGTGTAAGAAAAACTCCTAAATATTTTAATTTTTTCACAACTTCGACAGTAACATTATTAATATGCCAATTCTCTTCTGGTTTATTAAGATTAAAGCCCCACATCTCACCAAAGAATTCAATCTGTTGATTTGCAATTGGAGGGCGAAATGGTTATCGGCCAGCAATAAGATGTCATCATCATAATGCAGAACTTTAACTTGGATATCAGCGAAGAGTATTCTTCCTGGAAGTACATCTTTAAAATCGTTAATGCATAAAACAAAGAGTAGTGGGCTTAAAACATAACCTTGGGGAACACCTGAACTCGTTTCAATACAGTCTTAAAATTCCACTCCATCCCACACCAAAGCCTAAGATGAGTCAAGAAAGTTGAAATACATACTCAGAAACTCCAAATGATGATAGTTTGCAAGCTAAGGCCTGTCTTTTTACCTTGTCAAAAGCAGCTTTAAAGTATACGAAACAAGCGTATAATTTTTTTTTTTTTTGTTTCAGTAGATTTTCTGTCAATATTCATTGGGGGTTATCGTGAATAAAATTTCAGTAGGAATGTTTCACTCCTTTGAAAATTTGGAACGTAAATAATGGTTGAAAGTATCCATCGGAATCTAATGGTATTGGGAATACATTTTACAGGTGAATTTGGCTATAATTTCAATGAGCCAAATTTGAGCTCAAGAAGTGGAGTTGAAAAGTATTGGCGTTTCAAATTTTCGAAGATGTGAAATATTCCCAAGGAAATTTTATTCACTATAGACCCCGTTATTGCAAAGATATATGATTCATTGTGGAGAAATCCGGGCAAAATCCTGCTTGCAACATACTAAAAAAATTATTGTTTCCAATTCATTTGGTGAGCCTTTCATAAAGTCAAAATCGTTCTCAATGGGTTAAGGACTGCAATTGCTCAGTAGTTTTCTAGTTAATTAGCATCTCCTTTCTTTAAAAATAACTGATTTGTTGAAATTATTGCACGTTCCTAGACTCAGAGATTTTTTTCCTTAACCGTACTACACGAATGTGGAATTCTTTACCTTACTCTATTTTCCCTCTCATTGCTATTTTCAGAAATTCAAAACTAATGTGCATTGGTATCTCCTTCTAAACCCTGTCCTATTTTCCTAACGCTCGCATGGTATTCTAACCTGCTAAGGGTAGTCATAACCCCCTCAGAGTGCGTAAATTATAAAAAAATGAAAATATTCTTTAAATCTCACTCACAAAAAAAAAGCTTTAAAAAACTGCTTTATCAAAAAATAATTAAAAACACCACCTTAATCCTTCAATTCACCTTCGCCTATGGTTTATTGCTGTATATCCAAACCTATTAAGGATCTCACCTTTAACAGATGAGACCGAAGCAAAGAAAAAAAAAAACTCAAACCAATACCAATTCCCATGACAGACCAAAAGAAATTGAGGGTGCATCCACCAAATTGGATTTACAAATCGAACTCTTTGCTTGTGGATGAAAATAAAATGTCCCCAAGAGCCGAAGAGCCATCCCACTACAAGAGGCCAAAATAACAAACTTGCTGTGTCCCATCAAAGGAAAGAAAAAAAAAATACCCAAAAGTAAAACACACAAACAATAACGAAACGAATTAGAAAGTTTTCCTGTCTGACAACTTTCGGAAATTGTAACGTACGTTTTTCGCTATATAGAAGCTATACTACCCGGAGCTCGTATATAGCTTGCTATTCCTAAACAGGAGCAGAATCAGGAAGTTCACCTAAATATACTTCCATTCCTGCTCAATGGACTCGAACCAACTCTTCAATTCGATTGCACAAGCTATATCCGAGGCTTCTTCAGTTTTTGTTTTTGTGTCCTTAAATCACATGTGCTCATCGAGCTTTAAATTCTCCATTTTGCTTAAGGCACTTAAAGGTTGATCGTTTTGCATTCTGTATCTTTTAGATTTTGTTTTTTATTTACTCTTATTTTTTTTTTGGAGCAACCCCTCGTCTCCTAGAAAGAAATATATATACAATTCAATTGAATCGAGATTTGATTAAAAGCTACCTCCTTTCAAATCAAAACTATGCACTTAACAGATTGTCTGAAATACTACCATTTTCCTGGTTCCCGCCGCCCCCTCCTTCCATTATTCACTGCTTGGAGTTTGACAGAGAGGAGCAGTAATCGTGAAAATGGAAACGCCGGCCGTAAAGGAATCCATTTGGCCATTTATCTCTGGTTGTAAACAGAAGCATCCTATATCCTCAGTTTTTCAGTTTTTGTGTAGAATTCGTAATCTCATCGGAAGTACCTGTGTTCCTTGAGCTTGAGACAGAAGTGAAATTGAGTTATGTCGATTTTTTTTTTTTTTTTTTGAAAGAAGCTACGTGCTTTAGGTGGTGTTTTTGGGTTTTTTCGGTTCGTGTCTGTAGCCCAGAAGGAGATTGGCATCCCTATGTGTTGGGGTTTTGTTGTCGATTCTTTGGGGAGAATTCATGGCAGACAGATGGTCATTTCAAAAGATGAAGTGGGTGCCCTTTTATGGCTTGACTAAGGTGTATTGCAGCATCGATTTTGTACACGACTCACCTTTCTGACGTACAACGTTAACACGCCATCTCCCAACCATAAGGGAATATTCAATTTCGTGTTGCTTCTTTTTCTACCCAGAAGTGTGTGTGTGTGCGGGAATATGCGGCCCCGATTTACAGAACGAACATGTGTACCTAAAAAGTCTTCCGGAAACCAGCTTCATATTCATAAAGTATCTACTTATCTTTGACATGGCAAAACACAATAAATGTATAGAAGTTTTGGTATCTAACAAAAATGTCTTTTGTTTTTTTTTTTTTTATAAATGTGTGTATGTATTTCCGCGAGGATGATATCGTTAGGAAATATGTGAAACACGGTGCTGTATCCTGCTGGAAGATGTTCACGTGACGCTAAGGTGTCGAGTTTTCGTTTCCTGTATCACAGTTATTGCGTGATGTAGAAGTGGTGAATCCTCAATCTTCTGCTTCTGTCCTCTGTGTGAGGTGCGCCACATAGCACCGTACCGCGCCGGCCGTTTCACCCTCCCTGATTTATTATTCAATATTCTTAAGCCTTAGATATTCTGAATATTTTGCTGGCAGATGGTTTTAATAAAATAGTGCATATCTTGTATCTTATTTAATATTTAAATATTTCAAGGGAATTATTCTTTTTGGGAATGGAGGAGGTGCTGTTTGACATAAGGGTTTTATTAGTGCCTGTGTCGTTTACTTAATATGAAAATTATTCATAAGGCTTTAAGAAAATTTGAACTCATATTTTGTAGATGCTTTTTTTTTATGTCAAAGATCGATTTCCCTTAGCCACTGTTTGGTTATGTATGTATGTGTTATGTTTAAATTAAAACAACCAATAGCTGAAAGGGTTCAATTCCAATACAAAGAAATGTAGCCGGATGATGAGTTTACCGTTTTTTTCGAAAAAAGAAAAATTTGAGCTTATGAAAAAAAAATACAGCATTATTGCTTTAATCGTTATTACAATCTTTTTCGTGTAACAATTTAAAAGCCCACACTTTTTTATATCTGTATTTTTATAGTAAAAGAAGTATTGTAATATATCCTTACTAGCAAGTAAATAAATTTTTGGTGTGACAGCTCCTGAAGAACCAGCATTATTCATGACAAGAGATATCCGTGAAAAAAACATTTTCGATTTTAGGTGAGATAGACTGGGATTCCATCCCAGACCTTAGGCGGCGCGGCCCACAGTGGCCCATATTGACTTGTTGGAAACAAATCTTAACTCTTACACGGGTTAACATTTTTTTTTATACTTAAAGGAAATTTTCAAGGCTGTAAGACTAGTGAAAAGAACGATAAGAAATTTAAATAAAAAAACAACGGTATAAAATTAATTCTGGCTTTATTTTGAAGCTACATTCATGTTCAATTATATATGGAATAGCACATAAGTCAAATGGCTGTCTTGGCTTCGCTGGTAGTGCTTTAAGCGGTATCGGTCAAATTTTTGATAACTCGATCCAATATATACGGCTCTTATGCCATAAGCCGCACGAAAAAGTCAAACTTTGTATGGGACACCTAGGTTAGGCAAAATTTTTCATGCTGACATAGCCACTGAGAAAAAAATAGGCCTCGTCTGAGAAGATAATTTTTTGGCCAAAATCCGGATCTCCAGCTAAAATTTCCAGCGATCAATTAACAAACCCAAGGTGTTTTCCATGGTTATCTAGCTTCAAGTCTTCTTGCGTCAACACAATCCTATACGGATGAAGGCCCAATCCAACTGCAAAATGAGCCGGGTTGACTCTCTGGTGATGCCCAATTCAGCTGATCGCTGCCGACTAGATATTTCTGAGTCTTCTTCGATACTGGCCGCTACGGCGGCTATGATTTCTTCATTACGCAACAATCACTGTCTGGTTGGTGGCTTAAGGTCTAGAAGAATCTATACTTACGCTCATACTTTTCCACGGTGCGACGAATTGCCTACGTACTGAAGCCATGAGCGACGTCACGAGGAAATTCACTTTGCGTATTTACAACTGAGCCGGAATTTCGATAATATTTTTTTTTAACAATTTTTAATCGTCAGCATGCGTGAAACATTGCTTGATTAAATCCCTAACCTTTATAACCTTAATAAATATTTTGACAGCAACTCAATACAAGTTTATGCAACTGACCTTTTGAACTTATATTAACAAATATGTGTAAAGGAATTTATTTTTCGTTGAATTTAGATCGGAGACTAATGATATTTTTACGATCTATTAGTCCAGCAAAATGAAAAAAAAAATGTTCTTTTCAAATACTTTCCTTAATGTTAACACTCCAAACTGAAGAAAACAACCAAGAAAATTAATTTTTGTGTGGCCTTAAAAAATGTGATGACTTCTTTCCAAAAAGGGCGCTTATTCTCATTTCCTATCTAGATATCTAGAGCCATCCGTTCATAAGATATGAGTCCTAACTTCAATTTGAACATGCATTTCTGATCAAAATAACTATCAAGGTGACTCTGAAACACTGGTACACTGTGGCGTATACGTATTATTTTGAATTTTGTTTTATTATATATATAGTCGACTCTCCCTGAGTCGAATTTTCACAGGATACCAAGATTTGTTCGAGTTAGAGAGAGTTTTGAAAAATTCGAGTTATAGAGAGAAAGATTTGTTTTTTTATTTTTTTTTATTTAATAAAAAAAGGTTTACCTGTATACATACATACTTACAAAAAGTTAACAAAAAAATATAGCTTCTGGCTTATTTAAAAAAAATAATAATAAAATAAGGACTCATGAATTCATCGAAACAAAACAAAATTATTAAATAAGCGATGCTACAAATACATATTAAGGGTATTGAAGTGTATAGGTACTTGATTGTTCGCAGTTACATTATACCCCAAGCAACACATAAACTCTTGAAGTGTTCTCCAAACAAATTGATCAGCTCTTAACAAACTGTTAGTTCAATCTTCTTAATACCACTACACTTTATGATCTGTTACTTTGCTCTAGAAATGTGTTGTTTGTTTTAACTTTTACAAAAACGTCTTTTAAACATCTTGAATATCTTCATGGCAAATGTGTTTATATTGACTCTCTGTAGATCCTCTTTATAACCTTTTTAAAAGGAGTATGTTTAAATTGCGCAAGAGTATATTTCTTATTACTCTTTCAAATACATTTCGAAGATATTTTGCGGATGTTATTCCTAAAATGACTTTATGAAGGCTTAAAATTGTGTCTTTAAGTAGAATTAATATTCTCTTTTGTTTGAAAAAAAAAATGTTTGTGTCATCTGACATTTGTGAATTGCGCTTTTCTTATTTTCGTATTTATTGTACAAATGTAGGTACTATTAATTTGAAAATTGAAAAAAAGTTTAGGGAGCTGCAAGAGACTTAAGACCAAAAATTGCTCATCAATTATTTTAGTACGCGAATGAACTCTTTAACTCTTTGTTGACACTCAGTTGACACTTTCATTGTCTCTCTTTTCTTTCAAGTTGATTCGTTTGATATCTTATCATGAAGTCGTTAAGAGGTTTCTGACTCTAGATAAATGTGATTATAACACAGATGTTTTAACGACATCTTAAGAAACTCTTTAAACGGTAGTTAGTTTATACAAAGTTACACATATTTTTTGTAAAGGGTGACATAGTTAAACGTATATTTTTAATACAGTTTTTGTATGTTTTATTATTTTAATCAAATTTATTATTTATTTCAATAAAAAATTTTAATGTGCAATTGTACATAGGTAGATATATTATGTAGGTAGTGAAATTTTCTTAAAAACTGCGGTGACAGATTTGGATCAAAAAAATATTGTTTATACCATTGGATAACCCCCGTCTGTCTGTCCAAACCAGGGTAATAGGGAATTAAGCTAATTTTTCAACCATCTGTTACTGTCATAAAACTGACGATGAAAATATGGCAAAGCGAAAATAAAAGGCAATATTTTTTCTTAAAAAAAATAACTGCTACATTTTCATTTTTAATGTGAAATTTTAATCATGCAACATCAAAACTTTTTAAGGCCTCAATGTTAACCAAACGCTCATTTTATTAATATGAGAATAATTTATCCAAAACCCATTAAAAGAAAAACAAGACATTTAGTACCTACATTTCATGAGGCACCCTGTAGGAAGGAATATTTTGATACATGCCCAACAAAATACGTTCGCCATATTTTTTTCGTTCAATTGCGAAAAAAATATTTATTAAATACATAATATTTAATAAAGTACAGTTACATGTATTATGCCTGCACTTTTATTTGTTTAGTAACACAGTGGGAGATAATAATTCATAAAAATCTGTTTTTTCTTTTGTTGTCAGTGAATTTTGTATTATTTTTCTTGATTTTAACTTGTAAATACTTTTTTATTTCAAGGCGCGTTTATTCTATGTGGGGTAGAGTATGCGATTTTTAAGTAAATCTTTTCTTGCAATACAAAATACACATCGTTAAAGACTTTATAAAATTAATTGTAAATCTAACCCTACATGAACATAAAGAATTTGTCATGGCTTTACTTTTTACTTTAAAATCATTCTATTTCATTTAAATTGTTATAAAATTGTATTTGTGTAAAAGGGAAAGAAATTATTCTTTATATTATTTTCTCCCTCATAGTTTACACTTTCGATTACAAAAAAAAAATCTTCAAAACCTCTTGAGAGCATCTTTAAAGATGCGTCAGAAAAATGATCTCTATAAACTCTTACAAATACTTTATTTAGAACTCTTCGCTCCATACAATAGGCTCCTCCCCTTTAGGCCTTTTTGGGTCTTAACGACCTCTTCAAGATTGTGTAAAGAGTTGAAAGATCTTCGAAAATAGCTTTTAGAGATATCTTGAAGACTCAATTGTGTTGCTTGGGACATATATCCAAATAAGAATTCCGAAGGGGTAATGTTTTTTTATTTTGTTTTGTGCTAAACAAAATTCGACTTAAGGGTTGAACAAAAATGCCAACAATCAAGAGAATGTGTTCGAGTTAGAGAGAGATTCGACTTAGGGGGAGTTCGACTTAGGGAATGGTTTTGTATGGAAAATTGAAGGGAGAAATTCGACTAAGGGAGAGTACGACTTAGGGAGAGTCGACTGTATATATGTAGGTATCTTTTATTTTTTGTTTATTTTTTTTCTTTACATTCCTTATTTTCAAATGTAATTTCAGTTTTTTAAATAAGCTAATTAGTAAGTCAAAGTGGTAACTTGGAAAGTAAAATATGATCTAAATACAAAATTTCTTCCAAATCGTTAGAGTCAGTTACTAAAAGGCAACTACAAATGTAGGTATTTTAACAAATAATTATGTCTTAAAGTTTCCTGTTCCTTGAACTTTTATATCTTAAATGATTTATTGTTGCTATATTGTGGGCTTCAAGCCGAAATTGTATTTTTTAAATGTCCTTTCGTTTTTCTCCTTTTCTATAAACATAAGTGTCGCTATATATGCATTTTGCTGTCCTAAGACATCTGGACGCCAAATATCTGGCTATCCCGCCAAATTACTAGATATTTACAAACTTTACGTATATTACCCATGTAGGTAGATTTTACATGCTTATATAAAATACATACTGTTTAATTTACGTATGTTGACATATATTTATAAAGGAATTGCGCAATTTAAGAGGAAAAAATAATTACATTTTTCACCCTAAAGATTTTTTAAGTTTTATTTTATAAGTGTGTACCTCAAATTCTCATAGCTAATCGAATCTAAACTCGATAATTTTAAATTTCTAACTAAGGTTTGAAGTGTCATAATTGCTATGTTCATATGATAAAAACTCTGAGTCGTAAAAACACACCCCACATTTTTCATTCACATAAATATACTCGTACATATACATTTCCAACCAAAAAGTGCCCCAATTAAAATGTCATTAAATTCCTTTCAAATTATCATTGTGAACTATTTCAATAACCTTACGAAAGCTCAGCCAATTAAGATCTTTCTCGCTGCATATACGAGTTTCAAGGGGTTTCCTGCTCTTGTGGCACCATCCTGTTATTTTTTTGTTAACTATTCAACTTACTTGAATCATCTAACTCTTCATTTGGAAAACATGAATTCTTTTTTCGCTGTAGCTGCTGTTGTATTATTTTTATTCTTTTTCTTTTAAACTAAACTGAACCAAGGACGATGACGAGAATTATACTCCGGGGCAGGAAACATCGACACAAGGACGCTTCAACGCTTCAGACTAATTTCATTTGTTCGTGTTAAATTGAAGTTGGAACACTTCTTACTATTTTTTTTTTTTTTTTTAATCTGCCGCATTCGCCTTTTCTACGTCATCTTCTTCATCATCTTCGTCTACCTCCCGTCTATATTTTCGTATTGGATAATATCTAGATGAAAGGAGCGTTTTGATAACAAATTTTATAGGAATTGGCCAAATGCAGTATACTCCATTGCTGAGAGAGATGCTGACACTTCTTGTTTTGTATGAGTGTATAGTTGGCTTGAGATACTTTCTTGGATTCGGGTTTGTAAAAGGAAGAGGACGTGACTTGAATAACGAAAAACGGAGTGCTTACAGGGTGTTTGATGGTACTATCACCCTTTCGTCCTTTTATCCCAGACATTATTTTAACATTTTGCAAAAATCTTTTTTTATTTTTATTTATTTGACTATTCATGCTGTGAGAATTTGTTTTCAAAGTTTTTGGCAACAGATTTGGTCAATTGACTGGTAATGGTAAAGGGTTTAAAGTTTTTTTTTCTCCATTTCTGCGAATGCAATAAAAATTCTTAGTTGTGTTTGAAATAGTTTTTTAATGTGTTTATTAAGGTAATTTGCAATTAAAAGTTTATTTTGCAGAGGAATGAGAAACTAAATAACGTTGTCGTTAGAAACAAATGGGGAAAAACGTTTGCATTTACTTCAATTCAAGCACATTAGATGAATTATTCTGGGGTAAATTTGTATGTAAAGCTCTTTTCACTGCGTTTGTAATGGGTGATTTTTTAAGAGGCTTAGAACTTTTTTTAAAAAAAAAACACAAAAAATTCGAAAAAATGAATGAAATATTTATTTGAATCGATAGTTTGAACCTTGCAATTTAATGTTTAAAGATAATTTCATGCAAATGTTGACCGCGGCTGCGTCTCAGGTAGCCCATCCGCTGAGTCCAATTTTGGCATACTCTTTCACACATATCGGCCGGTATCTCACGAATAAATGCATGGATGTTGGCTTCCAGTGCGTCAATCGAAGCGGGCTTGTCCCTATAAACATTAGCCTTGACATACCTCCACAAAAAATAATCTAATGGTGTCAAATCGCACGATCTAGGCGGCCAATTGACCGGCCCGAAACGTGAAATTAACTGTTCACCAAACTCGCCTCGCAATTGCGCCATTGTTTCGCGTGCTGTGTGGCATGTGGCACCGTCTTGTTGAAACCACATATCATGCAAGTCAAAAACTTCCATTTCGGGCAAAAAAAAGTTTGTTATCATCGCTCGGTAGCGTTCACCATTGACAGTAACGCTGCGATTCGCATCATCTTTGAAGAAATAGGCTCAATAATGCCGCCGGCCCATAAACCGCACCAAACAGTGGCTTTTTCGGGATGCATTGGTAGCTGTTGCAATGCTTCTGGCTGATCTTCACTCCAAATGCGGCAATTTTGCTTATTTACGTACCCATTCAACCAAAAATGAGCCTCATCGCTGAACACAAGCAGCGCGCGATGAACATTTCGAACCGAGCACGAATTTTGATGGTAAAATTCAATAATTTGCAAGCGTTGTTCATTTGTAAGACGATCCATGGTTAAATTGCAAATCAAACTGAAGCTGTTTGACAGTGACACAAGGTACTAAACACACGTCAGCTGTCAAAACCAGTGTTGCCAAAACCAAACCAGCTTAAAAATCACCCTTTATTAGACATTGGATAAAATTGATATAGTTGACAATATCATCAATAAATATAATAAACAGCAAAGGACCAAGATGACTGCCCTGAGGGACACCTGAAGTACATCTAATAGACCTAGAAGTATATGCATCAGTTAGGAATGAACCGACCCACTGAAGTAGACTTGTGTGAATGCCGAATACTTCAAGTTTATGAAGCAATATATTGTGACAAACAGAGTCACTTACTAAAGTCTGTATCAAACATGCTTAATTAGTGACTGTCGATCTTCCTGAAATAAATCCATGTTGGGCACTGCTAGTTTGATCTACTTTGATATTAATTAAACTTTCCAAAAGTTTAGGAACTGCAGATAACTTACAAATATCCCTATAGTTTTCAACGTTGTTTTTCGAGCCCAATTTAAAAATTGGAATCAAAAATAAAGATTTCCATTCATAAAGAAATGTTCCAGATGACAAAGAAAAATAATAAGCAGAGGTAGACAAAGGGAATTAGCGCAGCGTCTTAAGATTATCGCAGGAATTCCATCCACACCAGGTCTTACATTTGGTTAAGGACTTTGTAATTCTTCTAAAACACCAACTAAATTTAGTTGCAAGGACCCAATATCTACCTTGGGCTGATCATTAGAAGGAGTGACAGCATTTCTCTGAGTGGTAGAGTAAATGGATTCAAAAAACTGAGCAAAAAGCTCAAGAGTGTTATTGACCTCAGTGGATTTTTCACCTTTGAAATTCATAGAATTAGGAATCCGTTTCCGTTTAGAATTAATCAAGGACCAGAATCTTTTTGGGTCATTTTTTAAATTCAAGAACAATTAATTCTTCACGAAGCTTACAAAATTATATCTTATCATTCAAATAGTTAGATTTTTTAAATATATCAAAAGATTTGTTTTTAAGATTTTTGAGGTGAATCAACCTCCTATTATACCATGGAGGCTTTGAGACATTCTTTTTCAACATAGTTCGTACAAATAAATCGAAAGCATTTTGTAAAAAAATATAAATAGGTAAGAAGTACGAAAATTCTATTTTGTCCAAAAAAAAAATGAAATGGGTAGAAAGGTTGTAACTCCAGTTTGTGTATGTTTTTTACTAAAAATAAAAGACAAATGATGACCAGAAACTGACAAACCAAGTAGCAAAATGGCGGAAAATTAGGTTAAAAAAAAAAACAACAGCGTTCGTGTGGCTGCACAAGGCACAACCAAACAGTTATTAATGGTTTAATATATGTTGTAGCCTTTCTGGGCTTTGTTACTTACTGTTAGACTTTCACCCTAAGTCTTAATCTTATAATAATCTGTACTTAAGTCGTGAGTTTGTTGTCATTATTAATGCGGGACAATCATATTTATTATGGATTCAGAACTATACAGAGTTTTGCTATTTGCTCCCATCATAATTACCAACCTCTAAGCCCTTAATAACATCGGCAATTTCAAAGCAATAAACCCTAATACCCATATGGAATTACTCTTTTCCCGTCACTTTGTAATTCAGAATTAGTGGTATTTATTCGCAGCCCAGGGCAGTGGCATAATCCACTTTAAATACAAATCAAATCCAATTAATTTTATCGACTATAAATAGTTCCACTCTCTATATACATATGTACATAAATACGTACGTACATATATCTATGTTTTAACATAAATTCATTCACGGAAAACATCATAGCAAAGGACTATATAGGACAAAACAAAAATCAAAACTTGATATAAACTTTGTTGGACTAAAGTCGTTATAATTATGTTCCACCATTAAAAGGATTCTTGATTGTTTACCCCCATTTCGTTTCGTTTCGTTTCATTTCGATGTTGTAGGTGCTCTCTCAACAATAAATTGAAGCCAATTATGTGTTTTGTTTATGGAAACGAGGCCAACCTAAACACAATTGTTGTTCTTGTTCTCATTAACAACAATAGGTACAAAATACAAGAAGAAAAAAATTCTATCATTTCAACGGGCCACTGCGCCCAACCTGATGGCTCAGTACAGCTCAGCACAGTACTGCAAGCTGCAACTAATTACACTCAAAACTTAAGAAACCTGAAACCATAATTTGAATGGCCTTCGTTTTTGAACAAAGAATTATTTTATGCATATATAAATACAACAACAAGAAAGAGATAGAGAGAGAAACAGAAACAGAAACAGAGAGAGAGAGATGCGGTGTTGGTGGCAGAAATTCCTTTCCATCAGCGCAAATTGGCTATGGCCCCTCTCAACACCATCAGAACCAGATCATTCTGTGGCCCTTGTGACGTCATTAATGCGCCAGTTATGGCACTCTGTGTGAACATAAATTATAATCGTGTGCTAAAAAAAAAAAACATTTTAACCAAAAGTCAAGCCGCAGACAAGCTAGATTCACTCAACCGCATCAATAACGAACCCCCTCCCTCCACCAAACCCCATCAGGTCCAAACCACGTCAACCCACTTTTGGCGAACAATCCCTCAACCTGCCACAGTGGATTGCAAACGGAAAATTTTTGTTTGTTTTCTCTTGCACTTGTGTTATGGTTGGTGGAGAGTATAGTGTGGTGGTGATGGTGATGGTGATGGTCTGCCTAACAATGGAGGGTAACCCATAAAAATGCGGTTTCAGCAAAGAAATGCAATTAAAGGGTTCTAAAATGCCACGAATTGATTTTATTTTTATTTTTAATTTAATTTTATTTTTTTGTGTAACTCTTCTTGCTGCATGCTTTTTGGAGCAAAGGCAAGAGGCAACCATTATATAACGGATACGGATCCCATATACACACACTTACCCACACTCTCAAACAGTTCTTGTGTTTCAAGCAAATGCGTTGGCGTTGGTGTTCAGTTTTATTGAATTAACAATGCTTAGGGGGTAAAAAAATGATTCGTTCAGGGTTTGTGGACTTTGTGGTAGAAGCAAATAATGAAAAAGTTTTCTCCAATTTTTTTCATTCAATATATGTAGTCGGTCAGGATTGAACAGGACAGAAAATAAAATGGAAAGCTAACGGAAAACTAAGAGAGATTTGCGGCAAATTAAAAGTCCTGCTCTGTGTCTGTGGTATCCATTTGGGTTGGTGTCAACAATCATTGAAGTATGGAGATATACTACTTTATACCTAACAGAAACCAGAGGTTTTCTTTATTCCTTTGCATTGAATTAAAAGCATTTTATACATTTATCTACGGCCACTTTGAAAAGAGTCTATCGATTTCTTTTTTAATTTACCTATCTGAAAGGAATATTTTGTCTATTTACCTCACCTACCTAGAAATCAGTTGAATGCAGAAAATCAAGGGAGGCCGAAGCAGAAAATGAAAAATCAAAGCAGAACAATACCTTATTTAGCCTTAAAATTAATATCTAAGATCCTGAAAACCCAAAATTACGTAAAACCCAAAATCCAGAAAACCCTAATCCCATAAAACCCGAAATCCAGAAAAGCCAAAATTCAGAAAATCCAAAACCCCGAAAACACAAACTCTCCAGAAAACTAAAATTAATTACTTTTTGTACTCTACAATAGGTGAGTTGAAATATTTCTTTTAAAATATAAAATTTGATATTTTTACTTAAATGGTGTTTTATTAATGGTTTTGTAGCCAAAACTAATGTTTCCGTCGTCAAATCGAATTAAGGGCATGAAAAACTTTGTTGGATGGCTATTTATTTAACAATGTATAGCTTATAGGTTTTTCTATTATTTCAATTACGGGATTTTGGCCATTCAGGATGGGATTATGTGTTTGCGGTATTGAGGGTTTTGGGTTTTTGGGATTTTGAGTTTTAGGAATTTTTAGTTTTCTCGATATTGGGTTTTCTCGATTTAAAGTTTTCTGTATTATGAGTTTTCTGGATTTAGGGTTTTCAGGGTTTTTGGCTTTTCTGGATTTTGGGTTTTGTGGATTTTGGGTTTTCTGGATTTTGGATTGCGGAGTTATCTTCGACTCTTCAATAATATATACTTATTAAAATGATTTATTTCAATGCCTATCGGTTATAGAGAAAAAGACCTCAGCGATCATGGTCATATCCTTAAATTTTTGTAAAAAAATTTTTAATTTTTATAAAACTTCACCCTCGAACGAACATACTAAATAATTTTCAAGTGAATATTCACTAACAAAAACATCACACAAATCACGATAGGAAATCTTCCACACACTATACTCTGTTCAATTTGAATATGCAGTACAGGGAAGATAGGATATTTGCCTTTCACCCATACTATTACAGATTTCAATAAGCTATCTCCATTTAAAAGCTCTCACACGGTTGCCGTAGTGAGCATTTAAAATTGTCGCAAATTTCACAAAAAACATTGCCATCAAAAGCTCTAAAAAAGCCAAACCAAAGAAAATGCCATATGAATTTCGATCAACTATAGGCAATATGGTTACTCTGATTCAACACAACGTCAATAAGGGTTGGTTGCAAATTGGCGATCAGTCTCCTAGTCTCTTTTCACCCGGGGAGCAGATAGGTCATGATGGTGGGATGAACGTGAGCTCAAAGAAGATTACACAAACAATTTAAATGTTAGTCAGTGATTCTGTTTCTTATTTCAGTGGCAATTTCTTAAGTTAATGTCACCAGTGTGTTTGAAAAAGCTCTGCCATAAGGCCTGTACTCCATATTCAAATTGAACAGAGTATACACACTTTACATTTTATAGCTTCCCACGAACAATGAATTATTTAATTAATTAATTAACATCTATTAAGGCCCTCAAAATAGGGGTATTTTTCAAATTGAAATGTATGCCCTATGTTAAAAATGGAAATAAGCCCAAATATTTATTATTTTTTTACAGTTAAGCGAGGGTTTGGGGTGTAATAGGTGTTTTTGTATGCTTTCGGTTTTTTTTTTTATCGTCAAAACTAAATTTAAATTTTACTATTTATCGAAAATTTAATATTAAGATTATATTTTCAATTATTCAATGACCCTAAAATTGTCCAAACCTGTTGATAAAATGTATGCTGGTTTAATCTAGACCCAAGGAAGATGGCTTTTTTGTACGCTCGTCGAGTCTGAAATGAGCCTAAGGTCCAAGTTGTGGCTTAAATTTCTCGTGTATGGTCAAATCAAAAAGGTATATTATTTCTTATGAGATAGGTATAGAAATTAACATTAAATATTAAAAGATCAATTTTAAATAATTTAGGAAAGAGGTGGACAAATCATCGAAAACATGACTTTTAAATCTGAGTATTTAAAAGTTCCTGTTTTAGCACATATTTCAGTTATTAGAAAAATGTTCCCCAAACCCATTATCACAGCCAAATTCCCTAGACAAAGGGATGATATTAAACTTAAGAACTTTAAAAAACAGGTTTTTTTCCACCTTGTAATGGTCAGAGGTGTTGTCGGCAAAAGGATTTTTGACAGAGTGTCCCATGTTGTCCCATCGTAGAGGTGCTATAACCCATATTCCAAGAAATCACGTCAGAAAATGTTTCGGAACATGCCTATCAGAGATTGGTAAACCTTATCTTCCCTTAACTATTACCAACCCTCTGCTTACAGGTATAGAGGGCTGATCCTGATAGCAGGAAGGAGAGGGTGTTCAGGTTGCGATGGCGCCGCCATGGCGTGGCGTGGCGTGCTAGCGTAAGCACATCCTAGCTCGTTAGAATGGGGGGGTTCTTGCCATCGCCACGCTGAACAGTCGTTAAGTAAAATTGTGCGTCCGGTACTCCTAGAGATAGAAAGGCTTACCAAACGCTAACCAAATGCTACTTTCTTCAAAATCCAGCATTTCTATGTATCGGAAAATCCGTACACCTTCAAATTATAGGTCCCTAACAGAACGCTAGCATCCTTATATAAAACTGAAGATTAAAAAACGCGTTCAACAATAATATATATGTATGTGTAGGTAGGGAATTACATGAAAATGTGCTGTACCAAATTTTATGTAAATCAGGCGACCCTTTTAAGCTTTAGCTAAAATTACAGTAGACCGCGACGGACGCACAGATGCATCTTGCTGAAAACTTATCTTGTACCTGAAAGCCTGTAATGAACTTCAATGACATAAACATACAAACAGACTACATCTCACCAACAATGGATCTCTGAAGGGGCAGAGAACCCGTCCAAACTTTTTTCCAAGCAGAAGTGCTGGCAATTTGCGAAGCCGCAAAACATCTTACTTCTTGTGAAGTAGATGATAAAAATATCAACATCTTCATAGATAGCCAGACGGCAATCAAAGCCATTTTCTCAACTTTCACGAAGTCAAAACTGGTGGACCGTTGCAGAAATAACTTGAGATTACTCAGCACCACAAACACAGTTACCCTAAGATTGGTCCCAGGACACCGTGATATACACGGAAACAAAATGGCAGATGAATTGGTCAAAAATGGGTCATTTCTTGACTCAAGTCAACTTGAATCATCGATACTAATGCAATGCCACTGGAGCAAGACAAGAATAGAATTCACCAAAGCTTCTTCAAAACCACTAACGACGGTCATCAATTGATACCTGTTGGGTTTCTGGGAATCTATGGCCGAATATCTCCAGGAAAAAAACAGAATACTTACTTAAGATGTGCAGGCTTCAATTGTCCCTCCTATAGTTGGAATTCTTACAGGTCACAACTCAATGGGAACCCAGATGGGCAGAATGGGCATTAGCACATGTGACTTATTTAGAGGGTGTCAGGAGGAGGAAGCGGAAGAGTCCTCATCCCACTTTTTTTGTGAATTCCTCAGCCTAGCCGAAACCAGGAAAACTGCCTTCGGAGAATACTTTTTCGAAGAACTGGATGACATCTCAACTCTGCCACTAAAAAAAATTCTGAATTTTATACAGAGTTCGGGATGGTTTAGGGAGGCACACCATAACTCCGAACTCCTTTCCCTATGGGGCGCAATGGATCAATTGAGATCCGAATGAGATGATGCGACTTTCCCCTTCTAACCTAACCTAACATAACCCGAAAACCTCTATCAAAGACGTATTCCATGTACAAAATATAAAAAAGGTAGTTAAGCATACCACAACATGAAATTAAGTATTTTGAAAAATATTGATTTCTCCACCCTAGTCCCACTGATCGACGCCAACATGTCGCATCTACTGCAGTAGTCCGAAACTGCTACAACTTGAATTCCGTTATTACCTACCCTTTAACGGTCGCATAAGTTTTATTGTAATTTTTATTTTACTGTATCTATGTTTTGACTTCGAAATATAAATTTTTAAGAATTAAGACGTAATTTCCCTGCTAAAATATGACTGTTTATAGTGGGTAACACTTTCTAAAACAACTCAAGCTAACCTATTTGTTCTGATTTTTTTTTCTCGTGAATATTCAAAAGAATTTTCATCAGTATAAGGTTAGCCAAAACATTTCTAAAAATAACTTAATGGATGAAAACCTTTATCACAATTTGTCATCAACCGTATACTTGAAAACTTTACGAACCATCAAACTAAATCAGATAAAAGGACGAAAGTCTGTAGGTATTTATCTTTATGTAGGTATACATATTATATACTCCCCACTGGGGATGTATATCTTTTGTTGTACCATAATATAACCTGCTACAGATAATGTAAAATGTAAAACCAAAGTAAGATGAAATGACCATAAATACCATGAAGATATCTACACCTCCCTCTTCCAGGCTCACGCAAGCATAAGCCGCACAACACGAGAAGAGAATATCTTTCTGGGAAAATAACATTAACATTTCAAACCCACACAAAACCCACTTTTTTGTAGTTAAAAATGAGGCCTTTTCCATAATCTCAAATTCATTACTTCATGTAATCCACCTTCTTGAAATGTCATCACGGTGACATAGCTGCTGGCAGAAGACACTTTTAAAATCCACTCCAAGCCCATCATAATGACTCCTTCATGTGCTCCTTTAGAGACAAGACAACCCTTCTGGTTGAGGTACCTATCCTCGTAGAACTGATATTGTTCACCACAAACATAACCCACAACTGACATGATGTACCTCCGCATTGGTATACGACGACATTACGACGACACGACGACGACGACGACGACGACGACGACTACGATACGAGTAGCTAGCTTGACAATAGTAACAACAACAACAATAACAACAAAAACATGACAATAGAATGGAGTCTTGTGTGTATCATAGTCTAAGAGATAACCCAAGCAGGATAACTCAAGCTCAGGCATGATACTCGTAAAGTATTATTGCAGAGCCAGGAAAAAAAAGGACTCTTTTTGATACAGGAAAATATCCCATATACGTACAAACGTACCTACACACTTACACAGTATATCTTTTCCAATCGATTGTTTTCCCGAGAATATTTATCGACTCAAGGACTAAAAGAAGGGTGGTATATGGGCAGGGAGAAAGGGAAACACACATGACACAACACAAGTAAGTAGTTTAGAGTCCTTAATGACGTAAAGTGTTTATTTATTGTTCCCTTGGGGTTTTTGTTTCCAAAGTTGATGTTTTCCATAGAAAATCGTTGTAAAGTTTTCCGCTACACGGATTCAAAGACGCAATTTCAATTAATTATCGCCACAACACAAAACGTATACCTATAAGTATGAGCCGAATCAATCCAAGTGGGTCCTGGTCATATATATGCGGCGCGGGAGTCTTGGGGGAGGATACACAAAAGTAAAGATTTATTTTCCAAATATTGTTTTTGAAGTTAAAGTTTTTGCCATAGAAACAGCAGACAATGCGGTTAGGAAATTATTCTTACATACCTATACACATTCGTTTAACTCGACGAACTTTAATTTCCGTTCGAAGGTAGGTTAGGTACTCCTCCAACAGGAAACCCAAAAGATGCAGCAACATGGAAGCCAAGTGTAGTGCAGAAGTTTTCTTTCATTATTATTTGTTTGGAATTGTTAACTCTCCTGCTACCCTATATATTTATGCATTTAGCTTTCAACGTGTTCCAATTCAATGAACGTGCAGAATGAATTAAAGTTTGAAAGTTTTATTGTGTATTTATTGAGCATTTTTAGGCATCAGGTGTATACAATTTATGTTTGCAAAAGGAATTGTTTTTGAGTTTCATTTTTGTTTGGTAATTTATTCTTGGATTCTGGAAATTGATTTTATGTATTAAAAAAAATACACCCTCCCATTTAACTCTATTTCATGGGTGGTAAACAAGAGTTTAATAATGTCTTTTCCAAATGAAAAACTTATTTGTCACGCACCATCTTAAGATGTATGGAACGCACAGAAAAGCTTGATATATGGTACCTATATAGAAATGTAGGAAATTTAGTGATCTACAAGAATTATGATAATCATTTTTTTCAGTCAGATCAACCCAAATTGTATACAAAAATTTTACAGTTTTTTGACAATATTTTTTGTATATAAAAGAGTTGTCAAAAATATTTTTACATGGCGCGGCGTTTGGCAATAACGCCCAAGGAAATAACGCCCAAATCGATTTAGAAATATCGGAAAATCTGAACATTTGTTGTTGTTTCTTTTAATCCATTTTGGGTGTCATATCCAATTTTCTTAATTTTTTTAAAGGAAAGAAGGAAAAAAAAAAAAATTTAAAAGTTAAACGCCCAAAATTGCAGATATTATCCAAAAAAATTCCAAAAAGAGGAAATAACTCCCAAATCTTAGGAAATAACGCAAAATTCTAGGAAAAAATGCCCAAATCGAAATCTTGTCAGTATTAACATTTACAATATGGGTTTTTGAAAAAATAAAACGGCGGCGTATAAACAGTGAAGTATGTATGGGGACATGCTGCCCTTCTGAAACCCCCCTGCTTGAGCACACTATAGGATTTGGGGTAGGTGCGAGGCTGGGTGTATGCAAACTTTCTTGGAATCCAGATTCTTTAAATGCAAAGAGGCTTTGCAAATATCCCGCCTCGCACCTTCCCCAAATCCTTTAGTGTGTTTAAGCAGGAGTTTTCAGGGAGGCAGCATACTCCCCCATACATACCTCATTGTTTATGCTCCGCGATTTCTTTTAAGATTATCTTATATTATACCCACCTTTCGCAAATATTTCTTAAAACTTTGCGTATGCCGCTTGAAGAATTTGCATCACTAAGCAGCACTTTTGAGCTTGAGCACTGCTTTTTATGTCACCCAAGGCTTCCATTTCCTTGAACAAGCCTTTTTGATTGCCATGATTATGATAAAAGTTTTTTGTTTGTCAACAAGTTTTATTGAAATTTCACTTTGGAAATATCGCCCAAAATTAAGGAAATAACGCGCAAATTTTACAAAAACAATTTACATTGGAAATATTTGTGCGATATTTCCAACTTGAGATTTGGAAAAATATAAATTTAGGCGATATTTCCATTTTGTTTTTTTTTTTTGGGTGATACAAACAAATTTGGCCGATATTTAAAAATTGATTTGAGCGTTATTTTTTGGGGGGTTATTTGCCTAACGCTGCGCGGCGTACACAAAAGATTTAGAGAATAGTTTTTTGTTATAGGGTTAATAGGAGTCAAAAAAAATCGTATAAACGCCTTTTTCAAAATAGCAGCCCCTTCCACATGTTTTTCAGTTCCGCAAATTGAGATTGAGTTTAGTCTTGATATAGCCCACGATATTTAATTTGAATTTCAAATCATTTCAAAAAATGCACAGATTTTTCCCTATTGGCTGTACTTTAAAGGCAATTGGCATATCGGCGTGTTTTCATTTTCCACATACTTATCTAAATCTGCTCAAATTTACAAAAAAGTAGATGTTATGCTGCTGGCCAAGTCATTTGCAGCTGCTTTGAATTATTTGCGCCATTTGGACTAGAACCTTTTTTGGACTATAGGTTGGGCCAAGAAGACCTAAGTATAGCAATAATCATCATAGTCAAACTCAAAAGATTTCTGTTTGTTTTTTTTGTTAATTTGCAGATCCTCAATCGATTTTCATTTACTTCTTTATTATTTAGCCTTGGGTTATTAGGTGCATCATCTGTTTCTCTTTTTTTGTTATTACTATGAATATTTTGTTATCTCCCTGCCATAGCACTGTTTGAAAGAAAGGATTGCTTGGACTTCATGGTCTCTGTTTTCTTCTGAAGAATCGTTATCCTCCTATTTTTTGTTCCTCATAAAACTTCACGAATGATAACTTAGTGGATATTCGACGAAGAATCACCTCAGCAAACCACTAGAGAAAATAAAACGGCAAACTCGGTGAGCTGTACAAAGATGTGCGATTGGTATTCCAAAAAGCCAAAATACGTCAATCAACTGTATTAGTTAGTTAGGACACATCTAGCGCATGGACAACAATGCTCCAGCCAATAGAGTCTACAAATCCCAGCTCCCAGGTTCGAAGCGATAATAGGGAAACCGATTCTACTGTTTAAAGAATAAGCCATCGCCGATGCCTGATGAGCGCTTGGTCTGGATGACTGAAAGCAGCAGTGCCCGGGATCGAAGAGGGTTGAAAGCTGCCGTGTCACAAGTTAAACCGATTTTTCAACATTTTGATGAAATCTTCCAGTTACAAAGACAGGCAGGGCCAACCATATGTGCAAGATGCGCAAATGCACAGGGCGCAAAATTCTGGGTGCGTATTACCAGGAGCAAGGAAACGAATTGTGATCTATACTACCATTTTCAACTGTGCTATTTCAATTCTTGCACACCAACTTACTTCACTTTCATTGTTGGAGAATTTAACTCAAAATATCGAAAAATTTCAGATCCCACCCACTAGACATTGAAAGTCTACTTCCTGAGTAATGTGGAAAAGTCTTATGCATGTGTATTAGTGTATGTTTGTATGTATGTATGCAAATATAAAAAAGGGGAGCTTTCTACAAATCTTGCACAGGGCGCAAGTTAGGCTGGGGCCGGTCCTGAAGACAGGAAGGATATCAGAAAGCAAAAATATGGTTATTGATAAGAAAAGCGGACAAGCGCCATCTAACACGCGTGTTAAGGAGTGGATAGTGTTATTTTTATTAATAAGGCTGTAAATGTGTAACTTCAGATAGAAAGTTGCCAAATTTGACACTGAAAGATAGTAAAATGAATGAATGATATGGTATTTCAATAAAAACCTTAAAATATTTTGCTGACTTTTCTGGTCCATTTCAAATTCGGAATATTTGGAAAATATCAAAATTCTGTATATAGGCATGTTCAGTTACAATCAATCTCAGTTACATAAACAGGATTTTCCACGACAATTTCAAAATCTTGAAGAATTTTTGAAGATCGAATGGATTCAGACAAATGCTAATTTCTCTTGGTTTCAAATTTGATAGGCCCAGATTTTTTTTGAATTGAGTTATATGAACAGACGTGTTTACAGAAATTACAAATTTGGATCATTAAATGTTAATGATGCACAACGTGATGCAAAGTGCTTTAAAAAGGGTAATTAATTGCCAACAAGGAAATGGTGGTTATCATAAGTATATTTTTTTCCAAAATTAAATTTAAACCAAAAATATATAGTTGGGAAGTAGGACTGTCATGGCGGAGGTTTGGGTTTGATTCCCAGCCTCGTCTATCTAAATTTAAAAAAAAACAGGCTACTGACTCTTCCGAGGAAGTGACAAATCCTCCAAGAATATCCCTTGTCATGAATAAATGCCTTAGTCTTTCGGATTCGGCAAAAAATTGTAGGGCCCCGCTATTTCTGCACACAAGCAACGCACACATATAGGAATGCGATTGACAGTTGTAAGTCAATGGGCCCTGGCTCTCCACGAGCTGTCGTGCCACCAAATTTAATTTAATTTATTAAGTGAAAGTTGAGTCGTCCTGTATATAAAATATTTAAAATTCTAAGCCACTCCAACTATAAAAGCATGCGCATATGTGATTCAGTTGTGCTTTATTTATTTTAAGTCATTTAATTACAATTAATCCTGCAAAGTAAAATTCAACTGACCTCATTTTGAGTATATAAAACATTTTGAGGAACTTTTCGAAAAGATGGTTCAATGATTCACTTTTTTCACCACTCATGTTTACTTCCCTAACCGCTTACAATGTCATTGACATGACTTCATATTAAACCCCTCTAAATGTACATTCAAATGTGTGAATGCTCTTTCGGTTTATTTTCCTGAATTCAATGGATTAAATTCAAAGTTCTTTTTGAGCAATATTGTGTATATAGAACCCTAAACACCATGTCCAGTTCAGCTCATCCTTTAATTAAAAACTCCGCCACTTGAGCTGAAAGAGAAAAGGGAGCAACCCCATATATGTAGTCTTTTATTCCTTTTAACACCAAGCTTCCTCCATTGAGTCGTCTACATGGTGCGGTTTTGTATTTTTTTGTATTTCAATCATCGCACATTTTATTTAATTTTTTTGCTTTGCACAACCAGAAGAGGAGTTAAAATTCTTTTCAGGAACCTTTTGAGCCTTTGCGCTTTATTAAACCGTGACAATTTAAATCCACATACAAAGACCTGAACATTCTTGAGAGTAAGGCTACTCCGATATATGGGGAAATGGAATGGAGGATGTCGAATGTATACAACATCAATAATTCATAAACGAATAAAATTATTCAAAAATATTTATGGAAATTCTTGAACTGTTGAATACTTAAAAGGATAAAAATGCTAATAAGCTTGAGAGAATTATTTATTTAGTACACAATTTGATGGAAGATGTTTTAAGGGGTGATAAAGTCCACGTAAGTTACCTGCCTGCTACCTGCCGCCTACCATAGATATTTGTACTCCTTTCCATGAAACATCTGCAACGCCTTTGTTTTTTTTTGTTTTGCTCCCATGATTCCTCTTCTTCTGCAGAATGGGACTATTAAAAAGGGGACTATAAAAAAGGACTATTAAAAGGATTCAACTTTATTCAAATTGCCCAAGCCATGATGCCTAGCCTAGCCCAGCCCAGCCCAGCCGATGATGGTGGGGCACCAGACGAAGTTGCCTCATTAATTTTGTAGGTTAGCAAAATGCTCGTAGAAAAGGATAAGGCATCTTCGTTTGCCTTGTGGCTGAACAAGAGCTCAAGATATATCCATTTGGAAGAATTTTAGGCTTCATATATGCAAATTATTCCCGCAGGCTGAGGTAATGAAGAGTTTAAACAATGTAAAGGATGAACAAAGTAATTTCGTGTTGCATGGTGCGAACTTTTAGCTTGAAGTTTTTGATGCCTGATAGCAGTTCTTTGTGAATTTCTAGTTACTTCTTGATCGAATCTTGAATAAAGGGAATCATTTTTACTTTAATATTTTCACTCAGTTTTCTTGATTTTACTTAAATTTCTATAAACATTGTGAAAGCTTGAAAAAGTCTACAAACTGTTGGGTGTTTTGGGAAAGAATTTTTTGGTTTGTCGAATCACCTAGCAACTTATGTAACCAAAACAAATGTTACTTCATTACGGGCTCTTATAAGCCTTTCTAAGTGTTAAGGTGGATAGAAAGCTTGTTTATGAACTAAAGAGCTGTTGGATTTAAATTTCTTGTAAAGTTCAGTGAATTCAATAACACAAGAGAGACACTTTCACAAATAATTTGTTTCCCCTGATGCAATTTGCTTTAACTTCTCCTTACAAATGAAAATATTTCTGCTGTGGTGAGTTTGCGCAATATTTTTGTTTTTATTCCTTTTATACCCAAAATCTTGTCCTTAATATTGTCAATCGTCACCTACATACCCACTTTGAACAAAAAGCCGGTTAATTCCGGGAGAAAATTGACAATTTGTCGGATGTTTAATCGGACACGCGTGTC
Organism: Leucozona laternaria; assembly: GCA_932273885.2. Classification (NCBI taxonomy): domain Eukaryota; kingdom Metazoa; phylum Arthropoda; class Insecta; order Diptera; family Syrphidae; genus Leucozona; species Leucozona laternaria. Next base: position 110,890,892 of record OW026368.1, on the reverse strand, counting down.
AAAAAAGTGAACTTGAAGCTAAGATATACTTTTAGATGTGTTTTCAAAAGTCTATATAACTTTGAAGCGATGCAAAGTAATAAAAATATCCAATTGACGAAATTGCGAATTGAAATTTACAAGGAGTTGTTGTTACCCGATAGGGTAACATGTTCGTGCTTTTGAAGTTCGAGTTCAATTCTCCAATAAAATATTTATTTCTACTTTTTGTTAAATAATTTAGATGGCGCTCTTCATTTTGAGATCGAAAGGAAAATTGAAATATGATGTTTATATATGCATGTTTTATAATAGGTATAGAACTTTAGAAAAGCCGAGAGCGTGGTCCGCACCAGGCGCGGAAGTTGTACCAATCCGTTCGAAACATGACGCATTACACACCACGCTGCACATACTGCAAGGACGGAGAGGGAAATCTGATCACCGATCCTCAAAGCATACTGGAGCGATGGAAAGTGTACTTCAATGAATTGCTTAATGGTCAGCTCACTGCTGAAGTGGAGGCTCCACTACTTCAAGAAGAGTACCCTATGTTGCCGCCACCAAGCATAGAAGAGGTTGAGAAGGCTAAAGAAAAACAAAGCCCCGGGAGCCGATGGTATACCAGCCGAACTATTTCAACACGATGGGCCAGCTTTACGTCAAGCAATTCATGAGATTATAGTGCACGTGTGGGAGCATGAAGAAATTCCAGAAGACTGGCGAAAAGGTATAATTTGCCCCATACATAAGAAGGGAGATGTCACAACGTGCAGCAATTATAGAGGTATCACGTTGTTGAGTACCGCCTATAAGAGCACCTATCCTACAAGACCGGATAACCCCATACGCTAAAACCATCATCGGAAAATATCAGTGTGGTTTCATTCCAGGCAAATCAACAACTGATCAGATCTTTACCCTTACCTCTTTACCCTTAGGCAGGCGATGGAAAAATGTCTAGAATTTAACATCCCAACAAACCATCTGTTTATAGACTTTAAGGCCGCCTACGATAGCAATGCCAGGGTAGAACTTTACAAAGCCATGAGAGAATTTGGCATCCCAAATAAATTGACACGACTATGTAGGTTGACCATGACCAACGTAACAAGCCAAGTAAAAATAGCCGGATTGCTATCCAAACCAATCAACATCGTTAATGGACTCCGATAAGGGGATGGTTTGGCCTGCCTCCTCTTCAACCTGGCGTTGGAGAAAGCAATCCGTGACTCTGGCAACCACGGCAACAAGAGGGACCATCGTCAACAGGTCCAGCCAGATACTGGCTTACGCCAGACGACATCGAGAACATCGGAAGAACCGAGCAAGCTGTACATGATTCCTTCATCAAGATCGAGCAGGCGGCACAAAATCTGGGGCTGCACATTAGTGACAGTTGGTCAAACAATCAAGGTAGCGGAGCACGAATTTGAAGTGGTGCAATCCTTTAAATACCTTGGGTCAATAGTAGCAGCCGATAACAATATAGAAGAAGAAATACGCGGGCGGCTTCTCAAATCCAACAGAGCCTACTATAGTCTGTCAAAGCTCTTCAAATCCAGAAATCTCACCATAACTTCAAAACTGCTGCTGTACAGGACCATGGTCCTGCCAGTACTCACATATGGATCCGAGACTTGGGTGCTTAGCAAAAGGCACTCCGACCTTTTAGCCACGTTCGAGAGAAAAGTCTTAAGGAGAATTGTTGGCCCCATATGTGAGGAAGGACGATTCCGGAGACGGTACAATCATGAATTGTACGCAATCTACCTTGAAGCAGATATCGTGACAAAAATTAAGCTCGGTAGACTCCGGTGGGCAGGGCACCTAGCTCTCATGAGCGAAGAGGAACCTGCTCGGAAAGTTCTTTGTGGTACATTCTATAGTAGACGACAGCGTTGTAGACCATGCTTGCGCTGGAGAGATGGCATGGCGTAGACCAGGACGCCCGGAGCCTTGGGGTGCGCAACTGGATGGCGGCAGCTCGAGACCGGGATGGGTGGAGAGACTTGTTGAAGGAGGCCAGGACCGGACCCCGGTTGTCGAGCCGATGATGATGATTAGAACTTTACATGATTTTTTTACACTTAAGATTTTTTGTTCTAAGTGAGCTTAGAGCAAGTTGCAACCTAGAATCAGAGGCACTGGTTTGAAACAAGTTTTTTAATCCCATTTTACTCGTGTCAAAATCAACTAAGGAAGCATTTAAATTAAAGAAGCTTCCCTAAAAGGTTAAGAGGCTCATGTATGCAGTAGTTAGTTCTATTTTAAATGTGGATTTAAATAGAACTAACTACTGCATACATGAGCCTCTTAACCGTATTCGATGGTGAAATCCTCCACGGTAGTTTATGCCAAATCGGTTGAAATCGGTTGAAACAAATCGAGAGCGTCAATGTAGCCATCAATAAATTGGTGCAAAAAATAATAAATCCTTATTAACACGCCTTTGGCGTAAAGTTTGATTCTGCAGATGCTGGATCCGATGTTCGTATGGTGGCGGTTGAACGGATCAGTCCAAGGAAACCCTTTCAGATCAAAGCGAATCAATTTATGTTGTATTGATTCAATTAGACTTATATAAATTTCATAGACTCGGAGTCCACACTTGTGAGGCATACTCAAGATGGGGTCGTACATAAAAATTGTATAAGGACAGAGTAACATACGCATCGTTGAATTCCTTTGCCCATTGTTTAATAAATCCAAGCATGGAGCTTACTTTGTTAACAATGTAATTTATGTATGGGTTCAGTGAATTCCAAATTAGAGCTGAAGTTAACACCTAAGCTAAAAACACGACCAAGTTTGTGTTGGGAAATGGAGTAATCAAAAGAGAACGTAATTGTTTGGAATTTAGAAGGGTTTAAAAAAGTCTGTTCTTATCACACCAAACAAAATAGCTTTCAATATCGACGTGTGGAAGATCGTGGTCATGGTTAGCTTTGATTTTCCTGAAAATCTCCATATCGTCGGCAAATATGAGAATCTCATTAGAACGAATACATGATATTACATCATTTATAGCGAATGAATAGAAACAGTCCTAGATGACTTCCTTGAGGAACACCGGAGTGAGCTGTGAATAGATTTGAAAGAGCATTTCGGAATTTTACATGATATGATCTATTTTCAAGATATGATTTTATCTAAGCTATAAAAATAGTTCAAAAACCATAAGCTTTAAGTTTGTATATATTAATGTTGCGACTAAGTTGCTCGAATGCCTAAGAAAAATCAGTATATACGCAGTCCACTTCACTTCCATTTTCTAATGCATTAGAATATTTATGCAAGAAGGTTAAGAGGTGCGTTGATTTTTTCCTTAAAAACCCATGCTGTTATTCATAAAGTATATTCTTAGTGTGGAATGCTAGAATCTAACAAACGACTTGTTCAAAGAGCTTTGGAATACATGACATTTTGGATACGGGCCTACAGTTCTAAATATCAGTTTTTCACCTTTCTTAAATGGAAATCGCTCTATTTTAATAGAAAACTTGAATAAAAACTGAAGGGGTTGAGCTAGTATAAATCCACATTTTTTAAAAAGTACTGGGAGAATTTCATATGGACGAGATGAGTAATAATCATTTAACGATGAGGGAAGTTCTAAAATACTATTCTGTTGCACATGCACAGTATAGGTATTTAAATTATTTATGAACTAGTTTTCGTCAACATCAAGAGGTATGTCATATGAATAAATTAAGCAACTTGGACCACAAGAGCAAGTTCGTGTGACCGAGTCATGAATTTTATTTTCCAAGTCCAAATAATTTTAAAAGCACAAAACAAAAAAGAACTGCACGGATTCCTTTTATTCTTCATTCTTATGGTAAATGTAATAGCTATTTTACCTGAAAATGTTTCCTGTGAGCTTTTATGTAGTGTTTATTTCAGTTCTCCGAAAAGCAGCTGAAGCTATAACAACAAAAATCGGAATGTTTACCTAGAGTTGACAAAAGAAAATTCATTTTATTTTGCTTGTAAATAGCAACTAAATAGATACCAATTTACTAATTTTTCTAAAAATAGTTCAACATGCATTCATTTAACCAATTACTTATTTTCAGAAATTTCATTCACTTAGTTTTCTGAATTCGCCCGAGTAAAAAAATGATTTCACTTAAACGACAACAAAGGCTGAAAACTTGTATTTTTTTTGAATTTTCAGGACTGGTTATCAAAAATACTTGGCCCTGTATTGTATATAAAGGGTCCGCCATCTAACTTTTTTTTTCAACGTGAATGGTAACACTTAGCTCATGTCTGACTTGACAGATAATTAGTTTTATCCTTCTGCTGAACGAATATGGTTGTGTAGACGCTTCGCTAAGTGGGCCTGCGATCAACTTAGAGAAGATGCCGATTTTGCCAAAAAAATCATCTTTTCAGATGAAGCTCATTTTGATCTCGGCGGGTAGTAAACAAGCAAAATTGTCGCATTTGGGGCACAGAAAACCCGCACGCATATGTACATTGAAAAGCCGATACACCCAAAACGAGTCAGAGGGATAATTGGGCCATTTTTTCGAAAATGAGCAAGAAGTGGCCGTTACAGTCAATGGCGATCGTTATCGGGCCATGTTGAACGAATTTTTGTTCACAAAAATTGAAGAGGAGGATATTGGCAACATTTGGTTTCAACAGGACGGCGCTACGTGCCACACAGCCGAAGCTACACTCGATGTTTTGCGCCATTTTCAAGAAAAAAAAACTTATTGTGAGGACCCTTTAGACAACGCACATCGAATGAAAACATTTTGTTTCAAACCAGCGAAACCCAGGCCGCATACGACAAATCAAAAAAAAAAAAAAAACAAAGGCGAAACAGAAAAATATGTTTCGTAGGAAGCCGATATCTGGACCTGTAACTTTGTTTTCAGATACGAAACATCCTTTGAATGGTCTTTTAATTAAATATTTGGAAGTTTGTGTTGAAAATGTTGTTTTGTTTTATCTCACCACAAACCAAAACACGTTTTCTTGCTTTATGAAACAAAATCGTTTTGCCTCATCTGGTTTATTTTCACCCAAATTATAGATTTCACGCGAATAAAATTCGCTTTTACAGGAACCATAGCCTTTAAATTCTCAAGAATTTTTCATCCGGAAACTTTTTAAAGCTTTTATATTTTATTTTCTTTTATAATTTATTTTTCTTTTATCGTAAGGTTCTCTGAATTTGTCTTTAATAAATTCAAACACAAATTTAGGGGGATAAAGGTTTAACATTCTGTATACAAGGTGATTCGCATAGTGTGTAACAAAAAGCTTGAGCGTGTAGTTTTAGGGAGGGGGGGGGGGGTCCCCCTTACCCTAAAAATTTTTTTTATTGTCTTAATCCAACCTTCACACTCTAGCTTTTTAGTATACCTCATGAGAAGCACCCTGTTTAAGTACCTACATTGGAAAGATTTTTCTCGAGGAGAATCTTTATGTGAGTGTAATATTTTATCATTTGCCACCATTACTACACACTGGTATTTAAGAGTAAATTCCGTTCGTATGTCCTTTGACAAGCAAGTGCATTAAACATCCCAGAAAGAAAATTAAGTACAAAATCTCTTCAGAAATCCTTAGAGACAAAATAATATTTACACTCAAATAACATTGACATTTAACGGTCTATCGATATCCATGAATTCTTAACGCAAATAAGTGCTTGAGTGGTTGGATTCCTGTACGGATTTCAAGTTTGTGAATGTGAATTCCTTTCCAATTAATCGAGCACGTTCGTAGTAAAAGAAAGTCCTTTCCTCCTCTAGAAATATATCTCTTAGCCTCATCCATTTTCCGTAACCATTCCCGATTCCCCCCCACTAAACACCTCGAAGTTAAATTATCGCTTACGGCAACTGTGTAAGTAACACAAATAAACCGCATGTCTTTCAATCGTGCGGAGAAGGGCATCTTCCTTTCGACTGGGTTAAATTTATTTCTCAGAGACCAAACAGGACGAAGTCCATAATTTACTTGAAACAAAATTGGATTTTAAGTTAGAGGTTCGGCAGGATGGATACTCTGCCGCTGTCGTTAACGCCACTGGCACCGACCGCCGCGCCGCGCCGCGCCGGCCGATGCCGACACTGAATTTATTGAGTCATGGTTGTTTTATGCTGATGAATATTTATGCAGATATAAAGTGTCAAAGTTGACTCCTCCTATGTTTCCTAATGCAATTTGCATAAATAAATATTATAGGGCCGATCAATCCTTATAATATCTTTGCCTGAGTTCTAGAATTATTGTGTGTGAGTGTTATGGGTATGTGCGTTCATTTTTGGGTTGTGAACTTTTAAATTTGCATAAATTTGTACAACCAAGGTTGTTACAAAATTTAATCAGACTTTAATTAGTTTTGAACTTATTTTCTTGGGGTGAACTTCAATATGAAAAAAAAAATATTGCTAAAATTTTCTATATAAAAAATGTATCATACTTAATTTAGTGTGCATGAGTTCGATGTTATTTCTATTGCAAAATAAGGATGGTTAGGGGAATATTTTCAATTGAGGGCTAGAAATGTCCCAAAATATTGATTATCAGTTGGTTTTGGAGACAGTGTGACTTAAAGAGTTTTATATAACTTCTTCTCTTAAATACCTGGTTAGAATAGCCTCTTAATCGTTTTTTTTTTACCGAACTTAGTCTTATAATAAGAGCTTAAGAAGTTTCATATAAAATAATGCTTGAAAACCTTTTCGGGCCCAATTTTTTTGTTTAAATGGTAGAATTTCATAAAAAACCATTAAAAGTTTGTATCATTTATACTTGAAATTAATAATTAAAGATTAAAGGTTATGTCATCACGAGCTGAAACATCTGTGAAGTTCGCAGGGTATCTTTCACATAGAGGCTACTCCTGCAACAGGATCTTTGGTAAGACCTGGGGTCCAAACCCTAAAATCATAATGTGGATGTACACGGCCATTATAATTCCGCGATCCTTACATATGGTAGCCTGGTTTGGTGGAGCGCAATGGATAGAGCAACTAAAACGCTTAACAAAGTTAAAAGATTACCGGCGTATAGGAATCACAGGGGCAATGAGGTCCACACCCACTGCGGGAATGGAAACTATATACTCAATCTAAGACCCCTAGATATATTCGTGCAAGAGGCTGCAGCCTTCAGTGCTCAAAGACTAAGCCAGATAAATACCTGGGTTATGCACAAATTATCAACAAATTCACGGAGAGGTATGTATGCACAAACTACACAACACCCCGTACAGATTCTGAAAAACCGTTTTCTGTCTCCATCCCTACAAGGGGATGCTAGTTTACAACAATCAGATAAACCGATGGTACAAAATTACACCGACGGATCGAAGATGGATACAGGAGTAGGTTTGGGATTCTTCTCAGAGTCCCTCAATCTAGCCAACTCTTATATACTCCCTGATTACAGCAGTGTCTTCCAAGCAGACGTTCTGGCAGTGATATAGGCTACTGAACGATACCACAGGCTGATATAACCTTTTACATTGACAGCCAATCAGCGATCAAAGCTATCTCTGCCACAGAAATAAGATCCAAGCTGATTTAATGCTGTGGCGAGGAGGTAAAAGTTCTTGCCACGCAGCACAACATTCGACTCTGCTGGGTACCTGATGGACACTGTGGAATTCTAAGAAACGAAAAAGAAGATGAACTGGCAAGGATTGGTTCATCATTATAACTAAGCCTAACAGACTCCGGTGTTAAAATTCCACCCTGTGCCACTAAACAAAAAAATTGGAAAGAAAATAGTGGAACTTACCAATGACAGATGGAACTCACTCGTAACTTGTACCATAACAGAAAATCTGTGGCCCAGCTAAAATAAGAAAAAACCGGACAAAATCATAAACCTGAAAAAAAGACCCCTGAATCTTTTGATAGAAATTATCACGTCGAGACAAAGAAGTGGAGGAGGATACCCTTCACTACCTAGGTTACTGTCCGGCACTCTGCTATATAAGAAACAAATTTTTGGGTAGCTATTTCTTCAACAATCTAGCAGAAATCTCGAAGTCAATCACATCTTAAATTTAATGAACTTCATCAACGCCTCCAAATGGTTTGATACTCCATAGCTCCAACGCTCGTTTTCAATGACACCCCTGCTGTTAGCACGTTAGAGAAAGCCAATTTGCTTGCAGCACAGTTTGCTGTTAATTCGACGTTGCCAGTAATTGTTATGACTCCTCCTGTACTTGAGAGCGCTAATGATTTCATGGGACGAATCTTCTTTCGCACTCGTGCAGTTGCAAGAGTTCTTAAGGACCTTGATGTGGACAAATCCACTGGCCCGGATCGTATCCCTCCTATTGTTCTGAAGAGGTGTTCTTCTACGCTGGCAAAACCACTGCGTAAGCTTTTCCATCTATCCTACTCTACTGGTCTCGTTCCGAGTGGATGAAAAACAGCATTTGTCCAGCCTGTCCCTAAAAAAGGCAAATCCTCTTCACCCTCTAACTAAGAAAGTTAAGAAATATCTTGAAGAACGAAAGCTTCTTAATGACCGGCAGTATGGCTTTCGTAGCAATAGGTCCACTGGTGATCTGATGGTATATCTCACCGAACAGTGGAACAAATCTTTACACCGTTTTGGTCAAAGTAGGATTATTGCACTTGATATTTCAAAAGCGTTTGATAGAGTATGGCATCAAGCTCTCTTATCGAAAATGCGTGCATTTGGTATCGATGAATCTCTTCTTCGTTGGATTAGAAATTACCTTTCGGACCGCTCAATACAAGTCGTATTGGATGGTTTTAAGTGTGATATTCATAAAATAAAAGTTGGTGTGCCCCAGGGCTCCGTTTTGTCTCCGACTCTCTTTCTGATATTCATCAATGATCTTTTGTCTCAAACTTCTAATCCATTAAATTGTTTTGCTGATGACAATACCCTCAGCTTTTCATATTCGTTTCTAGAGTCACATCCTTGTCCTTCGGATGTGGATTTAGAGCGGCAGCGTATGATAAGCTCGTTTAATTCTGATCTCGACAGCATTGTCCAATGGGGAATCAAAAATCTCGTAGAATTTTTTGCTTCAAAAACCCAATGCTGTCTCTTGTCGTTGAAGCGGAACCCGTCCCCCATGCCGCTAAACTTGAGCGGTACTTGCATTGAAGAAACCAAACAGCTTTCAGTTCTCGGTATGTGCATCACAGACCACCTCTTGTGGAATGACCACATATTCAACGTCGCCAAAAAAGCTGCTAAATGTTTAGGTTTTCTTCGACGATGCAAGAAATTTGTCTCGCCTTCTGATCTGGCTGAAATCTACAAAGCCTTTATCCGTCCAAAGCTTGAGTACAACTCTCACATTTCGGCAGGTGCTCCTTCAACTCATCTGAATCTCTGGATAGAATCCAAAAAAATAGCTTTAAAAATGATAGGTGATATAAGTAAATATAACAGAAACAATTACAACTCTGGAACATTGCCGTAATGTTTCATGTCTCTCTCTATTTTATCGCTACTTCCACAAACAGTGTTCTAGTGAAATAGCCAGCTGCATTCCTCCCCTTAAACAATTCAACCGTAATACTCGCGCTTTTACGAATGCTCATCAGTTTAGCCTTGAGCACAACTTCGGACGTACCGTCAAGTATAGAGATTTATTCTTTAGCCGCACTGCAAGAATGTGGAATGCTTTGCCTGGCTCTATTTTTACCTCACATTTTGATATTCAGAAATTCAAAACCAATGTGCATCGGTATCTCCTATTAAATCCTTCCCTATTTTCCTAACGTTCGAACTGTGTTAAAATATGTTAAGGGTAGTCAAAATCCCTTTAGTGCGCAACGATTAAAAAAAAAAAAAAAAACGAGCATTGTCGGGCCATATTTTGAAGTAAACGGTGTTACAGTAACTGTCACTGAGGACCATTATTTAAGGTGCTGAACTGCGCTGAAGACGTATCTCTTTCAGCAGAATTTGGTTCCGGCAAGATGGAGCAACTTCAGACATAGGCAGACGGGCTATGGCGGAGCTGCATCGAAAATTCCGAAACAAACTCAACTTTCCACTGGCCTCAAAGACCACCTGACCTAACTACACCAGATTTCTTTGTATAGGGTTATGTCAAGCAAGAGGTTTAAAAAACTAAACCAAGAAATTTTACTGAATTGAGGCGATCCCGACTTCAACCCTTCAGGCCGCAATGAAAAATTTTCTGGTCAGGTGTCGCGTATGAGTGAATGAGCGTGAAGGTCATTTACGGTCTATCATAGGTCATTTACGGTCTATCATCTTCAAAAACAATTAGATATATAAAATAGAATTTAATTTTCTATACAATAAAACTAAATTAAATGAAATACATTGATTAAAAAAAAAGTTATTTGGATTTCTTAATGTAGCACGATTCGTGCGCCACCCTGTACTTGTGGGACCTCTGACCTCTGACACAAATTTCACGGACCATCATCCAATATTTCAAATCATCCTAATTTATGAATACCATAAAGCTCGTAAAGCATCCACCGATAACCGATTGGCTGGATAATTTGCCACTAATTATTAGTTACTTAACTATGACAATTTAAATTTTGTCGTTTAATGTAGCGCAAGGCATCAAAAACAAAGGAAAATTTAAACGACAAAAGTTAAGTTGTCTCAACTAATAAGCGAATAATTAACCGTTTTAAAGTGCTTCACAAAAAATTAGCGAATAAAGTGCCAACAGCAATTCTTTCCTATCCTTCTATTCCTTCTAACTAGTGCGTTGGGTGTTGCATTTAAAAAACCTTAGGTCTTACTGGAATATACATAGTTAAAAAAAAATTGTTGGCAAAATAATATAGGTATAAAGCAATCATTAATTAAATATGTGTAAGGGATAAGGTGAAAAAACTAACAATTAAACCTTATCGTTTAACAATGACATTTTTATCCTTTATTTCAAATTCCTTGAGTCTAAATAATTTTGAAAAATTAGAAAATATCACTTTAAAAGCCTTTAAATTTGTTTAAAAAAAAAAAAAAAATACTGAAAACTCACCTGATTGAACTCACACTTACTTACCAACCTTGCAAATGAAAACGCTTTAAATCAACTTATACAAATTTAAAGGATCTTCAGGCGCCTCTTCTTCTGTCCGTTTATTCAAATCAATCGCTTTTCTTATTTCAAATATTCATTTGGCATTAAAATTTTCAATTTCTTTCATTTTGAAAAAAAAAATCCCATCAGCCTAAGGATGACGAAGAGATGAGAAATGATAACCTCATTTCACCAGACAAAAATAAAATAAAAGGAAACATTTCAATAAATGCGAATGGCAATGGATTCAGATGGAGTCTCCCATAAAGTGATTCTGTTGATAGAGAATAAGGATATCTACATACATGTGGGGAGGCCACTTATTTGAATGCTCCAGGCTGTTTGTACAAATAATGTCCTCACATCGCATACAAACTATTTATACCAAATCATCAATGTTTGTCTTCTTTTATCCTTTTTAGTTTTTATCTTGTATTTATGTACATATGTATGTATCTGTATATTTATATCTATACGATTTGTGAATATTGAATTCAAACAAACAGAAAACCATAAATATCACAATTCAAATTCACACACCCGCAACCCGCACTAGCACCACGCGGCAGAAAAGGATCACATTTTTGTTTAATGAACGTTTTATATGCAAGTGTGAAAATTGCAATAAATATTTAAGTGCAATTCACTCTGTCCAACCTCATTCTCAGAATGCAATGGCTATTGGACATTGTATGTGCGTGTGTAAGTGTGTCCATTGGCTGCACTATAATGCTGGTCATTGGGACATGAAAAAGTCATGGTTATTGGTGCATTGGGAACAGCATACGCTCTGGTTGTTCGGTCGGTCGGGTCGAACGATGTCCATTAGTGAAATACGAGTAATCTACATTTGAATATGATTTGTTCGAATTCGCACACAAAAAAAATAAAAAAAAAAATATTATCAAACGCCATTAATGCTTTATGGCTTGTGATGTGATTGTGAATAATGCTGAATGAGTTTACTTAATGCGCTGCCATATCGTTGCCAGATCATTGTTTTTTTTTTTTGTTGTGTGCATAACCTGATTGAATTGCATCATTTCAATTTTTTGTTAACTAAATTGCTCGCTCTAAAAATCAAGGAAATTGTTTTATATAATGGGTGATTTTTTAAGAGGTTTAGAACTTTTTTAAAAAAAAAACACAAAAAATTCGAAAAAATGAATGAAATATTTATTTGAATCGATAGTTTGAACCTTGCAATTTAATGTTTCAAGATAATTTCATGCAAATGTTGACCGCGGCTGCGTCTCAGGTAGCCCATCCGCTGAGTCCAATTTTGGCATACTCTTTCACACATATCGGCCGGTATCTCACGAATGAATGCATGGATGTTGGCTTCCAGTGCGTCAATCGAAGCGGGCTTGTCCCTATAGACATTAGCCTTGACATACCTCCACAAAAAATAATCTAATGGTGTCAAATCGCACTATCTAGGCGGCCAATTGACCGGCCCGAAACGTGAAATTAACTGTTCACCAAACTCGCCTCGCAATTGCGCCATTGTTTCGCGTGCTGTGTGGCATGTGGCACTGTCTTGTTGAAACCACATATCATGCAAGTCAAGAACTTCCATTTCGGGCAAAAAAAAGTTTGTTATCATCGCTCGGTAGCGTTCACCATTGACAGTAACGCTGCGATTCGCATCATCTATGAAGAAATATGGCCCAATAATGCCGCCGGCCCATAAACCGCACCAAACAGTGCCTTTTTCGGGATGCATTGGTAGCTGTTGCAATGCTTCTGGCTGATCTTCACTCCAAATGCGGCAATTTTGCTTATTTACGTACCCATTCAACCAAAAATGAGCCTCATCGCTGAACACAATTTTTCGATAAAAAAGCGGATCCTCGGCCAGCTTTCCAAGAGCCCATTCACCAAAAATTCGGCGTTGTGGTAGGTCGGCTGGCTTTAGTTCTTGCACCAGCTGTATCTGAAAAGGCTTTACGCCCAAATCCTTCCGCAAAATTTTCCACGTAGTGCTGTAACAAAGGCCTAACTGCTGGGAACGGCGCCGAATCGACATTTCGCGGTCTTCTGTCACACTAGCTGATACGGCCGCAATATTTTCTTCACTACTCACAGTACGTGAACGTGTTGGTGGTTTAATGTCCAACAAAGTAAATTTGGTGCGAAATTTGGTCACAATCTTCCGAATAGACTGCTCAGAAGGTCGAGAATGCCGATCATAAAATGGAAGCAGCGCGCGATGAACATTTCGAACCGAGCACGAATTTTGATAGTAAAATTCAATAATTTGCAAGCGTTGTTCATTTGTAAGACGATCCATGGTTAAATTGCAAACCAAACTGAAGCTGTTTGACAGTGACACAAGGTACTTAACACACGTCAGCTGTCAAAACCAGTGTTGCCAAAACCAAACCAGCTAAAAAATCACCCTTTACCATCAGTCATATAGAAATTATGGTGTATACAATTTATATAGGTTTAGTAAATGATTCCTTTGCTGACAGCTGTTGGTTTGCTCACTGTGTAAGCGTGACATTGGTAACTAATTTATTCCAAAAATTAGTTTCGTATTTCAGTTATTAGTACAAACTAAGAAAAATCAGATGCCAAATAAGAAAATTTTGACAAAAATATAGAAAACCCTAAGTAAGAATATGGCTACTTCTTTCACAGTAGCGCGTCCAGGATTTCATCATGGGAAGGTCTTTGAATATTTAAAGCCTTTTTTTTTGTGATCTGATTGAAAAATCTGTGAGCACTTCAAGTTTTATTTATTTCGCTGGAAAATGCGATTTGGGTGGTTTTGATTGACTCTTATATTTTTTTTAGATACTCAAAAAAATTCATGCGTTTCTCAAAATGGTATTACAGTTTGGTCTTCAGGAATGAAGTAAAGGCTGTAGAGTCAGACGAAACACACAAGTAACCAACAATTTCCTGAAGAAAGAAGAATAGATTGGGAAGATACAAATTGTATGTTAGACAATGTGGGGCAAAATTAATGTCAAAATGTGAATTGGCTGCCATTTTGTAAGAAATTTACAAAATTAGGCTCTGTTTTCACGAGGAGTTTTTTTTAAAAGTGTAAAGACATTTAGTTGAAAAGTTGACGCACACTTCTGCTCGTTTTATGGCCTTTTCAGTTGTTGCTCGCAAAACATCAGTCTCAAAATTTGTGATTTCTTTATCAAGACATGGAAGTTGTGGGGACCTGTTGGTCAAGATGTGGTATATGGACTTGAAACATTTGAATTTTTGTCGACGTCAGATTGGAATGACCGGCTGCAACATAACGTTTGAAGTTTATTGCGGAAAATCCGAGATTTTAAAAAGCTGAGAAGAAAGAAGTCTGGCGTGGTCAAATCTGGAAATCTGGACGGCCAGTTCAAATCGCCACAACGGGAGATCACACAGCCATCACCAATCTTCATCGTTTTCCGAGAGGGGTGATAGATTGCTATGGAACCCAATATTGCTCGATAGTCAAGACCCAATTTAGCAACTTGCAGCAAAAACAATGGTCAATACGGTGGTTCCATCGACATCCTCACTGTAAATGTCACTTTGAGTTGATGGAACGGCTCTTCGTGCCTTTCTAGTCGATTCTTCGTGCCCCAGAAATACAATTTTTTTCTATACACACCATTTTTAAATGAATTTTTTTGGTGAATTCATTCTGCGTAAACAACAGAACGCAAATTGGTCAAATAAGTGGTAACAATGATTCAGCGGTATAACTTTTAGAATCCATAAGTTTATCAGAGACAAATTTCCCGAAATTTTTCATAAGTCAATATGTATATCGAAAAATACTGTTGTTGTCTCAAAAACATGAATGCTGAGGTCGTTTTCGAATTCAGAACATCGAAAGTCTTCAGAAAAATATAAATCTGCTTTCAGAAACAGAAGTTTTTTTGGCCTTTGTGTGTCTATTAATTCCACTTGGTTTCTTGTAAATTAAAAAAAAAAATACCATAGCACATAGTACCTACATTATGTATATGTAGTAAAAAATATTCAAATCCCTGCAAGATACGCGCCAGTCGGCCGGCGGCTGAAAACATAATTTTGATTGCGTTTCTCAATTTTAAATAAAACGTCAGTTTAAGTATAATCTCTAATACTAAGGACGTGTGTCAATTTCATTCTAAGTTTGGCTAAATTTTATCCCAGTTAAATGTTATCCGTTTTTAAAAGGGGAACATAAAATTTAAGCTTTTTGTTGTGTCAGTTGTATTAAATGGAAATGGAAAACACAAATTTGCCATTGACAATCCTTGTGTTCAAGAACCTACCCGAGGCGGTGTAAGCCTATCCAAAAATGTTCAGATACCTTGAGTTGGTGTTGCATGAGCTGTTTTTTTACAAGGGATTACAACAACACTAAAATTAAAACGAGCTCCGCGGTAATGCAAAAATTTAGCCATGGGATCAAATTTAACCAATTTTGTCAACGCTTTAGTTTACAATGCCCTCTGAGTGAGTTTAATACCAACAAAAAAAAATACCTATTTAATTTGGAAGAATATGGCAACACTAAAAGCTATTCCTTCTTTTATTTACCTGCTTTAACTTGACCGGACTACGAGGCTGTTCTACTTTATGTCATAAATATGTCTCCACTTTATTTAAGAAAAGACCACAACAGGTTCATACCACGGTATTGATAGCCTTGTCGTACTTACCAACGTCAGCATCATGCGAAAGTAAAATAAATGGTAATTGTGGTCCTTGGTGAATTTTATTCTCTCATTAATTATGGCTGCACCGCCAACGAACTTCAAGCCCTATATTTGCTTGTGCTTGTGCTATGATGATGATCAGCTTCCACAGTCACATTTCGCGTCCACGTCCCTGAAACACGAAGCTTATTCTATCCTTTCGCAAAAACAAGGACCGCTGCCGCTGCTGCTCAACACGCCGAATGAACCCGAAAGGACGCTTCTTGAATATTAATTTATTGTCGTATATGGCGCGACAATCCCACGTGTGTGTGCATCCGGAAAGTGAGAATTATTTTTGTGTTTTTTCACCCGAAAGTAGGAAGACAGAGACAGGATACAGGTGCGCCATGTATAGGGTAGTGTATAGCCCCCAACCACTTGCTCCTTCCTAGAATTACATTGTGTACTCTCGAGATTTGTTATATGAGCAAGGCCATGTCGTAAGTCTAAACGTGCTCGAAATCTGTGCCACATAAATATTCACCACAGGTATTTCTAACTGGTTTTGGTTCTGGATGGGTTGTAGGAATATGTGTGGAGGGCTGTACCTAAAGAATTTACTTTGGAATATGGATGGAAGTACTGAGCCTACATCTTGTGCGATGGCAGTCAACCCTTGTGACCGGAATGCCATAAGATGCCAACATTAACCGACTCATTTAGCTTGGAATTTAATTTATTGTATAATTATGTTAGGGGTTTGGATTTTATCTCAAGAGTTCATGTCACATGTCAACAAGTCTGAGCTGAGGTTATAACATCACATGCTGATGAAGTTTACACCTACCTGATAATATTCAATTCTAAGAGGTTTGAGAATGATATGATGTGCCCATTATGTAGGTAAGTGTTGAAGATTTCAGTTTCGATGATAGCTTTCTAAACGTTTCTACATCAATTTTTTTTTTTTTGTAATACGACAACCAGGCCTGTACCACAAAACTACAATTTAACAAGCAATTGTCAACTATGGAGACTTAACAGATAACTATAATTTCTGTACCAAAAAGAGAATTTCTACATTTGTTAACTTTGTAAATTTAATTTTTTTCTACTATTCAGCTGCACAACAAGTTACCTCAACACGGATAGACCATGCGCCGGCAAATAAGTGTAGTGGCTAAAGTAAGGATGCTCCGCGGGAAAAAATGAGTTTTTTTTGTGGCCTTTTTTTTAATAATTATGCCGCACACAGACCTGTTTATGCAGCGTATTTTTGGCAAGGAATGACACACTGATAAAAACGTAGTGGATTCCTACAGTCAGTCAAGAAAGTCTAAATATAATTCTAAGAAATGCTAAACAAATTATTAAAAACAAAATTATATTTAATATATTTTTTTTAAACTGTATAATAAATTATTTTGAAAAAAAAATGTATTATCCAGCTAAAAATGTAATTTTATTCTAAATGTTTTGTTAAATATTTTCTTTAAATAACGGGTGATTTTTTAGCTGGTTTGGTTTTGGCAACACTGGTTTTGACAGCTGACGCGTGTTTAGTACCTTGTGTCACTGTCAAACAGCTTCAGTTTGGTTTGCAATTTAACCACGGATCGTCTTACAAATGAACAACGCTTGCAAATTATTGAATTTTACTATCAAAATTCGTGCTCGGTTCGAAATGTTCATCGCGCGCTGCTTGTGTTCAGCGATGAGGCTCATTTTTGGTTGAATGGGTACGTAAATAAGCAAAATTGCCGCATTTGGAGTGAAGATCAGCCAGAAGCATTGCAACAGCTACCAATGCATCCCGAAAAAGCCACTGTTTGGTGCGGTTTATGGGCCGGCGGCATTATTGGGCCATATTTCTTCAAAGATGATGCGAATCGCAGCGTTACTGTCAATGGTGAACGCTACCGAGCGATGATAACAAACTTTTTTTTGCCCGAAATGGAAGTTCTTGACTTGCATGATATGTGGTTTCAACAAGACGGTGCCACATGCCACACAGCACGCGAAACAATGGCGCAATTGCGAGGCGAGTTTGGTGAACAGTTAATTTCACGTTTCGGGCCGGTCAATTGGCCGCCTAGATCGTGCGATTTGACACCATTAGATTATTTTTTGTGGGGGTATGTCAAGGCTAATGTCTATAGGGACAAGCCCGCTTCGATTGACGCACTGGAAGCCAACATCCATGCATTCAATCGTGAGATACCGGCCGATATGTGTGAAAGAGTATGCCAAAATTGGACTCAGCGGATGGGCTACCTGAGACGCAGCCGCGGTCAACATTTGCATGAAATTATCTTTAAACATTAAATTGCAAGGTTCAAACTATCGATTCAAATAAATATTTCATTCATTTTTTCGAATTTTTTGTGTTTTTTTTTAAAAAAAAGTTCTAAGCCTCTTAAAAAATCACCCATTACATAAGTACTCTGTTTATGTTCGAAAAAAATTTAAATTTATTTATGAGGCCTTTAAAATCTAACTTGTAACCATTTAATAATTTTGAATTCGCACGCTATGTTTTTTTTAACTATTTAACAATGATTTGATAAATTTCAATTAAACTTGTAGCTTTGTGGTACAGAACCGTGAGAAATTGTCAATTTTCCAATTGTTAAGATTTGTTTGTACAATTTTAAAGTTCCAAGTTTACTTGTAGTTTCGTGGAACACAACCCTTTGTAATTTCTTAAAATCTATCTCTTGTATATACATTGTACAATATTTATAGTTTTGTGGTACAGATCAATGGTTACAATTATTATTATTTTAAATTTCTAAAGATTTTGATGTTCCTTCTTACCTCAATACAGCGACTCAAGACTCAAAAAAAAATATTTTTTTTTAAAAGATGGTTCAAAAATGGAGTGCAGTGCTGTGTTGGTACTTAAGTGTTTTTGTAAACTCAATTTTTCAAATTTTATTTTCAGGAAGAAATACTAGATTTTCAAAATATTCCTAAACTAGGAAGCTTTCAAAGCAATTGATTCCGTGCAATTCTGCCCGAGATGACCCCCAGAGTTTAATGAAGCAATGAAGGAGTGGAAGGACTAGACATAGGCAAGGATTAGTCAAGGTCTACCAGTTGGACTGTCATATGGAACTCTCAACGCATATCTAATAATTTCTTTACCACTCACACGTCCAGAAACCTATGAAATAAAAATGAACTAGGCTGCTTGGGGTTCCCATGTCACTTTCCTCTACAGAAACCTGTTTCATGTCCTAGTTCATTTTGAAATTTAATTCCAGGATGGGGTTCAGCTTTACCGATTTAATTAAATTGGATGTTGCTTCTTATCCACAAAATTTAGTTAATATTGTATCCCATTTTTAAGATTCATAATCGAAAATGCAATGCATGAATTGAAAATGACAAAGAATACAACCTTGTGGAACCCCAGCATTTCATTCCTTAAGCCTTCGCAATTAACAGAACTTAGATTTTAATATATTTGATTCACAATTGCCTTAATTCGAAAGTTATCGCAGTCGCGAGAAAAATTACGACTCAGACAATTTTCTTCGCATCATGGCTTCGAAATTATTTCAGAACTTATATTCAATTTGATTTCAACAAACCAGCAAACAAGTTGATATTCCAATTTATAAGACTATGGGCCAATTTTTCAACAGTCAGGTAAACATCAGATAGTACTTACTCTTTAGATAAATCAAACATTTTTTCCTATTTATTCCTCTGATAGTTAACTGACTGCTTAACTCATGATTAAAAAATCGGTTCTAAGAAAACTTTCTGTGCCATAATAAATAAAATCCACATCGTCTACAAAAGATATCAATAAACCTATAAAATGCAATCTAAACAAAAATTAATAGACACAAAAATATTGGTCCTAAAACAGAACCATGTGGAACTTCTAAATCATTTATTTTATTTCTTATATCATCATATTTTTACCTTTAGGTTAAACATATGAAAGATGAAACTAAGCATTGTCCATTTAAGCAATTAATATTTTGTTGTTCTCTACTCTTATTTTTATCAAGTTAAAAATATATTTGAGAACAGAAATTTAACAAAGCATCTTGGGTTGAATTTAAAGCCAAAAAGAACTACATTGAAAAACCTCATTCTAGTTAATAAAAAACGAACCATGCACTTTTCACATTTCCAAAGATCTTAATTATTGAGGCTAAAAGTGAGATATTTACAAAGCTCCTTTATCCACTAGCTGCACCTGTCTTGAAAAGAAGTAGGTAAAATGTTGGCAACTGTAACTGCATCTAAGAATATTCCAGAAAAATTTGCAATTTGTTAAAAATGTGTGCCAACATATCAATCAATGTATATACTTATATAAAAATGGATCTTGTTGGGTTCGGATGCTTAAAACTTGAGATCGAATGTACCAAATCGGGTATTTCCTTCTACGGGTTTGTTCGTAATTTTACCGCGAAGGTTTAGGAAAAAATAAAAGTTGAAAAAGTCTCAACAGGTGGCGCTGTTGCGAAAATTTCGTTTTTCAGTCAATTCAATTACCGTTCAACAAATGGCTCTGTAGGCGGTTAGGAAATGGCTTTTAGGATATTCTTCTCCAACTTTTGTTATTTGTAGGGTGAAATGGGGTCAAAATAAAATAGTTGTCTGATTTAAGAATTTTTTTTTGTTTGAAAGATTTTTCTTAGGAAATGGCTTTAGGGATATTTTTTTAAAATTTTGTTATTTGTAGGATGAAATGTGGTAAAATAATAAGAATAATTAAAGATGATTCTCATCGGCTTTGTTGGTGGTCACAAGTCGGACATTCGTTCGAAAAATTCTGGAACGACGGCACTGGCTTGCCACAGCGTTGAAAGTGGACACTATCTGGACTTTGATGGTGTGGAGATCTTGGCAATGGAGAAACACATTTGCAAGTGCTACACGTTAGAAACACTACACATAATCAATAACAAGAACCACATGAACCGTAAACAACACCTACAAAACATCTCAGCGGTGTACTGCTCCTTAGTTTCCAACAGTAGATCCAAAACTTTAATGTACTCATTGGACTTTTGTTCATGAATTAATCTTTCAAAAATATATCATTTTATCATCATAACGAACAACAAAGCCGATGAGAATCATCTTTAGCTATTCTCAGATATAAATACATCTAACATTGAACTTAGTCAAAAATATCACTAAAAAAATATAAAAAAAAAAAATTCTTTTTTGTTTGAAAGGTTTTTCTTAGGAAATGGCGTTAGGGATATTTTTTTTTTAATTTTTTTTAAGGGAGTCAAAATTAAAAAAAATCGGTGTTAAGAAATTCTTATTGTAGGTAATTGAAAGGTTGTAGAAAGGTAGGGTAGAAATGAAAAATGACATCTGATTTCAAAAATTATGTTTGGGTTGGAAAGGTTGTTTTAAAAAAATTATATTTATAGAGTGAAATGGGATAAACACAAAAAAGTGATTTTTGATTACAAAAATTCTTTCTGCGTTGGGAAAGTAATAAAGTTTGGACGTATGTAGATGATCATATTTTTACTAATTTCGCCGTGAAGTGTGTCAAAACTCAGTAAGTAGTATTCAATTACAAATAGTAGCTTATATATAACAATATATTTTTTTTAAATTTTTATGAGAAGCTTAGGTTTGTCTACCCGTGCTCAGCCGGGCGGGTCAGCTAGTACATAAATATAAAACAAGCTATTTTCAATAAACAAAAGTTGACTATTATTTACAAAAATTCAAAGCTGGCTTAGTGGCTTACAACTCTCAGCCATTCCTGGTGCGTGTTATAGGCAGGAATGGAGAGGAGCTTCAATTTTCTTCCAAATCCAAACGGCTAGGGTGAGAGGCGCTTATTTATTACAAGAAATACTCTTGGAGGATTTGTCGCTTCCTCGAAAGAGGCAGTAGCCATGATAGAATAAAACATTTTTGCCTTACAAAACCATCTCTTAATTTGTCAAAAAATCTCATTTCGGAAAAAAAAACCTATTGTTTCAACTTACTCTTATACTAGTTATCTCTTTCACGCGATTCTTAATTTTCATTCCCATCCATGTTAAGCGGTGTTTTTAACTCTTTTACATCTAGACCCAGTCTCCCCTACCTATTTCTCTTCCTCAATAGTACTTCCTTGTTTAGGGGCCATAATTCTTACCACGTCCGAGGTTCAATTTTCTTTGACGTATGAAAGTCTTTGAGTTTAATTACAGCTTTTCTCGATAAAGCCCTTTCTGTGGTTATTTTTTTATGAATGTATAAGCACGATCTTCCTTAACATATTCCATAACTTAATTATTAATTATTTCCTTGTAATCGTTCTTTTACATGCTCGACATACTTTCACATACTTACCTACCTTAACGTCCTTTTGATCCAATAAATTCAAAGAGAGCTGACTTATACTCTTCAGAGCATTTATGCTGGATCCTGGTAATTATACTTGTTGACAATGGAGTGGCTCCCTCCCCAGCACCAGCACCAATCAGGAATTCCTAATGAAAAAGGCTCAAAGTACGGAGTATGAGTATATATAGAATCCTTCGAATGATTATGTAATTGCATAAATGAATTATATCTTGCGTTTAATTGCAGGAAAACTCATTCATTACCGGCAAATCTATTCAATAGAAATTCGCCTGACTTAACATCCAACGAGGCTTACCCAAGTACTTGTTAACCGGAAGTTTTATATGCTTTTGCCTTTTAGAAATCCACAAACATTTGTGTGTCTTGACAATGATTCAATAAAATCCACTAAGAACACAACTTTAGTAGGTATACAACCAGCGATTAATTGGATTGCCCTATTAGAGCATGATGGGAGTCCTTTTTGATTGGTTCTCATTTCTCAAGGCAAGTAGTATACCTACAACATTGCGTTAGCGGAAATGTTATCACCACGTTATCCTCCCTTTTGTATTGGTTCATCAGGGCTCGGAAATATAATCGTTAACCAGACATAGATTGGGTCAGCAATTAGCAAGTGATAGCATTATACACACAAATCATACATCACCAGGCAGAAGCAGGAGAGGAGGAGCAGGAGCAGCAGCAGGAGCAGGAGCAGGAGCAGGAGCAGGAGCAGGAGCAGGAGCAGGAGCAGAAGCAGGAGCAGAAGCAGGAGCAGGAGCACGAGCAGAATCATTGTATGTATCTGACTGGCAACCGCACATTGACAGGATGAAGAACAACAGAAATTAACTATGCATCAGCACAAGCACAACAGGTTCAGATGCTTGTTTGCCAAATTAGTCCATCACATGCAGGTTTCATCAGCATGCGGATTTGGTGGTCGGAGATGGTATCATCAATTGCCAAAATTGCTGATGGCCAAAACGAATTACGCAAGCAGAGGAGAGATGGAGACGGAGAGCCTTGACCAGCATCATCCTGTCGACTTAGTGATATTGTGGAAAAATAAGCTAATGTATGGTATGCTGATGTTAAAACTGATGGACAGGTAGTCCTCTATGATACCTACGTCAGGTGGAACCTTCCTTGTTTGTATAATACTTGGTGCCAACGGCTGATAATATTGGTTAGCGTAACCAGATCCGCTGAATAATTATTATGATAGAATGACACACATACAGTAAGCTATGAAGGGTCCGCGATGAAAAAATGAATGAGGCAGGGCCGTATTTTGAAATAATTTGCATATATGGGTTTTAAATTGGGGCCTAGTTAAATTCATACAAACAATGAAAATTAAGTTTGGCGATGTGGATTCGAAATCATATCGTAAAAGCAACACACACTATTCTGAGATCCTAGCAATCTCTGTAACATAAACAAAATTCCTCAGCGAAAATTCTCAGTTTTGCTGTCAAAATACTAAGGAAACAAATTAAGACACACAAAATAGCTATTTATAGGGTGAAATAGGATAAACAAAATGATATTTTATATATTTAAGGTTATGTTTGTGTATTGAAGGTTATAATAAGGGTATCGATTTCGAGCAACACTTCACTTAAAAAAGGCGTAAAGGGCTAAAATCTAAATGTAGGTATTTATAGGGCTCGTTAGGGTAAAACGACAGGGCAGAGATGGCTTGAGGGCTGAATATTTTTCGTTGTGATTTGATGTTTAAACTTGGACAATTTCCCGAGGTTTCAATATTTCTCAAAGGTTAGCTTGGCATCCATGAATGAACACCATGGTTAAAAAAGCATATAAGGGGAGTTTGTTTTTAGACGTGTGGTTTTCAATCTGGCAATACTTATTTCGGTGTTGGTCTTTTTGAAAGCTGTCACTTGATTTATGCTCAGTTTGGTTTGCCATTTCATAATGAATAGAGTTATTTCTGAATAACGTTTGCAAATCGTGCAAAAAGGGGCTCGAAACGAGATCGTTGTTGACCCCAATTTTCACAAGAAAATTTTGTTCAGCGATGAAGCTCATTTTTGGATGAATGGGTATGTTAATAAGAAAAATTGTCATACTTGGAGTGATGACAAGCCATTGCATCCTCAAAAAGTCACTGTTTGGTGTGCTCAATGGGCAGAGGGAATCATTGGTCCATATTTCTTCGAAAATGAAGCCGGCCAAAATGTTAGAATCAATGGGGAACGCTATAGAGCCACGCACAATTTATGACTTTTTTGTGCCTGAATTGGAGTATGTTTATGTAAACAACTTTTGGTTCCAACAAGACAGCCAACCACGCAGCCAACGAAACAATCAATTTATTGAAGGAAACTTTTGGTGAGCGCATTTTCTCGCGTCGTGGGCCTGTGGCGTGGCCTCCAAGATCTTGCGATTTAACACCGCTGGACTATTTTTTGTGGGGTTATGTGAAGTCCCTTGTCTACGTAGATAAGCCCGAGACGATTGACGCCTTGGAAGAGAATATTCGGCGCGTTATTGCTGACATATGGCCCCAATTCCTGCAAAAAGTGGTTGAAAATTGAGCCACTCGGCTGGAATTTATTTGAGCCGGCCACGGCGGCCACTTGCCAGAAATTATTCTTCAAACATAATGGCAAACCCATATCTTTATAATAAAGCTGAAGTCTTGGCCATTGCATTAAATTATATGCCTTTTATTTCTTCTTGAAAACCACACGTCTAAAAAAACACCCTTTACAAACATTTTCGGGCCCTTGATTTATTCTTGTGGCCCCATATTCTGGAGTAAATTCGTGCTGGTACTTTTATGCATATTCATTTTTATAATTGTGTTCCATTTCCAACAGAAATGCAGAGAATCAGTCATCCTTGGCCATCAAATCGAAATAGAAATTCTGACCTGTCAGTCACTTCACTCAGTTTCCTCGGAAGAACCAGATACATTTCGAAATCAAATTCATTTTAACGTTCAATAACGCGAATTCCTTTTTTTTTCATCATTAATGGCGGCGCAGAGCGCAAAGGGGAGCTCCAAAATTATTTTACCTCAGAAAAAAACACCAGCATTGATTATATAAAATTCAAATCACTTCATTTTACAGAAGTCGGCTTGCGAAGCGACGACCGATGAAAGCCACCATCAGCGAAAATGGTAAATGAATCTCAGCCATTGATAAATTTATTGATTGCATTCCTTTCAAACAAAATTTAATTCCTCTTACAATCGTCCTTTTTCACTGACGATGAAAAAAAAAGGTTGTTATTGAATTAAAAAGGATATGTCACTTCGACATCAAGACAAGTGAGATTGAATAAAAGAAAAAGAGTTCATACCTTTTTGCTGACCTTAATTTAGGATATCGATTTGCATAAGAATCCTTTGGTGGCAGGAAAGTGACTTCCCTTTTACTTGTGTATATAGAAAAGAGTGTTAGTTGGAATATAAATACTATGTCACTCTTGTCGTTTATCAGTAAATGGAAATCCATTAGCAGCGGAATTCGGTTCTCTATATAATGTTGAGTGGTAGTTTATTAGAAGTCCTTTAGCTTAAAGGATTTGCTGGAATCCAAATGGCATCAGTGGAGAAAACGATAATTTGAATGTCCACTGGCCATGACGTGACTTTGCATTTGACAAATAATGCGATGGAATAGGTGAGTAAAGTATGTGATGTAATGAATTTCAGTTGAATCGAATGATAATGAAGAGCAGAGTGGAAAAATGGATTCATTTCACCTCATAGAGGATTGGAATTTAATATACCTTCGAGCTTCGATGATGAAGAATGTTGACCTATGTCAAATGTTCTTGTCACTCCTATATTATGTGAAGAATATTTTTAGAATGTGACATGTATGGAATTTTTGTTATTATTCGATTAATATATACGGAGGAGCACTAAAGTTGATTTTTAGCTAAAATACCATTTAAATATTTTATTTTAATAAGACGTAGCTCAACTAACATTTCAACTTGTATAAGTTTCTAAACAAGGTATTTTTAGACTGCTATAGAAACAGTAAAAGGCCTTATGCAAGCTATTTAACTGCTATAAGACTTTTGTTGACAGGTGTTATAACAGCAAATAGCTTGTCATTAAATGGAATAAGCTTGGCTCAGCAGGGTATTTTATGACAGCTAATGCTAATAGCTTGCTTTGGATGTTATAAAAAGACCCTACAAAAGCCATTTGATGACAGTTATTGCTAAAAGCTTGCTTAAGATGTTATAAAAAGGCTTTAACCAAGCCTTTAAATGACAGCTATTTGCTAATAACTTGCCGTAAGTGTTTATATAAAAGTTCAAGTTAAACAAATTTGGAAATAAAAAAAATATATATTATTTTTGTATTGTTTAAGTACCTATTGTGTTTTTATTGCATTATTTTTATTTGTATTGTATTTTTAGATATATTATTCCTCTTTGCATTCAACTCCCGAAACCTTTTTCATTGTATTCAGTGGAATGATTGAAGTCATATTTTAATTATAAAATTTCGTATTTACCTGGGTTTGAACTCGAGACCTTCCGCGTACCACTCCAGCACTCTACCACTACGGCACTTCGTTGTTGAGAAAAATGCCATCAAATGGGAACTACTTGATAGCATATTAATTTAGTTTGTATAAGGCCTTTTTTGGGAAGCCTTACACAAGGTTTTTTGCATTGACTTGTCGTCAAGGGCCTTAAATCAGGTATTATATCTTTAATTTTCAGTAAACAACTTCGGAATGCCTTATAGAGGAAATTTTTAACCTCTATCTACAAGCCTTGTATAGAACTTGTCAAACTCAATTTAAAAGGCATTATAGCTGCTATTTTTTAATTGTCAGAGTGTGAAATGTGTAGCTTGCGAAAATATGCTTTATGCAAGCTCTATACAAGCTATTACTTGCCAAATTTGAAAAATTGGCCTTATAAAGGGTCCGTCATCTAACGTTTTTTTTTCAACTAGTGCTTATTTCGTGAATGGTAACACTTAGCTCATGTCTAATTTGACAGTTTTGCGCCATTTTCAAAAAAAAAAAAGAAGTTATTTGGCGGACCCTTTATAAGCTAAATTGTTAGTTGGGAGGTTGGTACGTGAATGTTTCAAGCAATCGAAAATGTTAACCTATATGACTTTTTTAGATTCATTCCCATCTTCGAGACGTTTTTTTTCTTAGAAATTTTAGACTTTTTTAACACAAAAATCTTCTTTTTTATATTTAGCTTTTTCTTTTATAAATGTATATTTGTAGTAGCTGAAAAAAATCCTGTTTGTATTTCTGGATTGGTGATATCTCGAGATCTAAGAAATAAATATTTACCGAATATAAGGTGCCAGTATATAGCTTTTATTGAAAATTTTAATTTAAAGTTTTGGGGCACTTAAAAAGCAAAATCAGTGTATATTTTGATTCCAAGAAAAAAAAATTATTGTGGCCGAAATTTCCAAACAAAATGACACCGCTGCTAAAATGCTTGGCACATGAGCTGCGACTTGTAAACCCAAATAAAACTTTAAAAGCAATTTCTAGAACAAATATCAAGAAGAAGTAAATAAATGCTGCAATCCATAAAATTAGTGCAATTAGTTTAAAGTAAAATAGTGTTGTATTTTAATATTTTCAACGCGAATAGCAACATGTTCTGCGAACTGTCAAATCAACAACATCAGGATGCGTTCCACAAACCGTCAATTATAGAAAACTCGTAATTATCTACTATCAAAACACTCATTTTATATTTCTCTGTTTATTTTTAAATATCAAAATTCACGACTATTTGTAATTCGAAGTTCATGTCTCATGTATGCAAGGCACTTAAATGAAATGTCAAAATTAGCGAAAAGCACTTACATTTCGGATTGAAGAACAACCATCCATGTACAGACATACTTTCACAATTAAAATGTGTATTAAGTTGGATTAGTACCATAAGGATATATTTGCACAATTATTTTAAGTTTAAATTGAAGGGAACTGACAGCTTGGTGATCTGACAGTTCTAACACTTTATTCCTACATAAAAAGCTGAAATTTGAAGTTTTTCACTAGAGAAGATTTTACTGTCTCTTTTTGTCGCAACATTATTTTTATTGATGTGTAAACATCTGTGCTGGCGGTAGAGTGAAAAAAAATACGTGAACGTTCATGTGCAACTTTACGTCGTGCAACGTTACGGTGTGCAACGTTACGATCTGCATATACTAGGATGGGTGCGTTCAGTGAAAAAAATTTGAAGATCCCCTTCAAGCAAAAACAAGTTCGTTTTGGATCCGCGCACGTTGATGTTTACACATATTAACCGTGAGTCCCTGCACTCACACAATTTTTGTTTTAATTCACCCGATATTAAAGATAAGCCTTCTCTTTCATACGGCATATTTCTCTGCTTCACAATTCTCAATGAAGAATCAACACTACGTGCTCGTTGTTCATTGTCCGTGGTCACTTTTCGTCCAGTTTTAGTTCACTTTTGCTTACTTGCAAGTATAAAAAGCTCCCAATTTCGTTTTGATGTATGAATAGAGTTCCCACTGCTGCAAAAGTTTATACAAATGTACTTTTTTCGGTACATTTGATTTTGACAAAGTGAGCGAAATATTTCTTTGAATCACGAGTTGGCGCGGATTTATAAATTCGGTGATCGTGAATATGGCCGATGCGAGTTTTACTCCCGACGCGATGACGGATTCGGTAATCGGGACGATTTTCTTCACCAAAATATGTTTTCAGAAACATAGTTTGCCAAAAATTCCAAAAGAAATTGAATTTTATTTCAATTCCAATGAACCCATTTTGGGGCAATTACATAATATGCTATATGTTATTTTTTACCATGATGGTCATTCATTAAGCAAACCTAATTGTTTAAACTTTCAAACACAATACAAAATATTTATCTCAAAAACCATCCTTAAGAAATATGCACGACTTGATCGCAGGAACTTCCTATACTGTGTGTGAAGATGCATGATTTATATATTTAACGAGAAAATATTACGTAAGAGTCAAAAGCAAAATTGATTTCATGTTTGATTTTTTTTTTTTTTATAAAAAAATGTTTTTACAATTTTTTAAATTCATTATTGTTTAAAGTATTGAGAAGAATCAGATTGCAAAATTATAAAGAAATCTGTAGAACTATCAGAAAGATATACTTGAATAACTCAAAAATAAGACCAATTTCTCAAAAAACCTGGAATACATAAATCTGTTATGTGAATATTTTGAGAAAAACCTGAAACGCAGCTTTCTTAAAATTGACTTGGTTATAATAGATACGAAATTTAATGAAAATCGTTAAAGCCGTTTTTGAGAAAGTTTGAAAAAAACCATAATATTTGTATGGCAGCTACCCGTTTTAGATGAGCTAAGACAAAAATTCAAAATTTCCCTCTATGGAATCACATAAAAATGATCTATACCAAATTTGAAGCAAATCGCTCAAACATCAATTTTTGTTTACACGAAACCAATACTTGCCCTATAAGCCAAGTAAAAAAGTATGTATTTGAAAATATTTTTTCTGCCGCTTTCACCCCAATTAACCCTATATGTAGCTTCATTTAATTTTTTGTATTTTAGACACATTTCACGTTTATGTTCTGAAGTGATCCTTCGAACTCCATCAACTAAATATAACCTTTCATACAGAAACGAAATTTTAAAAATTGGATATCAATTATTTGTTTACCCCATTTCACCCTATGAAAACATTTATTTTAAATCTAAAGTTTTGTCTCTATGAATTAACATTTTTATTTATTAATGGTGGTTTGTCTACCACATTTTTGTTCACTCTCACATAATCAATCAGCCCAGGAAAATTAGAAAGCAAAATCCAACAAAGCTGAATTTTGGTTAACAGCTTTAGTTTTGTGTTCCTAAAAAGTACCATAAATCTGCGCTTTCACATGGGAACATTTGGATTTTTGTAATTTTTTTTGAAAAAGATGATTTTTTTTGGTAAAAATTTTAAGGGAAAAATTATTGTAGCGTATAAAATTCTTAACAAAGAAATAAATTTTGCGATAAATATTTCTAATATCAGTTATTTGTGTGCTTTAATGTACTTTAAGGTACTGGGCGTGTTAGCGAAAGTTTTTATTAGAATCTATAATTATTGCTCTTACGAAAAAAAAGTGTTAGATTTTTTGGTGTTAAACTTAATAAGCTTCAATTTTGTATGTTAAATTTTAGAAGCTAACATTTCACCTGGGGGTTTGAAAAAAAATTGTAAATTTTCCAATATTTCAGCTTCATCAACGCTCAACATTTTGTATAGCTTTGAACCATAATATGTAATAGGAACAATTAAATCATTTGGAAATAAAGCTTTTTTTTATTCTCTAAAGCTCCTTTCTTCAATTAGACAACTATTGTAAAATGAAGTATTTATTACGTCTCTACAGTGTCTCTATCTATAAAAGTTCTTTTGAAATCGATCGTCATTACGTCAATCCTTGGTCTTTGGTATTGTTAAATAAGATTTGAATTTCTCAGATATTGTTGTGTAGCTGTTTGGAAAATATATTTTAAGCCCAATGATGCCTTAAAGGCTTAAATGTCATGAATACTTGTCCCAAATTTTCCGGCTATTAAAATAATCAGTCCAAATAATATTATAGGTGAGTGAGTCAGATTAATTCTATATGTTTCCACGTAAAGAGCATAATGCGGTCTTTTAGAGGACTATAAATAAAACCAAATAGGTACAAACAAAAGCTCTGTATAAATCAACCACCTCAGAGTAGTACATCTACTTATACATAAATATCTTTCCACAAAGTAATGAACCCTTTTTCGTCATCACATACATCTGTGAAGATTTGTTTGCTTTAAAGGCTAACCATGGGAAACCAACGTCCGCTATAGAACATTAAATTTGTACGCAATTATGGGACCACAAAGTCCTACAAGAGACCATGTCTCCATGCTTCCATGCTCCATGTACTCATTCTCTAGTGTAGATGTTAACTTTGCTCCCAAAGGAAAGCTTGTTTGCTTTAAAAATGTCATAAACAACGATAAAATGGTCACCTCTCTCATGTTTTCTAAAGTCGCCAGGGTTTAGGTATATCTAGGGTCAGGGAAAGAAGATTG
This sequence comes from Leucozona laternaria, assembly GCA_932273885.2. Classification (NCBI taxonomy): domain Eukaryota; kingdom Metazoa; phylum Arthropoda; class Insecta; order Diptera; family Syrphidae; genus Leucozona; species Leucozona laternaria. The sequence goes on along the minus strand of OW026368.1, from coordinate 110,859,807 downwards.
CTTATACGTATATGTTTGTTCAAAGCTGGAACTGGGAAATGAAACTTGCTCTCACCACTAAGTAAACCACCATCAGTGTGACGACAAAGGCTTTCGTTACAAGGCAAAAGATTAATCTTAAGGCTTATAAACGAGCAGAATAATTGTTGCAAAGGCAAAGCAAGAGCTAGAGAGAGAGAGAGAGTTGCAATTATTCCATTTCCATGGATATAGAGATATGGTCGACGAGTATAGCTATGTTTGCCGCACGTTATGAGGTAGGGTAGAACGTGCATTTGAATAAATTAAAATATTCCATCTTCTGAGGCCCTGAACCGACCAAAAACCTGAGATTAAATTTCCGTCGACCATGGTGGGCGATGATTTACCCTACAAACCGCCTCATGTTTTCCGCCTTCTTTTGGTTCAAAGGAAAAAAAAAAAAACAAACAAAGCTCAGGATCAGCTAGGTTCATGGACAAAGGTTCTCAACGAAAATATACGAGTCTACCAGCGATACTGTTTTTAGTTTATTTTCAAAAGAGACAAATGAGCATCCTTTTCACATACTTATACAGGGTGATTCGAATAAGGTGTGACAAAAAGCTAGAGCGTGTAGGTTGGGTTGAGGCGTGAAAAAAATCGTATAGGAAGGGGGGTCTTTTCCACTCCGTTTAACTGGGAGGGACAATTTTCTATAAAATCGACTTAAATCAGAAAAAAAAAATTATTAAAAATAACTGTAACATTTATAATGCTTTATTATACCTTTTTGTACATCCAGAAATCTCTTCTTTTATTTTTTTTTTTTAAATGAAGTTATTTAGTGAATAGTTTTTGAAAAATTAATTTTGAAACTTAAAACTTGAAAAAAAAAATTTCAATCTAATTTTTTTTTTTAAACAAAAAACCGAGAAAATTGAAAATATCTAAATCTACTTTACTACCTACGAAGTGGAAATGGGATCTTTAGGTGCAGATTTTTAGTGCGGAATTAAAGGTAATCCCTAGGTAACTCACCAAATTTGTTGTATTAACTCAGGATTAACTGGACAGATGCGGTTGCTGTTTTATCCACCGAGTTTATTTAGTCGTTCCGCATGCATTCTCTACCGAAAAACTGCTTCCTCAGTTAACTGTGGTTTAATTTACTTCTAGAGTTAGCTAACTCTGGTTTAATTCACCACTGAAAAACTGGGCCTTAGAGCAACTTAAGCAACGGATTGGAGTCAAATTAATAGAATTATATTTCTGTTATTTTTTTAAAGAACCAGAAGAGATTTTTGCATCTGGTTTTTGGTTTTTGGTGTAGTCTAATCTGGAGGTACAATTTTCGATGCCAAATGTTGTCCTGCACCAAGTGGTCAATCGTTTCGGGTTTATCGGCGTAGACTAGCGACTTCACATATCCCCGCAGAAAATAGTCAAGCGGAGTTAAATCGCACGATTTTGGACACCAATTCACGGGTCCGTAACGTGAAACTATGCGGTTTCCTTCAATAAATCAATTGTGACACGAGTTGTGTGACATGCTGCGCCGTCTTTAAGTATTTAGCAACAGACTCATGGGGACTGTTACGTTCTGGCCAGCATCCTTTTTAAAGAAGTATACAAACCAGTTATTCCACCAAACCATAAAGCACACCAAACAGTCAGTTTTTGTGGATGTAACGGTGTCTCGACATATACTTGAGGATTATTATCACTCCAAATACGGCAGTTTTATTTACCAGTTAAAATAGTGTTGCCAACTTAAAGTTCTATACCTCTAAAAAAACACCCATATATCCTTGAAGAATTTTTAGCTATTTAGCATTTTTGTTATTTCGGTCACAATAACAAATTCATCAGTTTGTAAAAATATCGCGATGGTAAATGCTTCGACAAATCAATTGGAATCAGAAGTTCGAAGCTCTGCAGAAGATTGCTTGTGATTGAAGACAGATTTGTCCGTCAGCTTTAAATACGAATCGATCTCGAGATTTCAATCAACCATGACATGACAGAAAACGGAAAAAGTGATTTTCGTAAAATTTTTTTTTATGTCTGTCGGTACCTCGACCTATAGCCTAAAAAACTGAAGCGATTTTCTTGTAATTTTGAACTTCAAGCTCTTCAGTGATTCCCTAGAGAATAAATTGATGTTTTAGCTCTAAAAATAACGGTATCCGCCAAACAACAATTATGATAAAAATTATTTATATCGGAAACAGCTTTTACGATAATAATAATGCAAAAATGTGTAAAAACAAAATTTGCATTTTCGTTTTGTTCTGTTCATGGATAAACATAAAGTGACCACACGTTATCTTTATCACACTGCCAGCGTCGTCGGGAAAAAAAAAACTGAAACTAAACTCAAAAATATAAAATTTAACACCAGCAAAACTGTATTCACTCATTCGAATTCATTCCGAATTATTTTTTGCAAGAAATAAAAAGAAAAACTAGCACATTGTAGCTGCAATCATGTACGAGTATTCGTTTATTCATTCGAACCTCCTATAGTAAAGGTATAGTTTATCCTTCGTTTAATAAAAATCATAAATTCCCAATCATCTGAATTCAAATTCAAAAGGAGAAACATAAAAATATTTTTTACGAGGACTTCAGCTGCAGGCGTATAGAGCTAGAACATCAGAAAAGGACCATTGCAAATTGAAGAGATATCCCTCATAATAACCATAACAGATTCGAATGTCTGGTGTTCATTGCTGATGCAGTAGTCCTCTCCTCCGAATAGTTTATGCATCAGGCTGAATGTATATACTGTACCCTGTACACATGGTGTATATCCTGGCCTCTTCGTATAGCCTTTAGTTGATTTTTATTGAAAAGGGATATCCGGCAGCAGGCTACAATTTGATTGCACAATTGAATGAGATGCACTAGCGCTTGTAGAAGGAAAAGTATAGAAAGCACAAACAATACACACAACAACAAAAAAAACTCCTCCATCAACAATGCAAGCAAGAAATGAAATGGACCAACAAAGTAGTGTATTGCCTAGCAGTCTTCACTGCCGATGTTCCAGTAAAAACTATATTTCCCCATAGCAACAAAGCCAATTCTTGATTAGGTTCGTCCTCATTCCCGTTTTCTATTTTCCATTCTGGCCGCCCCGCCGGCAGCTTGGTTGGCTCCTGACTGCCAGTGGGAGCCCCCGCCACGCCATCAGTGAAAAGTTTTCATTTGCAATTTTGTGTGTGGGCAGAAATAATAAGTGCTAGCGATTACTTTGTCAACTTACCATCAGCAATCTCAGACGCTATAGAACTCGATTGATCCTTGCTAAGACTTTCATGTTCTTTTGATCCATCGTCGTCGTCGCTGTTGTCGGTATAGTAGAATAAAAGCATCATTGTTCTGTGTTTGTCAAGCACAAGCCTGGCTAAAGTTTGCTTCTGGCATCACGAGCACTTTGTGCACTTGCTGTTTTTATTGCATTATAAGACCCTGCGAAAACACAATTCAGGATAGAGAGAGCATAACGTAGCAAAAAAGACAAAACAAAACTGCGAATTGGAACAATGGCTATAGCTAACACCTTGTGTTGGCGTTTTAGTCCCTGCGGAGTCCTAAATGGAAATAGAAAACCATTACCACCACCACCACATCGCACCGCACTGTTCACTCGCAACTGCTAACAAAAATGGGCCGCAAGTAGACGGCAACACAGGGAGTGGTTTGTGTACTCGATAGAATATGAATAAAGATGCAATTGTGTGCAGACTTACATAAGTGTTGCAACTTGCAACTCCATTTGCGGTTGCACGAACACAATATAAGGCAGGCAAATTATCAACTTATCTTATTGTCATTTAAATAAAGTTTAGCGTTAAAGTTCATCGTGGTGTAAAAGGGTGCAACCGTATTTCTTTGAAATTATTTTTGGCTGCAAATATTCCCAAAGCGCCGCGCCACGCGCCGGAGCAAAGAAACACCGAGGTGACAAAGAATACAATTTAAATGAATTTAACTACGTCGAGTTAGTTAGCCGTTAACAAGCATGATGGTAAATCCTAATCTGTATTTAATTATATAGGTATAAAATGAATTTAAGGAATAACCTTTACAGGGTGTTTTACATAAGATGCGACCAAAGGCATCCAGTTAACGAAGGAAAGATTAAGCATTAATTTAAGTGGTAGGGGTAACCCCTACGTATAACATACTAAAAGTCCCCAGCATTTAAGAAATTCTTTTTTTGTTTGATATGTTTTTCTCAGGAAATGACTTATGGGATATTCTTTTTAAAATTTTGTTATTTGTAGGGTGAAGTCGGGTAAAAATAAAATTGTCTTATTTAATAAATTCTTTTTGTGTTTAAAACGTTATTTAAAAAAAAAATTCTATATTTATAGAGTGAAATGGGATAAAAATAAAACAAATACAAAAAATTCTTTCTGTGTTGGGAAAGCAATAAAGGTTGGATCATATTTTTACAAATTTAGCCTTTCAAAACTTGAAGTGGGTTAAAACCCAGAAAGTAGTATTCGATTACAAAAAATAGTTTATTATTTATTTATATTTTCTATTGTAAGCTTAGGTTTGTCGAACCATGCGAAGCCTCTGGCTCAAAATAAAAGGAGTGCTTTTACAAAATGTGTCTAAGTTATTTTTTTACCATGTTGTGTTTACTGGTGAACAACTAATTTCTCTTCCGTTTATTATAACGGGGCATTGATAGTGAACACACAATAAACTGGCTTTTTACTCCCGATGTGAATGTTCATTAAAATAGAAGTGTGAGTAAGAATATACGTTTTAAAAGCAATAAAGATAAAATAAAAAAAAAAAAAATAAGAATTAAGTATGAAAATTTAGTTAGGAATATTTTTAAGTTGAAAAATCGTGTATTTCCAAACATTTTATTATTTAGTGGGCCGAGGAAAGCATTGTTCCGACGAAAAGCGTGAATTAATTAAAAAAACTTCGAAATGAAGGCAAAAGTTATAAAGAAATAAAGTTGCTGTTGGGATGCTCTGACCAGATGATCGCTAATGCTATAATCTATAAAATACAAAGAAACATCCGAAACCCGAGGTCAGAAACGAAAAACAACTCTAACGGACGATCGTCACATCGTTCGCTTCAGTAGAAAGAATCCTTTTCCTTCCTCTAAGATGATCCAAGAAGATCTCGGACTGTCAGTAAGAAGTGTAACTAAAAGAAGGCGATTGTTAGAAAACAATTTAACCGCTAGAAGTCCTCGAAAAGTACCCATGCTGACAAAAAAAACACATGCCAACTGGCCTTTAGAAAAATGGCGAAACATTTTGTCAATCGATGAGACGAAAATTGTTTTATGTGGTGGAACTGGTTCGAGGGAATACGTACGACCGACGTCTAGAAAATTCTCCATATAAGCCCCAGTACACCGTTAAAACTCTTAAGCATGGAGGTTCTAAGGTGATGGCATTTGGCAGTTTCTCTTATAGTGGTATTGGTCCCATACATCAAATCAGTGGGTTTATCTGGATATCTTGTCCAATGTGATACTGAATCATGCGGAATGGAATATGTTTAAATGGGTATTCCAGCAAGACAACGACCCGAAACATACGAGTAAGTCTGCCAAGGAATAGTTTCGGTTCAATGGGGTTGAGGTTATGCAATGGCCAGCTCAGTCGCCTGACCTTATTCCCATAGAAAATGTATGGGCAGATATGTCAAAAAGGGTGTTTCCCAGCGGATACCTTCGAATTCACGGCAATTGTGGGACGCCAGTTCAGGAAGCATGGCATCAAATACCAATTGAGCGCTGTCGGACCCTATAGTCAACTCGATGCCACGCAGATGTAAGAAACGTGAAAAATCTTGGCATAAAATTGAACCAAACTCTTACTTGGGACGATCATGTTTCATGCGCCCTCGGAAAAACGTATGTTGCTCTTCGGGCTCTCTATGTTGCTGGAAGCTGCTTACCTATCAACATTAAAATAACTCTCGTGAAAACTCTTATTCTACCGGTGTTGCTTTATGGAACATTAGTTTTCTGCAAGTTAGATAGCGTGAGCGAACGTAAGTTAAATGTAGCTTTCAACAATATAGTTCGATTTGTATATGGGCTTCGCAGGTTCGATCATGTCTCACGATTTGCCAAAAATATCTTTAACATGCCTCTTCAAAAATATCTGGATAGTAAAGTATTAGTCTTTTTTTTGAATCTGATGCAATCAGGGAGACCTGAATATCTGTATGAAAAACTCATTTTCTCTCGGTCACAAAGGAGCAGGGTCCTTGTAACGCCAAGTTTTAAGTACACTGTTTCAAAGCGACAATTTCTTGTCTACGCTACTGGTCTGTGGAACTCTTTACCCGCCGAAAAGAGGAAGATAAGTAACTGTAATATATTCAAAGGTGCCTTATATGATCATTTAAAATGCTGAAATTTAAATTTAAATTTAAATTAAATAATTGTTTTTATTGCTTAAATTTCAATTAATAATTTTGTTATTTTAATTTTAATGCTAAGAAAAGTTTAAAATTTGCAACCCCAATACATATACTTAGTATATCTCAGAACACAAATGTTTTATTATACTAATGTTTTTAATAATTAAATACAATAAGATGTGCAGCAGTAATAAAAAACAAAGGTTATTCAACAAAGTACTGAAAAAAAAAAAAAATTTAATCATTTTCTATGTTTTTCTATACTTGAAATTAAATACTCCTATTATTCTGAACAGTTCCTTTTTGACTAATTTTAATAAAATTTTTGTTTTACTATCTTATTTGTTTTAAGCAAAGTAGTCAATAATTATAATTAACACATGACTGAATTGCCTATATTGTACAAAAGAAAAAGTGAATAAAAATAATTTAGTTAACTATTGAATTATGATTTTATCTTTATCACTCCTATCACTCCTATTTTTTTGAACACAACTGTATGTATGCTCTTCTTGCCTTAAGTTGCTCGCAAACAACTCTCGCCAAAAAGTAAATTCAATTCAAGGGCGTCTATGCAAGAAGTGTCAGTTTGACACCCCCCTTGAACTTAAATCCTGTGAACGCTCTTTCTGAAATTCATCTTTTTTATGTCCTCGTCTATTATTAAACTAGTTTGCTCATTCCATGATTTAATTTTGTAACATAAACTTATTTATAACAAAATTAAACCAATAAGCAACTTCATCATAAACAAATGTTCAAATGTTCATTATTTGCTCAAAGTCAAACTCGGTTAAAATTATGAAAGTACCATTCTTAATCCATTGTTATGACTTTAACCTATATATGATGGGCTACGATACGTTTACCTTCTCCCATTTTCTCTCACTCACAATATCCTCTTTTGTGTACCTTTAGCTTCCTTTCTATACATATTTTTGAATAGAACCTAAACGCCCATTAGGTGTAACGTGAATATAAGTTCAAAATTTATTGAGAGAAATGTTTGTCGATATTAAAATTTATGGTTTTTGTGGGTTCCAAAGTGAATTTGAATTTTACTACCACACCGCAGGGAGTCCTTTTTCATACCCTTCCCACATACAGACATATACATACATACCTAACCTACATATACGTGTATGTTTATAAGAAATAAACCGTTTACGGATAAAGGTAAATATGGGTGATTTACATTTGGCATTCTATATGTGTCGAAGAAACTATAGGAGGTTGTAATGTATAAGCAAACGATGATTCTATTCTTTTTTTTTTTTTGTTGTTGTTTCGACTCGGAATGTGTGTTGGTTGGGGGTTTTTTCTATGTGTGGAGTGGGAGGGGGTGTAAAATAGGAAAGGATCTACTATCTAAACAAAGGTTTTCAATATGAAATTCCAGTAATTTATGCAAAGTCATCTGTTTTGTTGGAAATGTCAAAAGTTAACATCGAAACTTTGAACATAGTGAGAGGTTTATCCATTTCTTCAGGGTACACAGTACACACGTTCAATCAAAACTCTGCCTATCTCAAAAATTAAGGTGTGGACCTAGGTAGGTAGTGCCTTCTGTGTGTGGAAAAAGGTTTCATAGTAATCATTCATTTTTGATTAATGTCATACAAAAGTATTTCATGTCTAAAGGATTGGCAAACTGCCTTAAAGGACCATATGAACAAATCGACTCTATATACACTCATATAGTTTCAAGAGTGAGCTAGGGTAAGGGTTTATATGAAAAAAGAAAAATGTAGCTACGTAAGGTTTAAAAGAGCTTTGAGCAATTTATTTAAAATGGGTAAGGCGATATAGTATAGACAAGCTGAATTTAAAAACATAACTTTTTTTCTAAAAGTCCTTCAAAGCATACAATACCCTAAAACAAACCCTTTTATTTCTACTAAATCTAATTTTATAATCAAAAAGTCTGAAGGCCTCAAGGTCTGCTTATTTTATAGTGCACACGTTAACGTTACATTCTCACACGCAAACACACACATTCACTCGCCTTGCTCCTCGGCTCCTCGCTACACACACAAACTATACATACATGTCCATATGATTAAAACAAAGGTTAGTATAGAGCATATACATTATGGTAAAGTGTAACTTTGATATTTTATCATCCTAGGGTTCCTAGGGAAAATTTCAAATTAATGAACAAACTTTTCACATAACACTAATTTTGAGCATCAACCCCTCATAAATACGAGTTGAGGGTGGTTGGCTTGGCTGGGCTGAGCTGGGCAGGGCATGTGCAATGTTTATGTATATTCGGAGGTTCTCGAACCTATCCACTAAATCTCATCTCCCTCTCTAGCATGATTAAGCCGGGCATAGAATTTGATATCACTTATTGGAGCTTGTTGAGATAGGGCACACTTAGGGGATGGTTTGAATTGAAATACCTCTTCATCGGCTCATTCAGAGTGATTTCCCAAATAGATACACCGCACTCGGGAGGATAATCGATACGTAAAGATACTTCTAATAACGATGCGGAAGAAGAGGGCACACAAGCCAAGAGGATCCTAGAAGTAGGTTTTTTTTTGTTATTTATTTTTTTCTGAGGGAACAACGGTTTCAGTGTTTGCTGTGCCTGTGAGAGACTAGGCGGCATCACAATAGAAAGAATCAAGACAATGCGAATGAAATGAAATGGATATACGGTAATGTAAATCGAATACCTATACACAATGTTCCTGAGAGTGCTTGATTCCAACGAATAATCAGCAATTGATATAAAATTCCATTCGAACAATCAAGTGGTTGGATGTAATTCCATACAGTTTGATTTCCAATTACAAATTAAATGGGAGAGCTCTATAAGGAATTCTGCACTAGAAAAGCAGCAGCAGCGGAAAAAGTCCTTAGAGACTAATGGCTTAGTTGTTGTTGTTGTTGTTGTTGTTGTGATGTGGTTTTTATTTTCAATTTATACAAAAATGCTGCCATCCATTGAAGCAGCAAATTAAAATAAAAATCATCCGAGTGCTGGTGCGGGTGCGGTTGCGGGTGCGGGTGGGATTGCCATTATACCATTACCATCAGTGACAAATGACAACTCGGTTGGGCTGTGTTCTTTGTAGTGGTCGGTCATAGCAATTATACTTGTCAGCACTAAGCCACGAACCAAACACTCACAGAATCCCTGCCAAATAAATGAATTCATTAATTTAATTCAGCAGAGAGACCGCGGTTTTTCAATCGTCTGACACATAAATTCCATTGATATTTTCAATATAAAAGTGTGGGTGATGGGATGGTGTATATTTTCTGTTCTGTGGGGGAAAATATATAGCAGGTGAAGTTGGTGGCAGTGGTTACATGGAAATTGATTGTGGGTTTTGACAGTAAAAGTCAGCACTAATTATGTAATTGACACGAAGCATATATCCTGGCAGATAAGCGAGTCAAAATAAAGCATATATATGAGGTTAACCACATAAAGGAAGTGAAAGATCAGAGAAAAGGTTTAATAAAAAATGAAAACATGCTCCAGAGATTCCCGTGTGGGAACAAATTGTGTTTGATTTATCGAATCAATATGAAGTGACAGACTAACCACATTTTTCATCCACTTTTTCGCACACAGCTATCTCCAGCGCATGTTTTAATTTTTCAAGAGAAGCAGCGCGGTTAGTGGGTAAAGGCTAGCTATTAGGTACAATGGAGGAGTTTTTTTTTTAAAGTTTATGATAAATTGGTGGCTGTTCTTTTAAAATTTTTATTTGGAACAATTTACGGAGATGATCTTTATATCAAACATTTTAATAGGTATTTTCAATGGTTCTGGGGGAGAGGGGCAATTGTCTCTTTGAGACTTTGGAGACTGAGCAAGCCACTCTTAGACCTCAATCTTCTAGTCCTGAAACTATTGTTTAGCTGTTCTGCTGGTGTGCTTTGAGTCATTATTCTGCTAAAAGACCCATTTAAGCGGCATTTTAAGGTCTGCATATAGTAGCATGATGTTCTGCTAAATTTCCACATACGATTGTGGATTAATTATACAGGGTGTCCGCCGGGAAGGTATACTACTTTGTTTGTTTATAATTTCTGATTAAATGAAAGAGAATGGATCTTATACTGATAAATGTTTTATTTAATGTCGGCAATTATGTATGGAATACAATATCAGGTAAATGTCCACCTCGGTTAGTCTCACAAATGCGAGCCCTTTTGAGCACATTTTTACATTACATTCTCCAATGATTCCTCCTGACCAAATTGCACACCAAACTGTAACTTTTAATGAATGCAAAGGTGACTGATTAATAATTTGAGGGTTTTCCATTGCCCAGAAATCATTCACTACACGATAAATAGTGCGTTTTGTTGTCACATTGCTGTTTCTCCCAAAAATTTCACGTAAATTTCTCATCGTCACAGTAATCGATGAAAGTAGTATACCTTCCCGGCGGACACCCTGTACTTTTGATTATATATATTGGACCAACTCCATAGTATGAGAAGCATCCCCATACCATGATACGAGATCCTCCGTGTTTTATCGTTTTGGTGGTGTATCTAGGATCATATTAGGTATTTGGTAATCGTCATACATATGGCCGCCCAAGTAACATTTTTCCTCTCATAAGATGCTCCGAAAGCGCTACAAGACTTATTTTAGGGAGCTAAGTTCTTCTAGATTCTTATAAGATTGTTAAAAGCCTTAAATGACCTAGTTATGGGAGCCTCTTGATCCTATATGAAGAGTTTTATTCTTCTTATGCGATTATAGACACCGCTTTGTAAATCTAGTGAAGCTCTCTGAACTCTTTCTATAGCAGTGCGCAGGGTTACCTTTGGGGACACTTTAGTGTCATTTTGACACCTTTTCAGCACCCAGACACCAGGACACCTCTTTTTAAAAATACATCGATTTTGGACACTTTTTAAAAATGTAGCAACCCTTTGGACACTATTTATAAAAAAAAAAAATGTGTTCGAAAAATTGAACGGAAAACGTTGTCAATCAATCAAAAAATAAAAATACCTACACCACACATGTCTATATGTATTTCTGGTTCCATCTTTCATACTCTAAATCCCAAACTGAAGACAATGAAGTACTTTAAATAAAAACAAATGTTTTGAAATATTACCAAAAAATATGTATGTATGTATGTATTTCACAGCTAGGATTAATATTAATGATAAGAAATTATCTGTGTAACGTTTCTTGGACCCAGAAATTATAAATTGCGAAAAGAATCAAACTACTTTGATTTGGTTTCAGAATTTAAAAAATTAATTTATAATCTCGAGAAAGAGTACAAAGCTTGGAAGTTAAAAGCCAATGGTGTTGATTTTGAAAATTGTTTTAAAATTAAAAATATAGAACAGTTTTGGTTCAAAATAGGAAACTTGAAACTATAATAAAGAAATAATGTGATGAAATTTAAGAGTTTTTTGAAACTTTTTACGCAATTTCTGAAATACTTGTTCGCGATTCTCTCATGTCAAAAAATAATGTGTTTTTTGGTGCGAGTATTTATGTCACAAGTTAATTGACGTATTATATTTGTAAAAATCATGGCATATGTAGGCTTAATTCCTGGTGCAATTAAAATTGCATCTACTAATTTCCACATTTTGCTTCGAAAAATAACAACGCGCTTCCAAAATTATGCATGTTTAAAATATTTTGTTATTAATTATAATAATAGAAAGGGTTACCATTAATATTTTTTTAGATGAAAAATCACTAAAGTATGCTTTTATACAATTCACAAAATGAGATCATTCATACCATATTTGTTTCCAATTATTGTCATTATCGTGCTTTTATGACAAAAATTGGATCTAGAATGGCACAAAATACGACGCGTTGTCAGTTACTTTTTCATTATTAAGATTTTCTGAAATATTCCAATATTTTTGTCATTAAAAACTTACAAAAACAACTGATTTTTAAAGATGCCATTTTACTTGTGATGTGTTAATATTCTGCTGTCACAATTTTTTAAATAATGACATAACACAAAAAAGAATGTCCCCGCTCATTCTTTTATGTACCTTTATTAAGTTATACAAATCCATTTTTTATACAACTTATCGACCGCAAATAAGAGAAAATAAGATGAATATGACCTATAAAACTTTTTACAAGTTTTGTGCAGAATGGAAAAACAAATAAGATAATATTTTTTTTAAGCTACGGTAACCCTCAAATTATAATGAAAACATTTATTGTTCATATTGCAACATGGCTGCTGTTGATTGACACTTAAACTCTTGTTTTAACATCTCTATGAGATCTTTTGGTGATGATGAAACGGAAAGCAACACAGATAAATGTGTTTATTTTGAAAGTTAAACGTCAAATTGTAGTCCCATTAGAACGTTGGAGCTCCCGTAAGAAGTGTCGCTCTCAGTAAATATAAATTTTCTCTGAGAGACAGTACATCTTATGGGAACTAAAATGCTCTTATAGGACTTCTAAAAGTAAATATAAATTTACTCAGAGAGACTCTTCTTATGGGAACTAAAATGTTCTTATGGGACTTAAATTTGACATTTAACTTTCAAACACAATTAATAAGGTTGTTTCGATCAATTCTATCAAAATAATGCATTTGAGATCGATTTTTCGGCAGATTGTTTCCTGTTTTTAATGACACTAATAATATCAACTATGTACCTTGAGTTTGAAAAGTCTGTTCGTCGTAGCTCCTATTACAGTCTTGAAAAAAAACTTATTTATGAATAGTCTCATTGAAGTATTAATATGGGATTATAAAGACTAAAAATGACGTTTAGAGTTTTAATTTTATAACGAGATACTTATGAGACTTAAATAGATTTAGATAAAGGATTTAAGTACTTTCAAATTTAAAAAGTGCTTAGCTCTTACAATAAAAATGCTATGAGACGAATTTGAGTTTCATAACAAGAGATTAATTCTTAAGTATAGCAATAGGATATAAAAGAATCTTATGGGAGTTTTTTTTTCAGATTTGAAGAGCTTAACTGCGGGAGTTTGTTAGTTGGGAGATCCTTTATCACCATAAAGTACAACTTTAATCTCGTCAGTCCAAATAATAATCCTCCATTTTTCAGAAACCCATCCGAAATGATCTCGCGCAAACTTTATTCTTTTGGCTATGGGCATTTTCTTCAAAAGTGGGGCTTTTCTTGGACTGCAAGCATTCAAGTTGTGCTCCCTCAATCGTCTTCTTACAATATGGATACCGCATGGTAAATCAAGTTCACCCACAATCTGTGTAGCTGCAGCAGTACGATGCAATCTTGAAAACCGAACAACACGATTTATGAAAGATGGCGTAAGAACTTTTTTACGCTACCGTGTTTCCACTTTCACTCAAAAATGTTATGTCATTTCTTGATATTTTCGCCGAACACCCAGCAAGTTCCTGAACTTCCTCATAGGTGTTGCCTATGAGTTGGCGCCTTAATGTGGTATCCAGTGTTTACCACAACCCACTTTTTAAGACGAAATTATTAATTTTTTTAAACAAATTCGGTTGAAATAGAAAGTAGAAGAATAGGGCTTACTTTTTATAACATCCAAATCATACTTGAAGGAAACACAATATTTTAATTGAACGGAAATATACCAGGCATAGTGACATTTAATCAAAGCATTAAGAATAAACGGTTAAACTATGACTTCAAATGGTTAACTTAATATGCATGAACACCACACTATACAGTAGAAGTTGGAAAAAGTGGCTGCATCATAAAGATATGAAAAATTATATTTTTTAATAGATTACACTGCTATTTTTTTGCTCGGCACTGTATATATCGCAAGTAAAAATGTAAGTGTGTAGCCCGAAAAGAAATGTTGTTTACGTTTATTTAATTAAAATTCAGATTAATTCATAGACACCTTAAATCATGAGATATCCTATTCAAATTATGGTTTCCTTAAGCCCAACATAACCTCCTGATTGTAATCCCTATAGACATAGGTATATGTATGTATTAAATAAAAACAATTACCTACACCAAGGAATCATAAAGTGAAACATGTGGAAATTATACATTCTCCCATAACGAAGTTGAACATAATACCTCCACTCATACACGATTCACCTCATCATCATAATTACCTCAAAATGGTTTTGACATAATTTTTACACACACAAAAACAAATATTAGGTATACGGTAAACACAGAACTCAAGACAGAACTCATATTATTTATTCCAGCATCCAGAAAGGAAACACCATTTGGAAAGGAATGTTATTAGTATTTTCTCCAAGTTTTCAATGTCAATTTAGAGCTCCTTTAACCTTACCTACTGCTCCGACTAATATCAATGCGGTGGGAGCCTTTTATTAAAAACTTCCGTCCCGCACTTCGTAATAACCACTGTGCAGTGTGCGTGGGGTGGGTGTGTGTGGAAATTTTGCTGGTTATCCTGGAATACCAGATGAGTTGTGTCAAAATTCAGCGTCGCCACTGCCGCAGAATACCAAAACATCGGCGGCGCGCGGTAGGTAAAGCTGAACGTCAACGGGATTTCAATTTATAATTAAATTGTAATTTTCTCTCGCGTTTGTTCACAAAAAAAAAAAAAAAAAAAACCAACAACGATGACGCGACGTGATTGCATGAAAAGCAAAAGCATGCTTGGCCTGGTGAGGCTTTAGGGCTATCGGAGTAAAGTCTGGAAAGAGTACATAGGTAGATCGTCATCAGTCGTCTATGTTTGTTTATGATGAGAATCGCACGTTCTGCTTTGGAATCCATTTCGATTGACAGTACGAACACGTTTTTCTGCTCAAGAAGAAGAAGAAGAGAACTAATATGATTTGTGTTTGCGTGGCAAATGCAACACCATGGTTTGTTTCTGATTTCGCAAAGGAGTTAATTATTACAACCATCATATGTGTTATGTTATGTGACGAGGTTTGGTAGTAAAATAGAAGAATAATTGTCAAAGCTTGAGATTGGATGGTATTTTCATTTTGTAAGATGAGATTTAGCTGCATCAGAGGCAATGACCTATCCCAATAATTGTTATATAGAAGATTAGAGTAAAATATAAACGAAAAAGAAGACAAACTGATGAGCCTTACTGTCGTGCCTGGGCGAAACGCATTTGGACTATAGGTCGCTAAAAAAACTTTCAATTTAAAGTAAAGTATAAGGTCTAAAGACTATTTTACGAAAAATCATTCATCCGCCCTGGACGATGAACGACTAACTGTGAGAGGAGTTCCGTTTTATGTGACGTGTTGAAGGATTCATGAGTCACAGTACACAAATCCTAAGGTAGAAGATTGCGCAGATTGTCAAAATGGAAAGTGTTAGAAATAAACATGGCAGCTTGAGTGCCCCCAAAAGTTGTTCTTGTCATTAGTAGAAACAACAACAAATATGTATTAGCATTTTGACAAGTGAAGAGGCAATGCATCCTCCAATTTCACAGATGCGCATAACTAAACAAAAATGAATACGCTAGTGATATTCCCTTTAATATGTGTACTGGGATCATGAGTTTGCTGCTGGATTATTGATTGCGTCTAGAATCCGGAATCATGTTTCCAAGAAGAATGAAAGCCGGCAACCAGCGTTGCCACCATCGTGCACTTTTGGCACCTTTTAATTTAAATGGCATTATGACACTCAAACACTTCAAATGGCACTCTAGTAAAATACAATGTTAAAAAAAAATTTCTTAGAATGTTTATATAGCATTTTTCAGGATTCAACAAAGTTTTGGTAAGAATTAGGAAATAGGAGAAATTCTATCGACGAGCAAACGTCGTTTTTACCACATGGTAGTACATCAGCTGTAAGCGTTTTTATCTTTCAAATAATATTAAAACCGATATTAAAAATCGACTTTCTTGTAAAGTTATGAAATAATAAAGGCCGAAACTTCCCAACATTCCATACCCCCAAAAGACTTATATTCGTATTAATTGACAAATTCCTCGTTGCTTTTATTTATGTTTTGTTAGGTTTCGCTTAATGAAGTTCTTTTATTTTATTTATTAATTCTGTGTTCATTTATTAGTGTTATTCTTTAAGTTTTATATGAGGTGCAATTAATTAAATTAAAAATAATTATGAAATCAGATTTTTTTCCTATTACCGTTGGTGGCAGTGGCCTAAAATGGAACTCTCTGTTGGTAGCTTTGGCACTTTAAAAAAATATTTCCGGCAACGCTGCCGGCAACTGCTTTGAATTTTATCTGTCATTCAGCTTCTTCTCCCACATTTGTTGCGTTTTTCCAGGTAAAGGCAACTACACAGATTGCTCAAAATTTCAGTTTTCATACAAAATTGGGCGTGTTCCACCAAATAAAATCTCAGTGAGGGCTCAGTGTCAGATTAACGTAGGCAAAATCATTTTGTGGGACAAAAATCTCCGTACAAACAAAAGCACCCGAATGCTGTGGAAGACTGGATTATTTGTGGAAATGTCCGAATTCGGATATTGACCAAAAAATCATCTTCTCGGACGAGGCAATTTTTTTTTCAGCTCGAGTCAGTGATGCCAGATAATGGGCGATTTCCCTTTTCGTGATAATTTAATAACAAAAAATAAGCTAAAAGGGCTAAAGGACATTTTCATGTTTCTTAATTAAAAAAAGGGGCATTTTAATTTTTCAAACTTTATATTAGTTTCATATTTAAATCAGCCATTGAAAGTCATACTTTGAAGCTATTCATTTGTTTTTTTTTTTTGTTGATTAATTGATTTTTATTTTCAAGCGACAAATGGGAAAATGTCAAATATATTTATTTGTTGTATCAATTTATTTTATATCTCGCGGACGCTTAAATGCTTATGAGTTCTGCTGACTGGTAATAATTATTTTTTATGAAGTGATATTTTAAGTATTTAATGATCTATTTTGAATAAAATGTATTAAGTAAAGGGAAGCAACAAAATTTTCCAGATGAGGTGTCAAGAGGATCCAAAATTTGCTGCGTGATGGTTAATTCCAGTTGAAAATAAGGATTTCAAGGCATTCTGCAAAACGTGTGGCACTTCTTTTTTGTGTCAAAAACGTGAAATTATGCGGCATGCATTTATTGAAATTAAAGTCAATAAAAACAACACCTCCAGTACAAACTTTTGTGTATTTTGAGTTTTTTCTTCTATTTTTTTTTTAATTTATTTTTGAATGCAACATCGTGGGCATTCGTCGACAACTTCGTGGGCAAAAAGGGCATTTTCCGTCCAAGTCGTTGGTGAATCACTTGGAAAAGTCTGCTATCACTAAACGCGACTGTATATGTCAACAAGCAAAATTGCCATTATTGGAGCGAACACTTAGACAAGTGTTCGACCAAGCATCAATGCATCTACAAAGATTGACTTCCTGGTGTGGTTTATGGCATACACGCCACATATATTGGAATTGGACTGACTCATCAGCCAAGGGGGCCATTTCAATGATGTACTATTCCATACATAATGGCATGAATGCAGCTTCAAAATAAAACCAAAATCAATTTTATATCTAACACCGTTGTTGTTTTATTTAAATTTATTTTCTTATCGTTCTTATCTAAACACCCTTTACAAGTTGTATAAATTTCACTTCCCAGTATTTAAGATTATTCGTACATACACCTCTAGGTATAAACTAAAAATCATGTCAACTTTTAGCTGATAATAACAAACACGAATTATATTTCTTGATGAATGATTGATATCTCTTACCAAACTTTGAACCCTCTTGATTTAACTAATCCATTAACTTTATGATATGATTTCTCGCAATTTTAATCCACAATGAATTATACATTCATCCTCTGGGATTCATATAAGAATTTCCATTAAATAAGTACAGACACATATTATATGTACTTATTATCTCTTATAACAAGATATGCTTCCATTCTTCACAAACTCATATTTCCCTATTTCCAATCCACTACTGCCTCGACCTCCGCTTCATCTATCGCAGAAAATATATTATAACAATGTCGTTAAATATAATTTTAAAGGATTCAACCGAAAAGTTTCATCTTCGCTTGAACTAGAAGTCTCGAAATCAGGTGATAAGTCATCGTTTCAAGGATAAAAGTTTGTCCTTAAATTCACTTTGCTGTAACGACATTTATTTTATCGGTAGGGGTACGCGTACCTAACTACAACCTAAACACACGTAAGTTCACCTCTTCTTCTTTGCACCTTCATTCATTCACTCATTGAAAAGTTCCTTGTATAAAGCGAAAGTTTAAACATTAAGCAAGACAAGGCCAAAAGGTACATGTATGCAGTGTAACTAAAGGGTTATCCTTTCTTTATGTTTGCTCTATTCTATCCAGCACCGAGTCCGTATCGCTGCCGCCATGCCAGTCGGTCTGTTCAAAGTTTGTTTTTTTTTTTTCTTTTTCTATTTTTTTTTTTTTGTGAGCTTTAAAAAAACTTTAACGTTTAACAATTCAATTCAAAATGAAACCAAAAGCAATAATTTAACCTTAAACAGGATTACATTGCAGTTTGCGCTTTATAGGTTTTGTTAGCTTAAACGGACTTTCTCGCCTGGTTTTGCAATTAGTTTTATTCAAAATGTTAAGGAAATTTTACATGTAATTTAATTTCTAAGGAGAATTTTACGAATGAGATAGTTTAAGGGCCAATTTCACAGTCAGAAAAGTGTAACTTTAGCGAGCAATGTGAATGATTAATGATCAATATCACAGTGCACACTTACCTAAATAAGTGGCAATTAAGTCTCCAATATTGGTGACTTAAGTTCCACTTACGCTGGCTATGAAACGTAGCCTAAAGTTCTAATATGTGAAACTTAAGTGCCACTTATTCCGGTAAGGGCCAGTTACACAGTCGACACTTACCGAATAAGTTTCCCATATTAGGAATTTAAGCTAAATTTCATAGCTAGCGTAAGTGGAACTTAAGTCACCAACATCGGAGACTTAAGTGCCACTTATTCAGGTAACAATGAACGTTGATATTGGGAATTAATATTTCACATTCCCCACTTAAGAGTCACTTTTCTGACTGTAAAACTGGCCCTAAGTGTTGACTGTGAAACTGGCCTTAAGTATTTGGGATTAAAATATTAACATTGAAATATTGAGTTCATTCATTTTCAAATGAAATAATATGTTCAATAGCTGTGTTTTATTATCTTCTATCGGGATCCGGATCTGGATCTGGATTTACTTTTAACACGTACTACACTAACAAAATACTGGGAAATTTTCAAAATTGTTTTTGTAACACGTGATAAAAGTTAATCCACATCCAGATCCGGATCCAGATAGAAGATAATAAAACACGGCTAATGATAGTTTAGAACAAAGTGTTATTTAGTTCATTGGTACATTTAAAAACGACCCTTGGGTCAAGTTTTTCAGATTAAAGTGAAACCCGAGTTAACTCATCAAATTTGGTGAGTTAACTCAGGATTAAATGAACAGATGCTTTTGATGTTTTATCCACCGAGTTTGATTAGTCGTTCAGTATGCATTCTCCACCGAAAAACTCCTTCCTCAGGTCACTGTAGGTTAATTTACTTCTAGAGAGTTAGCTTATTCTGGTTTAATTCACCACTGAAAAAGTGGGCCTTAATCATTTTTAAAATTCGAATGGACTATTAAAATTATTTTCAAAGCTAGAATCGACTCTTGGGCCATGTTTATATACAGTTCTCTCATAACTTCTTATTTTTTCTTTACTAAACTAAACTGGGGTGTATGTTATTCATAGATTATTTAAACCCTAGTCCAAATAATAAACTGAAGTTTAAATACTATATGCGGTAGACAAGAGTTTTCTTTTGGTAATCCGGACGAACTCTCTGAAAATCAAGTCAAAGGGGGCGGTGGTCTTGTTGTTGCAGTTGTTTCTTGGTTTTGGTTCTTAATTTAGCGGTCGGTCGCAAATGCAACAGGTAGGCAACGAGAACTGTTTTTCTCGCGCCGGCCGCTCGACGATATCGTTAGATTTTTCTGAATATTGTGCTGCAGTCAGGGTTGCCCGCACTGTCACTTTTAAGAAATAACTACATTTGTTACGTCTGCTACGTAGTTAATGTAGTTAAATGTAGTTTATCAAACGAATTGTTGTTTCAAATGTCAAATGATCTATCAGTGTGACATGACAACTGTCACTTTGAAGTTTGAACTCAAATCAGGTATTGAATTGAGCTGCCTGAGAATTGTAATGAAAAAATCTCGCCAATTAAATATTCTAATTTTCCAATTTTCGTTCCTCACTTAAATGTTCTTATAATGTCGCTTAAATAGTGGTTTTCAGAAAAAAATAAATCCACATATGCAATATTTCAGCCATTTTCTAAAAATATGCAAAACTTTCTAGGACTTTCCATTCCCGCCACTACATGTAAAGCAGAGCGATCTTTCAGTTCACTAAGAAAGGCAAAAACTTGGCTAAGGTCAAGAATGAGCGTTGTGTATGATGAACATTCACAAAAATCCAGTAAAAGAAGATACATTGATTTTAATGCATTATATTATATGAGCATTATTTTAGTATGTATTTATTATTACCATAAAAGAAAAAAGAAAAGAAAGAAAAGAAAAAAAAAAGAAAGAAAGAAAAAGAAAAAAAAATTAAATCAATTTCCAATGAAATATAACATCACCTTAAAAACTTTATCAATTTGTTTGTCCTGCCAGACAGTTTGAAAAAAAAAACCCAAAAGTGTTAAAATGGGACAAGCCGACACAAAGAACAAAGTCGCACAAAACAATCACAACAAAGTCATTTATTTCGTGTTTTCAAGTTGGTAGCGCTGGCATTTGACACCTGTCAAACTTAGCTGTCATTTGAAGTGTCATAATATTAGTTGAATATTTGTAATTTACGATTGTAGGTCACATAACAATCGATCAAAGCGTTGGAATTATTAAAACTTACTATAGAAAAGTGGTGATTCACACGTTGCCACTTTTCGCGCATTACGCGATGGTTATGGTCGTCATAATCGACCGACTACGCAAGCAATCGGTATAATTGTGAAGAGAGAGTGGAAGCGTTACTGATGTCGTAAGGCCTGTTGCTGATGATCCGAATTTATCGATTTCATGGCGTTCGCAGCAATTGTTCGAATGATTACCGATTTTTTCTGGCCGGTGGAAGAAGTTTCCTGGTCGCGTAATTTCACGTTTTGGCAACGTCAATTTGGCACCAAGATCATGCGATTTGGCACCGTTCGATTTTTGTCTGTGAGGCTACGCAAAAGACCGTATGCTTAGGCGAATAATCGCCAAACTCGCCAAAGTTTGCGAAAAAGTGGTTAAAAACTGCCTCAAAAAAATCGCATGCTGCGAATCTTTCCGAGGCGGCCTATTAAATGATATTGCTTTTCACACTTAACGGCAAAGTCCAAACTTTATAATGAAATAAAATTTTTATCAAGAATGTATCGCTGTGTGTGTTTTATTTAGCTTTACTTTCAAAAACGAAAAATTAATGACCCTATGTATTTTAAAGCTTAAGCACTTGCTTACCCATCTGCTATTCACACTTTCCCTTCAACCTTAATATACAAATTCTGTACATCTTTAATGCTTATCCACTTTATAAACTTGCACCATTATTCCATAAGTAAGTTCACCTACTGGTATAATTCATTTGGGAACTTATGTGCTTTTTTCTGAGTTTTAAAACTTAATTTGAAATTTTATTTTGTAATAATCAAAGAGGTCAGACGTTGTAACCTAGTAATTGTCGTTGTTTATACATTTTTTTTCGATTTAATAAAATGCTTTTATTAATAGAAAATTGTAAACAAAATTGCATTTTTTCTATGAATGAAGTTTTGGAAATCCATGAAATTCACTTGCATTGGACAACAGAATTGATTTGAAATAAAGGGTTTTCCAATAAGAGGTGTTATTTTGATATTCAAAGAAAAATGGCATTTTTTGAGATAAATGATCGGATGTTTATTTCATTTCAAAGAGGAAGGTATGCCGTTAATAATGGAATACAACATCAGCCAAATGGCCGCCACGACCACGCTTACAGGACCATATCCTTTTCATGAAATTTTCCATAACCAAATCGCAAAGTGGCTGCCCTATGTCCTCGATAGCCTCACGAATTCCATCTTTGAGGTCTTGAATCAACGCTGGGCTGTTGGCGTAGACCTTATCTTTCACGTGGCCCCAAAGGAAGAAGTCGCAAGGTGTTAAATCACAAGATCTCGGTGGCCAATTGTGATCACCTCTTCGAGAGATAACACGGTCCGGAAACTTTTCCCGTAAAAGATCGATGGTTTCATTGCTTGTGTGGCACGTAGCGCCGTCTTGTTGAAAGTAAACGTTGTCCAGATCAATACCATCCAATTCCGGCCATAAAAAATCATTAATCATCTCTCGATAGCGCAATCCATTGACCGTAACCGTTGCTCCAGCCTCATTTTCGAAAAAAGTAAGGTCCAATGACCCCGCCGGACCATAAACCGCACCAAACAGTCACGCGTTGAGGTTTTCCGAGCCCCAGATGCGACAGTTTTGCTTGTTGACGTAGCCTCCGAGGTGGAAATGGGCCTCATCAGTCAAGATGATTTTTCGATGAAATTCCGGATCATTTTCATGCATTTCAAGGACCGAATCAGCAAAGACACGACGTTGTTGATGATCAGCCGGCTTGAGTTCTTGTGTTAACTGAACTTTATAAGCCTTAAGACCCAAGTGTTTATGCAAAATACGGTGTAATGACGTTTGTGGAATGCCTAATTCCAAAGAACGACGAGGAATGGACAAACCTGGGTTTTCTTCAACACTTTGGGCTACAACAGCAATATTCTCAGTTGTTCTTGAGCGACGCGCAAGGGTTTTATTCTTCACATCACTAACTTGTCCCAACAGCTCGAATTTGTCCACCAATTTCTGTATTGCGGTCCGACAAGGTGCTTCACGACGACCCAAAAATGTTTTAGTTTTACGAACCGTCTCTGCCAAATTTTCACCATTTTTATAGTGAATTTTAATAATTTCAATGCGTTGTTGAAGCGTGTATTGTTCCATTTTTATTAATGGCGTAGTTTCTTCTTGTCAAATGTCAAAAAATGACAGCTTCAAAAGTGACAGCTACCGAAATAGCGGGCTATTCAAAATAACACCTCTTATTGGAAAACCCTTTACTTACTAAATCAACTCCACAACATCCCTCACAATGGGATCAAAGTATAAATCTTTAGGCTCTTCATAAGGACCTCTAGACGAAATCCATTTATTGCAGAACTTGAGCGTCCCAAAGTCATTATGTTGTTTATCATTTCGAATAGCTCTCGCAGTCGCTTATCGTCATGGTGTAATGTTGCGCGAGAGAATTCTATATCTGCTGCATATCCTTCCAATGCAATGGTTTTAAACACACATACATATACATATATACATATATGTACCGTATACTCGTATATACAAATATAAGAGAGTACCAGCTTTGGGATTTTCAAAATTCTAGAATCCTCCCCCGCTTAAGGGATATTCTCGTGATATCGCCGCAATATAATTTAAATTTTCTGGAATGCATCCAAGCAATAATTCTTCATGTGGCCGCCGGGCTAAGTCTGAGTGCGCGTGGGTGGCGATAGTTGCCGATGGGTGGAACATCATGCCACAGTTCCTGGTGTAGGTACATAAATAAATACTTTCGAACAAATCTCTTATATTTTTTGCCAAATTTTATGGACGAAGATTATTTTTTTGTCATGGGATGATGATATTTATGGTAACATTTATGTAAGATGGAAGTGGGCGTGCCAGCCGGCCACCGCGCCGTCCCTCGTCACAATGTCTATCGTCCTCCATCTGGGAGAATTGCATCGTAAGTCACAAAGAAAATAATTCCATTCTCGATATTTCTGCCGGAGAAAAACAAATTGAGTGAAATAATCGGGGGGAAGTAGGGAAGGCGGGCAGGAGAAGGAAGAGGCTGATGTAGGTGGTTGAGCCTAGAGCATGGATATCCCCCGTGGGTGGGTGAATTTACCAGCGCACCAAGAAGAGTGTGGAGATGGAAAAACTATTTTCATTTTTAAAGCATTTTTTCACTCGATCCCCCCTCTCTCGAAAAAAGGATGCCAATGCCGAACAATAATACTTTTGGTCACATATGGAACATGGAACCTCGAAGATTGGGCGCCCTGTATGAAAAGGAACAAAATAGAAATCTGTTTGATGTGTGTACTTATGTATCTTCCTTCCTCGTAGTATAGTCGTCGTACTATTTTGGACCGTTTTCGGATAAAGCTAAAAGAAACTTCTGTGCGGCGCAGCGGTGGTAACGAGAAGTATAAACAAGTTTAGTTTTTTAGTCGTTTCTGTAATGTTTTACATTAGTGGCTTGGCTTTTGCTGATGGTTATAAGAAACTTTTCGACGGGAAATTGAAATTTGAAGTTGCTTTTCGTGGGGGAAGTTTTCCGTGTGTGCCAAGGGGTCATATATGGTTTATGATATTCACTTCATTTAGTTTTCCAACATATTTCATATATAATATTATAATATGAGTAGAAAGGTACATGGAGAACTTCTGGGATATTGAATTGACTTGGTTTGTTGTGGTTTTTGGTGTTGGTGAGACTGAGGCAACGGCTTGCGAATAGTTTTGTGTAATACAAGTTTTATGGAGAACATAATGAACTCCTTCTGTTTGAACTTTATGCCCAATTTTGTTTTCTTTTCGAAGGTAAATATAGCCATATGAACATTTTTTTCTCATTGAATGGATTGAGTTTCGAAAGTTTTGTCTAAAAACTGCTGGATTTAATACAACAAAAAACAGCGGCAACACTTGCAAGAAAATAAGCGTTTTTTTTTAATGAATGGGTTTGGTCAAATCACTTAGGTCAATCAGGATTAATGTTTTGTCCTGCATTATCGAAAATTATATTCGTCATATGGGATCATACTTTAACGACATTTGAAGCAAAAGAAAATCCTAAAAGTATGCATGGGATTTTCCAATGAATGCGTTCAGCGCGACATTAATTGGTTTGTTCGATTTGTGATACTTACTAATCAACAACTAATGTTACAACTCCTAAAAGTAGATCTAGCAAGATAACGTGATTTGATACAAATTGCTGCTTACAGCGCCATCTTTTTGTGATATAGCTAAATACAATTTCCAGTTCACCGACTGTCATCAACTGGAATATTGAATATTCTAGTGGGAATTGGAACCATTCAATGTGTTATAAAAGGGAAGTTTTTGAGTGAATGCACATAGTTCAATTTTGAAAGTGATAGCATAAAGTACGAGATAAAAAGTATTTGGATGTGAATTTTAAATTGCATACTTTTGAGATTGATAAATAATAAAAACGACGTGAAGTAAAATAAAGTGTGTTTATTTTGCAAGGCAAATACGTGGAATTTTTAATTACAAGAAAAAAAGCGAACTTTGGTAGAACATTGCAATATACAGGGTGTTTTTTTTAAGACGTGTGGTTTTCAATCTGGCAATACTTTTTTCGGAGTTGGTCTTTTTGACAGTTGTTACTTGATTTTTGCTCAATTTGGTTTGCCATTTAATATGAATAGAATTACACTTGAACAACGCTTCCAAATTGTGCCCAAATGGGCCCAAAACAAGATTGCCGTTGATCCCAGTTTTCATAAGCTCATTTTGTTTAGGGATGAAGCTCACTTTTGGTTGAATGGCTACGTCAATTAACAAAACTGCCGTATTTGGAGTGATGATAATATTCAAGTGTATGTTGAGACATCGTTGCATCCTCAAAAAGTCATTGTTTGGCGTGCTCTATGGGCAGAGGGAATCATTGGTCCACATTTCTTCAAAAATGAAGCCGGCCATAATGTTAGAATCAATGGTTAAGCTATAGAGCCATGATTAATGACTTTTTCGTACTTGAATTGGAGGATGTTGATGTGGACAACCTTTGGTTCCAACAAGACGGCACTACATGTCATACAGCCAATGAAACAATCAATTTATTGAAGGAAACTTTTGGTGAGCGCATTATCTCTCGTCGTGGGCCTGTGGCGTGGCCTCCAAGATCGTGGCATCCAAGATCGATTTAACACCGCTGGTTATTTTTTGTGGGGTTATGTGAAGTCGCTTGTCTACGCAGATAAGCCCGAGACGATTGCCGCCTTGGAAGAGAATATTCGGCGCGTTATTGCTGACATACGGCCCCGATTTCTGCAAAAAGTTATCGAAAATTGGGCCTCGGCTGGAATTTATTCGAGCCAGCCGCGGCAGCCACTTGCCTGAAATCATTTTTAAAACATAATGGCAAACCCTTATATTTATAATTAAGCTAAATTCTTGGCCATAACATTAAATTATATGCTTTTTATTTCTTCTTGAAAACCACATGTCTAAAAAAAACACCCTTTAGCAAAGTCTTATGATTTGGAAAGCATCGGAATCTTATCGGCCCCAAACTGAGAGATATCCGATCACCACCAGGTCAGTAATAATAAAGGGTCATGAAAATGGGATTTTTGTAAATATTTAAGAAATCGTTTATTTTGCCCAAGCAATTATTTTTAGAATCCGTTAATATGTTTTGTTGAATACTTTGGGGATATTCATATTATTAATTTTTATTTATCGATAAAGAACGCAAAGTTTATTAACGCAAGCTTTATTAAAAACTGAATTTCAAAAGGTTAATTTTATGATTATTCACCGAAGAAAACTTGACAACCAATCTAACAGTGTTGCCACTTTGCTTTTAAATTCATTAAAACTTATTTTCTGATACGAAACATAAATATATTAAAGTTCAACTTACACCCTTCTGATCTACTTTTTCCTCTGCATAAACAGTCACATAAGTTCGTATGTTGAACCTTATAATATTCAAACATGCAAAACAATGTATCCAAAAACAAGCAACCAAGTGAATCTATTACAACTTATTAACGTTGATTTGATGCCCCTACGGATACAGCGTAAGTGGGAGTTAGTTATTTTTTGTTAATTGCCTCAACTAAGCGATTAGTTTCACTGTTTGATTTATTTAATATTTATTCATTAACAGCATCAACACAAGCAATAACAAAAGATATCAATTATTTTGCCTTTAAATACTAGCCCCGTATTGAATCTTGTATCAGTAGGTATCCCTGAAAACGTTTAAGAGTTTTTTTTTTTTGTATATTTTTTGTAAGATGAATTCCCGGTATAAAGTTTTTCTTTTCATCCAAACGTTGCTTATAGCTTTAATTTATATTTGTGGAAAAGATCAAGTCGCCATCGCCGTCCCCGACGGCATGGCCGTTGATGTCGTGGGTGGGGCTGCGGTCATGGGCACGGATCAGGTCGTGGGCAAGGTCAGTTGCATTTTACAGGCAACGAAAGAGCTAAATGAAACCGTCCCGGCGGCGGCGGATGCATCATCGCTAAGTGACAAACTATTGGGTAGCTTAGCCGGTTGATGATAACATATTGGGTATTAAAGTGAATATTGTATCTAGTATAGTAAATGTTGTGGAAATAAATATAAAATTTTTGAAGAAAAAAAATATAGTATCAATGTTTCAAAGAACAAGAATTTTATAGGGCAGAGGTATCCCAATTCTCACAATTCACTGCTTGAAATCCCCGATCGATCCGATTGTGTCCTTAACAAGTTTCTTGATCGAGTAGTTCCTCGACAATTGATTTTCTCAAAGAAGAACCTTTAAATCAACTTATTAAAAAAAGACTTTCGACACGTATTACTTACATGAATCACACCAATGCATTCACCTACACATTCACAATGCCAACTAATTTAATAAGCAGCCTCACGTTAACGCAAAGCCCCGACTCACTTCAAAGAAGCAACCTGATTACCGAGTGCTTAAATCACAGCTAATTTAACCCACGATAACTACACAGTAAAGCAGTTTTGATGGACTAATAAACCACCGCCATCATCTGATTCCATGCTGAGCAATCCGCTTTATGTAGGTATAAAATCCACGCTTCTTTAACTAAGTTTGGTCAAAAGAACACAAATATATTATGTAGGTAGGTATATAGGGCTGCTCTGAAGCTGTAATGAGCAATCATTGTGAAGGTAGCCCAAGCCCAACGGGTTACGATTCGTTAGTCAATTTAATTAATTCCGTACCTCTGGCAATAGAACTGTAACTAGGGCATAGTGTAGTGTGTGCATCAGGACGAGAGACACTTGCATTAAAATGCTATAGGGCCAGGTGGTATAGGCCATCTTTGCTCCACCACAAAATCTGTGAGAGTCAGAGTGTGGTTGTGCTTTAAGGATATGATGCGTTGTTATATCCAAGAGGTGTATTCGAGTTAACTTTCCGAACATATAATGGCATCAGAGAAGGTGAAGGGTCCTCGAGGGAGCATTATACCAGCATTCACAGAGCCAGCAGCAGGATACCCGTATACGTGTCATACACACGGCCACACTTAATTCTATCTCTCTTAGCCCCCAGTCTCTGAAGTGATGGGTGGCAACAAAGGAAGGGAGTTTTTGTGGCTCATTCAGTTAACCCCTCGTCAATTGCAGGGGCCACAAAAGCTGGCTAAATCTTCTTTTCTCATCTTTGAACTGGAATATGGTCTGCTGCATTAAAAAGGTAAACCTAAGCTACCTCCTCTCCTCACCTCACCTCACCACAGCTCAGCTAACAAACACCACCGGTAAACCTTAACTGTTATTTTACGACAGCATCACACCAAGGTGTGTGATTAAGAGCACTCTCACACACAAACTTTTACGAAGAAGTTTCACAATATATGTCGAACGCACTCCAAGCGCCTGGATTTGGTTGGAAAATATACACAAACACAATATGAGCAGTCATATAGTGTTCGTCCAAAGAATAAGGGTCTAATTGCGCACTTGAGTGCTTTGGGGAAAAGTCGAATTGTCATTTGTTTTAATTTAAAATTAAATGTCCGAGTGGACTTAAAATTTTCAAATAGGTGTATGTACCTGTCTATATGTGAGCATTATTAGAAGTTTTAAAAGGATCTAAAAGCATGGAAGTGTTTGGACACAGATAATTCATTCAAACCATTTACTGAATCGATAATAGTGATTTCTGAGTTAAAAGTTAGGGACTTTAGCAGGATAACAGCCCTTAACTGTCGATCGATCATCTATCATTGAGATGACACAGCAGTTTGATATTTACCTCTACTGGGTGCCGGGCCATAGGGACATCCCAGGAAATTGTAGGGCTTACGAACTCAGCAGAAGTGGAACAATACTGCCTATTTTGCCAAAGAGGGCAAACTTATGCTGAAGCAAGATACAATAGAAAAACAAACAAAAGTGGAACAACTTCACCACCTGCGTGGCGACAAAACAAATAAGGCCAAAGCTAAATCTGAAGCGCTCCAAGAGTTTAATATGTATCTCTAAGCAGACTGCACATCGACTCCGTAAAGGTGCCATTATACTGGGCACTGCACTGCTTGATAGGCAAGCACGCAATGAGGCTCGGAGTATTTTCTGCAGAAGCTATATGGATGAAGAAGAGGAAGAATAATTTCCTCATCTCCTCTGTACTTGTCCTGCTCTATCCCAACGATGTAAACTCCATCTCGGAGATTACTACTACAACGATCCTAGTGATCTGGCAAATGTTGACATAAGTAATATCGAACACTTCGTAAGGAGCTCCAAGGGGTTCAACGAATAGGGAGGAAAGTTCCTATAGATTCTTGTGGTATCACAATGGACCAATCATTAACATTGTCTAGTTTCTCCGGATTAGCCGCGGCATTCATTGATAACACTAAATTAATTAAAACAAAAGCATGGAATTAATAAAAAATACTCACCACTGGATCGCATGAACTTGCTCTTGTGTGGTTAAAAATTGTGTGTAACCACGCATTTGGAGGAAATTTGAATATTATTTTTTACATTAAACCAATGCTTGGCCTATAGCAATAGGCCATGTCATTTGTGTATATAAAGGCTAAAAAGTTCCTTCAGTTTATAAAAGCTAATTTATTGGATATTATTGAGAACACAAGCATACATATGTTGTACTATTTTGGAAAGTACATTAAATAGTCAATTTTTTAAAACAATTGGCCACTTATGCTGTTATACATTTTTATTTTTTTTTTTAAAGATGGTCAAACTTTGGTGAAAAAAATATGATATCATTTTTGTATTGAAAAATAAATTTAAAAAATTAAAAGAAAGGCAGTAGCTAGTGTTCAATTTAACTCCTAATAATTTTAGTACAAATATTCTAGAATATTATAACAATACAAAAATAATAAGAATCAATCACCCGTGCTCATGCAGTGTTCAGATAGGTATTCGAGTAAAGTCGTAATTCTTTAAATTTTTTGTTGAAAAAGAACATCATAACATAGAGGTCGCACAATATGTTTTTTTATACATTTTTCTGAAAAGTCTTAAGATTAGATTTACCCCAGTGACCACATGTTGGTCACATTCATATCTTGTAATTTAGGCACTGAAAACTGGGTTATCATTTCACAATAACGAATGTATTTAATAGTTACTGCCTGACCAGCCGCATTTTCGAAGAAGAATGGTCTGATAATGCCTCCAGCCCAAAATCCACACCAAACGGACACACGTTGCGGATGCAATTGTCTCTCAACACTTACCTACTCGTGGGTTTTCTGAACCTCAAGTGCAATAATTTTGACAATTAACCAAGCCATCAAGATGAAAATAAGCTTCATCACTGAAAATGATTTTGTTCGAAAAATCAGCATTCACTTGGTGTTGTTATTAAATCCATTTAAAAAACTCTCTTCGTGCTGCATGGTTAGTTGTCTTCAGTTCTTGAGTCAATTGAACTTTGTAAGTATGAAGTTTCAGGTCTTTTTCGAGCATTCGCTGTAGAGAGCTTCTCGAAATGCCTAATTATTGACTACGGTGGCAAATTGATGTTCCTGGACTGTCAACATTACTCTCGCGAACTGCTTCGATGTTTTCTGTTGAACGACTTATGACTTAGGACACCCAGAGTGATTGAGATCACTAATTGACCCAGTCTCCTTGAATTTTTCAGTCATTCTCTCCACAGTTGATGGTTTTAAGTCACTATGACGGCCATATTTTGTACGACCGTAGCTGACAAACCTTCATTATTTTTAAAATATTGCTCAACAATGAAAGTGCGTTGTTCTTTCGACACTGAAATGTCAGCTGTCACAGTGTTGTCTTATTTTCCGTTGGCAACACTGTACTATTAAATGGCTCAAAATTGAAATTTTGCGTGAATCATGGGACACACTTTATATGTTAGTACTCTATGACCCCAAATTATGCTAGATTTGATGGATAAAACAGAATGGCAAAAGTTGGTCATATCTAAATACATTCCTCATTCTATTGCGGAATAGTACAGTGTGCAGCATTGCATTCTACTGTGCCAGTGCCATCGAAAGCACTATTACAGAAATAATGTTTTAAAAAATCAATTTGAGGTGCGAAAATTAAAAATTCATTATTTTCATATTTTGATGACTCATTGATCTTTCAGAAAAATACTATCAGGTTATCCTCTTTATCACAGAAAAGAATTACATATACGTCAAATTTATTTTTTAAACATTATTACATAATTTCAAATGTTGACTGTTACTTCAGCTAACACGGTTCGTGATTGGATAAAATTGTTGAAATGCTGAGATGTTTAAATGGCGCTTAGATCGGTTGTAGAAAAATATTCGTTTCCGAATGGTTGGTAGCAATAGATTTTTTGAGTTGACAATTGGTTGTGTTCGTAAATGCATACCGGGTAAAAAAAATTGCCTTTGTATACTTTTTGTCAAACATGCGTATTATGTTAGGGCATTACATTTCGAAATAAAAATTCTCTTTATACGTAACTTGACATTGCTTAGGGAACAAACTTTATTTTGACGTCTTCTAATTTTTCGTAACAAAAGTCACCAGAGAGGTCTTAAATCGCCTTTTTCAAAAAATTAAATTTCAATTTTGTATGGATTTTTAGAATATTTTTTTTAAATCCATCGACATCGTAGACATCCTTTAAAGGAATTTGATATTTTATTGCTTGACTGATAGGCAACAAACTGTATTTAAATGTCTGTAGAATACTTCGGTACAAAAAACACCACAGTGTTCTAAAATTGCTTTTTCTTCGTAAACAAAAAAAAAACTCGTAGTTATCCTTCAATGGAATTTGAAAGTTATTGGCTTGACAGATGGGGAACAAATTATATTTGATTGTATTGAGAATATTTTGTTCCAAATGCCAACTGATTGCTCTGAAAACGAATTTTTCCGGAGCAAAAAATAAAATTGAAAATATTTCGGTTTTTTAGAGATTTTTTTAAATCCATCGACATCGTAGACATAATTCAATGAAATTTGACAGTTTATTGCTTGGTAGTCTACATTAGCTACAATTGGTGTCGAAATAACTGTCCTTGTTCTGAAAAGAAGAAAAAATCCTTCTGAATTCAATTTGAACCAAAACCGTTCACACATATGGAATTGATGTTCCCTGGACATTAACTGTGTCCCGTGTAAACCACATGCAAAAATGAACCTTCGTACGCGCCCAAACACATTTTAAAACATAAACGAATGTTGATTTCATGTGAATAGAAATTTCCCAAAAATTAAGCCATTCTCATCAATTGGTGGGTCTAGAAGTTGTACCTAAATAATGTATTAAGACTTAAAATTGAAAAGTTTATTGTAGGGTACATGAATTTAAGTTAAAGTATAAAGAATGTTGCCACCTCTGTTGTTTCGTTATCCATCATATCAATAATTAAAGTTTGTTCAATTCAATTCAATTAGTTTTTTATTCATCTTTCTCTTAAATACTAATACAATTTTATATTAATAATAGCTATAATGTAAAATAAAGATAAGCGGAAAAGAATAAATCATGGCCATTTAGTAACAAAAATGTTAGTGTTAAATGACTGACTGAAAAATTTCCAAGCTATAAGAATAACTGACGTGGGGTACTTTCAGTTGCCCTAGTGATTAAATTTACCTTTTCAATTCAATAAATTTTTTTTTGTTTAAATACATATATGAAAACTTTGTAGCAAACATCAACAAAAAAAAAAAAAAAAAAAAAAAAAAAACAAAAGTAACGTTTTAATATATTAATTTAACAACTAATTCTATTTCAAGCAAGTTCATAGTAAAAAGCCAATGTTTGCATTTTTTTAGGAAGGAATGAAAGTTGTAGGTTGTTCTAATTGAAATGGAAAGATTATTGAAAATGAAAGTCATTAAAAAAAAATCATAAAATGTGTTTTGTGTGCGGTCCAATTGTGAATTGGAATATTACCACTTTGTTTGAAGAACTCTTTTAAAAATTTAAAAATATAAAGATGGTGCAATGGTAATACTTCTAACTCACAAAAAAGAAGCCAGCTTTCCGTACGTTTATTTTTCCCACAAATTATACGAATTATATGCTTTTCAGATATCAAAAGAGGACCAAAAGTATTCATATAAGTACCTCCCCAGCTACTATACTTTATTGTAATTTAGACTGAGCAAGTCCGTAGTAAATCATGGTAAGAACTTTTTTTTGAGCAGTATGGTTTTAATAGATACATTTTACGAGTAATGAGATTCATATATGTTTGTAATGATTGTGCATGAATTTTCCAGTTAAGGTTACATTCAAAGAGGACTCCTTAGTACTTAAATGAATCAACACCTTTGATTTTAAAGCAGTTTAGAGAACACTGAGTATGTCTTAAAAAATTTTGTCTACCGTAAGTATGGAAAGGTAGAACAAACTTACGGCAGTCATACGAGTGGTAAAACAACTCAAAATCCATGGAAAAAAAGCATTTGATAGCTTAAAGCACATAATCTTAGTTTTATCGCTAATTGTAAGTCTATGGTGCGCAAACCAAGCTCTTAGCAAATGTAAATCCTTATTTATGTTAACAATACATTTGAAAAATGAAGGTTCATTATAGGTGAAGCCTATATGTCATCTGCGAAAGCTCTTCGAATTCCAGAAAAGTTCTGGTGGAATAGTGAATTAATGTAAATTAAAAGTAGAATTGGCCCCAGAACAGAACCCTGAGGAACACCATTTTTTAATTCGAGTGCACTTCTTAAGATCCCATTTACTTATACTTTTTGTTCCCTTCCAAGCAAATACGATTTTAACCATTTCTATATGAAACCCCTAAAACCTTTAATTTTATGTTTGTCACTGATAATTGTTTGTGACAGATATGAAGCATATTTTGACATCGAATGTCATTAATTTTGAAACGCTTACCAACTTTGAAATTACAAAAGAAAAGTAAATATAAAAGTGACATTTAGCGTTTTATTCAGAATTCATTACTGATGTGCTGGGTATAATGTTCACCAAAAAACACGGCTAATATTTATTGCAGCTTTTAATTTGAGTCAAACAAATTCCTTAAACCATCAGAGCTCGTATACCACCAAAATCCTCACATCAAAGTTACAGAAGTATTCCTTAATGAAAATAGTTATTTCAGCTATCAGTTCCTTGTTATTTTCTTGCGAAAACATTTTTCTTTGTATTTTTGTTTTCATATTATAATCCTGTGAAGATACATACAAATACTCAAAGGAAACATACTGAGCATTCTTCAAGAAGTCATTCAAAACAAACTTTCAATATCATTCTGTTGCTCATATCACATGAAAATGTCTGCTCTGCTCTGCTCTGCATCAATTTTGACGAGGTCCTATTGTAGGGCAAGGGTTGTATGCAAATAACACCCGTTTCTCTTCTAGAATGCTTTTGTTCTCCTCTTGCATTCCTTTTGTAGTGAGTTTTATAAAAAAAAATAACATTAATAAAGCCTCGTTTCTTTTTTCCTCTTTATAGTTTCCCCACTTATAGGTTGATATATTGTTTGCATTTCCATTTTCTTGCGTAACAATTTCAAGCTATATGAGTTCACTTTTGAATGTCATACCATATGGTCTTATTTTTAGTACCTATCCCATATAAAGAACTTTCCTCTCCAGCCCAACCATATATTCTCTCTTATTGCAACATTTTATCAAAGAAAAAAAAAATCCACAGACTCACATAAGATATTATGTATGTTTTTCTTTCTTTTTCAATAAAAATTCCAAGAAAAACTTAAATGGATTTGTCGGAAGACAGAAATTTTCCTTTTTGCTATTGCACGTCTTCTCACATCGGCTGTGGCCCTCTACCATCATATATTTGTACTAGAAAAAGAAAACCATTTAATCGTAAAGGCACTGAGACGAAATATGTATGGCTGCACAGAAAAAAAAAAATACCACAAGAATGCGTTTTACCACCCATGGAAACCCACTTTAGCTTGGCCAAAAAGAAAAAAAAAAACAATTCGTTCTACAAAGAAAATAGGGTACCTATAGAAAAAAAGAAAAACAACAAAACATCACCCTTAGCAGCTAGAGTGGTAGGTATATGAAAAGAACCAGCTTGTCTTTCGTCAATTTATCGCCTGAGACGTAAGTATCTATATAACCATTAAAGTGTGTTTGGGGGTAAGCTCGAAGTGTTTTATCAAAATACGTTCAGTAGGTTGGCGCCAACCAACATTATATCTACCCATCTTATTGAGTTGGTAGTTATTTATGTCAATGTGAAATACGGTTGGCTGAAACCGAATTGAATTCTTCGACACCTTGACGTCAGTTCGTACTACGTATACCTACTCATACGTATACATACGTAAAAGTGTTCATTGTGCAAGCTGTTGGTGGTTTTCAATTAGTTTTTTATATGCTTAATGGAAGCAAACTATTGTTGTGGGTTTTGTATTGTTTATCAATTTCCACTTCAAAAATGTAGTTTTATTTTTTTTTAAGAGAAATACTACCAACCAATTGACCAGAAACAAATCAATACAAAGAACCAGCAGGAAAGCAGGTGGACTTGATTGAAATCTATCTCAGAAATCACATTTTTGAAAACAAATAAAGGTTGGTTTTCGGGGATCACTCAAGGGGTATAATATTTTTCAAAATTATTTATTTATAAGGTTGAATAAGGTAAAATTCTTGAAAAAACAAAAAAGAAACCCTACTTGACTCTTGTGCGAACACCAAGAAACTTTGGCCGCTTTTTGACAAGGGTAAAACGGATAAGCTCCTAAAACTAAACAAGAAAACACTGTACTCTCTTGTGGGTATCGTTACCGGACACAATCTGCTGAAGTACCACAAGAAAAAACTGAGGCTCAGCACAGATGATTTATGCAGAGGTTGTGGCGATAAAGAAGCACATGAAGACACTTCTCACTTCTTATGTCACTGCCCAGCACTCTCGCAACTAAGACACAAACATCTAGGAAGATATTTCTTTAACGATCTGGAAGAGCTCTCCAACTTTTCCGGTGTTAAACTGTCGAAATTCATCAAAGCCTCCGGATGGCTTGATTGTCCATGAAATAATTTTATAGGTTAACTTATATGGAGTGTTCAATCCTCCGGGGTATCACAAGGGATCTGCATTGATCTAAGTGTGATGGAAATTAGATCCTCTATCAGCCCAAAAACCTAACCTAACTTAACCTAAGGTAAACCCAAAACTGTGGTATGTGATTTTTAAAATTGTTTTTGTGTTTAAAAACTTAGAGCTAGATAATTTTTTTTTCAAAACTTAGTTTATTAAAGTGTCAAATTGGGTACAACCAAAAAATCGTATACGGCTCAAAACTTCTTGAGTTTGACAGGTTATACTATATATTTTTAGTGCGAAATGGGTTAAAAATAAATACATGGCATCCGATTTATTTTTTCCTTTTTTGTGGCTAAACGTTTAGGATTAGCTGCATATTTTTGAAAATTTTTCAGTAGAACTTCAAAACTTTGGCTCGAATAATAATAATTGACACAAACGGTAAGTAAAGTGGAATTATAATAAAGCTTAATTTCTTTCCCTTTAAAAACAAAATTTTTGAAAGATCATCAACAACAAATGTTGAAATATTTTTTTAAGTTTTTTATTTTTTTTAAAGAAAATAGATATGCATTTCATCAAATAATGACCCCTTGAGATAAACATGAATATTGCTTATCTACAAAAATTATCTTTTATCTGGCACAAGAACTAAGCTTTTCCAAAGGTTTTTGATGTCATGACCCTGGACCTCAGAATTGCTACATCAGTTTTTGAGGTATTCTAATCAAAAAATACCGCGTTTTTGTGGTATCCGAAAGTTTGTACTATAAGGCGGTCGGATTTGGCTTACATCCGCATAATATTGTGCTGACTGAATACTTAATTTGTATCAATTGATATACATAATTAGATAGTTTTTGATAATAGAAAAAATATGACCTTGCTGGAAATTTATTTAACGAAAGTTTTTAATACTTTCCAACATTCCCACTTAAACTCAATTTAACATAATTTGAAATATATCCATTAACTTTGAATTTTTAGAGCCTTCCTAAAAATATCAGCGACCATCTCATTTGTGCCAATAACTCTTTTAAACTTATCTGGCGGTTGACTTTCGTCTCTCGAACGAAGTGATGACGCACTTGAATATGTTTAGTACGTTGCCGATAGATATGCTTCGTTGAAGGCAAGATCAGCTGCTCCAGGGTTGTCACTAAAAATGTCTATTGGTTTCATTTTCCTTTAAAACAGCTCTTTTTCAAGTCCTCTTAGGCATAAAGCTTCTTGAACTGATGCTCCCATTGGCATATATTTAGCTTCACAAGTTCATAATGCTGTCGTTGTTTGTTTCTTGGATCCCCAAGATATGGCTCCACCTTGTCTGAGAAATAAGTATCCGGTGACTATGACTTTCGTTCATTCGGATCATTTGCAAAATCTGCATCACAAAATAACCTCTCATTGATGCATTTTCATCCTTGAAATAGTTTAGTTTGTGTTCAATAGCTCATTTCAAATATCTCAAAATACGTTTATCAGCCTTCCAATGTTCCATGCCTGGATTGCTGCAAAAACGACTTAGTAATTTGACTGCATAGCAAATATCAGGGCGAGTGAGCTGTGCTGTGAACAACAAACTTCCTATCAGCTCTTGATACCGGATCTTCTCCATTCCAGCTTTCTTTTTTTTTTTTAGTTGGACTTTCTTCTGTACTTAGTTTGATATTTGAATCCATAGGTGAGTTTACTAAATTGCAGGATTTCATTCCATAAAGATCAAGCATCTTTAGAATATACTGCTTTTTACTAGTTGATAAACTCTTAGTTTAGTCATACTCTAAATGTAGACCCCAAAAAGGATTTCGCCGTATCGAGTTCTCCTAGCTTGAAATTTCCTTTAAGATGATCCACCAATCTTTTTCTCTGAGATTCATTTCTCCACAGAATAAATATGTCATCGACTTACACCATTAAAATTTCTTTAGGATTATCATTCATAACGTAAACGCACTAGTCTGTCTTCAACTGCTTGAGTCCGAAAATCTGAAGTACATCGCTTAGTTTCTTGTTCCACATTCTAGAAGATTGCTTTAGCCCGTAAATAGGTTTGTGTAATTTTAAACCATGTGGAATTTCGAGACCTTCTGGAGCTTTTAAGTATATTTCCTCCTCAAGATATACCTTAGGATTCTGAAAGATAAAATATCGTTAGAAAAATGTTTATAAGTCACTTGTGAAAATTTGGGACACTGTGCCGTATTCATATTTTTTTTTTTTATTTTGTTACTTATCTAAAGTATAAGCAAATAACTCACTTTTTACTTGCAAATATAGGTACTATATGGCAAGTTATGTATTCTTACAAAAAATCGAACTCGAGATTTTGATCAAACTTGACATTACGATGATAGCGAAGACGAAAAAAGTGGGTCTCGCAAAAACGTCCGTCTGTCTGTCTGTCTATCTGTCGGTTCGACTACAGCCTAAACGGATGGGTCGATTTCCTATAAACTTGGAACCTAGCGTTTTTTGGACATTCCCCCCACCCGTTTTTTTCTCTTTTTTTTAGGCCCAAAACTAACAGGTAGCTGTCATATAAAATTTCTTGGCCAAAAAGGAAAAACTTATTTTTCTCAAAACCAGCGCTACCGAATTTGTTTTAAGAACTCAATAAATTTAAATAGTTATAAGTTGCCGTTTCATAAAAAAATGGTTCAGAAAAATGGTTATTAATGGTACCTTCCAAAGAACCATTTTTTTTTATTTTCGCTTTTCTCGAAAGCGGTTAAACTGATTCTGATCAATTTTTTTATGAAGAATTATTGGCACATTCTAAATAATATTGTGTACCAAAATTTTCAAAAAAAAAATAGTTTTTATATTTTTAAAAAAAGTTTTAAATATTTTTTTTGAAAACTCAATATTTCAAAAACGACTATGTCGATTTCTATTAAACTTGGTAAATAGCAGTTTTTTAACTTTATCTAGAAGATTTTTGACAAAAATTATTCTAATACCCAAAAATAACGGTGCCTCCCATACAAATGTTTAAAATTCGTTAAGAAAAATATTTTTTTTCTCAAAAACAACTCCTACGATTTTGATAAAAGTTTCTTGTGTGTTAAAATTAGTACGATCTACCATTTAAAATTTTTTAATTTTTATTTACGTTTATTAACAGAACCTCTCATAGAACGGTTTCATTGATTTTCGACTATCTCAATATCTGATCAACCAAAAAAAATTATATGTTTTATACAGAAGCTTGTAACAAATATAAATAAAAGTGCGTAGCAAAATTTTCTAAAAAATAATTTGTGGATTTTTGAAAAAAAATTCAAAACTATTTTTTTGAAAATTCGATATTTCGAAAACGGATAGCAGATTTTTTTGTAAAGTTCAATTTTTAACTTAACATTAATAAATACTTAAAATTGGCGTTCCAATTTTTTTTCTCAAAAATGTTAACGAAATTTTATATATAAAAAAATAATTATTTTTAAAACCGCTTCTACAATTTTCAAAATTTTCTTCTCATAAATTAATATTTATATAAGAAATGGTGTATCGCGTTAAGTTAAAATAGATTAAAAGTATTTTAATCAATTTCTTTCTAGTTTTGTTGATTTAAAACAATTTACCAGTTAAAAAAACTATGTTTTCTTTTTATGCATATTGCATATTTGCAACACTAAGCTATATTGTTAATTTTTGTAAACTCACATAATACCACCTGCAACTAAACTAAGATTTGGCAAATGGATAAAATATAGACTCCCATAGCTTATTTATTTCAGACTATAGAACCACAATGTGATCGCGCATAAGAGCAAGTTCGTGCGACCTAGTCGTGCATATTTTTTTCTCATGTTTTCGATTTGTTAACCAACTATAGCCCAAAACCGCAACAGTCCACATTTAGTATAACAAATATGTACAAATATTTTTAAATGCAAATGTAGAATTTATATTTAAAAATAACTATCAATAAGTTGATGATAGGAAAATATTTCAAACATAAATACAAGATTTCATTACAAAGCTTCGCTTTGCGTTGCCCTAGATAACATATTTATGTATCGAAACTTTGAAAATAAATACTAGGCATGTTCTTTTATAATTTATGTCAACTTAAACAAGAAATTAATTTAGGAAGACCAACATTAACTGAGCCTGTCACGAACTTGTTGATCTTGATATCTCTCGAGACTTATATTTACCAAGGGTTATGTTCTTAAATTGAATACATTTTCTAACATCAAGAATACATTTTCTATTCAGTTTAATAAAATGAAACCTAATATATGTACATCCAGGCTGACGATAAACTTTATAGTTTCAAAACAGCTTTTAACGGCCTTTAGTCCATAAAAATTTGCCTTTCGTCCTGGCGATCTCACTTGAATAGTGCTAAGTATTTTACTTGGCTGATGTTGGCAGCACCCATAAAAAATAGTACTAGAGGTAGGTACCTTCCATCCTCCAAAGTACTTATAAATGTCAAAGTCCGCCATGATGCATTTCCGGCTTTTTTGGCTCCTTTTTCTACGAACAGCCGCAGCGAGACGTCACGCAAATAAGACAAATAAGGCAAATATTACAAATAAATTAAACTATAAACGAAAATTAAACTTGAACTATAAAAACAAAAGAAGAAAAAAAGTTTTGTAAGTTAAACTATAAAATGAATTAA
This sequence comes from Leucozona laternaria, assembly GCA_932273885.2. Classification (NCBI taxonomy): domain Eukaryota; kingdom Metazoa; phylum Arthropoda; class Insecta; order Diptera; family Syrphidae; genus Leucozona; species Leucozona laternaria. Next base: position 110,818,464 of record OW026368.1, on the reverse strand, counting down.
TTATGTATAATGTATATTTTTATTGATATATTAATTAATAAAGGTTGTAACTTGGCCACCAAGGATCAATTTCTTTTATATCCTCATTGTGAGAGTTACAACGAGTTTGCTTCATGTTGGTTCCAATTCGTGCCAACAGCTGATGTATTTCACTAGTATATATAGAATTTTTATTATAAAAATCTACATAGATAAACTGTATCCATAATATTTCACCGCCTCTATACCCCCAGGCTTTAGATGCCAACTAACTATATAAATTAGGCAATTTTATCGAAATTGTTATAGTCGTTTCCGATTGAATTGTTTCAACAAAGATTCTGACTGCAATCAATGCTTAGCTTCACTATCAATTTTATGTTCTGTTATTACTAAAGTGTTCGTTAGTGAAATAAATATAAAAAATATAAAAAAAAATTAAAACATTAAAAAATTTATCAATTTATCAATTTTGTTCATACTTTTTCATACTTTCTCCATGAATATGTGATTGTGTTTCTAAATTAATTATTGCCTTACATCAGATTCAGCGGAAAGTTGTTGGTCTCCTCTATTCCTTACAATCAACAACACATACGCAGAATTGGTAAGGAGGGTTAAGTCACTATAGCCCCTTTTGTTTATTTTTCTATCTAGGTGGAAGGTATTAAAATGTTCTCAGTATAGTGCATAAAACATTCTTAAGTTATGAAATGTTATTTATAATAAAATAACTAAAACCCAATTCATGTGCTTTTGAACTCATATATAGAGCTCATGAATGTATTAAGCTTATGACTACACCAACGCATTATTTCAACCTGTTTACCTGCAAAAAAATTAAAACCTTCATAATCTACCCTCCAAATATGCTCTAAGTAAATATGTACCTACCTGTACATAGATGTACAATTTTTTTTTATTTATTTTTTCTAAGAATGAAGTTTATCACAAGGATAACTTTTTGTGTAACATTAGCATAATCCCACACATTTACAGCCATAATATCGCTATTAACACTGCGTATGTTTGGAAGGATACTTAGCATCTCAAAATATATACACAGCATAACTCTGCATAAGTGCGCTGTGTGAAATCCGTTGTAGCAGAGAATTCCTATGCATTAGAATTCGGTAGCATTTTTGCTTGTATCATCCAAAGCAGGACGAAGACGAGGACTTTGTAAGACTATGACTAAGACGACGACTACGACTACGAGGACGACGACGTTCTTCTATGACAAAGTGTGTTGCAAAGACGAAGTTAAATTGAAAAAGTTTCCTCACTTTCGTCTTAAAAGGATATCGATACAAGGAGCAGTGATGGAAACGAAGTCCCGATTTGATACCTATTTTTATGTTTCCCCCCCCCCTTGAGTCGGAGTAGGTCGTTACAATTTCGAATTGAGCTCTGGGTACTTGAACGATTTGGTGTTTTTTTGTTTTCGGTTTTATTCAAAACTGCAATCATAGGACGCAATCATGCAAACAAGAATAACAAATTGATGAAAACGTTTTTAACAAAGATTTCAATTGATGCTGAAATCTGAATTACCGAAACGACCCCGATAGGAAAGTATTTTGTTTTTGTTCTAGTTGCTTTTGCTTTGCAATCAGTTCCATTCGAACCAAGTTCGTTGTTTTTTTTTTAACTCAAATATTCTTCGAGATCTTTTAATTCAATGAAAAGAATTTTCGCAAGGATTCAGGTCGTTTGGCTGACGTACTCCATCCCTCTGCCTGCTCTGCACTCTTCACTCCTGCGTTGCCTTGTCTTGTATTCATGAAAAGTTCTAATTTAGTTTCAGTAGTCGAGCAAGGGGAGAACAAAAATGAAATAATAAGAATGAAATCGTACGAAATCTTATCTTCATATTATCTTGCAAGGAGTGCATATCTGCAATGTTCCATAAAACTTTGTAGGAACATCCGTCTGAAAAGTTCAGTAAAAGAAAAACCTAAAAACAAAAAAAAAAAAAAAAAAAATTAAAATATGAAAAACTTTCTCAAGGATGTGGAAGCATTTGTGTTGTCTGCTGCAGATTTTTTCGCAGGCAAGTTAGAACTTCTATTATTTATTTATTTTTTTTTTTTTTTTGTTAAATGTTTTTCTTGATGTGCTCTTTTTGACTTTTGGACTTTTTAAAAGAAGAAAAATAATTCAAGAGGGGAAAAAAGTTTCATACAAATTATGTTACGTATATATTCTCTAACTCATATAGCACAGGGTGTCGCAGCCAGAAGGTGCAACAGAAAATGAATACATTTTAAAACAAATTCTGATCACGGAAAAGTTGTTTTAGATGCTTACGTCAATAAAGTTTTTGGTGGCTTATCTATACCTACGGACATGAAAAAAATTATTACTTTCTTCACAAAAGATGGCGTGTTGGTGTTCTTTGACCAGTTGCTAACAATTTATTGAATTTAAATTTAATTTTTATTAAATTATAAAATATTGACATGCGGATAATCTCGGAGCTCATATGGCAAATCTTACCTTAACGGGGAGAATATGGAACGGATAGTGGACACACTCTTCGCAACGCAAGAAGAGTGTGTCATATTGGTACTAAGGCAGAAGATACTATCGTTTAGCGAGGAAGAATTGAGCTTAGCTGTTAAAACCCTTCACAACAAAAAAGGCCCTTAACCTGATGAAATAGCAGTGCTTTCCTTGGCTCTCGCTGAACATGTGCAGCAGCCAGCAGCTGCCCCTGGGGTCTTTCTCAGAAGATTGAAAATGCAACAATTGGTGCTTATAAGCAAGGAAAAAGCAGAACCAGACCTCTGTTTGTACTAGACATCGCAGGGAAGCTTTAAGAAACAATGTTGAAAAGATAACTCACTTATACAGTACAGGCAGCAGCATATACTTACCAGAAATGCAGTTTGGTTCCAGAAAAAGGCGCTCGACTATGAGAGCGATTGAAGAAATAGTAAGCGCAACCCAAATCATAAAACAGGGAAACCACTACTCAAGTAAAATTGTACTCTAGATCTCCCTTAACTCACAGCCAGAAGGAGTGACACACTTAACACGCTCGAGATCATTTTCAACATTCCAAGCTATCTCTTGCAAATACTGAAGGACTACCTCAAGGACCGCGAGCTGATATATGAGACAACAGAAGACAAACCCCCTCTTGATAAGCGCAGGGATCAATCTTGGGGCCTGAACTCTTGAGCATCTCATATGATGGCATTATTGTAATCGATATGCAGGAAGATACTTTTATTCTAGGATATGGAGATGTAGATGACATCTCCACAACGTCAAAAGACACTGAAATTCAGCGAAAGAAGCTGAATCAGGTCATACGACGGGTACATTTTAAGATAGACAAACATGATCGCTGTTTTGCTGCAGAAAAATACAGAGATAGTCCTTCTGACGAAGAAGAGGATTCAAATCCAAATAGTTTTCCAAATCGACCTTGAAGTAATTAGAAGCTAGGAGGATGATTTAAAGTATCTAGAAATGATTATATATCAACATGAAGCTCTCTTTCTGAGTGGACTGATGGGAAGAGTAGGTGGTGGTCCAACGGCCAACAAACGAAGCATGCCATTCCCTCTACGGATGTGAGATCTGAGTAGATGGCCTTCGACAGGAGAAATAGTAGAGGATATACGGCGAGGCTGATCGGGAATGTGGCTGATTGGAATGAATGGAAACACGGCGAAATAAGCCTCTTCGTCACCTAGTTTCTCCCTGAACATGGATAATTCAACAAGATTGGCAAAATGAACAATACAGTCTATCAGTCTTGAGGATTCCCAAGAAAAGAACGCAGCGAATGGAAAACCAAATACCTTCAAACAGAGTAACCCCGTAAGGGAGTATGAACACCAGTCTCCTGACGTAATTCAATGAGTGGCGTGTTAGAAACAGAAGGATTGAGAGGAGTTTTTATAGTCCCGTGTATCCTGTAGAAAAGGGACTCAGACACACGGGCATGGTCAACGACAAAAAAAATCTGCTTATAGTGCCTACACAACATTCTTCCTCCCGCCAACAGTAAAATCCAAACGATTAGCTCGTCTTCGAACCGACTTTTACCACTGGGAATGGATATGTTGCACATATTGGTTAAACAAACACAGCTTTTCATCTTAAAGCCTCTTCACAGTGAATCACTAATAAAATGGAAGCCAAGAAATAGAAAGAATTTACTCTTTTGGTTCTCTATTCTCATTGTCAATAAAACGTTCTCATCAAGTTCCATGATGGTTCACTTTAGTAATTATTCATTTCATACGTATGTATCGTAATTGTAAACGTTCAAAAATAAAAAGTAACTGGCGAGACCTAGACATTTTAAAAGAAATTCAATTGTTTTCCAAAAAGTAAAACAGACATATACCCAAACTTTGCACACTTTTCTCATATCGAATATATGTTGGAAAAGGATAAAATTACAATATGTTCGCATCCATCAAACAAGCCTCACAAAATATGTTAACGATAAACCATCACAACAGCTCCATGCATAAATCGAAACCCTTCATATCGAGCTTCATATGAATGTACTATGAATACCAATGAGAACTGGATATCCTATACAACTACATACAAAGGTAAAGAGTATTGTTCATTTCACATAGCTAACTGGAACTGGAACTCTCTGAATTTTGTGTTTTGAATAATTGATCCATACACCATACACACCATACCCAGCCGACTTATGTTCAGTACACTGCCAATTAACATATAGCATTTTCGTAAAGGATATGCTAATGCCTTTGGGTTCGAGTGAGAGCATTCATTGGTCGGATGAATAACTTGGTCAAGAATTTTTGAAAATGTTTCAAAATAAAATGCAATAAATGTATGTCTTGCTGTTTTTATGTGAGTGAATTACACATTTCATTCTGATTGATGGTGATGGTGAATACTGAACACGTATCTATAGTAAATCAGTTTCAGTGGGGTTTTGAGTTTTTGCTTTACATGCTGAAATCACAAATATGTGAAGTTTGGGAAGAGTCCTGCAAGAATGAGAGTATTGGTTGTTATAGAGAACGAGTAACGAAACAAAAGCGATAGACTTATTGTTTAGTTGAAATGTATTCTATATTTCATGCACAACGGGGGGCTGTTGCGAATAAAATATTAGGAACGTATGAATGATGGTCGAAAGTGCCCTCGGAATTTATTGGTATCGGGAATAATTTTTCCAGGCAAATTTGGCTGTAATTTCAATAGACCACGTTGAAATAGAAAAAAGGAGTGCAAAAGTATTGCCGTTTCCAATTTTTTTAAGGGAGGAAATCATTTGTGTAGGATTCAAAACAAATTTCAGAAATTGCTTAAATGATCACGATTTCTTTTGTTGACACGTTATCACTTTTTATTCTTAAATGAACAGATACTAATTTGTAATAGCTAAATTGCTAAGTCCCGTTGCCATTGGCTAATACGAAACTTAAATGTTTATGTTTTACTTTACCCTTTATGTACTACTTTTTCCGAGCTTAACGTTGAGCTTAAGTATTTAAGTTTCGTTTCAGCTAATGAGCCTAAATGTGAGAAAACAACAGCCCCTTTCCAAAGTAAAAAACAATAGGCTGTAGACACAACAGTTTGCAGTAAGTTCGCTCTTGGTCTGACAACTACCCAGCGCAATCAATCAACAGAATGGTGTAGTCATAAAGATTTGCAAACGACATGAACCAAATGTACAAACAGCAAAAATTATTCAAATCTACAACAAACATTTTTCAAGCACCAAAAACTGAATAAATGAGTTTTTAAGCGGCAAAGTAGGTACTTTATCGTCAGGAGTGTGTGAAGTTAGGTCTCCCTTTTGAATTTATTACTCTTGAAAACTGTTCCAGGTTGGTCTCGATTTCTTCCCCAATGTTCAAAATTGTATTGCAAAATATTAAAAAATGGGAGTTTTAGAACCAAAAAACGGTTTATGACTCAGCGCCTTTTTCGAAAATCGAATTTTTGGAAGTTGTTCTGAATTGTTCTGGTTGTTCTGAACATTTTTCAAGGGTTTTGGACCTCTATGTTCAAAGGAGGCCCATATTTTTGGTTCTAGTGCGTTCACTAATTAATTTAGTATCAAATGAAAGGTGATGTTGAGGAACTTATGTGGGCAAAATATTTCCAAAATCATTTGTCGAATTTTTAAGATATTTAATCTTGAAGTTGGGTAATTCAGAAGAAGAATTACACTTATTTTTCCGAAAAAAACTACTTATATCTTGCGATATAAGGCACGTAGGATGATTTTTTTATCACATGAAAGACATTTTCTTTATCTTTAATATAACCTATAATCAAAAATCCAAAAGTTGTTCCAAGTTCAGAATTGCTCAAAAAAAAAATTTCCAAAAAAAAAAGTAATGAATTTTGGAAGATTTTAAGCCGAAAAAAAACACTTCAAATGAAAATATCCTATTATCCTTGTTCTGGCCAGCCTTTTAAGAAATCCAAAATTCCAAAAATTGTTTCAAGTTGCTCTAGGGCTCTTCTAAATTGTTGAATTTCGTTTCTTAAAACTTATTTTTAGTATTATATATTAAAAATAAAAATTTGCTTTTGAACAACCTCTCTAAGCCCCTAAGCACAATACAAGTTAAAAAATGTTTTAAATTAAGAAAATATTTAATATTACATTTTTGACGAATTAGTTGATTTCTCGAATCAGGAATATTAAGATCTTGAAAAACATTAAATACTTATTTATTTTTACATCAAATTTGCATATGATTAAACTTTCCTGAAAAAATACTACAAATTCGCAGTAGATATAGCGTCTGTTTCCAACATTTTTTGTACTAAAACTGGCTAAATGTCAAACAAGAAGGGATGTAATGCTCACAAAGAGAAGGTAAACTGTCAAAATCTGGGGAACGGTTTGTCCACTAATGTGCACTAATTCGGACTAAACGTCAAAAATTCGTTTCGACAAGAGTTACCGTGGGTCAATGATAAATCTTAATCAACATATTCAAGCATCACAACTAAAGAAAATAAATGTTTACAAAAATTAACGAACTTATACCAAGTTTATTAATAAAAAAACAATACTAAAATATACACATTAATTTATGAAGCTCATTGTGAGGTTTTCTTCACCAAAAAATCAAAACACCACAATATACAAGAAATAAGTACATAATTGTCAAATCTACATTTTCTTCTTCAAAAAACAGTTTTGCTCACTGATAAACGCAATTCTAGCAAAAGATTAATAAAATAATAAAAACACAAGCAAAAATCTGTATACCAAAACTGAAATAAAATTAATACGTTGGCAACCTTGTTATTTGAATTCAACTGACAAATCCTGTCAGCTCGCATACGTCAACCTGTGTCTACGTTCTGTAACTCTCATATCGATAAAATTATTCGAGAAACAATGAAAATTAAAACAAATCGTATGAGTTTTGTTCCAGTTTCCATCGTTTCTCGACCAATTTTAACCATGCGAGAGTTACAGAACGTAGGCACTGGAATTTGAAAAGACCCACAAGAAATTTCTCGAACTAAAACTGTCAAGGAAAAGAAATGTTTTACTCCTCTCACTCGAACGTTTTTTGGTAAAATTTGTGCCAGAATTCCCGGAAAATGTGCTGATTGTAGTGATGTATCAAACCGATTTCGGATTTTGGAACGAAACAACAAACGAAACCCAATCCCATTATCATTATTTGCAGCCACTCTAGAGGAATGCTTTCGAAAATTAGATTGGGAACGCATTGGAATAAAAATGGTTTGCCGATGATATAATCTTGTTAAGTGATAATCCTGAAGATCTTCAAAAGTTAATTGATGAACTTATAGTTGAATGTACAAAGGCTGGACTTCAGGCCAACGAAGACCAAACAAAATTGACGACAAATGCTACGAGAGCACCTTTGCACCTTAATGGAAAGATGTTGGAATATGTTGAGAAATTTATTGACTTAGGACAGTTATGTTCGGTTTCACAAATATTTAACAGGCTTTTAAATTTTTATATGACGTATTTTGTATGGCACAAAAGTCACTTAAATATTTAAAACCCTGTTAAACAGTTAAAAGGGCTTTATGAAATCTACCATTAGTTTCGTTTAATAAAAGTGAAGAAAAGGAGGTCCCTCGAAGAATCACCAACGGTTGGAGACAATTTCGGGACGTTAAACCCATGCTGGACTCCAGTGTTTCAAACGCAACCAAAAAATACATTTTTGATTCTAGAGTTCTGCCAGTTCTAACTTATGGCTCCCAAACATGGAGCAATAATGCGTTGCTAAAAAGAAAGCTTGCAACAACTCAAAGATCAATGGAAAGGGCAACCTTAAGAATAAGAAGATCACAACGAATAAGAAACGTTGACATACGAAGATGGACAGGATTTGAAGATGTAGTTTGGAAGGCAAAAAAGTTGAAATGGGTCTGGGCACGACATGTTATGAGAAATATGGATGGCAGGTGCTCAAAAAGCATGCACAGAATGGGTACCTTTAAGTGCTACCAGACGAATTGGGCATCGAACAAAACGATGAAGAGATGAGTTACACGCATTCGACAAATTATGGTTCCGGAAAACGTATAGCAGAATCGATTGGAGAATAATGGGAGAGGCTTTTGCCCGTGCATAAATATTTATATGTTAAAATTTTCAAATTTAATTTTTTGTATATAAAGGGTCCGCTATCTAACGTTTTTTTTTAACTAGTGCTTATTTCGTGAATGGTTACACTTAGCTCATGTTTGATTTGACAGATAATTAGTTTTATCCTTCCGCTGAACGAATATGGTTGTGTATACGCTTCGCTAAGTGGGCCTGCGATCGACTTAGAGAACATGCCGATTTTGCCAAAAAAAATCATCTTTTCAGATGAAGCTCATTTTGATCTTGGCGGGTAGTAAACAAGCAGAATTGTCGCATTTGGGGCACAGAAAACCCGCACGCATACATTGAAAAGCCGATACACCCAAAACGAGTCACTGTTTGGTGCGGATTTTGGTCCAGAGGCATAATTGGGCCATTTTTCTTCGAAAATGAGCAAGGAGTGGCCGTTACAGTCAATGGCGATCGTTATCGGGCCATGTTGAACGAATTTTTGTTCACAAAAATTGAAGAGGAGGATATTGGCAACATTTGGTTTCAACAGGACGGCGCTACGTGCCACACAGCCGAAGGTACACTCGATGTTTTGCGCCATTTTCAAAAAAAAAAGAAGTTATTTGGCAGACCCTATATATAGTGATAATGAAATGTTATTTAATTAGTACTAGGCAGTATAGCCAATAAGTAAATAAAATAAATAATCAAACCGAAAATTTTTCAAACCGAGTTGAACCGAGTAGAAATCTAAGCAAACCGAGTTGCAAACCAAATTGGCCAACTCGGTTCGAAGCAAAATAGAGGAATACTTTTCATTCAAGCAAAGCCAGTTGCAGAATGCAAATCGAGTTGGCTAACTCGGTTCGAAGCAATTATCGGAGGATAATAATTTTTTCTCTTCATGCGATCTTTTTGAATAATTTGACTCGGTTTGGTATTGGTTCTGATTTTTTGGAGGTTTTTCAATCCATCGGCTACGAATCCTTCAATGGAACTTGACAGTTTATAGCTTGACAGATGGTCGACGAACAATGTTTTGGGGCATAGAGTGTATTTCATTTCAAATATCACCCATTTGCCCTTAAATCGCACATTTTTCCCGCTGCAGTAACAAAAAACTAAAAATTTCTGATTTTTCTTCGGTTTTTTAGACCATGTTTCATCGTTATTCGGTTAGTGTTTGTAATTTCGGTCTTCGTTTTCGATTCGACTGTTACATTAGAAGCAAATTGTGTTTTTCAGGCGTAGTTGCTTCAGAGGTAAGGACTGATCGGGATACCTATAGTAAGTTGCATGCGCGATGATCCGCTTGCTTGAGTGTCCACGGATTACCCACGGTAACGGTACACTCCTACCTTTACCTAAAATGTTCTATATCTGAAAATGTACATATGTCTGAGACAAATAATATTCTAAATTTATTTTTTATTAACTTAATTTCCAAGTTGCATAATGAAAGCTTCTAAAAGTCCCTATAATCTACAACAACAAAAAAGAAAAACAACTCTAAAAAACACTTAATTAAATTAAACTCATTCCTAATTCAACTCCCAAATATAATAAAATCTTGTATGAGATTTAATTTTTGATTACTGCATGACCCCATTAAAAGCGAGTACTTTTCTCCAATGGCCATATTCACAATAGAATCACGGAAGCCCAAGCCATTTTGATGAGGGTAGGTATAATAAAACTCAAACGACAAGGTGCTGAGCACTTGGGTTTCAATATTTATTATTATATTCATAGAAAACTTTTTAATTACTCATTTACATCATACATATGTAATGGGTGATTTTTTAAGAGGTTTAGAACTTTTTTAAAAAAAAAAAACACAAAAAATTCGAAAAAATTAATGAAATATTTATTTGAATCGATAGTTTGAACCTTGCAATTTAATGTTTAAAGATAATTTCATGCAAATGTTGACCGCGGCTGCGTCTCAGGTAGCCCATCCGCTGAGTCCAATTTTGGCATACTCTTTCACACATATCAGCCGGTATCTCACGAATGAATGCATGGATGTTGGCTTCCAGTGCGTCAATCGAAGCGGGCTTGTCCCTATAGACATTAGCCTTGACATACCCCCACAAAAAATAATCTAATGGTGTCAAATCGCACGATCTAGGCGGCCAATTGACCGGCCCGAAACGTGAAATTAACTGTTCACCAAACTCGCCTCGCAATTGCGCCATTGTTTCGCGTGCTGTGTGGCATGTGGCACCGTCTTGTTGAAACCACATATCATGCAAGTCAAGAACTTCCATTTCGGGCAAAAAAAAGTTTGTTATCATCGCTCGGTAGAGTTCACCATTGACAGTAACGCTGCGATTCGCATCATCTTTGAAGAAATAGGCCCAATAATGCCGCCGGCCCATAAACCGCACCAAACAGTGGCTTTTTCGGGATGCATTGGTAGCTGTTGCAATGCTTCTGGCTGATCTTCACTCCAAATGCGGCTATTTTGCTTATTTACGTACCCATTCAACCAAAAATGAGCCTCATCGCTGAACACAATTTTTCGATAAAAAAGCGGATCCTCGATTTCGAACCGAGCACGAATTTTGATAATAAAATTCAATAATTTGCAAGCGTTGTTCATTTGTAAGACGATCCATGGTTAAATTGCAAACCAAACTGAAGCTGTTTGACAGTGACACAAGGTACAAAACACACGTCAGCTGTCAAAACCAGTGTTGCCAAAACCAAACCAGCCAAAAAATCACCCGTTATATATGAAGTGTTCATTTAACTGTTCTCTGTTATTTATGTAAATGGCAAACTTTTGGTATTATGATTATGGTGTGGGTGAGGGTGTGAGTGAGGGTGAGGGTGACATCCAACCGACCTGGCAAATTTAACTTTATCCACATTCATTCTACAGCAAAAGGGTCCCATAACTCGTACATCTGCTTCGGACATGAATGAACATATATCATAAGAATTTTTCATTTCATGCTTGACTCTTGACTCCAATAATCAAATATACAGACATATACACATACATCCCTATAGAAATCGGGATAATATTCATAATCGTTAGTTTTTATGACATTAACAATGAATCTGTATATTAAACGAACATTAAAACTATATCGCCAACTCCAACTCCACCATCTTCGAAATCGAAATCCACTTTGGCAGTCATCCAATCCCAAATTCACGCCCCCTCAATAATGAAGGAGACGTTTTCGATCTTAGCCATCTATTATCATCAATGAATATGGTATGGAGTGTGTTCCAAGTTCCAAGGATTAAAGAGAATGTGATGAAGGACGAAGCTGAAGCTATTCACCCGAATCGGCAAGTTTTTCATTCTTCTGCGAAATCGTTCTTTTTATTTTTTTTTTTTTTCTTCTTTGGATATCGATTTTGGGCAAGGATATACAAAATGGTGCCCGTTAAATTGTCGTTCACTTAAGAATATGATCGTGATTCTAAAAAAGGATATGCGTTGATTTTTATGACATTGGATACGCTGCCGCGCCGGCCGCGGCTGCCACTACCGCCCCCCGCCACAACATATGTATGTAGGAGTTAAGAGACTTTTCTTTTATAACAATCTGGGAAGCGTTCGTTGTTCCTGATGGTTATGGGGCGTAAAACGGCTTTATATTGAAACGATTTATATACGAAGGCAAATATTTTGTTGACTTTTTGGCAATTTAACTGTGTTCGGATAGAGTAGCTTCATACATACATATATGCAAATATGTAGGAAGCGCGTTGTGAGCTTGAGAACGAATAATATGTTCGTACATTATGTATGTATGTATATGTGGATGTTGAGGATTGGAGGAACTGCAAATATAAATTACTCGTGGATTAAAATAAGTGCGATGCTAACGAACCGTGTAATTAAGTTTTCCATGTCATTAAATAAATTTGATGAAATCGATTGCAAATTGGATGGGCGGCAGCGCACGTGTGAAAATAGAAAAACACTATTGTGCAACGTCAACTTCAATTAGTTTTTATGATTTTGCTTCAAGCATATTCGATTTTATTGCTTGTATTGTTTTACGTGTTATATGTACGTGGGATCCTGATGCGTTGCAATCCTAATAGGTGTACATAGATATTATATGCTAAACAAATTATGGTGTAACATGCAATTGGAAATTGATGCAAAAATCGATTTGTGCCTATATGTATGTACCTAAATGGCTGCAATATAAATTTAGGGAAATAGCGAGTGAAGGTATTGAATTTTTTTTTTTATTTTTAAATTCTAAAACCGGCAGGCATTTCAGAAAAAAATAAAATTTATCGCCACTGGTGGATAATTGGAAGTGGACAGGAGGTTTAAGTAAGTGATGAGCGTTGGATTCTTTGGCTCCGTGGAACCAGTCTCCAATGAAATAATACCCTAAACATAAAATGAAAAATGGACTGATTAAAGTAAAGGGCGTTTTTTTTTAGAGGTATAGAACTTTGAAATGGAATAAAACAAAGATGATTTTTTTATATTGACATGAAATTTACTTTATTCGAAAGATAATCTTCTGGCATTATAATTTAAATATGATTTCTGGAATATGACCGCAACTGCTGGCTCCAACGTAGTCTAATCTGGAGGTCCAAGTTTCGATGACTTTTTCCAACATTTGTGGCCATATATCGGCAATAACGCGACGAATGTTGTCCTCCAAGTGGTCAATCGTTTCGGGCTTATCGGCGTAGACTAGCGACTTCACATATCCCCACAGAAAATAGTCAAGCGGCGTTAAATCGCACGATCTTGTAGGCCAATTCACGGGTCCATAACGTGAAACTATGCGGTTACCAAACGTTTCCTTTAATATATCAATTGTGGCACGAACTGTGTGATATGTTGCACCATCTTGTTGAAACCACAGCTCCTACACATCATAGTTGTTCAATTTATGAACGAAAAAGTCAGTAATCATGGCTCTATAGCGGTCACCATTGACTGTAACGTTCTGGCCAGCATCGCTTTTAAAGAAGTAATCCAGTGGAATTGGGTGACTTTTTTAATTGTTGTCTTTTGCTGGTGAGTGGGCTTCAGGTTTTTAAAGAAGTAGGGACCATAATTATTCCACCAAACCATAAAGCACACCCAACAGTCAATTTTTTGTGGATGTAACGGTGTCTCAACATACACTTGAGGATTATCATCACTCCAAATACGGCAGTTTTGTTAATTAACGTATCCATTCAACCAAAAGTGAACTTCATCGCTAAACAAAATTCGCTTATGAAAATTGGGATCAACGGCAATCCTGTTTTGGGCCCATTTGGGTACAATTTGGAAGCGTTGTTCAGGAGTCAGTCTTTTCATGTTAAAATGCCAAACCAAACTAAAAATAAATCACTTGGCAGCCGACAAAATGGCCATCAGTTAAAATAGTGTTGCCAACTTAAAGTTCTTTACCTCTAAAAACACCTTTTCTAAATATTTTCTTTTGTTTTCTTTTTTGCTTAAATTTAATTTACTTAAATTGTTAGTTTACATCAGTAATGCTAAAGGTAAAACTAGACTTATTTAAAAGAAGAAAAAAATTGAAATTAAATGTCACCTCAGAACTAAATCATGCTCCGTAAATTTATAAAATAAAATAATATGTACCTAGTTGAAAAAATTCAAATTTAGGTCTATTTTCGAATTTGGGTTCTTTTTTCATCATTCTGGGTTGATTTTTCACTTTATCCATCGATAAAATTCGGTTAAATTTTCGTAAGGAAAAATTACCCCATTTATGGGAACAGATTTCATTTTGAAGGGTCTTCCAATAGGGACTTACGAACTTTGACATCTGTCAAATCGGCAACAGCACCTGTAAATGACAAAATTCTTTTATCAAAATGCGGGTGTTCTGTTCGGGCAAGGTCTCGCGAGCTTTACCAATTAACGGCCATCTTCTGGATGAATGGGTACGTCAAAAAACAAAATTGGTGAATTTGGGACAATATCAATCTACATGAGATTCAAGAACGTCCAATATATCCCGAAAAAGTCACTGTTTGGTGTGGATTTTGGGCTGGTGGCGTCATCGGTCCATATTTCTTTGAGAACGACGTTGGCCAGGCCATCACCGTCAACAGCAAGCGCTATATACATAGGTCGATGAATACCAACTTCTTTTGGCCTGATTTGGATGATATGGACACCACCGACATGTGGTTTCAACAGGCTGCGCTACGTGCCACACAGCTCACGCCACATTGGAAATTTTTCAAGCGCGATTCGGAGGCATAGTCACCTCACGTGGAGGTGATGTGAACTGCCCACCGAGATCGTGCGATTTGACCCCATCAAACTTTTTCTTAAGGGGTTTTCTGAAGTTGCAGGTCTTTGCGAATAACCCACAAATTACAGTGGCCCTCAAAGCAACCATAACTGATCAAATTCAGCCTGATTTATGAGCCAGTCATGGAAAATTGAACGTTTCGGATGCGCGCCACCCAGAGAAGCCGCGGTGGATATTTAAACAATGTTATATTCCATACATAATCGCATCCATAGGCCTTTCAAACGAATATAAAAGTTCGATGATATCTCACACACACTTTGTTTTATTTAAATTTAAAGATAGGAAGCTCCTGAAAGACCCTATATATAGCTTTCTTTTTTTTTTGGGAAATCTCTTTCTTTACTTTTGGGGTATATTTTCGTCCTCTCTGGGCTGTTTCACTTCTTAAAAAGTCACTAGTCTCTCATTTTCCAAAAGCTGCCGCTTCCCCAAGTATTTATATATTTTTATTTTATAGCAATTCACTTTTGAATAGATCCCAAAGATAAATTTCAATTTTATGGCGAAACTCTTTTAAACCAAAAATAATTTTTTATTTAAATCTCATTTATTTTAATAATAATTAAAGAAGTTAATTTTGTTCAAACAACAACTGCTCACCCTCATTTATTAAAAACAAAAAAAATAAACACTTTGAAAACGTCAAGGCTACACGAAAAAAAAAAAAAACAAAAAAAAAGACAAATATAGAAAACCCTTCTATTTGTTAACATAAATTCCTGAATGCTTCTTCTTGCTTCGCCTCTTAAGTAAAACCAGACGGAAAAATTTAAAATAAAAAGCTATCAAGTGTTTTAAAATTACCCATAAATGCCATAGCTTAAGGAAAACATATCTTCACTATTAAAAATAACAACCCTCTTTATCATCGTTAAAAGAAAAAAAAAGTATTATTTTTTTTTTTGGTTTTAATGTTCACCAATGTCCGAACCCTTAACACCAGCAGCAGAACAAAACCATTTTTCACTCTTCTTTCTCTTGAACTCTAAAGTCCTATTACCAGCCTCAGAATGGTAAAAAGAATGAAGAAAAAAAATAATTGCTCGGGGCGCAATCATAAGTTCAATTTCTTCAAGCACTTAGGATGACCCCAAAAAAAAAGAAAGATAGAAACTGGAAACAGAAGTATAGGAATCTTCAATTAAAGCGACTTCTCTGTAATTCAAAGATAACATAAGGCAAAAAAAAAAGAAGGCAAACAAAAAATTGCTGACACAACCATAATTCGAAAATGACTTTTGAAAAAAATGCGGTTTTTGGTTTAAATTCGAGTGCGCAGGTAAAATAGAGCCTCAAGGAAAATTCCCTTTGCCGAGACAGCTAAAGCAAAATAGAGCTTTATTTCCTTCAAATAAAACCTCGAAGCTTTAGCGCAGTTTTTGCTGAAACCCGACTGTAAGGGTATACAAAATTAGTTGAAAAAGTTTAAAAATATCCCTACAGCTCAAAAAAATATTCATATACTCTTTATGGGTTGTCCCATTTAAAACAAGGCCTCCAGCGCTTACGATGGGCTGCTTAAATATTAATTCTATGTTAATTGGTGTTTTGTTTGCTGGACACTACTCTAATCAATATAATTACATTAAACGGGAGTGAGTTTGATTAAATACACAACTAATTAAAATAAGTAGAGCCTTGAATAATGGATTTGTTTATACACTCTGCGTCACTTGACTGATGACAGGTTTTTAAAAAAAAACTTTTCCTCTGCGGGGAAATGATTACCTATTGTGTTATCAAAATAAAATACATGACTGGATCGCACGAACTTGCTCTTGTGGTTAAAGTTGCTTAAAATTATAAAGATTTTATCGTGGTTATAATAAATTAGAATTTGGTACGCAACGATGAAACTCGTTCTTTAACTTGCTTAAAATAAAAAAATTGGTGCTTGACAGCCCATGGAGAAACAGGGTCTTATATGACTTACAACTCTCAACAATTCATGTGCTTGTTGATTATTTGCATCAGGAATGGAGGGGACCTACAATTTTCTGCTGAGTCCGAAGGGCTAAGGTAAGATGAACTTATTTATAAAAAAGGGATATTCTTGGAGGATTTTTCACTTCCTCGCAAGAGGCAGTAGTCGGTTTTTTTTAGATGGCCGAGGCTGGGAATTGAACCCAGGCCTCCGGCATGACGGACATACGCACTAATCATCACGCCACCGACTACTACTCGTATCAAGTGGTGCAATTAATAATACTATTTTTAGAAAACTTAAAGAAGTATTAAAGAAATACATAAATGCCGATTTTATTCCTTAAAAAAAATCATTTTTAGAAGGATTAAAGAAGTATTAAAGAAATAAAAAAAAACATCGATTTAAGAAATGTCAATTTAAGAAGTATTTAAGAATGCTTTAAGTAGAAGTGAACATACCAATTTAAGTTTTTAAAGAAACTAAATAGTTAAGAAGAAATAAAGAAGCCATAAATTGGTATGCCAATTTAAGATTGAAAAAAAGTATGAATTAAGAAATGTAAGACCGAAATTATACTATTTTGTACTACTTGTGCACCATAGCTATTGGTAAAACAACAATGGTCTAATAAATTTTCAGTCAAACACCAAAAACCAGATGCTTAAATCCCTTTTAATTTTTTAAAAAATTGAAAACAACAGAAATAAAATTCCCTTAGTTTGACTTCAATTTCTTGCTTATTTTTCTTTTAAGAACATATTTCTACTACGTCAGTAGTAAAGTAGATTTTGCTATCTTCAATTTTCTCAAAAACTGGAAGAGGCTTAAGCATATGGTTTTTAGTGTTTGAATAAAAATTGTCAAGAGTATTGAATATTTAAAACAAAAATAGGGTCAAATTTCAGCGATGCCTTCGTCTTCTGATTTTCTAGTCTTGGTCTAGTTCTTCAGCGTTCGATTTTTAAATTTTCAATTTATTCATCCTTGTTTCAGAGCTGTACTCCAATTGATTCCTGGACATGTATTTCAATCAATATTCATCGGGAGGAATTGGATTTGTTAACCTTATATAAACTGAAGAGATATTTTTGACATAATAGAAATATCATTTTTTATTAATTTATATCCAAGGATATAGCCGACTTTAGTTTTACTCAGAGTAGAGCTATAAGTGTTAGGTACACAACAACATTTATAACAACCTGCTCGTAGGTCTTTGAAAAAAATATGATTTATGAGTAGAAGTTCAAATTGAATCTAAGACCAGGTCCATATTTGCCACTTATGCTTAATCGACTTAGCTAAAAAAGTCGACACCCAAAAGAGTAATAGTCTTTAATTCAACGAATATCAATTTTTGAAGACAAAAAAATCCAACCCAGCCAATTTTCGCAAAAAAAGGCGGGAACCAGTAATGGTTTAAAAAATAAAAGTTAAAACAGGAAGCTAAAATTAAAACCTACAAAAATTACCAATATACTTTGATCTTGGGCATCATATAAAGCCTATTCGAAGCATTCGATGACCTTGGCAAACTAAATTCTGCTAAGTAATAGTTTTTTTTATATTTTAGATTTTGCCCATAGTTCTCCCTCAAATTAAATCCCATATTTCTTTATTTTCCATAATATTTTCCAGTACTAAGAGGAATTAAGGCCCATTTGCTGAAACGAAACTTAAGAGTTAATGTTTACGCTGAGGAAAAAGTAGAACATAAGGCGTTTGAGTAGAACGTAAATATTTATGTTTTGTATCAGCAAACGGCTCCAAATGTCCTACTTATGTACAACCTGTGCTAAAAACAAAATATCTAAACCACAACTTCTTTATACATATATCAAATAAAGAAATATACAATGACTGTAAGTCATATAAACATGGCTTCAATCAAGTTATGCAGAGTGTAGTTTGAACATTGTATGCAAACACAAACATTGTGTTAATTTTAGTGCAGTCGCGGATTTTCGATAAAACTTAACGTCCACCATCATAGAGAGATGAGTGTTGTTGTACCTACCAAAAAACCCCGATAGTTTTCTAGCTTCAGTATGTCTATAAAATATAATTGGATGCAAATGCTGGTAGGCATGAGTATAATGTTTATTTGCGGCAAAGCCGATTCGGTTGACTATTAACATTTTACTGCTAATGTAATTGGTAGCAAATATTTAGTTTTGCATGATCAACCAACAGACCTATAATGCTATCAATGAAATTTGCGATTTTGAGTAAAACTTATACACGGGGTAGATATACATAATAATTGGTAATTTACAAAATTCAAATTAAATATTAATTCAAAAATTTGATATCATTTTGAAATAATATTTAAACATGTATAGGCGAATGTAATTATGGAAACTTGAGCAAACCTGAAATAACTATAGTAGGTACGACATTTCAATTTAAAGTGTTTTGCTTTTGAGTTTAATGTATTTGAGCATTTTGGATGATTTATTCATATCTTAGGGGAGAATTTTAGTTAATTGTCTTTAAATGTTTCTCGTCTCGTAGTCAGTCCTACTCATTGCGAACATTTACCAAGTCTATTTCTCAATTTTATTTTAATTGAATCAGTTGGGTTGGGAGTGGGGTCATAATTCAAATCTATACTAAAATTCGGTTTACAGAATTCTGTATTTCAAAGCTCTGTAAATTCAAAGTTCTGTATTCCAGAGTTCTGACAATCCAAAATACAAGAAAATCCTAGTTATCCCTTAATAAGTTATGTAGCTTCAATAGTATACATTTTTATCCTCTCCTTTAGGTATATCGCAAGCATAAGTGTGTAGATGAAAAGGGATCCGTATAAGCAATCGAACATGGTGCGAGTAAATTTGGTTCGACTAAAATCCACAAACAGTAAAAACCAAACTGTGACCAAACTACTCGAACTTTATAACTCTTTGACAAATACATATATTATTTTG
This sequence comes from Leucozona laternaria, assembly GCA_932273885.2. Taxonomy (NCBI): domain Eukaryota; kingdom Metazoa; phylum Arthropoda; class Insecta; order Diptera; family Syrphidae; genus Leucozona; species Leucozona laternaria. The sequence goes on along the minus strand of OW026368.1, from coordinate 110,798,784 downwards.
AATTTCAAACTGATTTGTTAATCTAAAGCAGCAAAAAAAATTTTGTTTATTAATTCCATAATAACGGAGGCATTATTCTGTTTTAGTTTTTATGAAATTTTAAACTTTAACTTTAATTTAAAATTTTCACTTTAACCAGCTCGCAGACAAATAAAATAAACTCTACTAGAACCAAATTAACAACCCCCATGTCCGAGTGTTTACGGATCCGTAAAAGAATGAATATGATTGGACCAACAACACTATCTTGCGGACAACCACCATTTATTTCTAAAGAATATTTTTTTTTAAAAGGTATAGAAGTTGAAGTTGGCAATTCTATTTTAAATGACGGCTATTTTCTCAGCTGTCAAGTGATTCATTTTTAATTTGGTTTGGCATTTCAACATGAATAGACTGACGCCTGAACAAGGCTTCCAAATTGTGCAAAATTTATTTTGAAAATCATGGAATTTTGTTTAGCGATGAAATTCACTTTTGGTTGAATGGATACGTCAATAGATAAAACTGCCGTATTTGGAGTGATGATAATCCTCAAATGTATGTTGAGACACCAGACACCGTTACATCCACAAAAAACTGACTGTAGGGTGTGCTTTATGGTTTGGTGGAATAATTATGGTCCCTACTTCTTTAAAAACCTGAAGCCCATTCACCAGCAAAAGACAACAATAAAAAAAAGTCACCCAATTCCACTAGATTACTTCTTTAAAAACGATGCTGGCCAGAACGTTACAGTCAATGGTGACCGCTATAGAGCCATGATTACTGACTTTTTCGTTCATCAATTGAGAACAACCATGATGTGCAGGAGCTGTGGTTTCAACAAGACGGCGCAACATGTCACAAAGCTCGTGCCATAATTGATTTATTGAAGGAAACGTTTGGGAACCGCATAGTTTCACGTTACGGACCCGTGAATTGGCCTCCAAGATCGTGCGATTTAACGCCGCTTGACTTTTTTCTGTGGGGATATGTGAAGTCGCTAGTCTAGGCCGATAAGCCCAAAACGATTGCCCAATTGGAGGACAACATTCGTCGCGTTATTGCCGATATATGGCCAAAAATGTTGGAAAAAGTCATCGAAACTTGGACCTCCAGATTAGACTACGTTCGAGCCAGCAGTGGCGGTCATATGCCAGAAATCATATTTAAATTATAATGCCAGAAGATTTTCTTTCGAATAAAGTAAATTTCATGTCAATTTAAAAAAATCATCTTTGCTTTATAACATTTCAAAGTTCTATACCTCCAAAAGAAGAAGTTCTATACCTTTATAAACTCATTCGTTTTTTTAATCAGACTAGGTGTATGTAGGATTCCATGATGTCAAAAAAGAAAAAACACAAATGAACTTAACTTCAAGCTATTGTTTCATACATTATCAGTGTCACCATCGGAACATGTGTCCCGATACGAATTTTAGAATTTTTAACTAGTTGTTCTAGAAACTTATACAATATAGGGAGTGGTTTTTATTTTTTGAACTGTGAACTTGTGACCCTGTTCCTATATTGATGTGTCGAGTAACTAATCAGAACATAACTCAGGCATTGTAAAATAGACCGTAGGTCTTATTTCTGTTTTATTCGGAAATTAACCAAAATTTTCTTTAAAATAAGCACATGAGACTCCAGCCGTCTAATTACTAAAAAAAATAATAGGGCATAGATACATTATATCTTATACGAACAACCTTAAAATATTTTCACTCATTGACTTAGTTCTTAATGACTTTTTGTAATTACATATCCTAAGCAGTTTATTACAAATTCTTTTCATTAATTAGCTATGTATCTGATTTCAAAAGACTTAAGAGAAGAACTATAGCAAACAAAAGACTTGCAAGTTTTTTTTAATATTTCTTCGTCGCAAGTATTTTCACATTGAAAATAGAAATAAAAATAACTTTCTGTCATCATCCTTTAACCTCATTTAAGTATGTAAATGAAATGAGTAAACAGCCGTAAATCAAATTAAAACTAGGGCAGTTCTAATCACTTAGATTGCTCATTAAGTAATTTGTAACTTCTTTACTCCAACAAAGTACACAACATCAGCTATAACACGTTTGTACATTTATAAGAACAATCAGATACTCTATCTCATTCATTAGACTTTCTAAAGAAAATTATCCTTCCCCGACTTCAACGACAACGCACATATCATGTATGATAGTGTGTATAGATAAAACTCAAAAAAAAAAAAAGTTCCACATACGCACGGGAGACCCAATTGAGTACACGAACTTATCAGTAAAGAAAAAGCAGGAAAAAAAATGATGAACGACTGATAGACATATGTATCTATGCAGAAAAGGGATGCAAAAAAACCAAAGTACTTACCGCAATACCACACCAGCCACCAGCTCCTAGCCCATGCACATCCATCTAATTTAAGATAATCTCGGTCCCAGAGATCCATTCCCTCAAATTGCTTCATTCACAAAAATGTGTGCTACCATTGCTTGAGGATATTTGCACTTGGGCTTCTTCTTCGGTCCGAAGTGGGGAGCTTCCCCACATAATCATGATGAACTGTTGAGTAAGACAACGAGACAACTGACAGGCCATTGGGACCAAAGCTGCATTACTCATTCATGAGCTTTATAAATTGCTCAGCTACCCTAATCCACCCACCCCAACGCACCTCCCTCCCATCAGTATGTGAAAGTTGTGCGATGATTCATAGGATAGAAGTTCTTTGCAAGAAAGAATCCAGTCTCACATTTTATGACACAGTTTTCTTTTCTTTGCTCTTTTTCATCCTCTCACTGAATTCTATTTACCTTCTAAATGAAATATTCCAAATGGGACATCCACAATATTTCGTTTTACGATCCTGTCTAACCGAAACAGAAACAGAAACAGAAACAGAAACAAAGTACCTACCTATATCAAAAAAGGAGTATTTTTATTTTACAACCTAAATTCATTGAAGATCTACATACATAAGTTGTTCTTTCTTTCATTCCAAGACATCTCTGGGTAGTCGTTGATGAGGATGACACTTTATTGGAATATTTCTCTGTTTTGTTGGTAAACAGCAGTTCAGTAGTAAAAATAGGATATAAAACATTATCCTTTGAAAGTTCAGCAAACTTGGCTTCAAATTCTGAATATATGTATGTATGTACCAAAGAGTATATTGGAAACTTAAGCTTTGCATTAGTTTTGTGGGGATTATCCTTGCTCGAAATTTCACCCACAGAAAAGTAGTTTTGCTGTTCAAGCTCAGAACAAAATTAAATATTCAAATGACAGAAAACACCTGAAGGACGCACAACTTGCTTCAGCAGAGAAGTTTTATTAAGGGATATTTACCATTTTATATTTTGTTTTGCGCTGAGCTGACGTCTGTTTATCTTATTGCTAAGAAGAAAAAAATAAATTTTATAATTTCTTCTTCCTCTAACGATCTGGTATATTAATTTTGTGTAAAAAACAAAATAATAATGATAGAAAGGATAAACAGATGGCATTTATTTGTTTGTTTGTACAATCAGGCGGGATCAATAGGGATTTAACTTATTTATGAAGAATCTAGGTCTAGAGGTATGTACTCAGAGTGATTCCGAGAAAAACCAAAATGTCTAGAATGTGAAAGTTTACTTCTATACTCCATACATAAAATAAAACGCTATATTTCAATGAAAATAAAATAAATAAAAAGGGTAAAAATTTTATTTTTTTTATGTTTTAACAAAATTTGCTTTATTATAGAATACTAGCAGACCCGTTTTTGCGTTGCACTTGAATTCATGCAAATACAAGGTATCCCAAAAGTTGTCACCTGGCGCAATTTAATTTCCACTTAAAAAGAAATTTTTGTCAATTTTTCTTTATCAAAATCTATGCAATGCCTATAATCAAATTGCTATAGCTGTAGGCAAGTCTTACTTTTTAGCTAAAAATAATTTCAATTTTGGCAGTACGCGATCTACCATATTCAACTTGATAACATTTTACATTAAGCCATGTTTGGCTGTAAGCCTTTAAACTATATTTATTTGAAATTTTGTAAAAAAAAACACGCACACGTTCTTTGAAAAAACGTTTCATTTACTTTTGAATGAAGTTTGGCATTTCATATTTTCTGATTTATAATCTAGCCAGAGAACATTTAATGTAGAGCCCATCCTTGCAACTTCTGGCGTCCTGCAGGGAAGCCACCTAGACCCACTGATGATATTTAGGTGCATATCATCCCTTGCCGACGCACTTTTACTACAAAATGACCTCAACCGATTCTCAACATGCTGCCTTAAAAACTTGCTACATATCACCTACTCTCGTATAAGCGCTTTCAACTCCCTCCTAGGATCTATCTCATCGATAATCTGCCAGTCCCAATTGTGTGATTTAGGAATTATATGTGACAGGGAATTGAACTTTCATTCTTACATTGATACTTCCATCAAGAGAGCTAACTCTGCTGCACTCGGCTTTGTGAAACGATGGTCAAAGGAATTCTCCGACCCCTATGTCACTAAATCTCTCTAAATCACATTTGTTAGGCCACTCGTCGAATATTCTAGCCAAGTCTGGTCACCCTTTTACCTTAGTCACTCACAGCAAATTGAAGCTGTTCAACTTAGATTCCTTCGTTTTGCCCTCCGAGGGCTTCTCTGGTCTGATCCGCTTAACCCAACTCCCTACGAACATCGTTTAAAATTAATTAATATGGTATCGCTTGGATACCACCACCAGGCGGCTGATATTGTCTTCATCCATCAGCTTTTAGCAGGTAATATCGACTGCCCTGCTCTACTCCAAAAAAATCTCCCTCCAAACCAATGCCAATAATCTCCGATCCATACCTCTCTTTCGAATCAAGTTTCATCGCACCAATTATGGTAGCAACGAACCTTTGAACCGTATGCTTCGTACGTCTAATAGCGTCTCTAACCTATTCGACTTCCTTTTAAGCAAAGACTGCCTCAAAACCTCTCTTTTGAGTGCCTCGTACTAGACTTAACCAAAAATTTCGAATAACCAAAGTCAGCCCCAAAACCTTCCTTCACAGAGTACCCTTCCTACCCGATAATGTTCTAGTCTTTAAGAATTTATTAAGTTAGTAATGTAAGCGGCTTAAGCTTAAGCTAATAAAGTGAAACAAATAGATGGAGGTGACACCCTCTCTCTTTGGGTGTTTGTTGCTATTTACAAGATGTTCAGCACTGCGTTAGGTTAGGTTAGGTTAGGTAAGGAGGGGCGTGCACAACCCGAAGGCTGTAGCGTACACGGAGGCCTATTGGTCCATTGTGATCCCCTTAATATATAAAGCAGAGATGCTTCCAACTAGCGACTTGCATAGACTGGTTCATTTACGAACCAACCTGTGCTGTCTATATATTTCCTCATGTTTGCCATTGAGACCTGCGCTAGATCGTCCAGTTCTCCAACAAATCTGTTTCCAAAATATCGGAGGCGGCTTGTTTGAAGGTTTGGACAATCGCAGAGCAGGTCTTTAATGGTTTCAATTTCTTCGACATCCTGACAGCTCCTACAGAAATCGGGTGCTAATACACCCAATCTAGTGGCCATTGTGCCAATGGCACAGTGTCCCGTCAGTACACCTATCAAGATTCTAATATTCTTTTTACTCAGCGATAGAACATACTGGGTTTTCATTTCATTAATTCTAGGCCATAAGCTTCTAGAGATAACACAATCGTTCTTGGACATCCAGGAATTATTGATTTGCTCTTTCATAATTATGTCTATCTTCTTTTTAATCACTCCCATTGGAACGTCTGGTCCCATATCTATTTTGCTACTGTTATTCCTATTTGATACTGACCCCTTCCTTGCCAGTTCATCTGCTATGTCATTCCCTTCTATATTGCTATGTCCAGGAACCCAGCAGAGTTTGACTTGGTTGGTGTAGCAAATATTGTTCAGTATGCTTCGGCATTTTGCTACTGCCTTGGATTTAATAGTCTCACTGGAAAGTGCTTTGATGGCAGTTTGGCTGTCCACGAAAAAAGTGATCGACGAGTTCAGTTTTTTCTTGTGAATTATTTCAGCCGCCTTTTCAATAGCGTAAATCTCAGCTTGAAAGACACTACACTCATCTGGGAGTTTGTATGATTCTCTAATATTAAGAGTTTCACAAAACACTCTAGCACTGCGTTGATATGTCAATTTATCTTTGGCGTTTCGTTGAACTGTCTCCTTGTTTCAGATGATCGACTTGTTCATCAGTCTCTCTCATAGAATAGTTGTTTAATAATTTTCGACTAAGAATTAAAGCTCGACTACCTTACCGGTTTTATAATTTCAGAAACATTCATGTTTTCGTAATGGAAAGAACTCGGATAAAACGATATTTAAAGACACCACTATTAAATGGCCACTGCCGAATGGAACCTGGAATGTTCCAAACAAAACACAACTACTTCCTGGACATGTCATAGACGTTGACTACTATTTTATTGGGGATGATGTTTTGAGCTTGAACAGACATCCAATGAAGCCATAAGCCACTTAATTGTGGATGCCACTAGAAGTTTTCAACTACAGATGCAGAAATGTTTGATGTAAATTTCTAGGATCTGGTTCTCCACGAGCTGTCGTACCATAAATATATTTATTTTTAACCAATTTCCAAAATAAAATCACTTAAATACTTATATTTATTTTTTTCAGTAAAAATGTAATTTCACGATAAAAAAAAACACCTTTTTGTATTCAATTGATGATTTTCTTTTATTTTATACAATATACACTACACAAGGCATCACAAACTATAAATACCTACAAATATATTATTTCGAATAATTCTGGTAATAGAAATTATAAAATTTTGAGTCAGTGTATAAAACCGGAAGACGAAGCGTCTTAATTCAATTTAACAAACAACTGATTCTTCTTCACGTATACCCTAACCAGATTATTTGAGTCAAGTGCATTACGCAATCCTACCACAGAAGTCTTAAATAATCCAATTTAAAGTTTATAAAGTTATCTAAACACTAAGGTGCAAAGAGAGGCTCTTCAATAACTTTTTCAGTCTTTTATCGAATTTGAAGTTGAGTCCTCCCAATATTTATCTAAACGAAATTCTCCTCTAATACACTGATGCTTGTATTGTTTTCAAAGTTTGATCCAAATTGAAATACAAAACTCCACATTAATGCCTATAGAACACACAATTCCTCCCTGATCACATATCAAAATAATTCGTATACTGACCTATTTGACTAGAGAAACATCAATTTAGCGTGTTTAACATTGCCTATAGCAGTATTCAATGGAATAATCACTCTATAGATAACCATCCCCAAGAGCTACTACTTTCAGAATAAAACCAACTATAGATCCCTAAACGAGAAAACTTTCTCTTGGAATTTGAGCCATTTGATCAAATCCTATTGGGAAGACGTATGCCTTGCGTTTGTATGCCCCTTTCCCCCCTGCACAAACTTTTCTTCGTCAACCTTAAACACTCTTACTTCTCTTTTAGATCGAAGCAATAGTTTGGCTATAACTTTTTCGTGTCAATTAGTAAAGTTTAATTGAATTTTCTAGACGTACAAATCGAAAGGTGGAGAAAATGGCCTTTAGAAATCCCAATCCAACCAACCCCAACCCCAACCCTCCCCAAAGAACAAAACTCTTTTTTCAAAGTACCTACCAAACCTACTATGAAGATAAAGGGGTTCAGTTAGGGCGATGCGGGATCTCGGGAGCTTGGGAAGTAGCAGGTCGCAAAAATAAATAATCTCCTCGGACTGGAACTTCTTTGACGGAACTTTCAATATTAAAACTTTTGAACAAGTCAAGGAGTGCCTCAAATATAATACTCTTACTCTTATAGCTTCTTATACCCAATCTATGTCCGGTAATACGTGCTTTTGGATGAAATTATTCAGTGAAATGTAATTTGCACGTTTCACAAATATTTGTCATCCTGTCGTACAAGGCGCAGATGATGGATTGAAATGTTAAACAGGGCGAGTGTGGATGTTCAATTAGGCTGACGCACATTTACCCTACAGCTCAGCTCTTCACATACAACATACTCATCAGCAAATGTAGTTAATTCAACAAATAATTACTCAAGGCTTATCTCATCCGGACCAGGACTTTCCCCGAAACCCCATATCCTACCTCATAATATGCATCGTACGCGTACCTTTAACCCAAGGAACTTTATTTGCCTAAATGCAAAGTGAGTCCTCGGTCTTCTTTGCTTGAACACGAAAAATAAACTTTAAAACATTTTATTTTAAGTTTTGTTTATTCACAAGGACGAACGATAACGAAAGTAGTAGACACAAAAAGAGGAGAGCTTCCTTGCTTACTTAGTGAATTGTCACAAAGTTGGGTGTTCCCACCTTTTAAGTTTTTTTTTTTTTTTTTTTTGGGTTATCCTGTACCAAGCCTTTTACTTGCACTTCCGTTTCCTTAATTCAGTTTGCTCAACATCATTTGATGTTTCAGACACAAAGTAAAGGTGCAGCTTTGGAGAATTTTATTTTGTTTACTTTGTGGTTTTTTTTATTTTTAGGACACCCTTTACACGGAAACAAATTAAATGCGACATTTTGTGCACGGAAAAAATGTTCCAATTTGTGACGCACACTTAAACTATTTTGGCTGAGCTATTTATTTGAGAAATTTTGTGTTGACCGAACAAATTATTATGAGAAACGTAATGGAACGGTCAAGATAATGATCAAGCAAACAAAAATATTTCGTCACTTTGCAAAAGTTTTGGCAGTTAATCCTAGCACATATTCCTATTGATAAACAAAGGGTATGAACAAATCACACAGCCATTAGGGTGGTTCTTAACAAAACGAAATTGGGCCGCCCCCTTAACCATTTAAAAATACTAAAACAAATCAAAATGTTGGCAGACCAGATAAAATTGCAGCTTTTTTTGGGTTTTCTTAATAATATTTTTGAAGTCTTAAAATGTGAGGGCTTCAAATGTGACAGGGCTGTGACAGACAGAGTAACACATACATGATAAAATTAACTCAGATACTATTCACCACGATACTATTCACCACGACCAACAGCGCCATATTCACGAAGGGAATCCGCCAAAGTTTCGAAAGATAAAGTTTCGAAGGGCAAAGTTTTGAATGATAAGGGTTCGAAGAGACGAAGTTCCGGAAGACAAAGTATCGAAAGACAAGGGTTCGAATAGACAGTTTCGAAAAACAAAGTTCCGGATGCCGGAAGACAACAAATCGGAAATACAAATTCTCAAAAAAGAAAAAAAAAAAATAAATAAATGAGTTGGGGGTCTCAAAGAGGATGTTCTAAATAAGGAGAAGAGGTTTAAGTTGACTAATGAGAAATACTCAGCTAAAACTATAGTACACTGATATAGGTACTAAATTAAGGGCCCTTTGCTATATCAGTGCAACACGCCAGCAGTGTTTAATTTTTCTTCGTTTGATGCCAGTCAACAGCTTATAAACCCGCATGAACAAAAAGTTGAGAAAACTAAAAGGTCCGCCATCTACTGTTTTTTTTTTTTAACTAGTGCTTATTTCGTGAATGGTAACACTTAGCTCATGTCTGATTTGAGAGATAATTAGTTTTATCCTTCCGCTGAACGAATATGGTTGTGTATACGCTTCGCTAAGTGGGCCTGCGATCGACTTAGAGAAGATGCCGATTTTGCCAAAAAAAATCATCTTTTCAGATGAAGCTCATTTTGATCTTGGCGTGTAGTAAACAAGCAAAATTGTCCCATTTGGGGCACAGAAAACCCGCACGCATATATTGAAAAGCCGATACACCCAAAACGAATCACTGTTTGGTGAGGATTTTGGTCCAGAGGCATAATTGGGCCATTTTTCGAAAATGAGCAAGGAGTGGCCGTTACAGTCAATGGCGATCGGACTCTTTATAATATTTTAACACTGGGTCTTAAATATACAGGCCGAAAATCCATAATTGACTTTTTTAATTGATTTTTGAACAGCCCCAATTCAAAAGAAAATATCGTATTCTCAGCATTTTTGCAATATTTTTTTTTTTAAACTTTGTTCTTCGAAACTTTGTTCTTCGAAACTTTAAATTTCGAAACTTTGTTTTTCGAAACTCTGTGACTATTTAATCCACGAACACCGAATCCACATTGCAAACAATATTGTTCTTTCACACTAAAAGTTTTGGGCTTGGGGAAATTTTTCAAGGTCGTACAGATTGTTAATCTTTACTGCGACCTTGAAAAAATATTAAAATAAGGATTTCTTTCCTGATTTTTTGACATATCAATTACCTCTGAAACCAAAAACTGATTTTTCGCCCCATTTAGGGGGCGGCTGGCGGGATGTGGCAACATTCAAAACGTCTGGGACCTCAAAATTCTTGACCACAACGTAGTTCGCTTTAGTTTTAAAGTGGTTGTAACCTCGAGACACAAATCTGGAAAACCGCCGTTATCAGTTAGAAACTGTCATGGAGTAAAGTATTTCGAATTTCCCAAATCGATGTCCGAAGTAGGTCCTCCGTCTCGAAGTGCCCTCTGCCGGAGAGACAATTTTAAAAGCTCAGCTATTTTTCGCGTTGCGTTCGGTGCATGCGTTGCTTATGGGTCACTTCTCAAAAATACCTGTGTGCATTTAATCAAGCTGTCAGTTGTATACGTCGACGCAACGCATGCGATGGATTCTATGGGTTGGCCCCTTTAGTCACTTGGCCAGTTCTGAAAAATAATAAATCTCACCAAATCCAAACATTAATTTATCGATGACTGAGGCCCAGTTTCACACAATCCACACCTGCCTGAATAAGCTGCATTCAAGTCTATTAATTTGCTACTTACCAAAGTCTGTAAAACTGTGCCTGACATTTTTTCGTATTCAAAAATGATTTCAAAAAATTAATCAAACAACAGCAAGCCCACAAAAATTCTAAACTTCGTATTTTCTACTTCTACGTCTTCGGGCGGCGCGCGCGGTGGAGCTTCCAATGATAACCTTAAAAACCCACATAAATTAGACTCATATCAGTATATTTCGTGCAGACACATCATATTTGGTGGAAAAGAAAAAAAAAATATTTAATCTTCTTTGCATGATTTTGAAGAAATTTTGCGTCCTAAAAAAAAAGTCTTTGAATTTTTCCATCAGACATTTGGGTATACATATATGTTGAGTTGAGTCTTGTCTCCTGTTTCCGGTTTTGTCTCCCCCGTAATTTACACTTGGAAGAGATTTATTTGGGCACTTATATGAACTTCACGCAAGCACACACTCGAGGATGATGATAAGTGGGCGGTGCGATGGCGAAGGGAGTTCTGGGAACGTTTCCATATGATTTATAACCACTGCGTGAATGTCTGAATTCTCACAAGTGGTGATGTAGTGAGATGTTATAAATAAACCCCCCATATCCACAATCCACATGCAGTGCTCTCAGCGCGTTGACATATCGCAAATGACACGTGGCAAATGGACAGTTATATCTTCATTCTTTACCACTGGGAAGTTTATAGCCAATAAGTCGAACCATAAGTCGAAATTGAGGACTTGGAGACGAGAAATTTTATGGATCAGGAGCAACTTCTTCAGGCTCTTCATCGTGACGAACTTGACTACCATTTATCGACACATATTGGTTTCTTCGAATTTTATCGAAAAACTGAAGGCCGGTTATTTTTTCTATGGCTTCCGGTGGTCGTCGGAATGTCTTCAAATCGATGTCGTTGCTTATGTATTGGTTCGGTAGGGCATACGATTCCAAGACAAACTTGCCATCCCTCGATATGCAAAGTATGATTTTGAAGAAATGCGTTGGCACAGCAACAACGCTGCTACCAATAAAATTATATTCAACACACAGCGTGGAATTTTTGTACTTCGGCTCATACATCGATCCTGTGCATATGTATATTTCGGGATAAGATTTCAACAAATCTCGTGTGTACATTTCCAAGTTGTTCCAGGAATCTCTGTTAAATCCCACACCAACTTGCGGGGCAATGTTACTCAATATGAAAGTGTCGTTCATGTGGTTTTGGTTGCATTTGTGGTTGGCCGCTGCTGCCAAATGGCCTCTGTCAAATCCGGAACGGTAATAATCTTGATTTGTGGATCGGAACATTGTAGGTATGGCAATGTCCGATCGGAAAACCGCTATCCTTCGGTTCACTCCATACATGTTGCTTATGCACGGCGGTGTGAGATGTTCGAGAACCCAGTGTGCTACTCTATTTCGACGGTCGTACGATAGGACATGATCGGAAAAGACTCGAATGTTGTCCAAGCCAGGAAAGCCGTAAGCCATGATCTTCATCATTCGGTTCAGTGGTTTTGAATCGTCCGGTGAGCAATTTTCAAACTGAGGGAAGTTAGAAAACTTTTTTATTAATTACTTTTACTGTTAAAAAATACAAGATTACAAATTAGCAGATAAACTTTAAGGAGTGTGTAAATTGCATCAAATTTGATAAATATTTTATCTGATTAGTATTTTGCTTTGGGCCAGTTTAACAGTCAGAAAAGTGACACTTAAGTGGGGAATTTGAAATATTAATTCCCAATATCACCGTTCACTGTTACCTGGATAAGTGGCACTTAAGTCTCCGATGTTGGTGGCTTAAGTTCCACTTACGCTAGCTATGAAATTTAGCTTAAATTCCTAATATGGGAAACTTAAGTGCCACTTATTTCGGTAAGTGTCGACTGTGAAACTGGCCCTTAATTTATTATATTAAGAATTGATAAATTAAAAAAGGTAGGTTCTGCTGAATCGGGGACAAAATTTCAGGTAACAGGAAACCGCTGACGTCACAGAGAGCTCAGAAGATGAAGCTGAATTATTGAATAATTAGGAAGACTGTAGGCACCAAATTTTACCTTTCACTTGGAAATAAGAAATTCAGAAGGCCGGCTACGGTAACATAGACAACATAGAACTATGTAAGGGCATGAGAGAATCGAAATGGTAAATAAATTGATCATGATAAACCAATTAGTGAAATCCCTTCAATTATAACAGTAACAGCAGAAAAGAAGGAATCTGCGAGCGGCTGCTGCTTAAATCTAACAATGTCAAATATCATAAAATCCAGAAAGCGAATTATACACACTGATATTACTTCTTAGCTTAGGCCCTTGAGGCAATCTGAGCTCTCCATCAGCTGTTTTGGTAGAAAGTTTGAAATATTGATTTTACTTACCACTTCATACAGTTTATCTTTTAAATAAAATGCATAAGCATCAGTTTCAATTAAATCCGTCAATTTTTTGCAAATTTCAGCATTTTGAGCACGTTGCCCAAGGATAAATGAACTACTTGCCAAAGCAGCCCCAACGGCAATCGCAGGAACCAAATTTTCAGAAGACATTTTTTTTTTGGAAATTAGAATTTTACATTTTCGAAATATTAATTTTTCCGAACTTAAAAATTTTAACCGAAATTTTAATTTGAAAAGTATACTGAATGTAAGTTATGAAAATTAAATCTATGAAAAATATACATAAACAAAATATGGGAGTAGAAATTCTTATTTTCATTTTTACACTGCGTGATTCGAACTTAGACTCCGAGATCTTAGCACCCCACACGTTGGATATTCACAAAAACAGTATGCCATCTAAAAGGTCAGTAATTGGTCAAAAAAATTCAACCAGTTTCAGAAATTGGTCAGTCATGATTATGTTTTTTTATATAATTTATTACTCACTAACTCCTTACAATTCGCTTTGAATGCAAAAGAAACTGCATTATGCGCTTTCCTGGACATTGAAGGTGCGTTCGATAACACTTCTCATGACGCAGTAAATAGGGCTCTTGTAAGGAAGTGTGTGCTGGATTCGGGAAATGCTGGGAACAAGAACGGCAGAGGCACACACATGTCAAAGTGTCCAGAAAATCACCACAACAATAGGCTGTCCTCAGGGAGGGGTGTTGTCACCCTTGCTGTGGAGTCTTGTAGTGGATGAGCTACAAGAAAGTCTTACGTTGTCTAGGCTTCGCTGACGATATCGTTTTAATAGCCCTAGGAAAGTTTGAAGAAACTCTTTGTGATATAATACAAAGAGGACTAAAAATTTAATATTAATCCTACAAAGACGACGATCATACCATTTACCAAGAAAAGACTCCTACCACGAATAAAACCCATTCGGTTAGCTGGCGAAGTCATAGAAACGAAAAAGGAGGTTAAATATTTAGGAATCACACTAGATAGCAAACTCCTCTGGAACAAACATTTAGAAATAACCGTCGGGAGGGCCACAAAGGCCCTCATGACATGCAAGAGACTTGCTGGTAAATCATGGAGCTGCAAGCCAAAAATCCTCAGATGGATGTACACTATGATGGTAAGACCCATCATTACCTATGGTGCGATTGCATGGCATAAAAGAACCGAACTACAAACAACTAGGAAAGCACTAGAAATACACCAAAGGCTTGCATGTTTATGCATTACTGGAGCTATGAGAACTTGCCCTACCGCAGCGATGGAGGTTATCCTTCACTTAACTCCTCTGCACGTGGCAATCGAAAGTGCTGCGGAGGGAGCCATCATGCGATTTGCCAAAGAGGGAACTGGGACTGGTAAATGCATAGGCATAATGGAAAAAGAAAACATATCCAGGTCCGCAGTTAAAAACCTTATTGACATCCCAAGAGATGGCATGATTAAAAAATACAACTTCGAGAAAAATTTCCAAGCGAAGCTAAGTAGGGAAAAAGAGTGGTTAGGCGAAATGAACTACACTCAACACGCAAATGCTATCAAATGGTACACTGATGGATCGAGAACGTCTGAAGGGACTGGAGCAGGAATCTTTGGGCCAAGAACCAAACATTCTATACCAATGGGACAGCCCACTAGTATTTTCCAGGCGGAAGTTAACGCCATAAAAAAATGTGCAGGACGTAACCTCGAAAGAAATTACAGAAAACAAAACATTGCCATCATGTCAGACCGCCAAGCGGCTCTAAAAGCACTTAACTCATACACCATCACCTCCAGACTGGTATGGGAATGTATGAGGAGGTTAAATTAACTAGGCAAAAACAACAATGTCACACTCTATTGGGTACCAGGCCACGCCGGTATCCATGGTAACGAGGAGGCAGACTCACTAGCCAAAATAGGAGCAACAAACCCCTTAACAGGGCCTGAGCCTTATTGCGGTATAGGAGAAAATGTGATCAAAAATAAGATCAAAGCAGAGTGGGAGGCCAAAAGCTCCAAAATCTGGAAAGAACTCCCTACCCTGAGGCAAGCCAAATTACTACTTGGAAGCTACAACCAAGAGCGTTATAAATCCTGCATCAGCCTTAGCAGGAATAACCTTAGAATAATAACGGGCCTTCTCACAGGACACTTCAAACTAAAAAGACACCTCTGAGGGAATTACTCTCACTAAAAATACTCCAAATGCTCAAATTCCTCAAAGGAATAAACTTGGAGGGAGAGTTATAGAGTGAGCAATCTCATTCAGCTCTAGATGGGGGCACAATATATAGATCCATAGGTCGCAGTGCAACTTTATCCCAACTAATTCATTCATATATAATTTATTTCAGTTTTCATTTGTGGGATATCTGAAAGTTCTTTTCTGAAACTAAGTGACCTTTTATGAGGTCACGAAAACCTTTTAGATGGTATACTTTTTTTTCGAATATCCCACATGTAGGGTGCTTAGATCTAGGAGCCATGAACTTAACCTACTGCCTTCTAGAGGTGTAATTGTTTTCTCAATCCGGAAATGTCAATTGGTTTAAATTGGAACCATTCGACGTGTATAAAACGAGAACTCAATAATTTTTTTGGTAATTTTAAATTGACTTAAATGGAGAGTTGAAAAAAAATTAAAAGATGGCGATATACATAGCTGTATGGATCACTATAAACTAGGAAGCACCAACTCGCATTAGCTAACTGAAATTTTATTAAATATTGGTGAAGGAACCTTCAAAAAGGTGTATTAAATAAAACTAGCGAGCCCATCAGCCCTCGAAATGCGAGTGTCAACCTATACATATATACAAAACTAAGTTGAAAATACACACGTAATTTTCAACCAATTTACTTGGGTTTTCTTTTAAAATATTTAGAAAAACAATGAGAAGGACATGGGCCCTTTTTCAAAAAAAAATTGACTTTTTCAATTAAAAAAAGGAACAAAACCAGGGCATTTGTCTCATTTTCGAATTTCTCATTAAAAAAAATTGTCCGATTTAAGAAGTTTTTTATTTTGAAAGGTTTTTCTCTTAAAATGGCTTTAGGGATATTCTTTTTCAAACTTTGTTATTTGTAGGGTAAAATGGGGTTAATATAAAAAAAAAATTGTTAGTGTTTAAAGCGTGCATTGCTTTAGAGTAATTTTAGGGTGATGAGTTACTTATAGGGTGAAATGGGGTAAAAATGAAGCATTGTTTTCGATTTCAAAAATTCTTTTTGTGAGTAGGTACATTATATCAAAGGTTTTATCTAGGCGATCGATGTCTTTAGGATTTTTTTTTTTCAGAAAATTGATACTTTATAGGGTGTAGTGGCGTACAAACAAAAGGAAATCCAATTTTAAAAATTCTTTTTGTGTTGGAAAGGTTATTTTTAAAAATTTGATATTTATAGAGTGAAATTGGATAGACACAAAAAAGTGGTTTTTGATTACAAAAATTCTTTTTGTGTTGGAAAAATAATAAAGGTTGGACTTTCATGATCATATTTTTACGAATTTTGCCATTCATAAACTGAAATTGGTTAAAACCCAGAAAGTAGTATTTAATTACAAAAAGTAGCTTAAATATTTATCTACATTTTATTTTGTAATTTTATGCAAAGCTTGGGTTTGTCTACACATGTGAAGCTGGGCGGGCTAGCTAGTTTATTATATTATTCTGAGGGTAAATTCTAGAAAATTTTAATTTTTCTATAATTTTTGAAATATTTTTTTATTGCATTGCTTTACTCAAGTTTATTATGTTTTAGGAACTTATTCAAACAATTTCAGCTTCTTAGTTCTTTCGAATAAGTAGACATTTGGTAAATTAAAGCTCAATTTATTAGAAAAATTGTGTGAGTGCCGGGACTCACGGTTAATATTTTTAAACATCACCGTATTTGGACCCGTATGCGAAGTCGTCCATACGTTGCTGACTATATGCACGGATCCAAAACGGACTTGTTTGCTTGAAGGGGATCTTCAGATTTTTGTCACTGAACGTAACCCAATGTCCTAATATGCAGATTTTCGTAACGTAACGTCCTACATCTTAAAGTGTGACCCCGTAACGTCGCGCAGAATTAAGGCCACGTTTTTATTTCACTCTACCGCCACTATGGTCCAAAAAACCAAAAACCGTGGCAAAAATACAAAATGAGATGATTTTTTTATTGTTTTGTTTTTATTTCCAATAGGAACATAGACAGAGCTTCGAAAACAGCGAACAAAATAATTTTTTGGTAAATAGTTTGGTTTATAGAGTTTTTCAAAGTTGGGCAATTTTTTTCTAGAGTTAAAAAAATAACAAAACAACGAATTTATTTATTTTCTTTTTGCAATTATGGCGCACATTAAATGAAAAACCTTACTTTTATTCAATTTTACGTATTTGTTTTGATTTGATTTGATTGAATTAAAATTAGAAATAAAAAAAAATTATATTTTTAATAAATAAAACAAAATAAAACACTTTTTACGAGTTTTGGAGGTTTGAAAAGAGCTAGATCCCACTGAAAAATTACAAGAATATTTAAGACTAACTATTTGTTAAACCATGTGCAAAATTGCAGCTGAAACTTTTTGCAATCTTTTGAGATAATGTAATTTGTTTAACAAAAGCAGGTTCCCGGTGCTAACATTTTGGTCTTAAAAGCCAAGTTCTCAAAAGCGCTGAGAACATGAAGTTTTCAGATTTCGATTAGAATACGTTTTGTTATCATTTTAATCGTAAAAATCCGCCAACTTCCATGCCCTTTTTTATTTAAATGGCAATTGTTAAATAAATGGACTAAGAATTTTGTAAACAAACTGCTGATTGTTGTATTAGACATTCAATTTTTGTAATCTGCCAACCAAAATTTAATTTATTTTTGAGATAGTGCACCGGATAAACTTTTAAAAAAACTCTACAAAGTGTTGCAACTATTGAGAAAAAAAAACTGAAATCACCTTTCCACGAAACATCATTTTCCCCCAGAGATTACCACGAAGTTACTGCGAATAAGCGACTGGCACTAGAAAAGTCGATTTACCAACGCAGCGTTACGCGAAATATGATTGTCCGTTGTGTGACTCATAAATTCTGTGTCAAGCTTTGTTTGGAGGCTGGTGTAATAGGGGTAGTGCATCTATTCACATATTCCCCATTTTCAGTCCTTGTACAAACATACACACCGACCAAATGACACACACAATTAACTTGAAAGGAATCTAAGCCGCAACAAGTGTCTGTGTCTGTGTGTGTGTCTGAAACAGTTCACAATCACTTAACGGAAATGCGTGGCTAATCCAATTAAGGACCACTAAGAAGATAGGATTATCGCTTAATGGCTGCCATATATTTTTCGACCACTTCTGCTGTGTGACCATTGTTCTATTTGGCCTGGCCTAGTTCAAAGGGGAGTTCGCTAACTTGCTATTGTTTTTTTTTTTTTTTTTATTGTACTTTTACTGACGACACCCTGTCGCCGCAAAAGCAACAGCAACAGCAACAGCGAGCAGTGAACAGCCTTGGCTCTAAAGCGGAATGTGGGCTACTGGAGCAGGGGGAGACACCGTTGAATGGCTTCGCAATTGATGTCATAACAACAGAAAAGGTATTATCAGAGGAACGTTTCTTTGGCACCACCACGCCACCAATTTGTGCCAGTCCTCTGCAGACTTTACATTCCGCCCGCAGCGGTCAAGTATATAAGAAGAAGGGAAACAGGGTGGCTTTTTACTTTGGGGCCAACAGAACAAACGGTGATTGTAATGAGATGTCAAGCTGGGGTGCTGCTGCCTTTTATTTTTTGCCATACAATGGTTTTACAGCTTTTCTTGCTCGAAATTTGACCCGATTCTCGAGCTAGGAGCATTTATAACGTAGGTATACCTACCAATTTTTATTTCGTCTCATTTTCATGCAGTCGCATCGCAATGTGTTTTGTTTTGAGGTTTAAATTAATTTTCGTGTTTAATTGCGTTATACTGTGCTGTGCGGTGCGGTTGCCTGAGCGTCGAAAAATCATAGCTGGTAGGGACGCTACCCTTTTTTCTGGTTTTAATAAATAATTAAGTCCTTTTGGCTGGGAGGTGGTTATTAGGGTAGCGATGCGAAAAACCTTTATAATATGCATGGTGTACACGTGTCGTTAATTAAGTCCTACATCACATCATTGGGGGTCGAATGCTGCGCGATGCTTTCCATTTCAGGTTCAGTTAATAATATTTACCCGTTTCCCGCTCCCGCACTAAACCATAACCGCGAGGGAAGTTGGTATAAGTTAGGTATATATTTTTTTTTTTTACCTTTTAAATAAATTAAATTAGTGCGGTAGGAAATGGGTTGAATTAGCTGCTGAATTGAAATTGATTAACATTAAACAAGGTGTGGTCGTGATTATATTTGATGCCGCACCACCGCCATTGCCAACGTGCCGTTATAGAAGTATATTTTTATGAGGTTTAGCTATCAACCTACATTAGACTGCTGGGTTAATGAGTTTGGAAAGCTTATTGTTATAGTAATGGAGGGTAGCAATACGGTATAATCAACTGTAAATGATTAGATGCCTTGAAATTTGTGTACCTGCTAGAACCTAACCTACGTTATAAAAATGGCTCCATTCAAAATAATTAAATAGGTACTTTTGTTTTGAAAACGAGATTTTTACAAAAAGGACCAATGAAGTTAAATATTAATGGTTTGCATGTTTATCCTTCAATCACGCTCGAACGGCTAGACAGATTTCTAATGAAATTTTGCACAAAAGTTATTAAGGGTTTTTCAATTGACGGGGGTAGATTTTGGCTGCCTATCAGGCGGCCATATTGTTTTGGTGACATCTGTCAAATCTGTTGTTTATTATTCAGTTACTGATGCCATATAACCATGGCAAGTTAGTTAATTGAACAGCACGACGAAATGATAAAGCTTTATTATCAAAATCAATGGTCGTCAGTTCAAACATTGCGCTCATTTTACGGTAGACTTGGTGGCCCTTCACAGTCGAATCTTCAATGTTCGGAGGGCGAATTCGAGACGATCGGTTCGGTAATCAATTAGCCAACATTCGTACGTCAAAGAAAAGCAAGATCGGCCGAGAACATCGCCACTGTCCGTGAAAGTGTACAGCAGAAACCGAGGCATTTGATTCCTTGTCATGCACAAGAATTAGGGCTTTCGCAGACTTCAACTTGACGAATTTTGTGTCGTGATTTGGGTCTACACCCGAACAAGATCTAACTGACCCAGGAGCTCAAAGTTCATGACCATACACAACGCCACACCGTTTGTTCGCTTTAACTACGGGCTTCAGAAAATTTGCAAGAGGACCCCAATTTTGGCCGAAAAATCTTCTTCAGCGACGAGGCGAATTTTACGTATATAGACGACACCAACGCAAACGAGGTTCACCAGGTGGCAATTCATCCTCAAAAAGTTACCGTTTGGTGTGGATTTTGGGCCGGCCGGCGGCGTCATTGGTCCGTACTCTTTCCAAAACGACTTTGGTGAAGCGATCACCGTTAATGGCGAGCGCCACAGAACAATGATAACTAATTTTTTATGGCCCAAATTGAACCATATGAACCTAGACGACATATGGTTTCAGCAGGACGGCGCTACGTGCCACACAGCAAACGCCACAATGGACATTCTGAATGAATCATTTGAGGGTAAGGTTATCTCTTACAGAGGTGACGTGAATTGGCCACCAAGATCAAGCGATTTGACCCCACTGGACTATTTTTTGTGGCGCCGCAGGTAAACTACAATTGACCAATGCCCTTAAGGTGAACATAACACTACACAGCCCATCGCTTAAATTCAGCCGAATCTATACGGAAGAGTAATTGAAAATTGGACCACTAGGATCCGTGCCACCGTAAGAAGACGAGGCAGGCATTTGAACGATGTCAATATTCAGGGTTACGCATGTTTTTTAGTATAAAACTTTTGGACATGTAACGCCTGAATAAGTTTTACGCATTTTTCCTGGGCTTTAAAGGTGATACCGTGGGTGGTTGTCATAATGATTCGCCTGGAGTTCAGTGATTAGATTTCGGTAAGTGTGGGTAAAAGCGTAACACTTCGCTGTGAGAATCGGGATATTGAACAGAAGAACTGTAAGCCAGTAACAAGGTTAAAACAAAATGAACTACATAGACAAGTTAATCGTAAGAGCCGAGAGTTACCATCAGTCTGTATCTAATCACAAGAACATGTACCTGCCGGGCTTACCATTAGATCCTATGAAATAACTAAGCTACTCAAGAATTATCATCTGACAGGCTTTTTTTAAGAACCTACAGCTAACATGCTAGAATTCGATCTGGGAGATAACTAATTCAGCCCGTAAGCATTTATTAAGAAGGTTAAATGTCGTCATGCACTGGCGGTCTTCCCAAAAATCAAACCAATTCAGGTTAACCACCAAGAATAACTGATATAGGTACCCATGAGCAATTAGGCTAGGCTTAGGTTATTACAACAATCGTGCGAAATAGCAGGTTTTTCACAAGAACCAACACACAAATATATACCTCCGTCACCCATTATGTACTCAAACTTCATTTCAGAGGAAAGCTAGTTTCGATGTGTGATATCCTTCCTTAAATTATCTAAAAACTATTCCCCATGGGCTCCAGCTCCTACATATACTTAGGTACACAGCTAGCATCAAATCAGCAATTGAATCATAATATTTCCAACCACCATCAAGCATTCGTCGCACCATGTTCAAAATTGAATTCCGGTCTGGTGTTAGGTGTTAGGTGTTTTCTTTTTTCCCCAAAGCCCCACTATAACTCAGTTAATGAAATTATAAAGCATGCTTGAATGGTGTTGTCCGTTAGCCAATTCGCTGCTAACCGGGATGTCCATCAGAAACTGTGTTATACGTATTCGTATTCGAACTGTCAAACTTGTAACAGTACCTAAACACAATTTCCACGAATCCATCAATATCCCGAGGATGTTTTGAAGAGAGAGAGTCGTTGCTATTGCTATGTCACTCTTCTTCCATCACATTGACAAAAATACCTATTGAAAAAGGAAAAACACTCGTTTTCATTCCCATTCATCCCTCAGGTAGACAGGAAACAATTTCACATTTGAATTCGTTACAAATTGAAAATTATTTTGACTGTTTGGTGGCTGATGGTTGAATGCGGCTGTGGGCTGGTATATCGTGTATAAGCTGGCGACTTTTGCCAGTTTGTCGAATGTCGAATCCCAGAGCTCCGTCACTCTACCTCATGACGACGACGCTTTTCCATATTTGAAACCAGAGGCCAAAATCCCCAACCTCCAGCCGTTATCCACCCATCGAAAAAACGCCTCCAACTAAATATTTCCATTCTAGTACTTTTCTGTGCTGCTGCTGGGACAGGAACAGGAAAACAAATGGAAAAACTTCTGCATAACGGAGATGGTAGAGAGAGGTTAGAATCCAGAATCCGGAGGAAACGGAGTGTTGAACTGATGGTGGTACGTATACTGGTTGATGTTGGGGTCTTCCCCTCGCTGATGTGGTTTTATTGGGAAAATATTCAGTTTTATGTTCTCAAATTTCCCGAAGAGATAGACAGAACGAATGAAAACGGACAGAGTTTGGGTAGCTTTTTCAAAATTGAATTCTGTCGATTCCATGTTTCCATGTCATCCCAGAAGACGAATTCTGTAATTTTGTTATGGGAAAATGTGATGTTATTTTGCTAGAAGGTGAGTCCTTGAATAAATGAATAAAAACTGCCATGCAGTCGAGTTGTTTCAGCTTTTATAGTGTCGAATGATGTACGGAGGCATTGTGACTATGGCTGCTATACACATATTTGAATGTCAATATTCGGTGATGGCGATGGTCGATTTGTTCATGACTTGAGGCTATACGGATGTTAGATCGTTATATTACCGGAAATAATATACAAATTTCAATTTAAAAGGACATACCTAGGTACCGACTATCAGCAGACAGTGGGGCTACTTTTTGTTGCGTAAATTGAAAGCGGAGAACTCAACTCAACGTCAAAGCGGACTTGGGATATGTGAACATAATCGAATTATAACTTAGAGAAAACCTTTACGAACGACTTTGTATATGTTGTTCATGTTATAATTACAAATTTGTTATTTCAAACAGTTTATTTGCTCATATTAAATCAATTTTGTTTTGCATTATATGTTGCTTACTTATTGAAATACACTAAATTAAATATCAAATTGAACGTTGAGGTTTCGGGACCACAGTGCTGTTAAAAAAATATGTTTTTATTTTGTTATAGACAGAAAATTACTCTAAGCATTTAGTACAGAAAAGTATGTCGAAAAACCATTGTATTTTGGAAACAAAATATAAGACGGTCAGTCATACCTAAAAGAGGGCTACTAAAGAAAAACTTAAGCCCAGGTAATTGAGACGCCATAACCGTGAGGAAAATTACGGGCAATATTTTCGAGGTTATATCGTTTAAGTTATACTTTTTCGCAATTTTCTCGCTCCTTAAGAAACTATAAAAAATTTCCAACATTTTGATATATTTTTGAAGATGATACGATGTCGCAGTTCAAAGTTATAGCGTGTGGAAAAGCCACTGTAAGGAAATGCTCAGAACCACAATGTATTTAATTTTCCTTTTGTTTGGGTTGGTTGAAAAGCCTGTAATTTAATTTGTATAAAAGTAAATATAATTTTTAAAACTTAAACTTAACCCTTTTTCGCTAGCTCCAGCGACGCAGATCAAAGTCAATTTTTACGTTTGTACACAAATCTATTGAAATGACATCTGTAAAATTAGAATACAAATTTTCACCTGGACCAATAGGCCCACGACGGGGATTTTCAGTTTTATTTTGGATTTCTATTCCCGATTTTTCAGTTCATCAAATATTGGGTGCGTAATTGTATGTACTGCTTAATTCACTGTGAAGTAAGCATTACATCCAACAATCTGCAAAAAGAGTATTTTTGTAAGAAACAACGCAGGTGGCGCAAAAGTCATCATCCTGTCGGATTTGCACTGGCCGGCAATATCGCCCGATTCAACCATTCCAGACTTCTTTTTGTGTTTTTTTTTTTTTGTTAAGTCACGTGAGTCTATGTCATCAAGCCTCAGACTCTTGAAGCCCTCAAAGAAAATATCCGTTAAGAATTCTAGAACCTATTATCGTCGGAAGATCTGGCAAGAGTGGCAACTCTTTTTCATACAAATCTTAACTGGCAAAATGACAGAAATGAAAGATCCTTACTTAACAATCACACTTGAAATAGTTTACGACAGTGTAACATTACTTTGGAGTTTCCAGCCAGGGTCAAATACTCAGCGGTGTTTTCAGGGTTCAAGCTAAAGAAAGAACTTGAAAATTTAAATAAGGTTCCGCCTTTATTTTCTTTTAAAATTATATTGCTTAGCAATATTATGGTTTAATCTGAGACGGTTTGTAGTTTTCGGCTTTCTTTTCACGGTAACTGGTAATCTTTTTGTGTGCTGTCGAAGGGTAGATTCCGGTCTTCTGGTAAAAATACAAGTTATGGCTACCTAGCTCAATGCGGTAGTGGATCGCAGGTTTTAGCTATCTGGTAAATCGCAGTATTTCCGTACACTGATAGATCACAGGCTTTAATTTCTAGTAAATCGCAGTATATGTAAACTGCTAGATCACAGGTTTTAGTTACCTGGTAAATTACATTTTTTTTGTATACTGGTAGATCTCAGACTATGGCTCGTATTTCCTTTACCTTAGTGCTGCAACTGACTCTGGTCGTACTATGCGTATGCTGGCTACGGAGACCGTCTTCGCAAGGTTCTCTTATGCCATGTTGTAGAGAGAAGATTATGTCAAATATATAAACTCAACCTAAAAACGATCATAGATTCATCTTAGGTATCGTCAAGCCCAACAAAACTTTCTCCGATTGATCAGTGTGTGAGATCCACCACACCAGCCAGTCGGGTGAGGTGGGTTTCGACTTATTATCACTATTATCAGTCTGCCTAAGCTAGGCTTTTAGTGAATGTAGGTCGTGAACCTAAATGGGTGCACGCTGGCTGTTATATGAAACTGTTAATTTCAGTTTTTGTATGGAAATAGTCAGGGCCGTCGTTCGGGGTGTTTCGGTAGGATATGTATTGCTTCATTACAAAAGAGGATAGGATACTCGTATATCACCAAATAATAGAGACAAATTGTATAAATTAAAATAATTATTGACTAAATATTTTTCAACGTCACTGTTTGAAATATGTTATTCCCAACTTACGTATTACAATACTCCAACAATATATACAACAACAACTTTAATTGAATCTTGTCGTGTAACATAATAACATCTATAGAAAACAGCTTAAATTTCAGAAATTTGAATATTCCCTACATAACATGTATATGTATACCTACCCACCATCAAACACTGTGTGTAATGTAAACCTTTAAGGCAATCGTCTTAAAATGCAAAACACATGCTGCAACCGAGGCAGCTGAACTCAATCGCTTGCATATAATTGCCGGCTTTTGTGCCTAAATTATGTTAATTTTCCTGTATATTCACCTCTGTGGAATTAAAATCGATGGGGAATAATAATAATTGAATTTGGTATAGAGGCTGTTAGTTAAATGGAATGGAAAAACCGACAGCGACAGCGACACAAATGAAAAAACATTTGGGGGAGGCTTTAAAAATTATATGGGTCAACTACTTAAATGCTTATAATATTATTGAAAAAAATAAAACACCAAAGGTACCAAATCAACAAACTATAAGGTATGTTGAAAAAAAGGTCTCTATAAGCCTCATGTTCATCGAAGTGACACAGAAACCGAAAATATTAGTGATGGTGCGAAAAAATGTAACCTGTCGAGGCAGATGGAGTTGATGTATAGAATCTATATTACATGATGTACCTACCGATAATGTATGTTAAATGAATTTGGGACTAGGCAATAGGGTTATTGTAGGTGGATAAATGAAAATTCGAGCAATATGAAACGTTTAAGTTCATCTTTTTAGATGACTCGTAAAAGATTTAGGGACGAGAGCAGCTTTGGGAAGGAAGGAATAATTGATCAAGACTATCCAACCGTACAGAAGTGCTTTCTAAGCAGAAGTCTCGTTCGGCAAGATGAAAACACGTGCGCCACAACATAAAAAAAATCAAAAATCTAGATTCAGAAATTAGGGCCTTATTTAGTGCTGCAATTTTGGCTTAGCACTTAATTCCCTTCCCTCTAAAACTAATGGCAGTGCGTACTTGACATCAAGATAGCACCGCCACAAGATCCAACAACGTTCCCCAAGCTTATTTGTCAACATGTAGGAGTGAAAGTAAAAAGTTGATTTGTACCCTTTTGAAGAGGACTTGGTTAGCTCTTTAATTTGATACCATTCTTTTCATTATTCGTTAATTTTCGACATTTTAGGATTTTTGACCTAATTCCTGAATCATTGGATTTTTGAATTTCTTTTGTCGCGGCGTTATTTTCACGTCAAGATAGCACCACCGCCATAAGTTTCAAAAGAAAGGGAAGCAAATGCTCAATAAAAATTGCAGCATTAAATAAGCACATAATAAGTTCCAAATTCCTACATTCTTAGATTTTTGAATTTCGTTTGTGGCTGTGCCATCTTGAAGCACCTGCAGAAGTCCCAACACCTTGTGGGTCTGGTGTTCATTTTTCATTTCATTTTATTCTATAACCAAATGTAACCAAAGCACTGTGTGAGATCTTTCGGTCGTTCAAGATTCTTTTAGATCTTCAGCTCCATTTGGGAAATATGTTCAATGTTCATCTTGATCTGGTCTTGGGTTGCAACATTGTCGTTGATAATTCAAAAAGTCGTATGACACGTTTTTGGAAATTTACAGAAAAAAAAAAAATAATTCTATTTTTAAATTGTATTTTTAATTTTACTAGCTGACCCGTCTCGGCTTTGCACGGGTAGACAAATCTTAATCTGCTATTACACGACTTTTTTTGCATTTTTTTTTTTAATTCTTCTGTAAATTCCCTCCTGTGAGGCGCCCGCTATTTCACAATTATTTTTTGAGTCGTGTTTAAAATTTCATCTTTTTTCTCTTTCGCACTCTTTATGTTCGAAGAAAGTAATTTCTATATATTATTTATATCTATGCATTTTTTAGCTCAACGTTGTTTTTATTTTAGATTCATCCAATCTTAAAAAAAACTAAATACTTATCTGTTCCATAAAGTTAACATTTTCAAAATTCTATAAAGAATAAAAGCAACGTACTCGATGTGTATTGTCCATTACGATTTGCCCATAGTTGAGGAATGTTACTTTTCGTCCAGTTTTCGTTCATTTTTGAGTAAAGAAAACTCCCAATTTTTGATTGTGAGTGAATAAAGCTCCCGAAATAGACTGAATCCACTGCTGGATAAAGTCGCTACAATTGAACTTTTTTCGTTACATTTAACTTTGATAAAGTGAACAAAATATTTGTTTGAATCACGATGGGGCACGGATTCATATATTCTGTATGATCGTGAATATGTTGATTCGATAGTCGGGGAAATTTTCTAAATCAAAATATTGTATTTTATCAATTTCAACGAACGTATCTACCTATTTCGTGTCAATAACACACATAATCTGCTATTTAAATTGCAATTATGGAGGCCAAGCTAACCTTAGACCTAAAACGTAGAGAAAGTGCGCGTTCAATGCATAGCTGAATTCTCAATTTTTCAGAATTATGAATTTTCGGATCGGCCAGCTGTCATAAAGTCAGATGAGATCTAACTAATTCAGAATTCTGAAAATTCAGATATGCGTTGAACTCTCTTAAAATATATTCTGTTGTGTTGTGTTGTGTTGTGTTGTGTTGTGTTGTGTTGTGTTGTGTTGTGTTGTGTTGTGTTGTGTTGTGTTGTGTTGTGTTGTGTTGTGTTGTGTTGTGTTGTGTTGTGTTGTGTTGTGTTGTGTTGTGTTGTGTTGTGTTGTGTTGTGTTGTGTTGTGTTGTGTTGTGTTGTGTTGTGTTGTGTGTTGTGTTGTGTGTTGTGTTATGTGTTGTGTTGTGCTGTGTTGTGTTGTGTTGTGTTGTGTTGTGTTGTGTTGTGTTGTGTTGTGTTGTGTTGTGTTGTGTTGTGTTGTGTTGTGTTGTGTTGTGTTGTGTTGTGTTGTGTTGTGTTGTGTTGTGTTGTGTTGTGTTGTGTTGTGTTGTGTTGTGTTGTGTTGTGTTGTGTTGTGTTGTGTTGTGTTGTGTTGTGTTGTGTTGTGTTGTGTTGTGTTGTGTTGTGTTGTGTTGTGTTGTGTTGTGTTGTGTTGTGTTGTGTTGTGTTGTGTTGTGTTGTGTTGTGTTGTGTTGTGTTGTGTTGTGTTGTGTTGTGTTGTGTTGTGTTGTGTTGTGTTGTGTTGTGTTGTGTTGTGTTGTGTTGTGTTGTGTTGTGTTGTGTTGTGTTGTGTTGTGTTGTGTTGTGTTGTGTTGTGTTGTGTTGTGTTGTGTTGTGTTGTGTTGTGTTGTGTTGTGTTGTGTTGTGTAGTGTTGTGATGTTGTGTTGTGTTCACCCCAATTCACCGTGTAAATAACTTCTTTTTGAATTTGTATGTTTTGAGGCGATCCTCAAAGTACATGCACCAAATATTGACTTTCATACACAACCATAATTTTAAAAATCGGATTTCATTTTTGCATGACTACCCCAATTCACCCTACATTTGTTTCCTTATTATTTTGACAGCAAAACTAAGGAATCCTATATTCATGTATCTGAGGTTGCTAAGATCTCAGTATAGCGTGTGTCTTGCAGGTACGTCAAAAATTAATAAAAGACGAGCGTATTTGAAAGCAAGGCTTGGGTCAAAATCTCAAAGCAATCGGGCAGGAACATTCGGAGATGAACAAACGAACATGAAGGTATTTTAAGAATTTTTTTTTTTAAATGTTATTCTTTTCTCTTATGGAAATTCTCTTCGAATCTTACGTTGATTACAAATAAAATAAAATCCCAACCCTGGTAATTTGTGACAAACGACTTGTTGCAGTATAAAAGACGATATTTCCATTAAAATTGTAATATAAACTGCCAGTTGAATCTAGTCCTTATGTACTTATAGGTATAAAACTAAAAATCAATAGATATAAAACTACACGCCTGCCGGACAACATATTGCCAAATTATCCTCCGTTTACTTACCCACTTTAAACCTTTTTTTAATTTTCAATAAATTGTTTTCGATACAGCAACAAAATACCTCATAGCTCCTGAATGTTATACATGATATTTAAATCAAAAGGTTAAGTGAAATTTTTTCCCATAATAAAGCATCTTTCGTTTTTTTTTTTTTTTTGCCCCACATATTTTCTCAAACAAAAAGCCATGAAAAGAATTTATTGGCAATTCAATAATCCAGATCCACATGTGTTAATAATAAATAAACGATTTGTTATTCAGATTCGTAAGGATATCCGTTGAGCGAAAGTGTTTCATCTCAATCTCATTTCAAAGAATAAAAAAAAAAAAAAATCCTTCCACTTCCCATTTCACATTTAAATTTGTATTCCGGCGAAAAACCTTTTTCATTGTTCGCTTTTTCTCTCTTTCGAAAAAAAAAAAACCCTAAGCTCGGTTGCTGTGATAAAAAGAAGGACCTTAGAAAGGAATCCTCTAGCGGCGCCGGAATTCCTTTGGAATCAAAACATTTACAATTCTATTTTCCATAAACTTCTATCTTTTCGCATTGCCTGCCATCGCCAGACGGTTTTTTTTTGTTTTGTATTCCTCGTATTCTGCCTCATAAACATGGCTCAATAAAAAATATACAAAAAAAATGGGAGATATAGGAGAAGGGAAATAACTTTATTCCACAATTTGCCGTCATCGGAGATGATGCTTGACGGTAATGGATATTCCACTAGGGAAACCGTGGAACACTGCACCTGCAGTTCGGTTAGGGATTTACATTAAAGCCGTTAGCAAAAAAATAAAGGTGCGGGAGTTTTATTCTCGTTTGCTGACGTCGAGGACTAGAAAATAATGAGGGATGCTCTGTTGGAAGGATTCCCTATCCTTTTTGTCGCAGAGGAGCTAAATGTATACAGATCATCGTTAGCGCTCTATTCTGCCTATGCTGAATGAATGGTTACCTTTTTATTTTTTTTTGAATTTGGATTAAGGGAACAAAGGAATGCGTCAGCAAAATCCCATCGGATCGACAGGAAATCACATTAAGTGACTTGCTTAAAAGCAAACCAATAAAAACGTGAATCTTTTTTTTAATTTTAAGAACATACCTACCTACCCATACCCAACCCAACCCAACCCAGCCTACTTTTCATGAGTGATGATGACTATGTAGAAATAAATCAATTTGTTGAAAATGAACAACTAAGGTATGTGGATGACAAAAGGACATAATGGAAGGATTTGCTCAGTGATTAATGAAAGCACTAGAGCTCTAAGAAATTCAATTGTGTTTGCACTTATGAGAATTCAGTTGTAGGTATAGATATAGGCTTTTTGAATCGGCATTTTAATTTTTTTTTTTTTTTTTTAGGGCCCAGGTGACAAAAGTTCTTTTTTTTAAATTTTATGCTAAAAAAAATTCAATTTAATGTGTAGCTGGCTGAAACCTCAACCATGTTCTAGGCGTTTCCTTGACAAAATAACTAAATAGAAGCATTTAGCAAATGCTTTGAAGTTAATGCTTAATTTCCTACGAGTAGAGGCAATTTAGTTGAAGCTACTACCTAGAGAAAAATGTCTAACAATAAATTATCTTTACGATCGAGCGTATACCTATCGCTAGGCTCTAGTTGTTGCTGGAGGAATTGTTGTACTTCAGAGTTGGGATGGTATTCTAGGGTCCTGATGATTCTCCCGGAAAGCCGTAGAAACTATTGATCCAGAGGTTGCAGACAGCTTCTTGGTTGGTAGAATTTTTTTTTATCAGGGAGCTGTGGTATAGTGCAGTGCAAATTCCTTTCAAAAAGCTTTATCTTCTTCATTGCTGTGGGTGAAATGGCGAACCAAATGGAAAACCGTAGGTCAGAACTGGTCGAATGAGTTGTTTGTATACAATCGGCTTGTTCCTCTTACTTAGTCTATTTCGCCTCCTGACCAGCGGGTGGCCCAAGTATAGAGGAAAGTTGGTTCTCTTCATTTTTGAGTTTCATCTAATTAGAAAAGGTGATTTCCAGGTACTTCGTTGAAGATCTCACTGCTTTTTTTGTGTCGTAGGGAAGATCGATTTTGATGAGGTTACAGCTTATTGCAAAAGCTCTTTACTGGTGTTTGGAAGCAGATGAGTTCTGCCTTGTCGCTGTTAATCTTCAGTCCCCCATTTGAGATTTGAGAAAGTGTACTCCTATATATGTTTTTAATGTGCTCCCGAACTCTCCTGGCAACAAAAAGAGGATGCGTAAGTGATGGAGTCGTCTGCGTAAAGCATTGTCTTTGTTTCTGGTGAGTTGTCTGATTGATTCGGCGGCGGTGTTAATGTTGAACAGCAAGGGTCCTAGTTTTGATCCTTGTGGCACTTCAGCACTGATTCCTTTCGTAGATGATTTGTGTTTTCCTACCTGTACATATAAAAAAAGTGTATGGGTAAGGAAATTTTTGATAATTCTTACGCTGTGAAAACTTTTTCGATGACCAGAAAGTATGCTATATGGTCGTCCTCTTCTTGTTAAGTCCACTTGTAACGTCACTGTGGAGCCCAGCAGTAGATGCATGGTACAGTGCTTATTCCAAAAACCGTACTGGAAATCCGGTATGACATCTCTTTCTCTGCAAGAAACGTTAAGTTTTTTAATTAATAATGCTTCAAGTACCTTGCTGTATTACATTGCAGTGAAATTGGCCAATATCCTTCCACATTTGAGCGGTTAGTCTTCTTCGGGACGGGTATAACTTCCAGCTGACTTTTTGAAGTTTCCAGTGATGATGATGTTGGTCACTTCTTCAGGAGAAGTAAAAACATCGCTCAGTAGGGGCTCCGTTGAGGGGTTTTCTACGTTGAATGAGCTCACAGTGCAAAGTTACGTAAGCCAGCATGTCTAAGTGTAAACAAATGACTTTTGAATGGATTGAAAAGTACGAAGGTTTTTCATTGAAATATAGAACTATGAAGCTTAATCTTGAATTCTTTTGTTTAGATAACGTTGCGTTGTAACGAAGCTTGACACTTTAAATTCCCACCTCACGGACTGAATTTAATTTAACTATCGAACGCCGCCCCGGCCAAACTGTCATCATCAGCACTCTACGTCATCACTCAACACATTTAAACCAAGCATCAGAACAGCCAACCAACATACCAGCCACCCTCGGATATCACAATTCGACGTCATCACTCCAAATAATTTTATTTATTTCGTCACCTTTACAGTTCACACTTTGTCGCAGCACAAAATATAACAAGACGATGAGTATGAAATATCAACAATTCAAAGCTTATCGACTAATGATTTTCTTGTTTTCGAATTTAATGTGCAGATAATAAGTTTCCAGCTGTTGTCAGATCGAGAAATTGTTAAAGTTTCAGGTTCCATTTTACTGGTGCATTCGTTTACCAGTAAAGTAAAACTTTGTTGGTCCTTAAAAGAACACTAACCCAACCGCCGATATTTGTATGTACTCCCCTCTTGCTTTGATGAGTTGTGGGCTGCAATTAGATTCTTACCGTTACCCTCTTACTTTGGAGTAAGCAGCGGGCTCACTTGTTTTTCCCTTGGGTTAGCCTTGAGTTGGAATCAGATTCCTACTATTTTTTCCCCTTTTAATTCATAACTTTTTAAGATCTTAGATGCAGTTTCTCCCCTAAACTCCAATTTAACGCAAACTTAGGCTCTTTTTTCGCTGATTTCACTGAATTAAAATCCAATCAAAAAATAACCTTAAAATGACTTTAAAAACTTTTATTTTACTCTTCATAAATCATAAAACAGGAACCTTAAAATTTAAAAATTTTAAATTTTAAATTTTAATTTAAAATTGGCAATTTGGCAACTCTATTTCAAAATAAATCCCTCAAAACGATACATTCAATATTTAATAATTTATTTTTATTTAAAATGTATAGGAATTTCTGATTTACTTCTAGCTTATTTATGTAAAAATAATAAATTAATTATAGAGATCTCATCTGAGGAAAAAAGAGGTTACAATGATTGTGGACGTCGATGTTTTATTAATACTCAATGTGCATTGTGTTCGTCGTATCAATTTAATCCTACTCGGTAATGGTAAACAACTTTTGCTGTCGATCCATGTTTTTGCCATTCAAAGTTCCAGTATTACCACTTCCGTCATTCACATGATGCATGAACAGCCCACTCTCTATCAACTTCCGATAGAGGGAGATGTATTTACCGGCCGTTGTGGTCCTAGGAACAATATACTTTTCACAAAACACAGTCTTGCTCTGGGCAGCCTCACTAAGTCCCGCATAGCCAAGTGCCTCGAGAAACTTTAAAACAAAGGTATAGCAATTGTACGACTCCTCGTTATAGTGGTCAATGGTCCAGTGGGGCTGTTTACAAATCTGGAAAATCCGGCAACGATTACATGTCCGAATATCAATGATTATATTGCAAATGAATTCCATTGGATAGGTGCTTCGTATATGCCTCGACAGATCTAGCGATACTGTATCTATCTATGGTGGTGGCTTACCTGCATAAGGACATTATCCCAGAGGTCGTGCCAAGGATCAGGGACGTCTCCAACGAGCAGACATTGCCACCATGCGTTGTTGTCGGATCTGCGCTGAAGACCGTTCCGGTCGAATTCAACAATGCTGCCGTGTGATGTGGTTACACCTATGTGCAGGTCCATAGAGTTATTGTAGTCGCTTTAGAATTGGAAGCAACCCACAGCAACGGTCCAAACGAAGGTGAATGATTCCGAAAAATAGAAAACAAACAAAAGAAAAACATCGAGTTATGTATGAGGGCCTGCTGCTGTTTTGCCAAAGGATCAAAAATAACATTATACACAAACACACCAAGCCCAAGCACCATCCCACACAGAGTCCTGAAGGACACACAAGATGATGGCGCTAGTGGTGAGTGTGACTGTGAATGCTGGCACCAGAGGGGTACGAGTATCGTTAGGGTGCAAACAAACTTACTTTAAAAAATCACCCGTTGTTGGTCGAAGGACTATGCCACAAGGGTATTGTGATGCTCTAATGAAAGGATACGGCAGCCGAAATGGCATAAACTTTGGCATTGTCCTGTCCATCTCACAATTGCAATTCGGACAAACATTTGGCAAATTGAAACAGAAAACTTTAACCGAACAGTGATGGAAGCACAGGATACCCGGATCTGAAGTAACCGTCGTAGTCGTAGTCGAAGTTGTAGTTGTTGTCATCATCGTCCGCGCCGTTGTTGGTGTTGTTGTTGTGTTTGCTGTGGATAACATAACCTGAAAGCATAAAATGATGAATAATAAATATGGGTGTGAGTTTTGGTTTGTTGCAAAAGTGTAATTGCAATTTTTGTAGAAGAAGGTGCATTCGAAACAACCTCGTTTCCATAAATAAATAATAATAGTTCTTGGCGTTGGCACCGAGAACTCTGGAATCTGGTTACATTAAAGTGAATTTTAAAAAAATGAAAGGAAGTTGAAAAGTGGAGGTCAATGACTCCTAGGGTGTGTTTCCAATTACTTTTAATTTTATCTTAGAAGCATTTCAGGTAAGGAGGAAATAGTGTTCGGTTCAAACAGTGATGCACTTTTTATGGTCAAATATTTAGATATTCTTTTAGATTTTATATATTTTTTTATTTTTTTAACTTTTTTGAGATATACTGTCAGTTTTGGGGACATTTAAAATTAAAAATTGACAGTTTTTTTTTGTTCTATTACGAAATTCGCCAACAGTCGTATTTTCTTTGTAAAAATTGTCACTTTTCTCGTTTGATATTTTGGGTACGAGCTAAAAATTTTTAAGCAGGAAATGAACCGAGAAAGGGGGCCTAGGATGAATTATGCTTTATGCATGATATAATGGAGTTCAGTCGGTACAATCGAGTATAGGCAGTTCCTTATTTGGCTGAGCCGATTGTTTTTGATTCGATTGAATAAAATAAGAAACGGCCTATGCTTCCAATTGTTGATTAAAGGCAGATTAAGACGGACTAACAGCTTTACAGCTAAACTATGGATCCACAGTTAATTTTTTTGATTAAAAAAAAAACAATCACAAATTACTTCCCACTAGGAATCCTCTAAGCTCATGGGATCAGAGTTATCTCGAATCGATATTCAAATTGTTAATAAGGATTTCCTTGGACCTTCATTACCATCTTCAAAAAAAAAAAAAACAATTTTATTGAATAAATTTCTTTTATTTAATTTTGGGAATCACATCACAATTTGAGCAAAACAAACAACATTTTTGGAGCTGAAAACAATTAAATTGTTGATACCTATCGAAAATTTGACATTTCAATATTAAAATACATACGTTGATAGGCGTTGGCTTTAAAAGGATTCATATTCATCGCATACGACTTTCATAATATGCGTTTCAAATACAATACGATACGAAGTTCGAATTTCATAATTGGGGTGATTGTTACCATTTTTACAAAAACAAAGTCAGTAGTTCAAACTAAGGACTATTTTAAGAATGTGCTTACAAAACAAAGCTCTCAACCAAAATTTGGCTTTGTCGGAATTTGTTCAAAGTCAATATCTAACTTTACGGCGTTAAATCAAGAGAATAAGTTCGAGAAATTAAATGTTTGGTTTTCTATAGGTTTTCAACTTAAATATTTCGTATTATGAACATTAAAACTCACGAGTTGACAAAACCCATTTCTTCGGAATTCTGAGATCGTCATAATTTTTTTTTTCACGAAACCAACGAAACCAATTCTTGCTCTAATATAGAGCTATAGAGGGAGATACAGATGGAGATTTCACCTTCATTGGTGGACAAGGAAAATCAGTAATAGACTACTGCGCGATTTCTGGAAAATGGATAGATTTCGTAAATCTTTTCAAAATCGATCAAAGCATAAGTTCAGACCATATGCCAATTAAGGTGACATTTTCAACAACGGTTCAAAACAAAACAAAATCAATTGACCTTCCCCGAAAACTCATATGGAAGGACACCAATAAAAACATTTTTGAGAACAGACTCGCCCAAAACCTGGCTGAAATAACAACCCAAACAGACCACGAAACATTGGATAAACTAGTTAAATAACGGGTGATTTTTTGGCTGGTTTGGTTTTGGCAACACTGGTTTTGACAGCTGACGTGTGTTTAGTACCTTGTGTCACTGTCAAACAGCTTCAGTTTGGTTTGCAATTTAACCATGGATCGTCTTACAAATGAACAACGCTTGCAAATTATTGAATTTTACTATAAAAATTCGTGCTCGGTTCGAAATGTTCATCGCGCGCTGCTTGTGTTCAGCGATGAGGCTCATTTTTGGTTGAATGGGTACGTAAATAAGCAAAATTGCCGTATTTGGAGTGAAGATCAGCCAGAAGCATTGCAACAGCTACCAATGCATCCCGAAAAAGCCACTGTTTGGTGCGGTTTATGGGCCGGCGGCATTATTGGGCCTATTTCTTCAAAGATGATGCGAATCGCAGCGTTACTGTCAATGGGGAACGCTACCGAGCGATGATAACAAACTTTTTTTTGCCCGAAATGGAAGTTCTTGACTTGCATGATATGTGGTTTCAACAATACGGTGCCACATGCCACACAGCACGCGAAACAATGGCGCAATTGCGAGGCGAGTTTGGTGAACAGTTAATTTCACGTTTCGGGCCGGTCAATTGGCCGCCTAGATCGTGCGATTTGACACCATTAGATTATTTTTTGTGGGGGTATGTCAAGGCTAATGTCTATAGGGACAAGCCTGCTTCGATTGACGCACTGGAAGCCAACATCCATGCATTCATTCGTGAGATACCGGCCGATATGTGTGAAAGAGTATGCCAAAATTGGACTCAGCGGATGGGCTACCTGAGACGCAGCCGCGGTCAACATTTGCATGAAATTATCTTTAAACATTAAATTGCAAGGTTCAAACTATCGATTCAAATAAATATTTCATTCGTTTTTTCGAATTTTTTGTGTTTTTTTTTTTAAAAAAGTTCTAAACCTCTTAAAAAATCACCCATTATATCGCGAAATCTTATCCAACTCCAGGTAAAAATACCAAACAAATAGGAAAACAAAAATGGTTTGATAGGGAATGCAAAGTAGCGAGAAATCTGTCTTTCAATTTATTGAATAGAATAAGAGAATCCAACCATGATGATGAAAGCCTCCTTTTGCGTTATATCCAAGCAAAGACAAGTTTAAAAAAAATTGTTAAAAAAAAAGAAAATCGAGTATCTACAACAAATTGCACGTAACCTCGCAACCGAACGGAACCCAAAGGAATATTGGAGGCAAATACAAATCCTTAAAGGTCAAAGTCACAAATGTGGAGTCAACATCAATGGAAACATATTGCGAGACCACTTCCAAACGTTACTCAACCAAGAAACATCGAATATGGCTATACAGTTTGCAGAACCATTTGTTGAAAACCCAATGCTTGATGCTGATATAACGCTATAGATGAGATAATAATAGAAATTAAACAAGTAAAATCAGGAAAAGCTCCAGGACCAGATCGCGTTTCAACAGAATTTTACAAAAACGCGCCAATAGAATTTCTGCGAAAAATGTGTGAAAGCTTCAACTTCATTTTTCATACGGCCCAAGTACCTGACTCTTTCAAAGAAGCTCTAGTTTTTCCGATACATAAGAACGGAGACCCAGACGAGCCAACAAATTATAGAGGCATCTCGTTTACAAATGCAATAGCAAAAATATTAACAGCGGTGTTACTTTCACGTATAACAAAATGGGTAGAAGAAAATCAACTCCTCAGTATATACCAATCGGGTTTCCGATCAGGTTTCTCGACAACCGATAACATCTTCGTGTTAAATACAATCATCCAGGAATTCCGAATACGGCAAAATAAATTATACATTTTCTTCATAGATTTCAAGGCAGCCTTCGACACTATAGATAGGAAAGCACTATACTTCAAACTAAACCAACTGGGAATGTCGACAAAGATGCTAAGAATTATAAAAGAATTGAACAACGGATCTAAGTCAGCAGTGTGGGACGGAACAAAAGTTTCAGAATGGTTTGAAACTAAAACTGGATTAAAACAAGGATGTTTATTGAGTGCCACTATGTTTATCCTTTTTATAGACGATGTGACATCTTATTTACCTGCCGGAATCAACATGGCTAATACAGTTATAAAATCATTTCTCTATGCTGATGATCTGATTTCGCTTGCTGAATCACCCAAAAGCTTACAACTGATGATTAATAAGTTAAACGAATATTTTAAATTTTGGAACCTTATTATCAACCTTGATAAATCTAAAATCATAATAGCGGGATTTACGAGAGGAAGATGTTTACAAAGAGAGAAATGGTATTGGGATAGAGAGAATATGGAAATAGTCAAAAACTACAGGTACCTTGGAAAAGATGTAACTCCGACCTTCAATATGAAACAACATCTCGCATCAAAGCTTGCCACGTCAAAAAATGCAATCAATCTTAGTTGGAATCTATTGTTAAAAAAGAAAGAGGTACAGAATTCAGCTAAATACAAAGTGTATGAGACGGTACTACGTTCGATGATAGGTATGGGGTTTTCAAGAATACGAGGAAGTCGAAAAGCTACAAAGATTCTTCATTAAAAAAGTATTCCAGCTACCTGAAAATACACCAAACTACATGCTACATCTCGAAACTGGACTGGTCGCTCTTTACTTATACACCTTAAAGCTACATGTAGATTACATTATAAAAGTTATAGCAATCTATAGTCAAGACAGATTACAGCGCATTTTAGGACTATACGCTATCAGGAGGAACCACTCCTTTATACAAAAATGGAAAGATTTAGCTGACTCAGTTGATTTACCTTTGGTAATAAATCTCGAAAGACCGATGGAACTAAAAAGTCAAATGTATGCAATAATGAGCGAAATAGATATTAAACAGAGATAAAACTACACGCAAAAAGCATATGCATCGTAAAACCGCCTTATATACCCAACTTTAGTTCATAACCTCAACGAAAACAATTATTTCACAGATGCAAACAGTTGCAGAAAAATATCCTTGTTATTTCGAGCGAGAGGAGAACTGCTTAACCTGAATGGAACATCTTTTAACAACACCGAAACCAATTACTGCACACTTTGTAACCAGCATGCGAGAGAAGACACGTTTCATTTCATAGGTATTTGCCCTATATTGTGAAATTGGAGGATCCGATATTTTGAAAAACCAACATTAACCCTAGAGGAACTCAAGAACTTGCTAAATGGTCCACACTGGGAGGCTATTTATAAATACTGTGAAGCAGCATTACGATATAGAAAACTTATTTATCAGAATTTATGTAAATATGTATTTAAAAAAAAAAAAAAAAAAACATTTATGAAATCAAAATTTTAGTTATTATAGTTATTTTTCGACAGACGGCAAATTTCGCCATTGTCTTCTTATTCATTTAGAGCATTGTATCACAATCATGTTAGTCAACAATTATTAATTGCTTAGTAAATGAATCATCTATCTATCTATCTATAGAGCTATAGACCAAGTAAAAAGGAAATTTTACTACGACGTAATAGAAAAGCGTAGTCTACAATTTCGATTCCCTAGATCTGCAATGTGCTCGTTCTTAAATCCAATCAACATTTGAGGTCAAAATTTTTACTTTATTCAAACCAATTTATTTCAACTCCAATTGTAACGAGTGTCACATAGGAATGTATCTATACTCAATATACAAAGCAACTTAAAGACTCTTTTTCTGTCTGTTACGTGATTATCATTTATCAAAAAAAAAAAAAAAAAAACCAAGCTCTCATTAATTACAACCCCAATGAATTAAAACAAAAAAATCCAAACATTCCACCTGTTTCTTCTTTACAGTTGTTCTGCTTTGAATTCGCCGACTTTTCATCCTGATGCACAATCACCCCATTTTCGTCTGCGCAATCTCACCAAAATATTGCATTTTTTCCACCTTAGAAAGTAACCTTTTCTTCTACAAATATAGGTAACTCTTGTAAATCATCCCCCTCCCCTCAATTTGGGGGGAAATATTGAAACAAAAACAAAAACCACAACAACAACAACACATGCGATTATATCATCGCCGCAATTTGAAGAAACCGACTTTTGCCAAGAGGGTTGAACACCGCGTAATGCACCCTCGACTCTCTAGTAGAGTGCGAGCTTTGGTTGTAAACGGTCCAGCTGGAAAAGTGCTGCGGTCAATAATTTTTGTTTGTTATATGTTATTTCATCGTTGTCTATATAAAATAATTGTTGACAGCATTTTTATAATAGATATGAATTAAATACGTATTTTAATTTTTTTTTTTTTTGTGTTTTTAATCATTTTAATTAAACATCGTTTTTGTATAAGAACAAAGCGACAACGTGGCTTCTAATGCTTTTACCGGCCGAACGTGCTCGCGTATTGATCAAAAAGTCTCTCGTGTGCTAGCTAATAAGAAGCACATTTGTGTAATAAAATTTTAAACCAACAACAAACAACCAGCAAAAAAAGGATATAAGATTCATATAACAATGAAAGGTAGAAAAAGGGGAGATCCTTGAGTTTGTGCGCTCCTTCGCTTAGTGTGTTGCTATGGTCACGATTTAGTTTGTTATTTTTTTTATTTTTTTTTTTCCTACTACAAAACAAGAGGAACCGCAATGTTAGACTATAAGGAGTAGGTATCCTACATCAAGGATGAACAGAAGGCGGTTTTTTGGAGATGTTTTATTTTTTTTAAATTATTTCTTTGAAACACAGAGTTTCAATGCCCACGACTAGAGATGAAACAGATGCTTATCCTTGTGCATAATTTAATTTGGGGCGACAAGGGATGGCCATCACAGACAGGTGGTAAATGGATCGATCGAATGACGGCTTTATTCATTTTCCACCTTGTTGTCCCACTGTCATTGTGTTCGTCCTTTTCGTCCTTTCATGATCAACTTAAACATCAAAAGGAATTTTCATATTTTGTACGTTTGTTTTTCTTTCATTTTCCTCTCATATTTACACCGAATAAATATTTATGAAGGCTCATGACTAGGTATACCACTAATACCTACATATCTCGTCCTTTGCACAAAAACCCATTCAAGTCATTGTAGAAACCAACCCAAATGTATTCTGTTCATCCTTTATGGGGAGCTTAATCGCCGCCGCCGCTGCATTCCCGCGTGTTATATTTATTATAACCACAAGTACAAGGATCCATACTGCCACCATAGCACAAGCAATATCTAAAGAAACGAATAACAAAAAAGGACCTGCTGCCAGAAAATAAAACAAGAGGAGGAAACATAATAACAAAAACAACAACAACAACAGAAATAATAAAGTGTAAAGTGTTTTATTTGTGAATTATTTCACTCTTAGT
This sequence comes from Leucozona laternaria, assembly GCA_932273885.2. Classification (NCBI taxonomy): domain Eukaryota; kingdom Metazoa; phylum Arthropoda; class Insecta; order Diptera; family Syrphidae; genus Leucozona; species Leucozona laternaria. The sequence continues at coordinate 110,757,172 of OW026368.1, read as the reverse complement.
CTCGGTCGGTTTAAGCCATCACATGATACACCATAAATAATTAGATATGTATGAGTGTATGTGTGTGTTTATTTAAAGTTGAGTTGAGTTTTTTTTTTTTTTTTAGTTTGCGGTATGGTTTTTATGAGTGTTTAGCTTTTGCGGGAAATATATCCTCGACAATATGAAAAATCGTCCTTGAATCATTTAAGTGTGTCGGTGTTTTTTTTTTCGTCCTTTTTTTTGTTTTGTTCTTTATTTATATTTTATAGCACAAGGATAAATTGCTTTAACAAGGATTTACAATTAATCATATTTATATTTGTCCTGTTAGATGAATGCAGATATAATTAATGGAATTAAAAAAAAAGAAAGAAGATAAATAATGAAAAATAAATAAATTGGGAAATAAATTTCCTTAAGTGTAATCGTGTTAAGTGTTAAACTTAAAAAATTAAAATAAGAAAAAAAAAACTACAAAAACTACATACAAATACAAACTGGCTATACAAGGATAAAAATTCACTGGACAGTCGCTGCCCGCCGGCCGCCGTGATTCACAGCCAGGAAGAGAGGGTATGTTGTCATTATTACTCCTGTCCTGGACCCCACAAATCCAATTACACAACTTACAAATTTCTTTATTTTTCTACCAACCCCCTCTTACCCTCTACCCAAGACCCCAATCGGTAGCTATGTATGTTTGTATTTTCTCTTCGATGTGCGGTTTGCTTGGTTATTTGATTCAGCCCCTAGAGTATATGTGGAGTTCGTTCAAAGGGGATGGTAATGTGGTGGTCTTCTTCCAATTAATATGCAAATCAGTTTTACTTTTGTTGCTTGCCATGATGGCGAGTCAGAAACCTCCCTTAGTTCTATTTTATTATATTGGGTGGCTCCTCTAGCTATCTATGTATGTAGTTCTATATTATGTATGTAGTGTGTTTTGGGATTAAAGTCAAAATACGTTGTTGTTGCTGTTGCTTAGCAGTTATCGCAAAGTGTCCATAGGAAATCATTTTCCTCTGATTGATGACGGTGGAAAGGATATAGAATGTTTCATATATTGAATTTGTTGATGGTTTATGATATGACACGTTGACGTAGGTTGCTTTTGTAGAGATAAATAGTATTTTGTCATTTGAATTGGGACCACTCTTTTTTTGGGTAAATATATGTGTGTATGTAGGTATAATGTCCTCTGTTTGGGTTGATTTTCTATTTAATATTTATCCAAAGATAGAAAATGATAGACAGTTTGAGTTTATTTTTTCTTTTTGTCTTGAACGATTAGTACCTCTAGGTATAGGTACTGGTTAAGTTAATTTAGGGAAAAGAGGTCAGGTACCTATAGGAGGGTATATAAGTTTTTGTTTTATATAAAATTGGTTAGTCGACTTGTAGGTCTTATACAGTTCCTAGATTGAGAGAAATTTAATTAATTAAAGTGGAATTATAATATTTCCTTATACGTGACTTTTAAATTATTGAAATTGTTTTAAAGTACCATCAAGTTTTGACTTTTGTTCTTAGTTTTCAATTGAAAATGCTATAGAAGGAAAAAGGTTGAAAACTAAAAGATTTGTGAGATAAATTGTAAAATTTCATTGAAAAAACTTCACAATGAAGCTAAGATTAGTGCATATATTTAGTGTAAGTAAACTTAACAAACAACGACTTTGATTTGGCTTAGCTGAAATAGAAGGTCAAAATGTATCTAGAAATTTAAAAGCTAACAGAAATGAATACCGAAAATCAACATACGCATAAGTATGTTGATTTCCGGTATAAATGTTCAAGTTCTGCAGACTTTTACAGGATCTTTTAATAAAATCGTCGACTAAGAGTTGAAAACCTGCTAACTCCGCTTTTATTTTGATCTTTATAAACTTTTTCAAAAATTGCTTAAATATACCAAAAGCTATCTTATTGTACCAATTCTGTTACAGCAAATAAACAGGGATAAACAGAATAACTCTCCATAATTTTTTTTGAATTTATTCCAACATTATGAACACATTTGTTTTTGAGTTTTTTTTTTTGTAAAAGGTGCAAAAATGGCAAGTTAGCTGTTTTTGACTCTAAATCCTAGTACGCAGATCACGATAAATAATTATTCGGCACATTTATTCTTGATTTAAATTTGACAGATTCTATAACTTTTGACGTGTTCCTTTGTGAAAATAAAAATCGAAATGTAGGGAACGAATTTAAATTTACTTGAAATAGCGAACACAAATTCTTTGAAATGGTTTAATAACATTTTTTTCTCAGAGCAAATCTGAGGCCGAATTACCGCATCAGTTTTCGAGTGAATTATGTGAATTTGGCATTACCGCTCACGTTATCGAGCAATCGATTACCATAATTTTACATTTTTTCATCAGGAATCGAACGGAATTTCATTCATTTCATATCAGAGTGAATGGATGAATGAATGCGAATTCTTAAGGAAAAATGAAAGAACTATTCTTTTTTATTATTTTTTAAACTTTATTTTTACTCGTTCATTCGATCACTGATGGCACTCACTCACTCAGTCACTGAAGCGGTAATTTGGCACCTGTTTTTTTTTTTTGTGTGACATATTCTCCACAACAAGGCTCTGATGTCAAAATTGAGTTAGAGTTTTAGATGGTTTTTTGAGGGAAAGCTATGAGAGTTAAGATTAACAAATTTAGGACGATCTGCAGCCTCTGCCGATGAAATGAAAAATTGTCTAAATTTATCGGGAATGATTCAGGGTCATAAAATATTTATTCATATTAGAAAACTAGCATTTTTCCCAGTCTACTCCAATGAAAAGAATCTAAATTCGTGTCAAAAAGATATATTTGACAGATAGATAGTGTATTTTTAAATTCTACGCTACACCGCATATATTTCAGTTACATAATTATATGTTTGTCATGAACAATTTAAATCTTTTGATTTATGTGAAATTATTACTTCATAAGAAATATATTATGCAAGTTTCAGCTCAATCGGATGGTTAGTTTTTGAGTTTTAACTAATTTATTTAAAAAATAAAAAAACCGTGCACTTTAAATTTCAAAAAAAAATATATTGTTAAAGTTTCAACTCAATCAAATGGTTAATTTTCTATATTTTTTCGTTTAGCGCCATCTATTGAAAAAATTAAAGCTTTTAATTTTCGTGCCTTTCTCACTTAACATCAAATATATTGTGTTATGTGTATTTGATGGTTAGTTTTTTAATTTTGAGAGCATAAACGGTTACAAACATAACATTTTATACATAAATTAACACTTTTTCTTGTGACAGGAAATTTGACAACTGACAGATAAGTTTGTTCTCAGTTTATTTAAGCATTTAATCATGTATAAACTTACACCAAAACATCGCCTGCAAGTTGCCCACTGTGTACCATAATTTTAATAGGTATTCTCATTCAGAAGTAGGCATCAATTCCCATATAAATTGGCAACACTGTTTCTACAGTGACAATAAATTTGACAGCTGACAGAAACATATTATGCCATGTCAAAACGTCAGAAGAACCTTTGCAAAATATAATTGCCAATATGACGAGAAGCAGAACTTTTTTTTTTTTCATTTTAATTATTAATTCATTTTTGTATTTGTATTTTTGTGGTACAGTAGGATCTCTGTAATTCGAACACTTATGTTCTTCATTATGTATTTTGTAATTAGAACACTTGCTAAAATTATTTTGTCTGTGCATTGCTGAGTGTTTTTATAGTTGTAGAGCTAAAAGTATTTTCCTAGAAATATTAGCGGAAAACATTTCTAACAAAAAGACAAAGAACGCAACAAATCCAGTTTTGAGATAAGGCCATTTAAGATTTACGAGAAACTATCATTTCAAGTATTTGACTCTTAAACAGAAATGTTTTGCATTCAAAATATTGGCTTTGTGAAAAAAGTATCCAGCTATTCGAAAACCTCCGTGGTTTGAATTAGCGTAGTTCGAATAACCGAGGTCATACTGTATTTTTTAATTTAAAAAATATGTAAGTGAAAAATGAAAAGTGGTTACTAAGCATAATACTACATTCACATATTTAGTACATTTGCTGTAAATATACACACAGATTTTTTTGCAAAATACACTAAGCTCTCAGAATTTTAAAAGTAGAATTTTGACCGACATCACGAGTAAAAACCTGAACTGCTATACCACAACGTAACGTTTATTTTCACATTTTGGACCTCAGTCATAATTAAAAGATTTAAGAAAATATTCAAAAAATTTATTTTGAGATAAGCAATTCAGTAGTTTTTGAGATTACCCATGGATAAGGGATTGAACTTTTACGCTTTTAGATTTAAATTTTAAGATAAGATTTTTATTCAACCAAATATATTTATTTAAAATTTTCTGAGCAAATTTTACATTTTGACTTGGCAAAATATGCCGTAAGCCTGAGTGCCTTCAATATTATGACTTACATTGTAATTATAAGCTTTTTTCTTAATTTTTTTTTTTTTTTTTACTAATGGGAGTGTCATTAGTTCCTGATGTAGAACAGGGCAAATTCCAAGAAAATGACCAATATCTTATCTAACTTGTAGATTGCAAAGGCTGAAAAGGCTGGGTTTTTCTATAAAGGTGTACCTTTCGTTTTCGTTTGTGATTTGAATTATTTCATATACAAATTTTCGTATCCGCACACCATTTTTTTTTCTTCTACGTTAAAGTTTAAACTACAGTCTGCCGCCAATATCGATCAATTCTCATACCAGATTTTCTTGTATTCACCTCCATAAATTCAGATCACTTTTAAAAGCCTTCTGGTATGCATTTTTGTAATTCTACTTACATAGTTTGCATTCAGTTCCAAAGTTTGGAAGAAAAGAGTTGAAAGTCCTGTTTCTAGGTAAAGTACATGAACTTTAGGGAGTTACTCGGTAAGTCAAATATTTTCTTTACAAAAAAAAATAGAAGATTTTTCACGGAATCATATTTTTTAAACCCCACTCCTGTGTCTCATAGAAAAGACTCGATCTTGTAATTAGTATATTTAAGAAGTCTATACTTCGTTTAAAAAACTTTTTTCTAATTTGTACAAATGGCAGTTTTAGTGTTGTTTGCTTTTAGTTTGAGGTGCTTTCTAAACTGAAATACGTGTTTTCTTTGACTATCTCCAAGGGATTTTCCTCACATTTCCAGCTCTCTTCTTTCGAAAGTCTTCCACTTCTGTTTTGAAAAATAAGTATTTTAGATTTCTGAGTATTGACTTATAAGGAAATTCCGTTATAATAACGGTATATCATAGGGATACATGATGACTTTTATATTGTTATTCTCAATCCTTACACCGGAAGGCAGAAACTCAACTAGATCATGAAGAAACAAAACGAATAGTAATGGAATTATATTACAGCCCTGCGTTACTCCTCGGTTAATTTCAAACTTTAGTGAGAGTCCTTTACAGTTGTCAACTTGGGAACTCTTTTCTTGGTATAGTTTCTTCAGCGTAGATACATAACTTTAAAATTGTATAAAAGATCTTAAACAAAATATGATGTAACTTTTAGGACTCTTTAAAATTGTATTGACAATATTAACTATTAAAACCAATTAACTAAAATATTTATAAGCATATTGAATAATATTTTACTTCAACCACAATAAATACCTAAAATTAATCACTTAATATTCATTTTAACTAACTTTTAACCTATAGCAACAGCCACCCACCTTTTTTAGTTAAAGCTTTTCTTTTTAAGCAAATAAATTATTCTGAATATTATTTAAGGGTTGATAATGTTTATTTCCCAAAAAAGTAACTTTTCATAAACTTTAATATGCGTACAGACATACTATAATAAGCCATGCAAAAATAATAGACAGTATATACATTTTTTTCCGGGTCACACAAGAGTTAATCATGTCTTTGCTCTTAATTAATTCCAAGTCACTGTGTTTTCTGAATCGTAAATCTATATACCTATCCTACATACATACATATATCCTGTTCTGAATTAACCACAATAGATTAATGTACTCAGAAAATTCAACGAACCGAAATTAATTTCGAAGACAAATGCGCTGTCATTTTACTTCGATTAGCACTACTATCAGACTAATCGATAAACTCTATGGGCTAAATACCAACATTATATATATGAACAGTTACGTATAAATATATTTAATAGGAAATGTTCTGAGATTTGATTTCCAAAGAGATTTCTTTGACTTTGAAAGAACTATAGATACTGAAGTGAAATGTCTGTGTGTTATTAATGTGAAACTTTGTTTTTGCCAGAGATTAAGAGTTTGACATTTTAACATACATTTGACGTATTTACGGCTAAGACATTAAAATAACTAGTATTTTGCCTGTGCGTTGGTATCATTACAATTTGTGTTCAATTATTTATTCAATTTCAAACATGTTAAAAGTCTTTTATCTGTTCAAACAGATTGACAGAAAGATTTTATGGTTTAAAGGAGGTACGAGTAAACTAAATTTTATTTTTGTACAAGTTTGACAGTTTGAAAATGCATATTTAAATCTACCTCAGAACAACAACTTGATACTTTCAAAATAGCTTTTAACGGCCTTTAGTCCATAAAAATTGGTGTTTCGTCCCGGCGATCTCACTTGGACTCATCAGTTGACTAGTGAGGGCCTTGTCAATACGCAATTTTTATTAAGTTCAGTTCAACTCACATGAATTTTTTGACAAAAATCCAATGTGAACTAAAGGGTTTTCCAATAAGAGGTGTTATTTTGATATTCAAATAAAAATGGCATTTTTTGAGATAAATGATCGGATGTTTATTTCATTATAAAGAGGAAGATATGCCGTTAATAATGAAACACAACATAAGCCAAATGGCCGCCACGACCACGCTTACAGGACCATATCCTTTTCATGAAATTTTCCATAACCAAATCGCAAAGTGGCTGCCCTATGTCCTCGATAGCCTCACGAATTCCATCTTTGAGGTCTTGAATCTACGCTGGGCTGTTGGCGTAGACCTTATCTTTCACGTGGCCCCAAAGGAAGAAGTCGCAAGGTGTTAAATCACAAGATCTCGGTGGCCAATTGTGATCACCTCTTCGAGAGATAACACGGTCCGGAAACTTTTCCCGTAAAAGATCGATGGTTTCATTGCTTGTGTGGCACGTAGCGCCGTCTTGTTGAAAGTAAACGTTGTCCAGATCAATACCATCCAATTCCGGCCATAAAAAATCATTAATCATCTCTCGATAGCGCAATCCATTGACCGTAACTGTTGCTCCAGCCTCATTTTCAAAAGAGTAAGGTCCAATGACCCCGCCAGACCATAAACCGCACCAAACAGTCACGCGTTGAGGATGGAGAGGCTTTTCAACAATAACTCTTGGGTTTTCCGAGCCCCAGATGCGACAGTTTTGCTTGTTGACGTAGCCTCCGAGGTCGAAATGGGCCTCATCAGTCAAGATGATTTTTCGATGAAATTCCGGATTATTTTCATGCATTTCAAGGACCCAATCAGCAAAGACACGACGTTGTTGATGATCAGCCGGCTTGAGTTCTTGTGTTAACTGAACTTTATAAGCCTTAAGACCCAAGTCTTTATGGAAAATACGGTGTAATGAAGTTTGTGGAATGCCTAATTCCAAAGAACGACGAGGAATGGACAAACCTGGGTTTTCTTCAACACTTTGGGCTACAACAGCAATATTCTCAGTTGTTCTTGAGCGACGTGCACGGGTTTTATTCTTCACATCACTAACTTGTCCCAACAGCTCGAATTTGTCCACCAATTTCTGTATTGCGGTCCGACAAGGTGCTTCACGACGACCCAAAAATGTTTTAGTTTTACAAACCGTCTCTGCCAAATTTTCACCATTTTTATAGTGAATTTTAATAATTTCAATGCGTTGTTGAAGCGTGTATCGTTCCATTTTTATTAATGGCGTAGTTTCTACTTGTCAAATGTCAAAAAATAACAGCTTCAAAAGTGACAGCTACCGAAATAGCGGGCTATTCAAAATAACACCTCTTATTGGAAAACCCTTTTTATCCAACAAGATTAAAATTCTTAATCATTAAGCTGGAAATTTTGCCCAGGGCCAGGCTTTTTATAATACAAATTCTATATACTACTGAAATATTGACAAGGCCCTCACTAGTCAACTGATGAGTCCAAGTGAGATCGCCGGGACGAAACGCCAACTTGATACTTTGTTTCAATATTGTCAAAACACAAAAAAAATATAACAATGCGTACATAAACTATGTGATAAGTAGTTAAGTCCTATTACTAAAAAGCACTTTCCGCTCCTTAAAGCCGGAATGAGACTACTCCCGTGTGATGTGTTGGGGAGTACTGTGTCGCTGTCATTTAAATGTATTTCATAGATTTCGACGGAACACATAACACGATTAAAGTATGGGTTTACGCATACGAAATAAATTACAGCTATAGCGACACCTGACTCCACAACACGCCACACGAGAGTAGTGAGGTTCCGGCTTAACACAGTGTTAGCTGGCACACGGATAGGGAACTTGTCCGCTTGATAACTTTGCTTAACAGTAAACATATTTTTGCTTTATAATATCTTTCCAGACTTTATTACGGAAAACATGACAACTCTTTATCAAAATGAAGCAATATTCTAAAACGTGTGTCACATACGTAGGCAGAAATGGCGGCCCAGATAAACCTAGCATTGTGACCCAATAAGCGCTGGAGTGAGATATCATACAATAAATGAGAATATTACTACCCTTCATAACTCCGAGCAGAATGTTAACTCTTTCCGTAAGTGAGCTATTAAGGGCTGATCCTTGCCTGGCCAGTTCTTCAGCCCACTCGTATCCTTCAATGCCACAATGACCTGGAAAGATATGAGTGACCCTGAGGTTAGCATAAAGACTCGAAAGCACAATCTGACATTGCTGAACCAATTTAGAGTATGATATATAGCCGAATCAATGGCTTTGACAGGGTCTTATTTGAGCTTCTCTAATTGTTAGTTACTCAGCTTGAGATACACTAGCAAAGTTGGGTAGCCGAAAAGAGCCGAAAGATTCGGAGGAAATTCCTGAACCAAAACCACACTCTATCTTTGAACCATCAGAAAAAATAGTATAAAATAGTGTCGAAATCTCTCGTCACCACGTGATCCTTCCAATCTTTTCTGGATGGAAATAAAACTTTGAATTCCTTACTGAGACCCAGAGCAAGAGTACATTATAGTGAGTCGTTATTGAATGCATATTATTAGGAATCAAATTTGGGATATTGCTATGACCATATAGTGTTTAGCAAACCAACAATTTGACTTCTTAAGCCTCATCGCGCTGCAGGATACTAAATATTTAATTTGAAAATCAGGTGGTAAAAGGTGCAGAAAGATGCCTACGTCAGGCAAGAACGCTTAAGCTCCTGTGGTGCCAACTCTATACCTTTCTACAGCTTGGTATCTCATGTCACAACACAACTATATTTCCATATTTATATCAATATGAATTAAGTTGGCAGATATGTATGTTCTATCACACCGTTGTTCACCGTTTATTAATAGAAAATTCTACCATTTCACTTTTTTATCCGAGTCTGGTTTAATTATTTTTTTTTCAAAACGTATTAAGCTTCTTTTAAGAGGAGATAATATGAAACTGTTTTCGAAGCTCACTTAATAGGTAGGTATATGTCTTGAAATTCAATCAATTTTGCATCACAATTAAGACACTGACACAGGCCTACGACGCGAGATAATGAACTCACCAAAAGTTTCCTTCAATAAATTGATTGTTTCGTAAGCTCTGTATGGCATGTAGCACCGTCTTGTTGGAACCAAAGGTCGTCCACATCAACATCCTCAAATTCAGTCACGAAAAAGTCATTAATCATGGCTCTTTAGCGTTCCCCATTGACTGTAACATTATGGCCGGCTTCATTTTTGAAGAAATATGGACCAATGATTCCCTCTGCCCATAGAGCACACCAAACAGTGACTTTTTGAGGATGTAGCGGCGTCTCAACAATGGCTTGTGGATTATGATCACTCCAAATACAAAAATTTTGCTTATTTACGTACCCATTCAACCAAAAATGAGCTTCATCGCTAAACAAAATGCGCTTATGAAAATTGGGATCAAAGGCAATCTTGTTTTGGGCCCATTTGGGCACGATTTGCAAACGTTGTTCAGAAGTAAGTCTATTTATTATGAAATGGCAAACCAAACTGAGCATAAATCAAGTGACAGCTGTCAAAAAGACCAACTTCGAAAAAAGTATTGCCAGATTGAAAACTACACGTCTAAAAAAAAAACACCCTGTATATTAGCTGTTGTTTATGTTAATGAAGTTGAATTAAGTTAATAATTTCACGTCTCCATTTTGTATGTATCTACTCAAAGCTAATTTAAATGGGTGATTCTGTGGTTCTTTGAGTCTAGTGCTTTATTTGTAATTTAAATCAATAAATTAAATGAATTTGGTGGCGCAACAGCTTGTGACAAACTAGGGTCTAGTTACCCACACGCGTATTCGAAATCTCAGCACATAAGTCGCTGAAACATTGTGTCCAAACTTAAGTGATTCATGCACCTTTGTCGGTATCAGTTTCTGTTGCAACAAACTTTTCTATAGTATGGACAGTTCCTAATATAAGTAAAAGCGTATACCTAACAAGGCAAAACAAAAACTATTATCAACGCCAAAGTTTCAAAAAACAACAACAACAAAAATTCCTCCATCGTCGCCGTCGCTGTTGTCACCCCTAAACTTTAATGTAAACAGAATGGCTTTCAAAAATATTACATATCCATAAATTATGCTCGGGCTAACAACAACATTGATCAAACTTCCCGTGCCTCTGGAAAATTAGACCCAACCCTCCCTATTTTATGCTTGAACATAACGATGAAACTATGTATCACAAATAGAGCCGACTTTGTTGGAAACATAACATTCTATAAATAAAATAGGAATACAAAAGGAACGAAACAAATCCACGAAGCCCGTTAGCTCACCTATCATCGTGTCCGTGCCAAGGCGGAGGGTATGAGGGGGTGGTTGAAGGCGGTTGATGGGGTGCCATGCAAGGGCCCTGGTACGGCATTCAGAAATGCGTGTCTGCCAGAAGTACTCATTGTGATTTTTAATTAGAGCACTAGATGGGGCAAGGAGCAGTGGATGAGGTTGAAGGTGAGCTTGGTCTTTCTGTAGGTCCTTTGTGAAATAATTTCATTTTACTGAGTGAGATACATTAGCATGTATACCGAATATGCATACACATACATATACGAGGCAAAGGATAACGCTGTGCTGGAATGTTGTGTAGTTCGGCTGAAGTGATATGATGATTGCGTGTCATGAACGTATATGAGCTGATTTTTTTATTCCTATATAGTACACTGGAGTGTGATTAAATATAGGTTATCACAGGTGCAGATATTATATTTTCCAGTGAAGCCCACTTCAATCTTAAATGCCCATCTATATTATACTCGGGGCAGGTGGCTAGGGTGTTACTTATTTGCTTTTTCTTTTGTGTTTTTTTGTGTCTTGTCATGTCCATTGGAGCAAATAAAAGCCAATTAGGGGGTACCGACAAAACCATGAACAACATTGGGATTTAATTACTTGTTCTAGAATGGCGACACGAAAATAAAAAAAATATAAAAAAAAAAAAACATTTAAGTCCTATCTCTTCATCACCGTCGGTCGGTCGGTCCGTTCGTCGTGGTTGTGTAAATACTAAATTAAAAATCGTGCTGTGAAATTATAATGAATTTCAACACCACACCAACACTGGCCAGCATGAAAAAGTAGATCAGGACACCACCAGAAATGATGTAAGAGTAAAAAAAAAGAGAAATATTTATACCGATTTTTTTGATACGCTTCAATGAAACAATTTTTCAAGGCTTTTTTCTAATGGTTTTCAAACTTAAGGGAATCATAAAAATCGGTACTTTTTGCCTTGCATAAAATGATACTTTCTTATAATTGCCTGTGGGATCGAAAGTGGTGTAACCAACATTTTGACCAACAGAGGGATATACATAATTATATTTTTTTTTTCACTTTTTGAAGAAACAAATGCAATAAATCGTTTGTTTTAGTATTGGTATTCTCACATTTATACTGGAAGAAGCAATTTTGTACTTTGAATCGATCTGAATAGTAATTTATAGTGTTATTTTTTTTTAATTAAACAAAACAGATAGGTATGATGAAAGACGAAGTGTATTAGATAGTATTATGCAATTTTTAGGAGTTGTGTCATGTGTCTAATAAATAAAAAGCGAATCCCTATTAATAAATCAATTTTTATAAACGAAAAACTTTCTACGTTCTTTTTATAACAAATATTCCACATACGCCCTAGTGTACATAAATATTTGGCGGAAAAGTACACTGTAAAGTACAATTTAATTTTATGGACAAGAATTTAGCTTTATTATAAAGATAAGGGTTTGCCATTATGTTTTAAAAATGATTTCGGGGAAGTGGCCGTAGTGGCTGGCTCGAATAAATTCCAGCCGAGAGGCCCAATTTTCGACAGCTCCAATTGTTCCGGGTCTTCACTCATCTGATTTGGATAAAATTTTTATTTTCTTATTGTTTAAGGGAGCTGAATTATTTAAGCTTATGTTTATGTCTGTCAAATTTTATTTAATAGGTACCGTTAGATGCCTTTTGAAATAAAGCTTTTTAGTTGAAATATAAAGCCGAATTAATTAAGGTTATGCTCATGTCTATCAAATTTCATTTTGTACCGTTAGAGCCCCTTTTAAATAAAACTTTTTAATTCAAATATAAATTGAGAAGATCTTGAGAGCCAATGGACTGATTTCGTTAAAATTTGGCGTGTTTATAGATTTAAGCAGTTCTATGAAGTAATATAAGAAACCATAAAATTTTATACAGAACTCAGATACCAAAATATTGTTGACACTTTTTTTTGTAATATTTATTATTGGTATTTGTACCTATTTCTATTAGCTAAAATAGAATTTAATTAGTTTTTTAGAATCAGAGCAATCTCATTAATCTGCTCAATGTTAAGAATATAAACAATAAAAATAAAAAAAAAGTAAGGTTTATATATGTCGTCTATTTAAAAAAATACAAATAACAAACAAGACCTGAAGTCCACTAAGGAAGAGTTAAACAAAAAAAGACTTAGAAAAAAAATTTTTTTTATTTATTTATCGTTTGAAATATATTGCGTTTTGAACTCTTTTCGTTGTTTATCGGATTTGCAGTTCCGTTACTAACATGTACCACAGGTTTACAAATATGTATCTGTCACTTATTTTCCGACGTCGCATCAGCTCGATTTTTCGAGATATTCCCGTTAGAAAATGATTAAATTATTTTGGTTTGCTATTGTTGATTATATACAACTACAATGTGGCGCAAAAGTTGTCAACCGGTGCAAAAGTTGAACAAAGCCACCGCAAAAATTGAGATAATTATTCCGCTGGTATGCCACAGGGCTCCATTTTGTCTCCGACTCTCTTTCTAATATTCATAAATATGATCTGGTTTCTGAAGCTTCTAATCCATTAAACAGTTTTGCTGATAACAGCACAGTACCCTCAGCTTTTCATATTTGTTATTAGACTCATAAGTTCATTGAATTTAGATCTCAGCAGCATTGTCCAATGGGGAACTAAAAATCGCGTAGAATTTAATGCTTAAAAAACACAATGCTGATGCCTTTTGTCGTTAAAGAGGAACCGCGCTATTCAAGAGCGACATTTGCATCGAAGAAACTGACAAACTTTCAGTTCTTGGTATGTGCATCGATGTCGCTAAAAAACGATGATAAGTGTTTATGTTTTCTCCTACGATGAAAGAAATTTGTCTCCCCCTCTGATCTGGCTGTAATCTACAAAACCTTTATGGAAAAAGGAATACAAAATGGAATACAATAATTCTCATAGTTGGGCAGGTGTTTCAGTAACCCACTTGAGTATATTAAATAGAATTCAAAAGAAAGCTTTAAAAATGATGGGCGATAGAACTAATGGGTGATTTTTTAAGAGGTTTAGAACTTTTTTAAAAAAAAAAACACAAAAAATTCAAAAAAATGAATGAAATATTTATTTGAATCGATAGTTTGAACCTTGCAATTTAATGTTTAAAGATAATTTCATGCAAATGTTGACCGCGGCTGCGTCTCAGGTAGCCCATCCGCTGAGTTTGGCATACTCTTTCACACATAACGGCCGGTATCTCACGAATGAATGCATGGATGTTGGCTTCCAGTGCGTCAATCGAAGCGGGCTTGTCCCTATAGACATTAGCCTTGACATACCCCCACAAAAAATTATCTAATGGTGTCAAATCGCACGATCTAGGCGGCCAATTGACCGGCCCGAAACGTGAAATTAACTGTTCACCAAACTCGCCTCGCAATTGCGGCATTGTTTCGCGTTCTGTGTGGCATGTGGCACCGTCTTGTTGAAACCACATATCATGCAAGTCAAGAACTTCCATTTCGGGCAAAAAAAAGTTTGTTATCATCGCTCGGTAGCGTTCACCATTGACAGTAACGCTGCGATTCGCATCATCTTTGAAGAAATAGGCCCAATAATGCCGCCGGCCCATAAACCGCACCAAACAGTGGCTTTTTCGGGATGCATTGGTAGCTGTTGCAATGCTTCTGGCTGATCTTCACTCCAAATGCGGCAATTTTGCTTATTTACGTACCCATTCAACCAAAAATGAGCCTCATCGCTGAACACAATTTTTCGATAAAAAAGCGCGCGATGAACATTTCGAACCGAGCACGAATTTTGATAGTAAAATTCAATAATTTGCAAGCGTTGTTCATGTGTTAGACGATCCATGGTTAAATTGCAAACCAAACTGAAGCTGTTTGACAGTGACACAAGGTACTAAACACATGTCAGCTGTCAAAACCAGTGTTGCCAAAACCAAACCAGCTAAAAAATCACCCGTTATAACTGAAGCAATTCCAAGCATCGAACACCGCCGCAATGTTTCCTATCCCTTTGTTTATGAAAAGTTTTATAGTAAATTAGCCAGTTGCATTTCTCCCCTAAAATAATTCTACCGTAATACTTGTACTTTAAGGAATGCGTATCAGTCTGCGCTTGAGTCTAACCTCGGACGTACTATTAAGTACAGAGATTCCTTCTTTAGTCGTACTACACGAGTGTAGAAGGCTTTAAACCGCTCAATTTTTCCTTCCCATTGCGATGTTAAGACATTCAAAACCAATATGTATCGGTTTCTCCTTTCAAATCATCTCTCACTTTCCTAAACCTGTAAATTATCATTATAACGGACGCCAAACTCCCGCAAAATATAAAAAAAATACACATACAATAATTGTTAACCATAAGACCAAGTTCGTCCGCTTCAGTCGTGCATATTTTGAATGTCAAAATCTGTTGTTGAGGTATTCATGATCAAAATCAAAAAAAAAATTATTCCATTCAAAGTCAGATATCTGAGCTAAATTTTGACGCAGGAGGAACAAAATAATACAAAATTTAAGTTGAATAAATAAGTTAAATGATCAATGAACCGGCTCAACTGAAAATATTTTTGATGTGTAAACATCTATATCGGCGGTAGGGTATACTTAAAACGTGAGAATTCCTCTGTAATACGTTACAATGCCACACTTTACGTTACGTTACGAAAATTCACATAGTAGGACATTGAGTACGTTTAGCGACAAAAATCTGAAGATCCCCTTCAGGCAAACTAGTCCATTTTAAATCCGTGCACGTAGTCAACAAATATGGATCCTTAAAACTGCGCTTATACAAACGTTGATGTTTACACATATTAACCGTGAGTCCCGGCACTCACACATTTTTTTTTTTGCCCCGTAGACTCTTTCATTTTTTTACGTTTAAAAAAAAAAAATTCTAAAAATTTAAAACTTAAAACTTTAGAATGATTTTTTTTTTCATTTCGATAAGACCATTTTTAACAACGATACAGCTCTTCAAAAAAATACAAAAAAAAAAAGTAAAACACCTTTGTTCTTTTAATTTTGACCGGCAGTGTATTTCTAAAATGTATGAGAATTAAAAAGTATACCTACCTTCCTTAAATAAAACCTAACGAAGTTGCAGAAATTTAGAAAGAATGATTAAAATAGAAACTAAATCTATTTCTATTTGGTATTGTTTTAAAAATTAAGTTAACGAAATTTTGTTTATTTTGCTTTCCAAATCGCAATTAATTGAACAAATACACAATACCAACTTTCTCGTTAATTGAAACTTAGCCTTTATAATAATCAAAATACAGAAACAGAAACATACAGAAATCTATTCTGCCGCATTTACAACTTGAATCATCAGTATCTTTCAGACAAATGAAGAGCCTAAATATTTTGATTGATATACGTTTTCCACGCCTTTCACTCTACAAACGACACAAATATATGTATATTCAAGTACTGTACAAATAATCTTCTCCGATAAGCTAACATTTTCCTCTGTCAAGCTTAATAGTATTTGCAGAAAATTGTACTCACGGCGGCGTATACCTGTAAAACCAATTGAATTCTGCAACAAAATGCACCATACAAACAAACTTAATGAATAAGGGTACTTCATTTCCCCGCCGCAGAACAACCATCATTATTGAGTTCTACAACTACCACGAGAAAAAAAAAATCATCGAATTGAATGAACAACAACGAGAATAGGTCTATTTTGAGATTCAAAAAAAAAGAAATCAATAGGTTTTGTAAACACAACCAACCAGAGAAATCAACATCAACAATCCTAGAGCATACGTCCTCAATGCGTTCCACTTGACAATCAATATCTAATGTTTACCCAACACAACACATAAACCAGGCGCAAGCAGAGCCTCCTTCAAACTTGGATTCGTCGTATTCAAACACCGAAATCGATTTCATGTTATGCCTTCTCGTGATTTCGTTACATTCCGCCAACACTTTATCGTGGACTTTAATTAGACTAAAATATTTCAGGTCCTTGCTGTGGTAGATGGAGACCCGGTTTAGCCAGTACTATAATAAATTATTTGTACGCGTTTGTGTTGCGCCGCGCATAACTTCTCATTAAAAATAACTGTCTGTTTAGTTAAGACATTACACACAGTGTAAATATAGAGCACTGGAATCCATTTGCGTTTTATTGTTTTGTTACTAAAAGTAGCTCCGTAGCACTGGGCCCCTTGAAGCAGTTATTAACCAACAAGGCGAACATTCTACAAAGAAAATCCAGTTTTGTGGTTCGTTGGGACAAGGACAAAGGTGGAGGTAGTTCTTGTGAAGACCGAATGATGCGACGCGAAGACGACGACGACGACGACAACGACAACGAGTAGGAGAACAATAAAACTTGGTCCTGAACTTCGAGGAAGAAGCTCCAAACACGCAACTACTCGTGCCCTTCTAACAGCTCACACCTAACGCTGTGATTCTTCCATATAGAATCTACAATCTACATCGGCATTACGTTACGCGAAGGATGATGACGACAACGTGGATGTCGGCGTTGGCGTTGGCGTTTGCGATGGCATCGTCGCTGTCGACGACGACGGCCAGGTTGGGGATATGATTTAACCTCTTTTCCTTGAAAGACACCCCTGGGGAGAATTCGTGCTCAGTTCATTGTTCACCAAGAGTATGTATTCTAACGGAACTTGTGTGCTAAGTCTCTATAGTGATTGTGTGTGCAGTGCAGCTTACAATTTGTGAGCTTAGTTAGATATATTAGAATAGAACGACGAACGGTATCAGAGAATTCTAGGGAGGTGGGTAGGTAACATTAAACGCCTAAGGAAACTTAGGGTGTATCTGTATAGTGACGTTGGCGATGGCGGTGTGATATGCTGTGGTGCCGGCTTCTTCTTATTCTCAAATTGTAAATTCTTCTCTCACTTTTCGTTGCATTGCACATCGACCGACCAAAGTCTACAAGGACGACTTGAACGAGTATATACCTACAAAGACGACGTTGACGTTGTTAAACATGCAAGGAGCTAAAGTGGGGGGGGGGGGGGAGCGAGCAGGGGAGGGGGGAGCGAGTCTTGAAATAGAATTTACGATGAAAATCACGAGACAACGAGTAAAAAATAAACAGAGCCAAAAACACAACAAGTAAAAAAGCAAAGCTAACAAGAACAACACTAAAATATAAGGAAGTAGTATTTCGTCAAAAGTTTTGAAATTAGAATACGAAATGATGACACAATCTTTAAGTGACAAGATACATTTTACGACACTGCGTGGCAGTTGTATAAAGTACTATTATGTAGTCTGCATGTTTGTATTTTGATTCCACGCGCACTTCATTATTTTGCCCCAAGAACTAACTTACAACTAACGTTACATACATTCTTTAAACTGGGTTGTATGAAATTGCTGATATTTAAATTATCTTTTGTAAATATAAATGTGTATAGGTACCTACCAGAAATGGTCGTCGTGCGTCGTATGAAATTCGAATTCCGAAAATTCCTGTTTAATAGTTTGTTTTTTTTTTTTTTTATTTTTTTTTTAAGTGTCTGACAGTCTAAACGACTCCAAACATTTCTATGACGAACCGAAAATATAATATAAAATAATTGCTATTAATTATTAATTTGTTCAGGCGCGTACTAAGATTGGATTTTGTGTTATTCACAATTTTATAGTAAACAGTAATTGAGTTAATCGAGAATCAATTTCATTCATGAAAAATGACATACATAAGAAATATTAGCTAATATGAATATTTAAGTGGGTGAGAGAGTCGGTGGCGGATCCATGGAGGGTTTTCGGGTCCGGACCCCCCCCCCCCTCGCCATGGAAGCAGAAATGTTTACATAAGCTTACTGTTAATCCGCTAATTTTATGATATGATAAGTTTTTAACTCCTCGAACTATCTTCGTTAAGCTGTTACTTTCACTTGACACTATTTATTTAAATTGCAAATTAAAATTAAATAAACTTCCGATTACCTCACACCTTCCGTCGGACTGTAAGTCTGTACAAGCATGTGTCCACTGTGATTTGAGCTAGAGCTTTGGGCTGATTTGCTTTAAATTTTGTACAGAGCATTTTTATTAGATTTTCTAGACGAGAAATTGTAATTTTTGTTTAACTTATGAAAAACGGTGCCATTCCTGCAATTATTTCAGTTTTCTTAATTTTTTTTTCGAAAACGGCTCTAACGATTTTGCTTAAACTTCGGACCTGTAATGACCGAAATAGTTGTGAAAGAACTGTGGTTGGACCCCCCCCCCCCCCCCCCCTTACCCGATTTCTGGATCCGCCACTAAGAGAGATATTAGACAGGGGAGATGGAGTGAAGAGTGAGTTCAAATGTGAACACGGACTAGGTTTACTAGAAATTGAATGTTCAACATGAACTTAAGCTTAAAATGCTCAAATTTGAGGGGATAGACAAACAATTCTTGCAACACGCTAAAGAAGTATGTATTATGTACTATTTCTGATATACTTATAGGTACTAGAGGGCAAAGTTAAGGATTGTAACCTCGGTATTTTAGCCAAACCTGAACATAAAGAACTTCACAAAAGTGGGTCCCGAAATACTGTCTTTCTGTATGCCTGTGTTTCTGTCTGTACCCCGAGCTACAGCCTAAACGACTGAAGCGTTTTTCTTGAACTTAACGTTATTCCCTATAGAGGGTGTGATCGTCTTTTATTAGCGGCTGAGGTAGGCTCATCGGTGTCTATGGTCGATCCCAAAGAAAGTATAAAACTTGGGTTAGAGAGTTTCCAAACTACAGATCAATAAATCAATTTTATTTATTCAATTTTCTTGGTTTCACAATGGTCACAATTTTCTAAATTCTCAAAATTATTTTATAACATGGTATTTCATTATATACTTTACAATAAATGGACTTAAATCTAAATTAAAAAAGTATTGCATGTATGGGTTGGGACTGATTCCCTACCTCCAGCAAAAACCTGGGGAAAAATGGATACACGGTTCGCGGCTTGTCTATGGTACTCTTTAAAGAAGGGTAGTGTCACAGAAATAATCGTTTGGGACTCCATTCCCTAGCTCTAGCAAAGGACTTGAAAATAATCGGTTTAGGCTTAGCCGAAGTCCTGTCCACTCCGAGTGGATTGTTGAATAAATCAGACGGTTAAAAGGGATAAGCACTATAACAGGAGGTTGAGGTTTTTCAATCAAAAAATTAAAAGTTGCAAGGACCTATCTAGTATACTTCGCACTCAGCAACGTGTCTCTGTTTGCTAAGTAAATTAAGCGTTCCGAAATAATTTAAATAGCATGGTATGCTTTCCTTTCGGTACTCTAAATTTGTAGAAATCAACAGGTAAAGGCAAAAGACGAGTTTGTATTGAAATTCCACCTTTCTATATGAATATTTCAGACAAAAGTAACTGAGAGCTGAGAGGACGTGAACGAAATCAAAAATGTCAACAACGACATACATGTCTGATCATTCAACATCTGGTTGTTTACCTTAGTGCCTGATTACATGGGTATTTTTACTGAAGGTCGTTTTACTAAACTCGTGATTACACGGTGAAGAAAAATCCTTTCATTTCAATCTACCCTTCCCTATCTCACACCCTTAAAATACATATATATCTCACTCACACGTTTCATGCTGAATCCGAAAATATTAAATGAAACTGGCGCATCGGTGAAATTTGGATGGAATCTATCGCACATAAATTCTACCTGCCTCACCGATGCGCTCTTCAGTAAAACGACCCATGTAATCAGGCACAACAACCCAGGGTTCGGCGCAACGGTGCAGTAAACAAGCCAGGGTTCGATGATACGGTTTGGTATAGATAAAATTAATCATTCGAGGGTTCCACAATATGGTTCGGTCGGGCGGTGCGGTGTATAAAATAGAAATTAAATCGGGGTTCGGTGCGGTAGATTAAATTAGGGTTCGGTGCGGTTGAAACTAATTGAAATGTTTCGGTTTGGAGGTTGGATGGTTAAGCAGGTAAATAAAAGTGTAACGCTTTGTTACAAGGGGAAATTAAAATTTGTCTTTAGCTCTAGAAATATTTGTATCTGCCATATAACCGTAAATATATAACTTATCTCAAAAACAGCTTTAACCATTTTGATAAAAAAAATTGTGTATACACTATTGTGGAGGCATAGGAAATATTTCAAAGGACTGTATAACGGTATACCTGTTAAAGAATTGTTTTCTTGATTTTCTCGTAAACGGCTTAACGGATTTTGATCAAAATGATTAGAGAGTTGACTGACATCTTCGAAAACGACAGAAAGTTATGTACTTTTAATTCTATGATCTTCACTAAGTCTTTTTCTTCAGCTGGTGAATACCTTTCCAGACACTATATTTCTGCCACGTTATTTAGAACCCAAAGGCTAGTTCTGTTATTTGGGTAAAAAACTCGTATATTTTCTAAAATTTCAAGACTTCTATGCATTTTCGTGATAACAATACATACGCCTTACATGGGAAACATTTAATATTTGATCAGGGCTCGTCTTTCTAAACTATCTTCGTACATTTTCTGCTTCATTTTCGTTTCGCCTTTATCACTCTAATTATTTATATTTTACATTCCTTCGCAAGACATAAATAATATAAGTGCGAGTGGCAGTTTATGTGAACTGTGCATTGCAGTTTGAAAGCTCAACATTTCAACATGAGGACACAGAGCCGTCGTCATCGGTATCATCGTCGTTCTCGTATAGTCGGCCGTATAGTAAAAGTCTACTCGGCACTTTGTGATATTGTGAACATCTCATTAAGGGACAGAAGAAAAAAAAATAAAACAGGACTCAAAACACGTAGTGAAAATTACTACAATGGCAAATTCACAGAAGGATAAACTTTAAAACAATTTTTTTTTTTTTTAATTTTTATTTGTTGTTGTCTGTGCAGTAGAGCAGTCCTTGTGTGAGCTGGTTTTTATGTTGTGTGTGTCTACAATATACTTTCTACCAGTGCAAAGAATCGGAAGTTTCCGCCTTCTTGCTTCCAACCAACGGTTGCCACTGTGACACTTTTTGTTGCAGTTTTCTTTTTCATCCAAAAAACAATGGGACGATGACCTTAAAATATTTGCACCATTGAACTATCTTTTCAAAATTATGTGACTCATTTTTTACCCCCTGCGAAACAAAATAATGGAATTTAAGAAAAAAAATTGTGTGTGTGCCGGGACTCACGGTTAATATGTGTAAACATCAACGTGCGCGGATCCAAAACGGACTTGGTTTTGCTTGAAGGGGATCTTAAGATTTTTTTCACTGAACGCATCCATCCTAGTATGCAGATCGTAACGTTGCACACAGTAACGTTGCACACCGTAACGTTGCACACGAACTTTCACGTTTTTTGTTCACTCTACCGCCAGCATAGATGTTTACACATAAAAAAAAATCAAGCTTAGCGTTTTGGTTCAATACTTATGATAAATGTATCTGCTCTTTGTTTGTGAAATGGAGTATCAAAAATAATATCGAATTCGACCTTTTTCGAAAACGTCAAATCATCAAGTGACTTTTCTGTTAGCACATTTGACATATTTAGACTAGATCGTCATATTGATTATATTACTGCACAACTGCACCACCGATTGTGTTTTCAAACATGTGACTTGAGCAAACTGCATTATCGAACACAAAAGGTAAACTGTTTAAATTCGAATTTGCGTTTTCGAACAAAAAACATTTGCAGTTTATGTTTAAAAACATTTACCAAATGCATTTTTGACGCAGATGGCGTTTTCAAAAACAGCAGTCAGGTTTTAATAAGAGTTTGAATATAATATTGCGATGATTTAACTCTTGCTTTATAAATCTATTTATATATTTTAACAGCGGCAACCCTAGTATCTACTGAGGTGTATGCTCTCTGCACCAACTGGCTGATGCATGGCGCAAAGTGTGTACATTGTTATCGGTCCATTCAAGCCCTAAGTTCTGCACTGGAAAATATAAAGAACTTGTAGTCAAGCTTCAAATATGTAGTATATATATGTATGTATGTATACGAGTGCTGTTATGTTTATGGGGGAATAAAGTTGCGTAGGATATACCAACTCAGTTCAGTATAGATGGAGTGGAGGTGCATTGAAACAGAAAGTATATATATTTTGCGTTCATGCATGCTTATGTGAGGACAGAAAATGCTTTTTATGGGTGTAATTTTTGGAACTAGCTACTTGCAGCTA
This sequence comes from Leucozona laternaria, assembly GCA_932273885.2. Lineage (NCBI taxonomy): Eukaryota > Metazoa > Arthropoda > Insecta > Diptera > Syrphidae > Leucozona > Leucozona laternaria. Next base: position 110,734,063 of record OW026368.1, on the reverse strand, counting down.
CACACACACACATACGCACGATTAATCGTTTTAGAAATTTGTATAGCTATATGAAATTCCGAAAGAATCACTTTAAAGTTTATCTATTATAAGCCTCCGGTCTGAATTAAAATGAACAAGGAAACTTTCAAGTTAGTTTTTGAAGCGATTAAGTCCTTAATCCGAGGAATTCATGGTTTAAAGTGGCAATAATAAGAAACAATGTTATCTGTCACTATAAGCATCATCATTTTTTTTAAACTTTAAATACTTTTCGTCGTCTATAGTTAATAATTTTGTTTTGTGAAAAGAAAGGTTGGAATTGTAAAATTTTAAAACTGCTTAAATAGATCATTTCGGACTGACTAGGTGCTCACTGTTTCATCTTATCTTAAACACTGCTTGGTAAACTGTCTTAACTCCAAAGTGCCTTTTTAAATTGTCTTTGCTTTATACGAAAAGCTATTAAGTTAAGACAAAGTATAAAAACGCGTAGGAGTTTACCACGCAATGGTTAAGTTAAGATAAAAGAGTCCTACGGTACCCCGTGAAGTTAAGAGAATGGAGTAGGGTTTATTGAATTATCTATCTTCTATATTAATAAAGCTAAACTCTTGCTTTAATTGTTGGGCTAATCTCAGAAATCATGTGTCTGATTTCAAAAATTCTTTTTGTGTTTGAAAGGCTGTTTTAAGTTAATGGCTTAAGGGATATTTTTTTTTTCAAAATTTTGCTATTTGTAGGGTGAATTGGGGTAAAATGAAAAAGACGTATCTGATTGAAAACGAACTCTATCTACCTGCGTTTAAAAGGTTTTTCTTAGGAATTGGCTTTAAGGATATTCTTTTCAATGTTTTGGTTATTTGTAGGGTGAAATGGGGTAAAAATAAAAAAATGTATCCAATTTTAAAAATCGTTTTGGTGTTTTAAAAGCGATTTCTACGGAAATTGCGTTAGAGGTATAATTTTCAACATTTTGTTATATGTAGGGTGTGATGCGGAGTAATAAGAAAATAAATTATCCGATTTAAAAATTCCTTTTTCTTTTTTGTTTGAAAGGTGTTTTATAGGAAATGACAGCACGAATGTTCTTTTTAAAAATTTTAATATTTGAAGGGTGAAATGGGGTAAAATTAAAAAAAATATCCGATTTAAAAAAAATTGTTTGATGATTCAAAGCCATTTTTACGGAAATTGCGTGAGGGGTATTATTTTTCAACATTTTTTTATTTTTAGGGTGTAATGGGGTAAAAATAAAAAATGTATCCGATTTAAAAAATTTATTTTTTTGTTTGCAAGGTTTTTTTGGGTTTTCTTAGGAAATGGCAGTAGGAATGTTCTTTTTAAAAATCTTTATATATGTAGGGTGAAATGGGGTAAAATATAAAATATGTCTGATTTAAACTCAGTTGAGTCAATCTAATGTGAACATTGTCAAAAAAATCCACATCTGTACACAAACATGCAAATAAACACACGATACCTACATATGGCCAAACGTCAATTTGACCAAAGTGAAGAAGAAGATTAAACCCAGAAAGTAGTACTCGATTACAAAAACTAGCTTAAATATTTAAATATATATATTTTCTATTGTAATTTTTATGCGAAGCTTATGTTTGTGTACCCGTGCCGAGCGGACCATATAGTCTTCTATATAATGAAAATGAAATGGTGTCCGTTGATATAAGCCCATAACTTGAGAGCAGCTAGACCGATTGGGCTGGTTCTTTTTTTTTTTAATTGTGCACGCTTGTCTGAAAAATGTTCTCAGGGAAAGAAAAATTAAAAATATGCCCCAAAAAATTAGAAAATTCATGTCGATTTTATTGCACTTACGATGCAAACGAGATTTATGGCAATCAATATTTTTCTAATCAATTTGCACGGTATTGAAAGTGTTAAACATAAAGTCCGCAGTGGGCGCATTTTACTAAAATGAATGAATTTTAAAGTCTTTAAGGACTATTTCACCAGAACTCAGTCCTTATAAACATACATAAACACATATATTCACATTCAATCACAACAATCACAAACTATTCGCTTAAGTTAATTTACATTTTCTTTTTTTTCATTGCAGGTATATTTACTTTCTAAATAAAATAAAAATAATTCCAATCAATTGCCAATCCTTGAAGGGAGTCCATAAGAATACACGTACACTTCAAACATAATAAACAAAAAAAAAAAAAAAACAACAACTCACTCTGACTGATTGAAAGGACTTCACTTTCTCTCTGTGTAACACAACCGCATCGCAACAAATAATCATCAATCAATGCCACCGTATACAAAGAACTGCATCAGCAACACAATTGCATTTAGAGTGAACAACACCAAAACCATCAGCAGTAGCAGTAGCAGACCCAGCCATCATTTGGCCTCTTGCTGATAACACAGACGAGAAGGATATACGAGCTCTTTTCTTCAGCATTTTTCTTTGTGTATCCTGATTTCACTGAAGGATTTTTTTTTTACGGCCAGCACCACCAAACGGGAAAAACCTGAAGAAGAAGAAATTCCAACACAATGACTGCCAATAGGGCGGCAGCCGATGACGACGATGGTGGCACTCACAGAGGATGCAAGTCCCTCAGCCGCAACAGGATCAGTGATATTAGAACCAGAAAAGGAACCTTTAAATCATCAGCAACAGCAACAGAAAAAGAGGCAGCAGCAGAAGAGTCATCAACGGTGTCAGCCGATGAAAAAACGATGGACACTTTAACCAGTTGTATTACTTATAGGTTTAGGAGCAGAGACAGATACTCCTATTCTGAATTTGACTCCAACAACAATAACAACAGCAATCAATGTAGACACTTAACTATTGAGAAACCACCTGATTACAAGCACCACCGTCGTCACTTTGACCATCACAACAACAATCATCAGCAACAACAGCAGCAGCAGCAGCAGCGAAAAGTAGAACAATCTACATCAGCTACACCACCATCACCAACTCCACCGTCGTCACCTCTGGCATCCTTACGCTATTCTTATCCCAATCAAGAGCAGCCAGAGGAGCATCAGGAACAGAAACATCATGTGATGAAACATTCCCAAAGGACTCTAACAACTGCAACAAAATCAACATCAACGTTGTCGGTGCTAAAGTCCTACTCGTGGCTATTTGGCCTCCTTTGGATGTTGGCCATTTTGAGGGGTGGACAGGCCGGTTTCGCCTGCCTCAGCAATCCTTGTGTGTTTGGCGTTTGCATTGATGGATTAAATAGGTAAGTTGGGTGGGCTTTGATGGAATTTTGTTTTTTTTTTTGTTTTTTGTATTTCTTGTTTTCTGACCAGTGCAAGGCAGGGATGTTAAAAAAAAAATGGAGAAAGCCAACGAATTTAAATCTCGAATAACGAAATTTCGAAAATTAATAAACTCGCCTTTCATAATCGTAGAAATACAAAATCCCGATTTTAATAATCGTGAATTTACATCTCGTAGCCAAAAATCTCGAAAATATCAACCGAAATCTCGCAAAGTAAAATCTCGCATTTGAAAAGAAAATTGCGAAATTTTAAAAAGCGGGATTTTTTTACTGCGAGATTTGGTAATGCGAGATTTTGTGATTGCGAGATTTTGCAATTCGAGATTTTGAGTGGGAGATTTTAATTTGAAAGATTTCGAAGCTAACTCTAGACTTACATCTCAAGGAAAAGTGGATGAAATAGTGGAAAAAATAGTGAATCGAACAGTATCCTAAAAATCAAAATCCGGAAAACCCAAACTCCAGGAAAACCAAAATCCAGAAAAGCAATATTCCACAAAATACATTAACCTGAAAACTCAAAACCCAGAAAGTCCAAAATCCCAAAATCTAAAAATCTAAAAATCTAAAAAACCAAAAGTCCGCAAAATCCAAAATCCCGAGAGGCCAAATTTCTCGTAATAACAACTGAGTACATTTTTATTTTATATAATTTTTCGGGATTCCGAATTTGTTGGGATAATGGGTTTTAGGGATTTTGTGTTTAAGTGATTTTGAGTTTTCCGGATTTTGAGTTTTTTTGGATTTTCAGGATTTAAGGTTTTTCGGGATTTTAGGTTTAAGAGATTCTGAACCCAACCCTTGACCCCTCGAGAAACGCTTTAGATTATTTCAAGTCTGAAATTAAAATTTACAAAATAAATTTTGCCGTTCTTAAAGGACTCACAACTTACATTAATCAAAGAATGAGTTTAAGGCTCATTTTGTACTAAATAGTTTTGTAGATGATAGTTACCGCTCATCTCTTCATATCCTTTTTTACTCATTTATCCGTGTTTCTCGGATGTGCATCTTCAAAGCTCACACACTCCAATTTATCAAACATATTGTAAAGTCCTTAGGTTTCCTTAAAAAATGCAAGGAATGTGTGTCCATTTCTGATCTGCCAATATAAAAAGCATACCTTCGTCCAAAGATTGTATTTTTCAATAATAACAATTTTAACCTGAATTGTACGATTCCAATTCTCATATTTTGCCATGTGGATGAAATTCGAAATTGATGTTTACAAATGTGAAACATCTTTAGCCGCGATTGAATTCACTAAGGCGTTGGTTAGAATCTGAACAACTTGACACATATCTTGCAAAACACAAGAAAAAAAAAACTTTCCGATTTGTGAAAATGAGACGACACAGCAAATGAATTTAGGAAAAAAGCCTATCACTTTTCATGTGAAATATATTTATAGGCAGGCGTGATTCAATTCGTTTGAACAGGAAAACATCTGATTTACTCATATGATTGCACTAATGCCCATAAACTTTCATTTGCACCTCATTAAGATAGTAAAATATTTCTATACGTGAATTAAAATGTTTTCCATCCGTCAGGCGCCCCACGCTCAGCGCGACAAAAAAAAATAAAAAAAAACTTCCGAAAACTAAAACATCACTGGCAACCTAGTTTTAGCGAAAACACACACTTCACACTGGACGAGGCCTGCTGTTAGCGATGAATGTTTTATTAGAAAATGCTTGTTCCTGGTTTGTACCAACTTAACCAACTATAGTGATGAAGGCTTTTGCAACTTGGTTTGCATTTGCCTGATACTAAAAGCACTTTACACTCGTCGATTTGGTTTGCCATCGGAATCTTAATTTATTCTCCTTTGGGTTTAGGGGGATTTTTTTTAAAAACTTCTTTTTTTTTGATTTTGTTTGATCGGGTGCGTTTAGATCTCTTTCAAAAAAAAGCATGCATATACCTACATCTATGTATATGTTTTTTTTTCTAGTTGAAGGCTTTAAATGAACTTTATCTGTTTCAGCTCATATTCGTGTTATTGCATAGATGGATACACAGGGATACAGTGCCAAACAAATTGGGATGAATGTTGGTCGGGGCCTTGTCAAAATGGAGGAACTTGTGTTGATGGAGTAGCGTATTACAATTGTACATGCGAAGATGGATTTTCAGGTAAGTTTTGAAACAAAGTGAATTTATCCAATATCTGTCCATCACACACACAACTGAAGGATTATTTATAGCATCTAAAGTTTAAGTTTTGGTAAACCTTAATCAATATGATGTTTACGGCACAAAAAAGAACTTGGCCGCAAGTGTGGCTTTGGCTAACCTCACACCTGCCAACAATCAACTTCTCGACGAGAAAAAAATTGTTTTGTTCGATTTATACTTTTACTAGCTGGACATTACGGCTTCGCACGGGTAGACAAACTTAAGCTTAGCATAAAAAGTACAAAACAACATATAGATACATTTTTAAGCTCCTTTTTGTAACTTAATGGTACTTTCTGGGTTTTAATCCACTTCACGTTATGAATGGTGAAATTCGTAAAAATATACTACATATATTAACCCTCATTGATTTCCCAATACAAAAAGGATCTTTGTAATCAAAAACCACTTGTTTCCCAAGAAACATTTTTAGCTGCTTAAATGCTTTAAAAGCGCTTCTAGAGCTAATCTTAAAGCTCCTTTATTTAAGAAAGAGCTCTAGATGCACCCTTAGAGCAATTGTAGAGCTTTCTCACAGCTAATTCATTGAGTTTGAGAGCACATTTTTGCTCGTTATCAGCTTGTTATCAGTGACTAGTGACTTTGAAGCTCTTTAATATAATCATATGGTATCCTAAAAGGAGCACTTTTGACAGATTTTTGTTTGTATTAGTTTGTGAAATCCAAATGATAAATAAATATAATAGTAGCACACTATAATTCATGTGTGTAATGGTAGGAAGCGTAAACTTCATTTATTTTGATGTCAACAAGCTAGTTATTATTTATTCCTAGAGAAAATAATCTATCTAATCAATATTTTTCGAGTTAATGCCAGTGAATTTTAAGTGCGCGCTTAGTTTTTTCATAAATGTTTTGAGGGTACTTCGCAAAATTATAACGCGCTTTCTAAATTGTGTATATTTCGCAATGAAATGTGAAAAACAGTTGAACAATATACAAATTGGGCAAATAAATTTATCGAAGCATGAAATAAAAACCTTTTTACGTTGCAATACATATTGTGTTTTCTATTTAAAGTGAAGATTTTAAATGTTTTTAAATGAATGGAAACAAATATTTCAAATAATTTTCATTTGTGTCGCCATTTTTGTTTTTATGGACAAAATGTCTCTTTAATAGAGCTGCAATATCGCTCTGAGAGCAATGTGTCAGTTCTTCGTTCAGGGCTTTTTAGAAAATAGGGTGTTTTGACAATTGAAAGTAATTTTAAATTGTAGAAATAATTTTTAATTCGAAGAGAAGGTACCCACTTTCCATTGAAGTGCATAAAGTTTTATAAGCACCTTAAATTACAGGAGCAAGTACTTTTTTAGGAAACTGCATAGTTAATTTATTTTAATAAAAAATTGTCAAGTCCGTGTCTAATTTTAATCTTAAGATTTCCCTTATAAAGTGAAATTAATTAATTTATATTCCACTGTTTCAAGTTTTCCAGTTGAAATAATTTTTGTTCTAGTTTATAACACCCTATAAATCTATAATATAATTGGGAGAATTGTCTTGAAAGAGGATTAGTATTTATTCAGCTTTATATGTGCATTATTGTAGCTCTATTGATGAATTATTTTGACACCAAATTTTGTGTGAGAATATTAGTAATCCAACTCTACAGCCGCTTTCAGTGTAGCTCTGTAAAAGCAATTTTTTGATATTTTGACAGATTATGCGTTAGTGTTTTGCGCATGTGTTGTTAGCAGCTCTACAATGCCTCTATGTATGCTGATATTTAGAGTTTGCTCGTTGCAAGATATAATGAACTGTGTTAGAGAGCATATATTTAAATATGGAAGCGTTGTAAAGTTAATAGAGCTAAATGTGTTCCAAAACTTCGAATATAGAACATTATTTTAAAATTTAATGTAGGGAGCTGTGAAATAATCTCCAACAGAGCTGTAGCTTTGGATTTCACTATCTAGGAGCTGTAGAAGAACAGTTTTGATTCTAATAGCTCCAACGATGTTACTTGGGTTGTGTATATCCCATTTCACTCTATAAATATCAATTTTTTAAAAATAACCTTTCTAACACAAACAGAATTTTAGAAATCAGATATCCCACTTCATCCTATAAATATCAATTTTTTGAAAAAAAAAAAAATCCTAAGGCCATCGACTAAAAAAACTTGTATACACAACTAATTTTTGGGATCGAATACAACTTTTCATTTTTACCCCATTTCACCTTATGAGTACCAAATTTTTGAAAGAAAAATAACCCAAAAGAATTTCTAAAACCGATTTATTTTTAGTTTTTACCCCATTTCACCATAAAAGTACCAACATTTGAAGAAGAATATCCCTAAAGCCATTTTCTAAGAAAGACTTTTCTAAAATCGAACATTTTTTATTTTTAACCCATTTCACCCTACAAATGTTAAATTTTTGAAAAAGAATATCATTAAAGCAATTTCCAAAGAAAAACCTTTAAAAAAAAAAGAATTTCTTAATCCGGACAATTTTTTTTACTAAAAAATCGAATAGTGCGCCTACGACCTACCACCTGTTGAGAAATTTTCGACTGTTTTTTTTTTCCTAAACCTTGGCGTAGCAATTACCAGCAAACCCGCAGAAAGAAGTATCCAATTTGGTTCGTCGTTTTCAAGTTTTAAGCATCCGAATACACCACGATCCATTTTTATATATAAAGATTTTTAGTTTTCGTCTAAATTTATGTTAATTTCTTTGTCTTATATTTATGTATTAACAATTTAATTACTTTTATGTAAAGATTATGTAAAAAATAAGAAAAGTTGCCACCTCATGGGCGACAGAATAATTTAGAATGATTTTAAAATGGCCTCCAGCACTGTCCACAGATGACACCCAATAACCGGTATTATTATACATACAGGGAGACTGGGGTGGACACACAATAGGTTTAGTGTTTTTGATCTGTACGCGCACATTACGACTGTCAGCGCACTGGATCGAGTCCGCGTTGCACTGACTCAATCATTAAGCTGCAGACATCCGCAATAAGCGCCAACAAATGTATATACATAAAGGGTTTTTCAACAGGGACGCTACAAAAATAGAGCAACAGGGACAGAAAACGACGCCATATTTCTTGCCGCTCTTTTGACATTTCTTTTCAGTAAGGTTTGCCATTTCATGATGGAAAGATATACGAGCCAACAACGAGTCGAAATTATTAAAATTTACTACCGAAATTCGGAGTCAGTGGCCTCAACGTTAAGAGCGCTACGTCGAATTTATGGTCGTCATAATCGTCCTAGCAGATCAACAATTGAGTGTCTAGTGGAAAAATTTGAATCTACAGGCACAGTACAAATTGTTCCCGTGCCAGTGAGACAAAGAAGTGCCCGTAGTGTCGAGAATATTGCTGCCGCTGAGGCTTCAGTTGCAGAAAGCCCAAATGTGTCTCTCACACGTCGTTCTCAAGCATTGGGCATCTCTGTGACGTCGTTGTGGCGAATTTTGCGAAAAGATCTTGGCCTACACCCTTACAAGATTAAATTGACGCAAGAGCTGAAGCCGCTTGACCACCAGAAGCGTCGTATGTTCGTGAATTGGGCTAAGCAACAACTTGAAAATAATTCGGATTTTCATCGAAAAATCATCGTCAGCGATGAGGCTCATTTCTGGCTGAATGGCTTCGTCAATAAACAAAATATGCGGTATTGGTCAGGCAGCAATCCACACGTACTCCATGAGGCATCATTGCATCCCGAAAAAATTACGGTTTGGTGTGGTTTATGGGCCGGCGGCGTCATTTGGCCGTACTTCTTCCGTGATGATCAAGACCGGCACGTTACTGTGAATGGGGATCGCTACCGTTCAATGATAACCGAATATTTTTGGCACCAATTGGATGATATGGACTTGGAGAACATGTGGTTCCAACAGGACGGCGCCACAAGCCACAGCGAATGTCACAATCAATTTATTGGAAACCAAGTTTGGAGAACGTGTTATCTCACGAAATGGTCCAGTCGCTTGGCCGCCTCGGTCGTGCGATTTGACGCCGTAAGACTATTTCCTGTGGGGCTACGTCGAGTCTATGGTCTATGCCAACAAGCCAGCGACGATTGATGAACTTCGTACGAATATCGAACGTGAAATTGCAGTAGTATCGGCCGATTTATAATTGAAAACCGTCGAAAATTGCGTTCAGCGTCTGGACTTCTGCAAGCGTGCCCGTGGTTGCCATGCAAAAGAATTCGAGTTCCATACATAATGGCATCGAACGTACTTTCACAGGAATAAAGAATTTCATTGAAATCCAAAACCGTTTTTGTTTTATTTAAAAAAAAACTTTTGTAGCGCTCTTATTGAAAAACCCGATATATATCTTTTTCAATTAAACATCAAAGATATACCTATGTATATATATATATGTATGTCCATATGTAGGAAATGTTTGTATAAGAAAAATCGACATAGGATTCACCACATTGTCGATAAAATGCCATTTCATTTAATTCTGCCATTATTAACATTCAAGAAAACATCTTATACGCATCCAATTTACAATGAATCAATTCAAATTTCCTGCCAGTCAAGCTTGACAGTTCTATTTATTGGTTCTCATATTTTCTATATACACCCTCATCATGCATCTTTGACACATACAGTTCAAATAAATTTCAGATTTTGATATAAATGTCACGTTAACTTCCAAATGTGGGCTCTTTGATATTTTCAAACTGACACTTGGGTCAATCATTCTGAATAAACTTTCATATAAATTCAAGGATTTTATGGCTCTGTCCAGTAGCAGACATATGAATGTACATAGTTCCATAGCCAAGAGGCAATGTTGGTATGTACATTATTTAGATTTAAGCTGTCATTTCCTCGCACTCTCTATACTTTTTTTTATATTAATAGACTATAAAAGTTTGCCTATATAACGTTGCCGTTAAATAAATTGAATCTTATAATTGCATTATTTTACTCGCTCAAGTAAAAGGTATTCTAATTCAGTAAACCTACTCGTAGGTATATTGGATTATCAACCCTCATTCAATTCAAATTGAAGATAATAATTTTGAGAGAAAATCCTTCCAGAACATTACCCAACCAAGAAAACAATAACATTTTATCTTAATGGCAGGTATTTTGCAGATAGAAAGAATATCCCTTAAGGGCAAAAACAAAAAAAAAAACAAAAAAAAAACAAAGAAAAACTCGCTTCAAAATCAGAGTAATCAGAAAATTTAGCCCCAAATGGCTGATGCCGAAGGATCCTATTCCTATATAAAGATAATCTAGCCTGTCTTATGAGAGCATAGGCAGGCAACTTTATGCTGAAAATTACAAGGAAAACACGTCTGCAAAAGCAAAAATTGATTACGGTTCGATTTTATACCATAAATCTAAATTTGTCATCGGATTGGAATAAAAAGACGACGTGTTCATACATATGTACGCATATATATATGTATGTAGAAGGACTACCAAATGTTCTTATACATATGAATGTGTAGTGTATGTTAGGGCTTTCAATAAACATGCTCTACGGGGGGTTCCTAATTTATTTGACCAACTTTTAAAAATTCTTTTTGTGTCAGGCCAAAATAATCAGAAAGCAATTATTTATCAAAATATGTTTGAAATGCTTATTTCCGTTATGATATTTTTTCCCAAAAACCTGAAACGCAGTTTTCTTACAGTCACTTTGGTTATTGCAGGTACGAAGTTTAATCAAAATCGTTAAAGTCGTTTTCGAAAAAAAAACCAAAATAGCTACTCGTTCCAGACGAGCTGAAAATAAAAAATTGAATTTTCTTTCTAGGGAATCACATAAAAATATGCCCTGTCCCAAATTTCAAGCAGATCGGCCCACCAGTTTAGGCTCTAGCTCATAAATTACAGTGGACGCACAGACGGATAGACGCACAGACGCATAAACCGACGAACGGCATGACGAATCCCACTTTTTTGGACGTCTTGGTCATCGTACTGTTATAGTTTTGATAACAATCTCGAATTCTTGTTTACATGAAACCAATACATACTTGCCCTATCGAGCAAGTAAAAAGAGCTTTACGTCAAAAAGAGCTTCTTCTGCAAAAAAAAAAAATTGTGTGAGTGCCGGGACTCACGCGTTAATATGTGTAAACATCAACCTGCGCGGATCCAAAACGGACTTGTTTTTGCTTGAAGGGGATCTTAAGATTTTTTTCACTGAACGCACCCATACTAGTTCGCAGATCGTAAGGTTGCACACCGTAACGTCGCACGACGTAACGTTGCACACGAACGTTCACGTTTTTTTTCACTCTACCGCCAGCATAGATGTTTACACATCAAAAATGAGTGAGTGCCGGGGCTCACGGTTAATATGTGTAAACGACGTTTGTCCAAGCGCAGTTTTGAGGATCCATATTTGGATTCGTATGCGAAGTCGTCCATACGTTGTTGACTACGTGCACGCACTGATCCAAAACGGACTAGTTTGCTTGAAAGGGGTCTTCTGATTTTTGTCACTGAACGTTCCCAATATCTTACTGTGCTGACTTCCGTAACGTAGTATATGGTACACCGTAAAGTGTACGAAGTCACACGTCGCACAGAGGACACCACCGCTGTCATAGATGTTTACACATGAAAAACTCACAATTTTTCCGGCAGAACTGAATCACCCTGTTAACACTTATGGCAGAGGCTTTTTTCCAAGCACCTATAATCTGACATCGAAATCAAGAACGTACCCATCTACTCGTATATAACACCTTCAAACGATGTACATACATACACATATGCATATGTATAGCTTTACCTATAAATAAATATTTTTTAATGAAAGATTTTGAGGCTGGCATATCGCTTGGCAGCACAAAAAGTAATTTGTCATAATTATTCGTTTTTGAAAATCTGCACGATGACAGTTTTCCGTTGTCTTTGGCGTTTAAATTGTTGAAAATGTACGAGAGAGTGGAATTTTAATTGGCATTAAGGTTTTTAATGATAATTTTGTGGTAGCATATTTGAATGGCAGAAAATTTGTGTATAGGTGTGTGGATTGTTTTTGGTTTTACATATACTTTTCTGACGTGGGACTAAGTATACTTTTAGGAAAAGTTTATATTTTAAAAATTAGACCTTAGAGTGATTTACATAATTTTGGGAAGTAACTCGAAAATTATCAATTTTTGAAAAAAAAACAAAACAATTATAAAACTAATTTAAACTTGTATAGATAATTCTGTAGTAACCGTCGGCGTAATGGTTAGTGCTTAGAGGTTTGGGTTCGATTACCAGCCTTGCCCAATAAAATAAAAAAAAAATCGGCAACTGCGTCTTGCGATGAAGTGTCAAATATTCCAAGAGTATCCCTTGTCATGAATAAGTGCCACTCACCTCAGCGGTTCGGATTCCGCAGAAAATTGCAGGTCCCCTTCATTCCTGATGGAAATAAACAACACAATAACACAATAAATCACTAACTAGGCCCTGGCTCTTCACAAGCTGTAGTACCACCAAATTTATTGCTAATTTTATAGATTATTTAGGACGGACAGAAAATGTTTTCAATCGTTAATTTTTCAGCTTCGAAAGTAAAGCTTAATTAAACACATACAGCGATACATTTTTGATGAAAATTTTATTTCATTATAAAGTTTGGACTTTGTTATTAAATGTCAAAAACAATATCATTAAAAATGGCCGCCACGGCAAGATTCGCAGCATGCGATTCTTCTGAGGTAATTTTTAACAACTTTTTCGCAAATTTCAGGAGGTATCTTTGCCATAACTTGAGTAATGTTGGTTTGTTATGCGTCTAGAGTTCGGGGTTTATAAGCACAAAAAATTACTAACGGTGTCAAATCGCATGATCTTGGTGGACAATTGACGTCGCCAAAACGTTGGTCAAACGTGGTTTAAATTTAATTCTTGGTCCAGGAACTTCAACTCACTGGTTTAAACGGCGGATTAACTGAGGATCAACAATGGTTTAAGCATTTAATTGGCTATTCTCACATAGCTGAACCTCAGTTAGTCCACCATTTGAATTGGTGAGTTAAATTGGTTCTGAACCGCACGGATTAAAATTTTAACCACGTTTGTACACAACTGGCCCTAAGTAATTGTAAGTATAGTCAAAACCGAGAAAAGGCTCGACTCGTAACTTTTGTGGTGACTTCTTTTAATCGTGTCTTAATCTTAATCGTACCTCAATCATTGCTGAATCTTGTACTCTCTGCTGATGTTGGTGTTCATCGTTGCATTTTGTATTCTGTTATACTATGTTTCCACCGACCACTTAACCGAGATTTGATAAGATTTGCCATCTTCTTCAAATCTCGAAGATTTTATATTTTATTTAATTTTGTAAATCTAGAAGATTTCAAATAAATCTTGTTAAATCTTCATAGGGCAAATAGTTTTACAAGTCAAACAAACCAATTTATGTCGCGCTGAACGAATTCATTGGAAAATCCAACCCTTCTTGCTTCTTTTGCCAAACATGAAACTTTCTGTCTCACTTCAACTTCATGCGAAAAAATGAAATTTGCATTTTGAGAGGTACTGTCAAAGTAAATCTATTTCTTAATCTTTTTGTTTGATGGAAACACTACATAGATTTATTTAATCTCAATTGAGATAAACCTTCGGTGGAAACATAGTATTAACAAGCGTTTCGTTAAATGTGTATGCTTTGACACCGTTGTTGCTTGTAGAGTCAAGTAGATGCTAGATATAATTTTATCGTTTAAGATGGACTAAGGGGAACATTTAACACTTTAATCGCACATGCGTATAAAAATAAATTTGTTTATCGAAATCGTTTAGGACGTTTAAGACAAAAATTAACTTTTACTCAAAGGTTATAAGAAAAGTACCATTATTGGAAAGGAGCAGAAATAAATCAATTATGACTCTAAGGGATTTCATTTAGTAGAGATGAGGAAAAAATCACGATCTGTGATTTTCGACCTGTGAGTCAAAAATCACAATCACTACCTGTGAGCGACTCTTTAATAAACCTGTGAGTGCCCTAAATGTGATTGAAAATCACAACTGTAGTAAAATCACAACAAAAAGAAACGATTCACAAATCACGACAATCGCACAATAAACTTAATGAACTGTGAACAAAATCACCACGAGAGAAAAGTCAACAATGAGTTAAATGAATCAGAACGAGAACTGTAGTCGTGATTTAGTTATTATTTTAGCAACTGAACGAAATCACAATACAGAAAAACAAAATCTCAGGACTCATGATGAAAATATGAAGAACAGATTAATTCTTTTATTTTTAGTTTAGGATCTAGAAGGTAGAACTGAATTGTGAACTGAGGTCCTAGCCTGGTTGTGATTTTGTGCACAAGGACAAGGAAAAGTCCTAAACTAAAATTTTGACATTGCAAATTTTAGGGGTTTTCACTGGAGCTGGAGCTAGAGAGCTGCTAAATCGATTGGAGTACTCCGTTTTTCGATCCGCCGTGATAAAATTTTGACAGTGCAAATTTTCGAATTTCCACAAGGAAAAGTGAATCTAAAATTTTGACATTGCAAATTTTCGGGTTTCCACTGGAGCTAGAGAGCTGGGCGAGACACTATCGTAATTTCCACCTCCTAAATCGATTGGCGTACTCCGTTTTTCAATCTGCCGTGATAACATTTTGACAGTGCAAATTTTAGACATTCGAGAATTTGCTATTCGATAATTTTGAATTCGGGACTTGAGATTTTTAGCATTTTTGTATTCATGGTTATGTTATTTACTGTTATTTTACTGAGAATTTTTTTTTTTTTTGGCCTCAAAGATATTCCAAACTTGAAAATCACAATCACAGGTTAAACTTACAGTGATTCAGAAATCACAGTCACAGTTATACCTGTGATTGGAAAAAAAATGTTCACTAATCACTATTCTGCTATTCATTCGAATTGAATCTGAATTTAAGTTCGTAAAGTTGGTAATACTGCGGGGTATTCTCTTATTCAGGTGAACGCATTCATTCTGTGCATTTCAGCCGATTTTTTCATGTTTTATTGGATTGTCTGGGAAGTGATTAGTAAAATGCAGCTAAAATCTATTTAATTGCTTAATTTGGAATATTTGTTTGTAAATAATAGATTATTAACATTTTTCAGTGTAGAATAACAAATAGAGATAAATTCACCACACTAATTTCAGCAAAGAAATGAAAGCCAGTTTTGCCAAAAACAAGTGCTCTGCTTGTGGATTTTCTAAATCCTCTGTTTGAAAGTAGAAAAAAGGTCTAATAACTGTTTGTAGTTTTTATACAAATTTCCCAAGATTTTCGCATGAACAGCTGTTTACGTGAATGTCAAATTGGTTTGGGATAATGTAGTTCACCCGACTGATAGCGGAATGGAATGGTAAAGTGAAAGGGAATCGAATGGGTGAATCGAATTTACGATTCACGTGAATAGCAGAAACGGGCTGTATATTGGATTTTTATCTTCGCATTAGCATGTTCAAATCTCGAGTTAGATTTTTTACGAATGCTTAACTTGCAACTAAAGTTGAACATTTACAAAAACAGAATTTGATTTAAATTGTGTTATTTTTCTGCCAACATCGAACTGTCATCCCCGTAACTTTTTCAAAAATTCCCTCTATAAATAGCAATGTATTTAAAAACCTATTATTTTATCTTGAGTATATACATATGTATATACGTAGGTAATAGACATGAGCTTGATAACTGAGTTCGTAGTTTGTCTTCAGGTGATATTTCAAACAACTCGCTCTCATATTCCTTTCTGAATTTCTGAATAGAGACTGGAGGTATCCCCATTGAAAAGCAAACCAAAAAAAAAAAACCGAAATAATTCCTGCTTTAAGCTAACTCGGTTTTCCTTTTGTGATTCCTCATTCCATTTTATTTCCATTCCTCTGGGTAAAGAACAAAAATACCACTAATTACTCAAACTAAGCCAAAAATCATCCAACCTTACCTATAGCTGGACTGGCATCTGTGGCTATATGCGACCATACCACCCCCTTTTTTGTTGGCTTTTCATCTTACCTACTTCTTAAGCTTAGATAGGTAGGTATATGTATGTACACATGTACTCGTATATCGACATGAACAGGACTTGGTTAAATCAATAAAATGACCATACCTTATTTTTTTTTTTTTTTTGGCTTTTTGTCAGGGACTGGAAAAGTAGGTCTCTTGTGTGCACAGGCACACACATCAAGAAAGCGAAAGTGGTTAAAGATGTTCGATCTTTTTTCTATATTCTTTGGCATAATTTCTCTATGCCTTATATTTTCTTTTATGTATTTTTTTTTATTTCTCAGCTTTTTGTGAGGATGTGGGTGAGAGAAGTGTAGGAAAAAAAAAATATCTTCAAGGAACATAAGCAGAGTTTATATGGTTTCCAAGCGATTTGTTGTGTTTTTCGTGCTATTATCGACTGTCGAACGAGGTAATTCAGTTATGACATCAAGGAAAACTTACTTATAAGATTTTTTTTTTGTTTTGTTTTTTGTTTGCACTCGTGTTAGTGAAGATGGAAAATTGTTTTGATTTTGTCCGAAGAAGCGGGAAATCACTTAGAAGCCATATTAGGAATAAAGACACCCAGCCAGAGCGTGAGAAAGGTGCGGGTAATTAGTTTGTAAGTGTATATTGGGGGTTGATGGATTTGTGTTCGTGGATTATTGCTTATGTTTCTTTTTGGTTAAACATATTTAGGTCTCTTTTTTTTTTGGTTTGTTGATGTAATTTCCATGAAGGTAATAATCAGGATAAGAGGTCAATCATTTCTAATTTATTTTTGTGTAGATAATTAACAGGGTTTCGTTCTCAATGCTCGTTGATTATGTTAAATTAATAAAGGAATTAAATATTCCCCAAGGAAATAATGATAATGATGATTTTTAGATTAATTCTTCTATGCACGACCTCATGTCAATTCTATAAGGGCTACACTGTCTTTTCACCTCCCGAACACACCCTTTTAGTAAGATTGACCGGTGGAACCTAGCAAACATTTGGACTTCGAGCACATTTCAGACTTGAGTAGACATACAAAAGGCCCTCTACGGCTTAATTCTGTGTTTTTCTTGTAGTTCTAGCACAAATAAATATCTTGTCGAAAAAAATTCGCGATTCCGAATTTTTGGATTTAAATCCTGGTTTTAAAGTATCATCACTAAAACTTGGTGGCACTTCACACAGTAGGCTTTCGCTTTGATAGAGCAGCAGGTACCGCATTCCGAGCCCATTGATAGTTGTCTCGGAACTTAGATTCCTTAGCACTGGTGGGGGCTGGGGAAAGACTTAGTATTAAAATTGCTGGACAAATTCGCCTACCTAAATTTTTCTTTCAACAAAACTACTTACAACTGTGGTTGGCGGAGCTCCGAGCTTATAATACAATACAAGGTGGGGCAAAAGTAATGTCATAACGTGCATGTGCTATTATTTTTGCAAATTGCGTCAAATTTTTACAAACAGGATGTTAAACACTTTATTTTGCCGCAAGTTGCTGGGCCGGGTTTCGTGCAATGTTGGTTCCAGCTTTAAGAATCGTCACATATGTCAAGGCCCAAAATTGACTCTACGAAGAAGATAGAGACGGAGAAGAGGTTAAATGTGTTAAGGTGAAAAATGATTGATGGCATTTGGGAATATTTAGCTCATACCAATTTTTAAGGCACCAAACTGAGAAAATGTCGGGATCTAGTTGTTGAAAAAGAACACAGAATCATGTGTCGAAAAATGGTCTTGAAAAACTTAGCACCCATCGTTGGTGTACAATGAGATATGGAAATGTTTCATGCCCATATCTATATCGTTAATGGTATGATGAAAAAGAAGAGGACCTAAGTGGCTGCCTTGGGGAACCCCAAGGGTAACTAAGATGGGGATAGATTGGGCAGAACTGAAACTAACATTGTTAACAGTTAAAAGGAAATCCATTTAAAGAACATAAGTTCAAAGTCGAGGTTAAACAGTTGGAAAAGTATTAATCTATGGGAAATTTTCTCAAAGGTCTTTACTTAAACCGGTTGCCACGACATCGACTTCTTTTCTGTTTTCTAAGGCAGAGATGGTAAATGATACAAATTCAACAAGATAATAGTAATTGTAGAATTACAATTTTGAGAAAGCCGTGCTTTATTGCAGCTGCGGCTGCAGCCCCGCTTTTAGCTACGTTGCGTTGTGTTCACAACATTGAATTTGTGTGTATTCAATATTTTGACAGCTATTTCAACTAGAGTTCCAGTTGCAGCTCTATTTCCATTGTGTTCAGGCAATGACCAGTGAGTGTTCATATCTCCTTTTGAAAAATTACTCATCACTTTGTGATGCTTGTTTTATCTTTAGCAGAGGTAATTCAGCGATTCCAGGGTCAGACTGAAGAAAGCTAGAAAACTAGGTTTTTGTTTGAAGAGTTCAAACCGCCAATTAATATTTTATTGGACCTTTTAATTAACAATGTAGTTTTACTTAAAATAATATAACACGGTATTTTGTAAAATTTTACATACAATATGGACAGTCACCGGTGGCACTAGTCGAAACTAAAACCACAAATAACTAGAATGGGATAGAGCCCGGCCTTAGTCGAAACTAAAGTGACAAAAATAAAATACACAACTCGGAGGCCAAACAATTTGAGAGTGCTAGCTATTGCAGTGCTAGGAGATCAAGCGAAAATTCCCTTTCACGGGGAATTTTGATCTCAAAAGGGAGAAAAGGAAAACCAACTCATTTTGTGGAGTGTCTTTGTTTAGCAAATTTTTCTTGGAAAATTGAATAAAAATAAGCACTGTAAAGATTTTTAATAAAAAGTTAAAATTTTTTTATCAAAATAAAAAAACAAAACAATTTCCTTTCGAAGATAACTCAAGAAGTCTTTAATTCAACTGAAAGAATAAAAATACCAAAAACTAAAATATTTATTAAAAACATTTATTTAAAAACTTTTCAAAGTTATTTTTTTAGTGGTGACCACTTCCTTCTTTTTTGATGATACTGAAAAGCAAAAGATTCCTTCAATAATATAGAAGACTTCTGGGATTAAATTGAATCCTCTTTATTCTAACAAGGAATTTAATTGACTCCAACAAATCCAAATTTTTAAATTGGTTATTAATAAAAATATCTCCTTTTGTGCCTTGGGAAATGAAAAGGGAAAAAAGAAAATAATTTAAGGGACAAAAAGGGAATTTTTCGACTGTTTTAAAGGAATTTTCTTCAAAATGCGCCCGAACTGATCCAGCGTACCATGCACTCAGAATCAGCAGCGGTTTCTTGGTACTTCTCCTTTAATTCACGGGAATGGTACGCACAAGACCGGCAAACAAAAAATTTCACCTTCTTTTATCATTTTTGTTGGGAGAAGAAAGTGTCGATTATAAAAGTCCAGGAAAACTCGTCCAACATTATTTCATCCAGACTTATTGTGAGTTTCAACCGAAAAATATTTCACCTTAAAATGTTCTATTTCGAGGAATAAATAAATGAATTATCACAATAAGGGGAATATTTCGATCATGACTTTTCGGGGGAAACTCACAATAGGCGAAAAGTGAATTGTTAAATTTTCCGGGTGGAATGTTGTTCGGGTGAACACAATAAGGCTGATCATGTTCAGCGTTTACATATCTGGCTTATGACGATGAACTTCATGCTCGGTGGCCGGTGGATCTTATGGTTTGAATTTAAAAATTCTAGTGAATTGAAGTGGCGAGGTTGGGTCGTGAGTGCGCCGGCCGTGCGTCGTTGAATGCGATGTGTGGTACTATGTAGAATGACGGTTTGGTAAGGAAGAAAGATATCAATTTTCATTAAGCAAGTCCTTGTTTTCCAGTTATGTTCTTTAATAAATTTTGAAGCCGATAAGTTCAATTATTATTTGAAAAATCAAAATAATACAAAATTTTACTAAAACTAAATTTTTCGCAAATTCGTGCGACCTACATTTACCGTTTAGTCTTGTTGTGTGTCTTTCATTAATTTTACTTGAATTATACCTTTATAGCAAGAATAAATCGATTCAATATTTCTATATCGTTTTTTTTTTTATACTTTATATAAATGTTTCGTTTTTTTTAGTGCAGTTTGCAAGGAATAAGAAGAATCTGTATTTTGAAAATACAAAATTAATTCTCACGAGATAAATCGACCACTTTCTCTCTAGCGCAAAAAAATCATTTCATCCGCCAAACATTGCTTTCATTTATACCTACAATGCTTCCTCTTGCCACCCCACCAACCACCACCGTTAGAAAAGGGCATACATTTTTCATTTGTTTCGGCTCCAGTGCTCACCAAAGAAGCATACGCTACATATCAATTCTACACAAAGGACAAAGCGAAGCCGAGCGTGCGAACACGCCAAAGGAAAATAATTACTTCTAGCATTTGTTCCTGTTCCTGGTATCTATCTGCGCGATGTTTTCAATTTGTTTTTTTTTTTTGTTAATTTTTTTAGCGAGATTCAACTCCAGCTCAGCGTGCACGGTGTTCCAGCATGCTGCTCCCATGTTTTTTCTGCATCCGTTTCTCTGACTTTATATCGAATGACAATACTTTATTTAGTTTGATTTAATTTTTTTTAGGTATACATATGTATGTCTGCTTCCATATTTGTATGGTCGTCCATTTTTTTCAGTTTAGATGAAAACAGTTTCCTTTCTTTGGTTACATTTTAAGCGGGATTAAATTGAATCCAGAATTTCAATTTGTTTCTCTTCTCCTTTGTTTGTGTATTCCGTTCGCTTTTATAGGTTATGAATTTATCACTGTATCGCACGATATTTCCTTTAAAATCGCCACACGCGCCGCGCCGTGTGAGAAAGTCATCATCCCACCAAAACAAGGAAGCTTGACATGAGATATGTTCGCAATGCAATTTTAATACTCGAACACAAGAAAAAGGCAAAAAATGGAAATATTAACAAGCAAGGGGTTAGATCTGCAAATGATTAAATACGAAGTTTTTTTTTAACTTGCAGTTTTCAGTGTTTTGTATGTTTTAGTTTTACTTTTAAACCTCAGACTAAATTTTAAAACTTCCACTATTCTGTCTGTGACCTTTTTTTTCAAACTATTTATTTTCCACTTTGAACCCAAAACACTATTCCCAACCGAGGGACAAAAAGTGCCACAATTTATGTGATAAAGTTAGTTGGAATGCATTTTCACCAAAATCGGGTTAGTTAAAATTAAATAAAAAAACACACACCATCAACTAACAAGAGTGTAGAATCCTAATTGAAATTCAAAATGGATTTTTCAACAAGTCGAAATGTTTTTATTGCAAAAGTGAATATAGTGCTTTGTTTGCTTTTGTTTTTATTGGTAAGTGGCGCCCAACGTGAAAATTTTATTCAAACTATGCGTTGAATTTAAACTGTTAAAGTCAAGTCTTGTGGTTTAGAAAGTAGGAAGCAGAATATTTTTATAACTAAGCATTTGCACTTCTTTGATTTATGTTATTTTTAAGCCAATTTGTAACTTTTTCTCTCGTTTAATCGGTCATACATTTTAAACACATTTAATAACAGTTTAAAGCCTAGTTTAATGTGAGATTCGATTTTTTAAATTAATTGTACTATTAGTGGAGTGTTTTGTAACTATTGAAGACGTAAGGCCTTTCTTAATTTCTATAGCGCTTCACGGCATAGGTTTTGTAGAGCCTACAATTTACGTTCAGAAATTTCTCGAATTTAATTAGAGTAAAAAAATCAGGTGTCGACTTTGGAACACAGATTTAATGGTCTTAAACTTAAACTTTTTCCAAATACATAGTTTTTATTTAAGTGAGGCTTGAAAATCTCAAAAAACACCCGATTTTAGGTCAAAGACCAGGATGTAACTGATAATTTAAATTAATATAAACGATTAAGGTAGAATTTTTTAAGCCGTTGTTAAAGGAAATTTCCCATTTCTGGTCTAGAGTGTACACGAACGAGTTTGGTATCAAATGAGAGGTAGGTTAGGTTAGGTTAGGTAGAAGGGCTGACAGTTGATCTTGTTACCGTCACACTTAGATCTATGTAAATCCGTTGTGATACCCTAGGAAGTTGTATCCCACTTAATGTAAAAACCTATGTGTTCTGTTATCAATCAAGCCATTTAGAGGCATTGACGAAGTTCAGAAGACTGTTCGCCGAAGTTCTAGAAAGATTCTCTAAATCATCAAAGAAATGATTACCTAAGTCTTACTTTCTTAAGTGACAGAGTGCTGGGCAGTGACAAAGGAAGTGTAAGGTGTCCTCATGTGCTTCTTCATCGCTGCAGCCTCTGCAAAGGTCGTCAGTACTGAGCCTCATTTTCTTTCTGTGGTATTCCAGTAGGTTGTGTCCGGTGATTATGCTGACAAGGGAACGAAGATGTTTTTTGTTCATTTGCATAATTTTGTCTGTCCTCTGCTTATTGAAATTGGGCCACAATTTTCTAGTTGTGGCGCATGTTTCAAGCAGGTTCCATCTTTCATTGTTTTTTTCTGATATTTTGTTACCAATATCCTGTTTGATGTTACAGTTTGGTACTTTAATATGTCGTTCGGCTTGACTTGAATCAAGTGACGATCCCGTTCTCGCCAGCTCATCAGCTCTTTCGTTTCCTTGTACATTGCTGTGACCAGGAACCCAGCAGAGTCTAATGTTATGCTGCATGCCAAGAACCCTGAGCACTTCGCGACAGCAATTTACAAGCTTCGAATGTATTTCGGTGGCGGAAATTGCTTTAATAAATGAGAGGTAACGTAAAGCTTGATACACGAGTAATATATTTTCAAAATCGTTCATGGGAAAGTCGAGATATTCGGGGTTGAAGTTGCCGTTTGCAAAATAAGGATTTCAGATTTTGTTCCAAATAAGTGTCCATAACGGGCGAAATAATTGACGTAGAAAAATGATATTGATATGAAATGAAAGGTATTTTTTTTTGTCTTTAAAATAATACTAAAGTTATTGTGATATATTTAATACATTTTTAGATATTGAGTTTTGACTTCTAGAAAAGCCATTTTTTTTCCGCTGTCTTTGCCACACCGATATTTCAAAAAATTCACTGATGACATATACTCTTTTTAGCTCTAGTGAAAAGCTTACTTTACTACTTTTAATTTTATTAAAGACAAGAAAAATACCTTTCATTTCATATCAATATCATTTTTCTACGTCAATTATTTCGCCCGTTATGGACAATTATTTGGAACAAAATCTGAAATCCTTATGTTGCAAACGGCAACTTCAACCCCGAATATCTCGACTTTCCCATGAACGATTTTGAAAATATTTTTCTCATGTATCTGGCTTCACGTCACCTTTCATTTGATACCAACTCGTTAGTGTACACTCTGGGCCAAAGCTCCATCTAGGGTATTCCCTTTAAATCGTTTAATTTTATCAAACGATATAAAACTTCAAAACAAACAAAAAACCACTTCATTAAAATCATATTCTCCATTTATTCATTTCTCTTTTACAGAATCTACCAAAATGTATTTAATGACCCGTCAAAATGTCGCAACTGTTATAACTCAATTAAAAACTTTATTTGTAAAATCCTCAATTCAAAGCATTCCAAGTCTTTCTGTATTAATTTGTTAAAAATTTAAGGTCAATTCAAATTTATTCCAAGTGTAAAGATTCAGAGGCCAAACATAACAAAAAAAAAAAAAACTTCGCAACATTAATTATTTCAAATGCAAACTTTTCCAATCTGGATTTGTGTTAACTTTCGTCCAATAAAATACTTTATACGACGAGGTATATCCCGGCTGACTTATCGGCAAACAGTTTATTTCAAAAACTTATATAGACACCCCCCTTCCCCCCGAATGCGATTAAATAAGTTAAGCAAAAAATCAAACCACCAAAATGTTGACCCACTTAAAAGCATTTTTTGTAAACAAGAAACTTTCGTTCTAAGAAACATTGATTAAAAGTAGAAAGTAATCGCCGCCGTAATTCACGGTGTTTTTATTTTTTTGTTGTTGTTTGTTTGTTTTAAGTTGAATCTCTCTCGTTTTCTTAATTTAATTAACACACTTTCACTGAAAATTTTATTTTCTTTTTATATACAAAGTATAAAGCAGCTTTATTCTCTCCTAAGGAGGGTGATTAAAGCAGATGTCCTAAAATGGGCTTTGTCTTTTTTCTTTCTTCCTTTGACAAAAAAAAACACACGGACACGCTAATTTATCGCAATTTTTTTCTTTTTTTTTCATTTTTAGCTTTTATCCCCTTTTAAAAATTAAGGCAAGTCTAACTTCCATTAGAAAAAAATCCGTCGCGGCCTTCAAAGACAAAGGCATAGCGTAGCTTACGCAAATCCAATCTGTATTCATTTAAGAACTTGGTCTTAAGGCCAGGTACTGGTTTCAAGATTTTTTGTTTTTTAATTTACAGTCAAGTAGGTTGGTGAGAGTTTGTTCATCACTGATTTAATGGGTACTTTGCCTTTAATTACTTTTGGCCAATTAACATTAGTCTGTGTTGATGCAAAGCACAAATTATAAATTAAATTAAAAAAAAAATATCTACTATCAACCATGTCATGACAAAACCTCTTAAATCTTTAGTTGTGTGACTGAATTGTTGAAAGATAAACTTTCTTGGAGATACAATTTGAGGTGGGTGAAGTAAATGATTCTCGGCGGAGAGCTTTAAGTTCCCACCGATACTTCTCCGGGTTTTATGATAAGTAGAAGGGTATAGAATTTGAGCTCCAATAGTCTGGACTTCTAACCTTAGTTATATCTACTCAAATAGCACAGTAGAACTAGGATTTAGATCACAAATATTAAATAACAGTATTCAAAACCCATAAATATATAGGAGTATTTCTCCCAGCGATTGCAATTTGTCGGAGAGAAAGGAATCGAAATAAATCGATGGGGAGAGAACGCTGGAGGGACAATACACCAGTTTTTCTTGTGTTCTCTAGACTTTGGAGAACAATATAATGCGATTTCTGCCCTGTTTCAAGTTTTTGTGATGTACACCTAAATTTTTTTGTAACAGCTTCACTAAATTTACGAGTATAAGGTGAAACTTTAGCAAGGTTTCCGAAAAAGGGTGACCATACCGACAATTCAAATTTAACTTGAAACCTTTGATGTCTAAATTCAAGCAACGCACGTAACGTTTCCTCATAATTATAAGCGCATGTGGAGAGCTTTACCTTAAAATCATTGTAAAATATAAAGAAAGAAAATATCTTAAGCCCATTTTAAAGAAACATATTTGCTTAAACCAATTTATGTACTCTAACTTAGGTTGGATTATGCTACAGAAACCTTATCAGCCAAAACATACTTTATTGAGCAAGAACTTATTCCATTATTTCATGAACTTAATTTAGTAATAATCACACTGGAAAATAAAGAATTGTGTGATCAAAAAAATCGAAAAAGTCGCATTTCGGTACTTGGTATACCGTTTTTCAACATTGCGAGTTAAACCAGAGTTAATTAACTCTAGATGTAATTAACCCAGTTAACTGAGGAAGCAGTTTTCTTGTGGAGAATGCATGCGGAAAGACTCAATAAACTCGGTGGATAAAACATCAAAAGCATTTGTTCAGTTAATCTTGACTTAACTCACCAAATTTTATAAGTTAACTCCGGCTTAACTTTAATCTCGCACTGAAAAACTGGAGTAAGGTCCATGTATATAATTTAATATAACGATGAAGGATGTTTAAGTAATCTTTGTGTATACCGTTCGTCGTCCGTTCGTCGATCGTTCGTCGTCCGTTGGTCGTCCGTTCGTCGTCCGTTCGTCGTCTGTCGTCGTCCGTTCGTCGTCCGTTCTTCGTCCGTTCTTTGTCCGTTCGTCGTCCGTTCGTCGTCCGTTCGTCGTCCGTTCGTCGTCCGTTCGTCGTCCGTTCTTTGTCCGTTCTTTGTCCGTTCGTCGTCCGTTCGTCGTCCGTTCGTCGTCCGTTCGTCCGTCATAACGTTCAATTTACATCGAGCTGGAGCCTCAACCAGGTGGATAAATTTGCTTCAAAGTTGGTACAGACAATTTTAAAGTCATTTTCTAAGAGGAGAAATTAGCAAACCGAAACAAACTATGAAAGTCATCTTTACTTATTTCCTATGTTTCTTAATGTCGTATAAACTCCGCCATATTTGCCCTTTAACAAAGAAGAAAATTCTTTAAATATGAAGCAATCAAAGCTTTTTAAACAAGAGTGAAAGAATCTTGATATATTTTTGTAGCTTAATCTCGAAAAACAAGCTACACAAATCAAGCATTAGCTATTTTAAAATAGCTATTACTTAAAGACAACTCTTACTTACGTTTTGTGTTTATCAAAACGAACTTAATACTCATACTATATTAAAACAGTAGCCAATGAGAGCAAAACCTTACGACTCTATCGTATGCACCACACATTTTATTTTATTTTATACTTGGTAGTAATCTCTTCGCAAGGTTATTTTTTTCTATACACATTTCCTATCCCTATCCCTATCCCTATCCTTATTCCTTTATTTTTTTGCTTTAGAAAATCCTTATGTCTTGTGCTTTGCATATCCTTCTTTGATGCTTTGCAAGATTAAAAATCACGCTCTCTGATTTTGTGTGTCAATTATAGCAACACAAAAAAAAAATAGTATGGCTTCGACCTAGGACAGGTCTTAAGCCGTTTCAAAGCTGCATACTTGGATATGTTCTGCCATGCAGAAAAATATGGGCCAGGAAGAGCATGCGAACAAAATAAGAAAAGAGCAAAGAGGAATTTGTTTGCTTTTAAAGGATTCGTGCTGTATAATCAATTCTCAATTAAATTAAACGACCAAGGACAAGCAGTTGAAGTTGAAGTTAAGTAGTGTCATAAAAAAAAAAATCATAGCGCGGATAGACAGGAGCTGTCAATGTGCTGACGCTGAGTCAAGAGAGAGACGGTTAAGTGCTTGTTGCTATCATAATTAAGAGATTTCTTATTTTTTTTTTTTTTCATCTTTTACACACTACACCTCCACTCGGGTTTCTGAGTTTTAAATATTTTTTTTTTTCAAGTAGATTTTATCTTAATGTATTTTTTTTCATCATGTCGTTGTCGTCGAGAGATAGCTGTTTTTTTTTATGTTAACTTATGCTATAGCTTTATTGAAGTAAAATGAAGTTTTGTCGCTATGTTTCATGAGTCAGGAGCAGATACAAGGATTTGATGCAGTTTGGTTGCGGTTCTAGAAATATTGGAACATTTTTTTTTATTCTTCTCAAAGTTTCTCTTTAATGTCGCTCTTCTATTTTTTAGAGTAAAGTATACTCTGGTTCTTTAGATTAAATAATTAAGTTGAGATGAATAGGAACCTTGGTTTTTCAATAATTTTTTTTTTAAATATCAATTTGAAGTAGGGTATCGTGGACAAATTGATGAAAAATTTCAGAATTTTGAAAAAAAAAACAATATTTTACAAAGTTGTTGTCAAAACTCTCTTCTTTAAAAATGTAAGTAGTTGTGTAGCAATAAATGCAACAGGAAATGCGGAAGAAGACTTTTTATGATATTTTGACAAAAAAA
This sequence comes from Leucozona laternaria, assembly GCA_932273885.2. Classification (NCBI taxonomy): domain Eukaryota; kingdom Metazoa; phylum Arthropoda; class Insecta; order Diptera; family Syrphidae; genus Leucozona; species Leucozona laternaria. The sequence goes on along the minus strand of OW026368.1, from coordinate 110,706,145 downwards.
ATTTTAGTGTACAAATTATGGAGGGTCCAATTACTAAATTAGGCTCCAAAAAATAATGAAACATCATTATCAAGGAATCCCTGTTATTCTCTATTTAAGCGCCTTGTATAACTGTAATAAATCTGTCGATTTCATCTTCCAAATACATAGTTCAAATGGAATTTTTGAGGACAAAGTAAAAGCAATATTTCCCTTGCAATCTTATTTGAATCTATCCCAGGAGCTGCGTTCGCCAACTTTCTAATTTCATTAGAGAAGAAATCGATACAGGAAGCTCTCAAGAACAACAAGATGAAGGGGGGTAGGACTATGGATGATATGCATGAAACATAGTAAATGCTTTTACTACCAAGTATTTACTTGGATGAATTTAGTATGTATACTAAAGTTATTTGCAAGCAAGTATGAACTTTAAATACATTAAATCTAAGCTTTCACTTAAAGTTATAGTTTTTACTATACTCTTGTAAACCTATGCCAAATTGAAATCAGATGTTCAGCAGACTCTCGAAAATTACCCTGGAAAAAATTTCTAAAAAAGATATTTCCGAATAACAGGTACCGTAAAAACCAGGAAATAAAATGGAAATTTTCGGGTTTATTTTTTTAAAACCAAAATAGAAATTACACAGGAAAATATTTCGAACAATTTTTTTTTATTTTAAGTTAAAGTGTTGGCCAAAACTAAAGCACGGAATGAACTCTCCTTGGAAAAATATATAGATAATTCAAAAGACCTATGATAATTTTATAATTTTTACTTTTTTTATAATTATAATATGTATGGCTTTAATTCACAATCATTAATTTTATTATAACTCATCACTTATTTAAAAATCAACAAATAATTAAGAACTAATTAAAAAGAAAGTGGACAAAACTAAAGCACATGGACCTTATTTTACCAAAAACTAGCCTGAATTTAGTCAATTTACTCTTTCTTTAAATTTAATAGTTTCTTTCTAATCAAGCATGATCTAAATAATAATAAAAAAAATTATTAGTTGTGTGTCATCGGACCCGTTTCAGATCGAGTATTATAATTGATATAAAAAGTGATAAAAAGTATCAAAGTAAATATATTCCAACGGATGAAAAGAAAAAGTAGTGTCTGATTTCACTAACGGTGAATCAATACTATATTTATTCGGTATGAGTCGTATGGTGATTTTGCATGGGGAAATGTCAAAACGGTCCATAGTGGCGATGGACCTTGAAAAACTTGCCGTCGCCAAGATAAAAGAATCATCAGGGATACCAAAACAGATCCTCTCATATAGAAAAAAAGTGTGGAAAATAAAAAAGGCTTAGAGATCTCAAGCAGGATTATCTGGGGAAGAGCGGTTAATAGTGGCATTCTTTCTTACCGACTATAAAAAAGCCATTTATTTCTCAGAAAAAACGACATGCAAGATTGGAGGTTCCGAAGACGCACTTAAACTGGACTGCAGCAAAATGGAAAACGGTTATCTTCTCTGATGAGAATCCATATTAAATTTCGTACGGTACGCAGGCCAGAGGGCGAACGCCTAAATCCTTTGTTTTACAAACGGCCTAGTTGAGCACTGTGAAGGCTTATTATTGTCTGGGGATGTTTTTCCAGTCAAGGGTACGGGCCATTTCACAAGGTAAATGGTGTAATGAATCGTTTCATGTATCGGCAGATTCTTCAGAACGGTCTGCTTCCTCATGCTGATGAAAATATGGTATTATGAAAGCTCTTCCAACATGACAACGATCCCGAATATACCGCTAAACTTGTGAAAGATTGACTTATTGAAAACCGTATTGTTGTTGTGAAGTGGCCAGTATAATACGCTGATCGCAACTCCATAGAGAAATTCTGAAAATTCATCGTACGAAATTCGATAACTTCGACTCAATTTTTCAACGATCTTAAATTGCCTGGAATAATATCCCCATGTATAAATTGACCACCTTATTGACTCCATGGCATGTTGATGTGCTGCAGTAATTTAAAATAATGAATGCGCCACTAAATATTAGCAAAAGAACGTGTCTTTGTACTTCGTTCTTTATGAAGTCAAGAATGTGCTTTAATTTTTTTAAACCTAGTTTTTAATGAATTTTAACTTATATTATTGATTTTTAAATAAGGTGTGAGTTATGATAAAATTATTGATCAGGAATTAAAGCCTTATATATTTAGATTAGAAACAAACTACAAATTTTGGGTTCTCATGGGTTTTTATTAATTTTCTTTATATTTTTCCAAAATGAGATAATTTCGTGCTTTAGTTTTGGCCAACACATGTACATATTAATTACAACAGTTGTATTACAATTGAACTTCATGAGTAGTTAAAAGATTTGTTTGTTTAATATTTTCGATATTGTAATTTCAACACCAATTTCTACCAACTTTAATCCAAAGTTCTCTCAAAGTTCATATACTTATACCAAAAATAAAAACAAAATTGTACTAAAAGTGGTATGGAAATTGGCAGTTTTGGGAAGTAAACGAACAAAGCTAACATAAAAATTAGACTCCTATCAGGTAATTTGGAAAAAGAAACAACGTTTCTCCTGATAGCGTACTTAATTGTTGCAATTGTGTAAAGGCACGGAAGGGAGGGGGACACGGCCCGTAGCAAGGTTTTTCCAAGCGTTTATTGCTTCATCTTTAATCAATCAAAAGAACAAGTTTTCTGACACATGTGTTGCTAAAGATACAACATTTTTTAGAAATACATAATATGTACAATTTACCCTACAAGTCGTCAATTTCTTCCTCAAAAAAAGTTTATTTCGAACTTAATTAAAGCTGCGTTCATTTGAAAGCGCATTTCTATTCGCCCCGTTCAATTTAATTTTATATAATCATTTTCATTTGCACCTAACGCAATGTAGCAACTTTTAGAGTGCATCACATGTAAGTCCCTTGAAAAATTAAAAAGCGTACACCAATGAACTTAAAAAACTATCACTGTGTAGAGTATAAAAAAAACCTTCTATAAAACACAAGTTTATGTATTTCTGTCATCCCGTGCATTTAAACTTTTAATGTACCTGAAAAAGTTCTACCGCATACCTCCTCTGCTAAGTACTTTTCTCACATACACATGTATGCGTTATCGTTGAAATGGCATTTAAAAACAAAATGGTGTTCCCAGCACAAACGACTATTTAACGCGTACATTAAGTGAACAAATAAAAAAAAAAAAAAAAAAACAAGAAAAGGGCACAAAACACTTCCAGAGTAACGCATAACTTTACAATGTGTTTTTACACACTTATAACTGCCATCTTGAAAATGAACAAAATGGAATAAGCAATAAAGTTTGTACCTACAGCCGAAGATAGTAGTGCAACAGAGTTATACTACCCCACCGACCGATTTACGATCGATATTCCCCAATATGCCTTCGATAAACACATGATGTGCGTTATACAACACAAACAACAACACCACCTGTGCTGTACAACTGTATACACAAACAGAGACACATCCACATAAAGATGTAAAATTTTGTATACCCTGGACATTCAAATAAAAACGCGAACGAGCGCCATTAAAAATGTATCCGCTTCCGTTGCCGCTGCCACTTCGAAGCCACATACAACAACAACAAAAAGCAAATAACTACACGGTACATTTTGGTGCCTCCAATAACAAAAACCAAACAAAAACAACAAGAGCAATGGAGCCCTTTAAGCCTTAGGCTATATACAGAAATTCCCGCGGCACCCTCATAAAATGGTTGAATTTTTCATGACCGTGTTTGTTTTTTTTTTTTTTTTTTTGGGTTTCAATATGTGTTTTGTTTTGGGTATTTTCTCGTTTCCTCACGTTAATTTCCACCTCCCTTAAGTACGAAGGCATGGTCTGTAGTTTGGGTGGCCCGACCCCATCAGTGAAAATGAAGCTTTTTCTCATTTATTATTCAGGCAGTCTGAAGTGGAAGTTGTACCTTACATAAAAATGAAAATTTTAGGAATAAGAAATGAGCGTTCGAGTCGTGTCGTTGTCGTTGTAGTCGTTTTCGTCGCGGAATAAAAGTCTTCATAAATTAAAATAGAATGCACGACTGGGTCGCATAAAATTTCTCAAAACTTATTTAGTTTATAGAAATTGTTTATTTAAAATTGCAAGAAGTCTCATATAGTACCTATACAGGCAATGAATGGTGAAACATGGTTTCAAAAATTGAGATGTTTCGAAGATATGTTTTAAGATAAAGACCATTAAATAAAAGACAAAGAATGCTTTTTTATATTTGATACGATCTCCCATGACAACAAATTTGTCAGAACAAAATTTCGTGTAATATTTGTATTTGTAACCGCAACAATTTTCTATAGGCAACTGAACGACGATGGCAGCCAACATTCCGCTGCTTGGCAGAGCACTCCAGAATTTCAGTCCACTCGAACAACAAGAAGTGCAAGGCTGATGGTGTGGATGGCATCCTGACATCCAACTAGCTTACTCACGCCCACAGTATGGTAGGCAGAAATGGCGGCCAACGAGCAGACTAGCTCGCTGACCCAATTAGCCCAAAAACGCACCACCACCCTCTGGTGGAACAACCATCTAACGCCCCGAGTCAGACAGCCAAATGCCAGACTAGGCACTTTACCCAGAGACGAATACGGTTTATCCCCCAGGGGAGTAATAATAAAAGGTTGTGGTTGAGGTATGTGATTTGAAAAAAGTACAATCATTAGGAGGAATGACACTTGCCCAAGAAGATTACCATCCGCACCAGAAACCACCGTCATTGCGCCATGCTAGGCACTTTGTTGGCTGGGACTGAAGCGGAAGCTAACCAAATTGTGCGATCATTTAGGCACTTCATCTTCCGAGTCCTCTTAAAAAATCCGAAGTCCGCTTGCCAGCGGTCTTATTAAAGGAAGTCACGGTGCAGAAGCTACCAAAATTCGTCTCAGAGCATTATCGTCGCGTTTAGAAAAGAGATCAAGTCTTTGATCTTCAGTTCGGAAAGTTCGTCAAGGTCATCAAAGAAAGTTCGTCAAGGTCATCAAAGAAAGCCTTTCCAAGTGATTGGATTTTATTTAAAACGGGCTAGGGCTGGGCATTTACGTAGGAAGTGAACTAATGTTTCCTTTTCCTGCTAGTTCGCACATCAGCTATATACAACAATGGTTGTTTTCAGAAATACCCAGTTTCGACGCATGCTTTCTTATTGCCCAGTGCCCCGTGCATGTTGCAATAACCCTGGCAATGTCTTGCCTTGGTCTACAAATTAGATCTTTTGTTCGGGATTTATTAAAGGTGGTACACATCTTTCTAGATATAACACAGTTGCTTAGACTGCTCCCTTTACGATTGGATTTGGTGGCAAAAATTGAGAGTACATCGCCTTTCATAACTCCGAGAGGAATGTAAACTCTTTCCGCAAGTGAGCTGTGAAGAGCTGATCCTTGCCTTGCTAGCTCGTCTGCCCGCTCATTTCCCACAGTGCCACAGTTCCTTCCGAAATTGAAAAAAAAAAAATGTTGGACGATTTTTTCTGCACTTTTATAATTCACACTTACTTCTTCCTAAAATTATACTAAACGAAGCTGAAATTTGTATGAAAATTCGACTTATGCGTTTACCAGTGTTGTAGGTACCATTCTTATTAACGAACGGAAGAAGGACTAAGAAACACTGCTGAGTGCGCGATACTAGATAGTAGTTTCAAGGTCTTTGTTCTTTGAGTTGATATACATATATATGTTGACTATATTTATAGTAAGTAATTTGTTCCTTTAGTTTCGACTTGGTCCGGGACCCCATCCCATTTATATTTATGAATTACCGTGTTAGTTATTTAGGCAAATACACCGAACGAAAAAATTGTTACATGTGAAAACCATACGGATTCTCAGAAAATTTCTACACGCAAACAAGAACAAAAAATAAGGGATTATAAAATACTTAGTTATTGTTTTTGTCCAAAAAAAGATTGCTATTCACTTTTTCAAACAAGACGACTTCTGACATTAGAATGCTCAGCAACTAATGTTTGCGGTATTGCTTTTATCGTAGTCACTTTTGCAAAGTGCGTTTCTACTATAATATTAAGGGGATAATGGAAACTATTACGCCAGGATAAAACGAGGATACTACCCAAGTAATTCAACACAATCAAGCGTATACAAATGTCTTCAGAAGCATTAAACAGAAAAATCGACCCTAAGCTGCCTAGCTCAGTGACTCACTACCCTCTGAAGAATGTCTTTTCGTAGATTGATAGATAACTCTTATTAAAGTCTCACAGGTGGGACACTATAGTGAATTTGTTAATTAAAAAGGTTTAGCAAAAAAAATCAAAACGTCATCAGAAACGGAAACATAAACGAAAAAGGGGCAGGGTAGAAAAAAGATTAATTTCAGAAAACAATTTCTTTCTGAGCTTAATAACCATCATTTGTCATCGTGTAATCCTCATTCGTTAACTCAGGGGTTGTGATGCCGTTTGGCAAAGACACATATCGATTTAACAACATTAAGTAACACATTGACACAAAAACCCATTTAATTCAACCCTATATTTTATATTTTCCCCTAACCAGCTTATTTATACTTATTTTTTTGTGTTATGTGCATTTGTTTTTGTTTTCTTTCGTGAAATGAATATCCGTTTGAGGAATTCCTTTCGGATGAACCCAATTATCACGAACATCAATCCTTTTTGACTTATACTTTATACCTAAAGAACATCCGTTGCTAAACAAAAACACAACATCAAAGCTCAAAAAAAAAAAAAAAAAAAAAACTAATATTTGTTCAGCTAAATTGCTCTATTCACTTGATCTTTCACCCAGATTCATTTACACTCATCTGGCAGTGCAAATTAACCAAAGGGCAAAGAATAACAGTCAAAATGAAAACAGAAAAAAAAATATAATATCCTTAACGAAAAAAAAAAAAAAAAAAAAAAAAAAAAAAAACTACAAAGAAAATAGGTCAAATAGCTCGAATTGATGTAGGTACTTCTGCGTTCTATTTGCATACGTCCTCTTCAGTTGTGTTTGTGTTGTATACTTAAGGATTATTCTCTTACCCTAGACAAGCTTAATCCATAATCCATCTGGAAACATTTTTGTTTTTTTTTTTTTTTTTTTTTTTCAACTAACTTTTTTTTCTATTTTTTCTTTCACAGGAGTAAATTGCCAGGAAAATGTAGACGAATGTATGTCCAACCCATGCCAAAACGCTGGCATTTGTCGGGACAGAGATAACGGATATGTATGCACTTGTCAACCAGGATATTTAGGTTTACATTGTGAGATTGATGTGGCCGTCTGTGAAACAGGTAAGAGTGGATGTTCTCTGTCACATCAACACAATGTGAAGGGAATTAGTTTTGAAAATGAGTTAACAGTATAGTTGCCACTTGGTTAAGTTGATTACGAAGAGAATGTATTAATTTATAAGTTTAAAAAATTTTTTTGTTATAAAATATTCATTGAACTCAGTTTGAATTAGGTAAAGATTTGGCACGTACAACGTGAAAGTTTCTTCTTTTAATAATAATAATATATAAATTGGTGAGGTGACAGAAACGAAATGTTAAAATTCGCGACCATTCGTAATTCGGTGGTCGAGTCTCATATGCAAAGCACTTTACAGTCACAATAAATTTACTGTTAATTTTTAAAACAATTCATAAACGTTAATAAGGCGTTTCACAAGATGTTTTCACATATGTGGATAATTAACATCAGAATATTCTACTTTGCACTGAGCTTAACTTATCAAAATTTTTCAACACGAAATTCAACGTAAAGTGGCAACTCTATACAAATCTAGTGTACTAGCAATGTGTATATCTCTAAAATATTTGTATTCTATTGTATTTACAGGTACGGGCGCCAGATGTCACAATGGTGGTGAGTGTATAGAAGGTCGCGGCTTAGATTTCACCTGCGATTGTCCGCCGGGTTGGACCGGGCGCATTTGTCAAGACGAAATAAACGAGTGCGAATCTTCGCCCTGCCAAAATGGTGGCGTTTGTGTCGACAAACTAGCTGCGTATGTCTGTGCCTGTCCCATGGGCTACACCGGAACCAATTGTGAGGAAGAGATTCTCATTTGTGCCGACAGTCCTTGTCAGAATAATGCGCTGTGTCTGATGGAAGAGGGAGTGCCCACATGCTATTGTGTGCCCGATTATCATGGCGAAAAATGTGAATACCAATATGACGAATGTCAATTGGGACCGAAATGTATGAATGGCGGCGTTTGTATAGATGGAGTTGACACCTTCACATGTTCGTGCCCACCGATGCTGACGGGAATGCTATGTGAATGTTTAATGACGGGCGAGGACTCATTGGACTGTAATTACACGGCGCCGATTACATCGTCAACTACAACAACCACCACAGAAGAGCCGAGTTCCGAGGAGGGCACTACTCCTTCGCCACCCGTTTTCACAACCGCAGGCGGATCATTATCGAGTAGCAGTAGTAGTAGTAGCAGCAGCAGTAGTGAAAGTGGGGAATCGCTTACTTCGGAAGGAAGTTCTTCATCCGAAACGGTCGAATCTGACGAAAATCTATACACTACAATTTCCAGGTTCGATGTTACCGAAATCACTACAGCTAAATCACCAAAAGGATTAAGTAGTAGTGAGGAGTCGGTAGATATGCCAATAACAATCACTGCACATCCGACAATAATACATCATCGGACGACAATTAAAACGACAGCGACATTCCCCTACGAATACACCACCCACAGACCTGCGACTCCAAAGTGGCCAACGACTCCAGTATATGTAACCGAGATTCCAGAAGCACGTCCTACTTCATCAAGATATTATCCCCCAGAGGCGACCACTTTCAGCACAAGTCTGCAAACAGAATACACCGATTATGACCCGGAGAACGGATACACTGCAACCACTCGTCGACCGCCTTCATTTGGAATAACAACGACAGTTGCACCATTCTTTACCGAATACCCAGAGGTCTTTGTTACCACCAAGGTTACTGAACACACCAAGGAATATGGCGGAAGGTTTACGACATACAAACCACCTACGCCATTCTTCCCTTCGTCGACTGCGTCGTCATACGACTATGAATCTTCGGGAGTCAGTATTGACATAGCGACATCAACGTCCGGCAAAATAGGTTCACCCATTTCACCCCATCCATCCATTTCGCCCTACTGGCCGGCTAGCAGCACCTCGCAGCCAATTCCACCATCCTTCAGACCAACACCGCCACCCTTCACGGACCATTCGACTAAAACTCTTTACACAGATGACTTGGTCACATATCCGACAACAGCGGCTCCGACCACTACCACAGAGTACATTCCACCACCAACGACACCAGCACCCACACCACCGCCACCGCCGCCAACATCGCCTCCACCTCCACCGACGACCACCACTCCAGCGCCCACACAACCCCCACCGACGCCACCAACACAGGCGGTCCTGACAACGGATTCATCGATTTCATCATCCTCATCGTCCTCATCATCGTCGTCTTCGTCAGAAGAGAGCACAGAATCAGGTGGTGCTGGTGGCTCGGGTGGTGGTGGCGGAACGGGCGGTGGAGCATCAGGAGGAGTGGACAACTTCACCACCGGCATTCCAGATTGCATCAAATTGGGTTGCTATAATGGAGGTACTTGTGTCACCACTTCGGAGGGCTCCAGGGTGAGTAATAGCAAACGTTCTCTCTTTTAATATAAATTTCGTTTTCTTTGTTATACGTATACCGTATATAATAATATACGAGTATTGGAAAAGCGCTCCTGGCTTCTGCATACATACATATATGACACCTTTGCCAGCTTCTATTTGAAGTTTATTTCCCATTCCATCTGGGGCCAGGAATAAGATCTATTCAGTGCTTTCCACTTGAATGCTAGGTGAACAGGAGTTACGTACATTCATAATACAAAAGTATATATTGAATCGATGCGATGGATGGTTCTTCTATGGAATTTACCACCTCCTGTGTCTTTAAACTGAAAATGAGAAAACGAAGACGAAGGGTGGTAATTTTCACACACTTAAACTAACTTTGGGTTAACTTGCCAATATAATGATAACCCTAAGATACACGACTTATATTTATATAGCTGCAGACGCTTTTGAAAACATTGATCTATGGAAGCTTACAATAAACAGGGGTTATTAAGAAAGGAAAGGCAGAGAGGGAAAACTATTTTTTTGAAGACAAAATGTTTGCTTTTCCAGTAATATAAAAGGATCAAAGAATTTTATAGTATATATTAAACTCGTATGGTTTGAGGAAAATGGTTATAATAACTGAATATATGGTTGGAGGAAATTATTATCTCTCTCAAGATGATATATGATGATAGTTTGGGATATTGACATGTTCAATTATAGCTACATATGTGTCTGTTTCACTTTTTAGCAGTGACTCATGATTCCCGGTAGACTTATATGATTCCTTTTAAATCGATGCTTCTGTCTGTTAGGAGATGTAAGGATTTTGCTAGATGAATATTTTCTTCTTTTTAAAGTAATTTTTCGTTAAATTAAATTGAAGCATAAAAGTAAATATTTCTCATAACAATAACTTCAAGCAGATTTTGCGGTAAGCTAGGAATTATAGGATCTTGTAATAAGTGTGTCCTTAAACATTTCAAGTAATCAATTAATCTCAAGAAGTGTAAGACAGAGACCCTATTGAGATCTCCTGTCTAAAAAAGTTGACGTTTAGTATTTTTAGTACTCGGACTGGAAAACCATCAAAAGTCTTCATGCGTAAAACGTATGTTTTAACAGCTGTCAACATTTTTTTATTACACTATTCCCTGATTTTTAATTTTATTTATGAATCCTCTCCCGAAATAACCTTAACAGTTTAGAGACGATTTTTTCTGATGGAAGTTTAAATGAAATAAACAATATACGACCCAACTGTCCGCCTTGAGGAACACCGGAATTAGCAAACATTTGTTTCGAGCACTCTTTATGAAAAATTAAAAATTTAAACAAATATTTATTTTTAATGATCATTCAAACTAAGATCACGAACAACAGGTAACAAAATGTCAAGACTCTAAGGCCCAGTTCCACCAAAATTCATTAAAAGTGGATTTTGCTTAATAAAAAACTCTAGCTAGGTAAATCTATTGGCTTGATAAATTAATTTGGGTTGTACCAGGACATTTACCAATTTTATTTGAGTTAAAATTGAGTTTGCTAACCATCCCTGCATTTTATCATTTGTAATCTGCAGTGCAAATGAGATAGCAATAAGAGAGCTGTCAAATACAGAAAATAAACATGTATACAATACAAACAGCCAGAACCCGACTTCAGTGGAGTGAAATATCAAAAAATAAAGATTAGGAAAAAATTAAATGTGAGTCGGTATATACGAGATCTGAGCGAGAAATTAGAAAAGGTTGAGCAGCTTATTATGAAGTCTAGCAGAGATTTTTGTTTGGGTTTCTGTAACTAATGTCGTTTGAGTTTCACTCAAAATTTTGGAATATTGAATTATTAAAAAGAAAATTCCACTCTATATGTTTATCGTGTTCTTTTTTTTTAATTTATAATACATTACTTGCCTGTTAAAATTTCCATTTAAATTTTATTGATTTTTTGATTGGACTTTTAGAATTAAACATGGTCAGAGCAATGAATAAATGTAACTATTAAATTTAACGATGCACTAAAAATTTAAAAGAGCTTGGAAAAAGTGGACAAAAGTCGTTTGAATTGAAAGTAGTAATTAGCCACATTAAATTTAATTTAATTTAATGACCGAGGTGCGTGGATTTCAATTTTTTTAAATTAAAATTTGTATTTATATTACCAAAAAGCATGTTTACAAAATTCCAATTTTTTAAGCTTCAATTTAAAGTCGCCATTAAAAATGGGAAGTTTATCGATTTAAAAAACATTGGCGCAAAATTTTAAACATTTAGAACTGGCTCTAAACTAAATCACTTTTAAATCGGGAGTCGGCTCTAAAAAAATAGTTTTAGAGCAAGAGTCGACTTTCTTAGTATTAAAAGACATACAGTTTACTTTAACGCAAAAACATTCGTGTAACTTTAAAAGCGACAAAGCGCTTGTGTAATTGTTTAAAGCATACTTTATCCAGGGTGGTCATTCCGTAATTTTTAAAACGATAATCGTCTAAGCGATAATCGTGCACGTTATCGTCATCAATTTGCATCACGTAACACAATCACTATCGTCTCGTCAATCGTTTATTATAAATCACAGTTTGAAAAGGATTGACTTTTCAATCATTGTCACGAATGACACAATTCTGTAATTTATTTTTGTCAGTAACGCCCAAAAAATATCAATTTATATTTAGAAGAAGTGAAGTAAAGTGCGGGCAAAACGTGAAGTCGCCTAAACAAATCGGTTATCCACCTATCTTTCAGACTACATAAATAATTTTAATTAAAGGGTTTTCAATTGCAGCGGGCAGATTTTGACGGTGACCATGTCAAGTTAAACGATTGAACGACACGTCCAATTCAAAGAACTTTAATATAAAAATCTTTTAGGCAACGATACGTGATGCGTTGGGCCCATTTTACGGTTTACATGGTTGTCCTTTCATGTCTATTATCCAAAGTTTGGAGCTCAAATTTGAGTCGACCAATTCAGTGGACAATCAGCCAACGCCTTTGCGTCAAAAAAACCCAGGATCAACCGAAAACATCCACCAGCCCTTATTGAAAAACCCTACATTATGATAAAATCGCTTACAAAAACAAAAAAGACGACACAAGACGATTGCTTAACAGGTATCGTTCAAACACTAACGATTTAACGATCACGTTTTGACGATTTTTGATTTACGGAGAGCAAATTTTCGATCGTCAAGACGATATTTTTCAGTCGATAGAGATTATTGCTTTTACGTGATTCAAAGCTGTCGTCAAAACGATATCGTGTGGCGATAATCGAATTACGGAATGACCTCCCAGATGAAGTTTGTCATTTCATTACAAAAAATGTATGCAAATTTTTTTCTGACGTGGAAGATTATGAGCTTTTTAGAAAACCAAGAGCCAAGAGCATACATCCGACGTAGTAATGACATGATTGTCCATATGGTACAGCCGGTTATAATGAACTTGGATCACGATTCAATCAATGACAATGAATTTCAGGGATCTTAGGCAAAATCCATTAGTGTTCTTTGTGAGCTAATGAGCAAGGATTTTCTTTTCTATCCGGTTTTCTAGCAACTGTATACGATGTAAATAATAAAAGCAGCATCCGTAGCACTGGCTACGTATTCACTAGATTCAGCTCTTATGACAATAATCGTAATTATTCGGAACACAACATCTTCATAAACAGCTCCTAACTGTGTTGCAAATCGAAATAATTAAAATGAACATTTTTCCCGAAAGTTTGAACACTTATTTACCGTCCGAGTATTAATTGGTTATTTTTCACATTCTGCAGAGAATTTTTGCCAACCGGAGTTTTTTGAGAGTAAACACAAACACGAAATTGAAATTGATGTGTTTTTTTTTGGGTTATGTTTACTTAAAGTTCTGTTTGATTGTTATATCTGTCAAAAATAAAATCTTCAGTAATTATAAAAATTGTTTAAAATGTTTAAAATAAACGAAAAGTTAGATATGGACTCGCAACTACTTTAAATAGAGTCGATGTTTTTCCTCAAACGAGAATTGTTTAAAATGTTGCGCCATTTAATTTAGTCACCCGTTTTAGATACAATGCTCCCTCCATTAACTAATTAACTATTTATTTTAAAACCGGATTTAGCTTAAAGGAGAGATTTTTAGATGAATGGAGGTGTACTGCCGTCCTTGGAAAAAAAACACTTTTTAAAAAGTATTTAATTCGAAGGCGTGTAGAGCAAAAACCTAAAAATCCAATTATAGTGGTGATCCAGTATAAGGATAAATATAATTTCTATAGTGCATACGTTATATCGAAAATTCGTTATATCGAACCCTTTCGTTCTTACAAATCTTTAGGCAAATTGAAAGTAAGACTATATTTTGAAAATCCCAAAATTTGATCATCTCTTCGGTTTATTGCAAAAAGTCACTAAATTCATTTTTTTTATGGATAGCAAAACAAACGAAAAAAAATATTTGAGCAATGGGAAATTGTATACATACGTATATTCCAATATTATCATAAAGATACATAGGTATTTACATATTTACAGTTAAGAATTGCTTTACAAATTTGTTTTCTATATTTGTTATACATTATGTTGATGATTGTAGAATTTTATTCATTTTTTTTTCCTTTTTTGAAATTCGTTATATGTAGAATATCTACTAAATTAACTTGAAAAAGTCTTCGTTATATTCATCATTTGTTATACTGGACCACCACTGTATTTTAAAACTACTAAAAGAAAGATCCACTGCCGACAGCTGGCAGTATAATTAAGGGTATATAACGGGTGATTTTTTAAGAGGTTTAGAACTTTTTTTAAAAAAAAAACACAAAAAAATCGAAAAAATGAATGAAATATTTATTTGAATAGATAGTTTGAACCTTGCAATTTAATGTTTAAAGATAATTTCATGCAAATGTTGACCGCGGCTGCGTCTCAGGTAGCCCATCCGCTGAGTCCAATTTTGGCATACTCTTTCACACATATCGGCCGGTATCTCACGAATGAATGCATGGATGTTGGCTTCCAGTGCGTCAATCGAAGCGGGCTTGTCCCTATAGACATTAGCCTTGACATACCCCCACAAAAAATAATCTAATGGTGTCAAATCGCACGATCTAGGCGGCCAATTGACCGGCCCGAAACGTGAAATTAACTGTTCACCAAACTCGCATCGCAATTGCGCCATTGTTTCGCATGCTGTGTGGCATGTGGCACCGTCTTGTTGAAACCACATATCATGCAAGTCAAGAACTTCCATTTCGGGCAAAAAAAAGTTTGTTATCATCGCTCGGTAGCGTTCACCATTGACAGTAACGCTGCGATTCGCATCATCTTTGAAGAAATAGGCCCAATAATGCCGCCGGCCCATAAACCGCACCAAACAGTGGCTTTTTCGGGATGCATTGGTAGCTGTTGCAATGCTTCTGGCTGATCTTCACTCCAAATGCGGCAATTTTGCTTATTTACGAACCCATTCAACCAAAAATGAGCCTCATCGCTGAACACAAGCAGCGCGCGATGAACATTTCGAACCGAGCACGAATTTTGATAGTAAAATTCAATAATTTGCAAGCGTTGTTCATTTGTAAGATGATCCATGGTTAAATTGCAAACCAAACTGAAGCTGTTTGACAGTGACACAAGGTACTAAACACACGTCAGCTGTCAAAACCAGTGTTGCCAAAACCAAACCAGCTAAAAAATCACCCGTTATTTATTGACAGTCAGTTATATTGCGTTGAGTAAATTTTTGTTTTGCTTATTTTTTTGCAATCTTAAACTGTGATATGAATAGAAAAAACACGACGATTAAATTAAATCAAATGTTTTGAACCACGAAATATCTCAAAATTGCTCCAAGTCGTAAGTTTTTTTAAAATGTACGAGACTAGAAAAATGCCAATTTTAAACAATTATAACAGTTTATGACCATTAAAAGTGTTATCACTCCAATTCACTTTTTCAAACCATCGTTTAGTGATATCGAAGTTTGGGTTGTAATTGGACTTAGATGATTTCTATAAGTATAATTATTTCACTTATAAAAATCATTATCTAAACTTAATGTATCGAGGATATTTATACAATCTTGTACACTTGAACGCCATGGTCAATTTTTATTATTTCCATTTTTTGTATCTTCAGATCTTCAATTTAAGTATTTTTTTTTCTCAGTTTGCTCTGCGCGCGCCGTTTACTTGAGTCGGACCCTTTAACTGCACTCTAGCTTGGTGTTTTGATTTTATTTTTCTCGAGAATTTATCATTTCTGATCCTGCTGGTATTTTCCAGGACAATTTCGAAAGCATTTACCGATTCCCATTTAATTTGCATTTATCAATTTAAAAAAAATCTCTTTAATATAATGAAACTCAAACAAGTTCCCTTATACAATTAAATAAATAAGTATACGCCACAGTGTCCCAATAGAAAATTTATTTTTTTTGAATTATCTTTTTAGTTCCCTCAAAATAGACAATCAACACAATTTCACTCTTAGCTGAAAACATCATCTAAAGACATCTGAAAAAGCATTCCTATACCGATGTTGGTCGGTTAATCAGTCAGTCAGTCACTAAATATATTATTCCATTTGGTTGATTTATGATGGCTATGATGCACAAGGCATATGTTTATCATTTTATCATTTCATCAATCAAAACCACAAGCTGCTAAATTACTCAATAAACCTTTCATCTACAAGCAATTACCTATGCTCATATAGAAGGAGGACCACCATCCTCACCCAAACAAACAATTCGATCTGACTTTCATCCAATTAGCTGTTTTGGTATTTGTAATCGCCTTGATATTGTTTTCTCATATTGACATACACAAAGTGGTGCACGTGGTCTGCTTTTCATTCCCTCAAGGCCGTAGAATATAGGTACAATATATTTGTACATTCGAAACCAAATAAAGTTGCCAAAGTTTCCCATTTCTCGGATTGCCATCAGTTGATGCTAACTAATCACCCTCCCCCCCCCCCCTCTCACAGAAAACAAAAGAAAACACACAGATCAACTAGAATAACGGTGTATCGTAACAATTCAGCCTTACTGGCATTTTGGGCAGAAACAGAAGGCATATACGCAAGCCCGCTTGGTTGGCAAAATAAAGTTTGCGTAATATTACCTCGGATTGTTTTAAACACTCAATCGACGATGAGTCCAGTCCTTGTTGTAACCCAGATGTGTACATTTCCAATTCGAAGTAAACAGAAGACCAACTCTAGCTTGGGCGTTGTTATTTTAGTGGGCATTGGGTTATTCGCAGGCGGCTTCATTTCATTCAGCCTCAATGACAAAATATTGATTTTTCAGATGCAACTACATAATGTACCTCTACTCTGCAACACAAACATAATATTCATCAGAATTTCTGATGAAAAAGTTTTTACTATACCTTCGAGTTGCTTTGGGAATAATATTGGAGTGACCATTTACTATAGAACACTATGAGTTTAAAATTGTTTCAATAAAAGTGTGTTGTTTGAGACTAAAATGTTTTTCACAACTCATTAAATATGATTTTTCGTACGCTTAAGGAAAAAATTCACAAGAAAACGCCGCTTTAGAAAATAATAATTACAAAAGAGATTCCTGAATAAAATCGAATGGACCCCCAACAATAATTTTTACACCAAAATTTAGCTTGCCGTATTTGATCTGGATTTAAGGATTTTAATTATAAATTATATTATAAATTAAATCCGAGTTAAACTTACGATGTTCTTGGTACTTGCTACCTAGAGCAAGGAAAAATCAAAGGCACGAACATCGTGTGGTGTGTTAGCGCCTGATTACAAGGTCCTGCTTTTACTTAAGGCTTTTCTTCAAACTTTACATGTGTAGAAAAGAAGAGCTGAGATTCCCTTCTCTTTTCGGCTCATGTAAAATCTGAAGAAAATCTTTCAGTAAAACGACGATGTAAACACGCACTAAGCCAGCTTCAACAAGAACGCCTAGTTGTCAAAATCCATTGAAATCGAAGTGCGACGCTATAAAAATTAAAGTTTCACTATCGAAGGCGAGATGGCACCACTATATGGAATCGCTGCGTTCAATAGTATCGTAAATCGATTTAGATAGATTTTTGACACCCATCTGTCAGAAATAACTATTCAGCTATGGCCTATTAGATTGGTGTCAAAGTAAAAATTCTCCTTATGAAAAGAAGAGAAATTTGCTTCTGAATTTGTTTTCAGAATCGTTCCAGAAGCGTTCCCACGTGTTCTTCCGGATTGGTAATCGAAAAAGCCAATAATCCAGAGCTAACATACCAGATTTTTTGATTTAACTCAGGAACTACAATGACTGAAAAACATGTTTTAGAAATTAACTCGGATTCAACCCCAAGCCGGGCCTCATCACGTAAAACCAATACAATCGGACGATATATAATATATCTGTAGAGAAAAAAAATCAGCTGTCTTCCAAACGATATCGTTCGATCTATTTCGTTTTCTTTGATGAGGCTTCTGGAGTTAAAAGCATTAAATCGGACGATTTAGGTGATTAGTTCACGTCACGTTGCCACCACAGCGCAAGATATCCATCACTGCTCTGCAGAATGTCCATCATTTGACCCCGCTGTGTAGTAGGAACGCCGCTCGCCGGCCGTCTTGTTGGAACCAGATGCTTTAACAATATGGCCACTATAACCTTACAAATTTCCAGCGTCACTATTATAATGAAGGCTTAGCTAAAGCTATAACTGCAGCAAACCATTACAAGTGCTACTAGTGCTTATATTAAATATTTATTTAGAACCTTATCGCACTCAGTAAGCAATACTTACATAATTTACTCTTAACAGCTTTAGCTTAGTAAAAACAAGCAATATTGACATGCAGACTTAATTAGATTTTACTTAGTTTTAGATTGCAAAGCACGAAAATGCTGTTTGCAATATATATGCTGCCGCTTTATAAACTTGCCAAGCCATTTTGGAAATATTTGTACCTTAGGACTGAGGAATTCGCACCAGCTCTGTGGTTATTTTATGAGACTGGGCAAAACGCCCAATGATTTAATGTCAAATAAACCAACATTGTTGTCTCTCGAGGGAAAATGGCACATAACTGGCGAGGGCCCAGCTAATTTTTATAATAACTCTTCCTAGTACCTTGTTAGTTGATGTTAGTAACTATATACAACTTTCTAAGGCCTCATTAAAAACTAGATTGTTTTTCCAGGCGGAAAGGACGATGTACATATTTTTAATAACTTACTTTTTTGATTTAGCTAACGAATGGTAAGTCCAGATTTATTTTTGTCGAAGAGGTGATTTCTATCAGACGCAACTTTGGCTTAATAGCTTCAGCTTTTTGTATGAAACAAAACAGCAAACTTTAGCTTAAAATTGAAATAAAAAACATTGGATGATATGAATAAAACGGAGCACGTACTCAGAGCAGGTGCTCCATAAGAATCAGAGAAGGTGCTAAAAAAAAACGTACCTGCTCCCGTTTCGTATAAATAGAATTATATTGCAACCAGTGAGCACCTCCTCCTTCACACGGAGTAGGTGCTCTCATACCCCCGAGTCAAATTTAATTGTTTTTTTGTATTTGCAAATCATTTCTATGATTTATAAAAAAAAAGGCCAACTTAGGCTTTTTTGGATTGAAAATCATTTTTTCTTTAAGAATTAGGAGTGTAAGAAGTGGAACTTTTTCTTTTTTGACTCGCATTTTATTGTGAAGGAAGGGAAAACGTTGCTTGACTTTTGCAAAACATCGTTCAAGTTAGCGAGTTAGGCACTTATTGAAAGAATTTTTCTCAGGAGTATCTGCATTTTGATAAGGAGTTAAAAGCCATCAGGGAGTAAGTCTGTATCCTGAATCACCAAGTAAAATGGCACTAGCTTCATTCCATTGCATGATTTTAAATACGAGAGAATTTTTTCAAATTTGTGAATCATTTCCTGATCCTGATCCTGGCCATGAAAGGTCGTAAATTCATCTCTGGAATTGCATGTTGCCTCCTGTGGAATGCTTTTCTGTTAACGTACTCGTCCTCTTGGACAACTGGTTGGATTCTAGAAACATGAGTACAATCAAATTGTTGAAGGAAAGTTGTATTTTTCTTGCTATTCGCGTTTTGCATGCTGCAGTTCTTCAGTATAGTTGTATGGAATGGAATTTGATTCAATGGTTTGACTTCTAGATTATTGCCACACTTACAAGGGAAACAGTTTTAGAACCCGTAGACTGGTCTATACTCCAATGTCTTCTCGAACCCCAGTTTGAAAACCTGATCACCTATGTAGGGAAGGAATGAAAATTCGTAATTTTTCAATGCGTTTTTGAACTATTCCCAAGAAAATGATTCACCAAGTTATCCATATTTTCTTTCAAAATCATTCTCTTCTTCTTTTATAAAATTTGACCTTGCGGTTTAAAATTGGCATGAGCTCCCCATTTATGGGAACAAATTATAAAGAGCTATTTACTTCAACGTTGAGCAATCAAATGAGCTAACTCACAAATAGGAGCAGGTGCTCCTCTCGATAGAGTACGTGCTTTGCTTTATTCATACCTTTTAATGGAGCAGGTGTTTATTTTGAGGAGGTGCTCATCAAACACGTAGATGATCAATCCTTGAGCACCTTCTCAAGTGTTTTATTCATACCAAATGGAGCACCTGCTCTTAAAATATGAGTTTTGAGCAGTTGCTCTTTTTTATTCATATGACCCATTATGTATAAATACAAACATTGATTTGAAAAATATTGTCTTGTTACGTTTCTTCATTAAAAGATTATTATTCAATAATTTATGTAAATGTTGACAGGCTCGAAGAAGAACGTAGGCTCTTTCGAAAGTTCACAAATAAAAATAAAAACGACCATAAGCCCACATAATATTCAAAATTAGTTCGTCATCCATTAAGCTTTCAAAAAATAATTCTTTTTCAATTTCGAATGACAATCTGGTCACTGTAGACGAAACATTATTGAAATTCTTTAGAGAACACCCCGAATGCAAAAGTATCTCATATATCCTCATTAAAGCCGATAGGATCGTGTATATGGGGATTTCGTATATCATCGAACCTCATCGTCATCATCATCATCATCAACAATGTTACAGTCATTGCCACCGCCATGCCATTGCCATAGCCGTGCGTCGTCATCATCGTCGTCGTCGTCATCATTGTTGGTGAAGTCAAACTTTCTCGTTCGCAATTTGATTCCTATGAAGCTAATTTGCATGCAACGAGACCCTCTCTGCTCGAGTTTAATATGCTCTTCTTGGATGTTGCTGCAGGCGCCTATAGTGGCATAGTGAGACCGTCCACCCTCCCCCTGCTCCTCATATATTCACTGTCATTGCGAATATATTTCATATTATAATATTTACTTTTCCATCAAAGTTGGGGTAAAAGTTTGTGTGTGTTTTAGCCCAGTCAACGACGATGATGAAAATTCTTATATAGATGTGTTTATACTTATTACATATTTTTATCAGCCTTGTTTTTCTGTACATTTATACATATATGATTGTTGGGATTGTGTGCGTGCAGAAATATGATCACGTTCATCACGTGACGTTTATTAAGTCCTTATGAGATAGGAAACTCTAATTAAAGTCAAGCGCTAATTTTACTCTCGTAGTTATAGACTTTTTTTTCTTTTTCTTTCTTTTGTTCGTTCGTCCTTTGTCTTCATTTTACTATTGCCTCATAAATCTTTAATTGTCCTAGCTAAATATGAATAAGGACGGCAAGGCGGCGCGGCAGCGGATGAAGAAAGAGAAGAAGATTATCTCATACTTAAAGGACGACGACGAGGACGTTGGTAGTTGGTTTTGGTATAGTATAGTTGCCGTTGTGATTCCGGTTCTATAATAATAATGATTATTATTATTCCACTCCTTTACCAACGAGTGGTCTATGAGCCGGAGATATTTGATAAGGACTTGTGCGGTAAGCGTTAGCAGCGTATAAAACTTTGCTTTGAGGGAAATTGAAAAAGAAGACCATCATTTTTATTTTTTTCCTTGGTTGATTAAAGTTTGTTAAGAGACAATATTTTGTAAAAAAAATATAACCTTTCATGCTCTACATTATATACATATACACATTTTTAAAATGATAATTTATGCTAGGCGAGATTAAAATTTAGGACACATTTATTAATAACTTTCTTTTTTTTTTTGAAAATGGCGCAAAACATCGAGGGTAGCTTCGGCTGTGTGGCACGTAGCGCCGTCCTGTTGAAACCAAATGTTGCCAATATCCTCCTCTTCAATTTTTGTGAACAAAAATTCATTCAACATGGCCCGATAACGATCCCATTGACTGTAACGGCCACTCCTTGCTCATTTTCGAAAAATGGCCCAATTATGCCTCTGGACCAAAATCCGCACCAAAAAGTGACTCGTTTTGGGTGTATCGGCTTTTCGATGTATGCGTGCGGGTTTTCTGTGCCCCAAATGCGACAATTTTGCTTGTTTATTACCCGCCGAGATCAAAATAAGCTTCATCTGAAAAGATGATTTTTTTGGCAAAATCGGCATCTTCTCTGAGTCGATCGCAGGCCCCCTAAGCGAAGCGTGTACACAACCATATTCGTTCAGCGGAAGGATAAAACTAATTATCTGTCAAATCAGCCATGAGCTAAGTGTTACCTTACCATTCACGAAATAAGCACTTGTTGAAAAAAAAAGCGTTAGATGGCGGACCCTTTATTTTACTGACAGAATTTGAGGCTTTTATACACTTTATTGGAACTACTAAAGATACGACTATCTAAACATTATATCGAAATAAATCCTTTTTTTTTAAGAAAAGGGGTGAAATGGGGGGAAGCTCAAGGGGGTGGAAATGCATAATGCATAAGACTTTTAGGAACAACGAAATCAGAAATAGAGGTTTAACTTTTCTGAACTATAATACAAGGTGGCGCAAAATTAATCATCCAATTTTGTTTTTGAATTACATACTTTTTTACTAAATAAAAAAATTATTTTGAGTTTTACAATTTTTTTTGTTAAGTGGAAAAGATGATATCCGTCAAGTGGCTGCCGCCATTATTGCTACACATTTGTGCCCGTTTTATCGCATTTTCCATGACTTTCCGCAAGATTTACGGTGATAACTGTTCGAATTCCTGTCGAATATTCTCTTTAAGGGCTGCGATTGTTTGAGGCTTGTTGGCATTAACCCGCTACTTCAAGTAGCCTCAAAGAAAGAAGTATGGGATCGCTAAATTGGGCGATCTATCTGGCCATGCCAAATCGCCAAAACGGCAGATTACGCGACCAGGAAACGCTTCCTTCACAATATCTATTGTGGCTCGTGCTGTGTGTGCGGTTGCACAGTCTTGTTGAAGCTACATGTTCACCAAGCCCCGCTCATCTAATTTCGGCACTAAGAAGTCGTTTATCATGGCCCTGTAGCGTTCGCCAGTAATAGTGACCAAAATGCCGATTGCATCCCAATCACTCCTCTCGCGTGAACGCCACACCACACAATGGATGTAATGGCTCTTCGTGCATCACACGCGGATTTTCAGTGCCCCAGAAACGAAGATTTTGCTTATTGACGTAACCCCTCAAGTGGATCGCTCATGATGATTTTCGACACAAAATCGTTCTCTTCGCTGATGAGATTGAGTATGGCTTGACAGTAATTCACACGCTACTGACGCACGGTCAGCAGGCTTTAACTGATGCACTGTTTGCACTTTGTACGGAAACATGTCTAAGTCTTTCAATAAAATTCGCTGTAGGGTCCGTCTCGTGATGCCCAATTGCATGGCCCGTCGCCTTGTTGATGTTTCTGCGTTCTCAGCGACATCGGCAGCCACAGCCGCGATATTCTCGGCCGAACGACCGTTCCAGTCTGTTCGAGTCGAGTAGCTAAGCGCCGGAATGTTTCCTCAGTTGGCGCGACACGAATAAAGGAAATCGACGTCATAATTTACGCCACCGACCGATTATTGGTCAAAAAAATCGACACAATTATTCTACGCTCCTGCGGAGTAAAGCTCTCCATTGCTTGTGTCTGTTTGTATACTACAGCTGTCTAGTTCACAAATATCAAATATGATTGACGTACGACGCTATTTGCAAAATGTATAACAACTTCCGCTAGGGTGATTCATTTTGCGCCACCTTGTACAACACACCACACGAGGAAAATGTGGTTCCTGCTTAATGGGATTTTTTACCTCGATCCCACTGTGTGATGCCAAGATTCATGAACAGTACCTAGAAGAAAAAATTACAGATAGCGGCTGGTTGATACATGATGCTCTAAGAAATCTTCAGAATTAAATTATTGTTTCGGTACATGTTTCTATAGCTCATTAACACCCAAATTGATTTTCATGTGACGAAATAAGGCCCAGAGAAACATAATTTCTGAAAAAATTTTACCCGGTGTCGTATTCGTTAAAATCGAGTTCTGGTTTCATCTAGGAATTACCATCTGAGTGCTATAACCTTTGGTCTACTATACACTCACCTGTGCCTACATTCTGTAACGCTCGCTAAAATTGATCGAGAAACGTTGAAAAATGGAACAAAACTCATATGATTTGTTACAATTTTCATCGTTTCTCGACTGATTTTGTCGATGCAAAAGAACGTGGGCACTGATTAATTAACTTCTTGTGTAGTAGTGATGATGCCAGCCCTAGTGCTAGCACTCAGTATATAAGCTCACTCAATTTGTTTTAAAGAATTATTCTTTTTCGAAGTTTTCAACTTCAGAAAACAACCCAACCATCATTTATAAAAATTATAATTAAATTCTTGTTTATTTTATTTTTATAATAGTGTGTTTGCCGTTTTGACCGTCAAGGAGCACTCTGTGAGAGTCCAATAGTCATTAAGAATGCCGCATTCTCTGGTGACTCTTATGTAAGCCATCGCATCCACAAGGACATTCCGACCCACGACAGCCTGGACTCAGTTCTGCCAATGCATGTGCAATTGAAAGTGCGAACGCGTGCAACAAATGGTCTCATTATGTTGGCCGCAGCACAGGGCACAAAGGGTGGCCACTACATGGCTCTATTCCTGCAGAAGGGATTGTTGCAATTCCAATTCTCGTGCGGCTTACAAACGATGCTGTTAAGTGAACTCGAAACACCCGTAAACACTGGCAATGAAATCACAATTAGAGCTGAGTAAGTATATTTTCTTTCATTTTCCAAGTACATATTTGTATGTTAGTATTTTTATTTTATTTATTTTTTTTTTTATTACAAGGGTTGTCCTTGTGTTTGTTTTCTTATTCTAAGGGTTGGACTCTGGCTTGAGTTTGTGGGTGGTTTAAGTGTTTTGGTTTTTGTGGTTGGTTTCTATTACATAAAGTTCACAATAAATCATTATGGGGACAATGTTGATTCCCCAGGACCTCACTCTCGTCCTGCTTCTGCCTGCCAACATGATAAAAAAAAAATAAAAATAAAAACAAAATCGTAAATCGATTGCGTACATTCCTGCAAGTTTACGAAAAAAGAAAATAATGTGTCATGGCAGTCGAATCGAATTTACGTTTTTTTTTTTTCTCCCATTTTATCGGGTATCGTATCGTGTATTTAATGGCCCTGTCATTTGAGACCAAGAGAGAGGGTTTCCCTTACTATATGTGTATGTATATCTGTACATGTATGATGTATAAAGTTGCAGCCATTAAGGACCATTAAATTGAGGGCTTGTGCTTTGGTTAGAACTTTGATTGTATAACGCGCAAAGCAATTTCCAATATATGAAGTACCTACCGGTGACCGGTGTTCTTTGTTTAATATTTATCGCTTTTTAGATTTCTATTGACGTCAATTTGAGAGGAAAATTAGACGAGGTCAATAATGTTCATAAACAAAATGCCTCCTGCTTCGGCTATCAGTAGAAAGCAGTACCACAGGATAGTATACCAAATTACAGCCACTATACCTACCTACCTATAGAAATAAGAGTCAGGTAAATGGCCAAAAATAGAAAAGGTAAATTTGCATTATTTACCATTTGCTTTTTTTTCTACAGTCGGTTTATTTTCGTTTCGGTTGGGAGGAAAATCAATACCGGATGTAGAGATTGTGGATGACAGGAAGAGGTGTTCATTTGGTGATGTAGGTTTCAGATTTTATATAAGAGGGCTTCAGATATTATATACCTAACTGTAATGTGGACGAAAATTAAATTTACGAAGTGCATTTAAATATAAGTGTACATATATTTATACAGCTTCATTTAATTAAATTTAAAAAGAGTTTACTTTCGAATTCTTAATTAGTTATGAAGAAAATGGCCTTACAGTATCTTTATAACACTCTATAATTCTTGCAAGGAATAAATTCATTACATATTTTGTATATTGTAACGCCATATGTACCAAACAATGTGCTACACGTTGTAACTCAAAAGTTCTTTACACGTTTGAACATTCCAGTTTTAAATTATTATATTGTTTGGATCTTTATATAGCTTAAAAGGGGGAATTAATCTTGTAAAATTAATTCAACTTTGTTTAAGCAATCTGGCTCGGAAATAAAGTATCTGATGTCTTTTACCTTAAGCATTAGATTTATTTTGTTTCTTTAAACTTTTTTTTTTAATAAATGCTGTTTTACTCAGATTTCAGTCATATACAGGGTGATTCACATAAGGTGTGACAAAAAGCTAGAGCCTACACCCTATAGGTTGGGTCTTAAAGCGACTTTAAACCCTTGTGTCAACTTACTTGATAAATGATATGCAAATATGAATAGAAATAAATCAATTTTCTCTAAAAATGGGGAAAATGAAGTACAAGAGCTGAGAGAGAAAATACGTCATATTTGTTTTATGTGCATTCTGGAACAGTTAAATACTTAAAAAAAGATTCTACAGCCAAATCCCTATAAAGAAGACGATAAGTGGTCCAAACTACATTCCATCCGAGACCAACGATTTTTAAAAAAACATTTAAAGCTGTAAACCAAAATTAATAAAGCAACGATGAGTTCTTTCGAAATATTTCAAAAAAAAATCTGCAAAAAAAAATCTTGGAAGGCCTTTTAAGTTATGTTTTCAATACAAAAAAATTACCGACTTGAAATAGGCCAAAACTTTAAGGTTCTTTATTCTACTAAACAAGTGGTCTGTAATTTTATGACTGAAATATTTATTTTGTATTTATTTGTCTTTGAGAAAGTTAATAAACCAAAGGAAAACATTAAGGATTGCAGACAAATGTTACACTACCTAAACCTCTATTTATTTTTCAACGAGGAGTAAATTTCCAAAAATATCATCTAACATCTTTTTCAACACAATTGACGATTTTAAACTCTACACTCCTAAATCCATCATTCAACAATTTATATAAAAATCGACCTGATTTATTATGCGGTTGAACTTTGAAAACTACAAATCACATAATAATTACTAACTGATGTCATAAACATCAAACAATAAATCTCATATTCGCAGCCATATGTTTATGTTTAATCACTTATCAATTCAGTTTGCAGTTGAATCATAAATAACTCACAATAATTATCGTATTGCCACAAAAAAAAAAGGATAACTTCATCTATCCGCACACAAAACCACATCAAATCACATCATAAAATTTATCGACTTTATTTGGCATAAATATCAACTTTCACTCTTCGATATATTTTCTATTCCACAGATTGGACTTCAGCCGCAACTTCACACACTGCAATGCTTCACTGCTAGTCAATGACACATTGGCCATGTCCGGCGATCAACCAACATGGCTTAAATTACTGCCACCAAGAATGCACACACCCGAAGTTATCCTAAATACATGGTTACACTTGGGTGGAGCTCCACAAGCTCCAATCGGTCTTATAATCGAACTGCCACCAGCACAAAGTGGTACAGGATTCACAGGATGTTTACATTCACTTCGAATCAATGGAGCCAGCCGTGATATATTCGGGTAAGTTTTGAAGTTGTAAAGAAATTAAACTTGTGCTTAGGATAGGGCATATGTAAGTATAGAAATGTAGCTCGACGTGTTTGCTTTAAACTTTCACATACATTTAAAGTTAGCTGGTTTTGTTTTAGTTTTATGTTTTATTGGCATTCCTTAACCAGAGATGTAAGCTACCTACTAAAATGTATTGGTACTACTGCGAAAAGTATCAAGTACATTATACATACAATCTATTTTCAGACCTGCAAATTTGTATAGTTGTCTGACGTTTGTGACAATTTACAATATTTTTCATTGTTTTTTCATTTTCTGTCTCCTACCAATAAATTGTAAGAGATTGGTAGATTTTCTACCAACCGTGTAACACACACAACTAATTGCCAGATCATTGGCAGATAATTGTCATTTCCAGGTTATGGAAACTGCTTCATTTGCACCTTGGCCTGCCTTTTGTTTCAGATGTTTTTCGAGTTTGGAATTAAATGTCGTGCGCAGATTCGCCCATTGCATTCCATTATGGTCATTCCTACAGCATCTGGTACTTCTTGCCATAAAACTTCTTTTGGCAACTTATAGTCGGGGCATCCAGCATCCCACAGACTGCGTCGCATCTTAATTTCTTGAATTAACTTCAAGGTCGTGTCGTGTGACCATTCACTTTGAACATTCTTCCTATAGGATTTTTGTTTTTTTTTTTGTATTTTATTTGCAGATTGCTGAGGCGGCGACTGCAAATTTGATGGCAAAATAGGCAGAAATGTTACATCGGTTCCAATTATTCTTTCCAATTCTTGTCTTTCCATGTTAAATTTTAAAATAAAAAAAATATTTAAAATTAACCTCACTGCACCACTAAAATCAAAATCCAAATTCACTGCAAATTGTCTAGCAATGAAAAAATTGTATGATGTTAAAAAAAGTGCATCTGACAATTTCTTCATTGTCAGAAACGTCAAACAACGATAAAAATTGTCAGGCCTGACAATAAATTGTGTGTGTACACGCCTATCAAATACCTTACAATTTGTCGTCTTACAATTAATTGTCAGATACATTTTCTGACAATTAATTATAGGAGTACACCATTAGCTTCGTTCGTTGAACTTTACCCAGGGTTGACCCAGGTTTTCTTGACAACCCCAAGAATTGTCAAAAAAACCTGGGTTTTTAGGTTCTCAAAAAACGCTCAAGGGCTGTTGACATTTAAAGCAAGAAACAAAAGTTCTGTGCTTAGATAATTAACACTTAAAATTTGTTTCAAATATGTCTTAAAAATGAATAAAAACTACTTCAACCGTTTGCTATTTATTAGCATTAAATTAAATTTGTATATTCTCACAATTTGTTTTTCAAAAATAAACAAATAACCTGTAGCACGTGAATCCACAACAAAACATACGCATAACAGCTCATGTCACTTTGGCAGCATTTGCTTTACCTCAACTCGCCACAGCAAAATACCTAGTTCTACTTCAGGGCGAGTTCAGGGCGACCCAAAGTCTCAAAAAACACAGAATTTTTTCACCAGGGTGACTTCAGGTTTTTCAAAAAACGCTTTGGGGCGACCCCAGGGTGACTTCAGGGCTCAACGAACAAACCTATTGTAAGCTAGCGTACACACGATTGTAATGGCGAATTCCTTTCAACAAAAAATTCGAATTTTTTCTAAACAGAATCGAATTTTTTCTAAACAAAATCGATTCTTTTCTGTCAAAACAAATCTTGCGTTTTTAGCAAGATTTCACACTGATTTGCACACACACTATGAAGACTTGACATTTCTAATACGTCAAATTGAAAGTCGCGGAATTTTTGGAAGATGAGTTGTTTATTTTTTGGTTGCAACGAATTCTACAAAATTTAACAAAATATTCAGTCAATACAGATATTAAAATAATTTATTGTGCGTTGTTCATTGTTCATTATCAAACACAAATTTGACAAAAAAAATAGCTTTCGCGAGTAAAAGACGTGTTAAAAACTTTCAGTTCAAGTGATGACAACTTTTCAATAATAATTTTCTTTAAAAATATATGTGCAAATAGAAGTTCAAACAAATAAAATGCACCGTATTTAATTCTATTGGTAAAACATTTTTCTCACAACAAAAACAAACAACCTTAACAGTTTTGTGAATAATTTCTTGAAGTTTTGCGTCAATTGCAGCTATAAAGTCACAAACACAATCACACCAAAAAAAAATCGATTCTTTTACGAAATACGAATTCCTTTCAATTGACAGAAAAAATTCGATTCTGTTTAGAAAAAATTCGATTTCTTTTTTGAAAGGAATTCGCCATAAGATTTCTTACACGGTTGTAAGGCATTGTAAGCATGTTTTTCACTGACAGATCCGAAAATACTGTAAGACCTACCAATCGTGTACACTTAGCTTTATTTTTGTATTTACGATTGTGTCACGCGTTAAAATAAGTCAAATTGCTTAAAATTGCCTTAAATATTTGACTTGAAAAAGCAGTTCTTTAATGAGGAATTTTTAATTGATGGAGTTAAAAATGTATGTACAACAAGTATTAAGCCCACACACATTACACACACGCTTTTCTACATTATACAAAAAGTAAATAATTACATCATAAACTTTTTCTAAACAACAACAACGAAACATTAATACATACATATGTAATAAATGAAACCGTATTGTTCTGATTGTGTCTCAGGATTAATTCGCAACACAGGAAACCTATTGAAAATGATGCCAATGGCTAAAACGCCAACTCAGACGAGTCCTCAGATTAACAAAGTTAATTGGTTTAAAATTGAAACTGAATTCAGCGCTTTTTATATATGTATGTAGGTACACAGCACAAACGGATGTAGCATCAGTGAGTGTCAGCCTCCACACCCAACACACCCACAGTTTATCCTGTTTTTATGTCCTTTGCCAGAGAATTTTCGTTTTAATTACCCATTAAAATGGCTGCTGGTAGCTGGTATTATAGTTCTCTTCTTGCAATGAGTGACTTTTTGAAATAAACGAAATAAGTTTCATCAGTAAACAGAGCTGCGACTATGGGGACATTTCACGAGACGGAAATGAACATACAGTCAAGTCCATCCGGCCGCCATGCCGCATCCATCTGTCTTTCTGCAGAGAAAAAAGAATTTAAAACAAAAAAAAATAAATAAACTGGTACACAGTTGATTCATCAATTTTGCCCGCGAGAACAAGAACAAACGACGGACCTCATCTGCAGTTAATATTGACATTTAAATTAGGTATTTTATTGACGGGAAGAGGGTCGTCGGAGTTTTCTAGCATCCCGCCACCGGCCGTCGCACCGCGCCCATCGTCGATAGTGAAAAGGGAAACTTTTCCATGATCAACTTTTTAATTACTTAATTTAACAACGACCTAAATAGCATTTGAATGATGTCGACTCGGGCCGAGATGAGCGAGACTCTGTTTATATCCTTTGTTATATTCGAAATTTCGAAATGAATATAGATAGCGCAACAAAAATGCCAATAATGAAGTTGTATAATGCGACAAATTATCGTTGAACTTGGTTCGGTTGTCGTTGTGTGTGGAGTGTGGTTGATGATGACTTAAGAGCACACAGTCCCCTCTTTATTACCGTCAAAGTTTTCCATCAAAACAAAGGATTGCTCGGCTGAGCAATGAAAAGACGAATACTGTCGGTTTCTGAATTATTTTCCATCGAATCATCCTTGGTGGATGGGAATGGTTCTTTCCTTATTATTCATCAAGACACAATGGGGACACGATTTAATTTATTTTTAACGGATTTTGTTGCTTAACGGATAATGCATTGAGTATTGGAAAAAGGTAGATGACAATGAGAAGTTTTAATTAGGTTTTCAAGCGATGATTCGGGTAGATAAATTTCAAAGCATTCAATACAATGTTATTCGCTCAGAATGGTTCGGTTAATTGAATTGTTTGTGTTTTTACACAAATGAGATTTTAAGTGAGTTAATTGAAATCTCTTTGATGTGTCGAAAAGGAATTGTCAACGTCTATCATATCTAAATATATTGAATATTATGAGTCAAATCATTTTCTATGACTTTTTGTATTCTAAAATTTTATAGATCTAAGATTTTGGGGGTCCTTTATAAAAAGTATATTAATATTCCACCACGGGAAACAGGACCGCAGAATAACGACCAATAAGTACCTTTCTGCATCATCCGTAGTTGAAACATCCGCAACTATTTGTTTTTCTCTCTATAAACATAAACACTTCTACAAATACTAACAATCAATGCACATTTATGTATGTATATAATTATTCTGAAATCTTTTAGTGTCTATGTATGTAGGTATATAAGATTACTGTAACATAATTGGCAAAGCTGCTTGTAAACATCAGTAAATCTCTCAGCTTCCATTCTTAATGCACATGCATATCTATATACACTACATGGCGTTCATAAATTTATCCATATTTCATGACCATCATTACTTTTATTTCAAATAAGAGAACAAAAGGAAAACAAAAATTTCCACGGCCACACACCGATCAGAAATTTTTTTTTTATTTAATTCTTATTTTGCAACATTGGTGTATTGTATTCACAAAGCTCCATATATGTATACTTGTACGTATGTACATACCCAATTTTTAACTAATTTTTTTTTATTTACTCCAGAGACGCTCTTGATGGTTTTGGAATTACAGAATGTGGGTCATTGGCTTGCCTGTCCAGCCCGTGTCGTAATGGAGCCGCCTGCATTAAAATCGAATCCAATGAAATCGACGAGAATGGCGAGAAAGCCGAAAAATGGAAATGCAAATGTCCCACCGGATACATGGGACCAACATGCGAGATATCAGTCTGCGAGGATAATCCCTGTCAGTATGGTGGCACTTGTGTCCAGTTCCCTGGCAGTGGCTATCTGTGTTTGTGTCCATTGGGCAAGCATGGACACTATTGCGAGCACAGTAAGTATAAAACAAAAATATAGCCCAGAATAAAACATAAAAAAAATACAGACAGATAGACAGAGAACACTTTGTTGGTCAGTCATTTTTGTAAAACCAAAAAATCTGAAGAACTCAAAAACACACTTTCATCGTGTAGAATGATTTTAGAGGTTTCAAGGTGCCGCTGTTGTTATTGTTGTAGACATTGAATTTCATATTTAAAACTCACTCAGTCAGTCAAGTAGATGGTGTGGTGACATTGCGTGCGTCTGTCTGGCCTTTGTGTTAAACGCTGTGTTTCTTTTTTCTCCCCCTTTTTTTCCATTTGCCTCCTGCTACACATTAAAGAATTTTCAGATTTGGAAGTGGCTTTGCCATCGTTTTCTGGCAGTGTCAACGGACTATCATCATTTGTGGCATATACAGTGCCCATTCCACTGGAGTACTCAGTCGAACTGAGCTTCAAGATTCTGCCACAGACGATGTCACAAATATCTCTTCTTGCATTCCTCGGTCAATCCGGATATCATGACGAAAAGAGTGATCATCTAGCGGTTAGTTTTATCCAGGGTTACATCATGCTAACTTGGAATCTTGGCGGAGGACCCCGACGAATATTCACACAAAAACCCATTGATTTCCGGTTAGATGCTCCACGAGTTCCATATGAGATCAAAGTTGGTCGCATTGGACGACAGGCTTGGTTGTCGGTCGATGGGAAATTCAACATCACTGGACGGTCTCCAGGAAGTGTTACTCGAATGGATGTAGTTCCGATTCTATATCTGGGAGGACATGAAATATCGAACTTCAATACCCTGCCACATGACTTACCATTGCACTCTGGATTCCAAGGCTGTATATACGATGTTAACCTGAAAGCTGGTCAGGTGACCGTGCCTCTGCAAGAAACACGAGGCGTGAGAGGTCGTGGAGTTGGTCAATGTGGCACGAGGGAGTGCCACAGGCATGCTTGTCAGCATGATGGTGCCTGCCTTCAACATGGAGCCACATTCACGTAGGAATCAAATACAATTTTTTTTTCCAAGATTATTTTTACAATTGATATTTTTTTTCGATTATACAGATGTATTTGCCAGGAGGGCTGGTATGGACCCCTATGCGCACAAGCATCAAACCCATGTGATTCATTCAACAACAAATGCGACGAAGAATCTACGTGTGTTCCACTCGTCAATGGCTACGAATGTGACTGTCCCGTCGGCATGACTGGCAAGAATTGCGATGAAGGTAAGTTTCAGAACAGCCACACGAGGTTTGAATTAAATAACGGTTGTTTTAGATATCCATTCGCTGAGTGACGTCTCGCTCACCGGACGACGTTCCTATTTAGCTGTCCGATGGCCGTACCTGGGTGCCGACCGATCGGACAAAATCGGCTCCAAACGATCACAAATTGTCAGCTACCGCAACTTCACCAAGAAGGTTATGCCACCCAGACCAATCTCTTCGCCCAGCCAACACTTTGTGATGAAACTTCTGAATGAAGTTGAGAAGCAAAGAAGTTTCTCTCCCGTTCCGCTGATGGGTTCAAAGACCTTCGAAGAACACCACCGGGTACAATTCTTCTTCATCGAATTCCAGCTCCGACCACTCTCAGAGAGAGGACTTCTGCTCTATTTCGGAACACTTAACAACAACCAGGACAAGAAAATCGGTTTTGTGAGCCTTTCGCTGCAAGGAGGCGTTGTGGAATTCCGAATATCTGGTCCCAGCAATCATGTGACTGTGGTGAGGAGTGTCAGAATGCTGGCTATTGGTGAATGGCACAAGATCAAGATGGCACAAAGAGGCCGATGGCTGACCCTATGGGTGGAAGGCAGTGCCTCCTCAGCTCTGGCGCCCTCTGCGGAGGTACTCGTCGAACCCGACTCACTCCTCTATCTGGGAGGTTTGAAAGATCTCTCCAAACTTCCACACAATGCGATCTCTGGATTCCCTATTCCATTCCGAGGATGCGTCAGGGGCCTGGTTGTCAGTGGAACCAGAATTGTCCTTAACGAAACCAATATCCTAGGTAGGAATACGATTTATCCTTCAGGGCTCAGTGCATAATTATTTTTCTTTAATTTGAAGAATCTCGAAACATTAGAGACTGTGATGGCACTGCCTGTGGAGGAGACTCTTGCGAAGCTGGTGGTCATTGTTGGTTGGATGAAAAACTCCAACCGCACTGCATTTGTCCAGAGTATGCCAAAGGAGAACGTTGCGAGTACTCAGAGACATGCAAATTGATTCCATGTAAAAACAATGGACGGTGTTTGCGCAGCGGACGGTGTAGCTGTCCCAATGGTTGGGGCGGTTTCTACTGCGAAATTGGTAAGTGCTAATAACCATGACACGATTCCCACATGCATACACTTTCAGTTAATTAAAACAAAATTTTATGAGAACATAAAATAAACAAAAATAAAAAACTATTCCCCCAAAGCTAATTGAAAAGATTATGTTTTGTTCTTTTTTTGCAGCGATGAGTAAACCAACGACGCCGAGTTTCCGTGGCAACAGCTATCTAATTCTTCCGCCACCAAGAATCCCCATGAAAGACAAACGAAAGGGACCGTCGATGTATGTGCGACCGCGAGAAGCTTTCCAAATTTCACTCAATTTCTCAACGATCGTTCTCGATGGTCTTTTGTTGTGGAGCGAACGAGAACGAGGTGCCAAGTTCTTGGGTCTGGGATTAGAAGACGGACATATGAAGATCGCGAGCAATCTACTGGGCAGTAGCAATGATACAATTGAAGCACCATCGGGAGGATTTATGGCCGATGGTGGTTGGCATATAGCGAAGATCATCTTGGACCGAAGCAGATTCGAATTGGATGTTGATGGTGAAGTGATATTTAGCGAAAAGTTGTCCTCAACACAACCAATGACATTTAGGCGAGGCAAAGAGCCCTCGATCACTTATGAAGATTCATTTTATTTGGGTAAGTAGGACAAGGGAATAGACATTTATGTAAGTATATAAAAATGCAGGTAGGTAGGTATGTACTTACTGATTAATTTATAAATGAAACAATCAAAGAAAACACATTCGAATTAAAACAAAAGATTACAAACGTAATAAGATTAATCTATCTGTGACGTACAAGACCAACTTTACACAAAAACACATAAAAACCAAATAAATTCAATGAAGTATGATCACAAAAAATGATCTGATGGAGAAACCCACTAACCGACACCGACAAAGAAGCAACAAAATAAATAAAAACCTTAACTTTCTCACAGCTGACTGGCAGGTGAAATGTCAATTGCTCAGATATAGCGTTCTCGCTTTGTATAA
Organism: Leucozona laternaria; assembly: GCA_932273885.2. NCBI lineage: Eukaryota > Metazoa > Arthropoda > Insecta > Diptera > Syrphidae > Leucozona > Leucozona laternaria. The sequence goes on along the minus strand of OW026368.1, from coordinate 110,670,405 downwards.
TAAATTGAGGAGTCAAGAAAAGAAAGGGTATATCTACTGTTATGTGAACAGGTGTCTGGTTGTTGTCTTTGCTGACAGGTAAAAACATAAAGATGGCTACAGTAGGGCCTGTATAAAATGTATTTTAATTATTTTTATGTTTAAAAACATGCATGATATTAGAGAAAATTGTTTCAAAGAATGAAATTCGTAATTGAGTAGTAAAAACTAAACAGTACTTTGAAAAGTTTTCGAATCATCAGCCTACCTACCTATAAAGTCTAAAGATGAAAATTTGACCCAGCGTCCGGCATTGGACCTTATTGCGAGTGCCGTTAAACGTTCGATGGGACAAAAGTAGATCGTATCAAAAAGCTCAGCGCGTTTAAATTGTAATCCAAAGCTATCTATAATATATGTATAACTTAATGTTGTTGTAAGCCCTTATTGTGAAACCATAGTTGATAACATTTTATTCAACAATAGCTTAAGATAGTCCTGCGACAGAGCAAGAGGGTTCTGGATCGATGAAAAATTAAATCAACCTCTAAGGATTATTATATTTCTAAAATACCATTTTATTCTTTTAACAGGTGGTTTTCCCAATGCAGAATCAGTAAGTGAACGCACCAAGGAACGCTTTGACCAACCATTCAAAGGCTGTCTTCAAGATATTCAATTCGGCCCGGAACCAAATTCAATAATAACCGACTTCTCTTCCTACCAAGGAGAGAACATCGGCTCATGTGACTTACATGGAGATGATCCAGTTGTATAGAAAATTATGTACTTATAGGAATAAGGAACAATTTATTGATTATACCCTTATTATTATTATTCATTAACCAAAAGAATGAAGAAATTTGAATTATCTTAGAATAAAAACCAAACCAAAAGTAAAATAAAAAAAAAGATGGGGCAAATTTAATTTTGTTTAAACAAGCAAATAAAAATTTAAATAAAGCGATGAAACAAGCAAAAGATGTTGGTTTCCGAAAAAAACAAAATAAATGACATTCTTATATAAGGATCAAAAACAAAAAAAAAAAAAAAAACAGAGAGAAAATAAAACAAAAGAAAAGAAAATTTTTGTAAATTTTTTAGAAATATTAGAGACTATTTTAAAATTAAAAAATATAAATAAAAATAGAAACAAAAGAAAAGAAAAGTAAAAATATAAAAACTGAAAATAAAATTGATATTAATTAAAAGATGAAATTGAGATAAGTTTTAAACTTAATATTTAGATCCTTTTAAATTGTAATCACATCAAAAAAAAATTTACATTGAATTATTGATAAAAATAAAAACTGAAGTAAAATGTTTACAAGTTTAAAGGAAAACTATATTGATTCTTTCCTGAAACCAAAGTTTAACAAATTAAAAAAAAAAAAACAAAAAGAAATAGTAATGGAATTAAAAATTAGTTTGTTCAGCTACAGTAAACACATAAATGAAAATATATATAGAAGTTATTATTTGAGTTATAGCCCCTTATGAAACTACAAAAAAAAAATACAATTATATTCAGCCATTTATGTTTTTCTTAATTTTAAAACGAAACCAAATAACTGCCCTAAGAACTTTCCTCTTTATTGTTGTGTTCTTTTTTGTTTTTTGTTAACAACAAATCTTTTTGAAAACATGTTTTAATTTCAAAAGATTCAAATGCTGTTTTGTTTTATGTTTTCATAGGTATTTACAAATGTAAGTTCTTTCTAAAGACAAGATGATATTTTAAATGAGATAATAAAATCAATTTAGTTATAATAAGGGTCGCTGTTTTATTTTCTGCTTTTTAATTGCAAGTCATTTTGAAAGTGGTAAGTAGTTCTATAGAATAGATTATCAATTCGGCTTGACAAAAAAATCAACCAGCTGTAAGTGAAGTACACCATGGGGTAGCGTAATATTTGCGACAAAATCCAATATACAGACAATAAAAACATATATAGGAACTTTATATTATTACCAAAACTTGTATGTCTATAACAGCCATATTATTCACACGATTCATCCAGATTAAAAATTTACATCCAGATGTAAAGCATACAAATTCAATGTAAATACATCTGGATTTAAGTTTTAATCTGCATGTATCTAGTGAATAATATGACGGTAACTGACCAAAATTAATAAATAGGAAGGTTTTTATAATACAAATTCTATATACTACTGAAATACATCAGCCAAGTAGAAGACTGAGCACTATTTAATTGGACTTGTTAAATTATTGATTCAAAATAGCTTTTACTAAAGGCCGTTTAAAGCTATTTTGAATCAAAATTAATAAAGATTAATCCTATAGAGACACTTTAGGGCCATTTACACTATCGACTTTTGAAAAAGACGATAACAACCGTAGGTTAGGTTAGGTGGGGTGATGATACGGCAAGCCGCATCATCTCACTCGGATCTACGTGGATCCATTGCGTTCCCCGGGGTAAAGGTATGTTGTGAAGGTGTATAGGGAGGGGAGTGAGTGGGAATACAACCGTAACAGTGTTAAAAAATAAATTGTTACAAAATGTAGAATTGCAAAACAAACATCAAAGAAACTTTCTAAATTTTAAATATAGACTTTGAGCATGGCATAAATATATGCAACAAAATGTTTCGTTAATTTTTGGGTTAAATCCAAAAAATGTGCAAATACGAAATTGTCTTCTTTCAGTTAATTTTTCGTATTTTTTTTTATAATTGATCCCTTCAAAATTTATTTTGTTTGCAGTTTTTTTCTCTCATAGAATTTCGTCCATACTCCTCAAAATTTGACAGGTTGTCCATTTCTGGCATTTTCATTCTCTTGGGGAGAAATTGTAAGGAAGGGGTAATGTTTGACTCTCTCATGAGCTCTCTTCTGATCAAAACTACGCAATTTGTGAAGTGTGGAATAGGATTTGTCAAAAATTAGCAACAAATTGTGACAATTCGCAGTTTTCGTCAAGGTCTAGAAAAAACTCATTTACCCAGATACTCCGTTAGAGACGTATTGTCTGTTTTAAAACGTTTGAATTTTGATGCTCACAGATCTAGAAATAGATTTAAAAACAAATATACTCCAAGTTGGAAGTACCTATCATAATTTTAACTTCCCTTAATTTTTCCATACAATGCAAGTTTTTCGAAACCTTTGAGCCTCTGGGAGCATCAATGTTCAAAAATGTTCAAATAAGTACCACTTTATAAAGTAGGTTAACATAGTAGCCGTGCTCCTTTGGAGGTGGCGAAGCTCTCACGAGTATTTTGCTAGCCATTTGGCATTTTCAATGGAACGCATATTTCGCTATAAATCTCATCTACTCGCCATGAAAGCACGAGTAGTCGGTAGTACTAGATTATCGTTTGGATCTACTCATGAGTAGTTCGCCACCTGCAAAGGAACATGCCTAGTATAATTGGAATGTAGCAAAACTTACTTTTACCAACCATCATTGCTAATACCACGATAAACAGAAACAAGCGATGCTCATATTAGCTGTATGCATGCTGTATGACGTCACAATCATCTGGGTTTGTTAGGAGAGCAAAAAGTTAATTCCATTTCATTAGATTGTTTTTAGTTGTTGGTTTATGTTCACAGTTCTTATCATGTTAAAATAATATGTTTAAATACTGAATTATAAATTATAGCCTTCATTTTAAAAAGAAAATAAAACCCAAAGATGACGTCATAAAAATGCCAAGATGGCGACTTGGGTGTATCTAATGACCATACCTTGTATCTGTATTTTTTTAGCTGAAACTGCGTACCACTCGGCTAAAATGCTTCTTGGCTAAATTTTTGAGAGAATTTTGTATGAAAACGAAAAATTAGCGTGATCTGCGTACTAGACTTTAGTTAGTAAATTTTCTTGAAATGAAAATATTGCCTACAAAGACATTAAAAATCACAAAACATTCGTACAAAAATTAAATTGTCCACTCATCTTAATTTTGTAGCTTATTTAAAAGTTTGCTCTGTAAGTGCCATTTTTCTGACTGTAAACTGTTTAAGGCGCAATATTACACTGCACACTTGCCTGAATAAGTGGCGCTAAAGTCTCCGATGTTGGAGACTAAGGGCCAGTTTCACAGTCAGAAGAGTGACACTTAAGTGGGGAATTTGAAAGATTAATTCCCAATATCACCGTTCACTGTTACCTGAATAAGTGGCACTTAAGTTTCCGATGTTGCTGACTTAAGTTCCACTTACTCTGGCTATGAAACTTAGGCGAAGGTCCTAATATGGGAAACTTAAGTGCCACTTATTCCGGTAAGTGTCGACTGTGAAACTGGCCCTTAACTGGGTATGAAACTTAGGGCCAGTTTCACAGTCGACACCTAGATGAATAAGTGGCACTCAAGTTTCCCATATTAGAACTTTAGGCTATGTTTCATAGCTAGTGTAAGTGGAACTTAAGTCACCAACATCGGAGACCTAAGTGCCACTTATTCACGTAAGTGTGCACTACTGATATTGCTGAATATTGAAGAATTTCCAAAAAATTTAATTTTTTTTTAATATTCCACAATATATTGGGCAAACCGAAATTATTGCGCAATAAAGCCCTTACACTGTCAATATATTACTACGCAATACCGAGTACTGTGCAATAATATTGTATGGTGTAAAACCCCCATAAGACTGCCGTTTTAATTAAGATAAGTTTTATAAATACGACTACACATATGCAGTATGTATTTTGGCTCTTCAGATTAGCACAAACAAATTGCGTTTACATGTCTAAATAAATACTCGTAACCAATTTATTTTGAATACTAACTTTTATTTCATTCATAATTGTACAAGTTTTTCATCGTTCTACTATTTTAAATTTGGAATAAGAATCTATTTCTTGTTCTTTTGTATTTTTTATGTTTTTATTTAATTTTTTATTTTAATTCATATAATGTACCCAAATAAGTTAAATCGCTTCTCCAAGTATCCGAACAAATGGAATGATAAACATAGAGTTAACATTAAAAATGTAAAAATTAGATTGAAAAATAATAATAACATTTATTTGCAAATTTTATTTAACACTTCAGAGAAATTTGTAATATAATAATTTATTTTCTTTAAATAAATTCTAACACAAATATTTCATATACAATATACACATTATGTATGTTTCTTTTTTTTAATTGGTTAAACAGTTAATTCTAACTTCAATAGTATATTTATATAAAACAAAAATTTGATTAATTAGGTATAATAGAAACAAATATGAATTAGAAACTTAAGCTGATTAAACTAAGCGGAACACTTCTATTTCAAATAAACAGTATTTTGAGTTGATCCCAAAAGTTGTATTAAATTGAAATAAAACTGAAATAATAAATAACATTATAATATTTAAGGTAAAATAATAACTTTTTTAATTGTTGTTATTTTTCATAATAAGTCCAACTGAACTGCCTTTTTATAAGTTGATTGATTTGGTTCTTCCCTGCATGTATCCAATTGCAAGGGACGAAGTAATACAATTTCATCGGTTGCTAGTATGTATTGCTAATTTGTATTCACTTTTTAATTGCAGCACAAGCCTTTTTATACCCATTCGCTGAAACAAAACTTAAATATTTAAATAAGACTGTTTACACACGAAAAAGTATCACGTATGTATGTAAGCGTTAAAGTTCAACTTTAATATATAACTTTCGTATCAAAAAACGGGTCAAAATATCTTAAGTTAGACATTAATAGACTTCGGTTACTTTCAAAAAACCACCTGCTCAATTGTTTTTGAATTTATAATAGGCCCATATATGTGTAGTATTGCAATGTTATCTGAAATTGTGCGTTCTCTCGAAATTAACGAAAATACTTTTTTACACACAAGTTTAGTTGTATTTCAAGAAAAGGAACTGAAGAAACATTTTATTTTTTTACTTTATTGCACTGAATTAAAAATTTTACATTTTACTTTATCCATTTGTGTTGAACTCGTTTTCATTTCTACAAACACATATTATTTTTCCTATTAAAATAGAAATCAATACTACTGGTAGATGAAGAGCAATAATACAAGAGTATCTTTTTATAACTTCAATATATTTATGTGTATTTCATTTATAGTTAAAACTTTCATTGATTGAAATGTTAGTTATTCTTTATTTTTTTTGTATTGCAATTTGACGGATAACAAATTAAAAAAAAAAATAATTTAATTAATTTAATATATTTATGTTAGAGGACTAAAATTTCAATTTTTTTTTTTTAGTCATTGGATTTTGTTTTAAAATAATCAAAATTTCCTTAAGATTTTTAATGTTTAATATGTTTATTTTTGTTTTGTTTGCTTTTACTTTAACATTTTTAAATGTTTATTTTGATATAAAATCCCCAAAAAATCATTTCCTTCCCGTTTTTATAATTTATTTTTAATAATTTTTGTTTTTGTGATAATTCTGTAAAGAGAAATAAAATAAAGTTAAATACCTAATAAATCGTTTGTATTTCAAAATATTAAAATAAATATTGTTACTGCAATTTAATACTCTATACTTTTACCGAACCAATAAATAAAATTGTAGGTTTCAAAACAAAAGGTCTGAATGTTTACTTTACTTCTACCATTTTTAGTTCAATTTGATTTTTTGTACGTATATATAAACTTCGACAGAAAATTGGTAGAAATTGTCAGTTTTGGAGAGTAAACGAACAGAAGTATTATTTCAAAGATTCACTTTTTAACATTTTTCCATATTTTTTTTTTGTAAGGTTTCCTAGTACAATATTTTCTCAGTGATATTTGATTCAAGATATTTATCATTAGGATTATCGAACAAAGGCTTTTAGGAAAACAAAACAAAATTTCATGCATATTTCACTTTTAAACTCGATCGAAAAATTAGATTAATTAAATTTTTATTTTTTTTATCATTTTCGAGTGAATATTTATTCTCAAGAGCATCTTTTTGTGTACATTTAATTTCGACCCCAATTATTATTTTTTTTTTCTTTCCAATATTAAAAAATAGGATCGAGAACGGAAATATTAATGGTCATTCACATATACACACCATACACACTTTCACATATATACGTATGTAGATGACCATAGCGATACGACTTTAAACGATAAGCAACATTATTATGCTTATAAACAACTGCTAAGCTGGCGCAGTACTGCCAATGTGTAACCCTCTATAGATTAACAAACTTTCTCGGATAAATTCCTGGTAATGAAATAAATATCACAGGCCCATCAGTCTGCGTTTCACTTATTGTGAATTCACATCATGAAAGTGAAACCATGTGCTACACAATTAAAGGAAATTCTAATTGGAATTTCGAGAATGAAAATCGATGTTCTGCATTTCGGTTAATTCCATTTTCTTTCGTACGTAGGTATTCAATCCACTTTGTTTCTGCTTTGTGAATTGCGGCAAATGGTTATTATATTTAATTATACCGTCGACAGGTAAATGTTACACCTAAATTAGATTTCCTTCATCTAATTCTTTCTATAGTTTTTTTTTTCTTTAAAATAGCCAAAAATATTGCATCAATTGTGATACAGGGCCCGAATCGCGTAACACTAAAGTGATCACTTTATAAAGTGATTGTCGTTTTTACGAGTGCTCACTCTATCCTTCCCTATAGATAGGATAGAGACAGCTATCGTGAAAGTGACAATCAAAAAATTGATAATCAACTATCGCCTTAGCCGATTCCACCCCAGTTCTTCGAAGTTATTGCGAAGTTATCGAAAGATCTAAATTAATTGGATTTCCATTGAGTGAAATTGAAAATCGATTTCGAACGAAATGCATGAACCCTTATAACACAATTCCGAGTGAAAATGAGAAACATTCATCGTGAATTATAGGTACAGCCTAAGTTTCAACCTTTTTTCCTTGACACGATGTGAAACCGAAAACAATAATAATCAAACAATAATAAAAAAAAAAACACAACAGGCCCTTTTCTAAACAAAATAATAGATAAGTTCAAACAGAATACAGATCTGAAAACAGATCTGCTAAAGCTTCAACAGCAAAGAAAAAACATTCAACATACAGATGGGTCGATGCTTAAGTTTATCACTATCCCTATCCAGAAATGTTTCTCCTATTTGTTCGAAATCGGAGAATAATACATTAATAATAAAAAAACTAATTTGTTGTAGTAAGTGAAATAATTGTGTATGTATTTCTAAACAAAAAAGTGATGACGAGGTCTCGACAAGATCGATTGGTGGGTGGATATGCTTTGCAAAGAAATTTCACATATGAAACAAAGCAGCTAACCCATATTTCAAATGCACGCCATTGTAAGCTTCATTTGTTTTGTTCCGAAACGGATATCTCGAACGATATCTAAGTTCCGATTGCATTTGACTTTCGTATAGGAATTTCATCCTAATGAATACCTAGATACGGCTGTTATATGTTTACTAAACATATATTTCACCGATTGAAATATGCTATATGCTTTTGGTGCCCTCAGGTGTAAGTTAAATTCGGCGTATAAGTAGCGAAGCAGTGAACTGAGAATATTGTGCACCTCAGTCCATTGTAATTAATAAACATGATGAAATAATACAGCGGAACGTCCACTTGATTTCTCACTTCATGAACTATCACTTCATGCCTGAACTTACACCATTCATTGGCCCGAAGATTGGAAGCTTATAACGACAGGTGCAAAAAAAAAGTAAAAAGAAACTTAATTCTCCAGCGATGTACAGATTATTCAAAGATTTTTTAAAGCTATTCTAGCATTTTGTCAGTTTTCTCAAGATAAACAAAAAAAATACTTCTTTGATTTTTGTCATATTTAAATGCTGAATTTATTTATATCTTTTTCTTTTTTTTTTTATTAATAAATCAAATTTTGTATCATCCATAATAATTAATGGTAATTTATTTATCATATATATAATATAATTGTATATATTTCTTTAATAATCAATTTAATTTTATACATAAGTTGAATAATAAAAATTAAACAAATAAAGAAAATAGAAACAAAAAATTTATAAATTTTTTTAAATATTTTTTTTTTTTTTTTTTCATTCTTAAACGATTAACCTCTCGAAAATCTTACAATTGCTACTTTCAACACACGCTCTCACTATTCTTGTTTGTTTTTTTTTTTTTTTTTCAATAGTTTCATGCGTAGTTTTCTTTTTCTTTTTAATTTAAATTAATGTTTTGTTTTGGAGTTCTATTTATTACTTATTTCTGTTTTTTAAATTGCATACATGATGAATATTTTCTTAATCAAAAAGCTGTTGCGTGTGATTTTTTCTTTATATTGTTTTTGTTCGAAGGAGTTTTTTTTTTTGTATTGCATTTTTCATTATGTCCACACAAAAATTGATAAAAGTATTTGGATAGCAGAAGTGGCAGAGGCGTGGAAGAGTTATAATTAACAAAAATAGAAAAAAATGGAAATCTTTAAAGTAATATTTTGTATTTTGTTGTTGTTGTTTAGTTTTAATTATTAATATTTTACATAGTCTAGCTGACGTAATTTCGCAATGATTTTTACTTGCAATCTCTTTACAATCTTACCTACAAAAGGACATCACTTGCAGCAGTTATTCGTCTGTCTGTTTTGTTCATTTTCTCCAAGCCTCGTTCCAGGCCTGCTACCTTGATTGTTAGCTCCATCGTTTTTAGGTAGTTTTTTAGCTGAAATTATGGGATAAGAGTTTGGTATTAATTGGAGAGATTATTTTTTTTTTTTTTTGTATGAAGGAGATTTACCGATAGCTAAAAAGATATCGTTGACATTCATTCCCGTTTTGGCTGATGTTTCCATGAATAACAAACCATTTTCATCAGCATATTGCCTAGCTTCCTCGTATTCTACGACTCGACTGTTTGATAGATCCGCTTTGTTACCTGCCAGAGCTATGACAATGTTCGGTGAGGCCTGGAAAATATGAACAAGAATTTTTATTTAAAAAGATTTAAAATATTCGAAAAAATATATGCGAATGGAAATAAGTAGTTTTGATTGTTTATATTGAAACATGTTTGAGAACGCATATTTGGGAGTTCGAAAAACAGAGTTAAAACTGCTTAGATATGTGGATTAGCGACCAAATCTAGGTATATTTCATATTCAATCCTAATTTATCTGAATGCCAATAGCGAAATAGAAACCAATTTGTTCAACTCAATGCCGTCTTCTTTTGGAGGTGCCGAGCTCATGAGTAGATGCACATGATAATCTAGTGCTACCATCTACTCATACTCTGCTCTCACGTAGAAGCAGATGAGATTTGTAGGAAAATCAATTATGTGTCTTCTATGGAAATGGCTAGCAAAGCACTTCGCCACCTCCAAAGGAAAACATCTATTATTAAAAACGTTCTGGATCTTGCATCTGATGGAGTGATTGATCGCGCACTCTAGAACTCTTATTTTCTTGCGTACCATGTGAATTAATTATATTTTCTTTTTGGTATTTTATAAATATAGCCATTACCTTTGTGAAAGCTACATATTACAAATATTTAATTAAATTCAAATCTTTTTTAAATATCAATGTGAAAAAATTCAACCGATGATTTCTCCTTTTGCTTTACGATAAGTTCTCAATAGTAGTAAGTAATTATCTTAGTCATAATGAATGACATATAGATAAAGCGTATGTACGTACGTATTTGAGGCTGTGAATTGTACCCTAATCCGAAAAGGATTAAAATATCGCAAGGGAAAAATATTCCCTTTTCTGTTTATGACTTGGATTTAAAATGTGAAAAAGCAACATCAATACATTTAACAACATTTTCCTTTGGCGAGTCTAAAGAAAAATATATTTCTAATCCAAGTTATAATCTCTGCCGTCGTTGTATTACTTATCAATTAGTAATGCAGAATAATTTGCTGAGCTTAATGCAACTGGTTCAAAACATGTTTCCTGATACCAAACGAGTTAAGCTTATTGTTCTAACAATTATAACTATTCTTCAAGACCAAGGAAAAATTAAGACAAGAGCTTTAGACTTGCAACATAAGGGATTGAATACAAATTGGATTTCGACAAGCAGTTGACTAATTTCCTGAAATAAATAAATCAATCTGACCTGTTCCAGCTGACCTGCTGTGAAATTGCGATTGAAAAGAGCAAGGCAAGATAAACAGTTATCGTCAAAGCGATTGTTTATATATGAACTTCAAACAGGGAATTAACCTCTTTTTAATAGCTTAGTGGTCAGTTGAACAATGTTCTGACAAAAAAAAAATGTTTATCTCTTAAACAAGAATATAACTCTGTGACTTCATGATGTTGCTTATGTCAATAATTCTACCAAGGCTAAATTAGGTACTTTTTGGATCTGAATTATAATTGAGTTAATGCTCTTGCAGCGGCAAGTTTATTGCATTGGATTTTTGTTCAATATTTTTTATTCCGATCAGAAATTTGAAATACAACATACATACATGAGTTTTATATATTGACTTGTGTAAGGCGTAATAAACTAACTACTAATTAACAATTTCTCCAAGAGCAACAAAAGTAATATAAAACTGAAAAATAGTTTTTTATAGTTTTAGCTATTCTGAGACCGGATTTGATCTCAGGGCACCTTCGTAGAAGTATAATAGTCGTGTTTATGTTAAAGAAAAAATTCAAATATTTTCACAATGTAATTTGTCATAATTAAAAAAAAATAATGATCAAATATGTGTTAGTATCATCTTTCATTTTCTTAACCATTTTGGAAGCAATGTTGAACTTATTTGGTGTTACTCCCTTATCAAATTCGACTGAACCAACACTTACATAACACCTTCAGTTAATGTATACTCAAAATGGCAACTAGCGCTTTATTCGGGCGGTTAATCGAAAAAATAAACCGTAGTAGTTAAATTTGTAAGATGCACGTTTGGTTGGTAGACGAGGTTATTTTCGAAAAGTTGATATTTTTCAAGTTATATCCAACAAAAAAAGCCAAAAAAAGTGTTTACATTTTTCATGTTCTGTGACGAAATTTTGATGCTTAGCCTCAGATTCGGATTCAGCACCCCAAAAATTAAAGAAATCACAACAACGATACAAAATTCCTGGTAAAAAACTATATTTTACCAACTATAGGAACTAGAAAAGAAAGAATAAAAAAAAAGACTTGAAAGGAAAAGTTCGAATTGGTCTTATTTGAGAACACGGTTAGAATTCCACCTCATTGAACTTTCACAACAAATTATACTTTTTTCGTTTCCGTTCTTTTAATTTTAAGAAGTTGATAAATAATGTGAACAAAAATCAAATATTTGCGGGTTATCTCAATTTGCTTCTCATAAAAATTCCACAAAGCTAAACATTTTAAGTGAAGACCTGTTTTAAAATAATATTTTCTAACAAGTAGGACAAACAAAACGCGTTACAGAAGACTTTTGCTTGAACGGAAGAATTGAATATCTAACGGAATATCTCAGTCCATGTTTTAAAACACATTTTCAATTTTTAATTTGTATAATATAATTCAGAGTACTCGCAGATTCTTTCTCATATTTTATTGTGTATTGCTCATCCAACAGCTTGATAAGTGTACGTAATATAGTTTCCAGGATTTAAGCTCATCTAAATAATTTGTATTAAGAAACATGAAATATTCTCCACATCAAAACATTTCTTTAACCATCTTTTTCGACTCTGTACCACTTGAATCACAAATAAATCAACGAAGTTTTTTTTAAAAAAAGAGCAATATGTATAAGGGCTGACGGGGAGGGCGCATCCTTGTCTAACAAACAATATTTGCATGTTGTTTTTGTCTCCAAGTTATGTGGTATAAATATAATGATTAAAGCAAAAGAAAAACACGAATACTTTTATTTTGTTAAAATATTTTAATATCGAATAAATTTCATAACTTTTATATAAATATTAAGGTTTAGCGACGCGTTTCGGAGTGTACCTCCATCTTTGGGCGAATAACTCAATTTTACGTGGGTTTTCAGTCAAGATGGAGGTACACTCCGAAACGCGTCGCTAAACCTTAATATTTATATAAAAGTTATGAAATTTATTCGTGTTTTTCTTTTGCTTTAATCATTATATTTAAACAATTTTTGTTTCAAGCTTCTGCAAAATGTCGTTTATAGATTATGCATAAGTTTTCCAAGTTTGGAGCTAATTTCTAAGCAAGATATACTATTCTAGAAATATGCCTTTAAGACCTTAAGGCATTTTAAATGCAACATGGATTACACCTAGTTTCCTGAAGCAATAGATAGATAGGAAAAACTGTTCTTGGAACAGTGGAGTCAGAATGAACTGTATTTTATTTATTATCTCATCAAATCCCACGGATGTCGTTCAGTTGAACTTGACCAGTCAAGCACTTTATCCACAGTACCATTGCCGCCCCATAGTTGTGCTTTGCACTGAACGGTGTCAAAATATCACCCCAAAATAGCGCTATTTAACTCTCGCTTGATACCAAACAGACTTTTATAGATAAAAGCAAAACGAAAATTAGTAATTCGTCTTTGTTTATTTTTTATGGATCCAAGCGAAGAGAAATTTTCATAGATACAACTAGATGTTGTCCGTCATGTAAAACTGCTAAAAAAAATATTCAAATATTCATCTATATAAATAAAAATGTAAATGTTGGTTTGTTCCTAATCGCTAATCTCTCAAAGTTCTTGACCGATTGCTTTGAAATTTTGACACCCCATTGCATTCGAATACGAGCGTGTTCATATAAACTTTTTTTTAGAAAAAAAAAAACGGCGGGATATGTTGTGCATAAAACAACACCCGCTATACTGATATATAAGCAATACAGGAACTTTATTTATCAGAATTTATTTATCAGTTTTCAATTTATCGTCAAAAAATTGAGGATATAAAATATAAAACTTTTTGAAATTTTCGTAATTTTCAAAAAATTTCAGAATTCAGTTCAAATATTCTATAGGTACGTATCTATAATTACCTAGGGATAGCGAAAACGTAGGTATAACTATCCATTTAAAGTTCAATGTTTTTTCAGGACAATGTTTGCATGTGCCTAAGGAAAGAGTACTGTATGTACCTACATACATATGTATACTTACTTGTAGAACTATAGAATCTAAAATGTCATCTGAATCTCAATTTGAGATAGAATTTTTATTTCACATCAAGTTCGAAGTCAAAGAGTTTCAAGCTATGCGCAAATCCAAGCGAGGGCGGTGGCGATCACGATAACATGTATCGCGCGATAAAGATGCTATCAAAAATCTGCTCACATCAACGCGATATTGCGATAAACAAACGATAAGCATTGAAGTTTAGACACAAGAAACCGAATCTAATGTATAGCTATACAAAACATAAAAGGCTTAATTTTTAGCATTGCATCACTACTGACGGAGCAAAATATCTGAAATCTCGAAACATTTGTTTGAAATTTAATGGAGACAAAAAAGGTATGAGTTGTGCCACCGGAAAAATTAAACTGCCTCAACTTGTAGTTTACAAAAGTCAATTATTTATTTACCTGTAAGTTTATCCTTTGATTTGTTTTCTTTAAAAACAAATTTAATTCAAAAATTATAAATTAAAGATTCTTATGGACTTTTCCATAGGTAAAATAAATCAATTTATTTTGATTTGGAACTGTCAAAATGCCGATTTTGGCCATTTTTGCCTTTCCATATACTAACACCAACATAATTTACAGCAGTCAGTTTCCAAAGCGTTTATTGTTTTTTGTGTCCAAAATATGTAACCAATAATCGTTCATAATAAAGGGAAGCGGTTTCAAATGAATCGGTAACTTCATCAAGCTCATTTTTCTCTTCTAAAATGCATCAAGGGGTGAAGATTTTTTAAAATATTTACACAGAATCGTATTCCATCCGCCTCCCAAAAACATTAATTTTTAAATTGAAATCGGAATTTACAAATGGAAAGCCCCATTAAACGACTACTTTTGCGTCGTGGCATTTCTTCGAATTCTTTTTTGAAGATTCAGCCTGTGAGTTGTGCATAGGTCCGATCTTTTACTTTTTGCATCGAAACTCAGAAAAAGAAGACCAACGATTAAATTCACAGTATTCCGTACTTTTAATCTGAATGACAAGCTCTGTACAATATTTGGTTTTTTTTTACTCTCAGAATGACATTTTGCTGTACTGTGAATTTTTGTCCTTAGAAAAAGCTTGCACAGAAAATCCCAGATAGGGGAAATTTGTTAGTCTTTTGAGAGGGGTCTTTTCTGTCTAAAACAATGAATTTTCTGAGTACGGCTAAACAAAATTGAACGGCAGGTATTGTTATATATCCTCCTACAAAAAACGCGTCCGGGGAATCTACAAAACTAGGAAAAAACTAAATATAACTAATCAACTAATGCGTTCAGGCTGAAATGAATTGGGTGGAAATGAAATTAAACCAAATCGCGATTAAATATTGACTACAAAATTTTAAAACTATTTTTTTTTAATCATACCAAACAAGTTATTGCTAAAGATAATTTTACGCCCAGCGAAGCGGGTGGGTAACAGCTAGTAAGAGAATAAAATTTATTGCGATAGAACTACAACTTGCAGTTCAAGTGGTTTCCTGAAGTGAAATTTCTTTTTTCGGTTTTAAGATTTCTTAGTGAGACTTGCAATATAAATAAATAAACATTCTCCACTCAGACTTATGTGACTTAATTAACATTAAATGTGGATTTCTCGTATTTAAGAAAATAAAGTGTTCAGTTTAGCGATAAAAATGGAGTGAAATAAGCTAGAAAAAGTAGCCCAATTGTATCTTCTTTTAGAATTTGATGTGATTACCAAATTCCAATTGTACTTAAAATTGCGTTCATTGTGGTTTAATGAATTAGAGACTGAATTAACGTTCCCTCTGTTTAGTTTAGATTACTTACTTGTTTATGAAGTTCCTTAACCCAAGTTTTTGCACGTTGAAAACTATCTTGATTCTTAATGTCGTATACAACAATTGCGGCCTGCGCACCTCTATAATACATTGGAGCTAAGCTGTGATACCTGAAATATTCAAAGAGTTATTTAACTTTAAAAATTAAAAACTTCACAAAAAAAGAATATTGAATATACCTTTCCTGTCCAGCTGTGTCCCATATTTCGAATTTAACAATTGTATCCTCTATACAGATGGTTTGTGTTAAGAATGCTGCACCTATCGTACTCTCTTGGTACTCATGGAATTGGCCTTTGACAAAACGCAATACTAACGACGATTTACCAACAGCCGACTCACCAAGCAACACCAATTTAAATTGGCATGTTTTGTTTTGGGATGTACCATTTGGCCTTTGGGCTGTACCACCGCCTCGGGGTTGCGCTGCCATTTTGATATTTTTTGAGTTTTTGTTTTGTTATATAATGTTGCAGGGACTGGTGTGAATCTCTTTCAATCAAGAGAAACAGAAAATATCAGACGGTTTAAGTAGTTTAAATACTAAACTCTCCGTCCGCCAGTATTAAAAATGCGGTGGTGCCTGAAAATAAAAATTAAATATTAAATTAAAACAACATTGTTGTGTGTATAAAGAAGAATGTGTACAAAGGAGTTCAAAACAAAAATAGCACAGCTGATTGTTGAGTCATTATTTTGTGTATTCGCTGATTGCGAGGTCATCATAATTCTATTGTCGACACGATGACTAGGTATATGAATAACAATTTAGATACTGCGCCAACAAAATTATTACGATTTTGATAAGATATTAGGGTAGAGTCAAAGAATATTCATTATCAAAAATGATTGAAAGATAACAGCCATAGGTAAATGGAAAAAGTTTATTTATGTAGAATCCGAAGTTTGTTTTAGAAAACCGCGACAATACATCAAAAGCCGCAAAAAAAATTGAACAAAGTGCTTAATTGAATGACGATGTAGCAACCTATACCCAATACATTAAGTTTTCATAAATTTTTCAAACATTTAAATCCTCTACGGCTTTTGCCTGCTTATTGTTATGTTGGGGGCGAACGTGTCCGGGTGTAAGATAGTTATCAGGAAATTTAAAAACCATTAAAAGAATTTGCTCTTACAATAGAGGATCGAGTGTTGATGTCCCTTTATTTGTTTTTTTTGTTTTATTATTTGGCACATCTTGCAGAGGGTGAATTTGTTTGAAATGGGAAGTCGCGAAGTTGGAATTTGAACAACTTGACAGCTTGACAATTCACATAAGGTAAATGAACTTTCATATTCCTACGGATAAATTTAAAAGTTTCACATCTGTCAGGTCCAGGTGTCAAATGAAGGCTCAATTTTTTTTGTTTGTAACAAAGTTCGAAAACTGAAGTCGGATCACCCTGAATTTGCATCTTTTCACAAGCTCGAATACTTTCGATACCCAGTAACAAACTACTTCCAGACAACAGATCCAACTTAAGTTTCGTTTTCCGACCAAAAATCTGCAATTTCTTACTTAAGTCATTATCATTTCACGCCGAACAATAAGTTTGCGAATAGGTATTCAAAATTTATAGGCTTTACCCTTTAGTGGGTATGTATGTATGTATGTATCCACAAAATGTAATCACAACAATTTCTGCAACTGCAAATTTTGCCTCGATCAATGTAAGTATACATTCCAAACAACGACACGTCACGTCAACACCCAATTTATGATAACCGCTATCACTACATAAATACCATTGACCCCAACATAAAAAAAAACACTTTGATTAATTTGATCAGTACGATACAAAAAAAAAAAAAAAAAAAAACAATTAAATAATTTGTTTGTATTAATATTAAATTTGTCAGCCAGAAAATATCGCGACTTCCTGTCACTTCAACAATTTTATGGAGATAAGCACCAGTTCCTCCGCGGTCATTGCATTCATCAATTTATTTTATCTTCTAGCCTCATACAAGTGTATTCAAGGTCATTTCAACTGTTATCTGAATAGTAACAAAAAAAAAAGTCCATTGGACATGACCTCAAGCAATTCCATAAATAATTTAACTCCCAATAGAGATTTCAAAGATATCCATAAATCTTGCTTCAAGAAACCAAACACAACACTTTCATAAAAACAGAGAGAAAAACCCACATGCTGAGTTTCCGTATTGTTGTGATTGTAATTCAAAAACTATGTTAACTTTGCAATGAACACCACTTATCACTCTTGTCGTCATGTCTCCAACGCGGAGGGAATACACTTCCTCTACTTATTTCATGCAAATATAAGAATGTTTACTTGTTTAGATATGTATGTAGGAACGTATACATATGTACATATATTTAAATCGATTGAAAAATCACTTAATAACCACTCTAGCAAGTTTTCTAATTGATATTCTACTCAGGAGAGAGAGAAAATTTCATTTTAGCAAAGCAAAGCAATAGCTGAACTGAACTGCACTGCACTCATCTAAAGGCAACACAATCAAACTAAATAAAAATTACTCAAAGAGAAAGTAGCATCATCTCGCATCGTTGTCGCTAGTTTGTATTTGTATTTTGTTGTTGTATTATGTGACTGCCCCCAGTTTAAAAGTCGACCGCTGACAACGACTACGACTACAATGATACTTTAAAGCTCGAGTATCTTTAACATTATTTTGTTTCATTTTTTGTCGTCACCGTCGTGGGTTCCTTTTTCTTTTAGGATAGATTTCATTAATATTAATTCAAGCTTTCAAGGTATTTGTTCTCAGGAGATGTTATTAGTTGTGATTATTTTGTTTCATTGTTTATGTTATCTGGACAAATTTATTAACGTTTAGCTTTTTGTTTGTATTTATCTTGTTTCTGATTTTTTTTTATTGCGTGTAAATTTTCAGCAATATACTGTTTTCTTGACAGCTTATCACTGTAAAAACTAGAGGCTGACAAGTTATGGTTGACCTTATTACCCAAGAAAATGTATTAGATAACAGCCAAGTAGTTTCTTGAAAAAAAAACTTCATCAAAATTCTAGGGATGTCTACGTTTCGTAGACAAAATTGTTTTTTTTTTTTTTTGTTGTATATATACAGCTTTCGTTCTTTATTTTGGGAGTATCAAGTTTAGTCAAAACGAAACGACTGAAATAATATTATCAATTTGTTCGTTACAAATACATATGTATATTTTGCAATTATTCGTTGATAAACAATTTTTAATCCCCATTATTCTGTAGAATTTGTTATCAGCTTCGTGGGTCATTAAAGACATGCATTTGAACTTATGTATGTAGATTCAACACTGCTTTCTCCTGCATGGCAACTCTAAAAGTATAAAAAAACTGCATAAAAAATATATCCATACATAAGACCACTTACATATGTATATATGTATATATAGGCTCTGTGGACCAGACAAGTAAATCTTCAAGCCTATAACTTAGACGAAAAATCAATTTTAGGTGATTGAAACCATCTGTAAAATTTACGGTTGGTGATTTGGTTATTGGACTAAGAAGCAGCCTTTGGGTGACACTCAACAACGAGTGATATCATTTTATGATGAACGGCTATAAAGAAATTACGGTGCTTTTTACTCATTAAGGTTTAACATTTAATCAAGCATAGACATACACCCCAGAAACACTATTATATTAGTGTCGCGTAGGTACTTTGAAAATCGACTTTCGATCGTTCGAACTCAAAGAGCGATCCGTGATGTTTTTAAACAAAATAGTCGACCATCAGAGTTTGAAATTCGTCGTCTAGTGGATAAATTTGGAATCCAATACACTCTAGCAGATGTTGTGCCTCCGCATAGACCATGTACAGTCCGTAAAGAAGAAGCTATTGCGTCCGTGGAAGACAGTGTTCAAGAAAATCTGCCCGTCCATTGTTTGGAAAAATTTACGCAAGGACCTTGGTAAATAAGCTCTTACGTTTAACATAAATTCTAAAGTTGTGTTTCAGCGACCCAGTATCTTCAAAAAGAAATGTAATTTCATAGAAAAATCTTGAAATTACTTCTGCAAACAAAAACCATTAATTATTTGTGTCAGACATTCTAGCAACAGTCACTAATCTTCTTACCATCAAAAGTAGTTTATGGAAAAGTTAACTAACGTAGAGTGGAAGAAATAATATCGTCACCCTTCCTCTAAAGGGTCCCTGATGTGCATTTGGAGGCAATCAAAAATACAAATCATGAACTTTATACAACTTGTGCAATCGGTTTTGTACTATTTTCGTTTTAGTAAAACTACCTACACGAAACCAAAAACACCGCTCTTCAACTTTCTCACAATATCTACGTCTTAAGTTAGTCGTTTTACTAAAACGCCAATATAGCACCTTCTAGAATCATATTCATTTCAGTAAAGTGAAACTGATTGTGGATTTATAAGGTGTTAGTACAAAATGACAGTTATTTGTCTTTCATTTCACTACTTAGTACAAAAGATCTTTCAAATTTTGATTAAAAAAGATTTTTCATATTTATGTATATCATCGATAAAACCGGTCTTCTCTTCTTACTACTACTCATGTTCATTTGACTGTGGTTACATTTCAATGATGAATTCCTTATATTTTTTTTTTTTAATAAGTACATTAAACATTCATTGGAATTTTATCACAAAAAAAAGAAGTGGAATCATTTTAGGTATGAAATAATTCAAAAATACGATTTCTTAAAAACAAATTAAGAAAGCAAACACATTGTGTGTCTTTTGTTTATCACGCTTGATACTGTATGGCGTCGCAAATTGAAAAAAAAAGAAGATACAAAACCATAAACACAATACAATCATTACGCTAGCATATCCATGTGTAATTATCTCTTATGTACAGGGTGGGTCAAAAGTTATAATCTTGTGTAAAATATTCTTGTTTTTCCTCTCATCATTAACAGCTATCATTGATCATTCTATTTGTTAGTTTTGAGAATGGTGCCTTAAATTAAATAGAAAAGTAAATCCTTTGTTAGGTTTGTATAACCCCCATCAATACAATACAACATCAATAGCAAATACGGGCAGATATTGTGTACTTAGTTCGATTTATGTTTAGAGTAGTCCATTTATCGGGTAGCTATGTACCTATACTTAGCCCAAAATGCAACCGAAAAAGTGCATTTTTGAAACGAACCAACCATAAAAAGCCTGTCCGACGAGCGGTTTTGTTGATTGAACTAAAGCTATCGCTTGGTATCCTCTTTTCCAATAGCGATGAAATAGGTCACCTAACGTCGCCTCCTGAACTATTAGGTTACCTAGATTTATTTTATAGGTACTCGTCCTAGGTAAGTATAAGGTTCCATAGTATTTCCAGCGTCTCGACGTTTACTAAAAAAATAAATCTTTATAGATATAGAGGAATATAAAACAAGATTGTTTTGGGAGAGAATCGAAGCATTTAATATCTTACTGTTTTTAAAAATTTAGTACTGTTTCATACGGTTAAGCAAGCTAAACTCCTTCCGGCAGGTACCTTTATACATATAATGTATGTAACGAATGATAATTAGAAAAAAAAAAAATTAAAGCAGACAAATTAATGTTGTTACTAAAATTATTTATGAGAATAAGTACCCTGAGGCAGTTTTAAAAGGAGACTTTCTTTCCTACGAAGTAGATAGGTACCTAGGGACCTACTTTAGTTGCAAAAAGCTTTGTTTTAATTAATAAAGCCTTTTGAGGCAAACTTCAATTACCTGTGCTGGTGTTTTAGCTATGTGAAATTAAATTAAAATACATGTTCATCAACAAGAGTGCAAGCTTGATATCTCGGTAGGTATAAGCATCCTGCACAAAAGCGGTCAAAGTGGCTCTTTGCAAAACTATTTTCTCATTGAGTCATAACAGCATATAATAAGTTGGCAGATAGGTTTAGGTTTATAAGTCGAGGCAAGTTGGAATTATGTAAAACACTATTTGCACCAGCGTACCGCACCTGTTATAGACGAGTGAGGAAAAAACAAAACACTTACTACCTATAAACCTCCCCATAACCCAAAGACGATCAAAACACAAATAGACGACAATAACAACAACGAAAGATATGTAGGTAGGTATGTTGATGGCTGGCTTCGCTTGATAAAATTGTATATATCGACCTCAAGCTATAGTTTTTTGTATTACAAAACTGTCAGCACTTTTTCTTCTAGTAGGTACTTACTTGCAAGGGGTTGGGGATGTTGAAGTAACATATTTGCTAATTTTATCATACAAAACAATTTAATACTTTGCCCTGAGTTGTAAAATTGTCATGTCAGTCACCCGTAACGCTGTGCCCTAATCTTCATTTCGCTTTATCTACCTAGGTAGTATAGTATACAGAGAAATATCTCAAAACCAGATTAATTTATAGAAGAAAAAAAGTAAAATGAATGAAGAAATAAGAAATTAATAAACGTTTCTCAGTTGGTGGATCATGTGATTGAGAAATAAGTATCTTTTTATTTTATTACATGAAAAATTCTTTTGTAATTTTGTGAGAATCAATCGAATGAGTGCAGCAGAAAGAAGTTTACAACAATTTTTTTTTCGCTGACAAATGTTAAAAATTAATTGGATTGGAATTCTGGAGGAAAATTCCACTCTCCACATCGCAATATACTGTTCCACAAGATGTGGGGGACCTAATTAAATCAAGATCGTACTCAAATTTGGTGCTTTGATGTTAACAAAGGGAAACCCTATCGTTCGAGAGGAGAAAAAAAAAACAAAACAAAAATAATTAAAGAAAATCATTATATTTTTCGACTTTTCTGTTTAATGGAAATCGAAAAAAAAAACTAAACTCGAAGCAAAACAGCTGATACGTCACCGGTGACGCATACCATCGCACCCAACACTGCTATACACCGCACACATACATTCGGAGAAATCACTTTTTTGACAGAGCACTTTTCGAGGCAACAAAAAAAATGCAATTTTCTTTTTCTCCATAATCCATTCTCTCATCGCCGTGATTTTTTTTTCTTAAGCACATCGTTTGTCCGTTTTCATAGGGAAATTCCAGACTTTTCACACAAAATGGCATAGCACAGCACAGATGTGATATACTCACCTGGGGGTAGGTGAATTCTGAATTCGATTAATCCAAAGGGTTTATCCAGTTAGTTTGCAGGGAAAGAAGTGAAAATAAAGAGAACAAAATAGAAAATTATATTCGGAAACAAATAAGTCCACTTTATAATCAATTCGAAGGAATTGCGACGCAACACACATCACACTTCGGAAGCGAGAAAGGGAACAATGAACGGGCAACGGGGATGGAGATGTGTGAATAATCAAATGGATATGTATGAGAGAGAGATAGATTATGGCGAGCAACCACGGCGAAATGAGGCGAAGGCGAACGATGACTGGAGTTTGTGTGTTCAATTTTCAACACAAAGAACAAAAACCAAAAGGGAAACGGGAGAGGAAAAGAACGCAAAATTAGGGGCGAAACTTTATGGCTATTTCGCTTGCGCTCGTTCAAATTGACATCTTTTGTCCCTTTCAGGCTTCACTTTGCACAACTGCAATAAATTTAATTTTTTTTTCTTTCTTTCGCTTTTTTTCTCTTCGATCACCTTTTTGATGTTTTCGATTTTATCTTGCAAATGGTTGTTAATTTAATGAATTTTAAATCGTTGTAGTTTGTTGTCACTTTATGTTCACTTTTTGGATAATATTGTGTGGAAATTCGTTGTGAATTTTCTCGAAACAATTTGTCACACAATTTTTTCTTTTCACTTTGCTACACCGACCGACATTTTTCGATAACTTGTTGAGAGTATGTATGGGTGAGGCGAAAGCGAAATCAATTGTGAAATGGGTGTGTGTAGTGTACAGCGAAAGCGAATTTGCTTCAAATTAATGGTTTGATTACATCAATCGTTTAATAGAAGTTACAGATGGGCAAAAATCTTATGATGATAAATGAAAATAAGAATTTGTTGGCTTTTTAATTCATTTGAATATTTTTGAATGAACATTTATTAAAAAGAATACATAACAGTGGCGTTTATGTTGGCAATATTTGAATCCAATTTAGATAAATCAGATTTTTGACTCTAGCTTAAAACTCACTATACTCTGTTCAATTTGAATGTGCAGTACAGGGAAGATAGGATATTTGCCTTTCACCCATATTATTATGGATTTCAATAAGCTATCTCCATTTTAAAGCTCTCACATGGTTGCCGTAGGGAGCATTTAATATTGCCGCAAATCTCACACAAATATTGCTATCAAAACTATAAAAAAGCTTGAATCCTGAAAGTTACATAGCAAAAACCAAAGAACAAGCCATATAAATTTCCATCAACTAGGCAAAGATAACACTGATTCAACACAATGTCGATAAGGGTTGGTTTCAAATTGGCGATCAGTCTCCTATCTCCTTTCACCCGGGGAGCAGATAGGTCATAGTGGGATGTACGTGAGCTTAAAGAAGATTACACAAACAATTTAAATGTAAGTCAGTGATTTGTTTCTTGTTTCAGTGGCATTTTCTTAAGTTAAGGTGCCGTGCAAGCAGCAGCAGGCACCAGTGTGTTTGAAAAAGCTCTCCCATAAGAACAGAGTATAGCTTCATAGAGGGCAGTCTTAGCTTTCGTTTGATACCTCATTTATAGAAATCCCTCATGGGAATTCTCAGCCCAAAATACAACCATGAAAAGCTTGTCCTTGCTTGTTTTGTTAATGTTTGTAATGAAGCTATCGGTTGGTATCCTATTTTTTAACAGCAGCGATGAGGTAGGGAATCTTACGTTCGCCTCCCAGACTATCAGATTGCAAGCTGACTGGCTGTAAAAAAAATGAATCATGTCACTTCAAATCATCTGCAAATAAAATTTCGTGCTAATAATTTTTGTATGCTTTGAGTAAAGTGCACTGTACAAAAAACAGAAACAAATTAAATCGATTTTCATATTCGAATTTTTAATCATTCCTTTTAAAAATGCCTCGTAAACAGTCGAGCGCCATTGACAGGCTTCCAATTATTTGCGCTGTAGGTCTAATTTGACTAAAACTTTAATTTTGAATTTTTATTTATATATAAATTAGGCTGGAAAGAAAGCAAAATTATCTGAATCCGTTGGTGACGTTTTCAAGGAGTATCCTCGAGAAGAATTTGCAGAAAAATTAGTAAAACTAAATCTTAATACATGGTCGCCAATAGAACCTGTAAACCCCATAATTCCTGAAAACAATCGGCTTAAAGATATCTTGGCTCCCGATTTAAACAAAAGTCGTTTTCTCGAATTCAAAGATCAATTCTATGAAAAACTTTATTGCAAGAAAGTTCCCCTCAGCAAGCCCACGCCTACAAACTCAAAACCTGATCATGTAACAAATGAAAGTGTGACTTTTGGTAAGATCAGTGTTAAGTCAGACAATGTTTATGATATTGCGTTGCCGAACAAAAGCCCTAAGGAGGTCCTGAAAGAGTTTGTTAAATGGCATGACAAGTACAAAATGAGTCATGGAAGCTATTTTCCATCGGAACAAATTAACAGAGGGTAGGTATATAAGCTTGAAAATATTAAGAGAAAGTCATGCAGAATATTTGTTTTCCATCATTCGTTACAGATACAATACAAAATTTGATAGAAACCAAGTTTTTGGAGAAAGCAAAAATGCTGACGTATCTGGCAAACAGGTCAAGAGTATACTACAAGATCCTCCGAAAACTTCGAAAGTGTGCATTTTAAGCAAGCTTCAGGAAGGACATATAGAAAGGCATAATTCCATGGTAGGCAAGCCCATGCGAAGGTAAAGTCATAAACATTTTCCCTGAAATAGAAATCTTTTCAAGAAATACCTATTTCAGACAGAACTGTGATGTGCATCCCGATACAATTTTTGGACTGGCTTCTCGTGCTGATGAATATAATGTCAAAAGGCTTTTAGAAAGCTCAGTGAGTCCAGAAGAATCCTCAAAATATGCAAATGAGACGTCGTATCGTTTATTTTCCAATGACCTTCAATATTCTCTCGTTGATTGTAAAAGTCCAGCTGGAAAAACTGAAAGCCCATATCCGAGAAAAGGTAAATGTAGATTTTTCGCTGAGAACCTTGGTGAAGAAACTACAGTAAAACAGCTCATATCACCAACAATTCCATTACAATTTGGATTGAGTCACAGGGATTTTCTATTGCCTCGTTCAAAAGATCAAATTAGAAGAATTTTTACCAATGCTGGTTGGAATCTGGGCGACGATAAGCAATTTGAAAAGGTTTGGTCATTGGCGTTATCAGAGTGGACATCAATAGGAGAATCAGTTTCTATTGAGGCTTTTAAATATGCACTTGACAAGACTAAGACAAATTCAGAGTAATTTTTAAGTTTTACATTAAACGAATTGCAAAAACTTTGTTGTTTCTCTATTTGTTTGATATTTTATACAAGTTAATAAGAAAGATTATTAGATTTAAAAATTGGGAAAAGGCCACTTGAAACCTTCTTTGAGGGCGGGTTAATTAACTGCCTCTGTGATTATTAAGACTTGGAACCATTTTTTTAAGAATCCTGCTCAACAAATTTGCAATAAATGGACATTGCATTCCACTCCTTTCGATAATTACCAAACACAGACTTGATTTGATATTCGATAGAAAAATTGAATTCATGTTAATCTCATGAGTTGCTTCAAATTAGTTTATAAAATCTTTTATTTTCGAGCATAAAGCGATATTAAATAAATACATTGATGGCGCGACAGCTCGTGGAGATCCAAGGCTTATAGTGACTTACAATTACAACTGTTAACCATATTCCTCGTTGCGTCTTCATAGTGAGCAAGAATGGAGGGGATCTATTCAATTTCCGAGTTTTAGCTAATTTGAATGTTTGTTTTCTGTCCCATCTATCAGAAAACTTTTGATTTACGTGCACTTCCCACTACATCCATAATATCTATAATGTGTAAATTACAGCTCAATCAAATGGTAAGTTTCGAGTTTTTTTAGCGCGTAAAAAACAATATAGGTATAATGTAGATATTTGATACAAAAAGAGTAATATTTCCACATTTATCGAACTTATTTAAAGACATAATACAGTTATTTTAAAACATATTCAAATATATCTTACAATTTATTATTATTTTCTGTTTTATTTATTAAATTTTATTTTAACAAAGTTCTTTATCCCCTTTCTTTCGATCCGTTGCGTGACTTACCTGATGCTCGATGGTCGCGATTATTTTTCCCTGAGTGGTTGTAGTTGGCACGATCGCGATCGCGATCACGATCACGATCGCGATGACGACGGTCTTCAAGAGGGGACCTGTCTTTCTTATAGTCTTTCCGATCACTTCTTCCACGAGAATTTTGTTCGTCTTCATCGCGTCTTCTATTGTCTCGTCCTTGCCCATTTGTAGATCTTCCATTGGACATCCTCTCATCTGACACATCTCTTTGCTTTGGCCTTTCATCACGCTTTTTGTGGTCTCTCTCAATTTCAACTTCTGGTGATTTATCTCTTTTGTTCTTATTCTTTTTGTCAACTTCGACTCTTTTGCTGTTGTGTTTTTTCTTCTTTTTGTCATCTTCACTGCTGCTATCGTTGCTGCTACTAGATGTTTCACTGCTACTGCTGCTACTGGAACTACTCCCACTACTACTGGTCTCTTGTTTCTTTTTTGATTTTTTCTCTTTTCGTTCTGGCTTTGAGGTCTTTTTCTTAGATTTCTCACTTGATTTTTTCTTCAAAATCTTCTTTTTCTTATTTTTTTTCTGCTTTTCATCCTCTGATGAAGAGGATTCAGATGATGATTCACTCGACGACGAAGACGATGAGGATGATGACGATGACGAGGAGCTCGAAACATCAACTTTGTCTGAGAGCAGCTCCGAGTTAATTGCTGGTACGTTCTTTGGAGCATTCTTTAGGAAATGACGTAAATCATCGGTCAGCCCACCCAGGCCAATAGAAGAAAAGAAATTAATTGCGAATCGTGTATTTCGTGGATTGTCCTTTGGAAAAAGACCCGCCAAAGTTTCTGTAAGTATACCGTCTTTTAATTTATCATTGAGCTTAAAGAGCCCCATGTATTCGGCAAGCTCTTGAAAAAGAATTTTTATAAAAATTCGACTCGAACTCGTTGTGTCATCTTCATTCAACTTAATGCAATCCAGAACATCCCAACCAATCGCATCGGTAAACAAAAGATGAGCAAAGAACTTACTAACATTCCGCAACCTATTTGTATCTAGGCGATGTGTTGTTTGATATGTGTCCTTGAATATTTCTTCAAATGGTTCAATGTATGTTTTATTGATGGAACAAAATCTTTGTGCTAAAAGACCGTAAAACTTTTCATACGTCCGCTGTTCGGCACAACAATCGAGAAACATGTGACACAACTCGATTTCTTGTCCTGGTTTAAGTTGCATCTTCATCAGTTTGTGAGCACATTCTTCGTAGTCCAAACTTGAATTGATAGTTAAATAAATAGTTCTACGAAGTGCTATTAAATTTGTTTCGGTGTTATCGATAATTGCTTCGGCTTTTGTTTTTTCCTCTTCATCTTCTTCGGAATCCGATTCGTCACTTCCACTACCCGAGCCATCTTC
The DNA here is from genome assembly GCA_932273885.2 of Leucozona laternaria. Lineage (NCBI taxonomy): Eukaryota > Metazoa > Arthropoda > Insecta > Diptera > Syrphidae > Leucozona > Leucozona laternaria. The sequence goes on along the minus strand of OW026368.1, from coordinate 110,642,037 downwards.
TGCATCAGAGTCACTTGCGTCGCTTCCGAGAATTTCCTTGCTAAGACCCTTGTATTTGTCCTCGTTGGTGGCGTACATGTCATCGAATTTAAATGCGTCTATAAAAACAAAAATATAATTACTTAAAATGAAATGGTGTACTAATAAGACTTTTACTGGAAGCTAAATTTATGATCTATTATTTATAGCTTTTTCACGGGGACTATAACCTAACTGCACATTAGTGGTGTTTATTATTACATTTTCATTTTTAATTGAACAACTTTTTCGAAATCGAAATGTTCTATCGAATCGCATAACAGAATAGGGATGTTAAATACAAACAAAACAGTTCGAACAATCTACAATCCGAAACAGCTAAGAAGAGACGCTTTTTTCTCATGACAAGAAATACTCTTGGAGGATTTGTCACATCTTCGCAAAAGGAAGTAACCCTTTTTCAGGTGGAAAAGGTCGCAAAAGGCAAACACATTAACCATTTCCCCCACAGCGTACTCGACGACGCTCCACACATTGTTCAATTCATTACACCTATTGCAAAACAAATTAATATTGAGATTCTCTAATATCAGTGATTTTAGCATAATACAAACAATACATACTCGTATACTAAATCATATATGATACTCACTCAAGTTATCTTCAGTATTTGTGGCCTCATCTAACATTAGTAAATGTGTAAATTGATCATCTTCTTCGACCAATTCCAGCGACTCAATAACCGATTGATGATCTTTGAATCCATCCTTCCGCACTTGAAATACAACTTCAATCATATACTGAACCCTTTTGTCCAGTTTGCCTTCGTGCAGAATGTTCTTCAACATTTCAAAAATAGCTCCGATACCTTTGGAAGAAACTTCTGTCAGTTTCATACCGCACTCCTTTAGGAATGCAATTGCTACTTCTACTGAATCATCTGTCGGTGTCTCTACCAAGAGAGTAAGAATTTCCAAAGCTAGAATTTCATGAGCCACCCGTTGGTTTACCAAATGAGCAACAAATCGTGAAGCTGACAGACAGACTGCCTTGTCATTTCGTCGAAATGCCCTCTTGAACTGAATAACCAAACGCTTCAGAAGCAATTCTCCTATATTCGGGAATTTTGAGTTGATAATAGCTACCAGAGCAGCATAGACATGAGTGAATGTTGGCGATGCATTTTGAGCTTGGATGATCGACCTGCACAGTAGACCTCTTCCTCGGACGATGTTCTCTTTTAGAAGCTCCCTAGTTATGATGCCAATGTTGTCGACGTTTACTTTATTGATGTAACCATGAATGGACTTCTTGAGAGCTTCCCAGGCGATCCGTTGATATGCCGCCGATGCTTTGTCGGTGATTTCTGCTTGCATCATACGCAGTTTGGCTGGGGGGATGTATGCTCCTCCAGTTCTAGAGGTAAGAAGGTCTACAGTGCGACGCTGACGTTCTGTTATTTTCTCATTCGGATTTCCTTCCGGTTCGTTGGCTTCGGCATCATGTTTCTTTTCCCTAGGTGGCGAGCGTCCTCCTGTTCGTCGTCGACCGTTGGATTTATCACGATTTCTGTTCTTGGAGCGACTACGTGTGCGACTGCGGCGTCGACGACGATCTCTGCTGCGAGTGCGACTCCTCTGCCGACGGCTGCGTTCGTCTCTTTCACGAGATCTTCTCCTGTCTCGTCTGCTAGGCGATCTGCTTCGATCTCTTCTCCTTGAGACTTCTTTCGATTTATTTTCTCTAGTTAGTTCATCAGCAGATACGGCCTGGATTGTAGTGGGAGGTTCAACTGTGACTAGTTCCAGCTTCTTTTTCTTTAAATCTGGTTCTCCATCGTTTTGCGTAGTTTCTGGTGTCATTAAAAGCTCCGTCTCGACGGATGCAGTGTTCTCTTGACGATTATTAACTTCAACTAGGTCAGATGCGATCGGTGGTGTTTCTCTCTTTAATTTAGGTGGGAAAGACACTTTTTCTGAACTACTTTTTTCGTTATCATGTTGAATTTGTTCCATTATGGGCTCTTCCGTAGTTTCTGGGGCATCGATTTGTTCTCCGTCTGCTTCTGGAACCATTGCCTTTTCTATCTGTTGAACTGATTCATCACTTACTGGCTTAATGACATCTTGATGGGGTTCGTTTACTTCCCCTCCCAAATTACTTTCTTTGACTTCATCTTGTTTAACCATGTCCAATGTAGCTTTTCCAGATGACTTTTCGTCGATTCTTTGTTTGATTGGCTTTGTTTTCGATACTTTGATTTCACCTTCCTCTGTATCGCTGACTTTGACTTCATCTTGTTCAACCATGGAAGATGGAGCTTCTTCAGATGCCTTTTCATCGATACTCTGGTTTATTGGTTTTGTTTTCAATACTTTGTCTTCACCTTCCTCTACCAAATTACCTTTAAGTTCATCTTGTTCAACCTTGTCCAATGTAGCTTTTCCAGAAGACTTTTCATCGATTCTCTGTTTGATTGGCTTTGTTTTCGAAACTTTGACTTCACCTTCCTCTGTATCGCTGCCAGAAGATTTGGACGACGATGATGCCGATGAACTACTACCGTCTTCATCATCAGAACTTGAAGACGATGAATCTGAAGATGAAGAGTTTTTAGGTTTTTTCTTGATTGTTTTCTTCTTCGAATCTTCAGTTTTTATCTTGATTAAAGATGATGGTGATTTCTCATCATTTGATGTGGCATGGTTTCTTTTTGTTGGTGGGTTTTTCGTTTTTTTTTCTTCCTCCTCAGACGATGTGGAGGAATCAGATTCAGTACCACTCGATGAAGAAGATGAACTACTTTCAGATTCACTTTTTGCCATGTGAATATATAAAGTCCACCAAAGGTATTTTTAATAAATTTTTTTTTGGAATAAAAATGCCAATTAGCGAAATTTAAAACGATTATTTTTTTGTGCGTGGTTTTCTTTCACGCTCGGGTGTCAGTGTCAAATGTGACACTTACTGGTTTTCATAGATTTCATGTTTCGGTGTTGTAAGGTTATGGAAAAATAAAATGAAAGCATTCAGACGAAAAGATATTATTGATTTTTATGTTTTGTATGTCCGCATTTACATTGCCCGATTTTTTCAATACCGATTTTTCTTTGTTGTTTTAATCGTGTGAGAGAGAACAGAAAATCCTGTGAAACATGCCGGCTGTACATTGCAATCTCACACTATAACAAAAACAAAGAAAAATCGGCATTGGAAAAAGCGGGCAATGTAAATGCGAACCATATTACCGATGAAATGAATTGAATTTAAACATTTTTTTTTAAATTAACAAAACAAAAAGAAGTACCTTTGTAACATAAAATGAATTCTTAAAAATTAGTAAATAAAACAAGAAAACGGAAATAATTATGAAAATATTTAGTTTTAGCAAAAAGATATGAGGTTAATTAATCAAAATTAATTTACCATCTAAAAATTTGTAATTTTTCATAAACTTTATCAAATTAACCGGTGGAGCAAAAACATCTTGACTGTTTTAAATTAGGGAATACGCGTTGCGGGATAAAGAAACAGAATCTATCGAAAGAAGTAGAACTAGACTTCCATCGAAGAAATTAAAATCTTTATTCAATGTTTGACATTTGTTAACTTCTATGACAAGTGTGTTACTTATGGCAAATTCATTTCAAAAAAGAAATCGAATTTTTTTCTAAACAGAATCGAATGTTTTCTGTCAATTGAAAAGAATTCGTATTTCGTAAAAGAATCGATTTTTTTTTGTGGTGTGATTGTGTTTGTGTTACTTTATAGCTGCAATTGACGCAAAACGTCAAGAAATTATTCACAAAACTATTAAGGTTGTTTGGTTTTGTTGTGAGAAAATGTTTTACCAATAGAATTAAATTAATAAATAAAAGATATTAGCCAATTTGTTGCTGCATTTTATTTGTTTGAACTTCTATGCACATATATTTTTAAAGAAAATTGTTATTGAAAAGTTTTCACTTGCACTGAAAGTTTTTAACACGTCTTTCACTCGCGAAAGCTATTTTTTTTTTGTCAAATTTGTGTTTGATAATGAACAACGCACAATAAATTAATAGCTGTATTGACTGAATATATTGTTGAATATTTTGTTACATTATGTAGAATTCGTTGCAACCAAAAAAATAAACAACTCGTCTTCCAAAAATTCAGCGACTTTCAATTTGACGTATTAGAAATATCAAGTCTTCATAGTGTGTGTGCAAATCAGTGTGAAATCTTGCTAAAAACGAAAGATTTGTTTTGACAGAAAAGAATCGATTTTGCTTAGAAAAAATTCGATTCTGTTTAGAAAAAATTCGATTTCTTTGTTGTAAGGAATTCGCCATTAAACAAATAAGAAAAATGTCAGTAGATTGTAGGAAATGTGCAGTAGAGTGCAGTAGATTTGAAAATTTATAACAAAAGAAATAGATCTACTGCTTTCGCAGTAAAGTCCGAACGCTGGTGGTGTGTTGTGGTTGTAGAGTGATGTGTCGCTATTGCTCCAATGTATTTCATCTGCGTAAAACCATATTTGCCTCGTCTGATGCTGTGTTGTGGAGTGGTGTGTTGTGTTGGAATCCATCTTGTTTTGACTGCACCATCATACCATAAAATATTCATATATTATTAAAAAAGATAGTAAAGAGGGGTACAAAGGTCAACAATTACTATATTTTTTATTAATATTATGATAAATCACTTTCAGAGGCGGCGCTAGACCAAAATGAGGCATGTGCGAGATTAAATTTTCGGGGCTCCTGGCAAAATGATTTCAGACTGCATCATTACAAAAAAAAGTATATTACACGACTTTCATAAAAACTTGCTCTTACACTATTGTATTGAAAGAGATCTTAGACGGTGTTCATATTAGACTCACTTCGCGCGACTCATTTTACATCTTTTTCTTTTATCTCACTCTACACAACTATATGAGAAAGTGAGGCAGGATTTTTAATTTTTTTGAAAAAATCCTGCCTCACTAGACTCTCTCTTTCTCATCATGAGTTGAAGTGAGATAAAACAATGAAATGTCAATATGAGTCGCGCGGAGTGAGTCCAATATGTGAACACCGTCTTAGGTTCTTCAAATCATACAGAAAACCAAAATGTTGATTCAATGAAACAAATCTGGAGTGCATGTTGCTTATAATAGAGTCGATCATATTGTTGAAAAAATTTATTTTATACTGGTTTGCGGAAGACTGTATGGGTTTATCACTACCTTCATGAGTGAACATTTTTTTCTTTCTGGCTACCGTTTAATTTTTAAACTCCTTGGGAAAGTCATAATTGTTTTTTTCTATAAATTACAGGGATTCAGACAAACATTGTTGAAAACCTGTTTCTCTATACTCTTTGATCCAACTACAGAATGTAGATATGTATGCAAGTGTTGAATAGCAATGCTTATATTGACTTCTACTGATTGCCAAAGCTTACTCATTACATTTACCCGCAACAGTATTTCAAACCATAAATGCAGACATTATGAAAAGCTCGAGACTTAGTACTTCATTTAAAATCGAGTCAAAATCACTTAACGTGTCGGATTCTTTTGTGCAATTTTTCAAATTGTTGTAATACTGCCTTCACTGCCTCGACTCGCCTTTCCCACCTCGTATAAGATAAAGGTTTTATTGTTATTTTAAGTTTTTCTTTTATAAATTTCCAGCTTTTGCTGGATCTTGAAAAAAGCAAATATATTTTTTGAATATAACCATAAAAGGTTTTTGCTGTCGTAGAAGAATTTGCTGCATCTACTTACAGCAGATTCCAAATGTGGCATCCGCATGGCGTGAAAAAAGCTCGAGGATTTATACTTAATATTCGGGTTTTTACCCCACTGTTGATGCCTACCATATTTGCACCATTGTCATCCCCTATGGTGAGTATCATAAAATCATTCAATTTTTGTCTGTGTATGTTGCCTAATTTATTTATTTATGAGTTGCATGAGTATGACAGATATTAGGTGTGTATGGGGTATGGTTGTTTACACGAATTTTAAAGGTGTATTTAGATAAATTAACATACAACTGATAAAAAAATATATTTTCGCTTGGAAAGAGTCAGAATGGGTCTCTTTTCTCTCGGCTCCCGACTGTAAATAATAAGAATACTATACATACAAAGGAATACCATACACGAAAAGAGAGGATAGCAACATAGTAAAGGCATGTAATTCGTTTATATCCATTCTGCGATAAAGGTTAAAAAGTGAAGTAAAATATAGACAGGTTTCGACTCAACTCCACCCAGTCATTGAAATCGGGTGGAATCAAACCAATTTCAATAATTTTGTTTGTTCGATTATTATGAGCGATGGAAATAGTCATGGTTTGCTGAATTTTGTGATTTGAAGACTCGGAGGCTTTTAAATGTGCCACGTGGGGCCCCTCGAAGCGTGGGGCCTTGTGCGGTTGCACAGTTCGCACACCCCTTCCGCCGCCTCTGATCACTTTGTACAAGGGTACAAAGGTCAAAAGTTACAATATTTTTTATTAATATAATATGGTAAATAACAAGAAACATTTTACACCTACAGTTTGGGGTTCTATAGTTTTTTTTTTTTAAATAAATAATTAGCTTTGACTGACCTCTCTTCATCATGCGGCAAAATAAAAGAAATGAGAGGAACACAAATCTTGGTAATATAATATAAAAAGTGGTTAACGCAGCTACTCGATGTATTTACAACTTCAGACATTTCTGAAAATTTTAAGTATCTACCTATGGTACACATTTTGATGTCAAAACCCATAGGCAAATAACCACAGTTTGTTAAAATGTGCAAAAATTTGTAGGTTACCAAATAGACCGAATATGTAGTTTAGAAACTAGGTATATATTTTCGTGCAACGCGGTTGCTGTACTTTTTCGGTTAAAATATTTTTTGATCTAACCAGTAACCACTCTTCTTATGAATTTGAGTCCAAAATGTATATCTCAATATTTCCTGTTTCATAAAATTGGATTTATAATATTAAAAAATTTTAATTTTTAATCCCCCATATCTACAGCGAGCAAAAAAATATTACTTCCACACCACCCACTTATATTTTTCCTTAAACTGAAACAGAAAAGGTATTCCATACGTTTTGAACCAAGTTGTGTAAGGATATCTCCCAGTTTGTCGGAGGAAAAAAAAGAAATCTATATAAGTTTGTAAACCTACCAGCCGTAGAGAACGGAAATAGGAAACACGCAACAAGAATAAAAATAAAGTTGTGCCTCTTAACTTTTTGAATTTATATTACAAAAAAGGGAAAACACTGGCAGTTATGTATATGTATATGATGGATTAAAAATACCAAGGGATCTGGTAACACAGAGATAACTATACGATTTGAAACTTGTTGTTTAATCGGGTCCATTATCCTCTAAAACGAAAGTATACTTCTGATGAATTAGGACGGTTTTGCATCAGAGAGAAAGTTTTTGTTTATTTATAAGTAAGATAAGGGGCTTAAAGGGTAAAGAAATGTGGTCACTGCGGCGTATGTGCACTACTTTTTGTATGTTTCACTTTTTTTTAAATATTGCCAGTCGACAGGAAGACTTTGCTCCTAAATTATTGACGTCGGAAGTCAAACTTTTTTTTATTTTAAGTGAAGAGAATTATTAGGTAAGGTTATAATTGCAAATTTAATTACAAAACAGAAATTGAGTTAAAGAAAGTCCATTCGTTTTGTATTACAAATTTTGTCGTGGTTAAAGTTTACAAAAACAAAATTTAATATATTTTTGGTCTGAAATCTGAAGGTAAGGATTTTTTTTAAATCTCTCTTATATTAAAAAAAATTAATATTCAATGTACCACAACTTACATAAATAAGTTGAAAATCAAAACTTGTAAACAGCGGGGTTCCCATTCAAAGGAAATGCTTTCGATTTGTATTTGTAATTTCATTTCATGAATGGTCATTTTAAGCAGAACAGCACAAGTACCGACTAACGAGTGTGACGAGGAGATTTATTCGGAAAAAATCTATGTTTGAGATACCTAAATTGCATTAATCGTTAATTTCCAGTAGATTACTGATGTTGGATAATGGCTAAAGAAAATCAATTTTTTTCCCTCGGTTCCATAGCTGCTCAAAACTTTGGTGATTCTTTTTTTACACTTCCGAATTCAGCCATAATACTGGTAGAATTCTTTAAAGCTGTCGAGGTGGTGATTGAAAACCTACACTCGCTAAACCGAAAAAAAAACAAGTCATATCGAAAATCAGATGATTCAATTCCAGAACAACTAAATTTTCCGAATACATTCCTGTTAGGCTCCAGCTACCTTTTATCTGAAGTCTTTTCTTCATAAACATTCATTTTTACTTGTTGACAAAAATTAAACACATTTCAATTTTGCTACCATCGATTTAATTAAAAATTCTCAAACTCAACCAGCTGGAAATAATCATTTCGTTACTATACACTCGATTTCTCCAATATATTTTGTACTATTTTAAGTTTTTTAATGCTTTTCTAATTGAATAAACTCTTCAAATCACTGTTGCCAATTCAATTACCCCAAAACAATTAATGGGCTGATGCGTAAAGCTGGAAAATTTAATTAATTTTTAACTTCCTTATTGAATAATTTCTCTCTTAATTTAAACCGCTTCGTACTGTTTTTGCCAGGATAACTTTTTAATTTGGTAGTCATTATCCAATTTTAGGTTATTATTTGAATTTATATTTATATTTGAATTTTATTTATAATACAAAATAAATTCCAACCGAACATTCAATAACGCTCCAATTTTATAACATCCATTTAGAGCTGACAGGAAGTTTTGAATGTGGAAGTAATGGGTGATTTTTTAAGAGGTTTAGAACTTTTTTAAAAAAAAAAAACACAAAAAATTCGAAAAAATGAATGAAATATTTATTTGAATCGATAGTTTGAACCTTGCAATTTTATGTTTAAAGATAATTTCATGCAAATGTTGACCGCGGCTGCGTCTCAGGTAGCCCATCCACTAAGTCCAATTTTGGCATACTCTTTCACACATATCGGCCGGTATCTCACGAATGAATGCATGGATGTTGGCTTCCAGTGCGTCAATCGAAGCGGGCTTGTCCCTATAGACATTAGCTTTGACATACCCCCACAAAAAATAATCTAATGGTGTCAAATCGCACGATCTAGGCGGCCAATTGACCGGCCCGAAACGTGAAATTAACTGTTCACCAAACTCGCCTCGCAATTGCGCCATTGTTTCGCGTTCTGTGTGGCATGTGGCACCGTCTTGTTGAAACCACATATCATGCAAGTCAAGAACTTCCATTTCGGGCAAAAAAAAGTTTGTTATCATCGCTCGGTAGCGTTCACCATTGACAGTAACGCTGCGATTCGAATCATCTTTGAAGAAATAGGCCCAATAATGCCGCCGGCCCATAAACCGCACCAAACAGTGGCTTTTTCGGGATGCATTGGTAGCTGTTGCAATGCTTCTGGCTGATCTTCACTCCAAATGCGGCAATTTTGCTTATTTACGTACCCATTCAACCAAAAATGAGCCTCATCGCTGAACACAAGCAGCGCGCGATGAACATTTCGAACCGAGCACAAATTTTGATAGTAAAATTCAATAATTTGCAAGCGTTGTTCATTTGTAAGACGATCCATGGTTAAATTGCAAACCAAACTGAAGCTGTTTGACAGTGACACAAGGTACTAAACACACGTCAGCTGTCAAAACCAGTGTTGCCAAAACCAAACCAGCTAAAAAATCACCCGTTATAACCATAATGTGAGTAAAAGGGTTTGTAGGAGTAGGTATTTATCGAAAACAAAAGACTGGATGGTTTTTTTTGGCGTCGGTATAGTGGGGGTTGGAGTTTGATAAAAGCTATTTTATCAATTTTGTTCAGAACTACTGTTACTTGAATTAGTTAAAAAAAAAAAAATAGAAAATCATCCAAAGAAAAGTCAAAAGATTTTAATTTTAACGACCTGATTAAAAAAGAATTCAATTCAAATTCTTTTTTGGAGAAGTATAAAATTGGACCCAGACAGAAACCCTAAGACTGCTCCATAGAAAATAATGAAACTATCTAATGAATTAACAGATTTACTTCGCTAAAAAAAAAACGCACCATAACAAACTGGGCATATAAACAGAATGTACAATAATTGTATATATTTCTCAAAACTCTTCACCTAGTTTCTATGCTTTAACATAACTTAATCCATTCCTTCTGGCCGGTATTTCCTATCAGAAAATCCTTTTGAATTTCCATGAATAAAAGACTCTCACAAATTTACTATACAAATCAAAATATTTCTATTGTGTTCTTTCGCATTTGAACAACAATGACAGTTATGCAAAATGTGATGCTACAATTTTCACGAGTTCTCTCCTATCAGCATGGCACAGGTTGTGTTTGAAAAATATTGAATGGAAAATCTTTTTTCGATTATGGTTTTTCTGAATATGTATATTTGTTGCAGGTTGTAGTATTAGGAAGGAAAATTTATCTTTGTGTATACCTATGTACATATGTACATATATTTTCTATTTTAAGGATAATTTAAAAATAGCATTATTCCACAAGTTGGCATTGGCACTATATCAGCAATGAATATATAAAGTAAAAATGTGATGAATGGAAAATTTTATTCTTTGTAATCTTTCGATACCAGATTTTTGAAGTAGAATGTTTTCCTTTGGCATTATTAGGTCTTCAAATATGAATCTACATGCATATTTATGTACCTATATATACTTGTACATATTTGAAATAAAATATTTTACGGATTTGGCTACTGTTGTTGAAGCGTATATAAACGAATCGTTTAATTATCAATATTCAAAACGTTTTCGAAAAAACTTAATGGCCTGATTTCAATTTTTACCTTAAAATTGTTCCATCAGGTCAGGCCAGGTCAGGGAAGGCTAACTTCAATCCAGCGAGTCTCCAGTACTTTCCTTATAGCAGTGTAGATACCTGCCGATTTATCTTCAATATGTAAGATCGTAAAATCACTACGAAATACTCTCGTACATCATTTTTTCTTTCATTGTACTAAATTTTGTAAAGGGTGCTTTTTTTTTAGAGGTATTGAACTTTGAAATGGAATAAAACAAAGATGATTTTTTTAAATTGATAGGAAATTTACTTTATTCGAAAGATAATCGTTTGGCATAATAATTTAAATATGATTTCTGGCATATGACCGCCACGGCTGGCATGGGCGTAGTCTAATCTGGAGGTCCAATTTTCGATGACTTTTTCCAACATTTGTATCCGTCTATCGGCAATAACGCGACGAATGTTGTCCTCCAAGTGGTCAATCGTTTCAAGTTTATAGGCGTAGACTAGCGACTTCACATATCCCCACAAAAAATAGTCAAACGGCGTTAAATCGCACGATCTTGGAGGCCAATTCACGGGTCCGTAAAGTGAGACCATGCGTCTACCAAACGTTTCCATTCAATAAATCAATTGTGACACATCATGGTTGTTCAATTGATGAACGAAAAAGTCAGTAATCATAGCTCTATAGCGGTCATTTTCGTCGAAAGCATAAAATATTCAGGAAAATATTTCGTACAATCTAATAACTTTTCTCTTTAATGTTTTGTAACTAAATACCACAAAAGTTTCGTAGTATGGATGAATGCATTTGGTTTCTTTTATGGGTACAATATTCGGAAAATTTACGCGAAAGTACAATTAACGAAAAACATTGTTGATGCTTTTGCACCACGAAAGTTTCGTGCATTAAACGAAATTTTTAGTTATATAGGTACACCAATTACTTTTTTGATGTGTAAACATCTATGCTGGCGGTAGAGTGAAAAAAAAAACGTGAACGTTCGTGTGCAACGTTACGTCGTGCAACGTTACGGTGTGCAACGTTACGATCTGCATACTAGGATGGGTGCGTTCAGTGAAAAAAATCTTAAAATCCTCTTCAAGCAAAAAGAAGTCCCTTTTGGATCCGCGCACTTTGATGTTTACACATATTAACTGTGAATCCCGGCACTCACACAAATTTTTTAGTGCAACGATCTGATTGCATTTGTTGACGATGTAATCACAAACAGAACAGGAACAGTTCATAAAGTTAGGTTCGTTATAATTCTTTAACAGCGTGGCTTCAATAAGATTCAGCAATTTTCTTAAGACTGACAGTTAAAACTCAACTTTCAGCAATCAAAAACTGTCTGTTTATTAGGGACCTTTTATCCTAAGCCTCAAGAGAAACGCTGCCAAAATATATTATGTAAATTATCAATTTCAAAAACCACATCAGTATTTGCTAGCAAATTGTCGGAAAATTATTCAGTCTTGATCAAAATCAAAAATAAATAGACTTAGGGGAAACAGGTCTCCTTCCATATATGAGTATTGTTCTTGTTGCAAGCTACATGCCCTAACCCTTTGTCATATCATATGTATAGATCACCCTATAAATGTATGTAAATAATAATATTATTCCAACATGTGGGCATTTAACAAGGAAATAATTGGACTAGCCGATAAAGTAAAAGGTATATATGGGTATGGTATATCAACTCAATTACTGCGCCTCAAGTATCTACTCTCGTCTTGCCTTTGTGAAGGAAAAGGATATTATGGTATGTGAAGTAAGTAAAACCAACACAATTAGTACACGTTCCGTGTGCTATACATATATCGAATTAAGTTGCGTGATCTTAGAGCTTTAATTGACGGTTGTGAATAATTAAATTAGTTGGATAAACATTTGTGAAGCATGCATTACCTTATCAATATCATATACATTGTTCAAGACGGACATTAAAAGCAACAATGACGGTTAAGAGGCTAGAAGTCAAAATGTCAATAAAATTGATATTTCTATCTCAGATAGAGCATTTGCCAGTTGACTGGTAGGTTTAACGACTTTGCCCAACAGGTATCGTATTGCATAACTTATGAGCTTTTTTTTTAAGTACATCTCACATATGTACTCGTTAATATATGTATACATACACAATTACACGTGTTTTCAAATCAAAGAAACTAGAAACGTCATCGTCGTTCTTCTTGTTCCTCCTCCTACAGCACTTTATTTATAGACATCAGCTACGGGAGTAGTGTAATTTAATAACATATATCACTAGTCTTCACTTGTAAAGGATCAGATTGTATTTTGTTTAAGTAGTGTAAAAAAGTATTTGTTTATTTTATTTAACCCAGCTAAATATTCTAAACTTACAGTTTTCATTTATAAAGGGTGTTTTTTTTAGACGTGTGGTTTTCAATCTGGCAATCCTTTTTTCGGAGTTGGTCTTTTTGACAGCTGTCATTTGATTTATGCTCAATTTGGTTTGCCATTTCATAATAAATAGAACTACTTCTGAACAACGTTTGCAAATTGTGCAAATTTATTACCAAAATAGTGCTTCGGTTCGCGCGATGCATCGTCAGTTTTTCGTTAATTTGCTTGTTTCTTTTTTTTAATACTTAAAGAAATTATTTTATAATCAGCCTTCATAAGAAAAAACATAAAAAACAACTTAACTAAAAATATATACATAAGTAAAAAACTAAAAAAAACTCATTTTAACATTTTTCAAAAAAGTGCTGCTAATGTGGACCGCCTTGTGTTAAATATGGACCAGGTTGGTGTGGTAAATGTGATGGTCCATATTTTTTCGCCCGGTGTTAAATATGGACCATGGTGGTGTATATGGTGCATGAGGTGGGCCATATACTACCTGCATATAGCCTTTTCGTTGTACTTTTAATTTTTACCAACTTTAAAAAATATATTTAAAATTTTGGTTTCACATAATGAAATATAAATCTAAGCACAACAAAGTCTCAAAAAAATATTAAAATATTTGCGCAAAATTTAGTATAAAAACACTTACAAAATTTACCAAAAAGTTATATGGCCAATGTAAAAAATTCAAACTTCAAATTCCGCTCACATTTCCTGCTCCTGAGTCTCCACTTTTTAATATATTGAAACCACTAACATTATCTTCGAAATAAATGCACAGCGGGTAACCTACGCTCTTCCAGTAGGGAAATATTACGGTGGGCCATATTACCAACATGGGCCATATTTGCAGCACTTACTCTACTACTAGAAATCTTGCTTTAAAAAAGAAATTCTGGATTAAGTTGAAAAAGTTAAAAAAAATGTTTTAAAAAATATATCTTTTTTTAAATTTAAAATATAGCTACCTACAATACATAAATATCTGTAAGACTTATAATTTCTTTATAAATGCAACCTAAATTGCATGGCACTAGTTAAAAGGACTAAAAACATATGAGGGAATTTATATAGACGTAGATAAAGACACACATTTAATTTTGTTCTCTTTCAATTTCTTTTGTTGGAACAGCTACCCTCAAGCTTATGTCTTATGTATTCGTTTATTATTTTAATACCAAACACCATAACGACTCTATACAAACATTTTCAATGTTAAACAATTTAACTTGCCTATTTCATGTTCAATTGCTTTAAGGACTTCTTACAAGAATCCCATCACACTAATTGGAAAGTCGCATCCATTGAAATTCTAATTCATAAAATCCTATTAAAGGATGATGGAAAAGCATAGACAGATATACCTACTGTGAAAAGCACCTATCTATGAATATGATTATGTATGTGTACATGCATAGGTATGCGCACCATCAAAGTGCATAAATGAATTCATTCACTTGTACCTATAATCGTTGAATATGGTTTAATCAATAAAGCATAAAGAAGACGAGTAAAAACCGGATATTTGTTAATAATTAGATTCCCACCTTATATAAACATATATTTATATGTATATATATGTATTTATATAGGAACCTAGTCCTGTACCTTATCGTTAGTTCCCCTTACAACAAGTTGACAGGAAATTTAGAATTATGAACGAGAGCAATAACATGAAACGGTATACATACATACATACACATTATTCCGTGTATATAAAAAGCAGGTTTCCCTTCTACATGCATCCTACAGGAAGGATACAATTTAATTACTTGCGTAAATAAGATGTGTTTTTGTGGGTTATTGTTTTGTCGCTCATTATAAGTCATGCAAATTAATTTTGAAAAAGAAAATGAAGAGCAGTCAATCTTTTGAATCTTTTCAGATATATATGTACATTCCTACATATATACATATATACATATTCGAACATATGTATGGTGTTATAAAGTTAAGGTGGATTTTTTTTTATTAATTAAATCTACACGTTTCGAGGTCCCAAGAATCCAAATTCTTCTTTTTAAGAGAGATTTCTCTTTGTGTGTGTGCATGTATACGTGTTTAAATATATGTTCGTACGTTTGTGATATGTACCTTTATTCGTTAACCATATCTCAAAAAAGAATAATTATATAGACTTCGGACAAAATCTATTTTACAGATGATAACGTCATAAAGTGGAGATAAGGTTTTCAAAATATTCAATCAGCTTTCTTCTTACTACAGCAAATTAAAAAAATGTTGTTCTAAAAAGAATCACATAATGAAGAATTATAATAAAAAAAAATAACACAGTTTTTTTGTTATTTAAAAAAACCGCTTAAACAGTTGAAAATTGTTTATGCGAGTGTGTTATCTACAAACAAAAAAATTTGAAAAATATTTTTGGTTTCGAATATCTCGGGGAAAAACACTGATTTTGACTCGTCGTTGCTAATTTAATTTTACTGACAATGACGTAGTCCACAACTGATAAGATTTCTAAAACTATTTAATAGAAAATTAATGAGAAATTTCGAAATTTCTCCTCGAATATCCCGAGAGAGTAAACGCAAAACGGTCCAACTTTGGTCTTCATTTGTTTGCATATTGAACATCTGATAAAGTTTTCGCGAAAATCTTGAATTTGAGATTTTTTTGTATCAAAATAACAACGAGTCTCTAGTTTCCAAGGGCCCCAAAGGCAAGTTACCAGTGTGGTTCGCACCTAGCCTCTTTTTTTCTACACAAACACATTTCCCCACCAATGCACATCATTCGCACTTCGCACTCCGCACTTAGCATTACGCACTCCACCAATTCCATCTCCAAACTTTGCAATCCAACTCCCGCACTTCACACTACTATGCAACTTTGCACTCCGCACTTCACACTCTACACTTCTCAATTCGCAATCCACCCTACGCCCTCCACGCCACACTTCACTCTCCACACTTCGTACCGCGCAATCAGCACTCCACACTTCGAATGAGTACAGAATGATATAAAATAAATTATGTTAAATCAGGTCTAAATTTATTCAAAGCCCTTGAAGAGATATCACATATTTATCATTTTAATAATAATAAATCTACTATTCAAATCAGGGTAATCCTTGCTGAAATACTCTCCCTTCAAGTCTACAACAATGTTTTCAAACAGAAAATTACAGATTCTTTTCGTTGAAAAGTGACTAGTCCACCGTATAACAGCCTGGAGTTGAAGATTTAACATTTGCTTCAAGAAATTATGCCACCATAATCCATATTATAATCTATAATAGTCACCGCATAATTTTTGCCTCCATATGGGTGTATGCATGTAATGTACATACATAGGTATATAATGGGGCATATTCATAGTCACTTTTAAACTCCAGTTTATCTTAGACTGGGGCTTATTCAATGTTATTTAGATAGGATAAACCCAGGTCTATGATAAACTGGAGTTTAAAAGTGACTGCCCCAATATGTATATTTTTGTTGAATAAACATGTTGACAAATACGTCACAAAAAACGTAATTAGTAGACGGCTGTGACTGTTGTGTCTGTTTAATTTATGAATGGTTGTTGGAATTTTTAGTAGACTAAAACTTTTCAAGTTTGATTAATGGAATTGTTTTTGAAATGCAAATTAAAAACTGCCTGTGTGCTTTGCGGATGAAATTGACGAATTGACCACGGAACTCATCCATCAGTATCGATCATGGAGATAGATAATTTGAAGCGTTGTTTTAACAGGAATTTGTTTTTTTTTTTTTTAACCGAGCGAGGGGTTGCTGTAGGTGTTTTGAAAGCAATTGAAATAATCCTCGATTTGTATGGTATGTTAACGAAATTCAAACAAAAAACCTCGAGGGTGTAGATAGGTTGGTATACCTATATAGGTACATTGATATACCTATGAGTAAATATTCTTTTGAAAAGGTTTTGTTAATTTCTAGTTTAAAATTTAGGATTTCTTAGGCCCAGTTTTTCAGTGGTGAGTTAAACCAGAGTTAGCTAACTCAAGAAGTAAAATATCCCACAGTTAACTGAGGAACCAGTTCTTCGGTGGAGAATGCATGCGGAACGACTAAACAAACTCGCTGGATAAAACATCAAAAGCTGCTCAGTTTGTTTAGTCGTTCCGCATGCATTCTCCACCGAAGAACTGCTTCCTCAGTTAACTTTGGGAGCAGTTCGGATCGTGGTGGGTTCGGATGCTTAAAACTTGAAAACGACTGGACCAAATTGGATATTTCCTTCTACGGGTTTGTTTGTAATTGCTTCGCGAAGGTTAAGGAAAAAAATAAAGTCAGAAAAGTCTCAATTAGGTACCGTTCAACAGGTGGCGTGGTAGGCGGTTGGGAAATGGCTTGTGGGTTGTGGGATATTCTTTTTCAACTTTTGTCATTTGTAGGTTGAAATGGAGTCAAAATAAAATAATTGTCCGATTTAAGAAATTCTTTTTTTGTTTGAAAGGTTTTTCTTAGGAAATGGCCTTAAGGATATTCTTTTTCAATTTTTCTTTATTTGTAGGGCGAATTAGGGCAAACATAAAAAGAGTTCAAATTTCTTTATTTGAAGGGGAAAATGGGACAAACGTAAAAAACAGTCCGATTTAAAAAAAAACTTTTTTTCAGGCTATGCCTAGGAAATGGCTTTAGGGATATTCATTTGAAATTTTGTTATTTGTAGGGTGAACTGGGGCAAAAATAAAAAATGTCCTGTTTTTCTTAGGAAATAATTTAGGAATATTGTTAAAAAAAAATTTAGGGAGTAAAAATAAAAAAAAAAAAATCGGGTTTAAGAAATTCTTTTGGTAATCGAAAGGTTGTTTATTAGTGGATGACCTTAGGATAGGGTGAAATGGGGTAAAAATGAAAAGTGGCATCTGATTTCAAAAATTCTTTTTGTGTTTGAGAGGTTATTTAAAAAAAAAATTAACTATAGAATGCAATGGGATAAAAACAAAAAAGTGTTTTTCGATTGCAAAAATTATTTCTATGTTGGGAAAGTAATAAAAGTTGGACTTACAGGATTATGTTTTTACATATTTAGCAATTCATGACGTGAAGTAGGTTACAATCCATAAAGTAGAATTCGATTGCAAACATTAGCAAAATACTTATATTATTATACTTTCTTTTGTAATTTGTATGCGAAGCTTATAGGTATGTCTAACCGTGCGAAGCCGGGTGGGCCAGCTAGTATGACTATGAATATGCCCCATTTTCTCTAATCATTTTAGAGAAAGGATAAGCTTGGAACTCTCCTATATAAGCGATCATCAAAATGCTAGCTGGTAATTACGTTGCGTAGGTACATTATGCGGTATTTGCAGGCTTCCTCACCGGTGTGGTTCACCCACACTTACCAAACACGACTGTCTTTTGAAATGCATGATGGAATAACTTTATTGTATACAAATGCTGCTAGTTTTTAGTGAGCAGGAATATGTGATATAACTGAGCTAATATAACCATTAAGTAAGTTAGGAACACTGGTAAAATATTTTTTTTTTATAAAATTTAGAACACGTATTTTGATCCTTATATATTCTGCCTTAGCTTCCGCCCTATTTATGTACAATTTAAAGCTTCAATCTAAGTAAACTCATAAGAACACAAACAAATATGTCCACGTCTTTAAAGCAAACCCCAGAGTTATTAAAAACAAAAAATCAACACACCCAGTTTCTGTATTTATTTAAAGAAATGTTTCCTTTTGTTTTTGCAGTTTACCTATTTCTCTTACAAAAATAGCTCCCTTAAAAATAAAAGCCTTTTTGTTGCAGCAAAATAGGGCACTCTTTTATGTGGGTAAAACATTTAAGATGCAATTTGAATATCAAGCGAAGTTTTTAATGACCACAACCACAACAAATAACTTCCCAACTCACTCTGAAGCTTTTCTTTAACTAATTGCCTGGTCATTATTTCCCATCAGCATCGCATAAAACTCAAAGCGTTGGACCAAACAACCCTCACAAACCGCACACCAAAAATACACTTTTCCATAATCGTTGAAATCCATTTCCAGAATAAATGCAAATTGCAACTAGAAGAAAAGATAATCCTTGCTTATGATTACTTTGGGGGATTTAGGAATGGGCGGGCGGCCGCCACATGAAAAAAAAACCAATGACGATAAAGTTGAGAGGGTATAGTTTTTTTTTTTTTTCTTATATCAAGTCACAGTGTTTTGAAAGCTCAGGAAGAAATTGAAGAAACTGGAAAAGTGCCAAGCATAAGAAAAAGGACACACGACGACGACGACGATGACGATGGGCGATATAATTGTGACTTTCGCAACAATTGGACTATTATCCTTTTTCCATTGAATCTAGTCCATTTTTCAGTGTGCAAACTTTGTAATGGTGTAATTTATTGCTTTAGCAGAAGTTTCTATTCTTGTTCTTGGTATTTTTGCAAAATCAGATTAATAGCCGGATGTGAAAAGGTGGAGAGTGGAGTCCGCTTGTTCGGCAAATAGGGGTATTCGTTTTATTTCTATAGGTAAAGTATATATATGTATTTATGTGTCTCCAAGTACAAATCACATGAGGGTGACAAAGAAAAAATTTTATAATTTACTCTGATCACGGAAGCCGGACTGAACTCTTTGCTTCCTTCCTGTTATGATGACACACAAAAGCATGAAAAACAGAACTTGAGTACATATATTTAGTTTCCTGATAGTGTGAAAACAGAAGTTTTTCACCTTCAAAATTCTTTAACTTTGAATTTCTTTAGATAGTGAAGTGTATATACAAGAGTGGGCTGTATATTTATTCTTTAGCGTGTCTATAGGTATACAGCGAATTTATTATCTACTTAAAAGTGGTGAATTTGAGTTTTTACCTTTTTTCATTTTAAATTCAATTAACGTTGAGAAGGGTATAAGAAAGTAAGTTGGTGCATGCTGTTAGCAAGTAATGTGACAGCTAGAGATGGATTTATAATTAATGGGGTTGGAAATGGTACTTCTGGAATTTTTAACTTTTGCGTTAGATACCTATTAAAAGAAAAATGCAGGTCAAGCTTGATGAACTTTTTCTGTGAGTTCTGATAGTAAAGTTCATGGATAAAAAAGATTTCTTTTCAAAACCCTTCATCAACTGTCTTTTATCTATTCTATTTATTATTTAAAAGGGCACTTTTGCTTAGTTATTTGTTGACATCCTCTAGACAATAGTTAAAAATTCAATTTGAGTAAAATTACTTTAATTACAGTTTTGTTCCTGTTTTTTTTTTTGAGCAAAAAACAATATAATTTTTGTAGAAATATTTATAAATAGATAGGGATTAGATTAGATTAGATTAGATTAGATTATTAGATTTATTGCTTTTTCTTGTTTAGTTTATAAATTCATTTACAAAAAATCGATAAGCATGGCTTTGCCGTCTGCCTGATTGACATAAAATTAAACATTTAATAACAAGTTGGTGTTTTTTTTTATAAGTGTAATATAGAAAAATAATATATATGTTTTTC
This sequence comes from Leucozona laternaria, assembly GCA_932273885.2. Classification (NCBI taxonomy): domain Eukaryota; kingdom Metazoa; phylum Arthropoda; class Insecta; order Diptera; family Syrphidae; genus Leucozona; species Leucozona laternaria. The sequence continues at coordinate 110,621,408 of OW026368.1, read as the reverse complement.
ATTTTTTTTCAGTTTTAAAAATTCTCATTAATAATTTTAATACGATAACCTATAGCAATTTTATAGAAATACCAAAGTTGTCTAATATCGTGTTCACAGTTGAGATGGGCTAAAACTTCTTCTTTAGGTATTACGTTGCGACCAAAAAAATTGTCTTCGGATCTCTTTTAAATAGGACACCTGCCAATAAAATGGATGACATCTTCTCTCTCGGATAGGTTGCAAAGGCTGCAGTAAATTGGTAAATCTGGACGGTGAGGGATGTAAGTTTGATAAGTTCACCTCGCATTTTAAAAATAGAAGATATAATTTCCTTACTGTTTGCAATGTGAAAATAATTTCTTTCTCACAAATTATGTTCTAAAATGCTGTATGTTGACCTGTGTACTGACGTAGTAGCTAGACTTATACAATCAGCTCTGTATCTTGTTGTGATTATTTTTGGAAGTCTATAATCCGGCATTTCTAGGACTTTCAATACATAGTCCGTATGCAGTTTTAATGTTTTTATAAAAAGTGGTGATAATCCAGTTTCTATATTTATCATGTAATTTGGCGTCGTACTTGGCGGATTGAAACATTTTTTAACATAATGCCTCAGCAGTTTCTCCACTGTTTCGTACTGGCAGTACCCCCAGGATTGTGCTGCGTACAACATAACCGATTCCGATACAGCTTGAAAAACTTTATATTTCACATTATGATCGACTAGGTGATTTGAAAAATATCTCTTCCAGGTTGCGCATATGGCACTTTTGGCTTTTATTAATTTTTCTTTTAATTGAGGCTCCATACTTAGATTACTACTAATTGTTACACCAAGATATCTGTATGTTTTCATATATAGAAAAGGTGTATACACTTACCGCTATCATACGCTATCACGAACTATTGCATCGATTTAATGTGACGGCAAGGTTTTTTGGTCGTGTGAAACGAAAGTGTGTCAATACTGTAGTTGAAACTCTGATGGAGTTCAAAGTTCAAACTTCGAAGTACCTAGAATGTCGACGTGGTGTGTATTATAAAGGAACGAACTAATTTGCCGATTCAATTTTTTAAGTTGTTATTATTTTTTGTTGTAAACTTGCGTTTTTCATCCTGTTATTTTTAAATTCGTGTGATAGTTTTTTAAATGAAATTAAATACTAAAACAAGAATGGAAAAAAGCAAAGAAAAGTGTGTGTGGGTTAATTTTGATACAGTTATTTCACTACAAATAATACAAAATTGACAAATATTCGATTTGACAGTTGGTTTTGACACATAATTATGTGCGTCGACGTATTTGCGTGTGAACGAACTACTTCGCCGACATGGTAGATCGATTGTAGCGTGTGTCAGATGTAACTGTAACGTTTGATCAAAAAATTATATCAGCTTTATAACAGATTTTAAGGATTTACATTAATTTATTTTGAAGAGTTATGCTCCGTTCATGTGAATTATAGACGAATGCACATGCATAAGTCCACATACTGTCCCGGACAATTAATTCAGTGGAGAAAAAGAGCGGAGACTTCTCCAAACAATCTGCTATAATTTATCAATTCCATTCATCGAACAGCGTAATGCAAAACGAGAAGGAGGATGAAATTTTTCGTTTATGATTTTGCTGTCATTTTTGTATGGGATTTTTCGTTTCGCATCAGCAGCGTACTAGGCTTTAGCCGTAAAAAGGATCGTTTCACATTTATTTATAGTTTCTAAATTCCAAAATTAATTAATGTGTGGAGTCAATCATACCTTGAATTGTTTGCCAAATATGCCGTTATGTCATTACCACATAAATGACAACTCACCAAGAGAGAAGAGCCGAGTGTCAAAGAGCTACGAATGATGTGAAGCTGAGATGTTAAGGAGAATGAGACGGAGAGAATGTCGATGATTATTTATTTCTTCATTTGATTTGTGTGCGCTAGTGGATAGAAAGCCACCTCTAGGAGCAAAATGTCAGGTAGTGACCAACGGAACAAAATATTTACTTGCTAATTTGACTTGAGATACATCTTCGAAAAGAGATATATAGTAAGGACTTGAAAAATATTGGTTTTAGGACCAATACTAACTGTACCTACTCAGCTGCTAAAATTATGTAAAGAAGTTTTTTATTTTATTCAAAAATAGCTCCTACGATTTTGATAAAATTTGTTATGTTTGCCAAAAGTACGATCTACCACTTTGTAGGCGGTTAAATCCTTCTCACATCCATGAGTAACAAAAATTAATTTAAAACTTAAACTAATTGTGAAACATTACCTTTCCAATGAACTAATTTTAGTAATGACGCTTCGTCAAGTTCAAATCCCGCCAAATTGTGTAGGAATTCTATAAAAAACAACAACAACTAACTATTCATAGCCTATAAATACCCCTTAATTTGAATAAACAACCATCACTTGTATTGAAGACTTGAAGACGTGCGTTTTCTTTGTATTCATCGCCAGGAAATAATTTTAAATAATATTTAAAAAATTTCCACCCAACATTTTGTATTAATTCAGTTTTTTTTTTTTTCATAAGGATTAAACTTTCGTTGAGAGTACTGGATTAACTGCTTGTTAAAATTTCGTATTCTAATAGTGTTTTATATACCCCCAAAAGATCTTCCGTTGTTTCGGTTTCAGGTTTCCTTTGAATTTCATTTCGAATTTTGCCTTCAAATTACAAGGTGAAAGCTTCCGTATGCTTTCTTCCGTATACTTGCTTCCTCAGCTGAAAATATGAATCAGTTTGTATCGGAAGGAGAAAAACTTGTATATGATAATACCATAATACCTCCTTAACTACTTGAGTATCGATTGCACAAACCGATGAAACTTCATCGATGGATTTCTGGTAAACTTTCTAAATGGTTTCAGTAAGAAAACTTTTACTTTTGATATACAAAATTTAATATGCAGGTACATTGGTACAAACATATTTCTCATGCTAAATTCAGAATTAAACTTGGCTCTCACTTTCCAGTAATTGATATTGAAATTTATATAACAAGAAAAAATATGTTTATAAATCTCAAACTCAAATTCAGCAAACTTGCTTGAGATTCAACATCAATACAGCTCTTAAATCAAGAACAAGACAAAAGACACACAAGCAAAAAAATAAAATGAATTTTCCAAAATCACAAACAAAAACTAAAGTATGAAACAAAATATTTTGAAATTTAATTTTAAATACGCTTGAAATGGATTCACATGTGAAATTGCCATGGGACTACATTTACAAAAGTGATTTTTATTTAAACACAACATTCTATATAAAAAAGTTTTTAAACAGCAACATAAGTTAAAAGTTAACCATTTATACCTTAACTATTCCTCTCTCAGGCATCGTCTGCACTTGTGACTTTTTTCTGCCAGAGATGAAGTTGCTTCATGAGTTTTTCATTTTGCATTCAACATAAACCACCATCAGTCCTTCCCTTCTCTTACTCTACAGAAAAAAACTCTTGTAAGCATAACTTTGTTTGTAGAAAGCGTGTTTAAAATTGCAAATTTTTAGTATTTTAGCTTGAAAAAAATAAAAAAAAAAACAGAATTTTTTTTTGTAGAATTTTCTAAAAAACTTTATGTTTAACTTAAATTTATTTCAGTGCAATGTATGGTGATAATACGTGCGCCCCATCGTTTGTACGCCTACTACTTACGTATACATTTATATTATACATTAAATACATATGTTTACTTAAAGACTTCAATTTAAAACGTACAGTTTTATTTAACCATAATTTGAGGACACAGTAATAAAAATACAATTTAGATTAGATTATTTGACATTAATGCACGTAACTGCTTCTATTCTTCAAGGCTCTACAATTTGTGGATCAAGATTTAATATTCATATGTAGTATGTTGGTTTTATTCGTTATAATACTGGAATAGTTTAAGATCAGTAAAAAGTGGAAAACAAATTGCTGCAAAATTGGTATGTATTGTATGATCATAGATGAAAAAAATGATTTTAAAAGACTATCTTTTCAAAATTTTATTAAAGTTAAAATTGCCAAATACCAATTTTATTTTTTTAGTTTCATACTATCTTCATGTATGCCATTTTGACTGACGTGAAACGAAAATCCCATACAAAAATGAAACCAACGAAAACATAAACGAAAAATTTCGTCCTCCTTTTCGTTTTGAAGTACACTTTTCGACAAGCGAAATTGATAATTGTAGCAGATTATTTGGAAAAGTCTCCGCTCTTATTTCGCACTAAATGATGGTGTTCACATTGGACCAGTGTTGCCAGAAACACCGATTTGTCGTATTTCTCCTGATTTTTAGAGCTATTTCCGATTACCCGATTTTTAATGTAAAAATGACATTTTCTCCCGATTTTAAATTATAAAATTTAAAAGTACCTAAATATATTTTCTACATTTTCCTCTCGCTCATATTGAGAAACAGATAAATATTTGTATTAAAGGTCAATAAAATTAAAGCATCTCGATTGATGGATCAATTTACTACAGTGATGAGAGAATTTGTACAAAACAAAAATTATAAATGAACTTTAAGTTAATACTTTATATCAGTTTTGTATTTTAAAGATTACTTTGAGTTAAACGAATTTACCTATTTATTGTTTTGAACTTTAAATTACTGATAAATTGTAAAAAAAGCAACCACACTAATTACAAATATTAAAATTAATTAAAAATGAATTTGTGATACGAAACCTAAATATTTAATTTCAACATAAATGTTGGTGGTTTTTTCTTTGTGTAAGCTGCCGCACAGGTGCTGTTTAAAAGCAAATGGACCCATTCGAAAGACAGCTTAGATAAAATCAAAGTAGGTATTTGTTTTTAATTTTAAGGGTTTATCTACCTTTTCTCTGTTCAAACAATACATATGTGCATAGCACATAATTTTAAAATTAAATTTAGATGAAAACAAATATATTTAATCATAAAAAATAGTTTTGACAAAAAAGCCAAATTTGAAAAAAAAAAAACTCCGAAAGCCCTGAATTTTGGTGCAGAGCTATATTTTCTTAAAAATCTAAATATTACCTTGAATTAACCATATGGATGTTGTTTTAAGGGGGAAGTGAAATGAGTAGAAATTCAGTCTTACGTTTGCGCCTATCTAAATTTGTTTCATAAATATGTAGGACTTAGGTATTCGTTTGTTTTTGAAGACAAAAAAATTTTAGCTTATGCAATTCTATTAATTTTTATGTTACGTATCTACAAATAAAGCTCACCGCTAACATTATTAGTGGAAGTCTACTTTTCCTGGTATATATCTACCTCTGTTTTCTACAAAAAAAAAAAAATAGAAAATACGTATTTCATATTTTAACTTTTTTTTTACTGATCCCCGATTAACACCGATTTTTTATGTATTAATCTCCCGATTTCCAAAAAAATATTTAATGACAACACTGCATTGGGCTCACTCCTCCGACTTTGTTGGACGTGAATCCAACTTGTATTGTTCAGAATTTCAGACACAAACTAATGTGCACACATTCGACTAACTAACTGTGTGTGTTCAGCAGGCACACAAATCTATGCTCGTTGAAGGATTAATTAGAAATTTTTCACTTACAAAATGTAAATCTTAATAAATAATTATGTTTACAATTGATAAAAATGGTATTCTGTAGGATTTAAGTGCCGAAGATAAATCACAGACAGAGAAAACAGATGTCACAAAATAAATCCACTAGTTTTAGAAAATCCTTCTTTTCCTTCCCATCTCTTTCTCATAATGATTTGCCACACTTTCAAACTGTCATTTTTTCGCTGTGGTTTTCGTAAGCATTTCGTTATCATGTTGGAGAACACAGAAAAATTTAAAATTTAAAAATAGCCACAGCTTGAGATCATTTTTCATTGAGGCAAGATTTCATTTAGCCACTTAAATAAATAAAAAAATAAAATCCTAGATATGTAGATACATATAACAAATATTTCGGAGAAATCAAGGAATATGCCCATTTAGAAGTCAAAAACGGGTTAAAAAACGGTTAAGAAATAATTAGCAATAAATCAGGATAAATTTTCATGATGTTGAATTTTATATTTTTTGAAAGGTAATACAAAAATATTTCACACATGGGGAACTCCCGATTAATAAAATATTAGTTCCGATTTGATTTGACCAAATTTTACTAATTGCACTTGTTTTTTTAAAAAAGCTCTTAATCCAGTTGAACATTTGCGAGTGCAAACCAAGAGATCTAAGCTGTAAAAATAGAAGATTATGGTTTCAAATGCCATAGAGAAGTCAGTGTATTAAACGGCTACTTGGCTTCCTTTCTCTTCTTCTTTACCAAAAGTATTTTCTGTTGGGATTTAAATATTGCCAACATTATTTCAACTTTGTTTTGATATGTGATTCAACTTTAAATTTGGAATATATAGTATGTGTCCATTGTCGAAATAGTGCCAGGAAAGTACAAGACGAAAAAAAGAGTTATGTAACTATAGTTTTTTTGCGAATAAAACCGAGTTTTTGACAAGAAAGTTGGGTTCTAAAATTTCGAAAACATGATTTAGTTTTATATTTTGACCAATTTAAACACAAAAAGATTGACATTTTTTTCTTTTTGAACATTTTTTTTTAAAGCACAATTGCATTAATTGAAATATTGGTTACCACGCAAAATATGAAAAAATATCATATAATTTCGTACAGCGCATTTTTTGGATTTGGAAAATTTGGATTTAATTTTCCTAGCGAAATAAATAAATTGTCTTCCCCAATGAAATATTAAAAAACCTTCTTCGCTTGTCTAAAATGTTTGGCCGTACATTCTTATTGGTTTATTTTGTATCAGCTATAGGTTCTACATATTTTAATGATAGTGGTCCACCAGAATCAATATTTTAAATAAGATTAAATATCCCATCTAAGAATGTTGGTTTTGTATCTCATATCCCTTTTTTATAATCCTTGTAACCCAAATCCCACAATCATCTTACGTCTATATTTCATTTTCTTTCATTTTACATTAAAACCTTTCTGCTTAAAAAAAAAAATTTAGGTACAACCAAATTGCTATTTTTCTTTTCCTTCCACTTCCACATTTTCCATTAAAACCTCTTTCTCGTTCGAATAAATTCTTCACCCAAGTTAAAATTTCCTTAGATGGATTTAGATTAAGATACAGTGTGTGAATTGCTATATTATGAAAACACAAATTCCTTACGCCCATAAATACGGCGCTCGTAAAAAAAAAAACCCTTTTAGGAATTTGTATTCATGTTAAGCTGCCCGCATTAAACCCATTAGAGGATAATTGTGTCATGTCCAAAATTGAAATTATAGCTTGTATATTTTGTGCGAATTGCGTGAATATAGGGTTCGAAGTTCAACTAACGCAATATGGGTGGGTGCTATATGCTTTCTGTTTGAATCCAGAAAACGAATCGAAAGCACCTTTTTGAGTAAGCTTGAAATCGACATTTAAACGTTCCTATTCCTCTATACAGCAATAAATTGAAGGAAATTATTTGATACAGCCAGCGTTTAATGGAAATAAAGATCCACGGTGTCCCGGGGAAACCACAGAAGACCTCTAACTATACTACTGAATCCATTACTATATAAGTCAATCGCTCTGCCTATAATAACTTTGTGTTAGAAAAATTGTTTGTGGCACTTTTATTGGAGCACTTGATGGAATAGAGAGTGAATTATGTATAGGCGAGCTCTGGCACATGGCTGATGGTTCTGGCACGAAATTATATGATTTTCCGGAAAACATTCTGCTGCCAAGGATTCCAAATGCGGGCGGAATTCGGGCGCATAAACTTCTATTTTTATTTCAGGAAAGATAATAATTTTTGACCTCTCCAAAACTCCAAGGGGAAGCTTCGTTTATTTATAAGCCTCTGGGTAATATTCCAATAATGTGTTCGATATCAGAATATTGAAATTTAATGGCCACCATTAAGTGCTGAGTTTTCAATGTGCATTTATTTTATTTTGGACAACGTTGTCAATAAAATATAATATAAAGTGGATTGGATCGGGTCACAAAATATAACAGCATATGTTGGTTTACATTTATTTATTTCTCAAAAGATTCGTTAGCGAAGATTTTGAACAGGAAAAAAAAAACTTGTTAAGAAAGAAAAAAGCGATAATTAATATGTAGAACAAAAGTGTGTTTTTTTCATACCAGATTGTGTTATCATAAAGGGTGTCTTCTTGAAAGACATAAAACGAAAGGAATAAAGATTAAATTATTAATTATTATTATTTACTGTGACTTATTAATGAGATTTACGCAAAAATTCAATTAGTACGAAGCTGACAGTATTTTGGCGCAAGATTTTAGTCGACTTAGTACCATGGGAAAACATTTTTAGCATTTTCATATTCGTCATAAACATGACTTTGCTAATTTTAAACAAGTTTTACATCGGCTTACCTTTTTGACGTTTTATTAAAGTTAAAATCAACAAATGGCTTTTTTTTCTTTTTATGGCGAATTCCTTACAACAAAGAAATCGAATTTTTTTTAAACAGAATCGAATTTTTTCTAAACAAAATCGATTCTTCTCTGTCAAAACAAATCTTGCGTTTTTAGCAAGATTTCACACTGATTTGCACACACACTATGAAGACTTGAGATTTCTAATACGTCAAATTTAAAGTCGCGGAATTTTTGGAAGACGAGTTGTTTATTTTTTGGCTGCAATGAATTCTACATAATTTAACAAAATATTCAACAATCTATTCAGTCAATACAGCTATAAAAATAATTTATTGTGCGTTGTTTATTATCGAACACAAATTGGACAAAATATAGCTTTCGCGAGTGAAAGACGTGTTAAAAACTTTCAGTGCAAGTGAAAACTTTTCAATAACAATTTTCTTTAAAAATATACATATGTGCAAATAGAAGTTCAAACAAATAAAATACACCAACAAATTGGCTAATATCTTTTATTTATTAATTTAACTCTGTTGGTAAAACATTTTTCTCACAACAAAACCAAACAACCTTAATAGTTTTGTGAATAATTTCTTGACGTTTTGCGTCAATTGCAGCTATAAAGTAACACAAACACAATCACACCAAAAAAAAATCGATTCTTTTACGAAATACGATTTCCTTTCAATTGACAGAAAAAATTCGATTCTGTTTAGAAAAAATTCGATTTCTTTTTTGAAAGGAGTGCGCCATTAGTATCATAACTCCATATGCCATTTTGACATTTACATATGTCAAAAACGGTATGTTTGTTTAGTTTTTTGTATGAACTGTCACTATTTTAGGCGGGTTCAGCTGATATTTATTACATTAATAGGTTTAGCAGGATACTAATTTAAAAGTTTTTAAAATTAATAAAAGTAAGTAAATTATTTTGAAAATTAAAAAAATTGTTAAGTAAAGCAAGATCTTAGGTCTATAGGCTCCACCATAGTTTCTGTCGAAGCAGCCTTATTAATTATTTGGAAATCTATGAGATGCTGACATTGTAAGGTAACATTAAGCAGTCACTGTATAGCAATTTCTGACTTCATTTAAAGACCGATTTATTCAGAAAGCTTCAGTACTCAGGCAAAACTTACTTTTTTACTAACCACTTTTGTGAGTGGAGATTTAAATCTGTTTAGGATAAGTTTTATTGCTTCAGTCCTGAAACGGCAACTTAGATTATTGTTCAAAACCCATTGAGCCAAAAGCGACTTTTGTTAAAAAACACGATTTTTCGATTTCGATAGAAGACTGGTCTGCTCATCACTCATCAGCCCAATTCCTGAACTATCGACTTAAGCCATCGTTTATTCATGACAATTTGTTGAATAAGAATTTGAAAGAAATTTATAAATTTTACTTAAACTGAAAAAAAAACACCCTTTTATAATTATATTCAACAGATTTCTTCGGGCTTACAAGACTTTGACATTTTCTCTCTTCATTTACAGACAAGAGATATTTGTTTTATGTTTTTTTTTGCCTGTCTGTATTTCTGCCGCTTTCTCTGAGGTCTGGTGCGTATACGTAGTATACATTTAATGTATCCTTCGTTATGCTGAAATGTGGGACTGGATGGAAGTAGTTATTTTCACTCTCAGCCTCAATAAAAAACATTAACATTTTAGGTAAATATGTATAGGAACAAGTGGTAGGGCTTTTGGGGTTCCCTTAAAGCTTCCATTATCCTTCTCGAAACATCTGGGTTTGGAACATTAGTTAAATAAATTTCTTAAAGTGTTTCCGTTAACATCATCTGTGTGGAAGAAAAACGACGTTTAAATGTATTTAGTTGCCAATAAAGTAACAAACGCTACAATAATAATTGCTCAATTCCAAAATTCTGTAATTAATATAACTTTTATGCTCAATAAAGTGGGTATACATTTTTTTGGTTTTGGATAGACTGACATCAGATGAGGATTTTTGTTGGGAAAATTTAAGAAGACATCTACCCTGATTGATACGAAAATTTAATGTTTACTCTACTTATACAAGAACATGATTATGAATTATTGTGTCTGCCCTAGTGGAGATACCATTTGATTTTGATTTTGATTTTGAAGGGTCTACCGTCCCATGTATATCACGAACTTGATAAGGTGAAATTAAATAGGTGTGCGTTTTAATTAATTTCAGACACCATGAAGAATTATGTTCCTTGAATCTATAAGAAAAATGTGAAAGTGCTATGAGGAGGAAGTGAGGAAGGTACAAGAGCGTTAAAAAATGAAGGTTTTTATAATACAACTTAATTGGACTTGTTGGATTATTGATTCATCCTGGTTATCTCACTTGGACTCATCCGTTGACCTTGTTAAAATGTTAAAAATAGACACACTCGAGATGATGAATGAAATTAATTAGACCTTTAGTATCTACCGACTTCAAAAGAGCTGATTTGAATAACTGATAGGCGCTGAAGTTAAAGAAACAAACCATATGAAATGCAAAGCAGAGAAAAATTGGTAAAAATTTTTCAAAATTTTTAAATTATGTAATTGATTCAACACAACTTGCTTTCCAATATTAAGGTCCAGAAAATAGTTTTCTGAATTTCTTAATGTCCTTTTTTATTGACTGTGATAAATTTATGATTTTATAATATACATATCAAAATGTTGGAAATCTTGTGCTCTACATATTTCAAATAACTCTGGTAAATTTGGTCTTAACAGCTTTCAGTTTTAAAGGAGAAAAAGATCAATAAATTCACGTATTCCAAAATGGCGGATTCCCCATTGGTATGGCGTAGTGCTGATGGATTATGTTGAAATTCCCTTTGAATTTGAACATCTTTGTTCCTTAAAAAAGGGAAAATGGAATCAATTTGTGGGAATTCCTTGTTTCAAGGAATTACTCAAATACTTAATGAACAAAAATTATTTTTATTCTGTGGGAAATAGAAAGGGAAAAATAAAAACAAATTTGAGAAAAGGTTAATTTCAAATTGACTGAAGGGATTTTTCTTAAAAATTACCCCCCCCCCCCCCCCAGCACTGCTAAGAAGGCCCCAAAACCTGGGACCCCATCACGTAAAATGAATACGATGGAACGTTATCGATTAGATTTTCCACACTATACCACTCCACTGATATGATAGAAATTGCAATGCTGGAAACCAGTAACGTCTGATTGTTTTCGCTTAACGTAATGAGGCCCCTGAACTTAAGCTCAAACTGACGACACATTAAAACCCTACAACCACAAATCAGCTAGAAAATAACAGCGCAATGTCAACTATCGTTTGTCTATAGCTAGGCGAATTTATGAAAATATTTTTGGTTATCAATTTTCTGCCAGCAAATGCCACAGTTATTGTTCTTGCTTGCTGCTATTTGCACTTTTTTTAAAAAAGCACAATCCCAAAAACTATTCTGTGGACAGGAAAACATTTTTACTGTAGAAATAAGCAAAGCAGCTTGTTATCAGATGTTCAGCTCCATTGGTCCTTAAAGTACATTTATCAATGCGCTAAATAATTCTAGTTTCGGGGTTGAACCAAACTCCAATAACGTGTTTTTAAGTTAATTCATAGATTCATTTGGTGAGTTTACTCTGGATTACCTGAATAAGTATTTATGACAGATGCGTGTCAAAGATCTTCCATAGCGGCGACATCTCGATTTCGGTAGTGAAATGGCAATAGCGCTGCACTCCGATTTCTATAGATTTTTGACAACTAGAAGTTAAATGCAATACTGTTTCTGAATTTCGATTTTATCTCTGAAAAATTTGGTCGCTATTCTTATTATTTTTATACATCGAACGTAAAATTGGTTGTGGAAAAATAACTAATAGCAGACATTATCCTTGATCAAAGAAAGTGTTGTTGTCAATAAAAATAAAATAAAAACAACACACTTTCTTCAATTTTATCGGAACCAATTTTAAGGTAGCTATTGAAGCTCGAAAGTTTTTTTTTAATTTTTAAATATCTTAACAGAAACGATACCATTTTATGGGTGATTTATATTCCGTTGAAAATACATTATGCATGTGTAAGATACATAAACAATAGAAGGCAATTTGGTTTAAAATCCTCAAACAAAAAAGAAATAACACTGCGTGTAATTCCAAACGAAACGTCTCTAGAATCTAGATATATATGACAAGAACATGTGTAAATTCTGTAGGTAGAATATGTTATCCTTTAAAGTAACATGATATTCTTTAAAGGAAAAAGAAGCTTATGAACAGATAATTATTCTTAACATTTTTGTATTAAGAATCTGGGTGATGCTCTGCGAAATACCTCAACTCAAACATACGAAAATAGAATTTTTCCATTTCGACACTTTCACTAAAAAAAATTGAATTACATAATTTATTATGAAGAAAGAAGAAACTTTACCATTCTATCTAGGGCACTAAGATGTATGAGCTGTAGGCAGGATATCCTCATAAATTCTTAAAATAGTATAACAAACATGCCCAACGTAGGTAGAAGTATTAATATTATTATATTTAAATCAGCAGGGAGATAAACTTTGATGTCTTTTTTGCTGTTATCTGAAGGCTAACGACTTAAGATGTTGATTGAGAACCATGGATACTTAGTATAAACGTGAACCTTCCACGTATGTAGCATGGGTGTTAAAGGGGCTAGTGGCACTTAAGTAGTCAATCTGGGTGACTTAGGGCCAGTTTCACAGTCGACACCTACCGGAATAAGTGACACTTAAGTTTCCCATATAAGGAATTTAAGCTAAATTGCATAGCCAGCGTAAGTGGAACTTAATTCACCAACATCGGAGACTTAAGTGCCACTTATTTAGGTAACAGTGCACTGAGATATTGGAAATGAATCTTTAATATTCCCCACTTAAGTGTCACTTTTCTGACTATGAAACTGGCCCTTAAGGCACTATATCAGGTAAGTACGCGCTGTGAAACTGGTCCTAAGTGGGCTCCATTAGATATCTTTTCCTCCCCCTAATGATGTATTAAGAACACTCATCAAACACAAACTAAATTCGTTGTGTAAGACTAAAGAAATCAGCTTGGAACTCAAATTTACGTCAAAAGTTAGTAGAACAAATGGTTAAAGGTTATAGCAGCACCCAGCGCCATTCGTAGTGAAACATTGTTATAATCATACTTTTTATGTTTATGACTACTCTGAAGAAATAAAGTACTTAAAACGTATTTGACTTTCTAATTTAAGGTTTATTAGTTTAGTTTATACCTACCTAACTTATTTTCTTAAAACTCATAAAAATAACACCTCAAGAGTTAAGAATGAAATATGTTTAAATACCAACTCTAAATCCCATCTGTCTTTATGCAAAGTTAACAATTTCCATTAAACTGATGATTACTCTTATAAAGGTACCTATACCTATACTGAAAGAGTAAGAAATAAGCAAAAGCGTAAACAAATCCCCATCCTTTTTGAGGCTTAATATTGTGACTGTTCCTCAAAATTCAATTTGCAATGTCTAAGAAAATATAATTAAAATGATAACAAATATAATTTTTATTGATGATTCTGTGTTTAATAATATTAAAGGGCCAAAAGTATACATACCTAAGGACCCATATCATGGAATTTTAAATCCATCTTCTTTAGATTTGCTTTTGTTTGTTGATATAGTCTCAATATCATTATGTAAGAAGAAAAACAAAAAAAAAAACCATACAATAGTCACTCTCTTCCCAAAAACCTTCAGCACTCGTTAAAAATGTATGTCTTTCTGACATTTTTATCCTTAAGTTAAATCATTAAGCTATTCAAAGGAAGCTCCTTTGAGATGATGAAGGAGAAGAAAGAGGCATCATACAAGTTCTGAGGGGGAGTTTGGGAATATAAGATGACATAACCATTTTGCAATAAAAAAAAAAGACGTCGATTGTGTGCAAATTTGTTTTTTATTTATCATTTTTTTTCCGAGGCAGAGGCATTATTCAGGATGTAAAAAGTTTTTCTATAAATCTACTTTTAATGGTGTGTGAAATTGGCAGCACTTTTTATTGATTTCTTTTTCGTGGTTTTTATTTCTTTTTTTTTTTATTTCCAAAAGTCTTTCTAAGAAGAAAGAATTAATGCGGAGAAGCTATTAATGTCGAAAAAAAGAAAGCGCGTTTGGAGCATGTTTCTCACTTTGTGATGCAAGCTTTGGGAAAGCATGAAGTGGTTTTATTCGTAGCAATGTTAGGATTTATTCGCTCAGTGCTTTCACGTGTGTAAATCACATTTCAATTTTACTTTGGACACGCGTTCACTGCCTTAATGTAGTGCTTTGATTTTGAATTTCTTATTCATTCTAGTTTGTTTCAATTATTTACTGAGTGATACATATAGGAAACAGGATCTTCGGAGCTTCCCTGAATGGATGGGATGGGAAGAGGAGGAGGAGAGGAGGGGTAAGCAAAAATGATGAAAACTTTTTCAAGCAATAGTTAGGGCGTAGGATTGTCATGCCGGAAGACTGGGTTCGATTCCCATCCCCAGCCTCTTCCAAAAATCTAAATAAAAAATATGCACGACTGGGTCGCACGAACTTGCTCTTATGCGCGATCACATTGTGGTTCTATAGTCTGAAATAAATTAGCTATGGGAGTTATATTTTATCCATTTGCCAAATCTTAGTTTAGTTTCAGGTGGTATAATGTGAGTATACAAAAATTAACAATATAGCCTAGTGTTTCACATATGCAATATGCATAAAAGGAAATTATACTATTTAAACTGGTAAATTGTTTTAAATCAACAAAATTAGAAAGAAATTGATTAAAATACTTTGAATCCGTTTTAACCCAACGCGATGTACACCATCTGATTTCTTATATAAATCTTTATTTATGAGAAAAAAAATTTGAAAATCGTAGGAGCGGTTTTAAAAATATTTAATTTTTTATATATAAAATTTCGTTAACATTTTTGAGAAAAATAATTGGTACGCCAATTTAAAGCATTTATTAATGTTGCGTTATAAATTGAACTTCACAAAAAAATCTGCTACCTGTTTTCGAAATATCGAATTTTCAAAAAATAATTTTGATTTTTTTTTTAAAAATCCAAAAATCATTTTTTAGAAAATTTTGATACACACTTTTATTTATATTTGTTACAAGCTTCTGTATAAAAAATCTAATTTTATTCGGTTGATCAAATGTTGAGATAGTCGAAAATCAAAGAAAACGTTCTATGAGAGGTACTGTTAATAAACCTAAAATATAAACTTTAAAAATTTTAAATGGTAGATCGTACTAATTTTAACACAAAAAAAAACTTTTATGAAAATCGTAGGAGTCGTTTTTGAGAAACAAAATATTTTTCTTAACGGTTTTTTAACATTTGTATGAGAGGCACCGTTATTTTTGGGTATTAGAATAATTTTTGTCAAAAATCTTCTAGATAAAGTTAAAAAACTGCTATTTACCAAGTTTAATAAAAATCGACCAAGTCGTTTTTGAAATGTTGAGTTTTCAAAAAAAAATATTAAAACTTTTTTTAAAAATCTAAAAAATATTTTTTTGAAAATTTGGTACACAATATTATTAAGAATGTGTCAATACTTCTTCATAAAAAAATTGATCAGAATCAGTTTAACCGTTTTCGAGAAAAGCGAAAATCAAAAAAATGGTTCTTTGGGAGGTACCATTAATAACCATTTTTCGGAACCATTTTTTTTATTAAACGGCAACTTATAACTATTTAAATTTATTGAGTTCTTAAAAACAAATTCGGTAGCGCTGGATTTGAGAAAAATAAGTTTTTCCTTTTTGGCCAAGAAATTTTGTATGACTGCTACTGTTAATTTTGGTCCTAAAAAAAAAGAGAAAAAAACGGGTGGGGGGAATGTCCAAAAAAAGCTAGGTACCAAGTTTAAAGAAAATCGACCCATCCGTTTAGGCTGTAGTCGAACCGACAGACAGACAGACAGACAGACAGACAGACGGACGTTTTTGCGAGACCCACTTTTTTCGACTTCTCTATCATCGTAATGTAAAGTTTGATCAAAATCTCGAGTTCGATTTTTTGTACGAATCCATAACTTCCCATATAGTACCTATATTGCAAGTAAAAATACAGCTACTGCCTCTTGCGAGGAAGCGATAAATCCTCTCTCGTCATGAATAAGTGCATCTCACCACCTAAGACGTTGGGAATCGGCAGAAAATTGTAGGCCCACTTCATTCGTGTAAACAAAACACACGCACAGAGGAATGGTTGAGAGTTGTAAGTCACTAGACTCTGGCTCTTCCACGAGCTTTTGAGACACCAACAAAAACAAAAGAATTTTAAAATTTGTAATAAAAGTTCACATTTCATCTCTTTATGCATAGGTAAGATAGGTACATACCTATACCCGATATAAATGAAAATATATACTAGAAACAAAGCAAATGTGTGCCAATTCTTTCACTACAGAAAATATTAGACCCCGTTCTATTCAAGTTTAAGAGGAAGCTTAGGGATAAGAGATGAATTCTCGACCTATCCTCTACTTGATAAGCTTAGTTGGCCTCTTGATATGATAACTACTAGTCCCTATATTTTCAGACTTGAATTTTGAATGGTTTAAATTAAAAAAGTCAAAGCAACCAAGGGGGTTCAACGGCTCAAAATATAAATCAAAGTACCAATTGCTTTGGGCTCTAGACAGAACGACTTCCACCAAACCATATTCCAAAAAAAGACTCTGTATTTACCTACCCATACTTACCTACCTATTTTTGTTTTCCTTCCATACCTTCGCACCATCAGAAGTTTTAATTTCATTTCCGGATGATTTCGTTTTTAATAACAACTGCAAAAGAGCCAAGGGAAATGAAAAAATAAACTCGTCTTCAGCTAAAATCATGCAAAAAATAAACCTAATTTGAAAAATATTCTTTTACTTCAGTTTTTTTTTCATGATTTTCCCTCTCTCTTAGCCAATCATTAATCTTGGTCTCTTTAAGGATATTTCTGCTGACTAAAAACATTATTTATGAGTTCTTAGGAAGATAAAAAAAAATTAAAGCTTTTATTTTATGCTTATCATAATTGGTTGCAATTAATTCATCATTTTGTTGGGGTTTCAAAAGCGCATTTTTCATGTTTTACAATTGTTGTTAGCTTAAACTGAAGTTAATTGTGTTAATAAATCTTATGGTGCATTTAATGTGGTTGGAAGGTGGAATCTTGTTAACAAGTAAGCGGTAGAAGTGGGTGTATAGGAACATTATAATTTAAGTCTTTAGATTTGTAGTTCTTTCTTAAGAAACACTGAAATAGGAGAGTATTCAAACATCATAAAAAGTAAGAGATAATTATTTATTTGACTTTGTCTGAACTGGTATTGATGGAATCTATACAATCCATTTGACCTTAAACTGTAAAGTAAACTTAAATAAAGTAAGCTTCAGCTATAGGGACCAAAGATTTGCCAACAAAAAATTGTGTACCTACACTAACTTATCAATTATTTATAATAAGAGTAGATAAGTACAATAAACGTACACAAAGGCACAGTTTTTCAATGCGAGATTAAAGTTAATCACGAGTTAATTTACCAAACTTAATGAGATTTACTGAACAGATACTTTTGATTTTTTATCCTCCGATTTTGTTAAGTCGATCCATATGATTTTTTTACGGAAAAACTGATTCATGAGTTTACAGATACTTTTGATTTTTTATCCTCCGATTTTGTTAAGTCAATCCATATGATTTTTTTAAGGAAAAACTGATTCATGAGTTTACTGTAAATAAATGTATATCCAGAGTTAACTAAATCTAGTTTAACTCACCACTGAAAAACTAGACTTAAAGAAATCATTATATCAATATGTATTCAAAAGAATATACAAACAAGAAATGAATACAAATAATACATACAATGACTGAAAACACATATTTAAACTATTAAAAACAAACATAAGAGCGTGTGTCACTGGTCTTCAACTCTTTAATACAGATTTAAGTTTAATTTTATTAATCAAAAGATTTTGGTTGAAGTTTAATAATTTTTTTTAAGTCGAAGAACTCTATAAATTGGCAACACTGTTTTCCGTGACTGCCGATTTGATAGTTTTCAGTTATTTTGAGGTTAATATGGCTTGGCAATTCATCATGAATAAGACTCACCATTCAATCCGGGAACGAAAAAGTCATTATAATCATGACTCCTTAACGAATACCTTTGACCATATAACACGCTGATTTGTTTTACACCATTTTTTGCTGCCAAAGACACTACTCAAGCTGCCATTGCAGTTTGCCTATATAAGCCGAACAGTTACAATGGCCACGTTCGGGGATAAATCCAAAGCTATCCGGATATAGGTTTTTGTTATTGTAATTCCTTGTAAAAAAACAGCTGACACAACAACAAATCCAGGTATCTGAAAATTTTGGGATAGGTTATGACACCGTCTCGGATAGATTTTCGAACGCAAGAAATTAAAATAAATACATAAACAAAGAGCCTAATTACACGATTACTTTTTTCGATTGTTTCGTCTTTTTGACAGATATGGTGAGGGGTGTAAAAACGTAGCTTCATTCCCCTTTCATTCCTATACCTGTCACCTAGTCTGTCAAAATGACGAATGATGGCACAACTAAAAAACGGAATCGTGTTGAAATCATGCTGAAATGGGTTTCGGACGATGAAACGTACGATGAATTGGCAAAGAATATCTCTGGTTTCTGCCATTGCTACGTAAAAGCGAGTTTCATGCAATGACCAACGAGTCCCTAGAGAGCTTATAAGAACTCGAACATGGTTGAAGTTTGGTATTAGCAGTCCTTATTAATACGTCGCTGTATTTTATAACGATAAAACTACAAAGACTGACAGTTTGCAATCTGAATTTGACAGATATAGCTGTCTGAAGTTGGTACTAGATTTAAAAAACAACTATTACATTCTAATTTATTCATCAATCATCACCAAGGCATGATTAAGATGAGATGACATATTTTTCATTTAAAATCAATAGATGCGCAATCTACTTTCAGATTGATTGCACAAAATCAAACTAAGCTTTAGTTTAGCTCTTAAATCCCTAGATTATTTTTAGGGAAACTATTTACTTAAATATTTAATTGTTGCGATTTCAAAGCCATATTCTCATTTGTTTGTTCTCTAACCACCCACATAAATTTTCATTTTTATTTCTACAACTTACATTTAACAATACATACCTAACTTTAAACTTGGCTATGTTTTTCTAGGAATTTACTGCTTATTTAACCTCATGTTGAACTTGTTAAATAATTATTTCTGTGTGCACTTAATCTCAAACGCTGGAACTTTTCTTAACCATATTTTTTTTTTTGCACAGCTGTCAAGCATTCTTAAATTAATTAAAGTAGCTTTAACATAATTTGTATAAGTGGGCGAATAAGGGAAATATTTGTGTCTGCTTTTCCTTTCTTGCAAAATTAAAACGTGTGCTTCTCTAACAACTCTTTACTTATACATATAGATAGGTCTAGGTGCCTATACTTCAAATAAATTCTAAAAATAAAAATTCCATTTTCCATCCAGTCACGAAAGGTTTAAACTTAACACCAACGCTAAATTTTAACAAAAACCTTGACCAAGCAAGTAAATTTTAAACCCAACCACCTTTTTGTATGTTTACGTTTTGTGTAAATGTAATTGGCAAAGGCTGATTTGAAGCCAAACGGATATATTTGAATGGTTAGGTCTATGCCAGTTAAAAAAATCACTGGGCCATGTTCATAGTTCTCTGATAAGTATACGTATCTTATTTTTGCTTAACTAAACTGGGGTTTTAGTCAAAGATAATTTAATCCCATGTCTAAATGATAGACTGGAGCTTAAACATTGAACACGGTAGACGTATGTTTAACTTGTTTTTATCTCTGGCAAACGTCAAAAGTTATTATTATATTGTGTCTTTAATATATATAACAAAAAAAGAAAATAGGACATATTTGCAGTCATATTTTTATCCCGAATCTAGCTGAACTGGAGTTTTAATTTAACATGCAGTTTAGAAACAGCTGCTATTCATACAAAATTTGGCAACTCTGTTAAGTAAGAAGTATATTCTACTACAATTTTGTATCAATCTATTGGGAAAAAAAAACAGCCGTTGCTATTCTTCTCAATCTCTACTGAATGCTTTACTTTTCCTTATTCTAAGCGAAGTTTGACAACTTTTCGACCTTTGCTTTTTTGTTCTGTCAACTAGCTCAACCTCTAGCTGGGCAGGGACACAACTAAATCGGGACGAATGAGTGAAAACGTGGTGCTGGTGCTTCTCTGCATTCAAAGTGCTCAGAATGTATTTTCATCGTCGTCGTTTGTTCTCGCAGTTTTCATTTTCCTTCTTGTCTTTTCGTCCAGGAATTGTCAGAAAATAGAGTCTAAAATACACTGCAGCCCCGCTGTGTACCCCTGGCATTGTAATGAATTCGGGGATGATTCTCTGAAGTCGGGCGGTTGACCGCAGAGTCAAAATATCCGGTATATCTAAACCTTGGCCCCAGAATCACGTTCATTATAAGTAATTTGAAACGTAACGATTGGTACGGGTCGCTTACCCTTACACTACGTTCGTTTTGAGACTACACACATCTGTAGGTACTTTTCACGTATATAACTTGTGGCTTTTGCGGTTTAAGACCGGTCGGTGCATTGTTTTTGTTTACGGTGCACAGCGTCCACCACTTAAAGGTTATCAGATGTGAGGGTGGTGCATAAATTATTTATCCTCATGTGTCTATGGAGGAGCAATGAAACGAAAAGCTGATATGTAAATTTTTGCTGTGGGATCTTAACGACGACGACCGACTACCAACGACACGGCAACAATGAAGACGGGCGTTGGCGAAGTGATGGGAGTTTTGTGGTCATAACTTTGTGCTCCGGGTCGTAAATTTGCAACTCGTTGTAGTTGACATTAGATATGGGAACAAGAAATATCGTAATGTACTGCCATAAACATGTTCGGTTACGAGGGACGGATGTTTGGCTTGATATATTTATGAGGGTCATTTTATTCTAATAATTCTTTTGACAGATATCATGTTTCGTTGTAACACAATAATAGTGTCGTAAAGGTACATACATATATCCATAAGGCTAACGTAGTTTATTGGTATTTTGAAATAATTGGTGGGATTCATTTTCATATTAAATATTTTATAACTGACTATAGAAACCCTTCATTACGGGCAAACAAATCAATGAGATTAAGCATATATACACAAATTTAGCTTGTATATTTAAAGTTTGGCAAGTATAGAGCTAAGCGTCAGTAAGGATTTTCAGGGCTAGCTAGGGACCTGAAAAAGAGATGGTGGTGGATGAACCCTTTATGGATTTATGAGCTAACGACAGCTCTCTCATCATTGTTGTCCAATCTGCACCAACTGTACTTCTCTACTGCACGTTAAAAGTCTATTTGTGAGAAAGATACAAGGATCCTGGGAAAATAAATACCGACTGCATTGGCTCGGGATATCGAGCGAATGAACAACAGTGATCCAGTCAAGAGAGTCTTAAAAATCCAGTCCATGGGTTCTAGGTGACAAAGGAAGACCAACCATTGATCCAAGGAACATAAAGCCACAGTGAATGTCAGAGCGTTTGGTCTGGATTACTGGAAGCATCTTGTTCGAGTTTGTAAATGATGGAAAGGTACCGTACAGCTGGCAGATATGGAGGACTTGTCAGTTCGAGAATCTTAGCACCCCACATACAAATACATACATTATCTATGTGGGATATTCGCAAAAAAGTATGCCGTCTAAAAAGTCAGTACCTAACTGAATTGGTCAAAAAAGGTCAATAAGTTTGAGTAGTGATGGTCGGTCAGACATGTGTCAAGGTCACAGTATAATCAAGCGATCTTTAAAAAACTTTGAAAAAATCTTGTGAGATCTTGTGCGAGACAGTCCAATGCATTAAAGTTTATCTACGTCATGAGATTTGGCTAGGTACTATACATCAACAGCAGATTGGATAGGTATACTTCTCATAAGCAGCATTTCCGAAATGTTCCCCTTTTTCGAATTGATTACCAACAAACTGTCTGTATTTTTAATTTTTATGCCTCAAAATAATTTTTTTGGAGAAAATGTGTTTTGTTTAAAGCTTCGTTTATTTAAAATGAAAAATGATGTCTTAAAAAAATTTGTTTTATTCACTGTATAATCCTCTTAACTTATAATATTATTTTTGTATCACTGTTAAATAATGAAGTTTTAATGCATCGATTTGTCCATGTACTGATGATGACCTCCGTGAACGACTTGTTGCTGTCCCTGGTAGATGTTGTAAGTATTCCATATCTGTTGATCTTGCATGGCAGATTGATGTGTCATAGCAATCATTTGTTCTGGTGTTGGAAAATAGATGGCGTAATGAGATGTTGGAACTTGTTGGTGATGATTTGAATGATAATGATGATGGTGGTGCTGATATCTTCCATACTGGTTTGATGGAATTGAGTCCTTCCTTCGAAGTCTACCGGTAGTTTCACCTATAGTCACGTCCTCGGCCGAAGGATCTATGGTCCAATAATGCCCTCTTCCTGGATCATCAAGGGGCCGTGGAATTCTTCGAAAGCACTGATTGATACTCAAATTGTGACGAATTGAATTCTGCCATGTATTCCTTTTATTTTGATAGTATGGGAATTTGTCAGCTATCCATGAACAAATCTCATTTAGGGTAAGAAGCCTCTTGGGACTGCTGCGTATGGCCATCACAATCAAAGCACTGTAAGTATATGGTGGACGTTGATCTGAGTCTTCATTACTGCTCGATGATGTTTGAAGTTCTTCGCTGCTGGAATTTGGTTTGGAAGTGCTATTATTGTATTCCTCATCACTGTTGCTTCCAGCGCTTGATGCATCTGATAGAATGGATCTTATTGAGAATTTTGATTCAAAAATTGGAGCCATATTCGGTAAGATGAAAATTTATTGAATGTTCTCTGCAAAATCTCAAATAACAACTGATACTGCTTGACAAAATAACTACGCATTTTATACCACCAGAATATCTCAAGCGGCTTTGAAAAATCCATGATTTAAGACTCTTTGGATAATATTTCAGTAGATTTTGGTATATACTTTTAAGTAACATAATAATCAATCTGTTACCAGTTTAGTCATTTTCTGAAGCTTAAGACGACTTCAACTTGAATAGTACTTTCCAGAGCGATCATCAGTGACAAATGGATCTAGATTTGACTTAAATCAATTATCATTGAGTGAATTGAAGCCCTGGATATTTAAATCTTTCGTGGGTGAAAACAAGATTGACAATTTGTAATTACAAACTTACTTACTTTAACTTACAACTTTAAATTAATCCAAGTAACAAAGCTTTTAGTTATTTAATAACACTCGTCGAACAGCTGTTTTGGATGAGATTTTATTTGGTTGTTCACTACTAATATTTATTAACAAGTCTTGTTGATCATTAATTATTAGGCATGGTATCAGGAAAATGAGATCTCGGAAACCTCAGGTCAGCTAACTTAGTTAATAAACAGCTTAATTTCTCAGTTCTGCTGTCAAAACCCAGAGAAAAAAAAATTAGATTCGATTGCTCACTTTTTGATGGAGTGAAATCTCTGATATCTCATTTTCCTGAACGCGCCTATGGTGTACAAAAAGTGGCGTTTGAGTCTTATGCTGGACTTACACGACCAACAAATTGGCAGTTTTTTGTCAGTAAACTGCCAAAAAAATGAATTTTTCCATTCTTCTGTCAGTTTTTGACAGTTTACTAACAGAAAATTGCCAATTTGACAGTTGTGTAAATCCAGCATTATTCATTGTTGTTTATTGCATTACAGAATGGCTCTCTGGCAATTGCAATTGGTGATACTTTTAATGGGTATTTTTTCGCTTGGTTTTTGGAGACCACACAAAAATTTAGCAATATGATTTAGCATGAAATGATGGATTGTTTTTTTGCCCATTACTTTGGTGTCTAGGAATTCTTTTTACGGTGTGCACATTGGAGTGCCACCTCCGATCAGTGGCAGAGAAATAAAAGCAGCGAAAACTCAAAAAAGGAGGAGGAGGCCTATATAAAACAAAATATATTTCTTTAAAAGGATTAAAATAATTTAAATAAATAATAAAGCTACTTCCATACTTGTGTTTTTTTCAGAATTATCCATTTTGTATCATCAAAGAAATTAATACTTATTTTAAACAGCTGACAGCTGAAATGTCATGGATATAACAGTGTTCTTTCCATGTTATATACCAACCAACACCTTAAAATTTAATTTAAGTATTTTATTTCAATATTTTTGAAGCATGTGTTGCAGTAATTATTCTCTTCGGAACACTAAAGCAAGGGTCTCTGTGAGTAGATTTTAAAATTGTTGGTAGTATCAAAAAAACTCCTTTTCTAAAGATGAATATGAAGTTAAAAATAGATTATTTTATTTAAATTAAAACCATCAATTCTATCGTTTCATAAGCATAAAAGTCATAAGGGCAAAAAAAAAAACTCTGAAGGTCAAAAAAACAATTCATCTTTTATTTCAAAAACAAATAAAAGGCTATTTGTATGCCTTCCTAGGTTCACTGCTGTTTAATTCAGATGCAAAACAAAACTTGAAATGCCTTTGGTATCCATCCAACCCAAAAGCACCCTGTCATTCTGTGTCCTATAATAACCTTGCATGTTATTACATTTGATCGCAATCGAAAATGTTGGTGTGAGTAATTTGTATATTCCGCCAACATTCCGCCTTGTTGTTCATTTGTGCTGTTTTAATTCCAAAAACACTTTAGTTCACACGATTAGAATTCCACATTCTATTCCCTGTTGGGGGCACCTAAACGTCGCGTCGCGTCTGTCGGTCGTTTCGTTGTACCTATTGCTTCTCTAAACCACCCATTGTTATTCCAACCACCCATCGCGTTGATGTTTCCGCACTTTCAGAAAGGCAATTTTAATTCAACTTTAAGATTTTCAACAATTTTACAGTTTTTTTTTTTTTAAATAAAATGAAAATACAAATTGCTTTTTTACATGTTCAAGGCTTTTGTGGTGCTTATATTTTTCGTTTTAATTTTATTTTGTTTGAAACAGAAAAAGGTAGCTATGCATTGGTGCGAGGGAAATAAAAAAAGACCAAATTCAAATTTTAAAGCCTGATGGCAGGTTATTCGACAGCGATGAGGAAAATCATCGCACACAAAAAGAAGGAATGTTTAGAATTTCCGTTCACAATGGGATTTTGTGACTGATTTTTATTTTTTTTTTTTTGGTTCACAGAAATGTTTGGAAAATGTTAAAGCTATACTATAGGACATTATTCCAGTCGAATAAATTTGATAAAAGAATTCCATTTATTTTTGACTTTAAAAAATTCAAAGCAAAACATTGAAGCCATCCGGAAATAAAAAAAAAAATGAGAGAGAGGTACCTACCTGCCGGGACTCACGGTACTCATATTTAAACATCAAAGTTCTTCTGAGTGGCGTATTTTTAGTATTCAAAGTACACAATACACATACCGTACTATACACGCAATCATTTAAAAAGAACGTATAACACGTAAAGCCCATCACGTTTTTGGCCAACGCATTACGTTTTACATCTGAAGTTTCAGAATTCTAGATTTTTTGGAGCTTCTGATCAGCCAGTAGCTCTCATAAAAAGTTAGATTACGTTTAGTTACGTTTGGCTTTGGCCAATCAGAAGCTCCAAAAATGCAGAGTTCTGACAATTCTGATTTAAAACGTAATGCGTTGAATGTGCCCAATAAGGTGGCAGAATCAATTAAAAAAAAAAGCTTTGTGTTTTTTTTTTTTAATATCTCCCTAATCTATTTATAACTTTTTACAATTATTAATGTTTGAGTAATAATGAAAAATCCACAAAACCAAACACGAATACCATCGCCCATATAAACAGAGCCGACGGCCGCCGGCCGGTAGAGGCTAAGTTCAAGATTAATAGAAGCCGATGAACTCTACAAAGCCACAATCAGGATCAAATATATACATGCATATAAATTTGTGTCCGCATAGTTTTGCCTTTGAGAATATTCTCGACATTGACATTGTGTTTGTTGTGGATGAAAGTAATTCCTTGTTTTATATTTTTTTCGGTTTCGTGTCAGCCAACTCAATTGCCGAACAACAATATCGCGTGCGGTAAAACCCTAGACAAGGTTCCGGTGATTAAATAAATAAATATTTCAAAAGAACGATTACCAGCGACTATTTATTTTAAACAATATAGGGATATATGAAGAGTTATTATGAAAAGATTAAGAATGGACAAATTTCAATCAATTTTTCCCATCTAATATAATTAATTTATTTTTGGAACTCATGTCTTGTTTCAATAGTTTTTAAGTTGCCTTATACGATAGAATATATTATTATTTATTGTTTAAATTAGGGTGGTCCTTATAATGGTCGTCGTATAATTTTGGTTGAGTTGCACTCTTAATTTCTTTAAAATAAATACAAACAATTTTGTAAATTTTTTGCTAATTATATTAAAGTAAGCCCCCAAGTCGGCGGAAAAGTTATATATGGGAGAACACGTGTATTTAAAAAAAAAACAAACTGAATTTGTATAACTTTGGTAATTATTGAGAGAAAAATTTTAATTTTGGTACAAATACAGTTACTTATGTTATGTATGAAATGGTGTTTTAGACAACTGTTTTTGGTAGTAAAGATTCTTTTACTTAAAAAAAAATTGATAATTTGGTCCAACAGTACATGAAAAAAGTATTTCAAAAACAAAAATAACTTCGAATTTGTGATGACCAAGTTGTAGGTAATTAAATTTTGAACGAGTTTCGTTGAGTGCGCATCTTAATTCAAAAGTTTTAAATAAACGAAAAACAATTTTCCCTAAATTCAAGATGGCGGACACGCTTGTCTTTCGAAGATTCTGATTAATTATCGAATATTCTGTCTATAGATCGTCTAAAAAAAGATATATTTATTATAATTGAACAATTATCTGTATTGAGAGAATCAATATCTTAAAGAGCTTGAAAAATAGGTGTTACTCAATAAAAATCGTTTTAGTGTGTTACCTTACATTTATCGTAGCTGCTCTTTTCAGTACAAATATTTTTTGCAATCCCGGGGAGATTTGGTTGAAAAAAACGACATCGGGAATTAGCGACGCCATTACAGAAACAAAATGGAGTTTCCATACAAACTATCGATAACAAGTATGCAAGTCACGCCGGTAAAACAGTTTTTCTCCGTGCTTAAGTTAAGCCCGATAATTCTCCGCGCATGCAAAAGCTTAGCCCCGACGTTGTTTTTTTCGACCAATTTTCTCAGGGCTTGCAAAAAAGCACGACTCTTATAACTAAGTACCCCTTGAAGATTTTATCGATCCTTAATTAACTTCTTATTTAACAGATTTATGTGAGAAAAAAATGTAATAGGTTAGTTCGATTTGCAAAAATTTTGGTCATATGAAGATTTAACAAGATTAATTTATAATCTTATAAGCTAATACTATGTTTTCACCGACCACTAAACCGAGATTTGATAAGATTTGCCATAATCTTCTTCAAATCTCGAAGATTTACCATACAAATTTATTTCGTAAATCTAGAAGATTTCAAATAAATCTTGTCAAATCTTCAAATGGAAAATAGTTTTACAACTCGAACCAAACCAATTTATGTCGCGCTGAACGCATTCATCGGAAAATCCAACCCTTCTTGCTTCTTTTGCCAAACACAAAACTTTCTGTCTCACTTCATACGAAAAAAATAAACAACATTTGCATTTTGAGAGGATTTGTCAAAGTTAATCTATTTCGTTCGCTGTTTGAAGTTTCGGTCTGAGTTTTCTGCACATTAGAGAAAAAAAATAAAAAAGAAGATATTAAAATCTTTAAAGTAATAAACAAACACTTGTTAATTTCAAGAATTACTTCAAATTAGAACAATTTAGAGAGAAAATAACCAAATTATGACTTTGATAGCAGCTGTACGATATTCTAAGACTTTATCTAAACCGAAATAGCGCCCCCTATCAAGGACCCAGGCTTTACAATGCATTAGGGATAGAAAGGAGCACTCCATATTATTTATCCTCTAAGTTTTTTGCACAACATCGCCGATAAAAAAATTTGATTTTGAGGGTTGGAAAATACGTCAAAGGGCTTTAATAATTATTTTGAAAAAGACGCTTAGTTAAAAGAAGAAGAAGATGGTTAGTTGTAGTGATTTTTTTTTTACAAATTTTTTGTTTATGGATTTTTTTTATATTATTCAGCCAGTTTACGATTCTGAGATCTCAAAGATTTTTCTCCGTTAGTTTCAAAAGGAAGAAATCTGAACAAAATTTCTCAGCAAAAAGTAAAAACAATGAAAATTAATAACTGAGCAATCAAATCCGCAAAAAGTCAAAACCGTGAAAATTAATAACTGAGCAATCAATTCCAAAAATAAATCAGTCTCAGCTTTAAAACGGAAGAAGTGAAAAATTCCGTTAAGATGTATGAGATTGCTGAGATGTCAAAAATTCTAGAAACCTGAGCTGGTTAAATGTGAAATACAAGTTAATAAGTTGCAGCCACAGTCACAGAGAAAGGCAAGAAAAGAATGAGGTAGGTACATAGGTGTTTTCGATCTGCCATGCTGATCCATTATGATATCTTCTAACTTCGGTTCGTCAAGTGGCTTAGTTCAGTCAAAGTATTGATGGCTGAGTTCAGCCGATGTCTGCGTCGCTATACAAATAAAGGAATTGCTTTCGAAACTATTGGTAGTTTGGCTTTTGCTATTTCTTTTTGATAAATCACTGATTTGTGTATAGAAATTGACATCATTTTACTGTCCGTTATAGACACCCTTGTTTTTGTTGATTTTCAAGAACTCATTAGACAACGAAAACGAAACTCCCTGGAAACATTTTTAGTGTTAAGAAAATCATGTGTTATGCTTATGAGGGAAAAAAATCCTTTTTTTTATTTTAACTCGAACTTATGATATCTTAAAGCTAAATAAATATATTTTTTAAACTAATATACATATATTTACAATTGAAATAAATAAATTTAGTAGGTATGTACAATTAATAATAATAAAAAAACACAGAAACTTTCTGGTTATTGATAGGCCATTGATGAGTCCGTGTAAGAAGCCCCACAAGTTTGCATTATATTTTGCTGTTGTTGATAGAGGTGATAGTTATTCCACATTTGTTGTTCCTGCAGTGCCGTTTGTTGCATGGCCATTACTTCTTCTGGTGTTGGAAAATAAACGGCATATGGACCCGATGACACATGCTTATGCTGGTGATGATGATGATGATGGTAGTGCTGATATGGATATTGGTTTCCAGACACAGGATCTCCTCTTCTCAGACGACCAGTAGTTGCTCCAATGGTGACATCTTCAGCCGATGGGTCCAATGTCCAGTAGTGACCTCTGCCTGGATCATCCATGGGCCTTGGTACTTTGACAAAACATTGATTGATACTGAGATTATGGCGGATTGAGTTTTGCCAAGTGCTTTTGTTTTGTTGGTAATATGGAAAATTATCTGCAATCCATGTGCAAATCTCGTTTAGGGTAAGGAGCCTCTTGGAACTATTTCTGATGGCCATCACAATTAGGGCACTGTATGTATAGGGAGGTCTCTGGTCACAATCCTCGTCACTGCTGGACGGCTGGGGCTCTTCTTGATGATGACGATGATGATGATGATGGTCATGTTGTTGTGATGGTTGATTTTCTTCGTCGCTATTGCTTCCATTGCTGGAAGTGTCAGAAAGAATGGATCGAATGGAGAAGTTTGAATCGAAAACCGGAGCCATTTTATCAGGAATAAAGTTTATTCTATTATTTTTCTCTATAATAACGAACGATTCTCCTTGAAGATAGAATTGAACTGATGCTACTTAACACCAAAATCAGTCTTTTTATACTCTGACCAAAAATCTTCTTAAGTAAAGAAATCCTGGACGCAATCGAATATCTAAAACAAAAGCCAATAGATCATCCATGATGGGTTTTAGAATCAGGAAGATCTTCATTAGCTACATAAATGCATATATACATTGCTCAGATTATCAAGTGGATTTATATAGTAAAGGAGATAAAGTATGTATCTAAAATTTTTGACAGGATTTCGCAAACATGATCAGACAAAATACCAGATTTCGATCAGGGAATACTAGTTGCAAATCCCTGATTGGTTAGCATATTGGCTTCCCTGCAGGTGATTGGTCGCGATATAGTAATTAGTTGAAAAACACAACTTTTGTGGTCTGAAGTTTTGTTCTATTCATTCACACTATATTTCTGAATGATTTTGCTCTGCAGGTAGTAAATAGAATAAATATTTCATTCATTAAAAATTCTTTGAAAAGATCTTGAGAGATATTAAAACGGATTAAAATTTAATGAAACCATATTCACACAAGAGGGACCAACCTTTAATTTAGGTTTCAACCTTTTGTGCATGCATATGTAGCCAATAAATTTCTTATTCATACACTTTGGTATTGAATAAGATTTCAACAATAAACAGAAATAAATATTTATTAATTATGTTATTTATGTATGTATTTTCAATAAAAAACGACACAATTATTGATTGGTTGATCGTTGGTGTTATTATTATGATAAGTCAAGCAAACTTGTAGTATTCATTCGTTCGAGCTGTAATCTTTTCAATAACCAAATTGCGAAATGTGTTAGGTGCAGGATGTCACTTAAACGACACAAATATATAAATATGTATGTAAATTATACATACATGTTCGTGACTATCATTTATGTTTTTTTAGCGATAACATGCGGGAAAAGCATTAGTAATGGATTTTTTCAATTTTGAGTCAGAAATTCTGGTGAATTGTCCGTAGTGTAAATCCATCAAAACTAAGAAAATTATACACGAAGTCATATAAAGACAATAACTCTAAGAGTTCATCACGCAGTAAATAGTCAAGTGGTTGCAGTTTTTACCACCCCCATTGTGTATATTGTGCTTCATATGAATGAGAATTGATCGAAGGCCATAATCCACCTTTCACCTTTTAGCCGGCACGGCGCGCGCCTTAGATTTAAGTTTTTATTAAAAGTTTCGGTTCCTTCCTATAATTCCTATAAAAAAGTTTGAGGGACAAAAAAATGGGGAAAATTCTTAAATACTTCTTTTTTTTTGCATACTGTAATACAAAAAAAGATGTATTTAAATATTTATTTATTTAAAAAGACCGGTTTATGCGGGTTTTTTTCAAATCAATTCAAGATCACGGATTTAACAGCTTTTTTCTTTAACTAATGTCTGATATTTTCCCTTGCTCCATACAAGTATTCAGGCAAGTATTCGTCTATTTTTAAAAGCAAATCGGCTTTGGCCTAGCAGTTTGTACAACAACCAAGCAGCAGAAAAAGCGCACAGGTTTTTGAAGTCGAACTCCGGGTCTTTTAGCTGCAACGATGCTAGATTTAGACTAACATTAACGGAAATACATATTTAATAAAAACTTAAGTTCAAAATGTGCCCCAAAATGCAAAATTCACAAGTGCGAAAATAACGAATTATTATTTTCATTTCGATGGGGGGGTTAGCCGTGCTGATGGGTCACCCCTTATAGAATCCTCATGAATTCAATTAACTAATAAATCAAATGCGGAAAAAGGTACACCAAAATGGCAGTGATCTGTGACACCAGCTCTGTGACTATTTCAGCTCTATTACAACAGCAACAATTTAGCATCTTGATATTTCTGTTGCTTCTTTCTAATTCATAGAAACATTGGATTTACATTTGTAGTGCCTACATAAGTGTACGTACAAAAACCGACCCGAATTTTTCGCAAAATATATGATTCTGTTACACGTTTAGAGAAAACAACATTTCGAAGAAAAGAAACAGGCCCCAGAAATAAAAAGTTACAATGATAGGATCGGAATCAAAGGATCCATGCAATAAAACTGAATTTAAACCAAGAACTTCAACTTCTAAAAAACATTTAGTTAATCATCCATTTTATATAATTTAAGGCGCTTAGATAAATACACCCTTATTCGTGTGTTAAAACTACTATCGATGCTTTAACAATCCATTCAGGTACAAACAAAGTTGCATCAATCCTCATTTATAGCCGTGTTTCTTTGGAGGTGGCGAAGTACTACAATTTGAATGGAACACACAAAATTGGTTTTCCTATACAAACCTCATCTACTCGCCAAGAAAGCAAGATAAGTTGGTAGTACTAGATTATTGTTTTCATCTACTCATGAGTAGTTCGCCACCTTCAAACGAGCACGGCTTATAAAACATTGCCCAACCCATTGTAGTAGTACAGGGATTATGTCAAAAAAAAAGTACTAAAAAGAATGAATCTATTACATTTTACTTCCATAATTGATAAGCTAAACTTAGCTGTTAGTGAAAAATGAATAAAAAAAATATGCAGCGTTTTTCGCTGCAGAGGGATTATAAAGATTGTATAATTTTATGCACTCGCTGTAATACGTTTTTAAATAAGGTTTATAATGTATTAGTAGATAACTTGCGTGCGTTGTTATGCTTTATAAAATATAAGATTTCAAAAGAAAAGTTACGATTTATTTAGGCATTGGGTGTTTTTTTTAAAGTCATCTATAACGAGCAATATATAGGACCACAGAAATTTATACACATTTTATTTTATGATTGAATATAAAATATTCATGCTAAAAGTTACTATATAATACAGACTTGAAACAAAGGCCACTTAATTTTATGGAAAGTTAACTTACCTTAATATCTAAAAAAATAACACATTACATTAATAATCTTCTTTACACAGGCCTAGTTTGTGTGTTCTCTAAACAGTATAGGTACGTACAGTCTCTAGAGTCTAGAACCCTCAAAATATAAACGAATCATATTTTATTTAAATGAACTATAACCTTTTTGTGAATGGGCTTTAGATTTCACGCACAAGGCCTTAACCCAAATTCAAGAAGAAAAGAAAAAAGAACCCTCAAATTAAAATGATTCAATTAAAAATTTCTTAAATATTTATTTCCCAATCCTCCCTTTCATTTTTTTTATTTTCTTCATTAAATCGACCAGAAAATTAATACCATACGTGAATAATTAATATCCTTCATACTTCAAGAAGAAACAGAAAAAAAAAGAACTTTAGTTCCATCAGTTTGGTTTGGTATACCTATACCTGATTTTGATACAAGATTAATGAATTTCAACGTAACAGAAATAAGAATTAACAAGCTTGAATGCAGAGTGGATCAATTTTATACCAGCACAGCACACGCAAAAGGATTGAGAGTTGTTTAAGTTCATAAACCTTCCAAACCCAAAATAAAATGAAAATAAAATAACTTAGATATTGAATTTTTACATCAAGGTCGTCACATCGATCTCTGATGAAAAAAGGTAAATTTTATAACCAACAGAAACTGGAGGAAATAATAACCCAAAGGTGGTTTGGTAGGATAGGAACAGCTTTTATATCCAAACTCATCTGCACACACGGCTGAAGCCTGCAAAAAAAAAAAGGGAAAGGAAAAGGAAAACCCAGGCTAATATATACATTCACGCAATTCATTCTCATTTTGATAAATCCTTTGGCCAATGGTAGGGATAAATGTTATAACGGGGGATTTGGAGAAAGTAACCCCCCAAAATTTCCAACTGAGCTGCGATGTGGACGAATAGTCATCCCTTAAAATCCCCTTTCCACACATCCACACAGCACAGGAAACGTGCTGGACCACATAAGTTCGGCAAGTAATGTTCTTTTTTTTTTGTTGTATTCCGCATGAAAAGCCAAAAAGTACACAATTCCTTTGCCATGTAAGTGGTTTTGGTTTTGGCTTTCAGAGCATTGAAATAAAATAAGTTAGAAGGCAAATAGACTTGCTTTCTGTCAGAGATGTTCGATATGTAATGCCAGTAATCTTTTTAAAAAAAATACTAAGACAGTATTTTCTACAGATGAATTATTGATAAGTTTGAACTTTGTGTCAAACCAAATTAGGAGGGAAGAAAAGGTTGCTGAGCTGTCTTTAAAATACATTTATGAATTGAATTCAAATACTACATTTCAATTTGCTTATCTGCATAAGAATAATTAACTTTAAAATAATTTTTTATTTAAATCTTATTTATGTACATTGTTTTTCTTGATCCTATAGTAATTGGTTTATAAATATTTATCAAGATTGATTTCAGAGAACTTGAACTGAGATTGTACCAAATTTAGAAATCTTCACACAGTCCAGTCGATGAATATATTAAATGCAGTATGCAGACTTTTGTGCAGGATTTTTTGGTCTTCCATAAATGCCAGCAAGGGGAGCTTACTTCAAGACATGGCTCGCTTCGTTGGGGGTTTTTCTCACTTCCTCCAAGACTTAAAGTGCCTGATTACATGGGTCGTTTTACTGAACTCGTGACTACACGATGAAGAAAGATCCTTTCATTTCAATCTACCCTTCCCTATCTTTCACCCTTTAAATCTATATCATCTCACTCACACGTTTCATGCTGAATCCGAAAATATTAAATGAAACTGGCGCATCGGTGGAATTTGGGTGGAATCTACCTTCTCTTTTCTACGCACCTAAAAACTCTGTCTGACTGATGCACCCTTTAGTAAAACGACTCGTGTAATCAGGCGCAAAGAGTATAAAATTCAATTTGTTTATTAACTAAGCTGTCAAGTTAATTGATGCTTGGCTACACACTACATAAACTCATAGGTTTTTTATTTGGTCGTCCGGAAGCGTCTGGATGCTTCTGAAAACATTCGTTTCGCACTAGATGACAATTCTTCTTCTGAAAAGAAGAGAAAATCGATCTGGAATTGAATGCTGATTTTTGTAACGTTATGTCCTATATCGTTAAGTGTGACATCGTAACGTATTACAGAGGAATGCCTACATTTTTAGTTTAACCTACCGCCAGCCGGAGCCGGGATAGATATTTACACACCAAAACTCAGGTGAATAAAGTTTAAAGTAAGTTTAAACTGCAGATCAAACCCCTTGTAAGCCTGGCGTCGAGTTAAAATGGGTTTGGTTTGACAGTTAGTCAAATGACTTGCCTACACACAGTTCAATTGACTTATCAATTTCAACATAATCGATATTTTTTTTTAAATCCATCGTCAATCGTCAAATTAATCAAATGACAAACTTACAAACTGGTTGATTTGATCAACAATCGACTGAGTTGACAACTAAGTTGAATCGTGTATGGTGTGCTTTACGCACTTAATGTTATACGTGCGTTCAATCAAGGGACTTTACAAAAATCTGTAAAAACGATCTCACAATTTTGTTGCCTGGTGTTGAAGGTGCAAGGGATTTCACTAGAGAACGCGTAAAATCGGATTAAGCTACTCTTGCTACTTTAGGCTTTCAAACGTCTTCTAAACTGTGGATAATTTGTTTTGTTTTTTTTTGGATTAATAATGTTTTATAAAACATCTAAAAATTATGGAAGAATTGAACTCAGAAAAATTTGTATGACATTTTAGTTTTACAAATTTATATCTTTCTGACAGATGACAAGCACGGCTATAAAAAAATCCACTGATTCCATTCAATTATATAATTTAATAAAAAATAAATTCCAATAACGGTACCTGTATTGAAAATATTTTCAGGAAATGCTTTACAACGATTCTGACCTAGGTTGAGTGTAAAACGTTGTAAACATCATAAATTACAAAAGCCCAATGTATAGGTACATAAATTCCCGTATGACACTCTTGACAGGTGACAGTTCCAATGCCGATTCTGCTAACTGACCGAATAAAAACCCTTGAGTCTGAATTATTTATTAATCGGTTGCACCATTTATTTTTAAAATAACGACATCCTCGTCTATGTATGTCTACCTAAGCAACAACATAATAATAATTCTTTTTTTGGTCATTCAAATATATCTCCTGTCCTGACCACAAATTCAAGTGAAATTTTATTGCCGGAAACAAAAGAAGCAATAAATCCCTACATTTATTATGTTTGTTTAAGTATTCCGCGAATTGTATGCAACGATAAATTATTTTATGATAGTTGAGGTGTGCAGTGTTCAGGTAAAAATTTCATTCATTATAATCCTGCATACGATACAGATTCGCTTTACTTTAAACAATCTTTACGTATAGTTTGAAGCTCATATTATGATAAGAGCTATAGAGGTTAAGAATAATGCATAAGTATGATATTGCACCTTGAATGTGGGTTTTTCATAGTTTTTCATCATAAAACTATTTTATGACTCCAACTCTATTCAATAAAATGTTACGTGCTTGGGCTTGAAAACATCGCACATTTAATATTCAATCTGGGATAACTTATTTTTGAATGGTCTGCGCACTTAAAATATTGTGACACACGGCTGGACAGTTTGAAACATGTTAATTCTTTGCTTTTCAAATACATATTTACGAATATTTTAGAAGATACAAAGAATTTCGATTTTAACCCATATAAAATGGATACTATTTTAAAAAGCAGCATTCTCAACAATCTTATATGTTTGTTGTTTTTTTTAATAGGAACAAAATGGTTGTTTTCAAATATTTTAATTTTATTCAATTTTTCAATGCACAACAAAAATAAATTTGACAAACGTTAAAAAATCTTTAAACTTTATGCGAGAAACAGATTGGCACAGCAACTTCAACAGCAATTTTGACAACCGCATCACTCATTTTAGAGCTAGTGGTTTTAAATGGCTTTGAATACATTAAAACAGCAACATCGACATCAACGTTAGACCTAAACCCTAAATTCGATGTCGCTGTGCAAATGATGCCAACTTTAAAGCGAAGTTTTTCAGGTTTATCAACACTAAAAAATGAAAATGTGACAAATTTTATATATGTTTTTATGCTGTCAAAAGCGCTGTTCACGTTGGTAATCTATTTTACATGATTTTTGATGTCAAAGTTTTCGTTGCTGCCAAAGTTGCTGTGCCAATCTGTTTCTCGCTTTAAGATTCATATACACAATGCAACAAAACATGCATAATTCATATATTTAATTATGTACCTAATACCTACCTGTAAGTATTTATCTATCTACAAAATTGAATTCTGAAGTCTACAGACAAGGTGGTGCAAATTTGACCCCCGATGTTCTTTGCCAGCTCAACCGACGAATTATTCCGCAAAAAATCAAATAAATGTCTTGTTGACGTGTATATTGTACCTGTCACTTTACAAATGTCAAAGAAGAATTGACATTTGAGCCATTTGCAAAAATTATAGCATCTTCTGATAGGGTCCTGTATATTAAAACAGCCGCGTTTTATAGATGGCCGTTAATGAAAGATTTACATGTATCTGCATCTGCAAATTTGCAGAAAAGTAGAGCGGAATGGATATATGCCAAAAAAACGAATGAGTAAAAGAGTACTATTATGAAGATGAACATCTTCGTCTTCATATCTGCATTATGGCACTACCTATAATCTGTATTCAGGAAGATCTCTGCATTTTTGATCTTCTCTCTCTTTCCAACAAATGTAAATTTTATATCTTTCATCCTTTTTTGCAGAACTCGCATTAAGATCAATGTAAATCCACCATAAGTCTTACAAATGTTGTAATAAGTAGTGTACAAGGGTAGTACAAGGGAAAAAGAGATGTGTATACAAAACTGTTGTCATTATGATCCATATCTATGTACATGGATCATTACAAGAACATTAAAATGCATCTATAAGGCCAGGCGCGCACATGCAACTAAACTGTTTGGTTTCGATTTTGAGCACTCGGGATTATATGAGAGTCCGCCGGTTTATGTGCGCGGACTCTCATATAATCCCATATAATACTACGTTTTCACCGACCACTCAACCAATATTTGATAAGATTTGCCGTAATCTTCTTCAAATCTCGAAGATTTACCATACAAATTTATTTCGTAAATCCGATAAATTTCAAATAAATTTTGTTAAATCTTCATAGGGCCGATAGTTTTTTAAATCGAACAAACCTTTTTATGTCGCACTGAACGCATTCATTGGAAAATCCAACCTTTTTTGCTTCTTTTGACAAACATGAAACTTTCTGTCTCACTTTAACTTCATACGGAAAAATGAAACAACATTTGCATTTTGAAAGATACTGTCAAAGATAATCAGTTTTTTTAATCTTTTTGTTCAGTTCACTACATAGATTTATTTATTCTAAATTGAGATAAACCTTCGGTTGAAACATAGTATAAAAGTGAATATGATAAAGGAGAAAGGTTAGGTACACCTTATAGACAGTTTAAAATTTTAAACAATTCTTGCCTGAGGCCAGACTCTTTGCAGTTTGTGCCCAAGACGATAGAGGGAATACAATTTTCCAATTTTGATTTTTGTAGGTCAAAATATAGAAAATTAATTTTGAAACTATCTATAACTATTTTACCTTTTTAGTATCCATATTACTCCACATGTCACTTTGAGAATGGCATAAATGTGAAATAGGTATGTTTCCTTACTTTTTTTTTGCACGGAATGTCTCTGTTTTAGGCGTGTTCACCTTGAGTTTATTAAGAAAACATGATAAGTATAGCCGTGTTTTTTTGCAAGCCCGGAAGAAATTTGTCAAAAAAAAACGACGTGGAGGCTAAGCAATTTATATGTTAAATACAACATCAACTAATCCCCTCCGGGCTTAGCTAAGCGCACAGAATTCTCAGGGCTTAACTTAAGCACGGCGAAAAACTGTGTTACCGGTGTGAATTACGTACTTGTTATCGATAGTTTGTATGGAAACTCCATTTTCTTTTTCTGTTATGGCGTCGCTAGTCCCCAATGTCGTTTTCTGCAACCAAATCCCTCCGGGGTTGCAAAAAACACGGCTTGTATATGCTACTAGTTAAAAATTGTTTAAAACTAAGAATGTATTAGTAAAGAGTTTTGAATGTAGAAAATTGTTAAGTAGGTATTATCATTTAAAATTTAAAATTTTGCGCCATGGATTCTTAACAAAATGATGGCAGCGTAACATAACGCAAGAAAATTTATGTCGTTTTCACTTGGACGTTCGGAGACCAACTTTTGTGCTCCTTTTTCACTCCAACTGCTCCAAAGCCTTCGATTGTCTTTCCGAGTAACATTTTGCAATTTCGAACGACACAAACACTTAAAAATCATGAAGCTCATATAGTACAAGCGTTCTTCGTTATGAAAAAAAATATGCAAAAAATATAATTAATTACTAAAGTATTCTAGGATATTGTTCTAAGTGATAGGGGTGACCCCCCAGGTACAAAATACCAAAATTCCCCAGCCCAGTCCTGCGAGTTTTAGACTGGAGGGGAGGGGGGGTAAAGGTCTCCTTTTGTAGGAATATTTTGAAAACCAAGCTTATTAACGGATATTAATTATATATATATCTTAATATTAAGTTCTAGTGTATACAAATAAATATAAGGCATCAGTTACCTCTCCCCCCCCCCCCCACCACATTTTAGAATAACCGTGAGTAAGTTTATTTTTACTTTTTCCATTTTACTAGGTAAATTGATCAATGAATGCCAAATTTGTAAAGTAAGTACCTACAAAATAAGATTTGTTGACATTTCTTCATCCCGCATCTCCCTTAATATCGCTTCTAGCGAAAATATGAATGCAAGTGTTTCTGTAGCAATTTCTATTTACTAGTCATTTTGTGGTGTGGACTTTTCCGCTAATACGCTTGGTTTTCAAAATATTCGCGAAATTGTTTGGTTTTGAGGAACTTAAAAAGGAAAATCGGTGTATATTTTGATGCCAATATGAAGGTGGCGTCTTAATTATTAATTCTTGCCAAAAACAATTATCGTTTTGGCCACACCCTCTACATAAATTGAATTTTATTATTTCGATGATTGAACTACCTTACCAATGATCATTGAAAATTTAAACGTCATTTTATGGCGAAGTTTGGGCCTGATTCAATTTTTTTTTTTCACAAAAATAATAATTTAAGCCATCAGATTTATTTTTGCATCAAAATAATTACTGATTTCACTTTCTAAGAGTACCAAAATTAGTCATTAAAGTTTTCAATGATGGTTTTCAATGAAAGCTATAATTTACACCTAAAGCTCGCGGCCCTTTGGTGGAGACTTTTAGTATGTTGTACCTGGGAGTCACCCCTACCACTTAAAACAATAAACCAGACTACATGATTAAGTTTTTGCATTAATATTTCCTTCGTTGGCTGGACTAATAGACGAATTAGGGATTCGTAAAAAATTCGAACTTGAGATTTTAATCAAACCTTAAATTATACAATGCAATAGAAAACACGAAAAAAGATGGTTTCTGTATACCTATGTATTGATATATATATGATATATTGTTTTAAATTTTGTATTTGAGTCTATAAGATTGCTATAATTAAAATTAAAAAATAAATAAATACTAATCTTTAGTCCCAAAAAAAAGAAAAAACCGATTCTATTTGGGTTTGTTATGTTGTTTTTAAGAAAGAAAGTTCGTTATTTTAAATTATTTTGCAATATTTAAAACAATAATTTTGCTTTTGATGTAAATTTGTATGCTCATGTACAAATGCACATGTATGTATTTGTCAATAGTGCAAATTGTTATTTATCAATCACTTGATGATATTCTACAAATTAATTTATGGTAAATGCCTTAAATCCCATATGTTTGTTCATTCAAGAAGAAAAATATGTTCCATTAAATACTTAGAATCTAAAAAAATTCCTTACCTGAAATCCTTCTCGGAGTAAAGTCTCAAGAAAATTATGGAAAGTAAACCATTCACTAAATCCAGTACAAAGCAAACCTGCATTAATGAATGGATTAGATTTGTGAATGAATATATCCAAGTAAGCCGTAGTTTTGATTCAAACTTTAAGCCTAATTGTTGGGTTATTCCAAAATGTTTAAGCGCTTGTCAATGAATATCTCGTAGATTTACTGCACTATATAAAACCATTCACAACTCTGACATTCATTATCAGTTTCACTTGGACTCCCGTATACAAAGCAACATCCAGTTGTAGTAATTTGAAGTAAAAAATCATAATAATTAAAGTTTATTATCAAAAATTTCAACAATGGCACCAGTATTCGAGTCGAGTTTTTCAATCAGATCGATTCTATCAGATTCATCATCATCATCAAGCAGTGGCAGCAACAGTGATGAAGAAATTCAACACCATCATCAGTCAGACTACACACATCAGATTAATCAAGAATCCCCCCAAAATTCCAGCAGCAGTAGCAGCGAAGGGGACCCCGATCAAAGACCACCATACACCTACAGCGCCCTCATTGTGATGGCCATCCGAAACAGCCACAAGAGGCTCCTTACACTCAATGAAATTTGCGCATGGATTGCGGATAATTTTCCATATTATCAAAAGAACAAAAGCACTTGGCAAAACTCAATCCGCCACAACCTGAGCATTAATCAGTGCTTTGT
Organism: Leucozona laternaria; assembly: GCA_932273885.2. NCBI lineage: Eukaryota > Metazoa > Arthropoda > Insecta > Diptera > Syrphidae > Leucozona > Leucozona laternaria. Next base: position 110,579,606 of record OW026368.1, on the reverse strand, counting down.
GAAAGTACCAAGGCCCTTGGACGATCCAGGACGAGGTCATTACTGGACATTGGACCCATCTGCCGAAGATGTCACAATAGGAGCAACCACTGGACGTCTACGACGAGGAGATTCAATGGCAGGCAATCAGTATCCGTACCAACATCATCATCATCACTACCACCCCCAGGTTCCGAGCACCCCGTATGCCATGTACTTTCCAACACCGGAGGAAGTAATGGCCATGCAACAATCAGCTTTGCAGGAACAGCATATGTGGAATAGCTATCATCTCTATCAACAACAGCAACAGATGGTTCAAAACGGCAGTGCCACGGACACCTCAATGGACTATCATTGAAAAATTTGCTTGCGAAATTATAAAATTAACTATATAAATTGTAAATATTTTTGTCATAAATTGTAAATATTATATTTTTTTTCTACCCAGAACTTCTGCAGTTTTATATTTATTTTTTTTTTTTTTGTTTTCATCAAAATCGAATTGGGCTTTTACATTTTTTCTACTTTTTACATTTTTCTATACTATACCAAATGTCACATAAATAAAACTTCTGTTTTAGTTAAAATTGACCATTTGAAGGTTCAGTTTTTCAGTGTGAGGTTAAAGTTAAATCCTCATCAAATTTGGTGAGTTGGCTCAGGATAAACTGAACAGATGCTTCCGATGTTTTATCCACCGAGTTTGTTAAGTCGTTCCGCGTGCATTTTCCACCGAGAAACTGCTTCCTCAGTTAACTGTGGTTTAATTTACTTCTAGAGTTAGTTAACTCTGGTTAAACTCACCCCTAATAAACTGGGACAAGAATCACTCATTAATTCTTTTACTGCGGTGAATTAGTTAATTAACATCAATAAATAATTTGAATTTTGTTTTATTTATTATAGATTTCGCACTCAACTCACTGATTAAGGATAATTCATATTTATGAAATCTGCAGAGAAAGGTGAAAGAAGTTACAATCTCCTGTAGTAGAATCAGATAATGCTTTAGCTTAAGCAGAGAAAGTACAGCTTTAGCTTAAATTTTTAGCATAAGCTGCCTTTTTATCGGTGTTAAATCTTTTACTTTATGTTTTCGGATTCAAATTATATAACAACAATACAACACTCACAAATCAGAGGAATGGTTGAGAGTTTGTAAGTCCCTAGAATATGCTAAAGCATTCCACAATCGTGTAATGCGACTGAAGAAGGATTCTCTGTACTTTAACAATTCGTCTGAAGTTATACTCAAAAGTGAACTGATGTGCATTCCTACGAGTAAGTATAACAGTTTAATTGTTGTAGAGGAGGTTCAAGAGATGCAAATATTCCGTTATATAATTCTACCACCTATTATTTTTAAAGCTCTCTTTTGAATTATATCCAAAAGAGGCTCAAGTACGTTATAGAAGCACACGCGAGTTTCGGTCGAATAAAGGCTTTACGGATTACAGACAGATCAGAAGAGGAGACAAATTTTTGCATCGTTGGAGAAATCTTAAACAATATGTGGTGATGACTGTTTAGTTCGGTCGATGCAAGTGCTGCTCATGAATAGCGACATTGGGGTTGATTTTGTTTTTTCAACAAGGGACAGCATTGAATTTTTGAAGCAGAAAATATGACGTGGTTTTTGACTCTCGATTGTACCTCCGAAAGCCAAGGATTTAAAATAGAAACGAATATCAGTTAACTGTTGTCAGCAAAAAAGTTTGATGAATTAGAAGTTGCAGAGGCAGGCGATCATTGGAGAATATGAGAAAAAGAGTGGGAGACAAATCGGAGCCCTGGGGTACACCATAGCATTTTTTTAACATCGAAATCTTTCAAAACTCTTGCAACTATACGAGTAAAGATTGGTCCCATCAACTTCTACGATGCGTTCAGAAGTACCAAAGGAGTCATAATACTTTCTGTCAACGTCGAATTAAGAGCAAACTGTGCTGCAAGCAAAAAGTTTTTTCTTATGAGCTGACAAAAGGAATAATGTCGTTGAATCGGAGCGCCTTTTCCAATGAGTAGACAATATATTAGATACTTCCAATATTTGTTCGCCTTACATTTTGGTCAAGCTAGTCAAGCTACAAATAATTAGTTAGCGCAACAAATTAGTGTCTTTTTAATTAGCTTAAAATTCAGTTATATAAAAATGTTTATATTCCGCTAAAGTAAGGGACGTTTCTATTGACGTTGGTAAGAAAACTCATATCTGCGCAAAGTGCGGGCGTGGCAAAGGGTAGATCTCCACAAAACAAATATATCGGGTTTTTCAATAAGAGCGTTACAAAAGTTTTTTTTAAATAAAACAAAAACGGTTTTGGATATCAATGAAATTCTTTAATACTGTGGAAGTACGTTCGATGCCATTATGTATGGAACTCGATTTCTTTTGCATGGCCTCCACGGGCACGCTTGCAAAAGTCCAGACGCTGAACCAAATTTTCGACGGTTTTCAAGCATAAATCGACCGATACTGCTGCAATTTCACGTTCGATATTCGTACGAAGTTCATCAATCGTCGCTGGCTTGTTGGCATAGACCATAGACTTGACCTAGCCCCACAGGAAATAGTCTAACGGCGTCAAATCGCACGACCGAGGCGGCCAAGCGACTGGACCATTTCGTGAGATAACACGTTCTCCAAACTTGGTTTCCAATAAATTGATTGTGACATTCGCTGTGGCTTGTGGCGCCACACATGTCCTCCAAGTCCATATCATCCAATTGGGGCCAAAAATATTCGGTTATCATTGAACGGTAGCGATTCCCATTCACAGTAACATGCCGGTCTTGGTCATCACGGTAGAAGTACGGCCCAATGACGCCACCGGCCCATAAACCACACCAAACCGTAATTTTTTCGGGATGAAATGATGACTCATGGAGTACGTGTGGGTTGTTGCCTGACCAATACCGCATATTTTGTTTATTGACGAAGCCATTCAGCAAGAAATGAGCCTCATCCCTGAAGATGATTTTTTTTGATTTTTAGCGCTCTTAACGTTGAGGCCACTGACTCCGAATTTCGGTAGTAAATTTTAATAATTTCGATTCGTTGTTGGCTCGTATTTCTTTCCATCATAAAATGTCAAACCTTACTGAAGAGAAATGTCAAAAGAGCGGCAAGAAATATGGCGTCGTTTGCTGTCCCCGTTGCTCTACTTTTGTAGCGTCCCTGTTGAAAAACCCTTTATAATGGGTTCGGTTGAAGGATCCATTCGAATTCAGATTTTATTTAACTTTTTTTTTTTTTTGCAGCAAACAAACATATGTGTACTTCTGAATATTGCGAATATGTTTAATTTTGCTCCGCAAAAATATAAAATTTGCTTATAAACTTGACGGCAGTGCCACCCGATACAATTTTTGTTGTTTTAACCACTTTTGCACTCAAACCAACTTACTCCAAAGCCTTCTTACACTTAATCCATCCCCCAAATTTTACTTTTAAAACACAAACAGAATTTTTAAAACAGGATATTTACCATTTTTCGACTTTAGCCCAGTTCACCCTATAAAAAGTAACATAGCCATCCTCTTAGTACAGCCTTTAAACACAAAACGAATTTCTAAAATCGGGCATATTTTTGCTGAGATATCTTTCGAATCATGAATAATGGTGGCGAGTTCATATAAAAATCCTATGGGGAAAAGAACTTTCATTTTTTTCCGAAGTTTTCAATTTTCCAGGCCACTTTTCCAACTATAAAGAAAAAAAAATTTGTAAATCCAATTATAATCCATGCATTAGAAGCAATAAACGTTAACACCTCTTATTTCAAGGCAATAACCATTTCTTCCAAATTGTAACACTCGCATGAAATCCCGTATTCCCTATAACCATCAAATACCGGTGCAATGGCAACCCGAAACTCTTGAGTCTTGACATGCGCACCAAATTCAACAACTAAAAATATTAAAATCCTCTCAAATACAACTCAATTGGGAAAAACGCTTGTGCAGAAAACATGTGATTTCCCCAAATCCGCAGATGTCTTGAGTGACAAACTTTTAAAAACAAAAAAAAATATACAAAATTATTCATCAATATTTAGACTCTATTCTAAATTCATGACAATTGTTCAAACATCTTAACTAAGGCGACGATAATGATGGGAGAATGAGACACTCAAACGCCATACCATCATAAATATGATGACCCATTCAAAAAGCCGCCTGCTTCAGAGTCATTCAACAATCAACACCCCCAACACATAAATGTATCTGTGAGAACGGTTTTGTTATTGGTTCTCATCAGAATATCTATAGCGAGCTCCACTGCCGCACAGTGCCATAATGGTTCGGTTCGGTCTTTGCTTTGGTGATTAAATAGTTCGCCACCGCGTGTTTTTGCTTTTGCCGAATTCACTCTCCGACTTTGAATTCAGTTCATTTCAGCGTGCCATACTGTCTAGTCTAGTGGTTTTGCTGTTCGGAGTCTGTCTCTATATTGGCCTCCCCACCACTCACACAGATACAAATAGTAGATAACCATATAGCCCGAGATTATCACTGCAGTTTTATAGTATTCTCTCCGCGCCGGGTTTCCTGCACCATATTATTATCTCCGCATTATTGAACCGAGATTCATTGGATTGCAGTGCGTCCGCCTAGAAGCGTGTCACTGGGTTGTTGTCTTGTATCTGAAATCCATTTAAAAAAAAAAAAAATACTCCAATAACAACAAACAAGAAAAGAATAGATACATTTTCATCGCATTACTTGAGTATGCACTTCCGGATGCAATCTCCGTGAAGGATATAAATCGCGCATCTCTACTGTGTATAGTGGATCGTGTCAGTGAATCGGAGAAGTGTTCTTCGTTTGCGATAACGGTTGCAGATAATTTCATTGAATATAGAAATTTATTTGCAACGACGTGGCTCGTCCTCGACGCGGAGCGAAGCGAAGCGACAACGGTAGAAAATTGTGCATTAAGTGGCTTGTAAATTGTATCTCCATCCATCTATCTCCGCCCTGCTGAGACAGCTAGATACACTGGGTTACGTATCCATCCTCTTTTGTGTGCATGTGCATGTGCTGTGGAACCTCTTAAGTGCATTAAGCCTTGTTTTGCATCTCGAATAATAATAATTTGAGATGAGATAGAAAATTTCGCTCCTTAAGATTTTGGATTAAAGCTTTATAGCATAACGAACCTCATTCATCCCGTTCCGGTTCCAGCATCAGCAGGATATGCTGTAAATGGATAATTCCATTGTCCTCCATCCTGACGTAAGTACGTGCTGATGCAAGCTTTTGTTTGTTGTGATAGTTTAAAACAAACGATGTCGTTACATAAAAGTCATCACGCTCAGATAAGATACTTTTTTTTCCTCAATTTTTAATGAAAAATTTCGAAGATTTTAAGAAAGCTTCATCTACATAGGTATACATATTACTCGTAGATGGGGATTCTGATTGTGAAGATTATACTGGATTTATTTTCGTTTGTTTTTTTTTTTAAGTATAACGATGATATACGAGCATCATCGGCAGAACGAAGCAAAGTAAACTTTCTAACGATGCGAGATACTTTTTGAATTCATGAATTTTGATGATAATACTTATAGAAGTTTTTGTGAATAGCTAATGGAAAATTGATCCAAACATTGGGTTTATGTTTGTGGCTAAATTATATAAGACGAATTCTCATGAAAGTTAAAACAAAAACAAAAAAAAAAGGTTTTCGTTGTATTTTGTTTTTTTTTGTATTCCAGTCAAGGCTCGGGGATTTGAAGAGGTATATTTTAGGAAGGAAGTTCAGAAATCTCTAAAGCTTATAAGCATCATGAGTTCATAACACATTTAAGTATACCTACTTACCTAGCTATTTATTTGATGGTATATGTTTCTTATAACCTCAAAAGTATACCTATAATGCCTACTTGTATTTGAAATGGATTTATTTGAAAGGAAAAATGACGTAGATTTTGTTGACTTTGAGGAAGGTTTTTGTTTGTCATGTACAAACATTAATTTCATATATGAATTGGTCATTTTTCTTGATATAAGAAGGCAGAAGTTGACAAGTTTTGAGGTAGGTATTGGATTATAGGTTTAAAAATGTGTTATAGGTATATTAATGTTTATTTTAAATGTTTTTGGTGTCAATTTAACTTGGGGTAGGGGTAGGCAGTTTAGGGGAAATTTTGGATTATTGAAGAAAATTTAATCACCAGAAATGTACCTATTGAAAAAAACACGACGAATTCTACATTTTCATGTTTGTATCTCAACCTGCAATCTAAAGTCTCGTTCCACAGTGCACAGCGCTTACTTAAATACATACAAAGTGACAATCAGGTCTGCCATCTTGGACACTTAAGTGCCAATTTAACTAAGACTATATGAAACTGAGACTGACCCACTGAGCGAATTATACTTTAAACTTGGTACTTAAGGACCAGTTTCACAGTCGACACTTAACGGAATAAATGGCACTTAAGTTTCCCATATTAGGAATTAAAGCTAAATTTCATAGTTAGCATAAGTGGAACTTAAGTCACCAACATCGGATACTTAAGTGCCACTTATTCAGGTTACAGTGAACTGTTATATTGGGAATTAATCTTTTACATTCCTCACTTAAGTGTCACTTTTCTGACTGTGAAACTGGCCCTCAATCTTTTAAGGGTTTCTCTAGAAATTGAAATCATTCTTAAATTAACGGATGCTCATTCGCACGCGCGTCATTATTAAAACTTATTTAATTAACTCCAAGAGTCGCGTACGAGGCTGCGTCTCCATTGTATTCACCCAAACAAGATTTTATGTATTTAAACTTTGACAGGTAGGGACGCGCGCCATGACTCACATCTATTGTGTTCAGTCAGTTAGTCAGTTTTTGGACCTACATTAGGTCTGTTTTGTAACGTGAAATTTCTTGCGAATTTTCACAAATTTTCACAAAATTGCACAAATTGTCACAAAATTGCACAAATTGTCACAAATTCCTGTTTGTTAACTCGGAAAAGTTGCAACGAGAGAGCAAATCGAAAGAGAAAAAAATTTCCCCTCCATTGGATAACTTGCGAATTCGTGCTACATAAATTTCTGTGTGCAAGAAGAGTAAAGACTGTCATATGACTGTCAATAATAAATAACTTGGGGAATTTATAATTTATGTAATTTTTTTCTAAATTAAACTTTTGGTACCTATGTGATTGTTGATGCGAGGAGTAAAATTCTGACATTTTGTAAACAAAAGTGGTTGAATGCGTTTGTTAACTTGTATAAGTTTCTCCATTTTTGAGAAATTCGTTCTCTGGTTTTACACATTTTGCTGAAAAAAGATCCCAAACAGACCTATTAACAACCAACATTTCAGTATGGAAAGTGAATTCAAGTGCGACCTCCGAACTGCGAATTGCAATTGGTAGCGAATTTTGATATTTCATTCACATGAGTAGTCGTTGACAAAGGTGAATTGTCATAAAACATAAATAAGTAAAATGAGTGTTTGAGGTTAAATTCTGACGAATGTTCTTTTCGCCAGTTTGTGGATTGAGTCCAGATGTTGTGGATTGCAAATTTTCTTTTAACAGTTCGCAGAAGATATGATTTTGGTCGCGTAGAAAACATTAAAATACAAAATTTTCCAGTTTAAACTAATTTTACGCAGTGATTTGTATTTAAATTTGTTCATTGATTTAATTATTTAGTTGCATGAAAGTAAAAACAAAAAAAAATAATTGTATTTGCTCTAGAAACTGATTTAAAAGATTTATTCATATTCGCAGGTCGCCGTTCAGATGCAAGGCACAGGCACTTAAGACATTATTCACTCATATTACAGATTTCGGCGAATGAGCTAGAGTGGAACTTTAATTCATTTTCGAAAAATTTGCTATTAGTGAATGCGCCGATAAAACATTCAACCAATGTCGGTAACTTGACTTGTACCAACGACATATTGATCAATTAAATTGATATTTAAAAAATCGCAAATCATTCGCACTCCATACAAATATTGATACTTTTTTTTTACTCACACATACATATAAATAAAATTGATAATACAAAAAAGTTAGGTAAGATTAATAATTTTGAAGGTTAAAGTGATTATTAAACATTTCTGCAGAGAAAGGACGATTATAATCGCGATCAGTTCAAAGAAATGTAAGAATTGATGAAGAAGCTTACAGCTGCTATCTGAGAGTTTCAATTTTTACCTTATCTCCATCCGGTTTTTTCTCGAAGAATGATTGCTCACATTTAAATTATTTCTTAATGACGTTTAAATGTCATAAATGACAGCACCGATATAAAAGTTCAGAAAGTGGTAAGGAAGTTCCAGGAATCGATAACATAGTTCATTCGGCGACTTCAACAATTGAAATTAACGCGAACTCGAATTCACCCATAATATGTATGTCCAAAATAAAATTGATATTAATTCGAAAGAATGATATTTTATTAACTTAAATACGTGTGTATAAAAAAGTCGTTCAATTTAATTACCATTTGAAAAAATATTTGCGGTAGAAATTCAATGTAAACATTTGCATTATTTCTAAACATTAATTGACCAGGAGAGATTAAGGTAGTATTATTTCCAGCAGAGATATTATATCAGCATAGATACATATTTACATAGTTCCCCAAAGCACGCCCACTGAATCGCAATGAATCTTTTTGTATGATGATTCTTGTTGTATTATGTTTGTATATTTATCTAATAAAAAATTCCTAGACTTCAATAAATATTTAGATTTCATTTAATTGCTTTGCCCATATTGAAGGTTGAGTATTGTTTTGTTTGTTGGCGCCTAAATCGAAATAGAAGAATTTAAAGTAATCCATTATGCCTACTTGAACCTGAAATTTGTGTGATTAAATACGAGCACCGAAATTACATTGATCAAGCGCGCCATAAACATTTAAATTGAATTTTTTTTCTTGCCAAAAATAAGAATTTATGTGCCAACATATATAACTAGCTAAATACGTACCTATGTATTTTGTTGTCCAAATTCAAAACAAAATAATTTTTCTATAGGGTATGTGGAAAAGTTTTCGATTATTATTTTTAAAAATCTACTTTTTATAGAGAGCTTTGTTAATAGAAGGTGAAAAAGTGAGCGATTCCATATTCTGTGTTCGATAAGATTAAGAAAACTATCAATCTCATATGCATATGACTGGTTCGCATAAAATGTTGGAACGCCAAATAAATTTATTAATGTGCAGTTTAAAAAAAAACTAATTTCGAAAAAAAAGATCACTAACCTGTTTTTGAAATATTGAATTTTCATAAAAATTAATAAATATTTATTTATTTCTTTTTTAATCAGAAACATATTTCTTTGAAAACTATGAGAAAAATTTATTGTAAATCGGTTCAGCCGATAGTGAGAAATTCTAAAGTTAAAACAAATTCTATGGGAGGTTGGTAGGTATACTGTTTATAACTGTCTCTGATAAATTTTTGCCACACCTAAAAGTAGATTGTATTAATTTAAGCACACAGAATAATTTACTTCCGATATACAGGGTGACTCGCATAAGGTGTGACAAGAAGCTAGAGCGTGTATAGGCGAGACAAGACACAAATCGTATAGCAGGGGGTATGTTCCCCCTTTTAGCCAGAAAGGGCACCCGATTGGCAGTTAGGCACGTGCTTGCTGCGATAATAAAGGGTTTTCCAATAAGAGTTGTTATTTTGATATTCAAAGAAAAATGGCATTTTTTGAGATAAATGATCGGATGTTTATTTCATTATAAAAAGGAAGGTATGCCGTTAATAATGGAACATAACATCAGCCAAATGGCCGCCACGACCACGCTTACAGGACCATATCCTTTTCATGAAATTTTCCATAACCAAATCGCAAAGTGGCTGCCCTATGTCCTCGATAGCCTCACGAATTCCATCTTTGAGGTCTTGAATCGACGCTGGGCTGTTGGCGTAGACCTTATCTTTCACGTGGCCCCAAAGGAAGAAGTCGCAAGGTGTTAAATCACAAGATCTCGGTGGCCAATTGTGATCACCTCTTCGAGAGATAACACGGTCCGGAAACTTTTCCCGTAAAAGATCGATGGTTTCATTGCTTGTGTGGCACGTAGCGCCGTCTTGTTGAAAGTAAACGTTGTCCAGATCAATACCATCCAATTCCAGCCATAAAAATCATTAATTATCTCTCGATAGCGCAATCCATTGACCGTAACTGTTGCTCCAGCCTCATTTTCGAAAAAGTAAGGTCCAATGACCCCGCAGGACCATAAACCGCACCAAACAGTCACGCGTTGAGGATGGAGAGTCTTTTCAACAATAACTCTTGGGTTTTCCGAGCCCCAGATGCGACAGTTTTGCTTGTTGACGTAGCCTCCGAGGTGGAAATGGGCCTCATCAGTCAAGATGATTTTTCGATGAAATTCCGGATCATTTTCATGCATTTCAAGGACCCAATCAGCAAAGACACGACGTTGTTGATGATCAGCCGGCTTGAGTTCTTGTGTTAACTGAACTTTATAAGCCTTAAGACCCAAGTCTTTATGCAAAATACGGTGTAATGACGTTTGTGGAATGCCTAATTCCAAAGAACGACGAGGAATGGACAAACCTGGGTTTTCTTCAACACTTTGGGCTACAACAGCAATATTCTCAGTTGTTCTTGAGCGACGTGCAAGGGTTTTATTCTTCACATCACTAACTTGTCCCAACAGCTCGAATTTGTCCACCAATTTCTGTATTGCGGTCCGACAAGGTGCTTCACGACGACCCAAAAATGTTTTAGTTTTACGAACCGTCTCTGCCAAATTTTCACCATTTTTATAGTGAATTTAATAATTTCAATGCGTTATTGAAGCGTGTATCGTTCCATTTTCATTAATGGCGTAGTTTCTACTTGTCAAATGTCAAAAAATGACAGCTTCAAAAGTGACAGCTACCGAAATAGCGGGCTATTCAAAATAACACCTCTTATTGGAAAACCCTTTAGTTAAACAAATATATTCATACAGTAATATTTCCAACAGACTGAAGCGAAAACAACAATCATGTAAAGAAAAGAAACAATCTTTCTCATGTGAACTACTCAAATCGTCCATTTAGAAGAATATTTTTACCAAGTGAATGTGAAAACTTCTATGTCCGCTTAATAGAATTATTGTCCGCTTAAGAGGAGTTGAGCAAAATTATACCGACTTACTAGAGCTGTGTAAATCGTTCATTTCAAATGATCGAATTGTTTAAGAATCGATTACCAAAATGATTCGATAATTTTAATCAATCGATCATTTTCATTCCACACAATTTATTATTTCATACTGTTGCGATTCGAATTTTGATGTGTTAACACCTAGCCGGCGGCGGTAGAGTGAAATAAAAACGTGGACTTTCCACTGTGCGACGTTATGGTGTACCACGTTACGTAGCGCGTATTCTCGGAAATAATTTGACATGTTGACAGCTGTCAAATTAAAAGCGTTCTAATGGACCTAGAGAGTTGGGCGTGACACTAGATAATATCCACCTCCTAAATCGATTAGTGTACTCCGTTTCTTGATCCGCCATACCGAAAATGTTGGCACATTTTGACACTTGTTAGAAGTAAAAGTGTTCTAGTAGACCTAGAACGTCAGGCGTGACATTAGGTTATAGCCACATCCTAAATCAGTGCCAAATTTTCGGGTTTCCACTGGAGCTAGAAGGCTGGCCGTGACAGTAGGTAAAAACAAACGTTGATGTTTACACATTATTTACTATGCGACCCGCAACTCAGACAATTTTATTTATTTCGGTTTCGATGAAATTCAATCTAAGAATTTAACGAATAATGTACCAATTTTGATCGAATCCAATTTAACCATATTTCTTTTCTCCGATAAAATATATAAATAATTCAATAGAGATTGATATCGAAAATCGAGATTCATTAAAATGATTTAGATTGGGATGGAAAATCGAGAATAATCGAAATTATTGAGATTGGGATCGATTGAAATGAAAATTTGTGATTTCACTCATTAATGTTTTTCGATGATCGGATCAAAAAAATCGAATCGTTCCTGATTGACACAGCCCTACGACCATCCATGACACTATTCATTTTGTCCGCTTAAAGACATCGTCCATATAAGAGAGGTGTCCGTTAAGAGGGAGTTCACTGTATGTACATACATATATGGTAAGTTAAGAACTCGTACAAAAATCGAAATCGAAAATTAGACCAAATTGGACATTACGGTGATAGGGAAGACGAAAAAAGTGAATATCGCAAAAACGTCCGTCTGTCTCTCTGTCTGTTCGGTAAAAGCCTAAACGTATAGGTCAATTTTCTTTAAACTTCCCTCGACAACTTTTTTGAAATTTTTTTTAGGACCAAAAATAACTTTATAGGTACCTATCGAAAACGGTTCAACTGATTTTGGTAATTTTTGTTAATGAATAGTGCACCAAAATTTTCAAAAAAATAGGTAGATACTTACTTTTTGGATTTTGAAAAAGAGTTTGAAAATTTTGTTCTAAAACTCAATATTCCAAAACCAACTAAGTCGATTTTTTTTTAACTTGACAAAAGGCGATTTTTTTACTAACTATATAGAAGATTTTAAACAAAAGCTATTCTTTTAACCAAAAATAAAGGCACCTCCCGTACAAATGCTTAAAAACCGTTAAGGAAAATCTTATTTTGCCTAAAAACGACCACTACGATTTTGATAAAAAATGTTTGCGTGTCAAAATTAGTACGATCAACCATTAAATATTATTAAATTTTACATTTTACTATTATTAACGGTAGGTACCTCTTACGGAACGATTTTTTTTTGATTTTGCGAATATCTCATTATCCCATTAATTGATCAAAATTTTATTTTTATACAGAAGCTTAGTAAGTTTAAATAATATTTTTGTGACTTTTAGTCCGAATAAATCGTTTCGCCCAGGAACGACGGTTGGGTTCATCAGTATACCTGTTTTTCTGTTTTTGTTTAAATTTAAATATAGGCGTGTTTTTTTGCAAGTCCATATGGATTTGTCGAAAAAAACGACATCGGGACTTAGGAACTTCTTACTTACAGTACGTAAGTCCCGATAATTATCTGGACTTAGCTAAGTCTATATGGATTTAAGTTGTTGTTGTATTTACGTGTAAAACTATTAGTCCCGATGTCGTTTTTTTCAACAAATCCATATGGACTTGCAAAAAAAACACGGCTTATATTACCTACTTATCATAAAAAAAATAGGCCCTTTCAATTAAAGTCTGTTTTTATTTAAATGTCAAAAAATATTTGATTAAAATGCTAAAAGAAAATGTAATCCTTGGATACCCGCAGATGGTTTGACATTTTGATAGATACAGCTTAGTAATGCGGACACAATGTTTAAACCCGTCGACAAACTTTTTTTTTCCAAACTAATCCCGAGTGAAGTAATAAATTTATCTCCCTTTGCTCTCACTGCAATCGTCTTTGTGGCATTGATAAAAGTCCTATTCCAACTTTTTTCATCAAACTCTTGGCCTTGGCCAGCACCATGTATAGGTATACGAGTAGGTACATCAGTGGGCTAAGTGTAGGTATATATTTTTCTATTTGCCTTAACTCTTGGATGCCGAAGTAGAATTATATCATACTTTTTGAACACGCAGCTCTCGATCTATTTATTTATCTATACATTATATGTATATATATCTTCTTATATTATAGCTGCATCGAGCTACTTTCATTTATATCAAACAACGACTCAAGAAACCTATTATATAGGGTACAAAAGAAGTAGGTACGAGTATTATAAATAAGGACTCTTTTCATCTCTGTGATTTGTGTAGCACCTAAGCACAGAAAAGAACATACAAACAACATACAAACAACAACAAAAAAGTAGCCAAACACTGATGTGTCTGTAGGGAATGTGATATCTTGAAATTGTCATTTTGTATAGTCTTATTATGTCCATTAACAAACGACAATGCTAACTTCCGAACAAACTACCTCAACGATATTTGAGTTGACTCATAAATAAAATTGGGAAATTGCTACCTAAGAAGAAGAACTCTGACTGATAAAGTGGTCAACACTCCTCTCTAAATAGACAATGACTTTATTGATTGTATGTACAATCAGCTTATTTTTGTTTGAGATAACAGTGCTATTTAAGATGATGTCTCTAGATGAATTCTATTTATAGAACTTAATATGAACCTCTTATTTCAAAAAATCTGTCACAATAGCAACGAAACAAAAACTGCCGACTAAAATAATTAATTCCTCAATTGTTAGAACTGTAAAAGTTAAATGACGTATTACTTAGTGATAGGAAATTAAGTCAATGAACAAAATGATGGAAAGTGACAATAGTAAAGGAGGTAGCGATGCTTTTGGTTTAAATTGTTTTGAAAACGAAGTACATTTTTGAATAGGTTTTAAATTTGTAACCTTAACCCTATTGTACTTAAGTAGTTTGTAATAGATATTCATTTCTTTTTGACATTAAGCCTCTAGTATATCTATTTGTAGTTTGGCATAGAATTTTTCTTTCATACAAACTCACCGCATCAGCTAAATTTATAAATTTTGTATCGAACTTGAACCAATCCTTTAATTTTACTCTTAATAGGAACTTGGCGTATTCTTTTGCAATACATGTTTGATGATAAAGTTATAACAACTTAGAAGGGTTATTATTATTTATTGTACTATTCATACTTAGAATGTCTGTTTATTAGACTTAAAGTTGCTACCACCAATTGTTTTCGCATTAATTTATAATTCGTTTATTTGGCTAGAGATATAGTTATTTCAAGGGGTGCTAAGCCGCCTATCATCGGTCTCCTTCCTTATTAGTGGTGCTGAGCTTTAATCCAATTTTATTATGAAAAACTTTCTACATGCCCACCATAGGAATCGAACCTACGCATATCAGAAGGGTATTTAACTTTAATACCTATCCCAATCGAATTGATGTTAGTTTTCGTTTATGAGAACTGCCTCAATGATCATTACATCATATTACATAAATATGTTATTGGAAATTCACTGTATTATTATTAGCAAGTTTGAAATATTTTGTCTTTTCTTATTTTCCAACTCTATATGCCAGACTATATTGTATTTTACTTACCAACCAACCAATTGTGAGACATCACTGCCTGACTTGACAACATGGTCATGCAAATTTTCGATGTCAGCATCATTTGCACCTTTCAAACCCGAAAAATAAATGATAGATACAGTTTAAGACTATACTTGATACCAAAAATCTGTCGGTATTAATGTTTTATTTTTGTTTCAAATTAAATACAAACCGAAAGTTTTAGTTTCAGGAACAACAAAAAAAAGTAAGTAGTATAGCTGGGTATACAAATGAGGCAATATGGTATGATGGTTTCATTCAGTCTTAATTAGGCTATTCTATATGTATATTTTTAGACTTTTCTTTCTGATTCAAAAAAAGAATCAATTTATTTTTTTTTGTGGATTCAACCTGTTTGCAACTTATTAATCTTATAGACATAAATGTTTGTATCTATATTTGGTAATTTATTTGTATTGTATTTATTATCTTTTTTATTTGATATCGTATTCTTAGAAATTTATTATTTTGAATATGTAGGTATGATAATGAGGTAGGTATTATATAAAACATTTAACTGAGTTAAACACTTCGGAGTAATAAATACATTTTGAGTACATACTACTTATACATACGTACACAGGTATCATTCAAATTTTATCAAGTCAAGTTATTGTTTACTTCAGCTTCTTTCCCGAACAAGTCCCCATGATCAGAGGGATCTAAGTTTTTGATAGATAGATAAAAGATTATTGTTGTTCATTTAAAAATTTTAAAACCTTGATTTCTAAACTGACACTTCAATTGTTTTTAATCAGCTGATTCTCTTAAAGTCATCTGTCAAGTCGACGCGTCCGTAAGCTCGTAAACGTACAAACGCATCACTAAACGTGAAAGCGCAATTGGAAATCAGCCATAATGTGAATTTGGAACTTCCACTGGACGTCAGTGCCAAACAAACCAAAAAAAAAGTCTATAGTTTGACAGTAAAATATGTAGGAAAAACAAAAAACATGTGATTGTGATTGGTCGTTTGTTTGTTTCCCCTACATTTTTGAATGTCAAAATTAGAAAGGGAAAAAACAAAGATAGTTTCTGGAAAAGCCTAATTGGCTGCCATTTTGTTTAATATGACATGTGTAAGCACAATGACATTTGACGACGTTTGCGAACAAGACCATTTTGGATCCGCGCACGTAGTCGACAACGTATGAAAAACTTCGCATACCGATCCAAATATGGATCTTCAAAACTGTGTTTGAAGGCTCATATTAGTATTGTAATTAAAATATCACCACGGACCCACTTGTGCATGTATAGAGAGAAAGAGAGCTACCATACTCAGTGAAAGCTGAAACCAAAATGCCTGTAACAACAAAGATTCTTTGTAGGCTTGAATGAGACACTCCGTTTTGTAATGATCCAAAAAAAAACCACAAATTTGGGTGAGTGAATTTGCTTGAAGGGCATTTTGTTTAAATTTGTTTTATTTGCACCACAATTTATTATATTCATATAGGCTAACTTCCATCTAACGATTGTCAGTTATTAATTGATAAAGTATCTTTGATATTTTATAACTCAATTGATAAAATTGTGCACTTTGTGATAACGGAAGAGATATAAAGTTTTTCTATTTGTTTTCTTCAAGCAACATGTTTTGTCGAAAGATCCATTTGGGAAAAATTATTCCAAAGAGCTCCAACATTTCAAATTTCTCAATATTTGATTATCATGCTGATAAAGTGGAAACATAGGTATAGGATTTTGTTGGTGGACCAACAAAACAGATTACAGATCTAGTAAATTGTATTGATTTTATGAGCTTTAGGAAACTTATAAAAGATAACAGGTCTTAAAGCTTTATTTTCTATAAATTTATCAAATTATGTGTACGTACGCATTTATGAGCGGACTTGTAGCATCAGAATGGGTTAGGATATCTGTACACTAGCAGCTATTATGCACTCAACAAATTGCACTTCCATATTGTATCGTGGATGTTGTGTTGCCCAAACAGTGCGAATTTGAATAGAAGTGGTGGCTATACGTAAACAAGATAAATTAAGATGTTTGGTGCGCCGAAAATCTACAATATTCATAGAGAAGCCAATTTATCTTGAAAGTGTTACTATTTGGTGTGATTTGTGGAGTCACGGAATTACTGACCCATTTTTCTTCTAAAAAGACTTATGAAGTTACAACTTTTCCTGCTACATATAGTTACCTACTTATTGCAGAAAAAAAAACAATTATAATCATTTATCATTTGTAAATAGAATATCTAAAATCACTTATTGTTATTAGATTTCTTGTGAGAACTAACTAAGCATACACATCAAAATACATACATATTCCGTTATGAAACATTTCATCGATTTCTGCCAAAAATAAATAAACTATATTTTTGTATAGGCTTGTGCTATTATTTCAATTCAAACAATCTGATAAAAAGAACAATGAGTCTATGGGAAATACCTTTCTACACTAATTGCTTTCTTACAAACGAATGTGACATAATTTTAATTAAGATTAAATCTAAGTTAACACACATATGTAAATACAAACACAATTTCCCTAGTATGATTGATAAACGAGAGTCGAGAGGAAAGAAATGAAAAGCTACATACATAAGAGAAAACGCGTAGATACTTACATAAATAATCCAAACTTCTAGTCCATTTAATTTGAATTTCGAGAATTGCAGATATTTGTATTGTCATTTTGCCTGTGCCTGGTCCTCGTGTTTTTTATCGAAGATAACAAATTTTGGATCACAATGTCCCTTGGCATCAGAGCATCAGAACTACATAAATGTATATAGTCATTTCGAACATATTCAATTCTCCTACCATTTCGAGGTATATTTGCGAAAAAATTGTTCACCTGAATTTTTTTCTATATTTTTGTTTTATTTTTTTTTTGTTATCTGGCAATAAAGGCACAGAAATAGATTGGAAACACATACATATATTATATAGACACACCGGAAGGCTGGATGTCCATCCAGACAGTGTATCCAATGTTGACATATCAAACAATCATTTTTTAGAAACAATGTCATTGGCAATTCACATCTCTCTGTAGGCAACGAGTGAAAGAGAATCAATATTTGGTAAAAAGTCCATCTGCAAAGAAAATCTGAAAAAATTATAACCAACTGCACTCTGCATTTTATTTTTTCTCAGAGTCTAAAGCATACATAAAACTTGACTTATTCCCCTCCTCCTCCTTTTGTCACTATCAATTCCTAATGGTCGGATAAAAAAAGTGTGTAGAAAAATATGTTCAGCTTGAAATTTTGAAGTCTTTCGATATCTTCTCTTTAGTTATAGGTAGTAGCCAAAAATATGGAGGCGGAAAGGTTCCTAAAAATTAAAGAAATTGATTTAAAAATAGAAGGGGCAACAAATGAGATAAGTGCTAGGGGGGATACGCCAACAACAAAACGCAAAGTCCAGCATGTACAAATTTTTGTGTTGTGAAAAATATTTTTAAAAATTTTTAAATGCATTATTGTTTAAACTATTGAGAAGCATCAGATTGCAAAATTGCAAAAAGAAGACCAGATTTTCTCAAAAAACGAGGATGTCATAATTCGGTTATGTGAATTTTTTGAGAAAAACCTGAAACGGCTTTTTCTTAAAATTGACTTGGTTATTGTAGGTACGAAATTTAATCAAAATTGTTAAAGCCGTTTTCGAGAAAATTTGTAAAAACCAACCAAAATATTTGTATAGCAGCTACCCGTTCTAGATGAGTTAAAACAAAAATTCGAAATTTCCCTCTAGGGAATCACATAAAAATACTCTGTACCAAATTTGAAGCAAATCGGTCCACCTGTTTGGGCTCTAGCTCAAATTACAGTTGACGTACGGATACACAGGGGCAGAAACCGACTTACGCTATGACGAAACCTGCACCTTTTCGAACTTCTCGATCATTAGGTATGTTTCTTTTGATTAAAAATTCTGTTACGTGTAAAAAAAATCATTCCAAAGTTTAAATCGAAACTAACATAACGATGATGAATAAATTCAAAAAAGTGCTTTTTGATATACTATTCAACGATCTGTGAATTTTTGTTCCATATGCATCTGTTCGTCTGTGAGTCTGGGCGTCCACATAGTATTTAGTTTGATGTGAAGCCTAAATGAATGCCACGATTTTCTTGAAATTTGATAAAGAGAAGAGAGGAGATGAAAAGCTTTTATACCAACATTTCGATACATTCGAATTATCTCGAAAACAGCTTTAATGATTTTGATTTAACTTGGTATCTTTAGTGTTATTTATAAAATTCCCTTGAGGATTTTAGCGAAGAATTAACATATAACAAAACATAATTATTATTCTTAAACTTTTGCAGAAAATAATCTTATTTTTGGTTGAAGGAGTAAATCAATTTTTGCTCCGAATTTGCACACACATATTTTTAAGTATTAGAAATAATATTGCAATCCAACATTTTTAAAATAATTTTTTTTATAATGAATTCTTGATAAGAATGAAATTTGTATAATATACAACATCTTCAATGCTTTGACACAAGTTCTAATCGTCAATCTTTTTTCATATTGAAAACATTAACGTATATACCTACGAATATAAATTTCACTGGCAGTGCGGTTACTTTGCTCTCAAAAAATAAAATGTCCTTTTCCCGCTCACTGTTTGCCTTTTTATTATTTGTTTTTCGTTTCCTCTTCATGCAACATCAATCAACAACTTGATGGTAGTTTGTCTGAAGCCTCCATTTCCGTCATCCAATAACAAATAGACACGCAATTCATCAATATCTGTTCATATTGATTTTCGCCATGATAACACAAACAAAAAACTCGATCGTTAGCCTCCTCTATACGATAGCAGATGGCTCATCTCTTTTTCACTCGTTTATTCATTAAGTAAAACCAATTTTTTTTTTTCTGAAAACGACCCTTTAAACAATTTTAATTTTAAAATTCCTATTGTATAAAAAGTTAAACAAACAACATATTTTTGATTTGAAAATAAGTTGAATGGTATGGACGTGAAGCTTCTGGCGTCCTAGAACTCAGTTGAGATATGAGTGCTAATCTTCCATGTTACCTAAAGCAATGTGGATTTATTGAGTTAGAGCCAAAAGTTTGAATTATTTGGGATTGTTTTTATTAATAATTAAAGGTGTATATGGTTTTTCAGTGGTTAAACATTTGAAATACTTCCTGATTTTACTAAAAATATTGAGGCAAAATTTTAAACTTTTAAGTACCTATTATGTTTAAAGTTTAAGCATTTTTAGTATGGAGCTAGATAAAGAAGAGGTTTTCCCAAATTTTCAACGAGTTACCGTCGTACTATTTTGTTCCTTTTATTAAAGTTAAAATCATTACTAAGTGCCTATATTTTATGTTTTCGGTAGAATAGATGTAGCATGTCAATTTGACAATTCCAAATGTGAAAAAGTATGTTTTGCTTCGTTTTTTTGCGAAAACTGTCACTGTTTTAGGCGTGTTCCTGTTCAGCTGAAGGTTTCCTAAGAATATAGGTTTAGTATGATACTATTTAAAAATTGCTTAAGACTAAAAACATTTTAGTGAAGAGATTTAAAGTTCAAAAATTATTTAATAGTATCATGCTACTAGCTTAACATCAGGCTGTTTAAAATTTTAAGCCGATCACTATAATGCAGGGTTGCAAGAGCTTAAGTCACTTCTTAGCTTAAGCTTGGCTTTAATTCACAAGCTAGTGCGTGACTTATGAATTGAAATATAGTCACCTGCTAGCTTATGACTTATGTCCAGTTTCATTGTGGAAGTTTAAACTTAAGTTGAGCTGATCCTGAGTTTGAGTTTAAATTTAACTTTAGTTCAATTGAACGTAGTTTAAAAAAAAATTATATGAATATTGGCAGCATTGTACGTATAGTTCCTATGTCATTTGAAGTAATGTAAAAAGTACGCAGTGCTTATGCGGCTTTTCCAACATCTTTTTTCGTCTTCTGTTTCTGTTTCTGAAGCAAAAAACAAGCGAAACAACAAATATTTTGTGTTCTTGAGAATCGGGGAAAGTTTGTTTTGTTTCAAAGTACCATTGTGACCTGTGATTGTGACATGAAAAAAAAATTATAAAATGGAAATGAAGTAGATTTACTGATGGAATTGGTGATGAAAAATAAGTACCTACATTGTTTTTAGAAACAAATGGATTGATTAAGTGTAATCAAAAGAAAAAACCACGGCATCGGATTTAATTGCAAACGA
The DNA here is from genome assembly GCA_932273885.2 of Leucozona laternaria. Lineage (NCBI taxonomy): Eukaryota > Metazoa > Arthropoda > Insecta > Diptera > Syrphidae > Leucozona > Leucozona laternaria. The sequence continues at coordinate 110,558,354 of OW026368.1, read as the reverse complement.
TTTCAACTCCACCCCTTCGTTAATGAATTCCAAATTGGATTATGCATATAAATGGCAGCTGTAAAATTAAAATGTCACTGTGTTATCAAGTGAATCCAAACGTTGAACAGAGGTTTAAACGGCAGAATACTGTCGTTTAACTTAAACTACAGAATGAACTTAGTTCAAGTTTTAAACGAAACTGTGTAACTGAATTAATTGACGAACTGAAGTTTAAACCAAAAGTGGAGTTTTTAACTTCCAATGTGGGCGTTTTTCTTTTTTAGTTCAGAGCAGAGCTTGAACTGTCAAAAAAAAATGGTGTTCCCTTTTTAGCTCAGAGCATTCAGTTCAGAGCTCCAATTTTGTGTTTCTTTGAGCATTTTCAGAGCGTGTTCAGACTCAGAGCACGCTCTATGAGCTCAGATTAAATTGATGGAGCAGACGAAGTTGAATAACTGAACACAAATTTGACAAGTGGACAAAAAAAAACATCAAAACAGTAAAAATGTAGGACGAGAATAGCCGACCTGAATGTAAAATAATTTATTAATTTTACCAAATGGATGAAGTGAATAAGTTTTTAAAAGTGAATTGTTATCCGGTTTTTGTTTAACATTATTTTAAAAAACTTTTTTTTGACAAACGTTTACCTAAGTTATACCAATGGAGCTCGACTGCACGTTTATCCTCCAGATTAGATGAATCGTTTTCTTTTATTAGGTGATATATGTAAAAGACGTGTCCATCTGTGTGTCTGTTTTTGGGGATGTTACTGTTTGGGGTTGTCATACTTCATTACTCAACCTTTATTGTTCATAATAAAAAGGCATAACATGTAATTTTCTTCTCAATAATGGTTGCATTAAAATAGGTTTTCTTCTAATATTAGAGGAACCTTATCTTGAGTCGAAATTCAATGTTATCTCGTCGTTATCAAAAGGTTGTTGGTTTTGTACTTGTATATAAAGTCATGCATAATCAAAGCATACTGCATGTCAATCACAGATAGTGCAAGGTATAGTTTATATTGTGCATTCACCCTGTTATACCTTGTGACTTGTGATGAGTGAATCAGACATTTTGAAGAAAATTATTCCAATTCCAATTATTTTATTTCTTGCTGTCCAGTTTATTGAGATTTATGTTTGGTTTCTTTGACGGAAAAAAAAAGCAATGAAATCTCTACCGATTTTCTGCGACGAGAAATATAATTGATTAAATGCGAATACCAAAGCTTCCAAAGAGAAGAATTATTAGGAGGAATTTTGATTATGATTGAGATCTTTGAGATTTAAATCGTTCTACTTAATTATGAACACACACAAAATGTGGAGAGTTTGAACTTTGAACTTACTTTAAACAAGATTTTTCTCACTTGCACAAAAGTTCCGCCAGCCTGAGTAAATACACTAAAATATAGTAAATATGAATATCAAGAATAGTTTAAACCGCAATTTGGAGGTGAGTACACTTCTTGAAGCCCCCTTCTTACAGAATTTAAATCTCACAATGTTTTTTTCGATGTGTACTGTTTGCGCCCACGCTAGTTTTTCTTCTCGGAAGTAAGGAATCGGAGCTGTAAAAATTAATGTACTATGTATAGTTGAATTAGAAAGACTGTATTTTTTGGTCTTTATTTTAACCTAGACCCTGGCCTGACAAGTGTCAATATTCCATGCAAGACATATGATCGCCTTTTTTGTACATTGGACTTGGACAATCAAGTATATCCTTCATACCACTCATACTAAGCTGATGATTAGATACATGCACCCCATTAACATATCTCCTCCATATTTGAAGAGCTCCGCTGATGGTAAGCTATCAGAACCACAGATTAGCCATATGAAGATGAGAATGTTTCGTACGTTTCACCCTCCAAAACCCATTTGTTTACATTGTTGTATTTGTAATTTCTTCCCGCGTCGATGAATAGATGTGAATTGCAACAACAATTTAGCCGGTGTCTGAGATCCCTACTGTCTATGTGTGAGGTTTTTATACACACATTCTCATTTTTTATCTGACAGTTCAAGCTTGTAGGCAAATCAAAATGGCTGCCGGGGATTCTTATCTTCATGTGGCTAATCTGTGATCAGAACTATCACCTTGTTCTTCTAAAGCTTTTTTTTAAAGCTAAGCATACATATGTATCTCTTCTATACAAGGAAGTGGAACTGAGTCTTCGTTGACTGGAAATGGGTTCATTTCTGTAGCTCAATGCGGCTCATTCAGCATCTTCGTAGATGCTATATCCACGAAGGGTGTGTGCAAATATTTAGCTTATATTATGCAGATAACAGCTAGAAATACTTATATACTTAAATTCAATGACTTTGTTATTCTAAAGGCAAGACGATTTCCCACGGCAAATCCGCTTCCTAGCACGTGCAATCTTTTATCGCAGCTATAATTAATCTTATTATCCTATCATATGGTCTGGTGAAGCCAACTAAATAAAAGTGAATAAATACATACATATAAAGTAGGTATAGAAGAAGTTAAGCTTTAGTATACTTTTCCCTCAAAAATAAAAACAAAAAGAAAACGTGACTTCAGCAAATAATTCTTGCTTTTTATTTCGCTAAGTCCCTTTAATCACCAAACCAGCAATAAACTTTTTATAAAGTCCTTATACAGCTACTTGTATGCAAACTATAAGAGCTTAAATAAAACAGCCTTCCTTATTGTACTAGAACAATGTTATTTATTTCGCATTAATATACCATTAGCAGCTTGTGAATACCATTTAATTTTTGTTAACTGGATCGATTAATTTTCCAGAACAATAAAAAAACCCAAACACAAAAAATTGTTAATTTCAAAGACTTTTAGTTTATTAACATCCATTGTAGTATTATAAGTATAGGTCATGAAATTCCCCGTCTTTATTTAGTTAAAGCGACAAAATTTCCCTTTCACTTCTGTGTCGATTCGAATGTTCACAATACCGAACCGATGCTGATGCTGATGTCGGCTACGACGACGTTGACAATATAAATTGTCGTCAATTCGAATGCCCAGGAAGTTCACGGCTGATTTAATAAGAACAAACATTCAATTCACAATCTTACTCCACTTTGCCGCTGAGTAAACAAATTGAGTGTAAAAATATCATCAAATTAAAGAATACTAACCTCGCGCTCGCTTCATAGAATTTCAAATGATCTCCCCCACTCGTGTATATTCTTTTATTTGACTCTATAGACCTGCTATGAACGACTACAAGCAAGTGAATAAGATATGAATATTTTAAGACATAAAATTATTTCCAACTTAATGTTCGTAAATTTATTCAATTGTCTATTCGAACCCGCCAACCCCCTGCGTTGCGTTGGGTTGGGGCTGAGACTATATTAATGAGGGTTGGATTTCATAAACAGCAATAATACTTATTTGACTACTGGGCTATGGCTATACGAGTAGTCGGGTACTGCTGTGTGGTATGAAGTAGCGCTGATTGCTGCTCGTCATAGATTCAGAGGGCACTTGTGAGTTATAAATATGTATGTATATAGTTTCACTGTTTCGTATGGTCCCATTATGTGGTTATTTGAGAGCAGCACCCTCACAAAACTGATAAGCTTATTTTTTTTGTATAATCAACGTCATGCTCGTAAGTGGCATTTTTAGTTATTTCTATATATTTGTATTTTTTTTACCACCGCAGCGTTTCGATTCGATGCAACATCCAATATTGTTTTCGAGAGTCTGTATGTTGTGTAGAGCATTGAAAACTTGCATTGCTTGAATTATTAAGGAAATTCTAAATCCGAAAATACATACGTTCAAACGTCTTTAAATTTAAATGAACGTGCTAAATTTAAAAATGAATTTTCCCCTAAATGCGAGCTTGCCCGCGCGACAACACTGTCGTATGTGTTCAATGAATTGAGAGTACAATTCATCAAGTCTCGCCGCAGTTGTAGAATTCCTTTCTTTTGATGGGATATTATATGTATATAGGTAACTAAACCATATACCATGTTTTGTATTCGTAAAAAGAATTCATCTCCATATTTGTGTCAAACAAAACAAATAGTAGGGGAGACAGGGGGCAAACGTAACATTTCTTACTTTGATAACAGAACAATAAAAAGGTGGCAAGGTCTGTCAAACTGCAAGATCTAGGAAGATATGGCCTACCTATGACAAAAACAGATCAAGTGATTTAATAAAGCGAAATAGAAAAGACACGGCCGCAGGATCGTTGCAATCATCACTGGCCATTGGCCAATAGAAGAACATGCGGCTAAGCTAAAGATACCTTTTAATAGTTTCTGCCGTAGCTGCAAAAAACCTCCAGAGAAAGAAACCATCGAACACTTTCTCTGTAACTGCCCAGCCCTGGCCAGGTCTCGCTTCTTGGCATATGGAAGCCCTTTTCTCGATTACCTTACCGTGCTGTCGAACAAAAGGATAAACGATTTGATCTCTTTTCTAAACAGCACCAGATGGATTTAATAATTCAAACAATAACTTCATCACAGCTCTTGCATTGGAAGTGTACGGACTAGCGATGGTCTACCGGAGTTCGGTGAATCGGTAGTCGTGGACTATATCGCTATCGACTCCGGTTCGGGCCGATTCCCGATTAACTATTGCTGGCTTAATAAGTTAAGTAAAACACTACAAATACAAAATTCATATACAAATATCGCCACTAACTCTCCGGACAACCACTTAATCCATAATTGGTGAAGGGCTTAAAGTTCTGACAAAACCTAGGTAGGTTTGCCTTGACTTTGAAAAAGCCCAACCACAAGTAAATCTAGTGATAGGTTATACGGATGGCTCTCAACCCCAATGGAACTGCCTTGAACACAGTGTGAGCTTAACAATCCCTTGAGATCGAGGGCACAGACCACAACCTAGACCCTATCAATCAGCAAACTCGTTATTAACTTTTCGGACAATCACCAACTCCATAGCTGGTGCGAACCTTAAAGCACTTAAAGCCACGAGTGGATCTGGTGAAGAGCTATATGGTTGGATCGCAACCCTACCGGAACCACCTAGCACACAGTTGTGAGCCTGGTGCTCTTGTAGGGCTGCGTGAAAAAACAATAACTTAGTCCCCTAAGTAATTCTGTCTAGACTAAAAACACTAACCCTATATCAAGAAACAAATCAGGTCAAACGAGATATGGTATCAAAACGGCGCATTGCAGCGCTAATTGGGTTCTTCGGGAACAGCTGTTCTCAGAACCGCCATTTTACCTACCTACCTGATAACAGAACACGAAACATGTTATCTAAAAGATGAGTTGTTTATCTAGAAAGCGATGAATTTAAGTTTCAATAAAATGACAAATTCACAAGGCTTTTCTTGTTGTTGTTACTTTCGTTCTATATGTCAAGGACGAAAGTAACACACAGAAATAAAAACAATATTATGGAAATTATGAAATAATTCATATTTATATAAGTTTATCTCTAATTAGTATTTATTTTAACTTGGAATTTAAGGATGGAAGTTAAAGATATTATATTTCTTCAAGAACTCAACAATAAAAAAAAAAACATAGCAAACAATATTAATAACACACATCGAGTCAACATAAATCGAAATTCTCTAAAATCAAACTCAATTCGAGAGTAACATTTATAAATTATTGTCATTAGTGTCAACTTAGCGAAGCAACATGCAGCACCGATCGACAAGTAGTTAGGTGGAAAATCGGTATTTAGTTGTGAAAGTTTCGAATTTTTTGTGTTCTATGTTTTTTTTTTTGCTTTAGTAAGTTGATATTAACTTGGGGAAGCACACTCTCAAAGAGCGGTAAAAATTTCTTAAATTGAATAATTAGCTGTTAGTAGCTTTTAATTATTTGTGACAATTTCAATTTAGTCGTGCTATGTTTTCTATGTTTTTTTTTGCTGCTTTGCTAACTTGGTATCAACAAGTTAGCACTCTCAAAAACGGGTAAACACTTCTTGTAGTGAATTATTTACTGCTCAATAATTTGCTGTTAATTAGTGATAATTTAAATTTTATCGTGCGATGTTTTTTCTTCTTATTTTCTAAATGAAGTTAGCGATTAGCGAAGCACCCCCCCAAAAAGTGTTAAAAGCTTCTTATACTTAATAGTTTATTTCATAATAACTTGCCGTTCATCATTCGTGAATCAGTTGTGACACTTTCAATTTAATCGTGCGATGTTTTCTATATTTTGTCTGCTAATTTGCTTAATTCATATGAAGTGCGTGAAGCACCCTCTTAAAAAGGGTTAAAATATTCTTATTTAAGAATGCTTCGTAGAACCTTATAGATTAAAATATTGAATTTTAACGTTTTTTTTTTATTTTAAAACCCATAGAAGTAAAGAGAAGAGTTAAGTTTTTTTACAAAACTGTATACAAGAAAATGCTTCAATACATTTATACTGCGAATGAGCTTGTTACTTTCATGACATGTTACTTTTGTCGCCGGTCTCCCCTACGATTATTAAGAACACACAAAAGAGGATTCCGCAATTGTGCTGATGCGCTGAAAAGATTTTCTTCGAACTTGGTATCTTATATTCGATAAAATAATTTTTTCTTGGAAAATTTAATATTTTGATGACTTGTTTTGAAATATTACTGCTTCTCTTATATGGATGTTGTGTTGTAATCCACTTCAATCCGCATTCCTGCAAACAAACAACACGCAAACAGGAATTGTTGAGAGTTGTAAGTCACTAAGGCCTTGGTTCTCTATAGGAGCTGTCGTGCCACCAATTTAATCCACAAATCGGTATTATCGATCACAACTATAGTTGTGTGTGAAAAGACTACCATCAGCCAACCAGGAGAGATCTAACAAAATGTTTTTTGGTATTTTGGAAGTGATTTCAGTTGTGTTCAAGTCGTCGTAAATTTAAAAATCTCTTTATCAGTTGTGAAATAGTTGTTGCTAACAAAAGTTGTATTTTTAATTGATAATCAGAGAAAAAGGCTAGCCAAATGAAAAAGGCTTTATCATTTAATCCAAAAGTAGAATTAGCATATAATGGCTTTGATTTGATGAAAGTAATATGTACTTTAAAACCGTGAATTAGATATTCGTATCCACCAAACAAATGAATGAATTAAATTTAAATATATACGCACGTACATTGTGGTAGGAATATTTTGATTGAAGGAAGAAGAAAATGGCGATCTGCTAATAGGCGATAGCTAATAATTGCAAAGCAGCAGCTATTAAAGTTGCTACGATAAACAAACGATTTTAAATTAAGCTAACACAAAAATACTTGTCTTTGTCAAATGAAGACGGTTTTTTCCCTCCTGAGTTTTCTTACTCCTAAATTAGCTCCGTATAAATGAATGAATGAATTCCTCACCAAAAAATTAACTGAGCCCCATTCACTGGAAATTCCTACAGACAGTTTCCATGCAGATTAAAATTCGTATCTAACAGTGACTTTCTCAGGATGTATTTGAGCTTCTGTGATTGGCATCGTGTATCATCTCAAATTCGACAATTTTGTTTGTTCACACTCATCAATTCATCAAAAACTGGCTTCCTCGCTGAAGATGATTTTTTTGCGACAAAATTTGGGTCACCTTTTCTCGACCGGAGCACTGACTTTAAAAATAAAATTTCATGATTTGCACACGTTGCTCAACGCTATACCGAATTACTATACATTACATACATTACTAAAAAATTCACAACAAATTCGACAGATGTTACTCTGACAACTAATTAAAGCTCTAAACCAAAAAATCTCGACCTCGATCATCCCTATATCGAAAGACTCTGTTTACACTTAATCTCTAACCATCCCCTTAGTTTTCCAGTGCATTTTGTTTCGATATTGAAAGAGAAAAGTCCATCAGAAACATTTAGAGAAAATGCAGTGCGATGAAAAGGAGCTTATAATGCGTGACAAATATTACTTTTTCAAAATTTCAATATAAATTTCTGACACTCCATTTCATTATCATGACATTGTTTGTACACATACATGCATATCTACATATATAGAGAGTCGTTTTACCATCAGGTTAAGGAATTCTTTTCAAAACTTTCATAATAAGTGTGCACCTTCTGGTGCAATTGTGGAGGATTTCATTAAAAAAAGTACATTTTAAATGGTAGAAAAAAGAGTTTCAACATTAATATGATAAACACCACAATGCTGTGTTGAGGTGGAAATTCCATTACATTTAGATTTAAACTATGGGGAAGCATGCTTTTTGATTTCTGGTTTATGCTCCTTGACTTAATGTTAGAATTTATGAATACAAATATTTTAATTTATTATTCGTGACAGAATAAATAAGTTTACAAATCGCACATATATGCTTTGGCAGTATTGTTATTTAAATTTCTTTTTAAATTTTACTTAGAAATCGATGAAACAAAATTTAAGAAAAGTGAAGGAGGAAATAAAATGTTGAAAAGTTAAAAATGCAAAATTTGCGATAGTTTTTTCCAAAATCGAAATAGCGAAATATATGCCATTATGTACGCAATATGACATTGGTCAAATGCCCACCTCACCTTTTTACGGTGACACGGATCTGGGTGGTCCAATTTTCAATGACTCTTCCGCATAGATCCGGCTGAACTTGAGCGATGGCCTGTGTTATGTTCACCTTAAGGGCATGCGTTGATTGTGGTTTATTCGCATAGACCTGCGACTTCAGGAAACATCACAAGAAAAAGTCTATAGTGGGGTCAAACCACACGATCTCGTTGGCCAATTCACGTCACATCCGCAAAAGTTAAATTTAAAATCAGTTGACTTCGCCCCCAATTATAGGGAAATATGACTCACATCAGTCATAGTTTGATTAAATAATTAAAAATAATTAAATATTATGCTATAAACAAATTGAAGAAATTTATAGTTTTTTTTTTTTTGCATATTTCAGCAAGCTACAGCTAATTTCACCATCCTACTCGAATAAACAGCGGTAAGTGTTTTATCGTCATACAAAAATTAAAAATTAATTGAATGACAAGCGAAATTCCCAGTGGTTGTGGTAGTCTGTACACACAAGACCTACTAGACACAGATTTTCGGCATAAGAGAAAGTCAAGAGAAATTAGTGTTAAAATTCCTCCTCAGGGAGTAATTCAAGTAGAGGTAGGTATAGTTTAATGTATATATGCAAATATACCTATCTGCCGAGATTGACAGCTTAAATTTAGCTTTTTTTCCAGGACACATACCTAAGCTGGAATTAGAATAAATCACATTCCATCGTCCTTGAATCTTTAGGAGCGAATATATTATATAGTTCCGTATGTTTGTCGCATTAAATTCGGGCAAAAACAAACAGACACACGCAATCAAAGTCGGACTTACCTCAACAATTTAAACCTTGACAAAAAGTAAGTGTTGAATAGCATTATTCAGAGATTTTTATATACTCACTCAGGTGTCAGGGATTTCTCTAAAATTCTCTGGCTCACGAGTAGGAGTAAGACATAAGTTCGTTGGCATTTTTCTGTGAATATACGTTTGATGAATAATGATGACAACAGCAACGTTTACTGGCTGAACAGAATGAAATGTACACAGCTGTAGCTCTAGTTACAGTAACAGTAACAGTAACAGTTTAGCATAAGGAAATTACTCTACCCATGCCAATTTATAACAGTCAGTTTTTTTTTTTTATAAGAGCACTGTTTATGCGGTCACGAAGGTCCCTCCGCCGCCGCGCCGCCGGTGGGCATACTTCGGACATCCAAAGTTTTTTTGATGTGTAAACATCTATGCTGGCGGTAGAGTGAAAAAAAAACGTGAACGTTCGTGTGCGACGTTACGTCGTGCAACGTTACGGTGTGCAACGTTACGGTGTGCAACGTTGCGATCTGCATATTAGGATGGGTGCGTTCAGTGAAAAAAATCATAAGATCCCCTTCAAGCAAAAACAAGTCCGTTTTGGATCCGCGCACGTTGATGTTTACACATATTAACCGTGAGTCCCGGCACTCACACAATTTTTTTTCAGAGGCACGCGAAGCGCCTAGATGAACGTGCACATGCACACCTTCTTTTAGTGCCGAAAAACTGTAATAACTGTTATATTTTGGCATATCTCTACTCTTATAATTTTTATCTCAAATACCTTCCCATCGGAAATAACTTTTTGCCAAGTTTAGTCAAGGCCCTGGAAAGTTTTTTTTGTAGAGACAATTAAGACTATATTACAAAACTTTTCAAATATTCGTGAGGCCTGATGGTAAATGGAAAGTCCCCGGAACGAATCGTAAATGAACTAGTTTTGATGTGTAAACATCTATGCTGGCGGTAGAGTGAAAAAAAAACGTGAACGTTCGTGTGCAACGTTACGTCGTGCAACGTTACGGTGTGCAACGTTACGATCTGCATACTAGGATGGGTGCGTTCAGTGACAAAAAATCTTTAAATCCCCTTCAAGCAAAAACAAGTCCGTTTTGGATCCGCTCACGTTGATGTTTACACATATTAACCGTGAGTCCCGGCACTCACACAATTTTTTTTGTTTTCTCTCGAGGCAAAAGGATACTTAACTGTCAAGTCCCTAGCCTGTTTTGAAAGTCACCCTTGCTAGCCCCTTACCAGTAAAACTTTCTAGAACCTCATTAAAAAGTAGATTATTTTTTTACCACCTGGCTCACTGTATAAAACATTAAAAATTATTTTAAAATACTTACATATTTTAATTTCTTTCAATAAAAACATACAAATACATACATAGGTGGCACCATGGTAGGTACCTATATACTAAATTTGTATCTTATTTAAAGCTATTTTACTTTCTGAAATGCCAAATGGTAGGTGGCTGATGGTGTCTCAAAACAAAAACAACTCGCGGAATTCAAGAACTCGTGTGAAAATAATGTTCTTTGCATTCAAATAACAAACAAACAGTGACAAGAAAAAATTCTTATTAGCATTTGATCACAATCAAGCGCATGCAATGAAGGAAATGGTCTTTTTTTTTTGTTAAAAAAATGTAAAGGGTATTTTTTCCAACTATGTTCCCACCTAAGCCGATGAGATTTTCTTATACTATATGGATTGGCTAAAAGCTAGGGGAGAGCTTAACAAGAGGGAAACACCTTATGTGTGCGAATTGAAATTCCTGACCGTCAGCTAAATTTATTGTCATTTTAAAAATAAGACAAGACACGATGGGAAGTATTTATGTTTATTAAGAAAAAGAAAAATAAAAAAAACGGAATTTTCGTTTGTTATGTATACTAGGTAAATAAGTGGCAACCTTGAAAAATTAAATTTATTTCCCCGCCCCTTTCACACAAAGAAACAAGTGCTGCAGAATTTTTGACGTTTTCATTTAATTACTTCTTAAATCTCTTGTGTCTTTCATATACGGTGTTTGTTCACATTAGGCGTTTTTCATTTTTAGTTTAGAGCAGAGCCTGATCTATCAAACAAAAAATTGTTTTTCTTATTTCGCTCAGGATTGTTCAGAGCTTCAAATTTGTGTTTCTTTTTTTGTTCTGAACGTGTTCTGAGCATGTTTAGAGTGCGCTCCTTGAGCTCAGAATAAAATAACTGAGCAGACAGAGTTAAATGCTGAACACAAGCATTTGACAGCTAAGTGCTCAGGTGTGTTTCAAAAATAGTTCAGAGTGCTCAGAACACGCTTCGTTCAGAAGACGTTCAGAACATTCTCGACATGCTCGGACTCTGTTCGGAGCTCTATTCTGAACTAACAAAGAAAAAAGCCTATTGGTCTACCTTCTCCGATTTCAGACACAAACTAATCTGAACACATCCAACTCACTTTGACATTCAGCAGTCGTTCAAACAAAATTAAACAAAAATCTGTGGACTAATTAGAAATTCATTCACTTACAAAATGTAAATCTTATTAAATAAAAATGTTTCCAATTGTAAAAAATTGGATTCTGTAGAAAAAAAAGTGTCAAAAATAAATTACAGACAGAGAAAACAGATGTCCCATAAGAAAATATAAAAAAAAACCACTAGTTTAAAAAAAAAATAAAAATCCTGCCTTTTCTTGCCATCTCTTTCTCTCGATGAAGTAGGAATTAGCAAAAGCACAGAGACGTCAAAAAAAATCGGAGTAGACAGTCCAATGTAAACACCGTCAAAAGAAGAAAAAGGTTGGATTTTCCAATGAATCCATTCAGCGGATTAATTTGAAATCTACTAGATAATCGAAATTAATTTGTATGATGGAAAATCTTCGAGATTTATAGAAGATTCTGGATAAATCCAATTAAATCTTAGTGAAGTGATCAGTGAAAACGTAGTCTTAGGCCAAAACCGGACTCTGGAAAACTAATGGAAATGTTTAATTAGATATGGCCAACATTTGCTTACGATCTTACTTCATTCAATGAATAATCCAATCCTTTACGTAGATGTCAATTGTAGATGTCAAAACTGCCAGTTGTCCCATTTTTATCAATCCTATTTTCCATCGATAAGATTTGACATACGACTGATGAATTTTTGAACAAAATTCAAAATTAAACTTATCGCACAATAAACTACTCAAATCCGCTCTAATGAACTGCATCGTCCAACAATAATGTGAAATCGTGATAATTTGTCCTCAAATCATCGCTTATAAAATGCATATACATTCATTTATGTACATAATATTATGCATACGAAATGAATTTAAAAATAAAAACAGCTTAAAAATCACTATAAACGACCACTGCTGGTCATGTATAGGGTTGCATGCATCAAACACAAATTTTAATTTCCATGATGGCAATATGCACATTTGTCCTCAATTGGTCAACCGTAAGCGAACGATTTCCAGGTGATGAGTGGTGACCTACCTTTCTATACTTACCTGCAATGAATAAATTAATATATTTTATTTGAAATATTGTGATAGATCTGTATGTACATATGTATATGTCATGTTTACCGGACTCACGATTGCTGAAGTCCTTCGTTTCGATATATACCATACCTACGAGTAAAACGGTCGCATTCGAATGAGTTTGAAAGGTTTATTCTGCTAAAGGTATATAATAGAAATAGAAATTGAAAACATCAAATTAGGTGCACACAAATTATTGTCGAAAACCTTTTGACAACTCTTTCTTCCCAACAAAAACACAGGCAAATCAACAGAAAATATTATTAAAGGCTCTCCCAAACCAACGCGAATATTTCAAAGCGACGACGAAACTTTCGCCTGTCTTAATTTATTTACATGGAGATTAATGGGAGCACCCACACTGGCGCGATGCGAATCTTCGAACAGTATTCAGTCGTCGCATATTCGCGCGAATGTTTCGCGTTGGTTTGGGACAGCCTTAAGAATTCCATTCGGTGATTTTATAGTTTAAGAGGATTGATTCATCACGAATATTATTCTGCTTCACTAGAAGCTTAAAATATTATCCAAACGAACTTTTACACTTGTGAACGGAATGAATGAAAAATCAAAAATTAGTTATCACCAGCGTGTGCCTTTGATGCGTTTATTGTAAGAAAATTACTCAGTATAACATTTGTTAAGGTCCGAAATGCAAAATAAATTATAAAATAAAGTAACTAACTCTTTTATTTCTACAAGTCACTTTCCAATGCAATCGAAAATGGTGAAAATTGTTATTCAATGGTTAATGTTTTTGCAAAGAAACGGAATAATGAGATTGCCTGCAGCTTAAAAATAAATCATTAGGAGATGGTGTCAGATCCGTTCACAATATTTTTGACGTCTTAGAAAGAAATCCTGGCTATGTTTTTGTTCAAGAGTGCAGATAAAAATGCTCATACGTAAACAATACATAATTTTAGGTACATGCTATACAGAAATATGATGCAGCAGACACTGCAGCATAACAATATGATCTGCTTTCAAGTAAAATTTCTTTCCCAGGCATGAGAAGTTTTTGTTAAATATGCAAGAGAAAAGACTACTGACAAAGTGACGACCTCGTTATTTTTGTTCAGAGTCTGATTCTTAGCTCTTTATCATCATTAATTGAATCAATTTCAAAATTCTTCATGTCTGCGATATAATAGGTAGTTCTTCACAATTTTCGCATACGCTGTGAATGTATATGTGTGCTTCAAACTCAAATGTACCAATTATTTATCGATTAATTAAGAATATATATACAATTTCTTGGTCTCTTTTGCCAGAAATGAGCTGTACAATTTGCAACAAGTGTGCTGACGGAGTAAGCTTTTTTTTATTCTAAAAATATCCTTTCAACGATTCACTACTGCTTGTCGTCTCTAAGTAAAAATTTCGAAACATTTCAATCCCTGGCCATATGGGACGCACAAATAATGAACTCGTAACAAACGCTGTCGGCGACAGGGGCCAACATTCTCTTCAATTGAGTGCAGAACTGTTCATATGGGGGCGGTTGACCGCTGCGCCGCGCCGCCGATGAACGTCGCAGCACTGTGGTAATAACATTCAATTGACGGATATAATGTACATACATATATAATATATGTAGGTCTAGCTATACCTATAACAATAATAATGGTCGTCGAAAGTAATTTAGCAATTTAAAGTCCTCACGCAACTTAAAACAACCAGATTCCAGATAATCCAAGAGGCCTTGTCCTTACTCGTCTTCGTGTAAAATAAATTGCACGACTTGTCGTGCTTAGTTGCTGTTAAAGGAAAAATTGTGTGAATGCCGGGCTCGTTTGTCCAAGCGCAGTTTTGAGGATATTTGGATCCGCATGCGAAGTCGTTGTTGACTACGTGCACGGATCCAAAACGGACTACAGTTTGCTTGAATGGGATCTTTAGAATTTTGTCACTGAACGTACCCAATATCCTACTATGCAGATTTTCGTAACGTAACGTGCTACATCGTGAAGTGTGACCTCGTAATGTAGCACAGGGGAAAACATTTAAATCATATTTGGCACGTTCAATCCCAAAATCTAAAACTTCAGATCTGAATTTATGTTGTTGAACTCACAAAAAATCTGAATTTTCAGTTGAAAGTTGTTGTGTCAAATGCTAGCTTTTACATGTATTTTCATTAAAACGAACTAAAATAGAACTTTCATTTTATTCTTCAAGTAAAAAATTAAGCGTCCGTAGTTCTGGTTATGATATATGCAACAAAATACAGCAAGGCTATGCAAAGTTCAATGAAAAAAATAATTCCACAATATTGCGATGGAGAATTCTGGGAACATTTTTCTAAGAATAGTCAATCTTTTGATTTAAAAACTCACTTAACAATAAGCAATTAGTTCTTCTTTGTAATAAAGTATTAATTTGTTCGTGATGAAAATTAATCACAACAAATCAACCACTAACCAGAGCGAAAATCATAAAGTTCAACTTCTATGTAGAGTACTTCAACATTTCCCCCACCACTATCACTTTATTCTGAATTTTCAGATGAGAAGTTTTGGCTGAAACTTCAGATGAAACGTAAGCCAACGTAACTAAAAGTCACTAAAAGTCATCTAACTTTTTATGGCAGCTGGCCAATCAGAAGCTCCAAAAATTCAGAAATCTGAAAATTCAGAAGTAAAAGGTAATGCGTTGAACGCGCCCATTCATAAATAGATGGTTGTCGAATAGCGGGGCAAACATTTTTCGTCGTCCCTATATTATCCCCATATCATTGAATTGATTTGGATTTTAAATTTGATTTTTGTACGAATACACAACTTTCCCTTTTTTGTACCTACCTACTTACTAACACCGCAAGCAAAAAATTAAGGATTCTATGGTTGTTTGTATAGGTTCTATCACAAGTCAATGGGTGTAATGAGAGCTTTATTATGTGCACTTATTTAAGTTTTTTTTTGTTTTTTTTTTCTCGTGATTGTTGGTTTTTAGTAGCCGTTGTTTGTGTTGTGGTTGTTGAGGTGACATGGCTATTAGACTATGGTGTTTGCTGAGTTTTTTTTCTACTTTTTTTTTTTGTTTGATATACTTAATCGTATACGCGTGTCAACTCACATGTTTTTTTAGCTTGTGCAATATACCTTTGGGACAATGTTAACGCGTGACTTGGACTTTTTTTGATTGGACGGCAGTGTTAAACTAATTGCTTGTTAGGATGTTGAGAGTACCTACTATGAGCAGAAGTTGTTTGTACATGGTTAATTGTTATTATGCTACATAAAGGTACTACACGAACAATTTAGTTGGCATTAATCAAAAAAGAAAATGATGGATCGTTTTCTTTTCTGACGATTTAATTATTGACTTTTGTTGAAAAAAAAATTAAAATATTAGGTAGGTACCTAAATAATTATCATTCTTATAGGTAAGTTATGACTCACACGTATACATATTGTGCTTGACTAGTATCAGGGGCTTAGCTGCAACGGTATCAGCCGTATCAATGATACGGAGCCGCAAGGGTATAGGGGCCCCCGAGATACACAGAGTTGTATTAGAAAAATTTGTATTGAAATACAAATACGATTCACAATGTCATCAGTTATTTAAAATGTACTTACGAATTAAAGAGTTAAGGTAGTAGTTTTTCTCAAACAAAAACCGTGTTTTTAATTTTTGACAATTCCACAATTTTTAAAAAATGATAATTAATTATTGTGTATTTTGAATATTTAAAAGTGATAAACAAAAAGAACAGGGTGTACATTTTTTCTGGACAAATATTTTTTTCTGATTATTTTTGGTTAAATGTGAACAAATATGACACACATACAATTTTGTATAGAAAGCATTTTTCTAGTCAAAAATGGCTTAGGTTGATTTTTATTAAATCAAAAATTCGAATCTTATTCGAGAAAAAACAAACTTATCTTTAATTTAAGATATAGTGGCAACAATGCAAAGGGTTGATAAACGAAAATTCGGATTTTAGCTTTCAAATGGTTATTTAATAATTAAAAACAAAAATATTAAAAAACACACCTCATTCCAGTGCAATGAGTTTAGTCAATATTTTTTTTCCCAGGTGCAAATCAGAAAACTCGTATAGAGATTTTTTCTTTCCATCTTTTACGTGACTAACAAACTAAATATGAATTAGAATTTTAAAAGAGAAACTTCAATTTATTCATGTAGTTATTATTCCCTTTTCAATACCTATTTACGTATGAGTTATACCAATAACGAAAAAATGGAAATAAAGATATTTTCTCTGATGAAGATATTACGTATACCTAGTACTTAATCGGTCGCGTTTGAATTGTTCCTTGTTTGCTTTCAATCTTAAGTCATATGATGGAAACTAATAGATAGATGAGTTGCATTACTTTTGTGCTTAATTTTGACCCCAATCATCACTTTATTATTGTTGAAAATAGGTCTTTTAGGTCCACTTTTCCAATAGCCAGAATTAACTAACTCTAGAAGTAAAATAACCTACAGCGAACTCAGGAAGCAGTTTCTCGGTGGAGAATGCATGCGAAACGACTGGACAAATCGGTGGATAAATCATCAAAAGCATCTGTTCAATTAATCCTGAGTTAACTCAACAAAAGGAATTCCCCATTTCTGAGCCAGAGTCTACACAAACGTGAGGTATCAAATGAAAGGTGACACAAACCCCAATGCATATGTAAAATATTTTCAAAATCGTTCAAGGGAAAGTCGAGATATTTGGGCTTAAAAGTTGCCAATTGCAAAATAATGATTTCAGTTTTTCTTCCAAATAATTCTTGATAAAAGGGCGAAATAATTGACTAACCTGATGGATGAAGGATTCATAACCTGGGCTGTGGACACCTTGCAAATGTGCTGATCAAAGTTATATTTTGTTTGAACTTAGAAAAAGACTCCTCCGCAGGGATTTCTTGGAATAATAAAACATCATATTTTTCAGTTTTTTGTGCCGTCTAAAATTCTTTTCTATCCTTCTAACAAGTATCGTGCAATTCAGGTAAGCCTAAGGGCTTAAAGGCAAACCTATAGTTAGACAAATTTAATACAAAAATATTATTATGGGTTTGCCAATAAGAGGTGTTATTTTGGTATTCAAAGAAAAATGAGATAAATGATCGGATGTTTATTTCATTATAAAGAGGAAGGTATGCCGTTAATAATGGAACACAACATCAGCCAAATGGCCGCCACGACCACGCTTACAGGACCATATCCTTTTCATGAAATTTTCCATAACCAAATCGCAAAGTGGCTGCCCTATGTCCTCGATAGCCTCACGAATTCCATCTTTGAGGTCTTGAATCGACGCTGGGCTGTTGGCGTAGACCTTATCTTTCACGTGGCCCCAAAGGAAGAAGTCGCAAGGTGTTAAATCACAAGATCTCGGTGGCCAATTGTGATCACCTCTTCGAGAGATAACACGGTCCGGAAACTTTTCCCGTAAAAGATCGATGGTTTCATTGCTTGTGTGGCACGTAGCGCCGTCTTGTTGAAAGTAAACGTTGTCCAGATCAATACCATCCAATTCCGGCCATAAAAAATCATTAATCATCTCTCGATAGCGCAATCCATTGACCGTAACTGTTGCTCCAGCCTCATTTTCGAAAAAGTAAGGTCCAATGACCCCGCTGGACCATAAACCGCACCAAACAGTCACGCGTTGAGGATGGAGAGGCTTTTCAACAATAACTCTGGGGTTTTCCGAGCCCCAGATGCGACAGTTTTGCTTGTTGACGTAGCCTCCGAGGTGGAAATGGGCCTCATCAGTCAAGATGATTTTTCGATGAAATTCCGGATCATTTTCAATCAGCAAAGACACGACGTTGTTGATGATCAGCCGGCTTGAGTTCTTGTGTTAACTGAACTTTATAAGCCTTAAGACCCAAGTCTTTATGCAAAATACGGTGTAATGACGTTTGTGGAATGACTAATTCCAAAGAACGACGAGGAATGGACAAACCTGGGTTTTCTTCAACACTTTGGGCTACAACAGCAATATTATCAGTTGTTCTTGAGCGACGTGCACGGGTTTTATTCTTCACATCACTGACTTGTCCCAACAGCTCGAATTTGTCCACCAATTTCTGTATTGCGGTCCGACAAGGTGCTTCACGACGACCCAAAAATGTTTTAGTTTTACGAACCGTCTCTGCCAAATTTTCACCATTTTTATAGTGAATTTTAATAATTTCAATGCGTTGTTGAAGCGTGTATCGTTCCATTTTCATTTGGGCTTTAAAGTTGCCGATTGCAAAATAATGATTTCAGTTTTCGCGTGTATCGTTCCATTTTTATTAATGGCGTAGTTTCTACTTGTCAAATGTCAAAAAATGACAGCTTCAAAAGTGACAACTACCGAAATAGCGGGCTATTCAAAATAACACCTCTTATTGGAAAACCCTATATTAACAAAACAAATAATCTTGAAAGAAACCTAAGATGAACCATAAACATTTATCCGAAATTTTAAACCAGTTGATTTAAACAATTATAGTTTGACTGATCCACTATGGAAAAGGATAACGATTAGGTACTTGAAAACCTTTAAGACTTGGTGTGTATACTTAAAGACCACCCTCTCTACTTTTGAAATTACATAGTAGGAAAAAAGTATTCAAACCCCGAATGTACATAATCAAGATACCCAAAACAAAACAAAAAAGACAGAAGTTAGTGTGACGTTCGTGGTGTTTATTGCTTTTCCAACCGCGTGCCAGAATACATTCATTTTAATGTTACACTCCATATTGCTATGCCAAGAATTTCTTTAGTACAAACAAACTCGCATTCCGCATCACTCGAAATTCAAAACCCTCGTCCTCCTCTAAAAGTCTTGAAAAGAATATGTACGAGTAGGTATATAAAATTGCACTCAACCCATATCCAGATCCATCACCCACAGCCATAACAACTAGCTATAAGAAACGCGTAGAGACAGTAAATATACTACGATGAAATATGCATTCCATTGCTGCTCATGACAAAAGTCTCTAAAAGGGTGCTGTTTTTATACAATACGAAGCTATATACAGATAGTATTCACTTAGAAAATTGTATAACACATTAAGGGGTGTGTCAAGTTGGGGCGCACCCTTAACCCTTTGCTAATAAAGAGTTGATGGAAAAACAATACCCTTTGCTTTTACGCTAGAGTTGAAAATATAATTTGAAGGAAGCTTATTGTAGAAGTTTGCACATTGTGTAAAGGTAGTTTGGCTTACCCTACTTCCGTTTAGTTAAGTCGTTCTATGACAATTATTGTCTCGCTGTTTTTGTCGACCTTCGTGTGAACTCAAAACGTTTTGAGTCTCTCTTATCATCGTCTTCACTTTGATGTCAAGTATAGAGTAAGTGGTTAGTTATTGTTTGGTTATGAAGAACTAACTCAATATGCTACTGAAGCTAGCATATTGAGTTAGCCTCAGGAAATTGAATTGTATTTTTGATAATATCTAGAGAAATCTGAAAACATCATTAATTAAGTTAATAGTTGAATTTTTGAACAACAACAACAACTTAAAGATGCTACCACCAATTGTTTTACGAATTAATTTATAATATTCGTTTATTTTGGCTAGAGATACAGCTGTTTCAAGGGGTGCCAAGCCACCTATCATCAGTCTCCTCTTATTAGTGGTGCTGAGCTTTAATCCAATTTTATTACGAAAAACTTTCTATTTACATGCCCATCATAGGGATCGAACCCACGATATCAGATTTGCTCAGTCTTAGAAGCCGTATGCACTACACATTCCGCCGCCTGAGACCACTGACGTCACATATCGAAAATGGAATGTTATTGTTTATCAAATGCATTTGGAGCATCAGCATTTTTTCTAAGCGCCTTTAAGTATGCTGTCTTGTTCCGCTTCCATTTTTCTCCATACCTTGTTAATAGTTGTTAACATCTATGGCGGCGACGGCGCAACTTTACGTGTAGCATGTTACATGAAATACGTTACGTTTCACACGTAAACGTCACAATTCGTTTGCATTACGTATGACGTTTTTCGTAACATAAGTTTTTTTTAAAGTGGATAAGTGATAAATTTGTAATTTTCTAAAAAGTAAATTATGTTTTCATTTGGACTCACGAGTTTATTAATAATACCACATGCATGTTGCATAAGCTCATTATTTAAGGATCGTGGGAGCATAGAGATTGCTATTTCAATTAAATCAAATATTAGCCGTGTAATCCAAGAATGTGACTATTATCATATCCTCTTCCTGTATATATCTCTTAATATATAAATCAAAGTCATTTTAGTTACAACACTTATAACTCAAGAACGGCTGAACCGATTTTAATGATTTTTTATTTGTTGGACTCGTATCCGCCCCGAATAGCAGAATAACTATAAAAATATCGGAAAAATTCATTTTACAGGGTGAAATGGGGATAAATGAAAAAGACGTATCCGAATAAAAAAAAAACTCAACCTGCGTTTGAAAGGTTATTCTAAGGAAATGGCTTCAAGGATATTTTTATTAAAAAGATTCAATTTGTAGGTTGAAATGGCGTAAAAATAAAAAAAAAAAATGGATTTAAAAAATTCTTCTTTAGTTTGAAAGGTTTTTTTTTAGGAAATGGGTTAAAGGATATTCTTTTTCAACTTTTGTTATTTGTAGGGTGAAATGGGCTAAAAATAAAAAAATGTCCTATTCAAGAAATTGTTTTTGTTTAAAATTTCTTATTTGTAGGTAGAAATGGTGTACAAAAAAAAATTGTTTGATTATGACTTCAGGATCATTTTTTGATCAAAAAATTGGTAGTTATAGTGTTATGGGTTAGAAATGAAATGTTGTATTCGATTTCAAAAATTCTTTTTTATATCAAAGGTTTTTTCTTGGCGGTAACTTAAGGATTTTTTTTTTCGAAAAATTGGTATTTATAGGGAGATGTGGGGTGAAAACAAAAGAGGGATATCTGCTTTTAAAAATTCTGTTTGTGTTTGAAAGGTTATTTTTTTAAAATTTGATATTTTTGAGTGTAATGGTATAAACACAACAAAGTGGTTTGTGATTACAAAAATTCTTTCTGTGTTGGGGAAGTAATAAAAATTGGACTTAGACGATGATCATATTTTCACGAATTTGGATTCAATTACAAAAAGTAGTTTAAATATTTATATATATGCAAAGCCGGACGGACCAGCTAGTAGCGAATAAAGAGAACAAGAAGGGATACACCAAGAACACTGCCTTCCTTGTGGAACACCAGCATTTATTTCTACTCCGAATATTCTATTCTTTATAATAATTCGCGATTAGTGTTTTTTTTCATGGAAACTTTCTAGAATATTAAATATTTGTTTCAAAATGTTAATGACTTTATAATAACTTTGGATGATATTTAATTAAAGCGCTTGAACCTCTTGTATAGGTCTTCTTAGTTTAGTCAGATTTATTTAAATAGGGAAGGCCATTAAAGTTTTTGGCATCTGGCAATCCTATAACTTTGACATCTGTTTTCAAATCAGCTTATGACAGTCCGCGTTGCAAGCATCCAGCTCATAAAAGTTTGGGTTGATTACACGATTACTTTTTTCGGTTGTTCCGTCTTTCGTTTTTTTGACAGATTGGGTGAGAGGTGTGAATGCAAAGCCATATGACATGGAGGAAAGGAATCGTGTAATCAGGCTATTTGTTATGGGCCATGAAAAGTGAGTACATCAGGAGTTGTGGTTGTTGTTGACGCCATTATAAATAGAATACAACAACTCTTACCAATCAGTCAAAGTCAAAAGTCACATTTTGACAGCCATTATTTTGATGAGTCTGACAGATGTGAAATTGCAGTATTCCAAAAAAAAAACTTTGCTGATGAAATTTTGTATTTCTTTTGATTTCGACAATTTGATTAAGCAATTCCATCGGCAGTGCCTTTTAAAGTGGTGATATAGCCGTTCTTCTGTCAATTTATATTTTTTTTCTTCTGGACTGATTTATATTTTGTTGCACATTGCAAGTCTACAGTTTCAGAGACAAGATCCCCCCTTGTCTCATTTTGGCGTGTTAAGCTAAGTATCACAAGCACACCGTGTTCTCTGGAACTTAGCATTCCTTCCTTTTTCCAAACTCTTCCATTCCGAATTTCCTGCCTATTGCTTTTCCCATCAGCCAACTCCTTTACTGACTCCTTCTTCACATCCACTAACCGCTCAACATTGTGAACTCCGTTGTTCCTCGCATGTCTTATTTCGAAATAAATACATATTATAGGTTTTTGAGTGGTCTCCGTGATCAACCGACCTAGGGCCTCCAGAGTTCTTTCCTGTGTGATTATTTTAAGTTCACATCAGGTTATGTCTAATGACCCTAAAAGCCTCAGAAGACAATTACGATAGGCAAAATGGCCGCTATATATCCCGAAATACTTCAATTTTGTATGTGTTCGTGCTCTTGCTCTCCTTTTTTTGCGCTGTTGTTATCGGTGAAGTTTTTACTTCGTAACTTACTGATGACTGGAGAATTATATTTTGATTGACGTGGTGATAGCGTTAGTGGCGTTGGGGGAGCCTTAATCGCTTCCCAACTAACTAATTTATCATTAACCATGCTATTTTTCATCAACTTAAAACAATCCCAACTAACATTTAAAACAATATTTCTAAAATCAAAAAACATGAACTTAACTAAGAATAATACTAATTCCGTAATTATTGTGTAATTAAATTAAGTGCAAATTACTCATATATGCAAGTTATAAGGGTGTAATTAATTTAATATTATACAGATATACCTACTTTCATCGCGTGTTATGTTCTGATCACAACCAAAATGTTTATGACCACGCTGAAAGGTAGCCATGGTTGGTTTAATATGATGCACTGCATATATATAATAGTGCATGTTGAATACGAGAAAGGTGTAACCAGACTTTCAATGACATTGCCACTTGGTATATAAATCCCTTTGCGGAGCAGCAGAGCTCCTTTTACAGGATATTATAATGTTTTGCTATGAGCTTGGCTATGTTATAGTTTATACATGTAGTTATGCTGATGGAAGCCTAATTGTGAATCGCGGTAGAGTAATTTACTATACATATTTTTTCTTTGCTTGATATGGCAACGTTTATTCAAACCAAATACACAGCAATAGTAAATGTGTTTTTGATTACAGTAACCTTTTGATTTTGTGCTGACATTTAAAATAAAAAATGTCTGCACTTGATCATGTCAATTAAACTTTCCTTTGGAACATTTAACTTATACAAAAGAGCGGTTTAACATCCTTTTGAATCCAAATTCTTACCTAGAGCGTGGGTTAAGGAGCAAAAAGTGTTTTTTATTTATTAATAGGACTGTTAATATCCGATTCAAACAACAGGAACAATTTCTCTTAATGAGCTTTTTCTACTTCATATTACCCAGCCCCTTTAAAATAGCTTTGACACTAACGAAAAAAATTCATTAAAAACGAAGATTTATGAACAGAACATCTTTGTTAAATATTATATTATTATTACTATCCTGGCACTTTGCAGTCAATTGACTAGATTTTTAGCAAAAATAAACAAAAATCAGTTTGAAAAAAATTGTAAAAATCGCCATTGTTTTCAGACTGATTTTTGTAAGCACTATCACTCTGTCACAGTGTAAAAATTTTTATCTTGACGAAACGAATAATGGAACTCAAGATACAAGGTTTGTAAGCAAACCTTATCGGTTTTTTTTTTTGAGATTCTATGCACAGCAAAAAAAATCAACAACGAAGGTCTCCAAAAAAATCCGATAAGGTTCATTAAGAAAGCTTATATCTTGCGTTCTATTAATCGGATCGTCAAGATAAAAGTCTTTATACTTAAGGAAAATGGCAGAGCATCATTTCTTATATAAAAAAAAAATAAGTGATAATTCTTGTAAAAATCACTATTTTCAACCCCCCACCACACCACCGGCGCCAAAAAAAACCTCTCACACTCCCTACAAACCCTCGTACTCAATTTTTGGTTAGGTATAGTATTTCCACACCCAAAATTATTGCTGTCAGTTCTTAGTCTGTTATGAGCTCAAACAAAAACACGTTGAGTAAACGCACAAAAATACATTCCACATACGGCCCAGTATTCAAAAATAATATAAACTTGAACAGCAATAATATATAGTCAAAGTTTAAACTTTTTATAATTTATGCAGATTTATATAAGTAAACTAGCTGACAAGCCTCGCGGCTTCGCATGGATGAACAAAAAATCTAAGTTGCGTAGAAAATGAACCAAAGAAATTATCAATAAATATAACTTTATTATGTGTTAGTCTGAAAATGTGAACAGCTGACATTTTTTATGTGGATTTTTCGAAAAATTTCAAGATATCTAGCTTCAAATTTCTGGGGACATGTGATTTAATAAAAACCAATTTGACTAAAATTCAATATGGCGCCCAAAACGCAAATGAAACAGAATCCAGAAACATATTATTTAGACTCCTTTTAGGCCCCCTAATGATTTCCAAAGAAAAACCCGCCTGGGATCTGCTCCAACTCTTTGGTACTTGTTTTGTTTTACCTGAACGAAATAGCTATATATGTTCACTTTGCAGGTACACGAGTAAGAGGTATTTATCTTTATTAAATTCAAACTTAATTTAGCCAATTTCTTTGCAAACATGAGTTCAATGTCCCAATTTCGTTCTTTTTCCTCGTTTTGTCTCGTTCGGGGTTGTGTGAAGTCGTGTGGATGAACTTAAATGTCGCCGCATATTTTCCATAAGCTACTTTCTGCTCTGGGGATTTGTGAAATCCTGTGCTTCGTTGGAGTCTGCTCGAGAAATAAAAGAAAAGGAAAGACTTCGCGAGAGTATTCATTTTAGGTTTTCAACAAGAATAAAAGGTTAACCACCCTGTCTGTGTGTGGTGTGATATGCTATGGCGCATTATAGAGCTCTACAGTGTTATCTGTTGGCCTTTTATAACACTCTGAATAAGAAGGAATAAACTCGAACCCTTTGGGAATATACGCAAAGACTGGCCCACATTGCACACATGGATAGATGCTGTCAAATGTCTTTCAAGTGGCATCTGAAGCTTTTCCCATATGAAGGTACATATATGAATATTGTAGGTATAGTGTATGCTGAAGAGACACAAGATAAGGAAGTTAATTTTAATAGGACCAAACTAACACAAAATGTTTTCCTGCAAGGGAGATATATAAAACCAATTCGAATGCCCTTTCGGTATACTCTTATGTTGGGGTTTTGAAAATGCCATTCAAGTTGAGGAGGCAGAAATGGTAAATATGGCAATTCAGATTATGGAGATTCTCATTGAAAGCAGATGTTAAAATGGGGATGGATTCATCAGAGATGATGTTGACACTATAGTGTATGCGAGCAGTTATATGAATTTTAGCACGTAATCTAACGATTCATACAATGGTTACAGTTGTTGTTTCAATTGAATTTTATGAATACAAAATCGTCAAATATTTTCTATATGCATGCAACATAACTTGACACATTTAGAAAGTTTAATGTTTTCTATTGAAATCTGTAGAAACTATTTTCTATTGAAAGATGTTTTATTGATGCAAGACATTTTTTGTGATTTATAGAAGAAAATTATTTATACTTGCATTGAATGTAATATAGTTCAATAAGGAAAACAATCTTATATCCATATGCAATTTTGACAAACATCTTTTATAAAATGGCAAAAAGAATTTACAAACTTTTCTTTTTAATGTGTATTCAGAAACAAGAACCTTTCCTTTCATTACTTTTCCGAAAAATGACTTGTTTATCGAAATATAATAATATAATAATAATAAAATAAAGATAACTCTAAAAAAATTTATTTTAATATTTGTATTTCATTGTTTTCATTTATTCATTAATTAACTAAGCAAATGGTCGTTAGGACCGACTATAGAAAACAAACTGATAATTCACGTTGGAAATACAGATAAAAATTGAGCTCCAAAATTTGTCCGGTAATACAATTTTTCTCCGTCAGATGGAATAGGCACCGAAATGTCTTTGGGGCCCGTAGGAAACTACTAGTTGTTAATGCATTTTCATTCGTCCAATTCTCGCTGGGCAAACTGCTACCAAAGCATATACTTACCAATTTGTTATCGATAATTTGTATAGAAATGTCAAACTATATTCGTGCTATCGAATCAAATAAATTTTTATAAGAAATTCACACGTGATTAATATTTTTTGTCATTCGTACTTAAAAAAAAGTTTTAAGTTCACCTAGCGGTAAAAGACTCGGTTTTTGCAAGTCTAGTCAAAATTGGATGAAAAAAAAGAATAAAAAACCCATCACTATTACTAAATGCCATCACTACCGTTTCAGCTTTATGGAATGCTTGCAAACAAAATTATAATTAGCAATGCCACATTAAAATAAAAATAAATGTCATGACTGATTCACAATGCGACGTGGAAACGGGACGTGAACGTGACGAGAACCGCTGGCATTTTTTTCTAGCTACAAAATCGTCGCCCAATTCACAATGCAGCGAGCGTTTTGCGACAAAAATTTATTTTTGTAAGAAAAAAATCAATAAAATATAAACAAAATAACTTACAAAACAATAGATTTATCAATAACTTTATTTCAGTGATTACATCTTTTGTGAAAAATCTGTAAATCACTTAGCAAAAATGAAAATCGTCGTCACGTCGCGTCTTTTTTCAATTTTTCGAATTCTTGGCGTGACGTGACGACGAGAAACGCCGCATTGTGTATATCCAGGCATGCTTTCATTGTTTGAACTACAACGAGTTCTCGTCACGCTCACGTCTCGTTTCCTCGCCGCATTGTGAATCAGGCTTCATACAGAAAATTTTTACGCTTAGTAAAATAAAACGAAATAAAAACATAGAAATTAATTTGAAGTCACTGAATGGCCAACAAATTAAATTCCTGAATGGCTCAGATGTTTTGACGTTTTCATACAAATTATCGATAGCAAAGTGATAATTCGTGTCGGTAATACAGTTTGATAAATAATTATTTTTGTGACCATTAGTAATTCTCAACAATTTGAAAATGCTTAGTGCGCTGTAGGTCAAATTGTTGGGAAATACAGTTTTGTTTATCGGGACTAGAGTTAAGTCCTGAAAGTTATCTGAGGATAGCTTAATCCATATGGACTTAAGTTGTTGTATTTAATAATTTTTTTCGGCAGATTTACTTCTCCCTGTACTAACACTAACATAATTTACAGCTGTCATTAGTCAAATATGTTGTTTGATTGGATTAATGTAGGTATTTCAGGAATGAAATTTTTGTTGAAAATATGCGAGAAATATTCGATTATAAATGGAAAAGTTTAAAATGAATCGATTACTTCATCAAGGTCATCTTTCTCTTCTAAAAGGGACCAAATTTGTATTGAAATATTGACACCGAAACGAAACTACACAAATACAATGACAGAAATAAATCAATTTGGAACCGTGTTCCATTCGCCACGAAAAAAAATCAATTTTTTAATTGAAATCTGAATTTACTAATGGAAAACCCCATTAGATCCGTATCAGTTTATTTTCATGAGATGATCTATAGGGTTTTGAAACTGGCGCGGGTAGATTTTAGCCGCCTGTAGTGGCCATGTTGCTTTGGTGACATCTGTTAAATCTATTGTTTATTATTCAGTTACTAATGCCAAATCACCAACAGACCAAATGATAAAACTTTAATATCAGTATCTTTTGGGGCAACGATACGTTTTGTGCCCATATTTTACGGTTTAAATGGTTCTCCTTCCAAGTCGATTATTCAAAGTTTGGTGGCCAAATTTGTTGTGCTTCGAAATTTCAACATCTACCCATTCTTATTGAAAACCCTATACAATAAGATTTCATTCAGAAAACGTGTTCAAACTGTACCACAAATTTCATGCTTTCCCTGCTATAATATGATGATTATTTTTTTGCATTCAGAAGACATTTATCTCATTTTAATTTAACAAACTCTTTACTTACAACATCTTTTGTATTTACCATGGAAACTATTTACACCCTTCAATACTCGTATCTTTTTCAGTTGAATTGTATCTAATTGAAAACCCTTGACAGCGGTTTTCTTTATTTAATGTGGTTATACCCTATAATAGTTTTACTTTATCTACTCCTACAATAGAATTGTTATTGATTTTCTTCAGAAATTGCCCAAAATAGTTTTCGATAACCACGAAATGTTTTCACTTCAATTACAGTGGTAATGGGATTTCATTTATTAATTTCCGTTTCCTTCAAAAGTCTCAAGTTTTGTTGTTGCTCTTGATGGTATACCTATCGTTGTTTGAAAGAGATGAATGGAGTCTGGAAGAGTATACATATGCACCTACGTATTTATGTAATATTTCACTAAGATACACGAAACTTGTTTAAATAAATAAATAATGTTGAGGTTACAGTGTATATATGCTGGGGAAAAAGCTAAACTTCTTGTTGGTTGTCAGTTCTTGTGAATGGAGGGAAGGTTACCTACATCGATTGAAAAACAGAATTTAGTTGCTTTTATATTCAAACAAATAATTTATTGATAAAATCAAAAATCTTATAAAGCCTTTGAATTCGTTCCATCCCTCCCAGTGTTCGGTAAAATTATACAGTAGGCTCAATGGCGTATAGTTATCCATTTACAACACTAAAATTATTTTACAATTTTTTTGTAAAAGCGTGTTGATCTCAAGAAATAAGTATTTTTACAACTAATTGTTAGAATTTGAAAAAAACAAAATTAATGAAGCAGAAACAAACATACTCCATGATAAACGCATTTGATGTTCCATCCAAGCCACAAGAACACATTTTCCTACATATATATGGATAATCAAAAAACTTTCTCATATTTCCTTCTTTATAAGAAAATGCATACCTAGCTGCTTTGATTTGTTGAGAAGATTTCAAGAGTTTCAAACTTTGTCCTAAATTTGTCATTTAACATTAAGCAGCCACAAAAATATACCCACCCGCAACTATATCCAATTTCAAAACTCTAAAAGGGATTTAAAACTTTGCAACCATGTCATTTATACTTACAGAACTATTCACCAGTTTCATTTTATTCCACAGCTCCGCAGCGTCCCCCATGGTGAAGTGAAGCATATCTTATTTTATACAAAAGCGACACTTGCTGGATACCCTTTTTGTATTTGATTCCAAGGCTCTCGGCACAAAGTTAATAACGTTTATATGAACTTCATTTTAAAGTTGAAAGTAGAATTTTTATGAAAAAAAAAAGAAAAAATATTAAACATTCTGTGAAGGTATACCTACATAAATAAAATATAGAGACCAATCGTTGCGGGAAAATATCCTGGTGGCTTTTCCGGTCCTAATGAAGACCATCTTTATATTTTTTAAATGTATTACAGATAACAAGGAAGAAGTTTAAATTAATTACGCAATTGTATCTAGAGTAAGTACCTATTCCAAGAAATGTTAAGGCGGCTCTTCTCGAAATATGTATTGGCATAATTTAATAAAGTAAGAGGTGTTTTTTTCAGAGGTACATAACTTTGAAATGGAATAAAACAAAGATGATTTTTTTAAATTGACATGAAATTTACTTTATTCGAAAGGTAATCTTCTGGCATTATAATTTAAATATGATTTTTGGCATATGACCGCCATGGCTGGCTCGGACGTAGTCTAATCTGGAGGTCCAATTTTCGATGACCTTTTCCAACAGTTTTGGCCGTATACCGGCAATAACGCGGCGAATGTTGTCCTCCAAGTGGCCAATCGTTTCGGGCTTATCGGCGCGGCGCGCGTTAAATCACAAATCCATTTCACGAGTCCGTCGTGAAACTATATGCGGTTACCAAACGTTTCCTTCAATAAATCAATTGTGGTTTATGAACGAAAAAGTCAGTAATCATGGCTCTATAGCGGTCACCATTGAACGTAACGTTCTGGCCAGCATCAATTTTAAAGAAGTACGCACCAATTATTCCACCAAACCATAAAGCACACCAAACAGTCAGTTTTTTTAAATGTAACGGTGTCTCAACACACACTTGAGGATTATCATCACTCCAAATACGGCAGTTTTGTTTATTGACGTATCCATGCAACCAAAAGTGAGCTTCATTGCTAAACAAAATTCTTTTATGAAAATTGTGATCAACGGCAATCTTGTTTTGGGCTCATTTGGGCATAATTTGAAAGCGTTGTGCAGGCGTCAGTCTATTCATGTTAAAATGCCAAACCAAACTAAAAATAATTCACTTGACAGCTGACAAAATGGCCGCCAGTTAAAAAAGTGTTGCCAACTGAAACACCTTTAAAAAAAACACCTTTTATATAGAAATCTTGTATACGCAAATGAATATTTGCTTGTTCCTATTTTATTTATAGGGTGAAATGGGGTCAAAACGAAAAGTGTTTCCGATATCAAAGATTCTTTCTGTGTTTGAAAGGTTATATTTAAAGGATGGCTTTAGGGATCCTTGTTTTTCAAAAATTTGGTATTTATATGGTGAAATGGGTTAAAACCAAAAAATAGTATGAGATTTTTAAAAAAATTGCAATCTATACTATAGTGAAATGGGATAAAAAAAAGTGGGTTTCGATTACAAAAATTCTTTTTGTGTTGGGAAAGTAAAAATAATTGGACTCTAAGACCAAACTCATATTTTTACAAATTTTGCCAGTTATTTATATTTTATTTTGTAATATTTATACGAAGCTTAGGTTTGTCTACCAGTGCGAAGCCGGGTGGGCCAGCTAGTTGTATTATAAAAACCTTCATAAACATAATGTATGTACATATGTATGATAAAATTTTTTTCTCGGTAGTCAACAATTATTGAAAATGAATCATACGAAATAGTGTGAGTGTTCGATACTATTAAAAAATCACACTTACAAAAACTTCTGGAATGATAATTTAGCAACAAAAAAAATGGCACGTAGTGTCGATTTTGTTACATCAATATTGAATGAAAATGCATGAATATGCGGGCGTACATGCGATTTTGGAATAGAAGTTTGATAATAGTTGGTAATGTCAGGTGGGGAAACACCATTTTGTCAGTATTGAAGTTAACTTATTCTATTGTCTATAAATTTATATTTTAGCTGATATTTAATGCACTTAACCCAGATGGGCCAAGTGCATGCTTGGAGTTTTTGTATGACATCAATTTATTGACCGCATTTATAAAAGCTTCGATAAGCTCTAAAGGCCATATAGCAAAATGACCAAACATATTGATACAAAATTTGAACACAGATTAAAAAAAAAAAAAAACTAAGACATAACCGCAAACTTAAATTTCTCATACCCGAAAGTGGATAAGCTTATTTCCGATAACCACCCCTCTCTTTAAACAAAAAAAATTAAATTCTATTTTTACAAACTGACATTCCTTTCTTTGTCACAAATTCATTTTATTATTCTCTAGGTCATATTTCAGTGTGCAATGTTCTCAAAAAACAGTAATACCAAAGACATGCGAAGACGCTTCATATAGGTATAATCGCAATGTGTCTGATGCACGCAATCTGGCTCATTTGAATTTCGATTTTGCACCTCAAATGCTTTTTTTCGCCCACACTTCTCTTGCTCTGCTCCGTCAAAAACAATCACTTCATTTAATTTTAATGTTTTGCTTAGATTGACTCTACCAAAGTCTGTATACATTATAAGTTTCGAGACAGCCGCTTTGGATTATACCTACTATATTATAGTTTATACGTCAGTCAACTAACATTGCTGTAGACACAAAATGGATACAAGGCAAATTCTATGAATATATTGTTGAAAATGTTGTTTTTTTTTTTGTACACCATTAACCCCAATGATTAATAAGAGCACGAACTGACATTGAGTCAAGTACACGATGGATTTATTTTCTTATTCAAGAATTAAGTGGTGCAAATTGACACACAAATTTATGCCGAAGATTTTATGTCACTTTTTTTGATAAACCACCATAATGGACTAGCTACAGGAAATTTGAAATTCGCAAGTGGAATATTACACGACGGAAAAAGAGTATTTTCTTATTGCTCATTAAAATTTATTATGAATTCACAATCAAATCATTATGGTCTAATTATTCCAGGAAGCTATATAATAAATTTTTCTCCAGAGAAAATAGCAATCAGCTAAAAGGTGAATTTTCAAGTAGTGTATAATTAATCAAGCGCAATTCACTTTCGGTTCGACTTCGAAAATAATAATTAATTCAGATTTTTAATTTATTTATCAGACAACACACTCAAGTGGGTACAATTTCATTAATTCTTTCCTGTATATTGCGAAAAATTCTGTAGTTAAAATGAGGTGTTAAAGAAAATCATTTCATTATATTTTTTGTTGAATGCAGCAAAGGATATACATGAAATTATGAAGGCCAAAATCTTTTTTATTAACACTTTGCCTGGAAATTGCTTTTGTATGCCTATAAATAATGGTAGCCTTATGTCTATACATGGCATGGTCACGGAACGGTTGTTTTTTTAGTATCAATTTTTAATTGGATTTATATTTATGTATCGTATGGTTATACTTCCTAATGAAAAATTACTCTGGAAGAAGTCAAAGAAGTTATAAACAACTCGAAATCAAACAAAGCCCCTGGTATTGATCGCATCCCGTTCGAATTTTATAAAAATTGCACAAACGAGTTTATAAATTCTCTCACAATAGAATATAATCGAATCTTTAATTCTACAAATGTTTCTGATGCATTCAAGAAAGCAATCATTTTCCCACTTCATAAAAAAGGTGATTACAAAGGCTAGAAGAACTACAGAGGAATCACATTTTTGAACACTTCAGCGAATGGGTTCAAGAAAATACCATTCTTAAAGAATTTCAAGCTGGATTTAGAAAAGGTTATTCTACAATTGACCAGATATTCTGCCTTACAAATGTTGCGGAATCTTACAAGAACAAGAAAAAAAAGTTGTACGCATTCTTTGTAGATTTTCGAGCAGCTTTCGATACAATATCACGTGAAGCTTTCCAAAATTGGTGTATCATGCAAAATCATTCAAATCCGTCGAGCTTTGTATGAGAATAATATTGCGTACGTGTGGGATGGAGATTTAATCTCTGAAGAATTCAAAACGTCAATGGGCGTTAAGCAAGGCTGTATTCTAAGTGCACTACTTTTTATATTATACATTAATGATATAACCGATGATGTCAAAGGTGGAATAAGGTTCTGCGATGTAACAATCCCGGCGTTGATGTATGCGGATGATATCGTCTTTCTGTGTGACACTATCCAAGGTATGCAGTTAATGATAAACAGACTAAGTGCATATTGTAAATGTTCGAATCTTACTGTTAATCTTGAGAAATCAAAAGTCATGATATTTAGAAATGCAGGAGGTTGTTACTCACGTTTGGAAAAATGGAAGTTAGACGGTGAAGAAATTGAAGTTGTATCCAGATACAAATATCTAGGTATACTGTTATCGCCTTCTTTAAGTTTTAAACCGCACTTTGGTGAAAAATTAGCTGATGCTAAAAGAGCAATTTGCGCAATTTGGGAACGATGTTTCAGAAATAATTATGTGTCGCTAAGTGCAAAACAAACTTTGTTCCACTCGACTGCAGCCTCGATAATGCTCTACGAAGCTCAGATATGGGGATACAAATTCTACGATAAGGTGGAAAAATTTCTTCGCTACTTCTTGAAGAGGATATTCCGACTACCAAAAAATACCCCTAACTATATGCTATACATTGAAACTGGAACTCCTCCCCTGCGCTTGTACACCCTCAAATGCACTTCAATTATATTTTAAAAGTATTAGAGATGAATGAAACCAGAATACCAAACGTAGTATTAAAAAGCATTATTAGAACAAATGGAAAAATTTACGAAGAATGGCAGAAAGTCGCGTCAGAATGCGGAATGAATCTAACAGAGCAGGTGAACGAGGAACCTCATCTCTTAAGAGAAAAATTCAACTCAATTTTGGAAAATCTTGGCAGAAATACGTATGACCAATACGTTGAAGAAGCCGAATCGTCACTATTTAGGAACTACTACAGCAAACTTAACCATTTTTTAAATGAAAAAATGTATTTCCTCAACAGTTACTCAGCTGAAAAAATAAGTACTGTCTTCAAAATGAGAGGTGAACTTATCCATTTAAACTTCATGCCACATCGGCCAGATTTACCAGTACTTTGTGACCTCTGCAACATGAAAAAGAGAGAAGATATCTTGCACTTTCTTGGTGTTTGTCGAAAATGTTTGGAAAACATGTCTTAGAGGAAGATGAAGCAGTAAATATCTTAAATGGAGAAAAAGGATGGGATGTCCTATACTAACTACTCAGTAGCAGCACTTCGTTATAGAAAGCGTTTTATGGAAGGAGATTTTTAATAAAAGAATTTACGTTTATATTTTGTCAACCTGGTAGACGGCAATAGGCAAAACCCATTATGACTTAGGCTAAACTTTAACTGTATAAATATATTTATTGAAATAAAAGTCAATTTAACTAACTTTAACTACCTCCTAATTATGTGCATACTCAGTTTGGCAAGTTTTGTAATTTGTAAAACAGAATCCATCTCGATATTTTAAATTAAAAATTTACGATAACTGGTTAAAGTGTCTCTACACCGCCACACATGCCAAAAAAAAAGTAGGGACGGAATTACATAAAATATTTTACTTCCACACTCACATTCAAAGATTCTCAAACACTTAAATGGGGTAGAATGTGGTTAATGGTTTTGGAATCCTTCCTAAAAATGTTCATATATTAACCATAGAATCCGTTGACGTGGACGTATATGGAACGGATAAAGATGACCCAATGAATATGTTATTTCGATGGATTGGAAAAACACAAAATTGAAATTTACCATTGACAACTAATGTCAACGGATCTGCCGGAGAGAAAAGTTTTTCGTTGTGTCCGTCGCATGCGTTGGATGTGGGTTGCTTCTTATAACAACGTGTGTAGTAAGTCAAGTAGTCAGTTGTAAACGTGAACGCGGTGCATGCCCCGTCGATCGCCTGTTTAGATAGACAGTCAAGTCATTTTAGATCACATTTCAAATTTTGTTTCCTCACATGAGTTATACTCTGTGAGATAGTGTGAAAGGACTTTAAATAGAATTTTGAACAACTGAGTTTGAAAATTGGTGAATTGGTGCGGCGAGCAAACATAAACGAATGAAACAGTTTTGAAATTTTGTATTTCATTAGTCAATTTTCAAACTAAAATTACTGGCGCAAAATTTTATACGATGAAGTACGATTTGAAAGCATTTTTGGTATGATGCTAGGAGAATTTTGCAAATTTTAAAGCAGATAGCAACGTCCTATCTTGTTAACATTTTATTAAAGTTAAAATCACCAAATGGCTTTTTGATCTTTTTTAGTATCATACTAACTCCATACGTCACTTTGACAATGACAAATTTGAAAAAGGTGTGTTTGTTTACTTTTTTTGTATGAAATTCAACTGTTTTCGGTGTGCTCAGCTTGAGTTTAGTAAGATATACTGGTTAAAAATTGTTTAAAACTAAGAACATTTTAGTAAAGAGTTTGAAAGTTAGTAAATTCTTAAGTAAAGTATCATATTTATACCCTAACATCTGGCTGTTTAAAATATTGCACCATTCTTTTTAAAGAAACAAGTCGGAACTAGTTTAAAATCTGTGCCTAACAGCGAACTTTTCAATATTTATATTATTTTTAATATGTTTTTCATGCTTTGAACTGTGCTTTACAAAAATTATGTTTTGATGGTAACGAAAGTTTTAAATAAATATCAAAATCAGCAACATCACTTTTTTGTTGTTCGAAGGTGCACCTGCACAACGCAAGTATACTTACTAAAGGGTGTTCCAATAGGCACTTCCAAACTTTGACAGTTGATAGCAGCCATATTGATGAAGTTACATCTGTCAAATTGGCTGTCGTATATTCAGTCAGTTTCGCAAAATCACCATGGACAGATAAACCGTCCAACAACACATGCAAATGATAAAATTGTTTTGAAAAAATGGGTGCTCTGTTCGGGCAACGTTCCACGCGCTTCGCCCATTTACGGTCATCTTCAGTGATGAGGCCCATTTCTGGATGAATGGGTATATCAACTAACAAAATTGAGACGATACCAATCCACATGGGATCCAAGAGCGTCCAATACATCCCGAAAAAGTCACTGTTTGTTGTGGATTTTGGGCTGGCGGCGTCATGGGTCTATATTTCTTTGAGAGCGATGTTGGCCAGGCCATCACCGTCAACAGCTAGCACTATAGGTCGATGATTAGCAACTTCTTTTGGCCTGAATTAGATGATATGTACACCAACGACATGTGGTTTCAACAGGACGGTGCTCACGCCATATTGGAAATTCTACACGAACGATTCGGGGGCATGGTCATCTCACGGGAAGGTGATGTGAGCTCGTGCGATTTGACCCCGTTAGACTTTTTCTTGTGGGGTTTTCTGAAGTCCCAGGTCTATGCGAATAAGCCATCAAACTCAACATAACCTATATGCCATCTGTCAAATTCAGCCTGATTTATGCGCCAGATTCATTGAAAATTGCGACATTTCGGATACGCGCTTCTCTGGGTGAAGCCGCGGCGGACATTTAAACGATGTTATATTCCATACAAAATGGCATTGATAGGCATCTTAGTGAAAGACCCTGTGCAATAGTAAGCCGATTTTTAGGTTAAATACTCAAAGAAGCTTTATACATAAAACTTCATCAAGTGGTATAGTTTGCCGGTTATTTTTTAAAGGGAATTGGAAGCACTTACATTTTATATTATGACGGCCTGTGCCTCCATTTTCATTTGAAACTGACAAAATATCTAGACTGTGAGAATTTTATTTCTTAAAAAAAAATACTTTTCTTTCTAAAATATGTGCTAAAATGTATTCTGATGTTCTCCCTAAGGACATATACAGCCATAAGCAACCTTCTTAGTCTTCTTCTTATCGGTAAATCCGGCACTGCGCCGTGTAATGTAATCCTCCTACTTTGTTCTTTTATTTTATGTTCGTCCTTTTGCATAATGTTTAATAATAAATTGTTACTTTTGTAATTTAATAGCCCTATTAAAAATAATAATACCAATAATTGTGTTCTTCTTTTTTCTTCAAATTTCAGATATTCTGGTGCAAACAAAAAAATCCATGAGAATCGTCCCCCGAAGTGATGGCATTAAAAATGATGTCGTTATAAACTTAACGACTTTTCTCTTCCCACAAAGTAACACACACACACATACTGACACCTTCGACATCAGGATATCTCATAAATAATTGACGAGATATGATCCAGGTGAAAGTTGCAGCAATCGCCATAAATTTTCAATTTAATTTCTTGTAAAAATAAAACAGGCAACATATCAAACCAGAAAATCGGTAAAACATAAAACTTATAAAGCCTGACAGCGAATATTGAGACCAGTAAAGAGTGGAGGAATATTTGAATAAAACCGACAAAATTGACAAAATTGACGCAAATAGTTTAGTGTGAAACAAAAATCCCGCAAAAAAAAAAAACAAAAACAAGTGCAATCCGAAAGATAAAAATACACACACATTATATTCAGCAAAAGAAAATACATATCTATAAATAAAAAGTTTTGCATAAAATTTGCAGTCGTGGATACCGTCAGTGAATTCCAGGAGTCACCTGTACGACCATCGCCTCCTGCAACTCCACCATATCACCGGCTAACAAAAGCTTTGCAGTCTGATCCAAGATGTGGACACGAGGTAAGCACGGCAAGGACATCAATTGTTGGATTTTCTCTTCCTCTACTTTGTTACTTTGTGCTCGGGTATTTTATTTTATTTTTTTTATTCGACTGCATTGTAAGAGGATTATCGAATGGAAGAGCGAGGATCGAGAAGGGCTGAAGCAAAAATATAGGACACTCATAAAGTGTACAATTTTCCTTAATCCGATGAAAATATGAATACGTTACGTTTAGAGATGCGGGTGGCTGATGGGAGATGGGTGGGGTTGGTGTTTTCTATTCATTCATTGAAACAGAAGCCAACTAACGATAGCTACTCACTCATAGCGAACAATCAATTTAGAAAGCATCATGTGTTTTCATAGTTTATTTGAATTACTTTGAAAAACTTAATTAAAAGTTTTATTATATACCGTTGCGAGGAAAGATTGGTGCTTTTATCAAATTGAATAATCAATTTCATTAAAATTTGTATGCCATAATGGGACATAGTTTTCTTTTGAACTGAATACATGTATGAAAATGAATATAGGTCTTTTGAATTCTCGAGAAGCGAAAGTATTCATATTTTCTTTTAATTCATTAAAGTTGGATATTTGGAAATGAAGCATCAGCTCTCAAAGATTGAGCTGCATTGCATAAGATAAACTTTATTTCATTTTCATAATTGCCATCAGTTTGGATTTTCATAACTAAATGGCCATTTATTCTTAGAACGTCAAGATTATCAAAAGCAGAAAATATAAGCTTGTCGCCAGAGACAAAAAAAAACAGAGTTTCCATAATGCAAAAATATAATGATCAAATTGTATGCCTGGAATTGATAGGTGGGTTATCTCTGAGAATTAAATAAAAATTGAAATGGTTCTAGAGTGGTGTACAGCAGTCGCCATTTTAAAAAGCGCATTTTAAAAAGTTTGTCGAGAACGATGTTTTGTACAAATTACTTGTCTTTGTTTGTGGGTTACATCTTAGCATAGAAATAATATTATACTGGGTCATTCATTTCGTGGTTCCAAGTTGGTAGCGCTGGGGCATTTGACACCTGTCAAACTCAGCTGTCATTTGAAGTGTCATAATATTAGTTGAATGTTTGTCATCTACGATTTAGCAATCGAACAACGCGTTAAAATTATTAAAACTTACTATAAAAAAGTAGTGATTCAAACGTAGCCACTTTTCGCGCATTTCGCGATGATTATGGTCGTCATAATCGACCGACTACGCAAGCAATCGGCAAAATTGTGAAGAAATTTGAAGAGAATGAGAAGTGAGAACGTAACAGAGACTTTTCCAAATAATCTACTACAATTATCAATTTCCCTCGTCGAACAGTGTTGAGAAAAATGAAAAGCAGAAAAAAATGTTCGTTAAAGCCTAGCGAAATGAAATTTTTCGGTGGTCTCCAACAGGACAGCGAAATTCTTGCGGAAACTATGGCGAAAAAATGACAAAAAAAAAACAAACTCAAAAAAATCACAGAAAGCCATGCTGAAATGAAAGATACAACAAATACAAACACTAAAAAACCTCAAATGTCACTTTTACGTACACAATTAATGGTCCGGGCTCCGGGAAATTAATTGAGTGCGAAAAAAGAGCCGAGACCTCCCCAAATAATCTGCTACAACTATCAATTTCGCTCATCAAACAACGTAGGTACTTCAAAACGACGAAATTTTTCGTTTATGATTTCGCTGTGTCATTTTTGTATGGGACTTTTCGTTTCGCATCAGCATAACATACTAGGCTTAAAGTTTGTACATGTAATGAACAAAGTGAATGTAGAAAAACTGCGTTTCTGGATTTTGCCGAAAAAATCACATAATGGAAATAAGCATTCCCGTTTTTTTTTTTTAGAAATTGGTCTTATTTTTTGGTTATTCGCGTACGTATATCTTTTCAATATGTACCCTCAATGTGTGGTTACATTACATTTACTAACCACAAGAGCAAGTTGTGAAATTTATTTTAAACTAGACTTTTCACCTGAATATGGATAGAATATAATGTAGGCTAATAAAATAATTGTACGTATATGCTTGTCTCAAGATACACACTCAAGTCCTTCCTCACATTTTAATGCGTAACACCGTACATCTATACATAATGCTTACATATATGCTACCTACATAAAAAGACCCAAATGTATAGACTGAAACAAATTAAAAGCTGTCAAGAACGATTATCGCTTATTTATAGGATTATTTGCAGTCAATTTATGAAAGAACCTCTGTCGTCGAAGATTAACATTTCACACATGGAGCGATGATAAATGGGAACATTCCTTTCACATAACTACATAACGATACATATAAATTTATGTAAAAGATTATTCAAACTGTCTGATTTACATATTGTTGCAAAGAAAAGAAACTCAGGCTGTTTGTTGCCTTCTCTGGTGTTCCTAATATAGATAGGTATATGCCTATGTCTAGATTAGCATATTCCCATATCATCAAGAAAAATGATATCAAATGAACAATTGTTTTGATG
The DNA here is from genome assembly GCA_932273885.2 of Leucozona laternaria. Classification (NCBI taxonomy): domain Eukaryota; kingdom Metazoa; phylum Arthropoda; class Insecta; order Diptera; family Syrphidae; genus Leucozona; species Leucozona laternaria. Next base: position 110,517,401 of record OW026368.1, on the reverse strand, counting down.
AAATATTTAAACATGTTACATGTGGAATCTGTTGATTTAATCAGCTTTGCTTATTTTCTCCGCAACAGATAAGGAAGAAAATTAAGAGGAGTTTCGAGTGTGGATATGAAATATGTATTTCACATGTCTTGCTGAAGGATTTTATCAGAATATAAATTATATTTACCAATTTACGTGCCTATCTATACTTACTTCAACCGAAAATTACATTTTCGCACACTTTTTCAATCTACATATATGTACCTACATTGCTACTTCAGTTATTTTCCTTTTAATCGCGAAAACAACGAAATTAAAAATACATTCAAACATGAAAAAAAGGTTATGAAACGTATTCGTTTTTAATTTCACGGATGGTGAGTACTAAAGAGCTTAATCGGTCATTCAAATACACACAATATTGATTTTATGTGCAACACGTAAATTGGTTTCGATTTATTTAAGGTTTGGCTTACCGGCATGAGCCATGCCATGCTGAATGGTAAAGAATCGCTATTTTTGTTGTGGTCTTCTTTTAGTGACAACATTTTTAATTTAAACACACCATAATGGGATTAAAGAACGTAACCATCCGTCGCGTCGCAATAATGCAATTGTAAGATATAGATTGATGTTTATAATGAAATAATTACCTGTAGCCGACGCGACCGGCAGAGTGGCGGCGACTTGTGTTGCGTACGTGGTAAGTACGTATACGTAGGACTGTCAGACCGAAGGTATTGGGATCGAAAAAGTGCCTCTCACTTCAGCATTCGGATTCGAAAATTGTAGGTCTCCTCCATTCCTACCAATAACCCAATAACACGCACACCGAAATGGTTGAGAATTATAAGTCACTAGGCCCGCCCAGGTTCTCCACGAGCTGTAGAGCCACCAAATTTATTTAGTTTATTCTTGTATCTTTCAATGTTGTTCTGCCTGTTGACACTAACCCGGATATAAACATATAAATCATGCGTAGAACAACTGTCCGCTCTTAGCGCGGAGAAACACTCTGTTACCATCATATGAATAGGGGGGTTCACATTCTCAAATATGTTTGACAAATATGGCTTGATGAATGTTTGATGGATTGAAACCATATGCGTTCACATTTGTCAAACATGCTGTCAAATGTCAGTTCTCTTTAGAATTTTAACCATGGCGAACGTTTTGATTGCAGCTCTTGTAATAGATCAAATTTAAGAAAATGAAAAACAAGAAAAAACAAAAGGGAACAAAATAAAAGGAACCACATTTGGACTTAGGAATAGCTAAAAGAGCGCTTTTTTTATTTTATATTCTTCGCTTTTAATCTGCCATATATCTGGTAAACTTCTATGTATTTCAAAAAAACTCTCTCCAATAATTATGCAATTTCCTGTTACAGCCATTTTTGTTCCTTTTCTTTTGATGCGCATACCATGAAAACTTTATTAAAATGAAATTTCCTCCTGGTTTGACAAGAATACGTTCATATTCTTAAATATGTTTGTCAAGCATGCGAAATATCAAAATATGTTGATATTCATCAAGCATGTTTGACAATCCGTTTGATGGAGCGTTCACATTTTCAAATTCGAATCAATCAAACATATTTGAGAATGTGAACCCCCCTCATTACAAACTTGTTATTGTTATCGATAGTTTGTATATAAACGTCAAATTTTGTCTCTTATTGCATCGCTATTCCCCGATATCACTTTTACATGCTCTATAGGGAGAGTATTGGTTTCGTGTAAAAAAAAAAAATTCGAGGTTATAATCAAAACTAACACTGCGATAATCGAGAAGTCCGAAAAAGTGGGTTTCGTCATGCCGTCCGTAGGTCTGTGCGTCGGTGCGTCCACTGTAATTTGAGCAAAAGCCTAAACGGGTAGACCGATTTGCATGAAATTTGGTACAGAGCATTTTTAAGTGATTCCCTAGAGGGTAAATTCGAAGTTTTGTTTTAGCTCATCTAGAACGGGTAGCTGCCATACAAATATTTCGGTTTCTTCAAATCTTCTCGAAAATGGCTCTAACGATTTTGATTAAACTTCGTACCTGTATTTACCAAATCAATTGTAAGAAAACGGCATTTCAGGTTTTTCTCAAAAAATTCACATAACGGAATTAGGTATTCCACGTTATTTGAGAAAATGGTCATAATTTTTAGTTATTCGCGTATATCTTTGCCATGGTTAGACCGATTTTATTATAATTTTGCAATCTGATGCTTCTCAATAATTTAAACAATAATGCATTTAAAAAAAAATTTAAAAAACATTTTTATAAACAAAAAAAAATCAAACTAAAAATCAATTTTTTAGTACTTTTGACTCTTTTAATATTTTCTCGTTAAATATATACATCATACATCTTCAATGTGGGGTTACACACAGTAATTAACCAGAAGAGCAAGTTCGTGCGATCAAGTCGTGCATATTTTTTTCTACCCGCAGTTCCTTCTGTGATTGGAAAAAACACATGCCATATGTCACTTTCCAGTATTAAAGCAATGCCAAGGTTGATTGCCTTCCAGCTCAAACCATTTTGATCAACTTTTTATTCAACAATCTAAAATTTGTTTTATTTCTTAAGAATTCAATAAAAAACTTAGATTTGGTATGGATATTCCATATGTGTACCCTTGTACAAAAGTTCTTATATTTGTATATTGAACAAATTACGCAGCTAAAAATATTGAACTATTAAAACAAGTAGTTATCGATTGTATCGAAATTAAACAAACAAAAGTTATCAAACTTAAAATTTAGATATTTTAATTCAATTATTTTCATATCTGATGATGATGCCTATTGGTTCAATAAATCCTCAACCTATACAAAACCAAGTTCACACAGCCTAATTGCTATATGTTTGGATCAGATATGCAACACTCCTTTATCCTTTTCGAAAAACCCATTGAATATGTGGGAAGCAGATAAACATTTCAATTGCTTCAACTAAATACATATTGCCCTACCAATTTAGGGCTGCTCATCAGATCCTTTAGGCCACATAACCTCCCTCTCTTGAAATACTCGCACCTCTGGGTCATTGCAATCGTAATTTTACCGATAAGCCTAGCCACAGCCGATATTTCCGACCGCGTCCCTTATATTGTTATTATAAACTTGTGGCATATGTGAGGTAAAACCAATAGGCTCTTTTGGCAGTGTATAGGTAAACATGAATGTTTTCAATTGTGTTAAGGTTGGGGGTGTAAAAGTTATAGGCTTCGTAATTAACGGCTATTGCACCCTCTATACGACGCCCCGTATACGGACAAACAAAACGAAATAGCTTTCTTGTTTTCGGAAATTCTAAAAACCTATCGATAAGGTATCTCTATTGAGCACAACAGAATACAAATACATACAAATGCACACCCAGGATCCCTTTTAATACCCCAATACCGGATGTGTGAGAACGTGGGCACGAAATAAATTTTATACACGCCTTAGATAACGTTAATCTTCTCCAATATCACTCCCCGCTTTTCTAGTTCATTTTGTAATCAGAATCGGTGGAGGAATCTAATTTACGTTGCAATATTGTTCTTCCTATGCGCTATTCCATTCAAGACTTCTGTTGCCGCCAATAGGTATGGCTTCGCCAACAAGTTCTTATACACCAGTTTCAGCTCTGATCGTTTGATATTTTAAAATTAAGATAAAAGAGCCATTCCGCCCTAATTGATTCACTTTGATTTACTAACTTGAAAATGTCTTACTTTTGTTTTTGTTGTTGTTTCCTTATAGGTGGCGCTTGGGAGGCGAGTCGGTTTGTACAGATTTTGCGGCGATATCGGGCGTGGAAACTTTTCAAAAGTCAAATTGGCCGTGCACCAGTTGACGCGAGGTAAGTTTTGGGTAAGTTAAGGGTTTTTTTGTTTTTATTTTCTACTCTTTTATGTACGAACATCAAGGACTGGAAAATTGGGGGAAGTTTTTTTACGTTCAGTTGAATTTAATTAATTTGATTAAGAACTTTGTTTTCATAACAAAAAGTTTTTTTTTTTTTTTGTACTATGTTGGATAGTTCATGACTGTGGCATACTTTGTTGGTGTTAGTGGAAAAGTTGATGCAAAATTATTAAAGTTTTTTTTTCCGTATTTTATGCTGGGAGTTCCTGAAGCACTACACTTATTTATTGTGAAAAGTGTAGTTTTTATGTAATAGTTCTTTTCACTTTTTTGCAAATTTGTTAGATTTGTGAATTGCATAGTTTTTCTTTTTAATACTTTTGTAGGTTTTTCAGAACTATGATGTTTGTGGTTCTTATAAATAGTTCCTGAGATGATGATGATGGCCTACAAATAACGGGATTTTTTATATTTATTTTTACAAACAAAATTAAACACTAGCTTCTATAAGCCTTATGTAAATACATGCATAAAATAGGATTTTTCCATAAATTATTTTATGGATACGAGTAGTACATCAAACCCTGTTGATCCGACAGCCAGCGACGGAACAAACCTAAAACTAAAAATACTCTCTGAAAAAATCAGTAAACCATGTCAATGTCATCCATGTCTATCTCCAATTTCACACGCAATCATATTTATATTCTATTCTACATACTTCCTTCCACAAATAGAATTCCATTATTTTAGTTCGCATAAATTGAACCCTCAATCAAATGAAAGTGCTTTGTGTGTTTACCAAACGATCTAAATTTAATTAATCGAAATCGATAACTCGTTTAGGTTTACATAAACAATTTCATACATCATTGGTAGGAGAAAATGCCTCAACTTTAACACCCCAATCCCCATTTCTTATTTGTAAAAACACGCAACAAGTATTGCATAGTATAGGTATGTAGTTATAATAGAAAAGCTGTGAAGTCCTTTATTTGAACGACTTCATTCGTGGTTATTCAATTATTATTTCCCTTGAGGAGAGTTGTTATGTTATTAGTTTTCTTTCACTAACCGGATATCGCTTAGTAATGAGTTCCCGAAAATTACAATAGAATTCGGGTTCATTGCTAAGATTTTTTTGTTGTAACTAAAATTGCTTAATTAAGAAAGTCTGAAATTTGGCTATGAGTTCGGCACGATATGAAATGCTAATAGAATTGTTTAGTTTTTTGTTCCGAGAGGTGGTATACATTAGTCACGCAGATAAAAAGAGGCAGGATGATTTAACTTAGCCCGTTTAAGGCTAGGATTATTGTTGGAACAGTCCAAGTCACCATGGCACGGTATACCTTATAAAATAAAGTTCTGCTAGGTATGGTTGACAGTTAAAAAATCTTACATCCTATTCAGATTTTCAGATATTCAATGGCAGAGTTCAACGCACATCTGAATATTCAGAATTTTGAATTTTTGAAGCTCTTGATTGGCCAGCTGTCAGAAAAAGTTCTGATAATTCAGATGACTTCTGACCGCTGGCCAATCAAGAGCTTCAAAAATTCTGAATATCCAGATGTGCGTTGAACTCGGCCAATAGGTTGTAACAGTTATAGATAAATAAATTTGGTGGCGCGACAGCTAGTGGATAGCAATAGGGCCGTATTGGCTTACAACTCTCAAATATTCATTTGTGCGTGTTGTTTGTTTGCATCAGGAATGGAGGGGTTAGGGAAGGTTAGGTTAGGTCCGAAAGACTAAGGCGAGAGACACTTATTCATGAAAACAGATACTATTGATGGAGAACTTGTTACTTCCTCGCAAGAGGAAGAAGCTGCTTTTTTTTAGTTACTAAGGTGGACGAGGTTGGGAATCGAACTACAATTAATCCCCATGGGGGCTAGCTAAGCGCACAGAATCCTCGGGCTTAGCTTAAGCACGGAGAAAAAGTCTGTTACCGGCGTAAATTACATAGATACCTTTTATCGATAGTTTGTATGGAAACTCCATTGTTTTCTGTAATGGCGTCGCTAATCGCCAATGTCTTTTTTTTTAACCAAATTCCTCGGGGCTTGCAAAAAAAACTCGGCTAATTTACCAATGCTATAATGTTATGCTTACCATGAAGATAACTCTGGTGAGAATTATATTGACGATGATATCGTACATAAGTCTATATAATGTTAAGTGTGCTGATTGGTAAATGTTAAGTGTGGTAATTGGTTCTCTTTCTTATTTTTTGTGTAAAAATATATTTTGTTTCTGTTAATTTTCAAAATAAAACTTAATTCTTATTGAAGTTAAGGGAAAAAAAAATTATTATTGGTACTGGGCTACTATTTGGGCTACTTTTATGGCAACCATTTTGGGCTATCGAACTAAAGTTCAAGATATGGTAACCCTGAGAGCTGTATGCACTTAAACATGATTTGTTTGTGATTTAAACATTAAGTCAGTAGTTAAGGCTTTAATCACGTCTGAAAACTTAACATGCGGTCCACCTGACAGACAAATTTGTATATATTACCTGCTTTTCGTTTTGCAGCACGCTGTTCGACGAACAAAATTGATAATTGTAGTAGATTGTTTAGAGAAGTCTCTGTTCCGATCTCCGAAAAAGTGACATTTGAGTTTAATTCGTGTTTGCATTTGTTGTCTCTTTCTGTGTTTTTCTCGCGTTTATGTTCGTTTTTTAACAATTGGTGATACTTTCAATGAGTTTTTTTTTTTTTGATGTGTAAACATCTATGCTGGCGGTAGAGTGAAAATAAAACGTGAACGCTCGTGTGCAACGTTACGTCGTGCAACGTTACGGTGTGCAACGTTACGATCTGCATACTAGGATGGGTGCGTTCAGTGAAATAAATCTTAAGATCCCCTTCAAGAAAAAACAAGTCCGTTTTGGATCCGCGCACGTTGATGTTTACACATATTAACCGTGAGTCCGGCACTCACACAATTTTTTTTGTATTCTTTCCGTTAGCATTTCGCTGTAGTGTTAGAGACTACAGAAATATTTCGTTTCCCATCAGCAGCGTACTAGGCTTTAATGAAAGAAACACCTAAATACAAGAATAAATATCACTTTTTCGCACATAATTAAAGCCCCGGGCAGTAAATTCTGTGCGAAAAAAGATAGGAAACTTCTCGAAATAGTCTGCTACAATTATCAATTTCGCTCGTCGAAAAACGCGTACTGCAAAACGAAAAGCATCAGAACGAATTTTATGATATAATTCGTTGTATTAATTTTGTATATAATTTAACTCTGGCTGTTACTGTAGAAAAAAAAGTTTATGACTCAATATTCTATCTACTATTATACCAAGTTTCTAAAAGTATTTTTTGTTTAATTTTTTTGCGAGTCTGATGTAATTCTTTATCTGCAGACAAAGTTGCTGTCAAAGTTGTTGACAGAGGTGGACTTGATGCTAGAGCCCTTCGTATGCTGTCCAGAGAAATTGCCACCCTCGAATGTGTTCATCATCCCAATATACTGAGGTAAGTAAGCACACTCAATTCACTATAATGTCAACCATACAAAATACATGGTCAATATTATGTTAAATTCTTAGGCTTTTTGAGGTTGTGGAAACTCTTGGTCGCGTCTACCTTGTCACCGAATGGGTGCGAGGAGGTGAATTGTACAATCACATCACACAAAATGGACCACTTAGAGAGATTCATGCTTCGCCTTTGTACAAGCAATTACTCTTAGCTGTTAAACATATGGTAAGTTACACATAATTTTTTGTTTTATAAATTAATTAATTGACATATTGTTGTTTGACGTATATATATATTTTCTAACTTTTTTGTTGTTCCATATTTTAGCACAGCTTGGGCTTTGTTCATCGCGATATAAAGGCTGAAAATGTTTTGCTTGTTTCCGAGAATCGTCTCAAATTAGCTGATTTTGGATTCAGCACAGAACTGATAAATGGTAAGAATAATAATTAATGTTTTTTTTTTTTAAATAACTTTTGTATGAACCTTTGTCAATTAGATGGTATGACATAGAACATTTAGAAACACATCGATCAATCAATGTCAGAGAAGGTGACATGGGTTTGAATTGAAAACAAAGCATATTTTAGCTCTTTTTGTTGACAACAATAATATAAATCTAATTTATTAAAGAAAATATACTTTTAGGCAATTTTCCTCCAGATTATAGTCAGTTGAATATTTTTATTTAAGAAGAAGAAGCATTGCCCACACCCCTTATTGGCTTCACTGTATTTAGTATAGTCTCATATTTGTTTGCAAATCAAATTTTTTTTATAGATCTTTTACTCGTTGATCCACGACTTGAAACAGTCAGAACCATATTGCGCGAAGGTATTTACTTGCGGTTTGGAAATCATCACCTTATTAAAACTTAAGAAAAAAACTAATCAACTGTTAGTTAAAAATCGTTTGAGATTGGTTTGCAACTGGCTGTTTTTTTTCGTTCACAGTCTCCAGTGCTTGGTTGCCCTCGTGCAAAACTGTTAACACATCATAATTTACAAAAAAAATATACGAAATGTACCCTATACATTTTTTTTACTTATATTCATCGAACTCCACGATAAAAACAAACATTTTGTGACAAAACTGTAAAATTTAAAACATAGATATGTAGAAGCACAGTTCATTGAAATTGAAACTAAAGTTGGAATGGAATAAGTTAAATCCTTTTACGCCATAACACACATATTTGCACATAGATTAACTTTGACAGTAGCATGTGTTCAGTGGTATATGTACCTATAATATAAATAGGTAAGTTCGATTACTGCTTTAATACAAATTAACTATTAAATCCAGGTTAAAATCCAAACATTGAATCTTATTCCATGTTATTCACTCGTTAAATCCACATTTAAATTCAATGTCGATAAATACAATTGAATTTAAAGTGCTCTCAGGAGACTAGTTTAAATACTTTCATCCAGATTTAAGACAAGGATAATATGGACAGATATTTAATAAATCTGGATTTAAAGTTCATTTAAATCCACAGTGAATAATATGCCCGTTCACAAAATAAATTTCAAATCTACTGGATTTACGAAATGAGTTTGTATAGTAAATCCTCGAGATACTTTGGATTTAAATGGATTATAAATCCAGATTAACTTAATCCTGATTTACTAAATTAATATTTATTAAATTTGGATATATTATCCCTACCCAAAATAAACTGGTTGTAAGTACTGGTCTCCTAAAAGCAGTTTAAATCCAATTGGACTTATCTACATTGGATTTAAATGTGAATTTACTGTGTGAATAAGGGCAAGTCTAATTAAATCTAGGTTTAGTGGTCGGTGAAAACGTAGTTTTAGCAACAAGACAAATAACAGCCTTAATTTAAGTTGATGAACAGCGCGAAGTTAGTATACTCTTTTACACGAGAAAACTCAGTTTTCAGCTACTTTCGGTTTGTAGGAGAGAAGGGGACGAAGTAAGTGGGTTGAACAAAATCACCTCGGCCAACGATTTGCGAAGATTTGTTTGACATTCCTTTTTACACTTCAGGTACTGTTCGTTCAACCGAAAGACTTTATAAGGAAATTAAAAAAATCTTTAACGAAAAGTTTTCCATTTCCATCACGCGTATGAAAGGTCAAACAATCTCCAGCAACCTATTTCTTTGTGTAAAAGGGGACTTAAACATAAAATAAAAAACAATGTCCAAGAAAAATATTGTGTTTCATCTAAGTTTTTTGCATTTGTTTTGTTTTTTTTTTTTGGAACAGTTCAGTACAGCCTCGGTTTGAATCAATTATGGAATCAATTTAAGAATGATGACCATCAAGCATGACGCTTGTGATTTAAATGTCTTATAATGTGTCTCTTGCATCACACACAATTTAAACGCAGTAAATTTTCATATTATTTTTAAGCCAGATTTAAGCAGTTTAATCTGGCTTTCTTACTCATGTTGATTCAGAGTTGTGTGATGAGTGAGCTTAATTTCTATAATTGCTATAAACTAGGCTAGATCAATAAAAACAAAAAAATTATTTACAATATAAACAAAACATTCTAAAATAAATATTGAGGATACATTCAGCAAGCTATTATACAACAAATAAACTTCGTGTAATTGCGTTAACAAACTAATGTGCTTAATTTGTTGAATTCGATTTCTCAACTATTTTTTGTCACAGTTTATCAATTTAACAGAAATGTGTGCGGCCATTTCCCCGGCTGAATTCTCGTTCATATTCATAAAGAGGACCGAGCCGTTCACATGGAGAGGGTCGTAAAGAAGGTTGGAAGGTTTGTAGAGATTTTAAACCTATTCACGATAGAACCATGCACATGTCAATTTTCCAATGAAAATCTCTACGAACTGTGAAACACTTTAACGAACATAAATGACCCCTTTAACGAATGACAAATTCATGTTTTTTAAATCAATAGGTTACCCGAGCCTTTAATTTTGTGTTACGCCTACAAAGTTCAAAGTCAATCCACTTGGGGTCATGTCCTCCCCTATCAGTGAATTGTACCTAATCACGTTGTTCACACTGTTTTTTTTTTTGTTCGTAACAAAACAGAATACTATACAATCCCTTTATTGATTCTTCCGTTCGGATTTAGAAATAACCAGCAATTGATGGCCATGAAAAAAAGTTGAAGCATTCTCCATTTGATCGTAAATAATACTCTGTCTGGGTTAACGAAGCCAAAAAGTCCTGTTTATACCAGAATGTCTATATATGTATCCTTTTTAATGTTTACTTGATTTCTTTTGGGTGGAGCTTGGGCGTTGTCGTTTAATTGCCATTGGGATAAAACAAATTACAAAGCAATGCCAGAGTCGATAGTTCTAATACCAGCAATTCTTTCCTTTTTTTAAGAAAAAAAAAATAGCTATTGTAGATTGTTACAACCGACTTTAAAGGGAATACAATTTTATACAAGTATACCTACTTGCTTGTGTTTAGAATCAAACATTTGATTAATTTACCTACCAAGATGCTGAATGGGACAGAATAAAAGATGTCAGATCACCGTGTTGGGTTCAAAATTCCCATATTGATTTAGGATTGTATGAATATTGGATAAGTATATGTGTGTTTATTTGATTGGAAATCAGTCTCTTTTGTATAGGTCCGCATTTCTAGATTGGGACGGAAAAAAACTCGTTTTGCAATCATGGGTTGGAAAGATTTTCTTTGTATTTTTTTTTCTTGTGTCATTTTCTCAAAATTGATTTTTTACCACTAGAAAACCCCACAAAATACACACTTGTTTGACTGTGATTTAATATTTTATTTTTGCAGGTGCCAACCAGAAACTTGATACATTTTGTGGTTCCCCTCCTTATGCAGCTCCAGAATTATTTTCCGATGATCATTATATAGGAGCACCAGTAGATGTTTGGGCACTTGGTGTTCTTCTTTACTTTATGGTCGTGGGAAATATGCCATTTAGAGCACCAACTGTTCCAGCTTTGCGAACAGCTGTATTAAAAGGAGACTATGTTCTTCTGGGACATATCAGTCTACCATGTATTAGACTTATTCGTAAGTTTTAAAGATTTATTTGTTCGTACATACAAATATATCTATTCTATATATAATAATTTTCAGAACGAATTCTAGTCCACCTCCCATTAGGCAGACCAACTCTCGATGAAATACTCGCAAGTCAGTGGGTGATGAGTCCCCATCTCAGCGCCGAGTTAATGCAACACGAAATAAATCTTCGAACAAAGCAAAACAAACGTTCGGGATTTTGGTTTCGAACTAAATCTCGACGAATACGTAAGAGCTATTCGTTGCGCGAACGCTACATGGAAGTTACAAATAAGCCTCCGTTAAATTTAAATACCAAAAAGACCGAAGGAATTTTTGTTGATAATTTTCTGCATCCTATTGAGGTCAATTACGATACCAGCTTAGCAGAATGTTCGCAAACAAGCCTTCCCCGCAAATCGTTTTTTGGCAGTACCATTATGAAGAAAAAAATAAGCCCACTGGACACGACCAGAGAAAGGACAATAATGAACGGAAATGGCTCCAGATGTTGCGAACATCGTCGTTGGAATGCAGAAGCTGCTGCAGAATCACCTTTGTTCAAAAATTACGATGAAGAAAAGGGTGCTTTTATAATGTTGCCAACTGCCATCGATGATCTGACTGCATTGAGTCCACTCGAAGCCGAAGCCAGAAAGATATTGGATGAGCTTGGAGTGACTTCAGAGATGTTACAAAATGCTAGTGAAAACGGTCCACGAAGTGATATTATTGGAGCTTATAGAATTGTCATAAATCGCCTTCAAAAGCAATCTTGGTTGGCTAAACGTCATGTAGAAATAGCATTGCAAGAGCAGCCTAAGATTCTTAAGCAAAATCGAACATGCACCATTCTTTAAGTTGGTATAGATTTAAGTTAACTTTTGGTATGTGATGCTTGGAATCGTTAAGGGTGTGAATGATGATGATCTCTGGCTTAAAGTGACGAAAAGTGACAAACGATGTATTATTTAAGTTCTTTATAGTCAAAAAGTAATTCAATACCAAAGTAAATCATAATGCTGTAAACACAAAACACATTTCATATAGTTAAGTTTTTAAGTTTTAACGATCGACAGCAAATAAACAATGGTGTCAAGAGTTTTTTTTCAATTTCGCAACAAAGAGTTTATGTCATTGTTCGTATAGATACAAATAAGAAAAATCAAAGACATTCGGGTGGTCAACATTTTTAAGAAAAAGAAACAATATATGTGAATCCCACGTTGGGCGCCATTTTGTGTGGTTCTTTTAATGCCATTGGGGCCAGTGCTATATTTTATGACCAGCCTTAAGCTTATTGGATTGATTTTGTTTTCGTTTCCTTTCAGAACCATAGAAACACAAAAAAAGGGTCCCACGTTGGGCGCCAAAATTAATCTTTTTAAAATTAATACTTCAATAAGGTTTTGGACTCTTCAGAAAAAAATTAAAGAGTTTTTCCGACGAAAATGTCAAACTTACACTAGGCACCAGAGTTTAACTTCTATAAAAGAATTATCTGTTGAAGCTTATATATTTAATGTCTCCCATGGAGACATGTTTTAAGTAAACTAAACAAAAAAATAAAAAACAATATAAAAATATACAATAGATGTAGAAAATTTTGTATTTTTATAAAAGTACGCAATGTTATATAAATTTGTTGTAAATGCTGCTTCAAATATTTCTTTTATGTTTATTATTTGTGATTTATATATAATTTATTTAAAACCGATCTTTTATTACTTCAAAAATAATCTTCCGTTTAGTTATATTTTAGAAGTTTTGCTTTTTATAATGGGCTATAAGTAAATGGGAGGTTCATCCTGTCATGTTTGACTTTATATCATTATCAACCCAGTCTTATGGCTATGCCATTTTTACAACTTGTGTAGGTCTCAATTGCTAGCTTTACCACTTATAGACATATCAGCTATATGCTTTAGCCAATAGCTATATGCTTAAGCCAATAGCTGGTTCCCACAAAAAAAAAAATATCTCACTGAAAAATGAATCCAAAAATATTTCGTGTCAATAATTTCAGTTCAAAACCAATAGCGATTTGTGCCACAGTCAAAATATATCTCAGAGCATTCAGACAGTTTTCTTTCGTGGGACAAGCCTAATTTGAAGAATTTTAGAACGTTGCTAAATATTCCAAAAATTGCTTTTGCATTTTTATTGGGTATATAGAAGATACAATTGATAACCAGTCAGACAAAATAACGACAGGCTTATGAGAGAGAGGTCAAAGAAAAAACTGCCTTTATTTCTAATTATGTGTCTTCTTTTTCTAGTGGTGCACTATTTAATAGTCATGTATTTTCTGAGAGCTTCTCTTGCTTTTTGATATCTTCTTTCTTTCTTTTTTTTCGTTTCTTGAAAAACTAATTTCATACAAATCAAAGATGCCAATTAGAATTAAAAGTAAAATATTAATGTATGTTTGTAGTAGGTATATGTATTTACATATCGTCAGCTGAGAAATAAAAGAGCGTATTTCGGCTAAATGCAGTACAAAGTCCAGAATTCAGCCTCCCTTTTCAAAAAGAGAACACAAATTCCCTAACAAAGTCTTTGGCTGATTTTTAAAAGCCTCTGATAAGTTTGTGTGATTGGAAAGAACAAATTTAACCCTTAATCTGTTGGAAAAAGTATCTAAAAGGGCATTAAGGGTGTTCGCTGTATTTACAGTTCCACGTTTTTTCAGCTGACAATGGGGCATATTCATAGTCAATTTTAAACTCCAGTTTATCTTAGACCTTGGTTTAATCCTATCTAAATATCATTGAATAAACCCCAGTCTAAGATGAACTGGAGTTTGAAAGTGACTATGAATATGCCCCAATATGTTTAGGTAGATAATGTTTAAAATTAGGTGTATGCCAACCATAGTATTTTTAATCATTTAACTTCTACTACCTATATTCCCAAAGCAAAGTGTAGTTTTATTTAGGATCAATTTAATTGAAACTAGAATTTTTTTTGTAAATAAATTTGACTCTATCGTGATTGCTATATAAAACTTCATCATTCTAGAGTCTTACATTTTTATAACACGTCGAAAAAAGAATACATAAATGTATCTACATATTCGCATCCACACATCTATTTTTGTCCGAAAACATAATAATACGTACATTATGTAGAATTAATAATTAAAAATCAATAGATATATATTTCTGAGTAGGTAAAAAGTAATAAAAAACTTTTGTCTGCATTATTAAATGAATTAATTTAGAGAACGTAATATAAAAAATGTATGAAAAGTATTTAAATAAATCAAATTTGTTAATTAGAATTTGTTGTTGTTGTTTAATTTCAAGTTTTTTGAACACCGAGCTGGCTCTGACCTTTTTTTAATTAACTAAAGATGGTAAGAACTAAAAACAAAGCTGTTGTGTGTAACCCGAAATTGTGTCCAGGATGAATGCTACAAATTCAATTAATTATAATCAAAAAGTTATTTGAAATTTATTTAATTTCTTATGCTAAAGCTATGTCAAAGTTCTTTAAACAATTTTAAACATTTCAGGGATCTGACTAAGTTAATCCCAAGAGTTCGGCGCCTTTAACAAAAACGGTGTTTTTTACTTTGCGTTTCACATATTGAAATCTATAAACACCAACAAAACTCTGTACAACCAATATGGTTTTGTAAAAAACATAATCTTAACGTTCATTGGTCTTACATGAATAAGAATCACACTTCAGTCTATCATATTGGTCACTCAAGTGGCATTTACTCAGGCTGTGAAACTGGGCTTAAGGGCCAATATAAGAAACTTAAGTTCAATTTTTTCTGATAAATGTGCACTGCGGAATTTACCGGAATAAGTGGTACTTAAGCTTCCCATTTATGGTAGTTTAGGCCCAGTTTCAAGTCTGAGTAAGTACTATTTCAGTATGGCTAGGATCATTATCATTAGCCGTGTTTTTTGCAATCCCGGAGGAATTTGGTTGAAAAAAACGAAATCGGGGATTAGCGACGCCATTAAAAAATCAAAATGGAGTTTTCAAACAAAATATCGATATCAAGTATGAAATTCACGCTGGTAACACAGTTTTTCTCCGTGCCCCGAGAATGCTCCGTGCTTAGCTAAGCCTGAAAGGGATTAGTTTTTGTTGTATATTTATCATGTAAATTGCTTAGTCCCAACGTCTTTTTTTTGACCAATTTCTTTGGGGCTTGCAAAAAATACTGCTATTATTTTGTAATACACTTTTTTATGACTGAAATAAATCAACTAAATAGAAGACATAACATTATTTGTTGAATTATTGCTTCTTAACAGCTTTTTGATGGCCTTAAGTAGGTACACAATAGTGCTACATGTGGCTGATTTATTTTAATAGAAGACGCATACTTATGTATATTTAATTTGATTTAGTGTACACAAGGTTTTTGAAACTTTTTACACGACCTTGTCCCAGATGGTTGCCAAATGAGGGTCCTTTCAACCCCAAACCCAAAAAGTCACTGACAAATCAAAAAATATCTTGTTGCCTCCAAGAAATGTAAGTTCGGCCAAATTTTGAACATTTGAATTGACTATTTGATGTTTACAAACAAAACTTAATTTATGACTCGGAGTGGTCGCGGCACTTGCTATATCGCACTAGCGGCAATGGAGCTGCACCAACGCACGTGACGTGGCAAAATTGGTCAGATAAGGTGTTTTTATTTTCAATTCCCGATGGAGTTGTACGAAAAAAACGAAGTAAATGTTAAACAATTTACATGTTAAATGAAACATAGATAATATTTTGACGAGTAATATGTTGTTCCGTTAAAGTGCATTTCCACCGAGTGCGGCCTTACCTAACTGTTTATTGTATTGTATATTTGGGATGTCATATTTTCCTGAACTGTCCTACTAGGCCCCTCTTCTCCACGAGCTATCATGCCAAGAATTTACTCATTCAAATTCAAAAAGAATAATGATTCTTAAGTCTTCGTGTAGTAGCCGAATTACATAGCTTTATGTTGTTTTCCTTTCGAAAAAACTTTTTCTTTTTTTTTAGATTTTAACACACACTTGTACAACACATTAAAAAAGTGACATTTATCTAAAAGTGTTATACTGGACTTACACGATTGACAAATTGACAGTTATTTGGCCGTAAACTTCCAAAAGAACGAATTTTTCCATTTTTCTGTCAGTTTTTTGACAGTTTACTCACAGAATACTGCCAATTTGTCAGTCGTGTAAATCCAGCATTAGTTTGAATTAGGCATTTCGCAGTGTTATTTCCTTATGATAAGTTGATATTGAGTTGAACAAATTCTGTTCTTTTTGCCAGTAAAGATTTGAGACAACCAAATCTTAAATGGGTGAAAGTAAAACAAAATTAGTGGAGCCTGATTCACAATGCGGCGAGGAAACGAGACGATTTTCATTTTTCCTAATGTAATTTACATATTTTTCACAAAAGATGTAATCAATTGTGTCTAAAAAATAAAGTTATTGATAAATCTTTTCTTTTGTAAGCTATTTTGTTTATATTTTATTGATTTTTTGTTTACAAAAATGAATTTTTGTCGTAAAAACGCTCGTTGCATTGTGAATTGGGCGACGATTTTGTAACTAGAAGAAGATGACAGTGGTTCTCGTCACGCTCACGTCCCGTTTCCTCGTCGCATTGTGAATCAGGCATGAGTGCGTCACTGAGTCAAGCCTGTTGTCAATTAAAAGAAACAAAATAACATACAAAACAATAGATTTATCAATAACTTTATTTGTTAATACACATTTGATCATTTCTTCTTTGAAAAATCTGTAAATTACTTAGCAAAAATGAAAATCGTCGTCACGTCGCGTCTTTTTTTCAATTTTTCGAATTCTTGGTGTGACGTGACGACGAGAAACGCCGCATTGTGTATATCCAGGTATGCTTTTATTGTTTGAAATTGGTTTCACAACTGCAATGAGTTCTCGTCACGCTCACGTCTCGTTTCCTCGCCGCATTGTGAATCAGGCTTCACTGTGGTAAGCCTACATTGTTTATACCAATCGATATCGTTGAATTAATTTTACCTGGCAGTACTGTACCTGTATACGTACAAAGAAATGTCAAAAAATTGCAAATTGCATTTTCACTTTTCGATTTTCGAAGACGCGACCGCATCGACAAAGTATTTTAATCGCGTTTCACAAAATCATTTTTAATAAAGAATTTCTAAGAAATTTTGTAAGTATTACTTTAAATAAACTCCAACACACTTCCTTTGCAAGTAATGGGTTCACCAATTACCTTGGATGATTACAAATTATGCTGTGAATTGCATGGACATAGCAACGATGTACGAGCTGTTTCGCCGGCTTCTGGTGAGAATATAATTTCTGGATCACGCGATAAAACGGCGAAAATATGGAAAAAATCAGGGTATAAATTATTGAAAATTGGAAGAAATACCAAGTTAAAGTTTGTTTTTGGTTTAGAGATGATGAGTATATCGAAGGTGTAACCTTGCGAGATCATTCAAACTTCGTATCATGTGTGTACTATTTGGAAGCAGATGGCCTGATTTGCACTGGCAGCAATGATGCAACTATTTGTGTTTATAAGGAGGATGGATATGTTCCAGCTTGTGTTCTTAAAGGACACGACTCGACAGTCTGTTCGATAAGTAAAGGAGTGGAACCGATGAGCATTGTTTCAGGAAGTTGGGACAAAACTGCTCGTATTTGGGCCATAGACGAGTCTGGTCTTTCATGCGCTGTTGTTCTGAAAGGCCACGAGGGTGCTGTATGGGCAGTGATAACTTTGCCAAACAATCAGTTCGTAACAGGATCGGCAGACAAGACTATCGTCTATTGGAATGCTGCGGGGGAGCGTCTAAAAGTCTTGAAAGGTAAGTTGACTTCTTGATTTGCTTTAATCTTAAAATCATCTTATCTAAAATACCTAACAGGACACACCGACTGTGTTCGTGGTCTTGCTAGCCTTGGTGATGGCTCTTTAGTCAGTTGCGCCAATGATGCAGTGATTCGCTATTGGAACGAGGATGGCGAATGTGTCCGTGAACTATGCGGACATTCAAACTATATTTACTCCATTTCACAAAACCTTGCGCTTGGACGAGATGTCATTGTTTCTGGTGGAGAAGATAGCACTCTGCGTATGTGGAGTCTTAACTCCGGAGAACTTGGTAAACCCATCATTCATCCTACTCAATCCGTTTGGGCTGTTGCATGCCTAAAAAATGGTGACATAGTCACTGGCAGTAGTGATGGTGTCGTAAGAGTCTTCACTAGAGATGCTTCCCGATTCGCAAGTGAATCTATTCTCACGGCATTTGATGAAGCTGTTAATATTCGAGCGCAAAAAATTAACGAGGAACTTGGAGATATGAAAAAATCAGAGTAAGTTTGTTTCATAGACAAATATATGTTTCATTTACATATATTACTAGTAAATACTATTGCTGGAGGGGGTGTAGTATCTTTTTTTAAGGAAAATCAGGCATGTTTTATTGCGAATACCTTTTGCAATGAGCATACTTTGTTAACCATATAAGACGATAGTATTCGAACACTGAGCGAAGTACGGATCACTTAAGTCCTCAGAATTGCGAGAGAGAACCAAGAGCAAGGAAAAATTTGAATGGGAATCGAAAACAACTACCAAAACACGCTGAAGATTCTTAAATCTTTACATGATTTACAGATAGTGAGGTGCAAGCAATTCATGCACACCTTTCTAGCCTGTTAATATCATGTTTTAGCTGAAAATAATCAGACAATGATTTAACTAATGGAAATATTTTGAAAACCAGACCACGCTCTGTTTGACCAGGCCTTGAATAAATAAAAGAGTAATGATTGATACCAAATGGCTTCCTTGTTTTACTCTAGAGTGAATTAAAAAAGCTCACAGAATCAATTTTTGTAGATGAAGAACATTTTTTTTTTTAATTACCTTGATCACTTTTGGGAGGGAGTGGGGCCAAAGTAGTTCAAATATTTCAAAAATTAGTGCAACAATAATTAAATATTTTGAATTTTAAATGATGTTTTTTTTTATAACAGCTTACCTGGAGTCAATTCATTGTTGATCGATGGTAAATCTGACGGACAGAAAAAAATGGTTCGACACCCAGATGGCACAGTTAAATGTTACATTTGGGAAAATAGCAAATGGAATCTTATTGGCGATGTAACGGGCGCTACCGGAAGCTCTTCAACCTCAACAAAACAGTTCGAAGGAAAGGTTTGTTCTGTAGCATCCTTCATTTGAGACAAAATTTTTTAAAATTATTTCAATTTTAGAGCTATGACTTTGTATTCTCGGTTGATATTTCTGACGATGCACCGCCTCTTAAGTTACCATACAATCGTGGTGAGGATCCATGGCAAGCGGCACAGACTTTCATACACAAAAACAGTCTGCCTCAAGCATATCTCGATGAAGTTGCAAATTTCATTGTAAAAAATGCAAAGACTAACGATGACCCTTTGGAACCGCAACCATCAGTTAGGTAGGTGTTTATAACAAAATCTTTTAAATTTTTTTTAATGTTTTTGTTTATATTAGTGGCTATCAAGATCCGTTTACTGGAGGTTCACGGTATGTGCCGGGCTCAGCTGGAAGTAACACATCTGCTGGCGGAAATGTTGATCCCTTCACGGGAGCTTCTAGTTATTCAACTACGGCCCCGCCCAAAGTTGAAGTCAGTTTTACCCAAGGGAAGCATTTTCCCTTGACCATGTTTTTAACTTTCGATAAGTGTGATCCACAGAAGGTTTTAGAAAAGTTGAGGTGAGCTGCTGCTTGTTTTCAATAAATATCATAATTACGAATTACAGAGAATAATAATTATCTCCATTTCTCTTTAATTGTTTTTTCTACTTGCAGAGAATTCAATCAGAAGCAAGTTGAAGGGACAGGAGTTAGCGACAATCTATTGGAAACTGTCGTTCGATTAGCCGCTGATGTTCCTGAAATTGATAAGACTGCAATCGAAGCACTACGCCATCTGCTTCGATGGCCAAGTGACATTCTCTTCCCCGTACTCGATATCACGCGTTTGGCTATTCGAAATGAACAAATATTCAATTTCCTAAACTCTTTCAAATTCCTTGAAATCATACTGCCCAATCTAAATACATCAGCACCCAATCAACTTATGATCATTAGGTGTCTGGCCAACATGATGAATCATCCCAGTGGTCGACAGCAAGTTGAATCATGCCTGGAGCCAACAATTGAGATCTTAAAAGGCATCAAATCGGGCAGTGCGAATCTTCAAATTGCAATAGCGACATTCTATCTAAACGCTACCATATCGCAAAAGCAAGCTGCGGCAAACAACGATATGTGTCGTCTCATCACCGAGGGTATCATCGAGTTGCTTATGTGGGCGACTGACTTGGAAGCATGCTATAGATCTATCCAGGCCATTGGCAATCTTACAACGACAACCCATGCTCAACTGTCAAGTGCCCAAGTAATATCAGTTGACTCGGTTATGGACAAAATTCGCGGGTTCGCAGAGCATCCCCAAGTGCCCGGTTTTGAGAAACTAACGGCAGCTGCTAAGGCTCTTTTAGCTTCATTCTGAGCAACAAAAAAAATTGAGCAAAACTTTGTTTAATCTTTTATTTAATTGTAACACTTATGGGACTTATTAACACTTTGTTATTTCGGAACAGTTGGCTTCTGTGAGATGGACACATAATGTGAATAAACTACTTATGATGTTCTACGAGATGTTGTGTTTGTATTTGGTGAGATATCCTTGCGCTGTCGTATCCTTTCGAGGAGGTCTTCCTTCCATCGTTCCTCGGGCACTCCCTGCGCCCAATCGGGAACTGCCACATTAGGTAGAGTAATACCAGCCATTGCAGACATAATCTGAAATTAATAGTTAGTTTTCGTCTACCTGTATCTAATTTGTTAAAACCTGTTCTGTCCTGGAACTATCCAATTCGAGATCTAATTCTCGGGGACGTGGCTGGCTCCACACTTCTCTCTCCACTTCGGCATCAATACTTTCAACATTTGGAAAATTTGGATCTCCATTAGTAGTTAATGGTTCCGAAAGGTTATTGTCTATTTCCATTGAGTCATCACCTTGATCTGTGATGGGAAGTGGTTGGTATCCATCGTATTCGTTGCCATCTTCACCATCGCTATCGTCACTGTTGTTTCCACCATGGTTAATAATATGCATCGGACTTGGACGGAGATCATCTTCATTCGATTCACCAGGCAATTCAGGTGAACCCATTTTTAATAAAACTGTGTTGGATATTTTTTTAAACTTAAAAAAACACGAAATTAATTTTTTCGACTATAGTTGTGAATTGTGATTTTGATAAACAATAAAGTTTTTGACATTTCAATTATCTATATTTTTGACACTGCAATAACGGGACAGTCTGGTATCATTGCTTGCGCTTTAGACCAATATATACAGGAAGTCGTTTTATTTCCGGTTAAAGAAATGTCTTACCGGCAGTTTTTTAAACTGTTTCTTTTTTTTATTGTTGCAAAAATAATTAAAAACAAAAATATGTAGGTGTTAAAATTTAAAAGTATATGGAAGAAATCAAGGGTGTTTTGGTATGAAGGATTTACATACCAAAAATGCATGAACCAGATAAAAGAATATGCACGACTGGGTCGCACGAACTTGCTCTTATGCGCGATCACATTGTGGTTCTATAGTCTGAAATAAATTAGCTATGGGAGTCTATATTTTATCCATTTGCCAAAACTTAGCTTAGTTGCAGGTGGTATTATGTGAGTATACAAAAACTAACAACTAGTGTTGCAAATATGCAGTATACATAAAAGGAAATTATATTATTTAAACTGGTAAATTGTTTTAAATCAACAAAATTAGAAAGAAAAGAAATACTTTGAATCTGTTTTAACCCAACGCAATGTACACCATCTGATTTCTTATATAAATCTTAATTTATGGGAACAAAAATCTGAAAATCGTAGGAGCGGTTTTAAAAATAATTAATTTCTTATATATAAAATTTCGTTAACATTTTTGAGAAAAAAAATTGGTACGGGAATTTTAGGTATTTGTTAATATTAAGTTAAAAATTGAACTTCACAAAAAAATCTTCTACCCGTTTTCGAAATATCGAATTTTCAAAAATACTTTTGAATTTTTTTTTTTTAATCCAAAAATTATTTTTTAGAAAATTTTGCTACGCACTTTCATTCATATTTGTTACAAGCTTCTGTATACAAAATATTATTTTATTCGGTTGATCAGATATTGGGATAGTCGAAAATCAAAGAAACCGTTTAATGAGAGGTACTGTTAATAAACGTAAAATATAAAAATTTTAAATGGTAGATCGCACTGATTTTAACGCACAAAAAACTTTTATCAAAATCGTAGTTGTTTTTGAGAAAAAAAAAATATTTTTCTTAACGGTTTTTAAACATTTGTATGGGAGACACCGTTATTTTTGGGTATTAGAATAATAATTGTCAAAAATCTTCTAGATAAAGTTAAAAACTGCAATTTACCAAGTTTAATAAAAATCGACAGTCGTTTTTGAAATTTTGAGTTTTCAAAAAAAAATTTTAAACTTTTTTTAAAAATCCAAAAATATTTTTTTTTAATTTTGGTACACAATATATAATTGTTCATAAAAATTATGATCAGAATCAGTTGAACCGTTTTCGAGAAAAGCGAAAGTAAAAAAAATGGTTCTTTGGGAGGTACCATTAATAACCATTTTTTTATTAAACGGCAACTTATAACTATTTAAATTTATTGAGTTCTTAAAAAAAAACTTTTTATTTCAACTTCCCAAAATGTCTTTTTCCTTTGAATTTTTGTTTTTCCATTGAATTTTATGTGATGGTCAATTTATTGTTCAAACCTTTTGATATTCCTTTTCACACTTCATGTAGTATGGCGTGCAAACAAGATACTTTACAAGGAAATTACTTAAAATCTCTTACCATTTTGTCTCCTCATGTGAAAGGTACAGAAGATTTATTGAGCATGCGTAGATGGCAGAATTACTTATGACTACCTTTGGCACCTCCAAAAAGAACATGGGTGTCATATCTTTTATAAAACAGCTGAGGTTTTTTATCAGTTTTGGAAGTAAAACGTAATAGAAGTCTACTTTTTGGTAGATATATGATGGTAATAACACCTATTAACTTAAAAATTAAATAAATTTTATTTTCACTTCAAATCTTTTTATTAATCAATCCCGGAGGGATTTTTGGTTTTAAAAACGGCATCGGGGATATTAGCGATATCATCACAGAAAAAATTTGAGTTTATTCCATACAAACTATCGATAAATAATACTAAGTCAGCCTTATTGTGAGTTTCACCCGAAAAATATTTCACCTTAAAATTTTTTGTTCGCCCGGAATTTTAAAAGCTATTGTGAGTTTCGCCCTAATGAAATTTTGTTCGCCTGCAAAAAAGAAGGAAATGACATTACATTCCGCCCGAAATGATTGTTCACGATAAGGGGAATTTTTCGATCAGGAAATTTCGGGGGAAACTCACAATAGGCGAAAAATGAAATGTTAAATTTTCCGGGTTGAATGTTGTTCGGGTGAAACTCACAATAAGGCTGAGTATGTAATTCACGGTGGGTAACACAGTTTTCCTCTGTGCTTAAGTTCTCTGCGCTTAGCTAATCCCGAAGGGAGTTAGTTGTTGCATTTAACATGTATATTTTGCTTAGCCCCGACGTCTGTTTTTTCAACCAATTTCTTCCGGGCTTGAAAAAAAACAAGCCCACTACATGTTCATTGAAACAACTTTATTTAAAAAGAAAATAAAGGAAGAGATTTCTGGCATTGTTAGTGTAACCGTGTGATTTAATAATAATTCCTCCTGCCTAAACGGGGGGAATAGGCCCCGTCCCATACGATTTTTTTTCTTGTCTCGATCCAACCCAAACGCTCTAGCTTTTTTTCACACCTAATGCGAATCACCCTGTATAACCATACAAAAAAAATGAATTACATATTATGTAGAAACGATTTTCTTCTCTATCACCTAATTTTATTGATTTTTATGATTCTGCAGTTTCACATTAAAAATATTCTAATATAGAATAACTATAATTATGTTAAATGATTTGTTGTTATAAAAAATAAACATTTGCGTGACTCATTCGAAAGTGAGTATATATACACGAATCTTTCTAAGAAAACCATCGCAGGATTCTCAGCATCATTTTTGCCGAATACCAACAAAATGGATATTCGGAATAACAACCTTCTGTCGCACCCCGATATGCTAATCCTTTTGCATATGCTGATGTCACAGCCATCGGAGCACTGCGATATGTTAACTTTAAAAAATGTCTAAATATTTCCGCTTCCGTATCGTTCAGCTGGGCACCTGACATTATTTGACAAATTAATGACTGCAAGCAGCTGAAAGGGTCTTGATTTAATATGTTTTTCCAGTCTATATTAATGTCAGCAACCTCATTTGATTCGTGTGTAGTAACATCACGTTTTCCACGGAGAGCTCGTTCGATGGCTTTAGTTACTGGCCGCCGTATTCGATCGTAGTCCTGGGCCAAAAGATGAACCATGTACATTGCTCCTAGACCCATAACCGCGATAATAACCAACCTTTAGGAAGAAATCCTTTTAATCGTAGTGGATCACTTGTTATAAAATAAAAAATATCACCTTATTCCCATTGCACAAAGATTATTCTCTAACCACACTAGCCAACATCTACGCACTCACTAAATTCCACTGCGTTTTTTGGTAATTCGCTTTCGATTTTATTTACTTGCAAAGAAAAATGAAAACTCCAAACCGGAAATCACCTCCATGCAGCCAAAAATGTTTTTCCTATCTCTTGGTCGTGGGCTCGTAGTTGGTAGTTGCATCCCGCGGACCAGCCCATGGTGACACAACAGCTGCTGCGCTGCATATTGCCTGCACTCCGCACAGATTTGCAATTTTATGGCTTGAGCATCTTAACTCGTTGTTAGTTGCAATCGCAAGCTAATTTTAATTGTAACATTGGTCATTGCTGTGGCCTGTGGCATTGGACCAGGGCACGTAGGTATTTAAAAATGAAGCTTCCCAGAAGGTATAGCGTGTGTCTGTGAATGTTGGTCGACCAAGCCGAAGTGGAGGAGTGCAATGTGTATACTGATGCAACTGGGTGTACAAAAATGCAAGTTTATTCTATTCAGGTTTTGTGACAGGAAGATGATATGTTCCATCTTAAACTACTAATTAAACTGTTTGTCACTGATTAAATGGGTAATTTCAATGTACGCGCGATGTTTTCCTTTTGAATTCAACGAAGATCGGCTTGGGATTTTTATGCATTTGATATATTATAGACTTGTTAATAATGATAGCTTATAATCAATTTATATTTTGATATGCAAATTCAATATCTTTTAATACCTACTTCCTTTTGCAGGAAGTTATATAGGTATCTTGTAAATCAAAAATAAATAGGTATTTTAATTATGCTTAAGATGTCAAGTGTTTGTTTGAGATGTCAGGTATTTTAATTGAATTCTTATTTTTATTATTATTATTATATTTATTAGTTATAAAATAATTTAACAAATTTAAATTTAGAAATCTAGTTAGTCCCCTTTCACACGAGGAAACAAGTTGCTGGAGATTTTTTTGACGTTTTCTTTTAATTTCCTTAAAAATCTCCTGTACCTTTCACACGAAGAAACAAAATCGTGGAAACTTTCTGTAGTTTCCTTTTAAAATAGCTTGGTTGAACACACTCTACTGTGTATGTGAAGAGGAATGTCAAAAAAAATCTCCTCGAATCGTTGACCGGGGAGATTTCATTTTCCCCTCTTACTTCTTGCCTTCTCACCAACAAACTGAATGTTGCTGGCAACTCAGTTTCCTCGTGTGAAAGGGGACTTAGCAAACAAATTTTTGGGATTTAATAAGTATGCTGTAAGCTTTTTAAAAGTATAAAAAATTGACTCATTTTATATATTGATTGGTAAAGCCTAGTACGCTGCTGATGCGAAACGAAAAATCCCATACAAAAATGACACAACGAAATCATAAACGAAAAATTTCGTCCTCCTTTTCGTTTTGCAGTACGCTGTTCGATGAGCGAAATTTATAATTGTAGTAGATTATTTGGAGAGGTCTCCGCTCTTTTTTCGCACTCAATTAATTGCCCGGACCATTAATTGTGTGCGGAAAAGTGACATTTGTTTGTATTTGTTGTTTCTTTCAATGGATCTCTGCCACCAAATGTCAGAAGCGTCAGTGTGAAATTAAAAAAAAAAAAAAAAAACAATCTGACAGCACTCCCTGGTTGGAAAACAAAACCAAATGCAAAAGGCACGAAGGCGAGAAAAAAAAGTCGTGTGTTTAATAGTAGTGATTAATATGTAATAAAATTAGTTTTTTTGTATCAAACACTTGTTTTTAATTCGATCGCAAATTTAACTTTTCAGTTCCAAATACAAAAAATAATCAAATGACCGGATTTTTAACACTGCCAAGAGCATGTAAATATTTTCCAACCAGGGACTTTTTTTGTTGTTGTTTTTAGATGTCAAATTAGAAAGAGAAAAGACAAAGACAACAACATTCAACAGAGGTCTTCCAAGATTTGTCTTTGTCTTTTCTCTTTCTAATTTGACATCTAAAAACAACAACAAAAAAAGTCCCTGGTTGGAAAATATTTACATGCTCTTGGCAGTGTTAAAAATCCGGTCATTTGATTATTTTTTGTATTTGGAACTGAAAACTTAAATTTGAGATCGAATTCCCTATTAATTAGTGTTTAAACATTTTAGTGAACATTTTTTCAAGTGTTTGATACAAAAAAACTAATTTTATTACATATTAATCACTAATATTAAACACACGACTTTTTTGGCTCGCTTTTGTGCCTTTGGCATTTGCTTTTGTTTTATAAACAGGGAGTGCTGTCAGTTTGTTTTTTTTTTTTTTTTATTTCACACTGACACTTCTGACATTTGGTGGCAGAGATCCATACAACATGGCTTTCGGTGATTTTTTTGCGCTCGTGTTTGTTTTTGCAAATGGTGACGCTTTCAATTGTCATTTTTTCGCTGTGGTTTTCGTAAGCATTTCGCTGTCGTGTTGGAGACCACCGAAAAATTTCGTTTCGCATCAGCAGCGTACTATAGGCTTAAGTTGTTAAAAATTTGCAATCCACGATACATCACTGAGTTTTGGGTCCTGGTAAGGTTGTATCTCTCCAGTCCGAAGTCATGCACATAGTAGAGTAGTAACTTTATTGAGATTTTCTTTTTTTTACACAGTAGGTATGATATGTTTACAGAAACTTATTTCTATTTATTATAATTATTATAATAATTGCCGACTTAGAAGTGGCCAGGCTAAACGGTTAAGTCATGCACATATACTGCACATTTTCTGACAGGTAAATTGGGAACCGGTTGTATTTGACCTTGAAAATAAAAATTAAAACTTTTAAACAAAGACGTTTTCTTACAATACATTTTTTCATCACGGCAAGTGGTGGCTATACGTAGGAAAAAAGCTTCGATTTTTTATTCAATCCAACCTAACGTAGTCTAAGGGCTGACTGCAAATTTTGGGTGTGGGAGCTATAGCAAAAATATGAGTACGATGTGGTTTGTAAATATCTAGGTATGTATATGCGTCGTGGTATCAAAAAAAAAAACACTGTAATTGGGAAAAGATTTGAGAAGGTATTTTTTGACAAGAAAGTATATTGACCATTTCTTGTTGTCTTACGAGAATCAATTTATACCGATAAATTTAGGTTTTTTGAATCTAGCGAGATATGAAAGGTCTTAAGGTGAGTATACGAGTTTTTTTTTGTTGGTGGCTGGGCGGGATTGTAGGGCGGAAAAGTGATCATCCAACTGATTGCTTCAAAGCACGCGTTGACCAGATGTACGTATATAGATGCCATATTTAGGCTTAAAAACTGGATGTATTTGTTTATCATACACTTTTCTTTGTGCACAAATTAGACAAATTAAGAATTGGGGATATGCACTTGCAGTTGGGAAGTCAATTAATTTTAAATTCGGGACATTTGATCCATTTTAATTCAAAACAACCAAAACAAGTTATGTGTATTATATAAACACAACTATGGATTTCATAAATAGAGCGTTATAGACCATAGTGATGTGTATTACACTTTCCGCCAAATACATTTTGAAATAATAATGAATACATTGTTTTCTAATTCCTTTCCAAACGAAATAACTATGCATCAACATATTATAATAACTATTTGAATATTTTCAGACAATCGTGAACAGGTCGTAGGTGATAAACAAATCAGCAAATCAATATTTGGTTTCAGCAAAGCCGGGATATTCCACAAGCCAAACAAATCACACAACATCTCTTTCCGTTAAAATCACATTGAAAGATTTCTGTTAATGGTTAATGAAGTATTTAGGCCAGTCGGCAGAGGGTTTTTTTTTGCAAAAATATACTGATCAAATTTTTTGATTGAATTGGAATTGGTAGGTCGGTTAATTTTGTGCTTCATCTGGTATTTTGAAAAAAACGCGTTTTAACCAATATATCGGGAACGGCTCATATAGCACATTAAATTTGTAAGCATCCTTTCTATTGGAAATTTAATTGTCTTAGAGACAATCATAGAGAACTTTTTTTATAAGATTTATATTTATATTTTCAGAGTTAATACCCCTAAAAGTTATTTGTAAGAGCTATTTGTAGTGTATTTCCCTAATAACTCCCTAACGGTTGCTATTATAAAAAAAAATACAAGACAATGTTGTAGAGCATTTTCCAATTTTATTTTCTACGACGTAAGGTTTGCAAGTTATATTTATATAAAGACGGAATTTTGACTAGCAAGCTTTACTCATTTCCCCACCACCGAAGAGGTAAATCAAATGGCGCGTTTTTATGTGGTGCCCCGTGTATGCCTTGCCTACAAAACTTAAGTTTACCTCCGTATTTGAAAGAATGAAAGATGGTGAAATTATTCTAACTTTCAAACGGAAGAAAACCAGACAGCGCCACACAAAATTGAGCCGAGAAAAATAATCTGCGCCATTTTTTAGAACATATATGTACTAACGACCTACCTACCGATTCCGACCATAAAATTTAATCAGTATACTTTTGC
Source organism: Leucozona laternaria (assembly GCA_932273885.2). Classification (NCBI taxonomy): domain Eukaryota; kingdom Metazoa; phylum Arthropoda; class Insecta; order Diptera; family Syrphidae; genus Leucozona; species Leucozona laternaria. The sequence continues at coordinate 110,487,969 of OW026368.1, read as the reverse complement.
ATTATAAAAAATCTTTTTTGCCTGTGCCAACTGGCCTAAATGTTAAGAAATATAAGCGGTTTTCTTAAAATTAATTTTACCTCATGTCTGCTTGGATGCCAAAATTATTAATAAAAAGACTTTTAGAAGCATGAAGCAAAAACAAATAGTTAATCTCTGCAAATATAATTATCAAAACAATTTATTTCCATGCAAAATATAACTGAGTGGTAATTGTTTTGCGTGCGAGAAAATAGTGTGGTCAAAACAAAACATTTCTTACCGCGGTCGTGTAAGGCCAGGCGCGCACATGCAACTAAACAGTTTGGTTTCGATTTTGAGCACTCGGGATTATATGAGACTCCGCCGGCTTATGTGCGCGGACCCTCATATAATCCCATAGTGCTCAAAATCGCAACCAAACTGTTTAGTTGCATGTGCGCGCCGGGCCTAACAATTCTGAAAAAAAATTGTGTCCAAAAATTAATCTATTCTATTTTTAGCCCTGAAGTTTATTAAATTAGGCTAAAGTAATTGTTAGTTAAAAAAAATCTTACTCGAGAAAAAACTAAGAACTGTTGTTAACTAACTGTACCTGCCACAGAATCGTTATTTTTTTTATATTTCTTACCCATTACCATTTTCTCCTGCAAGTTCGTATGATCCATCAGTCGTGCAAAACTAAATAACCATCTACCCGCCAGAATAAAAACAAAACTTTGAATATTGAAATGTGACCCCGATAGCGAGCAGGATCTCTTGTTGTTGTATGTTTTTTGAAAAACGGATATTGCATAAGTAAATTGCTGTGGGGTTAATGGGCAGATTGTTTGAACAATTCTGGAGCTATCACAATGTGAAAGCTAACAGAGGCTTCTAAAACTCTACACAAAACAATAACGCTTTTTTAAAGCATTTTTTAGAAAACGTACGCCAACGCATACTTTATACTTTATACCACCGCACCGGCATAAATATAAAAATAAACAGCTGATGTTATGCTTTTCTCAAAACCTATAAAGATAAGTGCTGCAATTTTTTGGGAAGAATTTCGTATAAGCTAGAATTATCGTTTTCACATTTTTTCAAAAAATATAGTTTCCGAGATGTTTGCAAAAAACTGTGTCCGTATTTTAATTTTTCTATGGTAGTGTTGTGTTTCCAGCATAATTTAACTTTAGAAATGACGTCACTTTTCATAAGTAGAAGTTATAATTTCATAGCGACTGGCAAGAGGCCGCTGTTGTTGCTTAAAAGTAAATGACTACATTCAATACCCACCGATTTTGACAATCTTTTTTAACCAAAAAGATCAAACAAATATGACAAATGATTCTTGAGAGTTCTGCATTATATCCGTGAAATTCAGCTAAAAAAATCTAAAAAATAATATTTTATCAAAATGGTGTTTAATTTTTCGGCCTTCACATATATTGTGGCATTAATCGGGGATGCATTTTTAATATTCTTTGCTATTTTCCATGTAATTGCATTCGATGAACTCAAAACAGATTACAAAAATCCCATCGACCAGTGCAATAGTCTAAACCCGGTAAGGCCCAGACGTTAATCTTTTTAATTATTTATTTTTTTTCTGCTCACTCATCACGCACAACCGAAAATAACTTGGCTATTGTTATCAATATTTCAGCTAGTGCTCCCCGAATATTTGCTGCATATCTTTCTTAACTTATTATTCTTGTTCTCAGGCGAATGGTTTTCGCTATGTATTAATATACCTCTAATTGCGTACCATGTATGGCGGTAAGTGTTTTTCTTTTTTTTGTATTTCATTAAAAAAATATTTGTTGTTTTGTGAGGTGAATACTTAAATAATATGACTAATCATTTGATTTTAGGTACAAAAACCGACCTGTGATGACCGGACCAGGTTTATACGATCCGACAACTGTTTTAAGCACAGATAATCTTTCCAAGAACATGCGAGAAGGCTGGATTAAGTTGGCCATTTATTTGATCTCATTCTTTTACTATATCTATGGGTTCGTATTTATTAATTTCGTATTTATTTTATCAAATTTATATTCTTTTCGCATACAGAATGGTTTACTCGCTGATTTCAACGTAAAATGTTATTTATTAAAGTTACCAAAGAAATTAACACAACAAAAATAATCTGCGTATTGGTAAATTTTTTTTTTAATTGAAAAAGAATAAGACATCATCCAAACAACAACAAAACATACACAAATAAAAAACAACATTTATCTGCATTAGCATTCAACCACTTAAAAAAAATGTTAAATAATCAACATTATCCATAAGCAATACTTTTTCATATAAATTTTTGATTACTCTAAATAAAAATGAATTACAAGAAAAGTGATTGCCATGTTCAAAATTTGTTTATATTGATTTCTTATTACCACTTCAATAAAAACAATATATTCACCACCACTGAAAAATGGATCTGATTTCTTTTTCACAAATGTAATTGTTGTTTACCAAAGAATTTAACTTAGGAGCAAGGTTATGACAACAAACATTAATACATTATGTAAGTTTGTCGAGAGACACCTAACGATTATTTTTTAAATTGGAGAAATACCTAGGGAGGTGCCATTCGAAGGGCATTTTAAGAACTTGGGGGGCAAATATATGCATACAATAACTTATTTTAAGTTTGTTTTTTTTTTAATAGTGCAACAAGAAACAGCTCGTGGAATTTATTTTACATGTACATACACATAACTGAAAAAATAACAATCTTTCTATTAGACTAATACTGTTTTCCACTACCTATTAAAAGCGGAATGCTTTTTGACCCCTTTTGTTCCCTGCGAAAATGTCACCATAATTCTTATTGCTATTTTAATTGTATGGGGAGGAGCAAAGTAAAATACTGCATGTATTCTTGCAAGTAAGTGTCACCCAGGAGGAAATTGCAGCCTGCAGAACGCTCTTCATAATGTGGACATTTCCAGAGGCACTTCTTCAAGAAGCAAGCTACCGCGCGGATTGGTATCCTGCAATGGTATTCTCAATTCGATTTACCTTGTCTTCCTCCAACAAAATCTACTGCCAATTGTTTCGTGTAGACCATCCAAATATAAGCCTGAGTCAAAAACGACTTAATTCCTGTTAAAATAGATGTGCTAGAAATAATAGATCTCCAGAAGCCATAACGTCTATACATACAAAAATTTTCCATTTATTAATTTTTCTGATGCAAATACGTTTTCCGTACAGATTTTTCATCAGGAAAATTAATAAATGCTTTTTAATGGAATAAATATAACATAACTAATTTAATACATAAAAATAGGAATATATTATTTATACATGGCATATGTACATAGTGTATTTTACATTTTTTGTCATTAAAACAACTAACTTGGAAACAAAAGGGACGAAAGGCAGTGAAAGAAAAAAAGCACTGAAAGCCTTGAATATAGTTGGTAACCTGCAGCAGAATTTAGTATTCTTCTCTTCGTGCATTAAGATGGCATCAACAAAAAATATATACGTAAGTATGGAAACGTTGAAGTTAGCGCTACATTGGGATTGGTCAAGAATCATACAGACTAGACTCGATACAGTACAGTTTATTTGGGTTCAATTTGGTGCTAAAAGTTTGCATTTTTCAAACATTTGATGGTGAAGCTTGTCCATGAATCTATAGGAACAAGGCAAACTGCATTAGCTGCTTCATCCTCTTTTTGTTGTCGCATAAAAAAACGTGCACAATAGAATTTTAAAGGGGTTTTCATACGATAACATATACGCAGTCAATGGTGAATGAAGATCGAACAAGATACGAAAATGGATGTATAACAATTTATTTATTAATCTAGCGAAATTGTACATAAATAATACTTAATAAAAAAAAACTTACCATCATGTATAAGGGAAAGTATCTATAAATTTAAACTTAAGAATAACATACGACGACAGAGATTTCTGAGTCAGAATAATTTATTAATAATGATGCAATCGCTGAGAATGCATCAACGATAAAGTACCTTGAGTATGCCCCAGCATTCCTAAGCTCCCTGGTGGCGGAGGAGGTGGTGGCATTCCCATAGCAATGCTACTCAATGGTGGGGGTGGAGCTGGTGGCGGGCACATGCTGCCGCCAATAGCTGTCGGAACTATTGGAGGCTGGTGGACTAAGGGTATGGAACTAACATTGCCACCATGACTACGAAAATGCACACTCAGACTGCTTGAAGTCGCAAATACCTTATGACATTCGGGACATTTAAAGTTCTCATTGTTCATTTCGTTTAAGTGAATCTTCTTTTTATGTGCCACCATGTCTCGGTTACGACTAAACGATTTCCCACATATGTCACAGTGGTGGTTTCTTAAGCCCGCATGTGTTACCATATGTTTGGATAAATCACCAGAGCTTAAAAAGGCCTTATTACACACAGGACAGATTTGGTCTCGCACTCCAGTGTGGATTTTTTGGTGTGCTTGAAAGTTTCCCAAAGCAGAGAATTGTTTGCTACAAATCTCACATTGGAAGGGACGTTCCCCAGTGTGAGTTCTCACATGAATTTGGAGATTATATTTCTGGGCGAAACGACGAGGACAATAGTTGCAGACATATGGTTTTTCTCCGGTGTGCGTTCGGATGTGCATTTGAAGTTGAGCAGCACATTTGAACGTTTTATTGCAATCAAAACAGGCCTGTGGCATTTTTTCGATGGGCTTTGGGCCACGTTTTTTATGGTCTTCAGGGGCTTTGCGCTGATATCGACATTTACGTTTACTGAAAATTTTACTTTTAAATAAATTATTTCCCAAGAATATTTCGAATTTTAATAACCTTTTTCGGTTTTTAGCATCATCTTTCTCGTCCTCATCAACATCATCGTCTTTGTCATCGTAAAGGAACATTTTCTTTGGTTCTGTCTGTGGTAGGGGGTCCGTCATAGTTTCAGCATCACACAAACTGATTTTTTTTTTAATACACATTTTGTTGATAAAAGAAGCGATTCCAAACTTCACTTACCCATATCCTCTTTCAAGGATTCCCAGGTACTGCCTCAAACGTATATCAGAATTTTCACATTCTTGTTTAAAATGGTATGCAACACCCAAACGGTAAATGCAATTATTGCAGATTACAGCAGGAAGCCCATCGGTTTTATATACCTTGAAAAAATATTCTTTAGTAAGTAATGGACCATAAATCTATGTGACTATTGATTGATTCGTACTCGGATCTTAGCACACATCATCATCATAGTCATGGGCATCATTGCAAATTCTGTACTGTAAATTGAAGTAAGTGCTCCTTCTTCTAGGCACACGCGACAGATTTTATGAATATTATAATCCATTGCTAAAATTGGAGCTTATTTGATTTCTTTTGTTGTGAATAGTTTGGGTAAGAGGGATCTTTTGTTTATAAAAATAATATATAAATACAGAAGTCAGAAGTTGACACTGTTTGACAACTACTAATGTACTTACCAACAAAAAGGGTAAGGGATGGACGACTGCAGCTAACATCCCTGACAACCAGAATTTAAATTCGATGAGTATTTTTACTGTCTTTTTTGGATCAGTGAAAAAAGGATTAGGCTTTTTTAGAAACTATCTTTGTCTTTTCTCTTTCTAATTTTGACATAAAAATATGTAGGGAAAACAAACAAACGACCAATCACAATCACATGTTTTTGTTTTCCCTACATATTTTTCTGTCAAACTATTGATATTTTTTTTGCTTGTTTGGCACTGAAGTTTGGTGGAAGTTCCAAATTGGGTGCGTTCATGTGCGTATCCAAAGCTATCCGGGTAATTTTGTGTTGTTAGTAAAATTCAGCTGATGAACCAAAAAGCTGATGTCAAAAACAAATCTCAAGCTATCCTAAAATGTTCGGTACACTAACGGCCATAATATTGACTCGATTCATCCAGATTAAAAATTTAAATCCAGATGTAACATGCCGCCTCCACTGGGCATCAACGATGTCCAACATCACAACCACAATCCAATCCACAATCTGACTTGTATGGATTATGTCACTACATGACATGGATTTTTCTGCCTCCATTGGATTTTTTAAAGACATGTTCATAATCCGAGCATCGTTCATGCCCAGTGGAGGCGGCATGTAAAGCATACAAATTCAATGTAAATACATCTGGATTTAAGTTTTAATCTGGATGTATCTAGTGAATAATATGGCGGTAAACGATCCGACGGAAATTTGATGAACAGCTGATCACTGTTGACAAAAACCTAGAGCTAAATGTATATTTTGTTTTGTGGTGTCGCATCTGAATTTGTTCGTTCAAAGGATAAAATATAAAAATAAGGGTTTTAGTATCTAGACTAGCGCCACTTACGTCACAGCAAGCAAAAATACGAGTTTGAGAGCCAGTGTATGTACCAAACTCGCTAGGCAGTACTGGCTCGTGCGGCCTTGGGGTAAAGTGACGGTCATTCGACCAAGTTCCTTTGGAGGTGGCACAGTACTCATAAGAACTTTTCTAGCCCTTTTAAATGGAACGGACGAATTAATTTCCCTATAAAGCCTGTCCCAAACCAACGCGAAACATTCGCGCGAATATGCGACGACGGAATAAAGGCTGTCCCAAACCAACGCGAAACATTCGCGCGAATATGCGACTACTGAATAAAGGCTCTCCCAAACCAACGCGAAACATTCGGCGCGACAGCGAAACTTCCGCCTGTCTTAATTTATTTACATGGAGATTAATGGGAGCACCCACACTGGCGCGATGCGAATCTTCGAACATTATTCAGTCGTCGCATATTCGCGCGAATGTTTCGCGTTGGTTTGGGAGAGCCTTAATGTTCGAAGATTCGCATCGCGCCAGTGTGGGTGCTCCCATTAAGGCTGTCCCAAACCAACGCGAAACATTCGCGCGAATATGCGACGACTGAATAATGTTCGAAGATTCGCATCGCGCCAGTGTGGGTGCAACCATTAATCTCCATGTAAATAAATTAAGACAGGCGGAAGTTTCGTTGTCGCGCCGAATGTTTCGCGTTGGTTTGGGAGAGCCTTTAATCTCCATGTAAATAAATTAAGACAGGCGGAAGTTTCGTTGTCGCGCCGAATCTTTCGCGTTGGTTTGGGAGAGCCTTAATGTTCGAAGATTCGCATCGCGCCAGTGTGGGTGCTCCCATTAATCTCCATGTAAATAAATTAAGACAGGCGAAAGTTTCGTCGTCGCTTTGAAATATTCGCGTTGGTTTGGGAGAGCCTTAATGAGATTTATACTACTCGCCAAGAAAGCACGAGTAATTGGTAGTACTAGATTATCATTCACGTCTACTCATAGCCGTTTTTTATTATCAGAGATGATCCATATAGATCATCAAATACGGCTCATGAGTAGTTCCACAGTTCGCCACCTCCAAACGAATACGACTGACTTTTCATAAGTTTGTCCGCATTTACATTGCCCGGCTTTTCCAATGCCGATTTTTCTTTGTTGTTGTAATCGTGTGAGATTTCGAGGGACAGCCCACATGTTCCACACAATTTTTCCATTCTCTCGCATTACAACAACTACAAAAAATTGGCATTGGAAAAATAGTTCAATGTAAATGCCGACTTTATTTTTCGATCGTTGTAACCGAATGCGAGCGGGCTCTAACAAAATATAAAATTTGTTTTCCTGACCGCTGCATGTGCCAGAAAGTGAAAGCATGATTTTTAGGTGACGTGACAGTTGTTTGATTAGAAAAAAAAAAAAATAAAAAGCACCTCCAGAGAAAAGTTTTTTTGGAACCGATTTTCCATTTGCACCTTTTTCACCTTGCGGGATGTCGAATTTCATTTTATCATAAACAAAAATTTAAATTTTAAATATAAAACTTATATCGGGTTCTCGGAATAATTATCAATTGAACACTGCAATGTTACGAATCGAACAATTGTTATTCTCACCCTTAGAATTGGCATAATATTCACATGAGGATTCTGACTTCTGAGAGTTTATTTCCATAACAAAGCTATTGCAAGAGCAGCGACAACAGCTGCCGCAAATTCAAAGAATTTTCGGAATAATTATTGTCGGATGATACTTTTAATTGTATTGTCTGATATTCCATTCTAGAGTGTACATATTTTTTGGAACCTTGGGCAGGTATTGTATCGCGTCCGAGTTTAGTTTTCATTCATTGTTTGCCACATTCATAAACGGTAGTTGATTTATTTTTCTTTTTCATCAGTGAGCAGATTGCAGTTTAACTAAAATGTCTAGTGAATCGCATAGAGTACCAATGCTTGCTCCCGCATCCGACAAGAGTCAGTGCAATGTTGAGACCAATGGTCAATCGGACCCGAATAGGATTCTGTCGAATGGAATACCCCAATCAGGAGGGCGCCCAAACCATCATCCGGGAACATTTATGAAGCTCAAGACATACTTACATGCTTTGCGTCCGTGGTCACTGTCTGCAAGTCTAGTTCCTACTTTGATGGGATCAGCCCTAGCTTACAGATCACAATGGGCATCGGGTTTCAATTTCATAACATTTATTCTGACCATCTTTACCGTTGTGACTGTGCATTGTGCCGGCAATGTGGTAAATACATATTTTGACTTTATAAAAGGAATCGACAATCGCAAGTCAGACGACCGGACTCTTGTCGATCACATTCTTTCTAAAGATGAGGTAAGTCTATGTACATATATCTATTATTTATTTGTTTAGTATTTAATTCCATGGAACTTGTAGAACTGCTAATACTAACACACACACACGCACCTTATTTCTAAAAGCTCCAATTTATAATTGTAAACATTTATATAACCTTTGATCTATTTATCTAGCATAAACAATTTTCATATTATTCCTCTTTTTAAATCCATAAACAAAAATATACATAAATGTTTTGATATGAAATCACATTTTATTTGTAAAATTGTTTCTATGAGTGGGATAGTGGGTGATTTTCTTCAGTTATTGCTGGCTTTCAACACTATTGCATTTGAAGTTTGTTTTATTTACGATATATGTAGTCATGATTATTCCTTTTGAGAAAACATCTTGAAAGACTAGAGAAATTTGAAAAACAAGAATTTATTAAAGAAAAATAAATTCTTTCAGTCTACATAATATTTCGGTTTCATCAAAGTCCTATTTTTCGTCGGGTAGAGAGAAACACAGGTAGTCGTAGTATTTTAATAAACCCAAAAATTTAGAAACTTATTCTTACATTCCCCATACCCACACCCCAGCTTTTCAAGAGAATTGAATTTAATAATTTTTAGAATAATATACGATTTACCTAAAATAGAATGGACTTACCCGGTCTTCATTCTTAGATGACGATTATGTTTGTTGTATGTTCAAATTCGAGACTGAAACAAAATTCCAGTCTTGATTTTTAGTCAGCGCACAAGGTTGGTCGGCCGCCTGCCGGTCAAATGCTGTACTACTTCAATAACTGCCGAAAATTATTCTTAATTCACCCTTAGCAGTAGCTATACATTAATCTATGTGGACACTGAGTTATGACGGTGTTCCTTTTAATGAGCGATTTTGTAGCCCTTTGTTCTATTTAGTCAATGACGAGAATTGAAAAATATCTTGAGTTGCGACTGGATGGGAGTGAATTCATTAAAATAAGACTTCGCGACATTCGATTAAGCTGGGGGAAAGGACTTAAGTGCTAAATTATCAGCACCTTACCCCTGGATAATTAGATCTTTGAAATTCCATTATGAATTAATATAATTGATCGTATGTATTTGGACTCTATTGAATTGAGTCTTGAAACGGTTCAGAAGTTCTCCGAACGGCAACTTTTTGTAAAAATGAAAATTTTAGTCAACATAAATCCGCTTCGAAATTATTGTAAATTTATTAAACATGCAATAAATTTATTACAAGCTAATAATATATTAATAAGCTCTAAGATACTCTACTTATTTATTTAGACTCAGAGCAAAATTTTCAGAATGTACTTACAATTGCTATGAAGGAAAATATTAGAAGAAATAAGTTAAAAAAAGTCTCCAATCTCCGTGGTGACATTGATAAACTATTACAAATTAAATCCCGAATAGCTATTGAGCTACTGTCAATGGTTGGTTTTTAGCTTTTTACATCTAAGTTTATAATTGAAAACAGAAAATCGGTCTTTCCACTGAGAAAAGCTACGAATTGATTTACAGTTAGCTGATCAATCGATCAGCTAAATTGTGATCACATGCTAAGGAAGATACCTCATAATCTTGCCGGTGTAGACATTCCGGGACGTTTTTCAAAAGAAATATATTAAAACTTATAACACGAAAGATGAAAAGATTCATGGTACGTGGAAAAAATTATCTAGGGAAAAATATTAAGGATTTTACAACAAAAGTCGTTGTAAAATGATGTTTTGGTTGATTTTATGTTTTTTTGGTGGTTCAGATGATAAAATATATTTTGTAGTGTTCTAACTTACTAATACATACACATATAATTTAAATTTGTTACTATACATAATTTAATATAATTATAATTTCATTAATAAAATGTAATCTGTTTTTGTTTCAGGTTGTTTCCCTCGGAGCTATCCTCTACATGGCTGGTTGTATTGGTTTTATTTTTCTGGCTATTTTAAGTCCAGCAAAAATGGAGCACCTGGCCCTTATCTATTTCGGAGGGCTTTCATCGAGCTTCCTTTACACTGGTGGCATTGGTTTTAAATACATTGCACTCGGTGATGTTGTTATTCTAATTTTGTTTGGGCCACTTTCGGTGCTGTTTGCTTTTATGACACAAACAGGGCACGTCGATTGGCGAACAATATATTATGCGATTCCATTAGCACTCAACACTGAAGCTATATTACATAGCAACAATACCCGAGACGTCGAAAACGATCGAAAAGCTGGCATTGTAACCTTGGCGATTGTAATCGGGCGAACTTCATCACACGTTCTCTACGCTTTACTTCTATTTACTCCATATAGCATTTTTGTAGTTTATGGCTTAAAGTATTCTATGTGGTTCCTACTGCCCCTAATCACTGTTCCACAAGCATTCAAAATTGAGAAGCTATTCCGTAACGAACAAACAATGAATTCTGTACCCAGACAAACTGCTAAATTGAATTTCTTCTTTGGAATATTATATGTGGTAGCATGTTGCTGTGCAAAGACACTGCCCGCATTCAGCTTTAGAAGGTATTAGACTTTCAAATCGTTAACTTTAAATAAAATACATATTGTATGAAATTGCTTTGGAATAATAAGAGAATTTATATGCTCAAAAGAAAATAAAAATAAAACAATATTATTGTAGGGAACTACATTTATAGGTATTCGATGTTGACAAAAGTGTAAAGAATAAATACTTAATTTTTATTTATATATATTATGTATGCATAAAAACGCGAGGAAATATTGTTTTAACGATTTCCTGTTCTCAATTTTGTTTTTAAATTAAAAACGGCAGCTGTGATTCGGGGCTTGATAAACCAATCAATCTGTGAGCTTTATTCTTAAAAAAATTCTCGTAAAGATTTGCTTCGAAGTTATAATAAGCGCATTAGTCACCAACTTGTTTTAACTTTTTTTTATGTTGAAGTGGTAACATATTAGTTAAGTACATAAATAAACTTAAAAAAAAAAATAAAAAAAAAAAACAAAAACATTACTAAAGATAAACTCGACAATAAGTAATTTTAACGACGCTGAGCATAAAAACGTACACAATACAAACCATTTTTATTTTAAAACAAAACAAAATATCATTGTTCGTTTACACCACACACTGTTGATTGTACCTAACTGTAATTATTATTTAAATTGTTGTCCCAAAGTTGTTTTGTTAATACATATTTACTTCATATTACTTTTCATAATTTAAATTCTCGTCAGTTTTACCTTCTATATATACATACATTATGTACGCTTGTACAGATTTACAGAAAAAGAATTAATTATAAATAATAATTTACAAAAAAAGTACATACTTGACATATTTTCAGCAATTCATTATAATAATAAATTCTATCCAGTGTTTATAATAGATTTTATTGATAATTTTATGCAATTGTTATTTATTGAGAGTGGAATGATTTTTTTTAGAAAGAGTAAGTAATTAAAAATAAAAAAAACAAAGAAAATATAAAAGATATTCATAGGAGTTTTACATTTTTTTAAGAACCAAATGAAATTAAAATTATATTTAAAAATACCACACAATAAACAACAAGAAATTATCGTAGCAAGACTTGTACTACAGAAATAAAGAAAAAATGAAAAGGAATAAATATATCAATTAAATTCTAACAAACGATTTTAGTTTTAAGTGTATTTACTCAAAAAAAAAAAACAAACAAAATATTTATATTAAAATGTAAGCTTAGTAAAAGTAGTCGGTAGATCAAAATAAACAAAACTTATTGCGAAAACCATTTTCCGTGTATTATTATTTTGCGAAAATAAATCAAATTACTGTGCATTTGATCTTTGATGCTTTATTAGCGAATGAATTGTTTAAATTGGGCTTTGGGAAAGTAAACGTTCACATCTTAAAAGATTAGAATCTTGAAATCCACCACAGTGTTTTTCTATAGTAACATATTATTACACATCTTCTAACTTAAATCTCAACCCTTAACGAAAATGGTAATTTCTTTGTGAAATTTAAACATTTCTTCCTTAAACATATTTGACCAAGGGTGGTAACGTTTCCAAGATTTTCAGAAAGTTTGCTTATTAAGAAATCCAAGGCAATAACTTAGACTAAAGGGAATGTCCATTTTACTATGGAGCAGCCCAGAGTGTACACGAACGAGTTTGGTATGAAATGAAAGGCGAATGTATTATTTTTGGAATTTACTTACAATGTAATACATTTATAATAATAAAAAACAACGAACAAAAGGAAATTTAAAATGTATATTCCGTAAAAAAAAGAAACGCATTCTCAGTGATCTATTTAAAAGAAAGCAGACGTTAAATAAAAAACTTTTGTGGTTAATGAAAGTGACTTCCAAAAAAGTAAATACATATAGAAGGTAAATATTTGTATCCATTGTGGATTCAGATTCTTTACTCGTGAAACCAAAAACTATGTATATTAGTGACCATTTCATGGGATATAAATTTTCCGTAGAAAAAAGAAACGCATTCTCAGTGATCAATTTAAAAGAAAGCAGACGTTAAATAAAAAACTTTTGTGGTTGATGAAAGTGACTTCCAAAAAAGTAAATACATATAGAAGGTAAATATTTGTATCCTTTGTGGATTCAGATTCTTTACTCGTGAAACCAAAAACTATGTCTATTAATGACCATTTCATGGGATATAAATAAAAGCAACCCACTTCCGAGGGTAAGAATAATATATTTTATATAGAATTAACACAGAATAATTTTATTTCATGAATCAGTTAAAAGTTTAAATTCAGTTTTTTCTTCTTTATCTCGCACCCACAATGGACTGGTAAGTATTTGTGCTTTAATATACTCGGATGCTTTAAAACATTTTGTGCTGCAGAACATTTTTCTATAAGTGATGTCGTAAACTTTATTGGTACTTGTCGATATTTCATATTTTTTCGTGGGTACGCTAAAAAGATTTATTTTAAAATTTTAACTAAAATCAATATTTGATAGCTTACTTAAGCAAGAGTTTATCACATAGAGGATAGCCACATATTTTTATAATAAAACGTTCCTCAACAACATCTTCATAGTGAGTTTGGTTAATATGTGGAATCTATTTAATCGAATTCATAAAAAAGAGGCAATTAACGAGTACCTAATGAGTCAAATGAGTTATCGTACCATTTTTAAAAAGTCTTCAGGTGCTACGGTGGCTTGGAGGAAGTGCTCTATGACAAGTTGGGATTTAGCTTTACATTCTCGTTTTTTCCTAACTGCTTGTATTAGTTGTTCTTTACTGTAATTTGTTTAACGAATTATTGTTTCAAGAGTACGGAAGTGCGGATCAATTACCTCAGTGTTCGTTGTGATGATTTGCTTTGGTGGCTTTTGATTCCCTCTTTTGACATGGTTTAGTTCAATGAATAAATCTAAAATCAAGACAGAAATAAATACCTCTGTTGAGATTTTAACAATAACAACACGAGATGCTTACTATTTTGTTTATTATTTTTATATTTATATTTTGAACGCTGATTATAATCAAAATTGTGTTCTTTACTTTTACAACAAGAGAAAAACCAGGCATACAACAACAACTGTCATTTCTTATGTCAGACAGTAGGTTGCATCGTTCAGGTTTTTGAAAGATAAGGGCAGTGTAAAAGTGATTGGCTGAACACAATGGACGGGCGTTCGCACGCGGTAGATTATTAAAACAACTCCCAGAGTTGCGTTGGCGGCTACAGCTCCCTTCTATGACTGCTTTTAAACCATGCAATTTCTTCTTGCGATTTTTAAGCACGTGGGAGAGGGACGTATGTGGTGGCCGGGGTAGACGAAATTGCTGAGGTTGAACAAATTGCAGAGTTATCGCTCATTCTTCTTTGTGCTTTTCCTTTTTGTTCGAATGTGTTTTATTTTCATTCGTCATCGACTCAGATAACTTCGCTTAGTCAAGTGGAGTAAAGAGTGCAGTGAGATGATACTTCTTCACTTGCACAAACTAAACTTTTCATTAAAAATCGCTGTCGTGTAAAAGGTATTTGCAATTGGAAGGAAACCAAAGGAGAAACGAAGATTAAAAATCGCTGTAGTGTAAAAGCAGTCTATTCACTTTGACGAGATTTTATGTTTTTCAATTTGGATAGGTAGGGACGCGTGCCATGACTCGCGTCTTTTGTGTTCAGCCAGTGAATGTGTAAGTCCTTTTTCACACGAAGAATGTTTCCAGCACAGATTTTTGTATACACAGCGTAAACTTCGAAGTTCCAAACGACGACGAAACTATTTCCTGTCAATTTATTATTTTCTTCCCAAGTTTTTGTTTTATTTGAAAGTTCGGGTTGTATGAATGTATGCATTTATACGCAGCACACGGCAATTACAGAAATTACAGAAATCCATCCATTGATAGAAACAACAAATACAAACACAAAAAACCTCAAATATGTTATTTTTCCACACACAATTAACGGTCCGGGCAATAATTCTGTTTGTATTTTTTTTTATTACAGCATGGTTTCGTGTGATTTTTTGCGTTTGTGTTCGTGTTTTTGCAATTGGTTAGCAAACTTCATTTAAGGCTCTCCCAAACCAAGGCGAATACTTCGAAACGACAACGAAACTTTCGCCTGTCATAATTTATTTACATGGAGATAAATGAGAGGACCCACACTGGCGCGATGCGAATCTTTGAACATTCTTCTCTCATTGTATAGTCGCTGCGAATGTTTCGCGCTGCTTTGGGAGAGCCTTTTATCTTTAAAAAAAATCTGTGAAAGGCATTATAGTGCAACCCAGATTAATTTATCACAACGATAAATTTAAATAGCCTTTTAGCAAAAACAGCTTTTAGTGCATTTTTGTGCAACAAGGACATAAAGGCTATTTCTAAAATTTACTTAGGTATTCACAAAAGAAAAAGTAAACATGAATATAGTTTGTGTGAAAACTCAATTTTTTTCTGTAATGGCGTTTGCTAGTCCCCGACTTTTTCAACCAAATCCCTCCGAGCTTGCGAAAAACCACGCCTACTCATTGGGCCTTACTAATAATCAAACGCTAATGTCGACTATTAGTTAACCGGAAGGTTAAAACAAAGTGCTAAGCTTTAACAAAATGCTACCAATAAACAATTTAACCCTTTCACTAACTAGTCTCCAGACTTTCCAAGAATCTATTACAAAATCTACTACAAATGAGAAACAAAATTGAATGAACTGTCAGAATTTCCACGAAAATCTGTCAAAGTTCCATAGAGGCAACCAACTAATTAAGTTGTTTGCTGAAGGAACAATTAAAGCCCAAGTTGGTTTTCTATTTTTTCTATCAGCAGGTCCAATAATTTTAAATTAAAAAACAATCACAGCGATATTTTTATTTTGTAGTCAGATTTTCTTATTTTTTGTTTTGGGGGTTCGGTAAAACAAGTAGGCAGGTACAATATTTTATAAAGAAGGCGAAGTTTTACTTCTCGGGAACGTTCTTGCCAGCCACCGAAAAAAAACATCGTAAGTCTGCTCTGTTTAGTTGCATCCTCCGTTGTCGCCACCTTCAAACCCGCTCAGATGCCCGCTCTTGACACAGCTGTAGCAAGTCTTGGTTACTTGGAAATGTGGCTCTGTTGCACTTGTAACACGATAAAATGAAGTTGAACGAGCTACGGCTATCGTTCATCTGTTCGGGACAGTTGCGGGCCCAGTGGTTGAGTTTGTTGCATTTGTAGCATGTTGGGTCATCCATTTGGGTGCAGGATTTGGAAATGTGACCAATTCCATTGCAAAGACTCCTCGGGGCATGCATGAGTGTAATATGCCCGGTTTGGTTGCATTTGTAGCATTTCTCCGGGTTGCCTCTACTTCCTTCGACACGGCCATCTCGTCCCTTGCGTGAATCCCGGAGCCCGGAATTACAGTCACGGGCATTATGGCCGGGACGATTGCATTTGTAGCAAGCTGTGATGATGATGAAATTGTTGATTGATGTTTTGTTTCTTATGTTTTTTTTATGATAACTTTATTTTCTGCACCTTGTTTTCGACGGTTCTACTGATCTGAATCGAAGAAGTAGAACCCACAGAGGCACAGACACAACAGGTTTGTTCAGTGACAAAATAGTTAGATTAGAACAGAACAGAATAGAACAGAACAGCACAGATTCGTGGTAAACGTCAGAACAAGTTAGAACAGGAAATCTGTTCTAAGTTGTTCTACCTAAAAAGCTAGTACAGAAAATCCTGTTCGAAACTGTTCCAAAGTGTTCTAGACAGCCTCACTGAACAGCAAACCAGAACAGTTTAGAACAGAAAATTCCTCATTGAACAGCAAAAAGTTGTACTTTTCTGTTCGAAACTGTTCTAAACTGTTCCGAACAGCCTCGCTGAACAAACCTAACATAAATTAAAAAAACAACAATGACGGACTGTCATAATTTGCTCTATTCCTTCAAAGTTAAGTATTGCCGTATTATTTTTTTTACAGAAAGTATTAAAGTACTAATAGTACGTCCATTGATTTAAGTGTTGAAGCAATTTTTTTTTTAATTTATAACACCATATTTTTTAACAAGGAAATATATTTCTTATACTTTATTTTAATATTTTTCATTCGAAGAAAATCTTAAGTATTTAATTGTTTTTTTTTTTTTGAGGTTTCTTATTGTTTAACAGTAAGGGCCAGTTTTTTCACAGTGTGTTATCTGTAATCCATGATTATTTCCACTTGTATCAAAAAATCCAAAGCTTGAGTTGTCAATCATGGATTAAGCCAATCAGCTGATTTCGGTTGATTTACACCATTTAACCAGGATTTTGAAAATTGTATCAAAAACTTGACCTATTGTGAACAACTGGCTCTAAGGGTATTCACGCAATGTCGATAAGTCGTCGTAAAATTCGTAAAAGTCGTCAAATGCGTAAGTCTATCAAAATTTGTATGGAAAACCTGAAAGATTTACAATGCTTACTGTTTACGAACGTTTACGATGACTTTTATGCCTTTATATTTTTTAAATTTAGATTATCGATTATCGAAATTCTGATTTCCACAAGTGCACAAATGTATGAACAAATAAAACAATCAATTTATGTTGCAGATAACTACCTAAAAATACAAACAATAAATAAAGTACTTCTAAATGAAACACTTCTTTTTCGCTTTTAAGAAAAATCTGAAGATTGAAACCAACCCATGAATATACCTATACCTATTGAAATCGACCTGATAACATGGGAGTAGAATTAAGTATTAAATACAAATTTCGGTACCATAAAACAGCACCAGGGCAGCACTTTTCATTTAGTGTTCGACTTTAAACATGGATTTCCGTGTATTAAATTTTGACATATTGCTAACGACTAAACTGGAGATTAAAGTCGTTATTGGTATGCGGATTTTCTAAAATCTGAAGATTTTCTTTTAACCTCAACACTAAATTTGATTATTAGTAAGGGCCATTGGGTGATAAAACTGCATTAAGAGAAACGAAAACAAAAAAATGTTAAGTGAACTACATACGTCACTCGGTGAAAATATGCATAACAGAGAGATAGGATAACAACATGTGCAATACTATGTATTATACCTTAATATACCTTATACCCTAATTGTTAAGCATAATTCAAGGAGAAAACGGTCATTTTACAATTAAGCATATTAAATCCCCTAGAGACCGTGGCCCTGTGGCGCAATGGATAACGCGTCTGACTACGGATCAGAAGATTCCAGGTTCGACTCCTGGCAGGGTCGAAATATTTTTTTTTAGTTAAACTAAATTATTCAAAAAGTTAGAGAGCTTTTCATAGTTTTTGTTTACAAATATCTTTTGTACTAGATTATTAAATGCTTTTGAATTTGACAGCAGCTGTAAAGCTATTCGCCGTGTTTACCTTACTGAGTGTTCTGTCCATGTGGACAATGTCTGGTTCTGTCTTTGTGATCTGATCAACGCGATTGCCATAACAAAAATTTAACTTTTTGTACGGTGGTCGTACGGTATAGGATACAAATCTAAGATTTAGCAGCCTGTCAAACTTGAAAGTATCCACACTTAGGAAGATATGAAAGCTGTCTCCTCATTTATGGCATAAGCTTTCAGCATCCGATGGTTATAATACTCGTCAGATACCCTAAGCTACTTATTATATTAAAATATGCATGCATACATACAAATACTCTATGTTTATGAAAGAAAGAATAGAAGATTACGCCCGATTCATATATTTTAAAACAATAAAGCATAAATTTAAAAACAATTTTCGGTGATATTTTATTACTTTTAAAACGAAAAGCTCTTTTTCGCACACGAAAAGCCATCTTCACCAAAATTTTCTTGGCTGTCAAATTTGATGTTATTGTTTTCGCTCCTATGACGTAGAAGTGGTGTAATCTTGTAATAATTGATTCATGCTCTATGCTCATCACAGCAGCGAAACGAAAACATTTTTAAGAGTTCTCATCAAGTTGAACACGCCCATTATTTTCCTTTATCAGAATTCTTTTTTATTTTTATTTGTGTTGAAAACTGAAATAAACCAGAATGACTGATGACATTAAAAAATATTTTAATAGCCTTTTACAAAAGTAATAATTTGTTAAACAATCGAAAAAATAAGTAATCTCTTGATAAATTAATTAATTATTTACAGAGTCAATGGACTGTATCTAATTCTAATCACAGATCGCGATGGAGTTCCTCTACTCAAAGTAAGTCAGGAAAGGAATGTCGACTTTGCTTTGATGCCATCCTTTATACCAACATTTACAACAGCTAGTGACCAAGCTGGAAAACTAGGACTTGGCAGAAATAAAACAGTAATCTCTATGTATTCTAATTTTCAGGTATAACAGAAAACGTTCATCGTTATATTAAAAAAAAAAAAACACGATTAAAATATTGTTTGCAGGTTGTTCAGATGAATAAGCTGCCATTAATATTAACATTTGTTGGGGCAGAAAATTGCAATACTGGTCACATTCTTTCGCTCGAGAAACAAATTGATACCCATTTGGATGATATAAAGCTGGCGGTGACGGAACCCTAGGTGTTGTAAGTTTAAAACAAAATTTAAGTCTTATTTTGTAAATAAATCACTGAATAAAATAAACTGTTGATGTAGAATCTGATAATTGGTTGTTTTAAATTGACTAATTGTATTATATCTAGTATCACTATTAGAGGCCTTACCAGGCTACCACTATTCAAAGAAGAGCTTTGTTAACTTGCCCAAGAAATTTTAGAAGAAAACACATTTGTTTAAATGTTCAATTTTCTAAGCAGGACATAAACATGAACATGCGAGGGGTGGGTTATTGATGTCTTAATTTGACCCTCTCATGGATAGAGTAGGTACTCTCGCATTCACAGTAATTCTAATATGCAGAGTAGTGTCCTTATTGAAAATCCGCTATCCAATACTTATGGCTGGCTCCATAATTAGACCGCAGAAACTAAATTAAAATGGGAAACGCTTTTTTTTAATAACCGTATTTATCTTTTTAAAGGTTTGAGAAAGGTATTTAAATTTGAAATAAAATTTTCGTCCATTCGTTGTGTTCTAAGAAATGCCAAACTCCTAAAATACTTATTTCATTTTATGTTTGTATGTAGTATTTTGGAAGGAGCGTACATATTTCTTGAGTAATAGCGCAGCACTGCACCCAATCACGCTAATTTTTATTTTCTTTGTAAACATCGATAGGTAATGATTTTAAATATTTACAAGTCGACCTTTCTCAATTAATCGGGCCTAGCTATCTCGAATTCCATCCTTATTGGAATCTTTCCGAAACTCGAAAAAAATCAGTCACAGATTCCGTCCGTAAAGGCAATTTGTATTAGATTTTTCGATACTATGGACTCTGTTATGTTTTTTCGGGATTCGTAACAAATTTTCGATTACGATGGAATTCGTGATAGGGGTGAATCTCTCAAGTTATTTTGTCAAATGTTATACAAATTGTGCCTACATTACAAAGTTATGTAGGTGCATACAAGAAAATACAAAAAAGTCAACTATATTTTGGCAAGCATATCTTCATTTAATCGATAAATTGTATATGTTTTACTTAATATAAATGTAAAAAAGAACAATACAGTTTTGTACAAGATGGGGCAAAAGTTAATTCATAATTGTAAACGCAACAATGCTCGAGACACATTTCAGGAGCTAGAAATCTCGTTCGACATCTGTTTTTAGCGTTCACCAGTTATGGCTACGGTGGTGTCCTCGGCGTCCGAACAAAATAGGTCAATCACTTTTTCACTGCAATTGCCGCACCATAAAAATCATTTCGAGAGGATGCAATGGATCTTCTTACATTTCTTGTGGATTCGCTGTGCCCCGGAATCATCGTATGTATGTAGGTATGTGTAGTGTATATTATGGATATATAATCAGTATCTTAAATTTCTACTTTGAATATTTCTTTTGTCTTTATTATGATAAGTCAAGCTATAAAAGTTTTTTGACCTGTTATTGCTTTACGAAATTAATACCTTAGAAAAATTAGTATACGTGTTTTTGCGTAAATACTTTAAAATAGAATACATATATTTTGGTATGTTGTCGTTGGTATTAAAATTGTTATTGAACACAGATCGTTTATGGCGTGTACCTTGCGCCCAAACTATTTACTTGAGTTTTTCCTTGAGCCAATCTTCAGTTAGCTCATCCAACTCACGAATTTCATAGACTCTGGTCAAGTCGACTTCGCGCTGTAGAGCACTCTTTGTGCAAGCATACATCATTTGTAATTCAATCTGACAAAACATAATTGGGAAAGGGAAAGTTGAGTAAGATTTAATATTTAATTTAACTGTAATGCCATACAAACCTGACTGTCTCTTGGAGTGTAGAATATGAAGCACATCGGATATGAAATTCTTTGGTCATCATGCACCATCTTGTATGTGTAGATTACATACCTCGGTTGATGTCCTGGCAGGATATCCTGCAATTCATCTACCGAGACATCGTCAATTAGTTCATCCAAAACAACTAATTGTTTTTCACGATCAACTTTTACTAAATAATACAAACAATGAAATTTATATTTTTTTGACTTTGATTTTAACACAGGAAGTAAGAATTGAAGTTCAACAAAGGCTTATGGGATTATGTATAATGACTTTTTCTAACTCACATATCAGTGCTGAGTTTGAAGAATTTTTCCTAAAGCGAAACTTCTTTAATTCGTCACGTACCTCATCGGAAATATCGCATATCTTACCGTCACCCTTAAGGAGTACAATTTATAAATTAGTCAAATATAATAAATCAAATTTAAATCAGTTAACATAATCAGACTACTTTTTTTGTTCTGTCTAATTAGTCATACATTTACGTGTAGGTATAGATAGAGTTAAAATAGTTTGTTTTAATAATTACCATGATAATTGTTTTTTTTTTATATTAGTTGTAGTTTTGTATTTTAATTGTTTATTTTTTTTTAAATAGTGTTTCGATGCGAAAACATTTATTTATTTTAAAAGCTATCGTGGCATAAACAAAACGCCCGCGAGAATATTTGTTTGCGATGGTTCGACTTCGACTTCGATTCCATGAAAGTTTTTTTTATGGCCGAATGAAAGATTAGTCAATGACGTATATTGTCGTAGTTTTGTAGTAGATTTTCCACAAAGCTTTAACTATATTTGTGTTCAAAAGTAATGTAGCAGAAATTATTAATTCAGCTGAAATGTATATACTACTTTTAGACCAGTGTGATTTTTAATCTTTCCTTTTTCGTTCCTTTCTAATTGTAAGTACCTTTTAAATGCTGCGATTTAGAATGAATGTAAACTTTTGTAAGTGAAAAAGTGTAATCTCTCTGCACTCTTAACTCCACTTGTAAGCGAAGTTATCTGAGTGGAGCAAGAATGAAAATAAAACACACTCGAACAATAAGGAAAAGCAAAATGAAGAACGGACGATAAATCTGCAATTTTGTATACCCCGGCTACCACGAATCCCGAAAAGAACGTATGACAGGGCCCGGATTACGAATTACGAAACCAAAGGCAAAAAAACGATACCCAAGAAAACGATAGTCATGACATAAACCGATTATGATTTACGAGAATGGACATCTGAAAATAATGCCAAATAAAATAAAAAAAAACAGCAGAACCACACAAACATATAAGTAAAGTGACAACAACATAAAGTTTACGATCCAAAAGTATAAAAAACGCGATCGCAGTCGTAAACGACTTTTTAAAAAAACGACTATCGTAAATCGTAATCGCAAAATAACGATAACGACGGATTTCGAACGATAATCGTAATTCGTAATACGGGCCCAGAATATATCGTATCGGAAAATCTCATACAAATTGGCATTCTACGAACGGATCCTGTGATAGTTTTTTTTTTCGGGATTCGGAAACATTCCGATTACGTTGGAATTCGTGAAAGGGCTGGGGTGACATTCTGTATCCTAAAAGCGATCAAACGTTTTCGTTTATGCGAAAGACTTCCATAAAGATTTGAAGCAAATCTTTCGCACAAACGAAAACGTTTTATCGTTTTCCCCATACAGACACCCCTGAATAGCCTTATAGATATTAGATATGACTTTATGAATTTTTGTATCTTTAAGAAGTCATTCGTGGGCAATATTTTTCAAAAATAGTAGAAAACTGAGATCACCTGAGTGTGACTATAACTTTCATTATACATGCAATCAGAATAAATATTAAAGGGGCGTTATTTATGATTGTTTATTTGGTTAACGTCTTATTTATATAATTTTGTTTACAAATCAAGCTTAATTTCTAAAATAATAAAGATCAAGTTTGTTAAATTTTAAGTGGATAATCACAACTATCCTGAGTTTATCTGCAAGTGATAAACCTCTTAAAAGATAGCATTGAGCCACCTGCTACATTAAATGCTAACAAACCAGTAGCAAGTGTAATGCAGAAGTTTGCTATGAGCGTTGTAGCAAAAAGCTCATATGCATTCAATAAAGTTATCCCAGATACAAGCAAATGAGTACAGAAGACATAAGCAACATGAAGATATTTTGATGTGTCCATGGCGTTAAAGAAAATCACACTCCAAAATGTGTGAAGCAAAATTATGGAGAGAGCTTGGGCAGCGGAGACCAAGAAGAATATTTGTGTTCCACTCTTGAGACCCATTGTTGCTGGACCAGTCTAAAAATGTCACAATAGTTACACAAATTATACAAAAAATGATCATTCTTTTACCATATCAGCGAGAACATTAACAAGTGCAAAAGCTGCACTTATTATTCCGAAACCAAGACCTGATACATAAGCTAAAATGTGCTTATTATCCGTTACACGGGAATCATCCGCAACTTCTCTTAAGCCATTCTCCGTGCTGCGGAGTATTTTGTAAATGAAATATCGAAAGCATTCCTATCAAAATAATTGTGTAATAATGATGACATAAATTTAGGTTGTTTTTAAGGAATTTACCTGGAATATTATCGAGAATGTCACACCAAAAGCTAAATGTTCTCGCAAAGGAACCACTGAAAACCATAACAGAGACGATATTAGTAATGAAAGCAGCCAAAAGAATGAAGCTGCTATAAGAATAATAATCCGAACTGGGTCGTGGGCGATAGTGAAGATAAACATATGCAGCGCTGGACCAAATGCGAGCAAGGTGCAACCAAAGAATTCAGCTAAAGTCATTATGTGGGTAGGTAGGTGAATTTAATGTACAAATATATTATTATTTGTTGAAAAATTGTATTTCTTGTTAATCTGCGGCGAATATGTTCTTAGCCAAACCTCCAACAACCAACACTAGAAAACAGAAAAGTAGAAACTAGATGAAATCGTAAACGTCAGAAAAGTGGACTTGTTCAGCACAACTCTCTGATGATTACATTCAGCAAAATAATTATAGTCCATTTTGAATTCGCATAGACTGCTTTTAAACCATGCAATTTCTTCTTGCGATTTTTAAGCACGTGGGCGAGGGACGTACGTGGTGGCCGGGGTAGACGAAATTGCTGAGGTTGAAAAAATTGCAGAGTTATCGCTCATTCTTCTTTGTGCTTTTCCTTTTTGTTCGAATGTGTTTTATTTTCATTCGTCATCGACTCAGATAACTTCGCTTAATCAAGTGGAGTAAAGAGTGCAGTGAGATGATACTTCTTCACTTGCACAAAATAAACTTTTCATTAAAAATCGCTGTCGTGTAAAAGGTATTTGCAATTAGAAGGAAACCAAAGGAGAAACGAAGATTAAAAATCGCTGTAGTGTAAAAGCAGTCATACGGATCCTTAAGGCCTGCCGCCCACTAGGCAACTTAGTTGCCGGCAACTTTAAGTTGCTTGGTGTTGCCGGCAACTCCGAGCAACTAAAGTTGCTTGCCCTCGCCCACTAGGCAACTTCCGAGCAACTTTTAAGAATTAATATTTGTGTTTTTTTGTATTTAATTTTCTATAAAAACGTGCTCCACCTAAACCTATCTCAATTTGACCTGTCTAAAATGCAAAATCAATGTAATATTTCAATGGACAACAAATAAAATTGTTAAATTTTCGAAAATTCCTGAAAGTTGCTCGGAAATTGCTTAGTCGGCGGGGGTTAGCAACTAAAAGTTGCCCGGAGTTGCCGGCAACTAAGTTCCGCGAGCAACTTAAAGTTGCCGGCAACTAAGTTGCCCAGTGGGCGCTCTCCCATATAAGCCAATGTAATTGAACCGGGAGCAACTAAAAGTTGCTGGGGTGAGCAACTAAAAGTTGCCTAGTGGGCGGCAGGCCTAAAACGGCGTTTGGCGGCTAAAATTAATATGGAAATTAGCATTGATATATGTATAAGTGCCTGATTACATGGGTCTTTTTACTGAACTCGTGACTACACGGTAAAAAATTTCTTTTATTTCAATCTTCCCTATCTCACACCCTTAAAATCCATATAAATATCTCACTCACACGTTTCATGGTGAATTAGAAAATATTTAATGAAACTGGCGCATCGGTGAAATTTGGGTGGAATCTACCTTCTCTTTTTTACGCACCTAAAATCACCTTTCTCACCGCGATGCACTCTTCAGCGCTCTCTCTCAAGTGCTTGATACAAAAAAAACTAATCTTATTACATATTAATCACTATTATTAAACACCCGACTTTTTTGGCTCGATTTCATGCCTTCGGCATTTGGTTCTGTTTTCCAACCAGGGAGTGCTGTTGGATTGTTTTTTTTTTTTTTTTTATTTCACACTGACGCTTCTGACATTTGGTGGCAGAGATCCATCCATACCTAGTAAAAAAAAATTCCTTCTGCAATCGAGTTCTACATTGGCCACGTTCGGGGATCAATCCAAAGCTATCCGGATAGGTTTGTGTTGTTGTAATCCCTTGTTGAAAAACATCTGATGTCAGCTGATGCAACAACATTTCAAGCTATCTGAAAATTTTTGGGATAGGTGGATAGCCTATCGGATGGTTGCCCGAGCGCGGCCATTATATACAAGAAATGAAGAAACAAAAGGCATTTTTTTGCAAGTCCGGAAGGATTTGGTTTGCCTTTCGTTTCGTAATTCGTAATGCGGGCCCTGGGCTTAGCTAAGCCCGTAGGGAATCAGTTGTTGTTAAGGCTTAACTACATAAGCCCAAAAAGTGAAAAAGTACAAAAGTGAAAATTTTCAAACTCATTTTGGAATAGTTTTTCTGACTGGAAAACTTATAAAAATGATGCAGAAAGATTAAATTTTGGTCTAAAAAAAAATGTGTGTATTTTTTTTCACAAAACAACTGCGCTAGCGGGAAAAAAAATATTTTTACTTTTGTACAAAAGTACTTTTTGGCTTATGTAGTTAAGCCTTTACATTTAACATGTAAATTGCTATGCCCGAAGTCGTTTTTTTCGCCCAATCTCATCCAGGCTTGAAAAAAAAAATAGCCTAAACAAAGATTTTTCTCATTTCAGGACACTTTTATTTATTTATTATAGATATAAACAAAATTAACAAATACATTTTTCGCGCTAGCAAAGATGAAAAGAACGACAAACATTAAATTTGGTATTATTAATCGAAAATTTCTCAAGCTTTCGAATGAAACGAACTAAAAAAAATATGTCATCGACGTGTTAAAAATGTGTGTATTTAATGTCGAATTCCTGTCAACAAAAAAATCGATTCTGCTCCGATTTGTTTATAAACAAATCTTGCATTTTTAGCTAGATTTCACACCAATTTGCACACACACACACGCTTTAAGGATTTCACATTTCTAATACGTCAAATTGATAGTCGAGAAATTTTGGGAGAGATAAATTGTATTTCTTGGTTGCAACGGACTCTTCACAATTAAAAAAAATTATTTTCAGTTAATATAGCTATAAAAATAATTAATTTCAAGTAACACACAGACAATCACAAACAAAAAAAAATTGATTCTCTTACGAATTCTTTTCAATTGACAGAAACCAAACAATTCGGGTTAGAAAAAGTTCGATTTCTTTCAATATTAGTTATATATCGAATTCCTTTCAACAAAGAAATTGAATTTTTAAAACCGGATCGATTTGTTTCTGTCAATTAAAATTAAAATTGAAAGGAATTCGTTAAAGAATCGTTTTTTTTTTTGTTGAAAAGAATATTCTACTTTAGTAATATTTAAAAAACAACGGTAACTCTTAAAAATAGTTTACAGCTTAAAGTTAAACATAAGAATTTATGTGACAGTTTAAGCTGATAAAAAGTAGAAAATAAGCGTGTAAGTTGAACTTAAATATTTAGTTTCGTATCAGCAAACGGCTCTGAAATTCTACATATGAATTGATTTAAAACTAAATATATAGAACACAGGAAATTTGTAGGTACAGAATTTCTAAACAAAAATCGGCTGCTGGCTCTTGTGAGGAAGTGACAAATCTCTATCTCTTGGTATGGACAAGTGCCTCTCACATTAGCCGTTCAAATTCAAGACCCTGGCTCTTCACGAGCTGTCGCGATACCATTTTTTTTGTTTACTTTAAAAGTGATAAAACAGCTGTTTGATGAGCTAGGGTTTTTATATAAATCCATCTTATATTTTTTAATTAAGGAAAATTATAATTCCAAAACTCAAAAGCGACACAAATATTAAAAATAAATTATTAAACTCAAACAAAATAATGCGGTTTCCGAACAGTTATTCCGTAGTCTGACAAAGCCGGCACCAAATCCTCCATAGTCATCGTATATTTTCGATCTTTGATTGGCTTTTGTCCCTAGGTTTAACAAAAAATTAAAAACGTGAAATAAATATGTACAAGAAGTTTCCTATCAAATAGGTATAATACCTTTGCTATTCCATGGCTTGGCGGTTGTTGATTATTGCTCCTGACTTTGCAATGCTGAAGTGAATCGTTCGCTACATCTGATACGAACTTTTGCGCTGCGACTGAAATCAGACGAACTATACGTGGATCAACTGACTCAAAGCCAGCAGAATTGAGGTAATGGGCTGTGACTGCGTCGGGTACTGTAGGAACGTAATCCTCAAGTTGCAATAGGAAATCACTCAAAATCTGACCTTGAGCACGATCGTCTTGTCCATTTCGTGAAGAACCACGATAAATACCAAAATTGTCACCACTTAACATATTTTTCTCTATTTTTTTTATATGACACAGAAAAACACGACAGAAAGCTAGAATAGTTAAAACTCGAATGTTCCGCTTTTTGACGTTTATTTCATTTGTTTCGAATTCCAATGGAATCGAAGAGCAAACTTTACATTTTGTTTATTTTGTAAAAAATGAATTCTCATCCTAGACGAAATATTGAGGTTTCCTAACTGTAATACCATAATCGGCCAAGGCTGGAGTTAAATCTTCCATAGCAAGAGTGTACTTCCTGTCCTTTGATGGTTTTTGACCCTAAATATCATAGTTGGTCGAGTGAGTACCTACTATGTATGTAGATTTAATTTTGGAAAGCAGAACTCACCTTTGAAGATCCGTGTCCTGAAGAATGTTGAGTATTACTGGTTCTGGTCTTGCAATGTTGCAGAGAATCGTTTGCAATGTCAGAAATAAATTTTTGGGCTGCGACAGACATCAATCGTATAATTCTTGGGTCAGTGGCTTCAAATCCAGCTGCATTGAGAAATCTCGCCGAAACTGCGTCTGGGACAGTTGGTACGTAGTCCTCTAGTTGCATTATCAGATCGCCTAACACTTGGCCAGGTGCTTGTTCGTCTTCTGTTGCTATTGGAACTTCGTTTGTTGCAACCATTTTTGTAAAAATTTAGTTAAAATAAATTTAAAACTAATTTTTCGTGTCAAAGAAGAAATAAAGTTGGTCTTGTTTTTTTTTTTAGATAAATTGAATGATGAATTTTGTATTGTGTTGAATGTGGACCGAAAAAAAAGTTAAAATTGATACATGGAAATGAAACCAAGAGATCAGTTCACGATAGATTGTTACAGCGGAACTAGGACATGAAAACATATCCCGTCGTATTTATTAGATTTCCTTAGAAATTGGACAGCTAGTAGTGTCGAGTTGCATTTAAACTAGCCATTTCCGTATTTATAAACGCAGACTAGTTTATGTGTAAGAATGTTTCTTTGATAGTTCTTATGCTGGATTTACACGACTGGCAAATTGGCAGTTTTTTCAGTGAACTGCCAAAACAATACATTTTTCCATTATTCTGACAGTTTACTGACATAATTCTGCCAATTTGTCAGTCGTGTAAATCCAGAATTGAAAACTAAAATTTTCCTATGGGATTTGACATTTAATGTGAATATCTGTATAAAATTTCAAGTAACCAAAACAGACCTCTGTAATTCAATGCCAGGGCCAATAATTTGAGTATCATAGAATTTGCTATTGAACGATGCTCAGATTGTGTACATGTCGAAGAAAAAAACAACATTGGAGTCACAAAAATCCATGTCATGCGGTGACATCCAACAAAATTGGTTGTGGATTGAATTGTGTATGTGATGTTGGACATCCATCATGTTCAGCGGAGGCGGTATGTAATATAATTTATTTTATTGTGAATTATTTACTCGGGAACGACATGATTTTGAAACGATGACGTCCCGTCTGGCGAAATACGAAAAAAACGGACCGTAAGCAAATCAAAATTTTGTCAGTGCTGTTTTTGTCAACAAAAAAAAGTTAAACATCTCGACGACCGGCTGTTTTTTAGTTCAAAGAATTCTACGGAAAGTACTACATAAAAACTTTTAAAATCAATACTCCCAGAAATGGCACAATGTGAAGAATTAAAAGATGACGATCGCCCGTCGAATACTCTGGAATTATTTGTCGAACTCGAGGAAGTAATTGGGATGATTGACTCGATTAAGGTGTGTCATGTACGGACTTTCGAAAAAGAGTATGAACATTTCACTGAAATCCTTTCAAGGTATGAGTAACAAATCAATAATCATCAAAATATGCGTCTTTAATGCAAATTCTACCTTAGGTATCAAGAGCAACCCCATCTGCTGGACCCACATCTTGAGATTTTGTTAACAAAGCTCCTGGACAAAATCCGTGATCCCAACAGCGAAAGCGACCTTGTGCATGCATGCTTTAAATACTTGTACATCCTATGCAAGGTAAGAACTTATAAAGCCTTGGTTAAGTTCCTTCCCCACGAGCTGAGTGACCTAGAGTTTGCTCTGGATTTGCTAGAAAAGCAAGACCCCAAAGTGTATGAAAACTGGGAAACACGTTATATACTCCTCCTCTGGATGTCTATATTGGTGCTGAATCCTTTTCATATGGCTCGTTTGGATGCTTATGCTGCAGGGGGAGCGGTAGTCAATTGCACCGCCAACACAACAGTCAAAACCAAAATGGAACGAATTTTTGATATTTGCAAAACATATTCTGAACACAACGATACATGTGCAGGCATAACTGCATTTCTGTCGGCTAAATATTTCATTCGTTCGGACATCAAGGATATATATTTGGAAAAATACTTTGACTGGGTAATCGAGAATAACAACGCCGATACTCAACAAGTAAAATTTGGTCAGTTGGCAGCGGTTGCTGCTATACTTAAGCTCGGAAAACGCGAGGACTTACTGCCCTACGCTCAGAGACTACAAGTATGGATTTTAGGATGCAACTACAAAGATAGCTCAGATTTCTTGAAATACAAATATTACATTAAAATAATTCAGCGAATTGGATTGGTTTATTTGAAGCCCAGAATAGCCGCTTGGAGATATAAAAGAGGTAATGAGCAGTAAGAGAAATTCATGTATTTTTTTAATCTCCGCTCAGTAGGAGATGGTTTTTATATCCCAGTGGGGCCTTCTTCGTTACTTCAATACAGTATTCGTCCTCAGCTATAGGACGGGAAGATATACTGGTCTTACGGGAAGAGATCCCCTTCTAAGTTCACTTTAATAAAACTTGACTCCTTTCTCGAAGTACTTTAACAGAAAGAGTTTGTCTGTTAATCAGCGAACTACAATTTTAAAGCAAAGTAAAATTAAAAGTTAAATCGAAAACGGAGGGGAAGGAAGCTAAAAGAACTAAAATTTGCAAGTAATTGCACAAGCTATTTATTAAGAATTACAACCAAGAGGGTTTCATCTGCTTGATTGGTAAATTATTTTTATAGGTAGATTTGATGCATTTCAGATACTGATTCTGACAAATGTACACCGTAAGTGAGAGAAATTTCATCTTTGCTGTCCTTTATAGGCCTTTTAAGTCGAAACGTCGAAACCACATATAGAATTTGAATCGGCCAATTGTTTGTAAATGCTTTGTAATTGTTCTATGGAAGAATTTTAATCTTAAGAGTTTTCTACTAATCACAGTAATCATATAAGGAAAGATGAATGTTTAATTAATTAATTCCCTTAAAGGTGTTCGATCTTTGGCTGTAAATCTCGCTGAACAATCCGATGCGGCTAAGCCAACAAACTTAGAAGAAATTGGTAAGGACATGGAAGACGGGGAAGAAATAGTTGTTCCAGATTTCGTCGAAGATGTAATTGAAGAACTACTTCAAGGTCTACGCAGCCCAGGCAGTGACATACGTTGGAGTGCGGCCAAAGGAATCGGTCGTGTTACCAATCGTCTTTCACGCACGTTAGCCGATGAAGTTATCGGCTCTGTAGTGGACATTTTAAATCCTCTCGAACCACACGAAGCATGGCATGGTGCATGTTTAGCTCTAGCCGAATTGGCCAAGCGTGGTCTTTTGCTTCCTTATCGCCTCAAAGAACTCGTTCCATTACTGTTGGAAGCATTGTTCTATGATGAAATGAAAGGTTATATGTCGGTGGGTCAGCATATTCGAGACGCTGCGTGTTATATGTGTTGGGCTTTTGCACGGGCATACAATCCCAATGATTTACAACCTTTTGTGCATCAAATATCTGCTGGCTTACTAACCGTTGCCTCTTTCGACCGAGAAATCAACTGCAGGCGAGCAGCGTCTGCAGCGTTTCAAGAAAGTGTCGGTCGTTTAGGTAATTTTCCGTATGGAATTGAAATTTCAACAACTACAGATTTCTACACTGTTGGCTTAAAACAAAATTCATTTCTTATCGTGAGTGACTATATTGCACAATACGGGGAATATCAAGTGCCGCTTATTGATCATTTGGTCGAAAAGAAAGTCAATCATTGGGACACTTCAATCAGAGAATTGACTTCGAAAGCACTCCATAAACTTAGTCTCAAGGCACCGCAATACATGTCCAGTGACATTCTTCCTCGTTTATTTAGTAAGACTAACTCAATTGACATCAATATGAGACATGGATCTGTTTTAGCAATTGGTGAGATCATTTCTGCTTTGAAATTGGTCGAAAATAAATCAGAAGAAACTCTTCTTACAAATCAGATAGTATGCGAATTGAACGAATTGATTGGAACGTTTTTAACACGTGATCAATTTAGAGGTAAATATTTGTTTGAATACTTGAAATACCAGAATTTTAAAGTTTGTGTATACATTTTTAAGGTATGAGTGGAGAAATAATGAAAGATTGCTGTGTGGAGTTCATAAGAAACTGCAGTGTAGCCAAAATTCCAGCCAATTCCAAATGCTTAGGTAAAAGAGAAATGAATATTTTTTTGTATAAAAAACTGTTTTGCTAATCTGCTTCCAATTTTCCAGAGTCATGGCAAGAAATAATCGACAAATGCCTAATCGGTCAAACCCGCGATTCAGCAACATTAGCCCTTACAGAATTGTGTAGAGCCTACTACAACACTCCTGAAAGAAGTGATCAAAATGATGTTATAGTTGCAGCTTATCTTAAAGGAGCTGAAAATGATCTCGAAGAGAAAATTCGTATGGGCTATCTTTGTGCCCTCGGGGCATTACCAAATTTCATGGTTTTACCTCAGCTAGATAATATAATTGATTGCCTTGTAAAATATTGCCAAGTACCACGTTCGAGTCCACAAGAACTAACTTCGGGAGCATCTGAAAAACAACAAGAAAACGTTATAACGTTTAAATGGAGCGAGGCTCGTAGAGAAAGTGTTCGGTCACTTTCAAATATAGTCCAGACCGTTGGATTCTCTAGCAATTCCCATAACTCTATAGCAAATCCGAAGTATTTTGAAAAAATTTTCCAGTGCTACATGAAAGCTCTTGAAGAATACTCAGTGGATAATCGGGGCGATATTGGAGCCTGGGTACGAGAAGCAGCGATGAATGGTTGGCAACGAATAGTTGGCTGTTAATATTTGTAAATAATGCTTTCATTTTATTTTATAGCCTTATACCAATTGCTTACAACATGCCCAAAAAATACTTTGAAACCGGATCATGTACGACGAGTTCTTCTAGGTTTAGTTCAGCAAGCTGTCGAAAAAATTGATCGCACAAGAGGCCTAGCAGGACGACTTTTCTGCAGTCTAATAAATGTTGATCCACCCATTCCACACATAAGCCAGCACGATCGACTTAAAGGGATTTTTCCCGAAAATACTGAGGCGGTTCTTTGGTTATTTGCAGACCACACATTCCCCATGTTTTGCGCTCTGTTAGAGTTGCCAGAATATTCACAGAAAGTCCTTCTCGGTTTAAGTGCAAGTATTGGACAGCTCACAGAATCACTGGTGAGAGAATAACCTTTGTTATGCAGTGTACAATTTGTACCGTTATTTAAGACTTTTCTTTTTGTATAGATAAAATATTCATCTGCAGCTCTGTTTAAATTTTTACGTTCGCACCCAAATGAAATTCCTCGGCTTTGTAATGAGATTGTTAAAAACTTTGAAGAAAATTTCATGGTCGACCGGGTTACTCATCCGATGTTGAATTTCCTAGATATTCTTATTGGATCAGGTATTTTTATCTTAATTTATTAAAAAAACCACTAATCTTATATTAAACTTTTTATTTTGCCTCACAGGTACAATCAATTCAGTTTTAATGGACGAAGAATCTCACTTTGCCGACGACATCTTTCGGCTAGTAAACGAAGAAATCAAAGGACACAAGAAACTATACAAACTCATATCGAGTATCAATGTATTTTGTCAATTGATTCAAGTGCCTCGTCTTTGTAAGAAAATTCTTGCCAAAATGGCAGTATTCTTAGGACTCACTCATGTTCATGTTCGCAAGACTACAGCCACAAAACTATACGAAGCTCTTGCACTTCATGGTGATTCATGTGATATTCCCGAAGATAATATGGATGAAATATTGAATTTACTATCTGAAACTGATTGGGGACTGCCTTTGTTAGAAATTCGTCCTGTTCGCAATGAATTGTGTAATCTGATGGGTGTTAAACCACCAGTGAGTGGTTCGACAAAAAGTACTGCACATTAATTAAGTTTTTTAATTTGCATTGTCCTCCTAGAGGGCGTACTTAAAAGCGATGTTAACAAGGTTTTCTTATTTAATATTCACGTAGCATTTATTTTCCAAACAACAAATATTTGCAAATTAACTATTATAATTCAAACATTAAAACAAATATTGGATATTCAGTCACGAAATTTAAAAACCTATTTAACATATTTTTTCAATTAAACTTTAGTTTGAGTAACTAGAAAAGGATTTCTTTTGCAAAATTGGTACGTGGAATTCACAATTTTAGTTTTCACAGGAGCTTGATACGATATAAAGATATCATTTTGAAGATAGCTTTTCCTAGCTGTCTACAGATGTCATTGAGATAGTTACCATTTAGAACCTACCGACATCGGTATTCGCGGGGAAAAGTTTTAGTGGATTAGTCACAATTCACAACATGTGACGTGTAGAAAATTCTAGTGCGACTTGCTATGGCGTGGGATCCTTTTGCCAAAATAGTAGAAAACATGGCGGCCAGATCAAAACTTGGCTTAGATTAGTCGAGCGATATTCTCTAAATTTGGGAAAAAGTAGGGGAGATCATTTTTATAAAACAGAATAAGATGATTTGTTTTTAAAGTAAATATGTGGAGTTCGATAAAAACAAATTTAAGTAGTGTACACATAAATAAAACCTTTTCGACTACATTTAAACATGTCAATTTTCTTTATTAGTTAATCTAATAGTCTAGATGAAATGAAATCAAAAACAATCTATTCTCACAATTATAAAATAAAATTTCATCGGAATAATCTGGTGAATTCTTTAAGAGCTATTGTCACTGCTTTTGTTTCTTCCTCTCTGTAAAAAAAAAATAAAATAAATCTTTTAGTAAGTGTTTGCTTCTAAATAAAAAAAAAAAAATATTTAAAAACTTACTTTAAAACCGAGTTAGAAAATGCATCTAGTTGTTCCTGCGTTGCTGTCACATAACCGCCACTGTTCTTCTTTGGCAATGCATCCAGTGCCCGCTTCAAATACGCCTCCATATTCTCGCCTTCAACTGATTTTATCTCCATCAATACTTCGGCTACGTCTGGCATCATATACGAGTGCAAACAGAATACTGAGGCGTGAATCAAATTCATTACCAGCGCTTCGCCGTTTTGTTGAGCAATGCTCTTGACTAGTGGACGACATTCCGGATATCTGTAAGTAGAGCGACCCCATCGCAAAATATTGCAAAAAAATTTCATGACCGAAGAGTTAGCTTCCCGATGGTCGAGGGTACATGCCAGAAGTGCACATTGGAAGATCGGTGTCACAAGTGGGCTCTGCAGGAACGGGACCGGGCAACATTCGATAAATCTCGAACACAATCTAAAAAAGTCATCGACCGTGTCTGGATTATTTTTCAAACCATTTTCTACCTGCAGCATATTAAATGTGGGTTCGATGAAAGCTTTTAGCATCTCGAGTAGACCAGCGATGCAGTCTTCGGATTTGGCGAACACATCGACAAGCACACTTCCCAGGTACAAAAAGCAGCTGTGATGATGTAAAACGTAGAGGCAAACCATTTGCTTAACGAGTGGTTCTACTAGTGGCGATGCCAGCTTGCCCACCATGCGAACTGCGTAGCGAATCAGACGACAAGTTCGTTCCATTATTCGCAAGTCGCTTTGGTATTTCTCCATCACCCTTGAAATTAATGGCCAAGCGTCGGTGATTATTGTCAAAGTGGGATGCACTTCATCGTCCTGAATATCGGGATTCGTGTGCCTGATTATAGCACATGCACGATCGATCCAATAGGCCGGATCTGTTCGCTCGCCTTTTTTTACTGACAGGCTACCCGTTTCAACTAACTGAGCCAAAGGATTCAATTGGAAGGAACAAATTTCACGCAAACCCGGCTCAAGTTGATCGCGCGGCAATCTCGTCAGTATCAAAGAGATTCCTTTCAGCAGTCCAATCGCAAGTTCATTCGATATTTCAAAGCTATCCAAACTGCGGGCAATTTCAATGAGTCCATTGAGATGAAAACTCATCTGTTGGCGGCAGGCAGTGCATATCGATGTAAGAGCAATAGCAGCAGCTGCTGCTAAACCATTCTTTTGCTGGAGGGAATACAAGAGAAAATTCAGAACTGCTTGCAGAGATTCTGGATGATTCTCAATCCAATCGCACAATTCTCCCAGCAGCATAATGGACGTGTATCGTACGGCAATATGAGTGTTTTCAGGAAGATTTAAGATCGCTTCAACCACTTTGGGTATAACTTCGTTTTCGTCACTTAATTAACAAAAAAAAAAATAGAAGAAAAATTTGTTTAAAAAACTCATTTCGGTTTTGTCTTATAATGCTTGAAACTTACGGGATAATATTTTTAGCTACATTTTGCATTATGAAAAGAGCCGATTCTGTACTCTCCCATGTAGCAGATGGATTCTGCAATGTGATGAACATTTGCTTGAAACAAGCTCCCGATCCAACGATGAATACAACATCTTTGATGAGATCCGAAACTTTTCTTCGGAAGTCCTGCAGTAAATACAAAATGTAAAAAAAACAAGATTTTTAATATTTAAATACATGTGACGTTTATTTACAACCTTCTGTAGACATTTTTTTATTTTTATACCTAACATAAATATACATATGTAGTTATAAAGCCTGTGAAAGACCCAAGGCTTTTTAAATGCAAAATAGCTCACACGGAACTTAAAAGAAGAAACAGGAGGACAGGAAAGAGACACAATTTTTGTTAATACAGTGTATTGAGAGGAAACTCTTAATTTTCAATTGAAAGATCGTTCCTTGACACGAAAGTAAGAGGAGAGTATATGTACCTAACTATCTGTTAGTTTGGTGATTTAAAAATAGGTTAACCTATGTAAAATTCTTGAATTCTTAAAAAAATAATAGATGTTTTTTAGCTCGGCCATCTTAGTAGCCTACACTGGCACTAATGATGCTATAAATTACAGCTAGTAAAGCAGTCTAGACATGCATATAACAGTTTTAGTGATTATAAGGTTTTACTTCAATTATTCTAGCGTAAGGCCCGAACCACACTGCTCTCGTGTGGTGTGTTGGGGAGTAGTGTGTCGCTATCGCTCTAATGCATTTCATATGCGTAGAGCCATATTTGTATCGTGTGATGTGTTGTGTCGAAATCTATGAACTACATTGGAATGACAGCGACACACTACTCCACAACATACCACACGAGAGTAGTGTGGTTCGGGCTTAAGACTTAAAAGTTATATTGGCTGTGCTTCGATTATGTATTCGTATTAACTATACGCTTTAAAAACAATAATAGCTTTTTGAAAATTTTTGCCAAAACACAAAAACCCAATTCTGATATAATCCCAGCATCTTTAAAAAAAATCGTAAGAAAAAATCTCTCAAGATCTATGGATTTTTTTTAGTAGTATTCTTGAAAAGTTTGTACTCCGCAAAGTGTTTTTTTTTATTAAATATGAGTTTACCTTCGAAGCGAGTCCATGATAAACTGCAAAAACGTAGAAGAACATGGGGCAACTGTCACTTAACCTATATCTTGTTGAACAGGCAAACTGTGTGCCAGGAAGGCTTGGATAATATCAAAGATGGGTTGTATATGCGCTTCTCAACCACACAGTTTGTTGTCATATGTTGCGCATTGTTGAGGCTTTTTGGATTGTTGTCTAATCGCGTAGTAGTTCTTTGATCTCGAAAACTACGCTAAATAAATCTGACATCTTAAGCGAATGTATTTTATTATTATTATCGACTGCTTCCATGGGACCTCCGCCGGGACCCAAACGTTATGCTTATTAAGCAAATTCAAGTTATTTGGAGTCATCTGAGCATGAAGCTGGACGAAAAGCTGCCTAGCTTGGCTCAGCGTTGAACATTTTTTAACTTTGATCCGCCCGGGGAGTGCCCTTAGATACTTCACGTTATAGCCAAAGGCCACTTGAGTTATACTTTGAAATCGGTGCACTCTCCATCGCTTATTGGGTTAGGATGCTTTTCTTATCTAGAAAATATGCAAATACCGACAAATGGGCTAAACCATTCAGCCCACACAGACTTGACTTGGTTAGAGAAAATCTACAAATTGGGAAAACAATGTTCGATGTTTCCAATATCTCGCTCTGCAAGAACCATTAATAACTAAACTAACCAAGATGAAAAGCACCTGGTTTTTACATACAACAATACAAAAAAAAAAGTAACAAAGAAACAATATCTGAATGAAGAAGCGAAAGTTCAATAAGTAATACCTAATATAATTACTTACGTTGAAATTATCCGATTCATCAATGAGTCCATCGTGGTCTGCGTCCATTTGGGCATGTCGATACAATGCCCCCAGCAATCTCTCAACGTGAGGCTTGAAATGCATTGTCAATGAATCGTTGTTCTTCTGATACAGCTCCTCGCTGAGGCGATACCACAAATTGAAAGTGATTTCAGCGACCTCATAGTCATAATGTCCAACACACAGCAGAACCAATTCGAGTCCTTTCAACGAATAATGTGGCGTTTCCACATTGGAAACCATCAACAACAGAAATGACTCGCACATGACCGTAAATATGCGGCAGTAGTTGATAGTTTTTTCGGCGTCTTCGTGAGCGATGCTGCTGTGATAGGCATTCTCGAGAGCCAGAACTCCGTTGAAGATCTGCAATTCGAGCATTTGGTCTACGTTATAATGATTGTTATTACCCTCCATGCACCCTAGCAGTGTGCAAAGGCATTCAGTCGCCGAGTCGTGCAGCTTGCGTGTTGTTTCCGCCGAACTGAGCATATTGAAGACATGTCGGGCCAAGGGACTTTCGGGAAAGGTTTTTAAGGGAATGGCATGAATACCAATCCACGATGCGAAGCATCTCGTCACCTTGTTGAGTATGAATTCGTTTTGCATGTAAGTGGACAGGCAAGCCAATAGAAATTCATTCACAGTGCAAGCACTCTCGTCCAGTTGTTTGTGGATCTCCTTGCGCCGGTTGGTTCCCAAACGCAAATAACGTGAGTCAATTTCTTCGGGGATGAGTGTGAGTATTTCTACTAGAGGCCAGACAGTCTCTGAACTCTTTGACAATGACTCAACAAGCCATAAAATTGGATCCTTCCACGATGCCATGAGTAAAACAAGATCCGAAACTGCCAAACACAATTGCGTTACAATAATTTGATCTGTTTCACTGGTTATCTGGCAGATATGAGCTATCAGTGAATCACGTAGGCTTTCGTGCGAGTTCGGGGGTAGCTCGTTGAAAGAATTCTGGATTTTGTTTCGCATGGTTTGAGCCGCAAAGTAACAGGAATGAAGATCACGTTTTTGTTGGAGTAGTTCATCTGCTATGGTCCACGAGTATATCTAAGGATAACACAAAAAAAAAAAACAATAATTAGTTTCATTGATCAAGTATTTTATCCTTTCTTAGGTACAGACCGATTTTTGAAACTCTTCTAGCCATTTTGAGGCTTTTTCCTTGTCTCTAGAGTTTGGATTGTTAAATAAAGTGTATATTCCTTGATAGACAATGTCGGTAGAAGGAGGTGATTCCATTTTGATGTGAAAAATTTTATTTTCTCTTGTTTTTCTTTATTTTTAACCAAAATATTTTCAATGTTTGGGTGGCTAGAAGAAAATTTGGAATTGACAGCTCAGCGATGAGACCGGACGATTATTTTTTTCGTAATTCTATTTTTCGAGAATTTCCAAATGAAATTTTGAATATATTCAATAAATATTATCAATTCAGTCACTATTCACAAACTTTTTCATTTAGTAATTTTATATTTTATTCATATATTTAGGTTAAATTAAACTGAAAATCTCTATTTCCTATACCCTTTTGCAATGTTGGTGGCGATGTATTTACATAAAAAATTGTTAAACTGTCAAATGATTCAAGAAAAGCCGCTGTACATATGCCTTAGCTATCTCAAAGTAGTTACAATATTTGACACACAGTGGCGTTAGATATGTGAAATGATTAGCGATAAATAAAGCAAACTAGCGAGTTAAATTATTTAATTTTGTTTAAATTACCGAGATTGATTGATATTTTTATATTTCTAAATCTAATTTCCTTGTTTTTTAAAGTCTCTATTGATTGGGGTAATTACCGCTACTAATGACTTTTTAACTACCCCAAGTGCTGGGAAAATAGTTTAGTTGGATAAAGCTAGTTTGTGTGCATGTACCTTGTAGTTTTCACTCAAACAACACTGAGTAAAGGCTGAAATACATTCAACACTTTTTTGCAAAAATATGCTCGATAGATGCATGTGTACGAACAAATTGTGTTTAATCTGTCAAATCAATCTAAAATGACAGATCCAACTGGTGATTAGTTAAAAGATTTGTCCGATGTATTTGTATGAACATTTCGTTGTCAGATTGGGAAATATACAACAAATTTGTTTCGCTTCAGCTGCGTGCTAAGCTTCATGACAAAAACATTTGCACCGAATACTGGAAGCTGCATTCGGTTAAAATCTAATCTAAAAATATCGAGTTAATTTCTTGCACAGCACTGTTCGCTTGATATTCTTGTATGCTCACATTCACATCACTGATTGATAACAGTAAACAATTTTATCGTCTTCCAATTCCTATATCCTATGTTGTCTGTTTTGTTTTGCGAATTTGTTTATGTTCATTTTATGTGTGAGTTCTACAATTTATTATCAATCCAAATAAAAATCATACTCAATTGAAAGCGGTAAGTAATATCTAACTATATTTCAATAATATTAAAACAGTAAAAAAAAATATCAACAGAATTAACAGCGTGTAACTTTTAAAATAAACAAATATTCGCCTGGAATCCGTCTTTCTTTAAATATCATTGCCGTAAAGTTTTTGTTTGCAAATTTACTTATAATATCATTGGGATTATTTTCCTTCAAAACCAATAGGTAAAGCACCCCGCTTGGGGACAAAATAGAATCCAATTTATCTATAAGCGCATCGATAACACGTCTTCCGTCTGCACCACCAGCCCATGAATAGATTAAATTATTGTCCGTTGCGTCAGATTTAAAGTTTTTCTCCTGATGATTCAGCTCCTCATCTGTGGTTACAACATATGGCGGGTTGAATAGCAATACATCTACGAGATTGTTCTTGATATTGTCGAAAAGATTTGTTTGAATAGGGTCTACAGAAGCTTTATTTCGCAAAGAAGTTCGCTTGGTGGTGCTGCAGGCCCAAGGATTGATGTCTGTCGACAAGCACATTGCGTTGGGAAATTGCTTTGAGAGAGCTGTGATGATGAGACCACTTCCAGACCCAATTTCTAAGCAAACTCCTGGTTGAACTGTATTGAAGTATTCCAAATCATCTTCCAATGCATCCAGAAGCAAAAATGTATCTTCAGCTGGCTCGTAGACTTTTTCATAATCTTGCAGAGTCAAATGATCATAATGAGGAGTTTCCATGTTTTAGATTTTTTTTTATATATTCGATGAAATCGCCGATTCAAGCAGAGCTGCTCTCCTCTCTTGTTCCTTATCGATAAGCTTATGTAAATTGTTAAGTCGCTCCTGACTCGTAGTTAGAATGTTTGCAATTACAGTGACCTTGTGTTTCACGTTGATAAGTTCTTTAACTTTGTCCGAGAACTCGGGTATTGTAGCTTGCGCCTTTTCGATTTCTTTCAACTGATCTGCTAGGGCATCCAATTGAATTTTGAGTTCGGCTTGAGCAGCCCTAGTAGCTGTTATTCTTTCGTCCAAGCGATCGACTGATGGCTTAAACAGATTGATAATACCTTCGGCTAAGATATCTCGAGTTGGGTTATTGCAGAAATTTTCAGTATTTTCGTCTAGAGAAGTTACAGTACTGTCCGAATCTTTGTCCATGTCAAAGAGTGATAACTTTTTATTTTGATTAACAGCACAAGTTTTAACAAATCAGAAAACTCACATCTCTTTGAAAAGTAAAATTTTGCAGAGCTACACAAATGTCAATTTATTTTGTTGACGTTTTTAATGGTGTGCGTTCCAGGTTATTACATTTTTACATCGATGTTGGTTCACATTGGATTCACACGTTAGAACTAAATATTTTGTATATTTATATTAGGGGTATTCATGCAATGTCGTATTTGCCTAGTAAACCTCGTAAACTGCATAAGTTTATCACTTCGTAAATCAAATGTCAAAATTTGTATGGAAAATTATATACACAGGGCTGATAAGTTTGCGCGATGATTTTGCCTCGTAAACCACGTAAACCTCGTAAATCAAATGTCAAAATTTGTATGGAAAATTATAGGCGTGTTTTTTTGCAAGTCCATATGGATTTGTCGAAAAAAACGACATCGGGACTTAGGAACTTCTTACTTACAGTACGTAAGTCCCGATAATTATCTGGACTTAGCTAAGTCCATATGGATTTAAGTTGTTGTTGTATTTACGTGTAAAACTATTAGTCCCGATGTCGTTTTTTTCGACAAATCCATATAGACTTGCAAAAAAAACACGGCTTATATACGCAGAACGCGTAATAAGGATATACACAGATTGCTTTATAGGTGCGTTCATGCAAAGTGAAGAATACATTTACGCAAATACGAAGTTAAGCCGTGTTTTTTTGGAAGCCCCGAGGAAATCGATCGAAAAAAACGACGTCCTATCCTGCAATTTACATGCTAAATGCAACAACAACTAATCCCCTTCGGGCTTAGCTAAGCGCGGAGAATTCTCGGGGCTTAACTTAAGCACGGAGAAAAACTGTATTACCGGCGTGAATTGCATACTTGTTATCGATAGTTTGTATGGAAACTCCATTTTGTTTCTGTAATGGCGTCGCCAATCCCCGATGTCGTTTTTTTTAACCAAATCTCACCGAGCTTGCAAAAAAACACGGCTTTAGTAAATATATCTCATTGCATGAATACCCCTATTGTGCATAGACGATGCCTGAATTATGATGGTATCTTGAAAAAATCTAATCGAAACGCAAAACTTCATGTCCATACTGTTGCCATGACCAAGAATCTATCACAACTGAAGATTCTCCCATTTCATTCCACCTTTCATTAAATGTCAATTGTAAAAAGAAAAATGACTGAAGTTTACAACATAATCTGTATAGTTGACAATTTCATATCCCTACTCAAAATTCTACAGTATTTATATTTAATACATATAATTGATTGCATTCATTATTTAACTAGTTTTGTAGCAATAATTATGGCAGTTTGTCAGTTGTTAATCCGGCGTGATGCTGGATTTACTCGACTGACAAATTGGCAGTATACTGCCAAAAGAATGATTTTTTCCATTCTTTTGTCAGTTTTTAGACAGTTTACGGCAGAATACTGTTAATTTGTCAGTTGTGTAAATCCAGCATTACATATTACCAGCACCGTCTGGTACTGTAGTGTTGTCGTTTTGGAAACA
Source organism: Leucozona laternaria (assembly GCA_932273885.2). Taxonomy (NCBI): domain Eukaryota; kingdom Metazoa; phylum Arthropoda; class Insecta; order Diptera; family Syrphidae; genus Leucozona; species Leucozona laternaria. The sequence goes on along the minus strand of OW026368.1, from coordinate 110,444,274 downwards.
AAACACAAATAATCAAAATTGTTTGTTCTAAACATGCAAATAAATAATATTTTTGTTTGCATTTCAGATAGAAAACAACTATACTAGGCGTGTTTTTTGCAAGTCCGTATGGATTTGTCGAAAAAAACTACATCGGGACTTAGGAACTTCTTACTTACAGTACGTAAGTCCCTACAATTTTCTGGACTTAGCTAAGTCCATATGGATTTAAGTTGTTGTTGTATTTGCGTGTGAAAATATTAGTTCCGATGTTGTTTTTTTCGACAAATCCATATAAACTTGCAAAAAAACACGCTTACTATTAACTTAATTAGTAGTGGATATATCATGTAATCAACCAGCAGCTGGTGATTTAATTTGATGGAAAAAAGTATGAGTTGCATCCAATTTAATGATCATAAAAGCTCAAATACTTATCAACTAGGAAAAAAGTATTATTTATGGAATTCGCAAAAAAATAGATAAAGTAAATTCTTCTGGAACAAATATGTAGAGATATTTGTCGGAAAAGCCACAAAATGATATGATATGCAGACAAATATGCAAGTAAAGCCTGTCACCCACTAGGCAACTTAGTTGCCGGCAACTTTTAGTTGCTGGGTGTTGCCGGCAACTCCGAGCAACTAAAGTTGCTTGCCCTCGCCCACTAGGCAGCTTCCGAGCAAGTTTTGAGAATTTAAATTAGTGTTTTTTTGTATTTAGTTTTCTATAAAAACGTGCTACACCCAAACCTATCTCAATTTGACCTGTCTAAAATGCAAAATCAATGTAACATTTCAATTTAATACAAGTAGAAACGTTATATTTTCAAAAGTTGCTCGGAAATTGCCTAGTGGGCGGGCGTCAGCAACTTGCCCGGAGTTGCCAGCAACTAAGTTCCGCAAGCAAATTAAAGTTGCTGGCAACTAAGTTGCCCAGTGGGCGCTCTTCCATATAAGCCAATGTAATTGAATCGGGAGCAACTAAAAGTTGCCTAGGCGGCGGTAGGCCTAAACATGATGCTGATTACCAAAAATCCTCAGATGGATGTACACCATGATGGGATTGCCCATCATTACCCGGTTGCCGAACTAATAACAACTAGGAAAATACTAGACAAAGTAGAAAGGCTCGCATGCATAAACATTAACGGAGCAATGAGAACTTCCCCAGCAATGAAAGCCATCCGTCACTGGGAAAATAGTGTTACCTTTTGGCCCCTTTTTCAGACTCGAGACCCGTGGCCCCCACTTTTTCAAATATGATCAAAATGGCCCCTTTTTCTGTTTAACCGCCATATTATTCACTAGATACATCCAGATTAAAACTTAAATCCAGATGTATTTACATTGAATTTGTATGCTTTACATCTGGATTTAAATTTTTAATCTGGATGAATCGAGTGAAGAATATGGCCATAAGTAATGGCCTTTTCGATTGGACTCAGAATGACAGTTCTCCTTCTGAAAATAAGAGAAATTTGCTTCTGATTTTGTTTTCAGAATCGTTCCAAAAGGGTTCACACGTATCAAATCGTTCTCCCGAATTAACAATCGAAAAGGCCGTAAGATTGAACGAAAAAGAATAAAAAAACAAAACAGTAAAATTAACTGAACGTTGCCGTTTTATTTTCGTCGAGAAACGCACCAATCTAAACCATCCAGGTCCAAAACTAAAAAATTTACAGGAGAAAAATATGACACTATTTTCTTATTTTTTATTTCGAGAATATTAAGAATTTTACCGTTACCGCATGGCCCATACATTTTGTTTATGTTTGTTGCACGAAACTCTTATATCACTGCGAAAATGAAGAGGTATAATTAAGTAATTAATTTTATAAAATATAATTACAGAGAAAACTTTTTCAATAGCTTTTTAATAATAACACCGAAACCAAAACAGACAGCACAAATTGATGCCAATGATTTGGGAAATTGGGTCCCAAATAAAAACCTTATAAAAAGAATATTTTAAACAAATAAAATATGAACATGTTTTAAATTAAGTATTTATAACACAGTTAAATTATTATATTTTTATTTTTTTTTTGTAATGAATTTGTTGTTTTTGCTTTAATAATAATTGTGGAGGCCCCTTTTTTTGGCATGGGCCCCTTTTTGGGACCCCTTTTGAAATTTTTCAGAGGCAACACTGGTACGTCAGAATCTTAACTGATGTTGATGAGTCCACTGTACCTGGGCGAAACGGATTTGATGTACCTAGATATATGTATGAATATTCAATAAGTATAGATATTGATATTTCTAAAGGTGTAGCGCAAAGGCGCATACTCTATTATCATTTCGTAAACATGCGTGATCCAATTAGAGAAAATTTTTTCAAAAAGTTTTTTTTTTCTTGAGAAAATATCCTGTACCTACATATCTGTAGATTTTATTTCAATTTTACAAACGGGTATTTCTCAATATCGTTTTCAAGTGGGCGCGGCGTTTGGAGCTAATCCTTTTACTCCAAATTTTTCATTTTCGATATACCTACATGGAAATGGTTCAAATAGTATTTCAATTAGATTCAATGTTTGCTTGTCCAAATAAAGAATAAAAGAAATCCATTTCTCTTTTGACTTTGTTCATACTTTCTCCTTAACAATTAAACTGTATTAATACCTACAATTACTTATGTATTTACACCACCAATGCTTAGCCTTGAACCACAAAAAATAGGAAAAGCTATAGGTATATATTCAATTAAATAACTAGGAAGGTACCTTAAAGGCTCTCCCAAACCAACGCGAATATTTCAGAACGACGACGAAATTTGGCCTGTCTTAATTTATTTACATGGAATGTTTCGCGTTGGTTTGGGACAGCCTTAATACATAATAAACATCAAGGAATAAATGGGGTTGTAACAAGTTTTTAGTTCTTTGTCTAAAAAATAATTTAAAAGTTTTTCTTGACCTTGACCTTTCTTGTATATTTTAGATAATTAGTTGTCGATACGAAAAAGATTTAATTTAATTGAATGTTATTTTTAATTTATTATTTATTAAATTATTTGTAATTTATTTTTGGGAACAACCAGAACTAGAACATAACAACAACCGAACATTAAAATAATTCTCACTTCACAAAAACATGCTTTTACAGGTGATGCCTGCTTTATCCGAAGCTTCCGACACACATAGGGAGATATAAATTGGAGCCATTTACGCAATCTTAGTTATTTTTCAAATAGTCATATACATAGGTACCAGTCTTATTTAGATATATATAATTAAATTGATAATTAATTACATACATATATTGAGCATTCGACTTATCACAAAAAAAAACCCTAGCCTTAACATCAGAGGCAAGTTTTTATCTGCATCAAGGACTTTTAAAGGACAAGCTGTTGTTACTTTATTTTCTTGACAGTATAGGGCATTTCGCATTCGCATTTTTTAAATGCCAAAAAAGGTCCTACCATACAACTGCACTAGCCGGAAATAAAAATGAAGAGCAATAAACATAACATTAAACTACAATAAAAATAGGGATGAACATATCTTTAGGAAGCCAGAAATTTAATACACCCCATTCTCTGTATCTGTAATACAGTCAAAATGTTCATGTGTTCATACAACCATATCCCTTCGATTTTTCAACCCACAGTGACGGTGCTCGCCGTTGGTGAAGTATGAAAATTGTGTACAGTCCCGTATGTTAACAGCTTATTGCTGGAAAATTAAAAGATGTAGGTATCATGAAATGATGCCAAGCCGTAGCCATAGCCATCCAGCAAGAAAAACCAGAAAACCTGCTTCATTTTGACACCGACTGAGTAGAGTAGAGTAGGGTGTGTTTTTGAAAATTACGGCAATGATGTTTGTTAACAATGCTACCCTTAGCACAAATAATGCTTTGGGCAATATGTATTTATATCTATCTCTACTCTACTGTAAGGTCGAGCTGTTCTTTATAAAGTAAAGAATAAAGATATAAACGAACGCAGAAAAAAAAAAAATACTTTTTTTTGGCTTTCCTCTTTTTTCGTATACATTTTCTCTTATCGATTATGGAAAAGATAGAAGAGAGACTGATTTAATATAATCGTAGGTAGGTATAGATGTATTTAGATACGATTATAAAGTAGGTAACATAAAACATGTGGGCAAAATTCTAAGAACATTAGAATAGGTACACATTTTCTATCAATTTAGTCGCAGTTTATATTGATTTATAAATTAATTATTCTCTAGTTCTTAGGTATCTAAGTAGTTAAAGACTTTTTCAATTTTATTTTTTTTTTGAAATAATTTATACGTACTAGGTACATACTTGCCTATACCTACCTACGGAAACAATTGATGTAATCAGTCATATATGTACCTACCTATATTCTGCAATTTGTATACCGTTTTTTAATTAATCTAACTATTACTGAAACATACACATTTTCTAGCTCAATACGAGAATAATTTTGAATAAATCATTTACATATCTAACTATAGCTTTGTTAATTGTACGCAATTCATATAGTTATATTTTTTTAATAAAAGATCTATAGAATAATACATTCATTTTCTTTTGTTGTGAAAAAAAGTTGCAAATTGATACAAATATTGAAATGTACTCACAAGTCAACACAAAAATTGACTTGTGAAAGGTTTTTCTATAGATAAGTTAATAAAAAAGACGAATCTAAAGAAATGCCAATTTATAACAGTTAAAAGTAGTTGTGCATCAACGCGCTCAGCACGACTGGGTACCGAAGTATGTCCACCAGCGGAGGATACTGGCCCTGCGGGGCTGCATAAACAGTACTTTTATATAAACAAACCTCTTATGAATTGGCATGCCGGGAATCACTCCCTAATAAAATATAGAACAATTATTTTGATGTGTTTTAGAACCTTTCAGTTAGAAAATATTCAAAAATTTGCAACACCTACCTGACATATATATGTATAAATCAGTAAAATTGTTGCTTTTCTAATTAAGAAATTCAACGATTTTCTTGGAAACAAAATTCATAAAACCTTACTACCTCAAGCCAGAACCACACTACTCTCGTGTGGTGTGTTGAATTGGGGAGTAGTGTGTCGCTGTCATTTCAATGTATTTCATAGATTTCGACACAACACATCAAACGATACAAATATGTCTCTACGTGTATGAAATACATTAATTAGAGCGATAGCGACACGTATGACGCCACAACACACCACACGAGACATAAATCTGGTTCCGGCTTCATTTGTAAAATCTTGTTTTTTTTTTTAACTTGTTTATAGAACATTATATTCATATGTAGGTGCCTTTTAAAATATTCCAACTTTGTATGAATTTGCTTTTATTAAAATACATACATACATATATGTAGGTATCTATAGTATAATAAGTAGGCCTCTTTTTGTTTGTTCTTAAATAACGGAAAAACCTGGCAGGTTCAAATAGTTTTACTTCAAAAAAGTGGAACCAAAAATGTCTACCTGTGTATACGTTTAAAAAAAATGCAATTTTTAAGGCGTTTGCTACATTCAAATTCAATTACCTATAAAATTAATTATAAAATCTGAAATTATTTTCATTATTACTTTAAATGAATGCTATATTCCGTCCGTAAATTGTTTTTGTCATGAGTAGTGATCTTTGTTCTTTTTTCCTGGTCAAAAAAATTTTACATTTTTCAGATTTTGGAAACTACATCACGCGAATATGTGCGAAAAATAGCAGTTTTTGAATCGACCGTTACAATAAATATTTCTTAAGGCTCGAGAAAATTTTTGTAATATTCCTCATTATTTTAAAGACTCGTTAAACAATTTTATCTTCGTAGGCATAGCTAACTACATAGTGTAAATTCATAAACGCATCACTGCAATAATGATGCTCGATCCAAGTCAAACGTTTACAAATGCAAACATTTAGCATTACTTTAGACGCCAACTGTTCATTTATGCAAAGTTTCATAAACTGATGCGCAAACTTTAAGCAAAGAAGCATCGAGAAATATTTTGATAAGTTGTTGATGAGATCGTTACGAAATCCCGCAGTACGCTGAAAATACGATTGGAAGAATTTTGATGGTGATTTCGAATAAAAAAATACAATTGGAAGAATTTTTCTGGACTTGGACAAAGGTGGTTCTGGACCTGGACATAGATGGATTTTTTTTTTTGAAAAAAATATTTCAATACAATTAACTTTTTTGAAAAATTAAAAAAAAAAAATCTTTTTTCCTAAACTATTTTTTTGACAAAAAAAATGAGATTTTTGAAAAAAAAAAATTAAAAAAGAGTAAAAAAAATTGAGTTTTTTGAAAAAAGAGTTTAATGTTAGTTGAAAACTGTTGACATTGGCGCCTGCCAGGCGACTGAACGGAGTTATACGTGAGCGGTTTAGAGAACCGAAAAAGGAGTTAAAAAAGCATTTTTTTTAATTTGTAAAACAAAGTTTATGAAAAATGTTTTATTTCCAAAAAAAAATATATTTTTCTTTGTCCAAGTTCCAGACCCACTTGCAGAACTTTTTTTGAATTTGTAAAAAAGTTGTTTCCAAAAACAAACAAAATTGTCCTCTGTCCAAGTTCGAGAGCCACCTCCAGAACTTTTGTTGTCCCGGTTCCAGACCCAAGGCCAGAACTTATTTCTTAGGTGTAGGGCCAGAAGCTATGTCCCAGTTTTTTAGTTTTAAGTTTTTAATAATATTACTTCCATCATTGATATTTAAACGCCATAAAATGTTTCTTAACGTAAAACAGATAACCGATCAGCATCGAATCGGCAACATTTGTTTAAGCATCAGCATCGCAAATAAGTAGTGATGCTGAATCGGTACACAGAAATTTGACGTGAATTTACTCATATATCCCAAACCGCTAGGTCTGTTGGTACTTGTAATCTAGCGGAAATTGTCCAGAGGGTCTTTAATGTTTTAAGACCAATAACTACCACATGTTAATAATGGCTTAAAGAAAACGCGTATTTTTTCAATATTTTGTCAATATGATTATACAGAAACTCCTATAAAGTATATAAATATTATTGTCAACAAGTTTTCAAAACCGAGTTAAATACAATGTGTACAATTAACAGCTTCAATTAAGCATTTCAAGACTTTTTATGTTTGAAAAAAAAGGCGTCTTCTTAAAATTGCTTCCAAGGAATTATGATATCTACCTCTAACAGGTATTTTATTCTAAGCGAAAAAATTAAATTTGCACAGGTAACATAAGTGTTTTCCTGGGCATTAAAATCAATAGAACCTAAGTTCAGCATTCGATTTTATTTTTAAAATCCTAACTGAATGCTGACCCACTGGTTTTAAGGCTCATTCAAAGAAACTTGAGCTCCTAAAGTAACTAGTGTCCAAGTCTTTGCAAATCAGAAAGTGTTTTTTTTTTACATACCCCTATAGAATATAGATTGCTGCGTCCCCGCTGTGTAAAAAGAAAGAAAAAATTGTAAAATTTTTAATATCTAAGTATAGAACGGCAAGGTGACTGCTAATTCTATAATTTACCATCACTAATATGAAATAGAAATTAACAAAACTCCGTTTTGACGCTTTCTTAAATGAAAAGGAGTAATTATATTGTTACACACCGTTTTTTCATCATTTTTACTTACAATCTTCGACGGAAAAAAAAATCAGTCAAAGAGATTTCGTATTTTTCTTTTTTTTTTTAATTATTTAAGGAGTAAAAAACTCAATTTTACTTTTAAAAAAATCAATTGGAACACTCAATATTACTTTTTTTTTTTATTTCTTTATCATGTTTGACCAAAGTCAAAACAATTATGATCTTTATATAGTCAAACAAATATCGTTTAAATAACTTCATCTTCCTCATCTTTTATTTACAGAATAATAATTACAAAATAATATAAATATTTAAAGTTTAACATTAAGTTTAAATTTTTATACGATACTTCTCTTAAATAGATATATTTATTTTATGTTTGTGTTTTAAATAGATTCATGGTACAAAGTTTATTGCTCTTGATTGGTTTTGTTTCTCAAAGGTTACAATGATGAAAAACATTTATTGTATTTTAATTTTTATGGGATGTATATTATATAATGTATATTTGAATTCTTTTATATTTTTATGAAAACCAATTAATTTAAATAAATATTATTTTGTTGTTTAAAGTTCGAACATCTAAAATAAAACTAGTAAGTATTTGGTTAAGTTCAGTCGGAGAAAAAAACCTCGTGTGTTTTCCTTATAAGCAAATATTTATTTTATTATTATTTATTTTAACAATTTACATACGTTCATTTTTTTTTTTTTTGTATAATTTGTACATGTTATTAAATGTTATTATTTTAGTTCTCTTACACTCAATATATGTTTTTTAATAAACTCATTTGTGAATATTTTAATTGTAGACTTAGAATGAATTTGTTTACCTACATCTAGTATCTACATGTATAAGTAATTTTCTTGGGTGTTCACAGTATTTTAACACATCGAAAAAACTAATGAATTAAACATACGTTTATCATCTACAATACTGAAGTGAACAATACGAATATTTTTTATTTCAGCTTTTTTTTATTTTTTATTTTATTTGCACAACAATAATTATTATAATAATGTGTGACATGGAAATAAAGCTAAAAGAGGACTCACAGAGAAAAAAAAGAATAATCATAGATTTTTTTTCTTGATTCCAGAAAATTTTCAGAGAAATCTCCCCGTTCGCAGGTAACCCTCCGCACACTAAAGTCTAAAAGTAAATTGCCGTCATCAGTTAAAAGTCTCGCCTAGAAAGCCATTTACTTTTCGTAAATCATTGTGTACAAAATTTCAAAATGAAAATCGATTACTAAATCAAATTAGCGTTTAATTAATTTGTATACAATGTATAGGTATAACGGTTTAATAAACGAATGATGACGCGAAGTAAAGGCTTTTTTTGGAAAATAGCTTGTAACTTACCTAGATCCATTCAACTTGGCTTGTTAGCTTGTTTGTGGGTTTATTGCTAGATTCAAAAAAATAGATTTAGTAGAAAAATCAAAAAAATATGAAACGAACAAGAACAAAGTTTGTGGCAGCATTTGGCTTGTAAGAAAACAATTTCTACTTCAACACACAAGATAATAGCGAACACAAAAGGGTTTTCCCAAAAAAAGTTCCTTTCAACTTTTTTTATTTCGAATTTCTGAAGTTGTCTATGCAAAATCTATTAGAGTGAATTTAGGTTTTTATATGTATTTTTATTTGTTCTAAAATACTTCTTTTTTTTTATTTGTTGTAACTGCTATTTCTTTTCTATTTTTTCGGTTTTTTTTCATTTTTTTGTTATTATTTTCAATATTTTAAAACTTAAATATTAAAGGAAAAAATCTTGAATCGTAAGTTTTTTCTTATTTCTGATTTAAATTAAAAAAAAATTACATCATAAAAAAAATAAAATAAGAAATTAAAAATTATTTCTTATCAATATAATATATATATAGATTTTTTGTTTGTTTTTTTTTTTTTTATTTCTTTATGTTTTGACTACATTATTATTACGCTTGGTCATCGGAGCCGGAGACATCATTCTCTTCGTCATCTGAAAGCGAAATGTTTGGAGTTATTTTTATTCAATATAAAAGTAATTCGATAATTCTTGAAACAAAAATCAATATTAATTAAAAAAAAAATATTTTAAAATGATTTATATGAATTTGATTCGTTTTTTGCATCAAAATATTAAAAAAAAGAAGCGCATTTGCTTGAAAGAAGAAAGAGCTATTACTTACTCCAAAGTGTAAACCATTAAGCAATATGAAATAAAATCCACGCACAAAAATTTACAGAACATTGGTTCGACGATTAAAATTTCCCATTGATATGTAGATGGATTTTTTGGGCGAATTTAGTGATTAAAAACTTTTATTTTCCTGTTTGAATATTAAAAAATTCGTTTTTTTACCGTGACACTAACTACAACTAGACTCGAGCACACTATTGAGTGGCGCCCAATGTGAGACAATCAAATTATGATATATAAATACGTTTGCCATTCTGAATGCCTCAATTACTTATAAATAATTAAAAAAAATTACTATTTAAATCTAATCCAGTGTTTTAAGAATCAAAAAATATCATTTAAGGAAGAATCCGAACTAACAAACCAAGTCTAAAAAAAATTTAAAAGATTTATAAATTTTGTTTACCTTCTTCGCCTTCATAGGGGAGATCGTATTCATCACTTTCAATGTCACTGTCAATTTCTTCAATGATCTCCTCTTCTTCGATGATTTCCTCATCTTCAGAACAATCACTTGCATTGGCGGCACTTTCTTTTTTAGCTTTCTTTAATGCCGCTGATTTGTCCTGTAAAAGAATAACAATATAATTTTTTTTAACATCTTTGCTTACTGCCTAGCTAAAATAAATACAATAAAATCATATTCAGAGCAGATAATCTCTATCCCATCACATAATCTCCGATCCAACCGAAAAAAAGGAATTCACCCAATCAACTATGGTAACGCGCGCATCATGATTTTTTTTGATTTTGGCCCGGCAACCGCTTGCTCGTTGGACAGCCGTTGCATCTACATCTGCTTCTTGTTTTGTGAACCTATGTAACTGCTGTCTGCTTTTTTCGTTTATATATTCTGTGAGTGATTTCGACCGCATCAAATTTTCTCTAACCTTCTAGGTACGTAGAACAATATACAATTTACTATAATAAAAGAGGGAGAGGGATAGGGTCTGTGAAGTGTGTGTTTCGTTCCACTAACATTTTAATGACATCGGTAGAAGAAACACACTGCTTTTTCACCCTCGTAGACACTATACATTGCCTTTGTAAAATGGAGTGAGTGACGAAAATAAAGGCAACCAAAGCAACCGTTACATAGCATATCCCAAAGAGGATTTTATTTATTTTTACCATCAGGGCACGTTTCCTGCGCTTTACTTAGCTAAAGCTGGGAAAAACTACCTATTAAAAAAAAATTTCAGTACAGTTTCGTTTGTATACGTCCTTTTTCAGCTTGGCTTGATAATTGGGTCGCGTGAGCAGCCTGTTATATGAGACATTTTTTTAACAATAAAACTACCACCTTGATCAAGGATAAAGAAGATCATTTCAATTATTTTGCTTGTGATGAAACACTTAGTAATATGGTTGGACTGTACCTAACGTTACCGTGTTGTGAATTCATCATGTAATCACATTTCCAATATCTTTAAAAAAAAAATCATTTTATTATCTTTGGTGCTTGAACGAATGTGTTTGTTGAATAAGCAAGGTGGATAAACAATTTCTAGAAGGCAAAAAGTGACATTTGCGCTGCAGAAAGAGACAAACACTGTTGAGCAAGATATTAAACAGTGACTTGCGCAAACAACCAAAGTCTGGATCTTAATATTTTATTTATTTCATAAATTTGCTCTGCCACTTCTCTCAATTTTTTTTCTTCTTTTGTTACTATACTAATTTGAAAATATTTGTTTCTATTTTGATATTATGTACCTAATTTACGTTTCAACTGATAAGGTTCACTTCACAACATATAACCGGGCCGGCCGGCAGTTTATAATACACATACACACACTTACGTGGAACTATGCATATTACTTATTTCTTGTGATTAACGTGAAAAGAGAAATGGAGACCTTTAATAAAGTCATCATTGCGTTGCGTGTGTTCGCAAAGTTCGATACCATCGCGGTGTTGTTGTATGTGGTGATGGCAACGCTGTTAAAATTTTATTGAATGGGATTTTGAGCAATACCTCGTTTCTACATTTTGTAAATACTACACACAAAACACAACATAATAACAAACAGGTACCTGTGCTTTGTTTTTCTTGTTTATTTTGAATCTATATCTCTCTCTTTTTTGCTGTCATTATCATGACAAGTTGTAATATGAAGTGAAGTGTGGAGAAGAAACAAGGGGGTCAATTGGGGGCTGTAATGTGTTAGTGTTTGCTTGTGAGGAAATTTAAGCGTCGTTTTATAGATTGGATACATTCCTTGTAAAGAGTAGGCATTAACTTGGAAATACGTCCAGAAATAGAATATGATATATTTGAAAAAAATTGAATATATGTATAGTAGGGGAAAATGACGCTAGTTGAAATCAAAACAAATTTCTTCGAGAAAAAAAAAACGTTCGCTCAAATGCACACCGGGCGCCATTTTTGTATTGTACTTATGATTGTTAATTTAATAAATTGCACCATGTGAAATACTCAAGTTAAAAGTAATTATCTTTTTAATTACACATCGCTTGTACTCTGAAAATTGATTTCTCTCTACAAATCGAGAGATTACGTGAAAATAAAGAGCAACCTTGCTGTGTAATCCAAAGGCTTATGTTATAGAACAGGAGCTCTACTTCTATTGGTATTGATTATTGTTATCAATTTCGAATAGGCTCCGACTCTCAACAGAGTATGTCAAAATCGTCCCAAATCCGATGACTCCACATTTTCTGACAATAGCTATGTGAGTGAGTGTTGGTTCGTTGGGATACTTTATGACTTTGGGGGTAAATTGTGATAACCGAGATTATGTGTCTGTCGCTAACAAATGCGCGCGCTTGGCGATGTTTCTACTTTTTGAGGACGAACTTCCCATTAGTTTCTTTTTTTTAGTGATAACACATAAAAAGTATTAGTACGTCATGGTTGTCCTTTTTCTCTCTACTCTTGTCTATGCCGCCTTTGAGATTATTGTGCATCACACACTTATAAATTATAAGAGAAGAGGTGAGGCTGCTGCCCTTTCTTAGTCGTTGTAAAATTACTTTTTTTTTAATATAAAAATAGACATAAATTTATTCCGGTGTGGTGCTCGTTGAGGATTACTCACTAAACATATACCTATTGTATCTATCATTAGATGTTTCTATGAGCTAAAGTATAATTCTTACATCTGCAGGCCGTTTTGTTCCTTTGACCTGGTCTTTTGTGACCGCTGGTTTGGTGGTACCATTATCTGATGCCGCTGATGTTTCTTCGGGGGCTGATTTAATTTGTTTGTCCTCTTTGACGGCAGTGGTGGCGTCGGCGGCAACTTTTTCGACCGCGATATCTCCATTATTTTCTGTTGCTGAACTCATTTTGAAACTTTTTGTTTTTATTTTTGTTATAAATAAATTAAATATACTTAAGTTAATCTACAACACACACGTCTTCAATTGGCTAGAAACTTTTTTTTTGTATAACACAGTTATTTATTATTACTTTTTAACTACTTTGTTAGCTAGCCTTTTACCGATGTTCACTCGCTGAATGCTCGAAATCGACTGAAGGCGTCTTCTAGAGTGTGAAATACATTTTGAAGGGAGCGCGCCATTTGAGATCTCATGTAGTAAATGAATCAAAATTGTAAATAATTTTTTGCAGCGTTAATTTTAACCAAAATTCAAAATATTTCATACCATTCGATAGAGAAATTTACAATAATTATTTTAGCATTTTTATTTTGAAAATTTGGTTAAAATTGGATAAGAAAATGACCATCCAAGAGGGTTTCATGAGTATTTTCATAGTAAAAGTGCTTGGGTGTCATGAGTATATAGCTTGCAACCCTGTAGTATCAAGAGTTTGGCGGTATATTTGAAAATGTTTTTCTTCATTCCGGATGGTTATTCAGTCTCAAAACTGTAAAAGAGTTAAATATTTTTTGTATTAAAAAATAACATTTAGTGGTAGGTAGTAGACGTTAGACATTCGACAGTGCTATTAGAATGGCATGGCAAAGAGTCAAACTTGAAGCTAACAGCTCTGACGTCACGATTCGACCTGCAATTAATTGCAAGAAGTGAGCATCCCTCAAATGATTATCGAATTGCATATTTATAGGTCAAATTTCTAATAAGACGTGTGATATTCCTGTTTTTGTATTGTGGATTTGTTTCTGTAAAGTAAGGATATGACGAGGTCCAGCGATTTACCGCAATATCTTATCTGTTGTGAGTATTGTGCAAAGTTATGTTTTCTATTCTATATTATATCAACAAATCAACCCTTAAGAATCTGGTATGCTTTTTAATTTGTTTGTGTTTTTCTTTTCATTGCTTTCAGAATTGCTGCAATCGAAAATTTGTGTTTGTCAAATGGCGTGCGATTGAGTGCATACAAGTTCATAAGGTTTTTATCTATTATGACTGTCTAATTGAACTCAACCATCAACTAAAAATGTTAATGTGCTTAATAACATTGTTAAGACGCTTTTAGATTTTGCATTAGAAAAAGCGTGTTCTTACGACGCTACCATTCTAAAATAATAATCACAGACATGTTTATTTACAGTTCTGCACTGAAGGTTAGCTTTATGACTTTTCTTTAAAATTACAATACCTACCCCTGTGATATGTATTTGTATGTTGAGTATGTACATAGGTACTTATTCAGCGTATTTGGATTCGTATCATTTATCAATAAAAGGACATGCATTCAGAGTTGAAATTAAAACAACGCCAATGAAGATTTGTGTGTAGTTCCATTAAATACTTTCACACCTTAGAGGTTGGCTAAGGCGAGTTTTAAAGGAATATTAGTTCTATTTGCTTTGATTATAATCTATATTATGTAATACAATTTGAAAGATATGAATTAACTATATTTAACATTTATAGATCTTTTAAAGAAGTTATTTCCAGAGATCGGTATGTTGATTTCTAGCAAGGATAAACTTAAAATATTTTCTAAGAATTTGTTAAAGCTGTAAGCTGAAAGCAAATTACCGACTCGAATTCGCTTAATTTGCTTAATTAACGAAATGCAGCGCATAGTCAAAGTTGTGGTTAACTCGTTTAAATTTAGCTACATAACCCATTTTTATTTTAAATTCGCTGGCAACAAAACCACAGCTTAAGCGATAAAAATTTAATAAAATGTCCATAGGTTTCTAGAATTGATATAAAAGTATAGAGTTGTTATAAAAGGGGCCCTCGTTATTATGTATTTACATTTGTTTTCTTAGAAATTAAAGTTTATTCCAGTTTAGCAAAATAACTAACTTTATGGAAAAGCTTATTTTTTCATACAAATTAATCACGACAGGACCTCGAAAATTTGCTCTTATGACTCAAGGCTATACAGTGGCAATGGGCTAGGGCGCTAAGCATGTAAGATGTTCATGAATGCCGACTTAGATTAGGAAGTTTGAGTGCGGCATCAGAACCAAAAGTACGGGGTGAGAACGCGCAAAACATAAAAATTGGACGCAACCATAAATCACACTTCATGCCCGAAATATTGGATTGGTTGACGTGTTGGTCTTTACCATTAGCTTCTCAATTGACAATGGGTTTTGAGATGACGCAATTTATTTTGTGTAAACATGTTGAGACTTGGACTGGTATAGAAAATTCCAATTTAAGCTAGGTGAAAGCTCTTTGGTGGGTACTGGTTTTGTAAATACAAATATCGTTAATTTATTCCTTAAATAATTTTTTAAATACAAATTATAATTATAATAACATTACTAATATCTACTAATTCTACTGCTGCTGCGTGAAAGTTACAGTTTATAAAATGTGAACAACATTTATGTTTTGTAGGAACCATACAATTCTGTTATTGGCAAAATATATGGTTGTTTAAGAAAGCTTTGGGTAGCTGCGAGATATACTTACTACTGTTGAAACGCGTAGAAGGTTAGTTATTTCTTTTATTTTATCAATCATAACGTATTCTGAAGTGGTGGTGAACTTGACATGGCTTTTAATGATGCAGTGCGCCATAAACAGAATTCGACGCCTCGATCATATTTCAGCATATTCCCGTAGTATTACTGGATGCTCGTTGGCAAATAAAAGCAGGAAAAGAAAGTGTATTTTTCTCCATTCCATTATGCAAACCCGACACCTTCCTTCTTATACAGTAATTTGAATTTCCCGCGATCTCAAAACCTTCTTATACCAAAATTTAGATACTTAATTTCACCCAGATTATTTTTCATTCATGTTATCCGATCATGGAATTCTGTACCTATTTATATTAGAAGAATTATTAACATGGTATAAACCTTGCGAAAAGAAATAATTCTTAAAATGTTTGTTATTTTTTTTTTTTTTAATTAAAATGTTTGGAAATTAAAATATTTTTACTATAAATGTTTAAGTTCTTAATGTACAGCTCGAATATGCTTTAATAAACTGAAACTGAATTTCTGGAGTCGTTACAAGAAAAATGGGTACTAGGAAAAAAATTTGTATTGCAAAAAAATCCAAAAACCCAATAACTTTTTAAATTACAGGTCAGTACAACACGGATATAAGAAATGCATACAATTTCTTTCTTATATGCAAACAGAAACCCTTTTTAGATTGCGACTTTTCACTACGTAGTGAAAGGTCATTTCGTGTGTACATTTGTAATTATCACTCATGTGTGTCTCTGAACTCTGATGGAATATTTATGAATTCAAACATTTGATTCTGGGCACCATGAACCCTGGAGTTTAAACAGTAACAGCCTTATTAATAAAAAACTCTTATTCCACCTTTATTCTACGATTTTACTAAACTACGGAATAAGAGTTAAGCTACGGATTAAAATTTTGCATTAATAAAAACAAAATGTTCGTGGAATAGTAAAAGTGAGGTTTACGAAAAATTCCTTACGAAAATCTACTACAATAAGTAAGATGCCTGTTTGGTGACTTGAAATTTTCACCATGTTTCGAAAACTTGTTATTTTTTTTGTATGGGTATTTACAAAAAATGTGATTATTTGTAAAAAAAAAAAAAAAATAATGCACACGTCGCCAAACACACCTAACAATCCTATTGTTAATCATAAATCCTATCTGTCAGATTTGTTATCATTTTTCAATTGTTTGTGTTGTGTCTGTTGTTTATTATGCCCATACCTCTTGTATCCCCATTTAGGTCATTTTCAAGAATTGATATGAGTTTCCTCAGATTTTCCTTGGAAAACCTATATTCCTTCCTGAAATCCTCACCACTCACCACTTGCACAGGATCATATATGGTTTTGTATATTTTTCTTTTTCTTTTTTCCTTTATTTTTTTTTTAATTTAAGATTAAATTTGACACATTTGGATCTTATTCCTTCGCTTAACCACCTTCTTCGGTTGTTTAGCTTAGTAAACGTCACTTAGTAGACATTTTATTTTATTAATAAAATTTTGCACTTAGTCCACAGAATAAGGCTGAACCCTTCGCTATTCCACGTTTATTAATTTGGCTGTAAGTAAATAAATATTTGCAAAATAAAGAAGAATTGCATGTGTTGCAATTAAATCTGCTTGAGCATCTTTTCTATTTTCAAACCAAAAATTTAATAAGCATTTTCTGCTTCTATGCCCTCAACCAACTGCGTATTTTTTTTTATTTTTACTCTTATCTACCTTACCGTTCAATGCAAAACCCAAAATTTAAAAAAATGGAACATTTCGATATGAAACATGACTGCTAACTGCAATTTTTATATTTTTATCCTGACTATCGCCTCCCTAACGAACTCAACGATTTTCCCATCAAAATTATAGTCACTCCGTATCCGTGGTGAGCAGTCACAACTTAGTGTAAAGAGCTTTGTGAATTACTTACGGTAACTTTTACTAAGTTACCTAACATGCCGCCTCCACTGGGCATGAACGATGCTCGGATTATGAACATGTCTAGAAAAAAACCAATGGAGGCTCAATAATCCATGTCATGTGGTGACATTATCCATACAAGTCAGATTGTGGATTGGATTGTGGTTGTGATGTTGGGCATCGTTGATGGCCAGTGGAGGCGGCATGTAATAGGGCCCATACACACAACAACCGGTGTCATGACACTTCCCCATACACATTACACCAGTGGTGACACCGACACAAAAAATGAAAAATGTTTGATTTTTTGTGTCGGTGTCTCGATTGGTGTGTACACAAGTGTTGTGTCTATGGGCCCTATAAGTAAGCTGTAAGTTGAAAGAAAATCTAACAAGTGTAAACACGTTTTTACTAACTTACGGACTTCTCGCAGCTTACACGAACGGCACTTATAAGTTTTCTGCTTACGGGAAGAAGAATTTGACAGTTTGATTATAGGTGCGTATTGATCTTTCTGCAAGTGAAATCGATTTGAGAAAATTTGTATCTTTTTTTTAAATTTTATTTGAAATTTTTTGCGATTAAAACTCGAAATCAATTGCTGTCATACGAATAAAATTGAACTATTGCTTTGGATCTTGTTTTCTCAATTTAACCAACAAATTTGAGAAGGCTACATGGATATTTCTTTTTTCGATTTACATAATTTCTTACGATTTTTTTTAGTTTTTAATTTCTACTTTTTGTTATTTAATCAAATTTCTTATCTATTATTCAAAGATGCTAAAAAAAATAAAAATAAATTTCTTCAGCTGTGTGATATCCTGCAAAAAAAGAAGTATTTTAAAATGTAATTTTTGTTTTTATTTTATTGTTTTAAATTTATAACTACATAAAAGTTCAATCTTACTTCAGTCATTTTAACAAAAAAATCTGCTTTTGATGCTCTTCGATTTTATATATTATTATAGTGACATATTGGGCCAGCGCACACGAGATGAATTCTTCCGCCAGAGCCACAGTACACAAATCTAATGGCGAATTCCTTTCAACAAAGAAATCGAATTTTTTCTAAACGGAATCAATTTTTTCTAAACAGAATCGATTTTTTTCTGTCAATTGCAAGGAATGCGTATTTCGTAAAAGAATCGATTTAATTTTTGTGTGATTGTGTTTGTGTTACTTGATAACTGCAATTGACGTAAACCGTCAAGAAAAAAACAAAAGATTTTAGCCAGCTTATATGGGGGCAATTTGTTGGTGCATTTTATTTGTTTGAACTTCTACTTGCACATATATTTTTAAAGAAAAATGTTATTGAAAAGTTTTCACTTGCACTGAAAGTTTTTATCACGTCTTTCACTCGCGAAAGGTATTTTTTTGTCAAATTTTTGTTTGATAGTGAACAACGCACTATAAATTATTTGTATAGCTTTATTCACTGAATATATTGTTGAATATTTTGTTAAATTATGTAGAATTCGTTTCAACCAAAAAATAAACATTTCGTCTTCCAAAAATTCCGCGACTTTCAATTTGACGTATTATAAATGTCAAGTTTTCATAGTGTGTGTGCAAATCAGTGTGAAATCTTGCTAAAAACGCAAGATTTGTTTTGACAGAAAAGAATCGATTTTGTTTAGAAAAAATTCTGAACAGAATCGATTCTTTTGTTGAAAGGAATTCGGCATAAGGTAATATATTGCGCAGGTTGTCAGTCAGAAATTAAACATGGTGGCTCGAGAGACCACAAAAACTGCACATGACATTACTAGAAACAACAACCAAATATAAGCATTTTGACAAGTAAAGTAAAGTCTGGATCCGCCATTTTCACAGATGCGCAGAACTGAACAAAAATGAAAACGCTAATGATAATACCTTTAATACATGAATCAAAGAATACAAGATTACGCCACTTCTATTTTTTCACTTTGTTGTAATTTTTACTACGCGTCGTGACACAATACGAGCAAAAAGATTTTCACTATATATAGGGGCGCGAAAACTTAAAGCTGTTTACATTTGTTTCTAAAGTGAATTGTTTGTTATAATGTATTTGAAATATTGTGCTACATGTTTTTGTAATAGTAACAACAATAAAAATAATAAAATATGAAGGAAATATGACTGCTATTTTCAATTTTTCACACCAATGCTATTTGTTGTTGTTTTTTGGCGATTTATATTTTTTTAAATTTTCGGTGATATTTTATTACTTTTAAAACGAAAAGCCATCTTCACTGCAATTTACTTTGCTGTGACATTTGTTGTTGTTGTTTTGGCTCGTATGACGTAGAAGTGGCGCAGTCTTGTATTCCTTGATTCATGCCTTTAATATGTGCACTGTGCGCCACAGCAATGAGTTTTTAGGAGAGGGAAGCGATGTGCGGAATGAAACGTAATAAAAGTTCTACCACATTGACTTATTATATATGGACTGCTAGTTGGTTGTCAATTCCATACATAACCTGCGGAGATGATGGTTCCAGTTCTCAAAGCGAAATCAGCGACAAGTTCGGGCCTACCGACAATAATAAATAATAAATTTTTAGCGCCATCTGTTACATACTTCGCCATAGAATGAAATTTCATTCATAGAAGGTAAGGCCATCTATGGTCATAGGAAGTCACCAATCGGCGTAGTGTTGGGGGAGCACTGAAAAAAATCCTTTTTTGATTTATTTTATAAAACCTTTGATTTTAGAGTCATATTCGAAATAAAAGATTTTTCAATGAAATTTATTTTCTCCATTTCAAGAGATGTATAGTGAAGGAAGATATTTTTAAAACATTATTTCAAGGAAAAATTCGTACAACCGTATTTACAAACGCCGTCTTACCTTAGACGGCCGTCCAAGTTATAACAAACATTTTTAATGTCTGAAGTTTTCTAACTTTTTACCTACCTTAAGACAATGGAATCTATTGTCTAAACCTGCAATATTGCAATATTTTTTGTATATATCAAATAAAGTATTTTCCAACTATTTCGAAATAATTATAAACTGTCTAACTAGTCAAAAATCTAATAAATACGACTCGCCCACTAGGTAACTTCCGAGCAGCTTTTAAGATATCTTATTTTTCTTGAAAACGTTCGTATTTTTTTTAATTATAACTTATTCATAGATTCATTCCTTTATTTTAAAATTCTGATTTTTGTGAATTTCAGTCCAAAGTTCTGTCAAAGTTCATAAAAAAAACAATAAAATTGTACAAAAATGCCCAAAAATTTGGAGTAAAGGAACGAACCTTACTTTTAATTTATCAGTAAAATTTATCTTAACCGAAATTGTAGAAGATTAGAATTCCCTATAAAAACGCGCTTAAAGTGTGTACTTAAAACTACTAAGCGTTTTTTTTTTGCAAGTCCATGTGGATTTGTCGAAAAAACAACATCGGAACTAATTGTTTTACACGTAAATACAACAACAACTTAAATCTATATTTACTTAGCTAAGTCCAGATAATAATCGGGACTAACGTACTGTAAGTAAGAAGTCCCGATGTCGTTTTTTCGACAAATCCATATGGACTTGCAAAAAACACGCCTACTAAATATAAAGCAAAATACTACCTCTACTCATTTACTTTTCAAATCTGCCAGTTTCTACTAGTTTTATTTTATTTTATGAACTTCGACATGACTAAAATTTGTATGAATTAACTGTTTTGAAAATTAAGCGAGAAGTTGTTTGTAAAAAAAAGGAAGGATTTGGTTAAGGGATTTTTTTTTTTTGCAAATAACCCTTACCACTGGTTTGACATTTATTGTTTGTTTTTATTTTGCAATTCAGTTTCAGAATTCTTCTCGATGATGTTTGTTTATTAGTTTGTTGTTATTAATTAGAAAAAGTATGAAAACAAAGTTGAATCATTTCGAAACTAATTAACAATAGCAATAGCAACCAATGAAATCAACAAACAGTGGTAATGGTTATCGATTTAAGTAAAAGAAAATTGTATTTGCTCCTAGACAAGAAGTGAAAAATCTCAGTCACGTTCAGCGTCACACAACGTGAAGGATGTCGGAAAGACAGAATGCATGTATTGAAGAAATTATAATATAAAATTCGTAATTCATTTGTGTGAGGTGTTTTTCAGATAAAAATATTATTATAAATACTATCTGCACTATCGACGGAAGGTAAAAAATAACTAGTTTCCTTTGTAAAATTTGCGTTCAATGAAAGCACTTGACTACATATATGTAGTCCCTTGTGTCTGCTGAACGTACCCAATGAAAAATGAAATCAGATGGAAAAAAATCCTTCAAAAAAATCCTCGATACAAATGTCAAACAGTGGTATCTGTATTTTCCGATAGGACTGAACTCGGCGCTTGTAACGCATAGCTTAAAGTGGCGTCAACGTGAAGTTGGCTCCTGGCAGTCCATATATAATAAGTCAATGTTCTACCATATTTTGAGTGGAAAAATGAGATAGAACACTAATACACAACTTTGTACATATGGAACTGTTGATGAAAGACAGAAATACTGACACAATGAAAAAGAGCTTCATGTAGATATTTTTTCTGGTAGTTCTGGACAGTTCATCCCGTGTGCCCTTGAAGTAAAGTATGGAACTTGTTTTCCACACAGAAGAATTCATCTCTCATTAAGGGTGAGTTGTGCAAATATTCAAATATTGATCCATGGTTCAGTGCATTTTATGGAATTTTATTTGTAAACTCAGATTTCGATCTAAAATGAGATTTTTTTGTGGCAGATGGATAATGATTTCAGATTGATTTAATTTGTCATGATATTATAGTGTATATTCGTGTCTGTGGAGATGGGAGTTGTCAAACTGATGGCTGCCAATTGTACTGGTGTATACCTAATTACAACAACAACACGATTTTAAGAACCAAAAATGTAGTTTTTACTCTATAGTGGCTTCTCTTGGAAAAGTAGTTTAAAATGTAGTGCAAAGACAAGAAATAAGTGAAACATAAACAAACGTAAGGAAAAAGAGATAGGTATACAACACGCAGTTTTCACTAAGATCCGTATTGTTTTATTTTCATGAGATGATCTAAATGGATCATTGGCGATGATAAAATGGTATTCATGCAACATCGGAAAACCATCGTAAAGTTTACGATGTCGTAAAAGAACTGTCAAAATTTGTATGGGAAAAGAATTTGTGTCGTAAACGAAATTGGATAACGTAGTCAACTTTTTCAATCGGATTTTGACATTGGCTGAATCAGCTGATTGGATTACCAGAAGCATTTATGAATTGTGCGTCTGAAACTGTACGATTTTAAAAAGGCGGAAAGTAATGTCGTTTTCGAGTGGACGTTCGGAGCTACTCCTTTTTCACTCCTTGTACTCCAAATTTCCCATCTTCGATAGACTGCTTTTAAACCAGCAGTCTATGACTGCTTTTAAACCATGCAATTTCTTCTTGCGATTTTTAAGCACGTCGGCGAGGGACGTATGTGGTGGCCGGGGTAGACGAAATTGCTGAGGTTGAACAAATTGCAGAGTTATCGCTCATTCTTCTTTGTGCTTTTCCTTATTGTTCGAATGTGTTTTATTTTCATTCGTCGTCCACTCAGATAACTTCGCTTAATCAAGTGGAGTAAAGAGTGCAGTGAGATGATACTTCTTCACTTGCACAAACTAAACTTTTCATTAAAAATCGCTGTCGTGTAAAAGGTATTTGCAATTAGAAGGAAACCAAAGGAGAAACGAAGATTAAAAATCGCTGTAATGTAAAAGCAGTTATAGGAATTGAACAGTTCCGAAATCCAAACGAAAACGACCTAACTAACCGCCATATTATTCAGTAATAACATCCAGATTAAAAAAAAATCCAAATGTATTTACATTGAATTTGTATGCTTTACATCTGGATTTAAATTTTTAATCTGGATGAATCGAGTGAATAATATGGCCATAAGGGTTTGTTTCACAATGTCTCAGTAAAGTTCCCATTACTTACTCGACATTTAAATTATCCGAAAATTAAATCCTTCCAATAAAAAAACTTTGCCTTTCACTATTTATCTTAAAATTAAATACACATATGTATGTGTCAGTTAAATTTCTAGTTTTCCAGACAAAATTGTTTTTATTGATGAAAAATTAAAAAAAAAAACAAATATTTTCTCTGCCATGTAAATTTGATAATCGACACTTCATCTGGCCATTAAAATACTTAGAACTTTACTTATAAGGTTGACTTTTCAGATATTGTGAAACGCAAATGATAAGTGAAGAGTAATGGCGAATTCCTTACAACAAAGAAATCGATTTTTTTCTAAACAGAATCGATTTTTTTCTAAACAAAACCGATTCTTTTCTGTCAAAACAAATCTTGCGTTTTAGCAAGATTTCAAACTGATTTACACACACACTATGAAGACTTGACATTTCTAGTACGTCAAATTGAAAGTCGCGGATTTTTTGGAAGACGAGTTGTTTATTTTTTGGTTGCAACGAATAATTTAACAAAATATTCAACAATATATTCAGCCAATACAGCTATAAAAATAATTTATTGTGCGTTGTTCATTATCAAACACAAATTTGACAAAGTAACACAAATAATTATATGGATCATCTCTGATAATAAAAAACGGCTTATGTCGCCACATGACATGGATTTTTGTGCCTCCATTGGTTTTTTTCTAGACATGTTCTAGGTCTAGGCATGTAACACAACGTAGGCACGGACCTATTATTTGAGCATCAAAATCGTTGACGAAAAACCCATATGTGTGGAAGTAAAATTAGGCCTGCCGCCCACTAGGCAACTTTTAGTTGCTCACCCCAGCAACTTTTAGTTGCTCCCGGTTCAATTACATTGGCTTATATGGGAGAGCGCCCACTGGGCAACTTAGTTGCCGGCAACTTTAAGTTGCTCGGAGTTGCTCGCGGAACTTAGTTGCCGGCAACTCCGGGCAACTTTTAGTTGCTGACCCCCGCCCACTAAGCAATTTCCGAGCAACTTTCAGGAATTATCGAAAATTTAACGTTTTTATTTGTTGTCCATTGAAATATTACATTGATTTTGCATTTTAGACAGGTCAAGTTGCCGGCAACTTTAAGTTGCTTGGTGTTGCCGGCAACTCCGAGCAACTAAAGTTGCTTGCCCTCGCCCACTAGGCAACTTCCGAGCAACTTTTGAGAATTAATATTTGTGTTTTTTTGTATTTAATTTTCTATAAAAACGTGCTCCACCTAAACCTATCTCAATTTGACCTGTCTAAAATGCAAAATCAATGTAATATTTCAATGGACAACAAATAAAATCGTTAAATTTTCGAAAATTCCTGAAAGTTGCTCGGAAATTGCTTAGTGGGCGGGGGTCAGCAACTAAAAGTTGCCCGGAGTTGCCGGCAACTAAGTTCCGCGAGCAACTCCGAGCAACTTAAAGTTGCCGGCAACTAAGTTGCCCAGTGGGCGCTCTCCCATATAAGCCAATGTAATTGAACCGGGAGCAACTAAAAGTTGCTGGGGTGAGCAACTAAAAGTTGCCTAGTGGGCGGCAGGCCTTAGAGTGAGCGTATAAACTATTCACAAATTCAGTATATATAACACCCCTGTCTTGCGTTCGAATTTCGAATAAAAATGTCATTTTTGACATAAGTGAATTGTCGAACTTCCGTTTATGTCCCCGTCCTTTTCTTTCCTTTTCTTTCTTTGACAACTGAATTTGGTCAAGATGGTATGCTTAAATCAGAGTTATATTTTTTAATTTAAAATCCGCTTGTAAATTTTTATTTGACCTCCATCCAATCTTAAGTTTAATTAAATTGTATTGATTAAAATTATAACTTTGCATTAAAATCAATATTTTTTGAAGTGATGGAAGTATTCAGTGCAAACGAACTAATTTTGTGTTTTCTCATCGGACTAGGTGAACGTACCAAAACAAAGACGTACCTTCTGCAAGAAATGCAAGGTCCACAAGTTACACAAGGTGACACAGTACAAAAAGTCCAAGGAGCGTAAGAGTGCTCAGGGCCGAAGGCGTTACGACAGGAAACAACAAGGTTTTGGTGGTCAGACCAAACCCATCTTCAGGAAGAAGGTAAGCATGTTTGTCATGATTAAATATTCTCTTGCATAGTTGTAGAACTGAAAGGCTTGTTAATTATCCTAAAGCCATTTGGTGGGAAAAAAGTATGCTAAAGCAAAATTTAGTCCGCTCCTTATTTGTGGATTCAAAGCGCCAAATCGTTTTGTCTCCCCGCTGAGGACTTTCACAGCTTTTTCTCTTTTTACCTTGGATTTGTGAACTGTTATTAAATTGACCTTTATTTTTACAGGCAAAGACAACTAAAAAGATCGTCCTGCGTATGGAATGTACTGAATGCAAGTACCGCAAGCAAACTCCTCTTAAGCGTTGCAAACATTTTGAACTGGGAGGTGACAAGAAGAGGAAGGGACAGATGATTCAGTTCTAGATTAATATGAACCATTTTATATTAATTCTTCCTTCTGCCTTTTTTAATTAAAACAAAAAAACTTCGAAAATTTATGTATTTATTTTATTCGGTAATTGTTGCTTCACATTTGCCGTCTGCAAGCAATAAGTTTGGAGTACTGGAAGTAAAGGAAAGGAAGAACGAATGGCAATTAATATGTTTGAAATGTTAAGATAACCTTCCCTTACTCTATGATAGCTGGGTCAGCACCTTCGGCTTTCATTTTTATCTTGACAGCATTGATTGGGACTCCAAACTGTAACATCTTGAAGAATTTCTTGTAACGTGTATCTTCACAAGCCTTAACACCTTGTTCATGTTCGACCGGCAGATGAATATGTTGTTGATCATTTGTTTCTTCCTGTGCGGCCACAGTAAAAGTATCGATTTTCGTAGGTTCTTGAATTTCTTGGTCAGCAGAGGAATTGGAATGGACTTCTGTCACTAGTTTGGGTTCACCTAGGCTAGGAATCGATGAAAGCTAAAAGTTTTCTAAGATTTGAAGGATAATTTCTTAATAAATGCCGTTTTACCTTTGCTTCTATAATTATCAAAGATGCTTCTACTTTTTGCATTTTTCTCTCGACTTCGATAAATTTTGTTTCGCATTTTGAAGCAAAATCATTTAAAAATGAACAGGAACTGATAACAAAGTGGTTAACAAAGGCAAGAATTCGTTTTTGGTGGAGTGGTGGTATCTATAGACTGAAATTATTAAAAAAGGTGTTTTTTTTTATAGTAAACAACAAGGTTAACCTGTGTTTTATCAATAGAGTTGTTTAATATATTTTCATTCATTGCGGCAATATAGAAAATTAAGATTTGTATAGTTAAATTGAAAGTGCTGCACAAAAATCAGTAAAATTAAAATGTAAACTCAAAGTAAAACGTCAGTCGAAAATCATTACAGATTAGGTATGTTTGGCAACCTGAAAATTCTACAATAGGCACGTTCAAATACGAAATCTGAAAATTCGATCTGAGTCTGTTTGGCAACGTGATTTTTTCACAAATTTTCAAGATTTCTTGTCAAATTCCATAGGAAAAAAACCCAAGTTTTGCGAAACTTGAATATTTTAGTTAGCAAACAGGCAAGATGCCAAGTTGTGTCAAATTCTTGCTTTACCGATAGGATCTACATACACGAAGTAAAAAGGAACTTTAATTATATTCGTAAATACAAAATTCAGCGTGAAGTTTCGGGAATCATATTATTACCCCGTTTACATGAGGTGTTGAAGTGAGCTTGAAGCTCGCTCCGACACTTTGTAAACCTGCATTGAGCTGAAATGAGCTTGAAACGACTCGGCTCCACTTCAGGAGCGGAGTCGAGTCAAAATTAGTGCTTAAAAACTTGGGCTGAGGAGTTGGTTTGACATCAGGCGTTTTCCTTTGGAAGTGGCGGAAAGTACTTGTGAGTAAATGAAAACTTAAATCTAGTACCTTCATCTACTCATGCTTTCATCGCGAGTAGATGAGGTTTGTAGGAAAATTAATTGTTTGCGTTCCATTCAAAATGGCTAGAAAAGTACTTGCAAGTACATCGCCACCTCCAAAGGAAAGCGGCTATTATGTACTATTTTACGTGTGAGTGTGTAATTTTTCTTGGCTCCCGTCTAGTCTAGTGGCGTCTTGAGTTTTTATTTCTTTGTTGACTTTATTGTCGGCCTGGAAAAATTAAAAACCGTACAAATATATAAATAATAAATAAAATGGCATCTCAACACCATTTTAATCTAACTCGAGCGCTCGATCCTGCATATAAATGGGGTATATAATGTAACTAATAGTCTGCTATTATACGACGACTTTTGCGTCGTGACTCTTCTTCGAATTCTTCTTTAAAATTTCGTCCTGTGAGTCCTACGCTATTACACCATGACTTTTGAGTCATGACTCAAATTTGGCAATCCTCTATAATTTGTCTTCGGTAATGAAATTCTCGTAGCAACCAAACAAACAACAAGCATAAATGAAACGATTTTGTTCCAGCATAGAAATTCTCTAATGCTCTACACCTTAGCAACCGCAGCTATAGGTACATGTGCGCTCCACAAATAACGAAAATGAATAAAGCAATTTGCTAAAATAACAAACAAGAAATAAAATAATGTCAAAAATGAAGGCTTAACTACATAAGCCCAAAAAGTGAAAAAGTACAAAAGTGAAATTTTTCAAACTCATTTTGGAATAGTTTTTCTGACTGGAAAACTTTTAAAAATGATGCGGAAAGATTAAATTTTGGTTTAAAAAAAGATTTGTATATTCTTTTTCACAAAACAACTGCGCTAGCGGGAGAAAAAATATTTTTACTTTTGTACAAAAGTACTTTTTGGCTTATGTAGTTAAGCCTTGAGTCGCCGAAATTTGGCCCACGACTCATAGGGCAGTTGTTTTCCGTCTCAT
This sequence comes from Leucozona laternaria, assembly GCA_932273885.2. Lineage (NCBI taxonomy): Eukaryota > Metazoa > Arthropoda > Insecta > Diptera > Syrphidae > Leucozona > Leucozona laternaria. The sequence continues at coordinate 110,415,953 of OW026368.1, read as the reverse complement.
TTTTCTTCTCTTTTGCACTCATTATGTTCGAAAAGAGTCACGACGCAAAAGTCGTCGTATAATAGCAGACATACTACGTTTTCATTAGGCCAAATGAGGTAACTTCGTTGAAGATTTCCAAATTACCTCATTTACCATACAAGTTCACATTTCGAAAGGTAATTTTGACGAAATTTGCACGAAACTATCTTACGTTCCAACTTTGGAATTGGAATACATTTTAAAAGCTTTGAGAAGTTATTGTATTAAAATGTTAAAACTCATATGAAAAACAGAAACAAAAAGATAAAACAACGGCTAAATCAAACGAAAAAAATGAAATGAGCTCTAATACGTCTGAAAGAGACGAAATATGATACGTGAATTTCTGACTTTCTGAAAATTCAAATGGCTCAGCCATTTCCCTCGATCGTGTGTGGCTAGATTTACGAGCGTATGGACACGCGTTCTGCTACGCGTCCATTCTGTTCAATCACACTCTTTAACATTCCTGCAATCTTCGAAGATTCTATAAAACGTTCTCGAAATAAAATGGAAATTTCGAACTTCCGGATTCCGGTAACCTCGTTGCTCTGCTTGCTGTAATCGTAATGGCTACTCACTCATCAGTTTTTGGATTAAATAGCTTCATTCATTTCATTTACAAAAATATAATACGACGAGATGGTGGTGAGTTGATATTATTAAAAGTTCCTCTATTTATATATAATTAAATTCTTATGGATCTTCAACTCCTTTTGAGTTTTTTTTTTCTAGTTTAAACTTTTATTGGAAACAAAATTTATTTTTTTTACGATTTATCTTTTAAGGTTTATCTTCAGAAATCCACAATGAATCCTAGTTGAATAAACCCACAAAATGAGGGAACATGAGACAAAAAAGGGTTAAATCGGCCTTCAGATTTATAAAATGGTAAGTTAATAATAAGAATATTTATGCATAGTTGTACAACTGAGAGGCTCGTTCAATCGCTAGAGCCATTTGGTGGGAAAAGTATGCTAAAGTAATCTGCAAGTTTTTTCCTCGTGAGGGGCCTCATCTTCAATGGTTTGTCCTCCGGGATATTAATTTGTACATTATACTTCATCGTATATGATCTAGATTATTGTTCTAAAACTATTTTCTATTGCAGATGGAACATGAAAGGGATCAGGGTTATCGTGTGCAAAACAAAACGAAGAAGCTGTTCGGGTTTAATGGTAACACGGTCAGAGCGATCCCGGTGTAAATGTTGCCATGTACTGCAATGAAATTGCAAACAATAAAGAACCATGAAAACGTATAAATATTTGCTGTTTTTTGCGTTTCGTATTAGACTTCTTCAAGAGGACATCGTAGGAACTTTGCTTGGCTGAATTATTTTGATATACTAGGTCTAGGTCAACGAGGCTGTTCGGAACAGTTAGAAGAGAAAATTACAGCCTTTGCTTTTCAATGAGAAATCTTCTGTTTTAAAAAGGATTTTCTCACTGATCTCTAATACTATACTTTAATATTATAAAGATCAGTGGGTTAACTTCATTGTATGAATGCGCTATCCAGTGTATTATAGAGATCAGTAGATTTTCTGCACCTGCTTTTTAGTCAACAGATTTGTGAAAAGTGCTTCAGCTTGATTTATTTTCTAAATCTTGGTCTAGCTATTCAAAAAGATTAATCGATTGCGATACCATCTAAATAAAGTAATTTTATTTTTAAGACTTGGTAGGTATTTGTCGAATTGAAATTGAAACCTGCTTAGGTACATGGTCAGAAAATTTGTTGGTTTTTACTGACAGCTAAGATATCCATTTAGCCAGTTGCCAGTTAGCCAAAAGATTCTTATTGCGCCCGTTTGGGTACTCTCATTAATCGCGTTGTAAATAAATACAGGCGAATGTTTCGTTGTCATTTCGAAATATTCGCGGTGGTTTGGGAGAGCTTTAAAATCCGCTCTCGTCTAAAAGTAGTCAAAGTGACAAAGCGAATATACATAACGGTTGCGTTCGGGGTTATTGGGCCCGTAATAATCCGTCGTTATCGTTATTTTGCGATTACAATTTACGATAGTCGTTTTTTTTTTTAAAACGATACTCGTTTTCGTTTACGACTGCTTTTGGCGGTCGTTTTAAAAAGTTTTGGATCGTGACTAATATGTTGTTGTCACTTATTTATTATGTTTGTTTGGTTCTGCTGTTTTTTTATTTTGTCTTTTTCTAACAATAGTTAACTATTGTTAACAATAATTGACTATTGTCGTTCCTTTAATCAAAAATAGTTACGATTTGTAACTATTTGACACATTAACATCGTTCTTAAATTCATTTTGAAGTGTCAAATAGTTACGTTTTGTAACTATTTTCAACTCATGTCCATGATATGAATTGAAAGTGTTGATCTGTCAAAGTACACATGTGACCAAACTTGTTTACAAAACAAATCAAATATTTGGTGCTTTTTGTGAAGTTAGAGATACGAAGAAGATTAAAATGCATTTTTGCCAATTGAAAATGAGAAAGCAGACACAAGGGACTACATATGTAGTCAAGTGCATTCATTGAACGCAAATTTTACAAAGGAAACTAGTTATTTTTTTGAGATGTCATTAATGCCAAAACTGTAACTTTACTTCCAACCTTTACCTTCCATTGATAGTGCAGATAGTATTTATAATAATATTTTTTTTTGAAAAACACCTTACACAAGTCAATTACGAAATGTAATTTATAATTTTTCAAGACTTCTTACTTATGATGCATTTTTTAATTAAATCTTTTCTATTATTTTGATAAAGAACTCCTCCACCCAAAACAATAAAACAAACGTTGAAAAAAGAAGTCACTGAACAATGAAGTTCAGCTTGCTCTTTAATGACAAAATATAATCAGCTGATATTTTGACATAAATGCACTTGACTTGAAATGAAGGGAGATATTTCTTGACTAGCTTTCCAGTCACTTTCCAATAAAAGTTGCCTTAATTGGAAGGAAATTTTGCGACAGCTGGCCAATCAGAGACGAGAAACTTGCCTTGCCTTCAAGTCCTTTCGTCATCTGAACGTACCCAATCTCTAACAATGACACTTCAACAATTTTTTTTGACATAACAACAATAGTTAACTATTGTTAGAAAAAGAACGTACCACATCTATTCTCGTAAATCATAATCGGTTTATGTCATGACTATCGTTTTTTTTTTTTGCATTTCGTTTCGTAATACGGGCCCTGAGATACGTTTGTATCCTATTTGTTTGTAAACGACCAAAACTGCATAGGTAACATTTGCTATAAAAAGTCAGAACAGCTACAAAAGGGAAAACAATTGAGTTTTTAACGCGACGATTTGATTTCCATTTAATTGCAAATCTTTTCTGTATCATAAATTATATGTATTCGGTACCATTCCATATGAAACTCCCAACTAACATTTCATTTTTGTTCAGGCTAGAAATGTTGATATGCTGCAAGTCTTGATATGTAATGTATATAAAGGCTTAAATACATTGAAGCAAAAAGTGAGCAACAAAACCATGCGCTAGAGACCATTATGTGCAAAAAATCTTACGAAAATTGTGTTTGATCTATCATTACAGTTATAAATGAAAATAATAAAATAAAAACAAATATAAAAATTAAAAATTGAAAAATTTGTTTTATTTAACTAAAATTTGTAATTTAATTATATCACAACATATATTTTTTTATAACGACCGACGCGTTTCGGATTTAATAATCCATCCTCGGGCTTATGCTATCGGACTGTGGTGTTATTTGGCAAATTTGGTGTTGGTGTCTTTTATGCTGATTTAGTTTTTTGCAGTTTAGTGGGGGCTATCGTGAATAAAATTTCCCTGGGAATGTTTCCCATCTTCGAAAATTTGAAACGCCAATACTTTTCAACTCCACTTTTTAAGCTCAAATTTGGCTTATTGAAATGATAGCCAAATTCACCTGGAAAATTTGTTCCCGATACCATAAGATTCCGATGGATACTTTCAACCATTATTCACGTTCCAAATTTTCGAAGGAGGGAAACATTCCCAGGGAAATTTTATTCACAATAGCCCCCAGTATGTGTCTCTTTTTATCTATTGTTGTTGATTTGGTTTTTAATTGCAGTGTCATATAGTGTGTTGTTTTTGATGGTTAATTTGTCATTTAATATGTTGTCTTGTAATGTTTTATTTGCCTTGTATATCTCGAACTCTTCGAGTGCGTCAAGAGTTGTCCCTTTTTTACAAATGTGCATTGGTGTTAAGTTAGTTTCAAAGTTCGTGTAGTTATGGTTGTTGTCGATTAGGTGTTGTGCAAACGTTGATTTGGTATTTGGTTTAGGTTTATGTTCTAGAAATCGTAGAATGTTCTTCCCGTTTGTCCTATGTAGAAGTTGTCACAGTCGTTGCAATTTATTTTGTAAACCCCTGAACATATTTTGGCTTCTTTTTGTGTTTTTCGTTTTAGTATTTTTGCTATATTGTTATTTGTTTTGAATGATATGTTTATGTTTAGTTTCTTAAATTCGTATTTTAGTATTTGTGAAAGTAGGTTTGTGTATTCTATTGCTATATATTTATTTTCTGTGGTGTTTTTGTTGTTGGTTATGTTTTTGTTTTTGTTTTTATTTTTTATTTTATTTTTATTTATTAAATCATCTATTATTTCAGTTTTTTAACCATTGGCTATTGCTATATGTTTTATTGTTATTACTTCTTGAATCCACAAATAACTATCATTACATATTGACTTTGTAGATCAAACGCCAGTTTTTGAATGTATTGAAGCCTAAAGGCATCTAGAGCTTTCTTAGAAAACAAATTTGTTATAGAAGTCGTGATTTTGATTACTGCTTCTTTAAATTTGTTTAAAAGTAAGAAAGAAACTGAACCGAAGTTAGGACCTGTTTTTTGGATAGACCTCTGTAAATGGAATTATAGAAGTTAAATGAAACTATATTTGTATAAGGCTTGTAGGTATAAAGTTATTTTATGTATACATATGTACATAGTTATTTTGTATGCTATTATTCCGAGTCAGACTCCAAAAGGCTTCTGTAACAATTTTCTAAAAGCTTCGCTGGGACTTGTTAGATTTGAGTACCGATCCATAAAAATAGTGTTCAATCTATACCTATGTACCTACTAAAGCAAATCAAATTTGTAAAAGCCGTTTTAAAGAAACCATATAAAAAGCCAACATTCACGGCTGTTCTAATTTCCATTCGAATTCTATATCCTCACGTTTTCGAATTTTCGCTGTTCCGGATTCCGTATTCGAAAACGTTTTGCGGATTCGGCAAAACAAACGGATCTACAATCCGCCAAATTGACGTTTTAAATTCGGTTATCTTTTTGTTGGTGGATTACAATTTCGTTTTTGACAGCTCTTGCATACATAATCGCTAATTTCGAAAATGTTTTGTTGATCAAGTTGGTAAAACTCAATCCGCACGGATTCAATTTTCGTTTCCGTTTTCAAATTCGACCGAATATCAGAACAGAGCCGATTGTCATTAATGACATATTATACCTACTACTTTGTGAAATACATTTTTTTTGAAAAATGTTGAGTTCGTGGAAAAAAATCAAAAAGGCGGGAAATTATTACCGAACTCTTTCTACACATTTCAACCCTTATTTTAATATTTTATTCTTTAAACGAACAAATTCAGATGCGACACCACACAACAAAGTACCTATGTAGATATTTAAATGGCACACGATGGTGTAGACTTTATTGTCTTCAACTTTCATTTGAGATATTTGTTCCCGAACACTATCTATAATATTTATAATTCAAAAAATGATTTACATAATGCATTAAGTCAAAGTGATTTCTTTTGATTTAACTTCGTATATTCTCCGAATGTGGTTGTTGTTAATTGAACTCAAAACAAAAATTGTGTATGTCACTAATTCTAGTTACTGGCGTTATTTTGTGCGGTTAATGTGGCGTATTCAATTTCGTTTATTTAATACGGATTCACGTGCTGCGTGAACCGCACCTAATTAAATTACTGAATTCAAATGTATTTTTCACATGCATTTCATCAGAAAATTAGTCCATGCTTAAATTAGGAACACTTGTTTGAACAATTTTGAAATAATGTAAACAGATTGCTTCAATAGTATATTACAGTTTATTTTGGTGGGTGTTTATGTTATTTAGATACTTATGTCATTTATAATAAAATATATTATTTTTAGTTAATTGACTGATTTGCTGTTAACTCTTTAGAATAAAGGACTTCATATTGCATTATAATTACTTCTCTGATCAAATCAATAAACCAACAATTAAAACAAAATAATAAATCTTGATATTGCTGTTTATGTGGTAATTCTATTTATGAGTGAAATGTTTAAATTGTCCATAAGTATATTTTTAAACATAACATTGAATTTTGGGTATGATTTGAATCGTAGAGTTGTTTCGCAAAGGGAATGTCCATTTTATTATGGAGCTTTGGCCCAGAGTGTACAGGAACGAGTTTGGTATCAAATGAAAGGTGACGTGAAGCCCGATACATGACTAAAATATTTTCAAAATCGTTCATGAGAAAGTCGAGATATTTGGGCTTGAAGTTGACGATTGCAAAATAAGGATTTCAGATTTTGTTCCAAATAATTGTCCATAACGGGCGGAATAATTGACGTAGAAAAATGATATTCATATCAAATGAAAGGTATTTTTCTTGTCTTTAAAATAATTCCAAAGTTTGATATGTTAAACACATTTTGAGGTATTGAGTTTTAACTTCTAAAAAAGCCACTTTTTTTACGGTCTTTGTCACACCTATATTTCAAAAAATTTAGTGATGACATATACTTTTGTTAGCTCAAGTGAAAAGATTATTTTATTACCTTTCCCTTTGGAATAATATTGGACACAAATCAGCAAACACAAGCCGTTTTTTACTATCAGAAAGGATCAACACAGATCATTAAAAAACATGCATTATTACAACAAAATCACGAGATCCTGCTCTCTATCGGGATCAAGTTTCATGAACCTCTTGCTTCTCAGCTTTGCAAATGGTAAGGTAGTGTAAACTAAAGAAAAAAGAACGAATACATGAATTATAAACAAACGTAAGGAAAAAAAGAGATAGATATACAACACAGTTGTTTTGCCAAAATCGTTTGGCAAATTGAGGTTTCGCGGGGGTTCATTTCGCCGTTTTTCGTTTCTTATTTTTTTTATTTAGCATTTTTCTATTTCAAAAAATTTACGTTTTGCAAATAACGTTTTGTTTTTGTACTGTTTTATTTAATCTTTTGTTTGATTGGCTTTTTCAAGTTTGGAAATTTTTTATTTGGCATTTTGTTGTTATGCTTTTTTGAAGCCAAAAATTCCAAAACAATTGAATGATAAAAACAAAAACTCAAAAGAACAAAATGCAGAAAGAAAATATCTCCTATCCTGCAGTAAAATATGAAAATCCTCCATACTTACCGAAATGCCATATCTTAACGAAAAAAAAAGGAATGTGAAAAAAAGATTTTACATAATTTTATTTTCATTTCTAAAGAAAATATACATAATCAGCCTTATTTTGAGATTCGAATGGAGAGCTATTCCGATAGAATAGATCTATTCATTCGAATGAACTTTGCATATTTTGAGAATCGAACGAATATATAATATTCATTATCGAATGAATGCATACAATGAACATCAGCTCTTTGACATTTACTGACATTTCTATTTAATTTAGTGTGACCAAGCTGTTTTTTTCGAAGAATTTTTGTTTTTATAAAAATGATGGTGAAAATAATTCGTTCTCATTTAAGAAAAATAAAGTAAAGATAAGAAATGTTAAAGGCCCGGTTAAGTTTACTATTTAAAAAACATCAATAAAACTGAAATTTTAAAATTTGGGAGCATTTAGAAAATAGTATGGTAAGTTTATTGACATGAAAAAGTAACAAAATAAATTTAAAACTTTTGAATAGTTAAATACTAGATTTTTTTAGCTTTCATGTCAATTTAATTCTGTTTAAAATTGACTAACAAAAAAAACATGTAACTTTTCTCTTTACTTTATACACACCTGGTCACACTTTTCAATTTTCAACAAAACAAAAAAAGTAATGGCCGATTTCCAATGCCGCGTTGGGCGTCGCTTTGAAAGATTCTTCTGTCAACGCGAAAATTTATGTATAGTGTTTACAATGACGCGTTGGACAATAATGTTACGATTTGGCATATATTAGCAGGTACACAAACCAACGTAACACAAGCGACCTCAGCGCAAAAGTTGAAAAATATCTACTTCTGCGTGCGTTTTGACAGTAATGTTAGTTAATATGTATGTATCTTGTGTGTGTTCAAAAAAATTTGAATTTGTTTTCAAGAGGTAAGAATATAATTAGATTTTGAAATATTTGTACATAAATTTGAAGTTATAGAATAAAAATTGTTTTATAGGATTTCTTTTGAAGAGAAATGTATTATTTTAGTGAAGGAGGATGAGTAGGAGGGTTGACGACACATCCTTGTTGTTTTCAAAAAAAATGTTCCGGGTCTTTTGCTTTCATTTTATAAAAATTTAAGGCAAATAATCCTTCATCTATTCTAAGATGGAACTCCGGTACCTACCAACGCCGGTTTGGTTTTTCTTCTTAAACCTCTTCATAGGCTGAAACAGCAGCAAAGACTGCTTTAGCAACTATTTCTACTCTCGACAACTGATTTATTGTTGTTCATTTTAAATTTAAAGACCTTCGCAAAATATTTACATTTGATTTGCAGAATGACACTACAATTGTTTTTAATCAGCTGATTCTCTTAAAGTCATCTGTCATGTCGGCGCGTCCGTAAGGCTTGTAAACGTATACGAACGCATCACTAACGCGAACGCGTCATTGGAAATCAGCCATAAAATCCCTCGCCGGTATTTTTTTGTTATTTGTAAATACTTGAAAATATACATAATATGTATATGTAAATAGGTAAGTACATAACATATCCTTGCGCATATATACCTATTTATAAAAACAATACTTCTCAAAAATACATAATTATTAATGAATTAAGCATAAATGACTCAGAAACAAACCATAAACCTAAAATAAGAATGCTAGTGAATGGTTTAACGATCAATAAGCAATTAAACGCCGAAATTATCTAAAAGCAAAATAATACAACGGCTTGGTGAAATTTTGCGAAATAATCAAACGGCGTAACGGTATTTCGCGAAAAAACCTCTTGGCCAAATAACAAACACCTTAGCAAAAAAAAAGCTAAACAATAAACTGCCAAATGAATTTCGCGAAATGATTGTAAATATTTAAAAAAAAGCGAAACATAAAAATGCCAAATGTTAATTGCAAAACTATTGAAATACATAATCAGCTTTATTGTGAGTTTCACCCGAACAAGATTCCACCCGGAAAAATTGACATTACACTTTTCCCCTATTGTAAGTTCCACCCGAAAAATGTTAAATGTTCGAAAAATTCCCCTTATTGTGAGTAGTCAATTCGGGCGAAATTAAACCCAATAATTGGCAAAATGTTCACTTATTTTTTGGAGGCGAACGAAAGAATAACAAGCGATATCATGATGGAAAATTCTTTATTCTAGGAAAACGGAATTATGCATTGAATTTTTTATATCAGGAACACCAAAATCAGCAATATATAAATTAAGGTACATCGTATATTCCAAAAATATACCCTGAAACACCTTCTAATGTTCGTTTTAACTTTGTCTACGAATTGCAATACAAATGAACAATTTTCTTTAATTATCATACAAGAGTTGCAGTGCGATGATTATTTATATATATATTTTTTTTTAATCAGAGCGCAGTAAAGGGATTTTGACTCCCCCTAAAATGTTTTAACACAGTGCGAGCGTTAGGAAAATAGGGAAGGATTTAAAAGGAGATACAAAATTTTATGAAATTTGTGTAGTTGGCACTTTGATTTTCAGAGCTTACAAATATCAAATCACATACATCCAGTGATGGTACATGTAGGGAAAAATTCCTTTATGGTTTATTTTTTTTATAATCAAAAAATCACTGTCATAAAATGTGTCTGCCTCTAAGTAAAACTGTTTCTAATAATCATATTTTGCTTCCACAATTGCATCCAAACAAAAAAACAAATCAGTTTCAGCATAACCTCAAACCTTCAAAATGGATAGAATGTGTGATGGTCTTGTGTGAGATGGAGTAAATAAATAAAAATTAAATAAATATCACAGCTCATACCCCAACTATTTGTTCGATATGTCATTTCTAGTTCGAAGTGGAATTTCGTTCGGGCGAAACTCACAATAGCTTTTAAAATTCCGGGCGAACAAAAACTTCTAAGGTGGAATGTTTTTCGGGTGAAACTCACAATAAGGCTGAAATAAATAAAAAAAGAAAACGTAAATTGTCAATTAAGGTTTGCGAACTGAAAGAAAAATATATTAAACAACTAAAGCGAAACAAAGAATTGCCAAATTAATTTTGCCAAACAATGGTGCCCGTAAAAAGCACTTAAATCGAAATCGGCGTTTATGCGACTGGGTCGTCCAATCGAGCAAAATAGTGAAAATAAAATAACTTCATAGGGAGTCGACAACGTGTTCGACTGAAGTTCACATAACAAAAATACTGCAACACGGGGAAACTGGCATAACTGAGAAAACAAAACTGCATACGTACCTATGTATTTATTTACTTTTCAGTATAAAAATGCGCAGCGCAAAACTTCTAACAACCATTAGTCCTGGCGACACAACTACGAAATTGTATAGACAGGCGCAGGACATAAGTCCCCAGTTCATTTTTTTGAACTTAATGCTCGGTATGGGTGGGGAAAAAGTCCGGAAATAAATTTGGGACTCACTCAAATGCAACAAAAGTCCCTTCAAGACCTATGCCCGATTAGACACTGTTTATGCATGGGGCCCGCAGATCCAGGGCCTTCCGCCGAAGGGGCATACTTCGGACATCCAGAGTTTTTTAATCCCCGTGCTGCGAAGAGCGTTAAATATGTTACACACTTTAAGCGATACAAGGTAAATAATATAAAGGGTGGCTAAATTTTAAGGGCCGATGTTGAATGTGAACCACACCTTAACGTCAAGTTTTTTTCTGCATTTCATTTGACATTTCTCAATTTCAGACTAACTCAATTTGAACCATGGAAAGATACACAATCGAGCAACGCAACAGGACGGTGCCACTTGCCACACAGCTAGCTAACGAAACAATGGCTCTTTTGCGCGACAAATTCAATGGCCGTGTTATCTTACGTGGTGGCGATGTCAATTGGCCGCCAAGATCATGTCATTTGACACCGTTGGACTTCTTTCTTTGGGGTTATTTGAAAGAAAAGGTGTACGTCGATAAGCCAGCAACAATTCAAGAGCTAAAGGATGAGATAATTCGGCACATTAACGGCATAGAACCTCAATTATGCCTCAGCGTCATCGAAAATTTGGACCATCGGATGGAGGTGTGCCGCCGAGGTCGCGGCGGCCATTTGGCCGATATTTTGTTCCATACATAATTGAACCATACCAATATTATCGTAAAATAAAAAGAAATGACAATAATTTCCTAAATAATTTGTGTTTTATTCAAAATTAACATCGGCCCTTAAAATTTAACCACCCTTTATAATTCACCATTTTCGTATAGTTATATGTCGCGAGGAGTAGTAGATATGGTCGTTATGCGCAGTATAGTTTTATTTGATTCTTCGACACGACACGGTTTCAATAAAAATGTCGTTGAATTTCATAAGGTATTATTAAAAATATAATAAAACATAATATTTAGATTTCTATGTGGAACCATAGTTTAAAAAACCACATATCTACGAGAGGTCACTACGGCGTATGTTTAACCTTTTTCATTGTTCAATATTTTTTTGTCTGCATACAATTTACGCCATTGTAAGTAAAATTGAACTTCAGTTTCTTTTTTGGAAGTATGAAAACTCAATTATAAAAATCAATCTGTCAATTTAAATACAAAGGGTGACTAGAACAACGATTTTATAAATCGTCTGTCATCTAATTTTTAACTCATAAAGTAACACAATGCTTGAACTCTACTCACCATTTTCTACATTCACTTTTTAAATAAATGTATGTACAAATAATGTGACTGTCTTCTATGAAGCTTAGCGTGGTTAGTCACTTTTAATAATTCAAAGACTAAACAATTTTTTTCAATCCCACACAGCTGGTGCTGAAAAAAGTTCTGAACAGCAGCTGATTCTCGTCCACAAAAATTTGTAGGCACTAGTTGCGTAGTGAGAGCACTGCATTCAAAATACAGTATTATGTAGGTATAGGTCTTCCAGGCATATAATTCAAATTATTATTTTTATTGTATGTAAATACATTATGTGTTATTATTTTTCATAGCAAGAATGATGATTTGCTTTCTTTCGTTTCCATACCAAATTCATATAAAGTTGGGGTTGTTTCTGCAAAGACTTGAGTGACTTTACCTCCTTTCCGTACGTACACATTTCGGTTTGGTTTCTATTTATTTGCATGTGTAAATGCGTATTCCCCCAAGTTAACCTCGATATTTGTATGATATACAAATGATACCTATAATCTATTACTTTAGAACCTATAACATACTCGTACATTTGGTTTAGTATCTTTCTGAACGGTTGCCGGCTTGTCATAATAATTGCTTTTGCTACCCAAGCAACAGCAAAGCAACAGGCTGGCTTTTGGAAAAACATCATTAACTTTTTGAAAAATGAAGAGTCAGTCAGCCAGTCTGTTTGGAGCAACTATCAAGTGAAGTCGTTATCGTAGTGGTTGGCGGTGGAGAACCAATTATACTTTCGTATTTTCTGATAAATTTATTTTTCCCTTAAATGCCTCTCAGGATTTTGTTATAACGTTCGCCTACGAGTTCATTTCGTTAATCTACTTCTTTGAATTTAATTGCAGAGAGGATAAAGAAAAGTCCAAAACGGTTGTCCTCAGCTTGTCTATATCCCCATACTGTCCGGTGACCGGTGGATTTTTAATAAGTTAACAAATTTAATTTGCACTATCAATTGAAATGTTGTAAATTTTATTTTTTTTTTGCAATAATAAAAGTGCGATTGTAGTGAAAAGGACAAAGGAGTGTGTAACGTGTAAGGTGTATTATTCTGCGCAGTAAATTGAATAATTTTTTGTTTTGTTATCAAAAACATTTACTGACAAAAGAAAAATCAAATCGGGATTGCATGAATCAGAGTTTGAACATTTTGATATAAACTATTGTACTTTACTGTTCCTGAATGAGATTAAATTTAATTGAGGGTTATTTGCTATCATCAATCGTGCTGAGATAATATTAATTGTCGGTAAGTCAATGGATATTTTTGGATACGTAATTTTGATACAGTTATTTAAATGCTTTTAAGTAGGTGTAAGTAACAGAATAAAATACAAATACAAAACAAGGGTGATTTTGTGTAAAGGAGGGGAGCTTTAAATAACATCAAAATGCATTTTTTTATGTTTAAGATGCAAGATGCATATACAAAATGAGATTAAGTTTGTTATATTATCTCATTTTGTTTGGGGGTTTGTTTCACATTGTCTGTTTGAAGTTCTAAATAAGCAACTTGGAACTTATTATGGAATCTCCCAATATCTGAATAGGAGTTACTTACATTTAAAGTTTTAAGTATTTTAACGGCCAGATGAAGTGTCGATTAGCAAATTTACTTGGCAATTAAAATATTAATTGTGAAGGTTTGAATGAAACAAAAACCACCTGAGTGAGCTACCACCAAGTCATTATAGGCTGGAGTTGGAGTTATATATAATATTAATTATTTTTTTGAATTTTTTCATCAGTTTTTTTTTGCACCAACTTCATACATATGAATTTGACAAATAAGCAGAAAAAACATAGAAAACATAGCACGAATAAATTGAAATTTTTACGCTTATAATCGCGACTATCTAATCAACGAGAAATTATTAAGCAATTAAACATTCAATATAAGAAGCTTTTAACAATTTTTTTTTGCTTTGGGGGGGAGTATGCTTCGGTAAGTTGATATCAAAACAAAGAAAACATGGAACGAGAAACTCGAAATCATCACAACTAATTAAGGAATAATTTACGACAAGTTTTCCACCAAACCACTTTTCGATCTGTGAATGTTGTTTTGCTAAATTGACACGCATAAAATACCTATTCCTATTTTATATTATTCCTACATTTTATTTACAAAGTTATATAAAACTTAAAACATAGCTTATCGACTATGTTCTTGTGGAATTAATTTTGTGCAATAGAGTAAATGTAAAAATTGACCATGATAATGAAATATCCGACCATGAGACACTTAAAATTGAAATAAATAACATACAAAAAATAAAATTCCCAGAAAAAAATTGCCGAATATTCTAAATACTCAAAGGAAACGTTCGATACAGTATTATAGAAGAAGTTGGTTTTTCCGAATTATGTATTTTTTATTGATGACAGTGAAGAACTTGTTAAAATGTTTGATTCTTAAATAAAGAGCTGCATTAATGCAATGACAGTTGAAAAATCTGTAAAAATTGATAGGGAATGTAAATGGCTTAAAGCAGAACTACAAAGTTTAAAAGTAGAGAAAGTAAGAGCGTACCGTAAAGCAACTTTAGATAGTAATGAAGACAACTGGACCACATACAAAAATATATGCAAAATTTATAAGAACAAAATTAAATCTGCAAAAAATGATTATATTAGCGAACAAATCGAAAGCAGGGCAGGTGATCAAAAAGGAATTTGGAAAATGCTAAAAACGTTTATACTAGAGAAAAATTTTCAAAAAACATCCCCTGTTGTACAATTTGGACGACAGAAAATCAGAGATCAAGTGCAAATAGCTAATCAGTTTAATAATTACTTTGTAGAAAGTGTCTGTGATATAAATCAATGTATTCTTTTTTTGCAATACAAACCACCTGTGATAAGCATAGCTAATAGTTTTAAGTTTAACTTCTGTGATGAACGATTAGTCTGTGATATGATAAAAAAGTGCAATAATAAAAAAGATGTAACGGGTGATTTTTTAGCTGGTTTGGTTTTGGCAACACTGGTTTTGACAGCTGACGTGTGTTTAGTACCTTGTGTCACTGTCAAACAGCTTCAGTTTGGTTTGCAATTTAACCATGGATCGTCTTACAAATGAACAACGCTTGCAAATTATTGAATTTTACTATCAAAATTCGTGCTCGGTTCGAAATGTTCATCGCGCGCTGCTTGTGTTCAGCGATGAGGCTCATTTTTGGTTGAATGGGTACGTAAATAAGCAAAATTGCCGCATTTGGAGTGAAGATCAGCCAGAAGCATTGCAACAGCTACCAATGCATCCCGAAAAAGCCACTGTTTGGTGCGGTTTATGGGCCGGCGGCATTATTGGGCCTATTTCTTCAAAGATGATGCGAATCGCAGCGTTACTGTCAATGGTGAACGCTACCAAGCGATGATAACAAACTTTTTTTTGCCCGAAATGGAAGTTCTTGACTTGCATGATATGTGGTTTCAACAAGACGGTGCCACATGCCACACAGCACGCGAAACAATGACGCAATTGCGAGGCGAGTTTGGTGAACAGTTAATTTCACGTTTCGGGCCGGTCAATTGGCCGCCTAGATCGTGCGATTTGACACCATTAGATTATTTTTTGTGGCGGTATGTCAAGGCTTATGTCTATAGGGACAAGCCCGCTTCGATTGACGCACTGGAAGCCAACATCCATGCATTCATTCGTGAGATACCGGCCGATATGTGTGAAAGAGTATGCCAAAATTGGACTCAGCGGATGGGCTACCTGAGACGCAGCCGCGGTCAACATTTGCATGAAATTATCTTTAAACATTAAATTGCAAGGTTCAAACTATCGATTCAAATAAATATTTCATTCATTTTTTCGAATTTTTTGTGTTTTTTTTTTTTTAAAAGTTCTAAACCTCTTAAAAAATCACCCATTATATGGGTTAAATAGAGACATTATTTATGATTCAATCGAAACTATAGGTCCAGTGCTTATGAAAGTAATAAATGCATCGCTATTATACGGAATTTTTCTTAAAGATTGGAAGGAATCAACAGTCGTACCAGTTGAAAAGATAAAGGGTACAGTAAATAGCGAAAATTTTCGACCAATCAATATGTTGCCGATATTTGAAAAAGTACTAGAAAGCGTCGTTAGTGAAAGGCTTACAGAGTACATTGAAAAAAAAAGTTGAGGAACAATCGGGTTTTTGAAGTGATCATTCATGTGAAACTGCACTTAATTCTCTTGTATATGAATGGAGAAAAAACATTGATAAAGGTAAAAGAATCATAGCTGTATTTCTTGACTTTAAATGAGCTTTTGAGACTATTGATCCAAAAATACTTTTATCGAAATTAGAATCATTTGGAATTAAAGGGACAGAATTAAAGTGGTTTCAATGTTATTTAATTAATAGAAGTCAAAGAACAACATTTGGTAATAAGATTTCAGACTCTGTAAGTGTTGAATTGGGAGTTCCTTAAGGCTCTCTTTTAGGTGTTGTCTTGTTTCTTTTATATATTAATGATAAAAAAGTGTTTTAAAGTTTTGTAAAGTTGTCCTTTTTGCTGATTATAGTTTGATATACATTACCGGAAATGATGTAAACGAAATGTGTACAAAAATAAACTCTGACTTGGAAAATATTAATGTGTGGCTAAGAACGAACAAACTGAGTCTTAATGTGAATAAAACCAAGTGAATGAAATTAAAAAAAATGTGATCCAATATCAGTAAACATAAATAGTTGCCAAATTGAATGTGTTGAGGGCATTAAATACTTAGGGGTTATAATAGACAATGATATTGGGTACGTTCAGATGACGAAGGGACTTGAAGGCAAGGTAAGTTTCTCGTCTCTAATTGGCCAGCTGTCGCAAGATTTCCTTCCAATTAAGGCAATTTTTATTGGAAAGTGACTGGAAAGCTAGTCAAGAAATATCTCCCTTCATTTCAAGTCAAGTGCATTTATGTCAAAATATCAGCTGATTATATTTGGTCATTAAACAGCAAGCTGAACTTCATTGTTCAGTGACTTCTTTTTTCAACGTTTGTTTTATTGTTTTGGGTGGAGGAGTTCTTTATCAAAATAATAGAAAAGATTTAATTAAAAAATGCATCATTAGTAAGAAGTATTGAAAAAATATAATTTACAATTTGAAATTGACTTGTGTAAGGTTTTTTTCAAAAAAAAATATTATTATAAATACTATCTGCACTATCAACGGAAGGTAAAGGTTGGAAGTAAAGTTCCAATTTTGGCATTAATGATATCTCAAAAAAATAACTAGTTTCCTTTGTAAAATTTGCGTTCAATGAATGCACTTGACTACATATGTAGTCCCTTGTGTCTGCTGAACGTACCCATCAACTTCAAAGAACATGCAAAATATATCTGTGCAAAAATCTCAAAAAAAGTTGGGTTCCTTAAACGTATAAGGCGTATTTGACGATGCGAAATGCAATTATGTTGTATAATGTCTTAGTGTTTCCACACTTTTTGTATTTCTCAACAATCTTATATGGGTGTCAAAATCAAATAAAACGACGTATGCAGCTACATGCAAAACAAAGTAATGCGAGGGATTCTTAAATGCAACCGGTACACGCCAATACAATAAATGCTGGAAAGTCTGAAATGGAAGAATGTTGAGCAGAATATAACATATAATGCGTTGATATTTATATTCAAGATTAAAAACGGAATGATGCCATCATACGCAGAAGATAACATTAATATGGTTTCGGAAGTACAGCCGTTCAACTTAAGAAACAATCAAAACCTCAGGCCAATGCGATGCAACAGAAGCAGTACAATGAATTCATTGATGTATGCAGGACTTAACTTCTTTAACAACTAACCAAATGGGATAAAAGCTGAAACAAGATTAATATCATTCAAACATAAACTTAAAGATTTTTTGATGAACAATATTAATTAATTAATTCAAAGAAAGTAAAATGCGCACATACATTATAAACTAAAATTTGCTAAATTTTGTTGTTATTGGAATTTAATTTTGTAAGAAAGTCATAACCATGTAAAAAGAAAAGAAAATTGTAATACCTATTTTGTTAAAAAGTTCAACGAACTAATAAACTTATTATTATTATTAAAAAAAAAAAATTGCATTTTATTTATGGCTCCTCTTCCTCGAATTTACATACGTTTCATAAACGTTGCTTCAGAATTGTCACGAGCAATTTATCTTATGCGCCAGTAATAGCTATCATTAAAAATTTTAATTTTTAATTTCCAGACGTTTAAAAAATATAAATATAAAGCTGATATGACATAAATACTCGGATCAGGAAAATGAGTTAAAAAGTGAGCAAGCGAATCCAAATTTATTTTTCCACAGTAATTTGATTGCAAAACTGAGATATTTTGCCAAGGAATACGTTGATGTAACTCCTTGCATTCGATAAACTATCAGATCAGATATATGCTATCCACCTATCCAAACATTTTCAGACACGTTTGTCTGACTTCTTGTTGCATTAGCTGTTTTTTTTCACAAGAAATTGCAGCAACACAAACCTATTTGGAACTTCCACCGGACTTCAGTGCCAAACAAGCAACAACAAAAATCAATAGTTTGACAGAAAAATATGTAGGGAAAACAAAAACATGTGATTGTAGCTATGTTCCTTAGCTAGTTTCAAGTAGTTTCAGACGGCCAGATTTAGTCATTTTGGTCCGAAGTCGTTCCACACTATTCTTGCTATTTCTTGCTAAAGAGAGTAAAACATTTCCCCTCCTTACCAGTTTTGGTCAGAGAAATTTCTTCTGGCTATTTCTTACAGGGTATTTCTTACCAGGTTGACGTATGTCAGATGACAGCATTTCGTCGGTTGAGTTCAAATAACAAGGTTGCCCAAGTGTTATTTTTATTTTAGTTTTAGTTTTGGAAGATGGGCATGTTTTTTATTATTTTATTAATCTTTTAACTGACCAAATAATTTTTATAAAATTTAAATCATTAGGCAAAACTGTTTCTTAGGAATAAAATATGAAATTAAATATTACAAATTTCTTGTATATTTTACTGTTTTTTGAAGAAAAAGACACACTGAGCTTCATAATTTAATGTATAATTAAAGAATTTTTGTTTTCTTTTTATATTAACAAACTTGGGACAAGTACGTTTAATTTTTTTAAACATTTACTTTGTTGTGTTCTGATTCTGTAAAAAGTTGGTCAAGATTTATCATTGATCTACGGCAACCCTTGTCGAGTATAATTTTGACGTTTGGTCTGAAGTAGTGCTAAGTAGTGCGCAAACCATTCCCGACATTTTGACAGTTTTCCTTCTCTCTGAGAGCATTTCATCCCCACTCCTCAAAATTTGACATTTAATCTTGGGAACAGACCTGATTGGTGGTTTGTTTGTTTTCCCTACATATTTTTATGTCAAAATTAGAAAGAGAAAAGATAAAGATAGTTTCTGGAAAAGCGTAATTCTGAAGGCTTTAGATAGTTCCTCGAACGCGGACACTGAGATTGCTGAGTTTTTATTTTCCTGAACATCCCTGATAATTATTTTATGGCAAATTCCTTACAACAAAGAAATCGAATTTTTTCTAGACAGAATCGAAATTTTTCTAAACAAAATCGATTCTTTTCTGTCAAAACAAATCTTGCGTTTTTAGCAAGATTTCACACTGATTTGCACACACACTATGAAGACTTGCCATTTCTAATACGTCAAATTGAAAGTCGCGGAATTTTCGGAAGGCGAGTTGTTTATTTTTTGGTTGCAACGAATTCTACATAATTTAACAAAATATTCAACAATATACCTACTCAGTCAATACAGCTATAAAAATAATTTATTGTGCGTTGTTCATTATCAAACGCAAATTTGACAAAAAAAAATAGCTTTCGCGAATGAAAGACGTTTTAAAAACTTTCAGTGCAAGTGAAAACTTTTCAA
This sequence comes from Leucozona laternaria, assembly GCA_932273885.2. NCBI lineage: Eukaryota > Metazoa > Arthropoda > Insecta > Diptera > Syrphidae > Leucozona > Leucozona laternaria. Next base: position 110,396,012 of record OW026368.1, on the reverse strand, counting down.
TAACAATTTTCTTTAAAAATATATGTGCAAATAGAAGTTCAAACAAATAAAATGCACCAACAAATTGGCACCGTATAAGCTGGCTATTGTCTTTTATTTATTAATGAATTCTATTGGTTAAACATCTCACAACAAAAACAAACAACCTTAATAGTTTTGTGAATAATTTCTTGACGTTTTGCGTTAATTGCAGCTATAAAGTAACACAAACACAATCACACCAAAACAAATCCATTCTTTTACTAAATACGAATTCCTTTCAATTGACAGAAAAAAATCGATTCTGTTTAGAAAAAAATCGATTTATTTTTTGAAAGGAATTCGCCATAACATCATTTTTTTTTGTCAAAAATTGAACTTGGGATAAAATTTAACACGATCTTAATTAAACTAACAAACAGCCTTAGTAATTGCTACGGTGTTCAAGCTTTTGGTAATTCGTATCGAAGTCAATAATATTCATTAAAGGGTGTGTTTATGATAGAGCTTCGATAAACGATTCTAGCATCGTTTCGAGCATATTTCAGAAAAATTTACATTGATTGTTGTTCGATTCCAAAACGAGCTTTTGCTTGCTTTTCCTGCATTCTTGTTCGAACTAGATGACTACAATATATAAAATGAATTTTGTATACACAATATTACGTCAGCAACTTTTTCTTTAGACATTTTTTTAAGGTAACAGGATTATAATTAAAAAAATATGTAAAAACAACAACCAATACAATTCCCGTTCACTGTGGAATATTGTACTGATGACTTATGGCCATGCACAAAATTATAGGGTCTGCCATTTTCCTACATGTTTCGTGAGTACGACTATACTTTTGTATTTCGTGTCACTGAGAGCATTTTGCTGGCTTACATTAAGCTTTTGTGCATATGTCTTGCCAACATTTTGTTCGAGGGTATCAAAAGTAATGGTGTTTAATTAGCAAACTTAAACATTTATCTATTTTATTAAATCACATTCAGTTTCAGGTTTTTTTGGGAAAAAATCACGTCAAGCGAATATTGACGTTTAAAAAAAAAGGAGTTACTCGAGACATGCCAACACTCTGTGACAGTATCACTTCGGCTTAAAGTGTGGCAGTATTTGGTGAATGTTATGCTGTCCAACTGTTGACCAAAGGCGTCCTAAGCGGAGCAACGAAGTTGCGTGAGCGGTATAAGCATCCGGAAATTGAGTTGAAATTCTTTGAACCCGCCACCAAGATATACTCTGTTGCTCCACCTCCATCCTGCAAATGTTGAGATATCTCCAGATGTATTTCCACTTGTGGAGGTGTATACAAATTTATCTCCACAGATTGAAATATCTCCACATTCCAGACCTTCCCACTCCACTACACATTGCACACTGTTTCACTCTGTTGCTCTTAAAATAAAATACATATGTCAAAAAATATCTTACTGGGCGCGTTCAACGTATATCTGAATTTTCAGAATTCTGATTTATTGGAGCTTCTGATTGGCCAGCTGTCATAAAAAGTTCTGAAAATTGAGATGACATCTAACTTTTTATGACAGCTGGCCAATCGGAAGCTAGAATAATTCAGAATTCTGAAAATTCAGATATGCGTTGAACGCGCACACTGTCACTCTTAAAACCGGAGATACGCGACACACTGTGACATTCTGTCATATGTCTCGAGTCAGAGCCAAAAAAAAACCGTTTCATTGGAAAACTTGGAAGATATTAGTGACTGAACTGATGGGTTTTTCCATGAAACTATTTATCGAAATTGCACCCCCTCATGAAAACGCGCCTGGAAGTACAACATTTTTCCTCTATAAAATTTAAAATATAATGTATAATGGACTAACTGGCCCGCCCGGCTTGGCACAGGTAGACAAACCTAAGCTTAGCATAAAAATTACAAAAGAGAATATGAATAAATATTTAAGCTAATTTTTGCTATCGATTACTACTTTATGGGTTTTAACCTACTTTACGTTATGAATGTCTAAATATGTACAAACATGATCCTCCAACTTTCATTACTTTTCCAACACAGAAAGAAATTTTGTAATAAATACCCCATTTAAGTGTTCATCCCATTTCACCCTAGAAGTACCAAATTTTTGAAGAAAATAGCTCTAAAGCCATCCACTAATAATGACTTTTCGAACACCAAAAGAATCGGATTGATGCGGATAATTTTTTATTTTTACCCCATTTTACCCTATACAAATAACAAAATTTGAAAAAGGAATATCCCTGGAGCCATTTCCAAAGAAAAAAACTTAAAAAAAAAGGAATTTATGAAATGTGCGCTAGCAGCGCTACCTGTTGAGAATTGTCCGTCTTTATTTTCCTAAACCTTCGCGTAGAAATTACAAATAAACCAGCAGAAGGAAGTATCCAAATTGGTAGAGTCAATATACATCCATTGTTATATACATATATAGATTTTAATTTTCCAAGAAGCCAATTAATTCAAACTAAAAATGTTTAAAAACATTTTTCATGCTAAAAAAAGTTCACGTATATTCCATCAAGTTCACAGTCATAATTTTATTTTTGTTTTTAACGGAATTGATGAGGGTTCTTGAAAGCGTGCGCCGTTTTTTTTATTAAAAAAGCTGTATGGTATTTTGCGTGTATCGATACATGTCCCTGAAAAAAGAAAAGTAAATAAAACTTCAGTAATGTGGAAGTATTATTTTTTGAGAAATCTATGTTTATAATTTGTATATGCAGATTGGTTATTTTAAGAATATTTACTCTACTTCAATAAGATGTTGAAAATGCCTTTCTTTTTAAGTGATGAATTCTTCGATTTACAAATAGCTAGGTAGGTACATTAATCAATACCTAACTATATTTTTTTGAATATTTCAGTTTCTAATTTAATATAAAAAAATTAAAAAGTTCTTCATTGAATTAATTACCATTATTGTTTTTGTTTCCATAACTCATCTTGTCTTGATTTAAAGTTTACATTAATTGTTTGAAAGATTTAACGCCATGATCAGACGTAGAACAAAATAATGTTAGTAAACCTGTAGATCGGTGGCACTTATTTGTTGATGATGATTTCATTCATCTTATATGATATATGATCAATATATTTGCTATGCATATTTTTTTTGTTTTGTTTCTATGATTTAATTCCGCTGTTTGAAATCTGTTTGTTTTCAAGGCTATGAAGTGGTTGAGCATTAAAGATTAAAGGTATTTTTTGTGATCAAACATAAATTAAAGAACAAAATCAAATGTAACTACCTGTAGCATGACATTTTAGGTGTTGTCGTTGTTTTTTTGAATATTTTCTATTGCACTAATGAAAAATTTGCGAATTAAAAAGACATCATTAGTTTTCGTCAACTTAAAATTTCCCGGATGAAACGTCAAAACTCTTGTTTCGAATCGCTTTTTTGAGAAAAATATGCGTAAGTAGGTACTTATGATTTCCCCCTAGAGAATTCTCCATCACTCCAAGGAGAGTGAGAATGTGTCCATTTAGAATGAATCAGTGCCACACCCACCTGTTTCAATTAACAATAATTATTGCCATGTGAACCCTTCACCTAAATGATTGCGGCAGAACAAATAATATGCCAAAAAACTACTTATAAATACTATGGATCATTGTTTAAAAATAAATGAATCTTTTTTTGACAAGAAACACATAAATTTACTTAGTTCAAGAGATTGTTGTACCTTGTTCAGTACAGTCTTTAATATAAATAAACCAGTTATAATCACTTCGAATTAAATAAATAATGAAAATATGTTGACGGATTATAAGTTCAATTAAAGGTTATCTATATTTTGATTTATGACACGGCACACGAGTAACTTTTTTCTTAAAAAAAATTTACTAAACAAATGTAGAATAGAACATGTGTATAAAATAGATACCATTATATGGTCTACAAAATTTATTCTTTCTTTTTTTGCGGAGACCAGATTTACTTTTTCGATGTTTTTTATGTCTGCAATTGACTCTAGTTCTGGAAATGTTCTAATACTAGGTATGTGAAATTTCTTGTGAATTTGCACAAATTGTCACAAAATTGCACAATTTGTCACAAATTCCTGTTTGTTAACTCGAAAAAGTTGCAACGAGAGATCACATCCAGAGAGAAAAAAATTTCCCCTACATTGGATAACTTGCGAATTTGTTCTACATATAAATTTCTGTGTGCAAGAAGAGTAAAGACTGTTAAAGCACCCAGCTGTTAGCACCTTTTGCTTTTAATTTGAAATTGTGGTTTCTGTTATGTGAAAATTAACTAGGTAGGTATATAAATAATAAATAACTTGTGAAATTTATAATTTATGTATTTAATAAATTTAACGCAAATTTTTAACAAAACCAGACGTTTGGCATTTGATTGTTTATGTGAGGAGTAAAATTCTGATGTTTGTACACAAAAGTAGTTCAATGCGTTTGTTAACTTATTTGTAAGTTTCTCCATTTTTGAGAAATTCGTTCTCACTTTGGTGTTTTGACAGGTTTTACACACTTTGCTGAAAAAAGATACCAAACAGACCTACTATGTTTTCGTTGAATATTTCCAAATTTGATTCCAAATCATTACATTTCACCCGAATTTGCACTAGAAAATTTACCGTAGAAAATTGTGTGAACACTTTATAAACACACATAACTGGAATCCATTCAAAGTGGAATGCATTGAAACTGTCAAAGTTCGATGTCTAAAAATCAGAATCAGGAAAAGAAAGAAAACAACAAAAACAAAATCAAGCCATTTCATGGTCAAAATGAAATGATCTGTCAAACGAAATCACCTAATTTGAGATAAAAACACTTTTCCTGTAATTTGCGAAATTACCTCATTTCAGCTGCAGTGTAATGTTAAAGTTGAATAAACAAATTTTATCTGTCAAATTCACCATAGTATGTCTATCCTCACTTCCGACAGTTTCATTAAGTTGTTAATACTAAACAGTTACTAAACAGGCATAATGAAAGAAACAACAAACTCAAATATCACTTTTCCGCACACAAATAACTGCGAAAAAATAGAAGAGACTTCTTTGAATAATGTGCTAAAATTATCAATTTCGCTCGTCAAACAGCTTACTGCGAAACGAAAAGCAGAACATAATTTTTTGTATATGATTGTTAGGTCGTCCGGAAGTATTCCGAATGCTTCTGAACACGTTCGTTTGGGACAAGATGACAGTTCTTCTTCTGAAAAGAAGAGAAAATCGATTCTGAATTTGAATAAAGAATCAAAACCAAAAGCACGCACACATGCGCACACTTTAAACGTAAAAATCGTGAAATGTGTCTTTTTCGCGGTTTAATTGTAGAATTGCAATTGTGTATTTGTGATAAAATTCGACCTAATTTATTTTATTTGCTTACATATCTATTTTGGATCATAGCTAATTATAGGTACTATCAACACATAAATCTCATGAAGAAAACTTCGTAAAGGATCAAAATCTTCCAAGTTAATTTTCGACATTTTAACAAATTATAAAAAATGAAAACAACTTAAATTTCACATCTACTGCTGATGTTTCACAAATACAACGAAATAAAAACTTCAGAATAAAAAAAAGTGTGGCAACTTGTTCGTTTGGCGTTCTGGATCGAAGAGCAGGCTTCTTCTGAATTACCAAACGAAAACGGTACAAACAACACAGATTTGACATTTCACTTTAAATTAATAGTTCGCAATAGGTTTGTTCGATGTTTTCTGTTCCAGTGCGACCTGGGATATGTCAATCAACTTTCAGATAACTCAGGGCTCCTCGAGTTTTTATTTTACATCAAACACCTTAGTGCTGCAAGTTTTATCAGTCGATAATGAGCACTACTCAATTTCGACAGATTTCCTTTTTTCATTAACGATTATATACATACATAATTTGTGACTTGAAACTTAACTGTAAAACTTAGAATTTTTCAGCAAGATTGGTCAAAGTAAGAAATGTTTTGTTTTCATAATTCATTTCGGACTTTTCTTCAACTTTGTTTTCATCAATAACAATACATTGAATAGCCCGCTTCGCAGTGCTACAGGACTTTTACTCCCTTATCGGGTTCTCTGTCTCACTCATCACTTTGTGACCTTCAACTATTTTCACAGGTAGCGCTCTGTGATGCATTTCTATATGTTGTTTAGTATGGTATGAATACAGATAAATTATAGACATAAATTTCATTAAATTGTGAAATTCTCAAAATGCATAATGTTTACCTCCTGATTTTGGAGTAAAGCATTCACTAGCTGTTTGCACTTTGTTAAGATAGATAACATTTTCACTAAGAATCGTTAAACCCATTCTATTATAAATAAAACAAAAAGAATTTTACCACAAAAAATAATTACCTTAGTTAAATAAATAATTTGATGATGATTTGGGTGATTCATAAGTAAATTCAAGAAATCGATACACGAAGATTTGAAAGCGTTCGTCTATCTTCATGATTGATCATTACCGCGCATCACACAAACTATAGTCATACCTTTTAACGACAAACTATTAACACTAGTCATAGTGTGGGAATATTTTATTTCTCTGTTATTTCAATCTGTTATTTTTACATTGTATTGCACTTCAACATTGATTATATGGGTAGTATATGGAGTTTTAATTGTCTTCTCGCATATTTTTGTTTAATTATTTCACTTTTTAGTGGTCTATTTATATAGTGATCTATCTCACATAAATTGTTGGTATAAAATTGGAAAATTTTGTTAACCTTTTCGAAATGTAATACAAAACTTATAAATTTAAATAATTTTTTTATTTCTTTCTTTGGTTTAAATCTACAAGGTACAAGAAATAACTTATGCGAAATGTTGTAACCAACTCCATGGATAAAAACATCAAAAGTATCTGTTTAGTTAATCCTGAGTAAACTCACCAAATTTGATGAGTTAACTTTAATCTCGCACTGAAAAACTGCACCTAAATGTCTTATAAGTTAGCCAATCACAGGATCATAAATAAAACAATAAAATAAACTTCTCTGGCTGTGTCGACGTCGACACAATTTTGGGAAAATTGTTTGGGGTTTGAATGGATCTGTAAAGAAAAGTTGATTGTTCTCGTCCAAAAATCGGAATAATTAAACAATATCAGCTGCATCTTTTTGGGCTCTTGGGAGATAAAAGAATTTGTTTAAAAAAGACATTACGTGCTCCGAAGCTGACATTTTTGTCTTAAAAGTAATTTTACTATTGGATTATTTGAGTCAGATTTAAAAAATTAGTAATGTAAAATTGTATACGTATGCAGAGATTATTTGAAAAAAAACAGCAAACTTCCACACCTCTTTTCGATTATCTAAATATTTATTTTGCTATTTTTTTTAAATTTTCAAATTTGGAAATGCGTCCACTTCCACGTTTCGTTTTTGAGTCAGTATCAATTGCTGCTTACATCACAATAAATAGTAAATTATTTCTTTGCAAAGTTATTATGATTTTTTGCAATGAAAAAAATCATTTTGCCCCACAGTGCGTCACCTCAGATCAAAGTTGTAGAGGTATCGTCATAGTTGTTAATTTTCAAAGTCCATATTATGCCACACAAAAAAAAAAATAGGTGTATTATGCGTCATTTTCTAAGAGCACAATTCATGCAAAACATCTGGAAAGTTGGGAAGTTCGTCAAGGCCACATCGCTAATACAGCATGAACCATCAATTATTATCTATGTACATATGTATATGTACCTATCTAGTAATATTAATATTTCGGGCAAGAGCTAGAGAACTATTTCGTTAAGTAGATAAGTGGTTTTCTGTAGGGCATAGAGTTGCACAATTGTAAATTTAATCATAAATATTGTTGGATCTTATAAAAATTACAAATAAAATCAAAACAAAGACTGCTCATTCCGTTGGAGATCTATAGAAAATTTAATTTAAACATGAGGATTAGAATGTATGTACATACATATGTATTCTGTATATTTTTGCACTATTTTATATTTATTATGCATATTAGATAAAAAATCTAATTTAAATAAACATTCTGATTCATATTTCGACTGCGATGGGAAAAATCAATTAGTACCAATTGAATAAGATTAGATTTGTTTGGATACGAGCTATATGATTTCCTTACAATGCGCTAATTTGTATAATAACAAAGAGAATTTAATTATCATACGAAAATAAAGGTCTGTTTACAATTTTGGATTCTTTTGACCAAATTATGTCATTGATTTTGTTTCGATTAATAGATACACTCTTTTGCATCAGTTATCATACATTTTATTATTCTTATTTCTTTAGACGGTTTTAGTACCCCACTTCGCTAGATTATTTCTACAAAACATAAACACAACTAAAATTCAATACAATCATTTTTGTATGGTTTATAAATTTTGTATGTGAGGGTTTTAGTACTGCGGTTCTGAAATCAAATCCAGAACCGTATTTCGCTCCTATGATGGATTTACACGACTGACAAATGGGCAGTCGTATTTCTGTCAAATAAATAAATTGGTCTATACTTTTGATAGTTTTCTGACAGAAAACTTCTAATTTGTCACTCGTGTACATCCAGCCTTATTTGGAAGAAGAACTGTCATTTTGAATTGCAATAGAACACATTCAGAGGTATTTGGCGAACGTTTCTGAATGACCAATCGCAATCACCACTAACAAATTGACAATTAAGATGAATGTACATTTTTAACACCCTCACAAAATTGAAAGAAGAACAAAATTAAAAAAAAAAAAACAATAAAGAAAATGAAAACAGCTCAAACAACGATTTAAATTTATTTAACGAAACGTAAAAATGCTTTTAGTATGGTCATTGGTAGGGGTTACTAAAAAAAGGTCATAACTGTTTTATAGTCAAGCGTTTTGTTTAAATTATAAAACGATAAAAAATACTTCATTAAAGAACTCGCGTCAGTCGTTACTCAGGAATCATGATTCATGAATAATTATTTTCGATATTAAATTTACCAACGACGACATTAGTTTTTTTTTTCAAAAGGCAAAGCTTCAAGGTATAGTTTTATATCAATAAACAAAAATGGTTTATTCGGATGAGAATATAGGTATATTAATAATGATTTGGCACAATCGACTACTAATTAATCGTAGGAATAAGATTAATACAAGGAATCTCAATTTTGCTAGCAAGAACGAGTATTTATAGTCTCCTATTGCTTTGGATCACCGTTTTGTGTATCTAATTGAAGCTTACAAAAGTATGGTTTAATTAATCAGAATGTGTGTATTGAAAATGTAGAAATGTTAAGTGGGCTTAAGGTTATTTTTTTTAAGTTTTTGAAATCAATTCGTTCAATATTTTAGACTTCCGTTGCCACTACACTCAAAACCAGTGCTGGAGGACATGTTTGAGAGGAATCCCTTCATAAAAACGGAAAACACAAAATTTTTTTTTCCGGAGGTTTTTTCAAATACTTAGTTGGATTTTTTTGTAACAAATTAAATTCCTTGCTAAAAAATGAATATACTTTATATCTCAGTCTACGAAATTATTGAAATAATCTTTGCTTTTCAGTTTCATTAAAATAAATAACTTTAAAAAGTGTTTAAATAAATATTTTGTTTCTAAACCTTGAATTGAAGACTTGTTTGATTAATATATTTTTTTCATTTCATTAAAAAATGTTTCATACAAATATTTGCATCTGTTTTCTTTAATTGAAAAATTGTCTTAAAAATAATTGTGATATTTCAGAAAGAATAAACTTTAATCAGGATAAAATTGTATGAACAACGAATTCACACAAAATGAGTATTTGTCCCCTTAAAGTTGAAAATTCCCAGAGAAAGGGATTTTTCCCATGATCCCCTAGCACTGCTCACACAAATGTGGCTCTCTACATAAAGGAGACAGAATTACGAAATCTTTAGATGATCGAGATATTATTATAAATTACGTATGGAGAACTTACCCCTGTACTAGTTATAGTGTAGAACGTAGTATAGTTAAATATATAAAAAATCAAAACGTCAAAACGGTTTGAAATAAATAAAATTTACCCTTAATACACATAACACAATAATCAGAAACCCAGACAATGATATCTCATAATCTAATGCACTGGAAACAGTAATTCATGGATCACGGTCGTTTTAACGTGTGTATATGTACTAACATGTGCATATGAGTAAATGCGATACTTAAAAATCTCAGTTTTTATCAATTTAATTTTAATTTGATATAAACATATGTACAGTACATGCCTATATATTATAACGAAAAATAAAGTGCAAAGCTAAGTAGTGCCTTCTTGTTTTTATAGTGTCCAGTTATGCAATTATGTGGAGGTTACTGGCTTAGGCCCCGAACGCGGACAATTCCTATGAGTCACAGTCAGTGGCCAGTAGGTATCTACCTACATAATGTACGACAGTACACATATTTGATATGTGTACTGTGCATATGTACATACAAACAACTGTTATTGATCACATCGATCATATCCATGTATAGATATATATCTCAAATTAATCAGGAAACAAAGCTTAAATAAATTTAGCTAAGAACTATTTAGTTCTTAGCTACTATAGGAGGATTGATGGTGCAGTTGAAAAAAAAACATTTAAGTTTCATTAAATTTCCAAGTTTATTCAGCTATAGGTACCAATATTCAATGCAATTAATTTTTTTTTTGTAAGTCACTGACCGGAGATAATTTTAATCTGTAACTTGTATAAATAACTTGCACAGTATACCTACATAATTCTTTATTGAAAACTTTTGCACAATATTTGACTTGGAGAATCGGTAAATACATAAGATAGGAAGTGAATAATATAATCAGTGATAGTAATCATTACTGGAATTTATAAGATAAAAAATGTCGCTATGGGCTTTGTATCATGCTAAAATGTTTTATCATGTGTTTGATAAGAAATTATAGCTTGATTGGTAAATATTAATAAATATTCGGTTATTGACTTTATATCTATTTACATTATAAAGATACAACCTTATGACGAATTTACAGGGCTGACAAATTGGCAGGCAATTTTGACCGAATCGTGTAAATGGTCCTAAACGTGCCACTATTTTTGTCAGCATGTGCAAGTGACGTTCAATTTTACCATTATACTGACATCGTGTAAATACGTACTGACATCATTTGACAAACAATGGCAACCAGCAAATAAGGATGAACCTGCTCTCATTCGAACCATTTGGCGTTTTTCTTTTTCGGCTCTGAGCAAAGCTCTGAACAGAGGCTGAGCGATCAGAGCAGAGCTCTGAGCAGATTATGATCAGAGTCCTTAGATATAATTATGAAACACACTTGAGCACTGAACTGTCATTTCATAGGGAATACATTTTTAATTTTTTGTTATGTGTGAAGTTGGGGATCGTTAAGAAATCCCGCAGCATGTTGGTGATTTCTAATATAATATTTTCTGGATTTCTGGACAAAGGTGGTTCTGGACCTGGACAGAAATGGAAATTTTTTTTTTTGGAAAAAAATATTAAAAAAAAAATTAATTTTTCTTTTTGCTTTGTTTCCAAAAAAAAATATTTCCTTTGTCCAAGTTTCAGACCCACCTCCAGATTAAACTGTAAAAAAGTTTTTTCCAAAAACAAAAAAAATTGTCCTTTGTCCAAGTTCCAGACCCACCTCTAGAATTTTTTTTTCGATTGTGAAAAAAGTTTTCAAAAACAAAAAAATGTGTCCTTTGTCCAAGGTCCAGAGCCACCTCCAGAACTTTTGTCCCGGTTCCAGATCCACCTCCAGAACTTTCTTTCAAAAAACAAATTGTTCTTTGTCCAAGGTCCAGACCCACCTCCAGAACTTTTGTCCCGGTTCCAGATCCACCTCCAGAACCTTGTTCCAAAAACAAAAAAATTCGTCCTTTGTCCAAGTTCCAGATGCGGGATTTCGCGATACGGGATTTTGCGATGCGGGATTTCGTACCCAACCCGTGAAGTTGCCTTCGCTCAGCGTTTCGCTCGATTTGCTCGGTCATTTTATTCTGAGCTAATTGAACAATCTCCGAGCTAACTCCGATGAAAAAAAGAAACACACTTTTTACACTCTGATATGTCTGAGCTAAAAAAAAAACAGATTTTTTTTTGACAGTTCCGTGATCTGCTCAGAGTTAAAAAAGAAAAACGCCAATTGACTAAAAATATTGTTGAAAGAGACAATTTTCGTCGAAACGATAACATTTGATGACTTTGAATTTTGAAATACATATAGGAATGATAGACCCCCCTAGCCAGAAACTTTGCATTGACTAGTTATTGACTTCTAAACTTTTATGCTCAAAAAATCAATTTTACAATAAGTTCAAACACTTGTGTAACATTAGGTCTGTTTGGAAGCGTGAAATTCATTACACATTTTCACAATTTGCTATCAAAATCGAAAGGAAAAAAATGTATTGTGTGGGTGCCCCGGGACTAACGGTTAATATATGTAAATATCAACGTTTGTGCAAGCGCAGTTTTGACGATCCATATTTGGATCCGTATGCGAAGTCGTTCATACATTTTTGACTACGTGCACGGATCCAAAATGGACTAGTTTGCTTCAAGGGGGTCTTCAGATTTTTGTCATTAAACGTACTCAATATCCTGCTATGCAGATTTTCGTAACGTAACGTGCTAAATCGTAAAGTTTGACCTCGTAATGTCGTACTGGAGAAAGTCTACGTCTTTATTTCACTCTACCGCCGGCCGGCATAATGTTTACACATAAAAAAAGAACAACTAAGTAACATTCACAAAATACTGTACACACAATTAACTTTATAATTCAATACTAAACAAAAACACCTCGAAGGAAAACATTAAAGTTAACCGTTGGACATTGCATTCCTTTTTAATTTCTGTCATGAGAGCCTATCATGCTCTTATGACATTAATATATTGTGTATGTATTATATTACTTTTTCTTCAGTTGCGTATTCTTCTCAGCAGTAGTATTAATAATGTTAAACGGACCGTCTCGTCTGAAAATCCAATTAAAAATTATGCAAATCTCGCATGAGACGCTATAGGCTATATTTTGTTTGTGGGGGAAGGCGCAGTCTTGAGGACAAAATATAGTCAAAAATATGAGCTCATTTAATACTTTGGGATGAAAATAAATAAATTTAACAAGAAACAACTATCATATAATTTAGGATCATTCTAAATTCATAGTTTTAGGAGAAGTGATTATATCAACTAAATTAAATAAGGGTTAAAAAGCCTAGGATTTTTTAAACATGTCTAACAATATTTAATCATTCTTAACAAACGAAATATACTGAGTGCTATTTTACACTAATAAAGAAAGGCCTTTCCTTTAATCCCTGACGGCTTTGACCTTTATATGCAGAGTTGAAGGTTTGAGTCGAAATTTTGAAATGGAAAAAAGAAAGTTTTGTTCAAACTAATTTTTTTCAAAAATTTTAAAAAGACGCATGGAAAAAAAAACAAAATGCTTGTAACTCTAAAGAATTTTTGTAGGTGTGCGTGAGACACTCCGTTTTACAATGATCCAAGAAAGACGGACAAAGCTGGATGAGTGAATTTAGTGTAGGGCAGTTTTATTCCTTTTTTTTAGTTCGTTTCTCATTTTGAAAACTTGAGAAATTTTAGATTAATAAAACAATTTTGAATGTTTGTTGTTCAATATCATCTTTGTAGTGTAAACAAATGTATTTGTAAATGTTTTTTTTTTTATAATTATTGATAAATAATGTGTTAATTGCAGAAGTAATTTCGTTTGATTCGTTTTGAATCCGTTTTAGTTTCAGCTTTCATTGAGTATGGTGAGCAATACATGCAGAAGTAGGTCCTTGATAATTTTAATTTCCATACTAATTTGAGCCACCAAACGCAGTTTTGATGATTCTTATTTTTGTCCGTATGTGATGTCGTCAATACGTTGTTGATTACGTGCGCAGATCAAAAACGGACTTGTTTGCTTGAAGGGTTCTCGCAAAACATAATGTCACTGACCCCCTTGAACTGGCTGAAAATATAAGACTTGTATTCACACGCGCGTGATTATTAAAACTGTCGATCCTTTTGATAAAGCGACAAAATAATTACGGTAATCCACTTTTTAGCGGAGACAAGTTGTTAAGTCGGCCGCTTGAAATTAGTAGCTTAAGATCGAGTGGCAAACTGTTGGTGGCCTAAGGTTAAACGTGCGAAAGCACTCTCATGGGCGAGCAATTTAGTTTGTTCCATACTTTTTTGGTCAAAAATGCGCAGTCTGTCAAATTTTGCGAAGTAGGGATGAAATGAAACCCTCTCAGCGAGAAAAAAAACAACAAATTGTTACAGTTGGCAGTTTTGGTCAAGATCTGGAGCAAACTTATTCTTTTCTTCTTACTTTAATTGTATAAAATCCGATTTCTTCATTTGTTACAGTGTTTCGATTGTTTTGTCCGTTTTAAAGTTAAAAAATAGAATTTTATATAAAAAAAAAGAATTAGGTATTTAAATAGGATAAATAAATTGTTTCTTGCAATATCATGCGATATCAAAAAGCATTTCATTCTTCCTTCTCTTTACACAAGTTGAAAATAAATCATTGTGTTTTTGTTGTATTACAATAAAGGCAGTTAGCTTTGAAGACTCTTCTCATTTCGAGAGCATGCTATAGCCTGAATTTTAGCATGAGGGCGACCCCTATCACAGTCGATACATAAAATTATTCAAAAGCCTCGACTTTTCTCTTGAGTTCAATCTGTGAGTACTTGTTGAACGTCAATGACAGACACCGTCTCGGCTTTTGTGCATCTATTTGTAGTGATATCGGTTTAAAAAAAAAAACAAAAAAAAACAGTTCCTGCATGCAAGGGTACACGGTGTAAATCAAAATTAATTATTGCAACGGCAATTCTAGTTCTAGTTTTCTAATACGTGTCAAAGAAGTATAAACTACGACACACATCATCATATAGTGAGTGTAGTATATCCCCTTTATTCGATCCAACCTAATCTATCAACGGTCTAGTTGGACGAGAGCTTAAAGAAGATATCATTAACAAAGCTAGAAATTATCTCAAGCGTCCAGGAAATGCAGTGTGTATTTGTAACTTTTGAATAGAATTTAAGTGGAATAAACGAAATAGTTTCGCTGTGGTTTGTGGTTAGTGGTGAGTAAGTAGGTAAGTCTGAAAATTGCTATAGGTGCGAACTAAAATAAAACTGTGGGAAGAAAGTAATTTTATGTACGGTAAAGAATTTGGAAAAAATTGAGTCCTGATTGTTAGCTATCGTAGTATTTCTACTTTGTTGCTTTTGGGATTACTTCTATATGCATGATGGACATATCTGTGGTATTTAATCTACTAGGGCGAAATTCAATGTTTATTTTTATGAAAGGAATTTTTGATGCTTACGGGTTTCGTGCAAATTCAATTCCTCAAGACTATGTGGTTCTGTAGAGAATGACTCCAAAACCGAAATAATGAATTTTGGGAAATTGTCACATTAATCGGGAAGAAAAAACAAAAAATTATATTTTTTGATATAGGTTTCGGGTTTTATCCGATAAATTCTTATATTATTACTGCACAACGTAACAATCTAGTTGAAAGAGTAATGAGTTACTACCACAGATCAGCGCTGCAGCTGAAAAAAAAATCTCAGTGCCAACTATAATTTTGTTGCGTGCCACAGAGTGCCAAGTTAGTAAAAGAAAAAAAATCGGATGTTCGTACAAAAACTATGAATATTTTTTATTGCTCCTTAGGTGTGTTTTTTTGGGTTCCAGTATCTACTGCCAAGTACTTCAGGCTGCATTCAACTACTTCTACTCTGTGGTCGAAGTAGTTCATTAATCTATTTACAGAATGTTTTCAAACAAAAAAAGACATCACCAATTAAAAGAAATTACGTAGCAGATTATTGTTGTTGACATATTTCTTATTTAAAGTTAAATACAAAAGCAAATAACCGAAATTAAATTGATATTGAGGTCAGATTTTACTTTTGGCAAAATGAAAGCATTCCATTCATCATCTACTAAGAAGTACTAAAAAGTAATCTGCAAGACTGCAAGGCCCAATGGAACACGGCTATTAACAAAAAAGTGTAACAAAATAAATTAGAAGAAAACAAACTCATTTATATACAGTTTTTTTTTTTTAATTTAAGACAAGATAAGATAAGATAGATAAGATTTGTGTGTGCATATACTCGTGTACCTATATAATAATATTTTGTATGACTTCAGTAGTCCAATTTATAACTCTTCAAAAGTGATTTTAATGGAGTCCAACCGGACAAACTATCGTTTTTAATCATTTGCTTTGTTATTAATAAAGCGTTAACTGTAGTTATTTTTAAACAATTACGATTTTTTGTTTTTATATTGGCCAAATCTGAAAATATTCTTTCTGCCGCTGCACTGCTGTGCGAAAGGCTTAGGATGCCACCGATAAAAATTTGTAGGTTTGAATACATTATTACCACCGAACCATTTTTCAACAAGTAAAATAATAATATTCGCTTGTATATATGTATTTCTATTTGTATATTTACTCCAAAATTGTTTTTTTACTCATTTGCAATGAAATTAAAGCTAAAAATGAAATGTTGATTGTTGAATATCTATGCAACGTATAACGGAATAAGTGGCCGCGTTCAGATTTGTATCCAAAGCGATCTGGATAGCTTTGTGTTTTTGTATAATCCCGTGTAAAAGCACATCTGATGATAAAAAAGCTGTTGCCAAAAAAGAAATCTCAAGCTATCTTAAAAATTCTACAGACTACAAGACTGATTTCAGCAGCAAATTTAACCTATCCGGTTTTGGTCGTTCAGAAACATACATGGATACTCGAGTATCTTAGATAGGCTACCCTAGTGAATCCTGAACGTGGCCGCGTTCGCACGCGCGTGATTATTAAAACTTATTTAACTCCCAGAGTCGCGTTCGCGGCTGCGTCTCCATTGTATTCACTTTAACGAAATTTCACGTATTTTAACTTTGACAGGTGCGAACGCGCGTTCGAACGCGCTTCTATTGTGTTCAGCCAGTCAGCTGTCTCGTTTTATTTAAACGTAGCCATTTCTGCGTTTAAGAATCTATCCGAGACGGTATCAACCTATCCAAAAATGTTCAGATACCTAGAGTTGTTGTTGCGTCAGCTGATTTTTCACAATACAAAGCTATCCAGATCGCTTTGGATACAATCCTGAACGTGGCCCATTTCTTTCTCTATTTTAATTGAAGCATTGAACACAATTTGACACATTCATTGCAGTAGCCTTTTCTGTGAGTTTACAAAAAGAGTAAGAGGTTTTTTTTTCAATGATTGTAGTGAATGTGTCACATATATTATGATTCATAATAATTATTTAAAAAAAAAAAGAAGAGTGCCAAATTTTAAATTTTTCAGTGCCAATGGGTGCCATAGTGCCAAACTCATTTGAAAGTGCCAGTTTGGCACTTAAGTGTGTGTTTCTGCAGCGCTGCCACAGATTACCGACATGAAGATAAGAATCCCCGGCAGCCATTTTAATTTGTGTACTAGCTAGAACTGTCAGATTGAAGACACAAAATGAAACATTCTCATCTTCATATGGCTAATC
This sequence comes from Leucozona laternaria, assembly GCA_932273885.2. Classification (NCBI taxonomy): domain Eukaryota; kingdom Metazoa; phylum Arthropoda; class Insecta; order Diptera; family Syrphidae; genus Leucozona; species Leucozona laternaria. The sequence goes on along the minus strand of OW026368.1, from coordinate 110,378,513 downwards.
TGTGGTTACTACGTTACATTGTGAGATAATGTGGAGGGCTTTTACTTTGATTAATTTCGGTTTCAGTTCTGGGTTCTCTTCAAGCAATTCAATTCAATGCGCGCGCCGCCTTAAATGGGGTCAGATGACATCGCTTAAACGATTGTATTAGCCGACGTCGGTCGTTTTGACGATTCAACTTTTACTTCGTGTATTTATTTATTAATTATACCTGCATGACGGAAAGTGTTTTTTTTTTTTTATTTCGTTTTGAAAAACTATAATAGAACCTAGTTAAGACCAAAACTGAAACAACCCATTCATATATTCCCAAATATTCGGGTATGTCCCGTATACCGGCAGAATTACGAAATCCATTGTTCCGTGTGTTCTCATTCGTCATTTTTTTACGAATCCAAACATTTTTAAAAGTGGATATAAAATCTGGACACAAATTTCCCACACTCATAGGTCATAGAGGCAAAATGATAATCTCTCTAGTTTGTTTATTTTTTTTTTAATATCAGCCCTATCATAGAATCCATTGCAATCGAAAATTTTCTACGAATGGAAAACTACCTATCATAGATTCCATTCGTAACACATTCGTAAATTTTTGCAGTTAGGTTCTCCGGGGTTGAAGTAAATTTGACTTGCGGGTTCTCTGGGGTTGTCGTTTTATTTTGAACATCGTTAGTTTTGTAATATCCAAACGTTTTCACACCTGCGAGACCTTCAACAACTGCTTCAACTATAAGTAGCTCTTCTTCAGTAAGTTGCTTTTATTTTAAGATCAAATCAAATGAATACATTTTGTCTGTCTTTCCAAACAAAAATGTATGTACAACTGCAAGTACACTTACACACATATATGTATATGTACGTACTATGTATACATTTCAAAAATATTTTTTACTTATGAAAATACTTTTTATAATCTACTAGCTGGCGCGAACAGGCTTCGCACGGGTAGACAAACTTAAGCTTCGCACAAAAACTACAACAGAGAATATGAATAAATATTTAAGCTAATTTTTGTAATTAAATTCTACTTTATGGGATTTAGCCTACTTCATGATATGAATGGCTATACATATATGTAAAATAAATGTGCTCTCTAAGTGCAACCTTTATTACTTTCCCAACACTAAAAGAATTTCTTAAATCGTATAATTGTTTTATTTTTACCCCATTTCACCCTACAAATAACAAAAAAGTGAAAAAGAATATCCCGAAAGCCATTTCCTAACCGTCTTCGTCGCCAACTGTTTAACGGTAATTGAATTGAACTGAAAAAAAGAAATGTGCGCCTACAGCGCCATCTGTTGAGATTTTTCCGACTTTTCTTTCTACCTTCGCGTAGCAATTACGAACTAACCCGCATCAGAAGGAAGTTTCAATTTTGGTCCAGTCGTTTTCAAGTTTTAAGCATCCGAACACACCATGATCCATTTTCATATACATATATAGATTCTCAATGTTTCACAAATAATAAGTTCATTTTCAGTTTTCGTAAATATTATATGAACCACAACCAGCTTCCTTAATCATATTTAAAAGTTTGTTCTAGTAAGCAAAACGACTAATTATAGATTATTGATTGATTGATGCCTAGCAATTCAATTATGATTGACGCGGATATGTCAAAATACAATTTTGTAGCAAATATGCTTTTTTAATTACTATTTTAACATTCCATAACTTAAGAGCAAAAAACAAACATTTATTAAATAAATCGTTATCAATAATTCATTAGTTTGTTTCCGCATTTAAAGTTTGCAATTTTATATTTACTTGATAATATGGAATTCCAAGTAATGTTTTTATAAAAGTAGGTACTTAAAAAAAAACTTCCGGTAGGTGGAAATGTTAAATTCGAAGCTAATATATGCAGGTGGATTTTTAAATCGTCTTCATCTAGAAAACATTTGAATCGATTTTATTTCAATGTCTATTGGAAATTATAAAAATTGATCATCTTAAGGTGTTATTAATTTACTTTTGTTTAAATGTTAACGAAAAACCTTAAATCATATTCGAATCACAGGCAATAGCAATAATTTGTCTAGTGGTAAAGTAGGGCAGGGTTCTCATATTCCTGTTAAAGCATCTAGGTTTTAGTTTTACACAGTAGAACTGAATAAAGTAAAGGGTGTTTGTTTTAGAGGTATAGAACTTTAAGTTAGCAACACTATTTTAACTGGCGGCCATTTTGTCAGTTGTCAAGTGATTTATTTTTCGTTTGGTTTGGCATTTCAACATGAATAGACTAACGCCTGAACAACGCTTTCAAATTGTGCCCATCAAATGGGCCCGAAACAAGATTGCCGTTGATCCCAATTTTCATAATCGAGTTTTGTATAGCGATGAAGCTCACTTTTGGTTGAATGGATATGTCGATAAATAAAACTGCCGTATTTGGAGTGATAATAATCCTCAAGTGTATCTTGAGACACCGTTACATCCACAAAAAAACTGACTGTTGGGTGTGCTTTATGGTTTGGTGGAATAATTATGGTCCCTACTTCCTCTAAAAACCTGAAGCCCACTCACCAGCAAAAGACAACAATAAAAAAAGTCACCCAATTCCATTGGATTACTTCTTTAAAAACGATGCTGGCCAGAACGTTACAGTCAATGGTGACCGCTATAGAGCCATGATTACTGACTTTTTCGTTCATCAATTGAACAACCATGATGTGCAGGAGCTGTGGCCGAACATATCACACAGCTCGTGCCACAATTGATTTATTGAAGGAAACGTTTGGTAACCGCATAGTTTCACGTTACGGACCCGTGAATTGACCTCCAAGATCGTGCGATTTAGCGCTGTTTGACTATTTTCTGTGGAGATATGTGAAGTCGCTAGTCTACGCCGATAAGCCCGAAACAATTCACCATACTTGGAGGACAACATTCGCCGCATTATTGCCGATTTACGTCCACAAATGTTGTCATCTACATCCGAGCCAGCCGTGGCGATCATATGCCAGAAGTCATATTTAAATTACATTGCCAGAAGATTATCTTTCGAATAAAGTAAATTTCATGTCAATTTCAAAAAATCATCTTTGTTTTATTCCATTTCAAAGTTCTATGTCTCTAAAAAAAAACACCCTTTATTTATAATCAACGGCTTATTGTTTAAACCATAGAATACTCTATGTACTAATTATTGTACTAGATCAAAAATGAATAATAAATTTGGATGGTTTCGCTTTATTTAGGTTTTTGACTGAAGCCATGCAATTGGTGCATCCGTTATTGTGTCTCCTTCCTTGAAATAACTTGATCTGATTAAATAGAAAGATCAATTCAATGTAAATATGAATAAGATGTCATTTTATGACTTCTTTCTAACACCAGAGTTCAATTATTGCTTTTTCCGAAATTTAGACTTGCACGCAACTTATTTCTATGCCTCTCAACAAAATTATTATATGAAAAAGATGTACCTATACATAAGCGTAAAGTACACCACGGAAGGAGAAGTTGATATAGATGTTTCAAATAATTGCGATAAATTGTCTTGAATTGAATTTTCCCGCATTTTTTATTAAATTAGCGTCTTTTTATTGATGAGTGAACTCAATTGACCCTCTGGCCTGCGTTAGCCTCGAAGCAAGGCATTGAACATCTATCTCTATGGGCGGCCAGCACACTCCACATCTTCCGTAGCCATACTTGTGTTGCATTTAAGTATATACAAACATATAGGTACCTATCGATAATGACATGTAGAAGATCGAGTGCATTAGATGTTCAACCACTCAATCATTATCTTTACGCTAAGAATTTATAAACAATAAGTTAGTCATCATGTTTTTTTTCTGTAATAACACTTCAAATACCTATGATGTTAACCAATAAAAGTTTTTTAAAAATTTATTTCAGAACCCTCAAGAAAATGCCACAAACAAACACAAAAATCCAGAGACTATGCAACTGTAAATTGTGCATAGGTGGGGCAGGATTCCTCCTTGCGCTATTCGGTCTACTCTTCGGCATGTTTTGGGCGGATCTATTCACTTATGGAATGGGAAAGGTAACATACTATTTAATTAGAAGCTTGATGTTGACAATTGCTGCACTCGAAATATATATGTATAAATCCAAGCAAGGTTTTTAATTGACTTTCAATTGACTTAATCTATTGCAAATAATAATTAAGCTATAGCTCTCGACAGCTTATGTTTATTTAAAAAATCTTTTTGTTTAGAGTTTAATTGGACGTTGATTGTTACTCATATTTAAGAATCAACTCGTCAATTAATATGTAGGAACAAAAAAGAAAATGGGTGGTAGTTTGTAGCGCATGCAAAACGCAAAAGTCGGTATCGTATATAGTGTTTCTGGCAAATTTTATTAATTGTTTATTGAAATTTAGTTCAAGTTTTGTTGGCAGCAAGCTTTTAATAAATCAGCCATTGACGGTTATGATGACTTATGTCACAATGAAATAATTGCCGCGTTCGGTTGGCAATCGAATAGGCTATCAAGCTGTCCCAAAATTATTCAGATATAGGTATTACGATGAGTTGAGTTGGATAAGCTAGATAGGCTATTGCCATCGGGCATTTTTTTGCATTCTTAAATGGCTTTTTCGATTGGCCCGGAGACTTGAGTGCCACTTAAGTCAATAAGGTTTTTTATTGGTAAATTAAATCAATTTATTTCTGATTTGGATCTATAAAAAAAACCGATTTTGACAATTTTTTAGTTCCATTTAAAAGTGATTTATTTTTTATTTGAAATAAAGTTTTGCAGATCTAATTTTTTCGGCAGATTTAACTCTCCCTGTACTAACATCAACATAATTTAAAGATGTCAGTTTGCAATTTTTGTTCGTGTTCTAAAAACGTGAGTTTTCTCATAATAAGTGGAAGCAATTTAAAATAGATCGGTAACTTCATCAAGCTTATCTTTTTTTTTCTATAAAAGTGCATCAAAGGATAAAGATTTGTATGAAATATTGATACAGAAACAAAACTACACAAATACAATTACAAAAAAAAATTAATTTGTAATCGTATTCCATTCGCCACGAAAAAATCATTTTTTTAATTGAAATTCGAGTTTACCAATGGAAAACCCCATAAGTGTGATTTGAAATCAATTTTGCCGATTTAAATTTTTTGAGAGATTAACCCATCTCTGTCAAAACATCTGTCAGTTTGCAAAAAAATTGTGTTCAAAATAAAGCAACTATAAAAATGGAAATGGAAAGTTGACCAAGGAATTAAGAATTTCTAAAGATAATTATCTACACCTTTCAGTGGATTCTACTTTGAATGTATTCCACTCGGGTTTGTTTGTAAAATTTTTCATGTAATTTTTCTTGCAAATTTGGTTGAATTCACCTCAATTTGAAATGTGCATCGAATTTGAAACTCACATTTTGTGGTTTTCAGAAGGTTTCTCAACGATCAATCGAAAAATTCATTAATGACAAATACAGATTGCAAATATTAACTAACTGTCAGTAGCCGGTTTTTTTTGCAAGTCTATAGGGATTTGGTTGAAAGAAAAACCATATCGGAGATTAGCGACGCCATAACAGAAATAAAATAGAGTTTTCATACAAACTATCGATAACAATAATAGAGAATTCTCCGCGCTTAGCTTAGACCGAAGGGGATTAGTTATTTTTGTTTTTAACAAAAAAAAAACACGCCTATTACCTTCCTGGAAAAAAATTAAGAAGTTTTTAATTTGATAAAAATTAGTAAACAGCTTTATATTTAGTAAAATGTTAAAAGCCGGGTATCTACCGTGTTAAACCCCGAACAATAAGCTGTGTAAAATTTTTAGCCATCAATGAAAAGACACTTTTAAAAGTTCACTTTTAAAAGCTTTGATGGAATATTATGATTTCTGAATTCTTTTTTTTTGTTTTGTTTTGTTTTTGAAGTTCAAGGGGGTGATCATTGATCACGTCTTACGCTTCTCTTCTAACATGTGTACCAGGTTCTAACGCATTCTCAGAGATTATTTTATTATTTTTGCCTTTTGAGAAGGTTTTCAAAAATAAAGTAGGGTTAGGCGAAGACTTAAAACAACAATTTATTTCCCTTTAATGCGCATTTTAATTAAATATTGTGACTGTAGGCGAAATATATCAATAGGTAGGTTAAAATTTCAATATCTCGTGATAAGTTATCACATCAATCAGAAAATTAAAAAATCCATTTAAAATCGATTATGATTCCAAACCAAACTGTAAGTTCAAAATACCAAAGAACTTAAAATCTATAAAAGTAACATAATCATTCTTTCTATACCTACTTATACAAACCTATAAAAAAGATTAAAGAAAATGTATACGTCCTTTGTTCTATTTGATAAGATTCAATATACAACAAAATAGCAAAAAGAAAGCTAATATTTTGTACCTACATATGTACATATATGTAATAGATATACTTTGCAATAATAGTTTATAGTAAATTAACGATAAAGTTAGTAATCTATGACATTCGTCACACAAACGAATGAATCGTATTAATAAAATTTAAAGCTATTTTAAAATTTCAGCCAGGTAATAGGTATACGCCTGGAAAAATTGAATAAGGTTGGGTGCCATTTCACAATCTGTAACTGCAGCTATTTGTTGCCTTAGCTTATAGCAGATATTGTACGGGTGCGAAAAAAAAGGAAAAATTTCAATTTTCAGTACCTTTGAATTGCATTTCTGTACTCACCTGCTAAAATGCTGGAATAAATTATGAAAAAAACATTTCGGACTTTTTAACAGTGTTGCTGGAAAGTAAATTCTAGAACTAACGCATTTATTTTGAAAAATCCTTAAAATCTATAGGTAGATACATATCTCACTCACACGATAAAAAGTCGTTCATGCTGAATCCGAGAATATAGTATTTCAAACGCATTCTTTGTTTTTCGCACGTAAAATCTTCCTGTCTGGCTGGATAGGCCAGACAGTTAATCAAACTAAGGTGTGAAAAAGTTACTTTAGACTCTCATTAGATTGATAATATTGAGTCCTGACTATAGTGAGACTCACTCCATTAGTTACTAAAGAACAGAGGTTAAATAGATGCCCGTGGTTTACTTGTAATAATAAATTATACGTGAAAGAGAACGCTTTTTCCGAAGATTTAAGAGTAATCCAACAGAGTTTAACAAAAGGCAGTACATTTATGCTCGAAACAAAGTCAATTCTACTATTCGTAACTCCAAACGTTCTTATTTGTTACAGAAACTAGATCCATCACTTAGCTCTAGAGAACTTTGGAACAGCTTGAACAAAATTGGAGTAACAGAAGACAAAAGCAAAAACAAATGTCCCTTTCGCCCTGAAGTGATGGTTGAGGTTCTGATTCCCCCCTTCTCAAGTTCAGAAAGCCCCCAGAGTATTTTTGATATGCCTGACAATGGAAATTCATTTTTTTTTTGTATCGGTGTTTCTGAGATTTTAAATTCAATTAAATCAGTTAAATCTAATGCGATTGGTCCAGATGATATTTCACCTAAATTTGTAAGGCTTATTTTACCACTAATAATGAACTACGTGCTCCATATATTTAACTTTTGTTTATATAGTGGTGATTTCCCGGAGGAGTGGAAAAATTCAAACATAATTCCTGTACCCAAAAAAGTTAACCCCTCTAAGCCCTCTGAGTTCAGGCCTATTAGCATTTTATCTTTTCTAGGAAAGTTTCTAGGAAAGTTACTTGAAAAAGTAATGCACGATCAAATGCAGTCTTACCTTAATGAACACCGCTAACTATCTGAATGGCAATCCGGGTTCCGCAGCTCGCACAGTTGTGAATCTGCAGCTATCAAAGTTACAACTGATATCCGCTTTGCGCTCGACTCTGACAAGTTTGCAGTCATCGTTCTTTTAGATTTCTCTAAGGCCTTTGATTGTATAGATCATTCTATTCTTGTTTCTAAGCTCAAAGCTAAGTTCAATTTTTCAAATTCGTCTCTTAAGCTTTTGCGCAACTATTTAGTTAACAGAGTTCAGCGTATTAAAACTGAGGTTGGTACCTCGAATTCCTTTACCATCAATGTTGGAATTCCCCAGGGTTCGGTACTTGGTCCATTGTTGTTTTCATTATTTATAAATGACCTACCAGATTTCATTTACAACAGTCAGATAGATTTGTATGCCGATGATGTTATGCATTACATTTTTCGTCCCATTGGTCTGATGGAAGACTGCATTGCTAGATTAAATGATGATCTCAACCGAATCTTTATGTGGTCTAATGATAATCATATGACTCTGAATCCATCAAAGTCTGTCGCTATGTTATGTGCTAGAGATGAGATTAACCCTGTTGATTTTCCTTCGGTCATTCTTAATAACGAAATCATCAAGTATGTTAAAGATGTCACTTATTTGGGTTACAAAATAAGCTTTAATATGAGTTGTTGTAAAGCAATTTCTGATACAATAAGGACTATGGACTATACGGAGTTTGAAATTTTCCTTGAACTTCTTGTTACCCAGTATAAAGAAACATCTGATTAAGTCATTAATAATGCCTTATTTTACTTATAATTCAAGTGTTTATCCAGCTCTAGATTGTGTATGTAGGAGAAAACTGAATGTTGCTTTAAATGATTGTGTTCGGTTTGTTTACTCTATACCTAGATGTTATAGTGTTTCACAATTACGTCACAATTTATTGGGTATAAACCTTGAAGATTACTTGAAATTCAGGCTTCTCTTGAGACTTCATGATATCATCCATGATCGAAGTCCTGGGTATCTTATTGAATTTCTCAACTTTGCTCACTCGCAGAGAGGTTTAAAGCTAATCTTACCACGTTTCTCACGCTGCACTGCAGAACGCTCATTTTACGTAACTGCAATTCGTCTATGGAATTCACTTCCTAATGAATTGCAAAGCACTATCGCACCTGCAGCATTTCGGAGGAAACTATTTTTGCACTTTTAAAATTAAATTTAAAATAATAATATAAATATACTCTATTCTTGAGCTCTGGAATTCTTTCATAATTTCTTTCTTTTTCTATATTATTTATTGAATAATCTAGCTTATGTATGTACATAGTGTCCTTTTCTTCTTCTTTCTTTTGTAAATCCCTAATCTTGTCAAATGTATTTAGATGCTCTTAATATAAATCTTAATGTGTCATTGTAAATTTTGATTGAAATAATAAATGAAATGAAATTAAATGAAATGAAATGAAAACTCACCGTTTTTATATTAGAAACTTTGAGGCTCCTCAAAATACATTATAAAACATCAGCAAATAAGACTTAAAAGTCCGTTTTTTTATGTTTTCTACGGGCCTCACCCTCACTTCACTCTTCTCTTGCCTACAAACTACTGTGATACCGAACTCACTTTTCCCAATCTAAACAGCGTCTTTCAACTTTTCACCAATTATGACAATGGGCTGCAGTATAACGGGGCTTTATCGCAGGTTATTATCGTTGCTGTTGAAAAGGTTAAATAATTTTCAGCTAACTCCAATCCATATACCATCAGATATATAACATTCCAGGCGTTTTGGTTGATTTCAAATGTTTCGAAATCCAAATAGTAGCTTTACAATTGCTGACTATTTTCCCGTGAAATGTATCACTTTTTAGAAATATCACTGTTAGTGTCAAAGTGTTACGCAAGTTCATTGGTAAAGTTCAGTGATTACAAATTATTTCTTTATCAATTCAAGCATTTAACCAATTGGGGTGCCAATAAACAACTTACAAAAGCTTTTTAATTCTTAAACAAATATTTAGCTGTAATCAATTTAATTAACAAAACGATTAGTATATTTTAGTAATTTATGGATAATTTTAAAAAATATTGAACTTAAGTACCTATGTACTTAATTGTGATCTAAAAACATCAAAACGAGCTTATATGATCAAACAGTTTACAAGAGCGAGCTTTAATAAAGTCCACACAAGACGCATAATAAATAAATATATCTTAAAGAGTTTAACAGCAAAAATAAGTATCTTGTATTTCTATTTGATTTGCAACCATTTCATTATAGGAAATCGCTCTCCGACCAAATTCAAGAGTCTACGAATCATGGAAAGTACCACCTTTAGATCTCAATCTAGATATATATTTTTTCAACTGGACAAATCCAGATGACTTCAAGAACTTATCAACAAAGCCGATACTTCAACAATTGGGCCCATATCGATTCTCAGAGAAGCCTGACAAAGTGGACATCAAATGGCACCCTGAGAATTATACTGTTAGTTATAGAAAAAAGAGTGATTTCTATTTTGACGCTGAGGGCAGTAATGGCAGCCTTGATGACCAGATAACGATAATGAATGCTGTAGCTCTGGTAAGATCACTTTCATTTTTTTTTTCTTTATAAATTTGCAACAAATGCCTAGCAATGCCTTTTTTTAGTCAGCTTCGGCCAAGGCCAAGCAATGGGACGCCTTGAAACGCAACATGGTGGACATAAGTTTGAAAATATACAATCAGCCAATGGCTGTGACAAAAAGTGCTGATGAACTTCTATTCACTGGATATCAAGATGATATGATTGATGTGGCCAGAGCTGCACCAATATTTGGTGATGATGTACAAGTACCTTTTGATAGATTTGGATGGTTCTACACAGTAAGATGATTTATGACATTCAAAAGCTTTGGTATATTAAAATTCGTAAATTTTACATCAGAGAAATGGAAGTGCTGATTTGACTGGAACATTCAATGTTCATACTGGCGTTGATGATATCTACAAAATTGGACAAATGCATTCGTGGAATTTTAAGACTAACACAGGATTCCTTGAGTCATATTGTGGCATGGTCAATGGTTCGGGTGGTGAATTTTATCCGCCGAATTTAAAAAAAGGTGGATCGATTTCGCTGTTTTCACCAGACATGTGCCGAAGTATTCCTCTGGATTATACAGAGACAGTGGTAGTAGAAGGACTAACTGGCTTGAAGTTCAGTGGAGGGGCAAGATCAGTCGATAACGGTAAGCAAAACTTTCTATACTGGAAATTTTAGGGGGTTTTTTCTTCCATTCCGGAGGAAACTGGGTGAAAAAAAATGACATCGGGGATTAAAGACGTGTCGTCACAGAAAAAAATTGACGTATCCATACAAGCTATCGATGACAAGTACCTACCTAAATACATACATATTATTCAAGCCGGTAACACATGTTTTTCTCCACGTTAAGTTTAGCCCCTAGGGGATGAATTGTTGTTGCATTTAACAAGTAAATTGTTTGTCACTAATCTGTTTTAGGCGTGTAGAAAATTGGTTGTAAAAAAACGACATCAGGTATTAGCGACACCTACAGACAAAATTGTGTGAGGCTGGGACTCACGGTTAATATGTGTAAACATTAACGTTTGTCCAAGCGCAGTTTTGAGGATCCATATTTGGATCCGTATGCGAAGTCGTCCATTTACATTGTTGACTTCGTGCACGGATCCAAAATGGTTCAAGTTTGCTTTAAGGGGATCTTCAGATTTTTGTCACTGAAACGCACCCAATATCCTACTACGCAGATTTTATTTATATTTATACTTCAAAGAATGGTGTTTCCATACAAACTATCGATAACAAGTAAGCATGTAATTCTCGCAGGTAGCACAGTTTTTCTCCGTGCTTAAGTTAAGGTTTATCAAAGAATACGAAGCTCGTAAATTGTAATTTTACAACGTATTTAAAAATAACATTTCCTGGATCCGTTAGTAATTAGTTTTTGTTTGTTATTACTACTAACAGATTTTGTATACGGCGCGGCGATGTTCTTGGGAACTCGATATTGTGATTAATTTAATCTTGGTGCTTGGTGTAGGTCATATACAAATTCATAAGGTAATTTTATTTGGCCAACAATAAAAACAAAACAAAAGATAAGATGGCGTTAAGTGATTTCGGTTTCGAGAAGAGTTTAATTTGCTATTTCATCAATGATTGTGCAAAATTTATTTTATCGATTTTTTTTATCATGACGTGAAATAATTGCTATCTAAACATTTATTATGCTGTACTAGTATAGCGTAAACAAAAGGTGAGTCAAACATGTGGGATTTGACAAATGTTCATGACTAAAAAAAAAAACATAGCAATGTCAATCCTGGCCTTGGTGTTCTTTCCCATGTCGATCACTAATTGCAAAAGGTAATTTGTTGATATTTGTAGAGACAAGGTAAATATTGTGTTTGTACCTAAATTGTACCCATTTTGGTAAAAATCACATACCGCGAATCGGTTATCTTATGGGCTTTTGGTATTGTAAGCAAGGATGATTGATATTTTTTGAAAGCTTTATAACAATGTTTTCATTTGGACAAATGAGGTAATTTAATTGAAAATTAGCAAATTCGAATCCAAATCATCTCATTTCTCAATTTTTTTGAGTTAATTTTAACCGCAATTTTGCATAAAATTCGTTAGGGAAACACCTTGCGAACATTTAACAAAGTGGAATTTATTGAAAGAGCTTTGAAAAGCTTTTGTATGTTAATGTCAAAAATCGATGCATACATAACGGAAATAGATTAACGGCCAAATTAAATTCAAAATGTAGTGAGCTCTGTCAAGTTTCAGATGAAAACACTTTTTCTATAATTTGTCGACCCTTTTCATTCAACAGTAAATGATCTTTCAGATTGTGTTTTATGGCACATACCTGTGAGCATTACGTTTTATGAACAAGGATGCGTCACATCGTCGTTATCCACTTTACAACCCTAATGCCCAATTTCATAAAGGACTTTTAAATATTTAAGAACCCATTTAGTGTTAAAATAGGGTTTTTAGTTTAACCATTGGCTTTTAAATTTAAAATGCTTTTGAACTCTCTTATAAAGTAAAAACTCATTTTCGTCTCTATATATTTCAAAAGTGTCATTTGTGACGAGTAAGAAAGTTGAAGATGATATTTTGCAGTCACTTTTTTATTTAATTTCTTGAAAAAAAAACAAGTTATGAAAAGGTCCAAACAAAAATATAATTTGTGTGTAAATTATAACTTGTTTAGGATTTTTTGTTTAGATTAATGGATTGGTAATAGTCATCTGAAGATGAAGATCAACCGATAGTAGGACGTCCAAGAATATTCTGAGTTCATAGGAATCCGTTCTCCGAATATTTATACTTGCGAATATAGGTACTATATGGCAAGTTATGAATTTGTACAAAAAATCGAACTCGAGATTTTGATCAAACTTGACATTACGATGATAGCGAAAACGAAAGAAGTGGGTCTCGCAAAAACGTCCGTCTGTCTGTCTGCCGGTTCGACTACAGCCTAAACGGATGGGTCGATTTTCTTTAAACTTGGTACCTAGCGTTTTTTGGACATCCCCCCACCCGTTTTTTTCTCTTTTTTTTAGGACCAAAATTATCAGTAGCCATAGTAGTATTAGTCACACAAAATTTCTTGGCCAAAAAGGAAAAACTTATTTTTCTCAAATCCAGCGCTACCGAATTTTTTTTTTAGAACTCAATAAATTTAAATAGTTATAAGTTCCCGTTTAATAAAAAAAAAAAATGGTTATTAATAGTACCTCCCAAAGAACCATTTTTTTGATTTTCTCTTTTCTCGAAAACGGTTCAACTGATTCTGATCAATTGTTTTATGAAGAGTTATTGAAACATTCTAAATAATATTATGTACTAAAATTTTCAAAAAAATATTTTTTGGATTTTTAAAAAAAGTTTAAATTTTTTTTTTTGAAAACACAATATTTCAAAAACGACTCTGTCGATTTTTATTACACTTGGTAAATAGCAGTTTTTTAACTTTATCTAGAAGATTTTTGACAAAAATTATTCTAATACTCAAAAATAACGGTGTCTCTCATACAAATGTTTAAAAACCGTTAAGAAAAATATTTTTTTTTCTCAAAAACAACTCCTACGATTTTGAGAAAAGTTTTTTTTGTGTGTTAAAATTAGTACGATCTACCAATTTTTAAATTTTATATTTTACGTTTTGTAACAGTACCTCTCATAGAACGGTTTCTTTGATTTTCGACTATCTCAATATCTGATCAACCGAATGAAATTAGATTTTTTATACAGAAGCATATAACAAATATATATAAAAGTGCGTATGAAAATTTTCTCCGATTTTCAAAATTTTTTTATCACAAACTAAGATTCATATAAGAAATCAGATGGTGTAAAACGCGTTGGGTTAAAACAGATTCAATGTATTTTAAACAATTTCTTTCTAATTTTGTTGATTTAAAAAAATTTACCAGTTTAAATAATATAATTTCCTTTTATGCATATTGAATATTTGCAACACTATACTCTCTCCAGCAAAAATAGGCAGTACACGTCTTATGGGAAAGCTTTTTCAAAATCAGTAGCGTGCCATATTTTTGCACCATACTAAATTGAAATAACTCCTGCACAAAAAGTGTTTGCCCGCCCGTGAATTTTCCATAGCATCGAACACAGACCCAACGTCCTATTCAAGGCACATCTGAGTGTGCAGTGCACTGAATTGCTGTGGTCAATGGCGATTGGCTGCTGCTTGATGTACATTCAGAGTTACCAGTGTGCATTTGGTAATTCGTTCAGCTTTTTTTCCTTGAGTTTCTGTTAACGTGCTTTTGATTTTCGAGCTTTAAGAAAAAGCTTTTAATGATGAGTGTTTTCGTGTACACTACGACAACCCTGTGAAAGCTTTAATGAATAACAGATTTATGCAATCCATTGTAGCCAGAATGAGAGGCAAACGTCCTATCTTGTCTAGTCTACACTGCCAATTTTTGTTGGACAGAGTATAGGCCACAGATTAGCCACATGAAGATGAGAATCCCCGGCAGCCATTTTAATTTGCCTACAAGCGTGAGCTGTCAGATATCAGATAAAAAATGAGAATGTGTGTATAAAAACCTCACACATAGACAGTAGGGATCTTCAGGCACCGGATAAATTGTTGTTGCAATCCACATCTATTCATCGACGCGGGAAGAAATTACAAATACAACAATGTAAACAAATGGGTTTTGGAGGGTGAAACGTACGAAACATTCTCATCTTCATATGGCTAATCTGTGGTATAGGCTATATTGTTAGTTTTTGTATACTCACATAATACCACCTGCAACTAAGCTAAGTTTTGGCAAATGGATAAAATATAGACTCCCATAGCTAATTTATTTCAGACTATAGAACCACAATGTGATCGCGCATAAGAGCAAGTTCGTGCGACCCAGTCGTGCATATTTTTTTTTTCGTATATCATTTTTTTGTTGCCACTCTGGTTAAAAGAGATGGATAGCTCTCTTTCAATTCGCTTACATTATAAACTTTATAACTTGCGGATGATTTCTGATGGGGTTGAGGTTCTGTCACGTTATCTACAAAACCTCCAATACTTTCCCGAGATCTGGAATTTTATTGATTAACAGAATTGATTCATTAAAATCTTCAGTGTTTTGCTTATAATAATAATGGAATATAAAATGCATGTTAATAAGTGACTTCAACAAAAATTATTGAACGGGCTCACATCGCACTAATTGGGATGACCTTCGAATTCCCAGCTCAATATTCTGAAACAGCTTTCGCAACCGGTGATGGTATCTCACCTTGCTCAGATAAATGCTTTCTATAGCTGCAACGAAGCGACGCACGGTGTTGTATCCGCTGCTATCCGTGCTATAAATACGTGCCATGAAAACCTGCTACTCAACCTCCAGAAAGCAGAAACTTTGAAAGTCACTCCAGATTTTATCGATGCGTGCACTGCGTTAGCAGAGGGATCGTTCGGAATTGTAAGGCTTGTATGTTTTTCCGTGGTAGCGTTCACAAAAAGATGATTATTGTTTTATCAGGTTCTTTGTCAGGGGGTAGCCACTTAAGGTGTTTGTTGTTTTTAATCTAACTGAAAGAAAAAGATTCCTGTAACAGAAATAAAACATTAAATAAATTTTCAACTTGCTTAACTGAAGACGATTATAAATAGTGGCTGACTGTCGAATGATACGAATGAAAAATGAACGTATTTCATATTTCAGACAACAAGCAAATATTCTGTCACCTAATCATTAACAGCCAAATTAATAAACGTGGAATAGCGAAGGGCTAGGCCCTATTCCTTGGACTAAGTGCAATGTGTTATTAATAAAAAAAAATTTCTATTAAGTGACGTTTACTAACCTAAACCACTGAAGTAGGTGGTTTAGCGAAGGAATAAGAACTAGATGTGACAAATTTATTCTAAAATTTAAAAAAAATATAAGTGAAGATTGCAAATTTAGTTTTAAATAAAAATAATTATTTCTACTTGATTTATTGAGTTCTTAAACTATTTGCAATTATTGGACAATCAGCCACCAACGACAAGAAAAAGAAAAATATACAAAACCAGATATGATCCAATGCAAATGCTTAGTGAGGAGGATTTTGGGAAGAAATGTAGGTTTTCCAAGAAAAATATGAGAAAATTCATAGCAATTGATGAAGATAACCTCAATGGGGATACAAGAGGTGGTCATAACACACAACAGACACAACACAAACAATAGGAAAATATATTAATAAGAGAATTGTTATGTGTGTTTGTTTATCATAATTTGCATAATCAAAACCCATACAAACAAACAGAAATCTTACTTATTGTAGTAGATTTTCTTAGAGAATTTTTCGTAAACGTCACTTTACTATTCCACGAACAGTTTGTTTTTATTAATGTAAAATTTCAACCCGTAGCTTAACGCTTATTCTATGGTTTAGTAAACTCGTAGAATAAAGGTGGAATAAGGGTATTTTATTAATAGGGCTGTAAGTGTTGCTGTTGCTGATATGCTAAATTAAAAGCAGCAGTACAAACTACAATAAATATTAGATATTTTCTCAAATACCATTATACATTTAAAAACTTTATTAAAAAAAAAAAAATAGGTACAAACAAAATTATTTCAAAAGTTTAAAATATGTATGTAAATTTTCTTTTTAGGAACAATCTTTCCAGAAAATAAATGCTTCTGTGGAGGCGAATGCGTTCCATCTGGAGTTATGAATGTGTCAGCGTGTCGATTTGGATCACCAGTCTTTATGTCATATCCACATTTCTTTAATGCCGATCCTATCTACATAAACCAAGCCGAGGGACTCAAACCAAATAAAAAAGACCATGAGTTTTATATGATCTTAGAACCTAATACTGGTGTAGCACTTGAAGTTGCAGCAAGGTTTCAAGTTAATATGCTTGTGGAACCCATCAACCACATGAGGTATGCACCAACAACAAGAACTCAAAAAGACGAAATTTCTTAGTCTAACTAACACTCTTTATTTTGCTTTTAGTTTTTATGAAGGCGTACCTCGCACTTACTTCCCTTTGATTTGGTTTGAACAAAAAGTTCGAATAACTCCGGAATTTGCCGAGGAGTTAAAAGCGATACCCAGAATTCTAACAATCGGCCACATTGTTGCTGGTGTTACGTTTGCTATAGGATTGATTCTTCTTTGTTGGCATCCAGCAGGGTGTTTGATATCAAAATTGCGTGGAGATTTGAAGCCATCTTCCAACAAACACAAATCATCATCGAAGGTAGCACCAGCCGCAGAGTTTTCAGCTTCATATAAAAAAGCTATCGAAGCCGAAGGTCAGCCAGAAGGATCACCATTACTTACCAAACCTTATCCTTCAGATATCAAAATTGTGCCAAATAAGCAACCTGCCTTAGAAAAACCGTCCGAATTTAAGTCTTAGACAAGTAGACTCAAAATAAAACTATGATCATCCACACATCAGAATAAAATTAAGAAAAAAAAAAAAAAAAAACAAAACAAAAACAAAAACTCTAGCTCATAAGACTTAACATTGCCAAAAGACATAAAATCGATATTTTTCCAAAGAAATAATCTTCAAAATACTCTTTACAATTTTTTTTGTATGTGTATGTACTTGCAATTTTGTTTTTTTTTTTAATACGAACATTCCATGTCTAGAACAAACTTGCCAAAATCGAAACTAAATATAAGAGCGTTTGTAATGTTTGTGTAATGAAAAATTAATTTATAGTATTTTGTAGTCATAGTCAAACTTTCCATTACATCTAATATAGAATTTACATTATGTACATATGTATATCGAGGTATACAAATACTAAAAGCAGTATTTATCTGAAAGTTCAGTACCTACATATCTATACAACACATTTTAATATCGAATTCTTTTGATTCGATTATGTTAATGAGGTAAATTACCAATAATTTTGACACCATAATACACGCTGGAATAGTCCATATCGGTATGAAAATGACAAAAAACTTTATTAGTAGAACATGAAAAATGAATACCAAATTATTTTGTATACAATTATACTACTATAAAGACGTCATTGTTGAATAATTGTTATTTTGATAAAAAATAAAAAAAAAATATATATAATGTGCTTATTCACTATTTTTTTTAACAACTTTTGAATGGCTAATGCGCTATCCATTTCAAAAAAGTAAAGTCAAAAGATGACTACAAGCAACTAGTTAAGAAGTCTAAGGACACGGCGGTTATTGTTATTAAGCGTTAATAAAGTTAAGAGACTGATAAACCCCCCTTTTCTCCTATTTCATTTTGATCGTCCAATTTTTTTCGGGTTTGGAGAGAAATACACATCCCTTAAGCAATCTAGTCCGTTTTGGATCCATGCACGTAGTCAAAAACGTATGGACGACTTCGCATACGGATCCAAATATGCATCTCTTCATAACTGCATTTGGCGGCTAAACTTAGTACGGAAATGAGAATCACCACGGACCCGCTTGTCCATGTTTTTAATTCCTGTGGTTCTGCCAGTATATTGTACAAAGTGGTAGCCATTTTGGATATTTTTCTTTTTTCTGTTTATATGACTAACAGGTGAATGGTGATTTGATCATTCTCGGTTCGGCTGTTGCTGTCCGTGAGCAAGGTTCCCACACTTCCCAGAGTTAAACATTTTACTGTTTAAACCTTAAAGACTAAAACACAGCTCGTTCCTAATTTTCTCTTCAAACATCAGCTAAAATGGGGAATGTTTGTTCGCGTACTTTCCAAACCTACTAACTTCTACCAGTAGCGAAGGGTTATTAAGCCTTATTCCGTGGACTAAGTGTAAAATGTTATTAATAAAACACGTTTACTAAGCTTAACCACCGAAAAAATTTGCAAAACATTCAAGTTACCAAACAGGCATCTTACTTATTGTAGTAGATTTTCTTAAGGGATTTTTCGTAAACGTCACTTTAATATTCCTCGAACATTTTGTTTTTATTGATGGAACATTTTAACCGGTAGCTTAACTCTTATCCCATGGTATAGTAAACTCGTGGAATAAAGGTGGAATAAGCGTTTTTTTTATTAATAGGGCTGTACGAATTTTTTTTTTCTATATTCATTTTGAAGGATTTTGGACAAAAATTCGTAGGTTTGGACAGTAGGTACGCGAACAAATATTATGTCACAGAAAACAACTGTTCTTTGAAAAAAAAATGTTTATACAACTATTTCAAAGAATTTGTTTTCATTATTTCAAGTTTGTAATAACCTTATCCGTAAATAACAGCTTCTGAAAATAATGTTTCCAAAAATTGTTGAAAAATTACTATTATCACATAAAACAGCAATACAGATTGTTGCATTGAAATAAAACTATTATTTACCAATTTTAAATATTGTCCAGATTTTAATTTATCTGAACTTTATATCATCACAAGTGATTTGATCCCAAATATTCTTAAATTTCGATTCTCATTTTCCCAAAACAAAATTATCACAAAATTCAAGAATTTCAAAATCTGACCAAATTTAGCTCCAGAATTAAGGTAGAACTAGAATAGGCGGAAGTTGTCGGAAGCTTGTGCCAAAACCGACCAAAAAGTAGCTTTCCGAAACTTCAATTTCACAAGTCACCCATAATGCACTTAAGTGGTTTAAAGTGAGAAAACAAATCAAATAATCGTTTGTTCAATGTCAATTTTCACAGCACAGAGTGATAGGCTTTTAATTACATATTTACTTTCCGAAAATTCGATGTGATTTAAATTATTTAAAAGAAAACTTAAGATTTTACTTCACTCATTCATCAATCAGAAAAAAAAGTCAAAACTAAGCACCAAGCACCAAATTCTTATTAGTTTGCTTTCACCATTTTGATTTTTGCGCTCTTCACGTCCGACGGCAAAAGTAAACGAAAACTAGACGAACAGTACCAAATCGCAATTATGGGCACAACATATGAATTCTTTGTATTCGCTCGGTTTCGTACGACCACTTCCGTGGCCTTTTCTAGTTCCACCTTTAACCTATAGTTCTACCTTTAATGCACCAAACAATACTTTTGTTGGTTTACTCAACTAAACTAAGATTGGTAGAGATCGTCAGTTTTGGGAAGTAAACGAACAGACCTAATTACTTCGTTCGATATACATATTTTGACAGATAACTGATGATGTACAGTTGGAAACGAAAATTTGATTCTTAAAGCCTAGTGCGCTGCTGATATGCGAAACTAAAAACGCATACAAAAATGACACAATGAAATCATAATCGATAAATTTTGTTTCCCGCGATGCGAAATTATATCGCAACAAATCACATAGCCTTAAAAGAACAACAAATGCATAAACATGAATAAAACTCAAACGTCACTTTCCCGCACACAATTAACGGTATCTACGGAGCGAAAACTTCTCGAAATAATCTGCTTCAATTATCAATTTTGCTTGTCGGAACAGCGTAAAGCAAAACAAAAAGAAATACGAATTTTTTGGTTTACGATTTCGTTGTCATTTTTGTAAATGAGATTTTTTGTTTCGCATCAACAGTGTACTAAGTAGAACTGCCTCAACACGGTTCAACATGGTTCCGTTTATACCTAAAACATACTTAAAGGTTCTACAAGCTTAATTTCTTAAAGCACTGTAACTGAAACAGGTATCAGTTTTATAAAAAAAAATGTATTGGTGACTACATTTAATACATTCTCCTTAATACAATATTATTTACTTTAAAAGAAAGTGCCTAGTATTTAGCTTATGAATGGAATAACTATTGTTCATTATCTTCAAAAGCTCCCGCAAAAATAATAGCTATACATTTAGGCGCCATGAAATTTTGAATTTTTGTTTGTAACGGAAATATTGATGTTTTTAGGTTTCCAACTAAAAACATTCAAGTTACCAAACAGGCATCTTACTTATTGTAGTAGATTTTCTTAAGGGATTTTTCGTAAACGTCACTTTAATATTCCTCGAACATTTTGTTTTTATTGATGGAACATTTTAACCGGTAGCTTAACTCTTATCCCATGGTATAGTAAACTCGTGGAATAAAGGTGGAATAAGCGTTTTTTTTATTAATAGGGCTGTACGAATTTTTTTTTTCTATA
This sequence comes from Leucozona laternaria, assembly GCA_932273885.2. Taxonomy (NCBI): domain Eukaryota; kingdom Metazoa; phylum Arthropoda; class Insecta; order Diptera; family Syrphidae; genus Leucozona; species Leucozona laternaria. The sequence goes on along the minus strand of OW026368.1, from coordinate 110,357,199 downwards.
TTCATTTTGAAGGATTTTGGACAAAAATTCGTAGGTTTGGACAGTAGGTACGCGAACAAATATTATGTCACAGAAAACAACTGTTCTTTGAAAAAAAAATGTTTATACAACTATTTCAAAGAATTTGTTTTCATTATTTCAAGTTTGTAATAACCTTATCCGTAAATAACAGCTTCTGAAAATAATGTTTCCAAAAATTGTTGAAAAATTACTATTATCACATAAAACAGCAATACAGATTGTTGCATTGAAATAAAACTATTATTTACCAATTTTAAATATTGTCCAGATTTTAATTTATCTGAACTTTATATCATCACAAGTGATTTGATCCCAAATATTCTTAAATTTCGATTCTCATTTTCCCAAAACAAAATTATCACAAAATTCAAGAATTTCAAAATCTGACCAAATTTAGCTCCAGAATTAAGGTAGAACTAGAATAGGCGGAAGTTGTCGGAAGCTTGTGCCAAAACCGACCAAAAAGTAGCTTTCCGAAACTTCAATTTCACAAGTCACCCATAATGCACTTAAGTGGTTTAAAGTGAGAAAACAAATCAAATAATCGTTTGTTCAATGTCAATTTTCACAGCACAGAGTGATAGGCTTTTAATTACATATTTACTTTCCGAAAATTCGATGTGATTTAAATTATTTAAAAGAAAACTTAAGATTTTACTTCACTCATTCATCAATCAGAAAAAAAAGTCAAAACTAAGCACCAAGCACCAAATTCTTATTAGTTTGCTTTCACCATTTTGATTTTTGCGCTCTTCACGTCCGACGGCAAAAGTAAACGAAAACTAGACGAACAGTACCAAATCGCAATTATGGGCACAACATATGAATTCTTTGTATTCGCTCGGTTTCGTACGACCACTTCCGTGGCCTTTTCTAGTTCCACCTTTAACCTATAGTTCTACCTTTAATGCACCAAACAATACTTTTGTTGGTTTACTCAACTAAACTAAGATTGGTAGAGATCGTCAGTTTTGGGAAGTAAACGAACAGACCTAATTACTTCGTTCGATATACATATTTTGACAGATAACTGATGATGTACAGTTGGAAACGAAAATTTGATTCTTAAAGCCTAGTGCGCTGCTGATATGCGAAACTAAAAACGCATACAAAAATGACACAATGAAATCATAATCGATAAATTTTGTTTCCCGCGATGCGAAATTATATCGCAACAAATCACATAGCCTTAAAAGAACAACAAATGCATAAACATGAATAAAACTCAAACGTCACTTTCCCGCACACAATTAACGGTATCTACGGAGCGAAAACTTCTCGAAATAATCTGCTTCAATTATCAATTTTGCTTGTCGGAACAGCGTAAAGCAAAACAAAAAGAAATACGAATTTTTTGGTTTACGATTTCGTTGTCATTTTTGTAAATGAGATTTTTTGTTTCGCATCAACAGTGTACTAAGTAGAACTGCCTCAACACGGTTCAACATGGTTCCGTTTATACCTAAAACATACTTAAAGGTTCTACAAGCTTAATTTCTTAAAGCACTGTAACTGAAACAGGTATCAGTTTTATAAAAAAAAATGTATTGGTGACTACATTTAATACATTCTCCTTAATACAATATTATTTACTTTAAAAGAAAGTGCCTAGTATTTAGCTTATGAATGGAATAACTATTGTTCATTATCTTCAAAAGCTCCCGCAAAAATAATAGCTATACATTTAGGCGCCATGAAATTTTGAATTTTTGTTTGTAACGGAAATATTGATGTTTTTAGGTTTCCAACTGTATATTGAGTCGTCTTTAATATAAAATAAATGGTTTTTAGAACTAAATAAAATTTTATCTTAAAAAACCCATTAAATGATCATAAAAATAAAATAATTAAACAGCGAAAAACTTAAGTTTCATTTTAGTTGAATCACGTTTATTTAAATACACGTGGGTGTTCTGCTATCAGAGGACAACTTGAATAAAAACAATCCACATATTATGCATACCAGGTGTACACAAAATAACACATAAAGCGAAATTTAATTAATAAACAAGAAATAATATTATTATAGTCAGTACAAAACTTGATGTCTCTAACCTTGTATGTGTATAAGAATCTATATCACATATAATGTATATTATAGAGGCAGTTTGTTTCTATGTAGGCGGTATTATTATTTTATTTTGATAAAAAAAAGTTTTTAATCAGAAGTTTTAAAATTTGTAAATCAAGTTGACTATTTTGAGGGTTTTCGATTTGTATAGCCTAGTACGCAGATCGCGCCAAGTTTTTCTTTTTCATACAAAATTCTCTCCAAAATTTAGCCAAGCATTTTAGCCCAGTGGTACGCAGCTCCAGCTTAAAAAAAATCAATTTTTCGTTTATTATTGTACATGACTAGCTATCTGTCAAAATTTAGCGCACGAAATAATTGTTCGGCACGTTTATTCACGAGCTCAATCTGCACAGATTCTATAATTCTTAAATTTTGTTTGAACTTTACTTTGTAATTGAAAATTGAAATGGGGGAATATTAAGAAACAAACGATTTATCTCAGGTAAAAAAAAATTATCCATTTTATTTGATTAAATTCACTTGAGATAATGAAAACAAATTCTCTGAAATGGTTGAATATAATTTTATCTTAGAAAACAGCTGTTTTCTGTTACCTACATATTCTCCACAACGCTCTCATGTCAAAGTTTAGCTAGGGTTTTAACTGCTGTTTGAAGAGAAAAATGTGAGCTGAAACAAACAATTTATCTCAGTTAAAAAAAAATTATCCATTTTATTTGATTAAATTCACTTGAGATAATGAAAACAAATTCTCTGAAATGGTTGAATATAATTTTATCTTAGAAAACAGCTGTTTTCTGTTACCTACATATTCTCCACAACGCTCTCATGTCATAGTTTAGCTAGGGTTTTCACTGCTGTTTGAAGAGAAAAATGTGAGCTGAAATTTAGCGCGATAGCCGTACTAGGCTTAATCGGGGTGATTCGCATAAGTTTCGTCAAAAAGCTAGGGCATCAACTTCCAGTCCACTTCCACGAATACTTTAATATTTGCCCACAAAACGAAAATTCAACCACCAACCATGTGTGAATACAACTGAAGAGTTCCTCATTCGTCCGCAAAACATAAATCACCTATCAACATCCCATCCCGCTCCCATGCAGTCGCGGTACGAAATGAAATATCATAATATGATTTGCCCAGTGAAGATAAATGAAAATGTTATGATAGAGATATCAGACATTCAGTTGGAGTCGGGCTGATATGGATTTGGTGTTATGACAAATAGTCCCCTTTCACACGAAGAACAAGTTGCTGGAGATTTTTTGACGTTTGCTTGTAATTTCTTCTAAAATCTCTTGTAACTTTCACACTGAGATCCAGTTTTTCAGTGCGAGATTAAAGTTAAGCCCGAGTTAACTCATCAAATTTGATGAGTGAACACAGGATCAGGGTTTTGATTTTTAATCCACCGAGTTTGATTAATCCTTCCGCATGCAGACTGCAAAACCGCTTTCTCAGTTCACTGTAGGTTAATTTACTTCTAGAGTTAGCTAACTCTGGTTCAACTCACTACTGAAAAACTGGGCCTAAGAAACAAAATCGTAAGAGATTTTCTGCAGTTTCCACATAAAGTCTGTTGGTTGAATGTCAAAAAAAATCTTCTCAATTGTTGACCGGGGAGATTTTGTTCACCCCACTTACGTCGTGCCCTTCTTTCTTACAAAGTAAAAGTTGCTGCAAACTCAGTTTCCTCGTGTGAAGGGGGTCTTTTGTAAAAGGGGACATAGAAAACAACGACTATCTGTTCCTGGTGACTCTCCAAATTAGGCCGCCAGTGAAAACATTAACTATATTGCATGTTCACATATTGACAGTTATTTTTACAGTTAAGAATTACAAAAGTCAGACAGTAACTACAGTTAAGAGTTACAAAAAGTATTTCTTAGAACTAGCAAAGTATTTAAATTATTCTTAGAACTAACAAAGTATTTTATGCTTCATAACAAATCATTGTTTCTAAGAATTAACAAAATATTTTAATATTCTTAGAACTAACAAAGTAATTTCTTATTCTTAGAACTAACAATAACGTATTTTATTATTATAAATGGTTCATAAGATTGGCAGCATTCCTTTTCTCGATTTCTATTTTAACATTATTTGTAAAATTGGAAGCTCTCTTTCGCCATTTTTATCAAGAACACTCTGAGAAAACTTTTCGCATGGTGGTGTTCAACCAATAAAACTGAAAAAGAACTGCAATCAAACTTAAAACTAATTATTTAAAAAATAAAACTTAAACATAAAACAAAAAACAAAAACTCTAATGAACTAAAAGTAAGTATCTTTCTATATAAATTACCTACTTATTCATAACATGAACTTGTTTTTAGGAGGTTAAAGTCCTTTTGGTATCAAGAAAGCTACAAAATTCTTTTATTCCGAGGCTAAAGATTTAAAAGTTTAACCTGGAGAAAAAATAATAATAATTATGTAATAAATATTTCAACCATGCAAACTTTTAATTTAACACCTGGAACGAATTAAAGGTAAAAGTTTATAGCCCTCTTTGGTTATCAAACTGTAAGCTGCTTTTTTTATTATCTGCCTTCATTGGATTGATATTTAATCAAGGAAGTAAAGTAGTTATGTAGTTTAGGTACTTAAATATTTTGTTTACAGATTAAAATAGCTGAAATTCAATATCTTAGTGCCTGATTACATGGGTCGTTTTACTGAAGAGCGCATGGCATGAGACAGGTAGATTTTATGTGCGTAAAAAAGAGAAGGTAGATTCCACCTTCTCTTTTTTACGCACATAAAATATACCTCTCTCACGCGATGCGCTCTTCAGTAAAACGACCCATGTAATCAGCCACTTATGCAATTATTGTTTAGTTAATCGATATAATCTATGAATCACTGCATTCCGTTATCAATTTATCAAAATTTCGACACAAAACCCTAAGCCCTGAACGAATAAACCTAAGCCTTAATAGCTGTTGACATTATACAACGAAACAAATTTGTATTATTCAATAATTCAACGAGTAAAATAAATTTGTGATAACATGTAGGTTCTTCCTGCAAGTTTACATGTTGTGTATTGTGGTACAGGAGGCAGCTCAAATTAAAAATAAAATAAATGCATGACTGGATCGTATGAACTTGTTCTTGTGGTTCAAAGTTTTACGTGTAACAAACTATTGCGGTTGTTAATTTACGTCCGCTTGTGGAAGAAGTATTACCAGTATAACCAAGAAAAATACTGGCGCAAAATTTTAAACAGCCTGATGTTAAGATGTTAGCATGATACTAGCTAACAATTTACTAACTTTAAAGCTCTTTACATACCTACTTAACCTATTTTCTTACGAAACTCAAGCTGAATGCGCCTAAAACACTGACATTTCGTGCAAAAATCTCTTCTTCACATTTTCCATTGTCAAAGTGACATATGGAGTAATGCTGGATTTACAAGATAGTATTGGCAGTATTCTGACACTTAACCTGTCAAAAAATTGGCAGAATAATGGAAAAATTCATTCTTTTGGCCGTATACTGACAGAAACCTGCCAATTTGTCAGTCGTGTTAATCCAGCATTAGTATATGATACTAAAAAGATAAAATATCCATTTGGTGATTTTAATTTAGTTAAATGTTAATAAGTTAGTACTCTGCTAACTCGTTTAAAATTTGAAAAAATCCTCTTTTTCATCATACTATAGAAATACTTTAACATAGTACTAAATCGTTTACAGTTTTGCGCCATTGTATTTAATTCCGTTCTTTGAAATCTGTCCGGTTATGAGAGTTGACCCTAAGGATACCCTTTTTTTAGATATATACATTATACAGGGTCTTTCATTAAGCGCTTCCTATCTTTAAATTTAAATAAAACAAAGTGTGTGTAAGATATCATCGAAATTTTTTATTCGTTTTAAAGACCATTATGTATATGTATGATGGAATATAATATCGTTCAAATGCCCGCCGTGGCACACAATTTTGTATGTCGACGTACCCATTCATCCAGAAATGGGCCTCAACGTTGAAGATGACCGTAAATGATGAAGCGCGCGGAACGTTGCCCGAACAGAACACCCATTTTGATAAATCAATTTTATCATTTGCACGAGTTTTTGAACGCTATTTGGCAAAACAGACTGAATAAATTACATCCAATTTGACAGATGTAGCTTCTAAAATATGGCAGCAACTATCAACTGTCAAAGTTCGGAAGTCCCTATTGGAAGACGCTTTATATGTACATTGCACATATGAGGCGTCCAGTTGGCATGAGAAGTGTGGGGTTAGGGATCTCGTGAGTCACAAAGAAAACATAAAAACCGGACTCATGAGTCTCATTTGTTGCGTTGTTTCAATACGCGAAATATTGAAATTGGGTTGTTGTTTCAATGGCCGAGTTCAACGCACATCTGAATATTCAGAATTCTGAATTTTTGAAGCTCTTGATTGGCCAGCTGTCAAAAGTCATATGAATTTTCAGAACTTTTTCTGACAGCTGGTCAAAAATTCAGAATTCTGAATATTCAGATGTGCGTTGAACTCGGCCAATGTATTTTGAAGAGTCTCATAGTTTCTAATATAAACACGATAAGAACCACCAGTCCAGACTCAATCTTCCCAATCTAATCAGGGTCGTTTGTAGTTGTTTTTTTCTTTCAAAAACTTTATGTATACCTATAACATTGGCCACGTTCAAGATTCACTAGGATATCCAACCTTATAGATACTCGAGTGTCCATATGTATGTCTCTGAACGAAGAAAAAACCGGATAGGTTATTTGCTGCTCAAATCGGTTTTGTAGTGAGCTGTTCTTGGCAATTCTCATTGGATAGAAAAGTTAAAACTAAGTTTAACAAAAGTAGGTATGTTGATACATTTTTCCATGTGTGCTAAGACCATTATTATTCTTAAAGCTTCATAAACACATCAGCTAATCATGATTTTGAAGAAAACAAATTACTACAAAAAAGCAAGAATGCTAATATACTACTCGTACCCGTGTTCCATTGGAGTGAATGAATTATTTGTTAGCCATTTTCATTGGAACGCACAGATTGATTTCCCTACAAATCTCTTCAACTGGCCATGAAAGAGCGGGTAGTTGGTATTACTAGATTATCGACTCCATCCACTCATTAGTTGAAAAAAGTGGGCCTCATTTTTTTTTTTAATAAAGATAACGGTAGCTGTCATACAAAATTTTTAGGTCAAAAAGGAAAATCTTATTTTTCTCAAAATCAGCTCCACAGATTAAAAAAAATCTACCTAAATTAAATAGGTAAAGGCAGTCTTTTAATAAAAAAGAAATTATTAGTAATGGAACCTCCCAAAGTACTATTTATTTTATTTTCGTTTTTCTCGAAAACAACTCTACTGATTTGATCAATTTTTTTTTAAAGAATTATTAATACATTTGAAATAATATTGCATACCAAAATTTTCTAAAAAAAAAATTTAAAAATAGTTAAAATTTTTATATTTTAAACTTTTCAAACGATATTTAGGAAGTAATAATTTTATACAACAAAAAAAAACATTTTTTTTTTTGAGTTTTTAATTGTTTTAAAATAAAAATTGATATCTATTTTCTTAAAATTTGAAACTTGAAGTTTATTTGTTGGCCGGTGTGAGAGAGGTTATTCATCTCGATAATGACAATAACAGTTGTGATGAAAATTAGTTGTGTGTACATTAGGTACCTGCTATAGATTTTTTTTCATTTTTTACTTTTTAATTAACGCCTAACCGATTTCGATCAAAAATTGAATACAGAAGGTGTTATATTTAAACAAAAACAAAATAATCAATATCATTATATAAAAATTCGATATTTCAAAAATGGGTTAATGGTTTCTTTGAAGTTCAATATTCAATTTAACATTAATAAAAATCTTCTTAAGATCTCAACAATTTTTTTCTTTAATATGTTTGCAAACTTGTATTTTTAAAAAATATTTTTTTTTAAACCGTTTTATTTATAAATTAAGATTTAGATGTCGAAACAATTTCAGAAGTTAATGAATTTACATACATACGTATTTCCAATCATATTTCTTTTTAAATGTATTTTCATTTTCACTTTTGACTTACAATCAGTCATTTTTTATGACCGGCTTACAGGTAGTATCTTTATAGGGGATTTACAACAAAATGATAATTTGTTTTCCTCACGCTTTAAAATTAATGTAGATTTTTCAGGGGTAGGTAATCTAAAATTTAGACCTACATATGTATATTTTTCGCAGTTTAAGTCAACAATTTAACTATTTTTGTTCATTGATCTGTAGTTTGACACTGTGTTTAATACTGATTAATCAAATGTACTCAATCAAAAACATTTATAAGAATAAGAACGTTAATCTTGTTTAATCTTCATAGGGCCAATCTAACCTGTTGCATATCGCGCTGAAGGGATTCATTGGAAAATCCCACCTTTTTTGCTTCTTTTGACATTCATGAAACTTTCTGCATCACTTCAACTTCATGAGAAAATATGAAACACCATTTGCATTTTGAATGAAACTGTCAAGGTGGGAACACTACATAAGTACATTATGTAGATTTATTTAATCTAAATTAAGATAAATCTTCGGTAGAAACATAGTCTTACTGTAGACAGTTGTCCATTTTCTCTTAAAAAATCTTGTTATGATATGTTTCATACAAATCTCTTAATATGATCTGTGTAGTGTTTCCACAGTACAAAAAAAAATTAAACAAGTAGATTAACTTTGACAGTAACTTTCAACATACAAATGGTGTATGCTATCTCAAGTTTCATTTGTTTCAAACGATAAAAATACTGATTTTCGAATGAGTGTGTTCAGCGCGATGCGGATATATTTGTTCGATTTGCAGATTTAATAAAATTGTTTTCGAATCTACTAAACGAAACGAATTGGTATGCTAACGGCCATGTTAGTCACTAGATTAATCCTGATTAAAACTTAAATCTAGATGTACATTAATTTAAATCCAAAGATTAAATCCAATTCCATAATATTCACTTAGTAAATCCAATGAAGATAAATCCAATTGAATCTAAACTGCTCCCGGTGACCACTTTAAGTAAATACAGATTATTTTAGATGGAAAAAGATTTAATAAATCCATATTATTCACTAGATACATCCAGATTAAAACTTAAATCCAGATGTATTTACATTGAATTTGTATGCTTTACATCTGGATTTAAATTTTTAATCTGGATGAATCTAGTGAATAATATGGCCATAAGGGTTTATTTCACAATGTCTCAGTAAAGTTCCCATTACTTACTCGATATTTAAATTATCCGAAAATTAAATCCTTCCAATAAAAAACTTTGCCTTAACTTTGCCAGTTAAATTTCTAGTTTTCCAGACAAAATTGTTTTTATTGATGGAAAATTCAAAAAAAAAAAACAAATATTTTCTTTGCCATGTAAATTTGATAATCGACACTTCATCTGGCCATTAAAATACTTAGAACTTTACTTATAAGGTTGACCTTTCAGATATTGTGAAACGTAAATGATAAGTGAAGAGTAAGTTCCACGTAGCCTAATTGAAACTTTAATCAGACATTGTGAAACAAGCCCTTATGTTCGGTTTCACAAGTATTTAACAGAGATTTGTAATTTTATTTATTTATTTCTAATTGTATCTTACACATTAAGAAAAAATCTTATATTTTTTTTGTTTAAGAAACCAATACATGCCCTGAAAAACGAGTAATATTGCTATATAGTACATACATACATCGACTTTGAAGAACTGAGCGCTGAGTGCTGAGTCTATTCAGATTATCGACTCTGATATGGTATTTTGTATAGATATAGCAAAGTAAATATTTTTCCGCAGTAACAGCAATGGACTCAAAACAATACTGGATGCCAAGCGATCCAGACGCGTTCTAATAAATATTAAAGTTGTTCGCTGTAAATACAAACAAAATAAGTATTTAACCATTACACATAAAGAAGCGTAAATTTTGAATTTATTTGAATACCTTTACCCTTTTTTTAAATTTATACCGCTAATGTTTTTGATTTAGAAATGAGCTATTTTTATAAAATAACAATAAGTGAGCTATGAGAGAATAAGTCTACATTATATTTATATGATCTTGTGATAAGAAGAAACACGTGTACGCTTGACGATCAGTGTCGTAAACAATCGGATATCGGAAAGTAGTTCTATAAAGTGGAAGCAGCTCTACGCAGTCGAAATCAATTTGTTGTCTTTTTTGAGTGACCTTGAGGCTGTCGGCCGTGGGTGGGTGCGAAATATTACTTCGATTGATTTAAAACAGCACAAAATGATCTCAGTTTAAGAAAAAAGTGTTATTAGAAGTGTTTTGTATCGTTTCAATTTAAAATACAAAAACAAAAATATGAGCTGCCGTTTTTGTAATAAAGAATGGATTTTTGGAGGAATGGGGCTGATTTTGTCTATAGTGGGGGCGGTGCTTTATGTAAACTGGATCACCTGGTTTACAATTCTCCGAGGGAAGGTAAGTTGCCCAAAGTCATACCCAGTAGCTTAGTTCAGTGAGTGGGGTTTTTCCAAACCAAAAATTAAGAATATATTTCTTTTTGTTTTCAACAAATGAGATTTCCTGTTATAAGAATTCAGAAACCTTTTGAAGTACAAAATAGTAGCATATTGATTTACCTGAGACATTTATGCAGTTTTAATGTTGAGCAGTCGAAAATTTCTTCCTTCAAAAACTGAGCAAGCGAAGACAAACAACATTTTTGAGGAGTATTTGTGAGAATTACTACAAAGATTTCTGAGATGAAAAACCAAGATAATTTTGATACAATTTAGACTTTCTATAAAAAAAAAATCATAAACATTATGATGAGTCTTGCGGCAAGTTTATTCGATTTATATATTTAACCTTTAAGTTTGTTTACTTTTTTCGTTGATAAAAGACCCTATTAGCGTATCAAAAACTGTTTTATACGTTACGTGACTGTTCAAATGATGATACACCAACTATTTTGCGTTTGGGATCTCATAAAAAACACAATAACAGGTGATATGAATCCAAATTAAATAGGTGATTGGTTTAGGTTTGGTGTTTACAGTATACTGTATATGCAAGGTACTACCTGCCTATTCAAATGTTTAATTTATTAAATTATATTTTATTATGTATATTTTCTAAAAGATAAACTTTTGTTTATCTACACATAAATATTTATTACTCACTGTTATTTAACATTTGAATTTTAGATTTCTAACTCAAGCTATTTGGTTATCGCTAAAATTTGTACACCATTTATTATTATTTGCTTAATATGTATATGTATTTGTTAAATATATGAAATTAGTGTTAACATAAACAAGAAAATTCTATAACATTTGTTAATTTGTGCTAGCTTTAATTCAAAATTAGAGTGGAAAGCAAGGAGGTGTTCTAAACATAATGCTTTTTTACACGACAACAAATAATTATGTGATGGTTGGGTTTTAAGCATTGTTTTTTTTTTTTAAACAAAGGTAGCTACTTTTTTATAACAGTAAAGGAACGCGTGTAATGATGCAAATAATGGTTTTAAATTTTGTTTAAACAAATATGTGTGAGTGCCGGGACTTACACTTAAGATGGTAAACATCAACTTTTATACTACACGAAACGTATTACACGGAACGTATCACACGTAACACCTACATTTTAAGTTGTTTCCCCTTCCGCCGGCATAAATGTTTGCATATCAAAAAGAAATTCTTCCATAAACATCATTTGTATACACATTTTAAGGTTTATCATGCAACATCGGAAAACCATTGTAAATATCGTAAACGTCGGAAAGTTTACGACATCGTAAACGAACTGTCAAAATTTGTATGGGACAAAAAATCTGTGTCGTAATCGTTGTAAATGAGGATTACAAACGTCAACAATTTTTTTAATGGTATTTACCACATTATTGCATTATACACACATTATTGATTTATACCTTAAAAGGTGTTCATGGAACGCGTGTCCGAAACTTTACGATATTCGGTGTCGGAAAACCCTTGTAAGCACCGTAAACGTCGTCGTCGGAAATTTTACGACATCGTAAACGAACTGTCAAAACTGGTATGGGAATTCTTTTCCAACAAATCGTAATTTTTCATCGTTGTAAATGAGGATTGCAAACGTCAACAATTTTTTTAATGGTATTTACCACATTATTGCATTATACACACATTATTGATTTATACCACACATTTACGTTAGATGCCTTTAAAGGTGTTAATGAAACGCGTGTCCTAAACTTTACGATTTTCGGTGTCGGAAAACCCTTGTAAGCATCGTAAACGTCGTCGTCGCAAATTTTACGACATCGTAAACGAACTGTCAAAACTGGTATGGGAATTCTTTTCCAATAAATCGTTATCTTTCTGACAAGAATCTGTGTCGTAAACGTTGTAAGTGAAGATGGTAAACGTGAACGTTTTTTTGTAATGGTATTTACCACAGTATTGCTGAATTAGGTGATTGATTTATACCACATCATTTACGTACGATGTCATAAAAAGGTGCTCATGAAATGTGTGTCAGATTGAACGATGTCGGAAAGTTTCCAACGTTGCATTAATGCCCTTATTATTCAACTAATAACGAATTATTGTAGACGTGTGAACATAAACCTACTCCAATAAAACTAGCATTAGGATAGGCATATCGTTCAGGGTTAGCTATTTTATGTTTGTTCAGTTCTATTGAAAAAAAATATACATATATGTAAACGGTTTATGCTGATAAAAATATTACTGGATGTTGTATTGAGTAGTGTACGTATGAATATGAAAGGCAATGTGAGATATGTTGATATATTCATACTCATGCATCAGACTCGCCCCAACCGCCATCTAGAAATATATTCGACACATTTATCTCGATTTCTGGTATAGGTCGAAAACATTCAATATGTATAAGAATGTTATGAGTCAAACATTTTTAGGCGTAATAAGTAATTAGTAATAACTATAGGTACTATAAGCTAGTTTCCTATAAGATAAAACAAAGCTGATAAGTTGAACTTGTGTACAATGTACAATCACACTGTGGTTTTGAAGCCTGGGTATAAAGCTATTCATCTGGGACCATACTAGAGACATGCCTTTTTATATCAGTTATAACATTTTTTCGCGATTAAAAGTGGGCGTGCGTTAACGCACTTCGCGCGGCTTTTAATAAAACTGTGGGTGCCTGAAGTATACCCACCGGCCGGCGGAGGGCCCTGGCTCTGCGGCGTCACATAAACAGTACTTTTATAAACCAAAACTGTTATAATTGGCATTTCTATTATTAAAAGAAATAAATTAGTTCTGGGAGTATATTTTATTCCGCCTATCAAAAATCTTCGCTGTAAATTTTACAAAATAAGGCAGCGAAATTCACAGCAAATGCGCTCACGTCGACAATTAATTGACAGTACAGCGTTTGCTTTGATTTTCCCAATAAAATTGTTGAAATGACCACAATAGCTTGTTGTACAATTGACAGCGGATTTTCAATTTTTGTTGTTAAATATACAGATATAAATTTGTAAAATCGATAGCGCGAAATTGTTAAATCTACAATAATTCCAATCATTTTCTGTAATGATTACAACAGATTGTAGAAACTACAGAAGGTTCGCAGTCACTGTAGTAGCTGTAAACTATACATTGAAGTAGCTGCATATTGTAGTAATGGTTAGAGGGTAGGACTGCCATCTCCGAGGTCTGCGTTCGATTCCCAGGTCCCAGCCTCGTCTACCTAAATAAACAAAAAAAACGGCTACAGCTTCTTGCGAGGAAGTGACAAATCCTCCAAGAGTGTCTCTTGTTATGAATAAGTGCTTCTCATCTTAGGATTAAGGCTCTCCATGTGCTATGTATGTTACTCCACCGCGATTTGTATGCAATATTCCTATAAATTTTTTTTTTATCGAAATCCGTTAGCGAGAAAGTGGAAAACAAAAGCAACCAAACCGTTAATAACAGTTTTGGTTAATTTTTACTTGCTCTATAAGGCAAGTACTGGTTTCGTGTGAAAAAAATCGAGGTTGTATTCAAAACTAACCCTGGATGATCAAGAAGTCCGAAAAAATGGGTTTCGTCATTGCGGCCGTCAATCTGTGCGTCTGTGCATTTACTGTTATTTGACCTAGCGCCTAAACGGGTGAGTTGATTTGCTTCAAATTTGGTACACATCATTTTTATGTGATTCCTAAGAGGGGAAATTCGAATTTTTTAAGCTCATCTAGAACGCGGTAGCTGCCATACAATAATTTTGGTTTTATTTTTCAAATTTTGTCGAAAACGGCTCTAACGATTTAAATCAAATTTCGTTTTTACAATGAACAAAGTTAACCGTGTTCCTTTGAAGGTGATGGCGAACCACGAGTACTTTTCTAGCCATTTTCAATGGAACGCACAGAATTATTTTCCCTGCAAATCTCAATTACTCGCCATGAAAGCATGAGTAGTTTGTAGTACTATGTAGATTATCGTTTGGATCTACTCATGAGTCATGAGTAGTTCGCCACTTCCAAAGGAACATGGGTGTTATTGTAAGAAAACTGTCTTTCAGGTTTTTTGGCAAATCATATTTGCCATATTTTTGGGCTATTCGCGTATATCTTTTTAATGGTTGGATCGATTTTGTTATAATTTGGCAATATTGTATTTTTTTTATAAAAATCGTTACAGCCGTTTCTGAGATAAATCACCTTTTTCATACCGGTTGTATGGCACTTACAATTACCTTTGGTGCTACAAAAATTTCATTTTCACCTCAACGAAATCACCTACAAATCTTAAGTTCCAAGCTTGAAAAAAATTACTCCAGTGGTTTAAGTTGGATTTTTATTCATCTTAGTACGAGTTCTGCAAAAGAGATGTAAGATATGAAATTTACATGTGCCTCTTCATAAATGGTATCTACTCTTTCACACACTCGTTTTTTTTGGCATACACTTTTGTCTATTAGGTATCGTAAAATCTTCCTAAACTTGTAATACCAACCTTTATCATTCATTGAGCAAGTTGGTACGACAAGGCTGTCGACTTAGTTTATTATTATAGTTTCTAGTTTAACTGCATTTGATTTGCATTATTATTAATATTTTTCAACTTGAGGGTACGTCTATTTACTTTTCAAGTAAAGTATTGACCACTTGAAGGTTTACACATTTTAATCAATTATTACCATACTTGGTAAGAACAATTTTGCAGAGATACTTGCAATGGATATAAACGTGTATCTGTATATTAAAGTAAAACAGCATCAATAAGAAAAATATGGATTAGAAAGTTTACAGGTTTTCATAAATGATTGTTATAGAATTATATAGTTTTACTCAAGTTATGTAAATCTAATAGTTAATCATTAGCCTTCAATAGAACAATTTTTTTTGTAGTTAGAACTTAAAATATTCATTTGAGGTCAAGAATGAGACATAAGTGCATACGAGTGTAATATATGCCGATTCGTTTTATAAATAGAAAAGGTTTTTAGTTTTAAAATCTACAAAGTTTGCTCCGAAATAATTCCTTGATTTCGAGAATCTATGCGAGAGGGTGTCAACCTACAACATTTTTCACATACATTGGATTGATCCCCGAACGTGCCATTCTTTTCAAATAATAATATGCCCCTATAATATGGAAGACGACTACAATTGAAGTTGCGTCGTAATTTGTAATCCACCAATCGGTATTATCAATTACAGCTACTTGTCGGTGCAAAAGGCCTTCTCCATGTCAAATATTCTATTCTTGAACTTGCTTTCTGTTTCATGGTAGAATGAAGTTACCAGAAGTCAATTGTTTCAGTTATACTAAAGGAAGTAATATACATATATATGTATATGCTCGAGGAATGCATCTGTCTTCCGACGACGAATGTATCTATCCAAAAGGGATTGAATTTCAACTCCAAGATGTATAGGTACTTCTATTAAAAAAAAGCGCCTGTTCACATAAAACGATCGAGTGATATCATTTTGACAAAAGCTTCTCTAATCTTTCTTGCTCTTTTGTGACTCTCCGACCTAAATAATTCGAAAAAATCTGTTATCATAAGAAAGGGAATTTAATGGAGGTTTGACCAATCGTACTTTCATTTTATAAAAATAAAAATATTTAAAAAAAAATAGGTATCCGTTTTTTTTTACCAAGGTAATATAATAAAAATTTCTTACAATTAAAATTTTCTTAAAATTTTCTTACAATTAGAACAGCGTATACACATTGGGATATCTCTATATTTATTTATTTAATCAATGAGATATGGCTCTCTTATCAAGTGCACCCTTTTCATTTTTTTTTTTAATTCTTGATTTGATAAGTTCGAAATGTTTTGAACAATATTGTCTCACTATCGCCTGACTTGTCGCATGCAGCATGCTGTTATCACATCCAAATTCAATAAGAGATATTAGCTAACAAAAAGAATGTCTTCGTTTAGGTACTTGTGAACCCACAAACATAAGTCCACTTATCAGTAATTCTGATTCCAGAAACCAACAATAATTTACAATTCAAATATGACAAAAAATGTTTTATTTAACTTTTAAAATATACAAGCAGACTTTTGATTTTCGATGCATATAAAACAATTCTATTTGATCTCATCTTTTATCAACGTTTCATCGCTATAAACGACTTTTCCATTGGTTAAATTTAAGGTTTTTGATGTGTAAACATTTATGCCGGCCGGCGTCGCGGCGGCAGAGTAAACTTAAAACGTGAGCCTTACGTGTAATACGTTCACGTTTTAATTGGGTACGATCAATAACAAAACTCCGACACTTCGACGAACGTTAATGTTTACACATTTCAACCGTGAGTGGCACTCAAACAATTTTTTTGTAGTCATTTCAAAATTCCAGTTTTGTAATGAGTTTTGAAATCGTTATTCGTTGGTTAATCAATTTTGATTATCGGTTATCTGTTCCTTAAGGCTGTAACTAGAAAATAAACTATAAAAATTCTTATCTATGTATTTGTATTTACATAAGAGTAAAACAATAAATATGTGCAATGTATGTTGAGTTGATTCTTATAATTGTTATATATTTTGAAATTTATTAGATAACGACATTCATAAGTTCTATACGATTGCTAAACAATGTATTAATTTTGTTGGTATTTTTGTAGGTATACGCTCTTCTCCGCTTAAATAAAGAAAGTGACTCTAGACATACTACGCTTGCGCATATTTGAAAACTTTATTTCTTTCTTTCGACGGCACTGGTACAATAGAGTTCAAATTGCTGAAAAAAAAAATAGAGATAAAAGACTTACAGCCATATTATTAACTTTTTTAAAACTTGTTTTATGACATAACTAGTTTTAAAGATGTTTGGAAGTGGACAAATCGGTTTTATTCAAAAATATTTTGAAACCTAAACCTCGAAAACTTAAAACTAGCTTTGAATAAAACTCTTAATTCATAAAACCGTGCTAAATTTGAGACTAAAAACTTCTATAAAACTAGTTTTGCTATTGAACTAGTTTTGAGACAAGTCAATAATATGGCTGTTACAGATTAAAGGTTCTCCCAAACCAAAGCGAATAATTCCGAACGACAACGCGCCTGTCAAAACTTGTTTAGATGGAGATTGATAAGAGTACCCACACTGGCGCGACGCGAATCTTTGAACAATCTTCAGTCATTACATATCCGCTGCGAATGTGTCGTGCTGGTTTGGGAGAGCCTTTATGGAAAATAAAATTTCGTTCATACAGAATTTTCGATTCATTTCCATATTAGTTACATATTATGTAGGTATAGGTATGAATAATTTTCTTTATACAGAATTTCGGAAAACAGAATAACAACTCATGCTCATAATTTTTTTTCCAATTATTAATATTAAATTTCTCAATTAGCTCAACTCTTAACTTATTATAAACCATATTATTCTTTTGTTCAAGGCTTTATCATTTTTGGCCCTGAATGCAATAATTTCCTTATTCAGGTCTTTAAGTATAAGCACCTTTGCAACCTCCTATATCACTTATCATTCAGTTATTTTATCATAGATTAGTGTATATAATATATTTTATAAATGATAAGATTTCTTTGTGGGTTTTGTTTTTTTATTAAATACTTCAAATGCGACGTTTCGAGTATGTTTAGACTCTTCTTCAGTCCTGTCAACATTTAAATATTATTTATCAATCATTTTATACATACGAACATATAATACACCTTGATTTACGAACCAAACATTATATGAATATTAAAATTAAAAATAAATTTCTATTTTGAATAAAAAATATCAACCTATATGTATATGTTATGTTATCACTTATCACAATCTGAACTTTTATTTATAGTTTCCTGTACCTACTTAAAATGTAAGGCTTGGCGCATAGTTGTGTGAGAAGTTAAATAATCCGAACGGTACTTTAATGTTAAAGGACGAGACTAGAGACATGCCAATTTATAACAATTATAACAGTTTTTCGCCATTAAAAGTGGGGGTGCGTTAACGCGCTTCGCGTGACTTGTAAAAAATCTCTAAGTGCCTGAAGTATGCTCACCGGCGGAGGGCCCTGGCCCTGTGGGGCCTCATTAACAGTACTTTTATAAACCAAGACTGCTAAAATTGGTATGTCTTGAGTCACTTCCATTCAATTGATGTCTCTAGCGAATTAATGACAAATTAAATGAATCTATGCATATATGTATGTATATACTAGAGTTATAAGCTTAAACTTGAAAACACTATTAATTACATGGAACGAAACTTGGGAAATGCAAGTTTTACAGAAAATATTTAAACTATAATAATGTTCATCACATCTGCCATTTTCAGATTGTTAAAACCCCCTTCAAGAGAAAAAAAAACTGATTACTTATCTAGGCGCATTTTATTCCTTTTCTTATAATTCAACCAAACTATAATAATGAATCAAATTGGAATCCTATTTTAATTCTAAAATGCACTTAAAAAAAATACTAAACCTCAAAATTTATTCTTTCAGGAAATGGCACTAAGTCCAAAATCTCCAGCCTATGATGGTTGGAAATCATCACCGTTACCTTTATACCTTGACATATACCTTTTTAATTGGACAAATTCCCATGAATTCACAAATCACTCTATCAAGCCGAGATTTCAAGAGCTCGGACCCTATCGATTCAGAGACAAACCCGACAAAGTCGACATTGTATTTCATCCTAAAAACCATTCAGTAACATTCCGTAAAATGAGTTTATATTATTTCGACGCTGAGGGAAGCAATGGTAGCTTAAGTGACATAATTACAACTGTTAATATGGTTGCATGGGTACGCGAGAGTAGAACCTTAATGTAAGATAAAACATTTCGTCTAAAATTGTGTATTGATTTTTTCAAAGGCAGCTGCTCACAAGAAACGTGATGCCGGTTATATTGAAATGTTTTTCCTGAACAAAGCATTAGACTTGTCCAATGAACAACTAACAGTGACAAAAACTGTTGATGAGATGCTTTTCACTGGCTACAAAGATCCAATGGTCGACTTAAATATTTTGTTAAACACATTTTCAATAGGTGAAGAATCAGTATCGTATGACCGTGTTGGATACTTTTATAAGGTAAATACAAACAAAATACATATATACATAAATATGGATTTGTATATTGATTTTAAGACATTTATAAATACTAGCGCAACGGCAGTTCAGTATTTGATGGTCTCCTCAATATGCACACAGGAGGTGATGATCCTAAAAAAATGGGAAAAATTCATACTTGGGATTCCAAGAATCACACTGGATTTTATCAATCAAATTGTGGTATGGTAAACGGATCACTTGGAGAATTTTTCCAACCTAACCTTAAAGAGGGAGATTCGATAGAAATGTACATTCCAAATATGTGTCGTACAGTTCCATTAGATTATACAGAGACCGTTGAAATTCATGGAGTAAAAGGTTTAAAATTCTCTGGTGGACGACGATCAGTCGATAATGGTAAGATCTTACTCAAAATCTATATGTAACCTATTCTAACCTATACTGATCTGCATGTATATTTTTAAGGTACCATGTATCCCGAAACGAAATGCTTTTGTGTTGATGGGAAATGTGAGCGAGCGGGTGTTATGAACATGGGACCATGTCAGTATGGTACAACGGCATTCATGTCATATCCACATTTCTATGAAGCCGACCCATATTATTTGGAGCAAATTGAAGGCTTGAAGCCGGTTAAGGAAAAACATGAGTTTTTTATGACCTTGGAACCAAATGCAGGTGTACCATTGGATGTTGGTGGAGGGTTTCAGGCAAATGTGCTCATTGATCGGATACCGCAAATGGGGTATGAAACATTCAAATATCAAATCAAAAACAAAACATTTACCCTCAGCACGGGCATCTACACAAAACAAATAATTCACAAAAACATAGGTTAGGATATGTGTTGATGTAATTCAAATTTTCTGTTTTTGAAAAACTTGAAAATTACAAAAAAAGCAGTACTGTTCCTAGTCCTGTTCCTAGTGGACTATAATGTCGGAGGTCTGGGATCGAATTTCAGCCTATGAGACATACTGAAGCTGCGAGTAGAAAAGCTCCCACAAGAAAACATTTGTTTGTTTTCGTCGCTCTGCTCAACTCTCGCATAACCGCTCTGCTCGCAGCTCCAGTATGTGTTAACCCAAACCCTTAGCCCTTCAGATTCGTCAGAAAATTGTAAGCTCCTTGGTTTTGCAAACTTTACAACACAGCAACGGTTGAGAGTTGTCAGTCAGTCACTAGGCGCTGGTTCTTCACTATTTTATTTATTTATTTAGTATTATACCTAATAATTTGACCATACGCTTCTTATTATTTTTTTTTTTTTTTTTGTTATAATTTCAGAATTTACGATAAAGTACCTCGTATCTTCCTCCCGATAATGTGGTGTGAAGAACGTGTACGTGTGACACCAGAAATAGCAGCTGAGATTCAACTTGTTCCACAAATCATCTATTGGGGACAAGTTTTTGCCGGAACACTTCTTTTTGTTGGAATGGTTTTGTTCCTGTGGCAGCCA
The DNA here is from genome assembly GCA_932273885.2 of Leucozona laternaria. Taxonomy (NCBI): domain Eukaryota; kingdom Metazoa; phylum Arthropoda; class Insecta; order Diptera; family Syrphidae; genus Leucozona; species Leucozona laternaria. Next base: position 110,336,164 of record OW026368.1, on the reverse strand, counting down.
TTCCACGCGATAAAAAATCAGTGCATACCAAAGGATCAAAGAAACCGGGAACTAAAAATAGTAACGAGGCCAATCCAATGCGAATCGAAGCAACTCCTTTCGTGTCTAAGAACGACACCGGAAAAATTATAAATCATACCACAAAAGCTGTCCATTTTGGGGGCAGTCACAAGATATGGCACCAAGAGATAACATTCAAAGACTTATTAACGTATCGTGTTAGTTTTAAATTTCTTTATGGATTATTTTAAGGGAATGGATATTAATTCATGATATCTTTTTTACTTAAGACTAGACAATAAATCTTAGAATAATGAAATTTAAATTGTCTTTTAGGAAAACGCTTTTTGTAATGCAAAACTTGCCACTAAAGCACATAAGCCTATGTACATGAAATTAACCATCGATGGCAGTGCTGCAGAATTGCCTGGTCCTTTTTGCAAATTAAGTTTACTAGACACTTCCTCGGGAACATCCAAGTAAACTCGATGTAGACCAAAGTCAAAGATCAATTTGCGTAGTTTTTTTATATTAACATTGTCATTTGCCGAAGACCAAATAGTAAGTGTACTTTTATTGGTTTCATTGACGGCTCTTAAAAGCCAATGTAATTGTGTGTCGCTACTTGCAGCGATTCCAGCTCGTACAGGGAATGTAATTGGCAATTGGGAGTCAGTGATGTTGTTTTTCTGATATAAACATAACTTTAGTAAAATAATCATTTAAAATTTAAAATTACTTCCTCACCTTGATAGAATCAAGCATTTCTTCAATCTGAGTGTCAGTATAGAAACCTTCTTCGAATTCACTACCCCAGCGAGTAGTCCAACCGATTGAAAGCACAGCATCGGGGAAATCTTTACATCCAGCAAAGAATCGTGTCGGATCGACTGGAAGTGTTTCAGTGTTATTAACCGGTCCCTTGATAATGTCAGCATTCAACCAAATGGGATATGTCATCTAATAAATTAAGAAAACCGTAGACTTCTGCTAGACGTTTAGGTGAATTGAATTGTCATTACCGAAGACCACAACTCATGTAGCATAGTCAGAGAGCCTTCAAATACTTCTATTGATTTAAAATCTAGTTTTACACCTTTTTTACGATTAGTTCTATTATTATATTCAAGTATTTGGTGTAGGAATGATTCGAGGGATATATCGGAAGTTTGTACTGGTGGATGACCCATAACCGGTAGGTCGGGTCCGGTGTTATTTATTTTTCCAAGCACAATGTCTGCTTCAATCATATCTATGTCACCTATTAAACAAAGGAGATGATTATTCTGAATTAAAATACAAATTTAAATAAGGAAACAAAATAAAGTGTCCTAGAATCAAAGGGCTAATTTATTCATGAAAAATTATACCAAGGAAATAACAAGCTTTAGTAAATTGATGAGACACCACATTTTCTGCATTTATAAATAATTATTTCCTATCAAATCTCCAGTATTTGTTATTCAATTAGAAGAAAGTAATTGAACTTATTAGTTCATTCATTTCTTCCATTCAAATTGCATGTAGCTGCGGCTTTGTGAAGATTTAGTTTCATACGGTGTTTAAAAACCATTAAGTTGGCTGTTGCATTTATTTCATTTTAGTGCATACATTTATTGTAGTCACGTTTTCTGTCGCATGCCAAAACAGCAAGTATCAAGTCCATGATTTAATAGGTGATGACTGATGTCGAGGTTATATGACAGGAGGTTATTAGTAGTTCAAACGTGTTTATAGTACATCGCAAAATCAAAGGAATTGAAAATTTAAAAAAATTGTTGTTTTTTCGCATGACTTTTAAATTTAAAAAATCAGAGCAAGATATGTATGTATGTATTTAAAAACTATAAATGTCAAATGGCTTATTTGTTTTTGAACACTTGAACAAGTTGAGAGGGTTTTAAGGACCTAGGCAAAGTTTGTGGAGACTTTCAATGGAAAATTGACAGGATATATCTTTTATTTGATGGTAAGTCATTGCAGGCACGAGAGCATAACATCTGTCGGAGTATAAAAACTGCATTGCAAGATGACTCTTACAACTTTGAAGTCTGTTGATTTTACTTGAGTTGCCCATTATGATATTAAATGCAATTCCTTTTTGAAAATCAATAAGAGCATCATCCTGCATGAAATTCTGCATTCGCTCAGAACTTTATTAAAATCATTTATGTAATAAATATTAAAAACAATAATAGGCCTAGTGTCGTTCCTTAAGGCGCATCGAATGAAGTATTTTTATTCTCAAATAAAATCTAATTAATTTTAGTTGCTTGAGATCTGTACCAATTCAATTCCTTGGTCTTGAAATCGTGTTTGTTAAATTTTAACGCGGAAACTGGAAGCATCTGCAGAGCACAATCGTAGGTGGTAAGAATCTAAGATTTGCATCTATGAAAATGTAAGCAATTCTATATATCCTAACTTAGGCGAGGTGTATTTTGGTTTTACTTAAATATTTAATTTTCTAAAAGGATAACTTATTTATTTTATTCAAATCAAAACAATTTAAAAGAGCATGCTTAAATCAAACGTACTTTTTAATGCATCATCCAATTCCTTTTGACTGTTGACAGCATGTGCCCAGCTAATTGAAGTCAAATTCTCTGTAGGCCTCATTGACTTATCGGAATATATAATTTCGTAAGCGTAAATGGAAGTGTTATATGGAGTTGCTAATGATACTCCAATCAAACCTAGAGGAAGTTGATTTAAATATTTTATATAATGGAGAAACAAAAGAAACAAACACAATTTAAGTGACATACAAAAAGAAGCAAGCTGCAATAAACATTATTAAAGCAAAATGATTTATGTTGGTTTTATTATACTTTTTAAATTTTCACAATGAAATTACAAACATATACATACATACATTGGTATGTATCTTATTTAATTGTAAATAATGAAATTACTTGCATACTTATATCTCAATTTATTAATTTAATTTTAATTAAATTACAGGTGTAAAATCTTAAATGTAGTTACATACACTAGGTTAGAGTGAAAAATGTATTGATTGACTTATAGCCCGCTTCAATCAGTTTCAAAAACTATAAAAAAAGGTCACATAAATTAATAACAACTTAAAAAATGTATTTAAACAAAGCTTCTTAAAACATGAGTCGTTAATATTTACAGTAAGAGGTCCCTCTTAGAGCTCTCTACTACACGGATAGTTAAGAACATTGATACATTTATGTGCTTGTTGTCTTATGGGTTCGTACAAAAATCGAATTCAAGATTTTAAGCAAACATGATAATAACGATGATAAAGAATACGAACAAAGTTATAACTGTTATATATTGGCATGTCTCTAGTCTCTTCTTTCTCCGAAACGTTCGCGTGAACATTTGCATTCTGCTATCCACGGGAAAGAAATGATGGTTCCATAATGCGTATACTTTTCGATAAAAAATAAAGTTAAGGCAATAATAGTCTCTTTAGAATTTCAAAAACAGGTATTGGTTTAGATTTGCATTCGATAGACATAAGTTTTAAATAAATAATTTGAGACAAATTTAATGAAACATTCACTTGGATCGAAAGTTTCGATCGAATCGTATACCAGAATAGGGCTGTATATGTTTGTCCGTATAGCTGTGTGCCTGTACCTCTACATACAGTCTAAGCCACAAGCGATTTTTTTCAAACTAGGAACTCAAGATTATTTGGTGATTCCCTAGTGGGTCCCTCAATGGCTCAGTGTTACAATTTTTTTGATAATTTTATTTATATGCCTGTAAGAACAGGGGGGGCCCATGTTCTCTAACTCTTGCATCGATAAAATCAGTCGAGAAACGATGAAAATTGAAACAAATCATAAGAGTTTTGTTTCATTTTTCAACGTTTCTCGACCTATTTTATGGATGCGAGAGTTACAGAACATGGGTCCAAGGTAAAATACATCTGTTAAGCATAGATAAATAGAAAATAGGGGAAGAAATTGTGTTTTCCTCTAGCTTTGGAACCCGTTTACATATCTATAATCACAACGTACATACATACATGCTTTTATGTTATCTTAACGGCGATAATATGGATTTTACAAAGTGAGTATAAGTTGGTAAATAAAAGTGCATTCTTTTGATTATCATCATAACAACAATTGGGTATGTAATGAGGTTGTTTTTTTTTTTAAATAAGTTAGTTAAAAATATCTGTTGTATCGTTGTCAAAGCTTGACTTCACTATGAATAATGATCACGAAGTTAACACTTAAATGGTGGTTGCTTTGTGTATACAAAAATTAACAATCATCTTTTAATTTACCCCCGCAGTTATGTGTTCAAATTTTCCAACCTTACCTATAGCAACTGTATAAATAAAATTCCATTTACAATCCATTATCAAGTTTATGGATTAAGGAAAAGAGATAAACCTTAAGCAATGGTATTTCTTATCAATCAGCCTTCTTTTCAAATCTCTATATAAAATTATTAAATGTTATTCAACGTTTTTATTGAATAATAATCTAGGTTTTATTAAAGCTGTATAAATATATTCTATGTTAGCATGAATGGAATAATTTTTACTACAATGATTAGTAGGGGTAGATAAACACCAATTTATTGAAATATGTAGGTAGGTACCTAAATAAATATAAGAAATTTAAAATACATAGAACATAGCTAATAGGTTTGCCAATTGAAATACATAAAATATTTTTAATAGCACCACACTGGTCTATACTTTTAAGCCGTTGTAAAAAATATACCAAATTTACCTTAGTCGCTCGTGTGATTGAAGTTTTAATAACAATTAACAATATTATCATTAATTTAGGAAACATTAATTGCATTAACTAATGCAACAGTAACTAATTTAACACAACAAAATGCCAGAACAAACCGAACGTTGGCCTGCGACGACGGCAGTAGCAGTAGCAGTAACAATTTTCTTTTTTCAAAAAATTCAAGCTCAACTCAAACTTTAAAAATCAGCTGTTTTGATGGAAAAAGCTTTTGTTCTTGTTAGTTTACTGCACAGATTAGCCACATGAAGATGAGAATGTTTCGTACGTTTCACCCTCCAAAACCCATTTGTTTACATTGTTGTATTTGTAATTTCTTCCCGCGTCGATGAATAGATGTGAATTGCAACAACAATTTAACCAGGTGTGTGAAGATCCCTACTGTCTATGTGTGAGGTTTTTATGCACACATTCTCATTTTGTATCTGATAACTGCCAGTTCAAGCTTGTAAGCAAATTAAAATGGCTGCCGGGGATTCTCATCTTCATGTGGCTAATCTGTGGTTTACTGCTTCTTGTTAGTGCTGCCAAGAATTTTAAAGATGTACTAAATCAAATACTAGGTCTGTTTGGGATCTTTTTTTGGTAAAATATGTTATACTGTCAAAACGCCAAAGTGAGAACGAATTTCTCAAAAATGGAGAAACTTACAAGAAAGTAAACAAACGCATTGAATCACTTTTATGTACAAAACGTCAAAATCTCACTCCTGACATCAACAATCATATGCGAAAAGTCCGATTTTGTTAACAATTTGCGATAGAGGACTCGACGAGACTGTAAAAAAAGAAAGAGAGTTTAATCACTTTGATGGAAAACAAAGAAATCTTCATATAAAAAACGTTGTTTTTCCATCAAAGTGAGCAATGCTCTGTTTAGGCAGGAATGAGAAAGATAAAGTCATGTAAAAATTTGCTAGAAAGCCCCAGCTATCTAATATTTAGATAGTTAATTTTCACATATCAGACACCACAATTTAAAATTAATAGCAAAATATGCTAACAGCTGGGTGCTTTGACAGTCTTTACTCTTCTTGTGCACACAAATTTATTTAGCACAAATTCCAATGGAGGGGAAATTATTTGCTTTTTCGATGTCCTCTCTCGTTGTAACTTTTTGAGTTAACAAACAGGAATTTGTAACGATTTGTGCAAACTTGGGCAAATTCGCAAGAAATTTGAAGTTACCAAACAAACCTATTGGGGCATATTCATAGTCACTTTTAAAATCCAGTTTATCTCGGCCTGGGGTTTATTAATTGTTATTTATATAGGATAAACCCCGGTCTAAGATAAACTGCAGTTTAAAAGTGACTATGAATATGCCCCATTGCATTTTTTATTTCTTAGTTCATATTCCTGAGCACTTCTTATTTTCCCTTTGCCAAAAATTGACAATTTCGATAATTGATAATTTCGCTTGACAGCTCATTTCAACAAAAATTTGCCGGACACAAGTTACAAAGTGGGCGACAGGCCTTCATGTAAAAGGGGATGAGAAGAAGAACACACCACTATCGGCTATATTTTGTAGTACATTGGCCACGTTCGAGTGCTAATCCGATAGGCTATCCACATATCCCAAAAATTTCCAGATAGCTAGAGTTGTTGTTGCATCAGCTGACATCAGATGTTTTTCAACAAGGGATTAAAACAATACAGAACTATCCGGATAGCTTTGGATAGTTGCCCGAACGCGGTCATTATATTCATGCTTACCTACATGTGGTCTCATTCCCCCCCCCCCCCCCCAGAAGTTATTGTCAGTTGGCAGATTTGAATGGGGAATTGTGTGTTTTTGGTGGTTATGAGAGAGGAACTCTGCTGAACTCCATTGAAATATACAATATTTCTACACGCAAATGGCGTACCGTAAAATCGGTGTATGAATCAGACCTTGAGAGCAAAATTGCTGCACATAATGGAATTTTACATTATTAATTCTTACAACTGCTATTTGCAAATTTATGATGTCTCTTCAGATACATGGATTGTGATACTATTGAAACGGATTGTCTAAACAATTTCGGCTTTGCTGCAGTTGAACGATTTTTGTACGTTATTGGAGGCTCAAAGCGACTAATAAATCACAAAAATGTTAAACGCTACAATTGTATCTAATGATTCTTGGTTGGAAATTTCACCACTGTCACATGCTTCGGTTTATAAAAAAAGCTGTTTTGGACAATAACATCGGATTTCGCGCAAAAGCTATTGATAATGTTTGCGTTCTTGCAGAGTATAATATTGACACTGACACATGGAATAATTTGAGTCCTTTATCAAAGGATGGTTCTATACATCCTGTCACTACTTGTGGTGTATTATTGATCATTAATCTTTTATCTTCTCTATATTTTTGTAGGATGAAATGTGTTCAAAATAAAATAATTGTCCGATGTAAGAAATTCTTTTGATGTTTGAAAGGTTGTTTTTATTGGATGGCTTTAGAGATGCGGTACTGTAGGCACCCAGAGTTTTTTTTCAAGTCGCGCAAATCGCGTTAACTCACGCCTACTTTTAATGGCGAAAAACTGTTATAAATTGGCATGTCTCTAGTCTCGTCCTAATTATATCCAGTGTCACTTCCTCATTAATAAATTTTGAAGTGTGAAGCCACCGTTAAGGCTGCCCCAAACCAACGCGAAACATTCGGCGCGACAACGAAACTTCCGCCTGTCTTAATTTATTTACATGGAGGTTAATGGGAGCACCCACACTGGCGCGATGCGAATCTTCGAACATTATTCAGTCGTCGCATATTCGCGCGAATGTTTCGCGTTGGTTTGGGACAGCCTTTATGCTGCTTAAGTTTTTTTTAATTGCATTTTCTGTTTCCTTAATGAGCCGCTAGAGTCGGACAAATTTCTCTGATATATAGCAGTTCGCAGTTGTTTAGTTGTTGATTTCGAAATCGAAGCTGTCTAACAAATTACATCTAACAAATAAACGATCTTATTTTTTTTCTAAATAGCAAAAAGGAATTTCCGTAGGAAAAGCGGTAAGTAAACAAACATATTTTCTTCGTGTGAACTCGCTTAAACCCAAATATTGTTTAAAGGCTGACCCAAACCAACGCGAAACATTCGCGCGAATATGCGACGGCTGAAAAATGTTTGAAGATTCGCATCGCGCCAGTGTGGGTGCTCCCATTAATCTCCATGTAAATAAATTAAGACAGGCGGAAGTTTCGCTGTCGCGCCGAATGTTTCGCGTTGGTTTGGGAGAGCCTTAAATTTCTTATTTACCCTGAGGCCACACGAGCAAGTACTGGCAAGCAAGTTGGGTTCATACATTGCCTGCCAAATTCGTATCTGTGTACTGGCTGTGACGTAGTTGGCACTCCACTTGCCAAGCAAGTTGCTTGCAAGTAGGTCGTTCTTTTTCTCTACTATAGTAAACAATTTTGGTTGATCTTTCAAACAAAATGGATCTAAAAAATCAAAATACATTTGGAAAGAATATTAAAGAAAAATGCAAAAATGGTTAACAAACTTTAATAATTGAAATTATGGACAACGAAACATAAGAGGGAATAACATATACTTTAACTAAAATTCATGTAACAAATAAAAAAACTACAGATGTCAAAATACATTTTGTTAGCTATCTGTCTGTTAAGCACAAAACTTTCAAATTCCATTGAAGGTTGTATACGATGTCAATGGATAAAAAAACCTCTTAAAAATCCGAATTTTTTTCCATTTTATTTTCCGCTCTGGAAAAATGGATTTTTAGGGCAATCGGTTGACATTTGGAACGAAATATTCTCGATAGAATCAAATATAATTTTTCCCCTATCTGTCAAGCCACAAACTTTCAAATTCCGTCTACGATGTCAATGGATTAAAAAACCTCTGAAAATCCAAAATTTTTTCCATTTTTTTTCTGCTCCGGAAAAATTCATTTTTAGGGCAATCGGTTGACATTTGGAACGAAATATTCACGATAGGATCAAATATAATTTGTCCTCTATCTGTCAAGCCATAAACTTTAAAATTCCATTAAAGGATGTCTACGATGTCAGTGGATTAAAAAACCTCTAAATATCCGAATAATTTGAAATTTTATTTTTGAAAAGGGCAATTTTAGAGCTTTTTGGTAATTTGTAACGAAATATTCGCAAATGTCAAATATTCTGTCAAGCAATGTCAAGCTTCGTACGAAAGTGAATTTTAACATTTTTAAAATGCAATCAAATTCCACACTAAATTTATTTTAACTTATTTTTTGCACAAAATCTAATTAATTCAGAACTTTAAATAAAAGGAACGATGATTGTTGACTTTAGTGTAAAAAATGAACGCCCTACTTGCTTCTCTACTGGCTGCTCAACTGGCTTCGAAAAGGGCAAGCCAGTTGACGAGCAAGTTGCTTGGGTTTATATGTGTTAGTGAAAAAATGTGAATGTATTGCAACTTGCTTGCCAGTACTGGCTCGTGTGGCCTCCGGGTTAGATCAACAATAATAGCCGTGTTTTTTTTGCAAGTCCATATGGATTTGTCGAAAAAAACGACATCGGAACTAATAGTTTTACACGTAAATACAACAACAACCAAAATCCATATAGACTTAGCTAAGTCCAGATAATTATCGGGACTTACGTACTGTAAGGAAGAATTTCCTAAGTCTCGATGTCGTTTTTTTCGACAAATCCATATGGACTTGCAAAAAAACACGCCTAATGTCATCGTTAAACCCTACCCCAATGAAAAATGCAAACATGATCTTCAAATGCAATCAGCATGCTGGGATTATATTCGAAAAACTCCTCAGTTTCTATGAAGGAAATGAATTATTCGACACTGTTCTGATCACTGGAGAATGAAGCAATCGGGTCAGTATCCAAGCTCATAGATTTGTCCTGAGTGCATTAAGTGAGTATTTCTTGGAAATATTTCGTGACGCCCAAACAGCTTTGAGTAAGAATGTATTGGAGTTCAAAGAAATCGAAGACTCGACATTGAAGTTAATTATCGATTTCATGTATAAAGGTTTGATTGAATTGAGCCATGAATCGGTCGAAGGGATTTTGCGAGCTGCATCGTTTCTAAAAATGAAAATTTTAGTCGACGGTTGCTGTAAATTTATCGAGAAAAACATAAACTCTGGCAACTCTTTGACAGTATTCCGATTGGCTAAGAAATTAAGCTTATCTAGATTAGAAAGCAAATCTTTGGAATATACTCTTACTCATATGGAAGAAATACCGGAACTTCTCATGCTGAGCGAAAATGAATTGAAGGAGTTACTACTTAACGAAAATGTTCATGAAAACTTAGAGAAGAATGTCTTTCTGTGTATGGTGGCATGGATAAATTATGACAAATTAAACCGCAAACATTTGAAATTTCAGCTTCTGTCAATGGTACGTTTTCAGAACCTAAGCGCCAGATTCATCGTTGAAAACATAAATTCGGTTTGTAAAACCGTCGAAAGCTTTGAAGTATTGACCAGTTGGCTGAGATGGCATATGTTGCCGGAAACGCGATCAATCGATCAGCAAAATTGTGCTCTCAAAATAAGGAAGACCCCTGCTGATCTTGCATTTATACAAATCTCGTATTCAAATGAAATTTTGTTTCAAATGGAAGTGAATTCGTGGTCAATAAAACAACTAATACCCTTTTAGAAAAATAAAAAGTATTTTTCAACAATTGTGATCGGTGAGAACCTCCTTGTAGTCGGAGGGGAGATCAGTAATAATTTAACAACAAACAGCGTGGAATGTTTGGACCTGCAAACCTTCCAGTGGACTGATATTCCCCCAATGAAAAAAAAGCGCCGATTTTGTCAGGTGATAGATTTAAATGGAGGCTTGTGTGTTTTTGGTGGCTGGGATATTAGGCAATTTGTGAACTCTGTTGAGATATATAATGTTGCAACACGTCAATGGAATGATATAAAACCGCTATCTCAACTAAAGCAAACAAGCAAAATCACTTCCCATAATGGAATGCTTTACACTATTGATCTACACAATCGCGGCTTACAATCTTATGATGTCTCTGCAAATAAATGGACTTTAAAAAGAATAAACAGAGATTACCTATGCAATTTCGACTTTGTTGCAGTTGAAGGGTTTTTGTACATTATTGGTGGTGAAAAAGAAGGAGTTTTGCAAAAAACTGTTAAACGCTACAATTTATCCACTAATACTTGGTGTGAACTGGCAGAGTTGTCGCATGCTTGCTCTCATATGAAAACCACAGTTTTTGAAAATAAAATAGTGATTTGTGCAAAAACAATCGTCAATGATATAGTTGTTGAAGAGTATAATCTTGACACCGACACATGGAACACTTTGATTCCTTTATCAATTAATGGTTCTTTTTATTCTTCCACTGTTTGTAGTCTTAATGTTAAAATTGATTAATTCAATTCTATAATAATTTTTCATTAATTAAAACTAATCAATATGTACATATTTGGTAATAGAAAAATATATATTCTTGACAAAATTAAAAACCTTGGTAAAAATACCTAATAATCTATTCCTTAAAAAAGCCCTAGTTATTTCTGTCCAATTCAATGTTGTTCGGGAGAAACTCACAATAAAGCTGATTACGAATTCCGAAAAAGAGTATCACAGAATCCATCGTATGGAAATATCCCATAAAAATTGACATTACGAACGGATTCTGTTATAGTTTTCTTTCGGCATTCGGAAATATTCCGATTACGATAGAATTCGTGATAGGGCTAAATATTTGAATATAGGTACACGCATGCTTTTTGCGACAACAAATGAGAATTGAAAAAGTGTCCTAAGTGAAAAATCGGAAAGTGCGAATACTCGATACAATCGAGCATGGGTAGTTCGCCTAATTTGATTCAATTGTATCGACTGAAGTCGATTCTATCAAGTTATGTGCTATGCCCCCCTGACCATTTCGGCCGGGATTACAACCGGTGTGTTTTTTAGTGCATGTAGTACCTATATCCGCTGAAATGAAATGAAAAAAAAAAACTACTAGAAAAATGCAAGTGACTAGACAGACAACAGTATTGTTTATAAAAGTAGTTTTATCAAACACAAACTCAATAGTAAGATGAGAATATTTTGTACATTTCATAGTCCAAAATACATTTGTTTACATAGGTCTTATTATTTTTGTAATAATTATCATCTCATGTCGATGAAAAGATGTGAATTGCAACAGCAATTTAAAGAGGTGTGTGAGGATCCCTACTGCGCATGCGTGTGGTCTTTACACATATCATTTATGTCTGTTTGGTAACTAAAAACGACGTACGACGAAGCAAAACTTGCTGTCAAATTCCATACAAACTTTTGACAAGTAGCCAAAAGTAGTAAGAAGTTGCAAGTTAACAAACAGACATATTTTTTGTCTGCAAACTGACATTTAAAGCTTGTAGGCCAATTTGAAATGGCTGCCGAGGATTCTCATCTTCATGTAGAAAATCTCTGGTTTTTATGCGCCGCAGAAGACCAGGGCCTCCGCCAATGAACATCGAAAGGCCAAACCCGGGTAGGTTACATTTGGAGTAAAAATCAAACTCAAATCAGATTTGTAGTTATCTGATCTTGACAATTCTTTTGGAATAGATGAGACCAGAATTTTTAGGATAGCTTGAGATTTATTTATATAGCAACAGCTTTTTGTCATCAGATGTGTTTTTACAAAGGATTACAGCTTTTTCACTGGTACAAAAGTTAACATTCATTAAAAATAGCAGCGTTTAAAATGGCCTTAGAATTAGAAGCAAACTAAAAGACAAACGAAGATTAAAAACACCTCGTCTGAAAGCAGTCTTATGGCCCTTTCGATTGGTAGTCCGGGCTAACCATTTGATACCACCACATACGTCCCTCGCCTATCTGCTTAAAAATCGCAAGAAAAAATTGCATCGTTTAAAAGCAGTCTTTCAGTTATGAGTTGAAATTGTTAAACCACGGATCAAAACTGAACCACGTTTGTACAACCGGTCAATTCTCATGCTTTGGCAAATATTTTTGTCGCAGTTGTTATAAACATTTTTAACTCAGCATGCTATAAAAGTTTTGAAAGTTTAGTCGTACCTTTATTTTAGTACTCAAAATTTTACTGGCATCACTTTTTTAAATCAGCTGCTCTTATATACTTCATTTGTTTTGGTTGAGTATATAAGGAATTTGACGTTTTTTACGCTAAATTTGTTTTTTTTTTTTCCTACACGCTCAAACATCATCATCATTTACTCGCTGTCAACTTGAAAATTTCGACGAAATTTATGGCGTTTGTTTTTTCATAATTAAAAAACCGCAAATTAAAGCCCAAAAACAATATCAAAAATAGCAAAACTACAATCCAATTAATTTGTGGATTATGTGAATTGAAAAAGTTTACAATAAAATATGCAGTTTGTATAGTTTCCAGTGTTTTCAATTACCTAACCTTAAAAAATAATATGTGAAATAGACAAAGATTGTATAAAGTTAAATAAAACAAATCTATTAAATCAAATTAGAGAAGCGAAAATATTTATTTGTTCAAGCAATTAGCTTAAAAATGTCCACTTCGATTGTTCAACAATTCGTAGCGGGGCTAAAATCCCGTCACCGCGATGTGCAGCATAAAGCTGCTCAATCCCTATTTTTGTACGTAAAAACAGAATTGAGAGAAATGTCCCAGGAAGAGCTGGTGCAGTTCTTTGATGATTTCAATCATCACATATTCGATATGGTATTGAGTACGGATATAAATGAAAAGAAAGGAGGGGTTCTTGCTATTAGTAAGTTTGCTGATAAAAATACCTTTAGGTTTTCAAATTCTTATCTAGATAATTTGTCTGTTTTGTTTTGTTTCTTTGCAATAGAATGCTTGATTAGCGGTGATGTTGTGAATACAACAACGCGCATATCGCGTTATTCAACAAACTTAAGAAATCTATTGCCTTCCAATGATGTTTCGGTTATGGAAATTGCTGCACGAACTCTGGTTAAATTGGCTTCTCTACCTGGCTCGAAGGGTGCTGAATCATTTGATTTTGATATAAAAAGAGCATTCGAATGGCTCTCTGGCGATAGGCAAGAGGTGAGTTAAAAGCTAGGTTGATGTATTATTTTGACATTGTAAATTAAAGACATACGGATAGCTTTGTTTAGTGAAGAAAAACAAGATCAGAACATCACAATACAGATTCGTGTTTTATGGAGTTGTCGGTTGCTTATCAGCTTTGAAATTTCAAACTCAGAAATGATTTAATATTAAAATTAGTTTGCAATCTTTTTAAAATTTGATTTTAAAACAATTCGCACTATTGTTTATTCTTTTATGTTTTGTTCTTAATTTTTAACCCAAAAATCTGAATGAGTTCGCCCAATTTGTCCAAGAGCTGATTTCTTCAACTGATTTCTATATAAACAAAAAATCAAAATCTTTTTCTTTGACTAAAATTACTGTTAATTCTTCTCTAGTATCGCCGTCATGCTGCTGTTTTTATTCTTCGTGAACTGGCACTCGCTATGCCAACGTATTTCTATCAGTCCATATCGACATTCTTCGATAACATCTTCTATGCTATCTATGATCCGAAACCAGCCATTCGCGAATCAGCAGGAGAAGCCCTACGTGCAGCCCTAATAGTAACATCCCAACGTGAGAATACCAAACAATCAAGCAAGCCACAATGGTATAAGATTTGCTTTGAAGAAGCTGAAAAATGTTTCGCTATCGAGCCTCCAGTTTCTAAAGAAAAGGGAATAACCCGTGACGATCGCATTCATGGAGGCCTAATTGTTTACAATGAACTATTTCGCTGTTCGAATTCATTGTGGGAACGTCGATACAGTACTCTAAAGAACCTTCAACCCGAATCGTATCCACGTAAGAATTATGCCGATACTGGAGTTACAGCTATAGTGCCACGCCTTAAAGCACCATTCATTGAGAAGTTGGGTAGTACCCAAACGCATTTGGAACCAGAGCATACAGCGTTGAAATTTTGTGGCATGAACGTCCAGGAGTCCGCACATAGCCGTCAGATTTTAATTGAAAATTACTGTAAAATCTGTGAAAATGTTCTGGACCAGCGGCTGTCGAAGTCTATCCATGTACAGCAAGGCTTGCTGGAGGTTTTGCCCAGATTGGCCGCATTTAATCGTGAGGTATTTGTTTTGAAATACTTAAAGCCTGCCATAAATCATCTGCTGGGTACACTGCGGGGAAAGGAAAAAGATAGAAATAGTGCATACGTAACAATTGGGTATATTGCAGTGGCTGTTGAAAAAGACATCGATTCGCATTTGAAAAGTATCATGGATGCTATTAAACTGGCACTTCCTTCTAAAGACACTCCGGTCAAACGCAAACCTAGCATCGATCCAGCCATTTTTACATGTATTACTCTGCTGGCAAATGCCGTCAAATCTGGAATTACCAAAGATGTGACCATGATTCTAGAGCAAATGTTTTCGACGGGGCTTTCCCCAGCTCTGACGGTTTGCTTACGGGAGTTGGCTGACAATGTTCCAGAACTGAAACGGCAAATAGCTGATGGATTGACGACTGTTCTTTCGCAAGTCCTAATGAACAAACTATCTACTGGAATGGGTACACCAAAGCACAATCTCAGTGCACCATTTGCATCCCTTAATCTGGCCGATTCTAGTCAGCAGGATGTTCCAACCATTATTTTGGCTTTAAAGACCCTTGGCAGTTTCAATTTCGAACAGCAAAACATGTTGGATTTTGTTCAAAGGTAATTTAATCATAAAATTAGAACATGGCATTTTAGTTTATTGCTTTTAGGTGCGCTGATCACTTCATCAACCACGAACAACAAGGCATTCGCCTGGAAGCGGTTCAAAGCTGTACTCGACTGCTGAAGCTTGCAATTCAATCGTCCGAATCGCAGTTCGAAAGTTCCAAAACCCTCAGTGAGACTGTTTCTCATGTATTGGAACGTTTGCTGATTGTGGCAATCACTGATATCGATTGCAATGTTCGACTAAGGGTTCTACGCTCGTTGGATGAAACTTTTGACGCCGAGCTAGCCCAACCGGAGTCGCTGAGCGCATTGTTTGTAACTTTAAATGACGAAGTGTTTGAGATACGTGAACTAGCCATCGTGACCATTGGTCGGCTGTCGGCAATGAATCCAGCTTATGTAATGCCCAAATTAAGAAAAACTCTTATTCAACTATTGACGGAGTTAGAACATTCAGGAATGAGTCGTAACAAGGAGCAGAGTGCAAGAATGTTGGACCATTTAGTTATAAGCACACCTAGGTGAGAGTTGTCATTCATTCCTCAAAAAATGTTCCTCAAGTTTTTTTATATTCACATTTAAGGTTAATATCTTCTTATATGCGTCCAATATTGACAATTCTTGTGCCGAAACTCCGAGAGCCAGATTCGAATCCTGGTGTGATTTTAAATGTTCTCCGGGCAATAGGCGATTTGGCCGAAGTCAATGGCGGTTCAAATGAAATGGAACGGTGGGCCGATGATTTGTTGTCCATTCTTCTGGAAATGCTTGGCGATTCAGGAAGTCCGGACAAACGTGGAGTAGCTCTTTGGACCCTTGGTCAATTAGTTAGTGCAACTGGTCGTGTAGTATCACCCTATCATAAATATCCAGTTCTAATCGATATTTTGATTAATTTCCTCAAAACTGAGCAACGTCGATCGATTCGTCGGGAGACAATTCGTGTTTTGGGCCTTTTGGGAGCCATGGACCCTTACAAACATAAAATGAACAAAGGCCTGATCGATAGTCAAAAGGATAACATTTTAATATCCCTTTCTGACTTTAAGGGTGATGAAAATCAGGATATTTCGACGGCAGAACTTTTGGTCAACATGGGCAACCTCGATGAGTATTATCCAGCCGTTGCAATTTTCACTCTCATGAGAATTCTGCGAGACCCGACCCTGAGCCAACATCACACTAGCGTCGTTCAGGCAGTTACATTCATATTTCAAAGCCTCGGCATAAAATGCGTTCCTTATCTGGCTCAGGTTTTGCCAAATTTGCTTGAAAATGTACGCATAGCTGACATGAATCTAAGGGAGTTCCTCTTCCAGCAATTGTCGACGTTGATTGAAATCGTTAAACAACACATCATCGGCTACATGGGAGATATATTTAAATTGATCAAAGAATTTTGGACTATCAACACACCCTTACAGCCCACTTTGATCAATTTAATAGAAAAAATTGCCGTCGCCCTGGGTTGTGAATTCAAAAACTACCTATCGCAGCTGGTGCCCCAGATATTAAGGGTGCTGCAACATGACAATTCAAAGGATCGTATAGTGACTATAAAGCTTTTGCAAGCGTTGCAAAAGTTTGGCAACACTTTGGACGACTATCTGCACTTGATTGTACCGCCGATTGTAAAACTTTTTGACGCTCCATATGTCTCCTCGCAAGTTTCATCGGCAGCTATGGAAACGATTGACAACCTTGCATGGATATTGGACTTTAATGATTTCTCTTCGAGAATTATCCATCCCCTGGTGAGAGTGTTGGACACAAATCCTGAGCTGAGGGATCAAGCTATGTCAACTCTGCGATCGATGGTGATACAATTGGGCAAGAAGTACCTTGTATTCGCCCCATTAGTCAATCGTTCCATCGTGAAGCACCGCATTGTTGATTCTAAGTATGAGAAACTCTTGACGAAAATTCAAAGCAATACAACAATGTGTTTGGACGACGAGTTCCACACAAGGCAAGCTAAGTACAAGAGCACTGACGTATCCCTGAGTGATGTAAATACAACAATTAAAAAATTGCATGTTTCAGCAAGTGATCTACGAACTGCTTGGCAGGTTACCAGGCGGGTTTCCAAAGACGATTGGGTCGAATGGCTGAAAAGATTATCGATTGGATTGCTTAAAGAATCTCCTTCGCCAGCGTTGCGGTCATGTCGAGCTCTAGCCCAGAATTATGAGAAACTTTTAAGAGATTTGTTCAATGCTGCATTCATCTCTTGCTGGACCGAGCTGGAAAGGGAGCATCAGAATGAGCTAACTCAGAGTTTGTGCCAGGCTTTGGAAGTCACCGATATGCCAGAGATCACCCAGACGATTTTGAATCTTGCCGAATTCATGGAGCATTGCGACATGCCGCCCATTCCCATTGAAACCAAGCTGCTAGGCACTCGTGCTATGGCCAGTCGAGCATATGCAAAAGCGTTGCACTACAAAGAGGATGAGTTTTTACGGCAAAATGATCGCCATGTCTTTGAGTCTCTTATCTTGATAAACAATAAGCTACAACAGAAAGAGGCTGCCGAGGGCCTATTGACAACTTATCGCAATGAAGCAAACGAGCTTAAAGTGCAGGGTAGGTGGTATGAAAAGCTGCATAATTGGGACCAAGCGCTTAAGCACTATTCGGAGAAATTGCAGGTAGATTCTACTGATTTAGAAGCACGCTTAGGTCACATGCGATGTTTGGAGGCTCTTGGCGAATGGTCTGAACTGGGTTCAGTTGCTAAGCAGGACTGGGAGACACTTGATAACGATGGCAAGTCGCGGGCGGGTCATTTAGCAGCAGTTGCTGCATGGGGCTTGCAAGACTGGGAGGGAATGCAGGAGTATGTTAAGTGTATTCCTGAGGAAACCCAAGATGGCAGCTTCTATCGGGCCGTATTAGCTGTTCATTATGGCGACTTTGAGACTGCACAGCGTCTGATAGATGAAACTCGAGATTTACTTGACACCGAGCTGACTTCAATGGCTGGAGAATCGTACGAACGGGCCTACGGGGCAATGGTTTGTGTTCAAATGCTGGCAGAACTGGAAGAAGTAATTCAATACAAGCTTATTCCGGAACGTCGTGAACCCCTGAAGACGATGTGGTGGAAACGATTGCAGGGCGGTCAGCGTTTAGTTGAAGATTGGCGAAGAATCATTCAAGTGCATTCGTTGGTCGTTAGTCCCCAGGAGGATGTGCATACTTGGTTGAAGTATGCGTCTCTCTGTCGCAAGAGCGGATCTTTGCAGCTTTCTCACAAGACGCTTGTTATGCTCCTCGGTTCGGATCCATCAAAGAACGAAACTGATCCACTACCATTCAACCAACCCCAAGTTACTTACGCCTACGCAAAGCACATGGCTATGTCGGACAATATACAAGGAGCCTACGAACAACTAAGTCGTTTTGTCAATACATTCAGCGCTCAATGCAGCTGTATCCCAGAAGATATAAAAAATGACGACATGCGACTTTTGGCTCGTTGTTATTTGAGATTAGCTATTTGGCAAAATAAGTTACAAGGCATTCAAGACCCTGCTGCCGTACAAGGTGCCCTGGAATGCTTCGAAAAGGCAACGGAGTATGATAAGAATTGGTACAAAGCCTGGCATCTTTTTGCCTATATGAATTTCAAAGTTGTGCAGACCCAAAAGCAACAACTCGAAAGCAATCCCACGGGAATGACTGAAGTAATGCAATTGCAAAAGGAGAAGCTCATTATTGAACAGTATGCGGTTCCTGCAGTGCATGGATTCTTCCGTTCCATCAGCTTGGTCAAAGGAAACTCCCTGCAAGACACCTTGCGCTTGTTGACCCTGTGGTTTGACTACGGACAGTACTCGGAGGTATATGATGCCCTTCTGATCGGCATGAAGATTATAGAGATCAACACATGGCTGCAAGTGATTCCACAGCTCATTGCTCGCATCGACACTCATCGAAATCTAGTGGGGCAGTTGATTCATCAGTTATTAATAGATATTGGCAAATTCCATCCGCAGGCTTTGGTGTATCCTCTGACAGTAGCCTCAAAATCAGCTTCAGTTGCCCGTAAGAACGCGGCATTTAAAATCCTCGATTCAATGCGAAAGCACTCTCTGACTCTAGTCGAACAGGCGATGATGTGCAGTGAGGAACTGATTCGGGTGGCTATCCTTTGGCATGAACAATGGGCTGAGGGGCTAGAAGAAGCATCGCGATTGTACTTTGGCGAACGAAATGTAAAGGGAATGTTCGAGATATTGGAACCGCTGCATAATATGTTAGAGCGCGGACCACAAACATTGAAAGAGACTTCGTTTAGTCAGGCCTATGGACGCGACCTGACCGAGGCCTACGAATGGACCCAGAGATATAAGACTTCTTCGAACTGGGTAGATCTGGACCATGCGTGGGATGTATATTATAACGTGTTTCGAAAAATATCAAGGCAGTTGCCTCAGTTGACTTCATTGGAACTGCCTTACGTTAGTCCAAAATTGCTGGCATGCAAAGACTTGGAGCTGGCTGTGCCAGGGAGTTATAATCCAGGTAAATATTGCAATGATTTCTAATCCCTTCAGTTGAATGTAACATTTTCTTTCTTAGGTCAAGAACTGATTCGCATTAGCCACATAAAGACAAACCTCCAAGTGATAACTTCCAAGCAACGACCACGCAAACTTTGCATTCGAGGTTCCAACGGAAAAGATTACATGTATCTGTTAAAGGGCCACGAAGATTTGCGGCAAGATGAACGTGTAATGCAGTTATTTAGTCTAGTCAACACATTACTACTGGACGATCCGGATACATTCCGACGCAATTTGACTATTCAGCGCTACGCCGTAATCCCGTTGAGCACTAATTCCGGACTAATTGGTTGGGTTCCGCATTGTGACACCCTTCACACTCTCATTCGTGACTATCGGGACAAAAAGAAGGTTCCTCTTAACCAAGAGCATCGTACAATGCTCGGAATGGCACCGGATTATGATCATTTAACGCTTATGCAAAAAGTCGAGGTATTCGAGTACGCTCTGCGTCAGACTCAAGGTGATGATTTGGCGAAGTTATTGTGGCTCAAGAGTCCATCGTCGGAAGTGTGGTTCGAGCGACGCACTAACTACACCCGATCACTTGCAGTTATGTCAATGGTGGGATATATCCTGGGACTGGGAGATCGGCATCCATCAAATCTTATGTTAGATCGCATGAGTGGTAAAATTCTTCACATTGATTTTGGTGATTGTTTCGAGGTTGCCATGACCCGAGAGAAATTCCCCGAAAAGATTCCCTTCAGATTGACTCGCATGCTGATTAAAGCAATGGAAGTGACAGGCATCGAGGGTACTTATCGGCGCACATGTGAGAGTGTTATGGTGGTACTTCGTCGCAATAAGGACAGTTTGATGGCTGTACTGGAGGCTTTTGTTTACGATCCATTGCTAAATTGGCGTTTACTGGACACGGATAAAAATCGTCGTTCAAAAGCAAACAACGACGGAACAACCACAATTGGAAGCCTTACCACTGGCGATGACGATGAATCAGTTAGTATGCTAAGAAGTCAATCAAACGCCAAAAAACCATTTGAAACAGGCTTGGGCATTGTGCCGAACAATACACATATGGTTGCCGAAGTTACGAATTCCAAAGCCCGCCTGATTGTTGGTCGTGTTAAACGTAAGCTAACGGGTACAGATTTTCAAACGAAAAACGCAGTTACTGTTCAACAGCAAGTTGACTTGCTTATCCAACAGGCGACAAACAACGAGAATCTTTGTCAATGTTACATTGGTTGGTGTCCATTTTGGTAAACAAGATAAATTTGGTTCTTGCAGTTTACTTTTTTGAACCTTTAAGATTAACATTTTTTTAATTTACTTTAAGAACATTACTACCGATTTCGTCGATCGGAAGTACATACACTTAACGCGCTCTAATCTTTAAGTAAGGATTTCGTTTATGTATTGCTTTTTCATCTTATTATAGCTTTGTATCTATATTATTCATACACAAATAAAATATTTAAATACATATATAAATTAGTATTACTTTTAATGGAAGGAAATATGTATTGGCACATTGCATAATTTTTGAAAACAAGTAAAGAAGAACATGGTCTATTAAAAAGAAGAACCTGGAATGCCTTGACATTTATCTGAGAATCTTTTCACAAAAAATACTTTTATAAGTTATCAGCCATCAGCAATTATTTTCAATAATGTTAAAACCAGTTGAATAAAATTACCATGGCAAAAATTCCACATTCAAGAACAATGTATCTAATTGGTTGGTTTTTAAATGGTATAAGGAGAACCAAGGCCAAGTGACTTTTATACTCTTAAACAATTTCTGTGTGCTTGTTGATAGGTTAGGTAAGGTGGAAGGGCTGACAGTTGATCTTGTTAGCGTCACACTTAGATCTATGTAGACCCGTTGTGATACCTATCCCACTTAATGTAAAAACCATTCAGAGGCATTGACGAAGTTCAGAAGGCTATTAGCCGAAGTTCTAGAAAGATCCTCTAAGTTGTCAAAGAAATGATTCGCTAGGTGTTTCTTACTTGTAAGGTATTCTCGTGTGCTGCACCCTCTACAAAGGTCGTCAGTACTGAGCCTCATTTCCTTTTTGTGGTATGCCAGTAGGTTGCGTCCGGTGATTATACTGACAATTATGTCAGCACAATTTTGTCTGTCCTCTGCTTATTGAAATATGGCCATAATTTTCTAGTTGTGCTACAAACTAGCAGGTTCCATTTCTCAATGGTGTTTAATATTTTGTTACCAATATTCTGTTTGATGATAAATGTTGGTCGTTCGGCTTGACTTGAATCAAGCGACTATCCCGTTCTCGCAAGCTCATCAGCTCTTTCGTTTCCCTGTACATTACTGTGACCTGGAACCCAGCAGAGTCTAATGTTATGCTGCACGCAAAGAACCCTAAGCTCTTCGCGGTAGCAAGTTTCAAGCTTCGAATGTATCTCGGTGGCAGAAATTGCTTTAATTGCTGCTTGGCTATCAATAAAGAGGGTGATATTAGCTCGTGGTATTGCCATCATTGATATTTGCGTAGCTGCTTTGGTCACTGCCAAGATCTCAGCTTGGAAGACGCTGCAAAAGTCCGGAAGTCTGCAGGAGCTAGCTAGTCCCAGAGTTTCCGAGAAAATTCCTGCACCAACTTCAGTGTCCATCTGAGAACCATCAGTGAAGACAGTTATCGTAGATTTTGATAGCGGGCAGGCATTTTTGTGAAGAAAAGAAACGATTAACATGAGGTGCACTTTTTGATGTAAAACATCTTTAGCGGAGGGTAAACTCTATTAAAAATTGGACGTCGCGACGTTGTTGGTTAGAATAGAATAAATTGAACCTTTTGCTCTGCACTTTTACTGTGCGGTGACTTTTTTTCGGTGCTAAACACACTTTTTAAGAATAAGAATGTTTGTGAAGGGTGGAAATAATAAGACAAATTTTACACTTATAACAAAATTGTTTGTATATTTTTCGATTTCCTTTCTCTAATTTTGTTTATGTATTCATGTATATATATATTATATTAGTTCCAGTTTACATAAAGGTTTAAACTATCATTTCTTGTTCTCGTTTTTGTTTTTTTTTTATAAGCAATTTAAATACTATGTATCGCATACAGATATTTCAAAGAAAAAAAATAACATAACGTTAATAATCCCTAGCACACACAGCAAACAATATCTCAATAGATGTCTGTGTTTGTGTTTTGGGACAATACTAACATTACCAATTGAACGAAAAAAAAACATAACTGATAACTAAATTCCTAACAAACCAAAAAAATAAAAACAGATGAATAATTTTTTTGTGTAAACAAATTGCATATAAAAAATTTAGAAAAAAAAAAAACATTTATAATTATATTTTATTGAGAAAAAAATGATAATGTGCTTAGCTACTTTTATCAAATAAGTCCAATTGCTGCTGATTTTGTCTTTTATCTCGCTTCTCCCTCCGCCATGCATCGATTCGATCCTTCAGTTCTACATTTGGGATGAGCATATCTTCGGTGAGAGTTTGCCGATTGAAGGGATCCGTGCTGCTGTTTAGAAGATGGCGGGTGATTATTGCACGATCCATTACCGTACCTGACGGTAGAATAACTGGATCAAGCATTAGAGTATCCATAAGCGGATCCTTAAACTCATCGGGCGCATCCGCGCACTCGTCTTCGGCTTGCTGGTTAGCAACTTTGCAAGAGAAAAAACAATATTTTTGATTTTTATTCAACAAAAAAAAAGAAGAACGTCAAACTAACCATATGTGTCGTGAGCTTTTGTAATCAATGCTCTAAACTTCTCCACTTCAATTGTCGATCTAATGCCAAGTCTTTCGATTCGATTAGCTGCATCATCGAAGAGATGCTTTTGAAATGATCGCTCGTCAGCGGCAAGCGCTTGCGCGAATCTATCACAGTCAAGATGTAAATATATATCGAATATTTGGCCGAGCAGGCGCCTTGGCTCCCAACCATATTTCGTTGGATTTCGGACTTTTAAATCATTGCACTTTGGCCCGCACAATTGTTGGAGATTAAAGTTCAGCATTGAACTAAGCCGATCAACAAGTTCGGCGCGCATAAAAGGCTCCTTAATATCATCCTGCAAATAAATTAGACATTTAAAAAAATAATAAATAAATTCGTATATACACAATTTAGATAAATTACTGTTAAATAATGGAACATTTCAACAGTTTCTCTGGCAAGAGTTAGATACGACCGGCATTGCCGTTCATCTGTAGACAACTGTGAGAGCCGAGTTTGTTGTTGTTCTGATCCCAGCTCACCCCAAGCGCTCTCGTTCAACATCAGAACCTTTGACAAAGAAAAATGTCATAGAGAAGTGCTTTGGCAAAGAATGAGTCTCAACCAACCTGAGTCTGATGAATGCGTTTAAGATTCTCCAAACATTCATCTAGCAAGAATGTTGTGTCATTCATTAACATATTGACAAACTTAACAAATTGCTTGCCCGATTTAGATTCAGTTATCATGACCTGCCGGTGTATTGGACTATCCCACATTGATTTAAATAAATGACTTATATGATACCTGGAAAAAGAAAATATTGCATGTTAAACTCGAATAATCAAACAATTAGATAAGATTCAAAAACCTACCTTATCGTAAACTTATCGTAAAATTCAGTACTTTGTCCAGTAGTTTCGATGTCTGTGTAGAATTTCATCAACGAACTGACCAAAACTGTTTGTGACAGTTCATGATTCCACATCTAGAATAGAAGAAACAAACCAACACAGTTTTTATAGCATCATTTCGTAAACGACATCGGCAGTGAATTTACCAAAACATTCAATGATGAACTCGATGGAGCCAATGAGAACACAAATAGGACCTCAACTAATTTGGCAGTGACATATGGATTCTTTATACAATGCGGAGCACATACGCACGTCAGCAACCAAGTTATAATTGGATGATCGATTGCTTGACGGACTGCATTTTGGTCGGCTAGAGCATGCTGTAGGGCGAACAATATAAATTCGGCAATATCATCGACATACCACTCGGGCAGTGCGGCAAATGCATCAGTGGGCTTCATTAGAGGCGCATTAACTTTGGAAATAAATGGACCTTCGATCTTGCGCCCTTCCATTTGGTACAATAGGAATTCACAAACAGTCGAATAGAAGTACATGCATGACGTTATAAGTTTCGGGTCCAAAAGACAAACTTCACTGCAGATTTTTGATCTAAAAAAAAAACAGAAAATATTTTTATTTTGTAGTTTTTTTATCGATTGTTTTTCCTTTTTTTTTAATGAAGCTTTATAGTGGAGTAAAAGCAGGGCAGAAATAGTAGTAACAATAATGTGTCTATTGCCACTCGGGTGATTTCAGTAGCCTTCGATGGCTGTGTGCCATATTATGTGATTTTATTCAAATCGAGCTGGAGTTTTTATAAAAGTAGTTTAAACAAAAACACTCGATATAATTCGGGTGATAAATCTGTATATTGACGTGACAGATCTCGGAGGAAAAACTTCACTTCTGTCGAGGACCCGCAACCTAACCAATTTTTGTTTTGTAATGAACAACTTACCTATTGAGTTTTTTCAATTGTTTTAACCAACGATCTCTAAATTGTTTATTACGTTTGGCATATGGAGTATTTTCCCAATGGGATTTGGTCTTGTCCAATTCGTCAATTAACTTCTGCAACTCCTTGATGGCTCGTGTTTTTTGTCGGTATCTTTGAATGGCCGGCATAAATCCTAAATGATGAGCTTGCAATGTTAGGAACCAACATTGCGTCTGGAAATTGGCATTGTGTTCCAAATCTTTAAAATCACGCTCGAGGAATTTCTTGTACTCATCCTCGGTGAATCGTAGTTTTGTGTCATTTTCGATGTAAATCAATGAATTCGAATAGAATGGGAATAATGGATCGACACGATCTAATTTTATTTTGACCGATAGTTGTTGCAGGACAACCATAAGATTGATGACAAAACCATCACGAGCTAGAAGTTTCTCGTCGGAAGCAATCTGCACACGTCGTTCGTTGTGCAATAGTACTTGAGAGATATATGCTAGTGTGATCGGCCGACTGTTGACATTAACTAGCAACGAATGGAACACTGTGTGCATGAGAGTTCGCATCGAATGGAGTTGCTGTGAATTTAATTACAAGTAAATAAATTTTGATTCAACGAATTGAGTCAAATAAAGAACTTACCAGTCTAAATTTACCCGAAGTCACTGCCAAAATAGAACTTCTTCCATTTGTTTCTGCAAATTTAATGTTCTCCTCGGCAAACATAGAGACCGATAGGAATGGTCCTAAGTAACTGCACTTGACAATCTCTCGACCAGCAATTTTTGTACAAATTTCTGGCAAGAAATTTGCCTGCTTTACCATCAAATCACAAATCGGTCGAGAATTTCCCACCTTGATCACAATCAAATTGGCCAATGTTTGTATCTGATCGGTTTGCATGTAAGTCGTACAAATGTTCCTTTGCATGCCCATAAATAGTGCACGCAACACCTGTCCGAATATATACTCAAAATCAGCTGGATACTTGTAGGCTTCGATTACCAGGTCATGCAAAAATTCCTCAGGGCAGCGATCCTGATATATTATTTCCAACAAATACGACTGGTCTAAGTGGTATGCCACATGCTGATGAAGGGTATCATTAAGAGCCAAAATACTAAACCGCATAAGGGATTGATGAATGAAAGCCAGTGTTGTCTTGAACAAGGGGTCTACTGTGAGATCGGGCCGACTGCTGACGTTCTGATAATTTTTGTAGCATTTGATCAGATACAAAATAACAGAAGTCTTTCCTTGACGCAACGGTTTCATGTATGGATTTAAAGGTTGTTGTTCGCTGGTAGCTGTGCGCGATGAGCTGGGTTGATCAGCTCTTTGTTCGGTTTCTGTTGTGCTGCCGGTAGCTACCACATTAGCAAGTATCTCCTGTACTTCGGTGTCATCGCTTTTGATCTTTTTCGGAGTCGAATATTGATCACAATTATCCGAATCGACTGAGTCTGGCTTTTCGTTGTTGTATATTCTCGTAACACATTCCATTAGAATTTCGGAAACAAGTGTTTTGAAGTCGTAGCGTTTTTCGGGGTACATTTCAATTAGATTACCAACTTGTGCGCATATCAATTTACCAATGCTATTATCATTCCATGTGGCATTTAGTATCTTCGATACATATTGTTCGATTTTCTCTTCGATGGCTTCAATAGCTGGGATCATTAAGCATGATCCTTCTGTGACAGGTGATGTGTTTTCACTGGTTTCCATATTTTCAATGCCCGAGTCGGAATCTTTGAATTTATCATTAACATCGGTGGATTTGCGACACGGGTGCAGAGGAAATTCGTCAGTTTCCATTTTTTGAACAGCATCGTTTAAAATTGATTTTGGCGTTGCAATTAAAGTCGAAGTCGAAGTGGGTGATGTGTTGATTTTTTGTTGAGTGTTTGCTTTGACAGTGTCCAATGTCATTTGTAATGCATTTTTAACCAAACGGGATTCTTTTGCCACATTCGTTGTACTACGGGGAGCTGAAAATAGATCAATACAAATATTATTATTTTTTTCTTTGTTTAAGACAAGTTGTCACAAATACTTACTCTCTACTTGCTGAGGACTCTCAGTATCTACTGTACGGGGTGTTGTATTTAGACCAGCGGATAAGATGCGAAGTCTTCTGGCTCTAATCTGTAAGAAAAAATAAGAATAATTTAATTTGAGATAAACAAAGATAATGCAGTTGTTTATGTTTTTAATGGATTCAATTGGTAAAAAATATTAAAGATGAAACACTGGAAAGTTATTTTGATAAGCTTGGAATCCACGAGCACTTATGATTCAGGCTCCGGCGTTTGTTTTTTTAAGTTTTGTTTTGTATTTCACCAACCACTATGACTTAAAATCAGTAAATACACTCACGTTGAAAGTCAAATTCAAACTGACTGTAAAAAGAGTAACATTCATCGGCATCCACTATCCGACATGAATGCGCCGTCAAGAAAGAATATGAAATTATTTGAATTCCATTACTTATGAATGTGCACTCTGACAAGCTACCCCATCCACCAGCCTTCATAAATGTGCACGAGCCAGGAGTGACGTTCATAAGTGATCGTGAATGCCCAGCTTAGCGTTTGGCCTTTTCGGTCATGTGTCGAGTGAACTTTTTTTCTGAGCATGTAGTAGATCTTAAATCGGTTTCAATGGAGAAAAATGAATAATATATTTTTTTTTTTCAGAAAAGACCTTTTGGTTATTAAAGCCAAGATGTTGAAAGCTCCCAAAACCCCTGTATTGGAGCTACCCGTCCTATATGAGACAGCATAAAAGTGACAGAAATCTATTGGTGTTCAATGAATTTGTGTTGAACAGTTGAGAACAGGATTTTTAGCATTTGCTAACGTTTTTTTTTCAATAAAAATTGGTAGTTTTTTTTATTGTTTTTTTCTGAATTACACCTAGTTTTAGGCTGAAAAATTTATTTTAGGTGTTTACTCATTCTGAATTCCAATAAAACAGTGGAAAAGACAAGCAATGGGTGAAGAGCTTCGCCATTTAATGATTACAAAGTCTAAACTGGTGGACTGTTGCCGCAAAGAGTTAAAACTACTTAGTGCATCAAACACAGTTACACTTCGATGGTCCCCTTCCCCAGAACATCGTGACTTATATGGTAACGAAATGGCGAATGAATTGGCCAAATTAGGATTTCTCTTGATCCAAGCCAAATTGAATCTTCCGTTTTTATGCCACTTGAACAAGAAAGAAATAGAATTCACCAATGCTCCCTCAAAAACGCAAAACGATAGATGGTCAGCAATTGATACTTGCCGGGTCTCGAGGAATCTATGTCCAGACCCACTTTCTCGAACTAAGCAGAACCCAAATATCCCTTTTAGTTAGAATCCTAACGGGTCATAACTCAAAAGGAACACAGAAAAGGAATGCAGAATGGGCATCAGTTCATCTGACATATGTAGGGGGTGTCAAGATGAAGAGGCAGAAGAGGGCTCTTATCACTTTCTTTGTGAATACCCGCTAGCTTAGCAAGAACCAGGAAAATATCCCTTGGTGATTACTTCTTTGACGAAGTGAACGACATCTCGTTTTTGCCACTGAGAAACATCTTGAAATTTATTCAGATTTCAGGATGGTTCAGGGAGGCATCTCAAACCCACACCTAAGCTCCACTAACTACTTTCCATACCAACCTCTATCCTTACCTCACCTCACATGGGGACCACAATGGATCTATTGAGATCCGAGTGAGATAATCCGGCTTGCCGTGTTATCTACCCTTCAAACCTTACCTACCTTCGCCATTAAATTAAAACACTAATCATAATACCTTAAGTATGGGTACTGTGGTTCTGACTTGACAGTGAGAAACGAATCTTAAATATTTAAGTTCAACATAGAGCTTATGTCAGAGTTAACGCTGACGAAAAAGGAGAACATAAGGGTGTGTTAAATTATTTTGGTGTTTAAAAAATGCATGTTTTCAGTGTTGACATTTGATAGGAGATGATAGTGCGATTGTATTTGGATACGTTTTTGCAGGGAACAAGTACTTTTGTGCAGAAAAGATAATGAGTAGGGTAAGACAAGGTTTTTCTTTGCAAAGACGACATAACGCTGGACATTTTGACGGTGCGAACATGTCGAGAGAAAAACTAATGTCTAAAAGTGCATGTAAATTATGTAATAATAAAATAATTTTATATTTACCATTAGGTACATATTTGACGATATGAAAATAGGCATACATGCTTGGAATTTTGTTTGTGTTGGCAGCTGATATACCTACTCATTTTCTGTTCCAACTTCTTCTGAAGTATACCTATTACAAGAATCTACCTATCGTTTTAAATCTTCGTTTCTTACGATTATTTAAAGGTTGCGAATTTTATTTTAAACGTCACGAAATTTAAATAAATGGTTTTGCTCTCTATACCCACATAATTATGTAGGTAGTTCACTTAATAGCAAAGTAGTATTTGCGAAAGACAGATTGAAAATAAAATATACTCAAAAAAATAAGGAAGTATAGAAAAGGCTGTATGACTCTTAAAATATTTCTT
Source organism: Leucozona laternaria (assembly GCA_932273885.2). Classification (NCBI taxonomy): domain Eukaryota; kingdom Metazoa; phylum Arthropoda; class Insecta; order Diptera; family Syrphidae; genus Leucozona; species Leucozona laternaria. The sequence goes on along the minus strand of OW026368.1, from coordinate 110,306,082 downwards.
AATGGTTGATTAAAAGAAAATTTGTGACCCGACTATGAAATTCGATTCTACATTATATTTAAAATCTTTGAATCCGCAATAGGTATAACAACTTTGTTACTTTATAGAAGTTGCAATAAACAAAAATTAGATATCCCTCCATTTAAAATTAACACAACTTTCAAATAGAATCGAAAATATAATAAAGTTATTTAGTTGAACAAATATCAAACAAAAACACGCAGCTGTTAATTTTAGTTTCAAGTTCATTGAACTGGATGTGATCAACCTCTATTCTCAATTTGATTCTACATAGAACACACAAGATGCAAGCAGTACAATCTCGTTCTTTCTACGCGTCTCAACAAGATTATTGTCCTAGTAACCAAGGATAATATTTTTGTGTATACCTAACATGCAACACACAGTTGCTCTTGTTCCGCCCACACAGATATAATTTAAACAATCAAGAAAGTAATAATAAAGACTTGCCTCTTCTGGTGATAGTTCACTCATTGTTGTGCTGTTGATGCTCCTTTCTGCGTTTCCAAAATAAAGGACAAGACTGGATGGACGAGAACTACAAGAGTATAAGATCCGCACAAAGTTTCTTTCAATAAATAATATCAATAATTTTGCTGCTGTTTATTCTTGTCTCCTTTCGTCTTCTTCCGCTCCGCAGTCAGTCAGTTACAATTCACTGTTTATGTTTGTTTGGCAAATTGCCCTTTTTCAGCTGTTATGAACTCTAGCTCTGCCTTTAGATAGCAATGCGCCCTCTTTTTGTTTCAAGTGACTTCAGCTTGTTGGATCCAATCAACAATATTTTCAACAATGAGTCGTAACAAAGTGAAAATAATAACAAATTGTAATTCACTTTAAGTTTTTATTTTATGCCTGTTTTTTCTTGTTTGCTATGCACTAACTTCTAAAAAAAACCATAGATATGCTTTTCCAAGGCGAACAACAACCCAGAGCTCTCGATGCGTCTGCAAAGTTATAAGTTTTTATCAAAAACAACTAATTTCGTTCTTTCATTCGTGTTATTTTTCATCAAAATGAGTTTTCCCTGCAAAACAAATAGAAAATAGAAAACAAATAAATTATTTTCAGATTTTCCTGCGTTGCGAAAATGACTTCTTTGTTCTTGAAAATCTGCGTTTTCTTTTGTATCTTGGAGACTGAATGAACTGAGATGGTTAAGACGATTTCTCTTTGACGAAAAATTAGGTATGTCGAGATCGATTAAAACAAAAAACAAATTACAAAAAAAGCAACTGCAAAATATAGATATGTTTGCGCTTTAATTACAAATAAACAACGAAACGCACATAAGGTTCATTATATCCTTCAATAATTTTGATGAAAAAAATTCAATTTTTTATTTTTAAAATAAAATTGATTGATTTTCATTTCGCTGTGTATTTCGTTGTATCATTTTTTCGACTTGTCGAGGAAAAGAAATTGCAGTTAGCTTTTTAGAGACAGAAACAATAAAATTGATATTACTTTGATGGTTTTTCTTTGTTTTGTAATTTAAGTATGTTGTTCCAGTACAATTATAGCGTTTTAATTTAATTTTAAACATATATATAAATAAATTTCCGAGGATTTTTTAATCCACAATTTCAACTGGCAATTTTATTTCTACACTTTTTCTTAAAGTTTTTTTTCGTGGTATCTTCAACTTCAACTCGACAGACTTTTCAGGTGACTACAGAAAAAACGAAGGAAAGCAAGCGAATTGAAAAAATCAGTCGAATTCGCTCTGCGTTCAAAGTTGAACTTTGAAAATAACTGAAGGCGTTCATTTTAAAAATGGATCTCTGCCACCAAATGTCAGAAATGTCAGTGTGAAATTAAAAAAAAAAAAAAATAATCTGACAGCACTCCCTGGTTGGAAAACAAAACCAAACGCCAAAGGCACGAAGGCGAGCCAAAAAAATTCGGGTGTTTATTAATGGTGATTAATGTGTAATAAAATTAGCTTTTTTGTATCAAACACTTGAAAAAATGTTTACTAAAATGTTTAAACACTAATTTATAGGTAATTTAAAGTTTTCAGTTCCAAATACAAAAAATAATCAAATGATCGGATTTTTAACACTGCCAAGAGCATGTAAATATTTTCCAACCAGGGACTTTTTTTGTTGTTGTTTTTAGATGCCAAATTAGAAAGAGAAAAGACAATATATTAATCACTATTATTAAACACACGACTTTTTTGGCTCGCCTTAGTCCCTTCGGCATTTGGTTTTGTTTTCCAACCAGGGAGTGCTCAGATTGTTTTTTTTTTTTTTTTTAATTTCACACTGACACTTCTGACATTTGGTGGCAGAGATCCATAGAGAGTAGGATCTCGTGTTGTTGCTTCAATGACTGCTTTTAAACCATGCAATTTCTTCTTGCGATTTTTAAGCACGTGGGCGAGGGACGTATGTGGTGGCCGGGGTAGACGAAATTGCTGAGGTTGAACAAATTGCAGAGTTATCGCTCATTCTTCTTTGTGCTTTTCCTTTTTGTTCGAATGTGTTTTATTTTCATTCGTCGTCCACTCAGATAACTTCGCTTAATCAAGTGGAGTAAAGAGTCCAGTGAGATGATACTTCTTCACTTGCACAAACTAAACTTTTCATTAAAAATCGCTGTCGTGTAAAAGGTATTTGCAATTAGAAGGAAACCAAAGGAGAAACGAAGATTAAAAATCGCTGTCGTGTAAAAGCAGTCAATGCATGTTTTTTGATGATATATATCGATAATTTTTGATAGTATAAAATAACGGCTAATATGGGCTATCCTAGTGAATTCTGAAACGACCAACAAAACAAAGACTGCTTTTAAACGATGCAATTTCTTCTTGCGATTCTTAAGCATGTAGGCGAGGGACGTATGTGGCCGGGGTAGACGAAACTGATAAGGTTGAACAAATTGTAGAGTTATCGCTCATTATTCTTTGTGCTTTTCCTTATTCACTCCGTTTATATGCAGGATCGAGAGCTCGAGTTAGATTAGGGTCGGATTTTCGACCGCCAGGTTTTTCGTTCCTAGAGTTGAGAGCTCCATTTGGAGTTGAGTTCAAATAGGAGCCAAGAAAAATTACACACACACGTAAAATAGTACATAATGTCAAAAAAACTCCTTCAAGCTCGCTTCAACACTCATGTAAACGGGGTGATTGTTCGAATGTTTTTTTATTTCATTCGTCGTACACTCAGATAACTTCTCTCAATCAAGTGGAGTGAAGAGTGCAAAGAGATGATACTTTTTTACTTGCACAAAATTAACTTTTCATTAAAAATCGCGGTCGTGTAAAAGGTATTTGCAATTAGAAAGTAACCAAAGGAGACACGAAGATTAAAAATCGCTGTAGTGTAAAAGCAGTCAAAACAATCCAGCTAGCTTTGGATACAAATCTAAACGCAGCCATTCTATGCTCGACTGCTGAACGCACTTCCAATCAGATCAGCTGTCACTCTTATCAGTAGTGTCCCAAAACAAATCTCTCCAACAAATAAATAAAGGTAATTGTTAAAAACGTAATTAAAAAAATAATAACAGGGTAAAGCTAAGTATTTCATGATAAAGGTACCTAGTTTCATTACCGTTCCCAATTTTAAAATGGCTGGGCTTTTTATAAACGGAGTAACTGATGATGCATCTATTAAATTATTTGATGAACTCGGTATAAAAGAATCTTTTTGTTTTTTGTCAAATGGTTTTCATCAAAACTAATCGATTCTTCTTTAGAAAACTCGGTTCAGACTCTTATTAATGCTGCAATAGAAGCTAGGAAAAATGCATATTGTCCGTATAGTAAATTTGCGGTCGGTGCAGCGGTACAAACAGACGATGGCAGCATCTATACTGGAAGCAACATTGAAAATGGAGCATATAGTGCTTCCCTTTGCGCCGAAAGAGTAGCTGCTGCAAAGGCCATAAGTGAAGGCAAGCGACATATTGCAGCAGTTGCAGTCGTCGGACTGCAAGAGAATTATTTTACAACGCCGTGTGGCTTATGTCGTCAATTTCTTATGGAATTCGCCAAAACAGATTTTCCAATATATGTAGCAAAGCCGATTAATCCTCCCTTGCGGGTGCTATGTACGAGCATATCTCAGCTTTTGCCGAAAAGTTTTAAACTAGATTTGTAGGGAATCCCCATCCTATATAAGGGTGAATTTAATTATGTATGTATTTATAAGCTATTTTTACATTATAAATAAAATATTCAGACTTACCTCAAAAAGCTCTATGTTTTGAAATTTAGATATAAGTATTTAGCCTAGCAACCAAGTTAAGTTTGTAGATGGTTATATAAATTCTTTGAGCTAAATTTAACAACTCCAAGTATGAATGAACATGGACATTTTGATTTTAAAAGACCAATTGGTGCTCAAAACGACTATCGTACGTCCACTTATCGAGCACATCTGAAATTACCGGAGCAGGTTTCTGAACCTATAAATCACGACTTCTCGCTAAAGCACAAACAATATATTCAAAGTATAGGCTATGAAGAACAATATATAACCGAAAGCCAGGAGCAATTTTCATGGAAGGTATTGAGCTTTATAGACGTTTGTTTCTTAGCTTTTAGATTTACTTTTTTTTATTAGATACTGAAGCCTTCCAATAACCGAAACCCCACTGTAAATGGAATTCATTTCATGAAATCATTCAAAGAAACCAACCTTCGTAATTACTTCAAACTCATGCCGAATTTGTCTAGTGTTTCACAGAGGGATTACCAGTGGAAATCAAAAGCCTTAGAAGAGTATCCACCAGTCATACAATTAGCAACTGAAGCAAATACAAATATACCGATTTGTATTGATCGATGTAAGTCTGGTTTCGGTAAATTATTAGATCCATCAGCAACAACTAATAACTTGGCATACAGAGCGTATTCCACTGAAGAATCGGGCATAACCTCGAAGAATATTATAACTTTTTGGAATTGGAAAAATACATTTAAGAAAAAGCATATAGTTTGCAATGTTGCGAATAAGTGTTGTGTGCAACGTAGAGAATATCAACATTCTGTTAAACATGTCCCGAATAGTGGCCTAATAACTGAAGCTAAATCTAATTATGTCAAACACTTGAATTTAACAAATTCTGATTCTTTTCATATGAACAAACAATTTATTAACTGTATCGGTGTACCGAACCAAGCGAAGTCGGAAAATACGATTTACGGATCCGGCATACCTATTCAAAAATATTTAGCATGAAACATCTTGTGTGTTGTGTATAAAATATTTATTAATTAAATAAAGTCAGCAAACAAAATTATATCACCAAAAACAGATTTTATGAAGAATTATGATAGATGATACGCAACGTAAAAGTTGAAGTCGGTGGTAGGTGGTAATGCGTAGGACTGTCATGCCGGAGGTCTGGGAATTTAATTTAGCAGAGATGATGAAAATGTACCATTGACAGGAGCTGAATAGTTAAATGTTTGCCGTTATTCATCCAATCCTCCATAGACACAAATACATTTTCCTCGAAACATACATATGAAAGACCGTCAAAAAGTAAATCCTCCAAGGTCCCAGGTGGCACATTTATAAGGGGCGATGAGGTTCTATACTAACGGGTGATTTTTTGGCTGGTTTGGTTTTGGCAACACTGGTTTTGACAGCTGACGTGTGTTTAGTACCTTAGGTTTGTTCAGTGACAAAATAGTTAGATTAGAACAGAACAGAATAGAACAGAACAGCACAGATTCGTAGTAAACGTCAGAACAAGTTAGAACAGGAAATCTGTTCAAAGTTGTTCTACCTAAAAAGCTAGTACAGAAAATCCTGTTCGAAACTGTTCCAAAGTGTTCTAGACAGCCTCACTGAACAGCAAACAGTTTAGAACAGAAAATACCTCACTGAACAGCAAAAAGTTGTACTTTTCTGTTCGAAACTGTTCTAAACTGTTCCGAACAGCCTCGCTGAACAAACCTCTTGTGTCACTGTCAAACAGCTTCAGTTTGGTTTGCAATTTAACCATGGATCGTCTTACAAATGAACAACGCTTGCAAATTATTGAATTTTACTATCAAAATTCGTGCTCGGTTCGAAATGTTCATCGCGCGCTGCTTGTGTTCAGCGATGAGGCTCATTTTTGGTTGAATGGGTACGTAAATAAGCAAAATTGCCGCATTTGGAGTGAAGATCAGCCAGAAGCATTGCAACAGCTACCAATGCATCCCGAAAAAGCCACTGTTTGGTGCGGTTTATGGGCCGGCGGCATTATTGGGCCTATTTCTTCAAAGATGATGCGAATCGCAGCGTTACTGTCAATGGTGAACGCTACCGAGCGATGATAACAAACTTTTTTTTCCCCGAAATGGAAGTTCTTGACTTGCATGATATGTGGTTTCAACAAGACGGTGCCACATGCCACACAGCACGCGAAACAATGGCGCAATTGCGAGGCGAGTTTGGTGAACAGTTAATTTCACGTTTCGGGCCGGTCAATTGGCCGCCTAGATCGTGCGATTTGACACCATTAGATTATTTTTTGTGGGGGTATGTCAAGGCTAATGTCTATAGGGACAAGCCCGCTTCGATTGACGCACTGGAAGCCAACATCCATGCATTCATTCGTGAGATACCGGCCGATATGTGTGAAAGAGTATGCCAAAATTGGACTCAGCGGATGGGCTACCTGAGACGCAGCCGCGGTCAACATTTGCATGAAATTATCTTTAAACATTAAATTGCAAGGTTCAAACTATCGATTCAAATAAATATTTCATTCATTTTTTCGAATTTTTTGTGTTTTTTTTTAAAAAAAAGTTCTAAACCTCTTAAAAAATCACCCATTATAAGGCAAGTTTTGGATTAGTAAACAAAATCGAACTCCATATTTTCTTCAGGCGTAATAGTACTATGACAAAGAATATAAAAAAGGTGGGTCCCGGAATACTATCTTCGACAGTGCTACAGCTACATCTACATGATTTTGTGCAGGCAGTTACGGTGATTCCCTAGAGGGGAAATTGAAATTATTACTAGCTCCAAAAATAATTTATATTGAAAACGGCTCTAACGATTTTGATAAACAAAAGGCGTACTTCTATTTTAGCCGAGAGCAAAGCACTGATGGTCGTGTGGCGTCAGGGTTAGAGGAGAGTCTGTGTCTGTGTAGTGCAGCCTGTTTTTTTGTTATCAAATTTTTTTTTATTTTTGTAAATATAGAGATAAGTGCTTGTGTGCACTAAGAGGGTTTTTTATAACTGCCTTACCGGCATAAGTACCTCTCAGAACGAGGCATTTATGGTGGGCACTTATCCGGGTTTTACTGTATGTATGTACGCAACTGGCTAGCCATTACGAGTACTGGCTCGTGTGGCCTCGGGGTAAACTTAGGAAAAACGCACAATTCAATAGACCGGGTCGAATTTATTCACTGTCCTTATTTCTTGGTCCTACAGTTTTTTTTTCCGAACCAAACAGTTGCGAACAAAGCCCGCCTCAATAAAATCTCAAACCGAAGAATTGCCAAAAACCAAACCTTCGACCGTTTCACCCTACACAATCCATTTGTATCCATGAATCAAAGAATACAAGATTACGCCACTTCTACGTCATAGGAGCCAACACAATTAACAACAAATGTGACAGCCAACAAAATTTCAGTATAATTCTCGCGAATATTTCAATGATTAAAAAATCTTTTCATTATAATAGTATTTAAATTTCATTCATGATTTTTACCCATGTTGCATTTTTAAATTTAATTTTTTCTATGCATGCCCACGTAACGAGTGCGACGAGAAGGTCGAATTGGGAAAAAGTATAAATGGGTGCTGTTTTACACATTCTCATTTCTTATGAGAAAACAGCTGATTGTATGAGCTTGTTGATACACCGGAATGAAAGCCGAGGTTTCTGAAATTTTTATGGTATGGCGTGTCATTAAACAAGTGAAAAAAGTTGTTTATTTTTGTTTTTTTTTTTTGTACCTCTACCTATACCTACCTACTTGAATCACAGTTTATTGAAAGACTTTTATAATTAATAATGAGTGAAAGTTTAGAAAACTCAGGTAAAAATTCCATAACTTTGTTTTGTTTCCATCAAAACATAAATATGTAAATCATATTGCAGAATCCCAACATAATAACTATGTTTATGGAGGATTCCAAAGGATCAGCTCATATGACCCAAATATGTGCACAACTGCGGCACGTTTTAGCCCATTCTATGATAAGAGCAATGTCCCAAAGCCAACTAAAGAAAACGCGATAGTCTATAAGAGCCTCATAAGCACCAAATCACCAAACCAAAATCAAGACAACGGTCTGGGGTCTGCTAATATTGTGAACGCTTCAAAGGTCGTCGATCCACCTTACCTCACATACAATAATGAAATCCCAATTGGCCATCAAAATGCTAACAGAGAAGTATTGGTAAATAATGGAATGGCCAGTTCAGTGGCATTCAATGAACAGAGATCAAATAATTCGGGTCTAGGTAGTGGTGGGAGTGAAGTAGAAGTTGATTTCATTCAACAAATTGATCATGATAATGATGAGACTGGAGAATCTTTACCAACAGGCATTGTTCTACATCGCTCACCAAATGGTCACTTGTATCAAAACTTCTATGTATCAAACGAAGACGAAAGCCCAGGAGAAATAGTTGAGCTTATTCCAATAAACCCTGCAGATGTAACGCGTCTGGGTGATGCAGAAGGGGACAGCTATGCTCTACAACCTTACGAGTTCCCAACCGAAAGTCACTTGGATGAACTCGAATCGCATAATCCCATCAGCACTGTTGTTGAATACGAAGAAAATGAACAGCAAATAATCACAACAGAAATGCTAACTAGAGAACAGCAGAGAATTTTATTAGAGAGCACTATGTCACCTTTGCGTAAGTGTTCCTTTTAATTAAAGTTATAAGGAGTAAAAATATATTTTGAGTAAGATATTATGTTTGTGTTTCAGTTGCTGCAGTTAATGATATCACCCAAAGAGACAAACAGTTTTTGTCTTGCCTTAATCGCCAAAGTATAGAAGAGCAACGTTCTGATGCTTACAGTAATGAAATCAATGATCAAAAAACAGACTCATCAGAAGATGATGATGATTATGGTAAGTGTACGAACTACTCAAAAGTTATACAAACAAAATATTGTTCCACATTGTGTTATTCAAACCGTTTTGGTAAGACGCATAGAACAACATAGGATATCGGGTCACTTTTTTAAGAGTGCGTAAAACATGTCCAAGAGACAAAATTAAAAAAAAACTTGAAATTTCAGACTACTAATAAATGTTTATTAGTTCTTGTTTCAGATAGGATCATAGAAAGCCGAGCAAGAGCAACCCTTCCGACAAGTTATCTTTATCTTGGGCCAATTAACGCTGATACAAATGGTAAGTTCTTACCGATGAGCTAGACTATAAGACATTAAAACAAACGTGTTTTTTTCACGTTGCTCTAAGTATCCAAAAGATAAACAACAGACTGACAAGAAAGCAATGAGCTAGAGATTTGAAATAATCTTCTGAGATTTGTTCAAAATTTCAAATCTCTAGCTCATCGGGAAGTTAGCTTAAAATCGATTGGAAGAATAAACACACACAGGACTGAAAAGCAGAAAATACACAGACAAGAAAGTGAGTTAATGGCCCTTTCGGGAATCTCGAGGTGAATTTTATTTCCATCCATTTATTTGTTTCCAGTTTTTATATCACTGCTTTCGAGCTGCTCACTTATACATTTAGAAGCAAAATCCAAACTCCTATCAGGTTTTCTATAATTTGATTTTGTTTCTGTTGTTAGACCTTTATTTGGCACAGAATTTTGCATAATTTGAAATTCACCTCGCCGACGTTCAGAATATTTGTCTTTATTGAATTTATCAAATAAATTCTCCTTTATAGGCCACACATTGTATTTTTTATTTGTTCCGTTCTTTATCCAAGTCCAATAAGTAATATTGTCCTTTGCTCCTATTCCTTGCTGTTGATCGGAGGAGAAGGGATAGTAATCGAGACGATTAGATGTTGCCGAAACATCTAAGTACTTGGAATAACCTGGTTTGGATCGATCTATTCTCAATTTTTCAGAATTCTCAACAGAACTGCTGTTTTGTTTTAAGGAGTATTTCTCTTCTTGAAAATTCATCCTACTATAAAAGTCGTTTTTGTAAACACTTTTGGTATCTTGTAGAGGCTTCGGAGCAAGCCGTAGATGTGTATCTTCAAACGGCTTTAAGAAATTTAAGGCATTACATTTCATCGAAGGATTACGTAGGTTATTTCGGTCTATGTTCTTAAAGGAAATATTTTAAGCATACGAAATTAGTTTTTTTTTTATAACTAACTACCTTCTGTGTGTACTGCCGCCTTTGTTCACTGATATATTCATCGGTCATATTTTGATTAATTTTTAGATACTTTTCTGCTTTTAATATTCAACTCAAACTTAAAAAAAAAACTGACAAAAAAAAAATTAAATATATTGTTGAAGTGTTCTCGCACACTAAAAACATTTTATCAGTCTACAACTCTGTCGTAATCGGCTTCAAAAGTGAACGCTAAATATACTGTTTTGTTGTGCATATGTTCCAACACTGCCGATAGTATGTTGATGTTTCTTCTTAATACAAGGAAAAGTCCATATGTTGTTTACCTTCGTTTAAGGTTTCTTTAGACATAGTACGCAACATCAAATCGATTTTTAATATGAAAAAAAAACGACTATAAAAATAGTAAAAATGGAACTCATAGCCTAGCCTACTGCACTTGTCGAAATGATAGTAAGCCCTCTCACAGATTTCTTAGTAATTATAATACTGCTAATAATCCCGACCATCATCGAATCCATTCGTAATCGTATTATAAATTCTTAAATTTCAGAACCTTCTGTATACGCTGGCAAAGAGATTTTACAAAGAACAAAGTTTGGTCCATTCGAGGGAGAAATTCGGTTTACTAATGATATTTTTCTAAACATATTAAGATCTCAGCAGCCACGGCACTATCCCCTTCTGCTAGTTGGAAAGTCTAAAATTCTCATCGTTACAAATGAAAGTAAGTTCAACATAAGTGTATATGTACATATCTATATTCACACTAGTTTGATAAAACGAATTTCTCCAAACAGATACATCCAATTGGATGCGATTTGTGCGTCTGGCCAAAACATTTGCCGAACAAAATTTACAAATAATCGAAGAAAATGATCGAATATTTTTCAAATGTAATCGAGATATTCATCCAAAAGAAGAACTTCGAGTAGGCTATCATAGTGCCTATGCAGAAAAATATAATTTACCAATCCTAACGCCATCGATTGAAGACACTCAAAAGAAATACGAATGTGATAATCCATGGATGTGTTTTGAATGCGATCAAAGATTTCCAACTTCACAAGAAATGCAAAAACATTTGAAAGTTCATGACTTAGAAGATGCATCGTGTATTATATCGAAAAGAAAAATCAAAAGAAAGAGAAAAAGAACAAAATTGAAGAAAATATCAGAATTGCCTAAGAATTCGAGTTGTAGATGTTTGATTTGTTTTAAGGTTTTTATGACAAATGCAAGTCTAAAAAAACACTTTGCTTTGCACATAGCTGCGAACAAAATAAAAACTAAAGCCGTTAAAGCACCAACAAAGCGTTTGAGTTCGATGCATAAGTGTCAATTGTGCTCGAAAAGATTTTTATCCGAAAATAAACTCAAGGTAAGAAAGTTTTTTGATATTTTAGTTTACTGTTCGAAAGTTTAGGTAAAATTATTAATTTTAGTCGCATCAGCGAACCCACTCCGACATCAATAAACCCCATAAGTGTCCTCAGTGTGATCAGCATTGTGCAACCCCAGCAGCTCTCGCGGCTCATGTCCGTAGTCACACAAATCGTCTTTATTCATGTGTTTTTTGCCAAGAAACTTTTAAATATGTTCTGGACTTTAAAAAGCATGTTCTTAAGCATAGAGTTGATGGGCTCTTTATCTGTTTTCATTGTAAAAAGGTAAAACTCTTAACACTCAATAAAATTTATTTAACAAACAAAAAAACATATTTTTTCTCCAAGAATTACAAAGAATATCACATCGTTCGGAGGCACATACGAGTTTTCCATCCAGCAGTGAAATACCCATGCAACGAATGCGCCCGTTTATTTCTACATATGAGCTTCTTACGGCGTCATAAAGCCACTCATGCTAAGAAGAAAACAATTCAATGTCCAAAATGTGAGCAACAGTTCGAGAAAAGTTTCGAACTTAGGGAACACGTAAAGGTTTTCCACAAAGTGAAAACCAAAATCAAAAAGCAACTAGCTGTGGATGAAAAAACTTCTGAACAAAATGGAGGTTCCCAGTATTTAAAGCTTACGCCGAAAAAACCTAAACCAGCTAAGAATACTGGGGCTAACTCAGCTCTGTCAGAAAATTACCATCACTCCCAATTCGAATGCGAAGAATGCAGACTAGGTTTTAAGCGACGTGGAATGTTGGTGAATCATTTGGTGAAAAGGCATCCAGAACAGAATATCGATTCAATTGAAGAGTTAAATCAACCGATTGTCAAACTCCAAACAATGTTCAAATGTCTGCATTGTCCCAAGCTATACAAGAACAATGCGAAACGTAAGGCACATATTGTGAAAAATCATCCAGGTATGGAGATTCCTCCTTCATTTCGTAAAAATCCCGTTTTAATTGATCCAAATGTCCAAACGGTGGGCTGCATTAAGTCAGACGTGCAGAAGTGCCATTTGTGTTATAAACAATACGTCTCGAGAATGCGTCTTATTACACACTACCGAAAAGACCACATAAACGAAAGTATACCAGAAATGCAACACAATGACTATTCCATACAAAATCTAATCGAAGAACCATGCATGGATCCAGTTTTGGATACTTACAGACAACCAGTATCGCCCGAAAATAAACTGTTAAAACTATCTTCGGCAGCACTTGAACTGTCCAGTATTGAAGATAGAAAGTATTTTGATTTTCTCAATGAAAGATCAGATACAACGGATATTGGCAACAGAAATAGCTATAAAATCGAGGAAAATGAGTTCGTTGAGAGTTCATCGAATGCAGAATTGAACCGATTACCTGAATTATTTGAAGAATCAATAGCATGTATTTGAATAACTTAGAATTTCTTTGTAGTGTAAGTTATTATGTTAAATAATTTTAAATAAAATAAATATTCAAATACTAATGATAAGGGATTGTAGTTGTGGCGGCCGTGAATTACCAGGTAAAACAAAGATTTTAAAAATCAGAATAGTTGAGTAGAAAGGAAGGTAAAAATGACATTTCTTGAAGAACGAAGATTTCCTTTTATAAATCTCCAAATATAACTTATACTCTGTATTGTAAAAAGACATTCAAACTTTATGGTGAATAACATTCCTCCTGGAATGACTAACATTTCACTTTTCGCCTATTGCGAGTTTCACCAGAAAAATTTTAAAGGCTCGGAAAATTCCCTTGTGAGTGCTTCGCCACCTCCAAAGGAACACGGCTATTATTTAAATGATAAATTAATAGGTTCTTCTGTTTTAATTTCATCGAACTTATTATGAAAGGAGGTAGCCGATTTAATGTTTTGGGTGGATGGTTAATGAAGTCTGCAAGTTTCGTTGCTTCTTCATTTTGCATTATCAGAGAGGATCTAGGGAATTCGGTTAGTACGAATATTTTTCCATAATAAATTTGCCACGTGTCTACTTTACGACTGCAAAATATGAACTGTCAAGACTAATGTTTACCAAAATGGCGGCAAAACAAAGTAGTATACCCTACCGGCGGATACCCTGTATATGCTGCACTGTTAGATTGACTTCACATTCCGCTCATAATTCTTGTGTTTCGGAAGAGTTATATGCATTTGTCTCTTGAAAATTTGGGGTTGTATGCGATATGTTTGTTTGTAATGTGGTGACTTCGCAGGAAGCAGTAACTTTCCTGACAGTGATTGCTGAGTTGCTGGTTTACATTTGATAGGTGAGTTCCAATTGCAAGTCAAAAAAGATTTGGTAACTCTTCTATTGGAGGTAGTATTGACGCCTGTTTTGCGGCTTTGTCGGCTGATTCATTTCCTGGAATTCCAGTATGGCCTGGAACCCAAGAGAGCCAGATGTTTTTGTTTGAAATTAATTGACTTCGAATGAATTCCAAAGAAGGACATTTGTTGATGGCAGTCTTGAGCCCGTGAAATATTCCAAGGTTATCAGTACATATGAGGGTTTTTTTACGAAATGAGTTGGCCAGGTCGATAGCTTTTTGTATTCCTTTCAAACAGTATATGAAATTCAATTAAATCAACAACATATCTTTCTTTTCTGTGATACTACAATCATAGCAGTTATTTTCTACATTCGTAATAGAAGCAGGATTTTCATAAACGTTAAATGACTGCAAAATAAAGTACAGCAGCTGTTATGGAAAAAAATAAAAAAAAAAAACACCCCAACTATGTTTAGAATTGTTCATTTTTATATTTTGAAATGCGTACTTATAACACATAATTTAGAATAAAGGTGTATACAATAAAAACAAAGAATATTTATGTATAATATAATGAGAAAAAAAAATATGTAATATAATAACAATAATGATTATAAAATACATATACCAAAAAAGAATAATGTTTAACATTTGTCTTTGTTTTATAGTTAATATTTATACACCAAAATCATACATTCTACAAAGACAATAGAGAAGGAATGCAAAAAGTTTATAATGATTCGTTTATTTTTGTAGTTCTTGTAAGTGTACTAAAGCAACTTGTTTTCTTCTTTTATTTTTTTCAAAGTACAAAAGTAACGATTCAATGTACATATCTTCTTTTTTTTTTGTTTAATCAAGTTCTATGCATACATTTTAATTTAATGTATGTAGGTGTGTACTTGTATATGATTAAATTTTTAATTTTATTTATTTTACAAAAAAGATTAGCGGCTTGGGAGAAATTAATTCAATTTAAAAATTTTGTTGGTTCAGTTGGATTTTATAATATTTAGTTTTTTGTTTTTTTTTTTTTATATTTTCACAATATACATAATGAACTGTTGGCTATATTTTTCAGTTGAAAGGATTTTACATTTATTTGCAATAGACTGACTTTAAGATAATAACAGTGATAATCTTTGAATAGAACAAATATTTTAATTTCTTTTTTGTTCTTGTTCCAGAAGGACTTGAATATATTATATTTGTATATATTAAAGTTCTTTGAGGGCGTTGAGGGATTGACGTAAGAATTCATATTGCGCCTTTGCGTGTTTAATTTCCAATTCGGATAATTCTACGAGACTGAAGAGAAAAACAAAATAATTGTATTTGAATATTGGTTAGACAAATTGAAATATTACCCTTTTTTAAAAGCAGCAACACGACGATTGCGAAAGCTTACGAGTTCCTCCTTTCCACATGCAGATATTGATTCAAATTTTTCGCACGCTTCCGCCTGTGCTGCTTCAGCCTAAAATGAAGATTAGAAGTTTAGTAAATTAATGAACTTCTAAAATAAGAATAAATAAATACAAGAAAACAAAGACAAACAAAAATGTGATTTGAGTTGAATTGTGTGGTATGGATGAAATGGCTAAGATGTATTTTTGTATTGCAACTGAGGTCCCTAGTGAGAGTGTCATGTATTTATCGTTAAACCACAGTACACATTAGCCGTGTTATATTATCTATGGATCTGGATCAGGATCATTTTTTAACACGTAATACAACAACAATTTGGGATACTGCTTTCTATCTGGATCTGTTTTAAAGATCCGAAAATTAGTTCCCACTCTTGGCTTCTCATGGTGAGGTAGTGTGAAATGTAGTGTAAAGACAAAAGACAACAAATACATGAAAAATAAACCATCGTAAGGAAAATAGAGATAGGAATACAACACAGTTGTCACTAAGATCCGTAGCGTTTTATTTTAATGGGATGATCCTGATTCAGATCCGTAGATAAATAAAACACGGCTATTGTGTATGACTAAGGGAGGCCATCTCAGATTTGTGACGAAATATGAGAGTGTTACAGGGCAATCGTGCAAATATATATTATAATTTTAATGAAGAATTGGAGTCATATGAATCTATGAAGAAGCAATCGACTCTACTTTCATTCCAAACGATATTCATGCAAGTGATTACAAATTTATAGCATTGGTGCCTTAGTCGATGGACTGAAGAAAAATAATATATTTTGCTCTACAATAGAATAATAATAATATAATGATTACGTGTTATATGCCATGAATAAAAATATAGTAAAACTTGTACAAAATTAAATAACATAATTCACTTAAGTAAAGTTAGATTTATAACAAAAAATATTCTATAATTATTAAATTATAGGCGGAAATCAAAACAACCCAACAATTTTCTTGGCAAAAACACAAATTGACAGGATTATTATTATGCCACAATGATCCGTTAATACACCTCTATGGATTCTAATATTATTTTATTTGTTATTGGTTTGCTCTTTCGTTGTTAGGTCTAACTTCTATTTAATCACGCCAATTGGGACATCTGGTCTCATATCTAATTGGCTACTACTCTGACTCTATGTTATACTGACCCTTTCCTTGCCAGTACATCTGCTATATCATTCCCTTCTATATTGCTACGTCCAGGAACCCAGCAGAGTTTGACTTGGTTAATCTTACAAATATTATTCAGTATGCCTCGGCATTTTGCTACTGTCTAAGATCTTTTAGTCTCACTGGCTATTACTTTGCAAGCAGTCCACGAAAAATGTAATCTCCGACAAGCTCAGTTTTGTCTTGTTTACCATTTTTGCGGCTTTTTAAATAGCGTAAATCTCAGCCTGAAAGAAACTACACTCATCTGGGAGTTGATATGATTCTCTTATATTAAGAGCTTCACAGAACACTCCACCTCCTATTCCTTCTTCCATTTTTGACCGATCGGTGTAGAAGGGGATACCCTTTTCACTGAGTAGTTTGTTGGGCTCCTGCCCATGACTTTCGAGTATTAAAATAGAGAAGTTTTTGTGTCATACTTTTGCACAGCTAACTTCTTTTACAGCCTTCCACCACACCGTGCATACCCCACTGCGTACCGAAGGTTCTTTTGCATGTGCTCTTTTCATTCTTTCCTCTGTGTTCCGTTTCCATGTTAGCTTGGAATCAAGGATTACTCCAAGATATTTAGCTTCTTTGGAAAGTTTCAGAGGAATAATATTAAGCTTGGGAGGGGTAGAGTCATCTAATTTCCTTTTCTTCGTAAGGAGAACTAAGTTCCAGTTTTTGCAGGGTTAACCCTGTTCTTTAAGTGCAGATTCCATAATGTCTTTGATAAGATATTTACCCGTTTTCAGAATTACTATGTCATCCGCATAGGCTACAAATTTAATGCCCTTATTCTTAAATTTTGTAAGAATTTTGTTAACCAGGATGACCCAGACGAGTGGTGAGATTACCCCTCCCTATGGTGTGCCTCTTGTAGCTGTTTTCGTGACAATAATGTCTCCATGCTGCAAGGGTGTTTTCTTTACACTCAAGACTTTTCTCAATTTGTGAAACAACGTCTTCAAAAGCAGTCTCCACCTTTAAGGTAAGACATGCCATACTTCGGGCACTCTGAGTTTATTGTTCAAACCGCTTGAAGCGTGTTGAATATTTCATGCCTTTAGTGGCGAACTATTACATATATATTGGCATTTGTTAATTGATTCTTTCATTCATTTCATTTCATTTTTATCTTAACTTTTCTGACAAGCGGGAATAGCGTAGAGGATGTATTTCTTGCCTTTTAACTCGGGCATTTAAGTACAATCTCCGCGATTATTTCTTTGTTCTATCAACGTAAAATTTCAAATATATTAATACAAAATAAATGATCTATCTAAACGTGCACTTTTTAAATTAAAAAGAAAAACGCAGTAAAATATAAATATTGATAGAATCCATCTCTGTATATACATCATCCATACTAAACAATTTTATTGTAAAATAAAAATTGATCGTTTGTTACAAACATAAAAATGTATTTCGAAAGAATGAAGACGACAATACCTCTTGCACTTCCAAAGGCTGCATACATATAATGTTTAAAATTTTTGAATCAAAAACAAAACAAAATATTTTTTTTTAATAATATTAGTGATTTATTTTGCGGACAAACGAATGTGCGGGCGATAGAAATTGAATTAGGAAAAAGATTATAATAGGAGAAAACATTATATTTAGTTTAATTTTGTTGTGTTTAAACTTACCGCATGGACGTCTTTGTTTTTCGCTCGAACTTTTTCGAGATTTCGATTTGCTGCTTCGTAGGCAGCCAAACATCTTAAACGGCGAATTAGTAATGCTTTAGCTGCATCACTGTCCCTTTGGTAGTACCTAAGAGTGTCACCGAGTTTTAGATCTTGATCACTGGCGACCCTGGATTCAAAATGCTGGAATATAACATTAAAACAAAAATCAATAAAAAATATTATTATTATTTAACTCAAATCTTATAGAAGTTCAATAGGAATGAGTTATGTTTTACCTTAAGTTTTTCAAAAACTTCTGCACTTTTGGCGTAGAATGTTTCCATGGTACCCTTTTCTGCTATTGATAGCTGCATCAGAGCATTCGAAACCTTCTGATGACACTCTGCTACTTCCCTATGTTTGTGTGTCATTTTCTCTGTTCGAGCTGCTGCTTCCTTTAGATGACCATGGTATTCCGAAAGGAATTGCAATTCGTTTTCGAAAAAATCATTGACATCGCGAACAGTTGCACCGAGAAGAATTTCATCGGTTGTCTTGCCAAGTGATCTAACAAAGCCACCAAAAAGTGCCATTTTCTTGCGTGGCTTAGCGCACAAATCTTGGTCGTATTCCAGAAATACTTTTAAGTGTTGGTCCATACGAAAAACTGGATGTTGTGCGAGGCGTGTCAAGAACACCTCGTGCATTGCTACAGTTTTCTTAAATGTGGCAAGGTATTCACTGAACAATGAAAATTTTTAAAATAGGAAAATAATATTATGAAAAGTGACAAATAAAACTTACGCTTCTAACTCAGATTTCATCTTTTTGAACTCTTCTCTTGTCATATTGCCTTCGCCTTCTCCTAAGCGCTGTAGTTTTTCCCGTGAAGCATCGAAGTCTGGTCTGGGCGGACAAGGTGGAATCTGAGAGTAATAAAATTTCAATAAATAAACAACTTCGAAAGCCAATATCAATAATTAAAAATAAAAATCAATAAAAGAGTGCAGCTAACGACGCACTTCTTCTACCAGCATTGTACTCAGTACTCACTATGTAACCAGCATAATCCTCGTTCTCTTCGAAACGGTCATGGAGCCACACAAACTCTTCATGCTGGCGAACCACCAACATATCTTGCTTGCTGTAGCTGGGCAAGGTCGTTCTTGTGTGCACGGTAAATTTAACTTTATCCTTCTCGCTGAGCGCGTCCGATATGTCCACGTGTAAGCTATTTTCTGGCAGTTGAGGAGGCGTAGCTTGTTGCCCTGTCGATGATGACGAATCACCGGGATTCGCCACTCCCCCATGGGGCCCTCCCAAAGGGCTAGATGACGAGGCTATGTCCAAAGTCTGATTGCTTGGGGAATCTGTGATCTTCAGATTTTCTATACCAGTGGCTTCATCTGTTCCGTCCTAAAAAAAATAAAATTCTTAAATACGCCCAGTCCTGATAAAAATACATAATAATGTAATTATGTTGCATGTTGTTTTTGATTGGAGGACTGTTGCTCCAAAGATGTGTTACGCCCTAAACAACAATAGGTACCAATTAACAACATTCCAACATTATCAGCTATTAGTAATCTGCGGTTTTCAATGATTTTTAGAAAATCAAAACTACAATTTATCCTTACCATCATTGTTCTTAGATTTTTTTCAAAACAAAATGTTTTTCAAAAAGGATTAAATATATTCTTTGCACAACACAAATATAGTTTATTAGTTTGGAATCACCACTTGCGTTAACACAAACGGAAGAGCTATAGCAGCGATAAGAATGCCTTTTAATCGCCTTATTTGCTCTTTGTCTTTTTGGAATACTTTTTGCTGTGAGCAAAGCGATAACATATAAAACAAAATATGTAGAAAATAGTAAAAAAAACCAAAAAATAAAAACACTCGCATCAGATTTTTGCGTTAAGCCGCCGATGTCAGAACCTCGGAACCCAGAAGGAATAATTTTGTATTGGATTTTTTTATTATTTGCTTCTTTTGTGTGACGTTGAAAAAATGTATCGGCGTTTGTTCTTTAGCAATGACATTTATCGTTGCACTTGTTCCTTTGTTAATTTTAAAAAGGAATGTCAAAAAACAGTATTTTCGAAAATTCGAAAACAGCTGACGATTATCTTTGTCGGTTTTGGTGGCTGTGTTCAAAGTAATAATTTCTGTGGTTTGCCATTTTTATAAATTCAGATATCAATTCAAAAATATATTTTTTATCATGGAGAATGGAATAAGATTTCAACTAGATTTTTTTGTCACTGTGTTCGTTTAATTTCGTTTCTGTGTCGATGTCGACATTTTAAAAATGTCAGCATCTTTTGATCCACTTTCTATTATAACTATTTCCTACATATTTTGAAAATAATTTTCATAACCGATATAAATTAAACAAATCAAAAACACATTTGCAAAATGACAGCTGAAAATTATGTTGGGGCTAGAACAAGGCACAGATTAGCCACATGAAGATGAGAATCCCCGGCAACCATTTTAATTTGCCTACAAGCTTGAACTGTCAGATATCAGATAAAAAATGATAATGTGTATATAAGAACCTCACACATATGTCGTTTTCGATTGGATTTTCGGTCTATTCTACTCCTTTTTAATTCCAATCGAATATGAAAACACCGACTTTCCTAAATTTACACGCACACTTCCAAAAGCCGCCATTTAACAAAATGGCTTCTTCAAGTATTTTCCACTTTTGACAATTAATCCAACGAAAACCTTTATATGTATGTATGTGTGCCTCGTCTACTCCAATATGAAATTGGGAACAGAAGAACACTCCGAAAACATTACTCGGAACAGCCAATCGAAGACTTTTGGAGTAGTAGGAGTGAAAAAGGAGTGCAAAAGGAGTACTCCGAACATCCAAACGAAAACGACAATAGCCAGTAGGGATCTTCAGACACCGGTTAAATTGCCAACAATGTAAACAAATGGGTTTTGGAGGGTGAAACGTACGAAACATTCTCATCTTCATATGGCTAATCTGTGGTGCAAGGTATATAAATAGAACACATACTGCGCATCACAGATTAGCCATATGAAGATGAGAATGTTTCGTACGTTTAACCCTCCAAAACCCATTTGTTTACATTGTTGTATTTGTAATTTTTTCCCGCGTCGATGAATAGATGTGAAATGCAACAACAATTTAACCAGGTGTGTGAAGATCCCTTCTGTCTATGTGTGAGGTTTTTATACACACATTTTCATTTTATATCTGATATCTGACAGCTCAAGCTTGTTGGCAAATAAAAATGGCTGCCGGGGATTCTCATCTTCATGTGGCTAATCTGTGCTGCGCATGTTATTATCTTATCCCTCTCACACATATTGTCACCGATTTACGTTATTCAATTCACATTTTTTTTTGTTTCTTTTTTTGTCTGTACATGGTTGTGTCATCAAGTGATGTAGATGCGCAGAACGAAATTTCGAAAAACCGCAATTTTGAATGGTTTTTGCTCACCCCGTTTAAAATAGATTTTTGTTTGTTTTTACAACTTTTGAACTGAACCTTAGTAAAATAATTAACACAACGAAATACTTACATTAAACATTAAAATAAATAATTTGAAATTTTACGTTACGTTTTAAAAGAGGTCTATTCATTTAATAGAAGTCGTGTTTTTTTGCAAGCCCTGAGAAAATTGGTCGAAAAAACAATGGTCGGGGCTAAGCATTTGCATGTTAGATACAACAACAACTTATCCCCTTCGAGCTTAGCTAGGCGCGGAGAATTATCGGGGCTTAACTAATGCACGGAGAATAACTGTGTTACCGGCGTGAATTGTATGCTTATTATTGATAGTTTGTATGGAAACTCCATTTTGTTTCTGTAATGGCGTTGCTAATCCCCGATATGGTTTTTTTCAACCAAATTCCTCCGGGCTTGCAAAAAAACACGGCTAGTATCTACTTTGCGTTATTAAATGGATTTAGAGGTTTATATAAATGTTATAGTTAAGTGTGTTCACAGACAATTTTTCAACAAAGTTACTTATCAAAAAAATATCAAACATTTTATTTGTGAATACGCCATCGAATAAGAGCCCATATGTTCATAAATATTGCAAAAACCCTATAACGAATTCCATCGTTATGAGAATCTTTCCTGAAATTCTTTTAAAAAAAAACTTTAACATAACATAATTATTGAGTGCCTAGAGCTAATTTCAATAATAACCCTTTCTATTCCCTTGTTAGTTTCTTCTAGTTAATTTCTAGAGCCTCATTAAAAACCATATTGTTTTTGCAGCTGGGTTTTTTACATGCGAACAATATGAAAAAGAAAGTGATTATGTATAAATACTTTGTTATTGCTTGTATATAAAACAAAAAGTGATTTTTTTGAGTATAAAAATGTTGCCGAGCTGTCTATACACTTTCACCAAAACACGGCTATTTTAACTATTATCGATTCTGACAGAAAAAAACTTGATCACTTCTGTCATGTTTCACATTCCACTTACTCGCAAGAGGCAGAGTCGCCTTAAAAGAAAAAGACATTTTTCCTAGGTGGCATAGGCTGAGATTCGACCCCAAAACCTCCGGCTTTGGTCCTCTACGAGCTAGGATCGGTAGTCAGATAGTTCATGTTCGAAATTGGTTTATTTTTTCATACCAATCTCTACACGCGTTCATTTATAAATGTGCAGGCATGTTTGTTGAATATTTAAAATAAGCAACCAACTTATAATAATAAGAATATGAAAAAAACACTTTTTTTTACAAACGCTTACCTTTGAATCTATAGAACAGTTAGCTCTTTCAAAAATATTAAATATTCTATTTTTCTCCATACGTTCTTCAGATTCTTCATTGAGCAATGAATTAGTAATTTTAGCTTTAAAGTGGTCAAACAATGCCATATTTTACACTTTAATATTTTAACTAATGCAGGTCCGCTATTTTTGGTGATAATATAATATTATAACTAATTTTTTATTGATTCTTTTTTGATAACTGTTACTTCACATTATGAAAACAAAAGATCTCTCAGACAAGAACATATATTAGGTACGCAAACTTTATAGAGACGAATGTGTATGAAAAAATAGAGGATAATGACAAGAAAGAAATTTACAATCATGCATGGTATAGTCGACTCCGCTTAACTGAAATGCACTTGATTTCTTGCATATTTGCAGTGTTTTATTTTAAACGACCTTAATAATAACATTCTACCTAGGATAACTGAAAAAACGTTATTCAATTCACATTTTTTTTTGTTTCTTTTTTTGTCTGTACATGGTTGTGTCATCAAGTGATGTAGATGCGCAGAACGAAATTTCGAAAAACCGCAATTTTGAATGGTTTTTGCTCACCCCGTTTAAAATAATTGCACATATTGAATTTGAATTAAAATAATTGCACATATTGAATTTGAATTATAACGTTAAGGTTCAGGCGATATAAAAGGAAGTGACTCTAGCTAGACATGCCAATTATAACAGTTTTGGCTCATAAAAGTATTGTTTTTGCGGCCCCACAGGGCCAGGGCCCTCGGCCGGTGTGTATACTTCAGGCACTCAGAGTTTTTTTCTAAGTCGCGCACCCACTTTTAATGATGAAAAACTGATATAACTGTTATAAATTGGCATGGCTCTAGTCTCGTCTGATATAAAAACATAATTATATAACTGTTATACATGTTGTAATCGATGATTAATTTTTTGTACACTTTTATTTTAGGACGAGACTGGAGACATGCCAATTTATAACAGTTATAACCGTTTTTTTCGCGATTAAAAGTGGGCGTGCGTAAAAGCGCTTCGTGCGACTTGACAAAAAAAACTCTGGGTGCCTGAAGTATGCCCACCGACAGAGGACCCTGGCCCTGCGGGGCCGGATAAACAGTACTTTTATAAAACAAAACTGTTATAATTGGCATGTCTAGAGTCACTTCCTTTATTTTAAGCGAAGAACTGCGTACAAAAAAACAAACCAATTATCAATAATAACTTAACGGTATCTATCTTTTCCTTCGAAACAAAATTTCAAATCAATAGACACGAACTGGTCTTCGTCATACCTTTCTTTGATCTATTTGTCTTTTCGGACCGGACAAATTGAAAATCTTTTGATTACTTTTATTATTTTTTAAACGTGAAGAATTTGTTGTTATAAAGAGAGGCAGAATATTTTAATGAACTGGATTGTTTAAAATCTAAGATCAAAATTATAGTAAATAATGATATCCCTTAAACAATTTGTCATTCAGCTGACAACTTTTTTAAGCCCGAGTAGCGAATGGGTCTTCTGCACAGGAAACGACTCGTGATGAAGTGTACTACACTAGGTGCATGTTTTTTTATTGAAGGTTTTGATCAAATTTCGGATATCTTTCCAGCAAGTTATTTAATTTCGTAAAATTCCATTTTGATAAATATATGAGACGGTCATTAGTTCTTGCTTACTAGTTATTTTAAAAACGTAGTATACCAAAACCATTAGAGCAACATTTTAAACAGTTTTAAAATTTTCGAACCTTAAAGCTATTTGCTAAAATTTTCTTAGTTTTAAACATTTTTTCATTAGTATCGTAGTATCGTACTGAACCTTTTTCCTTAACAAACTCCGGTTGAACACGAACAGTGACAGTTCGTGCAGAAAAGTAAGCAATAATATCCTTTTTGATATTATTTTTAAATGTCAAAGAGGCATGTGGAGTTAGTATGACACTAAAGGGATAAAAAAGCGTTCAGTGATTTTAAATTTAATAAAATGTTAAAAAGATAGCATGGTGTTAAACTGATTTAAAATTTGGAAAATGCTCTTTCTAAACTAATATTATAATAAAAATGTTTTAGCATCAAATTAAATCGTCTAAAATTTTGCATCATTATTTTTATTTAAATTATTTGTATTTCTTACCTTTAGAAATGATCTAAAACATGTATGTACATATGTACATAATATGTCTGTTCGCGTACTGTAAAAACTTATGAATTTCATCGAATTTTTGTCAAAAATCCTTCAAAGTTAATATAGTAAAAAAAAAGTTCGTTGAAATTCGCAGTTTCGGACAGTACCCGAACAGACATATTATGTACATACATGTACATACATGTTTTATATCATTTCTAAAGGAAAGAAATACAAAAAACTATCAAATATTTTGAATTAAATAATAAATAAGTAATGTAATGTAATTTTTGAAGCTTTTCAAATATGACAAACACTTTTTTAGTTTTGTCACTTCTGATTTCTTTTTCAAATGGTATCATTTTCACTAAAGTCTACGGCAACACTGGCACCAACCTCCATACCAACTTCAGACACCAACAATTGCCTATAATACCAGTCCAGCTGCCACTCGAACTCAAACAACCACCACTCACCGACACCATCGCTATCACAAATCACAATCACAAATTCACAACACCGTGGACCGTGGTATGTCCCGTATGTTAATCTCACACTTTTGCGTCTTGCCATCATGCACAATATCATGATTCATGACTATGGTAGAGATTGGCTAGGTGGCTTTGGCTTATCCAAATTCATACAAATTAAAAATAGTGTTGCCGCTATCTGAAAACTGAAATAGACCAATCTCAAAAAGTAGCTAGAAAGCTGCCAGACAACAAAGCTTTCTGTGATAAAAATTTGATTTTTGAAAAAAAAAATAAATACAAAATAATCTTCTCCAAAACCTCACCCTATCTAAAGGTTTTCCAATCCTACGAAATCAGTATGTGTTCGTCATGAAAAATTCCGATAGAATATAAAAAAATCGTACAAACAGCAACCCTGGTGCTCCAAAGTGAGAACGTACTGGAACTCCATCACTGTAAGACTGTAACTGTATGCGCGATGTATCGATGGAGCATGGAGGGCCAGCGTTGCCAACCATTTTGGGCAAAATAATGCCTCACTTGAGAAACATAGATGCCTGTTTCAATAAAAAAAGCCTAATCTAATTTTGTTTTAATTAACACAAATATGATTTAAATAAATATACAATCCTTTATTAAAAAAAATTCAGTAATTTAAATTACAAAGGTTCTATACATATTTTTATATATTTTTTTCAAACAAAGATACCTAAGTGGGTTTGCTTAAATTTCAAATCAAATCAATTTTTATTTTTAAAAAGCGTCTTTGCGTGAAGAATTCCACTCAAAGTTTCTGTCTTAAGTCTATTTCTCAGCTTTGTTTCATTTAAATTAATGCACGAAAAAATCCTTTCGACCATTATCGCGTGCCTAGGAATGCGGCAAGCATTGAATATGGTTTATTAATTTTTCAAGAAAAGGAAATAGCTATATTAGAACCATCTTTTTCCAATTGAAATGCCTTCCTCCAAAACTGGGAAATATTTGTAAAGTCGGTATCAGGATTGAAATTTCTCAAAGAAAAACAAAAATATAGTTTCTATGAAAAAGCCTTTTTGGAAAAAAAAAGGCATGAAAAAGCCTCAGTTGGCATCGCTGATGGAGGCAGCCAGAAAGACCACACAGCCAGACACAGACCATCACCATAGCACTTGTTCCACCAACAAATCCACAATCGAATCGAATCAGTTGCAGTTCGACTTCCCCAGAGCTAACAACGTTTTTCTGGCTGTTTTGTACATCGTTTTCGTCTCTATTCGAATCGGTTCATTAATATTCTCCGTTCTTTCATATAGTTGTTCCACACGGATAAATAATTAACGGTATTTTTTCCTGCCATCAGTAGCTTATATAGCAGGTGTCCTCGACATTTTCATTACCATTATCCTGAAACCAGAACATCCTCCTCCTGTGCGTGTGATTAAGTGTTTCTAATTTTTTGTGTCCTTAATCCTTAGACTGATTACTGGTTAAGTTCTGTCTACAGTGTGTGTACCTATACATCGAGAAAAAGGAAGTTGGAAAAGAAACAACATCCCTCCAATATAGTTTTGTTTACGTGGGAACTGAAAAATAATTTTCTCATCAAGTGACAGTGAATCGCCGACACACAATACGCAAGCACAAGGACTCGGCTTCGGCATTATATTAATAGTTCTGTGGATACCTAGGTACTTTGCTTGTAAAGAAAATTATTTGTATAGCTCTAAGTGCACCTAGTCGATCGATAAAACAGCATCAGCACATCCATCCCTTGATTTCTTTTCCTCTCCGAATAACTGCTTTAAATATTTGTTAAAAATATGTCCACATCCGCTGATAACGAACTTAGTAGCATCCTTGATCGTCGCCAGAAAATCAACGACGCTCTGGAGAACGGCCAAGAGATAAAACATAGCTTTAAGGTCGTGAATGTTTACACAGAATTCAATGAGTTCAGTCGAAAGCAGATAAAGGATTATCAGGCAACATTCAATAAGTGAGTATATACCTAAACATTTTCATTCACATTGAGAGGTAATATAAGTACATACATTTATATCTTATCTCATTTTTGAATACCTACATTTATGTACATATTCAGCTATGTATAGGTATGTACGAGTAAAAAAAACTCTAAATATGTGTCCTTGAGAATGTCATCATCTCTAATCGTATGGGGGTATAATGTACTTTCAAGGTCGTGTGTCTTATAATTACTGTAATTCGTAAGGAAATAAATTCGGTTGGCAACTGGAAAATGACAACGCTATAGGTAGGGAGTGCCAAACTGCTAAACCTTTTTAAATCCTTCTTGAAAAGGGTGTGTCAATGAGCGCTCATGTACTCTCCACACTGCAGTAAAAAAAATGTGCAGTGGATGGTGCACTCTATTGACATTGAGAGATAAAACCGAGGTAGACTTATAGACGCCCAAATTTTGCATTTTTTTGTGTCTAGATACATTTCTTGTTTTATGCTACTTAGTTTGTTTATACGTTATAGAATAACTAAATAAAATAAGTTATGATTCTAAGAAGCTCAAACATCTCATTTTTCGAATTAGGTATGTTGTTTTTAGATTTTATAGGGTCTTTTAAGAACTTCCATACAAATCAGTTTCACCATAGTTACAAACACTGAAATGGGATAGAATTTGTGATGGTTTTAGAACCAATCCTAAAATTTGCATAACCGTGTGGGATCGACTGTCAAGTTGTGTAGGATTGACTGTCACATTTTACACTTCATAAAAAAGTACGATTCCTATTGGGTGGGGAATGGAGCAAAATTTTAGACGGTTTAGTATCGTGTTAAAGCATTTTTAGTATGTTGATAAGTTAAAAAGACGATTTTCCAAATTTTAAATGAGTTAGCATCGGACTATCTTTTAAACATTTTGCTTAGGTTAAAATCACCAAATGGCTATTTTATCCTTGTAGTCATACTAACTCCATATGTCACTTTGCCAATAGCAAATGTTAAAAAGGTATGTTTGCTTAATTTTTTCAACGATCTGTCACTGTTTAAGGTGTGTTCAGCTGGAGGTTATTAAGAAAACAGGCTTAGTATGATACTAGTTAAAAAGTGTTTAAAACTAAAAAGATTTTAGTAAAGAGCTTTAAAGTAAGTTCATTTTTAAATAGTATCATGCCTTAACACCAGGCTGTTTAAAATTTTGCGCCAATTCTTTTAAAACTTCTGATTGAAATCTGTTAAATGGCCAATTCAAAGTATTAAGTGACTAATATATTTATAAGATAAATGTGAAATCAAAAGAAATCTCAATAAAAATTACTACTAATACTAGCTACTGTCACATCTTGTGTAATGAGCTGTCATTTTTTGTTCCCAAACTAAATATTATACATGATTGGCCTCCCACTTTTTTGACATATGTTTATACTCAATGGGAAAGTGTGGAAGGACTTTTAGAGCCTTAACGAATTTTTGTAGATTCCCGGAATATTTTTGGAAACAACAATAAAGGAAAAAAGCCAGACAAACTTCCAAATATCTGGCCCAATATATATAAAAGTCATTTTATAATGTATTTGTATTTTTATCTTGAAGTTCGTGAAATTTGACCAGAAGTTTCCGAATTTGTATTCATTGGATTTTCCAAGCCTTTTTTCCAAGAAAAATCCCGGCGTAATTTATTCCGGGTTTATTTACGAGAGTCAATTCATAAGTACATAAGTACATACATACATACGTATGTACATTTATTTGATTTTTTCTGCTTTTAAATTAAAAGATGAGTTATCATTACTAATTGAGTAAAAATCATGACTTGTAGTACCTACAACTTATAAATATACAATACATATAAAAAAAAACATGATTGACTGCACACATTTATTGTGATATTAAAAAACATATTTAAGTACATCATTATGCAGGTTAAGAACATTTTGAATACCAGTGCCTACGTTATGTGACTCTCGCATCGATAAAATCAGTCGAAAATTGAAACCAAGTTTTGCAAAATTGGGTTTTTTTAAGTGTAAACATCTATGCTGGCAGTAGAGTGAAATAAAAACGTGCGACGTTACGAGGTCAAACTTTACGGTGTAATGCATTACGTTACGGAAGTCAGCACAGTAGGATATTGGGTACGTTCAGTCAGTGGTCTACAACGTATGGACGACTTCGCATATAATATATCCAAATATGGATCCTCAAAACTGCGCTTGCACACATTTTATTTCTGTTTACTAACTCGTCTTAAATTTTTACTACGGGTTTTGACAGCAAATCTTGAAAATTTGTGAAAAATTTCACGTTACCAACAAGACCTTATAAGTCTGTATTTTGGTTAATTGAAAGTTCTTGTTCTCCATTTTCTGTCACAAAACCCATTAATCAACAGTCGGAGCTGAAATATCTCTCGTAAATGCTTAAAATCAAAATCTAATAATTGTAAGTTCTGTAAAAGCTCCCTAAGTTCTCTGATGCTCTATTCATAAATTGAGAAAATAAGTTCGAACATTTTAAAATTCTTGTCAGCAGAAAAATCCTAAAAAAGCAAAAATCAAAACAAAACAAAAATCCATTGAACGACGACGATATCTATGTATAATATATACTTTTATCGTCATTTATTCCCTCTAAAATTTAAATAAACAGAACGGTTACACTGTGTCTTATTTTGTTTTTTTTTTTTTCTCTCTCAATTTCTTCATCGTGTGTGTTGCAATTGACGTCACCACCTGTGTAAACATGGACAAGAAGTGTAAACAAATTTAATAGTTCAACAAAAAATGCTCTCCTCTGTCTGAATTTATAAAAAAAAATACAGGAAATCCTATACTTCGACGTTTGTGCTTTAACATATGCCTATACAATATACATATCTACATGCCTTGATCATTGAATTAAATACAAAAAATCTCATGCGCCATAACTACACGTGCGATGACTAAGTTTATTTACTGATTTCAGTAATTCGACGAATATTACCAATATTTGCTAAGCAGTATAATATGAATTCGTATTTAATGTTATTTTTAGGTATGAATAAATCACTTATATTCAAAGGTTTATAAGAAAGAAACATGTTTTTACTAGAATGATTTAAGTTTTCAGGTTTTGTATTACCTACATACAGGGTGCAAAAAACCATAATTTTCAAACTTGAATATGAATACAATTAGGAAAAAACGATGAATCACCATGTATTTCATATCTTTTGAATGACTAGAGACTTAGTATGATATCTACTACTTAACATTTTTTTTTAACTTTCAAGCCTTTTGCTAAAATGTTTTAAGTTTTAAACAATTTTTAAGTAGTATCATACTAAACCTAGGTATATTCTCAATAAACTGCAGCTGAACACGCCTAAAACAGTGACAAGTCATGCAAAAAAAAGTAAGCAAACATACCTTTTTCCCATTTTAAATTGTCAAAGTGACATATATATGGAGTTATTATGATACTAAAAATATAAAGTAGGTATTTGGTGATTTTAAATTTAATAAAATTTTAAAAAGATAGTACGATGCTTACTATTTAGTTTAAAATTTGGAATAGCCTCTTTTTAACCACAATTTTGAACCTTTGATATATTTTTAATAAGTTCAAGGAAATTAAGCTCTGTTTTTATATAGGCATGTTTTACAAAACAGAAAGCGCTGCCTAGACAGCAGTCGTAAATTCCAAACGGTTTTGTGAAACGAAATAAATATACCTATGTCCCCTTTCACACGAGGAAACAAGTTGCTGGGGATTTTTTTAGACGTTTTCTTTTATTTTCTTAAAAAATCTCCTGTACCTTTCACACGAAGAAACAAAATCGTGGAAACTTTCTGTTGTTTCCTTTTAAAATAGCTTGGTTGAACACACTCTACTGTGTGTGTGAAGAGGAATGTCAAAAAAATCTCCTCGAATCGTTGACCGGGGAGATTTCATTTTCCCCTCTAACTTCTGGCCCTTCTCACCCACAAACTGAATGTTGCTGGCAACTCAGTTTCCCGTGTGAAAGGGGACTATGTGAACAAAAATCGTTTGAGCTCAATACACCGATACAACAGGCGGCAGTGTAAACTGAAAACGTGAGCCTTAAGTGTATTACGTTCTGTGTAATAGATTCTGTATAATACGTTTGTGGGATGTGGGTCACACGTAAACGTTACGATTCAGTTGCATTATGTATATTGGGTTCGTTCAATAACAAAAATCCGGCACTTGGAAGAACGTTGATGTTTACACATCCATGAATCCCGGCACTCACACATTTTTTTGATACTGGCACATCGCTGGATTTTAGGAGAAATGTACCCTTATTCCTTTGCTTACGCACAAAAAATATAGTTATCTCACTGAATGTGTCTTTCATTAAAACGACCATGTAAATAGGCACTTAGAGATTTTGTATGATAATTCAAAATGTCATTGAACAAGTAGGTAGTTATTCTTTAAAACACATCCAAGCGTGATGCAGAGTTTGTGGTTTTACTGTGTAAATGAACGACAAACATGCGGTGGATATGTATATGTATAGAAGCAGAATGGATATTTTCATGTACATAACCTTTTGAATTTTGAATTGCATGTTGATTATGATACCACTCGAGTCAGCGCTCGAATGATGGTCTCGGCTAGGGTGACAAAGAAGAATTAATCCAATTAAATGCGGTTGATAGGCTATACACTTAACGTGAATGATTTGATTTGAATCGCGCGGACTGAGGGATAAAAGCTTATGTGTAATTTAAAATTCATTGGTTATTAAAAAAGCAGAAAGGAATACTACATTCTATACATGCATACATTATATCTAGTAATAATTTTAGATTAAGAATTTTTGTTATTATTTGGATGTGCTTGAAATTTTGAACTTTTCAATTCCTATTAGTCTGAGAGAAAAAGTTGATTTGTTACATTTAAAACATGGAAAGCTGAATTTTCGGAAATTTTATAACGCCCTTTATCTATTTAAATGCTCAAAATTTCTAACTGTATATTTGAAAAGGTGGGTTTTTGAAACTAAAGGCACAACATTTTCAAAAATAAAGTATTTTTCCTCAAAATGTTTCAGCTCAAAATATCAAAATTGAGCAAAAATGAACAGCTCATTTATAAAAAAAATCCAACGGCACCTGAAACAACATCAACTTGAAACAAGGGAAATCAAATTTAAAGATTTTGTTCGGTTCATAGATACGCAGTCTTGCCAGATTTTCGTAATTTTTTTCACAAAATTTTAGAAATTATTGCAAAAAACTGAATAGCAGTTCATTTTTACAGTAAAAAGAAATGTTTTCGTTGAGTTCACAATCAATTCAATTTTACTATTTAAGATGAATCAATTGGCTTCAAACGTCCACAGAATTTTATTTTTTTGAAAACTCCTCTATATTTTACCATAGGTTTGTCAAAACACAATACCCCTAGCAAATAGAGCTCTTTATAAAAAAGCAATACCTATGTACATATCTCTTTTTCGTTTATTCACAAACCTCAAAATCACCGCACTTTGTGGCAACTGACACTTTTGTATCTTTTTTGAAATCAGACATGTATGTACCGGCATTGTTTGCGATATATGTAAATAATATAATTAGAAAAGCACAAATATTGTTATTAAAATTACATTTTGAATATCAAAATTGTGCACAACCTTCTTTGAAGATAAAAAACCTGGTTTTTATTTTCGATTTGCAGTTGCTGCAATGTGATGGCTGTCATTTTTGACTTTGACAGATTCGAAAATTTTGCCATTGATGATTTTCTTCAATCGTGTTAAATTTAATATCGCAAAACCACAAACATTTTACAATAACGCAAAATCAGATTCCACACCGCAATTATCAAAAAATATCCCACAATTTACGATAAATAGCACAATCTGGCAATCCTGGGTATCTACCAACATATTTTAAAGGTTTTTTTTTTTAATGTTTTTAGTAAGAAAACCAGTTTAATCTAAATGGTGGTTTTATTGTCTTAAATCCTGTCTCATTCCATTCCTGTCACATTCGTTGCACAAATGCTTTTTCATTTTCATATATCCATAACTAAAAAGATACCGACGCATGGCCACTGACGTGACGTCGACCGACGCGAGTACCAAAACGAACGCTTTTAATGCCATAAGCCATAGTGTTGGAGCTCAGCAAACGTTTCTTACTACGGTTCAAGGATAAGCAAATAATCATAAGAACGTGTGTCTGGCCATTTGTTGTGTTCATTAGATGACCTTTATTCCAGACACATTCCTTTGGTGTCAGGTGCTTGCTAAATTAAGCCCCATCCTCATGTCTCATGCCATCCCATGCTGTGTGTATCTTTCAAATGTTCTTGGGTATAACCTTTTAATATTAAAGTTCTTCAAGCTCTGCTGCCTGCTTAAGCCAAACAAAAGAAGACCAATCAAATAAGATTCTATATCTGGTTTTTCTTTTGTTTTGAATTGAAATTGAAAGTATTCAGTTTCTGGTATGGTAAATAACGTAACGAGGTTAAGCGTACGTCAAACTGGCGTTGGCATATCAAAGCACAAAGAAAATGAAAAGTATGACAGATAAATTCATCTTTACAAATATTTACAAATTCAGACTTAGCGATGATGATTTGTTTGAGGTGCAACTACACTAGCTTTTCCACCGTCATGCAACCGGCACTTTAAGTGCAATGGTGAGTTAATTTAAATCAACGAGTATTTTCACTTTTTAAATATTTGTAATGCAACACCAACGTTTCGTATGTTTGTGAGGTAGGTATGCGGTCTAGAAACCATAAATCTTAAATTGCCAATAGCTAACAATAACTTGCCATGAAAATTCCAAATTTATGTAGGTTGAACTTCATGAATCATGATGGCACGCTCATCGCCGACGCTAGCTGACGTGAATACATCGACGTTGATGTTTTACTGTCCGGTTCGAGGTCATTTTGTGGCTAAACGTATTTTATTAAATTGTAGGTAGGTATTTTAACGTTTGTTTTTCTACGCATTCGCTTGTTTTCTATTAACTTTAAGTTATAGGGGCATCAACAGATTAACAGGTTTTAATAGTCAATGTTAAGGCAGCAGCTATATATATTGCCCTTGAATTATTAAGTACAAAAATCAGCGAAAGCGAATACAAAGGACTTATGATTAATGATGCATATCGTAATGCATAATAACGAATCGCTGCGTTTCATCCAGTTTTCGTTCACTTTTGATTCCGTACTTAATTTAAGTGTGCCACTGACCGGAGGTCATTTCTGAATAGTCGGAAGTACGGAATACAATATCAGACAGATGGGTATATATATGTAAAGGTACCTATGTACTTCCCTTCACAAGTGCATTATGGTGACTTGTCCAGTCACATAACGGAAAGCTCCTTTTCGTTTATATAAATGATATTATAGCTTCAGTGCCTCATTTATACTATAGTGACAAATAGCTATAATTTCCTCCATTTTGTTGCTATTAGGTGTTTTTATCCGTTTTTTATTATCAGAGATGATCCATATAGATCATCAAAATACATGCATCTGTTCTCTATCGGGATCACGTTTCATGAACAAAAAATTTAGTTTTCACTCTTGCGTGAAGATGGCTGGCTGGTTTTCACTAAGATCCGTATTGTTTTATTTTCATGACATGATCCATATGGGTCATCAGCGATAATAAAATGCGTCAAAAAAAAACCACAGTAAGCCATTGATATTATTCATTATATTCTACCAGGTTTTCCTTAATTTATAAAGTACACAAAAAAAGAGTTTTCGTTCCTATATTAAATCTAAATTTTCGTGTTTTTTGTAGAAGATTTTAAGTGAAAAAATACCTTTCAATTTTTTTTCAAGTAACCAAACAGACCTAGAAATTGACAGAATGAAGAATAGTTTAGGGCACAGATTAGCTACATGAAGATGAGAATCCCTGGCAGCCATTTTAATTTGCCTACAAGCTTGAGCTGTCAGATATCAGATAAAAAATGAGAATGTGTGTATAAAAACCGCACACATAGACAGTAGGGATCTTCAGACACCGGTTAAATTGTTGTTGCAATTCACATCTATTCATCGACGCGGGAAAAAATTACAAATACAACAATGTAAACAAATGGGTTTTGGAGGGTGAAACGTACGAAACATTCTCATCTTCATATGGCTAATCTGTGGTTTAGGGCAAGGTTTTTTCTATATCTTCATATATACGAGTACGAGGTTAGAACCCGAAAAAGCACAAAAGTTCAAATTGCTATGAAGCTGACAACACGCAAGGGAAAGCAAAAAAACCGCAGAGAGGTAAACATAATGAAGAGTTGAACCTACCCCAATGTGAAATTCGAATAGAAGAATAATTCTGTAATGAAAATTGCTTAACGGTGTGGCTAACTATAGTCGTATGAAAAGTAACGAAGTTTAACCCGTACCTTTGCACGTTTCCGGTTTTGTTATTCCCTTAAAAGAGTCTGACACGAATTAGTTTGGCATTACAGGGACGAAATAGGTGGGTTCTTCTGGATATTCTATGGCATAAGCACACCGCGAGCACATAATTCCACGAAGATTTAAGAATGAGATAGACCTTTTATTAATAGCTCTATATTAGTTTGTGTACGTATAGTTTTATCACAGGCTAGATTAAA
Source organism: Leucozona laternaria (assembly GCA_932273885.2). NCBI lineage: Eukaryota > Metazoa > Arthropoda > Insecta > Diptera > Syrphidae > Leucozona > Leucozona laternaria. Next base: position 110,269,948 of record OW026368.1, on the reverse strand, counting down.
TAGAACTTGGCATGAGGTCTTCTAGTTGTCTAGCTCCAGCTACTTCGCATATAAGATAGTATGTACTTTCTATATTATTTCTGTTTGTAAAGGCAAAAGGAACTGGAAAATGACTCAGCTGGGATCGTTGTCGACGACGAGTGTAATGAATTATTGCATGTGCATTTAACAGCAGTAAATTTTAAATTGATTTGCTTTAATAATTAAAAAGAAAAAACGCACGTATGTATAGGTAGGGTATTCTTTGAAGTGAGAGGAGGAAACAAATTCAAAACGTTTCCTAGGAGGGGTTTTGCTATTGCATCATGTACAATGTACATAAATAAGTATGTTTTATTGAGAATTCATTATGAATCAAGAAATTGTGTTATTAATTTGAATGTACATATGGGTATATATGAATAACACATAGTATATACATACATGATGAACATAATATCTATTTAATTAAAATTTCATGGTTTCGTGAGTCAATATACCTAACAAAAACAAAAATACAACTTTCCACTGACACCTTTCTACCTAGGTATTTTATATCTGGAAAGCGTAAATGTAACTCACATAATTTGCCATTATTTTACACAATTGCCGTATAATATAGTAAATGTATTGCGTGTAGCGGTAGCTTATTGAGGCATGAGGCTTTCTGCAAGTCGATTTTAAGCATGTTACACATTGACATTAGCATTGCTCCACACATAGTTTCAAACAGATTGACACCACCAGATTTGATAATTTTGTTCTACAAATGAAAAATTGTGCTTGGTAATTCTAACAAAAGAGAACGCTAACGAGAATGAAGGTGAGGAATGAAACGTGTAGCCAAGGGGCTCAATTCCGCAAGTGTGAATAATTTTCCGTGCACACTTGCTATTCACGCTCAAAATACAGGTGAATACATTTTTCAAAACAAAGAAATAATCGCAAAATGATTTTTTGTGATGAAACCAAACAGCTGATAGTTGGATATTCTTTCAATTAAGATCTGTTTCCTTATTTATTCGATTCTGGATATTCTGGGTAGATATTTTGCCTTTTCCGTCTTTTCTATTCTTTATCCGGGAAAAATAAAGAAACACACCCTATCTGTCAAAAAAATTGCACCTTACTCTCGCGGAAAACAAAATTTGATGTGTACATTGTATAGGTAGGTACGTAAAGAAAACTCACGCTTGCGGAATTGGGTCCCAAATGCACATACATACATAGATAGCTCCAAACGTTTATACATATACATATGTATGTACATAAGGAGTAGGAAAAAATGTTTGTCCAAGCGCAGTTTTGCACGGATCCAAAATGGACTAGTTTGCTTGAAGGGGATCTTCAGATTTTTGTCACTGAACTTACCCAATATCCTCCTATTCTGACTTCCGTACTGTAATGTGCTACATCGTATAGTGTGACCTCGTAACGTCGCACAGAGGAAAATCCACGTTTTTATTTCATTCTACCGCCAGCATATATGTTTACACATCAAAAAGAATTTCAATAAGAAAACAAAGAATTTCTCCACAACTTTTCTGATTTGCATTAATCGCCCATGTAGTCCACCATTACAACATAATTGATTCTTTGAACTTCTCATTTATAAATGCAAATAAAAATCCTATAATGGAAAAAAAACAACAATATTTCATTACGTTAGTGATTTTCTTTTTCTTTTGCGCCACAAGAGTTTCATGTTGGAATAAAATTCCATTAGCATATGCCTCCTATATTACTTGCATATACCTACTCAGTGTCCATAGACTTAATTGAAGAAAAAGCTGAATGAAAATGTATTACTAAAATCAATACATCGATATTGTGCTTATATGAAGCTTTCGTTTTTTTTTTTAAAGTAAGAAATTCGTTACAATTTGAATAGACACATAGTTCAACACGGATCTTTCTTGCTGGTATTCTTATAAAACAATATTTCTGAGGGAAATTGTGCAATACTAATCGCAGTTCTGATAAACAAAATAACCGCGTAGCATAATAATAATTTAGTAAAGCTTTTATGGCGTCGCAATGATTAAATGCGTTGTAAAAAAATGTGATATCAATATCCTGCTTCCTGTCGAGTGGCGTTAATGTAATTAAAATCAAACAAAACCGCAGTCGCTTTTCTTTATACTTAAGATGGGTTGCTTTGTTTGGAGCTTGGGTTGTTGAAATATTTATAAACTTATCCGATTAATAATAATAAATTAATGGAAGTAACGTTCTTCGGCTTTTATTTTGTTGGAAGCAGAGATGGCAGAAATTACATTTTTGTTTGATTAACTACATTTGTAACGTTTGCTACATAAATGAGGTAGTAAATGTAGTAAAATGTAGTAGGTAGACGTAGCATTAACTGTCAAAATGTAGTTTGGGTTGTCAATTCAAATGCCAAATTGAAAAAATCGGCAATAGAACCATGAGCATTTGAAAAATTAAATAGCATTCATTATGCTCTAAAATTGGCTGCCAAAAATAAAATTGATGGTTATTTTGTTTCCTTTTTTTAATTTGGAATTCCTTTGTTTTGGCTCATTCGTTTGTGTTATATTTGGTTCTTTTATGATTTATTGTTGATCACTTATTAATTATTTTTATCTTTTTGAATTTTTAACGTTTTCTGCGCAGGTAGTAGGTACCTACACGTAACAAATGTAGGTAATAAATGAAACAAATCAGGCGAGTAGTTTATCCGATAAACTACGCGTAGTTAATCGAGTAGATCACCTCACGTATAATCTACTCTGCCATCTCTGGTTGAAAGTGTTCATAAATACATATATGCCTCTATAAGTAAGTAGTTAAGGTACATGTTACATCATCAATATAGCACGTTGGGTTTATTTAGCCTGTAGATATTTTAAATAGCGCCTTTTTGGGAAAAAGGTTTGAAAACTTTTCAAGGTGCCCCTGAGTGTGAATAACTGAATAACCCCTTTTGGAAGACTGCAGTAATCATATTCCACCATCAACACTACCATTCTGCACCCTTATCATTCTTCATTTATTTGCATAAAATAGTAACTCATCCATATAAGGGTTCATGGAAACCAGGGGTTCATCTTCCCTCTTAAAACATATCTTTAATTATTACCAAAAGGGAGATAGATTTTTTACTCATACCAACCATGCAAAAGATACTTATGAAAATGTCAGATAAAAAAGAACCGGTACAGCCCCGATAAAATTGATTTTCCCTCTTTCGCCCGCGCGCCGACCCAACACTATGCGGTAATATTATAATTCCTCACCTAAGATATGTATAAAGCCAGAGCAGCCAGCGCCTGTGTGTCTCTCATTGGACGCATATATACGACAAGTTGGTTTGGGATGATTCATTTGCATTACTATAGTATTATGCCGACGTTGCATTGCTGCAATTGAAAGTGCATATCACATGATGGAAGTATACAACGAGCAACATTTAAGTTGTGTGTCCCGGTTATGCTATATTGTTAGTGCATTGCATTGAGGGAGGTGAATGGCTTTGTTTATTATGTGGTATGTATTTAAGAACAAAGTTGGGGACAAAGTAATGATTTATACTTTGTTTTCATTTTAATTTGATAAAAATATTTACATATATGTATGCAATACATACATATTATGTACTCATGTAGGCATATATGTTTACAAAAAAAAACTTGCTTTGACTCATCAGATATTTGTCAGCTTTGTCAATGAAATTTATCATTGGTCGTTTATTTGGTTTTGTCATACAATACATACAAATATGTATTAACATAAGTTCATTGGCATTATTATACTTAAATGTGTAGTTTAAATATAATAACAATCTCAAAACAATTGCATTGTTAAATATCAGATATTGTGTTGTTATGTTTATTGTTAGGCTATATTTAGTCCAGAAAAATATTTATTTTCAATTAGAAAGAAATATCTAGCATAACTACTGCTAATGCACGTTCTGAAAATATTTTGTATATCACCGCGATTACAAAATGAATGAATGAATTGCGGAGGGAGTCAGACCAGTGATGCCAGATCGTGGGCAATTCCCCCTTTCATGGGCATTTGATAACAAAAAATTAGCTAAAAGGGCGAAAGGGCATTTTCATGTCTCTTAGGGCATTTTAATTTTTCAAACTTTACATATATATTAGTTTTATACTTAAATGTCGCCATTGAAAGTCATACTTTGAAGCTATCCATTTATATTTTCGTTCATTGAATTATTTCATTTTTTATTTTTCAAGCGACAAATGTGAAAATGTCAAGTATATTTATTTGTTGTTTCAATTTATTTTTTATCTCGCGGACGCTTAAATATTTGTGAGTTCTGCTGACTGGTAATTTAGTAAAATATATTGTAAATTATTATTTATGAAGTGTTATTTTAAGTATTTAATGATCTATTTTTTAGTCAAATGTGTGAAATAAAGGAAATTTGTATTTTATATTTGAGGGAAACATCGTCGACAACTTCGTTGGCAAAAAGGGCATTTTCCGTCCAAGTTGTAGGTTAATCACTTGCAAAAGTCTGGCATCACTGAGTCAGACTTAATTTTGACATTTCGCTTATAGTAAAAATGTCAAAATATGTCTGACTCCCTCGCCGTTAGCTCATTCATCGGGTTCTGTATACCTAATCGAGGTGATTGTAAATTATCAAGTATAGGTACAAGGTGTGGCAAAAAATTTCATAAATTGATGATGTGTCAGCGGTTGCTCCGTCATGCTAGAATCAACAAAGTTCGAGAGCCTATTCAGCAACTATACATACTTGCCTGAACACATTAGACGGTATTCACATTGGACTGACTCCTCCGAATTTTTTTTTGACGTGAATACAACTTGTTTTTTTTTCGGACACAAACTAATGTGAACACATCATAGATCATACTCATTTTGACATTCAGCAGTTATGGACGGTGTTCACATTGGACTCACTCCGCGCGACTCATTTTGACATCTTTTTCTTTTATCTCACTCTACACAACTATATGAGAAAGTGAGGCAGGATTTTTAATTTTTTTGAAAAAATCCTGCCTCACTAGACTCTCTCTTTCTCATCATGAGTTGGAGTGAGATAAAACAATGAAATGTCAATATGAGTCGCGCGGAGTGAGTCCAATGTGAACGCCTTCATGTGTTCTTTGAAGGATTAATTATAAATTTTTCACTTACAAAATTAAAATCTTCTTAAATAACTAATAAGGGTATTCATGCAACGTTGGAAAACCATCGTAAACGTCGGGAAGTATACGATGTCGTAAACGAACTGTCAAAATTTGTATGGAAAATCTTTTCCATCAAATCGTTAACTTTCCGACAAGAATTTGTGTTGTAAACGCCCTAAACGAAAATGGTAAACATGGTAAAGATTTTTTCAGTGGGATTATGACATTGGCTGAAACAGCTGATTAGTTTCCCACATCATTTACGCAAAATATTTTAAGGAGCATTCATGAAACGTGCGTCGGAAACTTTACGATTTTACAACGTCGAAAAGTTTCCGAAAAAAAAGAGAAAACAGATGTCACAAAAGAAAAAGTTAAAAAAAAATCCACTGATTTTTAAAAAATTAAAAAAATCCTGCCTTTCCTGTCAATCTCTTTCTCAACATGAAGTGGGAGTGAGCAAAAGCACAGAGACGTCAAAAAAAAAATTATTTGTGAATTCAGCAATTTAATATCAACATAGGAAAAAAAAACCATAATTTTTAACATATAAAACGCCAGCCATTTTACACACACACTTTTTTTTAATTTTGTAACAACATTGTTACTTCTAACAGATAGACAAGTCGCAATGATTATTTAATGTTCATTTTACCGTTACAAATATTATTTTATTTGACCAAAGTAAGAAGTAAATTTCAAATAAAGGAAATTAAGTGTGAATGATATAAAACCAACCATAACGATTGAATTAACTTGCGACATACGTTTCATGCTATAGTAGGTGCCACGCATAATAAATTAGCACTATTTCCGCACGGACAAACATACACATACATAGGTATTCCTACTTTCGAAAACCGAACTGGAACCAACTGTATATAGAGTCAATTGTAGAGAAATTTAATTAGTGTACAATGTACAGTGTACACACACGCATAGGAATAGGAAGGTAAAGGTACGCCTGGAAATGCCTTTTTGTTCTTCTTTCACCAAACCTATCTATATTATTATTAACTACCTAAAGAAAAATATTTATCAAGCCGATTTGGTCATAGCGGTAATATTCACTTACGAACGATCGGCATAAATCTGACAAATAGCCAAAAACTATAAAAATCAACATTGTTTGATAGACCCCTCAATGTCAATTGAGGAAGTATCAAATTATGTATATGTTCCCCACCCCAACTGTTGGTTGCTTTGTTTGCGTGATGCGTTTGCAAACGACCGACGACGGGACGGGACGACTAGACCCATACGGGAAATGATGTATCTGCACATCAATTGTTTCCAAATTAGACCTCCTTTGTGAAATGCGGTACTGTTTAAAGTTGTAATCACGTCAATCAGACGATAAAACGTTGCTTTTCAAACAGACATGACACAAAAGCAAGATACATAATGTTAATATGTGCATGTATATGTATGTACAAGTACATATATATACATTAAATGCATTTCCGTAATGAAAAGATTTAGAATTTGTATAAAGAAGTGGGGTACCAAAGAGAATCTTTAGACAAAGACAAACATTTCAAACACAAAAGGATACGATTTTCGACCTCTTGACATGAACCCGGATTCAATACAAGCTTCCTATACTCACGACCCAGACACAAAAGCGTCATTGTTTCCATTTTGTTCATTGTCCATGTCCATTCATTCACAGAAAAAGGATTCTTCCGTTAATTAAATTTGTAACATGATGCAATCAGTCTCTTGTTTTCTAGGTTTTCTAGTTCAAACATTCTATTACGTCCTGTGTTAAAGAGTGAAATAGTAATTTAACAATACGATCGTCATAATTCACATGGTCTTTTCCAAGACAATTTTGCTTCCATGTTTGACCTAGATACGTAGATACCCACTAGCTTACAGAGAGTGATATCTGACAACACTCAACTCAGATTTTGAATGGCCAGCAGCACTTTTTTACTTGGTCTTTAGGGGCAAGTATTGGTTTTGTGTTAAAAAATATCGAGAAAACTAAGGTTATCACTATACAATCATTTATTAAGGTCGAAAAAGGTATTTGATGTGTAAAAATCTATGCCGGCGGTAGAGTGAAATAAAAACGTTTACTATCCTCTGTGCGACGTTACGAGGTCACACTTTACGATGTAGCACGTTACGTTACAAAAATCTGTGCCCTCCGTTGCTCCATAAACAGTACTTTTATAAACCAAAACTGTTATAATTGGCATATCTAGAGCGGACGAGACTAGAGACATATGACAATTTATATCAGTTAGGTATATAGTCGCTTCGCGCGACTTGAAACTCTGGGTGCCTGAAGTATGTCAAACCAAAACTGTTATAATTGGCATGTCTAAAGTCACTTTCATCTAGAGCCACTCTTCCTAATCAAATACTAGCCACAACAATAAGAGCCTATGCGTACGACCAAAACGTGCATTTGGCAGTGACATCATAGTGAAACTATGGAATGCAGTCCTTTTTTATAAACAACGTTTCACAAAAATTCTCTTTCTGTATGACACTTGCATCTAAGGCGAGTATTTTTGCACATTTTCCCTATTTGCATTTTTTATCTTTTGTCTAAATACCTATATGTATATCAACTAGCTTCAAGTGGTTGGAAATTGTTGACATCGTTCTACGAGAAAATATTATGCTCCTTCATCAACGTACATAATGTAGTACCTAGATATACTCGTATGGAAACACGTTTAAGGACTGAACGGCGACTATATGTCTGTGGTGTTAAACTTAAACGGAATTATGTAAAGAGACACTTTAGTTAAAAATAATCTTTAAACTGTATGGGTAGGTACTTGGCTTGAATCCAAATTGGAAGTATTGATTTAATTGACACATTATAAGCCTCAAGTAAGATAATTTCCTATATCTTTGAGCCCATAAATATACAACAGAAAAACAATGTCAATGGATTCAGTTTTCGGAAGAAGTTTTAGATTTAATTAAGTTTTATTGATTTCGGAGAATAACTTGTGAGAATTCAAAGATATCTACGTTAAGTCCCATTTGTCCCCTTTCACACGAGGGAACAAGTTGCTGGAGATTTTTTTGACGTTTTATTTTAATTTCCTTTAAAATCTCCCGTACCTTTCACACAAAGAAACAAAATCGTGGAAACTTTCTGTAGTTTGTCCCCTTTCACACGAGGAAACTGAGTTGCCAGCAACATTCAGTTTGTGGGTGATAAGGGCAAGAAGTAAGAGGGGAAAATGAAATCTCCCCGGTCAACGATTCGAGGAGATTTTTTTGACATTCCTCTTCACACACACAGTAGAGTGTGTTCAACCAAGCTATTTTAAAAGGAAACTACAGAAAGTTTCCACAATATTGTTTCTTCGTGTGAAAGGTAAAGGAGATTTTTAAGATTAAAAGAAAACGTCAAAAAAATCTCCAGCAACTTGTTTCCTCGTGTGAAAGGGGACTTTCCTTTTAAAATAGCTTGGTTGAACACACTCTACTGTGTGTGTGAAGAGGAATGTCAAAAAAATCTCCTCGAATCGTTGACCGGGGAGATTTCATTTTTCCCGCTTACTTCTTGTCTTGCCCTTCTCACCAACAAACTGAATGTTGCTGGCAACTCAGTTTCCTCGTGTGAAAGGGGACATCACACGAAGAAACTAAGAGGCTGATTACACTTTTCCTTTTTTCGGTTGTTTCGTCTTTCGTCATTTTGACAGATTGGAGTTACATTTCTACACCCCCGAAAACCTCAAAGTATCTCCAGCAACTTATTTCTTAAATTGAAATAAAAATATTTGGGATTCTTTGTGGAGTTAGTTAATGAGTTAAATATAAAACTAATCAATAACCTTCATTTTCGTACCAAAATTAATTTTGATTTATCAAGGGTCTCAAAACGTTGAGATAAAGTATAGATAGAGTTTTAAATGATAGCTATAACTGGCACCTATGTTTTTATCTAAGCAAAGACAAGTTATAAAATTAAAAGTTAAAAAACATAGATCATTATAGTTTAGTAAAATGATAAATGAGTTTGATCAACATTCTTATATATGTTATGTACATTAGTATACTATACATACACATATGAAACAATGCTGTTGTAAGTTGTTTTATATTTATCTTATCTTCCTATAGACAAACACAAATTTAGAACCACAACCCTAAAAATACCCTCATATATCACGATAACTTTATACATGACGGAATAGTGCCTATTTTTAATTACGCACTCTGTGTGGCATTTACATCATACCTATACCTTTTTTTATACAATTCAAAAATATGTATGATGGATGTTTCCGAAATACTGGTGTAAAAATAAATTGACAAAACCCCAAACGACCTACGCACGGAAATTTATCGCCACACAAACATTTATAATGATTGGCTCCCCCACAGTACCTGTTAGTTGATTTCAAGTCACAAACCATTCCAAGCAAATAACAAAAAAAAAAAACTACAAATTGAGTATAGGTAGGTACTATGGTTTACATATTCCTTAGCCTCTGTCATCTTGACAAGACGTCGCGTCGCATCGTCAAATATTTACTTATGAATAAAAGAGTCCTCTGAGTTCTGACTATACCGTTTGTTATAAAATAATCATTCCTCATCATTCATATTGACAACCATCCATAGGCTAGGTAAAGTGTTGAAGCTTAAAAAATCAGATAAAATCTCCACTCTTGTATGTGAAAGAAGCTCTGATGAGCCACTGCGACTGCATTAAATGGCGACAAATAATGGAGAAGAAAATAAGATGAGAGAGCTCCCTGATGATGAGGGGAAGTGCATGGAGTCAAGAGTGGCTGCTCCTTTATGTCATTATTTTATTAAGTGGTATCTGGTATTTGTGTTATTGTGCGGTAGGTTGTGGAGTTTTTAAATGTTTCAACAATAGATTAAAATGTTATTGTAGTGTAATAAATTGAATAAATAGGTATATCGTTAAGTGTGTACTGTATAGGTACTTGTTTATACACAGACGATGGGATTTGAATCTCACAACATCAATCTACGAAAACTTTATTTACCTCCACGTCGTTACTCTCGTTGTCGTTGACGGATCAACCGATTTCAATAATTTTTGTTTTCAAAAACTTGTCGGTAGTAGTTTCATTTTTGACACTAACGAGGTGAATTTATACGTGGAAATGACAACATTAATTTTAATCTCGGATAGAATTTAATCGAAGTTTTAATCCAATTCACAAACTGTCTTAGTATAGTCTTTAATTGTTTTATTGCATACCAACCATTAAAATTTGAATATAGCTTTCAATTGTTGTTTTATTGCCGTGTGCAAATTGGATTAAAATTTCGATTAAATTTTATCCGAGATAGAATTTTGACGTTTCCATGTTTAGATTCACCTCATTAGTGTCAACTTTGGATACAATCTTACGTGATTTTAATCCAATTCACCAGGGCCTAAGACGTCGGTAAACTGTTTGGCTTTCTTTTAAAAGAAGCCTTATGAAACAAATAGTTAAATCAACTGCCATCTTTTAAAAAAATCAAGCTATTAAATAAATCATGATTCATGAATAACATTTGAGTTTCTATATAGTTTATTATCTAATAACGACGCCATTATTTGCTTTCCCATTTTATCTGACATACATACATATGCAGGTATGAGTACAATAAATTTAACATTGAAAACATTAATTAGGTTATGCATCTGAAAAGACGAACTTTTTCATTGCGTTTAATTTGATATGTTTTAAAATTCATATCACGGTTTGCTTTTGCTTTATGTGATGTTTGTTTCAAGTCAAGACCATGTCCAAGATTGTCAATATGTGCAATTTGTATTCTAGACACACAGTATAAAACTGTGCACAGAGAAACATCAACAGTCATACTCTACAAGTAGAATTGGAAGAAAAACATCGTCAGGTTAGTTGACAAAAATGTGAAATTCTTTATTGTTATTAGTTGATGTATGCGATGGATTTACACGAATGACTAAATGTCATTATTGCTACCATTTTGTAAGTAGCTTTTGTCATTTAAAACGATTATGGCTAAAATATGGCAGTTTTCGAATTTGCGTCACAAAATAATGTCCAAAATCCGTTCTTAAGATGGTATTCACCGAGCGCTCATAGATATAACTTAAGAACCCCATAAACCTAACCTTACCACTAAGACTGCTTTTAGACGAGAGGGATTTTTAATATTCGTTTCTCTTTTGGTTTTCTTCTAATTGCAAAGACCTTTTAAACACTGCGATTTTTAATCAAAAGTTAATTTTGTGCAAGTGAAAAAGTATCATCTCTCTGCAAACTTTACTCCACTTGATTTGGGGAAGTTATCTGAGTGGACGACGATTGAAAATAAAACACACTCGAACAAAGAAGAATGTGTGATAACTCTGTAATTTGTTCGACCTCGACATTTTTGGCCACTCCAGCCACACATACGTCCCTCGCCTACGTGCTTAAAAATTGCAAGAAGAAATTGTATCGTTTAAAAGCAGTCCAAGCAATTAAAGCAACTAAGCCCGTGTCTGTTTTTGCAAGCCCTGAGGGATTTTTTTGAAAAAAAACGACATCGGGGATTAGCGACACCATTACTGAAACAAAATGGAGTTTCCATACAAACTATCAATAACAAGTATGCAATTAACGCCGGTAACACAGCTATTCTCCGTGCTTAAGTTAAGCCCCGAGATTTCTCCGCGCTTAGCTAAGCCCAAAAGGGATTAGTTGTTGTTGCATTTAACATGTAAATTGCAGGACACGACGTCGTTTTTTTCTATCGGTTTCCTCGGGGCTTGCAAAAAAACACGGCTATTGTAGCATTTGACATGAAAATTGCTTAGCCCCAAAGTCGTTTTTTTTTCAACCAATTTCCTTGGGACTTGCAAAAAAAAACTCTGATAATTTATGAGCGATCTTATCGAAAACTTTTACGAAAATATTCGAAACAAAATGTCACGACTACAAAACTCATGCTCTACTTACACGACTGACAAATTGGCAGTTTTCTGTCAGTAAACTGCATAAAGAATGAATTTGTCCATTATTTTGTCATTTTTCTAAAAAAAAATCACAATTTGCTGTCAAAACCCATATGAAAAATAAACAGTTTTGGGAAACTTATGAAATTTTAATTTACAAAACTTGCAAAGATACCAAACAATTTATTAATAATTAATTTATATTTATTATTTTAGTGAAATACAACTCGAACAACTTCGCACTTTGTAGCCTTTAAAATTCAATTTGAATTTACCTGTTCTGATATTCATAATCAGCAAACAAACACCAAGTTTTCGATTTATTCGCTTTGTTTGCTTTTCTATTAATTTAAAACTTAACGCTTAACCTTCAACATCACACTCAATTAAACTCTTGCCATCAACGTTAATCAATTTAAAGGTAGCACAAATTACGCAGAAATAAAAGTGAATAAGCACAAAGAACATACAGGCAGGTAGGAAAAGGAATACATTGGTACCTACATACTTACTCTAATAGGTAAAGCGAATAAAAACTACATATATGCTTTACTGAATGGAAGCATTGTTATTGCTACTTATAATAGATAGTTAGATATATCCACGTGGCAGTAAGAACAAGCTATTGACTCATCACCTTCGTTGGTAATTCTAGAAGTGTAATCCTTATTCTAAGTGGCTAAGTAATGTGCAACAGATGCGCCCCCATTGTCTATTGAGCTGCAGTCAAATCGACTTATTGGTCGTTTTGTTGATTTTTACATTCGCTAAATATTTCTCAAGTTATGTACGTGCTATGAACAAAAAAAATCAATAATCAGATATTGGTAGGTAAATAAAAAAATATGCGCTCGTTCACAAGCAGGTCATTGAAGTTTATTGCCGGAACGTGGAACTGACCTATTTCTTACATAAAACGTAACAAAAATTGGCGTTCACTCGTTCTACAACAGATCTTTGGATGTTGAATATTGATGGCCATGATTATTTACTGAGCTTTTAATTTGAACAAAACAACAAAAAAAATTAAAATGTCAACGAATTAGAGTGATTTGGAAATTATAATTGCAAATTCATTTAATATAAAAAATAGAAATTCATTAAAGTTAATTAGCATTTATCATAAACATTTATCTTGCTGAGCAGAGCTATCAACCAATTTAAATTTATTTATTAAATTAAGTCACTTAACAAGGTGCTTTTACAATTTTACCAAATTGGATTTGAAAATCGTTTTAATAACAACCACGTAATGATTAGATATACACAATTTGAAGAAGAGTAGGTATAGGTATCTAACTTTTTATTCAGGGTTAAATTAATTGACTTATGTTTGTAGAAGACGGGAGAATTCAGAATTGACTTCTTCAAAAAAATCGATTGAAATTGGAAATCTTATTGGTTTCTGTGGTTTATAAAATAAAATTCAGAGTAAAGTGCACAAGTAAAGTACAAAGTCATTAAATAGCACTTTTGGGAACAATTTAATGATAAAACATCATATCACATAACTACAAAAATTCCTTCAAAAATAATAACGCTTGTTGTTGAAGTGCAGAATCCAGAATCTCCTCTAAATTCTTCGAGATAGGCCCACTGAACAACAAGCATCAGGGCATTGCGTAACAGTAAATGAAAAACGACATTCATTAGCTTAAGAGTTTTTGTTCCAATACAACTGTCATAATTTGAAATTGGAATATCAACCAACATAAAAGGTCTGTTCGTTTACTTCGCAATGCAAATTACGAAGTAACTCATGCTAAAATGCACCCTCGCAAAAACAAAAACTACAACATATTATACATCCAATTGGATGGGATTGATATCACTTTCACTGATTCAAGACTGAATCCAACTTGGCAAATCGCAACATCGTAGTAGTTAAATTATGTGAGTCGCTGTCATGCTTATTCTTCTCTCCCAATCTGCAACTTTGCTTTCCTTAGAGCCCCTTTTCGCAATGAAAGCGATTTTTTTTTTAACTTGAGGCCGAAGACGATGCAATCAAGAGTGCGGAATACCTTTTGGCTTACAGTCACAACTCTTAACTCCTGATGGCTGGCATTAGCCAGCTCCTGCATGCAGAGTTTATAATAGTTGTAACTTTTGCCACTAACGATGACTATCAATGGTGGCAGTTTCGTTGCCATGGTCAAGCGTCTACAAAATCTAGTTATACCTGATTCACTAGGTGAGTCTGCCTGGCTGCTGCTACAAACTATACGAAAACAAGTTAGTCTCATATAGGCGCACGAGTCGAGCGGGCATAGACAAAGAAACCTGAAATTGTTTATTGCATTAGGTTATGCGGTACATTAGAAGAACCGGATAAGATGCATTTTAAATAGTGGGCAGCGATAGGTGATAGCTTAGCTGACATTCAACTATAAGCTTGGCTATCATGAATGATGTGACATTATGGCCGATTGTGATTTCCTGAAATGGGCTTCGTAAATCTCATTTGTTTTAGGCTTTCGATTTCTATTTGGTAATTGATAAACAAGAAAGTAATGTAAGTATTATGCTATCACAGTTGTTAGATTGGCATGGGGTCTTATTGTTGCTGAAAGTCATTGCGCTCATGGCACAAAAACAGGAAATCCTATTTTATATGATTTGGATGAGCTCTCTACATAAATACCTACAGAGGGAAGTAGGAAAAAAGCCGGAGGGAAAAATGTTAATGAGAGGCATTGATGAACAAAAGTATATTTTGTTCAAATTAACTCTTTGGTAGCGTATTTTTGATTCATTGAGGGCTTCATTATTTTTAATTAATTGTTATAAAGTAAAATTATTACACCTAGGTAAAGTTTCCGTGAGAAAACACTTCTCATATTATAAATATTTGGGACAACTTAAAGATCACAATGTATGTACTTATTAGTGATTCTATATTTTCTATAAGAAAAATAATTCCAAATCATCAGTGTGGACTTAGAAATAATAAACATTATATGATAGACCAAGCACATCGAATTATTGATCTTGTGGAAAAGACACTTGAAATCTACGGGTTACTGGGAGAGAAACTGTGTTCTATCTAACTAGACGAAAATAATTCTATACAAGCAAATACTACGGGAACCTGTATGGAAGTGTATATGGCATCTGAACGTGGGTATCTGTATCTGTATCTGTACAAAGAGGAAACAAATGCTGAAATACAAATTAATAGAAGTGATAATTATGTTGTTTTCGCTTTGATGTTCAATGTACCTCTTTTGCACTTGTACTACTTCATAAAGCCTTCAATTTGAATCAAATTGCGACATTCGATAATGTCTGTGTAAATTTGGGAAGTCGATGTTTTCAAATTCGATTGGAATCAAAAAGGCGTGGAATAGTCCAATAAAACGAATGGAAACCGGAATTAGTGAATGTTAGGTCATACTAACTCAAGGTACATATATTAAAGGTAATATCATTAGCGTTTAAATTTTTGTTCATTTCTGCGCATCTGTGAAAATGGCGGATCCAGTGTCTCTTTACTTGTCAAAATGCTTATATTTGTTGTTGTTTCTAGTAATGCCATGTGCAGTTTTCGTAGACACTCGAGCCGCCATGTTTAATTTCTGACTGACAATCTGCGCAATATATTACCTTATATTTGTGTACTGTGATACTAACTTTCATATCTTGCCATTAATGTCAGAAAAAAATAATATGACCCAGTACAATAAGTGACGTATTGTACATATACTATTATGCTGAATTTACACGAAAAATTGCCAGTATTCTGGCAGGTAAACTATAAAAAAACCGGCAGAAGAATGGACAAATAAATTCTGTTGGGAGTTTACTGACAAAAAACTCCCAATTTTGTCAGCCGTGTTAATTCAGCAATTTACTGTCATCGTGAATATACTGTGCTTAGCATTTTTCAAAAATTGACAAAACACATTCTGCTTATTCTTATGCTGGATTTACACGACTGACAAATTGGCAGTTTTTGTCAGCAAACTTCCAAAAGAACGAATTTGTCCATTCTTCTGCCAATTTTGTGACTGCCAATTTGTTAGTCGTCTAAGTCCAGCATTATATTGCCAGCATCAGTGCGCCATTACATGCCGCCTCCACTGGGCATCAACGATGTCCAACATCACAACCACAATCCAATCCACAATCTGACTTGTATGGATTAAGTCACTACATGACATGGATTTTTCTGCCTCCATTGGATTTTTTAAAGACATGTTCATAATCCGAGCATCGTTCATGCCCAGTGGAGGCGGCATGTTATATGACCTCGTGTAAATGTATGTCAAGGTAATGATTTATCCGATATTTAATTCAAACTTCTAATCTGGACATAGATCGCGTAAGACTAAAATGATTATCGTTTTGACAATATATCGTTACGTTACGTCGTTATCGTATCGTCAAAAGGATGATCTTTAAGTCTTACGTGATTGATTCACAATTTAAAGATAAAGGGGCACATTCATAGTCACTTTAAAACTCCAGTTTAACTAAGACTTGGGTTTATTCAATGTTATTTAGATAGGATAAACCCAGGTCTTAGATAAACTGGAGTTTAAAAGTGACTATGAATATGCCCCAAACTCTTTAGAATGTTGCAACACCGCGGATTCATCTCAGTTTAGATTAAAGATTAAAATTTATATTAACTTCGAAAGGCCCTTCAAAACACAAATGATGGTTCATCTTTTCTTATGAAGTTGAAATGAATCAGAATGTTTCATGTATATGTCAAAATAAGCAAACAAAACTACATTTTCCAATTAATGCGTTCAGGGCGATATAATATATGTAGGTCAGTTCGATTTGTTAAACTAGTGATTACCTAACTATTATTTAATCTATATGGTTTAGTGCTCCATGGAATCGGGTGGTACCTACATATACAAAAAGTTTTAAAGAATCTTTCTATTATGTCTGTTAACTTGCAACTTCTTGCTACTTTATTTAGCTACATATCTACTTGTCAAAAATTTGAATGACGTTTCTAGTTACCAAACAGACATTACGTAAAGGTTCAAATCTGACAAGTGACTTGTCACAAGACTACCTAAACACGTTACTTTTTGTACTCGTTATAGTTGTGTATCCATTTTCAAATGTGTTTACGAAACAATAAAACACACGAACTAACCAAAACTTTTCTTTGTTGCCATTCTCATCATTTTCTGACTATAACACAACATACATCTACTCAGCCCACCTAGCAACCATGTTGAGCAAAAAATGCAATGAGAGTTTTGCAACGAAAAATCGCAAGAAAACTAAATGCAAATTCTCTTTATAGGTAGTAGGTCGCAATGGCATTCTTTTATTGGCATTAAGTAAACGCGCAACATTTCGTAATTCCCTGCTGCTAACACAATCTTCAAGTCTTAATACACAGAGCCATAGTCATAGTCACCTTTAAGATAAATTTCAATCAATCATTTCGGAGTCATTCACCTGCATAAAAAGGCAAAGCCAGCATCAATATACGAAGCACTAAGAGTTGATGCAACAAAGCTCTTAGTGCATTCCCTCCAGTCGCAACTCTCAATGATTCAATTTTAAAGAAAGACCAGTAGTACTAGTAGGTAGGTACGATGTTGTGCTGCAGCAACTCATTTATTCTACTGGCCTTTGTTTGTTCAAACTACTGTGTAGTAGAGTGTAGGCTCACGTAAACTACATCATCTGAGGTAATCATGCTGCCACAAGATGCAATTTATGCAGTTTGCAAAAGGCCAACAAGATGTGCATTTATGGAGTCTAAGCATGTTACAGAGCTTACACACAAGCTCCTTACGTATATGTATTTTATTTTCTTACAGTCACATCACGGCTCGTTTGGGTTTGGGTTCTTTAGTATGCGTCTGTTTTTGTATGATGATGCATGAATTATTGTGCACATAATAATCGTCCTTCAGCGGTCTTTATGTTGAGTTCATTTCAATTTCAACTCAGGTGGATTATGGTCTGCATATTCTGCTGCTGTTTGCAAGCAAAGTTGGCACGAGTGTACAAATCCATCAATCAGAGATCATTTGACAGTCGAAAGCGAAACCATTTGATTGATAGACACCAACAGTGCATACGTTACGATAGGTAATTTAAAAAAAAATTAATTATTCCTTTTATCGGAAACACGGGGACAAAAGCTAAGCCCCCTTTCACAAGAAGAAACAGGTTGCTAGAGATTTTTGACGTTTTCTTTTAAATTCTTCTAACATTTGTTGTATTATAACTTTCACACGAGGAAACAAAATCGCTTAGACTGCTTTTACATTACAGCGATTTTTAATCTTCGTTTCTCCTTTGGTTTCCTTCTAATTGCAAATACCTTTTACACGACAGCGATTTTTAATGAAAAGTTTAGTTTGTGCAAGTGAAGAAGTATCATCTCACTGCACTCTTTACTCCACTTGATTAATCGAAGTTATCTGAGTGGACGACGAATGAAAATAAAACACATTCGAACAATAAGGAAAAGCACAAAGAACAATGAGCGATAACTCTGCAATTTGTTCAACCTCAGCAATTTCGTCTACCCCGGCCACCACATACGTCCCTCGCCTACGTGCTTAAAAATCGCAAGCAAAAATTGCATGGTTTAAAAGCAGTCTTATAAAGTTTCCTTTCACACAATGAAACTGAGTTTTCAGTAACTTTCAGCAAACCCAAACAATGGCAATCACGATAGCGTTTATCTCGAGATAAAGACGTCAAAATCACCAGCAACTTGTTTCCTCTTGTGAAAGGGGACAAATGGTCGAAAACACAGATTAGCCGTATGAAGATGAGAATGTTTCGTTCGTTTCAACCTCCAGAACCCATTTGTTTACATTGTTGTATTTGTAATTTCTTCCTGCGTCGATGAATAGATGTGAATTGCAACAACAATTTAACCGGTGTCTGAAGATCCCTACTGTCTATGTGTGAGGTTTTTATACCCATTCTCATTTTTTATCTGATATCTGACAGTTCAAGCTTGTAGGCAAATTAAAATGGCTGCCGGGGATTCTCATCTTCATGTGGCTAATCTGTGCTCGAAAGTCAGGGCTCGGATTAAACATTTTAGAAATTAGGACGTTATACTTTTCACTTTTGACTACTTTTAGTGAGAAAACCTGTTTCTCTCACTGATCTCCCCCACAAAACCGTCGTCATTGCATAGTGAAAAGTCACAATCTATTGACACCTGGTAAGTTGCTTTCCACACCACCTGGCAGTCAGTGCGTGTACTGACAAATGGATATAGATTTTTTTTCTGATTTGACGTTCAATGTATTTCCCATAAGGAAAACTCAAAAAAGGGTTCGAAGAATATTAATTTTACTAATTCATTTTATATGAAAGGGTATACATATTATGGTTCTAAAAGAATAATGACATGTGTTAATTTCTAAATCAGATGGAAAATACATCAAAAAACATAATTAATCCTGTGTAATTTGTCCTCAAAAAGTGTAAACAAATTGCAATTTCAGCAAGAAAACAACAACAAATACTTAAAAAAAATATAGAAACTAGTTTGATGTGATTGAACTGTCAAATTTGTTTACTGATTCTGTTGGTGGTAATCCAAAAGATAAATAATCAGTGTCGTGGAAAATAAACAATATACATAGATAAATAAAAGAATAAATAGGTACGAAAAATCAATGGCACAGAAAAATATGTAAGTTATTTGTGATCAAAAGTGAAGTTACTGCTCCTGTTATTTTGTGTAAAGACACACCGTTGCTTCTTCTTTGGGAGCACTGAGGTACTCCACACATGTGTGTATCAATTTTTGTATTTTGCACTTCACTTGACCTTAAAATGGATACACAGGAATTATTTTCTTTGGCACAACAATAACAAAATTTCTTACATTTTTCTGCTTTTTAATTTGTTTATTTTTTGTTCAATTACTTTTAAAGAACTAACCAAAACAAAAACACAAAAAAGCTAACGATATGATAATTCTGCTTGTAAAAGAAAAAAAAATGGTTTCATCTGTCATTCACATACGATTTGTTTACGTTTTTTGATTCTGCTTGTAAAAGAAAAAAAAATGGTTTCATCTGTCATTCACATACGATTTGTTTACTTTTTTTGAAGACATATTCCAAAGGATTAATTAAATTTTTTGATATATTTTCCACTTGATTTAGAAATAAACACATATAATAATTCTCTTACAATCATAATATGGGTATCCTTTCATATAAATTTTAATAGTAAAATTAATGTTTTTCGAACCCTTTTTTGGTTTTTTCTTATGGGAAATACATTGAACGTCAAATCGAAAAAAAATCTATATCCATTTGAAGGTTCACGCGCTGACTGCCAGGTGCCGTGACTCCATTCGCCAATACAATGTCTTGTGGTTATAAAAATGTTTGGCTCCGTTTGTTTGGAATATGTATACACAAACACAACACACATAGGAAAGCCATAAAACAAACAAATGCAGCACTGATGCATTATTATTCCAGGGCCAAAGCTATTTTAATTGTTTTTAGACCTTAATGATTTGCCAACATACCTTCACTTGTATGCAATTATTTTCGGATGCCCTTATTTTTATAATGAGATACACCTTTTTATTTCGATTATAAAAGCTCAACATTGTGGCATCATACCAAAAAAGTCTTTCGTAAATTCCTATCCTAACTTCCATAATAACCATGTAATCGCATTTGATTGCAGTGCATTCGGAATTACAAATGAGTTCGCTAGCCTCGAATGAGGTGTGCAAAATGCATGCCACAACTCCAAATTTGTTGCTGCGGAATTTGTTATGTTGGCGTAGTAAACGTTTAACTATGAAGGAGCACTGCGGTGACCCCTTTTCGATAGTTTGTTTGTTTTATGTGAAAGTACACGTTAAGACCAAAGTCTATATAGTAGCTTGGAGGACGACCTTTTCTCTTTCCTTTATATAATGTAGTTATACATGCTTTGATATCTAATAATTTTTCAATTTTTTATTCTCTTTCAGATATGATAGTGGTCACGATGGCTATCTCGACTTGACCGAACTCAAGGTTATGATGGAAAAACTCGGAGCACCTCAAACTCATTTGGGACTCAAGGGGATGATCTCCGAAGTTGATGAAGATCACGATGGAAAGATTTCGTTCAGGGAATTCCTGTTGATTTATCGCAAAGCTCAGGCTGGTGAATTAGACAGTGATTCTGGTCTTAACCAGCTGGCCCGCTTGACCGAAATCAATGTCGAAGAAGTGGGCGTTTGCGGTGCGAAAAACTTCTTCGAAGCTAAGATCGAACAACAATTGAGGACGAATAAGTTCCATGATGAAATTCGACAGGAACAGGAAGAGCGCCGAATGGAGGAAGAGCAGAAGGGTATGCGGCGTGCAGAATTCCAACAAAGAGCCGCTATATTTCAACAGAATTAAGTTTTTTTTTTTTAAATGTTCATCACAAAACGATCGCACTAATACGAGTATAGTGAATACAGTGTGGTCGCATAACTCATTTTTAAGATTATAACTACAAATTTATTATAAAGTAAAATGACTGTTAACATTATATATTATGTATCGTAGATTTTTAAGAGCCTAAATGAAATCCGTAGTTGCAATATTTGTATTTCTTTACCTTTTTTTTGTTTTTGTATATTGTATGTTTTATATCTTTTTATGTAATGGACAAAGATTTTATGGTTTTCAGTTATCGTATTTTTTGTTTGCCTTAAATTATAAATTTAAAAAGCTGTCGTAGTGCCATCGTAAAGTTTGATCATTCGAGCCGGATAAAGTTTCAGTGTTGAAACACATTTTCTATAATGAAAGAAATAATATGATCGTATCAGTATATATTATACATAATAAATATTCAAGAAAAGGAAGCACGTTTTATAGATTTGAAGCACCACCTTTAAGATAAGAAAAATGTTTTCAGATTTAAGTTGTCTTGTAACTTTCCGATTTTCTTTCGTAATTTTGTTTCATTAGGTTATGTATGTATATAATTGAACACATTTTAATATATTATTCAAGTAAATAAAGTAACATATTGTATATAAAATATAATAGGTGTGTTTTATTTTTTAATACGAATAACGCCTACAATAAATCGTTTAAGCTTTATGTCCTTCTTCCCAAGACATTTATTTGGTCATGTTTTCTTTCTTATTTTCTATCGCTTGAATTTTGTCTTCTGTTAATGAAGGATGTACCGTGGTTAAGAATTGAAGACATAAGTATAAGTTTATTCATGGAAAAGTGTAAATTAATTCAATGCTACAATCCTACAAAATAAATAAATATAAAAGATTCATCTACTTTTGCGATGCAGTTGTTAAATACTTTGCGCCAGCATTTAATCGGCTGATTAGATAAACTGAAATCCTCTCCATAGATACCAGCAATATCGTACCATTCCCTAAACGGAGTAAGTCTACATCTGAGCGCATGTTTCATTATTTTACTGTGTAGATTAGAGTCGGGCCTTAAAATTGCTTTGACTATGTAGTCAGCATTTGCTTTCAAGTAGATTTGAGGAATGCCTGATTCCAAGTGTAAAGCATGTGTTGGCGTTGTCGATAATAGCCTGAAGATGCGCTTAGAACATAGGGTGTATTCATAAACGTAGAAAATCTGCGCTAGTACAATCGCATTTCTTTTCTGATGCATTTGTGAACGCACTCCCAATGCAGAATGTCTGCAGTAAAAAAGGTCTGACTTAGTCCGATTTGTATGTAAACATAGTTCATAAACGTCAGAGAAAAATGGCTGCCAAACAAATTTTGTTGAACTTGATTTTCTTTGATTTCCTTTATCCCAGATAGAAGCGTCCTCGACAATGTAATTTTTTTCTTCTTTCCAGCATTGAATTCCATTTCCATGCTTATTCGCTTTGTAATTAAAAGTTTAATTTGGTTAGTTGTCCACACAGTACCTACAGTACTTTCATCATCCCTTTAAAAACAATAATTTAAATTATTTTTATCAAAAAATTAACAAAATATTTGCAATTACTTACATTCTTTACGAGTCAGTGCCGCTTCGTCCTTCTTGTTGTCTTAAAAATTATTTTAATAATTCTCGCTCTTTCTGCAGCCAAACAAATTCAGCTGCACAATCTCCCCGACGCTGACGACAGTCTGACGTTTATGAACGGTAGGTACTGCAGTTCGACTAGGTTAGTTCGATCGAAAATCTGGGACTTTATGAATGCAGATAACGCAGTTCTTAGTTAGGCTGACGTTTATGAATACACCCATAATCTCTGTACAGCTTCGAGTTCTTCAACAAACTTGGACCCAAAAACTTGATTTGGGTAGCAGAGACAGGTATTTATCGTGGAATCTAGTAGTTTAAATTTGGAACATAAATCTACGTTTCGATTGCAAAAGTATCGCATTTATTAAAAGATTGGGTTTTATAATTAAATAACAAACAAAATATATTTAAAATATTTAGTTTTGCTTCTGATCAAAGATTTCATAAGAATAAATATGAATTTTAGTCATAGAAAATTACAAACAGTGTTGTTCAAAAATTAACTGAACAGTAACATATTCTTAATTTTAACACTTTCCCTTGTTACCTGTAAGTTAAATTTAAACATAATTAAAATCTAAACTGAATTTAAATATGTAGTCCCATCTTTGTTGAACTATAATTTGTCCTTAAATAACTTTCTCTCTAATAAAGAAATGCTTAATGGCAATATGTTTGGCCCTTGGTTAAATTCTGGATTTTGTGAAAGTCTTACTGCTGCAGAGTTATCAACTTTGTATTGCTTCTTTAGCTGCTTCATTTGCCGCTACTGTAACTGCTTCTGTTGTCGATGTAGCCATCATGGATTGTCTTTGGCTAAGCCAAGAAATTGCACCTCCAGCATATTTAATAATAACTCCTAAAGTTGAACGTCCTGTTTTTATGCAACCGCCAAAGTCTGCATCACTGAAACAGCCAAGAATTGCTTTTTCTGTGTCATGACGATAGGTTATTCCATAACCCAAAGTTCCTGCTATATATCGAAACACCATCTTGACTTGAACAGCATCTGCCGTGGATGGATTCTTAAGTGTTCTTGAAAGAAATACATCGCTGTAGGCAAGGTCTGGTATAAGGCACATCAATGCACCAACAGCTTGTCTGTACGGAAATGTCTTCTTCTCGATTTGTTTTTTTCAGTGTTTTAGAAATTTCGGTCTTTAACATAGGTGTTGAGATCGATTTGCATTCAGAAAAGTTAAATCTATCCAGAATCTTTCTTGTATATGCTGTTTGTTTAATTTTAATGGTCACTTTTGAACTCCAGTTTATCTTAGACTGGGGTTTATTCAATGTTATTTAGATAGCATAAACACAGGTCTAAGATAAACTGGAGTTTTAAAGTGAATATGAATATACCCCAATGCTTTTATCTCAATTTCTAGTCCAAGGAAATATACAGTTTCCTTAGAGATGATTTTTGAATTCTTGCTTAAGTTCGTATATGAAAATATCTAAGCCCCAACTACATCATCATCAACACACAAAACCAGCATAAGTTTGTTGCCGTTACGCTTTCGAATAAATAAACATGGATCAGAATCACTTTCTGGTTTTAAATCCCAATTGCGAAATAAATATTCCAAAACGTTTATTCCAGCACCTCGATGATTGTTTAACACCATAATTATAGACTTCTTTTTAGTTTGCTTACTTTGTTTGTACCATCGCTGTATCCCTTTGGTTGTCTCATTACAAAATCGTCGTACTTCTTTGGTTTTGTTTATTCTGACAGATTTCTGAGACTTGGTGCTAGCTGTGCAAAATCCTTTTCTCCATTTTCAAAACTATTGTCATTGCCGGTATCGTATTCTTCATTGCAGCTATCTTCTGTATTAATTTCGTTTTCTTTTTTTTCAAATATATTTTTATTCTTTCACTAGAATCAATTTTGACCTTCAGTTCCAAGTTTGAGAAACATTAAGGCACGCATTCCTACAGGGGTACAGAATCGCGGGATCCAAAACTCGCCCTATAGTACGCACATATCGAATCGCAAATATGTAAAAAGACAATTTTTGTGACGAACAAAATAATTTTTTATTGAATACATGCAACAAATCTCTTCGGATACGCTTAACTTCAAACTAGTCAAACACATACTCATAGATCCATCAGGGTCTGAAACGTTTATTTTTGTATTCTTATATTAATGTAAATTAGCAAGTTATACATACATACACATACATTAAATACATTTATAATTTTTTTATTATGACGTCAGTGTCAACATTGAATGTTTACAACGTAACATATCCCCTTTGAGGGCAAACCGTCGCTTACACACAACACACTCATGTGGTTTTAGTTTCAAATGAATCGCTTTTATGTGCTGCTGTAAGCCGCAATTCCTTTTAAACGTTTTCTCGCACAAATGGCATTTATGTTTTCGAACATTCGAATGTGTGATACGATGCTGTGCTAGAAGCTTCGAGTTTTTGAACTCTTTCGGACATTCTTTACAGAAATACTTCAAGGAATACTGAAAATGTCGATGAATACGCAGTTTAGCGAATTTGGTTATCGGCCGATTACATGTGCGACAGAATGCAAGCACCTGATCGGCTGATGGTTGGAGTTTGCACTTTTGTTCTATGTAATGCAAACGAAAATCATCAACCGAACGGAATGTCTGATTACAACCAAGGCAGAGAAGGTTGAAAATATGTTTTGCCGGGGGTTTTTGCGAAATTTTCGGTTTGGGTTTTGAAAGAACCTCAGGAATTTTTGCGATTTTCTGAGGTTTCTTTGAGCCTCTGAGCTTCTTGCAGCGTGACGCATGATTTCTATAAATTCTCCAGTGACTGAACGTGTCTTTGGAACACAAACGGCACTTGAAGGTTTTCGGTGATGAATTCACCTTCGATAGACATACGAAATTACGATGGTTCTTTAGTCCCATTTGGCTAACGAAAAACTTTTCACAAGCTGAACACTCGCGACCACGATTTTTTCTTTTACCAATTGACTTGGGGTGAGTTTTGATCTTGTGCTTGAGGAGATCATGAATGTTGGAAAAATTGGTGGAGCAGGTGGGACAGTATATGGACTTGGTATCTACTTTTGCAATAACCGGCTCCAAAATATTGCATGAGGGCATTGGAATTGAAGTGGAAGAAATGTTTGGGGGCAAAGAAACCATTGGAAAATGAGTTTTCGCAACGTGGTGGCTCAGACCCTCGGCGGAGAAGAATTGCGACTGGCACATGGAGCAAGGATGGAGCTGAAACGCAGATGCCGTCTTCACAATGCTTTCATTCAGAACAACAATATTTGGCTTCTTAAAGTTCGTCTCGACTTTTGGACGTGGCAGCAAATCGCTCACAGATGTCACCATCAACTTTCCACCGGACGATGATAACGATGAGGTGTGTGAGAATTGCAAATCATTGCTAATGATCGTAGACTCTGTACTGCCGCAAAATTTCGGTTTAGCTGTGATTAAGGTGTCCGGCGGGATATTGCTAGCCACCACGTCATGGTCATCCTTGTCCTCAGTCTTTTCAGTCTTATATACGTTTGTGAGGTTGATGGACTCTTTGCATTCGATAGGCATGGCGTAGTTGTGCTCATGCGCCAAGTTGATCGAGTCGAGTTTCGAAGAAAACTGCGTTTTACTCGTAGCTGTGAAATAGTCCTGGTTTACCATTTCTCCAATTTCGTTGCCATTTTCATCGTCCGGTATGTCGATGAAGGGATCATCAAGATTGATGATTTCCATGATGTCACAATTGTTTATGATATCTTGTGTGTTAAGCATGGGAAAGTCATAGAAGGAGAATTTCTGCTCGCAGTCTTGATCTTCTTCGAGTTCGTCACTCAGAAAGCTATCGAAGTGTTCGGCGACTTCTTGTTTAACATTCACAACTGGTTCTTGTTTTATTTTCAATTGTCTTTCGGGCGGTTTGATAAATTTTTCACTTCGAATCGTGCCATGGAGGTGCTTTTGAGTATTTAGAACTAAATCGATGAACTCTGAAAAGCTATTGAGCCTTTTTAAACAACCCGAACACATGTCCTTTGGTAAATTGTCATCCAATTGGATATTGAGTGTAGGGAAGCATTTCTGAATCATACCGAAAATTTCAAAATTTGTAGCAAATGTCGCTACTGGACGACAACAAATCCCACAGAGACGACAACTGCTTTCAGGGATCTAAAGATCAAATCAAATAAACAATGGACGAATCAACAGAAAGGTAAACAAAAACTTACTTTCAAATCTGCTTCGTGATTCTGGAGCGATAGAGATGGGGGCAATTTTTCAGAGTGGTCATTCCAAGTGTTGATTTTAATTGTGGGAACTGCGGTCTTCTTAAGGGTTTTTCTGGCATTGACATTACGAAAATCATCGGGGGCAAAGTGCCGACTACATATTGCACTCCATTTGGATGGTTTCCAATCCGGTTCGCGGCTTGCAAACTCTATCCACTTTCCGAGAAGATCCTTACGACTGTGAGGAAATCTATCATTGAAATTGTTAAAAGAATAGATATAACTGGTTGGCTTTGAACATCAAACTTCTCTTACTTGTGAAATGAAACATTTTCTGAGTGTTTATATTTATCTTGGCAGTTAGAAATTACACAAAATGAAGGCATTTTGTTTATAAATAAACTGCAAATTGCTGGTGAAAATAGAATTGTTTTGTTTATTATTTGGTACCGATTGACATTTCAAGTCAGCTGTGAGCTGTGCCTGTTGTGCGTTCTTTTTTCTACTGTAGTGTGGTTGATGTTTCAGACAAAGTTGAAACATCAGTTTGTTCTGTTTAGTTGATCTCCTTAGACTGCTTTTAAACCATGCAATCTCTTCTTGCGATTTTTAAGCACGTGGGCGAGGGACGTACGTGGTGGCCGGGGTAGACGAAATTGCTGAGGTTG
The DNA here is from genome assembly GCA_932273885.2 of Leucozona laternaria. Lineage (NCBI taxonomy): Eukaryota > Metazoa > Arthropoda > Insecta > Diptera > Syrphidae > Leucozona > Leucozona laternaria. Next base: position 110,242,020 of record OW026368.1, on the reverse strand, counting down.
AAAAAATTGCAGAGTTATCGCTCATTCTTCTTTGTGCTTTTCCTTTTTGTTCGAATGTGTTTTATTTTCATTCGTCATCGACTCAGATAACTTCGCTTAATCAAGTGGAGTAAAGAGTGCAGTGAGATGATACTTCTTCACTTGCACAAAATAAACTTTTCATTAAAAATCGCTGTCGTGTAAAAGGTATTTGCAATTAGAAGGAAACCAAAGGAGAAACGAAGATTAAAAATCGCTGTAGTGTAAAAGCAGTCTTAGACTGCTTTTAAACCATGCAATTTCTTCTTGCGATTTTTAAGCACGTGGGCGAGGGACGTATGTGGTGGCCGGGGTAGACGAAATTGCTGAGGTTGAACAAATTGCAGAGTTATCGCTCATTGTTCTTTGTGCTTTTCCTTTTTGTTCGAATGTGTTTTATTTTCATTCGTCGTCCACTCAGATAACTTCGCTTAATCAAGTGGAGTAAGGAGTGCAGTGAGATGATACTTCTTCACTTGCACAAACTAAACTTTTCATTAAAAATCGCTGTCGTGTAAAAGGTATTTGCAATTAGAAGGAAACCAAAGGAGAAACGAAGATTAAAAATCGCTGTAATGTAAAAGCAGTCTTAGACTGCTTTTAAACCATGCAATTTCTTCTTGCGATTTTTAAGCACGTTGGCGAGGGACGTATGTGGTGGCCGGGGTAGACGAAATTGCTGAGGTTGAACAAATTGCAGAGTTATCGCTCATTCTTCTTTGTGCTTTTCCTTTTTGTTCGAATGTGTTTTATTTTCATTCGTCGTCGACTCAGATAACTTCGCTTAATTAAGTGGAGTAAAGAGTGCATTGAGATGATACTTCTTCACTTGCACAAACTAAACTTTTCATTAAAAATCGCTGTCGTGTAAAAGGTATTTGCAATTAGAAGGAAACCAAAGGAGAAACGAAGATTAAAAATCGCTGTAGTGTAAAAGCAGTCTTAGGCCTGCCACCCACTAGGCAACTTATGTCGTTTTCCCTCGGATGTTCGTAATATCGTAGTATTCATTTTTCAATCCAACTATTTATTGCCTTGAATTGCCAACAATACGGAGCATCTAAAGTTGCTTGGGCTCTCTCACTAGCAACTTTTGAGAATTCATGTTTTTTTGTACTTAGTTGCCTACAAAACGGCGCTACACCAACACTTTTACTACCACACTTAAAAACAAACACTTGACCTTCCGAAAATCCAAGGCCAATGTAACATTTCAATAGAGAATAGACTATAAGCAGGAATGTTAAATTCTTAAAAGTTGCTCGGAAATTCTGTAGTGGGCGGGGGCCAGCAATTTAAAGTTGCTCCGTGGTGCTGGCAACTAGGTTCCGTGAGTAGCTTAAAGTTGCGACTTAAAATAGATAAGGTGACCAAGTTGCCTAGTGGGTGGCAGGCCTTAAAGAAAACGTCGAACAATCTCTAGCAACTTATTTCTTCGTGTGAAAGGGGAGTTTGGATACAATGCTGAATGCGGCCAAATTAAAAATTAACCTTTGCATCCGTCCAATAGATGTCGCAAACAACGATTAGTAGAACCCTAATCAGCTGTTTGCCAAGTTTTCTGCATTTCACAACTGTCTTTTTTCCGATGTAAAAAATATAAAAAAAAAAATCTCCAAAATATAGGTTTTTGACTTTTGTAGTACTACGTCGCTGGTTAAAATTTTGGCATAATTGTGGGTGGTGGTTCGTGGAATGACGAAAAGGTCACTCAAGGTCCTTTGAAAAAAATAAATATCTAATTAGCAATACCTACAGACAATTTTAAACTGGTTCTTACAATCTCAGCATGTCTGTTATCAGGAATTCAAAGTTACCTATCCTATTCTCAAGGTTGAGTGTGAATCTTGGGTCATCTAGCCGACTTCAGTCGATGGATCATGGCAAAGTGGATAAGTGAGTAAAAAATAAACAATATGCTTTATCATTTTGTTTATCTTTCTATAAATAATTACACAATAAAATTGAATGAAATTTTATATTTAGCCAGTATGATCTAGTTGTTGTTGGTGGGGGTATTGTTGGGGTGGCATCGGCACGTGAGATTCTTCTTCGGCATCCCCATTTAAAAATAGCCGTGTTAGAGAAGGAAAGAAAACTAGCATTCCATCAGAGTGGTCACAATAGTGGGGTGATTCATGCCGGTATTTACTACAAACCAGGTTCACTCAAAGCAAAATTGTGCGTTGAAGGTCTCAAACTATCGTACAAGTACTTGGACGAAAGAAATATTCCCTACAAGAAAGTTGGGAAGCTTATAGTTGCCACGGACAATTCGGAGATTGGTAGATTGCACGATTTGCATGAACGTGGAATTAAAAATGAAGTTCCTGACTTGCAGATGATAGATGGTTCACAAATTCCTGAAATTGAACCTTATTGTAAGGGAGTCAAAGCTCTGTGGTCCCCACAAACGGGAATAGTTGATTGGGCTCTAGTCACGGAGCATTATGCCACCGATTTTAAGCAAGCTGGGGGTAGGGTGTTCCTTAATTTCAAAGTGAATAAGTTCAATGAGACGCCAACGAATGCTGAGTACCCGGTGACGATTCAGGGAACTCAAGCCCACCAGCGTATTCAGACAAGATATGTCCTTACCTGTGGCGGTCTGCAGGCGGATATTCTGGCTGGCCTGACGGGATGTTCTGGTGATCCTAAAATCGTGCCGTTCCGGGGAGAATATCTTCTTCTAAGTCCGGATAAGTGTCACATGGTTAAGGGAAATATATACCCAGTGCCGAACCCCAAGCTGCCCTTCCTTGGAGTTCACTTTACGCCTCGAATGGATGGCAGCGTGTGGCTGGGACCAAACGCTGTGCTTGCTTTCAAACGAGAAGGATACAAGTTAGGTTTCGTGATGTGGATTTTAAAAATACCTTTAAATAATCCGTTTTTTTTTACATTGTTTTTAGATGGGGTGATTTCAATCCTCTGGAACTTGCCGATTCCTTGCGGTATCCCGGTTTCATTAAAATGGCAATGAAGAACATCAAATTTGGACTGTGTGAGATTTCAAAATCCGCATTCATCCCCCTGCAAGTGAAAGACTTACAAAAGTACATCCCCAATATAAACGAATACGATATTTCGAGAGGACCTGCGGGGGTTCGGGCTCAAGCACTCGACCTAGATGGTAATTTGGTAGATGATTTTGTATTCGATCGAGGCACAGGTAGTGGAGCTTTGTCCCAGAACGTACTGCATTGTAGAAATGCACCATCGCCAGGTGCTACTAGTTCATTAGCTATCGCAAAAATGGTAGCCGACAAAATTGAAAAGGAATTCAATATTAAAGCCTAAATAAAAAAATGCGACAGAATTATTAAGCTAAAAAACCTTCATTTTAAAACTTGGATTGTGTAGCTTGTAAAAGTGTTTTTGTTAATTTTTTTTAAGCTGTTGTTTATTGATTAAATAAAACTTAAAACGAAATTAAAAGCTTAAACATTTCTTTTCCGGAAATAATAAACTGATTTCAATTTTGCAAAGAAATGCCAAAACAAAAATGGTAAGCTATCGCATGATTTTGACTGCCAGAAAAATATGTTTGCCCGCAACAAAATTTTTTTTTATAAAAATCTGCATGATTTCAGAAATTATTCTGAAATCAATGGTAAATTTAAACGGAAATTGAAGAATAAAGTTAAAGGTCAGTTCGTGAGCAATCAAATTATCATTTAGAATGGAGATAATGTATAATTATTTACTTTCGGTAGTTCGAATAATTTCATTTTGTGAACATTGCTCAGCGCAATGAGCAATGGTAATTAGTTTGGGAAAATAAAGTTTCCAAGTCTCAAGACGAATCATGTGCTCGCCGTCTTAAAAGCTAAGTGTCAGGTTTTTGATGTTCTGAATTAAAAACTGCTCCATTACGTCAGCTTTTTGAGATTTTTGCGACCTGCAAATGTGAATATTTGGAATTGTATAGTTTACGAGGCAAATACGACATTGCATGAATACCCCTTACAGAATCTTTGCATAAAGTGCTATTAAAATATAGATGATTTTCGAAGAGTTGCCTATATTATATAATTTGTAAAACATAGCCTTTCTATCGACCCCGTCAATTACTGTCTTAAAATTCACGAAAAAGGCGTAGAGTATTTTCCCTCGATGGAGGTACACTGCCGCAGCATATAAAAGTAAAAAAAAACAGATAAATTTTAATTAACAAAATTTAATGATAATTGAAACTCCTAAGCACAGATTAGCCATATGAATCTAAGCTGCAAGTCCTACAAAACAGAGCTATGCGGATTATATTAAAATGTAACAGGTACACAGGTTGGTTAAGTGTAATCCAACGTTTAAAATATAACGCATTAATCATGATTTTTAAAATAAAACCATTGTATATAGATTATATATACAATGATAAAACATAATTTATATCCTGTTTACTTACAGAACAACGTAGAGTATATAACAAATGAGAGATATGCACTAAGGAATGTTGGAGACTTTAGGCACAGATTAGCCACATGAAGATGAGAATCCCCGGCAGCCATTTTAATTTGCCTACAAGCTTGAACTGGCAGTTATCAGATAAAAAATGAGAATGTGTGTATACAAATCTCACACATAGACAGTAGGGATCTTGACACACCGGGTTAAATTGTTGTTGCAATTCACATCTATTCATCGACGCGGGAGAAAATTACAAATACAACAATGTAAACAAATGGGTTTTGGAGGGTGAAACGTACGAAACATTCTCATCTTCATATGGCTAATCTGTGACTTTAGGTTACCACTTTATAGGAGAGCACAAACACAAAACCATCTTCTTTTTAAAGGCCTTCAATTGTTCAACCGTCTTCCAATGAATGTCAAAAACTTATTGAATTTGAATTTATTTAAAATGAAAATCAACTTTTTATTAAAAAACAATATTTTTTAAAAATTGTGAAACTAGCATTAAGAGTTTTAAAACTAATAAAAACAATTAAAAAAAAAAAAAAAAAAGATGAAAATGTTTCGTACGTTTCACCCTCCAAAACCCATTTGTTTACATTGGTGTATTTGTAATTTCTTTCCGCGTCGATGAATAGATGTGCATTGCAACAAGAAATAAACCAGGTGTGTGAAGATCCCTACTGTCTATGTGTGAGGTTTTTAAACACACATTCTCATTTTGTATCTGATAACTGCCAGTTCAAGCTTGTAGGCAAATTAAAATGGCTGTCGGGGATTCTCATCTTCATGTGGCTAATCTGTGCTCCTAAGTTTAATTCAATCATCTTTGTCACCAAACAGCCCTATTAATAAAAAACTCTTATTCCACGAGCTTACTAAACCAAAGAATAAGCGTTAAGCTACGGGTTAAAATTTTACATTAATAAAAACAAAAATTTTACATTAATAAAAACAAAATTAATATATCATATTTCTGTCAAAATTATTATCATTTTTCTATTGTTTGTGTTGTATCTGTTGTGTGTTATGACCACCTCTTGTATCCCCATTAAGGTTATTTTCATCAATTGCTATAATTTTCTCACATTTTTCTTGGAAAACCTATATTTCTTCCCAAAATCCTCCTCACTAAGCACTTGCATTGGATCATATCTGGTTTTATATATTTTTCTTGTCGTTGGTGGCTGATTGTCCAATAATTGCAAATAGTTTAAGAACTCAATAAATCTAGTAGAAATCAGTATTTTTATATAAAACTATATTTGCAATCTTCACTTATATTTTTTTTAATTTTAGAATAAATTTGACACATCTAGTTCTTATTCCTTCGCTAAACCACCTACTTCGGTGGTTTAGCATAGTAAACGTCACTTAATAGAAATTTTGTTTTATTAATAACACTTTGCACTTAGTCCTAGGAATAAGGCCTAATCCTTCGCTATTCCACGTTTATTAATTTGGCTGCAAATGTATAACTTACACCCTACTTTCAGCTCTCGCTCGGATATTTATTGCATCTCGTATGGTTATTCTACCTCGTTTCATTAATTTGAAAGTTGTAACCTATCTATCTTAAAAAAAGCTATCTAACAGCTCGGTCACACATATTAAGCATAAACCAAGAACGCCGGAGAAGGAAAACGATAATATTTTTTTTTTAAAGAATTTTTATTTTCATCATAAGATTCAGACTAAATAGTTCGAAATTCGTTCATTCGAGTATATCACTTAGCTATACTCAAGTGATTATAAAAGATATTCGCACTTATGCTAATAATTTAAGGCCTAAGCAATGTTGCATATTTTTTTGTTGTATTATAATATTATTTATTTTAATTAATACATTTTTTTAATTCATCTAAACAAAACAAAATTTATTTTAAACTAAGTTCTGTGTTCGAAAATAAAGAGTGTGTGTTTTTTTAGTTTCTACATTAGTATTTTTTTTTAAATGCATAAATAACAGTATTTTTCTACATTGGCACAGCTTTATAGTTAGTAAAATAAATATCGAACAAAAAACAAATAAATAAACAAACAAAACAGAAACAGCTTTTTACTGGTGTTATGTTTTGTTGTTGTTGTTTTAATAATTTTTACACATAATAAATTTATGTTAACTTTTGGGCTAATTTGTGTGTGTTGAAAATTTTGCTTTCATTCATTCATTTTATTCCTTGACTATTTGATTCTCAATTTTACTTATTTTTTCCTGAAGATTTTTGCTCTCTGCCTCCATCAGTTTCAAATCACCGAGTATGTTCTCTAGATTTGCGAGAATGTTCCTCGACTTTTCCTGCTCAATTTGGTCCTCCAGGTCGCGAACTTCACGCATCACAGATCCAGTCTCTTTGACAAGAACAATCAAGTTGGAGCAATGAGAGTGCAGAGTGACGAGTAATTTGTATGCCTTCTTCGAACTCTCACTGTCTTTGGCTGTCGTGAAAAGCAAATCATCGGCAACAGTGAACTGCCGGTCCAACTGCCCAGTAATTGTATTGATCTGCTTCTGCAGCTGCCTGGTGTCCCGTAGGACCTTTTCGATGTCGTCTTTTTGCTTTCGAATGTTTCCGATGATCTCGAGAATTCGAGTTGTGTATGCCTTTCGACTGGTGGTGCGGTTTTCCTTCTGAAGAACTCCCACCAGTTGGGTGTGCAAAGCTGACTTGGCCTTCAACTCGGTCTCGAGTTTGGTGACTTTCTCTTGGATGGACTCGAGCTTTTTTAGTCCATCATTTGCTTGGGCGGATTTGGTGTTCTTTGCTTTGGTCTTTTCCCAAGCCTGCTGCAGCGGTTCCCGATGTTGTACCCATTTCTCCTCAAGCTTCGCCTTCCGACTCTGTGTGGATGCGATAAGTGCTTCCATTTTGGCTATGTTTACTTCTGGATTCTCCAAGACAACGCATGTTCTCTCGTGAACTTTCTTTTCTTCCTTCAACTTCGCTTGTCTGAGTTGAGATTGCTTTCGAAGTTCCTTGATGTTGTTGATGCCAATTTGAATCTGCTTGTGTTCGGAAAGCAGCTCATCGATTAATTGCCTGAGTTGCTCGATGTCCTTATTCAAATCCTGGATGGAACTGAAAAGAGAAACCAAGTAGGTGCTGCCTTTTTTCTTATCGCCTCCTTCAACGGAAGCAATCTTCACTAGAGCAGCCATCTTATTAGCTTTGGGAACGTTAACTGCCGACATGGCCATCGACTGTTCGCTCTGAGTATTAATCAATTCAATAAGTTTATCTGTGTCCAGCTTAATAGAATCGTGCATTTTGCATTCCTTGTCGTTCATGTGAATGAGGGAATTGGGCAGAGTATTGATTTTGGTTTCCTGGAAAATGCCAGGCGATCGCTTAAGCCAATACTTTCGCAACTCCGGCGGAGCTGCACATGTTTCATTATTTAGCGACGACAATCGCGGAACGTTAAGGCTTACTTTCGACTTAAATCGAGTCGTTTGCGAGTAGGAATCGATAAATACCTTATTCCACTCCCTCATACCGAATTTCCTGCAGTATTGAGTCACCCAAGCACTGTTCATTGAATAGTGCACGTTCTTCTTGATCTTCTCCTCCAAAGCGGTCAACTTGTCGGTTGTCATTTCGAGCGATTGCTCGAATAGAAGATTTTCGTTTTCTTTGGGAAGCATTTCAATCAGAAACATAAAGAGCCGCCTCACCTCGACAATGTTCGAATAGAGAAACGTTTGATACCCAATGTCGCCACGAAATCCAATCAGGACACAGGCTTCGGCTAAAGTTGTTGCCACTGCGAAACGTTGAGCCATTGCTGTGGGTAATCTGCTGGGCAACACCAAAGACGGATTTATAAGTTGGAAACATTTTGAGACCGTTTGGACAATGAGTTCCGGCGAGAAACTCGAAAGACTGACGATTTCTTCGTCGATTTCACATCCGATTTGTCGCAATGAGTGCACGATGATTTTATCAATTTCATCCATTTTTGCGCCTTGGAATGCTTCCGATTGATTATGATTGAAGAAACCAAACAAATTCTAAACAAAAACAGTTTTTAAAATTGATTTATAATTTTATTCCTCTACATCGAAATCGAAAGCAAAAACACTTTAGCCAAAGATGAGATATAAAATTCAATGGAAATGTCAAAATAAGTAGCCACCCCACTTTTGAAGTGATTTCTGTTTTATTTTTATTTTAGATCGAGCTGGCAGTAGGTGAGAAAGAGACAAGCGGTGTTTCAATTTTTTAATAAACAGCTGGTTGCGATAAAAAATGTCGGACTGTCATTAGGGGGCACGCAGAATGGTGCAAATTTATTGGGAATATTTTTAAAGTGAAGAAGCTTTGATTGATTTTAAACGATGCAATTTCTTCTTGAGATTTTTAAACAAAATGGCAAGGGGCCTATGTGGTGGTCGGGGTATACAAAATTGCTGAGATTGATGTGGCTTTCGTTTCGACCAATTCAGATTTGGGTGTCAGATCTTAAATTTTACTGGCAAAACGAACACAAAACGTGATTTTATTTTGTTTTATGATTGTATGAGTGCCTTTTTTAAAACGACACTGGGTAAAAGTCACTTTTCTTTGATGTGTGTGCACGTGCGTGTGAAAATCTGTGTAAATCTAGCTAAAAATCGAGATCTGCAAAATCGACTTCAGATCGACAAAAATTCGATTTTTTTGGTCGAAAGGAAAGGAAAAACTTGTCACAAATCAAAAAAATCAGAGAAAAATCGATTTTTTTGGTCGAAACGAAAACCACATGAGTCAATTGCAGTGATAGTGCTCATTCTTCTTTATGCTTTTCCTTACAGTTTGATTGTGTTTTATTTTCATTCGTCGTCCACTCAGATAACTTCGCATAATCAAGTGAAGTAAAAGCGAAGAGAGATGACTTTCCGAAGCGTCGTAAAATCGTAAAGTTTCATTTCCAACGTAAATGACGTGGTAAACCAATCAGTCTATTCGGCCACTGCCATAATCCCCCTGAAAAAAGTATACTACGATTTTCTTCGTTTACGACCCAAATTCTTGTAGGAAAGTTAACGATTTGTTGGAAAAGATTGCCCATGTTAATTTTGACAGTTCGTTAACGACATCGCGACTAAACTTTCCGGTGTTTATGATGGTTTTAATTAAAAAAATTAAAAATTATGATCCAAAACAAATTTGTACCTTTAAGAAAGGTCTTTCATGTTTGTGATTGCAGAGATCGGTTAGTAAAACCTTTTGAAAACACCCATACTTACAGTGCATCCGAATCCGAAATTCGAGTGTATTAGTAGTCTTCGAGTAAATTAACAAATCGATTGAATTGCTTATTTTACCAGGTAGAAAGATTGTACAAACCTTCCATCACCAAACTTCACCTATTCTATAATACCTACTTAAAAATTCAAAAATAAATAACTAAAGTCCAACTTTTTTAAAGAAAACTCAAAGCCAATATTTAAATTGTCTATTTAAAAAAAAGAAATTCAGTAGGTACCAAAAAAAGATGGAATTTAGTCATCAGGTAACCGCTGCCGAGCATTTCCTTTGGCAGCAAACTTCCGTTTTTTGAACTCAGTAGGCACTCCTACCGCCAAACTTGGATCAAGGCTCTCAATAGTCTTTTCCTTGAATCTTTTTACGGGTGGTTCATAAGGAATTTCGGATACTACAGGAGGTACATAATAGTTATTCGAAGCTGGCAGTTCCCAATTTATAGGTTTTTCTTCTGGCCTATGGAGATAGAGAAAAAAAATTAAACTAGCTATCTTCATTTGTACAAAAAAGTTTTGTCCTCACTTTTTCTCAACAGTGATCCAAGCTCCAATCTCTGGGGTGTGGGATTCTTCTTCGGTCTTGAATGTTTGTCGTTTTTCTTCTTTGGCAGTTTCTTCTTTCGGATCCGTACGCCGATACATTTTTAGCCGCTCACGATTATACTTGGCTACTTCTTCCAGAGCATTTTTTTGGAAATCCTTAGCATTTTGCTGCAATTGAATCTCTTGTTGAGCCTCGGCTATTTGGTTTATCTTATCGTACTCCTCAAGGGAAAGATAGCCTTCTTTGGGCTCTGTCCAAATAGATTCGTTTGTTTTCACATTCCAATAGTATGTATGACCTTCAGGCGATTTAGCTTGCACCCAAAGCGAAGCATTCGGAACTGTTTCTGGGTCAGGGACTTTGCCAACTGACGGTCGAAGTGATTCGTCTTCTTCATCTGAGCTACCAGGCAATCTCATCGGATCGATTTGGCCAGGTTTTCTGCCACCTCTGCCCCCACTTAGATGGCTGCTTGAAGATGCACCAGAAACACTCATTACAGAAGAAACAGATCTTGCAGTCATGTCACCTTTTGTATGGATGTCCATAGCGTAAGACCTCAAGGCGGCTTCTTCCATTTTGCGGATTTCCATATCCATTTTTTGACGCTCCTTTTCGGATTTTTCGCTACTCCGACTAATGTCAGTGATGCGTTTGGCCACGCTGGCTTTATGCCTTTTTCCGCTCTCATGGAAAGCTATACTCTAATCAAATGAGGGGTAAGATTGTGAGCAGATGCTTTTTGAATGCGGAAAAATCATACATACCGCCTTATTATCACTAATCCAGCACTTGCAGAAATCGCAGTACTTCTTTTCGTTCGACTTCCAGTAATCAGTCCTAAATAATTCATAATTTATAGAATCAATAACTTAAGTTTGTAAAAAAATCATGATACGAGAACTAGAAAATAACTGAAACACCTCTATAATTTTCCTTTAATTAACCTCACCCTCAGTGACATTGACATTTTCGCATTGTTCACTGAAGAACAACAATCGTATGGAAATATACCTACACATAGTCGTACACAAATGGGAAATTAAATTATTGCGTTTTAATGCGGCTTAAGCATGCTACATGAGCTAAACTAGTGAAAGCAATAAACTAAACGAACAGAACTAGAGACGACAGAACAGAGACGACAAAGAAGAGAAGACAGATCAGTGGCGACCAGCGAACAGAGAAGAGCTCAGTGTCCATCCTATTTTATTTAAAGTTACTTGAGTTGTACTTTATTTATATATTTGTTTAAATAAATTGCTAACAAAAATCAGAAGTGGGATCCAAATCCGGTCCCTACTAACAAAAAACAACTTCAGTCGTTTCTCGGACTTTGCAGCTATTTTAGAAGATTCATCCATGGTTTCGCCTTAGTTGCTGCACCTCTATCTGACTTATTGCGAGGGGATGTTCGATTCGAAATGGGAATTCTACAATTCAAGGCATTCAATCTATTAAAGTCGTTACTAGTTGATAAGCCTGTTCTAAAAATCTATGATCCAGATAAGCCGATCGAAATCCACACTGATGCAAGTTCAAGTGGAAATGGTGCCGTTTAACTTCAACTACAAGAAGACACAAAATTTCACCCGATTTACTACTTTAGTGCTAAGTCGACTGATCCAGAAGGTAAAGATTGGGATCTTAATCTAGGACGAGTCCAATATGGTATTAATACTACGAATCATCGAACAACTCGTGAAACCCCATTTCAACTTCTATTTAACTTCCTGCCAAGAGGGTATGATGGTGACATTTTAAATGACAAGGCCCGTGAGTGGTTGGTTAGAAAATCTGATGCCGCTAACCAACGCATAACAGCATTAGAAAACATCAGCAGAGATCAAGAGATACAGCAACGACGATACAACTCAAGAAGATGTGTAAAAAAAATATTATGTTGGCGACTTGGTACTTCTTACCCGTGAAATTCCTGCACTGGGGCAATCGAGGAAACTAGAAGCAAAATATCGAGGACCATATATGGTGAATAAAGTGCTCCCCAATGATCGCTATATAGTAGCAGATATTCCCGGACATCGTATATTCCAAAAAGCGTTTGAGGGAGTAGTTGCCGTTGATAAAATGAAGACCTACAATGCTATGAACACCGAAGAATCAACTCTATCCGAAGACGAAGAAAGTGAAACCGAGTTCCTAGGGTTCGATGACGAATGCAATCAACAAAAAGATGAAGTCAATAAACGTATTCAGTTGTTAGAGGACCTACAACCATCAGGAGAGGCCGAATGAAAGCAATAAACTAAACGAACAGCACTAGAGACGACAGAACAGAGACGACAAAGAAGAGAAGACAGATCAGTGGCGACCAGCGAACAGAGAAGTGCTCAGTGTCCATCCTATTTTATTAAAAGTTACTTGAGTTGTACTTTATTTATATATTTGTTTAAATAAATTGCTAACACTAGCTATTAGCTATACGGCTATACCATATCATTGGCTCGCATGACTCCACCAGAATTCTATATGGAAAGTGTTGACTGAACAATACTTTCAATTGGTATTTTAAAGTTCGCTACATTCCCATTGTTCGGGGTTAAAAGAAATCATGCACGCAATGCAGAAGAAGTTACCCAAAATTTGTTGCACACTCAAAGGCTAGTGGCTCAAGAAAACGATCTTAAGAGCTTATAATTAACTACTGCGCTCTTCCATATAATCTTCATTTCTTTGCAATAAAAGGTATGTTTGGTATCTTGAAAATTTGTATAACATAAAGTTTGAAAAGAAATTCGAAAAAGTTTCCTGAAGTTGTTGATATGAGTGATTTTGTTCACTTCCCTTGCTCTCATTTAAGATAAAAACAATGAACGAGCCCATTAACGTTAGCATGTAGCAAAAGTGAAAGGTGAGACAACTTTTACTGCAGCTACAGATTCACACAGAATGATATTGCACATGCTGTCATCCTATCTCTCTCACACATCTTCTCACCGAGTGACGTATCTCAATTCACATTTTTTTTTTTTGTGAGCATGACTCACATCAGTCAAAATTGTACGTCATGGGGCGTATTTCTTTTTTAGTTCAGAATAGAGCTCTGAACAGAGTCTGAACACTCCGAACATACTCTGAGCGTGCTCTGCTCTGAGAGTTCTTCCTTCCTTCTTTTTCCACTTGTCAAATTTGTGCTCAGCTATTCAACTCCTTCTGCTCTATCATTTTATTCTGAGATCATAGAGCGCACTCTGAACCTACTCTGAACATGCTCAAGCCGAAAAAAGAAACACAAAATTGGAGCTCCGAATGCCCTGAGCTAAGAAAGAAACACGATTTTGTTTTTTGACAGTTCAGGCTCTGCTCTGAACTAAAAAAGAAAAACGCCCATGATCGATCATCTGAATCATGCTTAAATATCTATTCTATTTATCTCTTTTTTATTTATTCCCTTTTCATCAAATGCTGTCAGCTGTTACGTTTTCGATCGGATTTTCGGACTACTCTACTACATTTTGATTCCAATTGAATATTACAAACAAATCGTTTTCCCAAATTTGCACACTCACTAACAAACGCCCAAAGGAAAACGGCATTAGGTTTGTTTGTTAACGTGAAATAAGGTCAGTTTTGTAACGTGAAATTTTCTTGAAATTTTTACAATTTTCTATCAAAACCCATAAAAAGAAAACAATTTTGCGAAACTTACTGAAGGTTTCATATACCAAACAGCCACGTTTTCACACTTTGCTGTCAAACCCCATAGGGAAAAAACAAAAAACCCAGTTTTGGGACACTTGGTGAAGGCGAAGCAAAACACGGAAATTTTGATATAGCCAATAAACTTATATGCTACAGTTGAACTTTCCAAAAATAAACCCCATCCTAAAATAAAATTGAAGGGAATAATTCCAAAACAAATTATTCTTCTACGACCAACTGGTATTTCCATATTCACGTTAACATAAATGCCAGAGTGTCACAGTATCTACCCTTTATTTTGACAATGACCTTTGACACGCTTCTGTGTTCTATTAAATAAAGTATTCCAATTGCTCATTACGTGTGGGTGTAACATTACGCCGATTATACGGCAGAGACTATAAATTTTTGTGAGGTCATTATCATCGAATTGTCAAAATGCTTGTCCGGAGGCTTAACAAATAGTAAGTAGTTGGGTTATTATATTTATCAACCGATGATGATGGTGTGCTAAGTTGTAATAATAAAAGAATCACAAGCTCTTCCGAAACGATGGAGGTATTTTGTGACATAACATGGTGTATATATATGTATGTTTATGTACATGACGGTGACGGTGACGTGTGGTTACGAGGAGTCCTTTTTTTGTGTGACCTAATATATTTCAGTTCTAGTTTCTAGTTGAAAGAACTGTATAGGGCGTTGGAGAGGAGGAGTTGACAAAAAGAGATTGATAGTATCCTGCACCTGGTTGTGGTAATTTTCATTTGATTTTTTGCCTTTTATTATTGGGACAAGTGTTGACGCACGCGAAAATTATAAACGAGTAGCTGTGCTTAAAAACTTGTTAGGATTCCATTCATGGAAATAAATCAATTTGACTAGGTTCTTGGTATGCAAGCTGATTTTCTCGTTATTCTTTTTTTTTATTTTTTATTGTTCGCATTTAAGAAAGTTATGATGATTTGTGTTATTTTTTTATTTATAGTTGTCTGTATTAATAAAGGTATGTAAATATAAGCTTATTTATTTATAACTAATGTAGGTATAATAAATAAACATCAATTAGTGTTTAGATTGGATTCCCTGCACCAACTTAATTAATTTTGACGTCTCCGTTTTTTATCTCACCCTGACTTATGCTGGATTTACACGACTGTCAAATTGGCAGTACTTCTGTCACAAAACTGCCTAAAGAATATACAAATAAATTCATTCTTTTGCCAGTTTTTTTTCTTTACAGAAATCCGGGATAGATAAGATTGCGACGTGAAAAAAACGAATGTTTATTATTCAATCGCTTAATCCAGATTAAACATTTAATCCAGATTTAAATAAATTTGAATCCAATGCCATGTTATTCACTCGTTAAATCCATATTTAAATCCAATGTAGATAAATCCAATTAATTTAAATCGCTCTCAGGAGACCAGTTTAAATACTTACATCCATATTATTTTGGACAGTAATTATTTGGACATATGTAGATTAAATAAATCTGGATGTTAAGTTCATTTAATTGCAAATTGAATGATGTGATAATAGTTTTACAAAAAAACACTAAATGACATTATTTCTGCAATATTTTAGCCAGCCATTACCATAATCGTATTTTATGACTAATCTTTTTTAAACAATTTATAGTTTTAAAATTAATAATACTTTGTTAGACAAGGTTAATAAATCGTTCGTATTTCTAATCTTGTCTTAATACAACCGCTCAACTACAAAATAAAACAATTTTTCACTGTAGCCTAAGTTACTAGCTAAGACATCAGAAGCCGTACATTATAAACCTGAACTAAGGTTCAGCAATCCGTAGTTTAAACCTTTACTAAAGTGATATGATAATTAATTGTAAAAAGCTTATTTCTAACTATTAAGATCTACTATGACATTGTCTTACGAGACAACTGCCTAAGTGTTCCTAACATTATTATTTTCTTACTTAACAAGTATTCAGACGATTAAAATAAAATATGTACATTCGTGAGAATATATTAAAACATTGTAGGTATACTCAAATAAACTCTTGATAATCTAAACTTAAACGAAACAATCATTTCATTATTGAGAAGAAAAAAAATGAAAAAAATTTTTTTCCATCTTGTGAGCCATAAACATTTCATAAACAATCGCAGAAGTGTGAACTTTCAAAATGTTTATGAGGTGCTAATATTAAACATGGCATTTCTAAAGCCATTACTTTCACCGCAACGCGTTGATAAGAATTGAAGTGATGAAAATAAAGTATCTCACAACGAAGATACAAAAGTTTTATAAATATTTCAAATTGTTTCCCCTATTTTCCCATAAAATTTCGTAAGAATAAAAAAACAGTCCAAAGTGCCTTTTAAAATCAATGCTAGCTGCAAATTAGGCTCGAAATGTAAATGAGTCAAATTGACTATGACACATTTTCTACCTCAAACGAACTCAAAGTTTAATTTTCATTTTTGTTTTGTCTGTCTAGAAATATGTAGATACATATGAATGAACACCAAGAACAACATTCCCTAATGAGATTCTGTTTATTTGGACGATTTTTCCATCACCCACCCACTATATAGAATGTTTAACCGCATTTCCATTACAAAACGTCTCAAAAAATTAAACACCGACTGGCTGCCTGTCATTTGGGCGCGAAAAAAATAGACTGCGCCTTCGGTGCGTAGTTCTGGTCATCAACAGAAGACGGTTTGGCCAACAAGAAATTATTAATGTCCTTGTTCACTCATTTGCAGCTTTTCAATATCAACGTAGCGTATAAACAATGGCGATTTGCCCAGCGACAAATAAAATCAAAATGTGACGTAGATATAATATTTGAAATGTGTCTATGCAATTTGACGAGACGCGATGGGACGTAACGTTTTATTTTGTTCTTAGTTGTTTTTGTTGTTTCTAAGATCGATCGTTAGACGGCGCGCCATTATGACTCATTAATCAAAATTCGGGCAAACGACGCGTTGTTTTTTCTCCAAATTCATATAATAAATAGTTTGATTAATGAGAGCGTTAGTGGAACCTTTCATGTTGTGCTGGTTTTCAATTGAGGAATGTATTTCTTTGTACATGTTCTATAAATATACCTACATACGTACATTATGTTAAAGTTTTTCAACAGATGTAAATAAATATCAACATTTTGAATAAACCAGAGAAACGCTAAAATTAAGCAATTAAGTGAAAAAATGTAGATAGAAAACCATTATGGTCATGTCAAAGATCATGGAATGACTTAGAGCCTAGAGCCAGTTTGTTTAATGTTGATCATCTGAAATCAATATTTACCCCAGCTGGTAACCATTGAATTTGTTAGTTCACCAACATTTTGAACTCACTAGTAAACCAATTTTGGTCGGCTAAGGCCATTTTATCAATGGATTTTCGTTTCGTATTAAGGTAGAACTAGAATAGTCGGAAGGCCACGCAAGTGGTCGTACGAAACCGAGCGAATACAAAGAATTCATATCTTGTGCCCATAATTGCGATTTGGTACTGTTCGTCTAGTTTTCGTTAACTTTTGCCGTCGGACGTGAAGAGCGCTCATTCGTAAGTGGATGGATGCAAAAATCAAAATGGTGAAAGCAAACTAAAAAGAATTTGGCGTTTGGTGCTTATGTCGTTTTCGTTTGGATGTACGGAGTACTCCTTTTACACTCCTTTTTCACTCCTACTACTCCAAAAGCCTTCGATTGGCTGTTCCGAGTAATGTTTTCGGAGTGTTCTTCTGTCCCCAATTTCATTTCGGAGTAGATGAGGAACACACACATACATATAAAGTTTTTCGTTGGATTACTTGTCAAAAGTGATAAATACTTGAAGAAGCCATTTTGTTAAATGGCAGCTTTGGTAGTGTGTGTGTAAATTTAGGAAAGGCAGTGTTTTCATATTCGATTGGAATTGAAAAGGAGTACAATTTACCGAAAATCCAATCGAAAACGACATTAGATTTCGACTTTTTTTCTGATTAGGGGGGTTCACATTAAACGACGTGTCGCTCGACCGAGTCGTTTTGCTAGCGTTCACATTCAACGACTGTTTTACCGACATCATTTTCAAGCAAATTTTCAAAGAGAAAACATGTTGCGAATTTCATTATTTTCACCAATCAATCTATTTTTTTCGATCTCTTTGTTGTTTACTTCGAATGCAAACAATTTTCTTCAAATGTTACATACAAAATAGAAAAAAAGATGTAAAATTGAAGTAATCGGTCGTTCGACTGGAGTTCACATTTACTACAGCGGTCGTCCGACGGAGAAAATTATTTAAAAAATTTAACTACACAGTAAGTCGATCAACGGTCGTTCGACTGGTGTTCACATTACAAAAATCTGACATAACGACACGTGTTTAAGTTTTCTTTTAATTAATTTATATCACATCGAATGTTAGTGGTTTCGCAAAGTTAATAATTAAAAGCCTCTCTGCTATGAAAATTAACATTGAACAAACAATTATTTAATTTGATTCCTCTTTCAACCATTTAAGTGCATTGTGGGTTACTTGTGAAATTGACGTTTCGGAAAGCTAATTTTCGGTCGGTTTTGACATAAGCTTCCGACAGCTCCCGCCTATTCTAGTTCTACCTTTAGAAAATTATAAAAGCAAAAAGAGATTTTAAGATAAGAGCACACAATTTGCGAAATTTGAAAATATTTGCTAGCAATGAATTCATGAAAAGACTGGTGAAATTGTGAACGTTTGGCATTGCTTGCTTGCCCACAAATTAACATCTTCAGGCTTTTTTCAAATTGTTTGTCTCCAAAACTAGCAAATGATATCCAGCCTATTTAGTTGTTTAGATGGTTTGCGATACCATTTACACAATAGAATTGATCTCTTGCGAAATGGTTGTTTGTCTCTGCTAAGCTTAACTGGAGTTTGTGTTTATCATAAAGAATTTAAACCTATGTTTAAACGATAAACTGGAGTCTAAAAATAAACACGGAAGAACGTCTGTTTAAGTTGTTTTTTTAACTCTGCCAAATATCAGAAAAACGCGAATGAAAATAAAATTCACAATTTCTAATTGGTGTTCTAATGGACCTAAAGAGCTGGGCGTGACATTAGGTAGTTTCCACCTCATTAATCGATTGCCGTACTACGTTTCTCGATCCACCGCGCCGCTGCGTACAAAAAGTTTTGGCACATTTTGACACCTGTCAAACTGAAAGTATTCTAGTAGACCCAGAACGTAAGACGTGAAATTATGTAATGACTACCTCCTTAATCGATTGGTGTATACTCTGTTTTCGATCTGCCGTACTAAAATTCTGTTGCTAGAGGGCTGGCCGTGACATTAGGTAAAAACAAGCGTTGATTTTTACACATATTAACCATGAGTCAAACAAACAATACAATGCAACAGCTGTTTTTAGTCGTTTTTTTTCAATTGAAAGGGAATTGTAGTAGAATTGTAATAGAATACACATTAGACCTGTTTCTAATTAATCAGAGCTGCCAAATTCTCTATGAATAGCAGTTGGGTGTAACTTGGGTGTTAACTTTAGACTCCAGTTCAGTTTATAAACAATAATCTAGTACTACCAACTTCTCGTGCTCTCATGGCGAGTAGATGAGGTTTGTAGGAAAAGCAATTTTGTGCGTTCCATTCAAAATGGCTAGCAAAGTGCTCATAAGAACACTACTAATATATGACTATAAATATTCCCTAATAAGTTCAAATAAAAAGATATTATTCATTTTGTTTGGAAACCCTGGTACATGTAAGTACAAAGCAAAGACTGCTTTTAAACGATGCAATTTTTTAAGCACGTAGGCGAGGGACTTATGTGGTGGCCGTGGTAGATAAAATTGCAGACGTTGAACAAATCGCAGAGTTATCGCTCATTCTTTTTTGTGCTTTTCCTTATTGTTCGAGTGTGTTTTATTATCATTCGTAGTCAACTCAGATAACTTCGCTTGGATAACTTCAAGTGGAGTAAATAGTGAAGAGAGATGACACTTCTTCACTTGCACAAGGGTAACTTTTCATTAAAAATCGCAGCGTTTAAAAGGTATTTGCACTTAGAAGGAAACCAAAAGAGAAACGAAGATTAAAAATCGCTCTCGTCTAAAAGGAGTCAAAGTAAATGGCATTGTAACTAATGTTGTTTGGCAATAGATTCACTCAAAATTCTGGAATAGTTCTTGTATTACGTTACAATTCATTTTTAAAATTTAACTGGTGCAAAAATGGATATTTAGTTCATTGGATGGCCGATTTAATGAAACAGGCTCTTAAATCTTAAAATGACGGTTATTTATTAGAAAAATGCGTCATTTACAAATTTAAAAGCCTGTTAAATATTTGAGAGACCCAACATTAGATTTAAAAGTGCTTCTAGCAACGGATATATGTCATTTTAAAATTTAACGACGCAATAAAAAATTGGGAAAAACTTATGGAGCAACTGGCCATTAATTTTTGTGGGTGTTCAGACGTTTTGCGAAAAAGTCGCAAATTTATTTGAGATTTATAAAGTGTTTATAAATTAGTTGATTTTCTTTCACTGAGTTTGATTGAAATCTCTTACTTTATCAACTGCATTTGACAAGTTTTTCTGCTGACTTTAAAACACACTTATCGAGATTTATTGATATAGAATTTTCGTCCTCAGAGATATCCCTTTATCTTTATCTAAAAAAGTACAGTGATGGTCCTAGCAAACTTCCTTGTGGTACATCGCGTTTACTTTTTTGAGATCCAATTCTTCTTGCTTGTAAGTACATAGTTGGTCCCCCTTCACATCCACTCAAGGAATTTGTATTTGGTCAAACAAATCTTTTCCCAACGACGAATACCAAAATCATTTTCTCTTCTACTGACTCAGAAGATTGTTATTTAATCATTTTCTTAAAGCAGGAAGAAATTTATTGTTTATTTTAGAAAAAATTTCAAAACAAAAATATTTTAAATAAAACATCAAATACCTTCATAAATTAACGTACTTTTGATTTATTTGTTTATCAAATAACGTCTGCTTAGTCTACATACAGATATACGTAACGCACATTTCGTATTTCTTCTTCTTCTTCTCCTTCTGCTCTTTTTGAACAGAAATTATGGTAGAAGAACAATTATACTAACAAAACATTTGTTAAAAAAAAAAAAAACAATATTTTATCAATCGAATATAATGTTGATAAATAATACTTCATATCTTATTAACAACGAAAGGAATAATACACGTTCAGAACGATAGAACGAGGGAGTTTATATAATAGGTACATAACATATTTTTTAGAATTTAATTTAGTGTATAAGTAGTTTATATAGTATATGTAAGTAGCGCTCATCGTTCAATATTCTAATAAATATATCTATAATTCTTTGGTCTTTTTGGTTCTAAGCATAACATGCACAATCTTACAATCCAACAACGTCTATACACATTCAATCTTTTTATATTTTTATATTTTTATATTTGGTTTACAGGCAAGTCCGCTTATTTGAATCACACTTTACTGAAAAAAAAAACAAAATTATCAAACAAATGTTTTTAAACAGCTCCGAATAATTTGAATTAAATTTTTATCGACAAAACTGTTAAGGAAAACCCAACCTTTAAACTTGTCAGATTGACAGCAAAACTTTAAATCATTTTCTTATTGGAATTCTTGTAATGTTTCGTAGTTTTTGATAATTTTGACATTTCTTAGAATTTTAGGTTGGCTAGTTAAAATTATATTTTAGCTACCCAGACTACGGCTAAGGTGTAATTTTTTTTCGTTACCCGAATTCAGTTCGAGGAAAATACCACTTAAGTAAAAATTAATATGGCAAATTGGGATTTCAGTTAAGCGGAGTGGACTGTTGTTTTTATTTTTTTGGTTCTCATCAATTTGATTTTTTTTTCCTTTTTATTTATTTAATTTCTACACTGGAATATATAATTTTTTTTTGTTTCGAATTCATTTATATTAACCATGTGCAATGGGCGCAGGAGGTTTTGTCAACTTCATGAGGACGGGATAGTGAATATTTTCATCGTAAAGTTCGGTTCCTTGGAGCTCTAGATGTCGCTGCCAGATGATCTCATTATATCGATGAACAACGTCACAGTTGAAACCTTTTCGAAGGCATTCTTCGACAAAAAGCGTAAGCGTTTTGCCACGTTGAGGAGCCATTACTAAAGCTTCACCAACTCGGGATAGATAGAACCAGATTGTATCTACGAGGGCGGAACGTGCCTCATCGAAAAATAGACAATCAGCCGAAAGTATACAATCGAATTTTTCAAACTCATTTATGGACCGCACAGCTGTATCTTCCCATTTTAAAACCGAGCACTTGGTGTAGCAGGAGAGTTCATTAAGGCAGACTGTTTTTTTGACATTATCCACCGACACATCATTGCCGTCGGTAAGGTGGACAGCGAATGGCTTTGAGTATTTTGAGAGCATCAGGCCTGTCAGGCAAGTCATCCCACCTCCCAATTCTAAAATCCATTTACCTCGATAGTTCTCCAGATCAGAGAGAACAAAGACTGTGAGTGCCTCCTCTGACGGCCACACGCAGATATTTCCTGTATTATTAAAGCCCATCAAGTCGTTGGCGGTCAAGTGTCGATCGATATGATGAATATTAACTGAATGTTCGATTGGTCCAATGAGAACCTTGTATTTGTACCAATTGTCGGGTTTGCCAAGGCAATTTAAAGCTATATGGTCTTCGAAGCTGTCCTGCTTTAGCAAGTCAAAGCTTTTAAATCGGCGCACTGAAGCCGTACGCTCTTCATCCTCGGACGATACGGTCTCTTCTGAGTCCTTTCGCAGAACCTTGGCAAGAATCTTCCATCTTTTGCGAGCATTTGTTGGTAACACTGCTGAAGGCGGACTTTGACTCATAATCAATTTGTCATTGTTATTGATCTCCAGCTTGGGCCGGCAATCCCTTACAATCTTGATATCCTTCATCAGATGTCCGTTTTCTTTAATTGTATTCAAAGTATTGTCAATATCGTATTCGAGCATTAACGATATTGAAGATAATTGTTGAATTGACTCGGCAGATGTCGTTCTATTGTTTTGTACTAGAGTTTTCGTGGCCATAATTTTGAGTTTTCCAAACAAATATCTAAAATTAATTGTTTTTTTTTTTTGTTGTTGTTTTGTTTGTTATTTACTTCTATTTCACAGCGTTTCGATATGATGAATGTTTTTGATTAGACTTGCTTTGGTTTTAGCATTAGATATAAGTTTCAGCTCATTTTGAAGATATGAAATGGTGGTAATTGATATCTGGTGGAAAAAAATTAATGTTAGACTGGAAGTTAATTTTAAAACATATTCCCCCTTATTTGTGAGCTGGTTTGCAGTGGTGTAAAGGATTTGATTTTCATTTTTTTTTATTTATTGAAATATCTTAAATAAAGAATTCGAATACGTATTTGTTCGTATTGGTGGAATCGATTCTTGTAAAATAAAATAAATGACATTTCAAAGCTTATCTTTAATTCAGGCTCTCATGAAAGCTCTGTCAATTTTTCGATTTCTACATGAAGGGGTGTCTCGCAATTGTATTTAATTACATCACCATCACGTATATAATACTTAAGCTATACTTTTAGGGCCAGTCTTTAGAGCTGAGTTAACTAGTAATTAAACCAGAGTTAGTAAACCCTGCTAATAAATTGAACCCGAGTTAACTCAAACCCAGTTTTTTCTTAGTATAGGATTAACTTTAACTTGCAGTTGCCAAAAATCTATTGCAATTAAAGTGCGACACTTTCAATATCGAAAAAGAGAGAGCGATACTATGGAAAGGTCGATTTACATAGTGCCGCTATCTATATTTCAATAGCGTTATCAAACACATATGTCAGAAATATCTACAACATTTGATAGCTGAACACAATAGAAGCGCGTGGTTATCAAAACTTATTAAACTCCCAGAGTTAAGTTCGCGGCTGCGTCTCCATTATATTGATTTTAACGAAACTTTATGTATTTTAACAAGGACGCGCACCATGAATAGCATCTATTGTGTTCAGCCAGTTAGGCTGATGACACACGAGCGTGTTTGTCCACGCGTCATGGTACCAAGATAACCAATAGGAGTGTACAAAGTTTTATTCAATCAAGCGAATTAACAATCAAATAGAAAAATGGACAATTCCTCAAACTTTGCTATTGCTCTATTTTGTTATTTTCAAAAATAGTCATGGGTGTTTATGTGTCAAGTCATATATTTCAAACGGATGAATTTTTGAATCAATTGATGACATTTATTCATTCAGTTATTCATCCAAAACTATGTATTGGAGGCAGTTTTTTTACCGTTGAACTTAGCGGATATAGGACATCGTTGTTGTAGTGTTTTACGTGCAAAAAAACACCACTTAATTCATCTGTTATTTAACTGTAGTAGTTGTAGTTTTTTTTTGAGGTTTGTGGTAGAAACTTAATGATATCAACATTTTGATTAATGTGACACTTCTGTAGGTAGTTTGTCTTTTTCTTATAATGACAATTCGACCATCTGTCAAATGATGTTAGGTTTCATATTGTTTGTTTCGACATTTCGCAACAATAGCCGTGTATTTTTGCAAGCCCCAAGGAAATTGGTCGAAACGACGTTAGGGCTAAGAAATTTACATGTTAAATGCAATAACAACTAATCCCCTTTGGGTTTAGCTAAGCACGGAGAAAAACTGTATTACCGGCGTACATTGCATACTTGTCATCGATAATTTGTATGAAAACTCCATTTTATTTCTGTAATGGCGTCCCTAGTCCCCCATGTCGTTTTTTCAACCAAATCCCTGCGGGCTTGCAAAAAAACACAGCTAATATGAATCAATGAAGCGACAACTGCTATAGAAACTAGGAACAAACTAACAAACAAAAATACCTACTCTAATGTACAAATTCACTTTGAATTTTACTAACACAAATATCTAAAATACAGCAAACTCAGCTAAAAGCTCCCTTAAGCAAAATTATAGCTACACTACAAGGTCAACACAAATATTAAATCCTCACACAAACATTAATTTCTTATAATGTTATACATTTCCATCTTCATTCAAACTTTATCCATTCTGACATTAAAACAGCGAAACAATTAATGGCATAATCCTGCTTAAGATCTTCTCTATGTTGCCACCCTAAAGTATAAAAAAAAAACAACCACCCAACAACACAAGCAGACGTCATGGCATGCATTCTGAACAAAAAATGAACACGGACAAAAAAAACTAAAAAGAATAAACGGTGCACCTTAAAAATTCCGTTATCCTTCACGATTATTGCCAGCAACAATGGGAGATAGAGCATAGCACACAAATCATACCCATCTGCGTTAAGCAAGTAGAAATATGGTTGAAAGGATAACATGAAAATGCTTAGCGACATTGAATTTCTTCATGTTTTAGATAACGGGAAAAGGTATTTCATACGACAGTTAATCCGTTAAGATCCGTATACACGTTTTACATTGTATCATATATTATTGCCATTACAATCTGCTTTTCCTTCTCTTCCTTCTCCTCCTCTTCCTCTACCACCTTCTACATGTGTTAAAGTGAATAGTATACTTGGGCAGGATAACAAATGTGAAATATCCTTGAGGAAATCAAACAAAACGAAAACAACTGGGGCTTTGTGCATCGTATATTGCATTCATGAAACAGGTAGAGGACGAGCGGGCGCGGGCGGTGGGAAAAAGAGACATTCTCAACAATGTCTCCTTTATTCGAGTTGAATCCTTTCAATTTGTTGTAGCAACTTAGCGGGTTTATGTGGGCGCGAATGGAAACAGCTTCTTTCTTAATTCCTTAGAATAGATTTTTCCGAGACGTCTTTCCTGTAGTTCCTTTTCGGGCTATGTACGTATGTATATACTTTTATGTTCACGAGATTGTTGAAGTTTTTTTCTTGGATTTAAAAAGTGAGCTTTTGTGAGAATTTACAGTTCGTAGGTACTTTGAAAACGTCAAAAATTAAACCAAAACACACGATTGTCACAATACAGACTTTTATGACAGTTTGCTCTAAACCAAGTGAATTTATTTATTTATGTGGGGTTAACTCCGAGTTAACTCGAGGTTTAAATTGACTGAAAATTATGTTTAAGGAGTTGGCTCAACGAAACTGGTACTAGTGAAATTGGGCCTTAGTATAATGTAAACTGACCAATTCACAAACCGGTAATTACCGCAGATTGATTTGATGGAGTTATTAAATAACTCTGGTTTAACCCAGAGTTAACTCAGGGCTGAAAAACTCGCCCTAACGGGATTTCCAGATTACTGTTTTTTTTTTAATTCCCGTAAGGTCTAAGTTGTCAGTGCTGAGTTAACTCCGGGCTAAACCATGGTTATTTAATTCTTATTAAATCCAAGTTAACTAAGAAGATAATTTTTCATTGTAGGATTAACTTTAACTTTCAGCTGTCAAAAATCTATTGAAACAGAAAGGGCAATACTTCATATGCAGCACTATGGAAAGGGCGATTAGCATAGTGTTGCCCTCTCTATCTCAATAGTATTTTGACAGATCTGTCAGAAACATTTATTCATTAAATCACAAAATTCGTTAACTCGGGATCTAAATTGAATGAAAAACTTGTCCAATCAGTTGTGATAGCCCCTTCAGTCTTTCCCTCAATAATAAATAAAACAAGCAAAATGATATGATTGTGAAAATACTAAACGGAATACCTATCGGAAACTAAAAGTTGTATCAGCCATTTCCTGCATCCTTACTCTTCACACAAAAATCATCTCGCTTCCGGCAGGAAAAAGGTATAAAACTTTACGATATTGAAATTGCAAATTGTGTCCTTGAGGCGTGTACATACGATAAAAACGACGGACATAACTGTTTAGTTTACAATAGTGCACTTAATTTTAAACTTTTGTTTTCCGCTAGTTTAACAGCTTTGTTCAGTTGGCTGTAAATTTATGTACATAAAGATGATGTTTCAATAGGATGTGGTGGTTGCGATAAAATAAATTTAAAAGGAACGGTGATTTATTTTATTTCACTGCAGGAAAAGTAGAACAAAATCTCAACCGAACCAATGATTCAACACTACATTATCACAGAGGGGGTTTGTTTGTGCTGACTGGCATCACTTGTCTGGCTGACGTCTTCCATACTAAAGGCGACCTAGATTCGGCAAACTACCAACAAAAACTCTAAATGCCTTTATTTAATTTAATGGCAAGGCAAATCAAGGCACAGGGCTATCACTGCGGGAGAAAGGAACTTCCTTGAAATCTTGTTTCCTCTCTTCTGGAGGAAATTGTATAAGGATAAGGGCATTATAAGTCGAACCGGACCAAACTTATTTAGGTACATAAGAAAATGTTGCAGGTATCATTTTAAATTACAGTTTATTTACCTCGGCTGTTTGTTGTCATTGGCAAGTAACTATACTTTGGAGAGTTGAAGATTGTGCGGTAAATCACTTGGGCGGTTACGGTTTTCTCTGATTGCTATGGCTTTGACACTTTGACAGAGGCGACAAACGACGACGACAACGACGTGTTGGTGTGGTAATTGAAGTATTATATATCTAACGATAGAAATTGCTTAGAAGAACGTTCATATCACAAATGGTTTTTAGGTCAATTAGGGTTGGTGATGTTGAGAATTAATTTGAGAATCAATACATGGGAGCCAGGGCTTACTAATTGCTTAAAGATTTATGAAGGACTTTAGAGGTTTATTTACAGTTTAGAGGGCTGTATAATTTGCTTCCCAAATGCTTTAAGTTTTATTGATGGACAAACATGAGGGTAACTTTTCGATATTTTTTTGTTTGCTTACAGTATGTGTGGTCTACAGATAAATTGAAAATAAACAGTAATTGGTTTACTCAATTATTATTATTTCCTCAACCATCAAAAGACGTTAAAGAGACATTTTAAATAATTTTCTTTCTTAAGAACGTGTTTATCTGTGTAGGTGTAAGGATACCGTGGCGTGGGAACATTTTTGTTGGATACATATGTGCAAATAATAAAATTATAATTTCCTTATTGATTTTATCTTTTTTAATTTTTAAGGCAGAATCAAATCTAGCTATAACTTACTCATGCAAAACTTCTTGTAACTCAAAAAAATGTGATAAAATGTCAAAAGTACTGCATATTTGTGATTAAGATTTAGTCAAGGATGAAGACATATATCATCGCTGGGTCACACCTTTTTTTCCAGTAACTGAATATGGCTAGTGGCTGATGGCGTTTTTAAAATTATTCTATGTATACTCACCGGAACACATAATTGAGGTGAAGCAGTTTTACCAGGTAACAATTTTTCAGTGCCAAGTTAGCCCTGAGTTAAACCAGAGTTAGTATATCCTAAAAACAAACTTAATCCGAGTTAACTAAGAAGCAGGTTCGCAGTCTAGGAATAACTTTAACTTTCAGCTGTCAAAAATTAATCGAAATCAAAATTTTAGGCTATGGAAATGCGGTAGTGAAAATGAAACAGAGAGGGTGACACTATTGAAAGGACTATTTTTAGAGTGGAACTTCGATAGTATGTTGACACGCATCTCTCAGAAATATCTATTCAGTTAATCCGGAGTTAACTCATCAAGGTGGTGGAGTTAACTCGGGATCTAAATTCATAAGCGTTCTTTTGGTTTAAGTCTAATCATGATGAACGAAGCTTTACACAAATGTCAGAGAATTGTCAAAAAAAAGAAAGCGGGGATCAAAAGTTGTCGCTACTTCTTCTTAATTTCTTTTGTTTGCAATATTTTGAAAACACTTTTAAGCTATGCATGTAATGAAAAGGGTCTTTCATTAAGCTGTTCCTATCTTTAAATTTAAATAAAATAAAGTTTGTGTGAGATATCATCGAAATTATTTATTCGTTTGAAAGGCCTATCGATGCCTTAATGTATGGAATATAACATCGTTCGATTTCCGCCGCGGCTAGTGTATGTGGAGCGCATATGAAATGTCCATAATTTCTGTATGCTATTATCGTCCATATATGGTGATTTGGCAAAACACACTGAATAAATGACAGCCAATTTGACAGACATCAACAATAGGGCCGCTATCAACTGTCAAAGTTTGGAAGTCCCTAGAAAATTAGATAAAAGTTCAATTCATCAAGAATTTACAGTATAAGTTTACTATCTTTGGAGACCTTTTTTGTGAGAGCTTCAAAAGGGACATTTATTAATTATCGATGATGACGGTTGTACAATGAATTGTAAATGAGTAAATATATAAGTATAAGTATGTATTTTAAGTACAAATCTGTTAAATAAGAAACTTAATGTAAAATGTAAAAACTTAATTACTATACACCAGCCAACGATGGGTTTCGTAGTAAATCTCGGTTAATTGCATTTAAATTCGTTTTAAATTCAATCAATATACCACAAACTTAATACACAGTATATAATTTGATGTAGAGGGAGATGATATCATTTTATCCAAACGTAGGTATAGCTTTTGCAAATACAGGCCTCATTAAAATGCCATAATGCATACGCATAAGCATATCCACAGATACCTAAAACCGCTTGTGTTCATTATTCTAACTAAAACACCGCCCATCTTCCTTCACCACTCCTACTCGATTTTGTAGGTATAGTTTCCGGCAAAGAGAGATGCAACATATGAACAGTTTAACCAAAAAACCTTTATATCTCTTTGAAACATAGACATAAATTGTACAAATTTCACTAAATGTATTGTTTCAGTTAGGAATTTTGTGATGTGGTCTATTGTGTAACTGCATCATCCCCGACCCAAAAAATTCAAACCCAAAACTAAATTTTCTATATATTTGTCCTCGTTATAGGATATGAAAAAATAGATGTGTATGTATGGGCGTACCATACTTACTCTCTGTGACGTGCTCATTGCTCATCCAACTTTACCACATTTGCTGCGACAAATTGGAGCACATGTATACGTACGTAATATGTATGTAACTGTACTTATAAGAGTTTTCTATAAAATGTGTTCTGTCACACTGATGTTGAATAAAAAATGTACATTTTTATTCACATTTGGAAGTAAGGAGAAAGTTAAAATGTCACAGTGATAAAGAGTCCTTTTGAATTATGTCATCAGAATTTGCACCTGATGATATATTAAACGTGTTTTAGTTTAAACTAAAACATATAGTCGTGTAGACTAAACACGATAAAATAATTAAATTACAATGAGCAGGCGAGCTAGTGAACAGAGTGCGTTGAGTGAAATAAAAACGAGATCACACTGTACGATGTAGCACGTTACGTTACGAAAATCCACGCAGTAGGATATTGGTTCAGTAACTAGTACGTTTTGGATCCGTGCACGTAGTCAACAACGTATGGACGACTTCGCAAACGGATCCAAATATGGATCGTCAGAACTGCGCTTGGACAAACATTGATGTTTACACGTACCTATCATGAATCCCGCTACTCACACAATTTTTTTTTGTCAAACGAATCGTTACCAATTCAAAATACCATCGATTCTTTGTTTAGATTTAAATTTTAAAGTGATTCACTCTCTAACGCGTACTCCTACTTTCAATATAGATTTATTTCAATGATCCAAAAGTTAGTTCTAGTTCTGGCGGGTAGATGTCTTTTTTTTAGTTCGCATATGGTAAGGTAGTATAAATGAAGAATAAACAAACAAAAGGAAAAAAAGAAATGGTTATCTTTCACACAAAAGCCGTGTTTTATTATCTACGGATCTGGATCAGGATCATCGCATGAAAATAAAACGAAACGGATCTTAGTGTCAATTGTGTTGTATACCTGTCTCTATTTTCCTTACATTGTTTTATTTTTCATGTATTTGTTGTCTTTTTTCTGTACACTACATTTCACACTACCTTTCCATTAGAAGCCATCTAACCGCAAGAGTGGGAACTAATTTTCGGATCTTTAAAACAGATCCAGATAGAGAGCAGGATCCCGAGGTATTGTTGTATTACGTGTTAAAAAATGATCCTGATCCAGATCCGTTGATAATAAAACACGGCTAAATTTGTCTCCAAAATTAAGCAAAGCTTTTTTATTTCTTACTGTACATCACTATCTGTCAAAATTAAGCGCACGAAATAAATATTGACATGGATGAACATTTGGAAAGAAACGATTTATCTCAGTCAAAGAATAGAATCCATTTTATTTGCAACTTAAATTCTTTGAAATTGTTGAATAAAACTTTTTCTCAGAGAGCAGCTATTTTCTGTGACAGATTCTACACAACGCTCTCATGTCAAAATTAAGCTAGGCTTTAAGTTGATATTTGGTGAGAAACGTGGGAGCTAAAATTAAGCGCTATCTGCGTACTAGGCTTTAAATGTTAATTAAGGAGTGCGTAAAAACTCACAATCAAAATGATTAAAACACTATTGTACCTACATTCTTCGTCTTGACTCGAGTTTGGATTCCCAACAACAATATTCACAATGTCAAAATACTCATTTAGCTTGCTGAAATAAGGTATACCAGAACACTCGAACTCTTCTTCAAACCTATTTAATGACTCTCATCATCATCAAAATGAAATAAGAAATCCTCGCCACAAAAATCACCACTTCAAATCCTTTCTTCAAAGTTTTTCCCTTGATGAAGTTCTTAGATATATATTTTCTCAGAGTACTTTAACAATATAAAAGCACTTCATCACAGAAAATACATTGTCTTTGTGCTAAATGTATATTTCTCTCTAATGGAAACAGGAAACCTTAGAATTTATTCCAATTGTTCAATTAACTGCAATCAATCGACTGGAAAAATGCCATTAAAGTATCTTTCTCGTTTTTTTTTTTCGTTCTATTTCTACAGTTTGTCTTTTAGGATAATGAAGACATAATAAACTTCAAAAGAATGGTCATAGGGATTTCACTAACTAAAAATCAATATCATCTTCATCAATGATTTCAATTTCATTTCGGTCGAGTGTTTTGGCTCATCCTTAAAATAGGATTGCGTGTATTGATCCTTTCACATATACCCTCAACCCGATATGATGAGAATAAGGATGACAACCACGATGATGACGACAAATCGACAAAAAACACAAACAAAAAACACACACCTACCCAAAAATACTCTTGATCTTTTCTCGTGCGAAAATAATTAATTTTGTTACATCTATCCTAATGAAAAATGAAAAGGAATTGGAGTGGAATGAAGTGGAAAAAAAAACACAGTAGAGAGTGGGCTGGTTATACATGAAAAGGTTAATGTCGGTAGCTATTGAATTAGGAACTAATTTATCAAATTCGCGGCAAATTTGAAGATTATTAATACATGAAAAATAGGTTAATCAAATGTAAAAGTCCATTGCCCAATAAATATTTAAACACTATAAATGATTTTATAAATATGAACACACAAATGATTATATCTTACAATAAATAGGCAAGTGCAGGAATGAACAAAACTGAAGTTGTATTCGAACAAGGCTGATTGGATCAGCTAGCAAAAACCATTTACAGTGAAATCTTTCATTACCAACAGATCCCTTAGGTCCAGTTTTTAAGTGCGAGATTAACGTTAAACCCGAGTTAGCTCACCAAATTTGATCAGGATTAACTGAACAGATGCTTTTGATGTTTTATCCGTTAAGTCGTCCCGCCTACATGTTCCACCGAAAAACTGCTTCCTCGATCAACTGTGGGTTAATTTACTTCTAGAGTTAGCTTACTCTGGTTTATCTCGCCACTGACAAACTGGGCCTTAGATGAACAAATTTGCATAACTAAGCTTTAACGTTACCTCAAGGGTACCTCGCTTGCCTGGACGCGTACAAGAATATCTGTCAATATTTATTTTATTTAATTCAATTAGGGCCAGTTTTTCAGTGTTGATTTAACTCTGAGTTAAACCAAAGTTAGTTAATCCTGCAAATAAATTAAACTCCAGTAAACACAAAAAATGGAATCCGAATTTAAAACCTCTATTTGGTTTGAAATGTCATATTAAGGAGGATGAACTTGGAAGATATTTTTAAGGCTAAATATTTTCCAACGTTAAGCTATTCAAAAAATATAGGGTGAAATGGGGTTGAAACAAAAAAAATCCGATTTTAAAAATTCTGTTTGTGTTTAAAAGGTAATATTTAGAGTTCAATTGAAAGTTTTTTTGCTATATATAGTCTCAATGCCCAGGCACGACAGTAATGTTTAGAGGATGGTTTTATAGAACCGCTTAAAGGCTAGATATTTTTCAACTTTTAGCCCTTTATAGTGTGAAATGTGGTAAAAAAAACAAAAATACGGTATTCTATTTTAAAGATTCTCTTTGTGGGGCGGTGCTTAAAAAAGTCATTCAAGGACAAGGTTTTTTTTTAATTTTGCAATAGGGCTTATTTTTTTTTTTAAATAAGCTTGTCTTCCACGATAAATATTAACATATTCTGTTTGTGTTTATGTAATTGACAAAAAATGAGTTGCTAAATTCTGCGAAATTGAAATAAAATAAGTAGGTGGATGGAAATAAGGCCGCGTGAAATATGACGGCCGGTCGATGGTTTCATTTCTATCACGGCCTTATTTTAGGCGGCTTTATTTCACTCAGATATAATAGTAAGGATTGTAGCGAGTAGCATGCCGCCTTCCCAGTGTTTTCGTTTTAAATCTGTGTCAGTTTTAGTCTTGTCTATTTGATATTTTGTAATCGTTTTAAAATCTAACTAGTTAAATAAAATCTATTTCCCTTGGACAGACAAAAATATTATCATTGTCACTGTCCGTCTAAGGGAGCTTTTACTGTATACTATTTAACTATAAAACAAACTTCAAATTGTATTTCCAAAGAATCTTGTAAAAACTCAGCGACGCAAGTTAAATTCTGATAACTTTACAAAGAAAAATCTTCTTGATGTCATCCATCATCTAAATCTCAACTCCACTCAACTCATTATACCAAAAGAGGGCGTTGTAATTCATAATTTGGTTAAATATGACAATTTATTTCATTCATAATTTAATGCTTAATTTAAAATCAAATAAATTACTCGCAGCTGTAAAGAACACACCTACACACCTAAGCGTATAAAACTTTAGTTGAGCTCATATTTTTAGCATAAAAGGTGTGTTAAACATTTTGCAGAAAAAAACACAAAAAAATATTATGACTAGAACCATCGGAAGGGCTGATCCAAACACATCATATTAGTTTATAGTCATTTGATATTTTTTTTTTTTATAAATATGTCATCGTGTATGTCGTTCTGTCATTGCTGTCTTTCTGCGGGGTCTAATTATAGAACTCGGTGAAAACATCTCGCGCATAATATTCCCACATATACCTACCGACACCGCAAACACAACGAAAGTCTATTAGGGAAGCATTAGAGGGGGAGCTTGGGGAACCATCAGGGAGGCGATGTAAACAACATTTTTGATTTTACATTTTTTTTTTGTTTTTATTTAATTTTATAATAATTTACCTTATTACCTGTGTTTCGTAATTATTTGCTAAGAATTTATTAGTGGTTGCGGTTGTGGTGAACAAGTCGACTATAGCAGGGACAACGGACGACCGGACGTCTTGCAAATCAGCAATTTTATTTTCATATACATACATATACATTCTCAAGGTTAAATCAATAATTAATACTGCTCTTAGCTTACATAAGATTCTGCTGGTCTGATGGTAGATATAGATACTTGTGCACGTAACATGCGGCAGCGGGCGGCGCACAGTGGGGCCAATTGGCATTGAAATTGAAAATCAAATCAATCAATAGAGATTCGAATGTGATATACGTTTACTCTTTAAATGAAAAAAAAAATCAAAAATCTTTGAAACACGAGAAAACAGGAGATGAAGTATACTTCTTGATGTATACGTACCAATTTCTCAGTCTTTTGTAAAATGACTCAAATCATCCAATGTAGTAAAACAGCTTTCAATACCAAAATGTCAGCTTCGAGAGCACGTATTTTGCTAAGCAAATTCTGTACTATCCCAAAAGTGTAATTTTTGAATCTGGATGCACATATAGAGAACTTTATTTCGGCGTCTTAAGCAATAAGCATTTATCCTAAAAAAATACCCTTAGGCCCAGTTTGTCCAGTGGTGAGTTAAACAAGAGTTAGTTAACTCTAGAAGTAAATCAACTCACAGTTAACTGAGGGAGCAGTTTTTTGCGAAACGACTAAGCAAACTCGGTTGATAAAACATCAAAAGCATCTGTTAGTTAATCCTAAGTTAACTCACCAAATTTGTTGAGTTAACTCGGGCTTAACTTTAATCTTGCACTGAAAAACTAGACCTTAGGAGGACAAATTCCAGTTTTTTGTAAATTTTGCAAAAATGATAACAGCTTTTGGAAAAAAATATTGTGGCTTGTTAAATTTGGAACAAAAAACGTAAGAGAAGTAACAATACCGCAGGTACTATTTTCTCTAAGAACTTTGGGTACAGTACTTGAGCGGCTTTTTGTGCCTTCTTTAGCAAGCCTAATCTGCATTAAAAAGCTTGGGATTTTTTTTGTAAATTTTTGCCACAGATTTATGACACATTGGACCACAGTACGGCGCGGCGGCATCTTGTGGTTTTAGCTGATGCTATAGGTTTGAATGCAATGTCACCCTTCTTCAGATTGCTCAAGAAGAGGCAAGAGACGACGACGACGGTAACATTTTCAAATCCCGTTCTATTTTAGCGTGATGATAATGAGAACTGAAAAAAGTATGTCGGGTGAAATGCTAGACGTTGGGTCAACAATGAACCATTTATAGAATGAATTTTGCTGTGATGCACATTGCATACTCGTTGCAGCCATCCCTGTCACTATAGTGTTTTCCGTTGATGATGCGGAAGATATAATGCACGGTGCAGCACAGTATACAGCATATATTTAGGTACTCATTTCACACTCATTGCTTGTAGGCTATTGTGATGCATGATCGAACTAAAGAGAGAGCTTTGTGGCACTTGCCAAAGAAACATATTTAACAGTGCATGTTCAAAATAATCTGACGAATTTATTAATTATAGACGCATTTTGAAGCTCTTAGCAACAATGCATGAACATAAAATAATAGCTGACTGTCAATATAATTCGACCATTTTTATTTTAGAAAAGTCCACATTTGAAGTTTTAAAGGGTTTTCCAATAAGAGGTGTTATTTTGAATAGCCCGCTATTTCGGTAGCTGTCACTTTAGAAGCTGTCATTTTTTGACATTTGACAAGTAGAAACTACGCCATTAATAAAAATGGAACGATACA
This sequence comes from Leucozona laternaria, assembly GCA_932273885.2. Lineage (NCBI taxonomy): Eukaryota > Metazoa > Arthropoda > Insecta > Diptera > Syrphidae > Leucozona > Leucozona laternaria. The sequence continues at coordinate 110,205,946 of OW026368.1, read as the reverse complement.
CGCTTCAACAACGCATTGAAATTATTAAAATTCACTACAAAAATAGTGAAAATTTGGCAGAGACGGTTCGTAAAACTAAAACATTTTTGGGTCGTCGTGAAGCACCTTGTCGGACCGCAATACAGAAATTGGTGGACAAATTCGAGCTGTTGGGACAAGTTACTGATGTGAAGAATAAAACCCGTGCACGTCGCTCAAGAACAACTGAGAATATTGCTGTTGTAGCCCAAAGTGTTGAAGAAAACCCAGGTTTGTCCATTCCTCGTCGTTCTTTGGAATTAGGCATTCCACAAACGTCATTACACCGTATTTTGCATAAAGACTTGGGTCTTAAGGCTTATTAAGTTCAGTTAACACAAGAACTCAAGCCGGCTGATCATCAACAACGTCGTGTCTTTGCTGATTGGGTCCTTGAAATGCATGAAAATGATCCGGAATTTCATCGAAAAATCATCTTGACTGATGAGGCCCATTTCCACCTCGGAGGCTACGTCAACAAGCAAAACTGTAGCATCTGGGGCTCGGAAAACCCAAGAGTTATTGTTGAAAAGCCTCTCCATCCTCAACGCGTGACTGTTTGGTGCGGTTAATGGTCCAGCGGGGTCATTGGACCTTACTTTTTCGAAAATGAGGCTGGAGCAACAGTTACGGTCAATGGATTGCGCTATCGAGAGATGATTAATGATTTTTTATGGCCGGAATTGGATGGTATTGAAGTGGACAACGTTTACTTTCAACAAGACGGCGCTACGTGCCACACAAGCAATGAAACCATCGATCTTTTACGGGAAAAGTTTCCGGACCGTGTTATCTCTCGAAGAGGTGATCACAATTGGCCACCGAGATCTTGTGATTTAACACCTTGCGACTTCTTCCTTTGGGGCCACGTGAAAGATAAGGTCTACGCCAACAGCCCAGCGTCGATTCAAGACCTCAAAGATGGAATTCGTGAGGCTATCGAGGACATAGGGCAGCCACTTTGCGATTTGGTTATGGAAAATTTCATGAAAAGGATATGGTCCTGTAAGCGTGGTCGTGGCGGCTATTTGGCTGATGTTGTGTTCCATTATTAACGGCATACCTTCCTCTTTATAATAAAATAAACATCCGATCATTTATCTCAAAAAATGCCATTTTTCTTTGAATATCAAAATAACACCTCTTATTGGAAAACCCTTTAGATGTGTTTTATTGGAAAGTTTATAGCTAAATCAGCTTCTTTACACTTAAAGGCACTGTTCCACCATACAGTCGCCATCTTATATCTGAATATTTAATCTATATACTTAATCCTTCTCATTAAGGCATATCCCTATCCAGACCATACAAACAGACAGTAAAAAAAAAAGCTGAGAAAATTGTGTGGGAACTAGATTAACTTCTGCGGTGAATATTATTTTGTATATTTAATTTTCTATATAAATTTTATACAGTTAACATACATAAAATCATTAAATAACTTCAAAGACAAACCAAGGGGGTGATAAGGTTATATTTACGTTGATAATTCAGACATAAAATCATGTTTGTAAACTTTACAAACACAGCCGTGAACTTCAAAAACTGACAATAATTATTGGATTACACATGTCTTTAAGTTTTACTTACTAATCTTACTTGCGTAGGTACATTTACTAGTATAAATAAATAGCTCTGCAATAATCTTCAACAGATTTTTAATTTCAACCAACTCACATTATAGAGTGTAAGTTGAGAGAAAATTAAAGCCTTTAAACTTTTAGATACCTACTCAACTATAGCATTGAGAGTTTGACTATCTTGAATATACAAAAATGTATCTACAGCATACACTAAAAATTAGATAATAAAATAAGGTTTTTATGAACTTTAAGATTTATAAAGCTCAAATTCGAACAATTAAACATCACGCTATTAGGGAAATTGTTTTATTTTTTTGTTGCAGTTACTGTGTGCTTGAATCATTTTCATCACATTTTGTGCATATGAATTTTCTCCTTTTTGATCTTTTTTAATACAGAAAAAAAATAATAAAAATCTAGCGACAGCCATGATTTTAATGTCATTAATCCAATATATGTACATAGAAACATTTGTATGCAGAAATAGTATGTGTATCTATGTTTTTATAGCTTTTCCCTACAGAATGTTATCCTGTGCCATCATCAGTAGTCGCATAATGTTCGAAAGTGTATTTAATTCATCTGTGTGTTGAAAATTTGTATTCTTAAGACACAAACATGAAGCAGTTTTTTTTTTGGATGTTCAGCATTTGCTCGGAGTGTTAATTTGGTCTTCTGATGTATATAGAAGAGCAGATTTTTTAGAAAATAAAGTGAACGGAGGTAATTTGAAATTATTGAACCGTACTAGCAAATTTAACTTAGAAAGCATCACGCAAAAGGAGCATACTCAATTATTTATAGCTATGTATATGGGTATGTGCGGATTTAAAAGAAAACTATTTTAAATTCTGTTGACCTTTTTGAGATGAAATAGATCTAAAGGTATATGCTGATTAATTTTTGAATTGGACCAATTCAAAGTGTTTTGATGTTAAAATGAAAGATCAAAGACAATTTAGCTGTAGAATTTTAAAGCAATTTTGTTCAACGGAATTAAGCCTAGTATTTAAACCATGTTAAGGATTTTTCAATAAGGGCGGGCAGATGTTGAAATGGAATAAAATAATCTGTGAGTGAGGTATTAACAAAATTCCTTTTTTTTGAAAGGTCCATGTAAATATAAATGCCATTATGTATGGAATTTGAGATATTATGTATGGAATATGACATAGTTTAAATGCCCGCCTCGGCTTCTTACGGTGACAAGGAGGATACAAGTGGTCCAGTTTTCAATGACTCTTCGGCATAGATCCGGCTAAATTTGAAACATTTTAAAATATATTGTAAATATACACAATTTACAAAATGTATATAAATCGGAGTGAAATTAATTTGAAATAAATTTCTTGAATAAACTGCATTTCATTTAACCCCCTGCCCTCCCTCCCTCAAAACTTATAAGCTCAGTTCGAAGTTAAGGGTACTTTTTAGGAAATGCTCAACAAGAAGATACAAATAAAGTTCTAAAATTCTCCATGAAAAAATTCAGGTCTATGCGAATTTTTTCCAAGTTAGGTTAATGTAGCAAGTTAAGTTCTTTTTGGAAAGGATGATTGTTGCTCCAAAGGGGTAGGTGTCCAGCGTGACCACCACACCTTCCATTGATGAAAGCTTGGCACACTTCCGGACTAATACTCGCAAACAATAAGAGCTTCAAAACGACTTAACGTTTTCTTTACACCAAATGACGTAACTTCATTAATCTGCTTTGCCCCTTTGGGGTAACGTGTTCGTCACAACTACCACCGGGCGCTTTGGAGACTTCTAGATTATTACTCAAAAGCAAGAGAGGAACAATATAAATTAGTTTTTTTTTTTTACTAGTAATGCTTTTTCTTCGAGGCTGAGGTAAACTAGCAGGTGTCCAGGGTAATTCCTAAAGAAGCAACTAAACTTGAGCTTGGAGATAACAAATTCTTTATTTGTCTCTAATTTTGGTTACAATGCTCTACTTATTTACATCTCAGGTTTTAACAATTCTTAAACTTGTTGTTAATAACAGATTATTACGTATACTTTGTCCCCAGTACCAGTACGCAATTTGATGGGAAGTCAGGTCGGCATTTGGGTAACTTCTTGGGGAACCTTGTCCAAAGAAACCTTGAAGAGGTAAACTAAGGAAAGATCTGGTCGAAATCCTCGTAGGGAACGGAATGCTCTTAGGGAAACCTTGTTCCTAGTGAACAAACTAAGAAAAGTTCTGGTTGGAGTCCTCGTAGGGAATTCCTTGTCCAAAGGAACTTCGAAGAAGTAGCCTAGGAAAGTTATGACGGAATACTATTAGGGAAACCTTGTCCCTAGTGAGCAAACTAAGGAAAGTTCTGGTCGGAATCCCCGTAGGGAATTTCTACCTTGAAGAGGTGTAGCCTAAGGAATGTACTAAATACATAAAAGCCTATCTAAATAACCTAACGGCCCTACTAAAAATATCTACAAAAAAACATAGACTGGCTTCTAAGGTAGTGTATTACCAGCGCAATAGCGTGCCTCTCTTTCAATCGTCACGCTTTTTATATGGGCCTGTGTCAACCGGATCTTCTAGTCTCTATACTCTAGATTGTTACCTACCACTTGGACTTGGACGAGATTAAAAGACAATTTCGGTGATTTCTTTACTTCCTTATGTTATATATTTGGTTACAAGTGAATGTGAACTGAAAAGTGAGGAAGTTTAAATTTGTATGAAAATTAAGATTTCATTCAAATTATATTTAAAATCAAAAAGTGTTCGCATCTGTTTTACGAATTACAATTTTTGAAACTGTTTAATTTTACCAATATTTGGTTTATTGAAATACTTTTTTCTTCTGTTACTACGATTATCTGCATTGCCTTACGTCTTACACATCAAAATCATTAGAATATTTCTTGAGAAATCTCTTAAAAAATGTTATGAACTTTTCAATAATTGCGCTAAGGCCAATATAATACTATCACAGACAGGAACGCATGTTTTGATTTCTCTTTTTCATCCTGACTTGGTATGTATGGTGTGAATGCATAAAGGGTGTTTTTTTTTCTCTACGGAGGTAATTGCATTTTTCGAAACGAAAAGTTTAACTTGTCCGAAATGGAAATTGTGTTATTGATAGAGAATTTAACACTTAATTTTTTTTTTAATTTAGGTATTTTTGCTTGGGGAAAAAGGTGCAACATTTAAATGGCCTCTCGTTTATTATTTTTCTGAACAAAATTACGCATTTGGCATCAAATTTTCTACTTTCAGTCCGTCAATTAAAATAGTAATTTATGAATTCTTACACTTACTTACTAAAGATGGCGCTACGGTCCAACAAGCTTTCTTTATGAATTCTATTCAAATGATTCCATAACTTAAAAAAAAAAAACACCCTATTTATACGAACAAAAGAAACACATTGCTTAGTTAGTTTCCCATATACCTACGTTTTGGTTCACTCGTATACTCTCAAAACCATGGAAGCATCATTTTCTTTATTTTGCAGTCCTGAAAAGGATATGAAAATACGGAACATACCTACTTTCATTTTGCCATGTGATGCATTATTGTGTTTTTGAACAATGCTTGCTTTTGTTGCAAAAAGTTAGCTTTATGTGATGTTCTGTAGTGCACTTAAAATTCAAGACACACATTTTGACAGATGTTTTAAGTGCACTTGTGACTTGTGTCTGTGCATGTGTGATGATGTTGATGCATCAAAATTTGAAGTGAAACTTTTCATTGTTTTTTTTTTTATTCATACATTCTTTGTGTACCTTTATTCGGGTGACATACTCTCGAATATTATTATTTTGACACACAAGAGTTTTGTTTAATAGAAAGTTTTTTGAACTATGACACAAAACTTTGACATTGGCAACATTATGACAGTGACCTGATGGTAAACCTATACGAATACTAAATGCTTTTAACCACACGTCTATGTCAAGCATATTTTTGGCAGAGAATGAATTAACAAAGAAGACATCAGTCAATATAACAACGATAACAAATGTAATTATGAATCAGGCGTTTACCTATATACTTTCAGGCTTTAGGAGAGCCTTTCTATACTCAACATATAATACGATTATGTGGATTCAACGTTTTATATCACAACCATATAAGCCCATTAGTACCAAGCAACACCTACAATTGTACCACACCTACACTGCGCTTCAATTAATAAGATGCACAAGAAAAACAAATATTTTGTGTTCTTACTTTGTTAAAGTTGAAAAAGAAATTTTAAGAGCATAGAAGAGAAGAATTGCCTTAGAAAAATTCCTTCAAAAAACAACAGCAGCTGATAAGATTTTGAGCAGTTTATGTCGATAACATCATGGTTTCGATTTGCTTTATGTTTCATACGAATTAATGGGCCATTGAGACAATAATTATAAAAAAAAATGTGTGAGTGCCCGGACTCACGGTTAAATATGTGTAAACATCAACGTTTGTCCAAGCGCCTAATTTTTGTTACTGAACGTACTCACAAGAAACATAGGGAATAATTAACACTGCATTACCTATCTATACAGTTCTTAAAAAGTCTAGTGTTGAAAGAACGGCAGCGAAATACCCAGTGGCGGAACCGCTGTAACGAAATTTCCAAGCACTAAGGCCGGTATTCACCGAATGCTCATAACTTAATAGGCTCATAAACCTATTCACCAAGGAATAATAGTGAATATTTATGAGCGCTCATAAGACTTATGAGTGGTCCCGACCACTTTTCGAACTCCACATGTCAACTCTCACATTGCTTGAGTTTTTTTTTGCAATTTCAATGTTTTTAGATTCAAATTTCAGTGAAGAAGCACACCGTTGAAATAAATCAAATGAAAATAAGTACATAAATGACAAAATGTATGCAAAAATATGAAAAAAAAACTACAATGGAATAAAGTGATTGTAAATTCATTTTAGCCGTTGTGAAAAGATTTTAAATTTTTTCAACAAAAAACAACTTCATTTCACAGTTTGGGCATGTCTGGTTGTGAGAGAGCGGCTCTCATTTTCGAACTTCGAAAAATACTTATGAGTGGTTGGTGAATAACATAAATAATTTTCAAGTTAAGAACCGTTTAAGAGCGCTCGGTGAATACCAGCCTAAAAGGCTGGCGGTGAAGTGTCCAACGAACGGTGAAGGTTCGGTATTGAAAGGTCCTGCTTCGTAGTTCACTCTCAACTTTAAGATGACTACACATTCCACATGGTTTTTATTTTTATATCATCATCACTCTCTGAGCGTGGTTTTAATTAAATGACACCACAAAGCCAAATTCCAAATATTTAGAAGCGTTTTAGAGTCTATTTTGTTCGGGCAATAATTAAAAATAAAAGAATAAAATATAAAAATATAAGTGTTAAAATGATAAAACAATAATCTAAAAGCAATTTGTTTCGGTCGGGGCAAATCAGATTTCGTAACGTTACGTGCTACGACATAACGCTGCATAGGAAAGTTCACGTTTTTTTTGCACTCTACCGCCAGCATAGATGTTTACACATCAATAACTGGGCACCCGGTAATCTTTCAGCTACTCGGTTATGTTTTAGGTACCCAACACTTTACGGATTATAACCAAAAATTCTGGGTATATGGTAATGTTTCGGGTACCCGGTTATGTTTCGGGTACCTGGGTATCCGACTCGTTACGGAAAATAAACGAAAATTCCAAGTATGTGTGTGTGCGGAGTATACCCGGGCCCGGATTTCAAGAGCTCTATTAGCCATAACAAAAAGTTGATTTTCTATGTTTTAAACAATCCAGAACGAGCTCATTGAACAAAGCTATAGTTTGCAGCTTTACGTTGTTTACGTTGAGAAACGAAAATTGAACGAAAAGCCTTGGAGCTGTAAACTCCATCGCGCAATTGCAAAGAATTGCGCAGTAAAAAATGGAAGTGGTCGAGAAACGATGATAAATGGAACAAAACTCATACGCACATCTACATATCTGCCGAAAACCCGCGCATGTTTTGGGATAATTCGGAAAAGGGTGCTGAATTTGAAAATGAAACTGGAATAAAAAAAAAAACATGTGTATCCCGTCAAATGAACCGCACTGTATGCGACCATAACACAGTCCAGGCACGCACAGCATAATCATACGTGCCAAAACCACTGTTTATAGACTCTTAAGTCCCCGCATTTACCCTTAGAAGTCTAAACATATGCTGAGGAATCAAAAGTTTTCCTCTTTGCATCACGTCCCTTCCAGAAAGAATTTATTTTATACTGTCAAGTTTTATGTCATACCATGCTAAGACTTTTGTTAAGCTGCATCCACACTAATTGTGCAACGAGCTTTATGAAACGATTATGGCAATTGATTCAGTTACCTGGACAATTGGGTTACAACTTTTGCACTCTTATGTCTCGTCCACAGCCAAAGCAGTGATATCGCATGCGAAGCGAATGTATGGCCAAACGTCTTTATGGCTAGTTATTGCCCTATACTAACGCCCCCTGTACATCCAGCAGTCGTATATAGAGTGTCATGTAAGTTATAAATATAGTCATGCAATGCAATTGAATTATATTTTACGACGACGACCGACGAAGACAATACCTGAAATTGAATTTTACTTCAAGGTATACCTACAGAGGGGAGGGTTGATGGAATAAATTTAATCCCAAAAGCTTGTTAAACCTTATGGCATATCTTATTACATTATAACATCGCTGAATCGCGTGTATAGCAGTGGGTGGAAGTTTAAAATAAAGCAAACAACGATTTCCTGACGTCAAAACGATGTAAATGCTAAATATTAAATCGTGTTAGATTTAGATTTGGATGATTGTTATACTGTGAGGATCATGGAGCATAACATATAGTATAGCGAATAGGCGGGACTGTTAATAAGGATAAGTCTCAGCATAAATGAGGACTTTATTAGACAAACATTTTATCAAATAGATAGAAATGGGGCGGTAGGGATATTTTGACATCAAAGTTTAAAGCCGTTCATAGAAAAAAACACAAAATTAATTGACGAGAAACTGAATTTAAGAGTGATTTTTGATACTTAGCTAAGATAAACGCTCATTTTGACTAATAACAGCAAATTAAGCTTAAGAGAATTTATACAGATAATATACCATAACTAAAATTAGTTAAGTACCTTGGAAATATTTTTGTTTTAACTGTTTACGTTCAATATAACCACTGATTAAAGACAATTCACGTTTGATTTGAGTTTATTAATAGCAACTAGCCCAGGAGCTTAAGGTAAACGACCATAGACATTGACGGAAGTATGTTCGCTGAATGGGCTCTGGAGGAGTTAGAAACTGAACCTAATTTTCATCCGAAAATCATCTTAAGCGATATGATCAATTTCTGGATAAATGAGAACGTCAACAAACAAAATTGTCGAATTGGGACGATACCAATCTACATGTGATCTAAGAGCGTTCAATGCATCCCGAAAAAAGTCACTGCTTGGTGTGAATTTTGGACTAGTGATGTCATCGGTCCATATTTCTATAAGAACGAAGTTGGCCAGGCCATCACTGTCAACAGCGAGCGCTATAAGCTGATGATAACCAACTTCTTTTGACGTGAATTAGATGATATGGACACCAAAGATATGTAATTTCAACACGACAGCGCTACGTGCCATAAAGCTCACGCCACATTGGAAGGAGCGATTCGAGGGCATGGTCATCTCACGTGGAGGTGATTTGAACTAGCCACCGAGATTGTGCGATTTGACCCTGTTAGACTTTTTTTTGTGGGGTTTTCTGAAGTCGAACGTCTATGTGAATAAGCCACAAACCACAGCGGAACTCAAAGCCATCAACATAACCCATGCCATCGGTCAAATTCAGCCGGATTTATGCGCCAGAGCCATGGAAAATTGGATATTTCGGATGCGCGCCACATAGAGAAACCGCGGCCGACATTATATATTCCATACAAAATGGCATCGATAGGCCTTTCAAACGAAATAAAAAATTTCGATGATATCTCACACACACTTTGTTTTATTTAAATTTAAAAATAGGAAGCGCTCAATGAAAGCCCCTGTATATGTCAATTATCATGCTTAAAGTTAGAAAACAAGTTAAATAGAAGTGCGTAAATTCAATGAATTCGCAACTCTGCAAATTCGCACTTAAAAAAGCCCACACGATTACAAGACACCATACAATAGGAAGATATACCTAAAGGGCACTTAAAACTGTATGAAAAAACCCTAAAATGAAGATTCAGCAAGTTAGCAAGGCCGTAGAAGTCCGGCGATACGAAGAATTGCTTCCATCAATTCAAGGATATTTTAAGAACGAAAATCAAGACTAAATCTGAAGTTAAAGCCAGTACCGCCAGTTACCACGCGATTTATAGACCCACCCACACCTTAAACCAACAAAAATGAAGATAAAGAAACATAGTTCCTAATTGAAGTAGACTATCATCAGCTAAAAACCTTTTCTCGTTCAATTGGATATATCTTTACTTAAATCAAATTTATTTGAAACCTTCCTATAACACGTCTATAATCTCTAATCAAAGGCTGTTTCCAGAAACCATCCCTTATATAGCCAAGCAAAACAAAAGTTCAAAATTGATTCTTGATAACACTTTTTACAGTCCATTTATCAACTGTGATGGACGTTATTTATTTGGAAAAGGCTCTGCCAATCTATAACTTAAAATAGAAAAAAAAAGATATTTTCTTGCAATCCAGATAACGATATGATGGTCCTTCAGTGCTCCCATTGAAAACGTTAAACTCAACAAATTTCTTTCAATAACTTCTTAACTTGTGAGTCATAAAACTAATACTTTCTAAAGCACCCTCATTATGGCCACGTATATGACCAATCAGTTAACTTAATTTTCTTTTATATTTTTCTTTTCATATACAACTTCTCCGTGTAACCTCAACTCAAATGAAATTGCTTCCCTCAAACCTATAAACACAAGTAGGTGTAGACTATGTATAGAGGCATCTATACAGTTCTAAGAAGAAAAAAAAACATATAAAGTGATAAAAATAAACTTTTCCCACACATATTGTACTCGAAAACGTGAGTAAAATTATTTGTTTTCATTTTTTATTTGTTTAAAGTTTTGCCTTGAAGTTTTTTTTTTTTTTTTTTTTTACATTAAAAATCTGTGTAGGTATATGGGGTAGGTGACAAGGGGAGGTGTTTTTTTGTCGTAGGGTTGATTCTCTAATGGAACAAAAAAGTCACCCGTCTTGTCTCCAAACGTACTACCGACAACCCACCATAATTGGAAGGACCTTGTTTAATTTATAAAATATTCAATATCCAGTAATTAAAGCAATGCGTTTTAGTATCATAATGGTAAGGATTGGAAAAATATATACGAGTGTAGGCTCTTTGATTAGAAACGAGTCCTTGTGGATTAAAAACAAGTTCAGCCTTCTGAACTTACATACAAACAAAAAAAAGTCTTGTAATTAAATCGATGCGAACCTTTGAATAAATTAACAGACATTGGTCAAAACCGGGCAATTATACTAATAACTTGTTATTATAGGCTTTTCTATATAAATATAACAAAACAAGAGATTCAACAAATCAATAGTTGCTATATGCCATGTCCAACCAAAATTGTCATTAAAATGAACTTAGTCGTTCTAACCTCTATTTATAGAGGACTGAGGGCAAAATACCTATATTTGAAGGAAAATTAATAATAAAATACAATAGCATCACTAAAGAAGTCTGATTAAAGGCTTGGCTTCTTTGATTGAAGAACATATACGAGTATATAGACATATAATATTCCATGGTTCATATAGTCGATAGAGAAACACATGTGATGGGGGCTTATTACGGAAAGAAAACAGCGATTTTTCTATTGGAATGTGCTAGTAGGGTGACTTTGAGTATATTATTTCCAATTTTTGTGTTGGTAATGGGGATTGACCTTCACCCGCTACTTTTTAAAAAATCCTGTTTTTTCTTGCGAGAAATTTTAGGTGACAATTTTTTTACAAAAAGGACAAATGAAGTTTTATTCTCTTAGAACAAGTTTTTTCATTGCGAGATCGTTTTTGGTTTGGAGTTTAACTCGTGTAAACCCCTGAGAAATGTTGTTTTAGCTGGAAAGATATTTTTGACAGATGTGTGTCAAAAAAGTACGAAATCGAAGTACGATATACTATGTGCGATCTCGATTTTGATAGTAAATGGGCGATTAGGATAGTGTCGCACTTCGATTTTTGAAAAGTGAGGGCCAGTTTTTCACTGCTGAGTTAAACCAGACTTAATTAATCCTGCAAATAAATTAACCCGTGTTAACTCAGAAGCAATTTGTCCAGTAAACTCCTACAGTCGTATTTATAATGGTTGTCTAACTTTAGACAGCCATCCAAGTTATAAATAAACACGTTTAATTGTTGGCTTAAACTAATCTAACTTAAACAGCGGAATAGATTGTCTAAAACTTAACTTATATTAAATTTTATTTAACCAAATAAAGCATATTTCCAACTATTTTGAACTTTTAAGACACTGTTTTAACTTGTCAAAAACTTATAAATAAGGCTGCTAGTCGTTAAAATGAATCGAAAGCAATGTGCGACACTATATAGAAATTAACGTTTTGCTAACGAAATCGAGATGGCGCTAATATGAAAAAAGTCCTGTTTATATTAGAATCGTAACTCGATTTCAATAGATTTTTGACACGCATCTGTGAGAAACCCCTATTCAGTTAATCCAGAGTTAAGTCCCCAAATTTTTGGGAGTTAAATTCGCCCTTTTTAGGAGTTATAAAAGCTTTATTGCTTATGAATGGATGTAGAAAGTCAATACCCGATACTCCTTAAGTTCTTATTTTATTCGATATAGAGCTAGTAAAATTTAGAGCCGTTTGCTGGCACGAAACTTAAATATTTATGTTTAAACTTACTTTTGTTCTACTTTTTCCTCAGCATAAACTGTCACACAAACTCTTATGTTGAACATAACTTCTTTTCGTTTCAGCAAATGGCCCTTACTGACTTATAATAAATCGGTATCGAATTCATGCTCCAGCCAGTACTTAGATACATTATATACTGAGTATTAATTTGAAGAGCTAGTAACTTTTAATCTAGTACCAAAAAGAAGTACTTGTACACTCAGTCAATAAATTGGGCTCGGGGATCATATAGCACTTTGTGAAATTTAAAAAAAATTGTGTGAGTGCCGGCACTCACGGTTAATATGTGTAAACATCAACTTGCGCGGATCCAAAACGGACTTGTTTTTGTTTGAAGTGGATCTTAAGATTTTTTTCACTGAACGCACCCATCCTAGTATGCAGATCGTAACGTTGCACACCGTAACGTTGCACACGAACGTTCACGTTTTTTTTTTCACTCTACCGCCAGCATAGATGTTTACACATCAAAAGGTGTATACCATCTTAATAGTCAGAAAAAAATTATTAAGTGTCAACCGGTCTGAGTAGTTGGTCAGCTGTATGTTTTTTAACGATTTTTTAAAGTTTTTTTTAGGTCACAGTCAGGCTTGAAAACATTTTAAAAATTCGTAAAAAAATCTATGGTTAAGCAATTACTGAAACTAATTGATCTTTTATGAATATAAGTTGAACTTTCAGATTTTAAAGAAAAAGTTAAAGAACCAATATCCGGTGAGTGTTTCCGGGCCACCCTGTTAAAAAGAAGAAGATTATACCCGTGGTCACTCTATTAGCTTACTTATTTGGTCCAAAAAATAAATAAAATAACTCATTTGTCATCTTATTCATTGGGTACCAATATTTCTATGTTTGCGGTATAAATGCATTCAAGCGGCTGAATTGTTCATCGTTATTTTCAGCAAAAAATAGATGTCATCCTTCAAAGGACTATATAGGCTTTCGTCTTAATATTCAAGTTAATTGGGATATTTTATGGCGCGTTCTTTATTTGAATGTCTATTTTTTTTTTTCTGACTCCTTGTATTTATATATAAAATGATTGGGATTGTAAAATAAATTAATTCGAATATTTTCGTAGGCAAAATGGGGCGCTATTTGGTATTCATTAGATTTTGATTTATCTCAATCTGTATAGAGGCGCGAAAGGAGAAGGCTAATAAGAATTCAATACTGTTAGTGTCAAGGGGATTGGTATTTAAGGTCGTGTTTTGATTTTATTTAAATTTTTTCAATAGAAACAAAAATGAAACAGATTAAAAGAAGTTATAAAAGTATCTGTGTATGTGTGTAGGTATATGTATGTATTTCCACACCATTAAGCGGCCACTTGTCCTTTTTATATAGGAAGTAACTCAAGACAAGCCAATTTATAAAAGTTTTGTTTATAAATTATTTTTTATGTGGCCTGGTATGACCGCGTCTCACCCGGTGGGCTTAATTCGGGCGCCCCCAATTTTTTTTTTCAAGTCGCGTTAATGCACGCTTACTTTCAATGGCAAAGAACTGTTATAACTGTTATAAATTGGCATGTCTCTAGTCTCGTCCTTTTATAATATTAATTATGAGGATGAACAATGACAGAAAAACATCCTCTCATAGCAGTATACTGATTTATTTGACAACACCTATATAGACGGCTTGATTTATTTATTTAATGATAACCAAACGAAACTAGCATACCCATGCGAGAACTTCCCCAGATGTAGATACGTATGTGTTCAATAAAACACTCTCATTATAAAATGTCAAAAAGAATGCAGATGTTTATAGTTTTCCAGATTAAGTCCTGCATGCAATGACACAATTTCGTTTTCATATCCATCGCTTTCCTGTTATAGCCTTTTCACACCAAACCCAAAACGGGATTTTAGGCAAAAATCTTACAAAAACTCGTTTTATAATAAGGACGCGCGTCCCTGCATCGCATGTGCTGTGCTCAAACATCGTAAATTTAATTTCTCTTGACAGCACCCGTCAGTTTTTAGTTTGACGTTTGAGTGCGCGCTGAATGTTTTCAAAGGTGTGTTCGTTGAACTCTGAATTGCAAATAGTTTTTGAGAAGTCTTATTAAAAAATTGTAGTTTACCAAAAATGTAAGGGAAAGCTTGTTTTTTTTTATGTAGGTTTTTCGCCATAGCCGATATATTTACGCTTTTTGGTTTTGGTGTGAAAAAGCATTTGTCACACCGAAAACTGTATTTTATTATAATTTTATTATAATTGCAAGTATTGAAGTTTTTTTTGCTTGGAATATAACTATCTTATGAGTTAATTTTGATCAAATTGAACAAATGAGCGCAGCGCTTTTCTTTCAAAAATCATCCTTATAACATAAACGGAAATCAAATATTATATAACTATTATCGTTAAATAGTGATTTATGAGCTAATGTTCGGTTTCACAAATATTTAGCAGGCTTTTACATTTTTAAATGACGTATTTTGTGTGGAACAAACGTCATTTAAATATTTAAAAGCCTGTCAAACAGTTAAAAGGGCCTTATGAAATTGGCCATAAATCTTATTAATTGAAACAAATTGATGTTAATTAACTATATTACCGACGACGTAGGTGGATAAGTTGAAAATGACTTTGATATTTTTGCCAGAAACTAGAAATAAAAGGAAATAAACGCTTGTGACGTATATGTACGTACCTACAAGCTTTTTACAATCTTAAATGACAGACAATTTTCATTACGTATATCAGAAAGTGTGTTTGTAAAATTTAACATCATTTGGTGTGGTGAGAAAGTATATACGCTGATTTAAAAAAAAAATGTATGACAACAGAAATCTTTTTGATAGTAGTAGATTTTCCTCAAAATGGATCACCGTGAATTAACGTTTTAGCTTAATTATTGTGATTTCGAAAATAATTAGGATTTTTTGTAATATTAATAAGATTATGAGGCGTATTTTTTTTTTTTGCTAAGCTGGGGGAGATTGGTCGAAAAGAACCAATGTTGGGACAACAATTTATCCACTTCGGATAACACCACTGTGTTATCGGCGTGAACTACATACTCTTGTTATCGATAGTTTGTATGGAGCCTTCATTTTTTTCTGTGATATGGCATGGCGTCGCTAATCTCCGATGTTTTTTTTGCCACCAAATCTCTCCGGGATTGAAAAAAAAACACCAATTATAAATTAATAAAAAAACAATGCGTCTCCAGCTAAATTCTAATTGTTCTATGCTCTATTTTTGCTAAGACTGATTTGGTGTGAGAGCTGCTAGAATATCATAATAAATTTATAGTATGAAATAGTCTATTTGAATGATAACACCGACTATGAAATTCTATTCCTAGGATGGGATTCTTCTTCGAAAATTTAATTCGGATACATTTTTGATAATTTAACTGGGGAAATATTCCAAGTTATTGAAATTAAAGTTTTATAGCCACTTTGTGGGAAAATTAGGTAAGGTAGTATATATTATATAAAGCTTTTAATGGAACCCTTGAGCAGGCAAGTGTCATTTCTTGTATAGGTATACCTACTTAAAATCTTAAAGTTTTCATTTCTGTGTATCCATAATTTTCTCTTTAAATTTCATGTACGAAATAATTGAAATATGCCTCAAATGCGTAGGTTATAATTTGATGCAATAGAGATAGACCTTCATCTCAAAGGCAAGGTTGAAGTGCTTGAGGTTAAAAAGCAATACATTCGAAGAAGGTTATTTCTAAAAAAAAAAAATTTGAAGTGGAAGATAATAAATAAAAACAAAGTCAAGGCTTATAATATTTTCGTTTATGATTTTCAAAGCGAGAAGCCAATTTCCCTTCCACCAAAATGTTAAAAATAAATACATGTTTCCTTCAATTATTTTCTTGTCTGAATTCAACCTATGTGTCTTAACTTATTTACGACGGCGTTGCATACAAATAAGCTTGTATAAATATTTATTGAGCTATTGTTAGGGTATGTAAAAATAAAAAAAAAACTTCGTAAGTAGAATTATCTTCAAAACGATAAACTGCGAGTACTATTACGAAAAAAGACGCTTA
The DNA here is from genome assembly GCA_932273885.2 of Leucozona laternaria. Taxonomy (NCBI): domain Eukaryota; kingdom Metazoa; phylum Arthropoda; class Insecta; order Diptera; family Syrphidae; genus Leucozona; species Leucozona laternaria. The sequence continues at coordinate 110,189,452 of OW026368.1, read as the reverse complement.
CCTGAAGATGTCTTCTGTTTTTAATGTGGAATTTGTTTAGACTAGAAATTTTATATATACATTAGCTGGTAAATTTGAATAAAACAATGCTTTCTGGACGAATCATAAACACTTAAGTTCAAGGTAAGACTCACTGAATTTATTTGAGGCGCTAATTGGAACTCGGTACTTTCGTTTGGTGAACTTAAATACTCGTATAGGGTGTTCGCAGTGATAATTTATTAGGTATTTTTTTTAAATAAACAAAAATGTTGCCAGTACATTTAACAATCGAGAAGCAAAGATTTGGAAAATTTCATTCGATAAACATTAGTTTGTGTGATATTTTTAAATTTTGGAATTTTCATATCTAAGACTTTTCAAAAGTTGCATTACGGATTATAATATTAAATTCATCATTTGAAGTTTTCATTTAAAGTTTTTTTTTTTAAATTTCAATTCGATTTTTTAGAAAATGGCTCCTCCTACTTAAACAGGGGGACATAGACCCACTGCTCCCAAACTTTTGTTTTTTCTTGTCTTGACTCAAATTGCACATTCTAACTTTTTGTCGCATCTTCTGCAAAACACCCTGTAGAGATTGCCAAAAAACATGGGTATAGTGTTCTAACTTTTTCTTCGTTTGCTTAAATTTTCTCCTTATTTTAATATTTTTAAATGTACTATGTATTCAAGGTATTTACTTTTAGTTTAAATCGTAATCGATGCGCCCTAGTAACTTTGAGTTAAATCGATGAAGCATTGAAGAATAAGGATACTTTATTGACGATTGCCATTTATTTTAAATATCAAAATAAAAATGCTAATACTGGACACGACTGACAAATTGGTACTTTTTTGTCAGTAAATTGTCAAAAGAATGAATTTGTCCATTCTTCTGTCAGTTTTTTGACAGTTTACTGACAGAATACTGTCAATTTGTCAGTCGTGCGAAATCCAGCATAACAGACATGATTTTGTGTGTGGTTTTTTTGAGAATCAATTTTTGAATTCGAGATTTCAATTATTTATGCTTAAAATTTTATAGAAACTCGAAATTACGAACCTGGGATTCCAACATTTTTCAGTAAAAGTATAATTTTCAACTGCCAAGTGGATTCAAAGTTTATTCCATGGTTATTTTGGGATCTTATTCTTCTTGTCAAATGAAAACAAATATCATCCTGACAGACGCAATTTCCTATTCAAATAAATAATACATCCCTAACCTATAGGAACTATATTCTGTGTTGCATATAACTACTTATGTATACCTAATGAAAACACTCTTCGAGGAAACTAAAAATGTCATAGTTTTTGCATACAAAGATGCATTTGACGAACTGAGAAAATTCTATATGTTTATGCATTTTCTCTTAAGTCTCTCAACAGAGATCCTTTCATACACTGCCGGTCATTAGAATAGGTTCACCCTATAAACGATGAATAAGAGCTTTTTTCTCCTAAAAAAAAAGATTTACAACAAGCTTTTTGTGAATGCACTTTCAAAGAGTGCATTTTCCGACCTATTTATAATAAAGAGGCAACTTGAAAACTATGATAAGGATAAATTTCAATAGGTATTTGCAATGCTCCCAAAAAGGGCCTTTTTAAATATAGGTTGGTGAAAGGACAAGCTTTTTGTAAAGCTTTTTTAGGAGATAAAAGCTCTTCTATGTTGTTTCCACGGTTAACCTATTCTATTGACCGGCAGTGTATATGGTACATCTGTATCTAGATTGAGTAGCATAGTTTTATCCTTACGATATTTTCAACTTAGGATGATTTATTATATCTGTCTATTCTTGGGGGGGGAATAGGGTTCATTGAGATTGAAATTAATTCTAATTATGTTTGTCTGTCTTTGCTAATGGTTTAAAAAAATAGAAATTTCCTATTCTTTCGAAGCCTTTCCTTCCGCCAACAATATTGCTCCCTCCATGATTGACTCCTCTTCATATTACTTTCAAACGATTGAAGAGCTCATTAATCAATTCTCCATCATCATCACCAACAACATTGATAGGAAACAAAAAGTGATGAATAAATAAATTAAAAAAAAATTGTAAAAGGAAAATACCAAAAACTAAAGGAAAACTAATTAAGGGAGGCATTCTAATTGAAGCAGAAAATCGTTTTTTTTTTGTTTTTGTTTGATGACATATGAGATCATACATTTTAAGCTCTTCTCATTTTTTGTCTGTTTAATTCTCTTTAAAATAAAAATTAAGTAAAACATTAGATATGACGTCTTTGCCGCATGACAAGTGCTTTCCTATCAATCTTCGTTCCATTTCCTGCATGTAGCACGAGGATGTGGTTGATTTGAAAAAGAGACTTATTTTATGCAGAGAATGAACAACTTTGCATCGTAGTATCGTTCGTAGCTCGTAGGGTTAACCAACTTAAAGTTTGCAACTATTTGTTTTCTCCCTCTAATAGTGACTGAGTTTTGTTTTGTTTTTAGGAGTTGGTATAAGGATTTGTCAAAATATGAGGTGTTCCTCTCTTCTTATACCTTCAGACCACAAACAAGAATGCAGATGACAACTTAATCAAGTTTTTTTTTTTTTTGTTTTAACAGTGACAGATTGTTTTTCTTTTTGAGGTCATGTCAACTGGATGTGCATGGATTGAGGTTAAGTGGGAAAATATATGAAACTGTCAGAGAGATGAGCCAGTAATAAATAAAATGAGATCACCTTTGAACTTGCTGAGGACATTAGTCTTGCCATAGCTATACAGTTTTAAATAAGTTTTTGGAAAGTTTTGACAGATTTATTGCCAATTTAATAAAAACTACTACTACAGCTGAATGAAACAAGAACGGGACAAATATTTAGCTAAGTTGCCGATAATCCAATTTCATTTCTACACAACCATCCAGGAAAAATAAACAACATTATTTAATAATATTTTTAACCAAGGCAAATTAAGAATATGTAGAATTTTAGCATGGCAGTTCTTTACACAACTGCAATGATATTAAAGAATCTTAAAATTGCTGAGTTTTTTTTTTTGTCAATTTATAAAGCATTTTGAAACATAAACGTTGCAACCAAATATGTCTATTTCTAACAAATTTTGTTCGAAAAAAATTCTTTATTGACTGAAAATACAAAAAAATAAGACTCATTAAAATATTCTGCTATTTTAAGTCCTTACGCATAAATTACAAAATAAATATCATTTTAGTTCTTGCCAAGCTTAATATGTCTGAGTTTAAAATATCGACAATATCAAAGAAGGTTTAGTCATTAAATCATCCAGGATAAATTATATATAACATAAAACAACAGTATGAACCAAAGGCACGCTGATACAGTGATACACCAAACAGAAAACGAATTAATTTGCAAAGCATTTCACAATCTACATAAATCGGGGACTCAAAGAGTTTTGTATAATGTATGTATGAGTGTGTTCTTTGTTTGTGTCTGTCTTCTACTTTTCCGCGATACTTTTAATTAAAATTTCACACAGGAATCTTTTAAGTACTCCATATACACCCGGAACTACCACCAGAAGGGCAATATTCTGCCCGCGCTCTTTTCTTTTATAATACAACTTTCCATAATATGAGAATAAATTTCTGACAAGAAACAAGATAAGCGCAAATTTGAATTCCTGAGTTCAAATTTTAAACTTTCGTGTTTCATATTCTATTCTCAGCTTAAGTTTGAACTGAGTAAGAAAGGAAAAATCTTCGGAAAGGAAAATAATGAATATTTCATAAGATATTGGCCACTTAATGGGGAAAGCACATCTCACCATACTCTTTTCGAATTGCACTCAACCTAAAAGTTACTGAGGTATACTTATGGCAACATCATTCACTCCCTAAAAGAGATGCATTTATTTGAAATGCCTAAGGGTGGGTATTGTGGTTTAAAAAATAAATCAACTGTCTGATTCAATTTAAAATATAATTTTCCAAAGAGAAAAAGATTAAGTAACGAAAATTTGTCAAACAACCAATTTTGAATCGAAAGAGAAGTTGTAGTGTGCAATCTATCAAATGCCAAGCTTATCTACATTTTGAGTTTAATCAACATTGTTAGAGTCGATTTTGAAATAATTTGGAAAAATCTGAAATTTTTGTGAATCTTTGAAGGTATTCCTTCAATTCGTGTTCCTACAACAAATTTAAATTCATTATTTCAAGTAATTTCAGTTAAATAATGAAGAAAACAAATACTTTTGGGAACTTTGCCGCCCTCTGGTTTTCTAATCACTAACTACAAAGAGTGATGCATGAAATGTTCAAAATTTCAATTTTCTCTTCCACCAGTACGAATCCAAATAGTGTTAAAAAGGATAAATGGGGAGGGGGGGGGGGGGGGGGGTGGTGGTGCAGCGCAAGAGGAGGAAAATGAAAATATTATTTTTTTTTTCAGGTCTAAAACATGGCATGTGAAGGAAGTTTATTTCGTTTTTAAGTCAAAACATTGGAAAGCTGATTTTTGGAACTTTGCAGCCCTCAATTTTATCTAAGCTGAAAGTTGAAATGTTCATAAACTGGAAATTTTCTATGAATAATTTCATCAAACAATGAAATCATAAACAATAAATTGTGAAATTCAATTCAATTTTTTTTTTTTTATTATTTTGCGTGCAAATTCATTCAACATATTCACCCACCAATATATTTATAAAGGGAGTGTAAACAAACATAAACTGCAAAAGATTCACTTGCATTGTAAATCGATGCCCAAGTGATGTACTTACATTTTGCAACGAAAAGAAGAATTGGACGAGAATGGGTGGTGGTGTCATCATTGCCATCGTGGAATAGACGTTCATTGAACTGTCAAATTCATTCTAGCTACGAGGTTAAGACTTAAGTTTTATCTGTTTTGGCAATTTAAGCAGTTTATTGGATGTACAGTAGTATGGTAGTAAGGTATACGCACTTTTACATTGTGGTAGTTACTGAATTTAATGTTCAAGTTTAGGTCTACGAACATAAAACAGGATACGTTTTTATTATGATAACAAAAGGCATAAAGAAGATTGATGGGCACAAATCAAAGCGTGTAAACTTGCAACATTAGTTGTTTTATCATAGATACGTGACAACTCTAGTTGATTCTAATTTTTGACATTTAAAAAATTGCAGGCATTTTTGCCCATTCACTGTTCCAGACTTTTTCTAAGCAGAAATTAGTTGTGGCTTAGGAAAAAGAAAATAGATGAAAAAGTCTGGATCAGTTCTGACAATTTTTAAACGTCAAAAATTAGAATCGACTGGGTTATATCCCTTTGTATATGTCACTTTTAAATATTTTAAACTCAAAGTTGGTATCCGTAGCATTATAAATAAACATATAGACATATAAACATATATATAATTAAAATGGCGGACAAGGTATGGAGAAAAATGGAGGCGGAACAAGACAGCATTCTTAAAGGCGCTTAGAAAAATGCTGATGCTCCAAATGCATTTGATAAACAATAACATCCCATTTTCTATATGTGACGTCAGTGGTGTCAGGCGGCGGAATGTGTAGTGCATACGACTTCTAAGACTGAGCAAATCTGATATCGTGGGTTCGATCCCTATGGTGGGCATGTAGAAAGTTTTTCATAATAAAATTGGATTAAAGCTCAGCACCACTAATAAGAGGAGACTGATGATAGGTGACTTGGCACCCCTTGAAACAGCTGTATCTCTAGCTAAAAAAAAAAACGAATTATAAATTAATTCGTAAACAATTGGTGGTAGCACCTTTAAGTTGTTGTTGTTGTTGTTCAAAAATTCAACAAAATGGCGGACTTGCATTGGTCTACATATTAATATACTTTTGAGTATATATTTCTGGATTATCTTTTTGCTATTTTTAACTATTTTAGTTGATTCTAATTCAAAACAAAAATGAAATTTGTACCAGGTTATTATAACGAGTTCCTTATTTTACTTTGAATAAGTTATGGGATGTGTTGAAGAAGTATTGTTTTTGTTTACGTCAAACAATATGTCAAAAGATGGTTTTTCGTTTATGCTGAATTAACACGACTGACTGTCTGAATTTCTGTCACAACAAAATGGCAAAACAATGAACAAAATCAAACATTTCGTCCCGTATCTCTCGAACTGACGCATCTTTTTGTTAACATTTTACACAAAAAAACCTTTCATAACGTGTTATTCCAGTTTAAATGAATTTTTTCTTGTTGTTTTGTTAGTCTCTAGGATTTATATTGTTGATATAAATGATTATTAGATGATATTTAACTTTGACTCCATCAAATCTTTTTTTAACTTGCCAAACCACCACATTTTGATATCTAGTGTTAGGAAAATAAGAAAAATATAAACGAACACATCCTTCTATTATATCAAAGGCGGTCAATCTTTACGTCATTCTATTCCAGGCATTTCTAAACTTTATCTGAACTTTAATGGGGTTTTCCATTGGTAAAATAAATCAATTTATTTTTGATTTATTTTATTTTCGGAAGATTTACCCCTCCCTGTTCTTAGATATACCAACTTAATTTACAGCTGTCAGTTTGAAAATGTGTTTTGTATTTGTTTAATCTAAATATTTCGTGTGTGAAAATTGTGTTCAAAATTACCAAAAATATATCAATTTGAAATCATGTTCCATTCGCCAGAGATGTCAAAAATCGGAGGAGCAAGTCCAATTTGGACACTGTCAAAAAGTGGAACATTTAAAAATAAAAATATGCGCTAGAGATGTCTTTGTGCGAAAAAGCGTACTAAAATTGTCAGATTGGTTTGACAGATAAAACACAATTTTTTCGCATGTTTTTGTTTTTCACTTTTTTACTCGAGAAACAACAAATTTTATAATTTCCCGGTGACATTTTGCACTAAATACTCTACACACATATGTACATATATTGTATATCCGTCAATAAATATAGTTTTCTCCATATCTGTCCAGCGATAAACTCCTCCAGAGGATGGCTGAGATGTTAAGGCCACCAAACATTTCACGACTATAATCAAGACTTAAATTATGCACTGTGAAGATAGGGAAACAAGAATTCTTTTCCAGCCACATACAAATAAAGAGTGTAAATAAAAGTGAATATAGCGTTTTATTGGAACTGGCATTGTGTGTTTCTTTAAAAAGAAATTAAAAGTCAAAATATGAGCACACTCTCTAAGGGCCTGTTTCACAATGTCTGTGTAAGGTTCATATGTTCGAAATTCAAAAAATATTTTTTTTTTATTTATAACCTATATTCAGCTGGGTCCGAGACAACTTTGATTTTTTCTTTTTTGGACTTATGACCCTGTGCCAATATTTATGTGTCGAGTAATTAATTAGAAATTTACTTATAGATTGTGAAACATACTTTAAGGATAAAAAAAAAACTCCTTCTACATTACTTAGCAATTTTCCATCTGTCAGATTCAATTAAGTAATGTCAGTCACTTTTGAACTTGACATATTCGTTAAGTTTCCTACCTATTTAATGTTGACATTTGGACTGTTTCGTTTCAATGCTCAAGAAAAACTTTAAAATGCGTTTCCTGTAAAAATTTTACTTTGTCGCTTACAACTGAATAGCGGTTAAGGGTCGATAAAATCTTATTATAAATATGACAGTCTGTTTGTCTGTCTTCTATGTGTTCGCGCTCAGTTGATTTCATTGAGGTGAACCTGGCAGAGTTTGTTGTTATTGGTGGCGGGAATTTTTTGAAAGTGGTTTCAGTAAAATCCGCTTACCTTTTGAATTATCAAATATTTTCGGGTTAAAGACATAAATTGAAAATTATTTTCTTAAAAGTAATAAGTACAAAGAAACTCATTGACAATTTTGGGCTCATACCAATTTAATGCTTTAGATACTACCTCTCCGACTTTGAAAAAAATTCCCTGCAAAGCGGCATTTAATTTCCTTGAAAGGAGTTAAACCAAATCCCTAAGTTTAACTATCTTTTCCTCATATTTCCGCTCAACTTAAATTTTATTGAGTAAATTATATCTATCCATTGTATGTGTTTTTTTTTAATTCAAACTTTTTGACTAAGTTAAGTGTTGTCATTATTCATGCTTACGGCATAAAACGAAACCCCCTCAACTTCTATCTTTCATCGTCAACGTTGAAGCTTCTCATAAACGACAACAACTATTATGACAAACAAAAAAGTGATATCCAACTACTATGGCACTCTTGTGGGAAAGTTTTTTTTTTTTTTTTAGCTCAACTTCAAGGAAAAGTTTACGATTGCCATTTATTTTAAATATCAAAATAAAAATGCTAATACTGGACACGACTGACAAATTGGTACTTTTTTGTCAGTAAATTGTCAAAAGAATGAATTTGTCCATTCTTCTGTCAGTTTTTTGACAGTTTACTGACAGAATACTGTCAATTTGTCAGTCGTGCGAAATCCAGCATAACAGACATGATTTTGTGTGTGGTTTTTTTGAGAATCAATTTTTGAATTCGAGATTTCAATTATTTATGCTTAAAATTTTATAGAAACTCGAAATTACGAACCTGGGATTCCAACATTTTTCAGTAAAAGTATAATTTTCAACTGCCAAGTGGATTCAAAGTTTATTCCATGGTTATTTTGGGATCTTATTCTTCTTGTCAAATGAAAACAAATATCATCCTGACAGACGCAATTTCCTATTCAAATAAATAATACATCCCTAACCTATAGGAACTATATTCTGTGTTGCATATAACTACTTATGTATACCTAATGAAAACACTCTTCGAGGAAACTAAAAATGTCATAGTTTTTGCATACAAAGATGCATTTGACGAACTGAGAAAATTCTATATGTTTATGCATTTTCTCTTAAGTCTCTCAACAGAGATCCTTTCATACACTGCCGGTCATTAGAATAGGTTCACCCTATAAACGATGAATAAGAGCTTTTTTCTCCTAAAAAAAAAGATTTACAACAAGCTTTTTGTGAATGCACTTTCAAAGAGTGCATTTTCCGACCTATTTATAATAAAGAGGCAACTTGAAAACTATGATAAGGATAAATTTCAATAGGTATTTGCAATGCTCCCAAAAAGGGCCTTTTTAAATATAGGTTGGTGAAAGGACAAGCTTTTTGTAAAGCTTTTTTAGGAGATAAAAGCTCTTCTATGTTGTTTCCACGGTTAACCTATTCTATTGACCGGCAGTGTATATGGTACATCTGTATCTAGATTGAGTAGCATAGTTTTATCCTTACGATATTTTCAACTTAGGATGATTTATTATATCTGTCTATTCTTGGGGGGGGAATAGGGTTCATTGAGATTGAAATTAATTCTAATTATGTTTGTCTGTCTTTGCTAATGGTTTAAAAAAATAGAAATTTCCTATTCTTTCGAAGCCTTTCCTTCCGCCAACAATATTGCTCCCTCCATGATTGACTCCTCTTCATATTACTTTCAAACGATTGAAGAGCTCATTAATCAATTCTCCATCATCATCACCAACAACATTGATAGGAAACAAAAAGTGATGAATAAATAAATTAAAAAAAAATTGTAAAAGGAAAATACCAAAAACTAAAGGAAAACTAATTAAGGGAGGCATTCTAATTGAAGCAGAAAATCGTTTTTTTTTTGTTTTTGTTTGATGACATATGAGATCATACATTTTAAGCTCTTCTCATTTTTTGTCTGTTTAATTCTCTTTAAAATAAAAATTAAGTAAAACATTAGATATGACGTCTTTGCCGCATGACAAGTGCTTTCCTATCAATCTTCGTTCCATTTCCTGCATGTAGCACGAGGATGTGGTTGATTTGAAAAAGAGACTTATTTTATGCAGAGAATGAACAACTTTGCATCGTAGTATCGTTCGTAGCTCGTAGGGTTAACCAACTTAAAGTTTGCAACTATTTGTTTTCTCCCTCTAATAGTGACTGAGTTTTGTTTTGTTTTTAGGAGTTGGTATAAGGATTTGTCAAAATATGAGGTGTTCCTCTCTTCTTATACCTTCAGACCACAAACAAGAATGCAGATGACAACTTAATCAAGTTTTTTTTTTTTTTGTTTTAACAGTGACAGATTGTTTTTCTTTTTGAGGTCATGTCAACTGGATGTGCATGGATTGAGGTTAAGTGGGAAAATATATGAAACTGTCAGAGAGATGAGCCAGTAATAAATAAAATGAGATCACCTTTGAACTTGCTGAGGACATTAGTCTTGCCATAGCTATACAGTTTTAAATAAGTTTTTGGAAAGTTTTGACAGATTTATTGCCAATTTAATAAAAACTACTACTACAGCTGAATGAAACAAGAACGGGACAAATATTTAGCTAAGTTGCCGATAATCCAATTTCATTTCTACACAACCATCCAGGAAAAATAAACAACATTATTTAATAATATTTTTAACCAAGGCAAATTAAGAATATGTAGAATTTTAGCATGGCAGTTCTTTACACAACTGCAATGATATTAAAGAATCTTAAAATTGCTGAGTTTTTTTTTTTGTCAATTTATAAAGCATTTTGAAACATAAACGTTGCAACCAAATATGTCTATTTCTAACAAATTTTGTTCGAAAAAAATTCTTTATTGACTGAAAATACAAAAAAATAAGACTCATTAAAATATTCTGCTATTTTAAGTCCTTACGCATAAATTACAAAATAAATATCATTTTAGTTCTTGCCAAGCTTAATATGTCTGAGTTTAAAATATCGACAATATCAAAGAAGGTTTAGTCATTAAATCATCCAGGATAAATTATATATAACATAAAACAACAGTATGAACCAAAGGCACGCTGATACAGTGATACACCAAACAGAAAACGAATTAATTTGCAAAGCATTTCACAATCTACATAAATCGGGGACTCAAAGAGTTTTGTATAATGTATGTATGAGTGTGTTCTTTGTTTGTGTCTGTCTTCTACTTTTCCGCGATACTTTTAATTAAAATTTCACACAGGAATCTTTTAAGTACTCCATATACACCCGGAACTACCACCAGAAGGGCAATATTCTGCCCGCGCTCTTTTCTTTTATAATACAACTTTCCATAATATGAGAATAAATTTCTGACAAGAAACAAGATAAGCGCAAATTTGAATTCCTGAGTTCAAATTTTAAACTTTCGTGTTTCATATTCTATTCTCAGCTTAAGTTTGAACTGAGTAAGAAAGGAAAAATCTTCGGAAAGGAAAATAATGAATATTTCATAAGATATTGGCCACTTAATGGGGAAAGCACATCTCACCATACTCTTTTCGAATTGCACTCAACCTAAAAGTTACTGAGGTATACTTATGGCAACATCATTCACTCCCTAAAAGAGATGCATTTATTTGAAATGCCTAAGGGTGGGTATTGTGGTTTAAAAAATAAATCAACTGTCTGATTCAATTTAAAATATAATTTTCCAAAGAGAAAAAGATTAAGTAACGAAAATTTGTCAAACAACCAATTTTGAATCGAAAGAGAAGTTGTAGTGTGCAATCTATCAAATGCCAAGCTTATCTACATTTTGAGTTTAATCAACATTGTTAGAGTCGATTTTGAAATAATTTGGAAAAATCTGAAATTTTTGTGAATCTTTGAAGGTATTCCTTCAATTCGTGTTCCTACAACAAATTTAAATTCATTATTTCAAGTAATTTCAGTTAAATAATGAAGAAAACAAATACTTTTGGGAACTTTGCCGCCCTCTGGTTTTCTAATCACTAACTACAAAGAGTGATGCATGAAATGTTCAAAATTTCAATTTTCTCTTCCACCAGTACGAATCCAAATAGTGTTAAAAAGGATAAATGGGGAGGGGGGGGGGGGGGGGGTGGTGGTGCAGCGCAAGAGGAGGAAAATGAAAATATTATTTTTTTTTTCAGGTCTAAAACATGGCATGTGAAGGAAGTTTATTTCGTTTTTAAGTCAAAACATTGGAAAGCTGATTTTTGGAACTTTGCAGCCCTCAATTTTATCTAAGCTGAAAGTTGAAATGTTCATAAACTGGAAATTTTCTATGAATAATTTCATCAAACAATGAAATCATAAACAATAAATTGTGAAATTCAATTCAATTTTTTTTTTTTTATTATTTTGCGTGCAAATTCATTCAACATATTCACCCACCAATATATTTATAAAGGGAGTGTAAACAAACATAAACTGCAAAAGATTCACTTGCATTGTAAATCGATGCCCAAGTGATGTACTTACATTTTGCAACGAAAAGAAGAATTGGACGAGAATGGGTGGTGGTGTCATCATTGCCATCGTGGAATAGACGTTCATTGAACTGTCAAATTCATTCTAGCTACGAGGTTAAGACTTAAGTTTTATCTGTTTTGGCAATTTAAGCAGTTTATTGGATGTACAGTAGTATGGTAGTAAGGTATACGCACTTTTACATTGTGGTAGTTACTGAATTTAATGTTCAAGTTTAGGTCTACGAACATAAAACAGGATACGTTTTTATTATGATAACAAAAGGCATAAAGAAGATTGATGGGCACAAATCAAAGCGTGTAAACTTGCAACATTAGTTGTTTTATCATAGATACGTGACAACTCTAGTTGATTCTAATTTTTGACATTTAAAAAATTGCAGGCATTTTTGCCCATTCACTGTTCCAGACTTTTTCTAAGCAGAAATTAGTTGTGGCTTAGGAAAAAGAAAATAGATGAAAAAGTCTGGATCAGTTCTGACAATTTTTAAACGTCAAAAATTAGAATCGACTGGGTTATATCCCTTTGTATATGTCACTTTTAAATATTTTAAACTCAAAGTTGGTATCCGTAGCATTATAAATAAACATATAGACATATAAACATATATATAATTAAAATGGCGGACAAGGTATGGAGAAAAATGGAGGCGGAACAAGACAGCATTCTTAAAGGCGCTTAGAAAAATGCTGATGCTCCAAATGCATTTGATAAACAATAACATCCCATTTTCTATATGTGACGTCAGTGGTGTCAGGCGGCGGAATGTGTAGTGCATACGACTTCTAAGACTGAGCAAATCTGATATCGTGGGTTCGATCCCTATGGTGGGCATGTAGAAAGTTTTTCATAATAAAATTGGATTAAAGCTCAGCACCACTAATAAGAGGAGACTGATGATAGGTGACTTGGCACCCCTTGAAACAGCTGTATCTCTAGCTAAAAAAAAAAACGAATTATAAATTAATTCGTAAACAATTGGTGGTAGCACCTTTAAGTTGTTGTTGTTGTTGTTCAAAAATTCAACAAAATGGCGGACTTGCATTGGTCTACATATTAATATACTTTTGAGTATATATTTCTGGATTATCTTTTTGCTATTTTTAACTATTTTAGTTGATTCTAATTCAAAACAAAAATGAAATTTGTACCAGGTTATTATAACGAGTTCCTTATTTTACTTTGAATAAGTTATGGGATGTGTTGAAGAAGTATTGTTTTTGTTTACGTCAAACAATATGTCAAAAGATGGTTTTTCGTTTATGCTGAATTAACACGACTGACTGTCTGAATTTCTGTCACAACAAAATGGCAAAACAATGAACAAAATCAAACATTTCGTCCCGTATCTCTCGAACTGACGCATCTTTTTGTTAACATTTTACACAAAAAAACCTTTCATAACGTGTTATTCCAGTTTAAATGAATTTTTTCTTGTTGTTTTGTTAGTCTCTAGGATTTATATTGTTGATATAAATGATTATTAGATGATATTTAACTTTGACTCCATCAAATCTTTTTTTAACTTGCCAAACCACCACATTTTGATATCTAGTGTTAGGAAAATAAGAAAAATATAAACGAACACATCCTTCTATTATATCAAAGGCGGTCAATCTTTACGTCATTCTATTCCAGGCATTTCTAAACTTTATCTGAACTTTAATGGTTTTTTCCATTGGTAAAATTATTTTAAGTAAATTTTGCGCATCTAAAATTTTCGGAAGATTTACCCCTCCCTGTACTTAGATATACCAACTTAATTTACAGCTGTCAGTTTCAAAATGTGTTTTACATTTGTTTAATCTATTTTGTGTGTGAAAATTGTGTTCAAAATTACCAAAAATATATCAATTTGAAATCATGTTCCATTCGCCAGAGATGTCAAAAATCGGAGGAGCAAGTCCAATTTGGACACTGTCAAAAAGTGGAACATTTAAAAATAAAAATATGCGCTAGAGATGTCTTTGTGCGAAAAAGCGTACTAAAATTGTCAGATTGGTTTGACAGATAAAACACAATTTTTTCGCATGTTTTTGTTTTTCACTTTTTTACTCGAGAAACAACAAATTTTATAATTTCCCGGTGACATTTTGCACTAAATACTCTACACACATATGTACATATATTGTATATCCGTCAATAAATATAGTTTTCTCCATATCTGTCAAGCGATAAACTCCTCCAGAGGATGGCTGAGATGTTAAGGCCACCAAACATTTCACGACTATAATCAAGACTTAAATTATGCACTGTGAAGATAGGGAAACAAGAATTCTTTTCCAGCCACATACAAATAAAGAGTGTAAATAAAAGTGAATATAGCGTTTTATTGGAACTAGCATTGTGTGTTTCTTTAAAACGAAATTAAAAGTCAAAATATGAGCACACTCTCTAAGGGCCTGTTTCACAATGTCTGTGTAAGGTTCATATGTTCGAAATTCAAAAAATATTTTTTTTTAATTTATAACCTTTATTCAGCTGGGTCCGAGACAACTCTGATTTTTTCTCTTGTGGACTTATGACCCTGTGATAATATTTATATGTCGAGTAACTAATTACAACTTGACTTATACATTGTGAAACATATCCTAAGGATACAAAAAACTCCTTCTACATTAATTAGCAATTTTCCATCTGTCAGATTCAATTAGGTAATGGCTGTCACTTTGGACCTTGACAGATTCGTTAAGTTTTCTATTGCAGCGTTGGCTATAAATTATATAAAAAAAAAAACACCTATTGGATGCTGACATTTGGCCTGTTTCGTTTCAATTCTCAAGAAAAAACTTAAAAATGCGTTTCCTGTATAAATTTTACTTTGTCGCTTACAACTGAATAGCGGTTAGGGGTCGATAAAATCTTATTATAAATATGACAGTCTGTTTGTCTGTCTTCTATGTGTTCGCGCTCAATTGATTTAATTGAGGTGAAACTGGCAGAGTTTGTTGTTATTAGTGGCGGGAAAGTTTTGAAAGTGATTTAAGTAAAATCCGCTTACCTTTTGAATTATCAAATATTTTCCGGTTAGAGACATAAATTGAAAATTATTTTCTTAAAAGTAATAAGTGCAAAGAAACTCATTGACAGTTTAAGGCTCATATCAATTTAATGGTTTACTTCTTCACCAGGCTTTTAAAATATTCTCTGATGCAAAGCGGCATTTAATTTCCTTGAAAGGAGTAAAACCGAATCCCTAAGTTTAACTATCTTTTCCTCATAACGGGTGATTTTTTAAGAGGTTTAGAACTTTTTTAAACAAAAGACACAAAAAATTCGAAAAAATTAATGAAATATTTATTTGAATCGATAGTTTGAACCTTGCAATTTAATGTTTAAAGATAATTTCATGCAAATGTTGACCGCGGCTGCGTCTCAGGTAGCCCATCCGCTGAGTCCAATTTTGGCATACTCTTTCACACATATCGGCCGGTATCTCACGAATGAATGCATGGATGTTGGCTTCCAGAGCGTCAATCGAAGCGGGCTTGTCCCTATAGACATTAGCCTTGACATACCCCCACAAAAAATAATCTAATGGTGTCAAATCGCACGATCTAGGCGGCCAATTGACCGGCCCGAAACGTGAAATTAACTGTTCACCAAACTCGCCTCGCAATTGCGCCATTGTTTCGCGTGCTGTGTGGCATGTGGCACCGTCTTGTTGAAACCACATATCATGCAAGTCAAGAACTTCCATTTCGGGCAAAAAAAAGTTTGTTATCATCGCTCGGTAGCGATTCGCATCATCTTTGAAGAAATATGGCCCAATAATGCCGCCGGCCCATAAACCGCACCAAACAGTGGCTTTTTTCGGGATGCATTGGTAGCTGTTGCAATGCTTCTGGCTGATCTTCACTCCAAAGGCGGCAATTTTGCTTATTTACGTACCCATTCAACCAAAAATGAGCCTCATCGCTGAACACAAGCAGCGCGCGATGAACATTTCGAACCGAGCACGAATTTTGATAGTAAAATTCAATAATTTGCAAGCGTTGTTCATTTGTAAGACGATCCATGGTTAAATTGCAAACCAAACTGAAGCTGTTTGACAGTGACACAAGGTACTAAACACACGTCAGCTGTCAAAACCAGTGTTGCCAAAACCAAACCAGCCAAAAAATCACCCGTTATTACCGCTCAACTTAAATTTTATTGAGTAAATTATATCTATCCATTGTATTTATGTGTTTTTTTTTTTAATTCCAACTTTCTGACTAAGTTAAGTGTTGTCATTATTCATGCTTACGGCATAAAACGAAACCTCCTCAACTTCTATCTTTCGTCGTCAACGTTGAAGCTTCTCATAAACGACAACAACTATTATGACAAACAAAAAAGTGATATCCAACTACTATGGCACTCTTGTGGGAAAGTTTTTTTTTTTGTTTTTTTTAGCTCAACTTCAAGGAAAAGTTTAGAATTGAAAATAATTGATTTGAAGTGCCATATCCACCCCAGACTGCGAGGATGGTGGAATAGAAAAAAATCTTTTGCGAAAATGAGAAAATGGCAGGGGAACAGCTGAGTTTTTTTTTTTTTTGTTTTGTGCCAAAAAGGAGTTGTCAGTTTTATTTCTAGCAAAACCTAATGCATTATTAAGAACATTCGTTGCATGGTGCATTTTTAAGGTTTCCATTAGTTGAGTTTAAAATTCAATTAAAAATGCATAAATTAATCACAAGTCAAATGTGTCAGGCACGTGGATATGAACCTACGTCAGAATTTTAAATCCATTTACAGTTCACAATGCGTCAAAAATGGATTACAGTGGTTGTAAAAAAGGTTGTGAATCTGACTGAACCCACTCCCTCCATACTCGTAGGTATTGTTTTTTTTTGTTGCCTTCGAGAATGTTAAACTTAAATGTCCATGTCGAATGTTAAGTTCGGATGAAATTCACCGAAAGGACAATCTATCTGTGTACATTGTGTGAGGATGTGTGGAAGGAAGAATATATGAATGTGTGATGTTGTGATAAATAAGCTGTACTTCAAACGCGTTCATCCGAAGCCAATTAAATTGTGTCATTGCGGAAATGGATCTGTTACTTTATGTGTCCATTGTTTTTTCGGTTCTTTTTTTTTCTTTTGTTTTATTATTTGTTATGGCTATATGATACAATTGAATTTATGTCTGCATTTTAACAAGCATCAATGGTTCTGTTGTTTTATTGGAGACAATGAAAACTGGTTCAATTACACATTCGTGGGAAAAAAACTGATTTAATTGGGAAATCAGTTCAGATTTCCACATGCATACACTCCACGTCAATTGATGTAGGCCATGATTTGTTCATAATCATTTTTGAAATAAATTAAAAGGTCCGTAAAACAATTTTACTCTCTTTCAATTTGAGTATCAAACACTTGGGATCCTGCTCTCTATCTGGATCTATTTTATTGATCCGAATATTAGTTCTAACTCTTGCGGGTAGACGGCTTCTCATGGTAAGGTAGTGTGAAAAGTAGTGTAAAGAAAAAGGACAACAATTACATGCAAAATAAACAAACGTAAGTAAGGAAAAAAGAGAGTTATACTTAGATCTGTTTCGTTTTATTTTCATGAGATGATCTATATGGTTTATGAGCGATAATAAAATGCGACTAGTGTCTAAAATGAAAGGATGTATTTTAACATTAATTATAATAATATAATTTGAAAACAAGAGTTTTGCAGTCAGTTTCGTCTAAAGATTTCTGTTCTAGCTTAACTACATTGTAGCTTTTGTAACTTGAACGGGATTCTAAGAAAGATGCTCTGTTAATATCGTCCAAATAGATGCGTTCGTCAACAAGTGCAATCAAGCTGTAGACGATCCCTTGAAATTTTTCAAAGTTATAAGTTCGGTTCAGAAAGTAATTGTGGTCTTGTGCTAATCTTTACCAATCTTCAAAGATCCCCTTTTAAGATCTTAGAAGGGATAATATTAGGTATTTTTTATTGGTAATTTATAGATAGACAGGAAAAGAAGTTTTAGTAAAACGCTTTATCCATTTTTTTGTACACTTTTTACTTCTGGGGCTGTGTTCGCTAAGTATTTTTGTTTCTATGTCTCCGCAATGCATAATTATTTGTTTTGATTATCGACAGGTCATGAAATGTTTGGTGGCTCCGATATCCCATCAGCAATCTTCCGGTGAAGTCTATTGCTTGACAGATATATGGAATGAAGTATTTAGAATTTTTAGTACAAAATGTCACCGGAATACTACAGTCTTTTTACTTGCGATATAGGTACTATATGGGAAGTTATGGATTCGTACAAAAAATCGAACTCGAGATTTTGATCAAACTTTACATTACGATGATAGAGAAGTCAAAAAAAGTGGGTCTCGCAAAAACGTCCGTCTGTCTGTCTGTCTGTCTGTCGGTTCGACTACAGCCTAAACGGATGGGTCGATTTTCTTTAAACTTGGTACCTAGCGTTTTTTGGACATTCCCCCACCCGTTTTTTTCTCTTTTTTTTTAGGACCAAAATTAACAGTAGCTGTCATACAAAATTTCTTGGCCAAAAAGGAAAAACTTATTTTTCTCAAATCCAGCGCTACCGAATTTGTTTTTAAGAACTCAATAAATTTAAATAGTTATAAGTTGCCGTTTAATAAAAAAAATGGTTCCGAAAAATGGTTATTAATGGTACCTCCCACAGAACCATTTTATTGATTTTGGCTTTTCTCGAAAACGGTTAAACTGATTCTGATCAATTTTTTTATAAAAAAGTATTGACACATTCTAAATTATATTGTGTACCGAAATTTTCAAAAAAATATTTTTTAGATTTTTAAAAAAAGTTTTAATATTTTTTTTTGAAAACTCAATATTTCAAAAACGACATGGTCGATTTTTATTAAACTTGGTAAATAGCAGTTTTTTAACTTTATCTAGAAGATTTTTGACAAAAATTATTTTAATACCCAAAAATAACGGTGCCTCCCATACAAATGTTAAAAAACCGTTAAGAAAAATATTTTGTTTCTCAAAAACGACTCCTACGATTTTCATAAAAGTTTTTTTGTGTATTAAAATTAGTACGATCTACCATTTAAAATTTTTAAAGTTTATATTTTACGTTTATTAACAGTACCTCTCATAGAACGGTTTCTTTGATTTTCGACTATCTCAACATCTGATCAACCGAATAAAATTAGATTTTTTATACAGAAGCTTGTAACAAATATAAATAAAAGTGCGTATCAAAATGTTCTAAAAAATGATTTTTGGATTTTTAAAAAAAGAATCAAAATTATTTTTTGAAAATTCGATATTTCGAAAACTGGTAGCAGATTTTTTTGTGAAGTTCAATTTTTAAAGCAACATTAATAAATACTTTAAATTGGCGTACCAATTATTTTTCTCAAATTTGTTAAAGAAATTTTATATATAAAAAATTAATTATTTTTAAAACCGCTCCTACGATTTTCAAAATTTTTTTCTCATAAATAAAGATTTATATAAGAAATCAGATGGTGTACATCGCGTTGGGTTAAAACGGATTCAAAGTATCTTAATCAATTTCTTTCTAATTTTATTTATTTAAAACAATTTACCAGTTTAAATAGTATAATTTCCTTTTATGCATATTGCATATGTGCAACACTAGCCTATATTGTTAATTTTTGTATACTCACATAATACCACCTGCAACTTAACTAAGATTTGGAAAATGGATAACATTTATACTCCTATAGTTAATTTATTTCAGACTATAGAACCACAATGTGATCGCGCATAAGAGCAAGTTCGTGCGACCCAGTCGTGCATATTTTTTTTTCGAGTAAACGTTATTAATAGATTTTTATTCGTAAATACCAATAACTTGTGGGAGGCGCTTCAGGTTTTCTAAATTACAAATATCGTTGAACGGATCCCTTTTGCAAGTGAAAAATAATCTATGTTACCGACATTTAAAGTTCAAGTCATAATCTTTGTCCACTTTGATTATTTTATCTGCAAAACGTTTCAGCAGACAGTTATTGCAGACAATTTTACGCCAAGATTTGAATATGTTTGCTTATAAGGTTAAAATTGCAAGCAAAATAAACACAAATGGTGGACAAAGACAAACTTTGACTTAAACGGTAAAACAAGCAAAATTATCGAATATATAGAGTGATTCGAACCCAGAAATTCTCCGAGACGGAACTTCATCTAGCTTGAGTGTGTTGTGGAGTTTTTTTTAAGCTGCATTGTCGGTAAGTTATTCCAAAACTAATCATCAGTCACCCGTTGAACTAATTGCAATAATACTGCGTTTTAGGTTTTTGCAAAAATAAAAACGTATAACAGCAACAGAGTTTGGCGTTTTTTGAGAAAATTGCTTTGTTTTTAAGTTATTTGTTTAAAATCTTATAAATGGATTCATCAATTTTGTTATACACAATATTTTAGTCTGGTATTTCGAACTCGTATTTCTTTTAGAGCTTGTTGAAAATCTCGCTGAGAATGTCATTGTATTATTGAATCATTGCGATAGATCTTTAGTGTCTATAGCCACATTTAAACTTCCAACAACAACAGCAGCTTCGTGCAATCTATAGTCGTGCATTTTATTTCACTTTGTTATAATACATATAGATATACATTACATATTAGTTATAATGTATAATGAAAAGTTTATTGATTCAAAAAAAGTTAATTGAATCGAGAAACTTTATGGGAGGTTTAATTTAATTTATTATTTTTTTTTTAAGTATTGAATTAAACGCTGAAACAAGGTGTAACAAATTTACAAGAAGTGCTAATAAAATAAATAACGACATTTATAGCATTTTAATTTGGAAATCTGTTGCAACTCTCGAACACCGCCGCAATTTTACATGCCATTCATTATTTGATGGCTATTTTATAAGGACGAGACTAGAGACTCGCCTATTTATAACAGTTATGAAAGTTTTTCTCCATTAAAAGTGGGTGTGTGTTAACGCACTTCGCGCGACATGAAAAAAAAACTCTGGGTGCCTAAAATATCCCCAATAGCGGAGCGCCCTGGCCCAGCGGGTCCGCATAAACAGTATTTTTATAAACCAAAACTGTTATATAATTGGCATGTCTGGAGTCACTTCCTTTATAAACTGTGTTCTAGTGAAGTAGCCAGTTTCCTTCCCTAAAACAATTCAACCATAATACTCGTACGTTGGAGCCCAATTTCGGACATACTGTTAAGTACAGAGATTCTTTTTTAAGTCGTACTACACGAATGTGAAATCCTTTACTCGACTCATTTTGTCCTTGCCATTGCGATGTTGAGACATTTAAATTAATGTACATCAGTATCTCCTTAAAAATCCTCTCCAACTTTCCTAAACGGCCGCACTGTGTATCGTCGTTAAAAAGGAAGTCAAAACTCAAAACCCCTTGAGTCCGCGCAAAATATAGAAAAAAAAACCAAAAAGATTATGTGTATTTTTTCAGGCAATGGGCGTTTTTCTTTTTTAGTTCAGAGTAGAGCTCTGAACATAGCCTGAACACTCCGAACATACTCTGATCGATCTCTGAACTGAGCGTGTTCTGCTCTGAGAGTACAGATTAATTTTAAAGAAATAGGCTTCTCGAGCTGTCCCTTTCACTTTTTCTTTACCACAAAAAAAGCCGACAACAAGTATCAAGTAATTAAAAATTAAAGTTTATCAGCATTTTCATCATTCTAGAGGTGCATTTCAAGCCTGTAATAAATGTAAGCGTTTGAAAGCAATAATTTTATTATTATTAGTAAATTTATTAAATTATCTTACCTTCTTTTGCAGGTCGACTATTCTCGTCCGTCATTTTTACTGTTTTGTTGTGTTTTTTTTTTCACTTGTCAAATTCGTTTCAACTCCATCTGCCCTATCAATATATTTTGAGCTCATAGAGCGCGCTCTGAACATGCTCTGAACATGTTCAGAGCAAAAAAAGAAACACAAAATTGGAGCTCTGAACGCTTTGAGCTAAAAAAGAAACACGATTTTTTTTTTGACAGTTTAGGCTCTGCTCTGAACTAAAAAAGAAAAACGACCAATGATTCGCAATAAGATCGGGTTAAGAGTAAATCTATTTTCTCTTTGATAATATTTATATCAAAGAGCGAAACTCATTTAAATTTCCGGAATACGTCATAAGGAAGTATATTCTCAATTTTTCACCTGAATCTGCGAACAAAAGGAAATGATTATTTTTTTTTGTTGACATATTGGGTTTTGCAACAAATCAATTTGTAACTTAAAACAAAATAAAAAGGAGCCGACACGTGCGAGAAAGCTCTCTTATGTTTATAATACCTTCGTACCATACCGAAGGGTTTATGTAGATATAAACAAAATTGTGTGAGTGCCGGGACTCACGGTTAATATGTGTAAATATCAACGTGCGCGGATCCAAAACGGACTTGTTTTTGCTTGAAGGGGATCTTAAGATATTTTTCACTGAACGCACCCATCCTAGTATGCAGATCGTAACGTTGCACACCGTAACGTTGCACACGAACGTTTACGTTTTTTATTCACTTTACCGCCAGCATAGATGTTTACACATCAATAAAAACGATCAACGGAAGTGACAAAAACAACCTACATACCTGTCGATGAATTTATTTCTCCAAATTAAAAAAAAAAAATTCCAAAATAATAAAAAAAAGAACCCTGGATACGTTACGTGGTATAACATTACAATTTATGTAGTCGGATGTGTTTAACAAATCTCTTTGTATTAAGCATACCATGCCAAAGGCAAAACGAATACGAGTGAGTAGATATCTTTCAGTTTTTGCAATTTAAAATGTTTAAAGGAAATTCATATCCTGTTTCTTTTGTTTTATTTTTTTTTACCACATGAATGCTTTTATCACGCACGCCATTTTACGGAAACTGAAAACCTGTTGTAGTGGATGATGATGGAAAAAGGATATTTTTAGCACTTTGGCTATGCGAGAATAGGCAAATGTATATGTACTCGTACATCATGTTACCACTTTTATAAAATTTAATACAAATTCGTGGGGAGAAGTGCAAAAATCTTTAGAGTGATTATAGTAACACTCGTTCTACTAAACCAACTCAAGTGGGTAAGGCTTTCATACAAACAAAATATCAAAGTTCTAATCAAACTTAACACGACAAAGATGATGAAGTCTAAAAAATTGGTTTCCGCGTCATACCGTCCGTCATTTCGTCCGTCATTTCGTCCTGCTTCAAATTTAAATAAAATAAAAAAATAATGTGAACCCATATATGTAAGTACATACCTTGCAAATAATAAATCTCTGAGATGGTGTTGATCCTTTAAACGTTATTCACAGTTTTACACACAACAAACAGTTTGGGTAGTATTTTGGATTATCCTATGTCACTCGTTCAGGATTGTTTTCCTTCTTCTTATATTTTTTTTTTTTAACTGAATAGACGTCATGCTATCGTCAGTATTAAGATTTATTTATTTTTTTTTTGCAAAATAACTTATTTGGTCAAAGGTAATCGAGTACATAAACAAATCGGTATCGCCGATAGTGATGATTTGATTCCTTGTGTACCTACGAAAGAAGCATCGTATTACAAATTAGACTCAAGACCCAAGGGCCACAACGAAAATATGTATGGATTTATTTATGTTCACATCATAATGTGAATATTATGTAATAAAATGCTAATACAAAAATGATATTTACATACACATATATGTAATAATAAGTGTATTTTCGGTTGAAAATTGTATGTGTGTACATACATACACGCAAGTCAAATGCTTATGCTTATATACTTTTACATTTTGGTTGTCAGATCAACTCATTTATAAGAACAGATTAAGGATTCAAAATTCAAACAATGTAGATGTATTATATGTTCATTATGTATGTACTTATCAGTTTATTTACCTATTCGTTCTTAAAGATACATTCCTTATAATTGAATAACAAATTATTGCTTTCTCTGTTACAATTCTTTTCGTAAATCTTATTTGGTATTTATGGGCAAAAAAAATGTTCTTTCGGATTAGCAAAGCGACAAAAAAGCTCAAAGTTAAAAGTTGTACTTGGAAGAGCTTTTTATTATTTTTTTTTAAAGTTTAATAAATTCTTTTTAAAAATTTAAGAATATAAGGGACGCTTTCTCTTTATTTTTAAAATGAAAAAAAAAAAAATTGTTGGCCGGAAATCAAATTTTAATGATTTCTACTTGTTGAAATTTAATTAGTTCATTGAATAATACATATTCATACTAAGCTTAAACAAAAATTGTAGCAAGAAAAAAGTAAATAAAAAAACCAAGCTGGGTCAGTTCAAAGTTTACTAAAATACATTTTTCACCTGTTATCCCTGTTCCTTGAAGTTTTAAATAAAGTTACACTTAGCTACACGCTGTCATAACATGTTTCTGAAAACTACAATGGTCAAAAACACAGTTTAAAAAGAATTGACCTCGACTGAATCCGATCAGGGAAACAGTATTTGAACTTTTTTTCACAACGAAGGAACGCAATTAATAATAATAATTAAATCAATTGAGAAAATGGAAAAGATGCATGAAACTCGTTCTTTAAATTGCTAAAACAACTCAAAAAAAAGGTTTTACCAATCTCAAAATGATAAAATAAACAAATAAAATCACAGCTCGTGATGAAGAGTCAAGGCCTAGTGACTTAAGAACTCTCCACCATTCCTGTGTCACCCTGTGTGCGAGTTGTTTCTTTTTGACAGGAATGGAGGAGACCTACAATTCCGAATGGCTATACGCTATACCTAAGGTAAGAGGAGCTTATTATTATCAAAGATTAGGGCGCGTTCAACACATAACTGAATTTTCAGAATTCTGATTTATCAGAACGCTCATACGCTTGAAGAATTTGTCACACCTATAAATTGCAGATGTGTGGGCCTTGAAGCAATTGACCACGACTTTTTTTTTACAGGAGTCAGACATAATCCCGAAATCCAAAAACCAGAAAACCCAAAATCCCTTAAAAAAACCCAAAATCCCGAAAACCCATAATCCCGAAAGTTTAAAATCCAGAAAACCCAAAATCCAGAAAACCTATTATTGAGAAAACCCAAAATTTCGACAACCTTAAATCCTGAAAACCCATAATTCCAATTTGCAAAATCCCTTTATTAAAATAGAAAAAAACCCATCTCGGTCTCGAGCCGCCGCCATCCAGTTGCGCACCCCAAGGCTCCGGGCGTCCTGGTTTACGCCATCTCTCCAACGCAAGCATGGTCTACCACGCTATCGTTTACCATAGAATGTACCACAAAGAACTTTCTGAGCGGGTTCCTCTTCGCTCATGCGAGCTAGGTGCCCTGCCCACCGGAGTCTACCGAGCTAAATTTTTGTCACGATATCCGCTTCAAGGTAGATTGCGTACAATTCATGATTGTACCGTCTCCGGAATCGTCCTTCTTCACATATGGGGCCAACAATTCTCCTTAAGATTTTTCTCTCGAACGCGGCTAAAAGGTCGGAGTGTCTTTTGCTAAGCACCCAAGTCTTGGATCCATATGTGAGTACTGGCAGGACCATGATCCTGTACAGCAGCAGTTTTGAAGTTATGGTGAGATTTCTGGATTTGAAGAGCTTTGAGAGACTATAGTAGGCTCTGTTGGAATTGTTGTTGAACGCTCATACTCTTGAAAAATTTGTCATACCTATAAATTAAAGATGTGTGGGCCTTGAAGCAATTGACCACGATTTTTTTTTTACAGGAGTCGGACATAATCCCGAAATCCAAAATCCAGAAAACCCAAAATCCCTTAAAAAAACCCAAAATCCCGAAAACCCTTAATCCCGAAAGTTTAAAATCCAGAAAACCTATTATTGAGAAAACCCAAAATTTCGACAACCTTAAATCCTGAAAACCCATAATCCCAATTGCCAAAATCCCTTTATTAAAATAGAAAAATCTGTTAGCTATGAACTGTTAAATAAATAACTCTTCAAAATCGTCTTCTCGATACGATAAGAACTCATGACAGTGTTCTCTGATGGGTTTTTTTTTTTATGATGACAGATCCTTCTTTACTGATTGTTGTGCTCAATCGTGATTTGCACAATCTCTGCGCAAATTTTTCATTTTATATGATTTTTCGGGAAGATAAATTTCGGGATTCTGGGTTTTCTGGATTTTGTGTTTAAGGATTTTGGGGTTTTTGCATTTTTTAGGTTTTCAGGATTTTGGGTGTTCATGATTTTGGGATTTTTCGGGATTCTGACAAGCACCCATTTTTTACTCATAATACTCGTAGGTACCTGGTAAGTTATTTTGTGATTCGGGATTTTGCGTTTCCTGGATTTTGGGTTTTTTTGGCTTTTGGGTTTTCGGGATTTTGGGTTTTTATGATTTTGGGATTTCGTTATTTCAGGATTTTGGTTTTCGGGATTCTGACACCAACCCATTTTTCACCCGTAATACTCGTTGGTAGCTGGTAAGTTAAACTGATTATTATTTCGTTTTGGTTTAGGTGTTAATTTGTTTTTCTCAAAAAAAAACTACCCCCAATAATATTAAATTCGCGTCTGCTTTTCAAAAACAAATTATACGGCAAAATACCTATACTCAAGTGCAAAATCATTTCTAAAACAAAAACCAAAACAATATTTCGACCAAGATCAATTTGCTGATAAAACACCACCCAAGTGTAGATACATATGCACATACATCATGTTTGTATACACATTTTAATACACATTTAATTGATTCCAAAAGGCAACATTAATCATATTTCAAGCTCTTCGCTTTTTACTCCCCCTGCCCTTCTTCAGCTTCAGCACACATTGCGGGTGGCTAAATAAATGAATCCACTTGTATTCATATACACATTGATGTTATAGTACTTTCTAGACACCGAGTCATTTATATCTTTTTTTAAATGAGCACATCGTGTGAAGGTACTGTGTATATATGGATGTTCAAAAAGCCTATACATTTCTCAATCTCAGATCGGCCTGCTAATCAACCGCTAATTCTTCTGCGCAAACATCATAATGCTCGTGCAGTTCATTCCGTCTGACTTTTTGATTGCGAGTGTGACGATTGAATGCAGCACAAGCTCAAGCACAAGCACAAGCCTTTAATGTTTAATTCAAGTGGGGGTGCGGGTGCGAATGAACAAATTAATGGTCTTCGAGCAGTAATTTCCATTTCTATTCCATCCATCCTCGCAGTCGCAATTGATGCGAAACAATATTACAAATCAGTTCTCGGCAAGACACACACTTGTGGCCCCCGGGGCGTTGAAAGACTTTTTATCGGGCTTCGCATCGCTCGATTTGAATGGATGTTCTTAGAGGCGAAATATTATGTATACCTATAAATTTACGCCAAGTTGAGCTGATGCTTGCGCTGATGGGTGGGTGTTTGATGGTTGGGGTACAAAACAAACAATTGACGCATTGTACGTGTAAATAACA
This sequence comes from Leucozona laternaria, assembly GCA_932273885.2. Taxonomy (NCBI): domain Eukaryota; kingdom Metazoa; phylum Arthropoda; class Insecta; order Diptera; family Syrphidae; genus Leucozona; species Leucozona laternaria. The sequence continues at coordinate 110,161,945 of OW026368.1, read as the reverse complement.
TAACTTTGACTGCGAGCACATACATATACATAGGTATAGGTACGTCTGACTTGTTGACTGAGGGTAAATATTTGTTTTTTCTTTTTTCTTTTTCATTTTTATTCGCGTGCAAATCGAGTTTTCTTTGTAAAACGTGTGAAGTAATAAAAATGACTGAAAACACTTTACTCAAAAACATGATGTTTTTATTTGCATGTTAACGAACGTGTTTGTAATTGCACAAAACAATTTGAATACAAAAAAACACACACTTTATGTTAACAAAAAAAAAAAAACAAAAAATATGTTTGGATTCTTCTCCCCGCGCCACTTGAAGTTGAGTTAAAGAGCGTTCATTCTATAACCAAAAAAACAGAAACCATACGTGACCTTAATGTTGAAACATAATTTTCTTAATTAGGAGATTGGCTAGCGTTTTTGTTTTTTGTGTGTGTATTCCAATCAAAGTGGATAAAACAAAATATTTTAAATGCAATTAAATTCAGTGATTTTAAATGTTTACAAAACCGCCGCGCCGGCCGCCACCGAAATTGGAACGGGACGATGGGTGGGGTTTTGATGTCCATAGCCTGCTGCCAATGATGATGATGAAGATGATGATGTTTTTAAAACACACTCAAGCTGTGATGTTTATTTCTTTTGTACGCATTTTCATTAATTTTAGACTTTGACAGATGCCCTTTGATGCTATTAGAACAAGTTCAGAGCTTTTTTGATATTTAAATATTTTTTTATATTTAGAATTTATTGTAAGAAATTTAAACAGGATGCACTATTTTTTAAAAACAAAAGAATTGTATTAAGTACCAGAAGATTTGTACTTTTTTATAAACACTTTGGTATTAATTACAAAACTGTCATTTAAGGTTTATTTATTTGAAGGTTGCCAAGTTTTTGGATTATACCTTAATTAAAAACAAAACTAACAAAAGCAAGCTAAATATTTTAGAATAAATGATGATGTTTCCACGCTTAGATCTACCTCATTAGTGTCAAATATTTAGCTTGAGTTGTGATACTGTAAAGCCCCGGATTTTTAAAAATCCTAGGATTGCCGATAAAACATTAGGGTTACCTCTGAGCCGAAGCAAATATATACTACTATAGACGCCAATCTCGGAGTAATCGTAGAGCCGAAGAGTGTGTGCCTGCAAACACACACCCCAGAGAGCACCATGTTGCGAAGTAGGACTTTTCGGTGCCAAACTTTCACCGCTGGACATTTCACCAAAAGATTTTGACCAACAGCCTTTTAGTGCTTGGATATTTCGTTACAAAGGAGGTGGCCACGAAACCCAGAGTCGACAAAAAAACATTGTGTGAGTGCCGGGACTCACGGTTAATATGTGTAAACGTCAACGTGCGCGGATCCAAAACGGACTTGTTTTTGCTTGAAGGGGATCTTAAGATTTTTTTCACTGAACGCATCCATCCTAGTATGCAGATCGTAACGTTGCACGACGTAACGTTGCACACGAACGTTCACGTTTTTTTTCACTCTACCGACAGTATAGATGTTTACACATCAAAAATGAATTTGAATGAATTTGGTTTCGGGGATTTGTTGGTTCAAGCTGGTCGAAACGACTGTTCACATGACTGGGGCAACGATGGAGATTTTGCAATACCAATGTAGATGTAGATATAACATTACTTTTGCTCTATCCTATAAGAATCGATGAAAACCGAATCTTACAGGAATTTCTTTCGCTGTAAAAAAAAAAATCGTGTTAGTGCACAGTTAATATGTGTAAACATAAACGTTTGTCCAAGCGCAGTTTTGAGGATCCATATTTGGATCCGTATGCGAAGTCGTCCATACGTTGTTGACTACGGGCACGGATCCAAAACGGACTAGTTTGCTAGAAGGGAATCTTCAGTTTTTTTTTCACTGAAACGTACCCAATATCCTACTATGCAGGTTTTTGTAACGTAACGTGCTACATCGTAAAGGTTGACCTCGTAACGTCGCACAGAGGAAAGTGCACGTTTTCATTTCACTCTACCACTGGCATAGATGTTTACACATCAATAATATCTGCTTTCTTTGGGGGGCTTGAGATTTCCTTTTTTTTCAGGGAAAGCTCTGTCTATAAATGCAGTCTTTGATTGCAGTAATGATCTCTTTTTACGGGGTGTTACGGTGTTAATTTGGGAAACTATTTGTTTGAACCAAAGCGTTTTTAGCAATAGATCCATCCGTGATTTGATAGCATATCTCACTGAAAAGTGGAACGAATCTTCGCACATCGTTTTGAAGCAAGTAAGATTATTGCGCTCTCGATATTTTTAAAGTATTCGATAGATTTTGATGTCCAGCTCTTTTATCTAAAATGCGTGCTTTTGGTATCTATTTATCTCTTGTTCGTTAATTTAGTCATTGTCTTTCTGATCATTCAATTCAAGTTTTTTAGGATGGTTTCAAGTCTGAAGGTCGGAAAACAAATTCTGGTGTTCCCCAAGGTTCTGTTTTGTCCCCGACTCTTTTTTATCATTTATTATAAATGATCTCTTGTCTGAACCAACTAATCAACTTCACAGCTTTGCTGATGACAGCACTCTCAGCATGTTCATATTCATTTCCAGATTCACATCCCTGTTCTTCGAATGTGGAACTGCAATGGCAGTATATGATGAGCTCATTAAACTCCGATCTAAACAGCATTTTTAAATGGGGTATACTATACGCAATCGTGTGGAATTTAAAGGCTGTCCCAATCCAACGCGAACCATTCGCGCGAATATGCGACGACTGAATAATGTTCAACGATTGGCATCGCGCCAGTGTGGGTGCTCCCATTAATCTCCATGTAAATAAATTAAGACAGGCGAAAGTTTCGTCGTCGTTCTGAAATATTCGCATTGGTTTGGGAGAGCCTTTATGCTTTCAAAAGCCAGAGCTGGTGTTTGTCCTTAAAGCGGAATATTCCCCCTTGACCATTACCCATGAAAGGTACCTGCATCGAGAAACCGAAAAGCATTACCAACCACATTTTGTGGAATGACCATTATATTAGATTTAGATAAAAATGCAGCGAGATGATTTGGTTTCCTGAGACGATGTACATTCGATTTTTTTTTCCCCCTTCTGATTTAGCTACAATTTATTAGGCACAGATCCGCTCAAAGCTAGAGTATAACTAGAGTATAACCTCTAAAACATCTCTGCACATACTCATACAATCCAGCATAGAGGTTTGAAGCTACCAGGTGACAGATTAATTTCCAAAATATTTGTTTCGTTTGGAGCATCATCGAGACGTCTCTTGTCTATCATTGTTTTATCGTAATTTTTTTAAACAATTTTCTAGTGAAATAGGTAGCTGCATTCCTCCCCTTAAACAATTTCACCTTAATACTCGCTCCGCCAGGAATGCTCATCAGTATACCCTTGAGCAGAATTTTTGGAGTACCGTTAAGTACAGAGATTCTTTATTTAGCCGCACGGCACGAATGTGGAATTCCCAACCCAACTCTGTTTTTTCTTACCATTTCAATATCCAGACATTCATTCAAAACAAATGTACATCATTTGCTCCTATTTAATTCTCCCTCTATTTTCTTAACGCTCGCACTATGTTGAAAATAAAATTTAAAGGGTAGTCATAACCCCATAAAAGATGAATCAGTAGACGGAGAACGATCATCACTTCAACAAAGATGAAACTTTGGTTACAGAAAGATTTATGGTAAGCAAATGCAAGTACACCGGTCTTACACTCCGGTTCAGGTGATTTTTTTTGTATTGTAATTAATATTTCTATGACTTAAGTTTTATCCTTTATGAAATGAGGTAGGTAAAGTCCTATTGGTATCTCTAGAGGGTACTCTCTTGCTAAATGCTATTAAACCTTCTGATCTAGTTCTGACTTACATCAACAAAAAAGAAATATTATCTAAGACTTGTGCGACTACTTTTGCTACTGAAATTAGAGCATTTAATGAAACCACGAAATTCAACAAGATAGAAAATCAACGATAAGACAGAAAAGTCTAACTGGATATAAACTCTCATCAGCAATTGCACTGGAAATTGTTAAAATGCAAATATAACGACTTAGATATCCCAAAAATACCCCTATCTCGTCTCCACACAAACACACATAAAATCTGCATCGCTTGCATCAGTTGCAACTTGCAAAATGGTTTTGGTTTCATTAATAAGTCCGTCCGTTTGCGTCAATTATACATACAGCAGCAAACTGCCACCCAAAGTTTTGAATAGAGATTCACTTAAAACAAAAACATTGAAGAACATTTACATCTCAACTTAATATGCCCCATGGCTTGCAAACAATCGCCAAGTTGGCGTTGGCGTTGCCGTTGCTGGAAAAACACCAACCCATATCAAAAGCCCAGAAGCGAAAAAGCATCAATGTCGACTCGACCGCGGCGAGGTATGAGTTGGTATAGGTATATATATATATTGAGTTAAGGAACACATACACAATTTATATCTACAGTGAAAAAGCGCAAAACCGTTAGAGAGAGGAAACCTCTAAAAGCAGAGCATCATCTCAATTTACTTGACCAGAAATTGCATTCATAAAACACTTTCCGGGTTCAATTTGCGCTACGTGGCTTTTAAGAAGGCTCCAACTATGAGAGACATATACATATGTAGCAGTGATGGCAGAGTGCAGTGCCGCAGGACGAACTTTTCAATTGCTGTTATCAGTGCCGGATTTTGTTATGCCCATTATCGAATGTGAGCGGCTGGCCCCACGGGTTCGAGAATTTGTTCATCTCTGCTTTGGTTATAAATATACAATAAACTTGCCGCTGCCGCTGGTTAAATCTGAGGTTATGTAACCACTGATTTTACTTAAACCATGGTTACGAATCTAACCATTTATATTCAGTACAATTACCAGACTGCAAACTTTTCACAAATCGTTCATTTTATCTAGTGAAATTTAAACGGAAGTTAGGGATATCACCAAAACACTATAATTTAACTGCCAGCCACCCTCAATTTCCATTAAAGGTGGCCGCCATCTTGAATTTAATGAATTTTAAGGGAGAAGTCAATTATCTCTGTAAATATTGGTTTTAGGCAAAAAAAATATTTACACAAATTGTTAAGGACAGTATTTCCAACAGCTTTTGAGTTAATCTTTTTTGCAAAATTTGGAATATTTAAAAAGATATAAGCTTTCAAAAATTTTAATTTTGGAGGAAAAAACTTATTTTTTGTCGATTAAAAAAAAAGTTGTTCGAAATTTCATTTGACTTTAAGGCCCAGTTTTTTTGTGGTGAGTTAAACTGGAATTAGTTAACTCTAGAAGAAAATTAACTCACAGTTAACTAAGGAAGTAGTTTTTCAGTAGAGAATGCACGCGAGATATTTGGGCTTGAAGTTGCCGATTGCAAAATAAGGATTTCAGTATTTGTTCCAAAAAAGTGTCTATAGTTGGCGAAACAATTGACGTAGAAAAATTATGTCGATACCAAATGAAAGGTTTTTTTCTTGTCTAATAATAATGAATTATTTTGACATGTTAAACACATTTTGAGGTATTGAGTTTAAACTTCTAAAAAAGCCACTTTTTTGCGCGGTCTTTGCCACACCGCTTTTCAAAAAATTCAGTTATGACATATAGTTTCTTATTTTAAGTTGAAAGATTATTTTATTACCTTTAATTACATATAAAATAAAGTGTACTTAATCAAATAAATACCTTATATCTCGACTTTCCCCTGAAATATTTTGAAATTGTTTTACTTATGAATCGGGCTTCAAGTCACCTTTCATTTGATACTAAACTCGTTTTTGTATGCGCAAACATCGCTGCTGTGTAAGGAACTGGCCGCTCTCTGGCCGCGGCGGCGAGCGGTTGCATTATGTTTTTCTCAAGATCTAGTGTGCTTACGAAAAAATGTGTCAAAATATCTTTTGTTGAGAATCACATAAACTTAAAGTTTTGTCTTGATATTTCCTTCAAAAAACTGTTAGTTTTTGAATAAATTACTAAAAACCCAAATTTTGCCCATTTTGCCAGAAGTTTTTCGAAGCAAGAACCTTAGTTTCCTAGTCTTATGATTTTTAAGATTTGTTTATGATAATTTTACAAGATTCGCAACATTTGTATGACAGATAAATTTGAAAGTTGTCAAAATGTCGCATTCAAAATCATGACAACCATTTACCGTCGCCCCCTATCAATGTCTTTTCTTCATAAAACAAATACGCATGCAACCATCATCCCAGCCAGATAGTGCATGCAGATAATTTGCGTATTTCGATTATCAAATATTCTCCCCCTGGGCCGATCCGCAGCTGCAGCCGTTCAGCTGGAATTTGTTCAAACATCTCCTAAATTGAGAATACTTCCAGCGCAGCGGGGGCAGTTCTTCTATTTGCTAACTGATGTGCGGGAACACAAATTTTGTTTATAATAAACAAAATCGAAAACGTAAACAATCTTGAAATTGAAAATTAATCGTTCGTGAATCGTGAGTCAGGTATACCCGCACCACTCGCCCTCCACTGATCGATCAGGAAATACACACACGTTCAGTGCGATGGTTAATTATTATTATTATCGCAAGATTATCATCTAGCTATAAAGCAAAAGTTCAGTGTGGGGTGGAGCGGAGCGAGGCAGTGTGGACAGCAAGTGTGAATTTGAAATTCGCGCGCTGTCATTCCATATAGCTGCATTGAGAAGGAAACGTCTTTGCATTACGTATAGTTTGCAGTATAATATCTGTTTGTTTTTACGGGATTATTTGTTTATGGATGTTGTGGTTGTTGAAATTTTGTTGGAACTAAAATCGTGAGTAAAGACGTCTTGTTAATGAAAATTGAAGAAAACCGTATGGGGATTTTTTTATTTTTCTAAAAACCAAAAGACTTAGGGGCGCTGGTTTCACGATTATGATGAATAATTTCCGTTTTTAATGATTTCATAATAAAATGAAAGCAATTATAGAAAAAATAAATCAATAAATTGGAAAACAAAAGAGTGTGAACCTTTTATACACATATATTGTAAAATCTTGTGTCTCATAATTTCTTTCTTTCAAAATGTAGTTCTTATTAAAAGTTTTAAACTAACTGAACAACTAAACAAGACTTATAGATATAAATAAAATAAAAAATAATTCTTTAAGAAATATACAAATTTAGAAATCGATTTTTGGTTAACGTGTGCGATTTTGCAACCAAATAAAAAAGGGAATTGCCCATTTCTGGCCATAGGAGTTTACACGATCGACTAAGGTATCAAATAAAAGGTCGCGTTGAGCTCGTTATATGAGTGAAATAATTTCAAAATCATTCATGGGACAGTCGAGATATTTGAGCTTGAAGTTTCCGAGAAAAATACCTTTCATTTAATATCAATATTATTTTTTTCTACATCATTTATTTCGCACGTTATGAACAATTATTTAGAAAAAAGACTGAAATCTTTACTTGGCAATCGGCAAGCTCAAATATCTCCACTTTCTCATGAACGATTTTCTAAATATCTATTTCACTCATATAACAATCTCAGCATCACATTTCATTTGATACGAAACTCGTTCGTATACACTCTTGGTTGAGGCTCCAGAGTGAAATGGGCATTCCCGCATTTCCTTTCAGTTACTCGAAACAAGTCGGTAAAATTTAAATTTACTTATGAGACTATACTTTTTCAAAGCTTCTATAATGCCCAAGATAAGACCTCTGAAATTATCATTGAGAAACGAAAGTACCGTTTTTCCGCAACGAAATAATTGTTTTTTTAAAAACGAATTACGGTGTCTGAGGGTACCGATTTTACCCTTCAAAATAAATTGAGATTTTCGGTGGTACAACAGCTCGTGAAGAATCAAGGGCTAGTTTGTTACAACCTTAAACCATCCATGTGCGATTGTTGTCAGTCACCAAGAATGGAGAGGACCTACAATTATAAGAGATGTACTCTAGGAAAGTTTGTCTCTTCCTCACAAGAGACAGTGCCTCTAAGAAAGCTAAATTAAAATTTGATGGCGCGACCGCTAGGGCCTAGTGACTTACAACTCTCAACCATTCCTGTGTGAGTATTGTTGGTTTTGCAGGAATGGAGTTGACCTACAATTTTCTGCCGAGTCCGAACGGCAAGGTGACACGAGATACTCTTTGAGGATTTGTCACTTCCTCGCAAGAGGCAGCAGCCGTTTTTTTTTTTTCATTTAGGTGAACGAGGCCAGAAATTGAACTCAAACACATGCTTTCAAAAGGTATACTATACGTATATACACAATCGCACGCTTTTCGATGGACCCTGTTCCGGACCGGAAATCGTTTGTTACATGAGTCAAGACGTTCAGACACACCGCGAGTATGACAAGACGAAGAAAGAACTGGAGCTCATAAGATCACCTAAGAACATTGAGGCAGTGAGAGGTTGAATCTTGCAATCCCGGCGCGGTGATCTTGACGCAAACATGTGTCTGCCCTTGGAATGTCCCTATCTGAGGCGCTTTTCGAAAACATTCCAGAACATAAAATTGTTTTTTTTTTTTAGATGAAGTTTATTTTTACCTGAGCGGATGCGTCAACAAACTGAACATGCTCACTGGGCGGCACAAATTACCAGAAATTGTATCAAGGACCTTCGAATTCACCTAGAGTCTCAGTATTGGGCGTGCAATTTCCTCAGATAGCCATTATTGTTTCCCTTTTTTTTTTCAGAAAATTAGGTCACTGTGACAGTTGAATTCAGACTGGTATATGTGAACATGTTGGAGGAATTTTTTTCCCATGACTTGATAAATTGGACTTAAGTAAAACTTAGTTCTAACAGCGCCTCATCTCATTCTCGATTAGGGACGATTTGGAGTGGTTTATGTTAACCGTCCAAGGACCCTTCAAGCCTTGAAGGCCAACATCCAGGCCATACACAACATACACGTTGCTGTACTGGTAAAGGTCTTGACAAACGTCATAAATCCACTTAATTAGTGCATGGGAAATGGGGAGCGTCACCTATACCTGATATAATTTTCAAAACTTTGTAGATCAAAACTTTAAATCAAAAAATTATGATTCATAAAGTGAGTTTGATTGTATATTTAGGATAGAATCTTTAAAAACAACAAAAACATTTAATTATTTGATAAGTAACCTAGAAAACAGTTACTATGCGGATTGGGTAGTCATACAACGGTTCTTAGACGTGGCCGGCAGTTAACTTACATAGGTGACCTGACCTGCAAAAAATGTTTAACCTATTGGAACAGCTCGCAATTAGTAAACCTCAAAACTGTTTGTATAATGACAATTTTCAACTACGAGCATTTTGTCACTCAGTATAATAACAATGATTAAAACTTAAGCTCACTTTAACAACTCTTCTTATACCTACTTATCATGCAAAAGCTGGTTTCCTACATTTTAATACACAATTACTCACAGAAATCCTGGTTTTATGGCAAGTGTCGAACTTGCAAATAAAACAACAACAACAACAACAAAAGCATTACCCTTGTCGTGGTAGAAATTTACCTCCCCCCCCCCCCCGTCACCCTCTTCATCACCAGCAACATAACCACTTTCGAAAGCTTATTTTCTTTTTCGTTTTACTGATCCTTGCGCCAGTGCACGTTTTATACCTTTACATTTTTTTTTACGCCGAACATCCTGCTCCTTCTTCCGAAACCACTTCACTCATAAATAAACCAAAGAAAATCATCAACTACACAAGAGCTTCCCTTTGGTCCTTCTGCGCTTCAAAATTCATTGCATAAAAGGCTAAAAGTGCTGAAGAAGAGCATCGAAATGTTTCCACTTTAATTCTTGTAAAAGGTTTATTTTTTGCTGAGCCGTTTTTGTTATTGTTTTTGCTTTTTTGTGCTTCGCCACGTTGCACCTATATTTTTTTTTTTTTTTTTTTTTGAAAATCTTTTATACAGGTATTGGTTCTCTTAGGGTTACTTATATGCAACTATTAAAAAAAAGAAAAAACGCTTCAATCAAAAATGGGATGATACGAAAAACTTATTTCACAAAACATTTCAGTTAAACAAGTAAGCCGATTTAGTTTAGAAAAAAAAAATACAGCCTGAGGTTCATTCTAAATATTATATCTATTCTTAATTTAAATAAAAATCAACAAGTAACAATTTTAACATTCATTAACTCTTCAAGAAGAGATAATAATTTTTTTTAAAGTTTTAAACAAAAAAAATGTTTATTTTAAAATGAATTAATAAATAGTTTGAGCAATAAAATTTAACACAATAAAGTTTAAAAAAAAAGTCCATGGCTTTCTAAGAGCCAGAAAATTTGAAACAATAAATTGAATCGTACCTAATTTTTATTTGAGATAGATATTTCATACATCCTGGGGGGATTGTTACGAAATCCCGCAGCACGAAATCCCGCAGATAACAAATACAACAAAATCCCGCAAGAAAGTACTCTGCGGGATTCTCAATCCTTTTTAATAAAATACGATTGGAAGAATATTGATGGTGATTTCGAATAAAATAATACAATTGGAAGAATGTTGGTGATTTCGAATATAACATTTTTCTGGACCTTTGTTTTTTTGTCCTTTGTCAAAGTTCCAGAGCCACCTCCAGAACTTTATCCCGATTCCAGATCCACCTCCAAAAGCTTTGTCCCAGATCTAGAACCTCCGTCCCAGTTCCAGACCCTAGGAGAGACCCTATTTCTCAGGTCTAGGGCCAGAACCTATGTCTCAGTTCCAGACCCACCTCCACAACCTCCCCCATCAGACCCACTGCCGTCCACCGACCAGATCCGGACACCAGACCATAGTCGTTGTTCGGCACAATAAAAGGCCGAAAGAATCCTTGAATGTGGCTTCCGTTTTGGGGCTCTGCAAATAAGCAGCAGTACCAACAGTTCCAACAGCACCTCCACCAGCCTCAGCAACGCCAACAACGCAGCAACAGCAGAAATTTTAGAGCTGGTAACTTATCCAGGCTCGACTGGATCAAATGTTTATGTTAATATGGTCAAGACTTACTTGTTACCAAAAAGTGGGTTGTAACAAACAACAGCAGCTCTACAACTTAAGCACTAAACAGCAACTCCCCAGCGAATGGCACCAGGCATCCAACTCAGCAGCAGACAAAAAGTTTCGTCCAATAAAACTCATATATTTTCTTAGTTTTGTGTTCTAGTGTCTTGTATTCTCGTTGTTTAATTTGGTCTCTTAAGTAATATTTTGTACAAAAGTTTAATGTTTTCTTTGTTTTTTTTTTTATATTTAATTTAAAACAAATTACTTAGCCAAAGAAAAGCCGACTTGACGGGTCCAAGGAAAAATTTAGAATGAACAAAGCGAAGTTAGATGCAATTCAAATAAGCTCCACAGATGAAGGCACCAATAACCGGTATTAATAATACCGGGTTATTAGGTGCGTTCAACTGTGGTGCATTGCTAAAGATCTACAAAGCTCTGTTTGCGACTGCTTGCACATCGGATCGAGTCCTCGTATCGCTGGCTCGACCCTTATTGCTGCTAACAGCCGCAAAATGCACCAACAGTCGTAATCCCAGACAAAATAGTAAAAAACTTCGTATTTCGTGATTCCCATACAATCGAGAGGTACCAACTCCTATGGAAAAGAAAAATTGTATGCGCTGTCGCATTGTAGTAGATCCTGCGGAATTTTGTGATACGGGATTTTATGATACGGGATTTTGTTATACGGAATTTTGTGGTGCGGGATTTCGTACCCAACCCATCCTGGGGCCCAGTTCCGTAAGCATTAACATATTCCCTTGATTTTCTAGGCGCCCGGAATTTGAAAATAAGAAACTCTATAGAAGAATCTTATCACATAATTGAAAAAATGGCCTTAGGTGGTGTGTTTCGATAAACGATTAGAGCATAGATTCGATCAAAGCTGGGAAATCTCTACATTGTTTTTGCTATTAGTGTTTATTTTGGACCACCAATTCGAACAACTTTCTTTTTAAAATGAATTGTTTCACTTTCGAAAAAGTGCTCATAGAATTTTTCAAATCTAAGTCTCCAAATAATTACAGTTATGAGGGCAGATACGTGCGACCCAGTCGTGCATTTTTTGTTTCTAAAGTTCTCTTTTATGGTAAGGCTCCATTAAATTAACTAATTGGAATAGATTCGCGCATTTACATCGACTTGAGAGTGAATTTTTCACGGCTACTTGTGTATACTCCTCTTTTACTAGTTGGCTTGCACTTTCGGTTGTGCTAGATTTAGATAAAAGATTGCAGATTGCACTCAGCCATCAGAATAATTGGCACGAGAATCATTCGAATGAAAACAAATTTTATTAACTTGGCGAGTGATCACAAAATGATTCCATTTACTAACAAAAGCTAACGGCGCGAGTGTCTATCAACAATATGCGACCTTCTGATGGGAGAGTGGAGGATAGGTATACCTACCACCTACATATATAGTAATTATTATTATAAGAGATGAGGTCAAATGATTCTTATTCGGATGCACACAACCAGGGACATGGCAAAGCAATAGATAAATAATTCTATATAGCTCTCTATTTGGCCAAAACGTGCCTTCATTCTTACAAACGACACAAGCCACCCACCCAAACTACCTCCCTTGTCATATCCACACAACAACGTGTCGAGTATGCAAATTGTTTGGGCTTCCCATGATGCTGCTGGTTGAGATCGATACGGGAGTACCTTTAGGTAGGATTGTATATAAATAGGTGTTCCTTCGCTCGTTTGTGAAATCTCGCTGCAGGTGCCGGGTTGTTTCTCTGGGGGCACTTAGTTTTGAATGTGATTGGTACTGGCATATTGGCATTTTTCCCTCCGCTGGCACTGACTGGAGCACTGACGAAGCCCGCGAGTTATCCGATGGAACAACGTGCAGTAATGAAATATGAAAAAGGATGAAGCTGTCGAAGAGGTAGCTTTTTGCAAGTAATAGATGACTATATATGCACTCATGGTGTGCCCTTTTATTGTGCAAGTAGCGGTGCCAGTTCCCTGCCACACATGCACTGACTGTTTTTTTTTTTTATTTTTTTAGTTCGTTTATTTGATGCGGGAGAAGCTTTAGATTGGAGGAGAAAGTTGGATTTGTTTTTGCTCCCAAGCACGAATCGCTGAACTGAGACATTAAAGTGCATCTAACTATGTTTTGCTATGATATATTGGAGCTCAGGGTTTTGAAATGCCAAGAAGACATCTATATGAAATTCATTTCGAAGGTGATGTAGGTTTTTGGAATTATTTGTATAGTAATCAGCTGCTTATTTATGACATGGTCTTCTATAGTCGGACTAAGAATTACGGTACTTATGTATATACTTTTTTTTTTATTCAAAAAGCAAATAAAAATAAACGTCACAAAACAAACGTCAAAAAACTTAAAACTACGTCGACACGAATGACGCCATCTTTCGCAGTTTGGGAAATGGGTACCCTTCTAAGAGTCCAGTTTATCAGTGCGTAATTAATGTTAGACTCGAGTTAACTCATCAAATTTGGTGAGTTAACTCAGGATTAACTGAACAAATGTTTGTTTAGTCGTCCCGCATGCATTCTCCACCAAAAAACTGCTTCCTCAGTTAACTGTGGGTAAATTTAGTTAGCTAACTCTGGTTTAACTCATCACTGAAAAACTGGACACAAGAACTCTCGTAAGGAGGGTCTGAGTAAGCCTGTCTAAAACCGAAAAGCAATCAATACACTAAATAAATGTAATTTTCGTATTGAAGGTTTGAATGAAACAACAACCACCTGAGTGAGCTACCACCAAGTTCATTATATTCTGGAGTTATAGCTATTTCACAGCTGCCAGATCGATCATCAGACTCCTTTTAGTGGTGCTTAGTCTATTACGTTAAATTTTAATTTGAAAAACTTTTTGCCTCAGCTGAGAGTTGAACATAGACCAAGCTCCTTCAGAGCCAATCGCACTACGCACTACGCACTGCGCTACCGAAGTCACGTGATCATGTCCAACCCAATGTAGATTTTATTGTATTTTTCGTCTGTCTTATTGTAAACTTTTCCTGATGTTTTGCTTTAATTCAAACATTAATTTTTGTTCCGCCTCTTGACACCACAGTGCAGCGTAGTAGAGGCGAAGCAGGACTATTCAGTGCCGAACTTTCACCGTTGGACACTTCACCACCAGCCTTTTAGTGCTTGGAATTTTCGTTACAGCGGTTCTGCCACTGCGTAGTTCGCTGTCGTTCTTTCAGCACTAGACTTATTTACACTGCCTGCAGACAGGTTATTTAGTGCTAATTATTAAATATGGCCATTGTTTCTTTTAAAATAAAGACGAGTCACAATAGAATACAGATTTTGCAGTAATACCCGTGTTTTTTTTTTTTGACAACTTTGGCATGGTGCAACATTTTAGAACATTTTATTCATTGCAATGTAATATGAAATCTTCTAAACAAGCGAATTCTTCATGTTTTAATTTTTGACGCAAATTTCAATTTGCTATTATTGACAATAAAACATGAACAAATTTCCTCCCGCCACCAAAAAAAAAGTATTAATAAATGATTTTCTATTAATTAGCATCGTTTATTTTTAATTTTCGTGTTTTATTTTGCAAAATTCGCAAAAAATGCAAATTATTAAATAAGCTGAAAAAGAACACGTTTTGTTATTTTATTGTGAATTAACCATTTCTGATAAAATCTCACTACTTTGCCAACACGAAAACAAAACATTAAGACACGAAAAATCTGACGCTTGAATGGGTGGCACTCAAATATTGAGCACTAAATGGAAGCTTTTAAAGATCCAACACTCAATCGGCGGTGGTGAAATGTCCGTCTATCAATTAGCGTCGGCCAATGGTACCGTACCGTAGTAGAGGGTATCTAGAATCTTCAATCCTTGTTTGCTTGTTCACAACTGTGATTTAGCTATATACTCTGCTGTTGAGTTGCAGTATCTTAACACTGCAGTGTGCCAGGTGCATTGCAGATTATAGAATTACCGTAGAACAATTTTAAAGAGACATTTCTCATTTCCACAAATGTATACGAAAAATCAATAAGACTTCTTAGTGACCTGCATAATATACTCGTAAATAAGAATTTCATTTAGCTTTAAACTGAAACTGAATGAAATTTGACAATACATAGTCCAAAAACAAATATTAGAGCCTGAGGCTTTCATCTTTTTAGAATGAACAATAGGGTGGTCGTTAAATCGTTTTTATTTTTAATATTGGTACTCTAGGGCATGTTTAGAGGTGAAATTACATTTTTATTAGCACCACAAATAACGGTACTTGCTATACACCCGTTATGAAAAACGTAACCTACGTCAGAAAAGGCTTTAACGATTTTGGTGTTTTTTAGATTTATATTATAGTAAATACTTAAAAATGGCATCCAAATGGATGGATGTGTGGAGAATGGTATTTATTTATTTAAAAAAAAAATTAAAATAAATATCTAATAGATCGAAACGGAGTGTCAGATGGCCATACATTTTTTTTTTTACCAAAGCTTCATCTATGTGTAGATGAGCTCTGTAAATCTATTGCCAGAGTTCTTTCAATAAGGACCTAACAATTTTGTACTTTATCACAAACGCACGCTTAAACTTTTTTATGATCTGTCAATTTTACAGTTTAAGAACAACTAGCTCTATCAAAAATGACATTTGTGACATCACAAAAACCAAATAACAACTGATTTTTCATACAGCGGACCCGTCGAAAAGTTATTTCTCAAAAGTAAACGACATTTTTTGTTCTTAGCTTTTTATAACTTATTAAATTTTCTTAAGTAGTCTAATAATAAAGAAAGAAATATGAAGAAAAATACAAATTTAGGACTAGGCGAGGAACCAAGGACGAGTAAGTGAAAGATATTTCCTCGAAGCTGTTTCCTTACTAGAAGCTGTTGCAAGAAAACTTAATCAAAAGGTTGTGAATGCTTAAGTTTAAATTATTTTGAAGAAAAAAAAGTCCAGAAAAGATAACCACCTTTCATCTGGTGGATAGTAGAATTCACTTTTCTGAGATTCCACTGGATTTATTTGCACTTATTAGTTGGAAGTGGAAAAGAATTGGATCTATCCCTTATACTGCGTTTTCATAAGAGCAGAAATGATTTAATTTCGCAAATTATAGAAAAGTGTTTTCATTTCAAATTTGCTAATTTCGTTTGACAGCTCATTTCTTTTTTTTTTTTTGATGTGGCCGTTAAGCATTTGTTTTCTCTTTCTGTTTCTTTTTTTCATACATCGACTTTTGACATTTCAATACAAATTCTCTTAAAATGGATTCTAATTGGGTGTGTTCATAAAGTTGGAACCTAATTTCGTGCAAAATTGGTTGAAATTAAATTATTTCGAAATGTGAATTTGTAGGGGAAATGAGGTAATTTGGAATCAGATTTGGAAATTTTCAACGGAATTACCTCATTTGCTCTTATGAAAACGTATATTATTAGCGTTTTAATCCCCCCGTTATATTCCGAAATTTCTTCCGTTTTGTCATCGTCATCAACAAATCAAATTATATGTTTTATTTATTTGGAAGTCTTACATTTTTCCTGTTGTAAAATTTTGACTGTTCAGTTTGCTAATGGATTTTACAATCATGTCATTTTCAAGAGCAGTTAATAAAAACGAAGAACTTGATATAAATTCTGATATACATATGTATGTATGTATAAGCTTTTTTGCTAATGGTATAACATTTCCAATATATCATTGTATTTTGAGAGTACGTACTTGTACACCTATAGAAATTGAATTATGTGTATGGAAACGATTTCTATGTGTATAAGCTTAATGGAGATAAATCAATTTTACCTTCATAGGTATAAAGAGTCTGAAGATTTCTTTTGCAAAGGCTCTTAATATCGACAAGTGGTACCTTCTTTAAAATCAGTATTCAATTGAAGGAGATGGAATAACACACCCTACACTTTATTTTAAGTGAATTCCTTAACTTAATGCAGTTAAAGCTAAATCGAGGTTAACTCAAAGCTAGCGGACATGGATTACATTGCTGACTGATTAGAATAGGATTGAAAGACCGAACTGGAGTAAGATTGAATTTTCGACGCAGATTTCTTTTTCAGTTCAGAGCTCAATACTATGTGGCTTTAATGCGCTTGCAACCATCCTCCGTTAATCATGACGTCTGGCGTACGAATGGCCAGTGAGTGACAGCGAGGTTTTAGTTGATCACCCCCTAATCATGCGAGCAAGACATGAAAATGTTCATTTTAAGGAAAAATCCTTTAGATTTTTTAGGCTTTAGGAGAAAAGAGTGAGTAGGGAATAATCTATTAATGGAAAAATAGATGAGAATGTTTCGTACGTTTCACCCTCCAAAACCCATTTGCTTACATTGTTGTATTTGTAATTTCATCCCGTGTCGATGAATATATTATGTGAATTACAACAACAATTTAACCAGTCGTTTGAAGATCCCTATTGTCTATATGTGAGGTTTTATACACACATAATCATTTTTTATCTGCAATCTGACAGTTGAAGCTTGTATAGACAAAATAAAACGGCTGCCGGGGATTCTTATCTTCATGTGGGTAATATGTTGGAAAAATGTTGTCAAAATTCAAAAATAATTTGGGAAAAAATTCCAAGAACCAGACAGCTTTCGAAGCTTACTACGCTTCAGGTCACACGTCACAACTTAGCTGCATTACAGCTCTCTTAGAGCTTGTTGATGACCTTCGTCAGGCAATCGACAAGGATCATGCTTCTACTCTTGTATTGCTCCATTTTTCAAAAGCTTTTGATTCCGTTCCGTATCGCATTTTATTGGATAAGTTAAGTATAATAATTTCCAGATTGATAGAACTGCGGTGACTTTAATTCAGAATTATCTGTCAGGGAGAACTCAAGCAGTATTTAGCAATTCCTAGATTTCAGATTTCTTTTTAACAAAAGCTGGTGTTCCTCAAGGGTCAATCCTCGGCCCACTACTGTTTTTATTATTTATTAATGATCTTCCCGCTATACTCAAATATTGTTTGATATTGATGTATGCGGACGACGTACAATTATACATCAGTTATTTATTAGGCATAGTTGAGGACGCTATCTATCGCATTAATCTGTATTTAAAAAGAGTTTTTCAGTGGGCTGAAAAAAATCTTTTGCCACTTAACCCAGAAAATTGTCAAGCATAGGAAAAATCGCAATTGATACTTCCTGCTTTCCGACTTTTAAGCTTGGTCCTTCATCGCTTCCGTTTGTAGATGTCGTTAAAAGTTTAGTCAGGAGAGACCACGTATCACTTGTTATTCGCAAAACATACCGCGCACTGCGGGTTTTATATCTTTTTGGTGGCTATCTGCCAATAAGATTTAAAGTTAACCTTGTAAAAACTCTAGTTCTTCCAATTTTAACGTATGAAAGTTTAATCTTCTGTAATCTTGATAGCGCAAGCCAAAGAATACTTCGAGTTGCCTTCAACAACGTCATTCGTGTCGTATATTTTCTTCGACGATATGATCACGTCTCCCATTACGTAGATGGTTTCTATGACATTTCTTTGCAGAATTATTCCTATTTCGTGACCCTTTTTTAATTAATATAATAATCCTAAGCGGGCTTTAGGTCTTTCTTGATTTATTTTTTGATTGTTATCAAATAGACGACGTTTCGTACGTGCTTACGTACTTCTTCAGGTCTCTAGAGAAACTTTAAATTAAAATTTATTTTTCGTTAAATATATAATACTTACATTTAATTTATCCTAAAAATATATATATATATTTATATATTCCGAGTCTTTCAAACCGTATATTAGATGCTCCTTTAAGAAATAAAGAAAATGTTCGTATAGCTTTTAAATCGGCTAATACTTTAAGAACTTCTTTATTTACCAATCTTAAAAGTAAAATACTAAAAGAAGATAAATCAGACATTATCTACAAAATAAGATGTTTAGGTGATGGAATATTAGGTTGTTCGTCTGCTTATGTAGGAACATCTATGCAAAAATCAAGAACCGTATAACAGGTCATAGGTCTGATATAAGTAATGGACATTCACAAAAAACTGCTTTAGCATTACATTGTATAGATGAAGGACATAGACCTGATTTCAGTAATGTAGAAATTTTACAAACAGAAAAACATTATAACAAAAGAATGTTAATAGAAATGTTACACATTTTAAATACTGAAAATACAGTTAATAGACGTTCAGACTGTGAAGGACTTAGTAATATCTATGGTCAATTTATAAAAAGATAGTAAAATAAATTTGAGAATTATTTTGTGTAGATATAACTTGTTTTTGAATAAATGTATTTTGAAAATAAAGTTTTGAATAGGTTTTCAAAATAAAATTTTCTTAAATAATAAATTATTATTTGAATTTTACAAATTTGAAACGTCTTTTTCAAGATTTTCAAATTTAAGATAAAAATAATAATTTCAATAATAAAGGCTATTAGAAACAAAGAAAATACAACACAACATCACTTTTAGTTTTTTATATATATTTTTAGGATAAATTAAATGTAAGTATTATATATTTAACGAAAAATAAATTTTAATTTAAAGTTTCTCTAGAGACCTGAAGAAGTACGTAAGCACGTACGAAACGTCGTCTATTTGATAACAATCAAAAAATAAATCAAGAAAGACCTAAAGCCCGCTTAGGATTATTATATTTCTTTGCAGAGCTATTTGGATAGAAAGGTGTTAATATTTTTATTCAATCTTATGCATACAGGGGCGCCAAACTATTTTTTTTTTTTGAAAAAATCGTCTATCCTGAATCGCAAAGGAGCAGAGAACTTATTGTTCCAACACATAAGCACAACGTGTCTAAGCGACAATTTTTCGTGGACGCCATTCGTCATTACCTGCCGATTTGAGGAGAATCAACAATTATAAAAATTTTAAAGCAGCTTATTTGAACTTTAAAGTGCTAATTTCATTTCATTGTTAACATTTTTAATTTTTTTTAATTTTCTGTTACTTAAATTAATTTAAATTCATTAGTTTTATTTAATTTTATTTCATTTTTTCTCTTTTTTTTATCTGAATTTCTTCTTCTGTACTCATATTATAAATTAATAGGTTAATCTTTTCCCGTATTCACACTTAGTATTTATTTATAAAAACGTAGTTTTTACAATACTTATGTTATTAAAATTAATTACTTACAAAAATTACAAATTTTCATTAGAGCTGAAATTAATTAATTTCGCAAATTACAGAAAAAGTGTTTTCAACTCAAATTTGCAACAAAAAAAAACAAGTTTCTCAAACACGTATAATTAATTTTATAAAACATACATACATGGATTAAATCTACCGTATATTGGAAAAAATAATGCTAATGCTAACAAACAATGTAGCCCTAAGGTCTGATTTTTATAGTTTATTTCCATTAATGGATTCAAAGAATTAAAGTTCTGATATTATCAGATAGCTTTTCATATGCAAAATCAACAATATTTTGCCAAATTATTTGGAAAGTGCAAATTCATGGAATATTTGATTTGAAAGTGCAACCTACAAGGCAAACTGCATGCCACATTCATATCCCACCATCATACACAAATATTTAGTTTCATTTTCTTTGATGTGGTAGGTGTATCTGTACAAATAGATTTTATATATGTATGAGTGCTAATGCTACACAATTCGCCTGCAGGGGTGATTTCCTTTAAAAGGATTCCCATTTTATATTTCACTGGAAAATGAAAGCACTATATGTACTGTACATACAAACATATGTATAAAGGTTGGTATGGTTTCCATCATACATAAATAATTGAGAAATGTAGAATTTTAAAATTCAATTCAAATATACCAAACCGCACAATACGAAAAATAAAATCAAAATTATCCCAAACGAAAAACAACGATGAATTTTTAAAATAATTTTAAATATTTATAACACACTCCTGGCACAATTAAAATTCATTGATTTCAATTTGATATTATATCGCATTTTTAATTCTAAGGCTTTTTTTCATCATCATATCATCACATCAACGTGTCATTTCGATTAATTATGTTTATTTTATAAAGAAATTTAATTTTTAAATGAAAAATTTAATTTATCATTTGCAACACAAACTTTTGTGTGGTTTTTAAATGGAATTAAGACCAAGCTGAAGCTGCTCGTGTTGTGATAGAGCTTGTGTCGAGTTGTATCCATTAAATTGTGAATTTTGAATATGCAGTTAGGTATACTGTCTGTTTTGTTGTTGATGCTTTAAATGAATATTATGAACATACGAAGAAGGGTTTGTGTAATTTTGCATGCAAAAACGTGTGTAATTTAATATTCAATAATCAGTTCGCTTCAGTGGAAATGTATTTATGAGGAACTGATTGGGATTCCCAAAGGGTAAAGGGATATCCTTGTTATGTTTTGGGTAGAAATAAATTCACATTTTTTCAGCGAAGTAAAGTTGATTTTTTGTTTTGCTAAAAGACTGTCTGTGTTTTTAGCTTCACTCGCACTCAATGCTTTTTTTGTAATAAAGACCAAGGCGCATAATTTTAGAAGATTTAGTACAATGTTAAAGCATTTTTAGTACGATTATTGGTAAAAAAGACTTTTGAACATTTTATTTTTAGTATCGTACGCAGGGTTGTCACTTTGCTGCAATTGCAGTAGATCTACTGCACTTTTTTCGAAAAATAAATCTACTGCCTTTTAATCAAAATCTATTGCACTTTTGGTTTAACGAAAAAAAAATCCTTTTATGCAGTCTTATCATTCTCATTTTTCATGAAACCCACCCTTTAATTTATGCAATAAGGTTTCGGCTATCGACTTTGTTTTGATGACAATTGACAGCTGTCACAGCAAATCTGTCAACGCAACGTGGTGGATTTTCTTGGTTAGAATTTTAAAACTAAAGCGTGAAACATTAAACCAGCAATAGCACCAGCGCCTTCAACAGCAAACAGCACGCTGGCCAGCAAATATTTTTGAAACACACTGCCACCAGCACCAGCCACCAGAAATGCATGGAGTTTATAATTTTTTGTAGTGTACTGCCTCTGCATATCGCAGTATTAAAGTTGTCAGCAATGGACCAGCAAGAGTAAATTTAGAACTTTGGGCAAACGGCGCTGTTGTGTTGACGTTGCTGGTGCTGGTCTAATCTGTGTTGAAGGATTGAAATACATTGGTTCTAAAATAATGGCGGCCGCTGTTGCTGGTGACGTTGCCGGTGCTGGTTCAATCTGTTTCGCGCATAAGCGTTTTTATTTTTTTAATGACTGAGTCAACGACGTTGAGGAGAATTTTCAAAACCTAACCCATCAAAATTTGTTTTTCGAAAATATAAACCCACATCAAACACATTCTATTGCACTTTTTTGCAAATCTACTTCGAAAAATTCTTCAAAAAGCAGCAACCCTGATAATACTAACTCCATCACCTCTGTTCTGATTTCCGATCGGTTTTAAAATCCTTTAGTTTTCAAACTCTAGGTGTTCTGAAATACTTTTCGCTTTCAATACTTGCTGCAAAAGTGTGCTTTGAATTTCGATCGGATTAAAAATATTTGACATTTGTAAATTCGTTTGAGTTTTCGTGTCCGAATTAAATAGAAAATTTTTTTAAATATTTACATATTTGGTTGATGTTCGTATATTATTAGACTTTTTTTTTGTGATTTGTGTAAATTTTTTCCACAAATTTGATGTTTCGAATTGTGTTTTTACTGATTTCGAAAGAAAAAAAAGGTTTGAATACTAGCTAACGTGAAAGTGAAAATCAGAACCCCTTTTTTAAATCCGTGCGGATCTCAATTTCGTTTACGGATTTTATTCGGAACGGAAATCAGAAGAGGGGTGCATGTGTCACTTTGACAATAACAAATATGAAATAGGTAAGTTTGATTACTTTTTTCTATGAACCGTCACTGTTTTAGGCGCGCTCAGTGACGAGGAAAACATGATAGACAGGAGCAAGGATGTGGCTACATTTTCTAATTTCAGAGTATCATTGACCAAAAAAGACATAGACAAACAGTGCATACAATTGTAGTGTATTTGTAAGAAAATTGTAATATTTTTGAAGTTCTTTAAACATAACACATCTATAAACCAAAAGTTTTAATTATTTTGTATATATAATTACTACTGCGCTCACGTTGCTTTGAAAAATTTTTAAAAACAATCTTATTTAACTATAAAGATTAGCGACTTGTAAAACACTTGTAAAACACATTTAAATTGATCATTTAACAAAAAAAAAAACAACTTTCAGCTGAAAACTGTAAACACACGAATGACTGACTTGTATGTGACAGATAAGAATGTGTCCGAAGGTTTACTCACTGAGTGAGTTCAAGACTGCATTGTTTGTATAAAATTTGAGCTCTGTTTACATTTACCCAAATTGACTTTAATAATATGTATAACAATTTTATTAAAAAAACAATTTAATTTTTAATGAGGCCCTAGAAAGTTGTGCATATTTACAATAGAATGTAAGGGTGAGTATCAAAATTGACTAGGCTCTTACCAGTTATGTACCATTTTTCGTAGACAAACAAAACAAGTTGGTTTATTTGAGATTCGATCCTATAAGATTTTCAGCTTGCCAGTACTGGGCTTATTCGCAGGTTTTTATTAGCAAATGCCTCACGACTTTTTTATTTTTTTTCCTTGTATAAGTTTTCCCTACTGATAGCAGGGCTTTGACTAAACTTGCCAAAAACTTGCTTCTTTTCCAGGTTAGTTTGTATTTCTTTTTTTCATCTTCATGTTGATTTTTGAAGTTTGTGTCAATTATGTAAGAATAAACGTGTTTTATTGAAAAAAGTGAATAACCAGCTTAGCAAATTTGTACACGTAAACAACAACAAATCGACGAATGAATATAATTTAGGTCAGTAATCGGAATGATCATAGAGTTGATATAAATAGTTGAAATGTTGTTGATGCTATTGTTGTTGATGTTCAGATGGCACTTAATTCGGTTGGAGAAAAATATATTCGTTTCCGAATGGTTGGTGTAGCCATACATTTGTTGACTTGACAATGGGATGTGATCTTAAATGCTACCCAGGTAAAAAAAAATCGGCTGTATATATATACTTTTTTCTCAGACATAAGTATTTTGTAAATAAAAACTCACTTTTATACGAAACTTGATTGCTTGACAGACAGGAAACAAACTTTATTTTGACGTTTGCGAATTTTCCGTTATAAAAGTCACCAGAAAGCTCTAAAATTGCTCTTTTAAAAAAAAATTTAATTTTTAGAGGTTTTTAATCCATCAACATCGTATAGATTTGACAGTTTATTACAACAAACTGTATTTTGACGCCTGTAGAATATTTCGCTACAAAAAACACCCAAAAGTTCTTAAATTGCTTTTTTCGGAGCAAAAATAAAATCTCAATTTTAGAGGTTTTTTAAATCTTTCGACATCGTAGCCATCCTTCAATGAAATTTGACAGTTTATTGCTTGATAGTCTACATAAGCCACGATTGGTGTCGGAATTACTGTCTTTGTTCTGAAAAGAAGAAACAATCCTTCTGAATTCGATTTGAACTAAAAGCGTTCACACATATGGAATTGATGTTCACTGGACATTAACTATGCTCCGTGTAAACAACATGCAAAAAGGAACCTTTGAACGAAAAGTTTATTGTTAGGTAGATACATAGGCGAAAAATTGTTAACAGCCCGATGTTAAAATGTTAGCATGATAATAGTTAACTGTTTAGGTACTAACTTTAAAGCTCTTTACTAAAATGTTCTTAGTTTTAAACAATTTTTAACTATAGTATCATACTTAGCTTGTTTTCTTAATAAACTCTAGCTAAAACAGTGACAGAACGTGCAAAAAAGTAAGCAAACATACCTTTTTCACATTTTGTATTATTAAAATGACATATGGAGTTGGTATGATACTAGAAAGATAAAATTGCCATTTGGTTCTTTTGTACCATGAATTTTAGTTAAAGTATTTGTTGTTACATCTTTTGTTTCGTTATCCATCATATCTATTATTAAAGTTTTTATTTTTATGTTTGTCACTAATTATATTGTTTGTGACAGAGAAGAAATTTATTTTGACATCGAATGTCATTAAATTTGGCACGATTACCAACTTTTAAATTACAAAAGAAAAGTAGCTAAATATAAAAGTGAGCATTAGCGTTTTATTCAAAATTCATTACTGAGCTGGCTATTGTTTTCACCAAAACGCGGCTAATAGCACTGTGCAGAGTAAAAGTTCTTTCTTTTAATGATGAAATTTGTATCCAGATTAAAAATGTATCGTATTCATATATTCGCAACATCTGTAAGTTCTCATCAGCAAAAACTTACTGTAGCAACAAATTGCCTTAAGCGTCTTAAGCGGGAGCGTCTATGGCTCTAATTCTTTGTCTATATTGTATCATATCACGGAAAGTTTCAGTTTCCAAACTAAATTATGTGTAGCCTTATTTATATTCAAATTATATTTGACATACTCATAACCCATACTCTAATAATTTAACATAGTTTTTGAATAAAACTCGTACCATATGATCGTACACCATCTAATCTATGTATACCTGAGTTAATTTTCTTCGTAATGTTTACTTGCTATAGAGTAAGCGCACAGTTGACGTGTGCCTTAAGGGAATTTTTCAAATTGCTATTCTTTTGTTTTCTAGGTCATTTCCCTTTAGCTAAATATAAAAATATGTATATATGTAGGTACAATACAATGCATATATTTTTTTTTCTAGTACCTAGTTATTTTATTTGCCTTTAGCGCTTAATATCCCAAGACTATAAAAGACTCAATAGAAATATACTCGGTGGAGATGGATCGAGGGTGTGTGATAATAGCCGTATCAAATGCCTCACGCACGCATTTTCATCTTTGCCACGCTTTGCATTGGTATAGGACATTATCCTTGATATCATTTTGGTGTCTATGACTTATAGCAACTCAAGAGAAAGTGTAATTATTGCCAAACATGAAACCATATAATATGTTTATATATTTTATTTTATGCTTTTTACATATCCACCCTCTACATGCCTAACAAACACTCGAATTAGTCGCACGTGTAATTTCATGCAACACGATTCAGCTTTTCCTTCGCATATACATATGTACATACACACATATTTAGATGTTTAGGCTTTCAGAGTTCATTAAAATAATCATCAGATAGGTATACATATCAGTTTTCAGGCGAATATTGTTTTTTTTTTTTGTTTGTGTGTGTGTTTTCAAAGATTTATTTTATTTAAAACATAACCGATCAAAGCGCACACCGCGGACAACTTGTGAACTTTAAAGAAAGAGCGGCATAAAATTATTAAGGCGCAAAATTTTAAACGATTTAGTACGGTGTTATAGAATTTTTAGGTAGATGCTAGGTTAAAAGGAGGATTTTCCAAATTTTAAAGGAATTAACATCGTATTGTCTTTTTAACATTTTATTAGAGTTAAAATCATCAAATGGATATTTATCTTTTTTATATCAATGAGTCTGATTTGACGATTCCTTTTTTCGGTCGTTTTGTCTTTCGTCTCTTTGACGGATAGGGTGAGGGTTGTAGCAACGTATCTTCATAATTCCTCTCTCTCTCAATCAGTCAAAATAACGAAAGACGAAACAAACGAAAAAAGGAAACATGTGTCATCAGCCTCATACCAACTCCATAATATATCACTTTGACAATAACAAATGTGAAAAAGGTATGTTTGTTGACCTTTTTGCACGAAATGTCACTGTCTTAGGCGTGTTCAGCTTGAGTTTCGTAAGAAAATAGGTTTAGTATTATAATAGTAGTTAAAAATTGCTTAAAACTAAGAACATTTTAGTAAACAGTTTGAAAGTAAGTAAATTGTTAACATTAGGCTGTGTAAAATATTGCGCCATTGCAGTAAAGCTATTTGCACGTCAGATTTGGGTACTAACCCTTGGCCCTATCGCTTTTAAACAATATTTCTGTCTTTTTAAAATAATGGTTTACCTGTGAGTTTAAACCAATTGAACCAAAACAAACAAATATTTATCGCAAATAACTCTTATTAGGACAGATTTGTCTTAAGTCGTTTTCGCTTGGACGTTCGGAGTAATTCTTTTTCACACCAACTACACCAAAAGGCTTCGATTGGCTGTTCCGAGTGTTTTTCTTATCCCAATTTCATAAAGAAATAGACGAGGAACACATAAATACATACCACGGCAGCGTTTAGTGTTGTGTGTGTAAATTTGGAAAGTTCATGTTTTCATATTCGATTGGAATCAAAAAGGAGTAGAATATTCCGAAATTCCAATCGAATTGTATGGGAGCGATCTGTTTCACTTTTGTTTGAAATGATTTTTAATCTCGAATATTGGCTTCGAGCTCATTGAAAGTAATCGGCTTGTTAGTGTAGCCTCAGAGAAAATAATCGAGTGGTTCGAATAATGTCAAGTCGCATGATATAGCGGCAGCCAATTGATAAATGCTCGCCGTAAGATGAACCATCAGTCACTAAATTTCTCAGTCACAACTTCGAGCGTTGCGTTGGTTGTATGGCGCGAAGCGCTTGCCGTCTTGTTGAAACCACAGTTTGGGTATATTGATTTTTTCAAGCTCTGGCCCAAAAAGTCAGTAAAAATCGCTCTATATACGTGAGACCATTGACGGTAGCGGTGAAAGAAATAAAGTCGGATAATGCCGCCATGCCATAAACCGTACCAAATAGTCAATCTTTGTGGATGCATTGAAGCTTGGTCGAACACTTGTGGATTGTATTCGCTGCGATAAGGCCAATTTTGCTTGTTGACATAGCCATTGAGACAAAATCCGGATCGCAGGTCAACATTTCCAGCGCCCAATGAGCAAACTCACGCGGCGTTGTCTATGGTCGTCCGGCTTCAATTCTTGCTCGAAAACAATCTTATACGGATGTTATACGACCGACCTCACGATGAAATTCCCGTTACGTATATTAACAACTGAGCCGGAATTTCGATAATTTTTTTTTTATTTCAACACGTTCGGCAAGCGTGAAATGATGATGAACACATGATGAAATGGCGGAATATTTTGACAGCTGGATTTGTCATTGGTTACTTTGACAGATGCTGAAACATTACAATTGGAAAAACTATCATTTTGTCTGTTTGGTAACTAGAAACGTCGTACAACTAGCTGTCAAATCCAAGTTACAAGTTAACAAACAGACATGTTGCTAACTAGACATACTTTTTTATCTAATTAACTGAAATCCTACTGCTAGGCGTTTTGATTTCTCTTATTTCCTCTTATAAAAATTATAAACAAAATTTAGGTATAGGTGCTCTTTCTTTTAAGAAAGTTATGTGCTATTTTTTGAGAAAATGTTCAAAAGTTTGCGGAATTTGTCAAACATAAAAGAATAATTTTCATATAATCTAAGCGATACCTAATTAGAGATAGTAAGCTGAATATTAATGTGATTTTCTTAAACACACAATCAGGGGGCGTCGCAATTTGTTTTAATAAGTTGTTTATGATAATTTTTTCAAAAAAAAAATAAAAAACTTCGTTACAAAAAAACAAAAACGGAGGCGCGGTAAAAACTTTGTTTGGGCCAAAAATCACTCTATAAATTGTGCAAAGAACGCAACCTTTATTTACATATATCGCTCTTTGACATTAGGCGATTGTTTTTTATTTTATATTGGGTGCGTCAGAGGGCGGAAATTTAGTTTGATTATTTTTGTACTATCCGTTATTGTGTTTGAAAATTTTATCTTATTCACTACAGTGGTTCACATTCCATCGATTTTTGTTTGCGTTTTTTTACAAGGTGAATCACCATGTATCGGTGCACAATTAATAGATTTTAATAGTTTTTTGGCAAATAAATCGATAACTTTTTAGAAAATTTAAAATAAAATCAACTCATGACACCAACTACTGTTTCATGAGTTAACTCCAGATTAATTTATAACCAGGATTATTTAAATGCATTTTAACTCAGAGTTAAATATCCCAAAGTATTGTTCATTTTTTTATGATAGTTGGCAGAGTGCCATTAGCCTTTCTCAACAGCTTATCAAAAACACAAGACTACTGTTTTATTTGCAGAGTATCCCCATCACCCTTTTTCCTCTGTTCACCTGGCTTTTATTTCCAGAGTAAATTCTTAACGTTTACCAAATCTGATGAACTAAAATTCAGCATGTCCTTTAATTTAACTTCTTCCAGTTGGGTGGTTATTTATACTAACCACCTTTTGATGGTTTCTTTATGTGTAAACATCTATCGATATTATTTAAATCTTAAATGAATATCTCGATCTTATGTGAAAAAAAACATTGGTAAGACTGGTGCAAGATCTTAGCTACATGTAAAGTAATTTGAAATCTTGATGTTACCATTTTTTGGCAGAACTACACCTATATAAAGTTGTTAAATGATACATTTAAAGTAGAACAATATTGTTTAACCATAAACTTGCTATTTTGTACATGTTGTATGTATTTAAAGCAAAACCAGATTCACCATAATTCTTATTTTCGGAAACACTATCGAATTTTTATTAGGTGGTTACTTGTGCTAACCACCATTATTTTAAGTGGTCTGTTGTTAGTTTCTATAAAACTTATGGTTAAGATAAGGTTTCTTGACTTTGTAGAGTGCATTCACCAAGGACTGGTAGCTCGAGCGTATGTCAAGAAGCGTCAACAAGCGTAATCCCGGTTCTACGTGCAACAAGACTGGTTTCAGGGCAAGTTATCGTCAACTAATAAAAATTAAATTAAGAATTCGCAATTTAAATCTTATATAAGAACTTTGTACGTAAAATATGGCAGTGCAGCACTTGCAAACTTTCTCTTTGTTGACGCAAAGGAAAATAATATGTTTCCAAGATTTTTGATTTTCATACAAATTTATTTAATTTTACTTTATGCTAGTTCGGTAAAATAAACAATAATAACAATTTAAATAGAACTTTTTTATTCGTCATTTTTTTTTGTCCTTCAGTTACCGTGGTTACCAATACTAACCACCGCCACAAATATCACAAATCGGTATCAAAAGGTTGAGAGATACATTAAAGCTTGAATATCGTTTCTAAAATATAAAAGTTAAAACTTGTGTATGAAGTGTCAAAACCAAAATCAAATCCTTGTCATCATTACAATTGAATTGGTCATATCAAAAGGATCAGTAGAGATATAATCATCTTTTTTTTAAACTATTGACTTTGAAATCGTTTCATTTTTTTTTTAAATATATAAATCGAGAAAAAGTACGAGTTATCTTTTTTTAAATTGATCAATTTCAGTTCAAAGTATCTTTTTTAGATGTAACCCTTATTTTTAAAAAAATTACATCCCAGCTCACAAATATTCCAATATTTTATCCCGACATAAAGTGATACATACATACCTCTTTTTAGAACTGGACAGAATATTAATTAGCCCACACTCATATGTATCCAATTAAAATCCTTAAAAGCGCACCACAGCACTGCACAGCACCAGCATCAGCACAGCCCAGTCTTGGAAACAAAACGTACTCCAATTCAATTAGCTGCGAGATATCTCTTGTGATTTATTTCGTTCCCACAGGACCAAACAAAAAATAGATGATAGAAGTATACGAGGACCGGCTACCGGCACATTTGAATCACAGTAATCTTTATTTATTTCGTCGTTCGTAACCATCCAATCCAAATATTTAGTGTTTCTATACACGACGGCTGCACTTTAAAAGATGAGCTAAAATATAACACCACAGCAAACAGTAACACAGAGACAGAGGACAGAAAACCGAATGAACAGTACAAATCAAACCGCACTGCAGCTATTTTAAAGCATTCACAGTTCAACCGCAGCAGTTGCAGTGGCAACAGCAGCAGCAGCTTCAGTAGTAGCAGAAACACGCCACCACTAAAACAAGAGCCAGCCAGCTCAGCACAGACACGACAAACTAGAGTAGCATGGCAACACAAAAGCAAAAAAAAAAAATAAACAATCCGAATCCGAAAAGAATGAATCTATGCCAAGAGAATACAGACAAAAAGAACAGATACTCTCAAGTGTAAAATAGGAGGACTGCAGAAGACGATAGACGATAGACGAACCGAACAGCACGACCGAGCGACTGAACGACACGAAGGGTCTTCGCTCTTCGACTTGACCGGAGACAATCACTTTTTATTGCAACAAAGTGCTGCTCAGCTCAGATACATATTCCCGTCACTCAAAGCCAAAGGTCGTTCTTGTTTAACCAATCAGCATGAGCACCAGCAACCAGCACTATACAACGCTGCCTCACGCAACTTTGATGATATTGCAGCAAATTTTCAATATTCAAAGAATAAACATATCAACGGACGGTTTGGCAAAACGTGACGGTAATTCACAAACAACACAAAGAACACCACCCTCGGATCACGGATGCACTGCAAGTGGGGCGCAAAATGGAGACGGAGACGGAGAGCCTTTCAGCACGTGAATCCTCACGTATAATTCTTCCTCGCCTCGCCTCGCACTTGCCCTCTTTTGTTGTTGACCTAATACAACAAGACAATAAAAAGCTTCAATCTGTGCAGCTGTTAGCCCGATTATTGCCGGCAGACCGCAAATCAGTGCGAGCTCTATTACGCCACAAATCCAATGGGTTGCTGCTTGCCGATATAGATAAACAGATAAATGGAGGCCAGCGATGATAGCCAAATCCGAGATGCGGCACGCCTGATGATGAGTTCGTTAAACACCGGCACGCGGTCGTGTTACGTGTGTCGAAGTCGGAGCAAGGGAGAGGATACTATCAGCATGTACTCACTCTCGAAACTTCGTCGCAAGCTCTCGAATCTCGATCTCGATGCTATAGACCGGCTGGTGAGCCGCACGAAGAAGGACTGAAGTGGAAATGTGTTTTATATATTTTTAATGTCGACTATAGTGTGCTGTAAAGGTACAAAGCTTTCCCATTGCAGCGCGAATCAAATCGAATCGAAATATTATGAGGGTGGAAAGAAAGCTTTTTTCATTCACAACTTTTTGAGAACAGTGATGGCCGGAAATAGATGAAAAGGTCACAATCGGATCGGAAATGTTTGGTTTTTATAAAGAATGTCTTTAAGAAATCGTGATAAAAGTACGTTTCTAAAGAGGTGTGAACTGTGGACACATACAAAACTCATAAATTTTAATTACGGATTTCTAACGGGTGATTTTTTAAGAGGTTTAGAACTTTTTTTAAAAAAAAAACACAAAATTCGAAAAAATGAATGAAATATTTACTTGAATCGATAGTTTGAACCTTGCAATTTAATGTTTAAAGATAATTTCATGCAAATGTTGACCGCGGCTGCGTCTCAGGTAGCCCATCCGCTGAGTCCAATTTTGGCATACTCTTTCACACATATCGGCCGGTATCTCACGAATGAATGCGGGCTTGTCCCTATAGACATTAGCCTTGACATACCCCCACAAAAAATAATCTAATGGTGTCAAATCGCACGATCTAGGCGGCCAATTGACCGGCCCGAAACGTGAAATTAACTGTTCACCAAACTCGCCTCGCAATTGCGCCATTGTTTCGCGTGCTGTGTGGCATGTGGCACCGTCTTGTTGAAACCACATATCATGCAAGTCAAGAACTTCCATTTCGGGCAAAAAAAAGTTTGTTATCATCGCTCGGTAGCGTTCACCATTGACAGTAACGCTGCGATTCGCCCAATATGGCCCAATAATGCCGCCGGCCCATAAACCGCACCAAACAGTGGCTTTTTCGGGATGCATTGGTAGCTGTTGCAATGCTTCTGGCTGATCTTCACTCCAAATGCGGCAATTTTGCTTATTAACGTACCCATTCAACCAAAAATGAGCCTCATCGCTGAACACAAGCAGCGCGCGATGAACATTTCGAACCGTGCACGAATTTTGATAGTAAAATTCAATAATTTGCAAGCGTTGTTCATTTGTAAGACGATCCATGGTTGGCAGTGACACAAGGTACTTAACACACGTCAGCTGTCAAAACCAGTGTTGCCAAAACCAAACCAGCTTAAAAATACACCCTATAGTAGTCATAATAATTAAAAAAAATCAAACTGTATTTTATAAAGGAAAATCAAGCACTTTTAGATGGCAACATGGCGTTACAATAAGTTTAGTGGAAATAAATTTTTTCGTGATGTAATCTTAACTATACCTACCTTAAATATACCGAAAATCACGTTTTTGATGTGGAGAGTGTTGCCATCTGTTCGGGTTTTCTAGAAAAAATACTCTTTTTGTGTACTTTCGCTCAAGAAAACTGTTGGCATTGTCACCTGCCTGGCGACTGAACATACCCTTAGCGGAGCAATGGAGGTCAGACGAACGGAGGATGAGCACCCAAAAAAGGGCGTTAAAATCCTTAGAAGCCGCAAGAAATATTATTAGTACTTTTTTGTTGCATATTCGGAGAACGTTGGGTATAGTAGGACTTCATTGTTCGGAATTGTCTATTATTCATCACTTAATTTAGGTACTTGTTTAATAATCTTAATTTATTTGCTTATTCTCAAAATCAATCGGAGACTAGGTAGATATTCAAATAATAGAAACAAACAGAACCAACAATCGAGACAAAGAAATTCTAAACGAACTGAAGTTTTCAACTGTCAAACGTCAAAATAATTTTTATGTCAA
Organism: Leucozona laternaria; assembly: GCA_932273885.2. Classification (NCBI taxonomy): domain Eukaryota; kingdom Metazoa; phylum Arthropoda; class Insecta; order Diptera; family Syrphidae; genus Leucozona; species Leucozona laternaria. Next base: position 110,128,383 of record OW026368.1, on the reverse strand, counting down.
TTGGATTTGCCGTATGCGCTTTTTCGTAGTGAGTTTTTTTGATTTGCGAAATTGTCGACGTTACAAAATATTTAGGGTATTCATGCAACTTCGAAAAACCATCGTAAACGTCGGAAAGTTTACGATATCTTAAACGAACTGTCAAAATTTGTATGGGAAATCTTTTCCAACAAATCGTAAAAGCTTTCCCACAAGATTCTGTGTCGTAAACTTTGTAAATGAAGATGGTAAACGGGAACAATGTTATTATTTGGTAGGTTTAAAAGGTGTTCATGAAACGAGTGTCGGAAACTGTATGATTTTACGATGTCGGAAAATTTCCGACGTGTTGCATGAATATACTTAATATCGTTCATTTTTGGGCAGTTTATCGTTGTAATATATATTTAATTTTGTACCGATTTTTTGTGTTGCTTATCTGTAATTTCTTAATCAAGACAAACTATACATTCATATAAAATTCCCCTTTAACAGATAACAAAAGTATTGTATATTGTATGGATTTAAATCACTTTGTGATAAAAATAATAACAATTTACTATCCACCAGTGGAAACATGAAAACATAACTATTTTAAAATTTTGTTTATTTGTTTTTAATTTAAAGCTCAGAAGAATTGTGTTTTACAAGTAGACTCAATTAAGATTTTTTTTTTTTTTTGCTTTTTTTTAAGATAACAATGTCGATGACAGTGATTTTTTGGAGTACACCAATCGGTTGATTAGAAAAACATCGAAATATTTACTACTTGATCAAATGTCTAGATGTTAAATTGTTATCGACATATAGGAATCTAGAAAATGTTAAATGCCGGAGTGGGCGCACTTTAATCGCTGTGTACGTACTATATACTTGAGAAGAGAGGGGCCCCTTTTTTGTTTTGCTTGTTTTTTTTTTTATAATTGTTGAGCTAAGGTTCAGAATAAAAAAAAACGTTGAACAAGTATTGAAGGGAAGTTATTTCTTCGAGTTTTTTAGCGTAATTTATAAATAAACTAGCTGAAGCCTGGCCAGGGCGAATTTTACTCAAACCACTTTTTAACCCATATCAATCTGCAACCAGTAAATTTCAGCGATATTCAGTAGTTATCGAATCTATAAGCCTCGCACGGACTAACTTCAATTTGTATATAAATATGGGTGTATATAAATATTGTTACATTTTCAGGTACCTAATGAACAATTTTTCAAATTTTATTCAAAAAACTTTTTTCCATAACTACTGGTTCAAAATTATATTTTAGCGAAAAACTCATGTTTGTGTGTTTATTTAATTTAATACTATTTCATATAAAGGGTCCACTGCGGCGTATGTGTGATATTTTTTTATAAATGAACTGAGCTTTGGTAAACAAATTTTGCAAATGATAAGTTTTGGGTGAGAAGTGATAAAGGTTAGAGCATGTAGATTCTTGAAAAATTTTGTATGTTCAATTTCACTGTGGTTTAAAGTTTGAGAACAAACATTTGCACCTGATGTTGCAACAATAAAGAAAAAAACGATTTTTGGATGTACAAATCTTTTAGGTAAACATTTTTGAGAAAAAAATGTTGGTACACTAATTTAAAGTATTTATTTTTTATTGAGGAGTTAAAAATTCAATTTCGAAAAGGAATCAACCATCAGTTTTTGAAATATCAAATTTTTGAAAATTGATTTTTAATTTTTATTTTAAATCCAAAAGAATATTTTTTCTTTGGAAAATTTTATATGAAATACTAGCTGGCCCGCCTAGCTCCGCACGGGTCGACAAACCTAAGCTTCGCGTAAAATTTACAAAGGGAAATATAGATAAATATTAAAGCTACTTTTTGTAATTGAATACTATTTTCCGGGTTTTAACCCACTTTACGTTATGAAAAATATGATCATCTTAGTCCATCTTTTATTACTTTCCCAACACAGAAAGAATTTTTCTAATAAATATCAATTTTAAAAAAAAAATAATAACCTTTCCAACACAAACAGATTTTTTTAAAACCAGATATTCTTTTTCTGTGTTTACCCCACTTCACCCTTTTAATATCAACAGCTAACTAAATTTAAAAAAAAAAGAATTTCTGAAATCGGTCAATTTTTGTATTCTTACACCCTACCAATAACAACATTTTGAAAAAGAATACACCTAAAGCAATTTCCGTAGGAATGCCCTCTTTCAAATAAAAAAAAAAATTCTTAAATCGGAAATTTTTTTAAAATATCCTCGAGGCCATTTTCTAAGAATAACCTTTTAAACGTAGGTAGAGTTTTTTTTAAACGGAATACGTCTTTTTCATTTTACCCCATTTCACCCTACAAAGCGATATTTGTGTAGTTATTCTGTCATTCGGGGCAGAGAGGAATCCAAAAAATCTTGAGTTATAAGTGTTGTAACTAAACCAACTTTGTTTTATACATTAAATTAAGATTTTGTTTTTACTTTCTTAAATTTTATTTTCAAACAAAATTCGTCTTGTTTTTGTTAAAAATGACATACATACAAATATTCAAAACCGTGTGCCAAATATATTAAAAACTGTGTTGATTTTGATCTCTTTTTTGAACAGTAGTTAGTGAAAACGTCACAAATTTAACGATCAACCATCCTAAAAAAAAAATTCTCCAAAAATTAAATAAAGCTATAGTCGTTTTTAATGATAAGGAATGGTTTCTTTTAGCTTCTTCAAGGTATTTTGATTGACAATTGTAGTTAATTCTATTTTCTTTTGAGCTAGCCTTTTGTTGTCTCTTATTCGAACCACATAATTGTCTCATTAAAATTCTCACAACTTCAAGCCACTTTGAGCTATACGAGCAAGTATGTTGGACCTCTTCATTTGGAAAGAGTACCTAAATTAGATAAAGAGTGAAGAGCTTTGTAAAGAACATTCAATTTTCTTTAAGATCATTTCCGTAACCGCTTCTAAAGTTATAAATTAAAGAATCAAACAAGCTTAAGTTCCCATACAATTTGTATGGAAAATAGAAAGCAGCGATGAGTTAACTCTAAACATAAATGGCTTAATATTTCACAAAACCCTAACTAAAAAGCTAGTGGCATTGAAAATCGAAGACAATTTTATTTTTTTTTAATCAGTCTAATGTACACATACGTAGATGCACATTTATTATGTAACTACATATACATATATGTAGAAAAAACTTATAATAAATCTATTTTACTGCGACATCTCCGACCTGTGTTTAACTATGACAAACATTTGAATAAGACAAATTTAAGTCAAATAACAACAATAACAACACCAAGTGCACTATTTCTCTCTTCTTTTTTTTATTGTAATTATACCTAACATACATTTAACTTTCTCAAGTGCTTCCTGCCCGTTACACACCAAACATCACAAGGTCAGCCTTAATAAGGTAGACACATTCAAAAAAGCATTCTAGATACATTAACCTTTCATGTGGATGAACATCACACTCACTTTTATGACTTATTTATCTCATTATTTGATGCGCTTCGCCATCCGCCCACTTATATTCAGCAACAACAAAAAAAAAAACAACTCTTCACATCGCATCGTATAAGTGAACGGATATTGTAACGTTCGTCAGAAGAAGGCGATATCTATTATAAAAAAAAATCCTCCCGAGACATTTAATGTCACAAGCACTCTGTATTAAGTTGACTTTGATTTACAGCTTGACACTTGCAGAAGTTGAAGGTACTACATGACCTCAGGATAATAAATTAAACACCATCCAAACCAGTCATCCATCCCCTCTAAAGTTTTTTTTCTTTCTTTCTAGAGCACACCCCTGTAACGAGTACTTAAAGTTTTGGAGTGACTTGTGTTAAAAGCAGTTAACTAAATGGGACGTAAGCAATAATTGAGTTTCTTGAGTAGTTTCCGATAAGAAAACTATTCCAAACTACTTCATATTTAATCGATGTTTAATGAAATCCCCGGAGTCGTTGAAGACTTGTTGCACACTTCACACCTCACACACCATCATACTCAATCGTACTTTGTATATTGAATGGCACATTAAAATTAGATCTATTATAAAAAATTCTTTCTTTAAGGGAACATTGCGGATGGCAAAATACGATGTTGAATTTAATTTCTCATTTGGCAGAGTTTCGAATTCTATGTCAGGGAGGTGCATGAGCGTGTTTAGTATGACGCGCGCTAGCACCTGAGCAACAAAGCATCCCATCTTGAGCCAAAGTTATTAAAATAAATATGTCAGGTGTAATAATTGCGACTTTTTTTCTTTATTTTTTTCATTTTATATCAAAAGTGTTGCGCGAGACAAATAATATTATAATAAATAAGAAAAAAGAATATTTAATTTTGCAGACACGCCATTTGGATGCATAGGATTTGGTGCAGTCGTACCTTTCGAGCGGAACATTTTTCTTGCAGAGATTTGCCATTCGCTTGCAATTCTTGCAGTCTTCGTTGGTAATGCCAATCCCCTTTAAAATGATATCGCAATTTGGTTTGAAGTGAAGGTGGTAGGTGGTAGGTGGAGGAGGTGGTGAGTTGTCTTGTTTGTTTGTACGCCAGGCATTTATGTTAGCATGTTATGATGAGAACATTAATTACGTGAATATTTTTGAAGCGAGGGAAGTGTGTGTCATAAAATTAAAAGAAAACGACCAGCGGCGGCGTTTCATTTAGGCATATAATAGTTCTGATCTAAGTTGAGCATGGCGCTATTATTATAATCGCTGCAGGATTGAGTTTCACTTGTATTTGTTTGTAGCTAGTGAATGCATAATTTATGGTTAGATTTTATTGAATTTAAAATTAATAAGCAATGACTAATTGTTGCAAATAAATTAAATTACACAATGCAAATAGGGAACAAAGATATTTATGATTTTTTTGTTTGATTACATGGATTGCGCAATTTCTTTATATTTTTTGCACACCCAATTAAAATTTTTAAATTTAAAGTAGTTAGCTGTTAAATATAGGATCAATGTGAAGTGAATGGGAGTTTTGTATGATAACTAACGTGCAGCATAACTGCAAAGCATTCGCACCAACAACGTGGTTAATAAAAAGAAACGATTTTCATCAAAAATTAATTAAAAGCTGTGCTATTCCGCAAAATCGTTGAGTTAAAATCTTCATTCGAGAGGAGACCACTGGGCCTTAGTAATCTTCTTCTTTAGACCCATGTTTTTTTCAACCATTTTTTTCTAATAATCTAAAATACGTGCTTTGTATACTTTAAAATTTTAAGGTTTTTTAAGACTAAGTACGAGCCTTCCAGGGGAACATTTTATTTTTCGTGTAAACCTTTACTCCTTGTGGTCAGAGCGTTAATTAAGTAGACGTGTTTTAATAATAAAATGTTTGTTTTGAAAGGCAGCATCTACTGTAGAGACTAGATTTCTTTTCTAAAACCTTGTAGGACGTAGAAAATGTTAAAAATGTGGATGTAATTTTAAAACGGCCTGAACATAGCCTTTCTAGGATCTTAGAGCACTTATATAGTTTGGATGTAATCTTTTTTAATGATAAATTAAATTTATATTTAGATCTACTAAATGCTAGTAAGTTGTAGTATTTCTTATCATTGACTTTCATTCTATTCATTCGTATCCTCACATACTCATTTTTACATTGATCTTGATAGATTTTCGGGTGCCAACATATTTTTTCAAAAGAATTGACAATATAGTTCTACTGCCTCAATACTTTTTAGGGCTTATTTTATCATCAACTTGATTCCCCAGTTGACTCGTTGTGTGGTTTTGGATAACCTATTCTGTGTTATCTATGGAACTGAACTTTATATATCAACGTCACTAAATCTGTATTTATGATCAATGTAACCCTGCTCGTCTACTCTTCTTGAATTTGGTCGATTTATTATCTTCCTTATTCTCGGCGAATGGTATCTATTAAACGCTGGTACTTTCCCTTTGGTATCCATGCCCTTTTCAATCTAGACCTATCCTTCTGCTTCATGAGGATCTTGTTTAGCTAATCGACATGCATTTCCTGAAACATAACATTATCTGAAATTGTTTTTATTCATCAGCCTTAGCCGGTAATAACAAATCCGAATCCCTAGCCATATCAACCCCAACTAACCACAGAGGTCTGTTCCACTTTTTAAAATCCAATATCTGTGCACTAGTTGAGGTAACAACGAACCTCTAATTGTTTTGTATAGATGTACAAAATAGATAATATATAGAATGATATTTTATTTGTTAAATTAAAAAATAAATAAATATATAAATTACTTGTTGGGACGCGGACGTATGAAATCGTTTTGGTCATTCGAAATTATTTCCAGAGTTTGTTCTTATTTCTAGTTCTCTTATTTGTATCATGAATTCAAAATTTAACTACTTACATGATTGGAGTTATTGGTTTATCAAATAAATAACACTTTAAACACCACTTGCACTAATTGTTTTTCTTTAGTTAATATTAAACAAATTTTATAAATAATCAAAAATATTTTGTAAACAAGAGGTAAGCCGAATTGTCAAATTGACATAAATGTCATGAGCTGTCATATACCATCGGTAATGTAGTTCAACAAATTCTAAAATACAATTCGAAATTACTATAGATTGTACTAGAAGAAACTGGTTTGTGTTTAGGATATTTTTTTACAGGAAATAACTTCAGCATCCATTACTAATTTATTCAAATGATTTTCGTTATTTGTGTACTATAAACAATAATTTTGATGTTATTTTATTTTTAGTTAATTTTAAGTTATAGTTGTAATCTGTTAAGTTTTTATTACGGCTAGATGAAATAAATAAATAAATTGTGTGGTAAAATAATTTGTAATGCAATTTTAAAACATTATAGTCAGTACATTAGGTGAAAATTTGATGCAAGAATGCTATCCTTATTAAACTTTTAAGAGAAATGCATTCTGTCTTTGTATTCAATTTAGAATTTATACAGCCGTATTTCTTAGATTTTTGACTTCTTAAGCCTTAGTACGCTGCTGAAGAGAAATCAAATTTTTCTGGTCTCCAACACGACAGCGAAATGCTTACGGAAACCACAGCAAAACTAAAATTACCAATTTACGCCTACTACACTGCTGATGCGAAACGAAATTATTCACTGGTCTCCAACACGACAACGAAATGCTTGCAGAAACCACAACGAAAAAATGACAACTTTTTTTTTTTTTTTTTTTTTTTTTTTTGTTTTTTTTTTTTATTAATCATTATCCTCATCTTAATAACTATAACATTTGATAAATCTTAAGATTGCTCTAACAAAATTACAATAGTGATTTTAAGAGAGAATAGTTAGTGACATTGGTATTTCATAAAAATAGAGATAATGCCACTTCATAGTACAAAAATTCAGCGTGGGGTGTACAATATAAGGAAAGTTAAGTTAAAAAATTAAAAAGAATTAAATCAAAATGCATTTTCAAAAGAAACAAGATAAAACAAATTCAAATTCATTGACAGTATTGATTGAATTAAACAATTAAACAATATAGCTCAACAAAACTTCGATTTCATTATGATCGAAATCAAGAAGCCACAGTTTTACTTTTTTCAAAAAGCCGAATAGAGTTGGTAGGTTACGTAGGCTAGCTGGAAGGCGGTTATACAATTTGCATGAGACAACATGATACGAGTTTCTAAAGCTTGTAGTACGAAAAGAAGGAATGGCAACTAAGGATTGGTAATTACTGCGTAAGATATAGCCTTCACATATTGGACTCTGCAAGAACCCGCCTCTAATAAAGAAAATCTTGAGAACCTTGTAATAAAATAACTGTCTGACAGGCAAAATCTTTATACGCCTAAAAAGCTCTATGGAATGAGAGAGACGGGGAGAGTTACACACTTTTCTTATAGCGCATTTTTGCAGCACAATAAGCGGCTTCATTTTGTTCTGATAAGCACCTCCCCAACAGCTTATACCGTATTGCATTCGAGAATGAAAAATCCCATAGTAAACAGTTTTCATGGTGTTATCGGAACAATACTTTGTAAGGCCATAAAAACAACGGATTGTTGAAAGGAAATATTGTTTAAGCCCTAAAATATGCTCAGACCAGCTCAAATTTCTATCGATAAGAACACCCAAGTATTTAAAACAGTTAACGTTTTCAATTTGAAAGCAGTTGGTGTCGCAAGAAACATTAGCATTAAAATAGTGATACGAATTTTGAAAGGAACTCAAGTGTAAATTATACCTTGCACAGTTCGATGAGTGGAATATAACATTAATGTCTGGAGTCACGTTAGAGCTAAGGGAAAAAAACATAAGTTTAGTTTTATTGCTTACCAAAAGTTTATGTGCATCAAACCAAACTCTCAATAAGTGCACATCATGATTTAAATCAGCCACTAGGTTCAATAAACTAACGGATCTGTATGCAATTGCCAAATCATCTGCAAACGCCCTTACTTCTCCAACAAAAGGTAGTTCAAAAATAGAATTAATATAAATTAGAAAAAGGATGGGACCAAGAACAGATCCCTGAGGAACTCCAAGATTGATAACCTTGGAGTTACTCAGACAGCTGCCGAGCTTGACCTTTTGTTCCCTGTTTTTCAGATAAGATGCAAACTACTCATATATAAATCCACGGAAGCCCGCATAATATAATTTGTTCAAAAGAATATTGTGGTCTACCATATCAAAGGCTTCCGTAATATCCACAAAAAGTCCACTACAAAACCTTTGATCATCCAGTCCTTTATGAATAAAAGAGCAAAAATCCAACAAAGCATCCTCAGTAGAGAGCCCAGTCCTAAACCCAAACTGTTTGGAACTAAGAAAATTAGAATTATTGAGAAAGTTCAAAACCCTACATTTAATTACTTTTCAAATATTTTTGAAATAGAAGGCAACAACGAAATTGGCCTATAATTATTTTTGTCTTTTTTACTCCCTTTTTTAAACAGGGGTATCACAATGGCGTGTTTAAGTTCATCAGGAAAGATTCCAGAGAAAATACTCAAATTAAAAATATATGTCAAAATAACCACAATATTCAAAGCGATTTTCTTTAACACAATGTTAGAAATACCATCATTACCAAAAGATTTGGAGTTATTCAGAGAGTTTATGGCTTTTAATATCTCAAGACCAGATATTGATTCGAAGTAAAAACTATTTATTTGAAAAGACGAAACTAGAGAGCTGGAACTAGTACAAGAATATCCTAGAAAAGAGGTGCCCCTCGAAAATGATTCCTGTCCAACTGAAACAAAGAACTCATTGAATGCATTAGCTACAGCAGTAGGGTCTGAAATTATTTCATCCCCGTTGTTCAACGCTATCAAACTATTTTGATCATTAACACTTCGATTAATAATACTATTAACCACTTTCCATTCTTTTTTTATGTTCCCTTGGGACATTCTTATTTGATTATTATAATAATTATCCCTACATGTTTTGATTTCAACATTAATTTCACGGCTCATTCGATTGTAGCGATTTTTTAAACATAAATTTTGTGGGTGTTTATTACATTTTATGCGCAGTCTATGTTTCTGTTTTATTTTTTTCAGGAGAAGCCGGTTCATCCAAGGCTTAAGCTTTCTTTCAGACTTTCGTGGTACATTAACGTAACTATACATGGCAATAAAATTCTTAAGAATGTCAAGAAATAAATCATAAGCCTTGGAGACATTTTCTTGTTCATAAATTACCTCCCAATTATAGATGCGCAACGCATTATTCAACTCTTTGAAGTTGATCTTGGTTTCGCTATATAGTGAATCATCTTCCTTTTTATTATCCAGAGTGGAGAACAAAATACCAGTCATACAATGGTCAGAAATTTGAAGATCACAATTAATGCCAGCACATTGAATGGATTGAATATTAATAAAACGGCCTAATACGTGGTCAAGACAGGTATCTGATGTCGGCCTTGTTACATCATTAACAAATGAAGTTAACCCATGATCGGAAATTAATGCAAGATATGAATCCAAATTAGGACAGGAGTTAAGCAGGCTGAAAGCGTTACACCAATAACAAAAAAAAAAAACAAACACGTACTAGGCTTTAGACAGCGTCTTAATAGTGTTTAAAATAGTTAAAAACATGGTTTATTCAGTTTAATAAAATATATCACATAGTCAAGGCTTAGACAACCGATTTTGTTGCCTAAGTTACTTAACTTTAACATAAAATAACATAACAATTAGGTAAACAAGTTTATTTTGAACTAAACTCAGACAACGTTTATTAATAAGACTAATAATGTTTTCTCATTAGTGTCATTCTAATTCGTAGATTTACAAACAAACTATACTAGATTGGATATAAGAGTATTTCAACTACAAATCAAAAAATAATATGCAATATTAACACCCTCCAAGCTTGTCTATCTTCTTTTAACCCCTTCCCAATTTTCTTAACACTGGCACTGTTCAAACATAAAAATATTAAAAAACTATTTTAAGAATATTCAGAAGCGCACGCTCAATAATATAAAACATTTATAACTGCTGTATATTTCTTTCATAATCTCGAATGAGCGAAAAAAACACCGAATTTCTCGCACATGATATGTATGAAAATGAGTTAAATTCAATTCTGTTTAAAAGAGACTATTTACAAATATCGTCATTAAAACATTTTTGTATGTCAAAATGCAAAAGATCTTGAAAGATCTTGAAAGATCTTGACAAGAGTTTGAAATTGTTTTAAAAATGGAAGAAAATAATATTTTTTAGTGCTATATGTTCCAGTTCTGGTTCTTAAATTTGATATGTAATATCGTTTTTAAATTACATGTCACAAATAAGAAAAAATATAGGTACTTTTTTAAACTAATTTCGTAATAGGGGTGAATATTTCTGAGTAGTATTTACCCATACCTAACCTACTCACAAATTTCTTCCGTCAAAAAATAAGAAAACTTATCCTAAAATTGTGTAAATCTGAAAAATTAAGCTGAGGTTACATTTTTATATATTGGGCCCTCTCAAAGCATATCTGAATTTTCAGAATTCTTAATTATTAGAGCATCTGATTGGCCAGCTGTCATAAAAAGTTCTGGAAATTCGGATGACTTCTTACTTTTTATGACAGCTGGCCAATCACAAGCTCCAACAATTCAGAATTCTTAAAATTCAGATATGTGTTGAACGGGTACATTTACAATTAGTTTCCGAGAACTCGGACAGAGAGATATTAGCGTAATAACATCTCAGAATCATAAGTTGTCCTATTATAACAGTTAGGTAGGTCTTCTATTTGGTGTTTTGAAATATCCTATACCTACATTTTCACAATATTTGATGACAAAACACATATGTAGGCAAATAGGACAAAAAACGTGTGCAAAAATGTATCTTATTGCGTTCCAAAACTTATTTTGGTCTATTGGATTCATGCAGATTATCATAATCGCCATGTTATAATATTCAACCTATCAATACATAAAAAAAACAAATGCATACATTCATCATCCCCTGTTATTATTTATAGGAGGTTGGACGACTTAATTTGAGCTCAAACAATGCGTTCCATTGTAAATGATTCGAAGACACATCCCCTCTCTCAGCTCTGTCTGCCTATATAATTTTCGTGTAAATCCAAGGGTAGACTTACTTACTATAGGGTCTGCGGCATAGCTGTCGAAATAATACACAAAAAACAGAATGGAAATGTTTAGGTAACATTGCACATAGGCGGCTTTTGTGAGTGCGATTCCCACATTAAGGATAATGTAATGTACCTACCTATTTCTATGGTCTGTATAAATTTCACGCATTAACAATTATATAATATTGGCAAATAGATTTACAGAGGTACATCCACTTCCACACACACACAGCTACTCACATAATTGTTGGTGATATTCTCGTTTGAATTTTGGTACTATTTGCGGGTAAGTTTTGATTTTCCTCTTGGTGCGCTGAATTTAACATTGAATTGAGGATAAAGGGCACAAATGAATCTGGGGTTTCCTGTGTTTTGGACGGGATAAAACCCCTAATCCACGCATGAACAAATGTGCAAATAAACGGTGAAGTCTTAACACGATCATGGCATTACCAAGACAAAAGGGAATTCAGAAATCGTCCTTATTATACAATTAACGGTATGAAATGAAAATAATGTCTGATATGGTGGAAGGTTTTATTGAAAAGCTTGCTCTTCTACTAGGTACACGAGTATGTAGAATGTAGGTATTCTCATAGTTCCGAATTAATTGGAAGTTCTTTGCTGGGTGTAGAATTAAAATAGTTTCTATTATGTGCTTTGGATTAGTTTTATGAATAAATGTTTGACGAAATAACAAAGGGTTTGTTTGAATTTCTCATATGGTGTATTAGCCATCTGTGTAGGTATGTGGGGTGTTAAAACTATAAAAGTTTTAATACAAAAATTAATTGTTATTTAATTTAACATATTCAAAATACCTATAGCGGCCCAATAATAATAGGCGAACACAAACCGAATATTCTGCTTCCGCATATTAATGGGGTTATCGATTGGCAATTCGGAAGAACAATTCGATGTGCGTGAGCGGTTTTTCTTTATTGTCTTCAAATTCAGAAGCATTGCCCACATGCCCGCTTTCAAGGAACTATCTAAAGCTATCCGGATAGGTTTGTGTTATTGTTATTCCTTGTTAAGCTATGAGCCATGATTACACGATTCCTTTTTTCGGTTGTTTCGCCCTTTTTACAGATAGAACGAGGGGTGTAGAAACGTAGCTCTAGTCCCCCTACATTCCTACACCTCTCACCCAATCTGTCAAAATGATGAAAGACGAAACAACCGAAAAAAAGGAAACGTGTAATAAGCCTCAAAGTCTTGAAACTTTCATTCTTGCTTTCGTTTTTTCAAAAGACGTACAAATAAATCGAAGGAGATAGTTCAATGTAAACACCGTCTCTTTGACAGTTTCTCGAACGCAAGAATTTTATCTTCTTTTTAGTAAAAGAACTGTCATTTTGACAACAATCGGAAAGATCTTGAGTATTTAAGGCGCGTTCAGAAAAATGATATCTCAGTATGATTTCGCTTCGTCACAAAGTGAACACGACACTTAAAACGAACGTTTGGGTATACTTATTAGTTTCTGAAAATTGGATTGTGAATTTCAAAGCTAAAATATAAAAATGTCAGACTTAAGGGGAGTTTGTAAACAATCGGTTAAAATCTACCAAAATTGATGATTTGCAACTCAATTTATGGATTCTTTTAATCAAATTTTTATTAACAAGGGCCTTCGATAATATACCAAGATTAGGTAACTACATATATAATCAAATTAATCACACTTGTTTTTTACAGCTGAGGAATTGGATTTTCTGTTCTAATTTGTTCTGTAATTTTATGATGTCGTTTTCTGATCTGATTTTGTATCTTATCAAACAAACTTGTTTTCTTTTTGTTTACCAAAAAGGCTTTTTAACAAATAGCAATGGCCGAGTTCAACGCACATCTGAATATTCAGAATTCTGAATTTTTGAAGCTCTTGATTGGCCAGCTGTCAGAAAAAGTTCTGAAAATTCAGATGACTTCTGAGATTATATCCGTGAACAAAAAATAGAGTTTATCTTTGCATTTGAGAAACTATCAGATAGGCTATACACTCCAAAAATGTTCCAATACGTTGGGTTATTGATGCATCAGCTGATGTTTTTTCCACAAGGGCACAACACAAACCTATATCCAGTATCCGGATAGCTTTAAAAATTCCTCGAATGCGGCCAATCACGGATGATCATTTTAAGAACAAAACTAATGGACTTGAAAATAAAAAATCATTATGAAATAAAATCATCTGTCAGTTCACCAAAGTATTGGCTGTCACTTTTGATGTTGACAGATTCCTGAAACGCACTACAATTATAGCGTTTTTGTTTGGTCGTCCGGAATCATTCTGAATGCTTCTTGAAGTGTTCGTTTGGCATTCGATGACAGTTCTTCTTCTGAAAAGGAGAGACGATCGATTCTGAATTTCAGAATCAAAAAAAAATTTGTCAACTTGTTCTTCCGGATTACCATAAGAAAACGCTATTAGAATTGCCAGTGTTGTTTGTTCTCCATCCGTTGAGCTACTAAGTGAATCCATCAGAAAATTATAAAGATTCCCTGTCAATGCGTTAGATCCAGCCCAATATATGTGCTAGAAAACATTTAAGCTTCAATACAATAATGCAAGAGTTTATTTCTCGAAAATGCAAACGTCAACCACATACAAAAATTATCTTCTTAATTATTTATCGTTACTAGTGTACATTTATTTTTCGATCAATTTGAGGCTTACCATTATCAATTATTATTATTCAATTTATCAAACTGAAAAAAATAATTCGTTCCGCATTCATTAATGAAACCAATTTATCTGTTGCACTACTTGAATCAATCAAGCATAAAGGAGTTCCAATAAACTATTGGCACTGGGCACCTTACCTACCTATAAATATCTGGTCTTCATGGAGTATGCATTGACATAGTAAATTGTACTGTCACCATGCGGTACCTTAAGACATTGGTGCTTTTGCTTTTTGTGGCGTCTCTTGCGATGGCCAAAAAAGACGAATCTAGCGAAGAAGAAGATGAGAAAAAATATGGTGAGCATCACCATGAAGAAAAGGGAGAAAAGGGAGAGAAGGGCCACAAGGAAAAGAAACACTGGGAAGAAGATGAGAAAAAGCATCACGAGGAGGATGATCATGGACATAAGTATGAAGAGGAGGGTGGTAAGAAGAAGAAAGACTGGGATGAGAAAGAAGAACATGGGGATCACCATGAACATGGTGAGCATAAAAAGGGTGGAAAGCATCATCACAAAAAAGGCCACAAAAAGGGACACAAGGCTTCAGAATACCACAAGAAGGCCAACAAGGACGAGTATTACAAGGAAAAGAAATTCTACGATGACGAGGATAAGGGAGGACATCACAAAAAATACGGCAAAGGACACGAGCATCACGAGAAAGAAGAAGGCGGACACAAGAAAGGCGAACACCATGAAGCGGCTGAGAAGAAAGGCAGTAAAGGACACAAAGGACACTATAGCAAAGGACATCACGACGAAGATCATAAGGGATACAAAGACGAACACGGTCACGATGAGCATTATGATCATCATGAAGATTTCGGCAAGAAAGGCGAAAAGAAAGGTGGCCACAAGAAAGGATACAAAAAAGGACATCACTAAACTATAGATAGTAGTATAGATAAATGTATTGGTATTTCAATGGGTTGCTCAAATAAATCTTATAGCTATAAAGGTACTCGTAGAAGGTACCTACTTCTGAAAATTTGTTTATTCTGTGTTTACAATCCCTTGTTTAACAAGGTTGTTCGCTACTGCTGCCGCATGATGAGTGCCTCCTGCCAATCTATATATAAGCAAAGAAAAAGGATTCATTATTACTTTCTTACACCCTTTTGTTGTGGGATCATTTAAATCGTAGCATTGGCCAATTTGCTTTCTAACCGCACACAAAACGAACCGCCTTTTGGGACAAAACGAGATCATAATTGGAAAGGTTCACAGCAGGAGTCATATTCTTATGCACATTTATTTTTCTGGTTCGAAATTCAGAAAACGGAGTGAAGGATTAATTTATGATTTTCAAAATTGCAGCCATTTGGTAAGGGATCAGAAAAATTGGTGTGTTTTTGGCTTCTAAGAGAGGAATCCTATTAAAACAATGTAGGTACATGGGTATATCCATGGGAGAAGATCTAATTACTTGAACGGATTTCAATTAACTACAAATTGATCTCTAAACAATGAAGCAGCAAACATCTAGGATTGTAGGTAGATATGGCACTTATTAAAAATGAAAAATTATTAAAGGTTAGTGAGATTTGAGATAGATGTGTATATCGGGCTTAGCTAAGCGAAGAGAATCCTAGGGGTTTAACTTAAGCATGGAGAAAAATTGTTTACCGTTAGTTTGTATGAAAACTCCATTTTTTTTCTTTGTGGTGGCGTCCACTCATTTTCAATAATTGATAACATTCGTTTCAAAGCTGTTGTCAAGTCCAAGTTTCTCCAAACTATTTAAGCATTTGTCCTACTTTTCGGTGAGATAAACCATCAACTCATTTGGGGAATATTTCATTTCCCGTTTTTCTAAGAAGAGTGGATATAAAAACGACTTTAATTGTAAAACTCTCTAAAATTTTCAATAATTACCCCTATTACAGAATTCGGCGAATGAGCTAGAGAGGCAGTATAACTCATTTACGAAAAATTTCAACAACTCGTTATTTCCACAAAGCATAACGTATGAGGGCATTTAGTCGAATGATTTACAATCTTCATTATGATCTTTTTGCAGATTTTTTCCAAACTTCATACAATAGTGATGCCATCCCGAATATTGATGAACATTGCTCTCATTTCGAAGAAATAACTGATTTTCCTCTAACTCAGATTTCTTAAAATGATGTTTGAATGAATTAAACATATCTTAAAAAGCTGGATATGATTCTACTCCGCCCATTCTTTTAGAGAAGTGCTCATCTTCACTGTGCTCAGCACTGGCCCTCTTATTCAATGAATCAATTTCTTCTAGAAAATTTTTTCAAAGAATGGAAGATATCATTAATTGACCCAGTTTATAAAAGTGGTCATAAACACTTAATTAAAAATTACAGATCGATTTCAAAGCCATCCGTTGTACAAAAACTTTTTAAAATAACTATCACTGAGCAACTATAATTTTTAAGTTAAACATGCTTTGTCGTCCAAACACCATCGACACATCAAACACTAATTTTTGCATTAACAAAGTGGAACAAGGTAAACAAATAGACGTTTTATGTACAGATTTTGTAAAGGCTACTTTTGCAAAAGATAAGAATGTTAGGCTTCCACAATAATTTCAGAAATTATAGAAGCCAAGTGGTTAAAATTGATGAATACCACTCAAATTCTATAAGGGTTTTATCGGGGCTACCGCAAGGAAGTCACTTAGGTCCACTTCTTTTCATTATTTTATAAATCATCTTCCAGTGGTAATAGAATATTGTCTGGGTTTAATATGCTGATGATGTTGAATTATCATATTACAACAGGGCAACTAAATATGTAAAACCAGTTTAATAAAATTCCTTTTGTCCTTCAATAAATATCATTAAAGTTGCATAAGTCTGTAGTTCCTATTTATAAATTTAATTTAAATCTCAACATATTTTACCTTTATGCCTACAAGTATTCCTACTTACTTTAACTTTACTTACGAAATTCATATCCCCAAAAACAAAGAGTCCTAATCCAGGAAACCTCATAAACTACACTAAAACACACTCGATAAGAATTATTTAACAACTTTTGGATTAGGTGCACATAATCGGTAAGCTTACCATTCTAAATGGGTATGGGATAGATTCGATTTAGCACCAGAGAGGAGTCCAGGGTATATCTGGGGCAGGAGTAGCTAGCATTATACGAACTGTAAATACCTTTAAGGTGTGTCCGGAAATACAATATCATTTTAATTCAGCTGTACCTCAATATGCCTTTTCCATTGTCTTTTTAAAGCTTTTTCCTGGACAACCAGAACCAATCAAACCGGGCAACAGCATAAAGAGTCTTTCTCTATGCTATGGCAACAAAGGTATCCTGTAATTAAGACAAACGTTCAGTCCCAGGATTAATTACCTGGAAGGAAAAGGAACCGTGCGTCGTCGGTCGTCGTCGTCCTTTAACAAATTCAAAAGAGAAATATGAAAACCATACATCCGTATCTTTGTATATAGAAACTATAGTACTATCATGGCGGGGAGCGACAGTAGCGACATCTGCAGCACTCACGCAATACTTCGGTTTTGCAGAATAGGTATATAGCAATAGATATAGTCACGGATATTTCAAAATGAAATAAAGATAATGCAGAATTAAGATAAGGGATGAAGAAGAGAAACAATTTTGTATGTTTTTTTTATATTCTTCAATTTTTGTCATTCTGTCATGGTTAGGGAAAAGAAATTGTATTTTTTGTCGCGAATTTGATTTTCTTTAAAAAGGAATTGTGAGAAGGAATAGCGCACAGGTATAGTTAGGTATATGTGTAGTTATTGTTACATTTTTGTAGGTATTTTTGATTTTCAGATCGTTATCTCTTCTTTGGATGTTGATGTTGTATGTTGGTTGGATTTGGTGTATTGTTGTAGGTAATTTTTTTGTTTTAATTTTTTGGTTTATACGAATTTCAAGATTCAACGATAAATTGGTTATAGGTATATTTGTGTGTCGCTGACCTATATTAGTTTTTATGTCACGTCTTACGTTATAACCTATGATGGGTAGGTAGGTATCTGTTATTTTATTAAGCAAAAATAAAGCTGATGGCTCAATTACTATTTAATTGAAAAAATACCTACCTATTCGTTTCGAGAAAACATACCTACAACCTACTTAGTCTATCAACATTGAAAATTAAGTAATTTTTTACACGTATGTAGGTATAAATAGGTACATACATTCATTATGTGGAAGTTTTGGGGTGGATTGCATTTTTTTCACAAAAATAATAATTCAAGTCATTAGCTTTATTTTGGCACCAAAATAAGAAACATTTTTAATTTCAATGAATGATTTAACCGGCACATAAAAATGGCTGTCGTAACCACAGTAAATTGCATTTTTCTCAGCAGGTTATACTTGAGATATGTATATATATAGGTACATATTAAGTACCTACCTACCTATCTCCTCAAGCAAGTTTTAGATTCGTACAAAATATCGAACATGACATTGCGATGATATAGGGAAGACCAAAAAAGTGGGCCCGTTTGATCGGCTAGCTACAGCTTAAACAAAAGCTTCGATACGCTTTTTTTAAAGGACTCTAAAGACAATATCTTTGGGCCAAAAAGGAAAATGTTTTCAAAATTGCCCCATTTAATAAAAAATCAGTAAAATTTAGGTAATAGGTACCTTTTGGTTAAAAAATGGTTCCGAAAAATGTCAACTCCCAAAGTACCTACCTACCTACCACTTTTTATTTTCACTTTTATCGAAAACAGTTCAAACGATTTTGATCAATTTTTTTATGAAGAATAATTTATATTTCTTCAATAATAGGTACCTATTGTATTCCGAATTTTTTAAAAAAACAATTTTTTTGAATTTTTGAAAACTGAATGTTTCAAAAACGACTTCGTAGATTTGTATTAAACTTTGTTAAAAGTTACAATGAAAAGTCAATTATTTGGCCTATAAAAGTATTATTTGAAAATATTAAGTGGTTAAGCATGTCACTTGATCAATGCGATTACCGGCGCTAGGCACGGTTCGGTTGTTTATGAGGGACAAATAAAGTTATTTAAGACAAAGGGTACAGAAAGAGTCACACTGTCATGTCAGAACTTAAATGTGGTAATTTGTGTGATTTGTGCTTGTACACTGTGAAATATGGTCTACAATAAACCAATTTTATAAAAGTATTGTTAATGCCCATACAAATATAACAAACAAATGTTTTTATGCAGAAGTTTGTAGTAAATTTGAAGAATATTGCATACAAAAAATTGTTTTGGATTTAAAAAAAAACTTCAAAATTATTTTTTTGAAAATTTAATATCAAACGTGTAAATAATTTATTTGAAATTCAATTTTTAATTCCACATTTATAAATACTTACAATTGGCATAGGTACCAATTTTTTTTCTCTCAAAAATTTTTACAAAATTCATTATTTTTAAAACTTCTACTAGGTACTTCTATTATTTTTAAAATTTTGTTCTCATAAATTAGGATTTATCAAATATCATTATTATTTATTGAGTTAACAACACTGAGAAGTATTTTAATCAATTTATTCCTAAATTTGTTTTAAGACAATTTTCCATCTTTAATTATATAATTTCCATGCATGCATATTTGCTTAACTGAAACAAATTTTCTGCAATTGAATTTTTCAATTAAGCAAAGCCGACGGCAAATGGTTTTTCATGAAAATTTCAATTCCTATACCTACCCTAACTACATGAAAATCAAAAATCAAAAATCAAATACCTACCTACCCACCAACCGAAGAGCAAAAAAACAATATCCATAATACCTATAGGACAGGACTACCTTCTTTCTATATGATCTTTACCTACTCGCAATAAGCAATAGAAACAAAAAACTCTTTTCGTACATTCAAAACAAATAAAAATAAACTTTGTATAACTTCAAAGCAGACAGGACAAATATTTTTTTCGTTTTCCTTTCCTTATCATGCTCTTTGCAATGTCTTAAACAGCTGATTCTCTCGTTCTTACGAGTCTTCTTCATTCCTTACCCTACCCTTCACCTTACCAACATCTTAACATCGAATTGCTGGCGACTGTAGCGCCGCCACAGGCTCCACGCAACACTACAAAATTCGTCCCCATGATAGTACTATAGTCTTTATATACAAAGTCCGTATCCAGTTATGCTGTGCCTATACATATGCATACCTATACCTACTTGCTGCATTTTATATAAAGAAATCAAAAGAATATTTTCAATGGATATTTGCATTTGCACATAAAAAGTGGATGTAGGTGCAAATAAGCTCTCTTTCTCTCTGGTGATATGCTGCAGGGTGAAAGGAACACTTCGAATTCAAATTAATTTTTTTTCCGTTAATTAAATTTAAATAAAAGAATAAATTCTGCCCATTGTCATTTAAAAATGAGAATGGTCTTCAGTATAATGTACACACATATAAATACGAAGGGAGGTATACCTGGGTCTACGAGCGCTACACGCCAATCTGCAATCTCACACTTCCATTGAAATATTAATTCAAATGAATACCAAATGAGAAATGAAATTGGTGGAAAATATTGATATTATTAAACAGTTTGTGCTTGGCCGCCTTCACTTTGTTCGGTTTGCAATGTGGATAGGAAAGTATATTTTCATTAACGGGCCCTCATGGAGGATACATGGATGGGTCCTCTTAACGTGTGAATCATGAATACAAAAAATTCTGGATATTATGTCTGTCAATTTTCGTTGTGCATATACATATTTTGATTATGTACCTATATTATTTAAATTCAATTTAATTTAAACTTAATTTGCTTAAATAAAACATTTAATCAACAAAATTGTTGGCTTCAGATTTGATCAAATAATATTCTTAATTTCATTCAGGTTTTCAATGGAATTGAGCTTATCAAATATATGTTTGTTTTTTTATGATCGATAAAAAAAACAGGTAAGAGCTAAGCAATTTACATGTTAAATGCAACAACAACTAATCCCCTACGGGCTTTGCTCATTCTAGAAAATGTTCTGTGGTTTACTTAAGCACGGAGAAAAACTGTGTTACCGGCTTAAATTACATTCCTTCTTGTTACCGATAGTTTGTATTTGGAGAGAAATTATTTCGTTATGTCGAATTACCTCAAACGTGTCTCAAAAGCCTCTGAGATCGGAATCGACTTCAGGGAATAAAAAAAACGGAAAAGTATGGTAAATTTTGTATAATTAAAGATTCTTAATTCATTTTACAGTTGTATGTAAGTATGTGTATGTATAGGAGTAGAGGTAAGGTTTATACCAGTTCAAAGGCAAGCTGCTGCATTGTTTAGAGATCAATTTGTAGTTAATTGAAATCCGTTCAAGTAATTAGATCTTCTACAGTTCAACCCATCTCGGTACCTGCCGATGTATTGTTTTAAAATTATGAATTTTCTATTCAGAAATCACCTTACACTTAAAATATATATATAAACCTCTAACTCCAATTGCTATAATCCCTAACCAAATAATTACAATTTTGAAAATTATAATGACCCTTCACTACATTTTGTTCAACCCAAAAATGTTCAAACAAAATTCCATTCCAGAATATGAAATGCTTTTTTAAATGTTCCAATTATGATCTTGTATTTCTTCGAAAGGCGGTTCGTCTTGTCTATGGGTAGAATGCAAATTGGGCTATGCCAAGATTTAAATGACCCCTTGTCAAAAGGGTGTAAGAAAGTAATGAATCCTTTTACTTATACTAAGAGATGCACACTTACCTATCATTGCCCAGCATGGGAAGAATGTTGTTAAACAATAAGAGTCTTATACATATACAAGGGATTTCAAATAAATACCCTTTGAAACATAATTGTATGGGTATATAGGTCTGCTAAAGGCACCAATCTTTTGCAAATTTGTACGACAAAAATGCTTGCTTCTATGCAGTATGCTTTCAAGTTAGGAATTATCTTATCTTATCTATATTTTCAAAAAGACCGTTCTTAACTAATTATTTCAACGAAAATAAACATCAAAACGCCAAATACAATTTCGAAACGTCCGTTTGCTATTACCCTTTTATATAAAACCGTAACAGTGGTTTTAGGCACAGTTTTTCAGTGGTCAGTTAAACCAGAGTTAGTTAACTCTAGAAGTAAATTAACTCACAGTGAACTGAGGAAGCCGTTTTTCGTTGGAGAATACATGCGGAACGATTAACTTAACTGGCTGGATAAAGCATGCAGAGCATCTCTTTTGTTAATCCTGAGTAAACACACCAATTTTGATGAGTTAACTTGGTTTTGACTTTAATCTCACACTGAAAAACTCAAACAGGAGTAAGGCGAGGGTGTGCTCTCAGTCCTAGTCTTTTTGCTCTGTTCTTAGATGACTTAACCGATTGTTTGCCCGGGGGTATTGTATATGCAGGAATTTTAATTAAAGCACTTCTGTTTGCGGATGATATACCTATTTATTATGGCCTACTCGCCGGAATCTTTGCAGCTCATGATGAACAAACTATACGCATACTTTACACAATGGAATTTAACTGTCAATATAAGCAAATCAAAAGAAATGGTGTTCAAAAATGGTGGAAGCAGACTGTGCTCAAATGAAAAATGGTACTTCAATCAAGAAATTGTAGAAGCTGTAAAAGAGTATAAATAGTTGGGTGTATATATAACCAAGAATCTGAGTATGGAAAAACATCTTCAAGAAAAACTGCAGAAATCTAAGATCGCATTCAATGTGGCTTGGAGAAATTGTTTTAACAATATATCGCTCATAGCAGTAAATTTAGAGTATTCGAGGCTGTAGCAGAGTCTCTTTTATTCTATGGGTATGGGGAGTCAGAAGGTATGATACTGTAGAAAAACTTCTTAGGTTTTACATAAAAAGATCCTTTCACCTACCACCAAACTCGCCCAACTATATGTTAATGCTATAGAAACTGGAATATCGCCATTTTTCATCAAAACATTGAAACTACACATTGACTACATAATAAGGGTTCTTAGAATGACCAACCATCAGTTACCGAAGATAATAGCCCTACGAGCAATCAAGAGTCAAACGGGATGGTTTAGTGATTGGATTGAGCTAGCTCGTGAAAGCGGTGTAATCTTAAACCTGAATATCGAGGAGGTTGGGAACAATAATGTATGAGGTTATGGAACGGCTAGATGATCAGTCTAGAATGAGATTGACAGAAGAAGCATCGGGATCTTTACATAGGGAGATCTATAGCCAACTTGAACATAATCTACTGCACAATAACTATTTCCGAGATTCGTGTAGTATTGAAGAAATTTCCACCATATTCCGTTTGAGAGGAGAACTTCTTCGGCTGAACTACATACCACATAGGCAGGATCTACCACTACTATGTGGCATCTGCAATATATGAAGGAGCGAAAAGACACTTTCCATTTCGTAGAGAGATATCCGGTTCTGAGAGAGACAAGAAGAAATATCCTAGGAAATGATAACCTATCAGATGAACAAACTATCTAGCTTTTGAATTGAGTGCATGTACCTAAAATATTTCATATTTAATATATTGCAAAATTGCACTGGCGTACAGACAAGAAATACTATCAGGAAACTTTTAGCAAAACCCGAGTAAAGAAATGGTGTAACAAACTTTTATACAAATTATTTCGTTTTTTTTTGTAATGGGTGATTTTTTAAGAGGTTTAGAACTTTTTTTAAAAAAAAAACACAAAAAATTCGAAAAAATTAATGAAATATTTATTTGAATCGATAGTTTGAACCTTGCAATTTAATGTTTAAAGATAATTTCATGCAAATGTTGACCGCGGCTGCGTCTCAGGTAGCCCATCCGCTGAGTCCAATTTTGGCATACTCTTTCACACATATCGGCCGGTATCTCACGAATGAATGCATGGATGTTGGCTTCCAGTGCGTCAATCGAAGCGGGCTTGTCCCTATAGACATTAGCCTTGACATACATCCACAAAAAATAATCTAATGGTGTCAAATCGCACGATCTAGGCGGCCAATTGACCGGCCCGAAACGTGAAATTAACTGTTCACCAAACTCGCCTCGCAATTGCGCCATTGTTTCGCGTGCTGTGTGGCATGTGGCACCGTCTTGTTGAAACCACATATCATGCAAGTCAAGAACTTCCATTTCGGGCAAAAAAAAGTTTGTTATCATCGCTCGGTAGCGTTCACCATTGACAGTAACGCTGCGATTCGCATCATCTTTGAAGAAATAGGCCCAATAATGCCGCCGGCACATAAACCGCACCAACAGTGGCTTTTTCGGGATGCATTGGTAGCTGTTGCAATGCTTCTGGCTGACCTTCACTCCAAATGCGGCAATTTTGCTTATTTACGTACCCATTCAACCAAAAATGAGCCTCATCGCTGAACACAAGCAGCGCGCGATGAACATTTCGAACCGAGCACGAATTTTGATAGTAAAATTCAATAATTTGCAAGCGTTGTTCATTTGTAAGACGATCCATGGTTAAATTGCAAACCAAACTGAAGCTGTTTGACAGTGACACAAGGTACTAAACACACGTCAGCTGTCAAAACCAGTGTTGCCAAAACCAAACCAGCTAAAAAATCACCCGTTAGTAACCTTTGTCAAGCAGGCAGACGACAAAGCCATGTCGTATTGATTTTTTGTAATAACATAACATTTGTAATCTTTTAACAATGTGTAATAATAAAAATCGTTTAATCTAAAAAAATCTTAATCACTGAAAAACTGGACCTTAGAAATGCACTATACATTATCTAAGATTTATGACAAGCAAAAAGCTTGAAGGAAAAAAAGCAGTCTAGTATAGTTTAGCCGTCATCAGTTTTTCCCTTACTCTATATGTGGCGAGGTCCTTAGTCCTTGTCTGATGTATGTACGTTTAACAAATCAGTCCCTTTAAATGTAAGAGTGCATATTATATTAATACAGGTTTCTTGTCGATTCTAATAGGTCTTGTAAGAAAATGACCACTCCATGCTGATTCATTCCTATTCCTATTAATACAAATCAAACGGAATTTGTATTGTAGGGTCTCTTGATAGATGCATCTATGTATTTATATAGTACATGGGTATACCTACCCTGAGCTTGCACAAAAACCCAATATTAATTCAATTTTCGAAGCCCTTTACAAAAGGGCAAACATAACATAACCCATCTGCAACATATATTCACCCTCTTCAATCCGCATCTTGTTTGAAACTTCTTGCATTGATGTCATTGAAGTTTTGTATCTTTTTCGAATCCTATCCGATGACTAAAAATCAGATACTCTATTTGCTATAACGAGTGGCTTGGTTATAGCTACTGATGTAGGATAGGTATAGGAATTGATAGGAACCCGTTTGCTTGTATTTACTGAAATTTCATGCTTTGCTGGAAGAGTTCGTTCATCTTCATCTTTTCTAGGACTTGTCCTTCGCCTCTCATACTCCTTCTGCATATTGGTGCTTCCTAATCAAAATACACGTTCTTCTTTGTTGATTGACTTTTATAACACAAAAAATCTGTGTTCCTTCCCTACATTTAGAATACATGTATTGAGGGCACACCTTTTGTCATCATTATCATCCTCATGGCCAATGGACATCATATACGACGACAAGAAGAATGGCAACCAGAGGATATCAACTACATATATCGGTTGAATATCAGTTTATTGTTTTGTAAATATGTATAAAGACCAAAACGTTTGAAATGAACAAACTTTGAAGTGAGGGCATAAACACACAAATACACGACACACATATGTACATACCGAACCTTAAAATATTTGGAAAGAACCATCATCAAATGGTCTTTATGCATCAGCAAAAGAAAAATCAGTCAGGGTCCTTCCTTTTCCTTTCCGAATTTTTGCTCGATGAGTTCAGATGGGTAAACAATGCTGAAAGACCATAAGACAACAGAGAAGAGACAAAACGGAAAAAGTATAGACAAACAAATTTTTGGAAGAAAAATTGACATGTTATGGTTTCAAGTTACCCTATATGCGATGATGTCCTGAGTCCTTGTCTATTTATGATGTATGGATGTACCTACCTACAACAAATGAGTCCCTTAAAATGTCAGCGTGCATATTAATAGATAGACACACTACGTTATTTGTACATCCTAATAGGTCTTGTAAAAATGTTAAAATATTGATTTTATGATGTGTGGTTGATGATGTAGTGTTGGTTTGCCATATGTCCCCTCATTTTTTGAATCCCAGATCAATTAAAATGCAATATCTTTGAAAGTGCAAACACTGTTAAATGAGACGTGAAAATGTTGAATCTATTTCTATTTGCATAGATATTTAATGATAGACCTACCTAATTTGGCTGCTAAAAAAAGCCCGCAATAACTTTTAACGGCCTAGAGTTTTAAAATGCTCATTGACGAGATTGATGACATTTTCACAATATCAAGGTAGTATTGTCAAAAGGAAGTTTATAGTCACTATAAGTAAGCTTTGAAATTGTTTCTCGCAAAATCGAAAATATTGAAATCTTGTCTTAAATCAGAGGTGAGTTAAACCAGAGTTAGTTAACTCTAGAAGTAAATTAACCCACAGTTAACTGAGGAAGCAATTTTTTGGTGGAGAATGCATGCCGAACGACTAAATATACTCTGTGGAAAAAACATCAAAAGCATCTGTTTCTGAGTTAATTCACCAAATTTGATGAGTTAACTCGGGTTTAACTTTAATTACGCACTGAAAAACTGGCCCTCTGTTTAACAACTTCTTCATTTCAATTTGATTTTTATAGAAATTTAAATTTTTGCATTAAAAATGAATACAAATGTTATCAAAGATTTTCGGTATTAAAGAAAATGTTGCAGTTGCAGGTAGTCCTGTCTTGTTTGTTGTTGTTGTTCTATCTAAATAATTCAAGTCCAACGTCTGAGCCCTGAAAGCCTGAGATTTTATTTGTTATTGCCTTATAACAGACCCATTGTTTCTATTTAATATGTCACGTGATTATTGTTTGGCTATTAATGCTCCGGGCAATAATGTAATTTTGTCCGAAAAAATAGAAATGCTTCTCCAAATAATCTGCTACAATATATCAGTTTTGGTCGTTGAATTGCGTACTGCGAAAGGAAAAGCAGAATGAAATTTTTCGTTTATGATTTCGCTGTGTCATTTTTGGATTAAGATTTCTGATTGATTATTGAGCTCTGGTAGAATGTAGCTGTCAAACTGATCGCTTTTAACTGAACTGGTGATTGTGCTGTGGGGTTATATTGCCCGAGTTCAGCTCTTCTGAAAAGTTCTGAAAATTCAGATGACTTCTGACAGCTGGCCAATCAAGAGCTTCAAAAATTCAGAATTCTGAATATTCAGATGTGCGTTGAACTCGGCCAGTGTGCTAGTAAAAAATTAGTAAATCACCCGATTGTAAAAATCAGTGATTTGACAGATCTGGATTTAAAAACAATTGATCTTCTTTTGCAGATGGAAAACCTTTTTATCCTAATTGAACAAACTAATGGACAATTTGCAATGTTCGATTTATATTGTCACCCTCACCGATGCTACAGTAAAGCGAAAAGTGCAGATCTAATCACCTTGCAATAAAAAATGCTAAGTGAGTATCGGAACAAAGCATATATGATTCCGTACAATTTCAAGTGTATTCCACTATTGCACAGCTCGAAATCTTTTTTTCTTAATTAAGGCTCTTTTTGGCACTTTTTGAATGAATTCGCCAAAACAAAGATAAAAAGGATTTTCCAGAGACTTTAACTCAAGTCAATCGATATCAGTTTCGTTTACCTAGTAATAAAAGCACATCAGCGATAAGCAATAGTATGGTTATTCTTGCGTAATTTCCATTTCAATTTCTGATTTTTTTTAAAATACCAAATTTCTTCTTTAACGAATTTATACGAAAGATGCTATACTTACCTACAAAATTTCTAAGAAAATCCGCTCAACCATTAAACATTAGGCGTGATTTTTTGCAAGCCCGGAGGAAATTGGTCGAAAAAAAACGAAGTCTCCACTCGAGCCCCTACACATATTAAATGCAACAACAACTAATCCCCTCCGGACTAAGCTAAGCACACAGGATTCTAGCAGCCCTATTAATAAAAAACTCTTATTCCACCTTTATTCCACGATTTTACTAAACCATAGAATAAGCGTTAAGCTACGGGTTAAAATTTTACATTAATAAAAACAAAATGTTCGTGGAATAGTAAAGTGACGTTTACGAAAAATTCTCTAAGAAA
Organism: Leucozona laternaria; assembly: GCA_932273885.2. NCBI lineage: Eukaryota > Metazoa > Arthropoda > Insecta > Diptera > Syrphidae > Leucozona > Leucozona laternaria. The sequence continues at coordinate 110,100,001 of OW026368.1, read as the reverse complement.
ATCTACTACAATAAGTAAAATGCCTGTTTGGTTTTGATAGCAAATTATGATAATAGTAAAAAAAAAAAGGCTCACGTTAAACCAAACGCACATCACAATTCTCTTATTAATATATTATATTTCTGTCCAAATTATTATCATTTTTCTATTGTTTGTGTTGTGTCTGTTGTGTGTTTTGACCAACTCTTGTATCCCCATTAAGGTTATCTTCATCAATTGCTATGAATTTTCTCATATTTTTCTTGGAAAACCTATATTTCTTCCCAAAATTCTCCTCACTATAAGCACTTGCATTGGATCATATCTGGTTTTGTATATTTTTCTTTTTCTTGTCGTTGGTGGCTGATTGTCCAATATAATTGCAAATAGTTTAAGAACTCAATAAATCTGGTAGAAATCATTATTTTTTATTTAAAACTAAATTTGCAATCTTCACTTATATTTTTTTTTAATTTTAGAATAAATTTGACACATCTAGTTCTTATTCCTTCGCTAAACCACCTACTTCGGTGGTTTAGCTTAGTAAACGTCACTTAACAGACATTTTGTTTTATTAATAACACTTTGCACTTAGTCCAAGGAATAAGGCCTAACCCTTCGCTATTCCACGTTTATTAATTTGGCTGTAGGAGTTTAACTTAAACGGGATATACATTGTTCAAATGCTTGTCATGCATGGGAGAGTGTATTTATATTTTTTTTTTTTACGTTGCATATTAACACTTCATGCACGAGTCTTCAATCATTTATTTTTAATTAAATTTCTATGCGAAAAATGTGCCTATGCTTGATCAAGCAATCATTCTCAAATATACATCATTTCAATTCTGGCTATCTAATCGAACAAAAATCAAAACACTTGATTTAGCTTCAGGCATACACAATGTATACGTGTTTCATTTTTACTAATGCACTCTTACATGAATGACAATCATTTGAACAATGTATATCCCGCTTTAAGAAAGGAGACAAACTTTGTTACCGGCGATAAGTTTTTTCTATGATGCCGTCGCTAGTCCCTCGTTTAATTTTCAACCAAATCCCTAAAAAAATTCACGGCTATTGATGGACTATTTACATGAGAGCAACCCAACGACCGACGAATGAACGAATGTGATTTAAGACAATTTATTGATTTTATAAACCTAAATTCTTAATAAATTCTAAACAAAATCGTAGAAATATAATAAATGCTGGATTTACACGACTGAGAAATTGGCCAGCATTGTGGCAGTTAATAGTAAAAACACTGTCAGAACAATTGAAAAATTCATTCTTTTGCCAGTGTACCGACAGAAAACTGCCAACTTGTCAGTCGTGTAAATCCAGCATCAAGCCTAGTACGCAGATCGCACTAAATTTTCGATTTCATACAAAATTCTCTCCAAAGTTTAGCCAAGCATTTTAGCCGAGTGGTACGCAGCTCCAACTAAAAAAATCACATTTTTGTTTCATACTGTACATAACTATCTGTCAAAATTTACCGCACGAAATAATTGTTCGGCACATTAATTTTCGAGCTAAATTTTGAAGGTTTCTTTAACTCTTAAATTTTTTGTGAATTTTGCTTTGTGAAAATATAAAGCAACGTGGTTAATATTTGGAAACAAACTATTTATCTCAGGCAAAGAAAAGAATCCATTTTATTTGTTTGAAATTACTTGGAATAATGAAAAAAAAATTCTTTGAAATTGTTAAATATAAATTTTTTCACATAACAGCTGTTCTCTTTGACATATTCTCCACATTGCTCTCATGTCAAAATTTAGGCTTAGCTGATGTTTGGAGAGAAAAGTGGAAGCTAAAATTTAGCGCTATCTGCGTACTAGGCTTAAGATACTAAAATTTGCTTTTTAATCTTTCTAACTCTGTTCGCGTTCCTTCCCATACGATCCACCGATACTTCAACGAAAAATTGTTCGCTCGCTACTAACCTCAAAATCACTCTTTGTTTTGTTTTCTTGGTTATTGGTCATTGGCGACGAATAAGAAATTAAGAAATGTCAAATGTTGGTACTTCTTATGTAAAAAGTCCTTAAGGGTGTAGATCAATGGGGGCATCGCAAACAAAATTTCCCTGGAAATGTTTCCCTCCTTCGAAAATTTAGAATGTGAATAATGGTCGAAAGATTCCATCGGAATTCAATGGTATCGGGAATTAATTTTCCAGGGGAGTTTGGCTATCACTTGAATGAGCCAAATTCGAGATTACGAAGTGTAGTGGAAAAGTATTAGCGTTTCAAATTTTTGAAGTAGGGAAACATTCCCCGGGAAATTTTATTCACAATAGGCCCCAATGTAGATTCAGAGGTTGTCAAAACGAACTTCTTTAAGTGAAGTCAAGTTTTTTTTGCAAGCCTGAAGGGATTTGGTTGAAAAAAAAATTATTTTAAACTTTTAGTTTTTTTTTCAAAGTACAAAGTTTCTTTTCCAAAGTTGGAGTTCTTCTTTGATTTACACCTAATGATGTCCATAGACATAGACGAAATGTCGTTAACATAAAAAAGATCTTGTTTTTTGTTTAACGCCAATGCCATCACAGAAAAAAAATGGAGTTTCCATACAAACTATAGATAATAAGTATGTTATTCACACCGCCGCCGGTAACACAGTTTTTCGGTTAAGCACCGCGAATTCTGTGCGTTTAATTAAGCCCGTAGGGGATTTGTTGTTGTTTAATTGAACATTTAAATTACTTAGCTTCGAGATCTTTTTTGTTCGACCAATTTCCTCCGGGCTTGCAAAAAAACACGCCTTTTGTCGATTATCGCAAAGAAAGAGTAGGGAGCTCGAACTACTTTATCTCTCATCTCAAAACATCGGCTCAATTTTGCAATAAGAAAGACCGTCATGTCGCGTCGTTGAGACTATGGCCGTGTTGGGGTGCCAATCCGATAGGCTATCGAAGATATTATAGTATCCGATATGTTTTCGAACGACCAAAACCAGATAGGTTACATTTGCTGTCAAAAGACAAGGCAGCTAATTAAAGGGAAAACTATTGAGTTTTTAACGCGACGATTTGATTTTCATGATCCCTTCTGAATCATCAATTAAGTATTCAGTACCATTTAATATCACACTGGTATACATTTTAACCCTTATTTGTTATTTAATCTTTAAACGAACAAAATCAGACGCGACACCAAAAAGCAAAATAAGTAGTCGGCTGTAGGTATAATCAGCTGTGATCAGCTGTTCCCCAAATGTCCATCGGATAGTTTAGTATCGCGAAAATTTTAGGATAGCTTGGGATTTGTTTCTGACAACAGCTGATTGGTTTATCAGCTGAATTTTTCTATGCGATTACAACAACAGAATAACCTATCCGGATACCTTTGGACCGAACGCGGCCTATGTCACAAAAAACAGCTGTTCGCTGAGAAGAAATTATATTCAACCTTTTCAAATAATTTACTGTCATTATTTCAAGTGATTTTAATAAAATGAAATAGTTTATATTCCTGGGCTGAGATAAATCATTTGCTCGCAAATATTTCTATATTTCTGTTCAAAAGAAATTCAGGAACTACAAAATATCAGTCAAAATTTAGCTCGAGAATTATGCACTCCAAAACCAACCCGAATACTTCCGAACAACCACTAAACTTTCGTCTTAATTTATTTACATGGAGATTAATGAGAGTACCTACACTCGCCCGATGCGAATCTTTGAACATTCTTCAGTCGTCGCATATTCGCGCAAATGCTTCGCGCTGGTTTGGGAGAGCCTTTAATGTGCCAAACAATTGTTTCGTCAGCAAAATTTTGACAAATAAGTCATTGTGAGTTTTGGCTAAATTTTGGAGAGAATTTTACATGGGAGCTATGGTTTAAGTATGGTATGCTACAAGATAAACTTTAGAGGCAGTGAAATATAGACAGTAGATATTTTTTAAGTTTCATTTATAGGATTTATTTCGTTTCTTAGATTTTATCTATATTTTACTTATTTAATACACAGTATTTTATATAAAATAATTTAAGTAAATAACCAAATAAAAAAAACTATAAAATAAAATATTATCTTGACACATAAATTATAGAATTACATTTAATTTTACAATTTTCTAATTAAATTATTTACAGAAAAACAGAACTTGTTTATAGTTACGTGCATGATTATTTTTGTTAACTTAAAAAGAACTATAAATTTAAATCACATTTAAAATTATAATTATGCATTACCTATTGTTTTATACATTTATCAATTCGATTACTATTTGTACACCTGAACAATACAAGTTAATATTTATGTTTTTTGTTGTTTTTGTTGTTTTTAATTTATTTGTTAAGAAAAATTGCATTCAAATTGATTTTAAATATATCTAGTATTTTACTTTTTACATTTTGATGTTCAAATATTTATAATAATTATTAAACTTAAACAAAATTATTTACAAATAAAAAAGTCTATGTTTCTTATGCAACTTCCAAGTCGGACGATTCATCAGCATCACTAAAGTTAGGATCCGATTTGATTTGTATTTGTGATGTATATTCGTCTGGGGAACACTTCAACGATCCACATTGCTCCTCTTGGAGTTTACGCAGACGTTCTTGTTCCTCACGTTTTTGTTTTCGCCATTTTGCTCGACGATTTTTAAACCAAACCTGTAAGAAAAGAAATTATATAACCTTTAGTATAACAGGAAAAAACTCAGCTTGAATAAAAGTGAATTAAATCAAAAAAAGTTATGGCAAAATCAAAGAATATCTTTTGTTGGCTTCTAAAACACTTTCATCGGTTTTTGAAATTAAATTTCCCTAACAAGAGGTAGGTATATTGGTTCGTTTTTCACTCGGCCCCCAGACTCGCTATAGAATTTAACTGCTGTTTTTCCTTTCACTTTTTCTTTTGGTTCGACGTCTATGATAGGTTTCCCTTATCCCGTTAAACATCTACACATACAAACCATCAAGGATGTTGTCTTATATAGAAGAGGGTTGGCAGCAAACGATATTCTTGGAAATGAGAATCCGAAACAACTCTTGAACTTTTTGAAGGACTAATTAGGCGGTTTATTATAATTGTAATTAATTTTCGTTTCAGTGTGAAGATGAAGACAGACTTTTTAGGGGTTGCGAGTTGATTCATTTTATTTTTTCTTTTTGTTTTTCTTATTTGTTTTTCTTCCTTCCTCGCTCATTTAACATCCCGAAGAAAAGGGGAGAAAATTAATTATTTACTGTTTCGGTTATATTTTTCCTCTTTTACTATTGCACCAATCAGAGTTTGCTTCTATATACAGCTACCCTAACCCAATTAAAATCATATTAATTAATCAAATTATTGCTTTAGCTCCATTTACCATTTAAGACAAACGTAAAATGTTTTTTTTTTTTATTTTATTTTTGTAACCCAACTTTTAAGAATATTAACATTTGAGGAAGCAGCACAACATTTCTATGCGATATCCAAGAGATGAATTGAAGAGTGAGAAAACAAAAAAAAAAAAAGTTAGAAAAAGTAAATATCTCCATCGTTCATTATAACTCAAACTCAACCCTTATTTTTGTGCTTTTGTTTTAGGGTTTTTGTGTAAACAACTTAAAACAATATATCCAAACTTTGTTATTCAATAATTTAAAAAAAACAACAGAAGTTCACAGTTTAGATACTGATGCGATGCTGAATGAAATTGCTGGATTGGTTTGGTTTTGTTTTGGAAGTATACCTATATATTCCTATCTTATTGTTGTTGTTAGAAGGGTAAATAACATTGATATAGCAAAAAAAAAAATATATCAATGGAATAGGCAACAAATTATATGCACTCTGTTGTGCACCAGTGAATTCTGTACATTTGTATTTTTATAGAATAAATTGTATATTTCGGATGCACAAACATCAGTCTGAGTTAGTAAAAAAAAATATACTCAAAGCAACTCTCTGATGTTGTTTGTTGGTTATATTTTTATTGCATTTTGTTAGAAGTTATTACTTTTACATACGAATTTTTTTGTTTCTTAACTTGGAAACATACAATGCCGCATCACAGTTAAAAATTGAATATCATTTTTGCTTTAGTTCTAAAAATATTTTTTTTAGTTTATATGTAGGTATAGGGAGGTATACATAAAACTATTCACAAATTGAAAGCATATGTGTACCTAGTGTAAATTTTTTGAACAAATGAAGTGTGAACTGGAAAATTTTCTTATAAACAATAAGAACAAACAGAAAAGAGTAGCTGTAATTATTTGTACCGAAATTCCACTAGGTATCCAATTTGACAAGGGCATGAGTTGCCCCAGGCCTCAATGCAATAATAACACTGACAACATACTTGGGACACCAGCCTGGGGATATGCTCAGTCGCATGCTAGAATGTTTTTTTAAGAAAATAAGATTTATTTTTGAGCATTGGCATCGGTGTCATAATGATAGTAAACTCTACATGCGTTTGTAATTTTGTTTAAAATACCTATACCATAGGTGGACAAGCTTAGTATTAACACTTTATTTCAACAAATATCCTATTACTTATGGATTGATGAAAAATAATTATTGAAACAAGAAATATCATAGAAAAATCATATAGTTCTCCAAGGAATGTATTTCGTGCGCTGAGAGCAATTTTATGATACACGCAAAATGTTGATTTTGAGTAATTGAAAATTTAAAGTTTATGGGAGCTTACAAAAAATCTTTAAGTAGTTTCGATCTGTTTATCGATACTTTAGAATCTGGAAGGTATTTAAACTATTTTTAAAAAAGATGTAACCAAAAGTTTAAGTTAAATTTTATTTATTTATTTTTTTTGTTAACAATAATAAAATGAAGTTTCGACATGTGATTTTTTTGTGTTTAAAATAATTTTTTTTTAGAATATATGTTCTTATTAATTTTAAATTTAAGAATCCTGTTCTGAGTCCAAATCATAATCCTTCGGGTTTTGGGGCCTTTATTTCTAGTATTTTACTTGTTTATTTAAAACCTTGTATCGATGAAGGAACAGATTTTCTTAAACTTGGCATTTTTTTTAGCTAATAAGAACAAAATAGAAAAAAAAATTGTGGAAAAAAGCCCACTTTGGTCATTTGTGCTCCACATATTTGACTGTTTTGTATATAGTTATGATACAATAGCTACAAAACTACTTATAAAGAAGACATGAGATCTTTTCGCACACCATAGAATATGAGTTTTGGAACATTTTCGCAGCAATAAGTTCATTTCATCAAAAAGTGGACTTGAGCATTTTTTGCAGCATAACGACTATATAATTTTCATAATTTAATAATACTCGACAAAATAGACTACATATCCATCCACGCATAGTGCGATTAGTGAAGGAAATATAGTGGCAATAATGACCGTGATATATCGATTCGGTGCTTTTCTCAACTGCTTGGCTTGGCTGGACCTTGGCATATTTTACTTTTAAAGATCTTGGTTTAAAAGAAAACAACATTCAAATCGTGCAAGAATTAAAGCCGTCTGAGCTTTCTTATCTTCACGGTTTCAGTCTTTGGGTTGAAAAAGATACAATGTTCTCGACAAAAATGAGAGATGAGGCCCATTTCTGGCTGAATTGCTACTTCAATAAGAAAAAATGCCGTATTTGGGCTAAAGGGCATCCCAAAGAGGTTCAAGATTTTCTATCATTATGGGCTGGCCCGTCATCGGTTCATATTTTTTTTTTTAAAAGAGGCTGGCCAGAACGGAACTTTGAACAGTGCCCGTTATTGGGCCATGATAATAGAATTTTTTGCTACCTTAAACTACGAAAATAATAATTTTCTTGGTGACTTAAATTATTTTAGGTTTTTAAGTCCTTGTTTATTGTGCAAAACTTGTATAGTTTTTTTTTATTTCAATTTTGACTTAAGACTGAAGTTGCCAGACATAATCTCAAAAAATGAGATTTTCAATTTTTGTTCGTAGGTAAAACAGCTGCAGCTGCAGTTGGTGCATTATTTCGACCTCCAAAAATTCTTTTCAAAATTCGCACTGTTTCGGCAGCATTTTGGAAGTAACATTGCAATATTTCCTAACCTTTTTGTAAGCGTAGGCATATCGTATTTCCGGAGGTAATTAGTCGAAAAAACGACGTCAGAGCTAAGCAATTTAAATGTTAAATGTAACAACAACGAATCCCCTCCGAGATAAGCTAAGCGCAGGAATTCTCGTTGCTTAATTTAAGCACGGAGGAAAAATGTGTTACCGGCATGATTTATATACGAAGAGTTAAAGCACGTAGACGCAGCTCTTTTGAAAAATGGTTACAGCTACAAAAAACGATTCTGGAAACCGAAACAAAGAGCTACAGAGAACTTAACTCAACAGAATGAAAAAAGAGCCTTTCTTCCATACAGAAAAGGGGTTTCTGAAGGAATTGGAAGAATTTTGTCTAAGCATGGCATAAAATCGATATTTAAGCCACCAGCGAAAATTCGCCAAGTTTTAAGATCGCCAAAAGACAAAATTCCATTACAAAACCCGGAAGTATATTCTGTGCCCTGTAGTTGTGGTTCTTCGTACATTGGTGAAACAAAACGAGGAATAGAAACAAGACTAAATGAACACATAAAAGCCATTCAAAAGAACGAAGTAACCAAATCCGCGATATGCGAGCATTTAGCTTATAACGAGGATCATTTTATAAGATTCGATAAAGCAAAAATCGATTGCTACGGAAAGGTTTTATGTGCCAAGACTGGTACGAGAAGCTATTGAAATAAAAATACATAAAAACTTCAATCGTGATCAAAGCTTTAATCTTTCCTCTGCATGGGATACTCTCATAAACAAATTAAAGAAAAACAAAATAAATAGTGAAAACAAAAACAAAAATCAAAACAATCTGCCAGCTGATGTGATAAGCTTTGCATGTTCTCAAGCATACACCGAATCACAACAACAATCTATGCAGTTAGAGCAAGTACCTCCTCAACTACAAGCACAAACAACACACCGGTACAATCTTCGCACAAGAAGAAATGAGAGACAAAACAACACCCATCCATAAACCATCAGTAAACCCGTGACCACGACAAGTGTAACCCTGTCGAAAAGTCGGGTAGTCGATCTCTATGATCAAAAATTAAAATCGTGGTAAGTCCGAAAAGTGTCTTATTGATAAATGTCTCAGAACTGCGATAAACCAAGTCTTAAATCAAAAATTGTTATCGATAGTTTGTATTAAAAATCCATTTTGTTTCTGTAAAATGGCGTCGCTTATCTCCAATGTTGTATTTTCAACTAAATCCCACTGGCCTGCAAAAAAACACGGCTAGTATCAAAATAACATAAGTACATGATTCAAAAAGAAAGCAACAGATGTCCCACCACACCAGATATATATAGGTAAGTAAAAATCAATTTGTATATCAAAATCCTGTTTTAAAAAGTAAATTTTCAAACTTTCTTTGGCCTTTTCAAAAAGTTTTATTTTCTAACTTTATTTGATTTATTTTTTGAGATAGGTAGTCAAACAAATGCGAAAATAAAATATTTTCCAATAATTTTAAGGTACCTACTTTTGTTTGTCAACGTCACAGGAATTTTGAATCTAAAAATCAATGTAACAAAAAAGCCCGAACATATATGTAGCTATAACTAACGATAAATGCGGGTAAATAACCTCAAACATATTCAGCCTTCTTTAATACTTATTTATAAAACCCTATACCCATATCTATGTAAAAAGTCAAATGACAAATCAAATGTGACAACTGACAAGTTCACCGGATTGGACATAGCGAATTCGAGGTATCCTTGCATACAAATATCCGAGCAAATAAAATTAATCTGTCAAAGAGATAAAAATATATTTCGCATTCACAACACAATCATAAAGGTATATACATAGGTATACGTCGAGGTAGATATCAGAAAACGTTGTTGTTTCATGGTTCGACTATTTTAGATCAAAGGTAGTCCTGACATCATCATCACATCAAATATACCTATAGGGTGGAACTTGCATTCAATTTTGGTTGGTTGCCTACAATATCCTTGCCAACCCCTATACTAAATGAATATACACATACACTATTTACTTCGACAATTTTTTTTCAAAAAATATATTTTTTGTCATGGGGCATCAAAGGAGTCTTCATCGGTGGTAAAGAAAAATTATTCATTATTTAAATGAGCTTTACAAAACTTTGTTTGTACCTAATTGTTTTTCCATATTTTTTTTAACTTGCAAATTATAAGAAAATATTTATTAAAATCGATTATGAATCCGATATTCATATCAGGCTTCCTTTTATCCTGATTTTCAGTGAACCATTAATGTTTTTCTTACTTTTTTTCTGTGTGAGTCATATTAGACAAACCGTTATAAAAGGACGAACAAAAAAACTTTCCTTTAGCTTCTACGATTTCAATGAGTTGATTTTATTATTCCAAAAAAAAGCAAAGCTTTTTTACCGAGATATTTCCCGAAGGGAAAAAAATCGGAGTAAAGGATTTTCATTGTGTGCTTAATATTAATATTATCATTTTTTTTTTTTTTTTCTAAAATTTTCTTTTCTCATTGCTTTTGTTATTGTTAAAATGTTTATGGAAGAATGCGAAGTAGTAGAAGACAGTTGATTTTTGAATACTTCACAAGGACCGTATCCCCTAGCATCTGGCATTTTGAGTATACTAACGGCGAAAGAGTGAGAGAGAGGTATATATCTATGGGTATATATGAATGTGTGGTGCGGTTGGTATAATATGCATTTCATTGGTTTCGATTTGTTTGTTTACATTCACAGAAATAATAATCCTTAAAGTGATTCACAAGATTGAATTATTATATCATTATTTGAATTTAGGATAACCTCGCGCGGTTATATGGTTGAGTGATGATGGTTAAAGCGAAAAGTGTGGGAGACATGCCATATGGATATTTTTTTTTTCTTTTGTGAATTTTGATTTAGTTTTTAACATAGGAAAGACCTAACCACCTATTAAGACAAAACGACACAGACTAAGTAAAAATTATTCACAATTATAACTTAGGAGCGGAGAAAAACTGTGTTACCGGCTTGAATTTCATACTTGTTATCGATAGTTTGCATGGAAATTCCATTTTTTACTCTGATTATTCCCGATGTCGAGTTTTTTTTCAAGCAAATCCCGTGGAAAAAACACACCTGATGTATGGTGAATGCTCTTTTACCTAAATGTGGACGTGCGTCGCACTAACCGATTAGTTTAATGCTCATCCTGGAAGAAACCACATATCTACTTGGCGTATTTTTGATAGTACAGGCTGAATTGGACGACAACAGGGGCCGAATTACCCCATCAGTTATCGAGTAATACGTGACTGAATTATGTGAGTTTGGGATTACCGCTCACGTTATGGAGTCATCATCCCCATAGGTTTTACTCGTTCATTCGATCACTGATGGCACTCACTCGATCAGTCACTGATGCCGTAATTTGGCCCCTCAGGACTTATACCAAAGTTATCACAGAAAAAAGGTATCTCAAAATTCCATCACTATAGCCACTTCTTAAAAAAAATTGTTTGATTCGCATGCATGGATCAGATATTTCAATACCGATAGAAAAGTAATTATTCATGCCTGAATGATTAAGTCCCTAATATTTAGCTGTGCTTTTTTGCAAGCCCGGAGGGATTTGGTTGAAAAAAACGACGTGGGGGTTAGCGACGACGCCATTACAGAAACAAAATGGAGTTTCCATACAAACTATCGATAACAAGTATGTAAACCACGCCGGTAACACAGTTTTCCTGCGTGCTTTAGTAAAGCCCCGAGAATTCTCCGAGCTTAGCTAAGCCCGAATGGGATTCGATGTTGTTGCACTTAACATGTAAATAGCTTAGTCCCGACGTCCATTAATATATCCAAAGTAAACATATATTTTTATGAAAAACTCCAAGGTCAGTTTATAAAAAATAATTAATAAATAAGGACTAAATGATTTAATTATATTCCTCTTGTTCTATCCTCATATCTTTCCTAAGCGCAGGTGTCTATGCGAAGTCTGATAGGCCCCGAAGGCATGACATCTCATCATCTCCTTGTTATTCACCCTCAATATAGAAAATCTGTTTTCAATTTTGAATACATTAAGCATCACACACAAACTCATCTAGGTATACTAAACCTAAAATTAAAAGTATTAAGTATTAAACAAAAAAGGATTAAGCAACAGTGTTATTATGTGTTCAATCGATAAATTTAACATCAACAGATTTTCCGTTTTATAACGTAGGTATCCGATATTTAAGCGGTCGAGTGGTCATCGTAATTAAAATTAGCCACCATTTTAAATAAAATCTTTCATATTACATAATTCGTTATTTTTTTTATGTTGTTTTTATGTATATTTACTAAATATTCATATAAAAAAAAATCATAATCGAGCAGAGCTCAGAGCATCTATAGTATGTTCGTACATTTTTCATGAGTTTTCGCAAAATGTTCCCTCTAATCCAATAATTTAATCCTGCGCCATATTACGAACAGCCAGCGAATTTCGCTAAAATAAACAATGAAAATTAAAACCACAAATCGGGTGAGTAAGAGTTCAGGAGAGGTCGGTATGGTATAGTATAGGTATAGAGAAGGGCGCCATGAGGCTATAGCCTTGAAGGGAGTATATTAATCCCATCGACTGCTTAACGGACTGATTTTTTCGTTGTTTTGTTTTCGATTCTGTTCAGTCAGGAAACGTTGAATGGTCGAACTAGACGATGTACGATTACGATACAATACGTAAGCGAGGCGAGCAGGAAAAAACTCTTCGCAGAAAAAAAAACGCTTTATTCGCGGATTCGCCCTCTCGCTATAATCAATTTCGGAAATGGATTTGTAACACCGCTGCCGCGCGCCGTATCTATATATTCTGATAGATGAGATGCGGAAGTGTGTGTAGACCTTTAACCAACCGATGAAATCCATTCAACAAATAACCCAACAGCGGTTGATTTTTAATTAACCCATGTGATACTCGGAGGAAGAGTTGGCCTGGCCGTAGTGGGATATGACGATGTGTCCCCGAGGCGGTTTCGAACCGAAGAAGAATAGCAAAAAAGTATGGAGACTGGAAAATCCGCCCCACAAACACAATATTGCTGTTGCCATTTGCACATGAATTATGGAAAAGCCAAAGAGTTTTCCAACCTCACCATGACCATGTGTTTACACACAGACTCAGAAAATCCGACATGTACCTCAGATGTGATCGTCATCGTCGGTGATGTAATACGTCATCAAAATTGCATAGCCTTAAAATGGATTAAACTTTTCCAGCCTATATCTGGATGGTGCGGGGGTGGCAGCAAGTATAATAGGTCGGGGTTAAGTCCATACCTATCTATATTTCGTTGAGGAACCCCTTTGTGGTTGGTATAGTAAAAGTTTTCACGACGAAGTACGGCGAAGGTGCGGGTTTTTGTGTTTTGACTGCTGGAAAATTTTAAGCAAACATTGACCGTATTCTCGGATGGAAATCTCTGTTGTTGGTGAAAGCAGAAAGTACCTATAGGTTTTGGCTTGGGATTTTTGGGGCAATTCGCTGTTTCATATACACACCTACCGTAATAATCTTAAATATCCCTTGCTATACGCGGAGAACGGTGTGGTGCAGCATTTACGGCAAAAATATGCAGCTAACAGTATTCTCGTATACTATAAAACTGACCACGACCAGTTCCGATGCGATGGTGATGCGTTTATGGGGGGTCCCTTGTGGTCACCATAGTGTGATTTGTGGACATTCAGCGAAGTGAATGTAACTGCTGCGGCTGCTGCTGCTGCTGAGAGAAGCATAGCCGCCAAGTTTGCAAGTCTCTAATTAGATTTTTGTTCGTAGGGCAAAATGTTGTGGCGGAACGGTGGTTTTTTGAAGTGAAAACTGTCATCATGGTTCAATGGATTTTATTTGAGAATAAGGACGCGTCGATACGGCAGTTGACTATATACGAAAGAAATCGAAATTGGACGTTTTAGGAAATAGAGATGACTGAAATGCATGCAATCAGAGATTATTTTGGGTTGAAAAGACCGGGACTATATAGAAAAGCAATCAGAACCTGAGATCGATTTTTCTGGTTTCAGGGAATGGAAAATTTTGCTCGTTCATATAAAAGCACATTTGGTTTATGGCAATGTGGTATTAAAATTCCATAAAGAAATTATTGGAATTTTTTACAAGAAACTTACTAAATTTACTTATTAAGAGCCGTTTGCTGATGGTGATCGATCAGTTAAAAGCTCAATCCTTCAGTAAAAGTTTATGCTAATTCAATATTTATGCCGTAGAACAGTCTAATGCAGCAGTGTAAGCCTTGTATACGATGCTGATGCGAAACGAAATGTTATTCTGTTATACTGCTGTCTCCAACCAATAAGACATCGAAATGCTTAAGAAAGCACAGCAGAAAATATCCTTGGGAAGTTCAACTAATTGCAAACAAATCACAATACACAATGAACGAACAATGCGAAAGTCCCCTTTTACACGAAGAAACAAGTTGCTGGAGATTTGTTGCTTTTAATAGCCGTGTTCCTTTGGAGGTGCCGAACTACTCATGAGTAGATGCAAACAATAATCTAGTACTACCAACTAACTCGTTCTCTCATGGCGAGTAGATGAGGTTTGCTGGAAGCCCAATTTTGTGTGTTCCATTCAAAATGGCAACCAAAGTACGCATGAGTACTTCGCCACCTCCAAAGGAACGCAACTAATTTCTTCTAAAATGTCTTGTACCTTTCACACGAAGAAACAAAATTGTAAGAGATTTATTTTAGCTTCATATAAAGTCTGTTGGTTGAAGTGTGAGAAGGAATGTCAAAAAAAACTCAAAAAAACAGCAAAAACAAACCGAATAAAACTTAAATATCATTTTTTCACACACAATAAATTAATGGCCCCAGCAGTTAATGCAGTGCAATAAAAGATTTGGAGACTCCTCAAATAATCTACTACAATTATCAATTTCCCTCATCGAACTCGTACAATTGTAGCCGTGTTCCATTGGGCCTTACAAAGTACTTTTTAGTACTTCCCAGTAGATGATGAATGGAATGCTTTCATTTTGCCAAAAGTAAAATCTAACCTCAATATCAATTTAATTTCGGTTTTATTTTCTAAGTTTACTTTAAAATGTGAAAAATGTCAACAACAATAATCTATTACGTAATTTCTGTTGATTGGTGATGTCTTTTTCTTGTTTGGAAAAATTCTGTTACTAGATTAATGAACTACTTTGAACTACTTCGACCACAGAGTAGAAGTAGTTGACTGCAGCCAGAAGTACTTGGCAGTAAATACTGGAGCCCAAAGGAACACACCTTGTATAGGTACCTTTAGCGTAGATACTGCAGAACGAAATTTCGGTGTCATTTTAGAGAATAGGGGTGTTGTTAAGACAACTACGTACGGAATTTCAAATCTTGATTTTGCAAAACTAGCACAATTGCAAAATATTTAGAACTTCAATTTACATTCCTCTATATAATTCTATACTAGGTGTATGTATAAGTGGTATACCTATACATCAAACGTATGTCGAATACTTGACATATACATACATGTTGGTGTGTGCATGATTATGCACTTTTACCGCCACCAGTTTCTATAACCATATCCTATTGTTATTCCCTTGTATGAAAATTTTCCTTATACCTAAACCTAATGCGGTCCTTACACACATTTCTGGGTAAATTGTTTTTCTTACAAATAAAGTGGGCACTGGAGATAAATTTACCCTATGCTTAATGTTTCCAGCTGCATTAGCAAAAATAAAGAAATCAAAATATCATCCGCTCGCTCACGCTCCACCCACCGGCACCGCACATCGTTCATAATTCTAAAAACACATCAGAGAAAAGACCACAATACATCCGCACTCAGCGTTAAAATTGTAGAATAAATATCCATTTCAGCCTAGGGCAGGGCAGGACAGGATGCTTTTATGCTGGGCTTTAAAAAAAAAAAAAAAAAAAAAAAACCCTAAAGGTTACAGAGCACTAAAGCGTTAGTTTATCCGCATCAACAACACAAAAACGGTGACGATGTGTTCGAAAAAGTTTCAGAAAAAAAATTGTATTAGAAATAATAAAAGTCGCTCAAACGAGGGTTGGCTAACAACCTGAAATATAGAAATCATAACTCTGTCAAATTATGATTCCAACATAAACAACAGAGGCATTGAAATAGGTATATATTTTTATATTGGAGGAGGGTGGAAATCCCTTAAATGACCCGAGGCACTTCGATGTTATTTTTTATATCGTTTTCGGTTATTCGTTCGTGTTCGTGTTCGTGTTCGTGTTCGCTTTCTAAATAATTACTCAAGCTTTTGGAGAAAATCTTCTGATTCCACCTCATTGCCATTTAATTTTGTTAATTCACTAAAAATAAACACCTCGAAGCTATGGGAAATAATTCACCACACAGAAACAAAATTACTGTTATATTGGGATATATATGGGGTGTCAAGGCATTGTGTTTCAGCCCTTAAAAAATGTATCTGGAATTGTTTAATTAAACAGAGAAGGTCTGTTTAGGTATTGTATGTAAAGGTGGTAAATATTTGACTAATTGTAATTGAATGAGTTAATTTTGATTCAGCTTGTGGATATTTTTCCAAAAAGGCCTCAAAACACCCCTGCAAATGTGTGTGCACAGCATAATACAATTCTCAAAAAGACCATCTTGTTATCCAACATGGCTGTGTTCAACAATAGTGTTCTTGTAACAAAAAAAAAAGAGGTTTAGTACAAAATTGTTAATCCTTTTATTTGTTATGATTCTACATGGGTTTGCTGATGGCGGCTTATTTGTAGGTGTCCTTTGTGGCCCAATTCATGTAAGCGATGCTCAAAAATCAAAACAAGAAAATTCAAAAAAAAATATGTGTCGCCTTTTGTAGTTCAGGGTTTGCTTATTTTTTGCAATGTCACACACTCTTTTGAACAACGAACGAAATTGTTTGTACGATCATTTTGTAAGACACTTTTAATCCGTTCTTTATATGCGTTATTGTTGCCTTTTTATTTTTAAAGCAGATGGGTGTTCCATGTATTGAAAACAGCAAAATAATTGTTCTTTTATTTAAAAGTAATTGCTCTTTTTTATAAAAAAAAAATAAATATATATTTTTATACTCAACACATGCAGCATATATATGTTCTTATACGTATAAAGAAAATTTGTATTTATGTAAAAGGTTGTCCCATAAGTATTGGATAATCCTCAAACCCTTAAGTCCCTTCAAAATCCAGGTAATGACTTCTCAGAATTTCACTTGTACATATGATACCAATATGGTTTCCAATCTAAATTTATTTACATATTTTAATTTCCAAATGTTACTGCAAAGCACTCAAATAAATCTTTCCCGCGGCAAAACATAAAATGTCAATTTTTGGAACTTTTATATGTGTTTGACATGACATATCGTAGCCATCCTTCGGTTCCTCGGGGTGATCAATCAAAAACGCCATTAAATAAATGAAGTCAACTTGCTACTAAGATTAAACATGCGATCGTCAAAAAAAGGAGTAAACGGTTATCGGGATGTGTTTGTCGTGTGTCATCGTCAACGTTTTACCTGTCGACGTGTGGACACCGAAGGATACAAATTGCGTTTACACATATTACACGTCAACGCATTTTTCAACAACATTTACTGACAATAAGCGTCATAGGTACTTGTGATCGATCGTAGCTATGTTTAATGACTGGATGAACGTTGACGCTGGGTTGTAAGTGTGTTCAATAATCTGTATAGGTGCCATCAGGAATTTAATGCGCTGAAAAATGCATGCACGTACATACTTGAAATGGTTTTTTTTGTCGGAAAAAAATATTATTATGCATGAATTTTAAGATTACTGAATTTTCATGTAGAAAATTTTATAAAAATATGTAAACCAGTTAGCGAGAAAATCATAAAAAAAATGTTTCTATAACAGGTATACCGTTATTTTTGGGCCTAATATGTTCAAAATCCTTCTTCTGAATTGCAAAAAAAACGCTTGGTATCAAAAGTTATATGAAAATCAAACCAGCCGTTCAGTCTGTAGATTTGCATGCATAAAAATAAACAAACGGACAGGCGAAGCTTCGGAATGCTTAACTTCCTAGGCCAGGACCAATGCTTTAGCAAGCATAAAACAGAGGCTTAGGTACAGACAAAACTTCAAAATATGGTTCCATTTTAACGGGTTTATCTCCGTCAATTTTGAGTAAAAATTACTTTTTGAACATGTCATTTTAAAGGTTCCAGTCTCTCCTTTATTTTTTTTAATCATACGTTACAAGTATCATTGTAAAAATGAGCAATTTACTTAAAAAAATTTTAAAATCTTTGGCGCAAAATTTTAAACAGTGTGATTTTAAGGTGTTAGCATGAAACTAGTAAGCAATTTACTAACTTTAAAATTCTTTACTTAAATGTTCGTATTTTTAAACACTTTTTAACTTGTGTCATACTATAAACATATTTTCTTACGAAACTCAGGCCTGAACGGGCCTAAAACAGTGACATTTTGTGCAAAAAAGTAGGGAAACATACCTTTTTCACATTTGTCATTGTCAAAGTGACATATGGAGTTAGTATGATAATATAAAAAGATAAAATAGCCATTGGGTGATTTTAACTTTAATAAAATGTTAAAAAGATAGTATGATGCTAACTCGTTTAAAATTTGGAAAATCATCTTTTTACCCTAGCATCATACTAAAAATGCTTTAGCATCGTAATTAATCGTTTAAAATTTTGAGCCTTTGATTGTAGATACAATTTTTGTTCAATAGTTTTTATTAACTTTTCTACTAATTTTTTTTTTTTTTTGTATTTCTTAAACTATATCTATTTTGATAGAAAATTTAATTTTCTACAAAAAAGTTTTAAAAGTACAATTGTCAAATTTGAATGGTTTTTCGAGTAACTTTAATATTGTAATATTGATAAATTACCAGTTTGAACATACTCTCAAAGTAAATGTTGGAAGTATTTTGGAGTTTAAGCATGCTTATAGGTCTCACACAAACGTATTACATAATTGAACGCAATTGGTCCTTTTTAGCTGACATTTTCCGGTATACTCAATACTATATAGTCTATTGGAGGGTATAACTATAAGGATGTCAGTTATTAAGTTATTTGCTTATGCAACTCGGCGTAAAGCGAATATTTTTGGTATTATAATTAATATATTTTTATTACGTTACTAAAACCCTTAAAATGATGAGCTTAAGCTCAACAAAATTCATGCAGAAAGTTAAGCACTAAGCAACAATAACAATTTATAATTGCCTTAAAGTACGTTATGTACATACATATATGGTTTTTTTGTATCACATATAGTTCTCAAGTAGCAAATATAAAAATCACATACACAAAACAAAATATGTTGTGAAAGTCTCCACTTTTATAATTGATGCTCTCACAAATCATAGTGTACCTACCTATATCTTTTTTTAAATGCAAATAGGCACCTACATAATTATAGTTTGGCCTCAGGGACACCATGCCGTAACCATCATCAATCAATTATGGCTTAAATAATTTTGTCAACAAACACTTAACCTATTTTATGCCATTAATAATCCAAAAGCTTTTAATTACAAACAACCAATCTTTCAGTCACCATATAAACCAACATATAGGTACATACATAAGGTATACCTTAAAGCTTTAATACAATTTAAAATTTTATTCAAAAAATTCACTCAACTTCAAACCGCACAAATTTTACAAACTGTCAAATTTTGTCCACTTCTGGAATGGTTCGTATTTATCTATTTTATTTAAGCCATAAAATTTATTTTCGTATAGCCTTCAAGTATTTAATCTAGCCAAAGCGTCTTTTGTTGTCATTGATGGTATTTATTGAAATATATTTATGCGACTATCTCTGATGCGTGATGCACGCATCATAAACTGTTCAGTGTGTAAAACACTTCTATGAGCAACACTTGAAATCTCAGCTACTGTTTAGCATACAGAAATGCCTGTGGCTATAAGGCAATGACTGTATAGTGTATATGGACACGGACAACCTTAAACGCAACTCCAACTATGCTGAGAAAATGAAATAAGTGGCAATAATTATCGAAATCTCATCTTGTTGAAATGAAAATGCAAATATATGTGAGAAGAGCGAACCCAGACTATATGGATTGTGTGATGGACTATACGGACAGTTATGAGGCTGATGAGTGGCAAGAAGATGTGTCTCAGATTGTTCAGACTTCAGACCCGAACCCCAACCCAAAATCCACTTGAGATTTCTCTCTATCTGTCTGCAAAGAATAACAAATCATCCTCATTCCTCATGATGATGTACCGATGCCTCATCGTGCTTCGAGTGAACGGAGAATTTAAATTCAATCAAAAAATTCAAACTTAAAACCGGTAGCTATATATACAGTACATCTGCAGGAAAAGTATTGCCAACGACGACATTCTTATACTCTAAATGCAAAAATTTGTATACCAAGTTTAAAAAAAAAGTCATAAAGGCAATGTCGCAAAATTTTAAATAGCCTAATGTTAATGTGTTAGCATGATACTAGGTAACACTTTACTAACTTTAAAGCTCTTTACTTAAATGTTCTTAGTTTTAAACACTTTTTAACTAGTATCATACTTAACTTATTTTCTTACGAAACTCAAGCTGAACGCGCCTAAAACAGTGACATTTCGTGCAAAAAAGGAGGCATACTTTTTTTTCAATTTGTCTATGTCAAAGTGACACATGGAGTTAGTATGATACTAAAAAGATAAAATAGCCATATGGTGATTTTAACTTTAGTAAAATGTTAAAAAGATAATACGATGCTAACTCGTTTAAAATTATAAGAAAATTCTCTTCAGTATCATACCAAAAATGCGTCTAAAATGTTTCTCGAATGTAATTATAAATCTGTCTACTCTCTTAAAATCCAACAAGAGCATTGAAAACGCTTCGCTCTTGTTGATTCTCATTTTTTGAAATCCCACAGCAAAGTTGTTATGTGTAATTAGCATAGACATGTTACTTTTGCTTGTAAAAACGTATTCAATCTCCTGTTGATAAAAACTAGTCACCAAACTACGATGGCTATATGAAAAAAATTAAATATTAAATTTTATTATACGTTATACCCTCAAGGCCTGGTAAAACAGAGCGCGGTCTGGCGGTGCGGGCAACAATTCTGCCCGTCGCGTTACTTATGTTGTGTAGAAGAAAGTGACGGACACACTTTAAAAGGTATGTGTCAGAAAGTTAATGTATGAATACAAGGATTAATACAAGGTATTGATCACAAAATGTATATTTTTCATTTCGTATCTATGCCTATTTTAGGAGCAACCCTTGTGTTTCCGAAGAAATTATGGTAAAAACTATAGGTCGGTCAACTAGAACAATAACAGTACGCCTCGCGGGCAACTATAGAGTTCTACCCGGACCACCAGACCGCGTTCTGTTCCACCGAGTCCTTAAATGACCAACAACATATGCAAATTAATATCATAGTGACATTGTGACAGAAGAAAAATGGTATAAAAATAAAGGTAGAATTTCTTTTTGAAATAAAACTCTACACTCAGTTGGCAACACTATTTTTATTAAGCATCAATGATGGGGCGGCCACACACTACGCGTTATCGGTCAAGCGGAAAAAGTCAAACATATCTAATCCTTGGTCTCAAGTGATTGGGGTCTTATCTGAGTACGAGTATTTATTGATTTTGGAATGTAGGTACCTACTTCTTGCTGTTTAAGGTGGCTGCACCTTTATAGAGATGGGCCAGTGCCTACCTATTATAAGCATTTTGAAAATGCAAAGATACATACCGGCCTATATGAAGTTTTGGCAAGAACGTTTGGAAAATATTACCAAGTAACAAATTGCCCAGGTATCGATTGTCTGAAATGAAGTATTAAATAGTTGTTTGGCATAATACGAGTAGTGATGGCCACAAAAGGGCAAATAGAAAAATAGCTACTCAAAATTGCATACAAATACATAAAATTCAACGAGCGCACCAGTATATCTTCCGTGCGATGAGTGTTCTTGAAAATGCATCTCAATTAATTTGTGGTATTTAAGAAGTGGACATAATTTTTGTATATATAATTATGAAAGTTACACACATTACTATATGGACATATATTGATATTCATACACATATGGATAAAGTTGATGAGGAAGTTGAGAGCGAGGAATCAGAGGTATTTCAAAACAAACACAACACACAGTGTACCTATTATGGACGATGATGGCTAGAGAACGCGTAGGTATAAAAAGAGGCTTAAGAGGGAAGCTGCAGTATGGTATATATAAAATATAGCCATTGGTATACGAGTATTGAGTGATGTGTACATATCCAGCTTCTTATTCCAATTGAAGCGTGTGGTCCTTTTTCCTTATGTACGTAGTTGTCCGGATGTTTACGACCACACCGCATCAATATTATTGGTTATGATAATGATTAAATTGATGATGACGGTGCACTTAACAATGGAAAATTATTCCACTCATAAATTTGTTTTGATTAGGGAGATGTCCAGCGCAGATAATATCTGTATATAAGGGTTAAATCTACATAGGTTTTAATAGGAGGTATACATATATGAAAAGACGTTCTTTAATAAATTAATGTATTCAAGTATAGCTGTGTTCTGGCATAGCTTCAAGTAAGTCAAAATCGGGTGTTCAAAGACTAAAATTGATTTTCCCTTACAGGTTATATCATATTTCGTAGATTACCTAACTTAATCAAAAACTAAAGGTTGATGATTTTTTAACGTTAAGTTCAGACAATTATCTATGTCAAAAAATACAATTGTCAGACTGCAAACTGTCAGTGTCATTTTATTCAGTAGTCAATAGCCGTTTTTTATTATCGGAAATGACCGATATCATCAAAAAACATGCATTGCAATATATACCAACACAACACGAAATCCTGGATCTCTGTTGGGATCACGTTTCATTATAACCAAACATTTACAGCCTAATTTATTAGAACTCGCTAAACACCTCTAAACGGCTGAATAGTTTTATAGTGCATAAGCATTTATGAAGCCACTATTCAACGTTGCATAAATCCTAATTCATAAAATATTTCCCTACACATTATAGTTATAATGCGCTTGTGTCAAATAAAGTACCAAGAAGGGAAAATCTATTACGTTTTACTGCCACAATTGATTAACAAAACAAAGCTCTGAAAGTGAAAAGTAAATAAACGAATTCTCCTGCACCGATTGGATTAGTTTAAATTTCATTTAATATTGCATAATGTACCTATTCTTGTTACTGTTTCTTTTGTGCCGTGTTAGAAAATATAGTTTAATTTTTTAGAACAAAAAATTCATGGTTTTTATTGAAATAATTGTTTCATTCACTGACAGTGCGATCAAATTAGGAAGAATATAGGAACATCTATTAGGGTGGCAATTATTTTTGCAATGTTTTTTTTAATTATTCTGTGTGTCCCACTGAAAATATTCAACAAACCTCAATTTTGGCATACATCTAAGCACATGTATATTATAAATAAAGAATTTCCATAAAATTTTATACTTTCACCGACATTTTAATTAAAAGTCGGAAAACTGCGTGCATTTTTAATGAAAAGTTTTAACTTCTCGGTGGGATACGTCGCCCTTAGCCGATTTCAAAAAAATTTAACAACATTTTGGTTTGTACAAAGTAGCTTCATAATAAAGCTTGATCACTTTCAGGAGGGGACAAAAAAGATATATAAGGATTCCCAAAATAAGTGCCACCCTTATAACATTGTATTTTATTCTCGTCTGTGTATGAGTCAAAGTGACATTTCGATACTTAAACATCCTTATGTATGCACTATTCAACCTCCAAACGCGTTTAGCTTCTAATGCCTCTTTTCAACGTTGCATAAGTTTTATGAATAACATTTTTGCGTTTAGTTGAATTATAAGGAGTGAATAGTTCTATGCACTCGCTATGATGCATTTATAAATTCGGCTGACTTGCGGGCAGATGTCATCTCGGGTTTGCAAATGATGGTAAGGTAGTGTGAAATGTAGTGTAAAGAAAAAAGACAACAGACACATGTTCTACATATAGTATGAATCATAAGCGAAAATATATTGCGGCTTTTGTAGTTTATCGTGGATGGAGGGATATTCGTACCCGAACCTCCCACCGTGAAGCCGCCACTGGCTTATGAGGTTTTAACACCAAAATTGCGATTTAATTCAATACATCTATCTTTTCTTATACATACATATGCATATATTCAAAACAATATTAAGTTCAAAGTCGGATTAACGACACGATGGTTATCTGTGCCCGAAGGAAAATTGCCACCTTATAAATTTAACTATGTTACTTATCTTAATTATATATCACAAGTCACAACTGGCCTAAGGACACAAGTAAACACCATGACAACCGCATCATCATCATTAACCCCAAGTGCGTTACTTTCTCATCACATGATAAAACAACATCATATACAAGTGTGTTTTCTAACTTATTAACAAGCAAATTGGTCTTTAATTTGACAACCCTGAAACCAATTGCAATGTCAACGTTCAACAAATATATATGTCACCCTCGCTTGACAAAGTGAAATAAATAAAAATTAAAATTACACTAATGGTTTTTTTACACTCGCCCAAAGGAATCGCTTTAAAAGCAAGTTTATAACCCTCTATATACCCTTTCAGTTGTTCTATTCACTTCATCCCTAAGCAATATAGCCTTATATAGCCTAAGGATAAAACCCATCACTGATGTTTACACAATCAGTGCTCGGTTTTGTTTGTTTGTTTTGAATAGAAATGAACGTGTATCCCTGGGAATCCTTTTTACAGAGAAAAGATCTCTAACACGAAACCTTTGAAAATACTGTACAAACACAAGAGCATGTCTTCACAGTTCAAAATCCGACTGATGCTTTGTTGTAAGTAAGTGGTATGGCTTCTTGGCCACCATAATTCAAATATACGATATCTATGCGAAACTTACCTCAACACGCTCCTCTTTCAGGTCGACCTTTAGCGCCAATTGTTCGCGTAGCACAACGTCCGGGTAGTGGGTTTTATCGAAAGTCGCTTCCAGCTGTTCCAGCTGCTCCTCCGTAAAGATGGTGCGATGGCGTCGTTTCCGTTTCGGTGGCGGACCGTGCCCCAGATGACCCACATGATGGTGATGATGCCCCAAACCACTGTGCCCACTAACGTGCGCTTGCATTTGAGCTGCTGCCACGTGAGCCACGGCCGCTGCATGCATGTAGTTGGGGTAGAAGTTAGGGTAGGCGACTGAAAGTGAAAAAGTTTAAATTAAAAATCCACCGACGATATCCATCATAGGTATATGCATATCACATAAAAAAAGACTCAGTGTAAATCCTAACAAATGCTTAAAAAGCTTGGGTAGGTATATGCATGCATATCTGACAGCGAAATGAATATTATTCACATTTACATTAATCAGAGGAAAACTTAAAAGTTAAAAGGATTTCGCTGAAGGATTTTTCCACTTATTTTTCGACTCCATGTTACCATGACTCATGTATGCTTCCATCAGCATATTACACGTTTTCGTTTATCGGGCTATACCTATGCTGGAATAACCTTCCCCCTCTGGTTTTTTTTTTTCGCTCGGGTAACTATAAATCCTTGATGAGATGCGACACGGTAAAATTGATGAATAAAAATAGAAAGATGCAAATATTCATGTAACTTGATAATTTTTCTTTTATATTTAAAAAAAAAAAAAATATTTTAAAAAGGATTTTTTCCTTTTTCTTATAAAAAGTAAAATATGAATCTTAACGTGGGTGAATAAAATTTATCAACGCTTGATTTAGCGGTAATTCTGTGCAAATAACCTCAAGGTTTTTTCTTATTCTTTTTGTTTTTTTTTTTTTTTGTTGTTATTGCTGTTTATGGAGAAAAAGGTGGTTCCCTCTATATATGTATACTTAAACCAGGATATTGAAATGTGTTTTCTAATGCTAAGAGATCTTCTTCGTTTATATTTTTTTTTTTTATTTTTTCGTTTCATGGAATTTACGTTCAATTGAAATCCCCTAAGGAGCTTTAGAACAGACAAGGACGAATGCAAGCAATATAAGTAAATTATTTTTTATATGATGATGGTGATGGCTGTGTGGCGCGAGTTCTTAAAAGGATTCTCGAATCTCGACATTGAGTAAGAAAATAAATCTCTTTTGTATTAAAAAAAAAAAAAAATACATAAATATAAAAATGGAAAACGGAATTTGACCTAAACGACATTGAAAGGTTTCGCATAAACGAAGAAAATCTGAATGTTTTTTTGTAAAGCGATTTAGAGTTGCTTTTGCAGACTTATAAAAGTATTTAATAATAAATATGGAGGGGCAGAATTGAGAAAAAATGTCAATCATAAGGTCATTTGAGGTCAGAACTACACCTAAATAATAAATTCCAGAAGATAAAGCTGGATTTACATGACTATAATGACAAATTGACATTATTTATATTAAAAAAATGTACAAATAGAAAAGGAAAAGTCTTTTTCACAAGTTGTCAACTTCACTTAAGTGATCTGTGATTGAGAGCGATCTTCCTTCCACTTACAACGGTATACAATTCATTGCGCTTGCGCATAGGTATAGTGTTTTATTTTCAAATGGCGGCGCTGTCATTAAGCACTAAGCCTCTTATTCCACCTTTATCCCACGAGTTTACTAAACCAAAGAATAAGCGTGTAGCTACGGGTTAAAATTTTACATTAATAAAAACAGAATGTTCGTGGAATAGTAAAGTGACGTTTACGAAAAATTCTCTAAGAAAATCTACTACAATAAGTAAGATGGCTGTTTGTTTGTATTGGTTTTGATAGCAAATTATGATAATTAAAAAAAAAAAAAGGCTCACGTTATACCAAACACATAACAATTCTCTTATTAATATATCATATTTCTGTCAAAATTTTTATCATTTTTCTATTGTTTGTGTTGTATCTGTTGTGTGTTATGACCACCTCTTGTATCCCCATTAAGGTTATCTTCATCAATTGCTATAATTTTCTCATATTTTTCTTGGAAAACCTATATTTCTCCCCAAAATCCTCCTCACTTAGCACTTGCATTGGATCATATCTGGTTTTATATATTTTTCTTTTTCTTGTCGTTGGTGGCTGATTGTCCAATAATTGCAAATAGTTTAGGAACTCAATAAATCTAGTAGAAATCAGTATTTTTATTTAAAACTATATTTGCAATATTCACTTATATTTTTTTTAATTTTAGAATAAATTTGACACATCTACTTCGGTGGTTTAGCATAGTAAACGTCACTTAATAGACATTTTGTTTTATTAATAACACTTTGCACTTAGTCCAAGGAATAAGGCCTAATCCTTCGCTATTCCATGTTTATTAATTTGGCTGTTAAAGTTTACGAGGATAACAATTAACAATAAAGCTATTTTCGTCGACTCGCCACGAGATGGATTCGAAAAATTAAAAAAAATAACGTGACAAGACGGAGATTTTCATTTTTTGAATAACAGGCTAAGTTTAAATTAACAAATAAGGTGTAATTAACGTCTATCGTTTTTTTTTTTGGCAAAAAATCATCCGCCACTCACCGGTCACCGCATTGTGAATTTAGGAAAAATTTAATTGTGAGAAAAAGATGACATTTACCGGTTTTATTGTGATTCAGGCTTAATTTTTTTAAAAACAAATGTTGGTAAGTACTGTCAACAATGAGCTCTATAAAAGTGCATAGATATAGATGTTAAGCTGACTACACACCAGACCATTTTCATGCTCGTGATTAAATCTGTTCATAGTAAATTTAGAACGAACCCTGATTAGCCCCAGTACCCTACAAATTATATAAGTGCAATGATTTTTCACTTTACTGATGCTTAATGCTGTCACAGTTATCCTGTCATAATTATTTAATATAACCATACGAAAAGAAGGTATGTGCTGTAACTGACAATGTTCAATTCACCTGCTAGAGCAGAACCCATGGTATAAAGAACACATTGAATTTTTTTTTCTGTGCCACTACGTCACTTGCTGAAAAAACTGTCGTTCGTGCGAAACCAAGCTAGTGCAATAGGAAATATAGGATCCGTAGGCTTAGCTTAAATCGTATATGGAAATACGGATCCTCAAAACTGCGTCTGTCGGTTAAATCAATATGAAAATTAGAATCACCACCACCATTTGTGCATGTAGATATGTATTTGGAGAAAGAGAGCTCACCATCACCATACTCTGTGAAAGACGAATCCAAAACGGATCAAAAAACGAATCGAAAAAAATTACTTCTCCAATCGAGTTCTATGTTACCTAAAACAAACAAACCTTTTATTTTATTGCAAGACATTGGGATATACATAGGTATTCTTAGTCATTTTTAAACTGTTGTTAAGTTAAACCTGAATTTAATTGTATTTTCTATGATAAATTTTGATTGCTATATGGGTTAGACTTTTAATATTTAAATTTGAATAATTCAATAAACTTATATTTGAATCAACATAGGAGGCAATTCGGTTAAAAATATAGGAGATGTATTCGTTGATCAATTTGATTTTAACCTGTAGTTTCGTAAAACATAAGTTTAGCAAACGACTATGAATACGCCACATTATTCACAAATTATAAACAAATATAATTATAATGTAGTACACGCATTTCTATTGTACTAGAAAAAATGAAATGAATGCCAATAAAAATTAAAATTTGTATTGTTAACCGAACATTTCTTGAGTTTTCATAAGCGAAATAAATAGAAAAATACGTCTTCGATACGCAACTTGCAAAAATGAACTGAAAAAAAGGTGTGGAGAAAAAAAATGAGGTGTAGATGAGGCACTCCGTTTTCAAGATCCAGGAAAGACCGAAAAATCTAGGTCAGTGAATTTGCATGCATGATGTGGATTTCAACCCAGCTTTGTTTAATTTTGGTTTCGAGCGTGAGGAGCGCTTCACTTAAGTGAAGTTGACGATTAGGTACTTCGAATTTCGTAAACATTTTCAGAAATTGAGTTATTTTCTATGGGTTTTGAAAGGAAATTGTGAAAATTTGTAAGAAATAACCAAAGAGAGCTAGGGATATGAAAAGGGATGATTGCTTTTTTCAATTATTATCATTAAAGCAATTCACAGTTCACACGCATCTGACAGAAACACTGCCAAATTGTTAGTCGTGTAATTCCAGCATTAGTGAGTGGGAAAAAGATGAGACGTTAACGATTGGTTGAAATTCATAACACACACAAATTGTGTTGCATATCTATGTTTATAGATAAGCTATATAGTGGCCAAAATAGTGTT
Source organism: Leucozona laternaria (assembly GCA_932273885.2). Classification (NCBI taxonomy): domain Eukaryota; kingdom Metazoa; phylum Arthropoda; class Insecta; order Diptera; family Syrphidae; genus Leucozona; species Leucozona laternaria. The sequence continues at coordinate 110,070,737 of OW026368.1, read as the reverse complement.
CAATGTTTGTTTGACAATTTAGGTACATTTTATGCAATGACAATTAACATTAAAAATATCGGAGTTGTAAATAGCAGCGTTCAATGCATTGTCGTTCAGATATTCAGTATACAATTTGTTTGTAAAAAATGTTGACTAGCCAGCTGTCAAAGAAGTAAACTATATAGTTGAACTCCTTTCAAGAAAAGAATCGATTCTGTTCAGAATTTTTTCTAAACGAAATCGATTATTCTTTTCTTTCAAAACAATTCTTGGATTTTTAGCAAAATTTCACACCGATTTGCACACACGCGCAACAAAGATTTCCACATTTCTATTACGTCAAAGCCGGGGAATTTTGGGAAGGCAAATTGTTTTTTTTTTTTTTATTGCAGCGAATTCTACATAATTAAACAAAATATTCAACAATATTTTCAGTCAATACAACTACAAAAATAATTAATTGCAGCTGTCAAGCAACACAAACAATCACAAGAAAAAATCTTCGATTCTTTTATGAATTCCTTTCAATTGACAGAAAAAAATGTATTTCTTTGTTGAAAGGAATTCGACTTAACATTTATAGCTGGGTTCCTATGGGCTCCAGTATCTACTGCCAAGTACTTCTGGCTGCAGTCAACTACTTCTACTCTGTGGTCAAAGTAGTTCATTAATCTAGTAACAGAATGTTTCCAAACATGAAAAAGACATCACCAATCAAAAGAAATTACGTAAAAGATTATTATTGTGACATTTTTCTAATTTTAAAGTAAAATAAGAAAACAAAACTGAAATTAAATTGATATTGAGGTTAGATTTTACTTTTGGCAAAATGAAAGCATTCCATTCATCATCTACTGGGAAGTACTAAAAAGCACTTTGCAAGGCCCAATGGAACACGGCTTATGACAGTATAACTATCGAGCGCTCGTAAGGCCCAATGAAGTGAATCTGGCCAAATATATGTTCTGTGATGTTATCCACAATTCATTTCGAAAGTTCTCAAAGAAGTTTTCGGTTAAGTGTGATCGTAACCACATCACCCCGTTTTATAAGCCCTCATATTGACATGACATGACTAGGTTCATGAATTTTGAGCCTGTGTAAAAAAGATACTCAACTATAAAGATGAAAATCTTCAGTACGTTTCACCCTCCAAAGCCCATTTGTTTACATTGTTGTTTTTGTAATTTCATTTCGTGTCGATGTATAGATGTGAATTCCAACAACAATTTAACGATAGGCGTGTGAAGATCCATAGTGTCTATGTGTGAGGTTTTCACACATCCATTCACATTTTGTTTCTGAAGAAAACTGACGTTTCAAGCTTGTATGCAAATTGAAATGGCTGCCGGTGATTGTCATCTTCATGTGGATAATCTCTGCTCTGAACTTTTTAGCGGTCGATAATTACCGCCCTGAATTTCATAATTTTCAAAATAAAATAAGAAAATGTCATTTTATAAATTTAATTTTTAAATCTCAATCATGCGTGGACCCATTTGTTTTCCTTTCAGTTAAGTCAAATTAACCCGTCATTTACCTATATTTAAATATTTTACTATTATCGAATTAAAACTGGTTTATTAATTCCTAATATGTTATATGAAAAAAAAAAAAAAAAAAAACTAAGTTGTCTTTATAAAGAGGGTTTTTGGGCGCGATTAAAGGAACTGAAACTTAATTATAAGGATTATAGATGTAGTTTTATTTTACTTTTCACTCAATTTACATTTTATGGTAAAATGTTTGAAATTTCATTTGACATTTTTGGAATTGATTACAAAAAATCAGACTAACAAAGCCATGATTTATTGAGAAACCAATTTGTTGACAAAATAAATCCAAGAAACGAACTGTCCTGTACATAAGGTCATGAAATTACGAACGGAGTAATGTACATTTCTGTTGTTGTGTTAATTGAAAAACTTATATGCTACAACAATTTTAAATGCGTTGCAAAATTACAGAAACCGCCGTTGGAAAACCCATACTGAAAGTAATAAGACTTACCTAAATATAAAATAAGTGTTATTTCCATTAAAAAAATTGCATCAAATTAAGAACCCGCCCTTTAATTTATTCCAACGATTTAATAAAACATTACCAGAGCCAATCTTATTCTTATAATCCCTCATAACTTCATTGTATACACGATACACCGTGCGTCGTTGTAAACCTATACTTTTTATAATCCTTGTCAAAAACCATCACCCCGATAAACGTTATATTTAGTTATGAAATTATTATTATCCTTTTAACAATAAGGCGTACAACCTGAAGAACTGCTGATGCTTTACCTGGCTAATTGTTATACTCGTACGTACATATAAGCCGAAGAAGGGATAAAGTGCTGACTCGACAATTGGCTTTAAGTGCAGGCGGTTTTATTTGTCCTCGAGTGAGAAAGCAAATTGGCCTATGGTCGACTTTTAATGAGATCACACAAAAGGGTGTAAAACCATTCACTCTGCACATATGACGCAGGCTCTACTTTCTTAGAAAAAAAATCAAATGGGATAAACTATGGTAGGTTAGGTATACAGGTGCATAAATCCTGGTATTGTTTTAATGGGCTTACTAAAATACCTAATGAGATCATTTGCTGAATGAATTTAGCTTTGCCTACCTAGAAAATCCGATGGTGATGCGGCAGCGGCAAATCCGGATGCTGCTGCTGCTGCCAAGTGTCCTAGATGTAAGCCAGGATGCTGGAGCATTGCGGGTACTCTTTGTGGTCGAATGGGGCTCGTTGCCGCCGAGCTGTTACTGCTTGGAGACGCGGGACTTTCGGCACGCTTAAAACTTACTCCATTTCGGGAGCCCAGGATACTATCGATGGTGAAGAGGGAAGCGGCCGAAGAAGTTCCACTCGTAACTGAACGGTGGATGTGGTCCTCATTTGGAGGTTGGCAGTCATGTTGGTGGTGTTGCTGTTGTTGCTGCTGCTGCTGTTCACGCTGCTGTTGTTGTTGGTGGTTTTGGAAGACACTCTGTAGACGCTGGCCAAGATAGCCGCAGTTTTGACTATTTAACAGCATAGCTGTAGTCAGATAGTTGGGAGGTGTTCGGGGACTGTTGCTGCTGGAATTTGTGTTCGCGTTTAAGCTTTGACCGTGAATGGCGATGTGTGGATGATGATGTTCAATTGGACTGGAACAAGGTTTAATTGTAAGCCCGGAGGGAGGTGAGGCGGTTTCAACCATGGTCGGATGTCCCGGCGGTGACGGACTGGGAGTATGAATGTTAATTATTTTGTTTCCACCAAAATCTGCTTTCTTCTCCAGGCCTAACTGCGCTGGAGACTGCCACAGTGAGCTCAAAATGTTGGCGGTTTTTAAGACACTCTCACACACAATTAAAAACAAATTAGCACGAATAGGTTTATGTCACTTTGACGTTTGCAGATGGATTTTCACTTAAATCTTATTTAACGGTAATTTAACGAATAAGCGACACTATAGAAAGTCATACGGATAAAGTCGTAAATATATCTCGGATAACAGTTTTGCGCTAACTATGACGATGAACCCTTCCTGAACGGGAACCGAAACTGTATTACTAACTGGTTATAGACTCACCACACTGGTTACCCTCCACCAAAAATCCCAGTCACAATTACTACTTAGTGCGCGCACTCAGGCCACGCCTCCGATGTGTGCTCATTTTCCATCCATTTTTAATAGAAGTTCCACTCACACAAACATGCTGCTTCCTATTTCACGTTTCACCCAGGACAAAGACCTCATCCTTATGATAAAGTATTCTTACAAATGGAGGGTTAATACGACTGGCCACGCCTCAGATTCTCCATTAAAAGATGACTTTGCTCTCAATTCCTCTCGCCCCTTCGTTGCTGTTGGAATTTTTGTATCTCTCAGATACATTTTTGTGTATTTAAATGAGGATGATGATGATTATCACCAGTGACGGGTGTAGGCGTTTCGGAAGCAATCGTTTTTTTTTTTGTTCGTATTCTTCTCTCATACACCTCTCATCTCATCATCATCTGCTTTGGCTGTTTTTCTATCTTTAGGACAGAGTGGGGTTAGGTTTAGGTATGCCAATGCTAAGCCAAGCCAATGCACAGAGATCAAAGAGCTTATTGGAATGAGATGGGATGTATAGGTATAAAAGCAAAAGGTAAATGTAGATAAATAGATAGGTACCTATACCTATACTACAATGTGATGTAGTTCGTATCTTAAGTAGATAATGACTAAATTAATGCTTTTATGTTGGCAATATATAAACATTATCGTGATATATTATTGTTAGCTTTGGTATTACGTATTTTTATTTCGTCCTTTGTGCTCCATCGTTTGGATATTCATGAAATAGATTTAGGTAGATTGGTAAACTTTAGATATAGATAAAAGGTATTATAATTCTTGTGATTAAGTCAGAGGTAGACATATATACGTATATGTAGGTACAAATTACAAAATCAAGTTATGCAACTATATCTACCTATACACAATTATCGATCTCAAAAGAGATGCTTTATAATAACGTCTGTGATGTGAAGTTAGTATATCTAACAATTTTCACCTAGGCAAGCTATCAATTTGAAATAAGGCTCCAAAATAACAGTTATTGTTGCAGTTTTATTGACAAAAATGGTCCAACATTTTGAAGTCCTCATATATAAAATGGAAAAAAATTATATTGCACCGCCGACTTCAATGTGAAGTTAACATGAACAGTCCTTTTCTCAGCTACAGCGCAAAACTTAAAACTTGCATTAAGGCTTCAAATTTGAAGCTCATAAAAAGGTAGGTAGGTAAAACAAAATTTTGAAGTCGCAAATTCTACATCTTCGTTCACTTCATTGTGAATTTACTATGAAAGCACTTTTCTCAGCAACCGCACAAGCTAGGAATATACAGTCGCATCACCTTAAGACGCTCTCTATAGATACAAATCATCATGGAACACTCATAAGTCATAAGTATAGATCACAATATTCAATTTATTTTTGAATGACGTTGTTCTTTGCTATTTTTCCTTGCAAAAAGATGTCCTATTATAAACATTATACCTCAAATGTCATTACATTTTTTTTTATGGAAGAGTTGCCAGTGTAAAATTGTGCTTTAGTATTATATAAATATTAAGTAGGTATGTATTTGTTTTTATTCTTTAAATTTTAATAATCGCAATAGATTCTGACTCTCTCTTAAGCGGACAATATATGTGCAAGTTGAGTACTATTTTTCAAGTTTTATATAAAGTCCATTCCGTTATTTTTGGATAGTAGTTCACATTTTGCCGAATTTTTAAAGCAATTTGGAGGAAGACTAGCGAATAAAAATGCGAAGTGAAATTTATTTTTACCTTGTAGTGTTTCGAGAGCCCCATTCTGTTAAAAACTATACATTCCAATTTTTTGAGTACGGAATTGAACTCCGAATAAAACAAGGAAGTTGGAGAACATGATAATGTTAATCAATTTTTTATTAATTATTATTTTCTTTTTTTCACCTCTCAAACAATTTTCTGCGTACCGCCAGTGACCAATTTTGATAGAGTTCACTGTTCTTATAGAAATTGCATATGTATTTTTAGAATATTATTATAGTCTTTTAAAAATCATAATTTTGATTAAGATATCACATGTTGATAATAATAATGTCATAACCCGAAAAAAACAAGCCAAATAAGAAATCCTGGAATTTCTATTAAGACTTTTTTTCTCTCAAGTTTTTTAGAAAAACAAGGTAAAATTTGTCTGATGTCGTTATAATAATTGGAACGCTATAAAATCCCAAATGACCAAAAATCCCGAATTTCAAAATCCTGAATTGCGGAATCCCGAAAATTAAAGAAACCAAATTTCATTCGGGATTTACTACTTTTGGAGAACAAAATTCAATACTTTTTTTCGTGATTTTTTAGTACCAAAAGAAGTAAGTACCTTCTCATTCTTTTTAATGATTTAATTTTATAATTGACTAGTTTTAGCACCTATTTCAATGATATCTCTTGTAAAAATCGATGACCTCAGAGGTCGCTGTTAAAGGATTTTGAAATCAGCTTATATGTATCTAAATACCTATCTCTTTTAATGAATTTGCTTGTTCTGAAAAGGGCGGTTGAAACAAAAAATAAAAGCGATCAAGCATAGTACAAAAACAAAATAAAAGGAAAGTACGATATATTCGCCAATAAGTAAGAAACAAATAAAATTTTAATTTTTATGTAACACTTGATTGTTTTTAATATTTTGTTTTAAAATAATTTTTGCGGCTGAGATTGCGCAGCCGCTTAATATTTTATTGTTAATGAAAATCGCGCGCTCGGTATTCAATACCTACAAAAGTCTAGCCATTCGGGATTCTGTAATCCGGTATTTTGTAATTCGGGATTTTCCGTACCCAACCCGGTATATAGGGTGATTCGCATCAAAAAATCGTATGGAAGGGGGGTCTATTACCCCCGTTCAGACAGGAAGGGCAGTTTTCTAAAAAAATTATTTAAAACAAAAATAAATATTAATAAAAGAACGGTAACACTTAAAATGCCCATATGCTATACCTTTTTGTAAAGCCAAAAATCTCTTCTTTCAATAACTTTATTTAAAAAGAAATAAAAGAAGAGCATTGTAAGTGTTACCTTTTTTTTCTGATTTAAGTCATTTTTTTAGAAAATTGCCCCTCCCGGCTAAACTGAGGGGAATTGATCCCCATACTCCTGTACGATTTTGCTTGTTTGGACCCAACCTACGCTCACTATAGCTATTTGTCACACCTAATGCGAAACACCCTGTATAATTATGAAATTTCCACCATGAACTCCAGCTTTAAAGCAAAACAAGATTTCTGCGTAAGAATGGAACTTTTTCTGCTCTCAAGGCTTGCAAAAATACCTAGATCTGAACCTTTTGAAATTGAATATTTTTCCAATTCAAAACTGAAATTTTTGAGTTGTGACGTTTTTATTAAGGTGAGATATCTACTATTTGTAAATAAAAATAAAAATAATTAATCTCTGTGGATTATCAAAACTGTATTAAAATTTATATTTTTACTTGTTCTACAGGGTTCGTGTATAGAAACAAAATTTTGTACTTTCCTATAATCCCGTGCCAATCCGAACAATGACACCGATAACCCTTTTTTTCAACTTACTAAGTAGGTATACCAAAACAAAACCGTATCATAGTCGTATCACAACTATAAGCCATAGATATGTATTTAATATAATGAATACTAACATATGTATGTACGTATTTTTATTTATATGTATATATATTTACCCCTATGTAGCTAAACATATAGAAACAAGGCATTACAAAATGGTTTACAGAGCAATATAGAACAAGCTGTATAGTATATGAATAGTTCGAATAAAGGATCAAAGGATCATGTTAATCTATCAAGGATTTCATTTTTTGATTAAGACTGTTTAGCACGTTGATCTGCGTATGACATTAATCCGTGTGAGCTCATGTAAAACCAGCTGCGTCCTTCTTTTGGTTCACGCAAAACAGGGAATTGTTATGTATATACAGTATTTAGAGCGAGGGTATGGACAGGGACACGGCCAGGACACATCAAGCGTGCTATTTACATTTCCTGTGTGCATTTAAAAGAAAACTCAAACAACCGCATTTGAGTCAATATATGCGAAATATATTTGAATTTTCAAAATGAATGAAGTTGTCATAACTGAAATTTTGCTACATACCTATATACGCTCGCATCAGGATAAAAGGTATAGAAATAAAACCTTTAAGTGTTTATTAGTTAAAATCTTGTTTTTTTGCATTTTTTTTTTCAAATTGGTTGTTTATTTTTTGCATTTTAAGCAAAGGAAAAGCCTTACAGAAATCCCTTCTTTTTAGGATTTATTCTTAACAAGCGATCGAACATCAAAACTTCTTTCAATCCCTTGCCCTTCCTATGAGTAGGTTTAATAATCCCCATATATCCTTGTTGGTGTATATTTCAAAAAAAATACTCAAACAATTCAGGCTTAATCTTTCTGCTTATATGTAACAACAATGGACGACTTGTTTCCGGGGAATTGAACGCTTTTTAATGGTCAATTGAGGATCGGTGTGGATAAAGAAAAAAAAAATCGTTAGGTATATTTTGTTGCCTACTGTATAAAAAAATGAGCAAAGTTTTGCAACAAACAAACACGCCTTATTCTTTTGTGTTACAGAACCTATACTTTAAAAAAAAAGTATGTTTTCTCTGAAATGGATAAGGTCGGATACTTTTTTTCTTTTCAGGTGAAGCGATGTAAGCCTGCAAGTATTTATTCAGCCTTTATCTTTTGCTTTAACAACTTTTTTTTCTCCCAGGGATTACGAAGTATCTATACAGATCTTCTTCGTGTGCTCAGTTATTTGCAGTTAAGTCGCTGAAGATTGTTTCACTAAACCAAAAATTTATTAAAAAAAAAAGAAGAAAAATCTTATACGTTAGGCTCCTACTGAAAGGAATAATCCTTTCATTTTATCAATTATTTCGAGATGAAATCAAACACTTGGGGAGTGTTGGTATCCTTTTCTTTTTCTTGGGTATTTGTTATTACTTGATGATCGAACGTTTATAGTGTTATGACAAGACGGAGAATCTGTAAACAAGTAAATATTGGTTGGCCATCGGCGGAGCGGCGGCGGCTGTAGGCAAGCTGTAGGTATATATTTGATATATTGATGGAGAATTGTTTGTTCTGGTTGAATAGTATAGATTTACCCGTGGCCTCTACGGGTTTGCTCATTAGAGCAAATGAACCAATTTCGTTGAAATTTTCCAAATTCGATTCCAAATTATCTCATTTCCATATGAATTCAAAAACCTTATAAAAATACACCAAATTGCAATCCTTTCAATATTTTACAATTCTAAATCATATTCAAGTTCGGGCACAATATATTCGGGGATGTTGAGCTTGGAATAATGTTTGCAATCCCGGGTATAGGTATCACAGGATTCCAGAACGATGCAACGAAATGTGCTTTAGAAAAAAAGAAGACGATAATAAGAATGCTGTGAACTATCCACAGCGAGATCATCTGCAGAATTTCGGAAGGCAATGAAGATAGTAAACGGAGTTAAGCCCTCTACTAGGAACAATCTTAATGCTATGGATTTAAAAAAAATACTCTGAATCACTTTTTAACCCTGAATGTACTTCCTGCAAATTTTACTTCGCGATGCCACTTAGTTATAGAAGGTGATTTTTTCGACTCATCTTTTTCGGAAGAGGGACTTCTTCTAGCTCTCGATAAAGTCAAGGAAAACAAGGCGGCCGGGACAGATAGAATTCCATCTGAATTCCCAAAGTATACTTCCCCCGATTTCATTTCCGTACTTTTGAACTGCAACAATTAAATTTTTAGACCGCGTTCAATTCCAGCAATTTTCTTGTCCTCAATAATTTTTCGACTTTTAAAAAAGGGAGATGCTTCTATGGCAGAGAACTATCGAGCAATATGGTTCTTAAGTTCGTCCATGAAGTTGTTAACCAGTATATGATATTCCGAGGATTAACTACATGGGTAAATATGGTACATAAATTAAAACTCAGTGAACTTCAAGCTGGATTTCGTTCTTGCTACTCAACGACGGACCAAGTTTTCCTTCTTTTAAATATTGCGGAGACTTACGTTCATCGTGGGAACAAATTCTCTTCGAAAATTATTATTATTCTCAAAACTTATCTCAAGAATTCAGGTCTTTAATGGGCCTAAAGCAGGGATGTGCTTTGATTATCTTATCCCTTTTATTCACCTTTTTTATCCATGATATTGTGGAGTGTTTGTGGAGTATTTCGAAGACACGGTTGTATGGCAGGTACCGTTATTTTTGGAGCTTCAACAAATTTAAATTTGCTCTAGGGATTTACTAAAAATAAAATTATGTATTATTAAAATTGAACATGTCTTAAAATTTCACATGAAATTTTAAGGAATGTAAATTAATGGAAGCCAAAAAATTGCAAAACAATTGAATGACAAATAAAAAAAAGCAAAAGAAAAAAATGCCAAATAAAAAATTGCCAAATTTCAAAAAGTCAATCAAACAAAAGATTAAATGAAAATTGCGAAATGAAAAACGCGAAATGAAAAACGCGAAATGATGATTTGTCAAATCATTAAAAAAAAAAACAAAACGTAATTTGCAAAACGTAAATTGCGAAATAAAAAAATGCTAGATAAAAAAATGAGAAAGGAAAAACGCCGAAATGAACCCCTGCGAAACGTCAATTTGTCAACGAATTTTGGCAAAACATACCATTGCTCAGCGGCAAATATGAAATATGAGAATCTCACTAGAACATATGCCTACATGATATTACATCATTTATAGCTAGAATAAATAAAAGCGGCCCCAGATGACTTCCTTGGGGAACACCCGAGTTAGCTGTGAATGGGTTTTGAAAGAAAATTTCGTATTAAACTTGTACGTTTTAATTTTCAGTATACCTACATTTGAACTGGATTGCGCAAGCAGATCTTTATTAGCTAATGGCGAAGCATAACAAGGGGAATAGCTAGGTTCCGGTATAAGGTATCGTCAGTTTAGAAGTTCCCATATCCACTGGATCGTTTGGAAGATTAAGGGCCAATTTTTCAATAGTCAAAATGGTAGATACTTATTCTTCAGATAAATCAAACATTTGTTCGTTGTTCCTATTTATTCCTCTGATAGTTAACTGATTGTTTAACTGATGACTGAAAAATCGACTATAAGTGAATTAAAACTTGAGATCGCATTGATGAGGTTGTTAAGCAATTCCTCAAATCCTTTTGAAAGTTTTGTTATATCCGCTTCAAAAGAAGACAGACGAAGTGAGTTGAGATAAGAAATGTTTATGAGGCAATACCATTACGCAAATTGATAATTGGGATCTTTTCAATAAACGCAGAAGTTGAAACGCGATGCACTTAGCTTGGAAAAGATTCCCACACGGTCCGAAACAAGAAAAATGTGGGGTAGAATTTTGGCCGTCGTTTTTTTACACTGAATAAAAATCTAATTTCACCATAAGCGCAAGCACTAAACACTTAATTTACTAACACAACTTAACAAAATTAGCTTAAAGATAATATACATATAGGTACTACACAACAGAAATACCTACATATTCACTTCTGCAGTGAATTAAACAAATAACAGATTAAAATTCACGAAAAGCGAATTAATAAAAAAAAATAAACACTGACGAAATATCAACACATAACTAACAAGAATATAACCAGTGCTGCAACTTGATGGAAAGGTATCAACTCCCAGATCGGAACATGCAATTTTTAGATTGCTATAGGGCCAGTAGTTCACTCGGAAATCGAATAAACAAATTTTGTTCCAAACGTACCTACAACTTCTTTATATACGGACACAAACAAATCGGGACTTTTGGAGGTTGTTTTTTCTAGGTTTTGTGTTACCTAGATTGAAAGGTGGCACTTTCTAGATTACTATGCTCTGCAGCAGCTACTGTTTCTCGAAGTAAATAACCCATGATCCACCATTCAGGTAGTTAAGGTTGGTGAAATGTAAGTATTAACTTTACTTGCACTAGCACAACTTAAAACGCGCTTAACTTAATTAATTAGCTTTATTTCAGGAAGTAAGGTTTGTGTATGCAGATATTTTCAAAGATACAAATAGATTGATATACCTATTTATAGGTTCAAAATTCAATACGAATGCTGTAAGTGGTCCCAACATATGTCGTGACTATACTACAGCCCTTAACGACAGAGATTCGTCAGTAAGTGGAATTCAACAGTTAGAAATAGACGAGATGTGGGGTGAAATAAAAAGTGTTTTTATGGAGGCTGGATCCGAAACTGTGCCCAGGCGGACGAAAGTTAGAGATTCATGGATTTCCCAAGACACTTGGGATCAAATCGAGCTTTATAAATTGTTGAAGATGAAAATAAATGCCGAGATAGACGTTCAAAGAAAGTCTGAATTGCGAAGTGAGTATTGGATAGCACATAGGGCAGTCTATCGTTGCGTGAGACGTGACAGGAGGGTGAGGTTAGACGGTCTCGCAGATCAGGTAGAAAACGCTGCAAGAAGAGGAGATATTAGAGAGTTGTACCAAATATCCAAAGAAGTTGTCGGGAAAAAAAGCAACACCAATCACCCTGTAATGGATGTGGATGGCACACTTTTGGTATCAATTGAGGATCAGCTACGCAGATGGAAGGACCACTTCTGTGCCCTGCTAAATGAAGATCCCGCTGAGCATAATGCTGAAGTGCCCCAGCTTAACGATATGCGCAGGTCCTGTAGGGGTATTGACACCGAACCTCCTTCAGTATAGCGGAAATCCAAAATTCGATAAATCTCCTCAAAAACAATAAGGCAGCCGGACTTGATGGAATACCGGCTGAATTCCTGAAAGCTGATCCCTTTACAACGGCTTGTATTCTTCTTCCGTTGATACAAGCTGTTTGGGAAAATGAAACCTATCCCAGGGACTGGAAGGATGGTGTGATTATTAAGCTGCCAAAGAAAAGTGACCTTAAGAATTGCAACAATTGGCGTGGTATAACCGTTTTGTTCGTTTTTCCAAAACTAATGGCAACCATCATTCTCGAGCGGATAAAGGTAAGAATCGAGTCTACACTCAAGAGGCATCAAGCTGGCTTCCGATGTGGTCGTGTGTGGACCATATCAACACCCTGTGTATCGTCCCAGGGCAATCTGCTGAGTTTCAATCACCGCTTTACCTTATGTTTGTGGATTTCGAGAAGGCTTTTGACCGATTTAACCGAGAGTGTATATGGAGATCACTTCTAGCTAGAGGAATTCCCCTAAAAATTGTTGCCATTATAAAGGAGTCCTATAACAATGGACAGCTATCCGACTCTTTTGAAGTACGGCAGGGTGTTTGACAAGGGGGTGTTCTGTCACCAATTCTCTTTCTGCTGGCAATAAACGACCTTTTGACAGCCAGCGCTGGGACGGCGGAGAGGCAGGGCGTTCAATGGAGACCGTTTGAAAGGCTTAGTCATGTAGACTATGCTGACGATATATGTCTCCTTGCAAATAACATCAGCGAGCTGAATGTGATGTGTCAAACACTGCAAGTGAAAGGAGAGTCAAAAAGACAAAAATAATGCACACAAGCCGCTCCTCACAGCAACATATAATTCTACAGGAGACGCCAGTCGAAGAGGTCAAACTGTTCAACTACCTTGGAAGTATAGTTACAGCAAATGGTGGCACGGATCTGTACGTTAAAAGTAGAATTAGTAAAGCTCGTGCTGCCTTCGGTACTCTGTCGCAAATTTGGAACTCCAGTCAAATCTCCTTACGCACAAAGTTGCGAGATTCTTCGAATCCAATGTGAAATCCATGCTGTTATATGCTTGTGAAACCTGGAAAATCTCGGCTACCATCTCTAGGAAATTGCAGGCTTTTGTGAATCGCTCTCTACGCCACATCCTTAAGATTCGCTAGCCACAAGTTATATCAAACCAGGAAGTATGGCGTAGGACAAGTCAAGGACGGCTGGACGTCGATATAAGAAAGCGCAAATGGCGATGGATAGGTCACACACTGAGGAAACCAAACGATGATATTGCGAAGCAGTCTTTTGAATGGAATCCCCAGGGTGCACGGCGGGTTGGAAGACCAAGGGCAACATGGAAATCAACTGTACTAGCAGAAGCAGAAGCTCAGAGAAAGACGTGGCCACAGTTAAAATATCTAGCTGCAGACCATGAAGGATGGTGACGTTTTGTGGGCGCCCTATGCCCCGACCGGGGTTCCAGGAATTGATGATGTAGGTAAAAGCCCCTACAAATCCTTTAATAACAACTATATACCTATCTACAGTACCAAAATATGTAAGCTTAGACAATTAATGTATAGTTAGATGATATTGTGTATACAACATTTCTAAACATTAAGTTAGGTAGATATACTTACAATGTAACATATATATATTTATAGCAACTCGTATACCTATTAACATCAAAAATTTAACCTCTTTCTCATACAAGACAAAACAAGAATTTTCTTTCCCGAATTCGAAGCCCACAACCACAATTTTCTTTAGATAGATACATAAGTCGCATCTATATCTACATATATAGATTCTAGAAATAGGTAGGTAGGTATCGTAGGTATATCATTTTCCTCTTATCGTTCCAAATTATTTTAATCACATTGGCCGCTTATGTTTCAAAAGAGTTGTTTTAAATATATTAAACCACCTATACCTAGGTATATATATGATATATCTTAAGAAACCCATGGAAATTCTACAAGCCTCTTGTGTTTTTATTATGTAGATATATTATGTATGTAAGTACATGGTAGATGGTAGAAAATCTCCTGCTAAAAGCTTCGGGTTTCTCTCGCAATACATATACCTATACATACCAACGCCATCTTATGTAAAAAGTAAATGACTTAAAACTTGATCCTCTTTCCTGGCGCTTATTTCATCTTCTTTTCCATTTAGTTACATCAACATAGAAAGTGGAAAAAAATATAAAAGAAAACTTCAAGTCCCTGCTTAAGATTTGGGTAAATAAGAAAAATGATTTCTTCCTCCACTTCAAACATATAGGCGAAGACGAAGACGATAAAACGATGATGTCGTACACGAAGACGAAGTCGACGAAGACGGTGATGATGATGTTGAAGAAGAAGAAGAAGAAAAACTACGTAATGTTGACTCCGCCCTAGCATCCTTTTATAGTCCTGGTAGAATGGCAAAAAGGAACGACAAGGAATGTGAATTTCCCATTGGCATTTCTTTTCGCCTTTGCCCAACTCAATCCCCAATAAGTTGCCAAGTTTTCGAACCCAACAGCCTGCAGGAAGCCGAAGCGAATACCATCTCCCGTCCTACAGCGCATATCTATATCTAGTCTTCTTCGAACACATAAAGTAATTTACACCCCCGCCGACCGACGCCACCATCACATCCATGTGGGAAGAAGAAAATCCTTTTGACTTAGGGTGACGACTGAAAATGTAATATAGATACATGCACCAACAAATAATAATGTGCTCCAAAGAGGACTGACTCTCTTTTCATGGAAATGTTCAATGAAACGAAACGTTCTGTCTAAAATTCCTAAACTCTCATGACACCGAGTCGCCTTTTTTGTTGTTAATAAGTTTTGAGCTAGGTATAGACGGAGCCCTTGCCAGTCGTCCTCTGGGTATCCCTGTTCCCGCAGCCACTATAGCTTCCTTAAAAGTTATGACCATGCTTGTGAATAGAAAAGAGCGAAAGGGATAGCATTGAATAGCAATCATCATGTATGCTGGTTTGCTGGATCAGCAGGATTCATCATCCAAATTGTGGAGGGGATGAAAATCTGTAGCAGCTGATTATTTGGTGGTTGGTAGTTCATTGCATTGGCACTCTGATGCAGGAGTCCCAGGACAATGGAAGTATGATATTAACTTATGGTTTTATGAATTCGATATGTTAGCTCTGATATAGCAGTTAGCCGGGTGATTGTGTATTGTGATCAACACAACATGCACCCTTAACTCCCTCCACATATTTTAATTAAAAGGACAGCAAATAAATGGGGTGGAATTGGAGATACAACGGTGGTGATATACCAATCAACTTGTAAAACGATTTGCGTGCACTTAAGAATGTCGCTCTTGTTATCCTGTCAGATGCATTTGAAGGACTTCGTTATAAGGCGTGCGACCAAATTCATGATAAACATCATCAGCTATCACAATCACTTCGTGGTTTTTTTTTTGTATTCAGTTGACTTTTATTATAATTAGCATAACCCATTATGTTCTGCTGTTCCAAAGAATGTTATAGTGAATTGAAAATTTCAATTTGATGTAACCTATAGATTTCACAGAATTATAATCTGTTTACACATAGGTATAGCAGTCGTCACAAAAACAGTCAGGATTGTTTCCGCCGTATTGACCTAGAGGTGTAAAACTATAATATGGATAATTCGAAGCTATATATTAAACCTATATCTTATATTTATCATATATATAAGTCAACCAAAAGTAGATTTTCGATAATTCAAAGTCAACAAAATAGGGGAAGTGGGAGCAAAACCGCATATTAAGTGTTTTAAAACTATTAAAACAAGTTATTTAATAAAAAAAAAGTCTTTATTTTGCAAGTATGTTTATTCATTAAGGTACTTTGAGCAATATTATTAGTAAATAAAATACTGAAAAAAAATTTGATAACTTTTATAAAAAGTTTACAAAAAACCGGTTTTGCCCCTGTGTGTGGGCAAGAGAGCCCTACTGAATTATACTTGGGCAAAACCGTTTTTTTCCTCAACTAAGAAGTTAGGCCCAGATATCACAAACATATGCGACCGTCCATATTGACTCGTAATTCCTGTGCAAGCTTCATGAGCCCATTCAGGACATACATAACATACAATTCTGTTTATTAAAAAAAAAAATTTTGCAATACATAACATCAAGGGCAAAACCGTACACTGGACGGTTTTGCCCCATACGAATTTAACCTGAATTCTAGAAGTTTTTTTCTGTAAAATGGTGTTCTTGTAAATTTTTTAGCTTATATAACTTTTCAATATCCACCTTGCAATAATAAAAAAAGGAAATATTAATTTGTTTGATTATATTTCTTGTTAAACCACAATTTACTTTTCACACAAGCGGTATCGTCTTCTTCAAAAACAAGAAAAACAACTGTAACTTTGAGACGTCTTCAAGAAACTACATTATCTTCACAGACAAGATGCGTAATTCAATTTTCCACGCTTAAACTTTAAAAGTGTTATTTTGTACATACAAAATAGTACAAAAACGGTTTTTCCCCATGTGCGGTTTAGCCCACACTTCCCCTACCATTATAAAATTTATAATGACTTTTCGATTGGTCATCTAGTATCCACAAACCTTTTGAACTATTCAGAATGAGAGTTCTTTTTCTAAAATAAAATGCTTCTGGATCAGATTTCAATAGGTATCCTGGATGACCGCCACAAGTAAAAGGTAGTATTCTCTCTGTTTTGGAAGCTTCAGTCAAGAGGGCTGAGTAAATAATAGGTACCTACTAAATATATACATAAATATAATACTAAATGATCGCGTTCAAGTACGAACAATTCAATTACACGCATGTATCATCTGATCTTCCTGAACACCACAAACACAAATGGGGCTCCCCGGCCACATGATCAAACGGCTTAAGTCCTTGTGACCATATAACGTCTTTCCACGTTGAAAAATGTACTTACTTCAAAGCACAGCACTTTGAGGGAATACTGAAAATTCAAGTCTCAAGCATCATTTGGTTTTCATATGTTAAATAAGTCCGCAGGTTTATGCTAAGATTACATAAATGTAGAAAAATATGTACATCAGCTTCGCATTTAGGTTAAATAATGAAGGATACCAAACATTTGTAAACTTAAACTATCAACGATAAGCTACCAAATCTACTCGTATATACCTGCGCTTAGTCAAGGGATTAAGACAAGAATTAATTAACCTGGGAGAACATTATTTTCAGTTGATAGATATAATTTTAGTAAATTGTAATTCCAGACAGTCTGTCGAGAATTACGTACATTCCCTTGTATTCAATTGAACTACTTTCAAATTCCGTACAAAGAGACTTTTCTTTCATTCAAAATAATGTATATCGAAGTTCGAAGATAAGTAAAGGTTACTCAAAGTATCTTTCTTAACAAGATTAAAACAAAGGGTATAGACGCGGGTGTACGTGTGCGCAAAAGAAGTATATTTGCCGTAGACAAGCAAGTGCGGTAGCCGAAAATATTAAAGATATCCTTAAGCTGTTGCACTTATAATTTTTAACTCATCATAAAGAATAATTTTTTTGAAGATGAACGATAGATATATAATATATGTATATGTAAAATTGCACATTGCAAACGTTTAAAGGCAGAACAATATTTGTAATTGTTGTCAAAAACGTTGGTCTCTTTTTAATGGGCTTAAGATAATACCTAATAGGATCTATTAGGAATGGATATGAGCATCCTCTCGCTCATTGTTCTTTTTATTTTACTATTTTCCAAGAAAAACTATTTTACTGACAATGCAGGATTCATTTTTTTTCTAGTAAGAGAATATGGTATCTATCTATGGGTTTATTATTAGATATGATCATTTACTTTGTGTACAGAAACTCACAGACTGGCAAGTTTTGAATAGCGAGGATGGAATTTTCTGAACAATTTCAAAACTGCGTAAAAGTTCGGGTATACCGGTATACGTGAGATCATATAATTTTACAGTATTCCGTACAATTTATCTGAATGACACGAACGGCGCTATATTTGGCTCTCATTCTTTTATTCTCATAACATTTTGCTGAACTACGAATTTCTGCTTACAGACATTTCTTGGGCAGGAAATCACAGGAAAGGGGATTCCCTATTTCTGGCCCAGAGGTACACGAACGAGTTTGGTATCAAATGAAAGGTGATGTAAAGCCCGATACATGAGTAAAATATTTTCACAATCGTTATGATTTCAGTTTTTGTTCAAAATAATTATCCATAACGGCCGAAATAATGGGCGTAGCAATATGATGTTGATATCAAATTTTTCTCTAGTTTTTAAAATAGTATATATACCAAATTTTAAACACATTTTGAGATACTTCTCATTGAGTTTTAACTTCTAGGGAAGTAACTTTCGTGTACACTCCGGGCCAAAGCATCATAGCAAAATGGGAATTTCCTTTTGTATGTACTCTTTTGAGAGAGCTCTCTCCTATTTAATACCACAGATTAGCCACATGAAGATGAGAATCCCCGGTAGCAATTTTAATTTGCCTTCAAGCTTGAACTGGCAGTTATCAGATAAAAAATGAGAATGTGTGTAAAAAAACCTCACACATAGACAGTAGGGATCTTCACACACCTGGTTAAATTGTTGTTGCAATTCACATCTATTCACCGACGTGGAATGAAATTACAAATACAACAATGTAAACAAATGGGTTTTGGAGGGTGAAACGTACGAAACATTCTCATCTTCATATGGCTAATCTGTGTTTAATACTATGAATTATTTGAGTATTGAGTTCGGGATCGGGATCGGGATCGGGAACAGCTTTTGTTTGACTGAACTTCACCCAAATGCAGAGAAAATCACAGAAATTCAAGCCTGATTCACAATAGGCGAGGAAACGAGACGTGAGCGTGACGAGAACTCGTTGTAGTTGTCAAACCAATTTCAAACAATGAAAGCATACCTGGATATACCTACACAATGCGGCGTTTCTCGTCGTCTCGTCACGCCAAGAATTCGAAAAAAAAATTGAAAAAAGACGCGACGTGACAACGATTTTCATTTCTGCTAAGTAATTTACAGATTTTTTACAAAAGATGTAATCAATTGTGTCTAACAAATAAAGTTATTGATAAATCTACTGTTTTGTAAGTTGTTTTGTTTATATTTTATTAATTTTTTTTTTAAACAAAAATGAATTTTTGTCGTAAAAACGCTCGCTGCATTGTGAATTGGGCGACCCTTTTGTAACTAGAAAAAGATGACAGCGGTTCTCGTCACGCTCACGTCCCGTGTCCTCGTCGCATTGTGAATCAGGCATCAGAGTAAGGCGGCAGTTATAGCTTTCATTGAAACTCATCATTGATCATGGATATTATGACATTTATTTTATGCGTACAAAAAAACGATATAGTCGTATATATATTTATAAACATATCTATACATATGTACATATTTATCGCATGTATAGTATATCTACACATAAGTCTGAGCCAGAAAAATGCATGAATTGTCAAAATCAAACGATTTGTGCTTTAAGCAATTCTTCAGCTCATATAGACATTTACACGGTAGGAAGCGGGACTAAAAAATGCATATCTATATGTATATCACCATAATCGAGATCTAGCACTGCGTTATGCAAAAATCATTTTGATTAAGCAATTGATCATAACCGGTTCTTCTTACAGTAAAAAGTTCGGTAGTGCTCAGAATGTGGAAAGAGTAATTATACTTATTGCCTTCACCAGTTTCCCTACTAGCACGGAACATGTCACGGTGCACGAAGAAGGTAGGTACACAAACCAACTCCAGCAAGTAGAGTAATCTCGATTAATTTTTAATCATGTGTGCGAAGGACTAAAGTCGATAATAGAACTGGATTGGAGTCCAGTCACTATGAACTCAAACAATGAGAGTTTGCCACAATGAAAACAAAAGCTCAACCGTATAGAAAAGGACAAAAATCTGAAGAGTTTCAGGGATAAGTTTTATTAAAACACATTTCTGATTCCTAAAGATGATGTTGACGACGATGATGATGATGGGGGACGACCAACGCGACGTCAACGGCGACGACGACGACGACACACGGTGAAAGGAACCACGAAAGTTATAGCCAAAGGCTATAACCAGAAACCCAGAATCGATTGATTTCCAAATAAAACCGCAGGATTTCAAATTCGATTCGATTCGGATTTCTGAGATTTATACTCCTGTGGAACCGTTTGCATAGGCAGGTAGTTTCGTTAGGTATACGGTGAGTGGGCAGTGGGTTAAATTCTATATTTGCCATTGGAGGAAGAGGTATGGTACCTATAGTTAACTTATACCTACATTT
Organism: Leucozona laternaria; assembly: GCA_932273885.2. Taxonomy (NCBI): domain Eukaryota; kingdom Metazoa; phylum Arthropoda; class Insecta; order Diptera; family Syrphidae; genus Leucozona; species Leucozona laternaria. Next base: position 110,050,187 of record OW026368.1, on the reverse strand, counting down.
GACAAGGTGCAGCAACACATTGAACTTTTTATTTTATTTCTTTCCAAAGATTTTTTCTTTTATTTTTATATTCAACCCAAAGGTATACCTACATATATCCTTGATAATAAAGGAAGTTAAGGGAATTTCGTGAGGAGTTCTTTTTTTCCTTATTGTTTCTTTTTATTTCATCCTCAAATTGAATAGGAAAGTGCTTTTTGTTTTAGTTCGGAAATTGAATTTTAAATAAAAAATTAAATTAACTTTTAGTATTTGGGGAATGTAGTCGAAGAAACAAAAGGTTTTTCACGTACGTATACAGTTTTTTCCGTTTTTTTTTTTTTGTTGATTTATTTTTTTCTCCAAAACTAAGAGTTATAGAGTTGAGTTGGCTATTCTTTTATCCACAAAGTTAAACAACTTTGAGATTGCTATAGGTTATAGAGGAAAGCTATTTTTGAAACAAGGTACCTAAATACTGACCGACCATCGACGCATGAAGAAGACTTCCGGTTTTTCTAGTTTTTCGGACTATAAATCTTTAAGGGATGAGACAAATTTTTATTTTTTAACTTTTCCTTTAAACATGTTGGAAACTGCATGCCTATGTAAGTATGTTAAATCATTTGCCCGTTTGGTAACTAAGAAGTTTTTACAAAGTTTCCCACAACCCGTAAAACCCGGCGACAGGTATATGAAAATTTACTTCTTTTTTAACTTTTTTTAAAGAATTAATTTGTAAGTATAATAAGGACTAAGGTTGCACTGAAGTATACAATATAGTAGATACCTATTAACAAAATCAGTAGAGACAAGATTGAGGTATCTGCGGGAGTTAACACTAAGGGCCATATTCACCGAGAGCTCATAAAGTTAAACCTATACATATATACACCAAGTTATAAAAGTAAATATTTTGGAAACTCCATTTTGTTTCTGTAATGGCGTCCCTTAACCCGCCCGATGTCGTTTTTTTCCAACCAAATCCTTCCGGGCTTGCAAAAAACACGGCTCCTATATATCTACTATTGGTCTCTCTATCTCTATTAGCTACATATCTATGTACATATAAGTATATAAATGTATTTGGTTCTTTTATATTTTGCTTTTAGTGCATAGACTTTTTTAAATTGACTTTAATTTATGAATAGAGGTACGCATAGTCGCATACTATCCCTTTCCTATAAAAGGATCTCTCGAACGAAATGGATGCCTCAGGTTAAGATTTCCTTCGATTAGATATTTCACTTTGAAATACCTACACGTGTGTTATTTGAGAAAACATTTTTACACTTGCACTTTGATACTCATCACACATATATGTATAGCTACATAGCTTAGAGGCCAACTTCTCCACTCCACTCATAGCAATGAAAACATTCTGAAAGTATTTTTTTGTCTTGGAAAATATCCTTATAATACTTCACACACCACACATACCCGATATGGCTTAAGAACATACACGATTCCGATGGAGAGTGTCGTCGCGACACCCATTTAGGCTAATACCCCCGATGGCATAAGCTTAAGCTCCTTTTAGGACCTGGCACTGCGACATCATACAATCGTTCACAAGGATATAGCTTTTGAATTTTCTCGCAGCTAGTTTTTGAATAATACTTAATCCGAAATGGAATCGAAAATGTGTGCATGGCTGTTCGTATGGCTATATTATCTATACTTAGTCCTGATTTTTCGCACCCCCATTTGCACTCAGTAAACCGTAAACATCCAGAGAGGACAGAATCTCATCTTCATATTGTCAGCGAAACCAATGCGAAAAGAGGGTGGAATCAGGATCGGGATGATGTCTCCAAAGCGACAACAAAAACAACAAATGTAAGTATAGTCAGGACGAGATTCCAAAAGATATTCAGAAATATTTTAATATCCATCATCATCATCATCATGAATAATAGTATAGCATCGACCTTATCATGGTCGGTATTCTTCTCTATATTGCTTATAGCCATACCGTAAACATCAGGATTCATCAGAATATACAACATCAACCACATAGACCGTCAACAAGGATACAAAATCGCATACAAATGAGTTTAAAGCTGTTTTGTTATGGTGTTTGGGTAAGCGGCAGGAGACAGGAGGCAGGAAGCAGGAGAGAGGGTATAGTTGGTGCGGTTTGTCCCTTGTGTACTCACTAAATGTATATAAATAATGCCCTCCGGGGATAATTATGTAATTTGTCGTCCTTTTTGGAACGCAGAGTTCTTTTTTGAGGGACGCACACAGATTGTCAGACCTTGATGTTTTCTTTATTTTCTTTTTTAACCTTTCAGCGGATCTGGATAAAATACCTGCTTGGCTTCGGCAGAAAATAAGGAAAAGCGGAAAGTGGAAAGTGAGGGAAAGGGAATCCATGTTTTTAATGAAAATGGTTGTCAAAGTATTTTTCTTTATCCATTTGCTGATTTGTATAGCCACGCATTAAGGCTACTTTAGGCGTAAAATTTTCCATTGGTGCATGGGTGGGCATGGTTAAGGTGCGACGACCGCGAAGACTTGATGGACGGTTTTATGACACAACAAAGTATGAATAATTTTTTTGTTTTGTTTTCAACATAATAATCCTGATTGTAAATGTTAAGCTGAGAATTCATTGTGGATTAAAAGTTGTGGATGGATGAAGTAAGTTCATCAAAGAGAAAGAGAGTAATGAAAAGCGGCAAGATGAAATAACAACAGCGCATCACATGTACCTTACAAATACGGAAGGCATTTTTTGATTTATTTTTATCTAAGTTGGAAACCTGCCACTCACATGTTTGTGTCGGTTAACCGTTTACTTATATTTACAAAGTGACATCAACATTATATTTAGAATACCTGCCATATCTTCAAGCTTCAGTGCAGGCTACGTGATTATTATTCCGTAAGTGTGTAACACTTCATGTATACATATAGGTACCTACTTGCATTACTAGTGCTTTGTTTGTAGTTTAATTTAAAATTTTCTCATCAATTTTTGGTTGCAATTGGATAGGCAACTAATCTTAATAATAGGTAACGTAAGAAATTTCTACTCATTTCACATGACTTAAAAAATAATACACAGAATCGATAGCCATTCCTTGTTCTTTAAATTAAATCTAGATTATTTTTCTAGTAAAATCCATTATTTATTTTTGAATTAAACAATAATTTCATAAATAAATATTGTGCGATAATTTTATTTGATTTTTAAAATGAAAACGGGGTAAGACTACTAAAACTGGCTTGATTTGGTTTTTTTTTTGACAAAAAAATAAAATTTATTTTCCATACCTATAGGTATTTACCTATGCATATTTTTATTCTGAAGATGCCAGTGTATGGGAACAAATTATGTTAGGTCTCTCAAATCAATCTGATATGGCCGATAAAACACAATTTTTATACGATTTTTGCGCACGGGCATATTAAGCTTTTTTTATTAAATTTTTCCACTTTTTGCAAAAAAATCTTGAATGTAATTAAGTCTAAAACACTGAGAAGTTTAAATGAGTCTTTTATTATTATTTTTTTCTCAGAGTATAAATCTAAAACTTATAAAAATCTACGAACAAACTACAAGCAAACCTTGGAAATTGCCCTTTGTCATGAATTTGTTTATTTTCGTTATGTCCTTTATGTTTATTTTCAAATGCCATAAAGATTTTATTAAATTGTATAGATTAAATTGTATTAAATATATACTTAATTGATTTAAATTTAACACCAAGAACAAATTTCAAATGAAACCGTCACAATTTTCACAAAATGACTGTTGCTTTACTTCCGCTACTTACTCAACCGAAATCTACACAATCTACTACAATGAATAGCTTGCAAAACTATCGTACCGACGTACAGAATTTGCTTGCCCCCCCTCTTTTCAAACGTCAAATTCACAGAATTGTGTTTGCATCAATACGACGATCCCAGATTTTTCCAAATTTCTATAAGTAAAATTAAATTTTCAATATGACTCTCATGGTTACAATGGAAAATGGCACCAGCCAAACAATCCCCGAAATGCTCAGCTGCATTGAAAGGTAATAAACACATAAATTTCATCAAAATACAAATTCTAACCTAAAAGTGTGTCTTGTTTCTGTCCGCGCCTGCACATACAGATACAACCCGGATCATTTGAAGACATTGGAAAGCTACATCGAGGAGCAGGCAAAAAATAACACCTACGACTTGGAGGCTAATCTGGCCGTTCTCAAGTTGTACCAATTCAATCAACATATGCTAAACATTGACATAACACGAACAATTCTCTTGAAATCGCTCACAAATCTTCCACACACCGATTTTGTTATGGCCAAATGTTTGCTTCTACCTCAGCAAGTCAAAGACGACACAGTGCAAACGATTATTCATCTTGCTGATATTCTAGAGAGAGCTGACTTCATTCTTTTCTGGCAGCGAGTCGATAAAAACCGCGAATTGTTCAAACACATTACTGGTTTCTACGATTCCATCAGAAAGTTCGTGTGCCATGTTATTGGAATCACATTCCAGACAATAGCCAAGGATCTCCTTAAAAAGCTCCTTGGAGATATTGATGGTAAGTTCGCTTGATGACTTGATTCTCGTAAAAAATCTTTTCATTATCGATTATTTTCAGAAAACACTTTGGAACAATGGATGAAGAAGAATAGCTGGAAGCACCAAGGCAGCCTTATTTTGATTGCTGCACAAGAGGAGAAAATCAAGACGAAAAACATTACTGAGAAGATCGATTTCGAGAATCTTGGTGGTCTCATGGCTCAATGTCTTTAAAAATGAGCAAATTATATGCTTTTTTTTTAAATTATAGAAGCAAGGATGAATAAAAATAAAACTTATTTACAATTTTGTGCAATTAGGTACTAAATAAAAAGCGAAATTGTTCAATGAAATACAAATATGTACTTTAATTCATGTGACGAGTAGAGAATCCGTTCGTAATGTCATTTTCTTCTTTATGATTTCAACTAAGAATGAGTTCTGTGATTGTTTTTTTTTGGATTCGTAAAATAACTGAAGTCTACACCACCAGAAAGAAAAGTTATTTAATATATAAATGACGCAAATAACTGATTCAACCTTTCTCGAAACTGTCTTCCCTAAAAACCACTTGGAGATAGTTCTGCTTCTGCCATTCCAGACTGCATTTAATTTATCTTGTTGAAGGTTATCAATTAAAATTTCTGGATTATTTAAATAATTTGTGCATCAGAAATTTCATAGCAAACGCTGCATTGAAATCAAGAATGTCGCCTTGGTGTTTGATAAAAAGGATTCCCCATTAGGTATCCAAGAAAGTCTAGAAGCACAGATACTTTAGTTCCATAGATATAAAATGACAACTTTTCAATTGTGGGACGCAATAGTACGACCAGTTAAAAAAATTGTTGAGAACCATTCATTATTCTTGCAGAAGAAGAGAAAAGAGACAGCAAGAAATGAAATCTGTGGTATGCCAAGCAGGTCAAATACATACGATATATGAAAGCTGACGAATATTATTTTAACTAAAAATTGTCAAGATAATTTTAAAGCTACCAACTGTTCGAATTTTCTTATTGCGAATCAAATAATTTCCCCTTTGAAAACCACTCCATCATTCATTAATTTAATCGTATAAATTTTTCTTGCTAATTGTTTTAATTTGGTTACATTCAATGAAACATTAAAATTAAGTAAAAATACTATAAACTAAAACTAAGCCGCCTCCGATGCGCTACGATTGTTTCTTGAAACTCTTTAAGATCGGAAAGATCTTCTCGAATGCTTCGTAGATCTCCTGTCGTACTTTGGCGCCGGTTAGCACAACTTTGCCCGACACAAAGATGAGAAGCACAATTCTCGGCTTCACCATACGATAGATGAGTCCAGGGAACAATTCTGGTTCATAGGAGCTGAAGGTGCCGTGAGTGAGGACTAGGCCTTCGAGTCGAATTGGGAATTTCACATCGCAACTTCCAACCATGTTTTGTATTTTAAAATCTAAGAATTTTGCCTTTAAATAATAAAAAAATATTATGATAATAGGAGTTGATAATATTTTAAGGGAACGTGAGGATTTGTTTTCTTTACCGTAAAACCTAATTTTTGAATGATTCGCGCGTATTTGCGCGCAGCTAATCTAGAGTCGTCTTCGCTTTTGGCCCCCGTGCACACCATTTTTCCCGATGAGAAGATAAGCGCAGTTGTGCGGGGCTCACGTATCCGCATGATAACGGCAGCAAAACGTTTCGGATTGTATTCGGCGTTACGGGCATGCAGGGCAATTTTTTTCAAATCCAACTTGCAGTTCAGATTGACGGTGGACACAATGTTCCTAAAAATGAAATGGCTTTAAGTAAAGAAACTATTTTGTAACAATCTTTGCTTAATATACTGTAATTGTGGAACGATGCCTGGATCGGCTGAACCAGGAGTCATCGGGGTCATGGGAGTAGCTGGGCCCATTGTCTGATGGATGTTGCTTATGTTTTCGACGCGCTCACTCATTGGCACCATTGGTGACATTAGGCTTTGCTGAAATAGAGACGACCATTCATTTCAATACTTCCTAAAAAGATATGAACTCATTACCGGAGTTTGTGGCTGCATCAGGCTTTGTGGGGTGGAATAGCTAGGTTGATATGATTGCATTTGTTTCTGTGGTGCAGACATCAAGGACGGCATTCCCATCGAACTGAGTTCGTTGCCGTAGTTGTTCAAATTATTCTGTCCATTACCCCCCATTGGAGAGCTACCCATTTGACCTATAGGATGGTAAACTGGGTTCGGAACGATTTGTTGGTCAGCTTCGGGCTGATGTAGAGGAGTTCCGATACTGGGTATCGAAAACCCGGGACTTAGCATTTGATCCATAGTTGCTGGACGAAGAGTTCAAAGAACGAGAAATACGATGTTTTTTTCCACTCCGAAGCGGTACTTTCAGTAGATTGGTGCGAAAGTTATGAGAAGCTTCAGCATAATGTAACGAAAATTAATTTTAATCTAGAGTGTATACTTTTGGTTCAACTTTGAAGGCTTTTTCTTATTGAATTTGTTGAAATTGACTGTAATAAATAATTTAATTTCTTGTGGCGGAATTTTTAGTGGACACCGCTTGATTTTAGACGGCAAATGCGTTTGGCAATGTCAAAATAAGTGCTGCCAGGACTACTTTCTAAACCAATACTTGCATTCAGCACTTTAATTATCGTTCGTGGTTTTTTTATAAAATTAAATTTTCATATACATGCATACATATATAAAATTGAATTTATTTATGCAAGGAATGGGATGAACAAATCAAAAAATTATTTATTTGTGGGATAGAAAGATAAGACCAAAAGCAGAACATCATGGGTGTGTTTCTTTATTTATTCCGAATATTCGGAATATCTGGAACACCGCTTTTGCGTTTCTTTATTCTCTGGAATATTCCGGATATACGTTTTTGTTGTTTCTTTATTCGTTCTAGAATTATTGGAATGTGTTCTTTCTGTTCTTAGTCAAGAGCTAGTGTAAATGGAATATTCTCTACTTTGACAGATACATTTAATTTTTTTCATTGGTTACAATTAGGTATTGTTATATTGTCTGCCGTCTGCCTCTGCCATGGATGAAAAGAAATTTAATGAAATGGAAATGTGAGCATGTTTTTGTGATAATTATTTTTGTATCTTCATGATGCTATGCGTGCGCGTAAAATTAATTTACAATTTGCAAAACAAATAATTATTTGTTTCTTCTATCAGAAATAATCGCAAAATGATTTTTTGACATGAAAACAAACAGCTGATAGTTGGATATTCTTTCAATTAAGATCTGTTTCTTTCTTTATTCGATTCCGGATATTCTGGGTAGATATTTGCCTTTTCCGTCTTTCCTATTCTTTATCCGGAAAAAATAAAGAAACACACCCCATGATAAATCCAGATTATAGCAAATACCATAATTAAGATTAAGATCAATAGCCGTGTTTTTTTTGCAAGTCCATATGGATTTGTCGAAAAAAACGACATCGGGACTAATAGTTTTACACGTAAATACAACAACAACTTAAATCCATATGGACTTAGTTAAGTCCAGATAATTATCGGGACTTACGTATTGTAAGTAAGAAGGTACTAAGTCCCGATGTCATTTTTTTCGACAAATCCATATTGACTTGCAAAAAAACACGCCTAATATTAAGTCAATTTGGTAGCTTACAATTTTTTTTAAAATTTGTGAAAATATGAGAAATTTTAAGTTGCCAGAGACCTATGTTTGACTTGATAAGTGATAATCATTCATGCATTCTTTTTTGGCATATAACTGTTCCACTTTCCTTTTTTTGTAATTAGCACATGTAGAAGATGAAGATATATATAAAGGCTCTCCGAACTCGCATGAATATTTCGCGTTGGTTTGGGATAGCCTATACTCTATCACTGATTCGTTTTTTGGCATAAATCCTTCCCGCTATATTTTTCTTCAAATTTGCAGATGCAGATACATGTAAATCCATCATAATGGAACTCTTTCATTCATTCGTTTTTTGGCATACACGTCCATCCCGATCTACTTTTCTTCAAATTTGCAGATGCAGATACATTAAATCCATCATAAATCTTTGATGGTAGAAGAAAGTCGCAGATCAAAAAAATCATATTTTTTGGTCGAAACCAAAACCACAAAATGTGTTGATGGTCTCAAGATGTTCTGCTTAGAGAATGGTTGCCATAAATCACTGAACACATTCAAATGACATTTGTCAGTTGTCATGTGCCATAATTTTGCTTTCCTTCAAAAAGTAGAAGAGAACAGAAAACTACAGTCAAATATTTTCCAAAAGAAATTTTATCTTTGGATTTTGCTTTGCATAAAAATTTTTAACTTTACAAAAAACGCATAGCAAATCAAAAAATATACAATATAAAGCAAAAACAAATAATTTCACACATTAAAACATCAAAAAACCCTTTACTGTGCCGTACTCTGATTCCTAGTTCAAGTGGGCAAAGTTATTTCATCCACCCCATCTCAGCCCACAGTGACTAATTGTTTATTTTCAGCGATAAAACAACAAAACTAACGAAAATTATTGATAATTCTCACTGAAAGTTCTGACTACATACATTTAGCATACGTAAGTGGAAAAGTATTGCTTGAATTTATTTTTCAATGTACCTACACAAAATAATAAAACACTTCTTCCATTTTTATCGATTTATTAGGTTGAGTGTGACGTCCCCATCCTCCTATTGTCTTCGGCTGGGAAACGAAATTGTACACAAAAAAGTTAGTTAAACCCCCAGCCCCGAGATCGGGATGAGTGCTAAAAACAAAAAAGAAAAGGTCACCAACGAGTGTGTTCAGGTGGTGGTGCGATGCCGCCCCATAAGCAATCGAGAAAAAACCGAAGGTTCCACAGAAGTCATTACCGTTTATCCGAATCGAGGGGTTGTAGAGATAGCCAATCCCCAGGACCAGAACAAAGAGGCTAGGAAGGTCTTCACATACGATGCTGCTTACGATCATTTGTCCACCCAGACCAACGTGTACAATGAAGTTGTATGGCCTCTGGTGTCGAGTGTATTGGAGGGTTTCAATGGATGCATCTTTGCCTACGGGCAGACTGGAACGGGAAAGACATTCACCATGGAAGGGGTGCGTGGAAATGAGAAACTCATGGGAATCATTCCGCGGACATTCGATCAAATTTGGTCGCACATCAACCGCACAGAGAACATGAACTTCCTCGTGGATGTATCTTATCTAGAGATTTACATGGAGGAACTGAGAGATCTTCTACGTCCCAACACTAAGCACTTGGAAGTGAGGGAGAGAGGAAACCTCGGCGTCTACGTTCCCAATTTACATTCCGTTAGCTGTAAGAGCGTCGATGACATGTTGAACGTGATGCAATCGGGCAACAAGAACCGCACAGTCGGATTCACCAACATGAACGAGCACAGTTCTCGATCGCATGCCATTTTCATGATTAAAATCGAGATGTGTCACACCGAAACCAATGCCGTCAAGGTGGGAAAATTGAATCTGATTGATTTGGCTGGAAGTGAGAGGCAATCAAAGACTGGTGCTAGTGCCGAACGACTTAAGGAAGCCAGCAAGATAAATCTAGCTCTGTCCTCTTTGGGCAACGTGATCTCCGCCTTGGCAGAGAACTCGCCCCATGTTCCCTATAGAGATTCGAAGCTCACACGTCTGTTGCAGGATTCTCTAGGAGGCAATTCCAAAACAATAATGATTGCCAACATTGGCCCGTCGGCTTATAACTGCAACGAGACTCTGACAACCCTCCGGTATGCTTCTCGGGCTAAGACCATCCAGAATCAACCAATAAAGAACGAGGATCCACAGGATGCCAAGCTCAAAGAATACCAAGAGGAAATCGAGCGTCTGAAGAGGTCGATTGCCCCGCGGCAGCGTGAACGGCGAGCCAAGAAGAAACAGAAAAAGGTCAAGCAGCTGGAAAATCGTGAATCACAAGAAACAGCTTTGCCTGAAGATGAAGACGAAGAAGAAGAAGAGGAGGATGGAGACCAACCGGTCGAGGAAGACGACCAAAAATCGATCGAGGTGTTGGAGAGGGAGCGTGTTGCCACTGCACAACTGGCTGCCAGATTGGCTGAGCTCGAAAGTCAGTTGGTTCGCGGAGGAAAAAATCTATTGGACACATACAGTGAGCGTCAGGAAGAACTTGAAAAGAAGCTTCGAGAAATTGCCGAGAGGAAGAAGAGAGAAATTGAAATGCAACAACAATTGGAGTTGAAGGAAGAGACGACTTTGGAAATTCGTGAAACTGTCACCTCATTGGAGCAAGAAGTTGAATTGAAGAAGAGAAAGCTCTCCAAGTGCTACGCAAAATATTTGGCATTGCAACAAGAGCTAAACGATACTAAATACGAACATAATCAGGACTTGCGGGAGCTTGAAATGGCACAAAATGAATTGGTGAAAGAGTTGAAGCGACAACTTTTGATCATCGACAACTTTGTTCCAGTCGAGGTTAAGAATCGTCTTTACACCCAAGCTAAGTACGACGAGGACAAGGAGGAATGGAAGTTCTCTTCATTGAGCATAAATGATACTCGCAGCATGAAACGTCCGGTGTCACATCACCAGCGACGTCGACCTGTTTCTGAATATGGCCTACAAGAAGCTCAAAAGAACGTCCCGACATCGATTCGTTACAAAAGCGAGAACATAGTCAGTTATGAGTTAGACATGCCGTGCCGAACTACCCAGGAGTACCGGAGTCCAAGGGTTTCTGCATCTCTACAGGCTGTATTGGCTCAAGCCATGCAAACAGGCGATGATATTGACATTGGAGATAATACAAATAGTATTCGGCATCGCATGGAGAAAATCATTAATCAGAACACAAACGGAGTAAGGAGTGTCAAATCGTCCAAAGTCGATAGCAACAAGAGGCAGCAGTTGCAACCCAAAGGCTTAAAGAAACCAGCTTCAGCTTTCCCCAAAGCTAAAGGCTTAGTCAATAAATAATTTGACGAATCTTAAGTATCTCATTTTGAAGTGCAATCGCAAACATTCGGTCCTTCTCCCCTTGCTTGCCGCTCCCTTATCTATGCCCTGAGTTACAAATAACACAAGTAATACTCTTTATGTATTAATATACTACTATGCATTAATAACCCTTAATCTAGATTGTAAGTTCGATTGATTATTATTTCTTTGTATTTTTTTAAGTAATATGTACAGAGGAAAAAAGCCAGTAATGGAAACTAACCATAACCAAAGCTTCATTCAAAATGGTGTCTGTAATGCAACTGCTTATTATGTTTTTTGTAACTAGTTTTTGTTTTTAATTTAGTATTTTTTAGTGAAACACCAATCTAGACTGGTCATAAATATTTATTTATATTATCTTATGTAACATTTTTCATATTACATATATGTTTTTGGATAAATTGTTTAAATCATTTGCATTTATTCTGAGAAATATACAATTTGTTTTGTTATTATTGTGATTAATTGTTTTTTTTTTATTGTTTGGGATTTATGTCGCTATTCATTGGTTTCACCACCAAAGGGATTCACTCATTCTGAAATGAAGTCATAGAGCTTTCTTTTTTCCCAATGGTTCATACCGTCTCTATAAGTCTTTGGAGTCAATAAGAATTTGATAATAAGTTTGCAACTTGCAAAATCAGAAAAAATGATTTTAAAAATTACATTTTCTATTTTATTAAGCCTAGTACTCTCCACAAAATTTAAACAATTGCACAACGTGTTCATATCATATTTTGCTTTCCTATTTGGGTTCATACAACACCACCGTTTCTTTGTGAATTCAATAGCTGTGTGAATCATCACTATAATATGTAAATTTTCACTCGAATTGAGTAGGTATTAAGCTTGGTTAATAATCTAAGGGTTAAGATATATATTTCCCTTCAACTTTAATATTGCCAGATGAATGATAAAAAATTAAAACGCCCACAGAATACTATTCTTCTTTAACATTATACGCATTTATATATTTTCATTTCTGGAATCATCAAAAGTAACTAAATTGAATCTTAAATATTAACAAACTTCTTTATCTAAATTATTTAGTCCTGTCTTCTCCACTGTGTCGAGTAAACTTTGTAATTTTTGATCAAAAAGTTCACATCGTATAGGCATTTCGAGTGAGTAGAAAGGATTTTTCAGAACAAAATCCGAATAAAGCTCGTATATTTTCCGAAGGAGGATATCCATTCCGGCAAGCCCTGTCTCAGATACCATGATGAACTTAACTCCTGAAAGAATAGAAGACAAATTGGGGTTAGCTTGAGTTTTTTCTTATAAACTTAGTCACACACACCTGTTAAAGTTTGAAAACAGTGCAAAGTGAATGTATCGGCTTCCAATACTTCGATTCCCGAACTCTTAAGCTCTGGACTTAACTGACTGGCAATCGCAAACAACGGATAGAACATACTAGCCAAGAAAATTTTCTCGTTTGTTGTCATTTTGGGACGAGTGAATTTCAAATTTAGTGGATAGTTCTCCTTGCCTTCGATCACTGTTTTCACATCACGTCCATCCTCGAGAGTTCCACCGGTCGCTGTAATACCATTCACTGCTACTAGAACGTGGCCAACTAAAGAAGAAGATTGATTTTGAGCTTTTGCAATTATTAATCAATATAATTCCTTGCCATTTATTCCATCTTTCTGATTAAAAACAACAGAAACTTTTTTAGGATCATAGTCAAGGACCAGGTCGAGCGGATAGCTAAATGTTCTTTCGTTTTCAATACGCGGCACATTGTTGTCCAAGTTAAAGATAAGACCACCTGATTTGCTTACTATATACACTCCAAAAATTATCATTTTGGTTTTAGAAATAAGTTAAAATTGCGAAGAAAAATATTAAATAAATAAATTTACAGATGCTAGCAAATTTGTTGACATTTGAGTACCGATGACGTTTCGAAGAACAGCTGTGAAGTTTAGTACTGCCAACAGTAGTAGTAGTAGTAGAACTTTATTGAGATTTCATTTTCTTTAAATTTACACAGGTTCACAAAGTTTATAAACTTAATAGCTAGGTACAAAATTGCCGACTTTGAATTGGTCTGGCTACACAGTTCTTATTATTTTTATTTTGTTTTTAAGGCAAAAGAAACAATGTAGAGTTAAAATTATTATTAATTCACAAGCAAGATTTTAATAGCCCACTCAACAAGGCACTGCCAACAGCTTTTAGTTTGATATAATTTTTGATACTTACCACTTCGTTTTAATATTTGCAAAAAAAAAATTTTCTCCTGAAAAATATTTTTATCGAACTGTGAACTTTAAGCCTTAACTACATAAGCCAAAAAGTACTTTTGTACAAAAGTAAAAATATTTTTTTTCCCGCTAGCGCAGTTGTTTTGTGAAAAAGAATATACAAATTTTTTTTTAGAGCAAAATTTAAGCTTTCTGGATCATTTTTTATAAGTTTTCCAGTCAGAAAAACTATTCCAAAATGAGTTTGAAATTTTTCACTTTTGTACTTTTTCACTTTTTGGGCTTATGTAGTTAAGCCTTAACCCTGGAAAAAAAATATACTCACCACCAATGTCAGTGACATTGTTTTGTGCAAAAAAATCTAGTTTGGTACCACGAATGTTTTTCTTCCGGAAAAAAAATTTCTCTCTCACCATCAATTTTTTTTTTTTCAAAGTAACTGTATACTAAGCTTAGATAGAACTAGAATAGTCGGAAGGCCACGCAAGTAGTCGTACGAAACCGAGCGAATACAAAGAATAAGTCATATCTTGTGCCCATAATTGCGATTTGGTACTGTTCGTCTAGTTTTCGTTAACTTTTTCCGTCGGACGTGAAGAGCGCTCATCGACCGCTCATTCGTAAGTGAATGGATGCAAAACTGAAAATTGTGAAAGCAAACTAAAAAGAATTTGGCGTTTGGTGCTTAGATCTCGACTTTTTTTCTGATTTATGAATGAGTGAAGTAAAATTTTAAGTTTTCTTTTAATTAATTTATATCACATCGAATTTTAGTGGTTTCGCAAAGTAAATAATTAAAAGCCTATCACTCTGTGCTGTGAAAATTGACATTGAACAAACAATTATTTAATTTGTTTTCTCACTTTCAACCACTTAAGTGCATTATGGGTTACTTGTGAAATTGACGTTTCGGAAAGCTGCTTTTCGGTCGGTTTTGACATGAGCTTCCGACAGCTCCCGCCTATTCTAGTTATACCTTAAGAAATGCTTTCAAAATATCAAATACTTGATACTGAAACCCAGTTAAAGCTATCAGAAAAAAGCACTGGGAAATATTGAAACACTATGATGTAATTGAATATTTACTACTGGATAGTTTTTTTTAAGAGAACAGGAAAATTATACCAGTTGGCCAGACAACATTTTCTTTCTCTCAATTATCAATTTTTTATGCACAAAAAATGTATTGGGTTATTTTTCATTGGTTCGTACCATTTTTGTTTTCTAAATCAAATTAAAATAATCCAATTAAAATCTTTCCTGTTTCGTTTTGTTGATTGCTATAATTTTTGACCAATGTAAATGGTAAAAGTCATCAACACACTGGCCAATGGACCGTCAACGTTGACCAAGTCAATGCATAACACGATCACACGAATGACGCTACTCCGTCAATGTTGCACGGAAGTCAAGGCAGACTACGTTGACGTGGCAGAAAAGTATACCATGTCAATGTTGGGATTTTGGTCAACGCTTTGCGCCAATAGCCGTGTGCCTTTGGAGGTGGCGAAGCACTCACGACTACTTTGCAAGACATTTTCTATGGAACACAGAATTAATTTTCCTACAAATCTCATCTACTTGCCATAAAAGCACGAGTAGTTGGTAGTTCTAGATTATCGTTTGGATCTACTCATGAGTAGTGTACCACCTCCAAAGGAACACGGCTAATATAGCTAATATATTTTGGCACGTCGTGCAGTTTTGTTGCGTTAAGTTTCGTCGAGTGCAGTCTTACCTTAATTAGAAAGTTTTTTATCACCCGACAATTTTCTGACTGAATATACTCATTTTATAATTTCAAATATCTTTTTCGTGCTGAACTCACAAATCTTGTACATTCTTCTGTCATGCGTAAATTATAGAAATTGACAGTTCATGGCTGCTGAAACCTTTTTTCATTCAACGTAAACAAATTAATCCAAATAATTTTACAAAATTAGCCTAAATCATAACTAGCACCAAAAGAAACTTCTCAAAAATATATTTTTTATTTGCCCAGCAAAAAAAGTTTTTAAATTTTATGTAAAATCTTTGTCAACTGCCGACCAAATCATTGTATGGGGGTGGCAAAAAGTCGTCACTTCTCTCAAGTGCTTACCAATGGATGTCTGGGTAAAAGCTGAGCCAGAAGCCCATCATATGATTGGGTTAAGCAACGGTATGCAATATGCTCCATATGAAAATTTTACATATTATCCTCCAATACCACCAAATGCACTCGAACCGCCCGTATTTCAATATCCTCCGAATGGGTACGATCTTCACCATCACCATCTTCCTCCACATTCCCATCCTCATTCGCAACAGCAATACTATCACCAACCCTTGGTTCCAGATGAAACTCTTCATCATCACAGTAGTACATTTGAACAGAATAACACTTACGAGGAGTTAGATCCAAACCAAAAGTATGAGTACCACGAACCTGATGAGAATTTCATTTCAATCGATGACGCCAAAGTAAGGTCGTTTCTGGTAGACTTGGTACAAAAAGAAACAAAGAAAAAGAAAGAGGATGAAGAACTTGAAGCTCAACGGAAGTTGGAAATCAAACCAGATGAGGAAGCGAAACCACTTCATAAGCAAAGTCGTAGCAACGGCGATGTTCTAAACGAAAGCGATGAGAGTACAATTCAAGAAGTTGACTTCGACGAAGATGGTGATATGGTTCTCTTGGATTCTGATGTCGATTATATTGATGAGAACGAGGAAGGTATAGAACTGAATTGGATCGATTTGGAGCAAAAGGCACAGAAACAATCGATAGAGTGTTTTCTCTGCGGAAAGAGCGTTGCTTCCAGTTATAATCTTCGAAGACACATGATGATCCACACAGGTCAGTAACATACTTGTTTTTAGTATGTAAGTAAGTATGAGTATCTGTATTGAATTTGAACTATTTATTTAGAGGAAGGTAGAGGGAAATGGTGTTTTAGTAAGTAATTAAAGTATTTCTTATAGATTAAGAGCCGAAAGCAAATTTCGATAGATTGTTAAGTCATTGGTGGCGGTGAGGGGTTAAAAATTGAGATTTTTCTTCTTCTTTTCATATTATTTAAATTTGTTTTATTACAAAAATTGGAAATGAAGCTCTGTCATATTACCTCAGTCCAAAGGCAAAACATTTAAACGATCGGATCAATTGAACTAGAGATATAAGCTTGTTGAGCGAATCTTATCGTTTTGTACAAAGCAAAAAATCTTATTAACAAATTTAAAATTTGTTAATTTAACAACTCTTGTTTAAAAAAAAGTGAATTTATGCACTCTCCTCGATTTTAAAATTCGTTTCGTTAAAGAAAATCAAAGTTCAAATATAGCATAGCGAAGAGTGAGAAGTCCAAAAGGGGGGTTTCGTCATAACTTCTGTCGGTATTTGTGTCCAGGTGTACATCGAGCTAGAGCCTCAGTATCCATCCTTTGCTTTGTATTTGCTTTAAATTTGATTTAGAGCATTTTAATGTGATTCTCTAGATGTAAAATTCGGATTTTTGTTTTCGCTCATCTAGAACTGATAGTTGGCATATTACGATTCCGGTTTTCTTAGGAAACGAAACACAATAGCAAGTTCGTGTGATCCAGTCCTACCTTCTATCCGTAATCTTGAAGTGGAATAAATAATTTTTTTATTTGAATATTAATCACATACTTACGTTTGTAAGCCGGACAAATAAACGTTTTTGTCGAAGGATGGTTCTTTAATCCAGCTGGCTTTGATTCAAGAGAGATTTATAAATTTAACCGACTTGGCTTCCATCGCATCTCCAACATAAACGCCCTTTTATGTAAGATTGTCCTTTTTTGTCACCACTACAATTCCTCACATCATTCTTATTTTTCTGTCTTCCTCTAATTTTTCAGTTCTTAATTGATTGATTCTCTTTTGGTCTCGAAAATTATTACTTTCTTCATATTCGCTGTCTATTGTATTCAGGTATATCCATTGAAGCTGCACGATTTACGACTAGGGTAAAGCACAAAGTACGGAAAATAATAAATAATAACATAAGCAAGCCCAAAAGACAATACGAGAATTCGTAGAGATTCTCTTTGCCTACTTGATATTTCACATTTATTAAAATTCTGTATACCTACTACTTAACATTTTGAATCCTATCTTAGCCTATAATAATTATTTAATTCTTTTTGTTATATCAGGTGAACGTCCTTTCGGCTGCGACATGTGTTATAAACGTTTTCGTGAATTCAGTGACCTGAAAAAACACCGTCGAATACATTCAACTCAAATGAACTTCAAATGTATGGTATGTCGTGTCAACGATCCTTCTATATATGACCCAACGAAATGTGTTGCTTGCGACAAAAGTGCTTCGGGTGATGGTGTCCCAGATATGGCCGACCTACTATTGGATAGTGTACCAAATCTTGTAGCCCTGGCCACAGCTGGTTGCAAAAAGGAATTTCAATGTCCGATGTGTAGTCGTATCTTCGGTACGCGACACAATCTGAAACGTCATTTTATGATTCACACCGGCGAAAAGCCATTCAGCTGCACTATCTGCCAAAAACCTTTCCGTGAGGTGTCTACTCTAAAAAAACACATGCACACCCACACTCGGGTAAAAGTGTACAAGTGTAGTTTGTGTCGTGAGAAATTCACTGATTACGATTCATTTTTGGAGCACAAGGATACCCATCCAAAGAAGAATTCACCGGCTAAAAGAATGAGAGGCTTAAAAGGACACGAAATGCAAATCAAAAGGCGACGCAGTGACACCGAATCAGCAATAGCCGATGATGATGAAGAATTCGAATGTCCCGAATGTGGAGAAAAGTCAGCCTCAATTGAACTCTATGCCGATCATATCAAACAACATGATTCGTCGGTTGAGTTTCAGTGTTATATTTGCAAGCAAATGTTTGAGTCTAGGGACTTATTGGTTGCTCATTTCTCCATTCATGATGTAGACGATGAATCAAGTGCAGATGCATAAATAAATATAAAGAAACGACATATATTTGGCACATTCCATTTTACAATACACACACTTAAATTAAATTTGTTTGGGATTTAAAAAATCGAGCAATTGTACTTATTCCAAAAGGGAGAAACAACACAAACAAATTATAGCATTCCATAAATGAAGTATTTTGGTAAATAATGTGCTAAACAAAATTACAAAATTGGTGAATTATAAATTATTATACTATTACAATTTTATTAGAATTATTTAGATTAATGTTGTATCTTGAATCTTTCATCAAAATGCTTTGGTTTTGTAGTTTTTTTTTTTATATATAGTTAATTAATGTGCAGCTAATCCAGCACAACTCAAATCTCGTATTGTGAACATTTTCAGGTTTTTTTTTTAAACAATGGATTTAATTTTACGAGTTAAGTTTTGAAGACAGTGTGATTTGAATTGTAAATCAAAAAATTATTATTTGTTTCTTATTTTCTAAGTAACACATAGTTTTTTTTGTTGTAATAAAGAGTTTAAAACAGAATGTAACTATCCTAAAGCATGAATTCGAAGAGTGTCAACGGTAGTTACTTACAATCCATTTTTGTATCATATTCGATTAAATTAGTCAAGCTTCAACTTCCTAAACTACCCACGGACACCAAAGCTATTCTCAGTTATCGACAAAAATGGATTTTGATATCGTATTTGACAGTAAATTCTACTTCCGCTGGAACATTTCGTACTTTTACTTCAAATAAGATAATAATTGAACATAACGAAGAGAGTCGAAAAGGAGAAATTGAATTCAAAACAAACACCTACGAGTTCCATAGACATAGACATAGGTCTGTGTTGTCTGTATATAAAGCCAAAAGATATTTTCTTCACGTCCATAAGAAGAGCAAAAAATGTTACGGAGTTCCAAGTCCCATAGTAGATCCCGGTGCTTATACAACTCAGATCTTCCGAAACTAACTTTGAAAAACAAAACTCATATCAAAATGAACAAAAATCACATAAATAAATGTAAACAAATTTAAAATTATTTTAAGCTTTATCTTCCCTGAAAATTTCTTCTTAGTTAAATTATAAAATATTTCTACACAGCCCTTGTGAGACAAATGATTGTATTGAAATTAATTGTGTAATTGATTTTAATAGGTACAATCTTTCCAGTTTAATTGTTAATGTTTTATGTCATGTGATTGATTGGATCACATTGTTTTGATATTTTAAATAATTATATATTTATTATTGTTAATTTTGTACATTCATCTATGTATACAGAAAACCATTTTTTTGCTTTTGCACTTGAAACATCAAATTTATCACAGTTATGGTTTATTAAAACAAAAAAATTTTAAAATATCTTAGATTTAAAAAACAAAGAACTCATATTATTATTGCAATTGGTCAAATGGCTAAGAAATCATATTATTGTAAACAAAAGTTATATTTGTATTTGTAAGAAAATATTTTAGAAAAATGATTGATTGTAAACTTGGTTTACAGAAAGCGTAAATATATTTATTAATAATTCAAAAATAAATTACTTTTGTTTTTTTTTTTTTTTACCGAATTGGAATGAATGGTCTACGATCATAAGCAAGAGCAGAACACAGATTTACTTGCTTAAATAGGGTCAAGGTATGTCTACACTAAGATAAACACTAAAGAAACGTTTTCTTTGTCAATATAAACATCAACCAATTTAGTATGCTGCCCCAATTATGGAAGACAACACTATGATTTGTATTTTTGTTCACAACTGTTGCGTCAGATTGAGAACTAGGCCAAATTCCTAAACGCAAGATTTGCAAACCAAAACACATGCAAAGGAAATGCAAGAAGCAAGTTGAAATGCCTAAAGCATATGTCTTCAATTCATGCGTATGACGTTTCGGAACGGACATCTACTAATATTTGTTGATTGTTGCTGGAATAAATAATGGACTCCCCAACTAAAATTATTTTAATAAAGACCTTAGTGAATTGTTGCACCACAACACAAATTTAAAAAAAAATAATGCAAATATAAAAGAAAAAACTTGTTTATGAATTTTAGTTCAAAATACATAAAGTTCTTGATTTTACGCTTGATCTTTGCATTTACCTGAGTAAAACACCTCCTCATGCGCTAATCGAATTGTTAACAACTAATTCACCTCCTGATGTGTCCAGTTTTTAAAAAATTTACTAATTTTTCTTCATTTTGTTCACCCATTTGCTTCAAAAAACAAATAAAGTAAATTTTACACGCCAGAGCCAACAAATTCAAATGCAAGTGTAGTGCTCAAGATATTTTTTACAACTGCACAAATGCGTTAACATTTGCGCAAGAAAAAAAATCCACTGCGTTTTGGGACAATCTGCTTTGCAGGGATTTTTATGTTTGCATTTAGGAACTGTTTGCTTAGCATAATTTGCGCAAGTTTTGCATTAAGGAATTTGCCCAAACTATCGGGCTGCGAGCTTACAACTTTATATGTATGTGCTGAGGACGAGGTATTATGGAATTCAATTGTGTGTCAGTTTGCATAAATATCAAAATTAAAGAACTGCTGTACATATTATGTTCATAAAATTTTTAGTCACAAATTAAGGCCTTCTGCACACGCCGATGTGATGCAAATCGCCGATCGTACAAAAGTGTCAGTCGTCAGGCCTTCAGTTGAAAGTATTAAATGAACATTTTGGTGAATTGGATTAATGGAAAAATTCTATGGGCATTTGGTTGTAATTTCGATGGAATAAAATATTCCGAGGGAAACAGAATTCTCCTCGAAATTCTCGATGGGGCCATTATAACTGTGGGATTTCCCATACCATCTAAGCATACTTTTTGATTTCTGACACCCGCATTTTTACTTGCCAAGAATTTATCGCTAATCACAACCGCATGTGAGGGGTTAATTGCCTTCAATACGCCTCTCTATAACTCTTTCGCAAGTATGATAACTCCTCTACCACCGTTCTAGACCTTGAACTTGTACAACTTACCCGTCTGCCTGTCTGTGAGCGCGAGTTCCATTATATCGCATAACTCAGAAAGCAATAATTTCCTTTTTTTTTAGCAAATGGTCAATCCACTCGCACTTTATTCTTTGGATTATATATAGTGTCTATGGTAAAACCTCTATGGGTTAGTTACCTTTTCTCTTATGAAGTTCATCATTTGAGATACTTTTGAGTCAGAGAATCTAAAATGTTTTGTAGACCACGACGCTTCTTTGTGACATCCGATGTGATCCAACTGCTGCACGGATTAAATATTTGTACATTGGACAACACTCCGAATGCGTCTTTGCATTCTGATATCTTTTTGTTTGTTTTCGCCTTCAGTAGAGCCTCTCAAAATAATCAGCCCTATCACGAATTTCATCGTAATCGGAATGTTTCCGAATCCCGAAAAAAAAACGTAATGGCAATTTGTATGAGATTTTCCGATACGATGGATTCTGTGAGTGAGTTTTTTCGGGATTCGTAACAAGTTTCCGATTACGATGGAATTCATGATAGGGTTGATTGGGAGTATCTATTTTCACTAGTGGTTCTCTGGAAATACCAACTTTGGATAGATGAGCAATATCCAGAACTGACCATTTTGTTGTGCATTCGGGCAGATGGTTGCATAGACAGCATATTTGAGTACAGCTGAAATTTTAGGATAGTTTGAGTCAAGAAGAACGGTACAAGATACAAAAACTTCGAGAAGTTGGTCTAAACTTTCTGATAACTGTCCACTAGAGGAACCCTTTTCTAAGAATCTCGCTGGCGTAGTTAGGAAAAACAAGACAAATGTGGAATTTTGTTTCTACACTCTTTATTATTTTGTTGGCATAGATTGTTATAATATATACCAAGCATTATTAAGTTTATATATATACTTTATTTACGAACTTAAATGTAAATAACCAGTTGAAAAGAACACACTATCTGTATTTACTTATATTTTGGCTAACATTTTCAAAACAAAGCAATCAACATTTTTTTTCTTTAGCTATATGTGTATTCCGTATTCTTTTATCAACGAGAACCTTATTATTCTTATCTAATAATTTTAGATATATATTTTTTTTGTTTACATTTGCTTTTACTTCCAAGCATTTAAACTTAATATCAAAAAAAATAATCATACCTGGTATTTTGTACGCTAAAATAATAATTTATATATACTCATATGTACATATACAAATCTAGAAATCTATTAAATAAATTATTGTGTTCGGAAAAATGATAAACAGAATATTGAAAAACAAAAAAAAAACATCAATGGGAAAAAACTTATGAGAATTTACTAGAACTAAGCACTTCAATTAACAACTAGACAAAAAACAACTCTACAAAAATGAGTTAAAAAAACGTCAAAAAACACACTTCATTTCTGTCCAACAAAGCTTTCTTTCATCATTATTTTCATTTTCTTAATTTGTAATATAAATGATTATATTATTATATTTTTAATATCAATTTAAGTAAATAAAAGTAGGGTATATATTTTTAATATTAACTTATATACATAACCTCCTTGGGGTGTACATATTTAAATAATACTGCCTGGGTTACTAGTATTACTTGGCTGATTTATTGAAATCGTCGATGATGACACATCATTCATTTGTCCTGCAGCTTTGGCAGGCTTAGATGACGAACCAAATCCAAGTTTTGTTGGGATTTTGTTTAAAAAATTTGGCTTTGGGATTTCTGGACCGGAACTGGAGACGCACGAATCTCCGCTTGTCGAAGAGGTTTCACTCTTAATATCGTCCATTAAAGTTGCATCATCGTTGTCAACCACTGGAGCAACGACTTTCTTTCCACCAACTGCTGAATAAGTTTCCTCGGACACACTTTCGAAAGGTGTAATGCACATGGGTTCACTTTCGCTCGATGAACATGTGTTTGTGGCGGGACTCGATACCGAACCATTCGACTGCATATCGATTCCGGCATCAATGCCCGGCGAAGTGCCCATTGGAGAAGAGCATGATGTGGAGTTAGTTGAATTGTTGGTGCAGAGTTTGGAAATGAAAAGCTTTGGTGTTATTCGACCGTCGTAAGTGCCAGAGTCTGGGCTAGGACAAACGGAGGATGGTGATTGGCAAATCGGAGACGAGCCACGACTTAAAATTTAAAAATAATTTAATTTTAATGTTGAGTTTTAATGATAATCTAAGCCAGTGCTTACCTCTCTGTGAAAATCTTTTTTAGTGGTGGAGGGGAGCAGATATTCCAATTACTTGTGTCGTCTAACTCGAACTTTCGCTTAACTGGCCCTAGCTGACTTGGACGAATTGAAATTGGAGACATAGAGCGTCTGGTGGAAAAGGTGCGGCGGGTAGGCGAGGGTGATAGACCATAAGGAAGTCGCATTCCAGCTCTATTACTATCAAAGAACACAAAAATATTATAAATAAAGGGAGACATTTTTATTTATTTTATACACTTTTTCTTTTGATATTATGTATGTATGTTTTTACAAAGGAGAAGAAGTGTATTATTTTAGACAAAAAGGTAATGAAGCAATTTTCCTTCCTTTGGGGAATGTGAAATTTTAAGAAAATCTTTGCCGAAAACTATAAAAAAAGAGATCTTTAAGGGTTGGCCAAACAGAAAGCGGTCAAAAATTCAATAACAAGAAAATAACGCGGCGGTCAATTTTTTGTTGTAATTTTTTAACAAAAAACGATAGACCGCGTTCTGTTTGGCCAGGGCTTTAAGTATTTGGACCTAGGTTTGGAATTTTCGTATCACATAAGAATTTTTAAATACATAGTTTTGTTAAAAAGAATTATTAGTAATTAGCAATTCTAGCTCAGTGGGAATCGGTTTTTGACTTTGTTAATTAAAGTGGATATAATTTTATGATTTGAATTGTAAAGTACGTCGTTAAAAATTTAAGCAGCGGTGGGGGATGAGGTGTTGCTTAACCTAAATCCTTTCCTTTCCTTTGCGAAAATTATTTTCTTGCTTATGTCAAATATTACAAAGAACAAATGGAAGACTTATTTAAACTTTTTTGTTTTAAACATTTTAAAATTAGAAAAGAAAAAATAACGATTGATTGAAACGGTCGAATCGTTATTATAAGCAAAACTTAAACATCGAACGCCAGGATCTCCTCTTAATTTTAAAAATTGTATTTCTAAATATTTCGTTCTATTAAAATAAAATTGAAATAATTTTCAAATGCTTGCTTACTCTTTAAGGTTTACCAATTAAAAATTCCTCACATGGTATAAATTAACCATACTTAATTCCATCTTTTACCCAGCTAATTATTCTATTTGGAGAAAATTTCGTCACTATTGTAAAATTAAAAACACAGTTTGACTCATCTCTAAGAAAAATGATTTCATGGCTTGAGTGTCTATAACAAAAGCAAATGCTTAGATCAGAAATATAATGTACAAACGTTCAAGTGGAATATTTAGTAAAATTAAAATTAGCCTATGGATTTAATCATTATCATAAATGAAAAGGTCTAAAAATTGAATTCTTAGTCTATGGCATTTGGGTAAATTATTTTGCGAAAGCAACGGCCGATGATTTTTAGTTAAGACTGTTCCACGCTAATTTACCTGGTTGGACTGGGACTGGAGCAGCTTGATATTCCCGATGGGAGATTCACTTGCAGCGGATTGCTCATTTCATCTGATTTGCAAGACCAATTTTCTGTTACTAAAGTAAGATCCTCCCAGCTCTGAGACATTTGTATAGCACTATGTACTTCACGCTCGTGATTGACTTCGCGACTGTTTAAGTCAGCACATTCCTCTTGCCGCAGCTGAGAGACTCGAGGTGTTAACCTAGGGACCGGAGTTGTTGCTCCCCCTGCGGCTGCCGCCGCCACTCCCAAAGGGCTAAAGCTCGCCGAATAACGACGTGCCCGTGGGGCGAATATATTAAAAACTGGAGCTGGTGATACTTCTCTGTTAAATCAAGATTGATAAAGAAAAATTAATTTCATCTTTGCTCTCATCTGCAGTGTTTTTTTATATTTGCAACTCACCTGGAAGATGAATTCGATATCTGTGGCACAGTAGATGCTGTCGTCGATGTCATCTTTTCAATTGATTGTGGAAATTGCTGTTTAGGCAGTAATTGTTTCTTGGGTGTTTTATTATTGTTGATGATTGAACTCGTGGCCGATGGTTGATTTGGAAGTTGATTATTGATGATTGGCACGCTAAGGCATCGTTTCAAAGACTTAGAAACGTCAACATCCATTGCCAGATGGGTAATTTAATAACGAATTTTAATTCAAGACACCTCGTGTCCCTTGTTTCCAAATTAAGTCAACTCGAAATAGTGGAAATGAATAAAATTCTCGCCTCGTAAAAATATGTTGTCACATAAAAAAACAACCAAACAAATGTCAATTTTTATGCAAGTGCAGCAGCACTAGCAACGGCGACTGTCATTTTGTGTATATAAATGGGCGAGTTGTTCATCAATTTTCTATCAAAGATTTCTTTGTTATTTTCTATGCAAACTATATCTGGTTTTTATATTTTTGAATTACTTTTTATTTAAATTTTATATGGGTATGCATTTGAATCAATAATTCGATTGATAAATTCAATTTTGGAAGAATAAAAAATATGTATCCTTTTCTTACCAACTAACTGCGATGGGGAATTTGAATTGATTTTTCTTGATGGAAAAGTAAGAATTTCGAGTGAAATTTCTTTTCAAACGATGAACAAATATTTAAAGTTGATTTTTCCAAAATAAATGAAAACACTACGATGTGATAAATTGCAATTTTATGCAAAAAGTTGTGTGAAAATTTTCAGAAAATTTCTGCTGACATCTTTGATTTTTCTTCGAGGTTCGAGGTTGGTTCAATTCAGTAGTTCTCAAACTTTTTTTGAACAAGCAAGTTCTGAGGGCGAGTATTATTTCTTTTTTGTAGGTATTAGGTATGCTCTTTCTCGCTCTTCTAATTACCTCCTGCCTCCTGTTTTTCGTGTAATTTTTGTGTTGCAGTTCAGTGATAAGAATATCCAACCAAGGATAAAACAACAAACAATTTTTTACTGTTTTGTATCTCAAGTTATTATCAAATCAAATCGTTTCAGCAGAAATTTAAATAATTAGAATTACAGGTTATTTAAAAGAAAAGCCCATTATTTTTATCATGAACGTGTATGGAATACAGTGATGGAATACAGGTTCAACAGATACCTAACTTTTTAAACATATCGTTCTTTAAAATTACAAGAGAAAACTAGTTATATTCTTATTTTAATAATCTAATGATTTGGCAAACATTTTAAAATGTCCAAAAAAGCAAGTTCAAATTAAATTATCGTTAAAGCTAGAAAAAGTGATGCCAAGTGTCGTTTTGTGTTAACATATGAAACTACAACTACAAAAAACAAAAAATTAAGTTCAAAATTGGGTTCTCTGTTGTCAACTACTATTCTTATAAGGTCTGTTATCTGTTTGGTAACGTGAAATTTTTCACAATTTTACACAATTTGCTGTCAAAACCCAGTTTTGGGAAACTTGGTGAAGTTTTAGTTAACAAACGGGCATTTTTATCTTTACGATCTACGATCTTTACGGTAGAACTATAATTGTGCTTACATACTTACTTACATAAGTATTTGTACGAAGACAAGCGAATACAAGGAACAAGAAGCGCCAGTGCATACATAACTACATATATGCGGACTGTTACTTTTCGTCCAGATTCGTTCACTTTTGCTATTGTAAGTAAGGAGCGTACATGGTATAAAGAAAGCATGGAACGTTGAATTTTTCGTCCGTTCTGTGTATCTACGTCACTCGGTGACAAAACTGCGAAAAGAGACAAGAACACTCGCTTACAATATGCATGAGAGATAACATGCACAATATCATACCATGTACTCTATATACCTTGAGGAGTGATACCACTTAAGTGAAACTGACATTAATGGAATAGGAACACAAAATGATATAATTTCTTTCACTTAAGCGATTTATGGGTGACTAATAATTTTGACAGTTTAATATATAGGGTTTTTCAATAAGGGTGGGTAGATGATGAAATGGAACATTGTGGCGCTCGCTGTGTGGCACGTAGGTATTGCCATTCTGTTGGAACCACATGTCGTTCACATCCATATTATCCAACTGGAGCCAGGAAAAATTGCTTATCATCGATCGTAGCGCTCTATCATCATTTTGCTTTGCGTCATAATGCGAGTACGGCGTACGGGTACCAAACTACATCATGTTTAATATGAACAGGTTGCCAACGATGTACTTGAAAGTTAAATATAAATTGTTTGATAATTTAGGTGACTTATCTTTTATATAATAAGATAGATTTTTGTGAAACTAATGGAATGTTCCGCTCTTTTTATTTTATAATTATATGCAAGAGACTTCGAAATTTTAAATTAATTTGAAGTGTGCCTATACTATTTTCAACAAAAAAAATCGTAAAGAAGGAAGCAAAAAATTAATTTTCAAAGGAAAATGGATTAGGGATGTCAAGAAAGTTTTGTAACTTATTATAATAATAAGCAAATTTCTTAGACCAGACTCGGATCCTCCGGATGATACAGAAAGAGTTAATTTAATGTTGCTATAGCTTGTTTGAGGAAGTATTTCGAATAGAGCATCTAGATAGATTTTTACTACTCAGTCGATTTTTATTAAACTTGGTAAAAAGCTTTTTTCAACATTATCTAGAAGATTTTACATTGAACTATTTATAAGAGAAGGCACCTATCATAGAACGTTTTTTTTCTATTTTCGACTACCTCATTATCTGATTTACCGATCAGAACTATTTTTTTTATACAGAAGCTTGTGATAATTTTAAATAATATTGAATATCATAACATTCTAACAAATAATTTTTGGATTTTTATTTTTCGAGCGGTTGGAAGATTTTTTTGTAAAATTAAATTTTTAGCTCCACATTATTAAGTAAGTACTTAAAATAACGAAATTTATATTTAAATTTTTTTTATTTTTAAAACGGCTTAGGCGACTTTAAAAAAATTTTACCCATAAATTAAGATTTATATAAGAAATCAGATGGTGTTCATCGCGTTGCGTTCAAAACAGTTTCAGAAGTATTTTAATCAATTTCTTTCTAATTTTTTTGACATAAAACAATTTTACAGTTAAAATAATCAGCCCTATCACGAATTCCATCGTAATAAAAATTTGTTACGAGTCCTGAAAAAAGTATCACATAATTCATCGTATCGGAAAATGCCATACAAATTGCCATTACGAGCGGATTCGGTGGTAGCTTTTTTTCGGGATTCAGAAAAATTCCGATTAAGATGGAGTTCGTGATAAGCCTGATTATAATTTCAAATATATGCAACACTGGGCTATGTTGTTAATTTTTGTATACTCACATAAAATACTGCCTGTAACTTAACTAAGTTTTAGCAAATGGATAAAATATAATGGGGGCTATCGTGAATAAAAATTCTCTGGGAATATTTCCCTCCTTCGAAGATTTGGAACGTGAATTATGGTTGAAAGCATCCTTCGGAATCTAATGGTATCGGGAATAAATTTTCCAGGTGAATTTGGCTATCATTTCAATAAGCCAAATTTGGAGTTGAAAAGTATTGGCGTTTCAAATTTTCGAAGATGGGAAACATTCTCAGGGAAATTTTATTCACGATAGT
Organism: Leucozona laternaria; assembly: GCA_932273885.2. NCBI lineage: Eukaryota > Metazoa > Arthropoda > Insecta > Diptera > Syrphidae > Leucozona > Leucozona laternaria. The sequence continues at coordinate 110,020,904 of OW026368.1, read as the reverse complement.
ATATCTCTTTGATCTGAAGAATATACACTGACTAATTATTATTTTCTATTTCATATGTTATTGCCTATCTTTAAAAAAAAAACCTTAAATAAGTACCAAATCATCCGCTCCGAATTGACTTCGCATTCAAACCGTATTTCATCCGGTTTCGATCCGCGTTCACTCCGAAATTTTTTTAGTCTTAATAAGAAATTTATCACAGCGGCGGTCAAGATTTTGAAATTTATTTTTATTGGTGTTATTATGTGATTATGCTCCATAAATATAGAATTTTTAATAACTTTATCATGGGGTTCAGTGTTGAAGTGTACTGACAAAATCACACACTTCCTGTGTCTTGTGGATACTTGTGGTGTCGATAATAATGGGCAAACTTCGTCCAATTTCTGTAGTCCTAAGGAAGTCGCAAGCAATATTTTAGTTGACTGTAGAAAGAATTTTATTTGTAAAAGGTTGAATTTAATGTGAAAAAACTATAAAGATTTCGATTCATCATCGATCAAAGCAAAGAAAACTCAAGTCAAAAGTTTAAAACAAATAAACATTTTATTTAAATGTATAATGTTATGTTTAAATATATATATATGTATTTACGAAAACATAAATTGTTCTATTCATACGATTATTGTTTAGATAAATCATTTTTTCTTTTAATTTAGTTACACATGGTTTAACAGAGATACATTAGTAGCTACCTATGAATTCTATATATGAATTCACATTAAATATTAATTTTTCTTTTTCTTTAAAATACAAAAATTAAATAACATTTCTTTAAAATAAAAACAAACTGTCGTTGAATTTAAAATTGAAAGAAAATTATATGGAAATAAAAACTTAAAAGAAAAATAATATAACATATTATCATAACACAGTTGATTTTTATTTAACACGTATTTGTTTATAAATATTTTTTTTTAAAAAAAATATGGTAATTAATTATAAGAAAGTGTTAAGATTTATTTGGCCTTTTCTTTACATTAAGTTTAAATTGGGCAGATTTGTATTTTCTTTACTTTATATTTTTAATGAAATTGTTTGTAAATTTGTTTAAAATTCATTTAAAATGTTAAAGCTGGCATATAATTTACAGCGAATGTTTTTCAATTAATATTTTCTACATATTTTTCTGTTTCGAACAATTCCATTTATTCATTTATATTTAATGTTTTTTTTTTTTAATTTCTAAAATGAGCTCAAAGATTTTATTTATCTAAATAAATTTAATATTTTTTATTTATCATTTAATCCAAAACAAAATATTTGAATCAAAATAATTTCTTAATTTATTGGATGGTTTTGTTTTTTGTGTTTGAGCTCAGATGTGCAAGATCCGGCTTACATTTTATAAATATTTTTTTAATAATTACACTTAAATTAAATAAATTTTATTTATACGAATTAAAATTGGTAGGTCTTGTTTTTATGGCGAAAACATGTTCAACGAAGAGATCAAAATGAAAGATGATTCTTAAAAGTTATAAATATTGCGAGCTTAGTATCGAAACTTAAGGACTTGTGCTCCAGATGTGGCATTCATTATTTTGTTTAGACAAAATTAAAGAAATACATTTGTAAGCTTTAGATTCTCAAATGAAATTTCGATAAGGAAACAAAATGAAATTCATGTAAGTCTGGCTTGACCTCTGAATGAATAATGTATCGAATGCACATACATATTCCAAAAAAAAATTACAAGAATACAGAGAGATTCAAAATTAATTTATACATATTTTAGCCGTCAGATAATGCTGGAGTTACCCATCCGTACTTTTCATGCGTCTTCACTAACGATCTGAATGCCTCCTCAGCAGATCTCCTTGAATGATAACAAGAAGTTCAAATATAAATGAAATGTTCCATTTTAATTTATCATCACTAGCAACTCTAGGTAACTTACCTGCTGAATTCTTTTGTACTTTTTGGTTTCCTAGCTACTCGACCTTGTCCCTTGACTAAACTGGCCGCAAACTGCATGAGTACTGCTTCGACGGTGTAGGCGCTTGCCCATCCGCGTGGCGTCAATAGTTCCATGCAAATTGCACCACCCTCCATTACGAATCCTTTTTCTATTCGCGGCTCAACAACTCTCATGAATGGTGGAGCAAAAGGAAAATTCTCCGGAAATACCAAATGTAACAGGATGAAGGGAATGTTCAGCTCAACCATGTCCTCGGCAAGTGGTGAATCCGGGTCGATAATATGCAACCGGGCGTACCACTCGTACAGATTGTCGTTCACCAGTTCGACCTGTGGAACGTGTTAAAAAAAGTACAATTGTTACAAAAGTAGAGTTGGGTTGTTGCAGTTTTGTGATGTGTTGTGGCAATTAGGTTTTTAAGTGGTATTCTTCGCGTTTGAAAAAAAAAAAAAAATAAAACAGTCAGCATTAATTACAGTTTTAGCTCTCGTGCTGTGCTAAATAATTTTTAAAAGTGTCACTTAAATTTCAATTCTAAAAGCCTGTAGCTAGTTGGGAACGAATATTTTATTTAAAATTAATTTACTTAGTTCGTCAAATTGGATTTTTAGGGGCGCAAGTTTTAATTGTGCTGCTGGATTATATTGCATGGCTTTGTAAACAGATGCATAATCACAAAACCTATAGAAAACTTCACTTGTAGCTTAAATGAGAGTTTTTATCTCTGCATCTGCAAAGTTCAAGAAAATTAGAGCGGGATAGGTGTATGCTGGAGGTCTGCCTAAAACTGTTTTTTTTTTCCCCCAAGGGTAGGTACTGCCTCTTGTGAGGAAGTGACAAATCCTCCAAGACTATCTACGTCATAAAAAAGGAACGGTTCAACGGTTGAGTCACTAGGCCTTGGGTCGCCACGACCCATCGCACGATTGATTTATTTTTGTATTAATTGCAAATAAGGCTTTCACCTTTCTAATTTGGGGAATTGATTTAATTTCTGATTTCCAGCTTTTGTTGAAAAATTAAACTTACTGTAAATATGGGACCCATTGCACTGTTTTGCATTCTCTGTATTTCCCTAAACTCCTTCATAAGCCGTCTCGATCGAATTGTGGAATCATTAAGTTTCAACGTGGATTTACTTGAAGCTGGCGAAACGCCTCTGTAATTAAAATAAAACAACATTTTTAATTGTCAACAAATATTTTGAATTCAATACAAATGTACCTTCTTAATCGGCGACCCGGTGAGCCCGAAGGACCACCATTGACAGCAGGTAGTTGATTACCTTCCGCACCTTCAGATTGTTTGTCATTCCCTTTGAAAAGTTTTCGAATGGCTGCCGCAACTTTTTCCTTAGACCTTGAAGACATTGCAGGGTGGTTTTGTATTATCCTTGATTAATATCGATTAGATTTTGATTGCTTCTTCAAAAGTTCTCTCCACTTTCTTAATAAATATTAGTTGACTTTGTTGATCTGACTGGTTATTTTTATAACCTCAACCTCTGGAATCTAAAGTTGTTTGTTTGAACAAAACATTGACGAGGATAAGAGTTTAAGATGCTCCGGTTGCTTTTGACGGTTTCTGTATCAGTCTCTCTTCTAGCAGCTCTGGAATTAAAAAAAAAAAAATTCATTGAGTATCTAATCTGTAGTTTATAATATTCGCGCGTGTACACTGTGTGCAAGGATAACGTCATGATGGACGGTTCTAGGACAATATGAATCTTTATGCAACAGAAATAAAATTTTGAAATTATTTGCTTGCTTTTCCTGTTCACTCCTTTACTTTTTATACCGAAAGATCCCAGGAGATTTTATTTTTTTTTATACTTGTTTTGTGTTTGTTTCTTTGTTTCTGTGTAAGAGATTTGAGATTTATTGATTTTCATCATCATCGTTTGAAATGAAATTTTATTCTTCATAGGATTAATTCAATACGACAACAAAAAAAATGAAGGCAAAAGTATAAAAAATCTTTGTAGGTGTATATGTAGGTACCATAAAAGCTTATATTTCTTGTAGCTGAGAACTTTGAAGATGTGTCCCAAGTGATAAATACAATTTGCTGTTGATTGCTTGAAGGCATATCGAGTTTTCAATGTTCAATATAAAATTTCACGGTTTTAAGGAAACAAGTTTTTTGTTTTTTTAATGTTCGAATAGAGAATAAAGGAAAATCTTTGTTTTTTGTTAGTTATTGGTAAAAAAAGTCGGAGTAGTACTCTGAAAACTTAACTATTCAGTAGGCCTCGAAACATGTCGCAGACACATTCTTTTTCAACAATTGGCTCATGTTTTGATTTGTGCAGGAAAAAAAATAATAATTAAAAATAGAATAAATTTGGTGGCGCGACAGGTCGTGTAGAAAACGGACCAAGTGACTCACATAACTCTTAACCATTGCTATATGCCTGTTCTGGACTGGAATGGACCAACAATTTTCAGCCGAATCCAAACGGCTTAGGTGACATTCATGACAATAAATACTCTTGGCGGCTTTGTCACTTTCTCGCATGACACCACTAGCCGTGAAAAGAAAAAATCAAATCGCCTCCAATCACGGAAAAGTTATATTTTTACAGTACCTAAGATTTTAATTCCGAAATTTTACGGACAAGTTGGTGTACGCTCCTTAGAAAGCTGCTTCAAATACCTCAGCTGTTAAGTCATCCACACCAGAAGCTTGGTGTTGCCCGTAGGTTAGATCCGGTTCTAGTCTACAGCATCAACTGTCAGACCTCGTTCGTGGCTGCATGCGCCAGCTTACATTGTTGTGGTCAACTAGCGAACACGTTAGCAGTATTGCCACTGGCCATCTACACCTGTCCTGATGGTTGGCTTGCTGAGAATCTAAGAGGGACGTGTAGATCAAAAGTTCTGGGGTCTCTTGTAAGAGTAGTTGAGCGATTTAAAAGCTTTTAACAATGTCAGTTGGATTGAAGCATTTTGGATGTCCGCATCCTAACTTAACTGTAGCGCCACCTAAGCCTAAGGTAAGTACAAAACGGTGCGACGAGTTGAAACTGAATGGTGTAATTAAACAAAATAGGTTCCACTTATTTTAATGAGATTGAAAGTGTATACACAAATATATTTTAATTTAATTTTCCCGGAAATAAGCTTTCCCAAAGGGCGATAGAAATATTATATCTGTCGAGTAACTGTGTATGAAGGTATAATAAGCAAATAAATTGCTAAAAGGCTTTTTAATTTTTGCTCATCAACGAGACAGAGAGTCAAGAGTTGCGTAGTGATATTGTTACTCAAAATATTAAATTCCATGACAATTAATGCATCCAGCCAGCCTCCTTATTTCGAATAACTTATTCTATAAAATATACTTCTATTTATGGGCTTACTGAAGTTTAAAATATACACAAATATACATTTAAACAATATGTATACCTTCATAGGTATGTATACCTTTGTGTATTGAACGCAAAAATAATTTCCCTTGAAGGTATACAAGTCATGGACCAATGGTATAGCTAAAGGCGTTTTTTTTCAAATTAAATTTTTCAAAAATACATCCCTTGTTTCCTTTTTTTCAACTGCGACAAGTTTAGTACACGTACATTAAAGAGGAAATCAGGTTTTATGTTTGTTATGTCCGTGGGTAGGTAATTCAATATAATAGGCTACTCCTATATTATATACTTGGGAAATTTCTTATCTGAAAATTAAGAAAGGCAAATTATCTTATCAATCTTCTTTCTTCTTGTCCATTTACGGGTATTGTCAGAGATAAAATTCTTTAGATGGATAGTAATTTATGAGTCTTAGGCAATACACCGAGAGCAAAAGAAAACAATCAGTGTCAGCAAAGTATTTTCGGCAATGTTTAGACAATCAAAAAGAGGACATTGCATTCATTTAATACAGGGTGTCTCTTTTAAATTGCTTTATTTTTTTGTTTTTCTTTTTTTTTATGAATTTATCCGGATAAAAATTCACAACCCTCCGTCATTTCAATTATTGATACAAATTAAGAGTCGAAAATCTAAATTTCATACTTTAATAGCTTTTTGAAATACAGACACAGAGTTTGTATGGATATTTATGTAAAACTTAGAATTCGCATGCGTATTTAGTTAAACTCCAAGCAAATCATACATCTAAACATTTATGAAATGCCATGCTTAAACTATGGCAGTCTGTTAATGGAATATGGAACTATGATGATATCGTGACTCGCTATCTCCTGTTTATTTCGAATAAACTGAAATTGATGCGGGGGTGGAGACAAAAAAAAATACCACCATAAACATAAATTCAGTCCTCAGGCGCAAGTATGTAAACGTAAACAAAAGTAATTTGATAATTTTTGGTTAGGTTTTATTTGTGGGGATTTAGGCGAGGAAAACAAGAGATTTACAGAGCTAATTGGGTGGTGTTATTTTTACTAAAACATTTGGGAATAGGTATAAAATTATAATGGAAGGTATTAATGTAAATCGTTGTAGGTAGATGCTTAGCATGAGAAGTGTGAAATAAATTAGGACACCTTAGGCTAACCAGATTGATTTGTGATTAAATTTTGAAATTGATGATTAAAGTTCAGCTGGAACTGTTTAATATAAAACTTGAATGAGAAATTTTTTTTTTATTTTCAATCGAGATTATCTGAACACCCCGATCCGATGCTACAAGATTACAAAAGGTTATTGAAATTTTCAGCAATATATTGCTTATTGAATTTTTTTAATAAGGGATTTTAGGTGTACAAAAACTATAAAGACTTTAAAGTTGTACTAAATAAAAAGATTTCAATAAATGTTAGCTATAAAAATGTTTGATTCATTCTAAGTTTAAACTTTAACAATATGAAAAGGTGGGTATTGACTTTTCGTCTGCTAAACGGATCGTATCGGCTTTGTGTCTATAATCCACATCTGACGTTCGGTTGGAAAAAGACGTAGCAAATTGATGAATGAGTGTTTTCTCTCAAATTTTCTGTGACAGGGATGTCACTGTAGGAGAAAACCGCCCCATCGAATTTTAATATTGTATATCTATATCTACTCCTTTAGATGAATTGATATTGTTTTAAAGAATTTAGACGGCACATCGGCATTCTTCATTTTGAGCTTAAAACTCTTTTGTTTTAAAGAGTTCTTTATCAATCTGTTTTATATGTATATCAATTTATTATTTTATTTTTATTTAAATCTTTAAAATTCTAAGCAACTTGAAAACACAAGACAAAGTTCGAAGATACAGTCGTCCATTTTATTTTTTAATATCTACGGTTTTTTTCTGTAAATTAGCTAGAAAATGCTTTGTTTATTAAGGGAAGTTTACTGGGATTTATTATAAAAACGCAAAAACCTTTTTTATTTTATATTGAAAGTTGGTTTTGTGTGATAAAACACTTGCATTAAGGCTTGAAAGCTTACGCAAGTATTCAAAGTTAATATGTATATCACTGTGAAATTTCGATGTCACTTATATTTATGTTTATTCAATGAAATTCAACTATTTATAGTAGATGTGTAAACATGGCGTATCTACAATAAAAAAAAAAAACAAATACCTACATACTTCATCAAAAAAAATCTACCTTTTTGCCTTTTGCAGTATAAATGATAATTACTTGAGCCCTTGTTATAAATTTATGGATAGAACGCACTTGCGATCTCGATCAAACGGTTATACATTCATTAAAAATAGATAATAAAATAAATTAGTTTAAATGTCAATGCCTTATAATGTCTATGTGTGAGGTCTTAACACATACTTTATCATTTTGTATCTGCAAACTGACATTTGGCAAATTGTAGGCTAATTGAAATAGCTGCCAAGAATTCTCATCTTCATGTCGATAGTCTCGCCTTTCAGATAGATTTAAATTTAGTCCGAGTTCTAATTACAATTAGTTTATTTCCCCTTCCAAAAGCTGAAACATAAGTTGATCAAGGGGAAATACTTTATTCTACTTTCATATAACATATTTCATTCTAAGTTAATTTTCATGACCATCACGAACATCACCAAAGTATTTTCTAAGTAACTTAATCAATAAGTTTCAAACTACTTGGGCAAATCGATTAACATTCTTATTGGTCAAGTTCGATCAAAACATTGTGTTTCCTCTTTGTTTGTCCTAAACATGACTTTGGCTTAGTAAAATAAACACACAAAGGACGAAAAACCCCAGAGGTTGATCAACTTCTATTTTAAGACACTTTTGTGGGTGTAATAAACTCTTGTTTTTATTTATAAGTTCTTGGTTTATTCGTCAGACTCAATAGATGCTTGAATTTCGAATGGAAGCCAATTTATCTGTTTTTAAGCTATATGCCATTATTTGTTTATTTATATTCATATAATGTGTATGTAGGTATACACTTCGCGTTACTTGATTTAAGTCGCGCATTATTCTATGTATGTAGGTACCTACATACATTACATACACATAACCATAAACATAACACATTTCCACTTAAAAATCAGTTAGAATTTTACACTATAAAAAATATTTATAATTCCTCTCAGTAAGTATAGGTATTTGTGTTTGCCAGGAACAGAGCCAACCAAATTGGAAAGAATTTTGAACATTTAGCTGGAGTACCCAAAGATTGAGGTAGTAGTAGTTCTTGTTTCACAAGTGTTTGAATATGAATATCTTATTTGTTGACAAATTTGAGTATTTTTTTAAAACTATTCTTAAGACAGGTACAGAAATGTGGTTTTCCATTGGTATAAATTCAGATTTCAATTCAAAAATTGACTTTTTTCATGGCGAATGAAACTTGACTTCAAATTGATTTGTTCTTGTCATTGTATATGTGTAGTTTCGTTTTTGTGTGAATATTTAAAAAAAAATCATCATCCCTTGATGCAGTTTTAGAAGAGAAAGATGAGCTTTATGAAGTTACTGACTTCTTTTTAAACTGCTTCCATTTATTATGAGAAATTATTTCTCACATATCTGAAATACGTATGAAACCCGGTGTCAGTTAAGAGAGGGGTATGTACATCTGCCGAAAAATTTAGATCTCAATAATTGACTTTAAATCAAAAATAAATCAATTTATTTTGCCCAATGGAACGCAAAAATGGTCAAAATCGGTTTTTTGACAGATCGAAATTAAAAATAAATTGATTTATTTAACCAATGGAAGTCCCCATTCCCATACAATAAAATCCCAATTGTCTTGCAATTTTGACTGGCAATATTAGCCGTGTTCCTTTTGAGGTGGCCAACTTCTCATGAGTAGATGCAAACTAATTATATTATAGTACTACCAAATACTCATGGTCTCATGTGCGAGTAGATGAGACTTGTAGAGAAATCAATTCTGCGTGTTCCATTGAAAATGGCAAGCAAGGTACTCTCGAGTACTTCGCCTCCTCCAAAGAAGCACGGCTAATGTCAGCAAAAGCATTGTCAAGCCATTCTCATGCGCCCATCGGAGAATGACAAATTATAAGGTGTCTGACAATCGGCTGAACTCGTTTGAAATTGTCAGATATCGAACTTAAGGACACCTGTTAATTTCTTCACTGTCAGCGATAATTATAGTTTGGGGTCGGATTCGAAAATTAAGTTGTTTTTTATATATAAATATTATTTATTGATTATAACATTTTTTAAAATCCATGTGCAAAATATTGCGATACAAGTCGCAATTCGATCAGAAATTTTGGTGTCAAGTATACCTCCTCTGGTATCGACGGGCCACACCAATAATAATGCATTGCTATATTCCAATCCAGCTTTTTTTTTCTGTGAATGGTATACATAAGAATGAAATACTATGTGTGAGTTTGAATGGTTGAATTTTGGTCACTTGGCAATAATAGTTAACAAAACATATGTTGTCATGAATAAAGCAAAGTTGGTTTGAGAGTTATGACCAAGATAAGTCCTTTCGTCATTCATAAACAGACTTTAACATGAAAAAAAAAAGATTTAAAAGAAATAACCTCAATCGAAAGATACGTAGTGTATTAGCAGATGAACTTCTTCGTATAACTCGCTTTAAATTGAATCTGAAAAATTATACATTTATTTGGGAATTTTTCTTTAACCTCATCGAGCATGTGGGTGTAGAGAAAAAAGCAAAACCTCGTTTTTCATTACTACTGTTTTTGTCTGATAATATACAGTTGTTTAAGGTTCAAGCTCACAGGGGACTGTTTTTTTTTGAAATGACGTATGGCTTAGATTTTTCAAGGTTGAGCATGTGTACCTATAATCCGGACCTTTTGAGTCATGCAGGTTATGAAAGACTTTAAATCAGTTAAGAATCGATTGCCTTTTGTTTTATGAAATACAATTTAAATTGACTAGCATTTTATTATTTTTCGCAAACTTTGAATTACTATAGACATGGGACAGAATAGAAACCTAATACAGCCATTATGTTGTGCTGAGGGAATTTGATCTTTTTCGGCTAGCGAGTGGCAATAAACTGATTTTTTTACTATTAATCTGTTCCACGGATAACCCTTTTTTTGTAACTCGCTGTGAAAACAAAATCGACAGTTGTATGCAATGACAGTTGAATGGTGCCAAATTTTAAACGAAACCACTCGTTGGATGAGCCTTCAAGTCAAACATTTTAGAACAGTTGAAATGTAAATTGAGTAATTTTTAAAACGATAATCTTCAACACATTTGGTTAAGAATTAAATTTGAGAACGCTTGGTATCTTTAAGAGATTCTCAAACAGTGCGGTTAAAATGTCAAGGACAATTTGATTTATTTTTTGATGTCGTTTTGTACCGGTGTATTTCCCAAATTTTCGTTTTCTTTATATAAATGCGCTGAAACAATATGTTTAAAAAAAAAAAACCTACAAAAAACACGATATCAAATTACAGTGGGTACCTACTCGATCATTCAACTATAGTCGCTTAGAAACTTACATAAAATCATGAAAATAAATGGAAAACGATACCGATGTGTGTAGGTATCGTCCAAAAGCTATCGTTTTGACGATTATTGACTAACGTTAAGCAAATATTTGATCGTAAAAACTTGATTGTCTAGACGATAGTCGTTTTCAGTGTTACGTGAAGCAAGACGTTGTCGTCGGGCGATAATCGTTTTATAAAATGAGTGCCAAGGAGGGTCATTCCGTAATTCGACTATCGCCACACGATATCGTTTTGACGATAGCTTTGCTTCACGTAAAAGCGATAATCACTATCGACTGGACGATATCGTCTTGACGATCGAAAATTTGCTCTCCGTAACTCAAAAATCGTCAAAACGTTATCGTTAAATCGTTACCGTTTGAACGATACCTATTGAGCTATCGTCTTGCGTCGTCTTGTTTGTTTTTCGAAACAATTTATGCATTTTATCATATGTAGGGTTTTTCATTAAGGGCGCGTAGATGTTTTCGGTTGATCCTGGGTTTCGTTGACGAAAAGGCGTTGGCTGATTGTCCACTGAATTGGTCGACTCAAATTTGGGCACCAAACTTTCGATTATAGGCATGGAAATACAACCATGTAAACCTTAAAATGGGCGCAACGCACGTATCGTTGCCTAAAAGATTTTTATATTAAATTTCTTTCAATTGGACGTGTCGTTCAATCGTGTAACTTGCCATGATGATTTGGCATCAGTAAATAATAAACAAAAGATTTAATAGATGTCACCGTCAAAATCTGCCCTCTGCAATTGAAAACCCTATAATTAATTATATGTAGTTTGAAGGATAGGTGGATAACCGATTTGTTTAGGCGACTTCACGTTTTGCCTGCACTTTTCTTCACTTCTTCTAAATAAAAATTGATTTTACTGACAAAAATAAATTACAGAATTGTCATTTATGACAATGATTGAAAAGTCAATCCTTCTCAAACTGTGATTTATGATAAACGATTGTCGAGACGATAGTGATTGTGTAACGTGAAGCAAATTGATGACGATATCGTGCACGATTATCGTTTAGACGATTATCGTTTTAAAAATTACGGAATGACCCCCCAGGTATGAAGAGATAACTCGAAAAAGAGTAGCAATTGACAGTTAAGTTAAAGTCGCACGTTAAGATTATAACCCCATCTAAGGACTCCAAACCTCTGGTGAAATAAAAAATCAATACTCCCCAAAATTCTGTCCGACGATTTTTTTTACTTTTTGCTTACTTGATGGCAAGGGAAGAGGCAGAGAAATTTGGGCAAAAATATTTTATTTGTTGTTCCCTTAATTTTAAAAGCAGTAGACGGTCTTATATCGATAATATTAATTTTCATTTGAAATAATTTGATGTTAATATAGGACATCATACGAAAACCACTACATACAATATGCTTGCTTCATTAATTAAACCGTCAAGATTTATATCACCATTCAGAACATAGTTTCCTCTTTGTTCGTCGTTAACACTTGCCACCTCGCGGTAAGCTTAAAATACAATTCTTGATGTAATCAGTTGGCAGTTTTGCGGTTTGTTTTGTTCATCGTTCATTATGCATCATTTCCATAAATACAAACCGTCCGACTAAACGAGCGACCAACTGTTCGTAATAAAGGCCAATCAATCATATGTGTACATACATACCTACCCTACATGTATAGCTCTATCTCCTCGTGGCATGCAACCAACCACTGCTGCAACTGTTTAATCCACCACTGGGGCACAAGTAAAAGCTGGGCATGAATAATAACTATCAATTGGGGCGACAGAGTGACGTTCAACGTAACGTGGCCAACCGAATCGATTTCTAGGGAAGCGCGATGCAACATTCCGTCGCTTCCGACCACGATGACCGTGACGGACGGAATTGAGTGGAGCTCTCTGTTTCTATAAAACAACATAGTACGCATTTATGCATTCCGCGTTTTAAATAAATAAAATGCATGGCTACAATATTCTCTGCTGTTGCGGCTGAATTCATCAGGAGCTAAAAATAATCTTCTCTTGCCAGGCCATGTCCTGCCTTTGGGGACACAGCCAGCGCATAAAAACGCATCTTCTAAACATCAGTACCTAACCTACCAGTGGAGGTCGAATATCACAACTAAGAATAAATAAAATCGATAATTTATATTCTCACAATGAGTTCGTGCGGGTGCGATGAACAACAAGTTGTTGAATTTTATTTAGAAAAATAAAATAATAACAGAAAGGTTTCCAACGTCTGAGTAAGCCGAACGGATGACACAAGCTTAACATACCAAGAGACAAAATGTTTAATAACAATAAACCTATATATATATTACTATAAAGATTGTGCGTCATTTTCGCAGGGATCTTAAGGTTTGTGTTTCGTCTTATGAGTCGGAAGAGGCAGAGTGGCAACAACCAACAACGATAATCTGAAGAGATACTTAGGAATTATTTTCCACTTGGTAAAAGGCTTACAAAACAACAATACCATGTTATAGGGATATACAGACACAAGTTAATTGCTTCTGAAGTGATGGTTTACGAAGAAATCTTCTTTAATTAATTAACTACTTTGAAAGTATTGTTAAGCTGTCTCGGGAACAATATAAACATGTTTTAACTTTGAAGAATAAGGATATTATGGATGTTTACGTAGAGCAAAGGAGGAACCGGCCGGCAGAGGGAGTCTTCTCAGGTTTCCGTGAAAATGAGAGATTCTATAAATAATCTTTATTTTCATAATTAATTTTAACTGTCGTCGTTAGGAGTCTCAAGAAGTACTGTTCCAACTGTATTAAAATTAAAGTATTGAAGATTTTACTAACAAGGTGATATTGAAACTATATTGAGTTTGAGAATCACAAGAAGGAAAGGTTTTTCTCCATATCTTCTTAACAAATGAAAAATGTATAGCTATGTCAAGCCAGAATCCCGAACTCAAAATTGTGGGGAGGGGGGTTCAAATCAGGTTCGTTTGTCCAGGCAAACAAATCGTTTGTCCACCCTCGGGTAAAAAACTTTTCTTTTTTATAGGAAACCCACAAAAACAAAAAAAAACTTGTCCAAAAACCACAATTCATAACTAAGGAGGATGGGACCAAGTGTATTCGTGTATTCGTTTGTCCACCCCTCAATTATGATTGTCCAACAAAAAAATTCGTTTATCCACCCTTAGAAAAAAAAAATTCAACTTTTCAATTTTATAGCACCTAACAAAAAAATATGCACGACTTGAACGCACGAACTTGCTCTTATGGTTAAATACTGTATGTAACCCAACATTGAAGATGCATGATGTATGTATACATATATTTAACGAGTAAATATTAAAAGAGTCAAAAGCACTAAAAGATTGATTTTTTGTCTGATGTTTTTTTTGTTTATAAAAAAGATGTTTTTAAATGCATTATTGTTACAACTATTGAGGAGCATCAGATTCCAAAATTATAACAAAATCGGTTCAACCATGGCAAAGATATACGCGAATACCCCAAAAATAAGAACATTTTCTCAAAAAATGTTGAATACCTAATTCCGTAATGCGAAATTTTTGAGAAAAAAACTGAAATGCAGTTTTCTTGCAATTGACTTGGTTATTACAGGTACGAGGTTTAATTAAAATCGTTAGAGCCGTTTTGGAGAAAATTTGAAGGAACCAAAATATTTGTATGGCAGCTACCCGTTCTAGATGAGCTAAAACAAAAATTCAAATTTCCCCTCTATTGAATCACATAAAAATGCTCTGTACCAAATTTCATGCAAATCGGTCCACCCGTTTAGGCTCTAGCTCAAATTACAGTGGACGAACCGACGCACAGACCGACAGACGGCATGACGAAACCCACTTTTTCGATTTTTTTTTCTTACACGAAACCAATACTTGCCCTATAGAGCAAGTAAAAATTTCAAAATCTTCGTAGCAAAATCGGACCAAGTGCTTTCGTTTGTCCACTGTTTGTCCCGGTTATTCCAGTAAAAAAAATTTTTCGACCCTTAGTTTAAAATTTATTCAACATTCCTTTTTATAGAAACTTTTGCAAAAAAAAAACACTTGTGTGAAGAAAGAATACAAAATTATTTGAACTAATATAAAAGTTGGAAGCTTAAGGAAGCTGATGGGCGCGTTCAACGCATATCTGAATTTTTGGAGCTTCTGATTGGCCAGCTTTCATAAAAAGATCTGAAAATTCTGATGATATCAAACTTTTTATGACAGTTCTGAAAATTCAGATGACATCTAACTTTTTATGACAGCTGGCCAATCAGAAGCTCCAAAAATTCAGAATTTTGAAAATTCGTCGATTTTTTCACAAATTCCTTCCAACAAAAAAAAAATTGATCTAAAATGGTTGTAAGTAATTCAACATAAGTAAACTACTGCGCCAAAATATTTTGACTTAAATTCGTTAAAACAACCAACGAAATTACAGTGGGGTTTAAATCATTCATTTAGTTTGAAAGAAGTTGTATTTTGTTCGCTGGAAAAAGCAGGTTAAGTACAAATTGAGTTTTTGGCACATCTATTCGATGCCAAAGAAATCCTAGAGTAAAGGTTCCAATTTTCTATTTAAAAGCTTTGACATTGAAAAAATTGATTGTGAAAATGTAAAATTTTTCCACAACATAACTTCATCTGTTTGCCACTTCGTTAAACAAAAAACTCGTAACCGAAAATGTGTGCACTTATAAGGGCGGCACTAAGAAAAAATTTTATCTTCGCTCGAACAATTTAAAAATGTATTTAAATGAGCCGAGTTTGCTGCAAATTTGTGTTCCAATTTCTGTTTGACTCTAAAAAATCAATCAACAATAACAACGCCACTCTGCATATGACTTTAAATCGCGGTTAACTGGATTACTGAAATGTGCAAATGGATTGCATACTACATACAGCCCTGTGCAAAAAATGTTGTCAATTTTTTTTTTTGTAGATTTTAAGGTGTTATGTACTCCATGGAGTGAAAAAAAAATAGTATAGTAGGTAGTATAGTGTATGAATTTGTATTCATTGATAATTATTTAATGTAAATGTGGCGATGGTTTGCGAAAGAAAACGATTATTGTCCCCGTAGCAAAGATGAAACAGAAATCAAACCAGCATCCATTCTTGGTGGCTTCCCGATTTTTGTCCCCAAGGGCGGGCTAAACACAATATATTGTAACGATTTAATAATTCTACTTTGAATTTGAAACAAAAGGGAAATCCTCTAACTGTTCCCAGCGCCATCTGTTTGAAAAGCTAGACACCATACCTTCAGCATTAAGCATTCAGCATTCAGCAGAATATCGGTTCCAGTCGGCGATTGGAAAGAAAATTGCTAGAAGGCGATGCTCGAATATTCTAGTGGGTACTAGTTCAGACTAGAACCATTTAATTCCCTATATAAGGGGATGTTTTCAAGCGAGTGGACACAGTTTAATTTTGAATGTGATAGCGTAAAAGTAAGAAGTAAAAGTGTATCCGGAAGTGAATTTTAGATTGCATACTATTGAGATTGAAGAATAATAAAAACGATTTGAACTGAAATAAAGTGTGTTTATTCTGAATAGTAAATACGTGGAAGTTATTATTTAAAGGAAATAAGTTTTATTATCGAACCTAGGTAGAACATTACAATATGATGAGTTCAGAAATACAACTATTTTTATAGTTAACGAAAAGTAAGCGCGCGGTTCACTATTAACATAAAATTTAAATGAACACTATTGAAGTATAATTCGTTAAAAAAAAAACGTTTTCACTATATTTTTTTGCACAGCACGTTAGATACAAATATTATGTAATCAATTCGATAACCTGTTTTGTTGCTTCATTTCCGGATATTATTCAATCTTCTTTCGTTTTTCTTGGAGCTGTAATCTACATTATTGCTTTTATTTGTTATGATTTTTCATTGATAACCTTTCAAGTGCGTTCTTCGACCCTTTCAAGTAGATAGATGTTCAGCTCAACAAAAACCACATCGCATAAAGCATATATATGTATATGTATGTGCCAGCAACCCACCCTATTTATTAATTATTCAATTTCAGTTTTATTGAAAAAAAAAAACTCAAAAAAAAAACATCTGCGCTCAAAATAAATAAACAAGAAACCGGAAATCAAATACAATTTAATTGTTTGAATGCACATTTTCCATAATTTGTTGGTTTGGGGTTTCAGGATTCAGCGATAAAGAAACAACTATCGTTCACTGCTGTTTTTGTTATAATATGCTCAATTTGCACGGTTTAAATTTAAATTGTGGGTACTATGATAGGGGATATAGGGAATGCTCAAGCGCTCAGGCAATGTACTATTGTGCATGTGCAAAGTCATTATTTGCTTGGGCTAGGAACAAAGTGTAGGTTCACAGAGTCACAAATCGAACATCGACAACGACGCGACGTGATGACGAATCGTTGCGGAGAAACACGGGATGTATGCGATTTACCGAATGCAATTAGTAATAGTTCATTAAAATAAATAATTAAAACAAACAAAAATCAAAAAAAGCAAATAAACATTAAATCTGTTTGTAATAATGATACGAGTATAGTCGCGCAAGTGCATATCCAAGTAAGCCAGCATGCTGAAATTCCAGTGCTGATTGACATTTTACTTGATGCAAAATGATGACAAAGAAATCTGCTGCGAATCTCAAGTCCAAAGAGATATTCCTTTATTTTCTTTGTGGCTTCCTCTTTGTGGAATCAAAGAAACTGAAATTGTGTGGTCATTGTGCTATGTTGTTCGATTGAAATCTTCTTTGTTTATCAAATTTAGTTGCAGCTTAGTATTTGTACAAGTATATTCATAGAATAGGTATAATTAAAATGGATATTTTAATAACATTTCAATGAAAATCAGTCCAAGTGCATATACCTTTGAGTAACCTTAGTTTATTGCAGATTTTGGGCATTATTCTACGAATAAATACATTTCTAATAATTGTGTGTCAAATGTATAACTACCCATTTATTTACATTGTTGTATTTGTAATTTCATTTCGTGTCAATGAATGTTCATGTGAAACGGAATAACAAAAGTAACGAGTGTGACAGGAGGAAGAAACATAAAACCATATACTTTAGCAATCTTATCCGTCTTCCTAAACAATAGGTCTGTTGGGTAACGTGAAATTTCTTGCGAATTTGCACAAATTTTCACAAAATTGGACAATTTGTCACAAATTCCGGTTTGTTAACCCGAAAAAGTTGTAACGAGAGAGCACATCGAGAGAGAACAAAATTTCCCCTCCATTGTAGCAAATTTGTGCTACATACATTTCTGTGTTTTACAAGTCGTTCGTTCTGTTGTTATCATTACTTTTTTAATTAGTTTTATATAAAACTCAAGTAGGTATTCATCGTAACAAAAACCAAAAAATAATTATTTATGTTGTAAAAAAACCTATTGAAGCAATACCAGAAAGTGCAAGAGCACTATTAATATTGCATTCAATTTTTCATGCAAATAAATGTAAAAAAGATTCATAACCTTGTTTAATGTTGTCTTCTTAAAATACGCATTTGCATTTATTACAAAATAAATTGCAATTTAAATCTTAGACAAATAATATTGTCCACAGGCTAATTTGCATTCATTTCACTTTCAAGGAAAATATTCTCATAAAAATAAAAAAACAAATAAACAAAAATAAGCCAAACACACGTGCGATTATAATAAAAACTACCGTAGCTACATACACTTAATATAAAAACTCAACTTGGTTATTTTTATTGTCCTTTGTGTGTTCTTCTATATACATAATAAACTTGACTTTTGCTTTTGAGACACGCCTCATTTTAAACACAAAAGCTGAAAAAGTGCATTTTGTATACACACATATACTTACATACAAAGAAATTAGACATCAGACAATCAATGCCAAACAGGCTTCACCCGCCACGCTGCGCCGCCTTATTCATTGACCTGGCTCATTCCTTCTGGCATGATAAGACATTTATCACCATCGTCGTCTCTACTCCAAATATTGCACCTTTTTCAAAACGTTGAGGAACGCAATAAAGTGCATGTTTTATGCAACAATCGAAGGCTCTCCTGCTCCGGGAGGGCCAATATGAGACAACATTACAAACATTCGTCCCGCAATTTATTTTATTAGTCGTAAAGGTGTGTATATCACTTTTCATAAGTCAACAAAAAAAAAGGAGAATTACAACTTGGATGTGCATGGATTGCATTTACATGGTGCTAGTGGCCATGTGGCACCAGTGCCGGATTGATATATTACTAGGTTATAGGGTTAAGAAACATGAGTTAGGCCCTGTACGATATCATCCTAGTTTGGGGGTTGAACCACAGTTAACTCCTTTAGTTATTGAAGGTTTGAATAAAACAACAACCACTTGAGTGAGCTACCACCAAGACTATTTCTATTACAGTCAGTTATAACTTAACAGATTTGGCGAGTTACCTCTGGAGAGATGTTTCTGAAAGATGTCTGTCCAAAATCTATCAAACTCGAAAGAAATCGCCCTTTAACTATAAAAATCAACATGGCACCACTATGAAAATATCCCTTTCCAAGTTTTGCCAAGGCCCTGGAAAGTTTTCAGTAAATAAAATCTAGATGAGTATTTTTTTTTAATGTTTAAAAGATCCCAAATCGATAAGTGTTAAATGTGATCTTTTAAATATAAAAACAAAAAATACCCCTCCCCCCCTTTCTGATGATGGCAATCCAATTGCCGAAACGCGTCATATTATAAATACAAATAAACGAAGTCAAACGGCGGATATATAAAAAGGTAACTTTAATATTAGTCCTTAATCGTTACCTAACAAGAAGTCATAGAAAATTCAGCCTCCTCTTCTCACTGCCAGCGCCTTTAACTCTTTCTCTTTTTGCCACTTCAAAAATCCGCAACTGTATATGAAGATATTCCGGGTTCAATAATTTATTCCATTGCTTTGATATTAATTCTTTGTTTTTATTTGCTTGCTTTTTGTGTGTCATGGAGATGTCCGACAAGTGCAATAAGACACCCGTGCCTATATTCATGTATACAATAACGATAACGATACCCCAACATTCTTTATTTTTTTTTTCGAAAACTTATTTACTTGGCGTTATTTTTCTTAATTTAGCGCTTTCATGCGAGACCAACTTAGGCACAATGTGAATGTAAATGAAGAAAATACAACAAAAGTGTGTATCTACAAACTTGCATTATCAATTTCGACGGCGGGCGACTATGCATTGTGTCCATTAAATTTTTTTATAACGCATTCAAAATGGTTAAACGCCATCCTCGTAAACTGTTAAACGGTATAATGTAGTGAATAAAATAGAAAGCAAGATGAAATCTTTTGCCAGATTGTAAAGACAGGCGGTCTTTCAATATATACAATGTACATATATTACACAAGGATTTTCATAAAAGGATTCTTGAATCTTCAAACATTGTTGTTTAACTAGGTAGTTGTTAACTTCTTTGGGAGTAAATAAGAAACTTTTTTTTAAGGCGTTTCGTAAAGCATCAGTATGGGCAATAGCTGCTGCCTTGAACTTTTGAACAAGTTCGTTGTGTAGAAAATCTAGAATGGCTGTATACACATAAATACATACATACATAAAATGTATTAACAATTTTATTTTTTAAATTTTTTACAAGCAATGAAGATACGTGATGTACTTACTATTAGACGCTTGAGGGTCTTAATATATATATTTTCTGTATTACTCACAGATGCTCTTATTTATTATTCCCTTCCTACCCAAAAGTTATTTTTGGTCTAGTGTGTATCAAAGGAGTGCAAATGAGAAGATTCAACAACAGGGTTTACGGGCTATACAACGACTTCGATATGGTAAGCCGTCTATAAAGTAAAATAAGTAAGTATCTTCAATTCTTCAACTTTACTAATTTTCGAAATATTCGCTCTGAAGGACAATTAGACGAGTCTTAATTTTTCCCTCAATTTCACAGTGCAGCTAATACACCCCGTGCATTTATTATGAACGTGATTATTTATGATTTGTTCGATCAAATATGCCTGTGTTATTAAGAATATTTTTAGAAATTAAAATAAATCTAGCATTAACCATTATTTCGGCGTTAATTTCTCATGGCAAGTGGTAAAAATTGTAAATTTTTGACAAGTTTAGTCAAGACCA
Source organism: Leucozona laternaria (assembly GCA_932273885.2). Taxonomy (NCBI): domain Eukaryota; kingdom Metazoa; phylum Arthropoda; class Insecta; order Diptera; family Syrphidae; genus Leucozona; species Leucozona laternaria. The sequence goes on along the minus strand of OW026368.1, from coordinate 110,000,005 downwards.
TAGAAAGTTTCCAATAAAGAAAAACTAGACGAGGCAAAAATTTCAAATACTCGCGAGGCCCTTGCTAATAAAAGCAGCCTTATTCTGAGTTTCACCCGAAAAATATTTCACCTTAAAAATTTGTGTTCGCCCGGAATTTTAAAAGCTATTGTGAGTTTCGCCCGAACGAAATTTTGTTCGCCTGCTAAAAAAGAAGTGAAAATGACAAATGAATGTTCACAATAAGGGGAATTTGTCGATCATGAAATTTCGGGGGAAACTCACAATAGGCGAAAAGTGAAATGTCAAATTTTCCGTGTGGAATGTTGTTCGGGTGAAACTCACAATAATGCAAAGTGGTAAGTGTATCGGAATGTTAAGCGAAAAGTCCCAGGATCGAATCCCAAATAAACCAATTTTATTTTATTGTCACGAGTAAAACTAGCACATAACTGGCGAAGGTCTCGCTAGCAACCGTTACTAGTATGTTGTTAGTATCAACGTACAACTTTTTAGAGCTTTAAAACTAAATTGTTTTTTTTTTCAGGCGGGTAGCTACAACTAACTTAATTTATCTATTTTCTTCAAAACTCCCGCTTCCTATGTAGAAATTTCCATAAATGGATTTGACTGACCCTGATAAAATGTTAGTTTTAGTAATAAATAACTTGTTCGGTTTTAAACACATTTTTTTTAACATATTTCAATGCATCGAAACAACTTTCTTTATTTAGTATAACCACATAAATGTTGCTGGAAAATGCCACAACTTTAATTACCGATAATGCTTTATGCAAAACTATCCACATTCTTTAAACTTTTTAAAAACCAGATCTACCTACTACCAGCACTGATGCACTTACATAAATAATGTAGCTGTAATATAAACAAAATTGACCATACGTCAAAATGATATTTTTAATTTTTAAGTTTTCAATGGATTGATGTCCTTTCACATTTGACATTTATATCGAAAAGAGTACAATAACCTTCATGTGACCTTAGTCTTTGGTGTAAGATCGGTGAATCATGCTACTTGATATTAAGGAATACGAGGTAAACACCAAAACCCCATAACTCACTAAAAGCATCCGAATGATTTCAAAGAGCCCAGTTTTAGCAAATTATTTTTGTAAAAGTATTTTAGGGTCTCCTGAAACGACTCGTCGCATCGTTTTCTTTGTTTCGTGCGCGACTCCATTTCGATTTGTGTTCTTTTTATTTTCCTTTACAGTTATTTTTGTTTCTGTTGCGTTTTTCCTACATATGTGCACATTCTTGGCTTGCCAGACACTTTTATTGCAAAAAAAAAAACAGTTTGAGGAGGAAATTTGGAACGAGTTCTTCGAATCTCTGAAATGAGAAGACCGTGACGATGACGGGATACAAAACCTCATATACTCGTACTACACTCTTTGAGCAATCGAGTTTATTTGTTTGAGGAGATTTCAACTTAAACATTGAACCCTGAGCTCCAACTTTGGCTTCTGCAACTAAGCTAACAAAGGAATTAAGTGTTTTACGTTAATGGCTGTGTGTGTGTATATCTAACTGAATGCTTCTTGGTTTTATCGCGTGGCTGTAAATCCTTGTTTTTTGTCATTCAATTAAAAGGGTGTGAATGAATTTAATCGTAATAAGTCACCCCATTTTAAGATATCAAAACAATTGCCACGTTGATTGGATCTTTCCCCAGCTACGAAGATGAGTTTGTTGACATTTTCTAATGGTGCATTCACACTAAATGGTGTGTGGATGAACAAATTCAATAAAAACAATTCTATTTGTGCCAATTTGATGTAATGAGCCATTGGTATCGTTGCTAAGGGCACGCAGCATGCATTTTACTCGTTGTATATCTAATGATTTTGGATATTGGCCAAAAAATAAAACACATGAAGCGACAAGTGTTTAAGATTGAGTAATTATCTGGCACCTAAGCAACATGGTTAAAGATTCGTGATCTTGACATAAAGACTAGGTGATCTCGTCAAATCGATTAGGTTGTTTGTATTAGCATGGGACACGTTCATACTGGCGTTTGAGATTGACAATTTTCATTTTCTGTTTATAAACAAATTCTTTTGATGAAAATTATGCAAATAATTGAAAATCGTTGAAGGTTTAATTTTTAAACATGTAAGGAAAAAATTTAATTAAAATAATTTATTGAAACACGAAAATGTCGATTATAGAATTCAAGGTATCTATGGGCTTGTTAAACCTAATTTTATTACGGGGCATTCAAGTTGAGACGGTCGCAAGTTTCGTAGAGATTTTCAACGGAATTCCGATGGCATGAGACCCATTCAAGGTAGAACCTTTCAATTTTTCATTGAAAATCCCTACGTACCTTGCGACCGTCTCAAGGTAGATTTTCAATGGACCTCCCGCAGCCCATTCACGATAGAACCGACAATTTTCCATTGAAAATATCTCGCTTTATCTTTTCGCTATTCGTTAAAGAGGCCATTCATGTTGAGATAGTCGCAAGGTTCGATATAAATGCGAGACTCTCTCCAATGAAACACGTATTTGGCAACTTGCTTAACTCCTGCTATGATAGATGCTTTAAAAGCTTGACTTTAAAAAAGTTAAGTTTTAAATTTTTTATTTTTATTTTTAAAAAAAATTCTTTAGTTAGTGCCTAGAAAAGCAGTTTTTCTGAACTCAACAAATTAATCAAAGCAATGAACTTAAAAATAATAACGAAATTTGTATGTATGTACATATATAGTATGTATGTATGTATGCAAAATAGATATATTATTTTCCATACTAATTGAAGCATCCGTCCTTTAGAAAATTTTAATTAATTTCAATTATCGAGTTATAACTTGCTGTCGTAATTGTTGTTGTACATCTCTAATTAGAGCGGCACACGATCTTGTTATCAGTATGTATATGATTGAGAACATCTAAATTGTTATAATATACACCATGAACTAATATTTTTTAATTTAAATTTTATAGATACTTCTAAGTTATTCCATTATAAAATCATTACTTGAAGAAGACCTTTTTCTAACTTTTATAAATGTCTATCAAATAATACTGTCACCTTATGACGTATGTTTTGCCTTTTGCATTGGACAACTTTTACTCGATTATTCCCTAAACAATGTGATAGTGATATCTTTATAGGGGAAACTGGATGTAAGGACGCGTCACAATTTTACGATTTGCGTCATTCGACTTTCCATAAAGTCGTCACTAAATAATTCACATTTGCACATCGCACAGATTAGTTTGAAAAATTACTCCCACGCCTCTTTACCTCCGGGAAGATGCGATAAAAAGTATAAAAAAAAAATTTACTCACACTTTCAATTGCAAACAAAAAGATAACTCCAAGGTCGTAGACTGAAATGAATAAAGCAACAACAAAAAAAAATATTAGAACGGAATGTAGAGTACAAAAGAATGTAGGGTGAGGCCATGTGGGTGGCAATAAGGCTCACAATCTAGAAAACACACTCGCATGAAATGATACAAACCACAATCAAAGAAAGACACAGCACACAGCGGAAAGTCAATAAGGTCCTTGTTCCTATTTGAAGCGTATTCTGTGTTCAGAGCTTACTCTACCCCAACGATATTCGTTAACAGATTTCGGTTGCTGAGTTGTTTTGTTTGCATTTGATATACCTATATGTATGTATGTATGTATATGTGCTTGGGCATCTTCATTCGAATGGCGGTTAAGGGAAGATGGATCCTAAATGGATGATTCGAGTTAGCTTTTAACTGAATCGATTTCCACGGGACATGGCTTTGAATTTAAAACACTTCAGGCAGCAGTAATACCCCATCATCATATATCCTTAATTTTGTTTTGCCATCCATGATTTGAATTTCGTTTACTTTAGAGAGAGCTCAGATTATTTTATCTTAAGCTAAATGTTCTTATAAGAGGGTAAACATCATCACAATAAAGTAAATAGAATGGTTATTTTCTTTCGATAGGTAGGTATTCCGATTCCAAGAGCCTTTTCGTTTAAACATATTTAAGTGGGCTTTAGGCTGAATATCAATAGTTTATACCTAGTTAACATGTGATGATATTGAGAAATGGGTTTATTTAATAATAAATTGTTTTATTAGATTTGTTGTTGTTTCTAGAATCTGTATTGTTGTTTATTTTATTGAAGATAGATATTACCATCTTAACACTAACATCGAAATATAGCAATCGCCGAACGTTGTGCTGAACAAAACTGAGCTTTGCTGTCAATGTAATGAATACGTAGGAAAAATGAAATTTCATTTAGGCTATGATCAGTCTTTTTGAAAGAACTCGAAATCTTTGACATCAAAAATCATGAAGTCTTCAGATTTAATTTTAATTAGGTATCTAAATAGTAATCTCATAAAGATGATTTCTTTAGATTTACTATTTCAATTCAATGGAATTCCTTACTTTTGTTATGATTCAGAGGAAATAGTTTTTATAGACTCATATAGTACTCTGCTAAGCCATTTTGGCTTTGAAATTTGAATTTTTCAAATCTTGTTTGCGTCTGGTTGTCTATAAATGATACGTTCAACTTCATAGCAATACGATCGATTTGTATATTTATTTTATGCATTTATTTCTTGATTGTATTTCTCGCCATATCTCCATAGAAAATATAACAAAATATACGATTCGATAATGTTATGACTTCATCTGTAGTTAAAGGCAAAGGCATATTTTAATTTCAAGAATTTGTTAAAGCAATCTAGAACTCATGACATTTTTCTGATTTGATTGGAATTAAAATTAACATGCCTACATATGTAATTCTGGAATTCAAATCGATTATTTTTTGGTTTTAAATGAATTTGTAAAAAATATAGATTTTTGTATGTGATTGTGTATATGTATATGTGTAGTGTGTGCCATTTTATATGAAAATTGTTACGTCCACAATTGCAAATAAGGAAGAGCCATTGAAATAGCTTCTGAACTTACGTAGGTATGTCAAAGTTTGACATTTGCTTAATTTCGGATAAGTCTATTATGATAATAGAAAATGAAGAAAATTTGAAAAGAAAAATTCAATCGTACCTGGGCGAATCCCATTTATGGAGTTGAGCTCACTTGAAATTTTAACTTTAAGTCGATTATGGTTAGGCCTTAATTATACACGGATCTTAATTACACGGATTCTTAACAAACGGGTTTGCTTTTGGTTTTTTTCTTCATCATCCACTAGTGGGAGAACTTGGTTATTTTTTGTAAAACCTACAAAGTCAAACGATACTGTTCACTTAAGAAGATTATAACTTTGGTGCTAACTGTCGGATATTCAAGATTAAGGCCTTTAAATAAAGGCCAAATGCGAGTTTAAAATTTTGTATACCTACAAATTATTTGAAATGGTAAAAATTTTTATTCAGTCAATTTGATTTTCACTTTTATAAATTCAATATTTGATGAACAATTTAAGAATTTTGGTAAATAATATTTTACAAACTCAGTGGTCTACACCTACGTACTTATTTTTCAAATATGTCAGTAAATTTACAGTGGCAAATCAATTAGGAGAGGCAGTTACTTAATTGCTCTAAGCCAAGATAATATTGTGATTGTGAATATAAGTCATTTAGTTCCATGTACATTTAATTTTTAAAACAAAATTTACTACAGCTCCACCTATCGGATCCCAGGATAGCTATGAGCCGTTCTCTCGACACCAATCCGTTAAGTCATTCGAAAGTTACACAGATACAAAAAGACGCACTAAAGATAATAACTATGTAGATGATAGACGAAGACTAACTTAGTTAGCTTAAACCCACCAACATATTCGAATCAAAAGATGTAGATATTTATATTCATAAATTAACCCTCTCTATAGGTAATAACTGGATTATTTAAAATAAACACGAGTATTCAAAATTTACGGATGCACGAATACACATGGATTCAAATCCGGATCTTATAAGAACACGTGTATCCGTTTCTTCTAAATATCCGTATTATAGGGATCTCTAATATGTATGTACCTCCCCCAAAAATTTAGAGTTCTGGCTTCACACAGTTGTCGACCTTTCATTCCTACAGATAGGTACATATCAAAGACAGGCACAGTGCTGCTATCAAGTTTTAGGGGCCCATTTATTTGAGCCCCGCGTTCACATTCCACGTTCAGCAAACAGGTTGATTAACAATTATATGTACTTCAATTGTAACTACAGCACTTGAAAGGAAAGAAATTTAGTTAATCCGAATTTGAAACAAAATTTTTACAAAAAATTGTTGTTTCATCCTGGTGGATCTTATAATTTCTTCTGTCAGTTGTCACAAATAAATTAGAAATAGTCGCTCGTTTGCCAATAAACAATTTTTCTAAAATAACAGAACGAACCTGTCAATCTCATTAAAAATCAAGAAATGAAGGTGGCCAACGATGCTTTCTTGTGGCACTTTATACAAATTTTAATAATTTTTGTTGAAAAGCCTCCAATTCTTACAATTTGTTTAGGTATTATGAGTTTTCCAACAAGAATTACCTAAATAGCTTAGTAATGACTTATGAAGCTGTTATTTTGAATAGTGTGACGGAAGGAAACAAATAAAATTAAAATCGTTTAAATTATCCACCCGAGCTTCGTTGTAGATATGTATATAGCATACAAAAAAAAAAAAAAAAACTGCCTGCCACCCACAAAGTTATCTCAACCCAATATAACCGCCCAGCATCCAGTTCACCAGTTCAGAGAGTGACTGACTGTGACTGAGAAAATCCTTTTTATCGATTTTCCGCTTTGTTACAGAAAACCAATGAATTTGCAGCATCCAAAGTGGAAACCTTCTGCCTCTATTCGTGATGAGATGTGACTTAGTTTTTTTCGTTTCTTAGGTGGCGGCACAATGTCGACGACGAGACGATAAACGACAAACCACAAGACAATGACCGTGAAAATGCAATTGCTGTTGAACAAGGAATAGTGTCCTTCTTTTATCCTTTTCAAAGGTGTAAGGAGAACCTTTGAAGTCAAGAGATACAGGTACACACACATACTGGTTCTTTTGATATAGGAGGTAATCATAATGTAATAAAAACTAAGAAATACATATAAAAAAAACTACCTTGTCTGATGTATGTACAGGTGGATCCGGAAGCGGATGAATGAATTGATAGATGCTCCGATGGCAATTTCGGATTTTCAATCCCTTCCAATCAGCTGAAACTTCTGCTGATAGTGTGAGAAATAAATATAACTCTATCTACACTAAACAAATTCACTCACATTCCACAAGAAAAAAAACAACAACACTTGGTAGGGAACAACTTTTTTTCCTATGATTTATACCTAATCTTTATCTATGGAAATTAAGTTATGCTACTTTATTAAAACACGCATCGGATTACTTTTATTGATAATAAACGCACAGCAAATTAAAGAAAACTTTGTTATCTCGTTTTTATACTTTGTTAATTTTACCGTTCTCGTGTGAATTTTCCACCAAAAAGGAGAGAAAAAAAACAAATATATTTTTTGTAGCTGCTTGTAAACCCGTTAATCCTACGACGACTTCGAGTTTCCAGACCACAAGAAACCAACCGAATCCGAATGAGAATTGAAAAACGACTGTTTGTCTGTTTTCGCCGACGAAGATAACCAAGGCGACACAAAAGTTGGTGTATTTTTTTCAGATTGTTGTTGGTTTTTGCGCAAGCAAAAGAAAAAGGACCAACTGTCACGGAGAGGAGGGAAAAGGAAAATTGATAAGCGAACGAAAAGAGAATGTCAATTAAATGCAATTGATTTCGCCATGGCCAGAGAAAAAGTAATGGCGAAATCAACAGTTGTGTTTGAGAGCAAGTGTTGCATTGCAGGTTTGTGTACAAAATTGTGATTATGGTTTGGATATTGGATGTTGAACAGGGATGATATGGCGGGTTCCGAATAAATTTGTTTATATCCTTGAATACGTATGGAAAAAATTCCGAATATTGATAAAAGCTTAGAGCAGTACCACTTTATCCGTGTTTAGCCGTGTTCCTTTGGAGGTGGCAAGGCACTAACTACCTATACCTAACTCAATAAACAAACTAGGAAAAACTAAAGAAAAACTACTATTTGTTAGGAGTATTTGTATGTTTGTGATGTGCTAAATTTTGTTTTACAATTCGCTATTTGTATGCGGGCAAATCATTTCTCTTTAAGAATTTACCAAAGGAAAATCTTCTGAATTGTGTAGAAGCAATTAGCATCTTCCTACGCCAGCGTTCCCAATGTAGCACGATGGTGCTTTTTTGCCAGGGCAATTTCCGCGTGTGCGGTGGCACGAAAAAAGTAAATATGGCCCGAAAATAGCTTTAAATGGCTTACAGATTTGGCAGAAACCCTTATTTTTGGACTATAAATGCCTTTAAAGTGGTGTTTTTTGTATCTCTGGTTGTATAAGACCCCAAACTATTTTGACCTACCTAGTTTATTTTTTTTTAAATTTAAATACTTGTGTTTTATCACGGAAATGGCACGGTCATTTTATTTTGCGCGGCAACCCTTTTACCTACCTATTGTTTTATTAAATTTCAGAATGAGTGAATTCCTGAGTGAATCCGGATTCCGATGAATCTTGGACATTCACGAAAAAATTTGCAGCGTACAGTTGTTTTGATATGGACAAATTGTGGAATCAAGTTTCAAGTTTATTAAAATAATTTTGTGAGAAAACTGAGCACTCACGCGCTGTACTTTAAAATGAGTTCCGAAATAAATTTAAATTTTCGGTGGCAATATTTGCAGCGAATAGAAATTTCAAGGCGCACAGCACAACATCACAACGTAAATTTTTATTGATCTGGACGCAGCTTAAAATAACTTTGTTTGAAAGCTCATTTTATTTTGAATTTTCCGTTAAGCACTTGTTTTTGTTGTTTGAACATTTCAATACAAAAGCTTTTCAAAGCTTTTACAATGGATTGCAACTGGGTGTGTTCGTAAAGTTGACACGTACATATTTTCCAACCTTATAGCATAGCCTAGTATTCAGATCGCGCTAAATTTTCGTTACATACAAAATTCTCTCTAAAATTTAGCCAAGCTCTTGAGCCGAGTGGTACGCAGCTCCAGCTAAAAAAATCAATTTTTGTAGTGTACATGACTATCCGTAAAAATTGAGCGCACGAAATAATTGTTTGGCACATTAATTCATGAGCTAAATTTGTAGAAACAAACGATTTATCTCAGTAAAAGAAAAGGATCCATTTTATTTGATTAAATTATCTTGAAATTATGAAAACAAATTATCTAAAATGGAAGAATATAATTTTTTCTCAGAGAGCAGCTGTTTTCTGTGATATATTCTCCACAGCGCTCTCGTGTCAAAATTTAGCTACAGTTTTAGCTGATGTTTGGAGAGAAAAGTGGGAGCGTGATCTGCGTACTAGACTTATGGCGTTAATGGCGATAAACCTCTCCACTTATGAACCAAACATCTAAAACGCAGTTTTCTTAAAATTAGGTACTTTCATCATTCCAGGTAAGAAGTTTAATCAAAATCGTTCTAGTATTTTTTTAGAAAATTTGAAGCAAATAAAATTTTTGTATGGCAGCTACTTGTTCTAGGTGAGATAATACAAAAAATCGGAATTCCCCTCCAGGGAATCACATAAAAATAATGCTCTGTACCAAATTGTATACCAATTGCACCAACTGTTTAGGCTCTAGCTCCTATAGAGCAAGTAAAAAGGTAAAATAAGGAAATTTTAGTTGTTTTTCTTTTCCCAAGATTTGTATCCAAAGCGATCTGGATAGCTTTGTGTTGTTGTAATCCCGTGTAAAAACACATCTGATGATAAAACAGCTGTTGCCAAAAAAGAAATCTCAAGCTATCCTAAAAATTCTGGTATACTCATCTATCCAATGTGTGCACTTGCACACATCAAAGAAAAGTGACTTTTACCAATGTTGTTTTAAAAAAGGCGCTCATATACAATCATAAAACAAAATAAAATCACGTTTTGTGTTCGTTTTGCCAGTAAGATTTAAGATCTGACACGCAAATCTGAATTGGTTGAAACGAAAGCCACATTAGATAGGCTATCCTGAATCCTGAACGTGGCCATTAACTTATTACTCACTGTGCTGCGTTATTTTTCTAATACTATGTTTCCACCGAAGGTTTATCTCAATTTAGATTAAATAAATCTATGTAGTGTTTCCACCACACAAAAAGGTTAAAAAATAGATTAACTTTGACAGTACCTCTCAAAATGCAAATGTTGTTTCATTTTTTCGTATGAAGTTGAAGTGAGACAGAAAGTTTCATGTTTGGCAAAAGAAGCAAGAAGGGTTGGATATTCCAATGAATGCGTTCAGCGCTACATAAATTGGTTTGTTCGACTTGTAAAACTATTTGCCCTATGAAGATTTAACAAGATTTATTTGAAATCTTCTAGATTTACGAAATAAATTTGTATGGTAAATCTTCGAGATTTAAAGAAGATTATGGCAAATCTTATCGAATCTCGGTTTAGTGGTCGTTGGAAACATCGTATAACTAAATATAAATATAGTTAACTACTGTCAGGATTGAGCTTTTGGACCAACTGGAATTTCGTTAGGGTACCTAAAAAAAATTAAAAATTAGAACTTTTCTTTATAACTTACCTTACAGAAAATTGTCCAGTTTAAAAAATAAAATCATAATATAATAAGTAAATAATGTACATTAATAAAAAACAATGTTGGGATTTTCGAATAAATCTTCTACAATTTTTTTTTCATATATATTTCCTTTCTCTGTTTGAAACAGTTCTACACAATGAACTATTTATTAATATAAATTTAATTTTAATTGAATGTGTGTTAAGGAATTTTGTATGGATATTTTATTTAAATGCATATATCAATCAAGTAATTGTTGTTTTTATTTTTATTTTATCACTACTCTAAGAAGTACAATTATGGCGAATCATGGTCATATACATATATTGATAATTGGTTTTTGTATCTGTGTTACATTTATATTTAAAGTTGCTAAATGGAGAAAATAACTCTCCTAAAAATTACTATTGCTTGAATTATTTTTGTTCTTTTTTTTTTTAATTGGTTTATTGTAAAACTTAAACACTTTTTTGTTTTGTAGTTTCAAAATACATCTACATGTACATATGTACTTTATTTTATAAGTCGTTATACGTGATCTATAAGATTTACAAGGTAGTTTTTCAAGTAGGTATAAGTAAGGTATGTGTATGTATGTATATATTATATAATTTTGTAGGTTAATAAAAAAGGCAACATTTTAAATGAATGAAATTTATCTTTTTCTAATCTCGATTTGGTTTTATTTATCTTAAATTTTATAATAAATAAACTCTATAATAAATTTTGTATTCCCTACTACATGTTTTTTGAAACCCTTTTAAAGGAAAACTACATTTTTAGGGTGACCAGAACATGTGTATATAAGTATAGTTTGAAGAACATTAAGGACATATAATAAATTAGGAGTAATTATTGGTATTGTTTTTAATATAAAAAGCCAAGTAATGGAAAAAGCACGACTTCAGTTTATTCATCAATAGGAAAGTGAAATCAAGTCAAATTACATTGAAACTGCAAACGTTTACTAAACGATGGGACCTAGCTATCCTAAATTACAAGGGGAATTTTGTTTGTCTGGTATCTTGAACACTCCCCGAATAAAAAATCCAATGAAATGAACAGCCAGATTCCCCAAGGGAAAATACGCCGAATCAAATTTTATTCGCGAGAACCGTCAATATTATGTTTCAATCAGAAATCATTCCAACATAATATTCATTCAATTCAATGTTGTGTTAAGCCACATCTAGATCAATAAAACTTATTGACGCCGCCAATATTTCCGCCGATAATTTCAAATTATTTCGGGACGTCCAGGCGTCCACACTGACGTATCTATACAAATTCCAAGCAGCGTGAACATTTTGAAAATAAATGTGTTTGTTCCAAAATAAAATCTGGAATGTAAGGTGCTTCTCGTCAAATTTGTATGTGTGGAATTTCCATTTGAAAGGCTTTATAGAGGTGCCATTCAGACTGATAGGAATTATATCAATCGAAAAATATTTCTTCGCTGACTGAAACTTAACTTCGAACTAAAAGTGACATTTCACCAAACATCTTTAAATTTTGACAACCCTGATGAGAATTTGATGAGTTACAACTTCTTCGATTGCTTCCGCGTTAGTTATTTTTTCGAACATAAAATATTTTGCGGAGAAACATTCATAACATACGAAAAAAGAATGCTATACAAAAAAATACCCACGTGTAATTTTTGTAAAAATTTAAGAATATTTTTCTATTTTTGCAATAAATAGATTTTTTAAATGAAGACGAAAAGTTCACTTAGATACATATTTGCTCGAATGGAATTTTGAAAATAATCTTAAAATTAAAACCAATTTAACGTGGTAGATCAATTTAAATGAGTAATTTAATTATTCAAGATTTGACTATCTTATTTTTAAATTCCAGTCACCAAAAATAGATAGCTTTTTTCATGATAACGTTCCATTGTTCCATACGTTTTTTTTTTGTTTTTTGTCTGCCAATTCAGTATAGTATTTCCGTTTTATTATTGCAAGTCATTATAGGGAAGCAACATTTTATTTGATATCGTAAGGGCATCATAAAGGAAGCTTAAGTGCAATTTTTCAGCTTCTTGGACTTGAATTTTATGCATCAAGATGTTATATCACCCATGTTCTGCATTTCGAACGAAATCAAATTTCAATTTCACTCAGAATGAATTCCATGTTCTACAGTTCATTCGTTTTCGAAAATTTGGCAATTACTTCGAACGAAATCAATTTCCATTTTCAAAATATCAATTCACAATAAACATTTCGAATTAATTGTTGAATACTCAAATTCACTTTCGTAATGTTCTTCTTGGACTTGAATTTTATACATCAAGATGTTATATCACCCATGTTCTGCATTTCGAACGAAATCAAATTTCAATTTCACTCAGAATGAATTCCATGTTCTACAGTTCATTCGTTTTCGAAAATTTGGCAATTACTTCAACGAAATCAATTTTCATTTTCAAATTGGGTATCAATTCACAATAGACATTTCGAATGAGTTGTAGAATACTCAAATTCACTTTCTAAATGTGAATTCACAATTAAGGTAGAACCGCACTAGGCGGAACTGCACTTCAGCGACACCGTGCGCACTTTCGCACGAAACTGAACGAAACTTCACGTCGCGACACAGTTGGTCAGATTACCAACTTTGTCGCATAGTGTCGCGTCGTGAAGTGCAGTTGTCGCTTAGTGCGATATAGCTCATACAATTTCCCACAAATAAGTCGTGAAGTTCAGTTCCGCTGAAGTGCAGTTCCGCCGAGTGCGGTCCTAGCTTTAGTGAAATGTTCAAAATTAAATTTAAGCTGGTTGGAACTGTTTTTTCTATTTTTGATGAAACCATCAATTGTATAGGTTATAATCTTGTAACTTATAAATAACTGTTTAAATTTTAATCAAAAGTTGTTGCAATTATAAGGCGTGTTTTTTTCAAGCCCGAGGAGAAAAAAACGGTTTAAAGTCTAACAAAGCTAATCCCCTTTCGGGCTTCAACCAATTCCCTCCGGGATTGAAAAAAAAACACACCTATTATCATAAATAATTTTTTTACCGAGAATTGTCTTCACCCCAGCAAATCAACATGTTGGCCAAAGTAAAATAGATCAAAGATCCAAAGCTTCCTGCACGCCCGCACGGTGCCGGGGCCCTAACGATGTCAACAAAATTTGTATTCCCGTAATGAATTGCAATAATACCAATCGATAACTATACTTAAACTGTCTCTGAAATTGTTTTTTTTTTTTACATATAGAATTTGTTCTTATCATTTTATGAATTTTTAAAATTACTTTGAATCTTTATAAGTTTCCATACACATTTCGCTACAAACTACTGATATACATATATCTAGTGAATTTTTGTTGTTGTTGATACCTAACAAAATTTTAACATTGCAATACAATTGGAAATACATATGTATTTATTGTTGTTGCTTTTTAACTTTAATTTTGTTTACTTATAATGCATAATTTAAAGTTTAACCATTTAACTAATTCCACTACATACATTTAACTAATTCTAATGTGGGGTTATATCGGGATTTATTTCGGAATCTCTCATTGTTAATTAAAAACTCTAAAATAAGATAAAAATATATTTTCTATAAAGTTGTAATATCAAATTTAACTTTAAATTGTATCTATAAACATTATAATAATAATAATGAACTAACAAAAACAATATAAAAACACTTAATATAATATAATTACAATCATAAAAACATTTATAAGTAATTTTTGTACATCATAACTCATAATACACATAAGTAACTAATCCTGTAGGAAGATGATTAAATATATTTACAAAGTTAATTTTAACTAAATGTACCAAATTGAGGTACCTAATACAGTTAATTTTAAAGGACAAAACTTGGTACCTTATATTTTTTTTGATTACTTAGCCTTTTGACGAATATAATAGAACAACGCAAATTATAAAAGTCTGGAAAATGTGATAACGATAATAATTTTAAAAGGTTTCACAAAAAAACCAAATTCTCAACCTTCTTAAATTAAATAAAGTCTTCTAAAGTTCCGGGACTATTTAAGAACCAAGCAGCAGCAGAATCTATACAAAACGTATTTAAATCAGTTTCATTTAAATCTACATAATGGGGCCTATTCATAGTCACTTTTAAACTCTAGTTTAGGACCTGGGTTTATCCTATCTAAATAACATTGTTTAAAAGTGACTATGAATATGTCCCAATATGTTAATCTCATTTAAATTAATTGGGTTACGGGTGTGAATAACTTTAGATGAGTGATTTCACACATTTGATTTCTTCTTACCTCCAAAATAGATCTTACCAAATTAAATTGAGTCTTTTCTTACTTAGATCCTTTTAGGAGTTACTCATGGAAGCCGCAAGTCCAGATAGAATTGTAAGAAAAATATAAAACCCGATACGATTCACCAAAGTCAACACAGCAAAAAAGCATATCACTACCTATTTAGCTCTCTGACAAGCATGTAAAACCAGTGGTGCGGGAGCCCCATCACGGACTAGTGGCTCGCAAGTCTCAATTGCAGGAATGGAGGGCACCTACAATTTTCTGCCGAAATAAGAATTGTAGTTTAAAGGTCTACAACTATCACACTTGGACTTGAAGTTCGAGGTCAAAACATGAAAATACTGAGGTATGGGAACTTTTCAGCCGTCTATCTATTCGGCTGGGCACTAGCTGCAGAGAATCGATCTTATGACATCGACATTATGAGAATCGAAAATATATCGCATTTTCGATATATCAGTTAATTTGCACATCTCTGCTTGAAATTTATATCCATCGCAATGCGTCGTCGCATTTCTGTAAAATTTCTTCCGATGAAAGCTACTTCGAACCGAAATTGAATTTCCGACGAAGGATGGGTTGCGAAGAAAATTCCGTTCGGACGGTTACCTCGATGTCTTCTACAGGTCAGTACCTTGATCTATGTATATAAGCCACTAAGCCACTGAAGCGATTTTCTTCAAACTTGGTGATTCTCTAAGAGGGAATTTGAAAAATTGTTTACTCTTAAAATAACAGTACCATGCAACCATAAAGGACAAATCTGGAAAACGGATCTTACTGTTTTGATAAAAATATGTTTCTGCACTTATTTACCAAAAATTGTTGATAACGGTACCTTCCATATGGAACCAATTTTTAATTTTTGATTTTCTCGTTTACGGCTGAAACGATTCTGTTTACATAAATTGATATTTATTCAAGGAATTCTAAGCCATTTGTACTATAAGAACAAGTTATCGTGTGACCCAGTCATGCATTTAATTGTTTAAGTGTTATTGGAAACAAAAAAATTTAAAAAATACAACCAACAATTTTGAATGATTTTAAGCATTTTTGATTGAGTCAATTTAAGCTCTAACATTCTTGGTGATTAACAACTTTTTGATAAGATACGTTAACTATATTAACTATTAAAAAAAAATCATTAAAAGAAACTTAATAAAAATGAATTATCTGCAGATTAAATAGACAAAAATCAACCATTAGTGCAGAAAAATACATCAACCATCCTGTATAAACTATTAAATTGAAGTCATTGACATAAATATTAAACATCTGCAACGAATGTCTTGAAACTACTTTCAAAACACTCTATATATTTTCAAACACACCATTCACTGCATTCACATCTTGCTAAAGATAAGAAATTAATCACTTATTGATACCAGAACATTAGAATCGTGTATTCATAAATAAATGAGTACTCGTTAGCTAATGCACCAAATACACGTAATACACACACCGAGTAAAACTAGTTTGGTCCATCGCCAACCATCACCTGTTAGTGGGAGAGAACTTGATCTTTTCTGCCACTCTATTCATTCATAATTATAATTATTTACGGATTACTTGGTGTACCATTCGGTGTGTTTACAACTGTTAGGCTTGTACTTGGTCCTCTTAATTCAAGTACTCAAGCTTAGGAGAAAAACCAAACAGTGTATTCGATTCGTTTTAAAGGGATCAAATGGTTTGCAGTGTTTGTTTCTTAGAATTTGATATTCCCGGATAGAATACACTGAAGAAGTGTACTTGTTTAGAGAATTCAAATGAATACATTCATGAAGAACTTTAGTAAATATAGCAACAGAGATTGGGATCAACAAATTTCACCGCCAACCGGGCGTAGCCAGATAAGTAAAAATTCAAGAAAGTGAAAAAGTTGTGATCAAAAATGTCTGATGATAACCTCATTGTAAAAAGATATACAAGATATAAATGATATTCGAACAGCCTGGCTGAGGCCTTTACGCAAAAACAATAAGTTTTTTATAAAAGGTAGTTTCTTGCAAGCTAATCATTTTTTTTTTGTAAGAAGCAAAGGGGTTTACTTTTCAAAAACTATTTTTTGTACAAGATTTTTTAGATGTTCACCTTCCTTCTTGTTTAACCATAGATCAATCAAATAAAGTCAAATCAAATATACTGGAAATTGAGAAAACAAAACTAAAAAATAAACAAGTTTATATAAAAAAGTAATTTGTTTTTTATTATATTTTTAAATAATAAAATTGTTTCTAATTAAAGAAGTGATGTTCTTTTTGTACACAAAATTAAATTGAAAGAAATTAGATTTCATAAAACGGGACATTTTAAAATAAAATGCAATTGGAAAAAAAAAAATATATAAAATTTAATTGTGAATTAAACTTAAACAGTAATGGAAACTTAGATTGAATCAAAATATAACTTTTTTTTTATAAATTGAGTATTTAAAAAAAATTAAAATATCAGTACGCTGTTACATTTATTTCAAACACAATTAAAAAGTCCGCGTCTTTTTTAGTTATGGATTTCTTATCAAACAACCCCATTTACAAAAAAGTTATACAATTAACATAAATTTGTTTAATTTAATGGTGTTTAATTTTTTTTTAAACTAATGCATAAATTTAACTAAAGAGGATATGTTCATTAAAAAAAAAAACAAAATTCGTTTTTTTTTGTTAAATTTTCTAAAAATAAATAAACTATATTCAGTTCTTCTGTATAACAAGTATTTATAAGATTTTGCACAAAGATTAACTTTATATATATAAAAAAAAAAGTTTTTCAAATGAATTCCCCCCGAAAAACAACGGAATTAATGATTAAAACAAAAAATAAAGCTATCGTAAGTAAATTCAATGTGGATAAATCTGCAATTAACCGAAATTAAAAATTAGAGCCAACAGCAAAGATTGACATAGCTCCCTAATCACATTTGACAAAGTTGATATACATACAATAATTAAAGTTAATCTTGTTTTATTTAACAAAGCGTCATAAAAACTATTTAAACGAATAGAAACTAGTTAAAAAACACACACGAACGAGAAGTAAGTAGCAGCCCTCAGTCCGTTGGACGACAATTTGTAAGGAGACTCTTGGATATGGCATCGATGCAAAGTTGCAGCTAAATAAGTTATTGCACAATAAAACTGCTATAAAATGATTTCGGCAGAACGTAACATTGGATCACACCCAAATGCTTCTGCTGCAGCGACAGGCGAAAGCTTTGTCGATCGTGGCACATTGCTGCGAAGGTGCAAAGCATGCGATTGATGATAGCTGGTCGAGGTGGTGGCCGTTGTAACCACTGTACTGACACCAATATTAACATTCGTAGTAGGATGGATGGTGGCAACTGCCACAGCTGTGGCCACACTATTCTCTGTGGAAGGTGGAAATTTGGAAATTGTCGTTAGCGACGGCGTGAGTGTGAGGGTGGAACTGTCATCGCTGCCACAGAAGGCGGCAGGTGGTGGTTTGGGTGCGACGGAAAGTGTCTCATGGAAAATGGCCGACTTGCGGATGGTTTGCTGCAACAGTGAGTTGACGTCTATCGCTGGCCACGCGACCAGCGAAACACTTCGTCATAAGACCGTGTCAAAGTTTCCGTCACTCTTGTGCCGATGGTGCTTACTGTAATGTTTGCAATGCTTGCGAGGGAGTGCCGGTGGGCTCGGCATCACTGAGTCTGGTGGCGACGCCGGTGACGAGGCCACACTATGTGATGGCGGCTTATCTGAAGACAGCGAGAAGTATTCGGATTGGGAAACCGAAGATTTTCCGGCCATGCTGAAAGCGTCTTCGCCAAAGTTGCCTTCGTATGGTGCTTCGACTGGCGTCGAGACATCCGACATTGTGGCCGGAGTTGTTGTGCTTGAGTCTTTGCAAATGGTATCACTTTCATCACAACTACAACTGCAGTAGCAGCGACTGGTAGAGTTGCAAGAGCAGAAGCTCTCGGCACTTTGTTGACTACTGCTGTGGTCAGCTGCGGCGTCGCTATCATCGCCTTTAGCATCGCAACGCGAACAAACTTCGTCGTCACCCTCTACGCCGCCATCGTCCTCTATATGACTGAGACTGCTACTGAAACTACACGCTTTATGCACCTGGCCATCCAGTTCCTGCTGACAACAACTACAACTACTACATTTGCTGCAACTGCTACAGTAGTTACGGTTGGTGAACTTTTTACGTTTTATTTTTACACTTTCGTTGGCTCTGCAACAGTTGGCATCGCAGCACGCTCTCGCCCTAGGTAATTTTTCTTCATCGTCGTCCTCTTCAGCATCGGCAGCTCCATCGAGTGTGTCTTCGGGCGGTATAATTTTGCCACGCTTACAATTTCGTTGCACAATAATGACTTCATCTTCGGTTGTAGATGTCGTGGAACAAACGGAGTCAATGTGACTAGTGTGCTCACAATGATTGGTTTTTGGTCTACTTTTCCGCCTGCGATGATGGTGCTGCTTATGGGGGTGATGATTGTCACCGCTACAATGGACCAGAATGTCCTTGCTGTTGGTCGTTTCATTGGCTATGGCTATTGCAAATGAATGATTACTAATGCTGCTGCAGTAGCTGATGTCATCGGTCAGTGTGGCTGCATCGATTTCAATAGCGATTGTTCCACCAGTTGGAATTTTTTCTGGAAGTCTGCTTTGACTTTGTCGTCGGTGTGGGTAACGATGCAAATTACGATGATGATGTTGCTGCCTTCCGCACTCTCTATCATCTGGACTGGACAAAGATTGGGAAGACTCTGGTGCGAGCTTATGGTGTTTGCTCGATGGCAGTTCTGGAAGTCTCTTTGCCGCTGTAATTCGATTTTTCTGTCTTTGGTTGTGAGGAAGGACTGTCGTCACCGTCGCCCCATGACAATGATGGTGCGGATGACAATGGCAGTGGCAACAATAACAACAACAACTCTTCGCATAACACTCCATTTCGGCGTGGTGTCGTTTCCAACTGGGATAGCCCAGATCTGGTGTTTGTGTGGCATTGTGTCGTTGTCTCTTGTTACGATGATGGCGACACGTACGCTCTGCTACATAAATTGCATTAAGATCATCCGGATCTGGAATTGAGATGGCCGAATCAGCTGCTGTTGATTTGAGGCCAACGCAGTTATTGTTGTTATTGTTACCCGTGATTGTGTGATGCTGGAAGGCTCTGTTATCGTAATTGTTTAAATGTCGTATGTCGGTATGAGATGCCAGTAGATGATCATCACCGCTGGTTATTGCATGAGGTATGGATTTTTGATTTTGAAGTTGGGGATGATTTTGTTGCTGTTGTTGTTGTTCATCGGGGGCAAACTGCTAATCACCACGGTGAACGCTACGTGGTTGTGAATTTTTTCGGTAAATGTGAACTTGCAGGAGAATGGCAATGTCCAAGCTGACCTATAGATATATAAAAAATAAAATATGATTAAAAAGTATTAAGGAATACAAAAGGAAAAAAAAAACTTTTTCGTGAGTTAAGTTGAACCAAATTTAGAGGAGAGGAGATTTTAAGAAGTTCCAATACTTTTTTTTTACTAAACAAGAAGATATAAAGTTGTACATTTTGAATTCTTTGAAGATTAAATGGGAGGAAGTACTGAATATGTTTAAAGTGCGGTTGCAGTCACTTCACAAATTAATAATTAACATCAGTACATCCCCAAAAATAACTTACGATAAATTGACTATTATCAGACTGGACAGTAAAATTAATTGTACCCGAACAAGATAAGAATAGTTCGAGGAGAAATCTATAAATTTAACCCCTTGGCCTTAATTGTTTTAAAACCAAGATCTTAGTGATACGAACCACTTAATCACTATGACATTTTAAATTAACATAAGCACGAACATTAACAAAAGCGTAATCATATTAAAAACTTCATGTTAATTACTTTTTCCATTTTCAAAAATTCGCACAATAAACTAAAAATAGTTTTCAACGGAAATAAACTCAAACACAAACATATCCTTCACCTCTCTTAACCATGTGTGCCATTGCAATTATTCGAAAAGTACTGCACTTAACATCCTTCACATTAAAAGGATTATTTTTACCTTAAATAGCTCAACATTGAGAGAGAGAGAAAATTGTGAAATGTCCTTCAACCATTGTCACATTTACATGTCTATATGTTTTATTTGTAGTGTTTGTTGTTGTTGTTATTGTTGTTGAGAGCAATTATTCTCTTTTGCTGATTACAATAAACCCACGTCATTAATATCCTTTACCCCGATATGTTTGATTCAAATGAAAATCTATCTTTATCAAGTTATATGTGACAAGGACAATCGACGACACATACATAAATCAATGTTTTCAACCACACTGGAAAATAATAAACTAGATTACATGTGTACATAAAACGTCTCTTCGTCTGTCTCTCACTATCAATTTCAACAGATAGATGATATTAATATTGCACTTGAGCGAACATGCAACAGAAATAGTGACACTGATTCTCTGTGAAGTTGGAAGTTGGATGTGAATTATTCTGTTATTTGGGCGACAAATTTTTTTCACGAGGAGAAGGATTACAATGAAGGATTATTTGGCTGGTGAGCTGATTTAATATGTCCTTGCGCAAGAGAGATAAGCAGATAAGTACTGACTTAGAAGCTTTTGTCTTTTAGTGACAGAAAGTGCAACATGCTTCGATTCTTAAATCAAGTTTTAAGGAAGTGACATCTTTACTGTTAAAACGGAAAAGTTTTCAAAATTATATTTTGGTACACTAGAAGTGTTGTTGCTTTTCTTTCTGCGAAGACACTTATGTACATATATGTTACAAAATTGGGTATATTATCTCGTGTCCTTGGAGATTTCAACGTCTAGAAAACTTTTTTAAGTATTCATTCCTGTACTCTACATACATAAACATATATAAGTATATTCATCAGTTTTATTGTGGCTTCGCTAGAGAACACACAATGCTTGCTATCGTCTTATCATTAGCCACATTTTTCATCTGATACTCTTCGAGGATGCTTGTCAGAAACAAACTGAATGTTTAGCTCCTCAAGTGATATTCAAACGGTATACGAAAGATGCCCTCAGGAGTATAATTTATTGTCTTTGCAAAAAATTCAACAAGCTTTCAAATAATGTAAAACCGCTGATAATTTTTGGTTGAATTTAAATGGTAATGGCATTTAAAATTGTGATGGAATTTGTTTTTTTTTTTTTTTTTTTTACTTAAAGAATTTTACCTGCAGTGTTCCACAAATCCAGAATTGGTTTGGTGCTTTTCTTAAAATAAAATAAACAGTCTTAAACATATCACCAAGCGTCCACATCACTACCATATGTATGCTCATCCCATATGTTGATTTGTTTTTAAAGTTTCGTAAGAACTGAGGGGCTCCTATAGAAAAATGAATAGTAAAAAAGTAGGTATAATTTATCTAATTAAATTTAAATTCAAATCATACCTAACATAGCCTCGGTAAATACAGCAAAGAAACCAACGGTCTCCATGAACCAATCAATTGACAACATAAGATATGTGATAGCTGCACCCACTGCCCAAACTACCAACATAAAATCCAAATATGATTGGAAATCCGTCCATGACCAAAAGTACTTCATATCGAGGTCTGTAATGAAAAAAAATAGTAAAATAGTGTTTGCAATTCAAACTCTGTAAATAAAGGATTCGAGAACCGATTCCCAATTTGAGAAGCATGCAAAATGAATCAACTAACTAAAATAAATGTTATGTCGTTTTTGATAAAATGGAAAATTTTGAGTAAATAGAGTGATAAAGGAGTAACTCCGAACGTCCACACAAAAACGACATTAAATATGAAAGTGCTTATAAGTATGAAGAATTGTTGAAATGGTACAAAAAACAAGAAATTTAATGAAGCTGTGAAAATAAAAATTAAATATTCCACATACGCCACAGTGAACCATAAATTGATTACAAATTAACAAAACCACCTTTCCCCCATCGCCACCATCTTTTACTTTATTTTATTTTCAATAAAATGGCTGAATTCTTAATTTCAAGTAGAAAATTGAGCAAAAAAGTTTGATAGCAAACATTCCACATACACCACAGTGAACGTTTGATTTGTTTCCGATTCCAGAGGTCTTCAAACTTTTTAAAAGCATTTTTTCACCCATATATATGTTCTGCATTTCGAACGAACTCGAATTGAAAGTCTACTATTACACGACGACTTTTGAGTCACGCATTTTTTCGAACATAATGAGTGGGAAAGAGAAGAAAGATGAGACGGCACTTTAAATGTGAGTCGTGGGCCAAATTTCGTCGATTAATTTTTGACTTTATTCTAATACTTGTTTGTTATTTCAACAAATTGCTTCATTTATTTTCGTTGTTTGTTTGGCTGCTAAAATATAAACATTGAGAATTTCACTACCGAAACAAAATAAAATAGTACTGCCAAATTTGAGTCATGACTCAAAAATCATCGTGTAATAGCGCGTGCCTCACAACTCACAAGAGGGAATTTCAGAGAAGAAGAGTCACGACGCAAAAATCGTCGTGTAAAAGCAAACTAATCGATTTTAACGATTTTAAATTTGACTTCAAATGAAATTTCATGTTCTAAAATTCGGTCGTTTTCGAAAATTTCGCAATCACATACTTTGAACTGTCAAAATTGAAGGTCTTCCATTTTTATTGTTGTTTTGTTAAGCTCAATTACACTGCGGATAAAAATGGCTGCAATAGGTATTATTGACGTTTTTAATTCAAAAAAGGAAGCGTAACTCAAAAGACAAAATTAGACGAACAATTCATTCGATTTGCCTGACATACGGTCAGAAAATGGAATGAACCGAAATTCAGAACATCAATTTTCATTTTCAATTCACAATTTATATTTTCAGCGAACTGTCGAACAACCAATTTCACTTTCGTCAAATAAATTCACATATGTAATATATGGAGAGCTAGACATGGACGATTATGATTAATGGGATTGGTGCGTTCGCACTCATATTCATATTCAGAAAGGGGGATTTAATAACGGATATTTTGGGCGTAGAAACTGAACATTGAAAATCATTCACACTTGTGGTATAGGAAAATGATAAGTCCTCATACGGATATTTGTTTCCACCGAAACTCAATCTTGATTAACATTAGCCGTTTTTTTTTTGCCAGCCCGGAGGGATTTGGTTGACATCTGGCAACGCCATTACAGAAACAAAATGCAGTTTCCATACAAACTATCTATAGTAAGTATGCAATTCACGTCGGTAACACAGTTTTTCTCCGTGCTTCAGTTAAGCCCCGAGAATTCTCTGTGCTTAGCTAAGCCCGAAGGGGATTAGTTGTTGATGGATTTAACTGTAAATTTATTAGCCCTGACGTCGTTTTTTTAGAAAAAATTCCTCGTGGCTTGCAAACTAAACACGGCTATTATTGCAAATATTTGTGTATTAATACTACCGCCTAAAAAGATTAGCAACTAGACAAAAATCCATGTCATGTGGTGACATTGGGGCATATTCATAGTCACTTTTAAACTCCAGTTTATCTTAGACCTGGGTTGATCCTATCTAAATAACATTGAAAAAACCCCAGTCTAACAAAAACTGGAGTTTAAAAGTGACTATGAATATGCCCCATTATCTTTACAAATCAGATTGTGGATTGTTGTTGTGATGTTGGACATTGTTCATGTCCGGTGGAGGCGGAATGTTATGAAGTGTAAATTCCATTTGTGTCAAACTTATGAATGTATTCAGTGATATAGACATTTATGTAGGTTTATTCGATTTAATTAATTTACCTTGTAGATTTAACACGGTTAATTTCTAATCTTCTTTATCTATTAACGAAATAAATTGATAATAGAAAATTGTCCAAGATTTAAAGATGATAAAGGGTAAATTGAATTAAATCTCGTTTTAGTGATCGGTGGAAGTGTAAGTAGTAAAACATTTCAAAATGTCACTAAATACGGATTACAATTTTTGTTTTGATTTCAATGAGAAATATTAGTCGAACTACCAGAAGTTTTGAAAAGGTTTAGAACTTAATGAACACCTTTTAAGTCGTTAACAAAAACGCCAGATAAAAAAACGTTTTACGAATAACAAAAGTTATAGCTCGAAATTTTCACCCAAGAATAATTCGTATATAACACTTAAACATAACCACCAATTTTTTTCAAAATAAAACTCAAAATAAATTTAATCTTTATTTTTAATTTAATTCAATATTTATGAATCACTTTCTTTTTATGTCTTATCGTGTTAATTTTTTTTTATATAAATTACACTACGCGTGTTCCACCATATACAGCGGCGAGCAAAAATTTTTACAAAAAATGGAATAAAAGGCAGTAGTTTTATATTTTTAACGACGAATTTAAACAAATTATTTGTATTCTTAAAAGAACAGTTATAATAAATTCTCTAACTGAGAGACAAAATAGAATTAAAATTCTAAGGGAACTTCTTACTCAGAACCTTGTCTCTTCACTCTTTTCAACATAGTTAGCTGGATTTAGATCCAGGCTTTCAAATTTAAGAACAAAGGCAAAAACATATAAAGAAACAAATCCAGATAACGAATAACAGGCTGACGTGCGAAATTGGGTAAATGAGGGATCCTCTTAATTTTTCAATTATTGCTGTACTTAAGAATAAAAACAATTTGTTTACATTTGTAGGTATGCTAAAAAATTAATATCACATATTTAATTATATATATTTTACATTTATTTATTTTTTTTTTTTTAAAGTGTACTTATATTACTCGCCACTGTACGTGTCTGCAATTTATTATAACTTTTATGAGTTTACAGGAGTTCATTAGACTTGGTATGTCCTGGCATGTGCTTTAATTACTTTTTATAGTATCAGCGTATTCGGGTGTTTTGGCACACGATCCACGAAAACCACCAATTAGCCTCTTAAAAAAAAACTTCTCACTCATCGTAACACACACACACACACACACACACGAATGTGACTCGCACAAGTGCGATTATGCCTCTATCTTCAACCTTCAACTACCAACAAAGTAATGATTAATCTAAACTTCCATTACTCTAACGGTCCTTAATAGCCACCCCATCTCCTTATTCCAATAATCTGTTTTGTTTGACTTTTAGTCACAAATGAACCATGTTGTGATGGTTTTTAGTAGGAAAGTGTGCGTGTAATCACAATTTCCGCTAGGGAGAACCGTCCCATTACAAGGATAAACTTTAAATTGTCACGTGTTCTGTATATAAAGTGAAGACATTGAAACAAAGACGAACAGCCTATAAAAACAAATTAATATTCTTTGAAAACATAATCGCTCCATCGACAATATTCAAGGCTTTATGTACATATTGTGTAGATTGTGTAAAGTAGCTGTCTCGTATCCTTGAAATACACATATCGCATCTAAACAAGAAATTTTTCTTTTTTATTTCAGAATGTCATTCAACGGATTACGGATTGGTTTTTTAGTTTCTGTGGCATTTTTAGTTTCTGACTTTCTGTGGCAAGAACACACAATCACTAACAAATGTATAAAGTTTGTATCTTTAGAATCATCCATAACTGTGTATTCTATATATTTTCGTGGCAGGATGCAGGAAAGACGGTTTGTGAGTGGGTTCCTGTGTCACTCGTGTTTTCCTGCTAGTGTTGCCATAGGCAAATATTTAAATCCATCATCCTACAAAATGTAAGAATTTTAATAAAAAAAAAATTGTTAAGACTCCATCAAGCTGTCACGTTATGCACGAGCCAAGATTAACGGCCGTGTTCTGCATTTCGGACTAAATCGAATTGAAATCGATATTCATTTTGACGTGAAATTAAATTCCATATTCTAAAATTCGTTCGTTTTCGAAAATTTCGCAATTACTTCAAACTGTCAAAATGGAAAGTGCATCCAGTTTTAATTGTTTTATGAAATGAAATTACACTGACATAGCGTATGAGTATGTTGTTTTTTTTTTTGTTTAAAAGAGAAACTTTCAGTAGGAAAGTTAAGAAAATAAAAACAAAATGGACAAGAACGGTAGCGAGGGATTAAATTTAGGTCTTCTTGTGAAACTTTTTATCTTTTGGATTTTTAAGGCTACCTTATGTATGTAAAGGGTCCGCCAAATAACTTCTTTTTTTTTTGAAAATGGCGCAAAACATCGAGGCTGTGTGGCACGTAGCGCCGTCCTGTTGAAACCAAATGTTGCCAATATCCTCCTCTTCAATTTTTGTGACAAAAAATTCGTTCAACATGGCCCGATAACGATCGCCGGTATATAATTTCGGGGTTGAAAAAACATGATTTTCACTAATTATGAAAGCAATATCAGCATTTCCAGATAACTTAGGTCCAAAACCCGCATGAATCAAATTGAACCCATGTGGTAACCTTGTTCTTAAAAGAATATTTTGTATTTGTGTTGGTGTGGTTATAGTGTGTAGAAAAAGTTAAAATATCCACTTTGCAAAAACTCTGAGCTAAAAAACAGCCATTTTATATGCAGCTTTCCTTCTCCCCCTTTTGGTTTGTCCTGTCATGTGTGAATCAAGTTGTTGGTAAGAGGATTTTCACTTTATTTGTTGTTGTTTTTTAGCTCGTTCATTGGTGTGTTTTTTTTTCGTGAATATACATAGCTATATGTATCGAATAAATAATATGTGCATGAAAATAAGCCTTAGATAGATATTAGTAAGTTTTGTTCTACAAAGAATAATTGCAACAAGGGTGCACGAACGAGTATAACAAACACGAAGTGTTCATAGAGACTCGTATACCTATACTTAGGATATACCTATAAATACACACAAGCAGTGGTGTGATGTCAATTGAACTACTTTTGAGATTTTGTCCTGTTAAGTTGGCGCAATGAATAGGGGTTGATGAATTTTGGATGATATTCTTTAGGTTAATCATAAGTTGATGTCTTGATGAGGGCAAATGACTTCATTAGTGGTTCTTTTTTTATTTTTCTTCTTCTGTGTTGTTTGGCAACCATAATAAGCTGCGATCATAAAATAAGTGCACTATCAGCTAATGATTTATTTTTATATGTACCTACTCGTATGATGTGCATAGGTTTTAATATGTATGTGGAGACATTCCATCTACCACTGCGCTGCGTTATAAGCTGCATTTAGACTTTCGGTTTTATCGTCCGTGTACGTTGTTCGTTGTTGGTCGTACGCGGAACAACGAAGATCTAAATGATAACACCGAACAAGGAAGAACGTTCACTGAATGAAGAACGAAAATCTAAATTCAGCTATAAGGTCACTAGAAGAGTCTGGTATGAGAAATTGCAGTTCATATTTCTCGAACTCCAATTTCATTTTTGTCTGAGTTAAATCGTATCTTTTCAGAGCTGTTGTGAATCAATAACAACATTTTAAAAATCCCACCAATAATAACTATCTCTTTCTCACCATATGGTGGGGTGAGATGAAATAAAGAAACGTCAAAATGAGTTCCGCGTACTGAGTGTTCCTATACTTCCCAAAACTTCCAAATTTTACCAATTTTAGTACAATTTTATTGACATATTTTTGGAATAAAATTGGAAGTACACGAACAGAAGTATTCTGACAATTTGAATTGACAGCTGTCTAATTGTTAAAAAAGACGTTTTATAAGATAGGTGTGTTCGATTGAAATTTTAACGAAAAAGTATGCCTGAAATTCATGGCGCCCATCAGCAAAGCTAATCAACAAAAACTTAGAACCAGAATAATGAACCGTTCTCTAGGTACTAAATGTGTGGGTTATTTTCGTTATTTTCGTTATGTAAGTTTTTGTGCTTTTGCAGTTTTGTGTTTTTGAAACGCGAAAGAGGTTACAAAAAAAATTTTCTATGAAAGTTTGTGTTTTGTGTCTGTTTAAGGACAGACATTCTTGTCTGCTTGAGGGAACGTAAAATGTATAGAATAGGAAAATTTGTCAGCTTAATAGTATTTTTTCACCGAAGGTTTATCTCCACCACACAAAAAGGTTAAAAAGAAGATAAATAGATGTATGTCAAAAAAAAGCAAAAAAGGTTGAATTTTCCAATTAATGTGACACAAAAATGTAGGTTAGTTCGATTTGTAAAACTATTGGCCCTATGAAGTTTTAACTAGATTAATTTGAAATCTACTATAGATTAACGAAATAAATTTTAACTGTCCAATTAAGTCGAATTACTGCAAATTTTATTCACCAGAATATTGTTGACCTAAATTTGTAATTTACGACAATTAAATACATTTTTATGAAATACAAACTTCTTTGTTCATATACGACATGTTGTTTTATTCTGTTTTAAAATAAACTCCAAACTCACTCTGAATGGTGCATCCATATAAAATCTCATTTAAAAAAACAATAAAAATTATGACCCCATTCTTTTAAGTTATTGCAATTAACGACTTTAGTTCCGTTTCCTTTTCACGGCCCACCTATAGACACTGGTAATGGAATAAGTAAGGAAAAAATTCATTAATGTGTCGAAGGACGAACATTTTCGCAAGGGCTGACTAAATTATATTTTAATTAAAACAACGTGATCAAAAATGGTTTGAGTGCAAAGAGAACGTGTCTTAAAATCAATATCGCTAAAATCTAAAAATAAAAACAAGACTGTCTTTGTTGTCATTAATATCAATTTTATATTAGGTATAGGTACTATAGGTATCTGCAGGTGAATTATTTTTGTTTCTTCTTTGTTTAAGATTTTGGCATTTAATCTCAAATTAATAAGTGTGATTCAGTAATTATAAATCGATTAAACAAAGGAAAAGATGTCATTCATAGGATAAGGATAAGTAGATGAGTCCTTAAAAGATTTAAGCTAAAATTCAAGGTACGGAAATGACATGAGTTGATCGTAAGTGCGAGCTACCCTGTAGGCATTCATAAGACGAACTCGCTCATGATGTATCAGCTGTGTGCATTTTGTATTTGCTCACGCATGTAATGCACGAAATTGAAGTGTTTCTGCTTCTTTGGGAAGAATCTTGGACACAAAGAATAAATACATAAGTGGTGCTCATAATGTGATGCTTTTATTGTCTATAGCTGAGGTAGTTCAGCGGATCCAGGGTCAGACCGGAGAAAGCCAGGAAAACTCGGTTTTTTTGAAGAGTTCAGAACTTCAACTATTCGTCAACTTTATTTGACTTTCGAATCTTACAATCTAATTTTACTTAAAATAAACTTACAATGTATTTCATATAATTTTACAATAGATCTTCCAAAAATAACTAATCCGGTACTTCATATAATTGGGATAGAGTCCCCGGCCATGGTCGCAACCAAAGGCACAAATACTACGGTGGAGAGTACCCGACCCTGGTCGAAACCGAAGGCGCAAATACTACAGTGGGATAGATTCCCCGGCCCTAGTCGAAACCAAAGGCACAAATACTACGGTGGTATAGAGTCCCCGACCCTGGTCGAAACCGAAGGCGCAAATACTACGGTGGGATAAAGTCCCCGACCCTGGTCGAAACGGAAGGCGCAAATACTACGGTGGGATAGAGACCACAACCAAAGGGGGTAATTATTTAAAATAAAAATTAGAAAAAAAAAAACATTCTAAAACAAACATCTAAAACTCCCAACAATAAAAGCGTCTCCACACATAATGCTATAAGCTTTCCAGATCTTATATCAAGCAAGAGTAATAAATAAAATTTAATTTTTGTGAATAAATCTGAAACCTTCATAATTCCAACCCTTTTCGTGTACAAAATTGGACCACACCATCCCAACATCTACACTGAGTCCATTTTTAATTAAAAGTCTCACTTGAAACTGATAAAATAAAAAGTATGTTATGAAAGGATATCCTTAATTAGTTTTTGAGAACATTCCACCACCATAAGATAATAAATTGCCCAAACCCCAACCAAAAACACATAAACGAAGTGCAAAAGCGTTATTTGAAAATATATTAATTGCTGCATCATATTTTTTTTCTTTACAGCAAACGAGGTCACGATTGGAATGTAGGTCCTCTTTTTGTGAGGATAAGTTTGCTTGTTTTAAAATTTGAAAAGTTTTCTTTAAAATAAAAATTGTTACCTTAACCCAGAATTGTGTCAGACAAACTTAAGGAACAATTTTACATTATTTGCTTCCATCTCACTACTTATAAAGTAATGTGTTCCGGTTCCGTCAGACTTCGGATGTATAATTGAGAGCCTCATTTAATTTGGCTTCATGCCAAAATGAATCATTTACTCCAGTTGTGATTTTAAATTGTATTGTTAAATAAAACATAGGACACAAAAAAAAACACAATGATTGCTATGTAATATGATGAGAGTGCTTAAATCCCCAGTAAAGTCCCAAGTATGTATAATAATTACAAATATAAATGTAAAATGCATGCAATACAAATTCTACGAACGACCACAACCAAAGGAATGATAAAATATATGCGACAAATTATATGAGAAGGACTAAAGTTTCCAACAAACAAAGAACAATGTGGAAACAACAAACATATTTTATAACAAAGAAAGAAAAGAATAGAATAGAAAACTCCTTCAAGTTGAAAAATTGAACACATACCGCTTAAATAATGCCTTGAGCGACTACGTTTTAATGCATCTGGAGACGAAGAAGAGGCACCAGCACCTGGATCAGTATCTCCAATCACCTTTGGCAGATGAAGATCACAGTGGTCATCACCTTGTGAAGCGAATAACATATACATAGTTTTCTATTTAGATTTATATATTTTTTGAAAAACATAATTTTATATAAAAGCACAAATAGATACTTTATATTCTAAAAATATTATTTACAAATTTTCTTTTCTGATTTCACATAGATTTTTTTTTACAAACCTCCAAATTCACGATCTCGTATCGCTGGATTGGCGTTGTTTCGTTTCACTTTGACACAAAGATGAATCATAAGGAACATTGTGATATTCATTACAACACTCTGGACAAGAAGTGGAAGCTCATAGCGTTTGGAAAACCTGAAAAGATAAACAAAAAAAAATTAAATAAATATTGTGGAAGTGATTTTTGTTTTAAATTCTATTGAAACATTCAATTTCGTAATCTTAACGTTTGCAATCTTAACACGGTTAACAACGGTACATGGCGCTATCCAGACATAATAGTGTGAAAAAGAGAATAAAACAAAATAAAAGACAACAGCAAAAATGTCAGATTTAAAGTTAGCAACAGTGTTACCGCAGCCGAAATTATTTATGTGTCCCTATGAAGGAAAAAAATGTGTCCTTTTTAAAATAAATGAGTCCTTATCAAAAAAAATTCATAACATTAAAAAAAATACGAATTTAAGTAGGTTATACCTATCCACAGTTTTTTTTATTGTTTTATAAAAGAAAAACTGAACAGAAGATGAAAGAAAATTAACAATAGACAGTCTTACATTTCATAAAAAATAAGTTTATAAATAACCTTATTTTTTACTTATTTCATCTTCGTTCTTTGTTTTTAAATAAATTGAAATTTTCTTGAGGTTATATTATGATCGTGAACAAATGTGCCCTTTTAAAAAAAAATGTGTCCCCGATTC
The DNA here is from genome assembly GCA_932273885.2 of Leucozona laternaria. Classification (NCBI taxonomy): domain Eukaryota; kingdom Metazoa; phylum Arthropoda; class Insecta; order Diptera; family Syrphidae; genus Leucozona; species Leucozona laternaria. The sequence continues at coordinate 109,967,645 of OW026368.1, read as the reverse complement.
CCCTAAAGAGAAAAGAGTCCCCGTGGACACTATAATGTCCCAGTGGTAACTCTGGTGAGCAAACAAATGAAAGTGCAAACACGTCGTACATTTGGCGCAATGAATCGCCGCGAAACACATATGTGTTTGACTTTAAACTATATTGCGTTTGTTCTATAAATTATTTTCTGAACGGTATGTCAAAAATTCCTGTGTGCTAACTCAAAAAAGTTGCAACGAGAGAGCACATAGAGAGAGGAAATAATTTCCCCTTCATTGGATAACTGAAGGATAAGTTAAGACTGTCAAAACACCCAGCTGTTTAGCATCTTTTGCTTTTAATTTGAAATTGTGGTTTCTGATATGTGAAAATTAACTATATAAATAATAAATAGCTTGGGAAAAGTATAATTTATGTAATTTTTTTTTAAATTAAACGCAAATCGTTAGTAAAACAAGAGTTTTGGGATGTTTGTTTTGTACACAAAAAAGTGGTTCAATGCGTTTGTTAACTTTTGTGTAAGTTTCTCGATTTTTGAGAAACACGTTCTCACTTTTGTGTATTGACATGTTTTACACATTTTACTGAAAAAAGATGTCAAACAGACCTAGTGTGTTTTCAAACAAAAGAATTTGTATGAAGTCTCAGTCACAATGAAGTGCGAGCTAGAAAAAGCACAAAGACGTCTAGGGAGTAAGGAAACTACAGAAAATCTCTTACGGTTTTGTTTCAATGTGTGAAAGGTACAACAAATTTTTTAAGAAATTAAAAGGTTTCCTTCGTGCGAAAGTAGTCTATCTGACATTTCACGTTCCTTCCAATATAAAACATTTCCATTCACATTTTTCTATTCAGCTTTGGAAAATTGGTCAGTGTCAATATCGTGAATTTATTAAGCAAAACATTAAAAAAAATTTTCCTGTCGAAGTGTTCATTTTCGTTTAATACATGTACATTGTACGTTTTTCTGGTGCAATTTAAGAAAAAAAAAAATAAGCACTTTATTAAGAAGGGAGAGCATATGAAAACATTCGCAAGACATCCTACCTTTTTCTGTAGATTGTGTTACAATATACCTAGTATTACTTTTACATTCTCTTTTTATTTTCGAATATATTAGTCGTGTTTTTGGAAAGAGTGAACATAGAGTGGATATAAATTGTTGAAATGTTGAGATGTTTAGATGGCGCTTAATTTGGTTGCAGAAATATATATTCGTTTCTGAATGGTTGGTAGCCATATACCCGATTTCATAAAGGACTTTTAAATATTCAAAAGCCCATTTAGAGTTAAAATTGGAGTTTTTGGTTTCACCAAGTGTTTTTAAATTTAAAATGCTTTTAAATGCCCTTATAAACTAAAAGCCCATTTTCGTCTCAGTAAATTTAAAAAGTGTGATTTGTGAAGTCTAATATGTCAGATGTCACCCGACGAGTAAGAAAATTAAAGATGATATTTTGGAGTCACTTTTTTATTTAATTTCTTGCAAATATAAATTGTGAATAGGTCGAAACAAAAATATAGTTTGTGTGTAAATAATAATCTTTAAAGGCTCTCCCAAGCCAACGCGAATACTTCCGAACGACGACAAGACGAAGACTTTCGCCTTTCTTAATTTATTTACATGGAGATAAGTGAGAGCACTCACATTGGCGCGATGTGAATCTTCAAACATTATTCAGTCATCGCATATTCGTTCCGAATGTTTCGCGTTGGTTTCGGAAAGCCTTCATAATTTGTTTGTTTTTAGAATAATTGATTGTTCATCTGAGGATGAAGACTTCTCCAAATATTTTTTTTTCGTAGCATTTTTTTCTACATAAAAATAATGCTTTTTCACGTGCATTTCGTGCATGTGAGAGGGAAACAACCTATTTCCATATCCAGGGATGTGAGGCAAACCCAATTTTAACTAAAATTTCCTTTTTTTAGATGGTGAAACTGGAAATATTTAAAGGTCTAAAAAAATTTAAGAGGACTTTAGATAAATGGGATTTTAGTGTATTTTTATGAAATTGGGCAATAGATTTTTTGACTTACAATGGTATGTGTTCTTAAATGCATCCCGGGTGAAAAAAAGTCGGCTGTATATACTTTTTTCAGACATTCATATTAAGTTTAGGCATTTCATTTCGAAATGAAAATTCAATTTTATACGAAACTTGACATTGCTTTTGACAGATAGAAGACAAACTTTATTTTGACGAATATTTCGCTACGACAGTCACCAGAAACATCTAAAATTGCCCATTTCAAAAAAATAAATCTCAAAATTTTTATATTTTTTGATGTTTTTGAATCTATCGACATCGAAGACATCTTTCAATGACATTTGAAGTCTATAGAATATTTTTCTTTACAAAAAACACCAGGAAGTTCCAAAATTGCATTTTTCTGAGACAAAAAAAATCTCAATACTTCGGATTTTTCAAGGTTTTTTTAATCCATTGACATCGTAGCCATCCTTCAATGGAATTTGACAGTTGATGGCTGAACAGATAGGGAACAAAATATATTTGATCGTATCGAGAATATTTCGTTCCAAATGTCAATCTACTGCCCCGAAAATCTATTTTTCCGGAGCAGAAAATAGTATGGAAAAATTTTCAAATTTTTCAGAGGTTTTTTAATCCATCGTAATCATAGCCATCCTTCAATGGAATTTGACAGTTGATGGCTGAACAGATAGTAGACAAATAATATTCGATCGTACCGAGAGTATTTTGTTCCAAATATAAACCAAAATCCATTTTTCCGGAGCAGAAAATAAAATGAAAAAATTTTTGATTTTTTCAGAGGATTTTTAATTCATCGTAATCGTAGCCATCCTTCAATGGAATTTGACAGTTGATGGCTGAACAGATAGGAGACAAATAATATTCGATCGTACCGAGAGTATTTTGTTCCAAATATCAACCGATTGCCCTGAAAATGCATTTTTCCGGAGCAGAAAATAATATTGAAAAAATTTCAAATTTTTCAGAGGTTTTTTAATCCATCGTAATCATAGCCATCCTTCAATGGAATTTGACAGTTGATGGCTGAACAGATAGGAGACAAATAATATTCGATCGTACCGAGAATATTTTGTTCCATATATCAACCGATTGCCCTGAAAATGCATTTTTCCGGAGCAGAAAATAAAATGAAAAAAATTTCGATTTTTTCAGATGATTTTTAATTCATCGTAATCATAGCCATCCTCCAATGAAATTTGACAGTTTATTACTTGATAGTCTACATTACCGACGACTGGTTTCGGAATCGCTGGCCTTGTTTTGAAAGGAAGAATCAATCCGTCTGAATTCAATTTGAACCAAAAGCGTTGACACATTTGGAATTGATTATTCAAATTTATTTTGAAATCTAATGCCATTAAATTTGGCACGATTACCAACATTAAAATTACAAAACAAAAGTAAATATAAAGTGACTATTAGCGTTTTATTCCAAATTCATTACTGCACTGCCTATAATTTTCAGCAAAACACGGCTATTTTAGATTTTAGAAACTTGGTATTCACTAGTCACAACAGGGCTGCGCGCAGCTGAGTGTATTTGTATTGTTTTTTTTTATTAATTTTACTTTGTTTTAATCAAAAAATAAAACGATTAAAAAGCTTGATTTTTGCATCAAAATACATAATGATTTTGTTTTCTTTTTAAACGCCTTTTAATTAGAAGTTTTAACTATGAGTTTCAATAATAGCTATAACTGCCCTCTAAATGACAACTATAAAATTAGTGCTGAATAAAGAATTTATATGCGTTCCATTCAAATTATGAGTTCCGAAATCCTTTAAAAACACTCATGCTAAAAGTTCAAGTGAGCTCAACTCCATAAATGCGTTTCGCTTAGGTACGAAAGTTGGACTCATCAGTTAGATGGCTATCGTACCCTTCTAAGACGCAAATTTGTATCGATGTTTACTGACAAATATAAAATTAACAGCATTGCGTCTTAGGAGGGTGCGAAACGCATTCATGGAGTTGAGCTCACTTGAACTTTTAACTTGAATTTTATTCAGTCCTTAAACAGAAGAATTTTTCTTATCAAATTTTCTTCATATTCTACTTTAAAAACACTCTTTACAATTTTAATTTGCAATTTATGAGCTGTATAATCGTAAACCATAAATTTCATTCTCATGATAAGAAAAACAGAGATTGTAGCATTTACGTATCATTTATCAAACAAAAAAAATAATTGTCATGGAAAAGGGTTAATAATCATATATAGCTATACTTAGAATGTCACCCCCAAAATTTTTACTGATGAGTCAGGCAACAGCTACAAAAAAACTCAGTGAATTTTGTTTTAATTTTATCTTTTTTTCTTATTATTGAATTCAATTGAAACTGCTTCAAACTAGCCTTGTAAGTGCAAACAAAAACACTGAAAATTTTTTTTAATAAGCGAACATGGATTGAAATCAAATAAAAACCCCTCTATAAGAATTGAATATAATATTTCTCGTGTTCAACTCTTTCGATTTGGGAACACACAAAACCATATATTCTAATTCTATCGTTTGTTAGGTAGAACGATGAAAACAAACCAAGCGAGACAAGACAACGTCGGAACACATTTTTATAAATTTCTGTGCAAATAACAAAAAAAAAATTCTTAAGTGGATTTGAATGTCTGTCCCGTGCATCTTTTCTCCTGATTTGCGTATATCCGAGAAGCATCATCAAAATCTAACCGCTCTTCTTCTCTGCTAAATCATAAAGTCTGCCCTGGCAAATAAATCATTTCGATCCCCGTCTCTCCACATATCACCGCCATTATAATAAAAAGAATATTTTCAGAAAATCTCACATCTTGCAGTCTGCATTGTGATCAATACACTCGAACACAGAGTTTCATCTTAACAACGATAAGTTGGCTGGTCGTGTTGTAGGATGTACTTGTATCTCATCGATGACACAGATTTGCGAATTTCCAAATGGATTTCCGGAAAAAATAAACTTTTTTTTCGAATATAAAGGTACTTAAAAAGTTTTCATCTCGATTGTGGGGTCAGATTCGTTTGTTTAAGTTATGGGTAAACAAGGAGATAAAGTTTATTCTAATCAAGGGCATAAATTTGAATATATAACTAGATTAGCTGACGTTTCTGCCTTTGCTCGGATACAAATTCAAATTATTATTCCATGTTTAGGTAGAGATAAATTGCCTTGAAAATTTCTTAAGTCGTATGAAGGGTGATTCGCATAAAGTGTGACAAAATTTTACAGCGTATAGGTTGGGTCGAGAAAAGAAAAAAATCCTTTTGGAGGGGGGGGGGGGGGATATATTTTGAAAATGAGTCCTCAACATTCGACATTTAATTTTAATTATGCTGAGGGGTCATTCCGTAGTTTTAAAAACGATAATCGTGCACGTTATCGTCATCAATTCGCTTCACGTAACGCACCTACTATCGTCTTGTCAATAGTTTATTTTACATCACAGTTTGAGAATCTTTGAAAGCATCCAGAAATTCTCAAACGAGGATTTAAAAGTCATTTTCGCCGTCATAAATGACAATTATGTATTTTAGTTTTGTGTTGTTTTTTGTTTGATGCCGATGAGAAAAAAAAACAAAATTGTAAAATGTAAGTTATTTAATTCTGAAATATTAAAAAGCATTAACAGTTTGTTTTATAGGTCAGTAATAATACCAGTAAACAAATGTCAATTTTAATTATATGTGTGTATCTTCCAGGCGATAGTGATTTTTGCTTTTACGTGATGCAAGGCTGTCGTCATAACGATATCGTATGGCAATAATCGAATTACGGAATGACCCCTCTGATAAAATAATTATTATTTTATTGGTTTAGCTATACTTATTCACAAAATAGTTAAGAAACTTAAGTACATACTTAAGGATAAGTGAACTAATTTACAAAAGTTAAGCTTTATTCAAAAGAATTGCTTCTTTTACAAACTTTTCGCAATCTCAACACGGTAAACAAGCGGCGCTATTCAGGCAGAATAGTGTAAATAAGAAAATAAAAATAAAACAAAACAAATAAAAGACGATAGGAAAAATGTCAGGTGAGCAAATATGTAACTAAAATTGCCAACGCAGTGAACATGATGGCTGCTGAAGCGGCACGTCGTACGTTTTGCGCAATGAATTACCGCGGCACTCTTGTGTGTCCAACCATAACCTTCATTTCGTTTGTTCCTTAAATTATTTGCTGAACTTCATCTGACATTTCACGTTCCTTTCAATGATTATTCCACTCAGCGATGTCAATGCCGTGAAATTATTAAATTCGCGGTATCACAACAGATTTATTGGACAATAGGTTCAATAATCGTCTAAACAGTCATTTTGGTGAAGTTGCTTGGCAGCCCCGGACCTGCGAGTTGATATGCCGTTGGACTCTTACTAGTGTCATTAGTCATTAAAGATCAATGTTATGCGAACAATCTACAGATGAGTCTGGCACGTCCGTAACGTAATGTTATCTAACTATTCAAGGCAGAAAACGTCCTGGGAGAGTGAGAAATGTGACCAAAAAGGGCACCACACCATCGAGAGAAACTTCAAAACCACCACCAAAAATCGGATAATGTAGAACTTTTCATATTCAGAAATTGGGTGTATTAGGTGCAATGGACGACTTGTTGAGGAAAGGTCTTAGTATGGAGCGGGAACAAAATGATACTTCCGGTTCCTAAATAAGAGGATGAGAACAGGGTAAGAGGAAAGGGTATTTAAACGGCAGGATAAAGAACCACCGACAGATAAGGCAGCGAACATAGGACAATCTTCTATGCGCCGACTGCAGCCCAAAGACTAATTCTCAAGACTCTCAGTTCTGAAAATGTTCTAGAAGGTGCCATAATTGAGGAGGTGTTCATTGGTTGGGAACACATGTTGAAGTTCTTTTTGATTTTAAACAATATTTTGTACAGAAGTGCCCCTGCTGCCTTAACGAGATGAGATAGGCCCTCTCGCACAACAAAAACTGTTCGTATATACTTTTTCTCTCAACAAGAATTTCTTATTATTTTGACGTCTGGTCAAACAAGTGCGGTCTAGCTTTCTTTGTAAAAAAAAATTACAACAAAAAATTGACCGTCGCGTTCTATTCTTGCTTGTGAATTGTTAACCGCACCGCCCGACCTCGTTCTGTTTGACCAGCCCTTAAGTTATCGTGCTCGTGTCTCCCCCAATCCTCACTCACAATTAATTTAAACCACAGTCTATTTTTATATTATTTGAAATATTTTATCTCTGACTTAAAAAAAATATCCCTAAATAATTCATTCATCTCAATTTCCGTTGTCAACCCACATTTTAAATTGATAATGTTAAAATTTCCATAAAATGAAATCGCGCAATTCGAGCATTTCCTCCCCTTTTTTTAGTTTGATTAAAATTTTAAAATTTTCGGTTATAAAATATGCCCAAGTCCATAAGTTAGGCAAATCAAAACAATTAATATTTTCCTCCCAATCTATGCATGCATACATCAATACAGCAAGCAAATCAAAATTTCTGTATACGAACAAAAAAAACTGGCACATAAAAATCTCAAAAAAAGTGCCTCTAATATCTCCTCCCCCTATTGTTATCTGTATTTCACCGTCCCTAACTTCTATCAAAATCAATTCGCTCATGAAAAAGGAAGCACGTTTTAGCCATTGTTCTTCCATTGGTTACGGAATGGAAAAGGTTTTGCTTCTTTTATATGTCTATATATGTTGTTGGGATAGGGTAGAAACGACCTTGAATATAGATTTGAAAAAGTGACACAAAAAAAAAAAGAAAAACCAAGCACTCGTATTTATAACATCCCTTATTGAAAGGAATTCTTAAAGGGTAAAGTGCTTCATTCCACGCGCTATTCTATACCATTATACGGGAATGTGAATGAGAGAAAAATTCAACACTTGCTTTTTAGCATTATGTCTTATTTATAGGGATGGAAATGCTATATCAAAATAAAAGCTACTTCTCCTTAACATGCACGATTTTTTCTCAAGCATCTCACTCGTAAATTATCCGACCATTATAGTACTTTTTTCTTTACGTACTCATTTACAATAACATTTCCACATGGTTCTGACATGAACACCAATAATTTGCGGAATGTCAGCCCATAATCCAAGAGCTTAAAGGCTAGTTCAGCAACAAATTCAAACAGGAAGGTTTTTACCGCCCCACACCCACATGCATCCACCCTTTTGGATCAATAACCCAAATGTTTATCCCTTTTAAGGTAAAGTCCCGAGGGGAGTCATTCTAAAAGGTGAAACTATATAGAAAACACAAAACCAACCTTAACGAAATTGATGTGTAAACTTTTCAATTTTATAAAACAACCAAAAATTGTTTTTCTTAACTTTTTTTTTTTATTTTCAAGCTAGTTGCAATATCATAGGTCAGAGTCTAGTGGAAAATCATAGTCCACCAATCAACATCCCTTAAAGTCTCAATCAAAAGTTTAGTGTGGTGGTTGGATGGAATTTTGGTGTGATGAATTTTACATAAACTGTCGGTCTTCTCAGTTGGAGAAGCTGTCTGTTTTGTTATTCAAAATATTTGTATAGCCGCTATAGTGGTGACCTCGCTTCGAGGGGAAAGTTCTGAACAACAACAAAAATCAAGCGAGCTCCAGCAAAATTACACTTAGAGAAAAGGCCACTCTTAAATAAAAAAAAATTATAAATAATTGTAATTTAAAGCAATTAAAAGCGAGAATTCCGTGATTTTGGGTTTAGTTTCGCTTGAGTCCAAGCTCCTTTGTTTCTATGAATGTGACATTTGCCGACCGAAAATCGCGGTTAGGTGGAAATTTGCCGTTATTTAGTTGTGATAGTGTCGAATTTGTCCTTCAATGCTTTTTATGTTTTTTTTTTGCTTTGTTAAGTTGATATCAAGCCTCATTAGTTGTGATTATTTCAATTTTGTAATGTTATGTTTCTATCTTTTTATTTGAATTTAGCAAAAAAACATAGAAAACATCGAACTTCAAAATTGAAATTGTCATAAGTAATGAACGACAATTATTAAGCAATAATTCAATATAACAAGTTTTCATCGCTTTTTGAGGAAGGTATTCACTGACTTAATATCAATTAAGCAATGCAGCAGAAAAAAATAGAAAACATCGCACGACAAAACTGTCAATACTAATTAACAATATATTATCCACCTAAACACTTTTCGATCGGCGGTACCTTCCTAGCTTGACATTCATTTTTTTTTTCCACTAAAATACAGGACTGGGTCTTACCCTTAAGTAAATACTTCCTCCTGTAGTTAAGCGCTATATGTGTAGTTAAGCATTGAAGGCATTTAAAATTGGCTTTTGAATATAATGACATAGCTAGGGATAAAGGGTCATTCACATCGGACGGACGGTGACGTCAAATGGTCACGCTAAGCTTTTCTCAAATTAGTCTCATGATTTCAGATGGAATGCAAATTAAAACAAAATTTCTCTCAGTGTAAACTTGTTATGCTAGTATTTTAGGATATAAGAAAAAGTGTTTGATATTACGTGTTTTTTTTTTTTATTTTTAAGGACTTAATTATGAAAAGTGGAGTAAAAAAATTGGTAAAAACTAACACTCAGTTTCTGCTGTAAATTGGATAAGTGATTAAATTCAAGGATATACGAAAACGAATACCTTCAGAAGTGTGTGTGTGTGTGTTATAAAATTTATTCGAGTTGACATAGCAACAAGGCAACAAAACTAGGAGGAAGATTTCATATTTTTTTTTGTTGGTACAGAAAAAAGAAACATGCAGAGTCAAATTTACATATTTGATGTTAAGAGCAAAAGAAGAAAAAAAAAAAATATGAAAATAATGCGAGAAAGTGTTTGCGATAAAAAAAGGATATTTTTTTAATCCCTGAGATGTAGGTATATGGAGTCTATTTTTAGATAGCTATACAGAAACAGAGAAAGGTTTTTATTCTTCGGAAAATGAAAGCATAACGAATCTGCTTATGAAGTTATAAAGGCACAAGTTTATGTTTGGTGCTTAGCTTACAAAAGGCATGACATTTGCGTATAAGACGTGAGAGAAAAGTCATAATTTTGAATACATAAGTTGAAGGTTGAAATAATAACAAAGTACAGCATCACAGACATTTCTTAGAATTATAAAATGTCGTTGTTCATGTATAAATAAAAATAAAAACAAAAACACATTTTTGTTGAATTTATCTCAAGAGTGATACTATTCCATGTTTTTCATATTTTTTCATTTCAAATTAAATTGAAACCTCACGGGATAGATCAGGGGAAGGCTTTCTTATGATTGCGAACATAAAACAAGCTCTAAAATTTACAATGCCCAAAGCGGACAGTTAAAAATATTTTGTTATTGTATTTCCCAAGCGCGCAAATTAAACGGTTTGTTACAATTTATAGATCACGTAATATAATATATCGTAAAAGACGAGCCAACAGGCTTTTCCAGTTTAACAAATGGGGACAGCAAGTTGGTTTATGTAACGCATCAACTATATGTAAATAATGTTTGCGATTTTCACTTGATCTATTACAAGTGTCGGTTTCGCACGAAGAAAGTGATTTTTAATAAAACTGTGTTTCAACGGAAAATTCACAAAAGGAAAATAGTATTTTGAAAATCTTCATATTTCTGTTATTTCCGTTCATCTCTCGCTAACAGCTCGAACAATTTTTCTTAAATCTTCTATATATAGGTATAAAATTTTTGGATAGTTGCTTCTGCGGGTTTGTTTGTCATTGCTTCGCGAAGGTTTAGGAAAAAGAAAAGTCGGAAAACTCTCGAAAGGTGGCGCTGTATGCACACATTTCGTTTATCAGTTAAATTCAATTACTGGTCAACAGGTGGCGCTGTAGGAAGTAAGAAAATGGCTTTTGGGATACGTATTCTATTTCAACTTTTGTTATTTGTAGGGTGAAATGGGGTCAACATAAAATAATTGTCCGATTTAAGAAATTCGTTTTTTTTTCTGAGAGGTTTTTCTTAGGCAATAGCTTTAGGCATATTCTTTTTCAAATTTAGGTTTTTGTAGGGTGAAATGGGCTAAAAATAAAAATTGGCCAATTTAAGAAATTGTTTTTTTTTTTTTGGTTTCAAAGGCTTTTCTTAGGAAATGATTTCAGGGATATTCTTTTTCAAAATCTTAATATTTGTAGGGTGAAGTTGGTTAAAAATAAGAAAAGTCCGATCTAAGAAATTGGTTTTTGTTTGAAAGGTTTATCTTAGGAAATGGCTTAAGGAATATTTTTTTCAAATTTTGTTATTTATAGGGTGAAATGGGATTAAATCTAAAAAATTGTCCGATTTAGGAAATTCTTTTTTTTTGCTTAAAAGGTTTTTCATAGGAAATAGAAAATGATGATCAAATTTCAAAGCAAATTATCTGCAGTGATGAGGCACATTTTCACCTCAGAGGATTCGTCAAAAAGCTGAATTGCCGCATTTGGGCGAATGATAATCCAAGAGTGATTGTCGAAAAACCAAGGCACCCACAAAGAGTGACTGTTTGGTGCGGTTTATGGGCTGGCGGCATCAGCGGGCCGTATTTTTTCCAAAATGAGGCCAGTCAGGCAGTTACTGTGAATGGTGTTCGCTATCGTGCGATGATAACGATTTTTTTATGGCCCGAATTGGAAGATATGGATGTGGACGATATGTGGTTTCAACAGGACGGTGCCACTTGCCACACAGCTAACGAAACAATGGCTCTTTTGCCCGACAAATTCAATGGCCGTGATATCTCACGTGGTTGGGATGTCAATTGGCCGCCAAGATCATGTGATTTGACACCGTTGGACTTCTTTCTTTGGGGTTATTTGAAAGAAAAGGTGCACGTCGATAAGCCAGCAACAATTCAAGAGATGAGATAATTCGGCACATTAAAGACATAGAACCTCAATTATGCCTCAGCGTCATCGAAAACTTGGACCATCGGATGGAGGTGTGCCGCCGAGGTCGCGGCGGCCAATTGGCCGATATTTTGTTCCATACATAATTAAACCATACCAATATTATCATAATAAAAAGAAATGACAATAATTTCCTAAATAATTTGTGTTTTATTTAAAATCAACATCGGCCCTTAAAATTTAACCACCCTTTACAAGTATCGGTTTCGTATGAAAAAATGCGATTTTTAATAATACTGTGTTTCAGGTTTAGGTTTTTCTCAAAAAATTCACATCACGGAATCATAGGTATTCCATGTTTTTTGAGAAAATGGTCTTATTTTTCGGTTATTCAAATATATCTTTTTGATGGTTTGACAGATTTTGTTATAATTTTTCAATCTGGTGCTTCTCAATAGTTTAAACAATATTGTATTTAAAAAGCTTAAAAATATTTTTGTATAAACAAACAAAAATCAATTTTTTAGTCAAATTGTCGATCATGTCGTGCATATTTTTTCACACTTAATTAAATCCCCGGACCATTAACTCCCATTGGTTCTTATTTATTCGCTGTGATTTCCTTAGCATTTCGTTTGATCTTATTGGAGACAACAGAAAAATTCCGTTTCGTATCAGGAGCGTACATAATCGCAAAATTGCTTTGCTTCTATAAAAGTAAATAAATATCTTCATTTCCACTTTCAGTTAATGTTTGAGTCTTAACTTTTATTAAACCTTTTATAAGCAAAACCACGTCTCTCAGGTTTCTCTGCTGTAGTTTTCAAGTAAAAAAAACCTTTAAGTTGAGGTGTTTGGAGGTTTTTACCTTTTTTTCAGCTTCAAATTTTATCAATTTTAATAAGCCTAATGGGCAAAAGTATCATCTCTTAGAATTCCAATGCCTATTATTATTTCCTTCAAAACTCATCACTCAGTTTCATAATAATTGTATCTCATTACCATAAAACCAAATACCAATAGCTTTCGCTTATTTGGCGTACAAAACTTTTTCCATTAAAGCTGACATTAAATTCGTGGATCGGAGAGAAAAAAAAACGTCCAAAAAAAGCACAATTTCCAAAACATTAATCACGGTTTTTAAACGAGGTGATTTTCGTTCGAAATGTATAACACTCCCGTAAATAAAACCAACCAACCAACAGCCCTATTTATTTTGACCCGAAAAGGCCAGCGCACCCTTATCTATATACATAGTTTAACGAGGACAGCAAAAATCGATCCTTCTACGAGGTTTTTTTATCCTCTCTGCTATAAATGAAACCCATTAACTATCTGAAAGTGCTGATAGTGTTTATCTCGTGCCTCATACCCCTATAGCATAGATAGGAGAAAGCTTATGATGACGCAAAAAAAAGGGTATATATATCTAGTTATGTTTGACTTTACGTATATAGAAACGTTCTTCGTTAGACTTGATGCGAATTATTGATTTTTACCAATCCTACATCTATAAGCTTTTGTCGCTTTAACATAGATTTAGCAATGGGTTGTGCTGTGCTGTACAGTGTACACATGTGCTTAACCAACTAACCACACTTCCATCCCAATAGTCATCGAATTAAGTGCTGCTCAAACCAAAACATAACCATTCTCCTGCGTCGTTCGGAGACTCCCTATACTACAGGAACGACAACCCGCCTTAATTGTTTGGTCATTTCATTTAGGGAATATAAGCCCAAATGTAATTAAGGCCTTCAGTTATAAGTATAAGAGCTATAAATATATAAAAACATAAACATATAGCTATGTAGCTGAAATCAACACACAATATAAAAAAGTGTTTGATGTAACATGAAATATATAAACAAAATTAATTCGATTGCATAAAGCAATAATTATTAGTTGAGGTTTATATTTAAGTAACGATAGATAAAAATATATCAAACTCTCTTTTGTATGACCTTTAATTTCTTACTGCCTTCAAAGCTTTCATTTGGAACGAGCACAGGTATGAAATTATTGTTAAAATCAACAAATTGTTGAAATTGCTTTGTGACGGATTTGTACAGGTGATAACGATTTGTGACGCGTTTAAGTGGTATTGTTTATACCATTTTATTTATTTTATTGTAGCTCACTTCTAGGTTGCAATATTTGCGTTTCGACTTATATCAGGTGAATTTTATTGTTCGATGTCATAGCACGTTCTTGTGTTCAGAATATTTTTATTATACATTGTTATGTGCTTTGTGCTTTCCAGCCGAGGTTTTACTCGCCAGCTTTGCCAGGGTCGTACCGATGAAGGACAACAAGAATCTTCATTAGGAAAAGGTCTTATAACCTTATAACAAAATCTTTATTCAAACAACTCTTAAATATTATATAACAAGTAATAAATTGGTTTCTGTTGTATTAATCAGCTGACACTTAAAACAATAAGTAGGGTTTAATAACCAAGCTAAAGCTTGATAGATCGGCGGGTACCGAAGCCCCTTGTGGCAATCAGGAAGTTCTAAACAACTTCGAACTAAAGACCCCCTGCCTGAAGAACGAAATGGTCGAACAAACTAAAAGACCGAAGCGACTTTACTCGTCAGCAACGAAAGCGAAACTGATTCGATAATCAAGTTAACTATTGCCATGTATGACTTGAGCATGACCGAAGGGGTGATTTTCCTGTATTCGAGTAGGTCGTTATATGACATTTCCTGGTAAAAGTGAATGTGAACTCTATAATGATCAATGAAAATAACAATTTGTGTGATGTTATGTGTTTGAGTTGATTGTGAATTGTGTCGGGTTGAAACCCAATCGATGTGTTGCTGATGAAGTGATGGGTGGAGTGCGTTGGAGGAACATGCATGGAACGCTTCGTTACAACATAATAAATCACGGAGAACGTTTTAAACACAAGTTTACTATGGAGTTCTCTGCGCTTTCAGAACGTTTTTTAAATTAAATGTTTTTAAAAGTAAGTCTTTCGATTTTGTTTTGTCCCTCGATAATCTGATGATGACATTTAAAAAAAATTTAAATAAAACAAAAACACCCTGCATTCTACAAATGAATTAAGAGTGATGTGATAAGATATCTAAAGTGACAACAAATTTATTGCGATAATGTTTACTAGCTGTTGCTAAATATTTACTTTTCTGTTGTGCCAATTTCAGTAAACTTTAGTTAAAATAAATACATTTACAACAGAATTTCGTGATGTGAATATGCATTTGTGACGTTATTTCTTCGTCAAGAAGTAAAACTCGGTATAGAAATTTATTACATTTTAAGAACTTTTAAATTGTTACTGATTGTGAGTCATGTTAATAGAAATGATTCTTTCTATAAAGACTCACTCAAGTTCTTACAGCCATATTAATACAAAAAACGCAAGTTAAAGTTATTCACTCGTTATCACATGTCCGGCACCAACAAATTTATTTCATTTTATGCTGAAACCATGACATGACTGATAGAGGAAAATCTTCCAATTGATGCACAAAAAACTCGGGTTTCATGTATATTTATTATGAACCCTGACGAACCGAACCGACACGCGACGCCACGTTCCTGGTATTTCGACCACAGCCTCGCTAATTGCTGTTAAGTTTTGCTCCGAACGACCACAACGAGCTCGTGTGCTCTGTCGTGTGTCATATTGTGCCCTCTTATTGGGGCAGCATTTGAATCCCAGTCAAGGCCCAGTTTTTTAGTGGTGAGTTAAATCAGAGTTTCTTAACTTTGAACATAAATTAATCTACAGTAAACTAAGGAAGTAATTTTGTAGTGAAGGATGCATGTGGAAGGACCCAACAGACTCGGAGGATAAAACATCAAGGAGGATATCTTTAATCTCACGCTGAAAAACCGGGCTTAAGGAGTCAATTTTTACTTGCTTTAAAAGGCAAGTTATGGTTTCGTGATTAAAAAAATTACGATGATTCAGAAGTCCAAAAAAGTGGTCTTCACCAAGCCACCGCACAGTGGTACACCTTGTATAGGAGATTGGAAAAAATCATCAATAAACACTGGACCACTTAACCGATTTTGATGCAATTTTCAGGCGCGATAATAAATGGGGTTCAAAATTCAAAAAGAAAATAATTTCTACCCACTGGCACTTAAAAAAAAAAATTGAAACCTTCGCTAATATGCCAATTTAAAACAGCTAGACAGTTTATCGAGGTTAAAAGGGGGCGTTCATTAACGCGTTGCGCAACAAAAAATATATGCCAACCTCGAGAGGGCTTTGGCGGGCCGCATAAACAGTACCTTTATAAACCAAACTTTTATGCTTTCCTTCCTTTCAATATACCTAGGATTTACATGTTTAATTTCAACAGATCTCCTTAATATACAGCTATGAATGAGAATACCAAATATATCCAGAAAAAGTTAATCCCAAAGACTGATTTATTATATTTACTAAAAAAGAAAAACTTGCCATTTGCGATGAAAGAAAGAAAAACCCATTTTCGCTCACGACAATTCCATGCAAATTAAGACAAAAAATAAATGATTTCACTTTGTTGAACATTACTGTTGGGACAGTAGGTTAAGCACCTAATTCAATGCACATTCATTTATAGTCTCTCCAACGAGGTAATAAAAATTGAATCAATTATATTGAACAAGCCGCTTCTGATGGGAAATGATGATGTCGTAAATGCATACAGCTGGTTGTGGGAATTTATTGCCATTTATTATAAAACATCTGAACGTTATTCATCCGATAAATTTAAAGATATTTATGAGGTATTAGGTTAGATACCTAAGAAACAATATTTACTACTTAGTTCAGGCTTAGGAGTAAATATCTTGTAAAATTAACATTTGATCCCGCGCTTCACAAGGAACACTACGACAAAATATCGAAAGCCAAAATCTCAATTTACAAAAATCTCAAATTCACATAATCAGAATCTGCTTCCCACGGGTTTCTTTATTTAAGGAAATTGTATAATACCCCGTTTGCTTATTTTAATTAAATGTAAGCCTTTGTTGTCCATACAAATAAACTTTATTTTATGTTGACACAGTTTGAGTATTTCTCGTTGAACTTTCAGTCCCAACATTTGTCATAACAACTTCTTTTGAATTTGTATCCTTAGGCACACAAAAAGGGATTTAATTAGATTTCCAAAAATGAGTGTTTTTCTCATCCGACATGAACTTTAAGCTTCGTGCTCAAAAGGTTTATCACATACAGAAAAGGGAAAATCATAATGAGATGTATAAGTGGGTACCTAGGTATCGTTGTGGAACAAAATACGAGTAGATAAGAAATTGTAGCGGACATCATTGCTATAACGAACAATAAGGAACGTCTCTCCTCAGGATAATTAATATTGATTTTTTGCTGAGGGATGTTTACGTTGACCGATGAAATGGGTCGGAGATGAACCAGGAAAAGAACATAATAGACTATTTTTATTACCAATCAAAATGAACATTTGGTTTGAAAAGGAAATTCGCAATTTCGGTTTTTCTATATAATTGATATAGTGGATTACTTGCTTTACTGTTTCCAATGATATTATGTGTATTATTTAAGTAGATACTTAAAGTCTCTTTTGCAGCTTTAAATTCTTATTAACATTTTACGACGGTTGTGTTTTATGGAGCATAAATGATATTTCCCGCTTGGGTATGCTTATAGTAAAGGGTGTTTTTTTTTAGAGGTATAGAACTTTCAAATGGAATAAATCTATTTTTTTAAATTGACATGAAGTTCACTTTATTCGAAAGATAATCTTCTGGCATTATAATTTCAATATGATTTCTGGCATATGACCACCAAGGTTGGCTCGGGCGTTGTCTAATAATCTGGAGGTCCAATTTTCGATGACTTTTTCCAACATTTGTGGCCGTATATCGCCAATAACGCGGCGAATGTTGTCCTCCAAGTGGTCAATCGTTTCGGGCTTATCAGCGTAGACTAGCGACTTCACATATTCCCACCGAAAATAGTCAAGCGGCGTTAAATCGCACGATCTTGGAGGCCAATTCACGGATCCGTAACGTGAAACTATCAAACTACCAAACGTTTCCTTCAATAAATCAATTGTGACACGAGCTGTGTGACATGTAGTGCGGTCTTGTTGAAACCACAGCTCCTGCACATTATGGTTGTTCATTTGATTAACAAAAAATCAGTAATCATGGCTCTATAGCGGTCACCATCGACTGTAACGTTCTGGCCAACATGGTTTTTAAAGAAGTACGGACCAATAATTCCACCAAGCCAACAGTCAGTTTTTGTGGATGTTACGGTGTCTCAACACACACTTGAGGATTATCATCACTCTAAGTACGGCAGTTTTGTTTATTGACGTATCCATTCAACCAGAAGTGAGCTTTATCGCTAAACAAAATACGCTTATGAAAATTGGGATCAACGGCCATCTTGTTATGGGCCCATTTGGGCGCAATTTGGAAGCGTTGTTCAGGCGTCAGTTTATTCATGTTGAAATGCCAAACCAAATTAAAAATAAATCACTTGACAACTGACAAAATGGCCACCAGTTGAAATAGTGTTGCCAACTTAAAGTTCTATACCTCTTAAAAAAACACCCGTTAGTATAATACATTATTTTGTTCATATTTTTTTTAATTCATGTATTATTACATTCCACCGAAAATTGACATTATCACTTCTAATGTTATACAGAAATGCCAGCATGCTTGGCTAGGACGATTGCAAATACAATAAACTGTGTGAAAAACAAAAACAAGACGTAAGACAAGAAAAAAAGGACGATAGAAGGAAGAATCATGCGATTGTCCCAAAAAAAGAGAAAGGTTTAACTTTTTGAACAAAGCGGCATGACTGTGCTTAAAAGATGGTTTGATGGGTATTCGGCAGAACACAGTCCAAAAAAATCACCTGTTACTAGAAGCTGAGACGAAAATTTGTTGTTTTATTTTCGGTGGAAAAAAGGCGAAATATTTTATTGAGAAATGAGTCTGTATGATGGTATCGGTTCTCCCACTCTTTGTGAGTTCTTACAAACGACCCTTGGCAAGCTCATCAGTTGGGCCAATAACACTGCGAACTGCGAACTTAACGTTAACCCACAAAAGATAGAACTGGTTTTGTTTACAAGAAAATGTAAAGTTCCAAACATAGACCCGCTCACCATTAACGTATCTTGGCGTGGTTCTTGATCGTAAACTAAACTGGAAAGAAAATATCAAAGAAAGAGAGAAAAAGCCACAACAGCATTCTACACTTGCAGTAGAATTTTGTTGGTAAAAGTTGGGGACCAAGCTTTAAAAACATTCATTAGATGTACACAGCCTAAAACAGTGTAATAACTCAACAAGGGATCACTACGGGCATAGAACTATAATGAACTTCACTGATATAGACATTCAGACAGACTTTATCTCACCTTCTATAGATGTTAACCCATTGGTTCTAAAAGATATCCCAACAAGCGATCTCTGGAATGAAAATCCGGTCATAAATGAAAACATGTTTCGGTCTTTACGGATGGGTCTAAGACAATCGAGGGGGTAGCGTCAGGCATCTACTCAGATTACCCACCCATAAATAGATCAATAAAGCTTCCAAATGTTTGCAATATCTTCCAAGCAGAAGTGCTGGCAGTTTGCGAAGCCGCGAAACATCTTATCTATCTAGTTGATAGAAATATCGATATCGGAAATCAAAGACATTTCCTCAATTATCACAAAGTCAAAAGTGGTGGACTGTTGCAGAAATAACTTAAGAGTACTCAGCGCCACAAACACATACACGGAAGCGATATGACAGATCAATTGGGCGTCTTTTGACCCAAGCCAAACCGAATCATCGGTACTAATGCCACTAGAGCAAGAAAAGAACAGAATCCACCAAAATTTCCTCAAAACCGCAGATAACAGATGGTTACCAATTGATACTTCGCGACCTTAGGACAACAAGGTTCTAACTCACATTTTTGCCAAAATTGAGTTATACATTGGATAGTACTAAAAAAGCTATGCTCTTTCGATTGCCGCTATCCATATCTTTCTATCTCTTACGGTTTCCGAAATAATTTTAAAAAATCAGGGAGCAGGGTTCTATCTACACATAATTAAGTTCGATCTTAAGTTCACAAAGTTCTAACCAGCCAGATAGAACCTTGCGTTACAAAGCAAACAAAAATATTTCGTAGATAGAACCATTTTTCGCTGTAGATAGAACCTTCTTGTTCGAAGGCATCCCATTGTTTGAATCAATTGTGATGTTTAATTTGTATGAAAACGGTGACACAAAGTTCTTCTTGTCCTACGCCCAAGTGCCTTAGCGATGAGCAAGGCACTTTCGATTTTTTTGCATTTAAATTACTAAAGAACTACCTATTATATTTTAAATTTTTTAATTGCGAACAAATCAGAAAAAAATAAGCTGTAGGTACACATAAACACGTTTCGATTAAAATCAATGCAAAAAAGTTATACAACACCAAATATTCCACCTTAGTTTTCTCGAAAGTGATAGGTGTGCAGTTAGAACCTTCTTGTCCTAAAGTCGCGACTTGTCGGGTTTCTAGGAATCTATGGCCGAATATCTTCAGGAAAAAATCACAATACTTACTTAAGATAAGCAGGCCTCAATTGTCTCTCCAAGTTGGAATCCTAACTGGTCACAACTCAATGGGATCCCACATTAGCACATCTGACCCAAGGTACATATATTAAAGGTAATTTCATTAGCGTTTTCATTTTTGTTCAGTTCTGCGCATCTGTGAAAATGGCGGATCCAGTGTCTCTTTACTTGTCAAAATGCTAATATTTGTTGTTGTTTCTAGTTTTCGTGGACACTCGAGCCGCCATGTTTAATTTCTGACTGACAACTTGCGCAATATATTACCTTAGATTTTTGTACTATGCATCTGACCTATGTAGAGGGTGTCAGGATGAGGAGGCGGAAGAGGGCTCATGTCACTTTCTTTGTGAATGTCCCAGCCTAGCCAGAATTAGGAAAACTGCCCTCGGAGAATACGTTTTCGAAGAACTGGGCGACATCTCAACTCTGCCACCAAGGAACATCCTGAATTCATACACAATTCGGGATGGTTTAGGGAGGCACCCCATATATCTCCTGACTCTATACCTCATCCATTCTCATACCTACCTTACACATTGGGGAGCACAATTGATCCATTGAGATCCGAGAGAGATGGTGCGGCTTGCCGTATCATCACGCCTCCTAACCTAACCTCTCGCCAGCTTGTTAGATGTCCCCCGACTGTTTAACACAGTGTATCAGCACGCATCGTATGAGGTTTTATTTTAAGTAATTCCTTTTCGATGACATAACCGATTTCTACGCTAAATTTCACTAGCCTTTCCAGAGTGATTGAAAGACAAACCTCCAAACAAACATACTGAAAGTGTTAACAATATAATTACACAGGTACCTATCCTATAAGTGCAGTAAGATTCTTGAAATAAATAATATACCTGTGTATGTATATGTGTCTTTAAATCTTACACGATTTCATGATTCAGTATATTTTGTTATAATTATTACGTAATGTCGATCAACTAACTCGCGTAATCCAAACTTTTAAAAGTATTAATTTCATAGAGCAGAAACAAAATAACTTAGCGATGAACTCACTGCAATCCGCACCACGAGTTGCAGCTCACAAAACATTTAATACTTCCCCAACCCCAAACCTACTTACGTATGTATCTCAATCTCCATCACACCCTACAAAACTGACTGAAATATTCAAATGCAGTACGATGAAATTGGAAACTGTTTTTGACACCACTAGACGCAACTAGAATTTGATGAATTATTTTTTCATATTAATTTCCACAAAAGAAAAAAAAAAACCATATATTTCACAATAATTATTCTATGCAACAACTCTGCCTATTCTATGCACCCTGCTGCTTCTCTCTCGATTAAGGTATGTATGTAGATATTCATGCGAATTGGCAAGTGTGGTCTATCAGGAAATTAAATACCCCACAACCTAGTTTCCTCGGCAATGGATGTGGTTTTAAATCCCAAAGTATAAAATATCTGGCTATCACCTCTTTCGGCTTCGAAAAGCATGTGTGATTGTGATTGAGGGTTCGTAATCGTAATTAAAGTTTTCTTTGACTGCAGCAGCACTTTCGAGCAAACAAAATTCGTTTGTTTATTTTGTTCGTGGGTATACTCGGAAGTTCTACTGACCCCATTTCAAGTTATTCTGCTATTGAAAATAATTTTCTAAAATAAATTTTCCTCATTCACATTGAAATTAAAAGGAAAAAAATTCCAGCGAAAATTGCAAATTGATAAAATATGTATGTACATGTGTATGTATATACAAAACCGAAATAAATTTCATGGTTGGTATATTTCATAAATGCTGAAGTTCACTAGAATAAACGAACTCTTATAAATAATTCATAGAATAGAAAACAAGAACTTATCTTGGCGAATTGAATTACCTTGAATTTGTGAGATTTTCAATTTTTTCTGTAAACACACTTCCTTTATGAATATAAATTGTTCGCTCTTTTTTTGTTATGGCCTATAATGTCCTTGAGAATAACACGAGTACTTTGTTTGCGAAGGTTAAGTTTTTTCACCTTAGGCAAGTCGTTGTCATAAAAGTAATAGGTATTCTTTGAGATTTGTATCAAAAGTAGATTTTTAAATTGAAAACCTTATTTTTTGACACATAGATATTGAAATCAGAGTTTGACAAAGCTTATTCAATTACTACGCTGAAATCGATTTAGGGAATGCAATTTTCTAATTTTGATTAACCATTGCTTATAATAAAATCATGAGGGATATTAAACACAAGCCTGATACTCGAGATACTATCATTTTTAAATGTCTTATCTGAATTTTCTCTAAAATACTCAAGTTAGTTGATAGACCAACCTGGTCGAATATGAATTATAAAGTATGTACATATGCACATTTATAAGTATCCAAGTCTTAAACGAAAAGATTACAGTAAGATGCGAGAAGCACATCTTCTTAGATGTGTCGCAAGGTTTTGACAAACTATGGCAAATTTTAATAAAGACAAGTTTTGCCTGAAGAACGATTCTCAAAACATATCTAGAGACTAGACTCTTTCATTTAAGACACGGAAACCAGTTTTCAGATATCAAAAAAAAATAAATGGCTGGGGTACCACAAGGAAGTGTTCTAGGCTCAATATTTTACCTTTTACTTACACGCGATAAAAGGATTTGAAGTATGATTACACTTTTCAAAGAGATATACCAGGAGGGAGACCTATTGTTACTAGAGACGTGTTGCTGGTCATTAAAGAGCTTTCATTCTAAGAAATATTTTTCAAGCTGGCAATTAATAAAGCTGGATTTACACGACTGACAAATTTGCAGTTTTTTGCTAGTAAACTGCCAAAAGAATGAATTTTAACATTCTTCTGCCAGTTTTTTGACAGTTTCAGTCGTGTATTTCCAGCATAAGTTTTTGCGATTTAAAAAAAATGGACGTAAGGTGAAGAACTTTATAGGTAAAAGAGACTCAGCATTTTTGGTAATGGGTTGTGCAAATTATATTTTCCATTAAGAAGGAAAGACGCCAGTAGAGTAGATGAAATGGAAAAGGTTATGCCAGCCATGGTTCTGCAAACCGGGATGAACAGCTCTTCTTGCAACTTCTTTGAGAGAAAAGAATCGTCCCATGAAATTATTGAAGCCCTAAAGTACTGGACGGGTCACCGCAATTACTGGTGGTAGCTAACACAAAATTGCGTTACAAGTAAACAAGCTTTTTTCTAGGATGCTGACAAATCCATATGGATTTGTCGAAAAAAAACAACATCGGAACTAATAGTTTTACACGTAAATACAACAACATCTTCAATCCTTAGCTAAGTCCAGATAATTATTGGGACTTACTGTAAGTTCCGATAAAAAAGGTGACGCCAAAATAATATATTCTAACTATATGTTATCGATATTTTATTCAGAGAAGTCAAAATTGACGTTTTTAGATGCTGGTTGAACCATTCAATTTTAGAATTTGAAAAAAGATGGCGGAGGAAGGCAAAGCGTAAACAAATATGTATTTATGTCTGTAACAATTAATTGATTATTAACCTTTCTTTCCTATGAGATTTCTTTGCTTTAACTTATAAATTTTTCTTGGTGTTGATATTTTTCTTCTTTTTTTGTATCTTATTATTTTTTTGTTAAACAGCTGATCAACAAATGTCATAGAGTTCACAGTGCTCGCAATTTTTACGGCAGAAGTTCCTAAGTCCCGATGTCGTTTTTTTTTGACAAATTCATATCGGCTTGCAAAAAAAAAACGCCTAATATCTAGTTTCTTTGGGAAATATTAGCCCTAATTTTTGATCATTTAAGCATTTGGTTAGTTGCATAATGACCGTGTCAGGACTTTTTGGCGTATTTAAACTACGTTTCTTCTAATCAGGTTAGCTTTATAAGAAGGTGACCAAATTTTCTCAACCTGATGCGACTCTACTACTAACTTGCTGCGTGAAGCCTGAACTCCGAACTCAAACATTTTTGAGGAAGGCTTATCAGGTTATCTTCTCTATATAATTTTGTACAGTTAGAACACATAACGTTACATTCCACATGTTCTATGGGCTCGAAAGAATTTTTATATTTTTAAGCAATGCCAAACTCTTCTCGGTGACTTTTGTAATTTGAATATCTGGCGTGAAAAATATTATGAAGTCTATTCACTTTATAATCAATCCTTATTTTAAGGAGATACCTTTTACTTACTTTTACTTTTACCTTTTTCAGTCAGATCTGTGTGGAAATCACGTTTGAGGGTTAATGCAAAAACGTGTATATAAAATCGTTACAACACAATGCGGTCTTTCAAGATCATCGTTGAACTTTTACCGAGGAACGCCTTTATCAAATACAAAATTACTAGCATCATTGTGCAAAGTTAGTGACATATCCAACACACACATATTCTCACTTCCTATCACTCACATAAGCTGCACTTTAGAAAACTTTGAAGAATAATCACATGCACTTGAAAAAGTTTGCTACGAAAAACCTCAACTGACGACAAATTGCACTTGCCAAAGTTTGTTCTTCTTCTAGCACACACAATTTCCCAACCTATTCATTTCATAGAATAAGAAGAAAAATCGTATTAAGTTCAAACTTTCTTTGGGGCATAATCAGAGACACTCTTTCTGTTGTGATAAAAATACGCAGTACCAAAGGGAATAAATTATTATAAATACGTTTGAAGGATATTATACTAACCAAAATGTCATCCTAGCTGTCAGTTCTATTTATTGTTTAAATGACATATAGAAAGAAGTTCAAATTCTAATCAAAAAGCTGCTTTGTATAATAAATATGTACAAAAAAAAAATACTCACAACGCACATTCATTACTACGCTGTGCTGCAGTAGAGTGGTGGTGGTGAATACATATACATAGTTGAGGTATTTAATTAAACATTTCCCAAACGAACTTATACACGTCATATAAAATACATCTCAGATGCTGCAGGCCTTTATGCGTGACTGAAGTTGTCTGGGTTTTGGGAATTGTTCTTGTGATGAGAGCACTTACTCATCTATATTCCGGATGGGGATTTATGATGCTAGGGGTATAATTTATTCTTATATAGAATTTTAACAATTGAATTAATTATCCAGAAACTGGCTTGCTTTTATCCTTATGCTTTCGTTAAGTACTTCAAAGGATTGAGGTCAGGTGTGTGGCCAAGTGGAAGCTTAGTTTGTTCAGGATTTTATAAAACGGATAAGGTTAATTTAGGTCTATTTTTCTTTTGTAATACTAAACAAAGTTAAAAGACCAGAAAACGCATATACATACTTATGTATAGAAGGAAATAGTTGCTTTAACTATGAATAGTTCATATTTGCGCATGTGTCAACATTAAACGAAAAATGGGAGTTTTTTTAGAAAACCCTGCGTCAATCATTTCAAAGCTTATTTTCTCGGAAATGTTTGTAAAGATTAGGTTAAAAAAAATTGTATACTCTTGCATAACATTTCGTGCGTCCATTAAAAAATGTACCAGCCATTGAACTTTTTTTTTTATTATTTTAATATACAGGATGTTTTTGTAAGTCAGTGCCTACTTACTTTGATTTTGAGCAAAACAAATGAAATTACAATAAATAGCCAATTATTTGTATTCAATCGATTAAATACATTCTACAAATAATTTTCAAACACAGCTTCGGGTGTAACCACAATATTGAACAGAATATTTCTATAAAACAGCCCTATAAGTTTAGCTCAAAGAACTATAATATTGGAACCAAATTTCTTAAATTAGGCAGCGTTGCTAGTGTGTATGTCATCATGAAAGTGATGTGTCAAACCGAACATTTTTAAAACCGAGTTGAAATTTAAGCAAACCGAGTTTCAATCCGAGTTGGCAACCTGGTTCGAAGCAAAATCGTGGAATGGTGAATACTTTTTATGCAAGTAAGGCGAGATGCTTTTGAAGAATACTCTCCATGCCTTGTTTTTGAATAACTTGACTCGGTTTGGTATTTAGTTCGGTTTATTTCGTTCCGTGTAGTGTATCTTATAAAAACTAAGCAATTCAAATGGTTACCAATAATATGTTCTTTAAACAATTTCAGTAAAAAAAAAACTGAAATTTCTGATTTTTTAGAGGTTTTTCAATCCATCGGCATCGTAACTATCTTTCAATGGAACTTGACAGCTTATAGCTTGACAGATGGTCGACGAACAAATAGTATATAATTCATTCCAAATATCACCCAGTTGCCATTAAATCACTTTTCCGGAGCAGTAAACAAAAACTGAAAATTTCTTCGGTTTTTTAGTCAGTCTCAATTATTCGGTTCGGTGTTTGGGAGTTCGGTCTTCGTTTTCGGTTCGACTATAACAACAGAACAAACAGTACATTGAGGTTCAGTCCGAGTCGATGCGAAACCGAAAACCGAATAGGTATACTGCAACCGAACACAAGGCAACTTTCTTGCTTTGCTCTAGCACAAACCGGTCTAGCTAACTCTGTTGTCGGTTTGAAAAAAAAATTCAACTCGGTTTGCGCATAACTCAATTTAATGAACCGAGTTGACAGATCACTAATTCCACGATTAAATTGCAAATACTACCGAATAAAAATGACATTGACAGTTTGCAATCTGACAATTGGTTTTGCAGCTATTGCACAATTGACAAATTTAAATAAATGAAGTGTCAAAAGAAAAAATACTTCAATGAAAAGTTTATTATTTATAATTGGATTGGATAAAATTAATTAATTCAATTAAAAATATTCCCCTCAAAATTAACACCAATAATAGGTGTGTTCCTTTGGGCTCCAGTATCTACTGCCAAGTACTTCTGGCTGCAGTCAACTACTTCTACTCTGTGGTCGAAGTAGTTCAAAGTAGTTCATTAATCTAGTAACAGAATGTTTCCAAACAAGAAAAAGACATCACCAATCAAAAGAAATTACGTAATATTTTAGTGTTGTTGACATTTTTCTAAATTTAAAGTAAAATAAGAAAACAAAACCGAAATTAAATTGATATTGAGGTTAGATTTTACTTTTGGCAAAATGAAAGCATTCCATAGTACTTTGCAAGGCCCAATGGAACACGGCTAATGTTAAACACATTTAATATACCCAGTTCTGAAAGAGGCCATATGCCAGCCTTGAAGTTGGGCTACGCATTTGGCAAATAGCAATTAGTCTTCTTCAGTCATGAATTCTTTCGATTCGAGGACGCATGGAGTTATATATACATAGATGCGCCCCCATCAGGCATTTTTCCATTATAAAATCGTATGCCAGTATGCTAATTGCCAG
The DNA here is from genome assembly GCA_932273885.2 of Leucozona laternaria. Taxonomy (NCBI): domain Eukaryota; kingdom Metazoa; phylum Arthropoda; class Insecta; order Diptera; family Syrphidae; genus Leucozona; species Leucozona laternaria. The sequence continues at coordinate 109,940,020 of OW026368.1, read as the reverse complement.
ATGGGGAAACTCTCTAAGTTGTTCGCGCTCAAATGCAAATTGCTTGATGTGGGTAACCGGCCTGGTGGACTCACTCCCATATAACACCATGCAATCGAACTGGAGGAACTATAATTGCCAGGTGCGTAACCGGCCGGCCCAGAGTTAAGCTTTCAGACGTGATTAACACCTGAATCCAATAAATACAAACAAATAAGTAGCTCGTTTTTAGGGTCAAAAATGGAAGAAGGAACAGGTGCTGGCTGGGGTGTTCTGTGAAGCTTATATAAGAGAATCATATAAACTCCCAGATGAGTGTAGTGTCTTTCAAGCTGAGATTTACGCTATTGAAAAATCGGCCGAAATAGTTCACAAGAAAAAAATTGCAATCACATTTTTCGTGGACAGCCAAGTTGCCATCAAAGCAATATCCAGTGAGATCCAAGGAAGGTAGCAAAATGCCAAGGCATACTGAATAATATCTGCAACACCAACCAAGTTAAACTCTGCCGGGTTCCTGAACATAGCAATATATGTAGAAGGGAATGACATAAAAGATGAACTGGCAAGGAAAGGGTCAGTAGCAAATAGAGAAAGTAGTATAGTCAATTTGATATAAGACCAGACGTCCCGATTGGCGTGATTAATAATAAATAGACCTACTAACGAAAGAGCGAGTCAAAAACTCCTTCATGTCCTGGAACGACTGCGTTACCTCTAGAAGTTTATGGCCTAGAATTAATGAATAATGGAAACTCAGTATATTTTATCGCTGAGTAAAAAGAATATTAGAACCTTGATACTTGTACTAACAGTGTACTTAAAATGGCCACCAGATTGGGTGCATCCGAACCCAATTTCTGTAGGAGTTGTCAGGATGTCGAAGAAATAGAAACCATTAAAGACCTGATCTGCGATTGTCCAAATCTCCAAACAAATCGCCTCCGTTACTTTTGAAACAGATGAAGAACTGGATGATCTATCGAAGGTCTCAACGGCAAAGATGAACAAATATATAAAAAGCACGGGCTGGTTCACAAAGGAACCAGTCTATGTCAACCATTAGCAAATATCATTTCTATTTTTCCGCTAAGGGGATCACAATGGACTAATAGTCCCCGTGTACGCAAGAGCATCTGAGCTATTCACGCCCCTCCTAACATAATCTAACCTAACCTAGTCACCAGGGGCCATACAATTTTCTGCCGAACCCGAACGCCTTAAATTAGAGGCATTTTATCATGACAAGAGATATACAATAATCTTGGAGGATTTCCTTGCAAGATGCAGTACCCCTTAAAAAAATTTTAAATGAAAATGGTTGGATTCGAACACAGGCCTTTGGTGCGGCGGTCGTGATTGTGCAATGCACTAATCATTATGACAAGAAATGCCAAAGATTATATTTAAAATGCATGCGTCTCTGTATACATAACTCTGTACCTGGAGTACATTTATATGAATTTTAACATTTAGAGAGTTCTCGCATGAGTAAACCAGCAAAGTATACTAAATTATCATTAAAAAAGCTGATTGTCAGAAAGTAATTAACTATTTAACTGGGATATATTTTAACTTCCAATCCGAATAAATCTACTTCATTCCCCCTAATTCACGATTCTACTTATATTTCATTCAATCTTTTGCAGATAAAAAAAAAATAAAAATTACATTGTGAAAACGTTTTTCACATTCATCATCATCAATAAGTCTAAGCATTCACTAATGTGCCTCATCGTCACTGTCACCATCATTATTCGTTTTAGCGCAAATAATTGTGAAAACTACTACACCATCACCCTACTGATTTCCCACTTCCGATAAGGCTGCCATTTAATTTTGTTGATAAATTATTCAGAGACACACGAAATTAAATAAATAAATTGCTTTTTGCTTCACTGCAGATATTCGTTGGGTATAATTTTTGATAATTTGATGTCCCAAAAGCTTTTTTTTTTAATTAATCTTTCGAACATTTTATTAGCGTAAACGATCCCTTGGAATATTTTTGGTTTCTTTTTTTCGTTGTGTGAATTGTTCAATTATCTTTTCTTTGGGGTTGAATTTGGGGGTGGCATAAATTGCACTATAAGGCTTCGTTGTACGCCAGCAAAAATAAAATCCACAACATGTATTTGAGTCTTGCGTGATGTTGACAATTTAAGCCTTTTTTTCGTATGTTGTATTTATGTATAAGAATGTGATTCATTTATCGATTGACGTTTCATTCAACAGCGTGTACAGATATTTTGATAAATTGTATCTATAAGCATTTTTTGCTTTCCTATTTATTTATTTCTTTTATTGATAGTCCAATATTGGGAGTATCTCACTTGCACAGTAATTAATTATCATGATGTCATGGGAACACAAATATTATACACATTGGCCTTTTCCGAAAACGTCAAATCAACGTCAATTTGATCGTCATTTTTTGACGCAGATATAGCTATCGTCAAATAAACAATCGTCCTGCTTGCACAAAATCAGTTTAATCAACGTCAGTCAATTCTTTTGCAATCGCATTTGACGTTTACGAACACGCTCTTTTGCTAACATGCAACATAATGTTGAGCGGGCAACTTTCACCTCAAAACAAACAGAAATCTTTAATATATAAAACAGAGTCCGTTTAGTTACACCATTTATAACTCAAGAACGGCTGAACCGATTTTAATGATCTCTGATTTGTTGGATTCGTCTCTGCCCTGAATATCAGAAAAAAATCACTTTGTAGGGTGAAATGGGGTTAAATGAAAAAAAAAATGTAATGTATGTTTGGTGTTTGAAAGGGCATTCCTACTGAAATTGCTTTAGGGGTATTATTTATCAAAATTTTGTTATTTGTAAGTTGTTATGGGTAAAAATAAAAAAAATTGTCCAATTTAAGAAATTCTTTTTTTGTTTAAAATATTTTTCTCAGAAAATGGCTCTAGGAATATTCTTTTTAAAATTTTGTTATTTGTAGGGTGAAATAGGGTACAAATAAAAAGATGTCCTATTTAATAAATTTGTTTGTGTTTGGAAGGTATTTGTATTTATAGTGCGAAAGGGGGTAAACACAAAAAGTGGTATCCGATTGCAAAAATTCTGTTTGTGTTTAAAAGGTTATTTAAAAAAAAAAAAACTATTTATGGAGTGAAATGGGAGAAATGAAATACAAAAATTCTTTGTCCACCATCAATGTGATTTTCGATTTTTAAAATGCACAAGGTCTATGGGTTGTGGCCTTTAGGGTGAGTGTTCTGTTGATATTGAAATTTCATGGGATATCAATTCAGCCCTTTTTCCATTGTTTTACTGAATTTATTAAAAACTTAAATCAGACTCGAACGCGAAACTTCGACGTGGAAAAAAGGTGACCTTGGAATTTAACCACCAATTTATAATAATCTTTCGATAACTCCAAAAGAATTGACAAACTTGGTACACTTGCTAACCCGTTTGTATATTTTCCCATGGCCCAGAAACCAAAAATGAATGAACTTGAGCCCTTGAAGTTTAAATTTAAGCTTCCCTGACTGCCAGTGATTCCGCCTGAAAATCACTTGAAAAATTTGAGTATATAAAATATCATGCACACCTTTAGTTTTTCGGCATATAGCCACGCGTACGAAATTCGTCGTGCAGTGATGGTTTCTCTCATTAATAAAACACTGTACATTTTCAATCAAACTCACACGTTTTTGCAATGTATTTCACCAATATTTTCAACAAATACTTAAAAATGTACGCCTGGCGACTAACACTCCTGCATACCCTGTAAAATGTGTGCTGCGACGAATACCGGCAGCTTACACCTCGGGTGTCTATTGAAACTAACGTGAGCTTCAAATTTGCTGCACATAATAGACAACCAACCGTAGTGTGCGTCTATGGCGAGTAGCTTCGTGTGCAGAAGCCCTTTGTCTCCCAGTAAAATAAAATTCCTTCAACATTTATCAGCTCTGCATAATACTTAGTACTTATTTAAGATAAAAGTCAACTGATTTAAGAGATCATCTCCAACTAAAGCTCAAAACCTAGTTAAAAATACACTCGAAAAAGCCTGTCAAAACCCCATTTTTGATAATTAATTTAATTGATTTCTCCAAATTACAACATAACAAAAATAATTCCGAGTAAAATAGTTGGCTTTACTTTTGGACAACAAAGCTTAAAATTAACAAACCATGACCCATCGTGGTTTAATCTGAGAATATTATGTCATTTGTGTAGTGAGTATCCGTTTTTACAACTAATAATTTTCCTACAACTTAAATAAGCTCCCAACATGGCCCGCAAGCCTCTATCAGCTTTTTCTGAGTCACACTCACACCCATATACATTTAATATTTATAAGCAAAATGCAAATTATTACCGAAATTGATGAATTATTCTTAACGAGTATAACGTGGTAGGTAGCAATAAATGATTGTATATTGCTGTATCATGCCTATAATAAATGTCTACATTTCGTTAAATCTATCTATGACGATGACTGTGTGTTAAAGTATTATCGGTCTTTTGTCAAAGGAAGTTTAGCTGAGGGATATGCATATGTATATATTTTTGATTAGACATCAATTCTTGTGAGTTGTTCAAAACATTATTGTTGTTTTTGTTACAAAGAAGATAACATTCTTGACATATTTAAAGGCCTACAACAATTTTTTGATCTTACATTTCGGAAGGTACTAAAAACATGGAAGTATTTCGTTGGTAATTTTTTGTTTGCATGATTAGCAACCATCATGATGGGATGGTGTGAAGTTAATGATTATTAAATGGACTGGGTGATAATTTACGTGTTTACATGTGAAACATTTCGATTGCATGACTGTTTTTTTTTTTTTTTTATTTTTTCAAAATGAACTTTGCGAAAATGGCAAAAAGTATAGTTCAGAAGCTAGGGTTGTAAATGATAGCACTTGAATTTTATTTTATTTTTATATGTAATTTCATATCAGAGGAAGCTGTTCATATGGATACTGATAAGAGTTATGCCAGTTATGTACCCTTTTGCCTCAAGGGAAAAAGAAAGACAAAAAGTTGGTTTATTTGTGATTCGATGCCGGGAATATTTGGTATGTTTTCCTCATCTAGATTTTCCCTATTGAAAACATTCCAGGGTCTTGACTAAACTTTTTCAAAAACTTCCATTTTTTGCAAACGGGGGCAAACGATTAAGAAAGAGCTAATTTCATTAATTTTTTTTTCGAAAGAAGAACGCCGTATATTTCCAAAATATTAACAGTCTTCCATTTGAAGAATGAGCAAACAAAACTGTAGCAACAGACACAAAGTCATGTGTTGATTTTTAAATAAGCCCCATTTATTAGTGTTACCTACTCTATTGTAATTTTTTTTTTTAGAACTGTGTTCTAAAAATTCAGATATAAATACATAAAACTTTCGGACGAAACTAACTTTAACTCAGCGTGCGCAAGTAATAAACCATATTTTTATGCTGATTTAATTGATTTGCAATAAAAAAAACATGTAAGTGTTACAACATAATGAATATTTAGCAGTCAGTAAAAAACCAAATTTAAGAAGTTATTTATTATATCCATACCAAAATGTAAGAATCAATAAAATGCTAAAGCTATAGCAACTTTATTCTCTCATGTTTTTTTTTTCTCTTTCAATTTCTTGAGCTTAAATGGTCTTAAATATTTCTGCACGTAGAAAAGAAAAGTTAAATTGCGTAGAGAAGTCATAAAAGTTAAGATAAGGGATTATTCCAACATCCTTTCTAAGAAATGAAATGAATAAATAATGAAGTTGGTAAATGAATAATTTTTATTGACTTGTCTATGTGTCTTTGGTATGTAGAAAGAGGGACTTACGACGTTCGTGTTGAAATGTTACAAGGTGAATTTGATCCAGGTGTAACTGACCTTCAAGGTTGACACTGAATATTTACGTTTGGACTGAGGTAAATTTGTTAAGTCATCTTAGTCATTGTTTTTCTTCTTTTTTTTTATTCGGTGCTTATCTTATCTATTACATTTACGAACAAAAAAGTATTTATATATTTTTTTTTTAAAGGTAAAGCTTATCTTTTGTACCTATGTATTTCTGATTTGAATTCAATAGATAAATAATGCAGAGTTATGTGAGAATTACATAATTATATTTACATAAGTGCATTTTCTTAAAAAGTCAGGTTCGACAAAGTTTATAAAGGGTTTTCCAATAAGAGGTGTTATTTTGAATAGCCCGCTATTTCGGTAGCTGTCACTTTTGAAGCTGTCATTTTTTGACATTTGACAAGTAGAAACTACGCCATTAATAAAAATGGAACGATACACGCTTCAACAACGCATTGAAATTATTAAAATTCACTATAAAAATGGTGAACATTTGGCAGAGGCGGTTCGTAAAACTAAAACATTTTTGGGTCGTCGTGAAGCACCTTGTCGGACCGCAATACAGAAATTGGGGGACAAATTCGAGCTGTTGGGACAAGTTAGTGATGTGAAGAATAAAACCCGTGCACGTCGCTCAAGAACAACTGAGAATATTGCTGTTGTAGCCCAAAGTGTTGAAGAAAACCCAGGTTTGTCCATTCCTCGTCGTTCTTTGGAATTAAGCATTCCACAAACGTCATTACACCGTATTTTGCATAAAGACTTGGGTCTTAAGGCTTATAAAGTTCAGTTAACACAAGAACTCAAGCCGGCTGATCATCAACAACGTCGTGTCTTTGCTGATTGGGTCCTTGAAATGCATGAAAATGATCCGGAATTTCATCGAAAAATCATCTTGACTGATGAGGCCCATTTCCACCTCGGAGGGAACGTCAACAAGCAAAACTGTCGCATCTGGGGCTCGGAAAACCCAAGAGTTATTGTTGAAAAGCCTCTCCATCCTCAACGCGTGACTGTTTGGTGCGGTTTATGGTCCGGCGGGGTCACTGGATCTTACTTTTTCGAAAATGAGGCTGGAGCAACGGAGTTACGGTCAATGGATTGCGCTATCGAGAGATGATTAATGATTTTTTATGGCCGGAATTGGATGGTATTGATCTGAACAACGTTTACTTTCAACAAGACGGCGCTACGTGCCACACAAGCAATGAAACCATCGATCTTTTACGGGAAAAGTTTCCGGACCGTGTTATCTCTCGAAGAGGTGATCACAATTGGCCACCGAGATCTTGTGATTTAACACCTTGCGACTTCTTCCTTTGGGGCCACGTGAAAGATAAGGTCTACGCCAAAAGCCCAGCGTCGATTCAAGACCTCAAAGATGGAATTCGTGAGGCTATCGAGGACATAGGGCAGCCACTTTGCGATTTGGTTATGGAAAATTTCATGAAAAGGATATGGTCCTGTAAGCGTGGTCGTGGCGGCCATTTGGCTGATGTTGTGTTCCATTATTAACGGCATACCTTCCTCTTAATAATGAAATAAACATCCGATCATTTACCTCAAAAAATGCCATTTTTCTTTTAATATCAAAATAACACCTCTTATTGGAAAACCCTTTATATTAGAAACAAATTTTTTTCAGAGAAATCGAAACAGTTGACAGCGTAAATTTCAATTTTTATTTCGAGTAAAGAATACAAGAAATCAGTTTATTGTTTATTGCTGGGCAAGAGAAGTAGAAAAGGAATTGCCCATTTCTGACAGAGAGTCTACACGAACGAGTTTGGTATCGAATCTAAAATATTTTCAAAATCTTTCATGGGAAAGTCGATATATTTGGACTTGAAGTTGCCGATTACAAAATAATGATTTCAGTTTTTGTGCCAAATAACTGTTCATAACGGCGAAGTAATTGAAGTAGAAAAATGATATCGATATCAAATAATATCTTGTCTTTAAAATAGTAAAAAAGCTATTTACATATGTATTTAGTCTCGAAAGTCCATTCTTTAATTTTCTTCTTAAGGCTCAATTTTTCAACACTCAGTTAAAGATCAGATAGTTTTTGATCTTCAGATAAAGCAAAAATGTGTTCCTAATAATGTTCAATTGATTATTGAAAAATCGGCTCTAAATCAGTTCACCTTTAATTAGAGAAAGAGACCCTCACAGGATTTGGCTTAGATTTGTTAAAATGTTAAGAAAATCGTTGTTTTGGACAAGATCTGGAACATAACTATACAAGAGTATGAATATTGGAATTAGAACACAGTCAATCCCTTCTCTTATCGGTTTTTTTTCAGGCGACCGTTTAAAAGACTCTAATTCAAACTAGCATTCTCAATCTCAATCATCGAAATCATGTTCGCTATCGGTTGAAAATGGACGTTCTTCAGACAAATAATCTCCTTAGACTAAATACATGTCTCGTTCAAAGTATCTTGATTCTCATCATCTTCAATTTGCGCTAGATGAAGATTAAATACGACATCTGTTGATGCATGTAAATTATGTTGCTAATGCAAAAAAAAAAAGTTTCTAAAGGTAGAACAAACTCAAAAAAAAACAAAAAACTAAATTGCTACGATTTTCATTAACCCGAATGACACTGGCTTAATTACAAGTCAAGTGAGACTGACCGTTCCTGTTCTTTTGTTTTTTACTCATAGTTGTGTCAATTGCAAGTAGACTGTGTGACTAGACTTATTTCTAGCGAGAACGCTTCGAACATGTTCGATTGAAAATGGTATGAGGCCAAACTGGCTAGTTTTAAAAATCGTTGCCTTTCTGTTTAACCGCATAAGTCGAAAATAAAAAATTGTTTATGAAATAAAATTCTTATTAGTGCTTGGTAGAGGTAAGAGAAATAATAATACAGTAACGAGGCATTGATATTCGATTTTGGTGATTTTTGTTTGTCATCTGAATTATACATTTAAATGTCATTTTCGCTCTTACGAGGTTTTGACAGAAAGCTGACGATATGTAGATTTCAAAGTTTAGAAATACATAATATATTTTATGATATTTAAGGATAAAATGAGCAAAAACTGCTATCAATTCTGTAAAAATAAATAAATTTTCAGTTCACAGAAATGTCATAAAAATGAACTTGATTCCTCAAGTAAATATCACAGCTTTGCTGTCAAATACAGAGGACAAAAATGATTGGATTCGCTTGCTCAATTTTTTCACGTATTAGCATAGATTGTCTTGTTTAGTGTTTACGTTTTGAATTCTTAGAATAAATTCGATTATTTTTTTTTTTAAATGGCTCAGTTTTGAATCTTTAGTAGAATAGATAGTTTAAGCTTTGTATTTATTTAAGTTGCAATACGTTTTAAGGCAATTTTATATACTCGTTAAATTCCGCTAGGGATGCATCATAGCGGAGTACAACTCAAAGATAAAGTGGAAACCTTTTCGCTTATTGTTGAACATATATCATCTCTTCGTTAACAAAGATTATAATTTTGTAGGTACTTTAAAATGTAAAGTAGACGGATATACATACATAATTAAATTTAGACATTTTGTGTATCTCAACAGGAACGTGCTCATGAAACCATGTCGTGACTGCATACTATTCTTGTTCTGTCTGCTATCTCAACATTTTAATGGCTTACTGCAATTATTGTGGTATCATAAATGTATGCATAACTCATGATTTTTTTCAATTTCTTCTGTTCTCTTTACTTATATCATGATTTAAACATTTAACTGATTAAAAATACAAATCTGTAGAAATGATAATAATATTTTTAAGGTATTGGAATGATACTGCTTACCATTTTCTAACTTTTAAGCTCTTTAATGAAATGTTTTTAGTTTTAAACAGTTCTTTTCTAGGTTCATATACTTAACCTATTTTATCCAGCTGAACACACCTAAAATAGTGACAGGTCGTGAAAAAAAAACAAAGCCAATATACCCTATATGACATTTGTAAACGGCAAAGTTCCATATAAAGTAAGTATAAGATTTTAACTTTACCTTTTTGCGAAGCCAGGTTAAAATTGATTGCAAAATATGTACCGAACACAATACAACACAACACAATAAAACACAACACAACATGAGTTAAAAAAAAACGTGACGTTAAATTGATTTTTTCAGATGGCATATTTTATAGCCAGGGCGTGTTTTCTTTTAATTCCTACCAAACCTTGTCTTAAAAACATGATTGTTTTCCAGGTACTTTGAGTCTTTTTTTTTGAGGGAAGTCGATCACAAGAGCTTCAACTATAATTTTACAATACTCTTGGAACAGACTTACAAACAGAACCTAACTCAATACTAACACCCTATCAAATATTTTCTTTTTTTCTCATTTTTTAAAAATCAATAAATGCTTATAACCTTATTGTCATCTATTGGAAGAAATTATATCCAGCAATTCCTCTCAAGATATTCTCAATAGCACGCACTTGAATGCAACATTATTTCTAAGCTCTTTTCCAAGAAGAAACTCCTTAAGGAAATTTTCAATTAAATATTATTATTCATCGATTTGTAAGTGTGCTCAAGTTCAAATATAATCTCCCATCCATCTAATGTTAACATTGAATATGCACTTGAACGAGTTGCTTATAATTGGCTGCTTCCAATTCCCTGGCGCAAGAAATAGTAAAAAAAAAAATAATAATAATATCAAACCACCAGTGCCTCCTCGTTTTATGATGTCAGCTATGTATTATGCGGCAAATCATGGTGCATGTAATATTCAAAGCGTGAAAACGTGTTTTCGCATTTTTGTAAACCACGTTTTCAGGTAGGTAGGGTATAATATGTTGGAATGGAATGTCTAACCGACCGACCATCAACCGGGACAAGTTATGGCACAGTTTTTCATTGACATTGAGATAGATAAAATGCTAATAATAGACCCATAGACGATTTTATGTTGGCATAAAGCTGCACTAAGCCTACTCGGGTGGAAGGCAGTTCACTTCAGCATACAGAGAACAGGCTTTATCGAAGCAAAACCAATTGTTTTATCCCTATTTACATATTTTGTTTGACAAGAGGTTTTTTTATTTTTTTTTTATTTTTTTATTAATCACATTGAAATTGTAGCAGAAAAAAATTGTCAGAAAAACCTATTTGTTTTGATTAATTTCAACTATAGGCTGAGCGAAATTTAAAAAAAAAGAGAAGAATATTCTGTTGACACGAAATATAGCGTGTCCCTTTTGCAAAGGATTTTATTTGTATGTCTTTACATATGTTTCCGAGCACAATGCCCGTGCCCATCCTTCTGGAACTTTTATAATGGCCAGTGATTAAAAAGGCACATAAACAGAGAAGTAGAAAATATAGGAAAGTCACCTTTACCAGAATGACATTAGCTTCGAAAAATTCCGCCCTAATGGCAAACAAGGAAGGATCGACAAAGAAAACAAAGGTAGAAAGCTTTTTCTAAACCTAACACAGAATCAGTTACTAGGAAAATAAAAACTAGACTACAGTTATTTCCGTTTGACACTTCCTACGAAACGAAATGCCATCACGTAACGCTGAATCCCTTTTATAATGCTTCGTCTTTTAAGTCGATCTTTTTCGTATATTTATGTCTATCAAAAAGGACCTGAACTAGGTAACTGTGTTATACCTACAGACAAAAATAAAAAAAAAATCACAATTCCTGCCTTGAAAATACATTCAGTTAACTGCCACATATAAAAACTAAGTGAAATGTCAGCAAAGCGCATCGCAAAGAAAGTGAGTGCAATAAGGAAAGTACAGAAAAGGACAAGTTACAGTGCCATTATTGTGTCCTTTTTTATTATTTCTTATTGCCACTACTTTACAGTTTTACTGAACCATGGATTATTGTGAACAAAGTGTGCCATTGTTGGAAAGTTGGAAATGGCTTCGCTTTTTGTTCTTACGGTGGAATAAATTAAAAGATATTTATTTTGTTTTGTTATTGTTATTGTTGGTACTTCCTGCTAATAAGTAGAACTTTTACTTTTTATTTGATTTATTTAGAAAATTTATTTGTAATGATTTTTATTTTTCTAGAGTAAGCAAGTTAAGAAGGTAATATAAATTCAAGGACAAGAATACATGAATCATACGGAACGTTGGGATACAGTAGATGTGTAAGAAATTTATAGCGTTCCCTTCTTTTATACATTATACAATTTTCCAAACGTGTACATATATATGTATGTATGTGTCCTTAAGTAGGTGCAAAACTCTAGATTTCATATTGGTGAAGCTTATTTATGATTAAATTAAGAGACAAACTTTTACTGTATAGGTGCAAGAGAATTGAATAAATAAACACAAATACAAATACACCCAGAACTAAAAGGTGAAGGAGTTTTTGTTATTTGTTCGTCTATTCACAAGGTTTTGTGAAAATTTTCCAGTGCCTCAACTAAATTTGCCAAACAATTGCCATTTTTCCAGGCGGGACTAATTAACAAATTGATAAAAAGCAATTTTATTTAAATACTTCTACTAATATTTTCAAAGTCAATATTATTACGAAAATAACTTTTGACATCCTTACTATAAGCGCTATTAACGCTTAATAGGACGACAAAATAATTGAAAACATTTGCAATCGATGTCACTGATACAAATTTCTGCATAAAAACTGCCAAATTCAAAAATAAATGTCGAATTACACGTTAAACTACTTCTTCAACTCCACTCAATTCGAAAAAAATGTTACTGATTGTGAATTACATATAAATATCTATTATATATATCAAAAATAAATTTTCCAACAATTACTGTAATGCGACTTAAATAGTTTAAAATTATTTCTATTTCACAATCGTTTAACCTTGATCTCAATTTATTATTAATATCTCACTGAAGCTTAACTTAACATGTGTAAATTTGTTCACTTGTCGGTTTGCGAAAATAAAAAAAACTACATATTTGCCCTGCTAAAAACAACACGTTCTCTTCTTATTTTGTTTAAAAACTTCTCATGCCTAACAAAGTACTCAAATTGGCGCATCTGAGTATGTATATACGTTTTCAATCGTTTGCCGGGGCTTACTTAAATATATGTATGTGAAGTCAAATGTAGGTAAGAGTTGAATGTAATCTCATTCATTTATTGATTTATTTTTGTAATTCTTTCTAGTGGAATAGCTATAACCGAGGTGGTTCTTTTTACTTTATTGCTGGCAGTTACGTACATCCAAACAAGGAAGGAATTGCGGATACCTCTAGCCCACATGCTCAAAAAGTTGTTGTAACAAATGGAATTTCAAAACAAAAAGAATCTGTCTCCTCATGTGTATACCTAAATCGTTCACAATAATTAAAATTAGAAAATAGAGTTTGAATACAAATATATTGACAAATATGACCACTCAATTTAAACTAAATCTAGAACTCATAATTAAATTTCCAAAAAGCCTTAGTTTTTATTAATTCAAAACCTGACTCATAAATCCCTAATATAAATTATTTTAAAAATAAATCATCGAGCTAATTGACTAACCGTAGGTTTCGCACACTGATTTATAACAAACAGACCCAACAAAAATCAATACCAACGATCTCAAACATCAACCATTCAACTGCAAATCTACTCGAATCACGCTCTTTGTGGCTTTGTGTTGGCTTAGTTGCGCAAAACTAGTTCATTCATGTGTAAATTATTCCCAATCACATACAGTTATCTCCATCAAGCCGAATATGTGTTTTATGTATGTATGTATAGTTTAATTTAATCAAATATTTTTGCTAATACCTCCTCAAATAATGTGAGTAATGTGAATGCCAAAACACAGACATCTCCCACACTCTTTTATCCACACCCAGCATGGAATTCTATTTTGGAAATTAGATTAACTGAGCTTTACAGATGAGTATTAGATTGTGTAGTAATGATAGGAATGTCTGTGCTCGTAAACGACCATAGTTTTTTTTGGTACCTACATATGCAATTGTTCATAAGCGATATAAATTAAATAACGCCAACCGCTGTGTTATAATGTTGCCATAATTGGAAATGCTTTTTGACTACGCTGAAGTCATCATGCAGGGCATGACGTGTGGACGACAGTGGTCACCAATTTAGAAGCAGACGTATACAATAACTTATATACCTACAGGGTACGTTAGATAAAGTGTAACCAATTTCACATTTGCAATTGCCCGTCGCGTCGTATAAATAAATCAAAATGGAATTCGAGGAAAATAATGTGACTACATACCTTGAACTTGGCAAGAAAGTTGCAGCATTTGTACGCGAATTAAATTTTGTGACCATATGCTAAAAAATGCTATATTTTAAGCACATAAAAGCGCATAAATTCAATTATACGGCGCATAATTAAAAGCAAATTGAAGCCCTAGTAGTAGTCCGGGGAGTAGTGTTTAGTGCGTTGGACTATAACGCCAGAATTTTGGCCTCTTGCGAGGAAGTGATAAATCTTCCAATAGTATCTATTGTAATGAAAAAGTGCCCCTCACTTTCACCTTAGCTGTTTGGATTCGGTGGAAAATTGAAGGTCCCCTCTTTTTCTGACAACTAACGCACTCCGGACTGGTTGAGAGTTGTATGTCACTAGACTCTGGTTCTCCACGAGCTCACGCGGCACTAAGTTGTATATTATTGAAAAACAGCCCCCCGATGTATAGCAGTGTCATTGTTTTTATTAAATCAAATATATTATTAACGTGGTAGTAAATTAAGAACTTAGAAATATTATAGGTAAAAGAGACTGTAGTATTCTGAGTTAGAATTATTTCATTTGATGGACCCTGTATAAAATAGTAATAATTTTCTTATAATAACCTGTATCCCTTTATATTAATTGTAAATCCGATTTACAATCTCGATGTTCCTTTACTATGTATATCACGGTAATTCATAATTCAAATAACAACAACCAAACATAGACATTATTTTAAGCTCTGGGGTCAACCGGTAGAGCACTTGAATAACAACACAATGGCCAAGGTCAACGATAAATGTGTGCACATTCCATACAAGGAAGTATGTGGTGTAATATTGTTGGCAAGATAGATTGTAAACTTTTTTGATTTGTTCTCGAGATGCATTCCAATAAAACTGAGGACAGTGACCACATAATTGATAATTGGATATAAACTAGTGTTTGTATAGTTTTCTTTTGTTTTTTTTGTTGTTGTTGAAAAAAAAAATATTGAAGTTTGACAACGTTTCGTTGATAAAATGTTGTTATCTAATGATACAGTTTGCTAATACCTGCTAAATATTTATGAACAGCATGAAGATAGAATAGAATCTTATAGCGTTATCAGCGTCTGGATTGATAAGGCGACTTATACTGAACATATTTTTATATTATAGCGTGATAGCTTTGAAACGAGTGATAAGGCATTTTGTTTTCGACAATAACACACTTAGCAGGAGTCTTTTGTAAAAAATATAACAAAAACAATGATTATTGTTTCCATTCGTTTTCATTGTTCAAATTTAAAGCTAAGCCACAAGACTCATTAACGGAAATGAAGTGCGTATTACAAGTAAACTTACTATGTACTATCTCCTACATTTAAGTTATAAAGATTTTCATTTGTTCATAATCAAATATGATATTTCTGTACAAATAAAGTATAACAGATAAAATAATTTCAAAACAAATATTCCAATAAAAATAAACTCAAAGCGTTAAATTTTTCTAATAAAATGCTTTCAGTAAAAATGTCCCTCAAGTAAACATTGCAAGGTCAGCAGAATAAAAAAAAAGACCATTCAATATAATCTAGACGAGTATTTAATTATTAAAATTTTTTGATAACCGCGAATGTATGTAGCTTTGACAAACGAGTTCGAAACAACTAAGTTTATCAGAAATCGTTTGTGAGATTCTCTTTTTTTGTCAATTTTTTTCTTTTATGAATTTATTTTAAAATATTTTACTTTATTTTATTTTCTATGAAAACATAACGTACAAATGGATTTATAAACAAAACTATTGCCAAATTCATAAATTCTAAGGCATCGCGAATTAAGTCATTTATATGTACTGGAAATCTTATTAAAAAAAAAAACAATATTATTGTGATAGAAAATATAAATTTTTGAATAATTATCTTCAAAGTAAATTTAAATTGGCAAAATGGATATTTGCCAAATATTGAAAAGCTTTGGATTTGCGATTATTCTCATGTAAATTGAAACAAAATAAGCAAAACAAATTTACATCTAAACACATCAAAGAGACAAAACATAAATACGGTGTTATTTTGTTCAATGAAATAACAACAACTTCTACTTGAAGCTATTACCACCAAGACTATAGCACTCTTTTATTTTTCAGGAGCCGCAGCACTTCAAAAATAACCCAATCAGAACAAAAACAAGTGAAGGGTAACAAACTTATTGGATACACAAATAATTAACATCCATCTCAGTTGAATAAATCAACTCATTTATGACTCATGAAATGAAATCGACGACTTATAAAAAAGAAAAGCAAGAGTAGGAATAATCATGATACCCAGCTAATGTAGATGCTCTGGTGAAGGCCATGGAGCCCAACTAGGGTTCTTATTAAAATACAATACAAAAATAACCTGTTTAAGACAAACTGAGAGCCAACCGGATGACGGCGGATGTGGCATTGAAACGGCAGGTAAAGTTGCGTAGGTTTATTAAGTTCTAAGATCAAAAGAATACATAAGGTGGAGATCGTCAGTCAGTAATGTAATTTTATACATGGAATGATAAAAAATCTTAGATTGACGTAAACGACGTGAATAAAAGGCTGTGCTTATTTTTGAGTTAAACAATTTAAGTTTATTTATTCCTAAGAACCAGGCATTATTATGAACAGAAACTTAAACAATTATTCAGTTTGTTTGTTCTGAAAATAAAAAAGAAAATGGTTACTTTAATTCAAAATTAGTTTTAAAGGAAAAATTAGTAGTTTCAGACTTTTGCGGACAAATAGTACCTCATTGGCAGTATCAAATATAACATACATTGCTTCTAACATAGCGACAAATGTTTCATTTTACAATTATAGACCACAGTTTCTCGAAAACCTGCACGGATATTCCAAAAAGTTTAGTCTGGTTGCGTCCAGAGACCTTTGCTTAGTGTTATAGGGAGTACAAATGGAGTCACAACACTGCTTAGGTCCTAAAGGAGGATTGAAATTTGTTCCACGATATGCATATCATAAAGTGATTTGATCACATTGACAACAGTGTTATGTATCCATCTCTTTTTTTTTTTTTAATTTTATGTATTCGTTGTATTTTTTTTTTCAAATACTGAAGGTAAAAACTAAATTTTGGATCATTAAAATAGATCCAGCCATGTTTTGTTGGTATGTACGTGTACGGTAAGTGTTAAAAACTGATTATTATTTACTAATTTCCGAATGAGAAGCTTTTAAATCTGGAAGAGGAGTAATGTGACTGGAAAATAAACCTATCAGTAACTTTGGTGTTACAAAATAAATACAAATTTAGTAAAATTTTTATCCCGATCGGGATTTGCTTTAGAAATCATGAACTGAAGTTCATTACCAATCACATTAATCTGGAAATCCGGAAATCCCTTTTCCATAAACCTGTTACAACAAACTATATTTCCTCGATAGTGTAGTGATCAATAAACCCCTTAAATTTAAAATTACATATTTACAAAAAAATCATTGAAATAAAAACTCACCAGAAAAGAATCCTTAAGGAATTTGCAATCAGCAGTGCGAAACAAACATGCAGTGAAAAGCCATCAGCGTCCTGTGTTTTCTTGATTTCGCGATATTGTGGCACGTATGGAATTACCCCTCCAACGACCATAGCCGAAGCAGCAGCCCAACCGACCAAGTGACCTACTGTAAGTCCCAGTTCATCGTTGATAATCCAATCCATTTTGTTTGTTTTCTATTTTTTTTTTTGGTAATGCGAGACTTGCTGTTCCTTAATGAAAAGCCTTAGAAGTGCAGCGCTTGATTCTAAATGCACGAAAGGTTTCCTACCCTCAACCGGCTATCAATATTTCTTCGTGTTATTTGATTGTTTACAGATTGTCACAACGAATGCCAAGGCAGCTACTTTTTCTTATATTTTTCCACTCGGTCTTGAATTTTGTTATTTATTCTTAAGTGGGTCTTTATATTAAAAATTCTGTATCTACTGATTTTGGAGGAAGCTCAAGATTATGTGCGACGACAATGACAGCGAAGAAATATTTTTGTTTTGATGAATTATTTGTTTTTGTTATTTTTATGCGAAGCATTCAGACACGTAAGAATGTTTTTATTAATTAATTTTTAATTTATCACGACGACAAAGCTGCACATATCTACAAACGGAAGAAGACTTTTACTTTACATAAAATAACGCAAAACAGACCACACAGATTTTGAGTTGAGTTTTTTTGAATCTTTTGCTGCTTATCTAACTACGGAAACGGTATCGAATCTGTTGGAAAACCAGAAGCACACGACGACGACGACACTATCTGAAGAATCTCGAGAGGAAGAATTCATTTGCATTTTGATAATTTTTGGCTAAAAATATTAATTCACTTCGAGTTCGCCATCTACACCTACCTACTACACTTTATGGCACACAAAAGCTTGGATAATATATATGATTCATAGTGCACTACGAGCTTACTTTAAGCAAATACATTTCAAATGGTTTTCTAGTTGTGAGAATTTTTTGTTGCGATCACTTTGTTAGGATTTTGTTTTCTTTATTTTATTTTTTTTCATTCGTAGCTAAATTTACTGAGGTGTTTTATACTGAGCGCGACTTTTCATTCTGACAGTCAAATGAGCAAATTGGAAAAATCGTTCATTTATCGAAACGAAATGGCAAATGTCAGTGTTTTTTTTTTGTTTTGATTTCAAAATAAACGAAACAAGACGATTAAATGAGGTTTGTAAGAAGGAGATAAGTATATACATTTTTTTGAAGGGAGAAATATATCGGATTTTGGAACGAAATTGACGATTTAAGTGATGCCAGTAAATTATATTCAGTAGGTGGAAAATTAAAGGTGGCCTTACATGCAAGACGATTTACATTGTACTGATAGCTCTGAATTGTTTTGTTTGTTTGTCCCCTTTCATACGTGCAAACAAGTTGCTGGAGATGATGTTTTGACACTTTCTTTTGATTTCTTCTAAAATCACTTGTACCTTTCACACGAATAAACAAACTCCCAAGAAATTTTCCATATAAAGGCCCTTTGTTGAACGCACATTACGTAAAAAAAATCAGCTCAATCGTTGACTGGGAGATTTTATTCACCTCGTTTTTCCTACGAAGTGAAAGTTGCTCTAAAATAAGTTTCCGTTCGTAGCAGAGGACCTTCAGTAACTTACCCGGAGGCTACATGAGCCAGTACCGGCTAGCCAGTTGCAATATTCTAATTTTTTTTACTAATACACACAAACCTAAGCAACTTGCTCGTCAACTGACTTGTCTTTTTCTAAGACAGTTTAGCAGCCAGTAGAGAAGCCAGTAGTCCGTTCATTTTTTAACTGTAGTCAACTTTCATCGTTCCTTTTATACCAATTTCTCTAGTGATTCGATTTTATGCATAGAATAAGTTAAAAGAAATTTGATGTGCAATTTGTATGCATTTTTAAAGTTCTGACTTAATAAATATTTTAATTAGTGTTTATTATTTAAAAAAAAAAATGGAGTTCCGATAAAAACTATCGATAACAAGTTATGTAATTCACGCAGGCAATTTACTCAGTGCTTGCAAAAAAGCGAAGTATTTCAATTTATAAGAATCTACAGGAATCTACATCTTTCACGGGAAAAAACAAGTTGCTGATGATTTCACACGAGGAAACAAAATCGTTAAGGTGTTTCCATGTGTAAAAAGCAGAGTTTAAACAGTGAAGCCAATAGTCTCGATTGCTGTCACTACTTTTTTGACAACATCACAACATGTCAATGTGACGTATCCGTCGGCGAATTTAGGAATATTTTTTTAAGTTCAATTTTACATAACTTTTTATTATTATTTGTGTTTATTATTAATTTTCCATTAATTTAAATACACAATGTCTAAATTAGCCGTTCTTCGGCATATGTCCGTCCATTGCAAACGTCTCATCACTCCCTCTGCAATCGCCAACCACCATCTTCGTTTTTATTCACAACCTCAAGGAAAGCCACAATCAGGGTCTCTCGCTAAATCCAGCGACCGGACAGATGTTTCCACTGATGTTCGACCACTAGGTGAAAAAATTAAAGAAAATACCAAAACCGCTTCGTACATGGGAGTCATCCTTTTGGGAGTTGGAGTAACAGGAGTAGTGTTCTATGCGGTTTTAAAAGAACTCTTCTCTTCGAACAGTCCGAATAATATCTATTCAAGAACTTTGGAGCGAGTGAAGGATGTAAGTACCTAGTTGGAGTTACTTTATGAAGGAAGGGGTCGATTAACAATACTGTTTTTTTTTTTTTGTTGTTGTAGGAACCTCGAGTACAAGACGCACTAGGGGCACCAATCAAGGGATTCGGTGAGGAGTCCAGAAGAGGTCGTCGACAACATGTCGCTCATTCGAAATTCGAACGAAATGGTGTACCTCACTTAAGAATGCAATTCTACGTCCAAGGAATCAGGAACAAAGCCACAGTGCATTTGGAAATGAAAGAAGTAAAATGAATTCTGAGTTTCGAGGAATTATTTCTAAATTCAAATTGTTCTTGTTCTAGACTTCGGGCCAATTCACTTATCGGTACCTTTTCGTCCAACTTGATCATTATCCCAACACTACAATTATTTTAGAAGACAATAGGTTGTCTGAAAAACAAGTTCTAGGGTCCAGCATGGAACTAGCTTAATGAAACTAATCACAGAACTGAAAATACCTATTTGCCTACTACTAATGCTTACTTTCTTTGTTAAATTAGACTTAATAATAAATGGAAAAAAAATCGACTTTTGTATTTGGTACAGTTAAATCACAAAATTCCTCCACTCATGAAACTTGGTGTAAACGTTCCATTTACAAAGAGAATGAAGAATCAGATTCAATAAAAAAATATCTATTAAAGTAAGTTTTTATTTAATCAAGAAGCATATAGTCAAAACTAAGAAGAGATCATCTAGTATATTTTCTTCCAAGGAATCACCTCCCAAGAGCGAAGAATATGTCTTCCAAATAGAACATCTTTAGTTTTGTTCATAATGTAAAAGGAAATTCCAAAGAATGATGCAAAGTATAGCCAGAATTGTCCACAGCGTTCCCACACACTGAGATGGTATCGAGCTGGAACTTGAACGATGTCGATTTGCAATTGAATCGAAAGACTCTCGTCTTCCATTGGTTTGTAGTAAGTTTCAGAGATTTCTAAGTCGAAGAAAGCCGGATTCAGTCTGATTCGCTCGTGTATGTACTCGAATTGAAAATATTCCATGTTCGATGTGTTTTTCGGCAGAACATCTCTTTTGAAATGGGTCTTGGCATTACGACCATAGAAAGGACAGATGAATTCGGCATTTTGGTTCAGTCTTAGGTAACCTTTCATTTTGATGATTCCATTCGAAAAACCAGCTTTTGGAATTTCTAAGCGATGAATCAGTGCAGCTGGTGGATTCAGCTGGCATTTGTGCCGCAGAGTTGCTTCGAAGATAAGAAGCAATTCGAAATTCTGAAGTTTTCCATCCAAATTATCGAAATTAAGATGAAAATTTGCAGTATCCATCTGGGTATCATAGTTTTGGTCATGTGAAAAGAACTTTAACAACAACATCAATAAATTCCAAATTTAAATAATTAAATATAGGCGCTCCCAAGAAATCTTACCTTAGCACTGTCGCAATACTTCTGCCACTCATTTGTCCGGCCATTGAAATATGCAAATGTACTACATGCCACTGCGGTATTCTCTTCACCACTCATTTCGCCAAGGAATAAATACTGAAACGTGTACATAACTTTTGGTTGTTCATAAAGCACACGAGATTCCGAAATACCCGAATATGGACTAAGAACTGATACTAACAAGACCGGAATCATTACAGATAATATGATTAGTATGAAGACAATTAATGCTGCTGAGGAGCAAAGTGAATTTTTATACATAATTTCAGTGTTTTTCGTGTGCAACGGTATGAATTTCATCCTGACGTTCTAAAGGATATAAGAAGAAGGTAACTGGTAGGGTGATGTTTTATTTATTTTATATTTTTTACATGAAAATGTGATGCGAAATCGGTTGCTAGGAAACTACCACTCGCAGCGTAGTCTAGTGTCCAGATTTCAAAGTAATTTTCAAATAGCCTGTGTTTACACCAAATCTTATGAAGTGAAATTTCGTTGAGTTTAAAAATTTACACAACGAATATGGTTGGTGCATTTGATAAACGAATGTTAAACTTCCACAACCAACCTGAAGGTGTCGCATAAGCCTCTTTTTAAGGAGAATCGTTAAATTCAAACAAATTACAACAACATTTTTTAATTTTCTAGTAAATCTTAAGGTTTTTTTTTTTTTTTAAGCTACTCAAAGCTATGAATTGAACTTTACACAAAATACGAATTACAGGGTTTTGTTTAATTAGGAAAGTTTCAATTTTACCCCAGCAGGTCAATCCTAAAAGCAACCTTGATTTCAGAACACCGTTTAGTAAAGGCTGCGGCTACAATAAAATCTGATGTTGTAGATCATTCTTAAGACGGGATTAAATTATTGTGTTAAGTAAGTATGAAGTGTGATTCCTAAACAGGTACTTAACAGAGCCAACAAGCTCAATTTTAAACCGGTCAATTCAAGAAAGTTGGTTAGAACTATATCTTTGTGCAACAATTATCTTCACAAACATTTTTAAAATGATAGGAATTTAGAATAACTTGTTGATACGGTCAGAAGGGTAGCTATAGATAGGGCTCCGTAAACAGTATTCAAAAGAAAATTGTTTCGTCTTTTTAGACGAAGGATATTTTTGAAAAGGAACTGATATTTTTGAAAAGGAATGACTCTAGCCTAAAGCATGCCCACCGGCGGAGGGCTCTGAACTCTGGCCCTGCGGGGCCGCATTAACAGTACTTTTATAAACCAAAACTATTATAATTGGCATGTCTAGAGTCACTGCCATAAAATTACTGTTTATGCGGCCCAGAGTTTTTTTTTTCAACTCGCGCGAAGCGCGTTAACGCACGCCCACTTTTAATGGCGAAAAAATGTTATAACTGCTATAAATTGACATGTCTCTAGCCTCGTCCTTTTGAAAAATTTCATATTATACATATTTAAATTTATATTCACCCCGAACTTGTGAAAATTACTCTAAACATACAAAATTAAATATTCAAAAATTGGCTGTGCCCCACTCTCTGAGCACACCGCACCGTTCGAAATCCTTTGCAAACATAAAGACTAATTTCAAGTGGATTTTCTTCACCACAGTAAGCTCAACGGAACAGACGGCATGCCCCCCACCCTACTGCAATCCTCAGCACGTCCAAAACTATGTCCAATAATTCCTTTCCCAGCTTTCCTAAAACCACCACCACCAGTCCCCGAGCTTCTTCCCTAGCATTAGATAATTAAAAGGGCGAATTCACTTTATTACAAGTCGATTTGGTATACAAAACTCTCTACCCACTACCACCCATACCGGAATTAGTTCAAAACCTCTCGTATTGTTTTCTGCAAATGATTTCCAAAACACATTGACAACATTTTCCTTGGTATTTATCTGTAGCCCATGCCCCAAACACAATTATTATTGTCCTTGTTTCGGTCTCAATTACTAAAGCGGAAGTGCGAAGGAGATGGGAATGGGAAGAGGTAGAGGTATAGAATATTTGAAATGTTAAAGTGAGCGGCAGTATATAACGGGTGATTTTTTAGCTGGTTTGGTTTTGGCAACACTGGTTTTGACAGCTGACGTGTGTTTAGTACCTTGTGTCACTGTCAGACAGCTTCAGTTTGGTTTGCAATTTAACCATGGATCGTTTTACAAATGAACAACGCTTGCAAATTATTGAATTTTACTATAAAAATTCGTGCTCGGTTCGAAATGTTCATCGCGCGCTGCTTGTGTTCAGCGATGAGGCTCATTTTTGGTTGAATGGGTAGCATTGCAACAGCTACCAATGCATCCCGAAAAAGCCACTGTTTGGTGCGGTTTATGGGCCGGTGGCATTATTGGGCCTATTTCTTCAAAGATGATGCGAATCGCAGCGTTACTGTCAATGGTGAACGCTACCGAGCGATGATAACAAACTTTTTTTTGCCCGAAATGGAAGTTCTTGACTTGCATGATATGTAGTTTCAACAAGCCGGTGCCACATGCCACACAGCACGCGAAACAATGGCGCAATTGCGAGGCGAGTTTGGTGAACAGTTAATTTCACGTTTCGGGCCGGTCAATTGGCCGCCTAGATCGTGCGATTTGACACCATTAGATTATTTTTTGTGGGGGTATGTCAAGGCTAATGTCTAAAGGGACAAGCCCGCTTCGATTGACGCACTAGAAGCCAACATCCATGCATTCATTCGTGAGATACCGGCCGATATGTGTGAAAGAGTATGCCAAAATTGGACTCAGCGGATGGGCTACCTGAGACGCAGCCGCGGTGAACATTTGCATGAAATTATCTTTAAACATTAAATTGCAAGGTTCAAACTATCGATTCAAATAAATATTTCATTCATTTTTTCGAATTTTTTGTGTTTTTTTTTAAAAAAAAGTTCTAAACCTCTTAAAAAATCACCCATTAGAATCCAGTGTTTTGAAGAAAATCCTCGAAAGGATTTTCATTTCATTTTTATTCGGAAAATACGAAGTGCTAGGAATATCCCTAGTTGGGTGTTAGAATCTAAATCTTTGAATCACATTTGCAAGAATTTGCCTCCACTCTTCTGCTGCTTCCTCCATCAGGAAACAAATTCTTGATCCAGTTTCGGTTTATATAATATTCGGTTTTTCCCAAGAAACACACGACACAACACACTTTCCCAATGCCAACGCCAACGACGACGAGCTAAAGGCATAAGGCGAGGAAAAAGGGATCTCGATTCAATTTAAGAGGAATTAAGTGTAAAATTTTACGGTTCCATTTTGAGAAGTCAGAGAGTTTTATGGGAATTCTATTCGATGGGATTAGCAACGGGATTAAGGCATTTCAATATTAAGGAAACAAAATGGTTGGTAATTTCGACATTGAATCCTTGAAATGGATGGAATCATTGGGTGGTTGTTGGTTGTTAGATTGTTTTTGGTATAGAAATGTGAGCAAGCAAAGAGAGGGATTACGCACGGAATCCTTTTGGCATCTGAATTATATGTACGAGTATATATATTACATGGAACATGACGAGTGGGAGTTAGGGTTTTGTTTGATTGTATTGATGATAGTATACCAGATACTTAAACAGTATACAAACATACATCTAAACGAAAAGTCAGTAGTCAAATCTAATTAAAGATTATAAAGCGGATATCGTTTGGGTCTTAAAAACATTTATTTTTTTTTAATTAAAAAATCCTTTTTAGCCACACATTGAAATTTTAAATGTTACAGCGGTAAAAACGTAACTTTTAGGTACATGTCCTTATTTTCTCTCTAACATAAAAATCTTCGATATTTTGGAAATCGTTCTGGATTTACTCCACTAAAAATTTATCATACTGTAATGTTCTACCTAGGTTCGATAATAAACCTTATTTCCTTTAAAATAATAACGTCCACTTACTTACTTTACAAAACACACACTTTATTTCACTTTAAATCTATTTTATTATTCTCCAATCACAATAGTATGCAATTTAAAATTCACTTCCGGATACACTTTTACTTTATACTTTACACTGTCACATTCAAAATTAAAACTGTCTGTACTCGCTCGAAAGCATCTCCTTATATAGGGAAGTAAATAGTTCTAGTCTTCACTAGTATCCACTGGAATATTCGAGTATCTCCTTCTAGAAGTTTCCTTTCCAGTCACTGACAGATGAAACATTGGAATTGATACTCAGCTGAATCACAAGATGGCGCTGTGAACGGTTGAAGGTTTGATGTTTAGTTTTTTTCCGAGAGATGGCGCTGCAAACAGTCAGAGGATTTTCTCTTGTTTCAAATTCAAAGTAGTTGGGTAATTATTAAATCGTTACAATACTTTTACTTTTCAAAATCTGCCAAGTGCAACTATGGCTGGAAGTCTTCATTATTCTTGTACTAAATCATCTATATATTATTTAAAACTATCACTACTTATGGAACCACTATAGTTAACGGCAAATTATTAAACAACAAACCATTCAATATAAGAACTTTTAGCCACTTTTAGAGAGCGTGCTTCGCTAATCTGTTGTCAACTTATGTCGTTTTCGGTTGGATTTCGGAACAGTTCCATTCCTATCGAAAATGGAAAATTTGGAGTAAAAGGAGTGAAAAAAGAGTAACTCCGATAGTCCACTCGAAAACGACATTAGCAAAGCAGCAAAAAATAACATATAAACCGTTAAACGACAAATTCAAAATTTTCACAACTAATTTACTGCAAATTATCCACCAACCACTTTTCGATCGGTGAGTGTTGCTCCGCTTACTTGCAGTCCTCGAAAAAAGTGCTTGCAGCCAAAAACAAAGCCTGTTTATCCCGTGAGTTTTAAAATTGGCAGACAAAAATACTGTTAAATGGCATTTCTGTTTTTCAAAGTTCTGTAAATGATAAAAGAAAAATAGTTTGGACAACGCAAAAACGTGCGCACCGGAGATATTACAGGAAAGTTAGTAAAAACACCAGTGTTCGACTCGTCCCATGTGATCTGATAAGATTTGATATTTCATGATCACTTTGAGAAAAAAAACTTGTATGTATTCGCAAACATTCTGCGTCTATTTCTAATTCCATACAATAAATTATGATCTTTCGTCAACAAATTTGGTATTTGGCGAAGAAATACTCTTATTTTTCAAAGTTATTGGATTGAAGTTGGGAGCTCATGGCAATAAGACTGAGGGTTGTGTTCATTAACCGCCATATTATTCACTATATACATCCAGATTAAAACTTAAAGCCACATGTATTTACATTGAATTTGTATGCTTTACATCTGGATTTAAATTTTTAATCTTGATGAATCAAGTGAATAATATGGCCGTAAGGGTTTTTTTTTTTTAAATAATTTCTAAGATGAGTCTGGTTTTTGAAATTTGTAAAAAAGAAGGAGTTTTGGTAGTAAAACGTAAGGTAGTTAATTTTTGAGCTAATTATTTTCCCCGTTTTCTGGGTTGTTTTTCCCTTAAGGATTGAAAAAATCCCAAAAAAACGAAAAAATCCCTCAATCTGGCATCCCTGGTTGCATGTGCAACAACTGTCATCAGCTGTTTTTCAACAAGGGAGGTGTTCAGATTCTCCTTACTCCTCCGACTATTTAGGACTTTTCTGTAGATATATTTATCTCGTAGGAATAAGGTGATAGTGTATATAAACGGTTAAGCCGAGTAAACCTTATTTTCTAGGAGCTGTAGAATATTTTTCGATTAAAAAGGTCGCTTCTTGTTGTTTTATTGCTGTGCAGTTTAGAAACAAAACCGTGAAACGCCCTTTGCAGTTTTCACGAGTTAGGTCTTTCATTTAAAATCCATTACACATATAAGGTGTTTTTTCTAGGGTCCAAAGGAAATTGGACGAAAAAAAAAACGAGTATCGAACTGAACAATTAACATGTTAAATGCATCAACAATTAATTCCCCAAGGGCTTAGCTTAGCTCTTAAATCTTATTCTGGAGAAAAACCTGTGTGACTGGTGCAAATTATGTACTTTGCTATCGATAACTTGTATGGAAGTCAAATTTCTGTAATGGCGGTTTTAATTCCCTGTGTCATTTTTGTCGTACAATTTCCTTCAGGCTTGCAAAAAAGATAGTAAAAGTATTTTCAAAGTGGCAAAATGTCTGCACAATTAAAGAGTTGTGATCTTCTTTTTGGCCACATATTTTATTTTTAAAATCTTGTAAATCTGTAATTTTTGCTGTCGGTGATTATGATCGATAGATAGCTCACAGTTAAGTACTTAAGTTAAGTTTTCGGTGCAGTGTTGTTCAATTACATAATTAAAATGTGTTCACTTTGGTTGTCTAAGCTCTAAATGATGTAGAAGTTACCTTATTTAAAAATTTGAATTATTTGTTGAAAATGAGGTTGTCGATATTTATTGAAAAAGTCACAGTCAAGTAGATACATATATCAATGGTTTATTCCTTTTTAACTCCGATAAAACCTTTTTTAAGAGTCCAAGTCCATTTCATTGCAGGCAACACACAGACTCTCTTTTCCGTCAAAGTTTAATCCCATCCCATCAACTGGCATAGTAAATGATGTTTTGATCATGAGACAACAGGTATAATCGGTCAGATGCCACCTTGAAGGCTACTTTGGCATTCAACGCTGACACATGATTCATGAGTGATAATCTTAAACGCTTGACGTCCATTTGAGATAAAAAAAAAACAGCTAAAAGAGCTGGAAAGATTTTCATTTGAATACGAATAATACCAACTTCATTGGAAATCCAATGAAATGGTCTTCCTTGTCGTGATGGTTAATGCAATATTGTGATGGTCAACTTTTCTACAGAAAAGAAAAAGCTAAAAGTATACTCAACTGTGATGGCTATGCGATTCCACCATATATAAGCCTCATCGTAAATTTGAAGCTTATGGCCGACTTGTTAACAATTTAACACGTCTTAATCGTTAAATTTGTTACCAAAATCGATATGCGGCTGAACTGATGGCAGCCTATCTATATGGAGCTGATATTGTACACACAAAACTGTACCCTCACTCTCACATTGGCGGATTAACGCACTTCAAGATTCATGATGGTCCACACCAGCGACCGCATCAGACACCACCTAGCTACTGCCACTAACTTGATGGTGGCATGGTCTGGTCTGGTCACCCAATAATCGTATACCATCCGCATGGTGCTCAGCTCATCCGCCTTTAACCCCATCCCTATTATTATTCTGCATCTCAGTTCTCAGATCGGAATCAGGCATCGCACATCGCACATCGGACAGATAATGACGTTATAAAAATCTTTGTAATTCGCTCATAAAAACGACAATCAATAACTTTCGATGAACATGGCCGATAAGCTCGTGAGTCGTGAATGCGGACGTTTGGATATTTGTCCAGTTGTATGAATGTTTTTGTTGCTGTTGGACATTGGTGACACTGTAGATGGTGGTGGCTGTTATAGTGGGATGACGGGCCAGACGCCGGAGCCGGACAATCGATTTGTCGATTCGAAAACACTTGAGATGGCCGGTCAGTGGGCACACAGCCGGGGAAGTGGTCTTCTCCTTGGCCGATTATAATCTCTGATGAAGCTGCTGTGGCTGCTGCTTTGGCTGTTGCAATGGTGGCGGTTTGGAGTTTCACATCATGGTTAACTTTTCTGCTGCTGTTGGTGCTGCTGTAGTCTCAACCTCATCGTCTTCGTCGTCGTCGTCGTCGCCGTTGTCGTCGACGTTGACAATGTACGTTGTTCGTTGTCGTCTGAGCTAACGGCTAAGTAATCATCTTTGGTGTTGGAGGTGGAGACCTCAGGGGGCACAGAAGGAACCATCATATTTTTCAACACGACACTTTCAAACGCAATAAACCTCTTAACTTGTTCGCATACACTTCAATTTTTATTGCGATGCGCTTCTATACTTGATGGTCATTTATTTATTATTTTTTTTATTTTCTTTTCTGTTATAAAGTTTTGTATAGAGCTGGATTTTGATTTTGGATATACTTATGTATTTTTTTTTAAATTAGGGTGATCAATGGTGTATCTATAGGTAGACATCTTTAACAAAAGTTTGAAGGGAACTTAATCTCTTGTCACTTACTTTTTGAGCTTGACCATTTAACTAAAGTTCCATTTTCCTTAAGTTAAATTTCAAAAGCGAATATTAACAAAAATACATATTGAAAACGACATTAAGGACTATTCACATGAGAGCGACCAACGATCAACGAATGAACGAATATTCGTCCATTTTGACATTTCTTTCACATGGCTTTTTTTATTCGTCGCCAATGACGACCACCAAGAAAACAAAAACAAGATCAATTTTGAGGTTAGTCGCACACGAACAATTTCTTCGTTGAAGTGTGGATCGTATGTGGAACGCGAATAGAGTTTGACAATTCGTAACATACAGATTGCAAGTCGCGAAGACCAATTTCTTTTCTCTAATTAATCTTATTTTAGCAATCAAAAAGCCAGATTTTAGTATGCAAACATTATAATAAATTATATTTCTACGATATTGATTAGAATTTGTGAAGAATTTCACATTTATTCGTTCAACCTTCTGTCGTTGGTCCGTCTCATGTGAATAGTCACTCAGTTACAATACCATCCACTTCGTTTTGTACTCACATGTAGCAGGGTTTCCAATTAAAAAATAAATAGTTAAAGTACTGAAACTCATACAAAAAAAAAAAACAACACTCCTAGAATTCATAATTCGTCTAGATTTAAAAGCAAATGATAAAATGCAGGGATGGTTAACAAACTGCATTTTTGCTTTGAACGATATTAGTGGAACCCAGATTAATTTATTATGCCGAGAAATTTAAATAGTCTTTTAGCAAAAACCGCTTTAAGTGCTTTTTGATGCAACTGGGAATAAGTCTTGTATCAGTTTCTTATTAAATTAAATATCGGGTTTTTCAACAGGGACGCTACAAAAGTAGAGGAACAGGGACAGCAAACAACGCCATATTTATCGCCGCTCTTTTGACATTTCTCTTCAGTAAGGTTTGCCATTTTATGATAAAAAGATATACGAGCCAAAGACGAGTCGAAATTACTAAAATTTACTACCGAAATTCGGAGTCAGTGGCCTCAACGTTAAGAGCGCTACGTCCAATTTATGGTCGTCATAATCGTCCTAGCAGATCAACAATTGAGCGTCTAGTGGAAAAATTTGAATCCACAGACACATCACAAAATGTTCCCGTGCCAGTGAGACAAAGAAGTGTGCGTAGTGTCGAGAATATTGCTGCCGCTGAGGCTTCAGTTGCAGAAAGCCCAAATGTGTCTCTCACACGTCGTTCTCAAGCGTTGGGCATCTCTGTGACGTCGTTGTGGCGAATTTTGCGAAAAGATCTTGGCCTTCATCCTTACAAGATTTAATTGACGCAAGAACTGAAGCCGCTTGACCACCAGAAGCGTCGTATGTTCGTGATTTGGGCTGAGCAACAACTTGAAAATGATTCGGATTTTCATCGAAAAATCATCTTCAGCGATGAGGCTCATTTCTGGCTGAATGGCTTCCTCAATAAACAAAATAAGCGGTATTGGTCAGGCAGAAATCCACACGTACTCCATGAGTCATCATTGCATCCCGAAAAAATTACGGTTTGGTGTGGTTTATGGCCCGGCGGCGTCATTGGGTCGCACTTCTTCCGTGATGATCAAGACCGGCACGTTACTGTGAATGGGGATCGCTACCGTTCAATGACAACCGAATATTTTTGGCCCCAATTGGATGATATGGACTTGGAGGACATGTGGTTCCAACAGGACGGCGCCACAAGCCACACAGCGAATGTCACAATCAATATATTGGAAACCAAGTTTGGAGAACGTGTTATCTCACGAAATAGTCCAGTCGCCGTAAGACTATTTCCTGTGGGGCTACGTCAAGTCTATGGTCTATGCCAACAAGCCAACGACGACGAAATCGAACGTGACATTGCAGCAGTATCGGCCGATTTATGTTTGAAAACTGTCGAAGATTGGGTTCAGCGTCTGGACTTCTGCAAGCGTGCTCGTGGTGGCCATGCAAAAGAAATCGAATTTCATACATAATGGCATCAAACGTACCTTTACAAGAATAAAGAATTTCATTGATATCCAAAACCGTTTTTGTTTTATTTAAAAAAACTTTTGTAGCGCTCTTATTGAAAAACCCTTTACATTAAGGCCCAGATTTTCAGTGGTAAGTTAACTAACTCTAGAAGTAAATTAACTAAAAACTAACTGAGGAAGCAGCTTTTTGGTGGAATATGCATGCGAAACGACTAAACAAACTCGGTGATGGATAAAACATGAAAAGCATTTCGTCAGTTAATCCCGATTTGACTCACTAAATTTGATGAGTTAACTTGGTCTTAACTTTAATCTCGCACTGAAAAACTGGACCTAAATGTTATTGAAATATTGTAAGTATAAGTACAACACAATTATTATAGCATCTAGTTGAGCCAAGTCCTGGGACACGGATTGTTTCCCATTCTTGGTGATTGCACCTAGTTCTTTGAAGTCGAAGCGTAATTTAACATCAGTGACTAGCCACCAGATGGTGGTTACGGTCCATCACCACCCTCTCCTGACTGCGAATTACTGAAAAACTACTAAATGGTCAACTCTAAGTATGAAGAGGTCAATTCAGCATCCATTGCCTCTTTTTCTCCCTTCGTGTTAAACTCCTACAAAGCCCATAAGATATACCCTGCTCTTCCTCTCCTTATCTTACCACTTTCTAACTACAAAATATAAGACAAAAAAAAAACAAAATAACAACTACTATTTCATCCAAGTGCATCCGATTATGTTACAGTAGTATACCCCAAGCATCACATTTAAAGCCCACCCCAGACTCCACAATACACATCTTATGTGCGTCGTCCATCGTATCCTATGCATATAGTATAGGTATATTGAAACCAGATCCATACATTCCATTTAAAGGAAGCAACACTCTCCCTATCTTCGGTTTAAAATAAGACGCATCCAGTGGTGATCGCAGCACTCAAAACCGATATTAATTATAACTAAGTAAGCCTCCAAAAGTCCGGATTTCTCCAGCATATCGCTGGTTTGGGGTCCTACTTCAATATTTCATAAGTCCAGCACACACACATACAAACACAATAACAAGCACACACCATCGCATCGTCCGAACATATTTATTACACAATTTATGATCGGGGAATTGTTTGACAATTCTTTATGGCAAAATTGTCCAGAGAGCATAAACATAAAACTCTAGGTGGTCCACTAGATTACACACCTCCTCAGGTTGTGTTGAACATGCGACGCAACTAAAGTTGACTCGCAATCTAGTCGTCAGGGTTTAACTTGGCTGTCCGTGGACGTGGAGTCCGGACCGGAATTGAATGAGCCCTTTACACGGATTCAGGTTCAGGCATATGTATAAATGGTTCTTCTCCGTTTTGTATTTGCGTCCTCCTTATACACACAGGGGACACTTTGGGGGGCTAAGCGTAAGAAGAAATTATGAATCTTCGATAAAGGCGAAGAAGAGGCTTCGATTAAAGACCCGAATGGCATTTTCATTCATAATTTTTGTGATCGAAGAACGCAAGATTGTTGCAGTGGTGTTGATAGGCGGATTAGATCCGCGGGAGATTTTGTAGCCTGTGAGTGCGTGCGTGCGTCCGTTACCTATAGGTGGTGTTCACAACACGACTACAGACAGGGCTTTGTTTGTGACTTAAAATTTCAAATGAAAATGTACCTTTGTTTGACCCTTTCCACAGGATGATCTGATTATTTGTTGGTCGTTGTCATCGAATTTTTTGAGACTTCTTTGTCTAATATGGTTGAAGAGACACTTGACGGTGTGTGAGATACTTAACAAATCTTTTGTTGTTAGTAATATCTTTAAAATTTGACTTTTTTCAAAGATATTTTAATGGTTTGTTTGGATATAAAAATTTTGTAGTCATAACAGTTATGGAAGACAATAAATACAGATGATCTGTGCTTATTGTTAGAAGGTTTTCGATGGTCTAAAAGACCAGTTTTAGGTGGTTATTCCAAACATTTTTAATAAGAAAATTTGTATTCAAGTTTGATTATATTGTTCTATTATGGTATCTATTGAGTTCTGAAATTGTTAGTGCTGTTTATGCGTAAAGTTGGTTTAGTTTAATCACCAACACTCAACACAAGATTTTTCAGATGAGCGCCCACAGCAAAGATATCACCCAGGAAGGTTCTATTAACACGTAACTTTTTTTTTGGAAAAAAAAAATTAACCAAGTGGATTAAAAATAAATGTATATACAGGGTGTCCCGAAAATAATGGATAACCTTGCAACTGGGTAAAGCTGGACTAAGATCTTTCAGAAAAATATATAAATAATGTTGTCAGATATTTGACAAGAATTTTTTTTTTTAAAGAATTATGACTTTACTCAAATATCTGTACTAAAATAGTTAGGCAGTCAAATTTAATAATTTTGTTGCATTTTTTTTAAATTTTAATTTTTAAAATTAATTTTTTAATGCAAATGTGTTAAAATGTCTTACAAAAATAAAAATGTATGAGAGCATAAGTGCCCCAATTGGCTATTTTTATATTTAATGTCCTTTCTGAAATGGTGAAACACATGCTTCTGTTCTCAATAAAAACCAATAAAATTAGCTTTTTAAATACTGAAGGAGCTTTTTAACATTGACTCAAACGAAAATTAGGTTGCAGTAAACAAATATTCAATTATTAGGTACAGCTATGGTACTATTTGTAAATATTAAGTGGCCACATGATTTATATTCATACATATGTACGTAAGTACAGTAGTCTCTCGATAATGTGAATTAATTAAAACAAGACTTTTTTCAGTTCTTATAAACTTATTGAAACAACTTTCGTATTCATTTATAACAAGACAAAATAATTTCCTAAAGCACAGTTGCAACATTTATTTAGTTTACAAAAAAATAAATAAAATAGTATTAATTAATGATGACAAAACATCATGACAAATAGTATAAGAATATAAAATGTACCTACCCAACTGCCAGTTGCGTTAAAAACCTTGAAAAATGTCTAGACAAATAACAGTTATTTAGTCAATAATATCACACGCAAAACTTACAAGAGAAAAAAGAGAGAAATATAAAAAACTTTTACAAAAGAAATTCACATTTTAGAGTGCGAAAATTTAGGAAGCTCACATTATAGAGATGACAATGTACAGTTTTGGCGGTTCACATTTTAGAGAAATTCACATTTTCGGTAATTCACATTATCGAGCGACTACTGTTTGTTGTTTTAATTTTCATTGTTTAAATCTTAGTCAAAAATAACTCAGGAAAGCTCCATGATCCACGGCACGAAATATTTATGAAAAAAGTTAAAGTTGTTTGGAGATTCGAGGAAATTATCTTTGAATTAATATTATACTAGGGAACAGCAATAAAATCTAAACTAAAGACTATGCCACCTACCGATTTAGTATTTTACTTGCTCTATAGGGCAAGTATTGGTTTCGTGTAAAAAAACAATTTCGAGGTTATAATCAAAACTAACACTACGATAATAGAGAAGTCCGAAAAAGTAGGTTTCGTCAAGCCGTCTGTCGGTCTGTGCGTCTGTGCGTCGGTGCGTCCACTGTAATTTGAGCTAGAGCCTTAACGGGTGGACCGATTTGCATGAAATTTGGTACATAACATTTTTATGTGATTCCCTAGAGAGCAAATTCGAATTTTTGTTTTAGCTCATCTTGAACGGGTAGCTGCCATACAAATATTTTGGTTTCTTAAAATTTTCTCGAAAACGGCTCTAACGATTTTGATTAAACTTCGTACTTGTAATAACCATTGTAAGAAAACTACATCTCAGGTTTTTCTCAAAAAATTCACATTACGGAATTAGGTATTGCACGTTTTTTGAGAAAATGGTCATATTGTTGGGTTATTTGCGTATATCTTTGCCACGGTGAGACCGATTTTGCTATAATTTGATGCTTCTCTAAAAATATTTTTTTATAAACAAAAAAAAAATCAAAAAAAAAAATAATTTTTATAGTACTTTTGACTCTTTTAATATTTTTTCGGAAAATATATACATGATGCGTCTTCAATGTCTGTTTACACACAGTGGTTAACCACAAGAGCAAGTTCATGCGATCAAGTCGTGCATATATTTTTTCATCTTTCTGTTGAAGAAGGTTTCCCTGTGTTTTGCAACGGAAAAAATCATTTTTCATCTTAAGTTTTATGGTGGAATTGAAAACTCAAATTGTTGTCAAATAAATAAAAGGAAAGACAAGAAAACAAATAAAAATAGTACTTGGCTATGTCATTTGAGTGTTCGGAACTAAACAAGAAATTACTCATTTCACTTTAGTAGCTAAATCACTTTTGCGAATGAAGTGAGATGAGTCAGCTGACATAGCTAAATCTCGATACTGAAACTGCGAAAAGTCAGAAAGTCGTATGTTGAGAACAAAATCAACTTGCCTTCACTAAAGGTTTTTTACTTTGTTCCTCCTGGAGAATTTTCAATCAAAAATATAGAATAAAATTTCAGACTTATATAAGTGTTCGCTTTGATATTTCGCTCTAATCTCTCCCACATTGACCACCTAAGTCACCTAAGTACCACTCTCTATGACAGTGAATCTGGGCATTTAGCTATTAAAAATATTAAAATTACAATCGAAATTAACAAACGTAAGGTTGAGGAAAAAGCGTTAGCAATTCAATAAAACAAAAAAGTGCGTATACGCCCGAGAGTACTATTGTTTTACAAAGTCAACGCTTTATGGTAAAAAATTGTTTATATATATATGTATATTAATAAGTTGAAAAGTTCATCTGCTTATTGAAACTAATACCCCTAATTATCAAAATCCTTATCGTCAATACAACGTTTTTGTCAAAATTTCATGAGGGTACGAATTTTTCTTATAATGTCTTGTCTTACCTCTGTTGTAAATTCGATATTGGGGGCCTTTAATTCCGCAAATAATTTGTTTTTTAAATTTATCTAGACATCGCTGTGGTTGGATAATGCATAAACATGATCAAAAGAAGATCAATAATTTTCTAATCTTCAACTTGACCATTTTTTCTGTAAAAGTAACCATTAGACAGATATGAAGGTTTTAATAATACAAATTCTATATACTACTGAAATACATCAGCCAAGTAGAAGACCTAGCACTAGTGAGATCGCGGGGACGAAACGCCAATTTGTATGGACTAAAGGCCGTTAAAAGCTATTTTCAATCATTAGACAGATATTCATGAAAAATTGCATTGGGGCTCTTTGACGCCTCGTAAAATTAATTATTAGCAGTGCCACTGCTCAAAACGATAGGGACTTTCAATAGCTTTTAAAGAATATCAAAAGGAAGCTATACTATATGCTTAGAAAAAATGCAGTTAAGTGGGGATTACTGTAAATAAATCTTAACATTTTTAAGCCTTATACACACCATTAAAAAAATCGATAAGTCGGTTCCTAGATGCGATAAAGTGTTGCATATTTATGTATATTCTTGAACACGTTTTGTCTTTGTGACAATGTTATATGTTAAAAGCTTATAATAGGGTTAATTTCATTGGATATTATTTTTTAACTATTAAACACTAAAAGACAACCGATTGAAGCTTAAAATGTAAATGTGCTGCACTTATATTAAATAATGTTGGTAAAGTCGTCTTTTTGAAGCTCTACCAAAATAAACAAAGAGACAAATCCCCATTTTTTAAATTGAACAAAGTAAACAAAAAAAAAAAAAAAAAAAATGCCATAAATTTACCCCCCCAAAAAAAAGGAGGCCTATCACACCGAGCAACAACACAAAATCTGTCATAAATTGAAACAAATGCTCAAATTATTTAAAATTTGCATATTGATATGCAAACAAATTGTCCTATACTCCTGTTGTATCGTCCTTATTATGAAATAGTCTCATTTGATACCGAGTGTTTGTTTGTTTTTTCACCGCTGCTGCTCATCGTAATCCTTAAATCGTTTTTGTTAAATCAATCAAACAAGGGCGTGCAACATATGGCCGCATGTCCTGTGCACTATAGCTGTGGATCGACAAAAAAATATAACGACTTTGAAAACAAACAAACAAAACAAAAGAAGATGTTACACGGTGGCGGTAGTGGGCAGGAAGAAAATAGAATCACATCTCGTTCCCTTGGGTTTAAGGAATAAAAAAAAAAACAAAATTAAAAAAAAGAACATCCCCTTAGCAGAACAACCTGTAGTAGGGGTCGTTTATGGTTCCACTTTTGTATGGTTGTTTTTTTTTTTTTTCAAATTCACAAGTGGCACGGAGAGTAAACCCACAAAATTGAGGAACAATATTTTTTTGCCACCCAACCCAACCAATCTCGTTTATATGTGTGCAGAACCCATACAGAGAGCAAACCATTGTGTCCTTACCACATTTTTTTCAATTCGGCTTGGATAGAGTATAGATATATGGAATGAAGGTATAGGGGTGGGTTGAGAGCAGAAAGAGGTTTAAAATTGCTCCCCTCGTCATCGGTCCAGGCTCGACGCGACTCGGCACTTGGGTAGAGTATTTTTACACACATTTTCACCAATGATAAAAACCCATCGTAAAATGGCAGCTTTCGCCTATACTGCTGGCTGCCATTACCACCCAACCTTGTGCATGAAAAATTGCTGAGTTCTCCCGATTTTGTGTGTCCTTTCTTGGCATCGTCTGTCGTTTCCCGCGCTCCAACCACATTGGATGACATAAAATGGTTTATGTGCGTCTTTGGCAGCGCCCGTCGCCGTGTTGTTGGCGATTGCGATTCTATACTCGGCTGGAGTTTTCATCTGTAATTTGTTTCTGTATGTGAATGGGTATTTGTGTGCGGGCGGGTGGTTTTTTTTCCACCCCTGTGCTAATGCGCAAATAAAAACAGCAAAAGGAGTCTTGTAGCACTCAATTACACGCCCTAGTGACCATAGCGATGCGATGTGGGCTGAGAGCGACCCCAATGCGGGGGATGTTAGCATGAGTTTATGCTTCCATATACAGTTTTTAGTTTTAGCGTTTTTTTTTATATTTTTTTTCTGGGAATCCAATTTTCTGTTAACGTGTTCAGTTATTATGAGAGCAAGCAAGTTGCCATCTTGTTGATGGGAACAAAAGATACATTTTCGCTTTTCCCCTTTTTGATGGCGGGGGTGGTTGATGTCAGGTTATATTATATTATATATATATGTATGTATGTGGGTATTTGTGTTGAAGGGAGCGCGAGGTCGATGGGTCGGTCGGATGGTCATGTTCAGGGCCATTGCGGCCTGGGGAAAAATGAAAATATTTGCAATTGTAAATAGGTGCTGTTATCTTGAGGGTAAAGGTTCTGAGGATACGTTCATGATGGGTTTCATTTGTTGAGTTGAATTTTAAATTAGGTGATAGCGATTGACACTGTTTATTTTTTTTATATATAATCTTGCTTATAGGCTTGATTTGGCTTAATTCTAAAGCAAATATGTACCTATAGTTGGAGTTCTCCAAAAGTAATGTCAGCTGTAAATGACTCTAGATATATATGTATTGGTATACCTGCGTTAGTAGTGCTTTAAGCTATATACATATGTATTGATAATTAAGAAGATTAGGTATTCAAAATTACTGAAACATCGTTTTAGCGCTTTTCGCGCCTTCAAATTTAATAATATTGAACATTTTGAAAAGCACGATTTTTTAATCAGCATTTTTGGTGAAAATTTAGTAGAATGGACATTTGGCCTTTTTGGTATAGGCACCTGAGCTATTTGCTTCCAACTTGTAATGAAATTTGCATTCATGATTTTGGGCCATTAGCAATAGGAAAT
This sequence comes from Leucozona laternaria, assembly GCA_932273885.2. Lineage (NCBI taxonomy): Eukaryota > Metazoa > Arthropoda > Insecta > Diptera > Syrphidae > Leucozona > Leucozona laternaria. The sequence goes on along the minus strand of OW026368.1, from coordinate 109,900,633 downwards.
ATTACTTTTAGATTTTCCACACAAACATTTCTAAAAATGTCAATTCTGAATTTGCGAAAAAATTCTGCACGCAGAAATGGTTGCGAGTTATGTAAGCCACTGATTCAGTTTGACTGTCGCGCCACCAGTTTTTTTTTAAAGTGTTCTGTTTTTCAAATGTTTGAGTGTTAATATTATTTGTCATATTTCGTATTTTTACTTGCTCTATAGGATATTGGTTTCGTGTAGTAATCAAAACTAACACCACGATAATCGAGAAATCAAAAAAAGTGGGTTTCGTCATGCCGTCCGTCGGCCTGTCGGTCGCACAGTAGGGCAAGATAGGTCGTTTTGTGATAATAATTATTTTCACTAGAAATTGAGTGTTGTTTTGCAACTTTTTGTGATTTTATGATGAAAGCGAAGTGTTATCTTGAATTAAAGTAAGTTTTGTATACAAATTATTATTTTTAAACGCAAACCAGGCACGAAAAATTTAAGTTTTTTTTTTTTTTAATATAAATAAAGCGTAGATGATATTTTGCAGAATTATTTAAAGATTAAAAATTGTACAGGAAGGGGGATTCAGCACCCCTAGTTTAGGCAGTAGGGGTAATTTTGTGAAAAGTTGACTTAAAGTTAAAAAAAACATTGAATATTAAAAAAAGGTCGTACAGTTATCCACTATAGCTTTAAGGAAAGCTAATACTATATTTTTTAATTTTCTTTTTCATTCAAGTTGTTAAAATGTATAGTTTATGAAAAATAAAATTTTAAAGTTAAAACTTTGAAAAAAAATCGTAGTTTTATTTATTTTGAAGTTGATTTTTTTCAAAAAATTTGCTTTTATGTTTTATAATTTTACTTGATATTCAATGTTCTTAAAAATTTTTAGCAAGATTTTGAAAACCAAGTGCAAAAATCTTTATTAGATTTTGAGTTATTCGAGAAAAACTTTTTACCAAAAAAATCCAAAAAAACTCAAGTTTCAATGTTTTTGAGAAAATAAAAATAACTTGCATATATTAATTTTATTTGGTTCAAACAACATTCTTCACTTCACTTAATTAAGTTATAAATAAAACACAGTATTGATGAAAAATTAAAGAAATAATAATTTATCCAACTTTTATTTTAACTTATTTATGTATTTTTATTCATTTTCAACTTTAAAAAAATAAAAAAAAAAAAATATTTGGGCTAAAAGTCAAGCACATATTTTTTTGTAATTGTATTGAAAAAATATTCCTTAAACTTTCCCTATTCTCAGACCTGCTTGACTTTTGCCCCAACAGAAGATATTAACTAGAACCTTAAAAAAGTCTTAAACAAAATATCTTCTTTTCATTCCGAATTTTTGGATACACAGAAATGCTTTTTTACAATTTTGAAACTTAAAACATTATTTACATACTTTGACCTAGATGTGACATTTTAAATTATCTTTCTATCAATCTTAATTCTAAATATATGTAAGAACTAAAAGTCAACCTTTTTTTACACTTTTTAAATTATCCATTTGCGCCCCTTTAAGGCTTACTTTGACAGCCCGTCTACTCTTCACTAAAAGTCTTAAACAAACCAAATCAAAATCATCATGTCAAATTTACCGTTAAGCTTAAGAGACCAAACTTTATTTTCCCGTTGCTTAAGTTTTACATGATAACCTTTATATATCATCGCACTGTATGGAGCTGCCCCACTGTGCGTCTGTGCGTCCACTGTAATTTGAGCTATAGCCTAATCAGGTGGACCGATTTTCTTCAAATTTGGTACATAGCATTTTTATGTTTTTAAATGTTTTTATGTGTTTAAAACGGGTAGCTGCCATACAAATATTTTGGTTCCTTCAAATTTTATCGAAAACGGCTCAAAAGATTTTGATTAAAATTCGTACCTGTATAATAACCAAGCCAATTATGAGAAAATTTCGTTTCAGGTTTTTCTCAAAAATTCACATAACGGAATTAGGTATTCCACGTTTTTTTTTAGAAAATGGTCTTATTTTTGGGGTGTTGGCGTAGGTATATCTTTGCCATGGTTAACCGATTTTGTTATTATTTTACAATCTGATGCTTGTCAATAGTTTAAACATTTTTAAACATTTTTAAAAACATTTTTTGTTAAAACATTTTTTAATACTTTTTAAACATCTTTTAATATTTTCTCGTTAAGTATTTATATACATCATGCATCTTCAATAATTGGTTATACACAATTGTTAACCAAAAGAGCAAGTTCGTGCGATCAAGTCGTGCATATTTTTTTTAGTGTAGCATTAAGCAACGATATACACAAAAACAAATGTTTTTTTCAAAAAGTATTCCATAATTGCTCATCGGGTGTCACAAAAGTGACGGGATGAATGAATATTTTCCCATCAGGTAAAATAAACTTCAAAAAGGTTGAAAAACTTGACTTAAGTATTCACATTTCGGCGTATAATGTTGCATTATATCGATTTCCGATGTCAAAATCGGCAGTTTCCATACACAAAATTGACTTTGAAATAGCCCTGATGGTCAGTTCAAGGTCAAAATTAAGGTAACAATTGAATTCCTTGTTGAAAGTAACTTCACTACAAGAATGAACTTGACCTTTTTGAAAAGGAAGTGACTATAGACATGCCAATTAAAAATAGTTTATATTTATATGTGGCCCCACCAAAGGACTAAGATTTAGGTGGGGGCAAAACCCCCATTTATTCGGCTTAATGCAAGCTTAATCTAACTTAAAACTAAGAACTTAATCTAACTTAAAAATTACGAAGCTTAAAGCTAAGATAGGGATGTATTGGGAAAAGGATTGAGTAAACGGAGTTTAAGAAGGAGTTGCTTAGGTTAACGTCGAAAAAGTTTGCGTTCGAATTAGCACTTCGCAACATTCGAGTTAAAGGCTCGTTGGAGCCATATGAGGTGCGGTGGGTAGGCAAGAAGAAGAGGCGAGGGTTTCTTAAATTTCGGGGGTTAGTGTTGAAAAAGATAGAATTGTAAAGAGTTTGGCAGTCGACAGAACCAGAAAGGAGACGGTGAATGAATAGAATGTCAGCTATTTCTCTTCGTTTCTCTAGTGAAATCAGGTTAATTAATTGTAAGCGATCACGGTAAGATGGTAGGATTAAAGGATTGTTCCAAGGAAGGCCTCTAAGAGCAAATCGAAGGAATCGGCGTTGAATGCTCTCAATTCTTGATATATGAATATCTTGATAAGGCGACCATGCTTGACAAGCGTATTCGAGAAGGGGTCGAACAAATGTTATGTACAGCGACCTTGTTACATAGGGGTTGGAGAATTCTTTGGACCACCTATTGACAAAGCCAAGAGCTGAGTTCGCTTTCAGAATTATGTCATCTATATGTGCAAGGAAATTAAGTTCCTGGTCACATAGGAGGCCAAGATCGCGAATGGACTCTACGATTGAGATGGGCTGGTTATGAAGGAAGTAGATACGAGGAGGAGATTTGATGCGTTTACGCGACCCTTAACGGTAGGGATACTTCGGACACGCATATTTTTTTTTCCAGCCACGCGTAGTGTGTTGAATATTTTATACTTTTAATGACAAAAAATTGTTATACATGTTATAAAATGAAAGTTTTCTAGTCTCGTCTTTCTGAGAAATATCTTGTCTGAGGAAATATTCAGCTGTCTGGTTACTTTTGTGACACACTGTATATTTAGTTGAAGAACGGTATAAAGAATTTAAGCAAAGTCATAGATAAGATCTATTTAGTTTTACTTGCTCTAAAGGGAAAATATTGTTTCGTTAAAAAATCGAGGTTTTAATCAAATCTAACATTACAAATGGAAGAGATTTTCTTCACATACCGTAAATCGAACAGCTTTTACAGATAGACGAATTCGTTATAGAATCAGAAAGTATCGGTAGGTAAATGTGCTCATGTGTAGTGTATCTCTTATAACTACAGACATACAAAATTTACCACCTACATAAACTTGTGGTGATGGTCATTTTTTTATTTTTGATTTTCCAAAAAAATACACATCCGATAAACTCATATCCTAACGACCACAAATACATACTCCATTCTATTATATTTCGAATACATACTTTCGCAATGTATCTACAATACCACACGATAAAATAAAGAACACACAACAAAAAAAAAAAAAAAAAACAAACATCCGTGAACAGTCCACAATTCATAATTAACTCTAATTTAGATCTTTGTACACTTGTGTATCTAAAAGGGTTGGCATTGGCATGCGGCATCCCTTCAAAGTTATTAAGTCTATTTGCCAAATGCCCGAACATAAAGTTAATCGAAAAAGTTATGAAAACCATCAATGACAGAGGGGATGTAAGCAGACGTAGAGGGCGTATTTTGTTTGACAAAGGTCTAACAAATTGCTTTCATTTTCCACCCCATCGCCCATTGTCACCCGCCCGCCCGGCCCGTCAGTCAGTAAAAGGGGTGGTTGATCAGTCAGTGTTGGGGTTGACAAAACGGCAAATGATAAAAGATGCTAACAACACATGTATTTCTATCACATTACAAATTTTACAGCTTCTAACTCTGGTGTTTTTTGATGGCGGGTGGCAGCGCGCGGGGTATAAAATCAGGGAAACCCAAACGAACAACGGAGGAAATGTGCGGTTCAAAACACTTTGCCAACAATATTATTTGTTTTCATTTCAACTTCTACCATAAGGAACCGTGGTGGTGGTGGCAGTGGCAGTGGTGATGGTAGATTCAAATAACCCCCGATGCCGAAGGGTAACTTATACTGAGAGTGTATCTGTATATATATAAAACACTCTCAGAGATTAAGTTGTGTTGAGATGACATAAAAATTATGCGAATTAGATGACAGTTTATCTTTCGGTGATTTTGACACAAATTGCTTTGGGAAGAGGTTAATTTGTTTGACTTTGACAATCGGATTTATTATCTAAGGGATGATGATTTATTTCTTCGGCTGGGGAGATATTTTCAAACCTTAATAACCGTTTAGTAAGATTACTGTTGAAATATGTTTTTTCCCAAAATGACCTTTCCCCAAGCAACCTAATTCTTCTTTTCAATGGAAAACCGAAACGAATTGAGGTTGGTATGGTATGGTGCTACTGTTCGATATGGATTTTCGATAGAGTGACTAAAGTGCGCGTGATTTATCGAATCCTTAATCAACTTCAAAGAAAGAAAATAAATAATTAATGCGGGCCAATAATTCATTGCCACCGTATCTCACTGTGACTGCACGTATAGGCACACACACTTGACTTAAGCTCATTTATTCACATACCGCACCCATTTGACGTAGCGTCTTATATATGGCTTAGATACACTATAGTGCACACACTACATTCATACATGTCCACGCTCACGCCCCGCCACCATTGCCATCGCCATCACCATCACCGTCACCATCACCGTCACCGTTGACGACAATGACTTCGACGACGACGACAACATCACATAGCTTATCGGTTTGCCTCTGACCCTTGGAATTACCGCCAACGCTCCCAAGCCACCTATTCCACTGTCAAGAAGAGCCCCAAAAACGAAATTAAACGAATGAGTTTCTGAGGTAAGCCTTTCCACATTTTGGCGCATGGATTCGTCCCACCTGAGGCAGGGGGAGGGGGTTATATGTTTTAGATAGGACAAATGGAACATTTTGTATATCTCATTTCGTTTCGGTGGTGTACAACTGCAGAAGCTCTTGAGAATCAAAATCCAGAGAACACACCAAAAATAAAAAAAAAAAAAAAAAAAAAACGAATAGACCAAACCACAAAGCCACTCTGGAGTGGCTCGGTTTCGAACCCCATTGACAACAAATCAAACAACAAACAACGACATATCCGATCCGAAGGTAGCAGCATCACCCGTGAATGACCACAAAAGGAAAAACGATGAAAACACCGCATTAGTCACTGATGTAGATTCCCTAAAACCTATCTTTTTTCCCTTGGTTCGTTATTGGGGAATTCTGGATACTGGATGGCACAAGTCTTCGCCTCCTCTATCATCTGGGCGATGTTGCATTTTGAATCTACAAAATATACCACGGAAGTTCGTTGGATGTCTGTTGGCTTATATGGCGTGGCATCTGCTGCGGCGTGGCGTGGCGGTAACCGGGGTATATGGTCTGGTTTGATCCCCAGTGGGATCAACAGCAACACATACACGCAGTGAGCACTCGAGGTGAAGCGGATGATAACTCTTTTAACGCCGCAATGACTTCCAAGTGCCAAATAATGTGTCACTGATTGTGTGGTCGGAAACTCGAGGGCAATTAATATACACGCCCGCCCATCAGGGTATTTTGATGTCTTCTCTAGATTTGGTTGCTCTTTTGCTTGTTTTCTATAATGAACAAAAGATAATTAGAAATTTTGGTTGGAAGTTCTTTTTGTTTTGTTTTGTTTTAATAAAACGAGTCTAGTCTGATGATTTATTTGATATACAAAGAGGTTTGATTGAAAGTTTTGCGTGTGAATGGCAAAGAAGATTGAGTTTGATTTACTAATGTGTCTGAACTAAAGTCGTTTAATATATGAACCTCAACAATCTTCATTTACTGAGATTTTAATTTGTATTATATTGAAATTTTTAATTTGCTATGATATACGAATTATTACTACATCACTAGTGCACTAATGCGTACCTTAAGATATGTTACGCGTTGCCATCTATCGTAAACAAATTTTTTTTTTTTAATTAATTAGGTTATTTAAAGTTCTGATAATTTTGATCATATGTATCTTCAGTGTAATTTTGAAATCGGAAAAAAATATTTTTGCGGTTCTTTCAAAACTGGTACAAGCCGGATTATTTGACCAGCAGCGCAGCGCCAGCGTAGGAAGTGAAGTAAATAAAGAACTAAACTAAAAACAGTTACAAGTGAGAACCTATAGGTACCTGTTCTTGTTCGTGTCTATTAAATGTTAGTAAAAATTATAATATAAGAATCAGCCTTAAGTCATGGAGCTTGACAAACTACATAAAATATTTACTGAACTTTTCCGATAACATAAAAATGACGGTTTAATTCCTTAAAAAAAAAATCGTTTTTAGAAGGATTAAAGAAGTATTAAAGAAATAAGAAAACACCGATTTAAGAAATATCAATTAAAGAAGTATTTAAGAACGCTTTAAGTAGAAGTGAACATACCAGTTTAAGTTCTTGAAGAAAATACCTAATCAAGAAGAAATAAAGAATGATTAAAGCAGCCATAAATTCTTATACCAATTTAAGATTGAATAAAGTATGAATAGAGAAACGTAATACCGAAATTATACTATTTTGTTTTACTTGTGTAATGGATAAAGTGTTAATTTACAAGATGTAAAGGAAGCTTTACCAAAGAAATAGTTTTAGAAACTCATGGACTTTTCTTAGTCCACTTTCACACTAAAAAGAGACGGGGATTCATTATCCATGTTTATATTTTTAAACTGCTACTTATATTGTTTTGGATGTTTAGGCTAGACCAATGTACTCACAAGTCACAACCTAAAATAGCCTTTTGTTAAGTATATATACAATTCAAAAGCCGACATATTTAATTTAGTCATTTATTTTTCTAATTTAACCATCCAGAGATATTAAAAGAATACATCACCATCACCCCCAAAAACCCAAGAGCAACTTCTAGCCAGTATATTTGGCATATGAATCTAAATCAATCAGTTCAACCCCCCAGAGGGTTTATCAGCAAGTTGGCTGTAGAATTCCTCATCACAACGCCACCCTATTCGCAAAAGTAAACTTTCGCTCTGGTGTCAAAAATTAGTATCATCTTCAACACTGAAGAGAGTGCTATAAAAACTCCATAGGCTAACAAATAGATTATTTATACCTAACGTGAGTTTGAGTTACAGCAAAAACACACCAACATGGGTATAGAATAATAAATTAATAATGATCATCCCTAAGTAATGATATAACCACCATGGAACAATGCGCAGTGTCTATAGATTAGAGTGTGATATACAAAAGTAGGTATATCCACATAACAATAAAAAAAAAAAACAATTCGAAGATTGAAGTCAACAAGGGATGCAAGCGAAGACAAACACAAATAACACTGTTAAACCACCCTCGCTCTATAACTCAACACAAGTGCGAGCTCTGCCTAACCTATAGTACACACAACACAGTTCACTCCCCACACAAAATTCAACTGATGATGCTGCGCTCTTATATTTTTATGGCAAGTTGCGAAAGTTAATTCAACACCAATTAGGGATGATCGAGGGTGGTTGTTTTATCAATCTTTTGATATGTCATGTCAGACATGTAACACAACAACTATACAGCTAATTTAGTGAAAAGCTTTATGGGTTGATATTGATGCATACAAAAACAAAAATGTGTAGGTATAGGTATCAAAAACGAAACCAACCAAATACTCATCGCTTGTGGAAGATAATGCAGGTTTTCTGTTTTCTCAACCCCCTCGGTCGCTTATATGTATTTCTCCCACAAAAACATTAGTAAAACATGAATTATGAATTGATATCTAAGAATGATACTTTGTTTACTTACTTTTAACTATGAGGTTAACATTGTGCGGGGTGGAATTTATACGATATGCCATGCTTAGTTATTGTAGTAGAAAAGAGGGCGCGGTGATGCGATGATTTGATTTTCTTGGCGGAAGGGGTGGATTTTTTGAGTTTTTGGAATGTTGTGAATTGTTATGCAGATAATTTTTCTTACTTAATTTCGTTATGGCGATTAAATATTGAAAAAGGGTAGATATATAGGTAGTTACTAATGGGTTATTATAATATGTTACGAGCTAAATGTCGTCAAAATCACGAGCTTCACCTTATCAAACCTTATCATGGGTGCTATTAGGGGCGCCATTCACAGTTACGTTCTAGCTGGCCTCATTTTCGAAGAAATATACGGACCGATGGGCCCACAAACCAGACTTAACCGTTGTTTGGATTATATTATATGGAACTTCATTTCAACCCGAATATGGCAATGTTGTTTATTGACTTAGTCATTATGCCAGAAATAGGCTTCAAATTTTCATCAAGTTTTCAAGAGCCAAAAGACTCAAGAGGTGACGATTTGGGAGGTCACCTTCCAATCTCGCAGAAGCCGATACCCAACGCACAATTGGACCTACGAGTATAATAAAATGGCACAGGGACATAACTCCACTAGAACTTAATCGAACTTTGTATGTCACCTATCCAAGTGCAACAAAAAAAAATAAGTCCAATGAACTTATGCCAGTAACCTATGGCCCAGCACTTACTTAAATTTTATAAGCGTGTGATATGAAAATATAATTAAAAATATAAGAATTTCCTTAATACTTTGATCTACTATTTGCTTCATCAGTGAAATTACATTGATGACCCTATTACCATGAGCCAGCTACGGTGATGATGATCCAACTTCCTTGACAAACCGAACCCACTTTCATTAAATTGGACAAAATGTAACTGTAATTAGAAACACTAAAAACAAACACTTTATAGGTGAAAGACGCATAACCAAGGATATAAAAAAAATAGTAGAAAACAACAGAATATAGCCTGTGCTGCCCTCTATACTACCCACGTCGACCCAATCAATAATAACTCTGTCATTTGATGGGATGCCACCGTAACACAACAGAAGGAGAATGACACACGCAGTGGTGCTACACAAACAAGCCAGAAGCCACCATCAGGATACCTTATAGGTATACTCGCAGAAGTCTCTTGACTATCCTAACATTAACTATAAACGGCTTACAAACACACAATTGTACGTGTAACTGTATAATACACACAGAAACAAAGATCTAATTATCCTAATGGGCCCTTTCATTTAGTGGTCCGACAAATTGCTACAAATTGGATTCGACCGACACCAGGATCATTTGGCGTTTCACAATTTACGTACGCATAGCGGTTTATGGCTGTTGTGTCGTCATAGTCACCTCTGCTGCCCGTCTGTCAGTTTGGTTTGGGTGTTTTTCTAATGCAAGAACATCCAAGAGGGTAAACATGAACTACAAAAAAAAAAAATATAAAACAAAATAAAATACAACGATGAAACAAAAAAAAAAAAAAAATAAAATAGAAATTATCCTTAGAACACTTAAATGAAACGAACACCTTTCTGCCATTAGAGATGGAGGATGATGATGATGATGACGATGATGATTATGTTGATGGTTTAGTGTAGGAAAGGAATAACATGCAATCGTAGAAACCACAAACATGAAACGTTTTCCAGAATGGTAACTCCTTGTTTTTGCTTTTTCAAGTTGAAGGATTTTTTTTTTTTTTTTTCATTTCAATTTGAAAGGTGAAACAACTGTGGCAGAATTTTACTTGACATTAGTTTTTTGACTCAGGAAACGTTCATATAACCAGAATAAAATTTTCAGAAGCTCTTAATCTATCTATTTACTGCACAAAAACATACAAAAATGTTTCGTTTATACTTGATCTTATATGACTTGAGGTGAATTTTAATAACTTTAAAAGTTATGAAGTATTAATAATAATGATGCTTATATTAATAAAATAAGTACGCTATCCCAAAGGTTAGTAATTGGTCAAGAAAGGTCAATTATAGCTTCAGAAATTGATCAGCCATAGAAAATTGTGTATCAACGGTTTGAGTTTTTCAAGGTCATAAGCGATTTTAAGTACACCGTTTGTGGGATATTCGTATAAAAAGTATAACATCTGAAAGGTCTTATAGTGACTCCATAAAAAGTTTCAGATATTGGTCAGCCAATTTAAAAAAAAAAATCATTAAAACAACCTTTGGGTGACCAACTTTTAAAATTGTTTGACCATTTAGACCAATTTAACGGACCTTTTAGATGGCATACTTTTTTTGCGAATATCCCACATATGGAGTGACAAAAATGCCGGAGCCGTCTATTCCATAAATTGAAATTAATCCAAAGCATATTCATCGCAATTCACTTTCGACTGAAGAAAAATGGGAATAATTGGCAATAATTTTTTTTGTAGTTGATAACATGGCTGTTGCCAATATCAACAAATTACTTTATCTTCTTTGGCCAAGCTAAATTGTGTTGGTGATGGATATTTTGAAACAATTTAGAACTATTTAATACTAAAAGTGAAGCACGGCAGACGCATTGAATTGGTTTTAAAGTGTACTGAAACTGGATAAAATTGAATTAGAAGAGTTAATTTACGTTGTTCGTAAGCCACAACAGAGAGGATTTGAGTTTGAGCCCTAGTTCGGTTCCAAAAATATAATGGTCTGTTGAGTGGCGTATTTTCTTTTGGAACATAACTTTGCGAAATGTATCTTTATCGTTGCCGTGCATCGTTGCAATGACTGTTACGGTTCAAAACTCAGTGCTTCGGTCGACTTGCTGATGAAAATGGGATTATTTTGTTGATAAATGCATAAGGGGTGGACAGCATAACAAGGGGACTGCAGACGACTATCTCAAGCCCAAAAATACATGCAGTGGGTTCGAGCTACCATTGAACAACCTCCCGCTCCCAGGGGCTCTATTGGAAAACATTGGCCTTGGAGTTTTGAGACATCATTTTTCATCTATCGTATCGTATGTTTACATATTCATATGGACTCCTTCAACAGCCAGAGAACCCACAGCAAAGATAAACATGGATTTTTTGTCCATAAACGATTCCCCGGTCGTTTCATTTCACTAAGGTGAGATCTCAAAGGGCCCGCTATTTTACCCCGTGCGAAATTTTACCTGTGGCGTGGCATAATCTGGAATCCATTGCTTTAATTTCTTATAGGACTCTGGAAGCCCTAAAAGATATAACGTCCGGGCTGAAATCCCCCAAAGTCCATGGAAAGAGTATAGGAAAACTTCGAAAAAGTCGTCGCCGTCGGTCGGCTGTGTATGTACACTGCCGGGCGCCATTCAATATCATATAAACCAAAATTCCCAATGTTGTACAATACGAAGCAAAAATGAAAGTTCATTCAATGGTAAGTATAGGTATACTGAGTTTCATTTCAAGCCAGATTGGTTTCTTAAGAGTACCTAACTATATGGCGATTTCAGTTTCGAAAAAGGTGGACTTATTGAGTATTGAACGGATCCCCGTTTTTAGCTTTTCTCTGATTGGAGTAAGTTTAATAAAAACATTCAGCTCTTTTTTTGGAGGGAACAAGAAATTGAATGCAGTTTCAAGATCACGAACAAATGGAAAATATCTGATGATAATGTCAAGTGAACATCCTTTCTTCATATGGATTTGTCAAATATGTACTTCTTCCAAATTTAATATTTTTGTTTTTACTTGAAAGAATGGCTTACAAAAATTTTATTGTTGATGTTTACAAAAAAAATTATTTAATTTCAATGAACTCAGTCTTCAAAGTGTAGATCCATCCGCAAATATTTTTAACACCAACTGTATTTGAATAATTAATTATACAATCTTGCGTGTCAGATGCATTTACACCCAATAAATTACCATGCTACCATTCGATTCTTCTGCTGATTTCTTCAAAGAACCTGATTGAATGGGTAAAACACATTCACGCATATGTTATACAAGAAGGCTCCTTATAGTTGTTGAATTTGAAATGATTATCAAAAAAAAAAACATTCTATCTGTAGTGTACCTTATACAAACCGCATGTGAAATGGTGATGATCCAAAGAAATCATGGGGTATAGGTATCAAAGATCAATTTAAAATGCACCGAGTGGTGGCTGTTTCGTGTCGAAAATATTTGATTGCCAAAATGTTTTCTGAAAGGTGTAAGTCTTGTGAGAATTTTTTGGTTTTGCCTATATCAGAGAGTTCCGCAATTATTGGATTCAATACGAAACGAGTATAGAAAACTCGTCTTAGGAAAAAAATATGTGAGTGCCGGGGCTCACGGTTAAATATGTGTAAACATCAACGTTTGTCCAAGTGCCTAATTTTTGTTACTGAACGTCATCAAAAGAAACATATTGAATAATTAACACTACATTACCAATATGTAGGCAGTGCTTAAAAAGCTTAGTGTTGAAAGAACGGCAGCGAAATACCCCAGCGGGGGAACCGCTGTAACGAAATTTCCAAGCACTAAAAGGCTGGTGGTGAAGTGTCCAACGAACGGTGAAGGTTCGGTGCTGAAAGGTCCTGCTTCGTAGTTCACTCTCAACTTTAAGATGACTTCACATTACACATGGTTATTGTTTATGGTAATCATAATCACTCTCTGAGCATCGAAAAACAACAACTGTCAGCGGAGAGCACTACAATCGTGGTTTCAATTAAGTGACACCGAACCCAAATTCCAAAGGAACTTAATGGTTTGACTGACAGGGGCCGAATTCAAATATCCAGTTAGAACTGTCAACGAACTTGCAACCCTTATGAAACTCCATCTTTCCATCGAGTAAAACTTACAAAAAGTTCAATCTTAATTTTATACTGAACGAACCTCAAATGAATGTCACTATGAGATAGCCGGCGAGTTATATATCTTGAGTTTTTAGAATATTTAGTTGCAGTTGTTGTCAGTGGAAATCACTAAAATCACAGTTTCAACCGATTGACACCATCAATCGCGTATGGAATTGGACGCTGTGATTTTTAATGAATGTTAACTTTATGCAAGTACAAAAGTAGCCGATAACTCTGCAATTTGTTCAACCTCAGCTATTTTGTATATCCCAGCCACCTACGTCCCTCGCCTACGTGCCTACAAATTGCAAGAAGAAATTGCATCGTTTAAAAGCAGTGTAATGTAAACGTAGAATTTAAGTTCAGATTTGTATCACTGAACGCACCCGATATCCTACCATACCTACAGTCAATTGTCAATCCCTACAGCTGACTATTATTATTTTTGTTTTGATTTTGTTTTCTTTTTAATTACAAGTGTCGCGTCCATTTTGTTCGGGGAATAATTAAAAATTAAAGAAAAAAATATAAAAATATAAGTGTTAAAATGATGAAATCGTCGGTCGCTCTAAAAACAATTTGCTTTCGTTGTTGGCAAAAACAATATAAATGAGTGGTCGCGATAAAGTATAATCTAATTGTCGGTCGCGTTAAAATCAATTAGTTTTGGTCGGGGCAAATCAGATTTCGTAACGTAACGTGCTAAAACGTAAAGTGCACGAGGTAACGTTGCACACGAACGTTCACGTTTTTTTTTTCACTCTACCGCCAGCATAGATGTTTACACATCAAAAATCAATATTCGAGATATGTATGTGTGCAATCCAGTGAAATTAGACTTTTATTCCGGCGAAAGAAAATCTTTTAAGCTGAATTCTAGTATCCAACTTCTGTTTGGTCTTCTTAATAAATCCAGAGAGTTTCTCATCGATAGATGGCGAGCTTCCTGTTTTGTTTTCCTTTTTAACGTTATATTTTATAGCAAACACGCCATCTATCTGTGGGGAACTCTCTGGATTTATTAAGAATACCAAACAGAACTTGATAGGCTTAATTCCAGGGTATAGATACTTTATTTTAAATAAGATTACTTGCCTAAAATAGGAACTACATTTATGGCAAAAAATTCCAACTTATTATTTTGATCAAACACGACATATTGATGATATGCACGACTTTCAATATTCTGTCTGTTTGGCTATAGCCTAAACGGATGGTTCTATTTTCTCTAAACGGTTGCCACTTGAAAATAAAGCTTGAGTCCAAAATTAAAAATAAAAATGACCAACTGTAATTAAAAATGACCAAAATAATTTAAGCCTGAAATATTTGTAAACACAGAAAAATTATTATAAGGAAACATAAAAATATTAATTCCTCACAGCATTTTAAAATGAGATCACAGTATAAACTTAATAAAACAAAAAATATGTTTATAAAATCGATATTGAAAAAAAAATCTTTGCAGTCCAAACGCAATGGCTCATTTTTTCATCTTGAAGCTTTAGTAGGTTGCATCTTCCATCAAAATTAAAGCCGAGTTTCTTTTTCCATCTTAAAAAAAAATGACTAAATGACATAAAAAAAGACAATGGGACCAAGTGAAAAAATAATGACCAACTGGCAACCGTGGTCAGGACTCAACGGCACTTTATTTTGGTAATTAACACTCTAGCTCAAGCTCAGAATGAGCTGTGAGTTCTTATGGGATCCATGATCTTAACACCTCATCAGTGAAATCTTAAATAAATAACGTAGTTTAACATTTAAAACAAAATCTTTGTGGAATGTCAATTGGGCAACGGTGGAAAATTTTGTATCCATTTTTAAAGTCTTTCAAGGTCGTTACACAATCGCAAGCTAAAATGCTTAGTTTTAAAAACTTAACATGGAATGTAAATTCTTAATCAATGAACGAAAATCTTAAAACAACCTTGAATTCTGAACTTAGCAAGAACAAAAGTGACTTGAGGTAGTAAATATGTCGAAATGGATTGATTGTTGTCTTAATTATACAGGGTAACACATTCTAAAAGTTTTCGCTAAGCCGTATATTAAAATAATAATGTTTAGGTTTTAAATAAATTTAACGAGCTCAAAACAAGATTTATTTTTGGGCTAAGAATTCCCTTGTTTTAACAGACTTCCGTCGAGCAATAGACTTGTTCTGTCAATCCGATTTTCTTGAACTTTTTTCTCAGTGTACAGAATTTCAGCAGTCCAAAAAATGTTAGTATTTTAAAAGTTCATATGAAAATTTGTTTATCGTTGACCAATTACTGAAACTGGTGGCCATATCATTCACTTTGGAATTAAATGGACTTAATTTAATCTTTGTTCATAATCCTCTTGCAAAATAATTTGGATGTAAGTACTTAAACTGGCCTCCGAAGAAGCCATGTTTAAATGTTGATTAAATGAGTGAATAATATGGAATAGGATTTAATGTTTTCATATAAATTAATTTAAATTTGGATTTAATTTTTAATCCGGATTAAGCGATTGAATAATTTGGTCTTAATTGGTCTTTAACGATCATTATTTAATTTTTTTTAAATTTCACAAATTTTATGATAATGACAGCAGCCGTGGCCTTGAAACTTTGAAATACAAAAAAAAAGTGGTATAACTCCTCGCGATGTTACAACATCTATATCTCACATTTATGTCCTATGTATAACTTATGGTTTGGTGCAACATATGTATGCATGGTCTGTATAGCACTTAGTCAACACCGAGAATTTTTAAATTAAACAAAGAGACGGAAGGATTATACTGTTTTACCACCGCCCCTTCTCAATCAATTTAACTAGCAATCTGTTCAATTAATAAATAAAAAATAAAAATAAAAATAAACAAACTGTATAACTTCCCCTTGTGTGCTCGTAAATCGTAAACAATACAATAAAACATCCCCTGCCCATTACCGAAAGGATTTCAAAAAATTAACATAAAATCAAGAAGCACCCAACTATGAAACTATATGTATATGATCAAAGCACACAAAACAGACGATACTTGCCACAAATTGTTGTATGGATGTGTCGTCGTTAATATCTCTGCTAATCTACCGCAGCAAATATGATTTCTGTCATAAGCTCAATATGTGTCTGCTGTTCTGTGGTGTTGGTATATATATAGGTATATGATGTTGCTGTGACAGTTGCGAGATGATTGAACGAGAGTTAAGGAAGATTTCGAGAAATTTTCGAAAATTTTATCGTTTTGGCTTTATAATCCTATCACATCAGTGCTGTGGAAAGGGTAAATATGTAGGTATGTTTGTTGTTATGGCACTTTGGTATGCTATCCTCCTAATCACTATCAAAATATACGATGACTTAAATTAAGTCGACAAATGATGGTGTGGTAGGTATAGCAGATGAAATGGGGAAGGAAGAACACACGTGATGCGAGTGAGTGTATGTGTTTATGTGTTATAGTTTTTGAAAATTTAAGAAGATTTGTAATTTTTGGCAGGAGTTAATCCTAAGACCATATCAAAGTTTTTATCAATACAAAACAAAATATATCAGTCATTAACTGAAGAGAATCATACAAAGGAAGAAATACAAAGTTGCAGTGCGAATGGAAAGTGATGGCTGATGGGACGTGATTTAGATTTCTAGCGCAGAATGTTTTCTTATTTTATTATTTTAAAACACATGTTATTGCAGGAAGAAAAAACGCATTTACTTTCGAGCCCGAATAAATGGACAGTGGGGTTTAAAAATGTATATAAATTCAATATGTGCATTATTAAGACCAGTTTATACCAATCAGCAGATACATAATGGACTGTTTTAGTCTCTTTTTTTGGTTAACTAAATATTTCCGTTTGACACGTGAAAGTGAATCCAACAATACCTATGTATGTATGTGCAAAATGTATATTTAATTTTTAAACTTTTGTGCTTTATACCAGTCAGGCACAAAAAGGCAATTAAAACCCGACTTTTTTCTCAGCAACAGTAGGTATGCATATCATATATGTAGGAAGATAATATTTCATTCATTCTATCTGAAATAAATAAGAAAACTTTATTTACCAAATACTTTATACCAGTTTATACCATTAGTAATGTTTGCATCTAGTTCAATACAAAAATATAATTTAAAAATATTTAAGTAAAACTATTCTAAATTCGTTTATGAATTTGATATTTTTAACGTAAGCCGACAGTTTTTTTTTATACCAGTCAGATGTTAAAAATTTTGTTTCGGGCGGGAAAGTGGTGGGCAAGGAGGTTACAATGGTATTCATTTAAAATGATTTAAATTGAAAAAAAAAATATGAATTCTTCTGTACCAACATGCGTAAGAACTTTTTATACCAATCGCTAGAACATTCAGATGAAACGCTATCTAATATTGAATTCCTTTTCATATTGGTCAACATGTTCTTAAGAAATAGCTCTAATTTTTTTTAAATACAAAACTTTAACTCCCAAGTTTGTACGAATGACTGGTATAAAAATATGTTTCAAGTGTAAAATTCAAATGCTACTGCATGTATAAGTTTTTTTTACAAATGTAAGGTAAACAATTGATGAAAGCATGAAAAAAAGTTTTATTTATAACAGGTGTGGCAAAAGTAACGGCACTGCTGAATATTTCCTGAGATAAAATATTTTTCAAAAAGGTCAAATTCACTCTTGACGTCACTATTAAATACGTCTTTTTAAAATTAATAATTTTGGTCTATGAAGAGCTTTTATTCCAAGAGCCATTCACACCTTCTTTAAGTTTAATTAACCTTAAAGTGACCTTCAAGTTCAAAATGTACCGAACTATGACATAAATACATATACCTTTGTATATTTGAATGTAAAATTTCGCGCTCTATCGATTTCCAATATCAAAAACCATTGTGACCTTAAAATAAGCTTGAAGGTCATCTAAAAGGTCTCTATCAAATTCCTATAGTTGCTTTAGAAACTATACAAGAATGATCTTTCCTAAAGAAATATTCGTTACTTTTGTGTATCCGCCGATTGGTATAAATTTAAAATGCATAACAAATTAACTAACGAACAATGCAAATAGTATTAAGATCTTGTTAAAGTTTAACCTCTTGAGTTTATAAAATATTTTCTTTGCAGCCAGAAGTTTCTGCACTATAGTGTTCTGTCTATATTGCTCTGACGCAATGCTCCCATATATTTAAGTTGAGATCCTACCTATGTAGGGACATTCGATCAAATTCATGCCGTCGAAGTGGAATACCTTTGCACGTTTCTGTTTTTTTTTTTTTTTCTTTCATCGCATTTGCTGAGCCGCCCTGTAATTAAGTCACTTGCCACCGACACCTTATTTCGTCCATAAAAATAAAACGGTTTATAGCCTTGTGCCGTGTGACCCTATTCCTGATGTACCCAAAGAGCGATCCCCATCATCCTCATCATCCGGTGCTGTGCTGCGAATTTCCATCGCCATCGGTTGGCGCGTTAATTAACTTACCCAGCTCGACGGAACTCTCCTTTGCCGCCACCGCCATCACTGCGCTCGCCCCCCCGCACATCAATAAAAACAACACGAACGGCAAAATACAAAGCAATATAAGACAAAAAGGAAGAAAAATACCAAAATGAAATCAAAAACGCCTGCCAACGCCTCGTCGTGCATAGAAAATCAGAAATCAGGAGCAATCGAGACTCACCCAGCCTCCTTGCTCTGATGGTGTATCGAGTAAGTGAGTGAGTGAGCTGAGTGACTGGCTGACTGACTGACTGGTGATGCCTGGCTTGGGATGGAATGGAGCGGGTAAGTATCTTCTCTAGATAGTGCCGATGCTGATGCCTTGCCGCCCCAAAGTTAATGGCTCCCAAGTCTTTCATTAAAACTTTCGGCAAATTATCGGGTAACATATGCTCCAAGGCATCCTGAAAATTAAACATTTCGACTTGAATTTCAGATCAGCCAGTGCGGCGCGGCGACAAACCACCCTTCCTTCTCATGGTAAGTTTGTGTGTCTGATGTTCATCTCCAACACCTCACACTCATCCCTCAGCATCCTCCCATCATAAACCCTTGGGTATAGGTCCCATTGTCTCCGGCAAATATTCGTTCCACGTAAACTCTTTTACGAGTATATGTAGGTATTCCCCCAAGCTCCAACTATACTATCTACGAGTACGTCCAGAAATTCACCCCTTTTGAAATTTTTGCTTCATCTCGTTGAGGATTCCATTCTCTCACTTAGAATATGGCGATTCTCAGGGGAAATTTTTCGAGATTGCGCCCTCGACACGGTTGCTCCGTTTTCTTGAATCCATCTCCATCCTTTGTGACTGCTCCGGGTCCCCTCATCATCCGGAGCCACAGCCACAGCCATCCCGACTGGGATGTATACAAAGAAAGACAACCGCAAAGTTCAACATGGTCACGCTGGTGTTGTGTGTACATAAGCTGGGTGGCCGGCCACCCTTCGTGCCCCTTGGCAATCGAGTAGGTCCTCCGTCCGATATCGTTTTATTTTGGCCGTTTTTGGAAAACCATTTCGAAAGTATGTGATGACACTTCGTTGTATTTGCCGTAAGTAACGAGATAGACCATGGCGTCGTAGTCGTCGTTCTCGTACTCGTACTCGTACTCGTCCTCGTCCTTTTGGTTCGTGTATATTTGGTGGTAGTGCTCTCGTGAAAATTTGCCACTTCAACAACTCCTTGGAGGCATCACCCCATCTCCATGCTCCATCTTCACCATCCCTATGGCGAATTGATGCGCTCCGCAGAATATCAAACAGGGTGAAAGGATGAAAATGGAAGTTTTCGCAGCTTCTTTTCTCCCTTGTGCTTTATCGGGTGTTTTTTTCTCGGTTCGCTTCGGTTGCTTTTGCTGCTCACCAAGGCATTATCGATTATTTTTTTCTCACATCAAGGATGCGGATGGCCATTTTTTATACTTTGTTTCAGCAGAGAGGTTACACCTTTAAATCTAGTTTTAAGGGACAAAAGAATTTAAAACTAAGTATCTTGTAAGTTTTTACCAAGCCAACGAAGTTTATTGGATGAGTTCTTTTATTTTTTGAGTTTTTTTTTGTGCAAGTTTGGAGAAGATTTGCAGAATATAGATTGGGAAAGTTTTGCCCTTCGAATTTAGTGCGGGTGGATAGATGCATCTTTTGAGAAAATGAATAAGGGACAGAGGGACAGGGGGTGTAGAGCAGAAGTTTTTAAAAGTTTTATACATTTTACGAGAAAAATTGGAATTTTATTTCTATGCGCTAGATTTTATTAAAAGTTTATGATGAACAAATCGAAGAGGATTTTTCTTGCAGCCAAAAAAGGTGGCAGGAGTGGTGGAATAAAGGCGGAATTACTTTAAAGGAATAATTTTAAAATTCGTGTTGGGAAATCTGATTTCCTGCTGATCTGATGAGTACCACCTACAAATTAAGCTGAAGAAGATAAAACGAAAACTTACATTTAGAAATAACCTATAATTTATTAAATCCTTGACGGCCGTGAAGGTAAGTAAGACAGAAGTTTTCAGCATATAATTTTTGAGGTATTAGTAAAATCATTTCTAGAATCATAATTTCGTTCAGCTACCACGACTTATATTATCCGGTTCTTCACGAGCATCACGGAAATAAAAAAAAAACACTTTAAAACAGAAAATGTCGGAAAACGAAACGAAAAGCTAAAGAGTAATCAATTGAAAAGGAACATTTGAAAATAAGAACTACGTAATCCTGCTGCTTGAGAGAAGAGACAGGAACATTATTTTTCCAGAAGGGAAAAGAGGGAAGATGAAAAAAAGGAGCATTCAGGGAAAAAGATATCGTTGCAGAAATGAGGTTCAGAAGTTATAAGAAATGGTAAAAGGAACTTCTCAAGGTTACAAGGCCTGACACGAAGCCTGCTAGGAAGATCAAGGGAACTTCAAAGTAGAATCGCAGTCAACGCTGAAGATTATGAAACAAGCATAGCTGACGAATAGGATCCTGTAATCGAGTGGAAAACAAAAAATGGTGCTAAAAGAGGTACCTACTGTTAATAATGGTACAATTTAATAATGTGAAATGGTAGATCATACTTATTTTGACACACAGAATATTTTTTTTTTATCAAAATTGTAGGAGTCGTTTTTGAGCAAAATAAGATTTTCCTTAACGGGTTTTAAGCATTTGTATGGGAGGTACCTACTATTATTTTTGGTTGAACGAGTAATTTTTGTTTAAAATCTTCTAGAGAATGTTAAGAACAAGCTATTTGCCAAATTTAATAAAAATCGACTGAGTCGTTTTTGAAATTACCTATCAAGTTTTCAAAAAAAAATTTCAAACCTTTTTTTAAAAATCGAAAAAATATTATTTTGAAAATTTTGGTAGGTATATAGTATTATTTAAAACATGTCAATTATTGTTGAACCGTTTCGAGTGTTAAAAAATAGTACTTTAGGAATTAATAACCGTTTTTTAAACCCATTTTTTTTTACTGAAAAGCAGCATATCTTCTATATTCTATCTATATCTATATCTATATATAAAAATGGATCGTTGTGAGTTCGGATGTTTAAAACTGGACCAATTTGGACACTTCCTTCTGCGGGTGTGGTTGTAATCGCTACGCGAAGGTTTAATAAAAAAGAAAAGTCGGAAAATTCTCAACAGGTGGCTCTGTAGGTGGTTAGGAAATGGGTTTTGGGATATTCTTTTTCAACTTTTGTTATTTGTAGGGTGAAATGGAGTCAAAATAAAATAATTGTCAGATTTAAGTAAAAAAATGTGTGGAGGGAGTTTCAAAAAAACTGTATAGGTAGGTACCAAGTTTAAAGAAAATCGACCCATCCGTTTAGGCTGTAGCCGAACAGAAAGAGAGAACGACGTTTTGTAAAAATATGTTCCTCTAAGTCTAACCTTTATTGCTTTCCCAACACAGGCAAAATTTGTGTATTCGAAAATACTATTTTATGTTTATCCCATTTCAATCTATAAATAGAATTTTTAAAATAAACAACCTTTCGACCACAAACAGAATTTTTGAAATTGGATACCACTTTGGGATTTTACCCCATTTCACCCTATAAATAGAAAATGTTTGAAAAAAATATTTCTAAAGCCTTCCACTCAAAATAACCTTTGAAATACAAAAAGAATTTCTTAAATCGAACTCTATTTTAATTTTATCCCATTTCACCCTACAAATAAAAAAATTAAAAAAAAAATATCCTTTTAACCATTTCCTAAGAGTAACCTTTTAAACGCAGGTAGAATTTTTTTCATTTATCCCATTTCACACTACAAAATGAACTTTTCCGTCCAGGCATTCTTGAGTTACAAATGGGGTAACAAAACTGACTGAAGACAAGATGTACATATATTGTAAGTATAAAAATGAGTACCTACTTTTACCCGTGAACAACTATACATACCTACTGTTGTTTGAACAACAAGAATCAAGCCTTACTTTTTTAATCTAAAATAAGTACAATTAATTGCAATTTTTGCACTTACGAGGTTTTTACAGATCGCCGACGATATTTCAATTGAAAGTTCTAAATTTCTTACTTTTCAAAGTCTATCTATGTCCCTATTTATATACAAAGGTATACAATACATACAAAATTTCTTATGTAACAAAATCTGTCATTATGTCGGTTATAAAAAACAATGACCGTAGCCAATAAACAACAGGGCGTGTCATTAAACTTTAAGCTATGAAATAAATATTCATGAAATTCAAACATGGCACTAAAACGTTATGTATAAGTTGAACAAAAAGAATTGGATAGAATGTTTGTTAAAAAAAAATATACATTTTAAAAACTAATAATCCTCGCTCGAATGAAGAAAAATGTTTTTTAACACTTTCTCGGTCGTTAAATATCCTCATGTGAGACCGTATATCATATTAATTTTTTTTTTTTTTATGGCGGCGGCGTTTCAACCACCACAGGCTTATGAATTTAGGATGGATGTGTTCAACTTGTAGTCCGTTGTTTTTTTTGTGTTCTATAGAGAAATAAATATCAAATTCACACCAAAAACTAAACCATAGAGAATTGAGGCGTTTGCCTCTATTTTTTATGACATAACACTTTATTTTGTATATTATTATGAATACATATAAATGTACCATGGCCTGTTATCAACGCACACAAGTGTGCATCAAACCGTAGCCGATGAATTTTTGACACAGTACTCTATGGCTGTAGACAAATTTCTTTGACAAATCTTCTCAAATGTCAATAGCACAGTTAGGTAGGTATATGAACAGATGTTTAGCTAGAACATTTATTTTAATGACTTTGCTGGAAATTTTCTGTGGTTTATGTCAGCGCCAAGAATGAAAAAAAAAGAATCCTTTTTAAGGAAAATAATCTTCTTAATTAATATTAGGATGAAAATTATTATTTCCATATTCCATTCATCATTCTTAGAAGTTTCATTTCTATTTTTTAAAAATTTAATAAAGTCGATTTTCGACTAACATTTGCTTTGACATTTGAAACTTTGACATTTGGAATGAGAATTTCTGATTTTGCTAGTGTTCGTTTTTTCTTTTGACACGTCGCCATTATTTTTTGATTAAAATTCAAATTACTTTGTTTGTCCTTGATGGTGGGGATGAAATAATTGAGACGACATGACTTTTGCACGTTCTGCACATAAACTTTGTCTTCACTTATTTTTGTTTTTGTTTGACTTATTCATTTATCTCTGGGGAAGGAAAGGAACTAACAAATTTTCCAGTTCCCATGACCTCCGCGCGCTGTCGTCATCATGGAGCAGTGACAAGAAGTGTTAATTTGTATTTGTTTTGTGACAATGACAGTTGTCATGTTTCTGACACTTTTGGTGTCATATTAACATGTCAACTGACATTACACGGCAAATGGCAATTTTCTTTTCTCGCAGGTCATTTTTTTTTGTTTGTTTTTTGGTGTCAGGATTCACCTGGATACCTTACTTTGCAGAGTAAACAGTTGTAATGCATGAAAATAGAAATATTTATTACTAAGCTAAACTAAATATGTACTGAAATTAAGAGTTCATGCTGCCAACATGCCAATTGCACATTAACGGCCTGTCATTCAGTTTGGTAAATCTTTTTTTGGCTTCCTAAGCCAAATGTTATTTTCTGGACGAATTTAAGTGTAGGTAAGCAAAACAAATTGCTCATCACGAGTGTGAGGATAGCAATAAGTCATATAAATAGAAATTGAAGTGTCATGATTTAGACATGGGAAATCACTTTAATTTGAAATTAATTGATTTAGCCATGGCTTTTTGAAGGAAATAGGTAGGTAACTCAATAGTTAAGTTCTGTATGTAAAGGGTGTTTTTTTTTAGACGTTTGGTTTTCAAGAAGAAATAAAATTCATATAATTTAATGTTATGGCCAAAAATTTAGCTTTATTATAAACATAATTGTTTGCCATTGTGTTTTAAAAATGCTTTTGGGTAAGTGGTCACCGCGGCTGGCTCGAATAAATTCCAGCCGAGAGGCCCAAATTTCGACCACTTTTTGCAGCAATTGGGGCCGTATGTCAGCAATAACGCTCCGAATATTCTCTTCCAAGGCGTCAATCGTCTCGAGCTTATCTTCGTAGACAAGCGACTAAACAAAACCCCACAAAAAATAGTCCAGCGGTGTTATATCGCACGATCTTGGAGGCCATGCCACAGGCCCACGACGCGAGAGAATGCGCTCACCAAAAGTTTCCTTCAATAAATTGATTGTTTCGTTGGCTGTATGGCATGTAGCGCCGTTTTGTTGGAACCAAAGGTCGTCCATATCAACATCCTCTAATTCAGGCACGAAAAAGTCAATAATCATGGCTCTATAGCGTTCCCCATTGACTGTAACATTATGGTCGGCTTCATTTTTGAAGAAATATGGACCAATGATTCCCTCTGCCCATAGAGCACACTAAACAGTGATTTTTTGAGGATATAACGGCGTTTCAACAATGACTTGTTGATGCTAAACAAAATTCGCTTACGAAAATTGGGATCAACGGCAATCAGTTGGTTTTGGGCCCATTTATGGGCACAATTTGCAAACGTTGTTCAGGAGTAAGTCTATTTATTATAAAATGGCAAATCAAACTGAGCATAAATTAAGTGACAGCTGTCAAAAAGACCAACTTTGAAAAAAGTATTGCCAGATTGAAAACCAGACGAAACGATACTATATTTGATCCGCCATATCGAGGGTTTTTTGTTTGGTCTTTCAACACGCCTTGAGTCCTAAAGATTCCAATAAAAATATCTGCCTTGCTTAAATGTGCTTTAATGTTTAAGATTCGATTCAGCAAATATGTCAAAGTATTTCGTATTGAATTTAAACATTTATTGAGGTCATCAGAGCCATAGTCCCAAAAAGTGGCCTAACTGATTTTTGCACTAATTTTTGAAATTACGAAAACAAATTTTTCTTTGACTTTTTATTATTTATTTTTTGAAACAGTTACGTGCTTCATAAATCTTTAGATATTGTTGTTTCAAAAAGGGTGGATTTTCGTAAAAGAAAATATAATTTTTTAATTTTGTAAAATTAGTGCAAAAATCAGTTTGTCCACTCTGCTCCTCATGACCTCAATTACTCGTTTTACTTTCGAGAATTATTATTGTACATTTATTTTTTACTTTTACTGAAATATTAGCTGCTAATGAGTATACTAAAAATTCGGTCTTTAACTAAAGAACCTTCTTCAAAGCTTGTTTACAACTTTCAAACAAAAAATACAAAACAGTAAAAGTTGTAGATTTCAGGTAAAATGATCACGTAAAAAAGTCGTATAAGGCTTCGGAGATTTCAATTTGTAGTTCAGTTATTTCTTCCATGTACCCCATATAACAACCTGGTATAAAATCGCTTGCCACATTAAATGTGGACATAATTTGCATGCAAACACAATTTTATGAACAAATTTTCACGCAGAGTCGTATATAAACCATATTTTTAATGATCCTTTCCCAGGCAGTTAGCCGATCATTTGGAATCAAGGAGAAGAAGGGCTAAAGCCAATAACGAGCATCACACAGCCCAGCACACACAACGTGTCGAAAAGGCAGAAAGCTAATTTAACACTTGTCACTTAGCAGCATTTAATCCCCCACCGTTCCACCAATAAGCCACCAATTTATGGCCCTTTGATTTCCGTGAAATCAGAGTGCTTGCCACAGAATGCAGTCACAACTATTTGCAATACCATCAGGCATCAGCGCACCCGATCTTATTGTGCGCGCAGTCTTTTAAATACAAATCGTGACCGTGTTGCGTCGACGATGACGAAGACGAAGACGACAGTGGAACTCCGGACGCAGAGGACGAAGATGCTAAACAAACAAAAATTCCAATCCTGTTGGTGAAGATTGAGAGGGAGTTAGAGGGGGAGCGGGATGATGACGACACGATGTTTTCGGATTTGGACACCTTCTTGCCACAAGAACGAGGTGTCGTTACCATAAGACTACACCATGTAGCATCGTTGGAGGCAAGTCCAATTAATATGCGTGTTTCAAACATTTCAGACTTTTGACATTTTTATGATTGTCCAGACCATATTTCAATTTTCTTGGACGCGCGCGCGCGCGCTCTCGCTCATGATCCGCAACAGTATAGTATATAGCATAGGTTCCTTTGGCCTGAGGTGGGCTGGATTTTGCACATCCTTGACAGAGGGACACCCTCTGCGTGTGCTGTGCGCTGCTGAGCGATTTATTCGTCAAAATGTGTTTTTATGGGTTTGCTGGTTATATGTATAGTATAGTGTGTACCTTAGTCAAAGAAGGTGAAGCATGCGCTAAGAGTTGTTTTTTTTTTTATATTATTTTTATTTGTATAGTGATTTCAGATGGGTCATGTGGAGGCTGTTGTCCGTCTCCCGTTGTTTAAAGGTTGTAAATTTTCCTTCATCGACATATCTTCTTTTTTAAGTAATTTATTTTTTGGCATCAACATTTCATCCATAAAGACAAGATATGAAGTGTTGGAGTGGTGTTTATTGATTTAAAATATTTTTACATTATTTGCTAAACAAATCTTTGCCGAGAATAAATGAGGAAAAAAAACAAGATTTTGTTTTTATATATCGCGAAGCCTTTTTTGTGATAAATGCAAAAAGTTGAAAGTTAGCAAAAAGCTGCAGAGCAAATAAAAATATCACGTAACACATGAATGAAGGTATCTTGATTTAAATTTTTCAAGACCTATGCTGAGGCTGATGACGAGTATTTCAAAAAAAAAAAAATATTTATTTGCAACACCTATGACCTCAAATTAGGCCAAATTACTGTTTGTTTGCAGTTGTATAGATTGGAATATAGCCAAATATCCCTACGTGATTGAGCAATTTTAAGGTGAGATTCGAGTTCCGGAGAAGAATAATTTAGCCTTGACAATAGGAAAAAGGACAATGTCAGGCTGAATTGGTTGCTTCGAAAGTATTTAAGGCTTTGCCTAACTGAGCTCCGGTTTAACCTCTCAAAATAAGACGAACGATCAGTAATACGGGGCACTCAAAGACTCAAATATACCCTACACAAGACCCTAATCATTCCAATGCCATGGGGTATAGATATCAATCCTGGGGTATTTGGAGAAAAAATGCTTGGGGTCATATTTGGTCAGGAATGAATCAAGGGCATTAGGAGAAAAGATAGCTAAACTGCGATGGCGAGGGAATCGAAAGCTATATTCTATCTGTTGAGACCTTTTTTTTTTGCAGTGGTCCACCATGATGGCGATGGCAAGATCTAAAATTAAGTAACTATAGATAAAAGTAAAGTGGGATTTTTAGGTGAAACTTTAAGGTTTAGTAAAGTGCAGTTCAAATAGGTTGAGGATTAAGTACGTTCATCCAGTTTATAAATCGTTAGGGGACATAGAAAAGAGGGATCCGGAATCTTAGCACAAATAATATTTGCAAAAAAAATATAATGAGGTCCTACAAATCATTGATGACCTTGAAAACCTTGACTACCGATTAAAAATTTCGTGTGGCTGACTAATTTCTGAAATTTCGGGAGTGCACAGGTCGGAGGCTGTTGCGGCACAATGGCACAATGTCCCGTTAGTACGCCTATCAAGGTTTTAATATTCTTTTTACTCAGCGATAGAATATACTGAGTTTTCTTTTAATTAATTCTAGGCCATAAGCTTCTAGAGATAACGCAATCGTTCCTGGACATCCAGGAGTTATTGATTTGCTCTTTCGTAATTATGTCTATCTTCTTTTTAATCGTTCCAATTGGAATGTCTGGTCCCATATCTAATTGGCTACTATTTTCCCTATTTGATACTGACCCCTTCCTTGCGAGTTCATCTGCTATGTCCTTCTCTTCTATATTGCTATGTCCAGGAACCCAGCAGGGTTTGACTTGGTTGGTGTTGCAAATATTGTTCAGTATGCCTCGGCATTTTGCTACTGCCTTGGATCTAATAGTCTCACTGGATAATGCTTTGATGGCAGCTTGGCTATCCACGAAAAATTCGATCTCCGGCGAGGTCAGTTTTTTCTTGTGAATTATTTCACCCGCCTTTTCAGTAGCGTAAATCTCAGCTTGAAAGACACTACACTCATCTAGGAGTTTGTATGATTCTCTAATATTAATTGTTTCAAAGAACACCCCAGCTCCTGTTCCTTCTGCCATTTTTGACCCATCAGTGTAGAAGGGGATACCTTGTTCACTGATGTTTAGTGAGTTGGGTTCCCATCCATGCCTTTCGGGTATTAAAAAAGAGAAGTTTTTTCTGAAACGATAGTTACCCTTTTTTAACAAATTACTGACTATTTAGTTGCGAATACCCCACACACGGGGTTTTAAGATCCCGAAGCCTGAATAGGTACACACTGTCAAATTGAGAGTTCAAGTGCTTTTACATAATTAATTTCAATTTTTACGTGAGGCAAGTTCCTATAAAAACACGCACTTTTCTTACGAAAAAAATTTGGTAAGATCGAGGTAGTGGGAAGGTCTATAGTGACTTACAACTATCAACCATTTTCGATGCGTGCCAAATATCCTTCGAAGAATTTAAATTTCGAAATAGTGCAGTATTAGCTTTTCCTCTCTGATTATCGTCCAACAGTCGGCGTCATAGGAGGTACAGGACTGGCGAGATAATAAGAGTTATGTGGAGCGTTCACTTGTCCTCCTTTACTTACAGGTTTTGGGGTGTTATCAGGTCTTGAAGTCGATGATTAGATGGTAGGTCTGGAGTTTAAATTCATTGGTCTTTTCCAGTATTTGCATCAGTGTGAAGATTTGGTCGATTTGTCGGACAGGAAGCCACACTGGGTATTTTCCGATTGGGGCATTGCAGAATGGCTTAAGATGCTGCTACAGTCCATTGGACAGAATCTATAATATGCGGCTTTCAGCAATAATATTCTTCTGTATTTCTTAGTGTTACGAGTACGTTGTAATCGTCCGGAAATAAAACACCCGACACCTTTCAGTTTTATATCTAGACTCATCGATCGTTTATGTTTCGGATCGATACTTAGATGCTGCAGTCCAAATCACCCACTCCCCATTTCAAGGTTGTTTCCTTCTTGGCCCAATTTCAAAGGTGCATCATTATTCAACATTGGTTCAACTCAGGTTACGCACAGTGAACTAAATGTAGGGCGCAACATTAGCAAGACATAGAATCTCATTTTTTTAGATGGGGCTTTTATCAACCTCATAGTCCAGTCATTAGACACGCTTTCTTCCAGCCGTACTTGGATGAAGATTTGATGCATGGACCCTATACTAATATATCACCTCCGTGTTTTTCAGAGTTCCATTAAAAGGCCATCAGAACCAGCAACTTTGTTTTTTTTTTTAAGTTTTGTAGTTGCTAGAACGATCTCTTTGGTGAACTGTGAACGGCTTTTGCTCTTCTTTGGTCTATCACATTCTCTTAATAATGCTGCGGGAAATGCTGGCTCAATAAATCGTTTATTCCCTGTACCTCAGTCTAAATAGATAACCTTCTTTCTGAGTGACAGTTTTTAAAAACAGCGTTCTTTTTGAAAAATTCGTTTCAACGCTGCTTCTGAAAACGTGTGTTTCACAGAAAGCTTTTTTATTTACTAAACACTTAATCCATTTAAGACAATCACGTACTCGAGTCTCTAGAAATGTTTGTCTGTATTTATTATTCGTTCTCAAGTGTTCAATTTTTAATCGAAAATTGATATCTTTGGTTTTCCTTGTTTATCGTCCCACAAAAAAACATCCATTACAATTTTACTTTAATCCTAGCGATTCGACGTATATACCACTACCACTACCACACTGCACAATAGATCAATGCTGCTGTGTTCTCTTTCGAAAACCAATCCGATCACAATCCATTCCCAATGCGGCGAACCTAATGAAGATTTACTGTAACTACGTTTCGATTTCGTTAAATTTTACAGCCCGAACGCGTACTGTTTCTAATCCCGATCTAAAACTTGGTAATTTTATTTTTATAACCCCACCAATGTGTCCTGCATTTATACGAAAACAGAGAAACAGAAACACATATACCAGTGCATCACAATCGAAACATTTATACGATATAGAAATACAGTTTAGTCCTCCCTCTCTAATTGCTTGACTGAGCAATTATTTCACTTGTTTTCCAAAGTATCTTCAACCATAAATCAGTTGTCTTTAATCCGATTTAATTGCCATTTCTGGGATAAAGTGACCATTACACACTTATGGCCATTATAATTCCGTGGCAATTCGGACAGAAATTGTGGAAGTGGTGGCGGAAGCGGGCGGCTGGCGCGAGGACGAAATAGGAAGAGTTTATAGTGCATTGCGACCACACGTTTATGTGTGCTACCGCAAACGGAACCAACAGTAGCAGCAGTAGCATCAGCAGCAGCAACAGCAATTGTAGAAAAGAGTGTTTTATGTACATGGGGGTTTCAGTGTTTCTGGAGCGAGCGAGAATGCACTGCAGTAGCAGTACCACACCCCGATATCAGTGAAAAAGGACATTAGTCCCAACCGGCGACCGACAATATCCTTCTCCACATATGCCACTCATTTAAATTCATTCGATTTTACCAATAAAAGACAAATGGGAGCCAAAACTTTGGTTTATTGTTTTTCTACGTTCCGAGTTCGACAGGGGAGACTCTTATTGGTACAGCTACATATATACATATGCCCGTACGGAGAGTATGTTTAATCCCGTAGCTGTTCTTGGTGCAGGGACGACACCCATTTTGAGAATGTAAACTGGTCATTAATAGTCGGATACTCTAGATGGAGATTTTATTGCTTGTATAGTCCTTGTTCGGACTACATTCAGCTTGTATATGTACATATCCTTGTGTGTTGCTTGAATATAGTAGCATATGGAGCCAATTGTTCCATTGCTTTACTGATGCAGACGGTCCTTGAGCTCTAAAACATCTTTTTATGCTTTTGCGGATTTCAATATTGAACAACACCATTACACCGCACAACGTCCCCCACACCAGCACCCTAATTGTGGTGTTTCTCTGAGGAGGTGTCATGTAACTGCCATCAGCCACCACCCGAAAAGGACATTTTCATTGTGATATGTCTGTCTGGGTCTGGCGTTGGCAAATTGAATTGCAAATGCTTAAGGACCAGATTGCGATTTATACATTATATTGCACAAAATTTCGTGGGAAAAAATATTTTAGCAAATATATGTATGTACCTACCATCAGCATTGTAGAAGAGTTATTCTGCAGACTTGTTGACCGAATATGTGATGTAAGTTTGTATATCGGTTATACAATATATGTACCTACGTAATTGCATCGCACATATGTATACACTATCTGGAAACATTTGAACGTAATGATTATCCTTGTCAATTGAATTTTTTCATCCCTTGAGGCATAATGCGATGTGTTTCAATAATCAAAATTGGCTGGTATCGATATCTTCGATAAAGTATAATAAAAATTTTGCAAAACACACACACTCTAGCACTTGACGGTGTGGCGTGAAAATCACCCTCATGGGACAAAATTTGATGAGTTTTTGTGGAAAATTCACACAGAAAGTGTGTCGATTATTATGATGCACTTGTTTTTCTTAGGACCAAGAGGGTGAAAAAGATGGGAAAGTAATTTTTTCATAGTTTTTTTTTTTGTACTGTTTATGGTGAATGTGATGCTTATTTTATATCGATGATGTGAAAGTTTAAGGTTCTTAGAATCATCAAACAGAAAAAAATGAGGGGCAAAGGTGGCGCGATAGTTCGTGAGTGAAGAACCAGGCCCTAGTGACTTGCAAGTCTCAAACATGCATATTTCAGTCAGTAGCAATGTAGCTGGAACCTAAACTCTTACAATTTTCTACCCAATCAGAAGAAAGAAGATGATGAGGGGCCCTTTATCATGACAAGAGATAAAGTCTTGAAGGATTTTTCACTACAAACCGTATTTGTTAATAGGGACTGCTTTGCGCACAAGGCCGTACATAAGGGGGGAAGATGTGGGGACTTGGCCCTTTCCCCAATTCTCCAAAAAACGTGCATGAAAGTTAAATCCACTTCAGTTAAAGTCTTTATTTCATAATATGTGAGAATAAGAACGCTTATAGTGGACTTTGTTCCCGGAGATTTATTTCAGTGCATCGTTTTATAAAATAAGTTAATTTTTTAATTTTTTTTTTAAACAAAAGAACTTTACTTCTTGACTTACTGTCGGAATGTCATGAAATTTTAACATCTCGTTCCTTTTAAATATTTGTTGCAACTGAAAACGGAATGCACTAATTTTATTAAAAGCCCCATTAGACTTTATGACTTCCAAGATTTTTGGACCGACCGACGGATAAATTGTTTACAAGAATTAAATTAAATGTGAGTTGGCTCCCCTCCCCTGACGTACGGTCTTGCTTGCACCCAGAAGCACTGTCTGTTTTTTTTTTTTTAAAGTGGATCTATAGTGGCTAACTTAAAAAACTTTAACCCAAATTTGCATTAAGCAACAACTTTTTTTTACAAAAGATATTCGTACAAATTTATTTTTGGCATGTTTTAGTTTTTTTACGAATATCTCGGCTCCAGTTTATCGCACAGTTAAAACAAAAACACAAAATTAGTGGTAGTGATACTTTCAATTATTTGAATGCAAATTCAGTTTGTTTAAAGAAATAAATAAAATGATACAAATGATGATTTTTTAATAAAAAACTATCTACCATGAATTTAACAGCAAAAAAAAACATAGAAAACATCGCATGATAAAATTTAAATTGCCATAGCTAATACACAGCAAATTATTAAGCAATAAACCATTCATAGAAGGTGTTTGTTTTAGAGGTATAGAACTATAAGTTGGCAACACTATTTTAACTGGACGCCATTTTGTCAGCTGTCAAGTGATTTATTTTAGTTTAGTTTGGCATTGCAAGAATTGAAGCCATAAGATCACCTAGCAAGGCGTAGATTCGGTGAATGGGCCCAAAACAAGATTGCCGTTGATCCCAATTTTCATAAGCGCTACTGACTATTACTTTTTCGTTCATCAATTGAACAACCATGATGTGTAGGAGCTGTGGTTTCTACAAGACGGCGCAACATGTCACACAGCTCGTGCCACAATTGATTTATTGAAGGATACGTTTGGTAACCGCATAGTTTCACGTTACGGACCAGTGAATTGGCCTCCAAGATCGTGCGATTTAGCCGCGCTTGACTGTTTTCTGTGGAGATATGTGAAGCTGCTAGTCTACGCCGATAAGCCCGAAACGATAGACCACTTGGAGGACAACATTCGCCACGTTATTGCCGATATACGGCCACAAATGTTGGAAAAAGTCATCGAAAATTGGACCTCCAGATTAGACTACGTCCGAGCCAGCCGTGGCGGTCATATGCCAGAAATCATATTTAAATTATAATGCCAGAAAATTATCTTTCGAATAAAGTTAATTTCATGTCAATTTAAAAAAAAACGTCTTTGTTTTATTCCATTTGAAAGTTCTATACCTCTAAAAAAACACCCTTTATACCAAGTTCTTACTCTTTTTTGATTGGTTGCTCCGCTAACTTATATTAACATAGCAAAGTAACAAAAAAGACAGAAAATATTGATATTAAGTGACAAATTCGATATTATCACAACTAATTTAGCTAAAATTATGAAACTAACCATTTTACAATCGGCGAATATTGCTTCGATACATTGACATTCATAAAACATTCATAAAAACTACAATAAATATCTATTGTTCTTAATGGTCTCATTAGATAAATTAATTAAATAATATTCAAACATCGATTTTGTTCAGAATGACAAAGTTTTTAATAAAACTTTCCAGTAAAAGAATGAAACAAAGAATTAAGAAGTCAGTGAATAAAAAGTAAAATATAGATAGCCCTTAAGTTGCAGAGAACATTAGCCACATGATACCTTCGGGCTTAATTTGTGTGTTTTTTTTTTTTTTTCCACTCGTGTCACATGTGTCCTTTTTTTTTTCTTTGTCACATTGACATCGATGAGCAATTAATCAATTGACTACCAATAACCCTTTTTGCTGGTTAACCACAAAACATCATGTCACAATAACCCACACAATAGCTATATATAGTCTTTAAAAGTATATATTCATTCTTCCATCAAAATATAAAGCGGCACAAGCACGAGGAAGAAACCATCCGTTGTCCTTTGCGAAAAGAAATTTCACACTTAATTGATTGAGTTTTTATACCCTTGTTAACTTTAGTCGGTTTTTGTTCTAATTGCATTTTAATAATCCCTTCTCAACTGTTCTCTCTTTAAATTAACCCCACACAGCCGTGTCAGAGGGGGTAGGTATACATAAAGAAAGGACGAAGCAAAAGATCCATCGTCGTTTTATAAATGGCGAAAAATTAGGTTAAAAAAGAGACGAACAATATATACACAACACAGGCCAACCATCAGGATATAAATATTGACGGCAGATCACCATCTGTCATAAAAGTTTTGTGACTGCGGTTGTTCTTAAATTTCCATTACCCCCACCCTTTAAAGTATCTGTATACCAGAACCAGTAATACCTATGCTGTCAGAATGGAGTCAAAAGAAGTTCGGAAAATTTTCATCGTTATGAAAATTTGAATTTAATTGAGCGAAAAACGAAATAAAAATAACACCACAACAAAAAACCATCGCAATAACGATAGAGCGATAGAAGATGCTAAAAGGAACTCTTAATCGTGTAATTATAAAAGGGAGGGGAGTTGTTGTTATTGTTTTCAGAAAGTTTATAAATTTATAGATAAATTTGTATAGATGGGATCTTGAGTGAAAGCACTGTAAATATTGGGGAATTTTGACTACCGGCTTCTTTAGTTATAGAAACTTGTTGTAGATGTGCGAATGCTCTTTATAGTTTTATACTACTTTTCATTAGAGCAAATGAGGTAGGTAATTTCGTTGAAAATTTCGAAATTCGATTTAAAATTACCTCATTTCCAATACGAATTCACATTTCGAAATGAGGTAATTTCAACCAAATTTGCACGAAATTAGGTTGGAAATTATGTGCCAACCTTAAAAACACACCCAATTGGAATCCATTTTAAAAGCTTTGAAAAGCTTATGTATTGAAATGTCAAAACTCGATGTATGAAAAACGGGAACAGAGAGAGAAAACAACAAAAGCCAAATCAAATTCAAAATGAAATGAGCTGTCAAACAAAATTAGCAAATTTGAGATGAAAACACTTTTTTTCTAATTTGCGGAATAAACTCAATTCGGCTCTAATGAAAACAGGGTATTAAAATATCATCCATGGTTTTAAGACCATTTTTGGACATGTCAAACTCTCAATCGAACATCTATTTTATTCCACTATTCCACAAGACGAGAGTAACTGTTAGAATTTAATAGCAGGCCAGTGCTTGATGATCATGGGAAAAATCTCTTTCTCGGGGAATTTTGACCTTTTAAGGGTAGAATGGTAAACCGAATCATTTGGTGAGAATTTCTTGTTTATAAAATTTTACTCGGAAAACAGACGAAAGAGAACCGCTGTTATGATTTTTATTAAAAAGTTTCCTTTTCTTTTCCTTTTAAAATTAACTCAAGAAGTCTTTATTTCAACTGCGGAAGAATAAAATTAGCAAAAACTAAAATATCAAAAATATTAATTTAGAAACTTTTAAAAGAAAAGGAATTTTCCGAGTGTCTGAAGGGAATTCTCTTCAATACGCCCACAGTATACTGTTTCAGACTACAACGCATTAAAGTGAGAGGGGAAGTAACAATACTAACAATATCAATGACTTTTTAGGACTTTGACTTTACTGGAACAAGAATGAAATCAGAAAAGGAATCTGGAGCTATGTTACTGAAATCTTTTCTAGTTCGAAAACAAGATAGTTATGAGTCAGTAAATTACACAGTACACAAATCTAAGGTAATATATTGCGCAGGTTGTCAGTCAGAAATTAAACATGGCGGCTCGAGTGTCTACGAAAACTGCACACGGCATTACTAGAAACAACAACAAATATAAGCATTTTGACAAGTTAAGAGACACTGGATCCGCCATTTTCACAGATGCGCAGAACTGAACAAAAATTTAAACGCTAATGATATTACCTTTAATATATGTACCTTGAGTCAATTATACCTTCAAATTGTTGAAATTTCGTACATAAAACCTCTTCCTATATTTGCTGCTCCTACATAGTGTGAACTTTAAAGGCGACGAACAAAATATAATTTTGTGCCGTGATGATGTCGACTTCACCGAATTTTTTATGTGATGCATTGTGATTTCGGTGGGTGGCTGGCTATATGTGGGTTGGATGTTAATGTAGGGTGCCGATGGCAGTTCGGCCGGCATTTTTTCCAAAACTTATTTTAGAATACACACATACAGTCAAACCCACTTAAATCAAACGATAAAAATCTAAATTATAATTTCAATAAAGCGGACCTCATATATATCTGAAAAGAAGTTTCAGTTAAGCGGATCTGGAATATGTTAAAAATAAATCATCTAAACCAACCCGGAATTGGTGAGATGCTGAAACAAAGATATAGTAGGTTAATGGGTCTTAAAAACTTATAAATCATTTATATCACTGTCAGAAGTGATAAAGTTGAATATTAAAACATAACATAGTTGAATATTTTCCAGATTTTCGGGTCTTTGATTTAAGCGGGTCTCAATAAATCGTAGTAATTTTTGGAAACTTTGTTGAAAAATTCATTGGAATAAGTAAAGTTGTTTAAAAAAGCACGTTTTTAAAATAAAGGGTTTACAATTAAACGAGTTGGACTGTATAAGCATATCCCTGTAGTATATCTCGTATGCCCAGTTTCACAGTGGAAGTTTAAACTTAAGTTCAGCTGTAGCTGAACTTGACTCTAAATTTGAAGTTCAAATCGTCTGGTTTCACAGTGTAGGTAATCTGAACTTTAGTTCAATATTGTATAAAATGGCCGCTGTAAAATTGAAATGTCACTGTGTTGTCAGATGGTTCCAAACGTGTTGGACTATGACGCTAGAGGCCTGGGTTCGAATCCTTCCTCTTGGCCTATCTTATTCGTATTATGAATAATTTATGTATTCATTTTTAAGCGTATCTTTATCATGCCGGGTTAATTTGTTAAGGTCCAGTTTTTCAGTGCGAGGTTAAAGTTAAACCCAAGTTTAAGTCATAAAATTTGTTGAGTTAACTCAGGATTAACCAAACAGATGCTTTTCATGTTTTATTCGTTAAGTAAGTAATTGTGTACATAAGTTCCTATTACTAGCGAAGCCCATCGCCTAAAAATCTATTAATTTGTCGAAAATATAATTAAATAATCGGGTTATATATGTTTTTGAAATTAAATTCTTTGTCTAAAATTGAGTTTCTTTAAAGGTTAACTTTAAAAATAGATCTCTAATTCCTTTTTATGCAGAGTTAGTTTTCAGGTTGTAACTATATACATGTTTATCTAACACCAATTCATCCATTTCCAAAGAACCCTTCTATTTGTGTTTAGAAAACTATGTTTAACCCTTAGAAATAACGTTCTGCTAGAATGTAAAATGGGAAATCCTTTAATATTTCCCTTTCCCATGATGAACACAGATACATCCTTAGAGGCTTCTTCAAATGCGTCCTAAAAATTCACAATGCGTAAAACATTGCAGCTCCTGTTTCTTCACATGCGTCTATATAATCCTCATCCAATTTGACCGAGCTTTGTGAACGGATGTCAACTTC
This sequence comes from Leucozona laternaria, assembly GCA_932273885.2. Taxonomy (NCBI): domain Eukaryota; kingdom Metazoa; phylum Arthropoda; class Insecta; order Diptera; family Syrphidae; genus Leucozona; species Leucozona laternaria. Next base: position 109,862,151 of record OW026368.1, on the reverse strand, counting down.
TTAGAAAACCCTCATTCCTTATAGGTATAGCCTTTCCGTTGCCCCCATCACTTACATTTCACATACCGAATCCGAATCTGAATCTGAATCTTTTTTTGCATTTGTCCCAAACGGATTAACATTTCTCACACAGGAAATAGAGGTTTCCAATCACAGCAGGCTTTAACTTATACCTGTGGATTTATACACCAAAGGGTGAGCCAATTAAGTGGGAATTATGAAAGCAATTTTGCAATTTATCTCTATGCCAACATTAAAATGCAAAAAAAATCGTATATATAGCGAGTTGTAACACTGTATACGAAGTTTATTTTATGTGATACATCATTCAATTTAATTCAAATTCATAATCAACAAGTCATTCAATCGAGTTTGGATTGCAAGTTAAGCGATGCTAATTGCCGATCACAACTTACTGACAGCCCCTGTACATACGCACTCATACAAGACTCCCAGCATCAGACAGCAACAGCAACAGCAGTAGCTTTTTATGCCATACGAATCGCCTAAAGATTAGTTGGCACAGATTAATTAATTGCCGCGCTAACTCTCTTCGCGCGCATGACACGCTAATTAAATGTTTTCCGTCCGTCGGCATAAAATGTATATAAAAGTCTGCCCTGACATTCAACCTATCCTCCCTGTCATTTTAACCTACCATGGATATGAACATATATCTGGTTCTAGGTGTTGCTTATTATTATTTTTTTTTTGCAAATTCACTCAACATTTAACGGACGTGTTAACAATTTTATGGATCTTAATTCCACAATAAGAAGTTGATCGATGGCAATTATAAAACTGGGTGCCACTGCCGCTGCCGCCCGTTGCTGATCGTCGATCACCGATCGCTAACAAAGTTGATATTCCAAATGCGAACGTATAGTGTGAGACTGAGACTACTTTGCATAAGTCAGCGATTGACCTCTAGTCGCAGTATTTTATAGAATTAATAATGATTTTTTTTTTTTTAACGTATTTTTATTGTTATTAGTGTTTTTATTGATTTACGTTTTTGTTTTCATCGACGACGACGATCCTCGATAAGTCATAGGATGGATATATAGTATACACGGATCGGCATCAAACATATAGCTACCTCCTTGAAAGATCAAAGGAAATAATTTAATTTTTGAAGAAATGTCGATGATCTGAGTGGAAGAGTGCTGAGGCATCAAATTGAAAATGTTATCGAAAATTCAAGATGGATACATTTTTTGTAGATTCCTATTATTATTCCTTCTTTTTAGTGCGGAAGTTCTAAATGGATTCCTGAAATGTTCGAACATTAGCTCAAGTGATTTTTGAAAAGACGCAATCGACGAGTTTCAATATAATGGTGATCTGTTGGAGAGATAAGAATATTTTTTTTTTGTTAGTGTATAATTTATCTAAATTTGAATATTTTTTAATTTTTTGGAATGAGAAATGTATATTTGAGGCAAGAATGAGACGAAGTTATGAATTATTTTAAATGGTTCACGCAAATTCTTTGTGGCGATTTATTTTACTCAGCTTTGTTGTTTGGAACTTAACCATCGAACATGTTATTTTGTTAATTTGTTTTTAATAAATTTCCTTGTATATTGTATGATGTATGTGTAATAAGAACATATTTTAAAATTTGTGACTTTGGTCACTCCTGTTTCCCTTAGTGGCTGAATTAGAACGAAGCCATGAGCCATGTGAGTTGAAGGCGCGCCATCGTTGTTTTCGAAGAAATACGGGCTCTCACAGATGTTGCGTTTCGTTAACAGACGGCTGTTGGCTGATAATTCACTGAACCAGTCGATTTGAATTTGGCCACCAAACAAGAAATTGAAAGTGTTGCTAGACGATTTAGCTTGCTATGCTGATTTGTTTTGGACACAGCTCCAGTTAAGAGATATGCCTGACTAAACTGGGGATCTAAAAACAAGTTAAAGTTTTAAACAAAATCGTTAAACCCGTTTTTGAGAAAATTAGGAATTAGGGAATTACATTAAAATGTTTTGTGCGAAATTTGAAGCAAATTGGTTTGTTGAATGAAAATCGAAATTGAGGAATATTTTTGTAAACAAAATTGATCCCAGCCAAAGAAAAGATTCCATTTTAGTTTTGAAGGTTTTGAATGAAAAAACAACCACCTGAGTGAGCTACCATCAAGTCACTATAGGCTGGAGTCAGGGCCGTAGCCAGGATTTTGTTTCGGAAGGGGCTGGCTTCCAAGTCCTACGAACAATTTTTTGAACAAAAAATAAAAACTATATATTCCAATTCGTAGATTTTTATTAGTTTTTAAAAATAAAAGTATGTTAAGTCCATAACGTATTTACATATTAAAATTATTTTTGTATACCTAAACATTTTTTTAAAGCAGAAAAAGTCTTGATTTTTTTTATATGAAACCAATCACCTCATCTGGATCAACATCAATATATCTGAATGAACAGATATCAAAGCAGTGTATTCAGTCTTACATTGCTCATATCGCTTCGGGACACTGTTTTAATCGTTTTGATCGTTGAAAAGATTCTCTCAACACGCTGTTGTCACTGGAAGTGTGTCCAAAACCGTGAGCAAGAAGTTAATACCTCTTAAGTAAGTTTTGTCAAATATATTAAGCAATTTCAAAACTTTGGTAGAAGGATCACTCGATGATATTTTTGCTTTTTGTTTTGCTCTCTGGTGAGGTTTTTTATGATATTTTGGAAAGTTTTTTTTGCAAGCGATGGCAAAGGCATATGGAAAGTTGTTCAGCGCCAGAAACATCCATGGTTTCATGAGCGAGGACATTGAAAATACTTGAATGTAAAGGGTGATTTTTTAGCTGGTTTGGTTTTGGCAACACTGGTTTTGACAGCTGACGTGTGTTTAGTACCTTGTGTCACTGTCAAACAGCTTCAGTTTGGTTTGCAATTTAACCATGGATCAACTTACAAATGAACAACGCTTGCAAATTATTGAATTTTACTATCAAAATTCGTGCTCGGTTCGAAATGTTCATCGCGCGCTGCTTCCATTTTATGATCAGCATTCTCGACCTTCTGAGCAGTCTATTCGGAAGATTGTGACCAAATTTCGCACCAAATTTACTTTGTTGGACATTAAACCACCAACACGTTTACGTACTGTGCGTAGTGAAGAAAATATTGCGGCCGTATCAGCTAGTGTGACAGAAGACCGCGAAATGTCGATTCGGCGCCGTTCCCAGCAGTTAGGCCTTTGTTACGGCACTACATTTAAAATTTTGCGGAAGGATTTGGGCGTAAAGCCTTTTAAGATACAGCTGGTGCAAGAACTAAAGCCAGCCGACCTACCACAACGCCGAATTTTTGGTGAATGGGCTCTTGGAAAGCTGGCCGAGGATCCGCTTTTTTATCGAAAAATTGTGTTCAGCGATGAGGCTCATTTTTGGTTGAATGGGTACGTAAATAAGCAAAATTGCCGCATTTGGAGTGAAGATCAGCCAGAAGCATTGCAACAGCTACCAATGCATCCCGAAAAAGCCACTGTTTGGTGCGGTTTATGGGCCGGCGGCATTATTGGGCCTATTTCTTCAAAGATGATGCGAATCGCAGCGTTACTGTCAATGGTGAACGCTACCGAGCGATGATAACAAACTTTTTTTTGCCCGAAATGGAAGTTCTTGACTTGCATGATATGTGGTTTCAACAAGACGGTGCCACATGCCACACAGCACGCGAAACAATGGCACAATTGCGAGGCGAGTTTGGTGAACAGTTAATTTCATGTTTCGGGCCGGTCAATTGGCCGCCTAGATCGTGCGATTTGACACCATTAGATTATTTTTTGTGGGGGTATGTCAAGGCTAATGTCTGTAGGGACAAGCCCGCTTCGATTGACGCACTGGAAGCCAACATCCATGCATTCATTCGTGAGATACCGGCCGATATGTGTGAAAGAGTATGCCAAAATTGGACTCAGCGGATGGGCTACCTGAGACGCAGCCGCGGTCAACATTTGCATGAAATTATCTTTAAACATTAAATTGCAAGGTTCAAAATATCGATTCAAATAAATATTTCATTCATTTTTTCGAACTTTTTGTGTTTTTTTTTTAAAAAAGTTCTAAGCCTCTTAAAAAATCGCCCATTATAAACGAGCTTATTTTATATTTCAGTTGTAACAATATCAAAACATGTCTCCAGGATTTAATTTTGTATATATCTGAGCTCAAATAGCCTACGATTTTAGAGCTGTTAATGACGTGATTCTTTAAATTGATGTCCTCAGATTCAATTCTGGACTGCAGGAGAGCCCTTAGTTTTCCATATTTTTTTGTGGGCCGAGTAAGATATATAGCTCCACTATCATCGTCACCTCCTGTTTTGCACAAAATAAAATTGTCTGGAATAATAGGTCTTATTACAGCTCTATTTTCAGCTACTGCTTTTGCATCTTTTTTGTTTTCCAGCAGCAACGATTTCCAGTCACCCATATCATTATTTCTATTCATTTGTGGTTTTTATTGTTCTGAGATCATATAATTTTTGTTATTTTTATTTCGCAATATTTTGGCTTCTTCTTCTAATATAAACGAAGAAATTGAAGTCTTTAACTGATCCCAAATCAAATAAACTATACGTAGATAGTCTTCTTATTTTTTATTGATTTGAATTGATATTAAAAATCTTTAATTTTTACTAAATTTGTTTAGATACAAATAATTTCGGGAGGGACTTCAGCCCCTCAAGCCCCTTCCCTGCATACGTGCCTGGCTGGAGTTATAGATTCCATTATATTTGATGAAATTGACTTTACGTTATGAACTTTAATTCTTTCAAATGGTTGAATAATCATTAATTTTTTAGAGAACAGCTGATTTTTGTGATATATTCGGCATATTAAGGAAAATAATTTCTCAGTGATCTTATCAATCTCAGTTACATACATTTGAATAGTATTGCTGTGAAAAATTTCTGAGTTATGCTGTCAAATATTGATGTCAAACATAAGATTCGCTTGATGCTCAATTTTAAACGGAGCTAAATCTCTGAGGTGTGATTTTTCTGAACATATTCCTATGATGTCAACATTAAGCCAGGATTTAAGCTGAAGTTTGGAGAGAAAAGTGGGGGACTAATACTAAGCTCGAGGTGCTTACACCAATTTTAAGAAAAATGGGCTGAGAAGTCAGTAGTTGATTAAATTAAGAAAATTTTACTTATGCAATCATTAATGTTGGCATGGGTAACATTTTTGGTTTTGTTGTTAAAAATTTGGATTTAAATTTTTATTTTGAGCTGAATTTCATTTGAATCTAGATTTTAAATTTATACAGAATTTATTTTGTGATTTGTTAACTGCATAGGCGCCCGGAGGTAATACTTGCCTTCTCTCCATGATTTGCCCCCTCTGGCTCTCTGGACCATGCCAAATGTATCTGAAAATGTACATATTTTCGATATTGTTGGAAAATATGGATATTTTCTTCACAGGGTCTTTATGGAGTTCATGGTTTGCCATCGCCTACAACAAACATATTTTAGGTGTTTTCAGAAAGGTCAAGAAAAAAATTTAGAAACACTCAGATAACCACATTTTGTTTGCATTTTTAAGAATACCTAATTTATTTTAGTAGATATATAGACTCTTTTGGCATTTTGTTAAAGTTTAAAATATTTTAATTTTCCAACGAAAATAACAAACAAGAAAAATTATTGTTTAGAATAGAAAAGACATTTGAAATTGCCAATTTGGCTGTTTGGTAATTTGAAAATTCTTAAAAAAATTTAAAAATTCTTCAGAGTTTGCTGTCAAACCCCATAGTAACTGAAGTAACCAGACAGATAAATTGTGAAAAGTCTTCCGAAAACTGACAATTTGTACAAATTTTAGTCGAAAGTTCTGTCAAAGTTCATATAAAAACAATAATAAAATTCGTAGAAATGGGCAGTTTTGGGAAGTAATCTAACAGCCATATTATTGACTTTTTTCAAAACTAGTTTTATGACAGAACTAATTTTAAAGATGTTTGGAAGTAGGCAAATCGGTTTTATTCAAAAATATTTTGACACCTAAAACTCGAAAACTTAAAACTAGCTTTGAATAAAAGTCTAAATTCATAAAACCGTGCTAAATTTGAGACTAAAAACTTCTATAAAACTAGTTTTGCTATTCAACTAGTTTTGAAACAAGTCAATAATATGGCTGTAAGAGACCTAATATCTTTATAGAGACAGAAAAAATATTAAATAAAAAAACGTTGTCGATTGTATGGTTATTGTTTTATGAAACGGAAGTGGTATACTTTCAGCAAAAATTATACATACCTATGCAAAAGTTCTAATTTTAAATTTTGAAAATAAAACCCCCCAACGAAAAAAAAAATCATTGAGAGGAAAAACTGCTCCCTAGCGTTGGGATACCATATTTGCTATCAATAGATTGTATGGAAACTCCTTTTTTTTCTGTGACGCCTACGCCGCTAATCCCCGACGTCGTTCTTTTCACCCGATTCCCTCGGGGATTGAAAAAAAGCACACCTAATGTAGAATAGGTACTATAAGGCATGTTTTGGATTTGTAAAAAAATAAGTCTCTGAATTGTAATCAAGCCTTATATTACGATAAAAAAGAACACAAAAAGTCTGTTTGTCTCTCTGTATGTATGTATGTCTGTCTGTACGTAGACCTATGTACATTGTACAACCTAAACCACTTAAAAGAATTTCTTAAAATTAACTTAAGATTTTTTAGTGAGGCGAAATTTAAATTGCTGCTTAGCTTAAAAAAATGTAGTATGTATAGATGTTGATGCTACCTGTCATACAACTATTATGAAAATGGATATTTATCTCGGAAATGGCCTCAACGATTTTCATAACAAAATTTGTCTTTATACTTATGAAAGCATATGTATTGTATATTCTACAATTTGGTAAACAGAAATTATTAAAAACTATTACTAACAGTACCTATACTTTCCCTGGAACCATTTCTTTTTACTATCGACTTTCTTGTTAACGGCTGTACTGATTTCGACAATGTACATCTATGTACCTACATTTGTACATATACATATGTCACGTCAGTCGTAATTCTTCGTACTAGAATCTCGAAAAAAAGTATCATAGCTCCCGTTGTATAAGATATTATCACGAAATTAGGTGCTATCGATATCATTTTTTCCGAACTTGGCATTTTTTGAACAATATTGCTGTAATGACAGCAGCTGTGATCATTTTTTTCAGGATTGGTGGAAGGTGGTATGAATCTATTACGATGTCGCCTGCAATAGCTCTGAATATCAAATAAAAAAAATAATGCGTATAAACTATATCGGAAGTCCAACAATAATACGGTTTTGCTTAACAACTATTTACGGCTTCAAAAAGAATTTGTTTTTCTTAATAACTTCTTATACAAAGACTATCTTTATCGAACCGAGTCTAATCTTAAGCAGAATAGTAAAAGTTTTTGGAATTTCGTGAAAAGTAAGAAATGTTCCAATGGTATTCCTAACTACATGCAATACTTGGATACCTTATCAAGTGACCTCATGACAATTTCTAATATGTTTTCTAAATTTTTCCAATCGGTTTATTCTCCTTCTTATATATTTGAAAATTTCTCCCCTAATATTCCGATAAATCAAATCAATATCGGTTCCTTATGTCTAAGTTACTCTGATGTTGAAAAAGCTCTTGGTGAACTAAATCTGGATAAACAACCCGGCCCCGATGGTATTCCTCCAATTGTGTTAAAATCATGCGCTAGTGCCTTATTAGAACCATTAACTGTGCTTTTTAATGAGTCTCTTAATACGGGACAGTTTTTGAATGATTGGAAAGTATCTTTTATTATTCCTATTCATAAATCTGGACCAAAGCAAGTTGTTCATAACTATCGTCCAATAAGTAAGCTTTCTTCGATTCCTAAACTTTTTGAAAAACTAGTTTATGAAAAATTAACTTTCTTTGTTAAGGAAATAATTTCTCCGTTTCAACATGGATTTGTTTCTGGAAGGTCGACTACCACAAATCTTTCAATTTTGTGTAACGAGGCAACACGTTACCTTGAGGATGGTTATCAATGTGATGTCATCTATACCGATTTTTCCAAAGCATTTGATAAAGTTAATCATGCAATCTTAATTAAGAAATTTTCTGTGCTCGGTTTTCATTCACATTTATTGAAATGGTTTGAATCTTATCTAACCGGACGTACTCATTATGTGAAAATTGATAATTTACTTTCTGATCCCATAGCTGTGACTTCTGACGTACCTCAAGGTAGCCCCTTGGGTCCACTACTTTTTCTGCTTCTTCTAAACGATATACCTGATTCTGTAAAAAATTCAATCTGTCTTATGTTCGCAGACGATATTAAATTGTTTCGTTGCAAAAACGACCTAAACTCTTTAGTGGACTGGTGTACCTCTAACCAGTTGCTTCTTAATGTCTCTAAATGTAATTTTCTATCTTTCCGTCGGAACTTTTCCCCCATAAGCTTTAATTATGTAATAGATATTATTCCATTGCAATTGGTTTTCGAAAAAAAATATCTTGGTATTATATTCGACCCTAAGCTTACTTTCTCCCTTCACATCGACTTTGTTGTGGCTAAGGCAAATTCTTTGCTTGGATTTATTACACGAAACTCTAAAGAATTTTCAGTCCCATACACTCTAAGAGTATTATTCTATTCGTTTGTTAGACCTGTTCTCGAGTATGGTTGCGTCATATGGAATCCGTACTATGCAATACACTCTGATCGGATTGAAAGTATCCAAAAACGATTCACCAGAATTGCAGTTTATAGACTTAATTGGAATATTCAAATGCCTTGTTACAGTACTAGATGTAAGCTACTGGGTCTTTAAATCTTAAAAACGCGTAGAAAATACTTTGAAATTATTTTTATTCGGGATTTACTTAAAAACCAAATTGATTGTTCTTTTCTCCTGTCATTTATAAAACTGTCTGCTCCTGGGAGTGCTCTGCGAATGCATAGTTTATTCTTCTTCTTCTTAATGAACCGATCACTCGTTGTATTAAACAAGCTAACTTAATTTGCAATCATATTGATTTTACCGACAATAAAGGTCGTGATACATTAAAAAAACATGTTATCCTTTTATTAACTTTCCTTAATCCTGGCGGTTAGTGATTAAGTATAAAGTAAATTGTAAAGTATCGCATGTTACTATTATATTTTCAGTAGTCTATAAGATTGTATATCATTATTCACATGTTATATTGTCTGTTTGATGGAAATAAATAAATAAATAAATAAATTTCTTAAAAGCATGTTTATGATTTTTTTATGAAACTAGGTTTACTAAAATAGAAATTTAAAAAAAAAAATAATTTCTGCAGAAAACCGATTTAAGGTCTTTTGAAATTCATTCTTTATTTTGAGCCGAAAAATTTTATATATAGGAGTCCTCTTAGCAACAGACGGCAGTAGCCATGTTAAAAAAAGAAGGGTGATTTACAAAATATGTATATAATACTTTATATGAAATAAAACCCTACTTGAATTGAATCTTAGCAATTAAGTGCCTTGCCAGTAACCAATTCCTTAGTACAAATTTAAATAAAAACCATAGGTTAAACTTTAAATCCTACGGGGTACGATGCTGATGTGAAACAAAAAATCCCATACACAAATTAAACAACGAAATCTTAACGAAACATTTAGTTCTTCTTTTCGTTTTGCAGTACGCTGTTCAACGAGCGAAATTGATAATTGTAGCAGAATATTTGGAGAACTTTCCGCTCTTTTTTTGCACTGAATTTATTTCCCAGACCATTAATTGTTTACCGAAAAGTGACATTTCAGTTTTGTTTGTTTCAATTGTCATTTGTTCGCCGTGTCATGGTTTCCGTAAGAATTTTGCTGCCGTGTTATAGACCAGCGGGGCATCTCTGAAAATTAATAATCTTTCAGTCTATCTATCCGATTCTTTGCTTAAATATTTTTAAGAATCTCAAATCCTTTAAATAAAGCAGAAAAACCATCAACCTTCTTATACGTACTGAAAATGAGCTATTATTTTTCAAGTTGAATAATTTTTAGTGTTTTTCTAAGGAAATGTCGTCATCTAGATAAGCCCAAGTGAGCTGATGGTGAGCCTATAAAACGATACAATGTTGCTTTGGCGCTCGCTAGTATCTCGTGCTTAATGACGCATGACTTTTTGCTTCTCTGCAGGAAATGTAAAACTACAACTGCCATAAGCCCTTTGGCGCTACACCGATTCCTTTTCGCAATTTTCTTTAGGTACATTTGCGCACCATAGTCTCCGTTTTCTATACATATGCCTTAAAGTTGCAGGATGCTCAAATTTCATTCTCAGAAGTAATTTATTTGCAAAATGTTGCACTTTGATGGGCAACATTGTAATGTAGAGCAACTGTATTTCTATACCACCCTCATATGTCCGGACAAAGAACCCTCTTTGCTCCACATAAAATATTCTCAAAATACTATGTATATGTAAGTATATGTGTATTGTAGATATATATGTACATATGTCTATGTTTATGTATTGCGACCAAAAGGAAATCATTAACACTCGGAGATTTCCACACCAGAGCATGTGTTGAGTAAATGCCATCACCGTACTACAACATCACTTCGTTGCTTTTCCACTTTGCCAAAGTGAGGGGGTGGAAGCGGAAATGGAAATGGAAGTGGAGTGGAAAGTGGGTGAAAAGTATGGGCGGCTATGGACATTAACACTGAAATGTGTAAAAGCAATGTCAGAGATATATTTACTGCGAAAAAGGATAACTAACCCCAAAAAGAGATACATCCATAGAAATAATAAATAAACATTTTCAACGTTGCTTAGTTGTGTTGGTGGAAAAATTTGTGAAAATGAGAAAATTTTCATCTCATCTCATGATATCTACATGATGTACGGCCGGCATGGCAACGAAAGTGGGAAAAGGAAGCATCACTGACAGCGACGTTGGGCATTTTGGGGGATGACTGTGAGCGAAGAGAATAATTGAGTCAAGTGAAAGTTATTTCCCCAGGATATTTCTATTTACTAACATATAAAGGAGGTGGTGGTGGTTCCGCCCAAACAAATAAAAATGGCTGGCGGGCTCTGTGTGCTGTGAAGGTTTAAGTAGGTACCTATACGTTTATATTTTTGGGAAAACTTCTTCTTCTTTAGTTAATTCAAACGGGGGGATGTGATGGTGGAAGAAATTCAGGATTTTATACCAGAAAAATGAAGAAGACGTTAAAAAAGTACGTTCTATGAGTTGGTATGTGTCGATAGTTTGATTTATCTTGTGTAGAATATATTTTTCCTGTGTGAAAATGAATATCGCAGTAAATTACACAAACATTTTCACATTATTAGGGAAGATTTTCTTAAAAAAAAAATTAGGGTTAAATTGAGTGTTGGCAAAGCAAGAGGTTTGAGAGATATTTAAATGCGTAAATTATTGAAAGTAACAGGCATGACTATAGACTATATTTGGTTACACGAACTCGTTCTGTGGATAAATTATGAATGAAATACTTTGTAAATAATTAAAACTTTTCATACGTGAACTATCGCATAGGTACCTATGTAGGTATGCATTAAAAAAAACATATTAAAATATTTTAAAAATAAAGTAGGTATAGATATTTGTTCAAGTTGCAGAGCTGCCTGCAGTCTGTGGTGCATTATTTCTAGCTTTGATCATATTAAATTAAAGTTTAAACTTCCATTTTTAATACATCAATTTTAGTCTTTTCTTAAAATATAGGAACCTATTTACAGGTATTTTCCTTTTTTTTTTATTTAAGCGCACACTAGAAGGGGTTCGACTACCCTTAGTATGATTGAGCAGTGTGCGAACGTTAGGAAATAAGGAAGGATTAAATAGGAAATACCGATGCACATTGGTTTTGAAGTTTTTAATATCAAAATCGCAGGGAAAAATAGAGCTATATATAGATAGAACATTCCACATTCGTGTAGTGCAACTGAAGAAAGAATCTCTGAACTTGACAGTTCCCTTTGAACAAAGTTTCTGTGCTTTCAGATCTAGGAATTATTTTAGATTCAAAATCGAACTTTAACGATCACTTAGGTCACATTATTAAAAAAGCCAATAAAACATTATAATTTATCAAACGATTCTCACGTGACTTTAAAGATCCCTATGTTCTCAAGCCTCTATTTATTTCATTTGTGAGACCCATTCTTGAGTACGGCTGTGTGGTCTGGGCACCTCACTACTCTGTTCACAAATCGAGACTTGAAGCAGTTCAACGAAGGTTTTTGCGATTCTGTCTTCGTTTTCTTCCTTGGTCTCAGGAATCAGTATTCACATAGGTTGGTTTTGATAAATCTGGCCTTCACTTGAAAATCATCGAAAATATATCCAATTCTGTTTCATTTCTGATTTAATAAATGGAAAGATCTCGTCTTCGTCAATTCTTTGCAGACTGAATTTTAACTTCAGCCAAACAAGCTTAAGATTGCGGCAACCTTTGAGGCAAATTTTTAGTAGGTCAAACTATGGTGCTAATAGTCCTTTGAACCAATTGATTGCAATATATAATAAATTTTATTTTCTCATATGTTCTGTAAATGACGATTTGAAAAGTCTGTATTTTTAAGAGCTTTAGATTATAACTAGATTTAAGAGATAATTTATGTAACGTTAGCATTTAACGGTCTCCAATAAATAAGTTCGTCAAAAATTGAAGTCAAGACTGAACAGGTGAGCATTCCTAGAATTGCGAGTACTTCGGTCAGATTTTTTTAGGGCATGAATGCAACTAGGCTATTTGGTTAAAACGCTGTTTTGAAAAAAAAAAATGGTGATACAGTAATAATAGACATGAAACATTGCAGCGGTGTTCAAGAGATGCAAAGGTTTCCGTTATAGTTCTATACGACCTATATCATTTCTAAAAATCTCTTTTGAATCCTATCCAAGAGATTTAAGTGTGTGCACTCAAGTTTTGAACTTGCATAAAAATAAACATTTTTAATTTGGAATTTATGACTGCCTGACAGGTAACACATATGTAGGAGTTCAAAAAGGAAAAATTAATGCATTGGCAATTTATGGGCTTCATTATTAATCGGTTTGATTCCCAGCCTCGGCCACTTAAGAAAAACGGCTTTAGTCTCTTGCGGGGAAGTGACAAATCCTCTAATACTACCTATCTCTTGTCAAGAATAAGATCCTTAGCCTTTTGGACTCGTTAGAAAATTGTAGGTCCACCCCATTCTTGCAAACAAGAAACACAGTCAACAACAAGTCACTAGGCCGTGTCTTTCCCACCACCAAAATTATTTTTTTTACCATCAAATTTGTTGAATAGAATTTGTATATGCCGAGAAAAAGTTTTTACACCATGAGCTAGAGCTAGAGCCAGTGCGGCAACTTAAACTGGTGGGACCCTGGGGCAAAATCAAATATGGGGCCCTATATCTATTCTATTATATATAAAAATGGATAGTATGGTGTGTTCGGATGCTTAAAACTTGAAAATGACTGGACCAAATTGGATAATACCTTCTGTGGGTTTTTTTGTGATTACACCGCACAGGTTTAGGAAAAAAGAAAAGTCCGAAAATTCTCAACAGGTGGTGCTGTAGGCAAATATTTCATTTTTCATTCAATTCAATTACAGGTGGCGCTGTAGGTGGTTTTGAAATGGATTTTAGGATATTCTTTTTCAACTTTTGTTATTCGTAGGGTGAAATGGGGTCATCATAAAACCATTGTCCTATTAAAGAAATTCGTTTTTTGTTTGAAAGGTTTTTCTTAGGAAATGGCTTAAGGCCTATTATTTTCGAAATTTTAATTTTTGAAGAGTGAAACGGGGTAAAAATAAAAAATTGTTTTATTTAAGAAATTCTATTTTGGCTTTAGGGATATTCTTTTTCAAAATTGAATATTTGTATTGTAGGGTGAAATCGGGTAAAAATAAAAAAAAATCCGTTGTAGGAAATTCTTTTTTTTTTATTCAAAAGGGTTTTTCTTAGGAAATAGCTTTGGGGATATTTTTTTTCAAATATTGTAGGTAATTTATAGGGTGAAACGGGTTAAAAATAAAATAAACATCCGATTTAAGAAATTCTTTTGGCTGTTGAAAGGTTGTTTTTTAGTGGTTAGGGATTTTTTCATAACATTGGAATTTGTAGGGTGAAATGGAATAAAAACAATAAAGTGGTTTTTGATTACAAAAATTCTTTCTATGTTGGGGAAGTAATAAAGTAATAATATAGTATATGTTTTTAAATATTAATCCATTCATAATTTGAAGTAGGTTAAAACCCAAAAAATAGTATTCGATTACAAAAATTACCTTAAATATTTATTAATATATATTTTTTTGTAATTTTTATGTGAAGCTTAGGTTTTTCCACCCGTGCGAATCCGGGCGGGCCAGCTATTACAATATACATATGTACATCTCAGTTACTTCCAAAATTTTCTTAGTGAAGTCCTTTCTTAGAGGTGTGGAATTCATCCAAAGATTTTATTATACTTGAGAAAACTTGCAGCAGGTACAAATTAAAAAAAAATTGTTTTATAATGTGGTTTTAAGCTCCAAAGGCTGTAAAAATCGATACTATATTAAACGGTAACTACCTATATTCAATAGAAATAAAAGTATATAAATTGTTTTCAGAACCTGCAAAACATACCTACATAATTACAAAAACTTAATACTCTTAACCTAGATTTGAATAAAGTCAGAGAGAGGCTAAATATTATAATTGTTTAAGTTGTTGTTTAATTTAAACATATAACCTTGCAACAAATATAAATTTCCCTAAGGGTTTTTGGAATGCGAGCATGTTTCGAGTCTCCCGCTGGCACATTATTCATTCAAATTTGTGTGCATTTATTTTTAACAAAACGAAATTGTAACCTTACACCTGCCAACACTAGGTAGGTATGCAAAGGTAAAAGACAAAAAAAAAAAAATTCCCTATGAATCCACATAACTAAAATATCATTAATAAATATTTTCCATTCATTCAATCAACAAATATTTTTTTTCAAAATCTAATCCATTGTTTAAGAGAGGTGCTTAGAAACAGTCAATAAAGTTGCCACAAGCTCTTACTATTATAATAATAAAGGTGTTAACAAAACAATACTTTGTGACTAAACGAAACAACAACAACAAAAAAAAACTATACAAAACAACAATTTATTCTCCCCCGCTGTGCGAGAGCCGTTCCTTAAAACCAAAACACAAACAAAAAAATTTTAAATACAACAAAAAAAAAAAATAAATTAAACAAAAACTCGCGCACTAAACTATGATCATGATCACCTTGCGTCCAAACTGTCATCATCGACAGGTATCAAGTTTCTGATCATTTGAATGCAAATATTCGAATTTATTCGTTTTTGAATTCGATTTATGTAAATAACATTTTGCGGGGCATTAAATTACACAAAAACCATTGGTGGTGTCTCCTTCGATATACACGATGACAGTATGTCATCATTATGAATATAAAAATGCAATCACAAAGTAGTTAATAACGGGATTTTGTTCGCATGAATAATTTAATTATATAAATGAAAACCAAAACAAAAAAAAATCATAAATTAATAAATTTGAAATTTCTATTTTTAAAATTCCACAAGTTGTCTTGGAATTTGTGATGATTGGGTACAAAACTGAATTTCGATAAATATGTATTTGTCTTTGTGATGCCTCAAAAAAAAAATTATATCTTTGCTAAGGATCATTCAAACAGTTTTCTATTATTCCAATGATTAATTTGTTTTAAATTTTGTGTCTCAATTAACCAGTGATAAATTATTCACTTTTATATGCGATGGCCATTTTTTGGGGGATTAAATTCTTTTTTATTCACTTGTCACTCGAATGAAATAAAATGAAATTATGGACAAAATGAAACTGACGCATGACTCGACAATAATTCTCGCCGGGAGAGGGGATCGCTTTTGACCTGCTGAATAATTCTGAGGTTATTAATTAGACGGCTGCTGGCTTTTTGTAAAACAATGTCTTTATTAGCATGACTTCCCAACTCGTAACGTTGCTTTACTTTGTACAAGCTAAGGGTACAAGGGGGCTTTGAAAATGTTTCTAAAGTGAAGGTGCGTTGCCTGATGAATTTCGGTTTTGTAAAGTATAATCGTAGAGAATCTGTCATGACTAGGCAAACATAGTTTTTTGGGATCACAGCAGGAAATTTAGAAAGGTGATGGTGGATGGATTGTTTCACAAAAGTTATATTTAAACAGTAATTAATCATATTATGTCACTATTTTTTTTTTTTTGGAATTGAGGAGAACTCTTGATATAATATTTTCAGTGTTTTAATTTTTTTCCACTCATTTTATACAAAAGTATGTTAAAATTGGGTCCATGCACCTGTGCTAGAACTGCTTCCCTATGATTTAGAAAAGTGACTTGAGCTTCCTAAGTGGTTGGTGATGGAGCGAAGCTTGGATGACAACTATTTTATTAGCATAATTCTTTGGACGGACGAATATCAATTTAGAAGAAGTGGGATCGCAAATTTTCACAATCTTCTTATACATGAGCTGCGGAGAATCCACACAGAAGGAGACAGTTCTTATTTCAACACAAGTTCAGTGTCAATAATGTGGGCAGGTGTAATGGGAAATAGGTTAATCCACACCTTCATACAACTACTACCAATTAAGGTAGATTTAAAAAATGAATATGTTCGCCAAACTTGTTGGTTTTCGTTCTGATTGCTGATTCTTAAAAGAATAAACATCATGCACGACGTTCACAGCAAAAATGAGGTTTGCTCGCTAAAATGGCCCTACACGGCGAACATCGAGGCCAACGAACACGACAAAATCGAACCATTCGCGAACCAGCCCCTACGCGATGAAAATATAGCGAGCACGAACAAGTTTGGCGTGCATATTTGTCGTTTAGTGCTACCCTTAGGCTGAATTCTACATACTATCTGGAGTTCTTGCGAAAAGATTTACCAGAACTATTGGAGGAAATTCCACTGATTCAACTATAGCTTCATCAAATTGCCAGTAGGATGTAGTTACAGTCTAGATGAACAGTACGGTAATCTTTGGGTAGGAAGAAATGGACCAGTTAACACGCCTGCAGGATCTCCTAACCTAAAAGTATTTAATTATGTTGTTTGTAAAAGAATAAAAGAACTTTTTTATTCAACCGAAATAACAACTTTAGGAGCCGTTTGCTGATACGAAACTAAAATATTATTGTTCAACTTAAAGTCTTATGTTCTACTTTTTCACCAGCGCCAGTGTTAATTTTCCCATAAGGTCTTACGTATGGTAAATATTTTAATGTCGTTTCGGTAAATGGGCCTGAGTTAGAACTAGAAGACCGTATTCTCGAAGCTTCATCAAAAGAGTAAAGCAATTAACTAGCAGGTAGCATCAATACCTAAATATTCGCATCAGTGAAATCCAAAAACGGGCTCTAGTATGCAAACAGAACCAAGGAGGACACTTTGAGCAATTGTTATAACTGTTTAAGGACCTATTCTGTTTTGAATTTTTCTTATAATGATCTACCAAATTTGTTTGTTCGAATGTTTCGATTTATTTGTATGCTGATGGAAATAATGAGGAAATTTATTTTTTCTCATCATATTAACTTACAATTACAAGAGAATCTAATTTATATAGAATGATTGAGAATCTTCTAGCGTCTTCAACGGCCCCTAAACAATGGTTGATATGAATAAAACGGAGCATGTACTCAGAGCAGGTGCTCCATTAGAATCACAGAAGGTGCTAAACAAAAAGTACCTTCTCCCGTTTCGTATGAATAAAATTATAATCCAACCAGTGAGCATCTCCTCCTTCACACGGAGTAGGTGCTCTCATACAACGAGTCAAATTCAATTGTTTTTGGTATTTGGAACTCATTTACATGATTAATAAAGAAAGCTAACGTAAACTTTTATTTCATTCGGTATTGTTTTTAATTAAAAATCAGTTTTTCTTTAAGAATTATAGGAGTGTAAGAGATGGAATTTTATTTGTTTTGACTCGCGTTTTATTGTGAAGAATGGGAAAACGTTGCTTGATGACTTGTGCAAAACATCGTTCAATTATTTATTACTCGTTCGTGAGTTAGGCACTTATTGAAAGAATTTTTCTCAGGAGTATCTGGATTTTGATACGGAGTTAAAAGCCATCGGGGAGTAAGTCCGTTTCCTGAATCACCAAGTAAAATGGCACTAGCTTCATTCCATTGCATGATTTTAGGTACGCGAGCATTTTTCCAAATTCGTGAATAATCCACTGATCCTGGATATGAGAGGTTAATACTCGTAAATTCATCTCTAGAATTGTATGTTTCATCATCATCATCGGCTCGACAACCGGGGTCCGGTCCTGGCCTCCTTCAACAAGTTTCTCCACTCATCCCGGTCTCGAGCCGCCGCCATTGCATGTTTCCTGATCATTAATGCTGTGGAATCCTTTTCTGTTAACGTACTCGTCCCCATGAACAACTGTTTTGATGATAGGAACAGAAGTACAATCAAATGCCTGAAGGAAAGTTGTATTTTTCTTGCCATTTGCATTTTTGCATTCTGCAGTTCTTCAGTAGTTGTAGGGAATTTGACCCAATGGTTTGACTTCTGGATTATTGCCGCACTTACAAGGGAAACAGTTTAAGAGACCGTGGACTGTTCTTTACTCCAATGTCTTCTTCAACTCCAGTTTCAAAATCTATGGATCACCTATGAAGCGAAGAAATATTCGTATTTTTCAATACTTGTTAAGGCACCACCCCCTGTTTCTGAACTATTCCCAAGAAAATGATTCGCCAAGATCAATATTTCGTCTGTTGAATCTTTATAGAACGCGATAATCATTTGAAAATCCTTCTCTTCTTCTTTTATAAAATTTGACCTTGCGGTTTTAAATTAGCATGAACTCCCCATTTATGGAAAAAAATATAAAGAGCTATTCACTTCAATGTTGAGCAATCAAATGAGCTAACTCACATATAGAAGCAGGTGCCCCTCTCGATGGAGTATGCATACCTTATAATGGAGCAAGTGCTTATTTTGAGGAGGTGCTCATCAAACACGTAGACTCTCAATCCTTGAGCACCTCTCAAGTGTTTTATTCATACCAAATGGAGCACCTGCTCTTAAAAATTGAGTTTTGAGCGGGTGCTCCTTTTGGGCTAACCCTCAATCCATCTAAGTCACCATTGACTGCGATTTTTAAGAAACATATTAATGCCATATGCTTTTGCTGACTTACTTACTTACTTATGGTGGCACTACGGTCCTAAGTGAACTAGGTCTTGAACCAACAACTTCTTCCATCCAGTTTGGTCCCTATCTAGCTGTCTCCAGTTTCACGCACCAAGTTGGTTGAGTTCTTCTTCCATTTGTGTTCTCCAAACTCGAAACTAAAGGAACTCTTGAAAACGAAATAAAAACATATGTACATATTTATAATTGAAATTCAGGTCAAAACGTAAGAAACGTTCAAACTTAACTGTGCAACTGGTCAAAGGCATTCTCTCACATCAATTTTTCCATACAAAAACAATTTAAGGACTCCATTTAAGCGAAGATATGAACACAAATTTAAACCAGCAAACCTTTACATATACCATCTCCTCATCAGTCAGGTTTTAATTTTTATAATCCATGTAACCCGAACCTCAAGTTACATATTCAACCACGTCCTCTGATGTGGTCTTCTCAACTCGTTAGTCCTAATTCCCAAATTTAATTTTTTAAGAACTTCCTTCCGGCATCTTAAAATATATCTGACATCACACAAGCAAAACAAACTCAATATAGGTACTAAACTCTTTCATTTTTGGCATCCATCAAATTGTGGTTTCCCAGAGTTTTGACAGATGTATGAGTAGTGCTGAACTGTAAGCAGAGGTATTAACTCAAATCCCATGTGTGTTTGGTAAGAGTGTTCGATTGCCCCTCCTTCACCCCCTTTAAAGATATATGGCATACACATTCTAAAGTGTCTTTCAATCTCGTGCCACGAAATAATTATCCTCCCCACAAGACAGTACACTATCATCTTTCTGTCTGCGTCGAAGGCTTGCATGATAAAACCCCATTCTGCCTGAGCCAGCTTAGATGAGTTGGACAAAAAGAGAAAGAGTGTCCGATTGGAATGGAAGTATCTTATCTTAATTATACCAGTGATTTCCTCCCAGCCAGCGCACAGAGCAGCAGCAGTAAGATGGGTCTCCCCAAACAACTTGGCCATCATACAGTCGGGATGTGTACCTACAACTCACACCACAGACCACACTATATATCCTCCACGAGACTTAAGAGGTGCTGCTTTAGCTGTTGCTGATGGTTGATGGTGAAGGTCTTTATTAGGCAAACTTGGTGTATATGTGCTGCATGCGCCGCCGTCAAGTGTCTGATATCAAATTACCCACGGGCACTGGCATTTCATCGGATTGAAAGGGATAATGACACAAAGGATGCGTTTCACTCGCCCTTTGTGATTTCCAGAGCTCACACTCTCCGCATCAAAAGGAGAGGATAGGATGTTGTTTTTCTGTAGTTTCTGTAGTTCGGGGTGGAAGTTAAACTGTATCCCAAAGTCTTAAGTTTCTGCCGCTGTAAATTGAGATGTTGCATTGTCCGGATTTATGTTGAAGTGTTCACGTTCCCCTCGAGCTGGAGAACTGCATTGCAAACGTCCATCCGTCCGTCGTCGTAGTCTTGATCGTCATCGTGGCAAGAGGTTTTCCGTGAGGCAGCTACAAATCTACAACACAAACATCAAAACCGTGCCTCATTGAGGTGGTCCAACACCTTGGGAAAGTCAATTCTAGTGGCGCGGCGGCGGCGATTTACGCCGCGCGGCCCTACCCTCTGGTCGAGTAATTTGTCTAATGCCTTTTGCATTGTGCGGTTAAATAAATACGTTACCGTGTGTAACTGTGATGACTTTCTAGGATCAGTTACCGTTTTTATTCTCACTAGGTTTGCCACCTCACCTCAACTATGTATTTATATTCAGCACTTTTTATTTTAATGCGTTCAGGTGTAAATTTTAGTGGTAATAAAAATAAGCTTAGCATTTAATATTTTCATATTTTTATGTTCATTATACGTACAGGTCCACCCGTGTCCTTGGGTGTTTTTGAAAATTATGAAAATATACACACATACATTATGTACATATATATCTTTGAATCTGGGAATTTAACGCATACCTATATATGTTCGCTCGTTAATGTCAAATTCAATTTCAATTAATTATAGGCACGCTAATGGATTATTTTCCGGCTAAAGGTGATGTGATGTGAGAGCTGTAACACCAACAGGGGTGCGAAGAAATGTGCTTTAAATAAAGAAATCAGCCTGTCTCGCGTATAGTGACACTTACACTAAAAATTTAGCACATAATTTAATATTTTTATGTTCGTTATTTTAATGACCGCATAGAAAAATTCTGTAGGTAAGCCTCTCATGGTTTTTATAGCCAAAGAAGTTTGAATAAGACACCAGATTAGAGATTAGTTTAACATTGTCGAGGCGCACTTTAATTAAGTTTAATTTCAGAGATGGAATATTTTTTTTTATTAAAATTGGACTCTTATCTGCTGCTTTAGTATAGGTACAATTTAATATACAGAAGTATGTATGGATGTGTATGTTTAATTAAAATAAAGATTATAGTTTAGTAGTGGTCATCGCATAAAAGTTGTACAAGACATAAATGCTGATTAAGTTCAGCTAAAATACCTTCAACTTGGTTTAAAATGTTAAATGTACGTAGGTGTAGGTTATCACCGCCTTTATGTTCTTTGAAACAAGGATTACACATACACCTCCCAAGATGAAATAAAATGCACGGTTGAGTCGTACATACTTCCTCTTATGGATCAAGTGTCTTGGATTTTGTAAGATTTGATTATTAAAAATATAAAGAAGAATTAAATTCGCGGCTTTAAGCCATTTTTTTGTATGCCATTTAAGTAATGTAATAAGTAAGCATTAGTAATATTACTCAGAGAAAAACATTTGGTAAGATCTTCACAAGTGTCTTGTTAACCCTTAAACCTTACCCTGGGATCCAACGCGATGAAGAAAATACATTTTGGTGAAAATTTTTGTAAACTAACAACGCACGTTGCAGAAATTCAAGCTAATCTCAAACAACGTCAGTAGGCGTGATTTCATCAGTCATTCAGTACGGTGTGTGCGGTGCATTCGCCGATATAATTGCTTCCTGGTCTCATATAGACCCCAGCCCCCAGGGTGGAAATAGTGTACTATTTTTTTTAGTTTTTGTATTTGAACGGACAGACAAAACGGTGGCTGTTGGCTATGTTTTACGGTTTACTTAACATAGTGGGTGTTAATTCATGTGTTCTTTTGAAAATGGCATCATATAAGCCCCAAAAGGGGGTCATTTCCTCAAAAACCTTGCAGTGGATCTCATCACGCCCCATATGAAGGAAAGATTTACTTGGCCAACTTTACCTAGGAATCTCCAAGTTCTCCTGGGAGATATAGAAACGGCCATTAGTTCAGCTTAATCCTGCTGAAAATACAAAAAGAGATGTGCAGTCTGTCCAAGTGTAAGGACCGGAAGGCGAACATCTGGTGTGGCAGGTGCCGAAACCCCCTTTGTGGCGAACATAGCTGCGGTGTCTGCCAAGAGTGCCTCGACTGTAAAGTTTAACTTTTTTTTTTAACAAAAAAATATGTGTTTAAATTCAATAAAAAAATATTTATTTTAAAATTTTTCTTTATTTTTGAAATATGGGCAAAAACAGACTGGGGTTTTCTGGACCCCAGGGTAGCAATAGTGTTTCTCCAGAGATGGGTAAGGTTTAAGGGTTAAATTTATGGACTGCACTTGTTTGAATTTATATGGAACTGTTTTGATAAAATTATAGTTGATTTAACAAGATGTCATGTTGTTGAGATTCTTATAAAAAAAGAAAATTTTCCAGATATTAACATGACCGCAGTGTTAATTTTAAGCAAGTTTTTGCTAGTCTAACTCTGCATCTTGTAAATTTTAATTTTGTACCTTCTTGATAGAGTATTTTTGACAATTTTATACCTGATGAACTTAACCTTGTCTTGGGTTAACTTAGCACTATACCTGTTTACTTGAAAAAAAAATCGTGTTACTTTTATTAAATCGTCTGTGTAAATAAGTGTGACTTCTTATAACTTGAAAATAGTGATGATTGGATAGTATGTCTTTTTACTATCCCGTGGTAATAGCTCCACTGATGCTTAAATTTTCATTTTTCCTGGGCGTAGTGTGGTTTGATAGTACATCGGCTTATATCAACTCAAAGAACCTGTTCATCTTGTTGATTTATTAAATGTAAATGTATAACCAGAAAATATTAGTAAATGTAGGTATACCGATAATTATGTATGTATTTAGCCTGATCTCAATGGTATGTTTAGCGCCATCTTTTTTTTTAAATGTTTTACCCAACGCAGTTTAGTCAACTTTTAGTCTTGCTTTAGATCGGATCAAAATAACTAAACATTAAACGAACTGAGGGACGAACTTAACTAACTGTTAAAACGTATGGAATAGCACATCATTCAAATGACTTCGAGTTATCTTCCAAAGGGGTTGGCTTGTTAGCGTAGGCTAAGGACTTGACGTAGCGCTAGAGAAAATAATCGAGTGGTGTCAAGTCGCATGGTCGCGGCGGCGAATAAGTAAACGTTCGCCGTTAGATGACTCAGTCGCCAAATTTATGGCTGAATGTCGCGCTGGGCGTCGCTTTGACAGAATTTGTGCCAACGCGAAAGTTCGGACAGCAAGTGTTTACAATGACGCATTGGGCATTAATGTTACGATTTGGCATCACCAACGAACGTAACATAAGCGACCTAACGCTAAAGTTGAAAAAATCAGCTTCTGCTTGCGTATTGACAATTCCACTTACAATTATATTGGTTTATATGTATCTTGCGTGTGTTCAAAAAATGTTTAAATTTGTTTTCAAAAGGTAAGAAAATAATTTGCTCTACACATATGTTAAAAGAAACTTGTAGTTATTAAATAAAATAATTTTACAGAATGTCTGAAGAGAAATTGATTGTTTTAGTGAATGAGCATGAGTTGATTATTAATATAATACTAAGCTTAAGGCTTATACAAATTTGCTAAGGAGGGCCAGTAGGTAGCTGGGCTGCTTAAGCAACTTTTCTACTGTATTTAATAGATTATTGTTGTTCATTTTAAATTTAAAAACCTTCACAAAATATTTGCACATGATTTGTAGAGTGACACTTCAATTGTTTTTCATCAGCTGATTCTCTTAAAGTCATCTGTCATGCTGAGGCGTCCGTAATGCTTGTAAACGTACGAACGCATCACTAAACGCGAACGCGCCATTGGAAATCAGCCATTATCCTTCACAACTTTGAGCGTTGCGTCACCGTCGCTTGTATGACATGTAGCGCTGTCATGTTGGAACCACAGCTAAGATATATCGATGTTGTCAAGCTCTGGTCACATCGCTCTGTATCTGAGACCATTGACGGTAATGGTGTATCCGTCCTCATTTGGAAATAAATAAGTCCCGATGATGCCGCCATGCAATAAACCGCACCAAACAGTCAATCTTTGTGGATGCTTGGTCGAACACTTGTGGATTTGTGTTGGCTCTAATAACGGCAATTCTGTTTGTTGACATAGTGGCTTAGCCAAAAATGGGCTTCGTCTGAGAAGATCATTTTTTTCCCAAAATTGGATCTCCGGGCAACATATTTTTTTAATAATTTTCACACGTTCGGCAAGCGTGAAACGATTAAAGATGACATGGTAAACCTTACTGAATATTTTGACAGCTGGACGCATTGGTTACTTTAACAACAGCTGAAATATAATATGTAATTGGAAAAAAAATATCATTGCTATCTGGCAACCCTGTAAATTGGTCACGAAAAATTGACTACTCAGACACGAGTAAATTTTGTAATTATCTATCCATTAACTTTCGAAAAATATAAAACTTACCACCATAAAACATCAATCTGATTTAATGCGGTATTTTGGGTTTAATCGTTCGTGTCTCGATTCTAAAGTATTGCCAAATGTATCCCTCTATCTACCACTTTATCTAGCGAGTACAAACGAATATTTCACTCCTTAAATAAAGATGGCGGAATACCCTGAAAGGATTTTTGGTCGAAAACTGCGATTTAGCCAATAAAACATTAAATTTCCATACTAGTATTGATATAATAGTGGACTAACGAAATCTTATTTCCAAACCAAAATCAAAAAATTATTATGAAATTCAAGTTAAAAGCTCATGTGAGCTCAACTCAATTTAAATTTTTTTTTATTAAAGTTGATCAAGCGATTAATGATAAAAAACACTAACGGTTCTATGAGAGGTTACTTTGATCAGAGTTTCTTCTTTTTTTGTGTCGATATTCTTTAAAGAATTCGTTCTGTGCTGGAATGGTTTTGGACACCATCGTAATATGTTTTTCCGTTGTTTTCGTTAAGTATTTTTGTATTTGCCATGTAAAGTTAATAAAAACGTATATAAATTTAATAATTTGCAATACACGCACTAAAATAAAACAGTTAACCCCATTTTGAATGGATTTTATACTTACAAGCTTAACACAAAATCCTTAGAGCAGTAATTTTTTCTACAAAACACTGTTAGCCGATTTAATGTTGACAGCCAACCTCACGTTCCATGTAACATGGCTCACAAATATAATATGTCGACATTTATTAAAAAACCTATCTACCAAAACATGCACTCACTCGAATTCTGTCCTATTAGCATGCCAAGATAATGCCTAACAACTTTAGCAATTAGTAGGCTCAGCGTTGTCTGTTACATTGTGAAGCAGCATCGCGGATGGTAGATCGCGGTTGGTTTCTCGCAGGTATAAACGATCACCAAATAGGCTCATGGTGTTTAGACTATCTACCAACTAATTAATAGCCAGAATGTTAATTAAAATAAGAAGCCATCAAATGGGCCCCCACTCGCATGATGTTATCTATATTTCATGTGGCTGATGGTCAAACCTGCGCACTGCGCACTGAAAAGGTGGGGAGACGATGAGTTGCGCAGACTCACATCGCTTCCAATAAATTACGACGGTTTCCAATTTATCATTGTTGCGCCAAGAACTTGGCAGCGAGTCTTCTTCTCCGCACAGCGGGGTATTAAAGTTGGAGCTGTTGGGACGCCACTTAATTACCCGGAAACCAGAAGAGTACACAGACCGGTCTATGTTATTTGCGGTGCGTCCACAAGATGGCCATGTTGCTCTCCGTCCGCCTACTCGCAGCTGAGCAAATCGTTTGACCCCAATGTGTGTCATAAACTTGTCACTTGTTTCCCATCTGTCATGAGAGCGCGGACATGGCCAGGAACAGACGACGCACAAGGAAACGGTGCTCGTGTCCGTGTGGTGAGAGGCCACATAAAACTCTGTGTTTCGAATGCTGTGGTGTGCCGTGTGCGCGATTAAACCCATCTCCCGTCAGCCAACCAATGACCATTGCATTTGCTCGAAACGCCAACGCGAGGAAATCTGTGCAATGTTCTAGTGATTCTTCGTCCTTCATGCTGTCACCAGTCTTTTCATACCATCGATCGCTGGGTGGCAGACTTTTTCATATTTCTCGCGTGGAAAGCCGATTAAGTTCTTGACTACTTCTATGACTTCTAGCCACACCTTAAAATACTGTAGGAAGGCGTAAATCATTTAAAGTCTAAACCATAAATCACCGATCGGAGTTGTGCGAATGTGCCCAGTGCCCCTCCGCTCAAAGTGTCGCATAAGCCATGGACCATTGGACCGCATGACCTTAGCATGGATGGGGGTCGCGATCAGCGATCGCAGATCGCACTCTGAAACATCGACTTTGAGGACTTTCCAGTTCGTGTTGTCTGTGCGTTTTTGCGCACGACACCTTTATTGGCGCGTCTTCCACTGGATTTGTTGGTTATTTTGTCTTCATACAACAAGACTCCTGATCGTTAGCCATTTGGAAAAGGTGTGCTGCGTATGATCACACGCTGGGTATTTGACAGTGGCTAATAATGCTATGATTGAGATTGGTATTAATAATTACCGCAGACAGTCGCGAATCGATTGAGATTCGTATTCATGATCGTGTACATACTGATGTATACGGTATAGAAGCACGTGAGTGTATTTTAGGAGCGCTATAGTGCAACAAGGAAGGTAGCAGCAGCAATTGAATGCTTGCTATTTGTCGATTTCTAAACTAATGGGGCAATTGGATTGGAAAATTTTGTTATGAAACCTAAGGAAATAATATTGATATAGACATTCGATGGTATATTGTGCCATATAACACTATGGCTTAAGAAAATGGTTGATGCAAGGAAATCTGGATTTTTTGGAAATGACTGGAATATTAATTTTGATTTTGACATTTTATTTGAGTGAAATTTTGATAAGGAACGAACCAAGTTTAAATCAAATCGAACCATCCGTTTATACGATGCAGCCCAACAGAGGGACAAACACACGGAATTACGAGATCAGCTTTTTTTCTTCATCCCTGTCATATCAATTGGCAGAGGCTGAGCGATCAGAGTAGAGCTCTGAGCAGATTATGATCAGAGTCTTCAGATATAATTATGAAACACATTCGAGTACTGAACTGTCATTTCATAGGGAATCCATTTTTACTTGCTCTATAAGGCAAGTATTGGTTTCGTGTAATAATCGAGAAGTCCGGAAAAGTGGGTTTCGTCATGCCGTCCGTCAGTCTATGCGTCTGTGTGTCTGTGCGTCTGTGCGTCTGTTCGTCTGTACGTCTGTGCGTCTGTGCGTCACCGTCGCACAGTGGTGCGAGAGCGGAAAAAAGTCTTTTGAAAAAGTCATGTCTATCGTTTTAAACTTTATGTTTAAGTACTCTTAGATAACCCGATCGTATGATTTAAAAGTATTTTTTAACATATATATTGTATGTTCTGATTTACAAGCCCTCAAAGTTGAAAAATAATTTTACTCAAATCGCGAACCGTATTTTCAACAAATTTTGAGATGTTTTTTTCCGAAGTTCCTGTAGATAAATTCGCTAGCTTCTTAAATAATTTAATTGGTCTATTTTCGATTATCTAAAAATAAAAAAAAATATTGATTATTTATAAAAGATACCTTCTATAAGTAGCCTGAAGCTTTAGTACTAAGAAAAAATGCTTTTTTTTAAAACTTTTTGATTTAAAAAAACAGCTCCAAAAGATACCAAGAAAGTAAGTATGCCACCATATGCTCCATACATTCATGTTAAAGCACAGAAAAAATCAGCTGCAGATACGTGCAGATGTGGAAGTTATGCTCAAAAATGTTTCACTTAATCGGATTTCAAAAAACTCCGTCTTGACGGTGGTGTTTACC
Organism: Leucozona laternaria; assembly: GCA_932273885.2. Classification (NCBI taxonomy): domain Eukaryota; kingdom Metazoa; phylum Arthropoda; class Insecta; order Diptera; family Syrphidae; genus Leucozona; species Leucozona laternaria. The sequence goes on along the minus strand of OW026368.1, from coordinate 109,833,804 downwards.
AAAAAGTTTGATTACTTCGGTATTAATTGTCAGAATGAACTAGTTAAGCCCATTATTTTAAGAAAAAATGTCAAACTTTATTTTAAAAATAAAACAAAATTAATACATTGACCCAGGGCTGAGAATTTCGATTTTTGCGAAAGCATTTACTTCTGCCTGGAAAATTTTTCAACTTTCAACTCAATTTTCTTGAAAGCAACACACGAAAAATAATATAGTTTTATGATATTTTGAATTATATGATAGAGCTTAATACAAAATAAAGAAAAGGATTAGGGATAATTCTTTATTTTTTTTTAATCTTTCGCTAAAAGTAAGGCAGGTAAAATAAAAAAAAGTGTTTTTTTTAAGTTTTATTGCTTTGTTTTTGTTGTATATGCTTAGAAGAAGAAAATTCAGCAGGAGTTTCGTGAAAAACTGGGCATCATTGTCGATCTTGTAAGACAAGGTACGGGGAGAAGTAATGACGGCAACACCTCCAGAAGATTTTTTGCAAATCCAACCATGACTTCAGAAATCACTGGAGTTAGTGAATCCATAATTCGGCGGTTTGCTGTTATCCTTGAAGTAATAACGTCGAATGAAAAATTAGACTTAAAAAAATATGCAGCTTACACGTGGGAAACTGCTGAACTGTTTGTTGAGAAATATAAATTGTACAATATGCCAGCAACCGTACATAAGGTTTTGATTCATGGAGAAGAAATAATTAAAATCTGTGCATTTCCTGTTGGATAGCTCTCAGAGGAAGCCCAAGAATGCCGAAATAGGGATTATAAAGCCTACCGCAGGTTTCATTTGAGAAAATGCAGCCGAATTGCGACGAATGAAGATGTGATGCATCATATACTCATATCCTCAGATCCAATAATAACAGGTTTAAGGCCACAGGCAAAAAAGAAAATACTTCCAATCAAATCAGACGCTAAAAACCTCATTTTCGCATTATAAAATCACTACTTCATAATTGTTTTTTATTTATTTTTTGTAAGTTTTTATCTATTTATTTATTTAATTGTATAACATACATAGTTAATGATAATATTTTATTCAAAATAAAAAAATAAGATTTTACTAAAAAAAACTTTTATTTAAATATAACATCAAAACCCTCAAATTTTATAAAAATGTCAATAACTTTTTTTCTAATAATTTTTTCTGGACCAAATTTGGACCAAGGATGTATAAGACTAATCTTGAAATGTGTGTCAAATTTCATTAAAATTCGTAAAATAGTTCAGATTTTACAGACTTTTTTCCGCTCTCCCATACAAACATCAAAACACTCAAATTTTAGAAAAAAAGTCAATAACTTTTTTACTAATGATTTTTTCTTAGCCAAATTTTGAAAAAATGTGTTTAAGACTAATTTTAAAATGCGAATCAAATTTCATCTTAATCCATTAAACAGTTCAGATGTTACAGATTTTTTTTCCTCTCTCCCATACAAACATCAAAACCCTCAAATTTTAGAAAAATGTCAATAACTTTGTTTCTAATTATTATTTTTCAACCAAATTTTGACCAAATATGTACAAGACTAATCTTAACACGTTTGCCAAATTTCATTTAAATCCGTTGAACCGTTCAGATAAAACAGACTTTTTTCCGCTCTCCCATACAAACCGAACCACTGTGCGTCGGTGCGTCCACTGTAATTTGAGCTAGAGCCTAAACGGGTGGACCGATTTTCATGAAATTTGGTACAGAGACTTTTTATGTGATTCCCTAGAGGAGAAATTCGAATTTTTGGTTAAGCTCATCTAGAAAGGGTAGCTGCCATACAAATATTTTGTTTTCTTCAAATTTTCTAGAAAACGATTTTGATTAAACTTAGTACCTGTAATAACCAAGTAAATTGTAAGAAAACTGCATTTCAGGTTTTTCTCAAAAAATTCACATTACGGAATTAGGTATTCAACGTTTTTTGAGAAAATGGTCTTATTTTTTGGTTATTCGCGTATATCTTTGCAGGTTAGACCGATTTTGTTATAATTTGGCAATATGATATCTCCATAATTTAAATAATAATGCATTTAAAGTTTTTTAAAAACATTATTTTATAAGCAAAAAAAAAATCAAACGAAAAATCAGTTTTTTAGTGCTTTTGACTCTTTTAATATTTACTCGTTAAATATATACATTATGCATCTTCAATGTTGGGTTACATACATTTTTTAACCACAAGAGGAAGTTCGTGCGATCAAGTCGTGCATATTTTTAAATTTTAGTTATGTTTGAAGTTGGGGATCGTTAAGAAATGCCGCAGCATGTTGGTGATTTCGAATATAATATTTTTCTGGACTTGGACAAAAGTGGTTCTGGACCTTGACAGAGATGTAATTTTTTTTTTGGAAAAAAATATTTAAAAAAAAAATTAACTTTCCTTTGTCCAAGTTCCAGCCCCATCTCCAGAATTTTTTTTAAATTGTAAAAAAGTTGTTTCCAAAAACAAATAAAAATTGTCCTTTGTCCAAGTTCCAGATGCGGGATTTCGTGATACGGGATTTTGTGATGCGGGATTTCGTACCCAAGCCGTGAAGTTGGCTTCGCTCAGCGTTTCGCTCGATTTACTCGGTCATTTTATTCTGAGCTAATTGAACAAGCTCTGAGCTAACTCTGATGGAAAAAAGAAACACACTTTTTATGCTCTGATATGTCTGGCCTTAAAAAAAAAAATGTGTGAGTGCCGGGACTCACGGTTAATATGTGTAAACATCAACGTGCGCGGATCCAAAACGGACTTGTTTTTGCTTGAAGGGGATCTTAAGATTTTTTTCACTGAACGCACCCATCCTAGTATGCAGATCGTAACGTTGCACATCGTAACGTTGCACACCGTAACGTTGCACACGAACGTTCGTTTTTTTTTCACTCTACCGCCAGCATAGATGTTTACACATCAAAAGCACAAACATTTTTTTTTTGACAGTTCCCTGAGTTAAAAAAGAAAATCGCCAAATATCAAGTTTGAACAAAATTTCGAGTTCAATTTTTTACGAATAAATATAAATTCAATACAAATTGTTATGGGCCTTAGAGGCACAGGTTAATGACGTCAGAAAATAATTTTTCTTGTCAAATTCTGGTTACAAAAAATACAATGGCGCGAAATTTCAAACAGCCTGATGTTAAAGTAAGGGTCCGCCAAATAACTTTTCTTTTTTTTGAAAATGGCGCAAAACATCAAGATTTAGCTTCGGCTGTGTGGCACGTAGCGCCGTCCTGTTGAAACCAAATGTTGCCAATATCCTTCTCTTCAATTTTTGTGAGCAAAAATTCGTTCAACATGGCCCGATAACGATCGCCATTGACTATAACGGCCACTCCTTGCTCATTTTCGAAAAATAACCCAATTATGCCTCTGGACCAAAATCCGCACCAAACAGTGACTCGTTTTGGGTGTATCGGCTTTTCAATGTATGCGTGGGGGTTTTCTGTGCCCCAAATGCGACAATTTTGCTTGTTTACTACCCGCCAAGATCAAAATGAGCTTCATCTGAACAGATGATTTTTTTTTGACAAAATCGGCATCTTCTCTAAGTCGATCGCAGGCCCACTTAGCGAAGCGTATACACAACCATATTCGTTCAGCGGAAGGATTAAACTAATTATCTGTCAAATCAGACATGAGCTAAGTGTTACCATTCACGAAATAAGCACTAGTTGAAAAAACAACGTTAGATGGCGGACCCTTTATTAATTTGAGTTCAATATCTTGGTTGGACAAAAAGAGAGATTCAAGGCAATTTTCCGATCTCTTCGCTACCAAACAGCTTTTTATGACGTTTGTTAGGCCTATTCTTGAATATGCTTGTCAGGTTTGGTCACCCCATTACCTTTGTCATTGAGCTAGACTGGAACAGATGCAAAAAAGATTCTTGAGGTTTGCACTCAGAGGGTTAGGCTGGGTAAATCCTAATGATCTCCCACCTTACCGTAATAGACTGAAACTTATTGACATGCCTAGTCTTGAGAACAGACGATCGTATTTATGTTTTGTCTTAATTGCAAAACTAATAAACAGAAAAAAAGACTCTTTGCACCTTCTATCTCGTATTAACTTGAATATTCCACAAAGAAACTTAAGCAACTTGTCCGAATGTCTGCATATCTCAAACTAACGGACCAATATTATGAACGTTTTTCTCCCTTAAATAAAATGTTTAATTTACTTAATAATATTAACTTGTTTGATCAAAACATAATTTTCACAAGTAAATTTAAATCAACTTGTTTTTTCAAATATATGAATTGTATTAAAAACTTGTATAGCTAGTAATTATCTGTTGTAAATAAATAAAAAAATAAGCAAACACACCTTTTTTACATTTGTCATTGTGAAAGTGACATAATTATGTATGTTTAGATAGTATGATACTAAAAAAAAAAAAACCCCTTTGGTGATTTTAACTTTAATAAAATCTTAAACAAAATTGAAATTTGGAAAATCCACTCATCATACTAAAAATGCTTTAAAATCGTAGGTACTATTAAATCATCTTAAATTGTGCACCAATTTTTTTTGCAGAAGTTAAACAACACTTTAAAAAAAAATATGTGAGTGCCGGGACTCACGGTAAAATATGTGTAAACATCAACGTTTGTCCAAGTGCCTAATTTTTGTTACTGAACGTCATCAAAAGAAACATATTGAATAATTAACACTACATTACCTATCTGTAGGCAGTGCTTAAAAAGATTAGTGTTAAAAGAACCCAGTGGGGGAACCGCTGTAACGAAATTTCCAAGCACTAAAAGGCTGGTGGTGAAGTGTCCAACGAACGGTGAAGGTTCGGTACTGAAAGGTCCTGCTTCGTAGTTCACTCTCAACTTTAAGATGATTTCACTCTACACATGGGTATTGTTTATGGCGGAGAGCACTAAAATCGTGGTTTCAATTAAATGACACCGTACCAAAATTCCAAAGGAACTTAATGGTTTGACTGACAGTGGCCGAATTAAAGTATCCAGTTTGAACTGTCAACGAACTTGCAACTCCATCTTTCCAACGAGTAAAACTTACAAAAAGTTCAGTCTTAATTTTATACTGAACGAACCTCAAATGAATGTCACTATTAGATAGCCGGCGAATTATATATCTTGAGTTTTTTGAATATTTAGTTTCAGTTGTTGTCAGTGGAAATCACTAAAATCGCAGTTTCAATCGATTGACACCATCAATCGCCTATGGAATTGGACGCTGTGATTTTTAATGAATGTTAACTTTGTGCAAGTACAAAGGTAGCCGATAACTCTGCAATTTCTTCAACCTCAGCTATTTTGTATATCACAGCCTACAAATTGCAAGAAGAAGTTGCATCGTTTAAAAGCAGTATAATGTAAACGTATAATTTAAGTTTAGATTTGTATCACTGAACGCACTCGATATCCTACCATACCTACAGCCATTGATCTACCATACCTACAGTCAATTGTCAATCCCTACAGCTGACTATTATTATTTTTGTTTTGATTTTGTTTTCTTTTTAATAACTAGTGTCGCGTCCATTTTGTTTGGGGAACAATTAAAAATTAAAGAAAAAAATATAAAAATATAAGTGTTAAAATGATAAAATCGTCGGTCGCGCTAAAAACAATTTGCTTTCGTCGTTGGCAAAAACAATATAAATGAGTGGTCGCGATAAAGTATAATCTAATTGTCGGTCGCGTTAAAATCAATTTGTTTTGGTCGGGGCAAATCAGATTTCGTAACGTAACGTGCTACAACGTAAAGTGCACGACGTAACAGTGCACACGAACGTTCACGTTTTTTTTTCACTCTACCGCCAGCATAGATGTTTACACATCAAAAATGCAATATTGCAATGTAATTGGGTTCAAAATTAAAAAACCAAATCTGACAAAAAAAAAAAAACAATATTTGAAAATAATTTTTCAAGTAAAGCAGCATAATTCCCTCATTTTATTTTCTTACACACATACATACATATGTAATGTACACATAAACGTGTTTGAAACCTGTGATGGTTCTTCTATCCGCGTTAGACCAATTTATTTAAATATAAAAAATATAACTATCTACAAATTAATTAAATAAAATTGTTTTGAAAACGTGCTCAACACTTCCTACATCTAAATATAATATGTACGTCTTTAGCCTCTGGCCTATAAATTGACCACCCTAATTGGTCCAAATCGAACATGTTCGCCAATTAGCTTAAATTATACATCCCTGGCGATATCTGAAATACCTAGCCAAAGCGCTTATTTAACATATTTTCCCGATAACTGAAATGACACTCATGGAAAACACGTATTCCGTCGACCCATTAAAGACTCCGTCAACGACACGACCGACGATCTTCTGATTCTGAGAGTGGGGTGTATCTGAATCAAAAGTTATAGACGGTATGTACCTACATTATAACCACCAGTCCAGGTAACCAGATAGCCTGTGTGTTGTGTTGTGTTATGGGCCACATTTTCGTCATCATATTGTTTGTGTGGCTGTCTCATTCCTTATCCAGCGTAATCTGTGTTGATCGTTGGATTCTGTTAATTTTATGATGTGCGATGATGATGACGATGATTTGCGTCGTTTTGGTTAATGACCATTGTCCGGGCGTGTTCTACACGGGCGCTCCGGATCGGGGGAATCCAAAAATGCTAAACTCTTTTGATATTGTCTCGGTTGATGTTATTAAAGAATTGAATTTTATTTCCGTCGAAAATCTCTCTTTTTTAAATTTAACAAAATTATAAAATACAAAAAAAAAAACAACCAAGACAATTTCGTCTGAATGACACTGACGACTGACATGACAATGACAGTGGTTTTGGCATTGTTTCTTTCAACTAGAGAGTTGGCAGAGTGGATTAAGTCGCACATATATAGATTCGAATGACGCCGCGACCGACGGATATTTAAAGCTTCATCTTGACCAAAAGAATTGGAAATGAAACCGAACTTTTACCACTCCATTCGATTTTGAATAAATTTCCGATTTTTATTGGAAACCGCGACATGACGACTTGACATTATATTCCCTTGTATCCGAAATATGTTTACAGATTATTTTGACTGTTGTTAACTCTTGTTAGGCAATAATTATTGCCGGTATACCCGGGCTGGGCTGAGGGGGGAATGTTCGACGCGGCTGCTGCTAGATACGGCATATATACGGGACGGGGACCGCTCATGGGATGATAAACGATTTGTATGCTAATAAAATTGAGTATTTGATGTTTGAATATAATTTATGAAGTGAATGGTTAGCCGTTTGGTGGTGGACGAGAGAGATGTCTGGAACATTTCGGATGATATGTTTTTGTGGTGATGTGGGGGCAATTTATTAAGTAATTCTTCTTAGGCTAAATTGAGTTTTGTTTTGAGAAATGGGTGTAACACTTCGATGGTCGTAGTTATAGATTTTTTTGATTTTTTCTTTCCGATTGAGATGAAATGCCGTAGGGAAATTCATACAGGGTGGTCTTTTATTGTGAATAAAATATTTGAATAACTTTTTTTTTATGGAAACACTGATTTTACTTCTGCTTTTTGATGGGCTGTGGGGGAAATTTTGGTGTTTGATTAAATACTAACTTGTAAAACTTATTGAATATAGAATTTTACTGTTGAATGTTAAAAAATAATTATTTTAATGTTTAAATATAGGCTTTTTGGACCAGTTTATCAGGGTTGTATAAAAGAATGCAGTCTTTTGTGAATGTGGTCTCTAAACATCATTCATTGAAATCAATTGAAAGCTTGCATTCATAGCTTTTCTTTTGAGACTTCAAATTATGCAATCGCCGTTCATTTGCTGTCAAAAAGATTGCAATCCCCCCTACCCACTCATTTTACAGCAAACAATTAAATTCATTCTTTGAGGAATTTATGCTTTTCTTGCATTCTTTTGTATTTCTTTGAACTCTTTTGGATTTTTTGTATTCTTTTTCATATGGTCATAAAGCTTGGAATACTAGGAGTAGGTAAAAATGAAAAGAATGCATCAAATTCTCAAAAGATTGTATTCAATCGATTGCAGTAAGATGAATGAAGTAAAAATGATTTCATTCTTTTTGATTTCAAATGAATGGTTATTGCATAATTTGCAACCGAAGTCTCAAAGTTAATAATGAATGCAATCTTTATTGAAATCAATTAAAAGATTGCATTCTTTTACAATCCCGCAGTTTATATTAAGGACATGTAAGTATATGCTTTTTTTCGCTGTTCTCCTCGACTTTTGCATCACCACTCTCCTTACAGCTCTATAGTAGATAGACGTCACCTTTTTTCTATCGCAAAGATACAAATGTTATTGACAAATCGGCTTTGATTGAATAAACTTTAATTTGCCTAAATTATACATAAATTATCTTTACGCAAAGGTCTGTCGAAAAGTGTCGTTTGTTTGTTCTTTAAATTGCCAATCCATTTGTAGTGCATCATTTTCTACAAATTGAACGCATTTAAGTTATCATAGCCATAGATATACAAAAGATCACCTTCCAGCGCTTCATTGCGCGTATATAATGTCAACAAAACCAACACGAACGACAGCGACTTTGGGTATACAACTCATCAATCTAAATTCACAGAACAATCGAGGCACATCACAGTGTGTTGTCTCCTCCCAACTCCCAACCCCCACCTAACTCATTTCAATTTGATGTCATTAAGTGCAATTTGTCACCAAAAAAAGATCATTCCGTTGCTATTTCAAGTTTCTATATAGTACCTTACCTATACCTACAACTCTAGACGTGGACGACCGACGGACATGTACAATGTACATGGACGGACAGCAACGACATTCGTGACAAATGTGATTTTTCCTTTGTCCCAATCAACTTTAACTCGTCGCCGCATTCCAATTTAATTCAATTAAATCAGTGAGTTGTTTTATCGAGGAAGGAAGAGGTTGGTAAAGTTATACATGTACACCGACATAATGTCAGTCCAGTGAATATTCATATAAAGAATTCAATTCGAACTAAGTACAGGTTGACACACGAAATTCTTATATTTTATTTAAATAATACCATAGGACATGGAGGATTCTTTTATAAGTGGAATCATGTTGACTTAAGGAAACATTTAAGTGAGTAGGAGAATTAATGTGATGGACTTATGGTAAAAGGATATAACAACAATAATCTGCTGGATATTATAGCTTCAGACATCAATCTTTCATTATGCATACCAAAATGTTGATTGAAGCTTATCATCGTCCTCAAGGATATAGCATAATAATTAATAACAAACAAACAATAATATTGGGTAAACTAGCTCCGGCGCTCCGGGTATTTCTGCTATCTGCTGTACTCCGAAATTTTGTCTGATTAATTAAAACGAACGCAGAAATTTCAATAAACATTTAATGTTCGGAAAGAAGAATGTTTCATTACAGAAATATTCCAAGGTTTCCCACCGCATCAGGAGGGCCCTGACCCCTGACCCAGAGCCCCGCATCTATCTTCTTTGCTTTGATTGGTGATTTATTTAGAGGTACTATTTTTATGTAGGGACTAACGACAGATAACGAGTGCGGGTCGTGTTAAACAGTCATAATATTTTTGGTCAGTATATTGTTTGGCATTCCATCATGAAAAGTCTTAGAACTGGACAGCGATACAAATTGTTCAGATTTTCTACGAAAAACAGGCTTTTCCAAGAAATATGATTATAGTGCGCTTGTAGAGCAACTTTCGGTCCGACGAACGCACAATTCGCTATACCATATAGAATAACTTGGAGGCCAATTTTCAATATTAGATAATACAGGACGAAATTGGCCAACATTCAGTACGTAGTGCGGATGAAGAAACTATAGCGGTGCGCTGGTAGCTGAGACTGAACATGTAGTATCTCTGAGTTCGGTTCCCAGCCTCGTCTACCTAAAATAAACAAGTTTGACAAATCCTCCTGTGTCTCTCACCTTATTAGCCGTTTGGGTTATTCGGCAGATAATTGGAGGTCCGCTACCCTCCTGCAAACAAACTGTGTGTATGTTACAAAATGGTTGAGAGTTGTAAGTCACTAGGCCCTAACTCTCCAGAAGCTATTACACTATCAAATGTATTTATAATTTTAGTTGAGAGTGTACGCAATAAACGTAATGAATTAATTCGGCACGCACCGGTCAGTTTTTAAGAGCTTGGCGTGTACGTGCAGCAACTGTGCTTTTATTCAAAGTCCATTTGGCAATGGATTTTGTAGACACTTCCTCAAAATGTTAGACGATTTAGTAAGATATATTAAAGCATTTTTAGTATGATGCTATATACATAGGTTGAAAATATGATTTTACAAATTTTAATGGAGTTAGCATCGTACTATATTTTTAACATTTTATTAATTACTAGCTGGCCCACCCGGCTTCGCTCGGGTAGACAAATCTAATCTTCACATAAAAATTATAAAAAAAAATATTATACATAAATATTTAAGCTACTTTTTGTAATTGAATAGGTATTCACACATATATACATTCTGGGTTTTAACCCACTTCACGTTATGAATGGCGAAATTCATCAAAATATAATCATCTAAGTCCAACCTTTATTCTAACGAGTTTTTCAGACCCGACTCGTTTTTGTACATTGTTTTTAAGGACCAAACATAACGGTACCTGCGATACAATTTTTTTTTTTTGCAATTAACGAAAATCTTTTTACTATTCACAAAAACCGCTCCAGAGATTAAAAAAATTAAAATAATTTTTATCAATTTTGAGGTTAAAAAAAAACTTTCCGAAAAATGTTTATTAATGGCACCTCCCATAGAACCATTTTATTTGATTTTCTCAAACTGAATACATATTTCGAAAATGACTTGTAATACAATCTGGAAGATCGAAAATAAAAATTTACTATCGACTGCATTTCCAAGCTTTCCAAGCCTCTATAAGCGCATTTTAAAGCAATAAAAACAAATAATGTAAACTATTCTATAAATATATCGGATACTTTAAGCTTTCTGTTGATATTTCGACTTTAATCGAAACAGTATTTCTCGACTGAGATTAAGCTGGCAATTATTTAACTTTTCTTAGAATTTACCTTTTAAAGTTTGTATAGAGCAAAGTTATGCAATGTTAAGGTATTAAAATATTACAAAATTTGTCTTTTAAAAAACTGATGAAGTCGTTTGAAACAAATTATTAATTATTAGAGTATAATGTAGCGTACACTGAACCAAAAAGATACGTAAACACAATAAATAAGTGTATTGGGAAACTAATATTTTTATCAATTTTCGTCAAATAAACTTGTTTATTGGGACAATTAGAAGCGGTTTATTGTTTTAATAAACTTTTATTGATACAAGCAAAAGTTTACTGATCCTGTTTATTAGTTTATTTATCTTTTACAAATATTTTATTGTTTGAAAGAAGGAATTTGTTAGGACAGTTAAATACCTAGTTTATTTAATTGACCAATTTATTCGTTTGTTGTGCCAATAACAAAAGATACATATATATATCTATAAAATATTTTTAGAAACTAGCTTTGGCTGTTAGAACAAAGTACAAACATATTTACAAGCAATAATAGCGAAATTCCACAATTCTGAAAAAGTGTATAGTTATATCGGGTTTTTCAATAAGAGCGCTACAAAAGTTTTTTTAAATAAAACAAAACCGGTTTTAGATATCAATGCAATTCTTTTTTCCTGTGAAAGTATGTTCGATGCCATTATGTATGTCGAAGTCCAGACGCTGAACTGCAATTTCACGTTCGATTTCATCGTCGCTGGCTTGTTGGCATAGACCATAGACTTGACTTAGCCCCACAGGAAATAGTCTAACGGGGTCAAATCGCACGATCGAGGCGGCCAAGTGACTGGACCATTTCGTGAGATAACACGTTCTCCAAACTTGGTTTCCAATATATTGATTGTGACATTCGCTGTGTGGCTTGTGGCGCCGTCCTGTTGGAACCACATGTCCTCCAAGTCCATATCATCCAATTGGGGCCAAAAATATTCGGTTATCATTGAACGGTAGCGATCCCCATTCACAGTAACGTGCCGGTCTTGATCATCACGGAAGAAGTACGGCCCAATGACGCCGCCGGAACATAAACCACACCAAACCGTAATTTTTTCGGGATGCAATGATGACTCATGGAGTACGTGTGGATTGCTGCCTGATCAATACCGCATATTTTGTATTGACGAAGCCATTCAGCCAGAAATGAGCCTCATCGCTGAAGATGATTTTTCGATGAAAATCCGAATTATTTTCAAGTTGTTGCTCAGCCCAATTCACGAACATACGACGCTTCTGGTGGTCAAGCGGCTTCAGTTCTTGCGTCAATTAAATCTTGTAAGGATGTAGGCCAAGATCTTTTCGCAAAATTCGCCACAACGACGTCACAGAGATGCCCAACGCTTGAGAACGACGTGTGAGAGACACATTTGGGCTTTCTGCAACTGAAGCCTCAGCGGCAGCAATATTCTAGACACTACGGGCAATTATTTGTCTCACTGGCAAGGGAACATTTTGTACTGTGCCTGTGGATTCAAATTTTTCCACTAGACGCTCAATTGTTGATCTGCTGGGACAATTATGACGACCATAAATTGGACGTAGCGCTCTTAACGTTGAGGCCACTGACTCCGAATTTCGGTAGTAAATTTTAATAATTTCGACTCGTTGTTGGATCGTATATCTTTTTATCATAAAATGGCAAACTTTACTGAAGAGAAATGTCAAAAGAACGGCAAGAAACATGGCGTCGTTTGCTGTCCCTGTTGCTCTACTTTTGTAGCGTCCCTGTTGAAAAACCCTTTAATTGATGTTTCCAAATGAAGAACAATTTGGGGACTTTACTTTGAAAAGTTTCAGTATCTTCTCGATATATGGTCTCGTATAACTAAGGCTTTCTGTACACGAAGCTTCTCGTCATAAACGCGTACTACGCTTGTTTGCAGCTTTTCGAAGTTCAGGTTTATTTCAATTGTCAACAAATATAAATTGGTGAAATTTTGGATACATTACAAACATCCATACTATGTTAGTTTTTTTTTGAAAATTGTCATTGTTTTAGTTATGACTTAGGCCGCAGTTATAGCTACCATTGAAAACTTTAATGATTGGTTTTGAGGGACTTAAAAAGCTAAATCAATGCATATTGTGATGTCAATATGAAGGCGGTGATTTAATTATTAATTTTTGTCAAAAAAAAAATTTCGTTTTGGCCCAACCGTCAACATAAAATGACTTTTATTATTTCAATGATTGAACTACCTTACCAATTATCATTGAAAAATTAAACTTAATTTTATGGCGAAGTTTGGGATCGAATTGATTTTTTTTTCACTAAAGTAATAACTCAATCCATCAGCTTTATTTTTGCATCAAAATAATTACTGATTTTACTTTCTAAACGTCTCAAATTCAGTCATTAAAGTTTTCAATTATGGTTTTCAATGAAAACTATAACTGGCACCTTAATGTTTCGTGTATAGAGGAATCGTTGCTTCACGCCGAATCTTGTACTCATCTATGACGACCCATCACTTATCTTGTGCGGAATGCCAAAGTCTTGTCTTGGTATCGTCCCAGTTATCATCTCGGTCTTCTCGCGGTTTTTTGTGTGTTTTGTGGAAGAATTATCCAACTAAAGTTTGAATCTAGAATCTTACTTATATTTTAGAATTCAAAAATGCAATTTTTTTTATTTTGAATCCTTTCTACCGAGGCTGGCTAGAATTCAAAGGCTCTCGATTAATTTCATCCCAAAAAATAAAGTATCTCATATTGGTATTGTCTCGGATGTTTTCAAGGTATACCGAGCGTTTTCTCGTCTCATGAGTACAGCGCCCTATCTACTACCCCTTTTATAATAATTGAAACAAATAAATCTTTAGAAAAAACAGCAAAAATAGTCATGAAGAGATTGATTTGTTATTTTTAGATTTAAATTATTCATTTAAAGACTTGTGAGTTCTGATGGATATTTATGGCTTCCAAAGTGACTCTCTCTATTTTAGCTCCCTTGCGTAATCATATAAATTAATAAATTTATCAAATTCCAATAAGTCTTCCGCATCGAATTTGAATAAATCCCTTCGTTAACGCCCTATTCTTGACCCCGAAGCCAACTCGTTCTCATATATCAATTATTCCATAAGTATAAATAACATATTTGTATGCCTAACCATAAAAACTCGTAAGTCGTATAACCAAACATAATCATTAACAGTTAATTTAATGTTTTAATAAATTCCTTCAAACCCATGCAACCGTAACGAATTGCGCGATGTCTTAGAAAATTCCAATTGCTTCCATGCCATGGAAAATGCCTAAGAAAAAAATAAAATGTAATGATAATTCAAAAATCATTTATTAGAGACTGACTGACCCACTGTTCCTCCTATACTTCTCTCTTGTATAGAGGTGCCCGTTTGGCCAGTCGTTCATTGATGGGATCGTATTCGAAACTCAGTTCCAGCAAGTCAACTCATGACCAAATCGATTAATCTTCTTCGCCAGCTCATTATTCTTAGCGCGGTTGGAGTGTGTCAACTGCAGCAACTTGCAATGCAACGTAAGCAAACGCATCCTCTCCTTCGCCTTCGCATCAGCAGCAAACAGAGAGACTTCTCTATCGATCGATAATTTTTAATGATTGCTTCTCTAACTCTAACGTTGATGTCTTAGTCTTAGAAAAATTAACAACAGCGCCAGTATAGATAAAATAAAATTAAAAAAAAAAAAAAAAACTAACAAAAAACCTGGAATACTAAAATTCACCCTGAGAACGGGACAAGCTCGAACATTCGATTTGGAATCATCATTCGGAAATGATGGATGCCCCTACTGGCGCTCATTGGCAGCAATCGTTCAATCAGCACTGAGCATTAGAAGAAACCTTTGAATTAGGGAGAAGTCTGCTTCGGAGTCGAAGCTGATGGTTGCACACGACACGACGAGCAACGGACGTGGTGGTTTTGGAGGACTCATCTCTGGATTTCTGCGAAAGGTTAATCGCTGTCTCTTATTCGTCGGACGGTCCGGTCGTCTCCTCTCTCGAACACTTTGGGGGTGATTTATGCGGAAGCCACCTGCGGAGACGATATTTCATCGGTTGTTAGAGTCAGACGTGGATTCTTCTTCCTCGGCCGCCGCAAGTTTTGATGAATCAATAAATCAATCGATCCGAGGTGATTATTCACAGGCTGCATCAAGGCTCTCGGGAAGAAGTCCACTTACCATCTCAGGTTACAAACACACAACACAACACAACCCAACGCACAGGTGCATATTGTTTTCAGGCAAAATAAAAACATGGAAAACGATTTGTATCCTGGCCCATCTGATGCGCCTGTGTGCCTGTGCATCACACACTGCACCTCCTGCTTCATCCATGCATCGTGTATACCTAGTGTCTTTCGTTCCAAGAAGTCAAACGAATCGAGTGTTGTCATTAATTAGGCTGTAAATGCAAGTGCTGATTCTCCGAATGAATGTGTTGAGGGCTATGGATGCTACCAATCCAGGAGGAGCACCCATATAGCCGCTTGATGTCTTCAAGGACATGTGTTCTTTTGCGAGTTAGTTGTAATATGTGTATTTGCAGCAAAATGTCAAAATCGATTATTTCTTGATGAAGAAAATAAGTACATAACAATATGTTAATTTTAAGGACTTCGAGTCTCTTTACACCAAATGCTGTTAATTTAATTGAATTTTGTATTCAATTCGGTGTATTTATTTAAATTAAACTCAGTTGATGAGAGAGATGCAATTTTTTGAACATGCTTCATTATCGTTTTGTTCTCGTCATCCCAACGTCAGTCGGTCGTCGTAGTTGCAGTTTATTTTGATGCTTTGTAAGTTGAAAGTTGCATGGAACACGGTGCTGCTCCCGACGCCGATGCAATTTGAACTAATTTAACAGCTGTTGATAAAAATTCATTTTATGTGTATAATTAAAATGCAATTTTAACTTGAAACGTAAGACGTTGCAGTTTGTGGCCAGAAATGGATGAAATATGTAAAATTGTACTCGTATTTGAACTGAGAAAGGATGAAATAATTGATGATAAATTGCATTTTAAATGAACACAAATTAAATGAGCTAATATCTGTCTTCAAAGCTCAAAAGATACATTTTAATAACATTATTGGTTCTAAAAGAGCTATAATGTCCAATTTCTTCATTTTTGGGAAATCGAAGATTTCGTCTCACATTGGCCGTTTACACAATTGAACAACATTGGACTTGAATAATCATCGATATCTTGGAAAGGAACAATTGGAGCACATTGGCTCTTATAACAGTAGTAGAACATCTTTCGCTAAATCCAATGGTGTAGATACTTACATAGGTACATCAAAATTCTTAAAAATGGACATTGGGCCAAGGTACAGATATTTTAATAATGATTTCGAAACTGGGAAAAGAATTCTTATAGACCATCTCTCCTACCATTTCGGCTGATAATCCGGAAGAACAATTTCATACGTGTGAACGCTTCTAGAACGATTCTGAAAATTGAATTTCTGTTTTTTTTTCAGAAGAAGAACTGTCATCTTGACACAAATCGAAAAGGACATAAGTGAAAACCCTACAAGCACACCCAAGTGAAATCTATTGAAAATGACAACAAAATTTGCGGCTTTACTCTAAAAACTATCACGTCCGATGCAAAGAGACGCCAAAGCAAGAGGTCAGCGGGGCTAAGGCCCGAAGAGAATTTGACACAAAATCGATGTCGGGGCTAAAATATTTCATTATATTCTAGTAATTAAAAAAAAAAAAACTCGTGATAAATGCAACAATAACTAATTCTCTGCGCGAGATAAACTCCAAATTCTCAATTTCAAGGGAAAAAACGAGGTTTGATTTATAATACGAAAAGAATTGAACGTAAAAAATGAGGTAAGGGCTAAATAATTATTATGTTAAATGCTACACAAACTATTTCCATACGGGCTTAGCTTAGCCTAGATAATTTTCGGAGTTTAATATATACAAAAATGTAAAGCACGAAGGCTCGAGAAGAATTGGATGTAATATTTAGGTTCGGGCTAAACGAGTCCATACAAATTTTCAAACAAATTGTGAAGAAACCTCGGTGTTCCTTATGTTAGAATATACATCTGAAAATGTTGAACTTTTATTTTCCCACTCGGGAAATTCAACCATTGAGTTTTCTGTGACATTTTGAAATAAGAAGTCTAAGTATACCTAACTATTCACGGAAAACTGCTGTTGATTTGACGCAGTTTTCAAATCGTGTCAAAAAGGCGAATACCACAACAGCAAATGTCAAAATATGTACATATGTAGGTACCTAATCATATAAATGGTGTTTTTTCTTAGAGATATAGAACTTTAAGTTCGCAACACTATTTTAACTGGCGGCCATTTTGTCAGGTGTCAAGTGATTTATTTTTAGTTTGGTTTGGCATTGCAAGAATTGAAGTCACAGGATCGCCTTTTAAGGGGTAGATTCGGTGAATACGAATTTTGTTTAGCTATAAAGCTCACTTTTGGTTGAATGGATACGTCAATAAACTAAACTGCCGTATTTGGAGTGATGATAATCCTCAAGTGTGTGTTGAGACACCTTTACATCCACAAAAACTGACTGTTTGGTGTGCTTTATGGTTTGGTGGAATAATTGGTCCGTACTTCTTTAAAAACGATGCTGGGCAGAACGTTACAGTAAATGGGGACCGCTATAGAGGCATGTTTACTGACTTTTTCGTTCATCAATTGAACAACCATGATGTGCAGCAGCGTTGGTTTCAACAAAACGGCGCAACATGTCACACAGCTCGTGCCACAATTGATTTTCTTGAAGAAAACGTTTGGTAACCGCATAGTTTCACGTTACGGATCCGTGAATTGGCCTCTAAGATCGTGCGATTTAACGCTGCTTGACAATTTTCTGTGGGGAAATGTGAAGTCTCTAGTCTACGCCGATAAGCCCAAAACGATTGACTACTTGGAGGACAACATTCGCCACGTTATTGCCGATATTCGGGCACAAATGTTGATAAAAGTCATCGACAATTGGACCTCCAGATTAGACTACGTCCGACCTAGCCGTGGCGGTCATATGCCAGAAATCATATTTAAATTGTAATGCAAGAAGAAGTAATGAAAGAAGATTATTTTTCGAATAAAGTAAATTTCATCTCAATTAAGAAAAATCATCTTTGTTTTATTCCATTTCAAAGTTCTATACCTCAAAAAAAAAAAACCACCCTTTATAATTTAACAATCTAAAAAAAATTGCCGAATTCGATAACTTTCAACACCTTCCTTCTTTCTTGGATTCTTGCAAATCGTAGCGTCCCACTCCAAGTTTTTGCTCATTTTCGAAGTTTCCTATACGTTGATGGCGATAGTTTGAGTGTGTCGGAGTTTCTGGCTGAAGTGACAAATTTGAAGAATATGAGTTTTAAAAATGTCGATTTTTTAATTGCTTTGAGATCTAGAAAAACAAAATTCGAACTCCTCCCAAAATTACCTACTCTAAATTAAATTGACAATAGTGTATCCTGTTATTTCTTCTCAATTAAAAAGAAGATTCGAAAGTAATAGGTTTCCAAGTCGACAGTTTTTGAGACACATTTAAGAGCTCTATAAGTATGCAGGGTGATTTGCATACGGTTCAAGAAAAAAATCGTATGGGAGGGGGGTCTATTCCCCCCGTATAGCAAGGAGGGACAATTTTCTAAAAAAATTACTTAAAATACAAAAAAAAATATTAAGAAAGAGCAGTTACATATACAATGCCATGATACACCTTCTTGTAAAGCCTACACGCTCTAGCTTTTTGTCTTATGCGAATCACCCTGTATAATACCTCTGGCTGTATCTTCTTCAATTGACGAGAAGCAAATATTTTGTGTTTCCTTATTCATACTCGTATTATAGAATGTATATGTAGGTGTTACATTTCATACCTTGTTTGCTTTGTTTATATATTCTGACTCATATCCTTTTTATATTCAAAATATCCTCTTGTGCGACATCAAATAAATCCTTAAAATCCATAATATCCGAATTCATAATCTCCATATTTGATTAGCTTTCTTTTTTTCTTTCAAAACACAAAGATGAATATCCCATATCTAATGTATACTATACAAGAAGGTAATTGTTTTCATTTAGTTTCAACTTTTCCTTCCGCCTCTATCAATCATAACTAGCCATACAATGAAAATTCTAATTCTGTCAATCACCCTGCAACAAATGAAATTTTGACACAAATTGATTGCATATTAAATGCTCGTGTCAAATATTAACAACCCAAAACCACAAACAAAATAACCCACCGACCGACCGCATTCGAATATAATATCTTTGTTGCCATCAAAATATCAATCCAAATGCAGAAAGAGTATAGCAGCTGTCGCTCGATCATGTTTGACAAAAAAAAAAAACAACAACATAAAACAGAACACACAATGATCTACTTTGACATTTAACATTGTCATCGTTGACACTTTACCACAAACGTCAAATTGTTATACCTACTATATGTATTTTAGAAGAAAAGCGAGAACCAGAATCTATGAGTGAGATGCTCTTGGCGCGTCACATTTTCGCTCATTCTTCATTCGGGATAAACAGATGATCCTCTAATTACGCAACGATCATTCATGTTTGTTGCGTTAAGTGACAATAAATCCGAGATCCTGCTGAGAGAGCGGGAATTGGAAATAGGTATGTATAAACTGAAAACGAGAAGACGACACAAGATGTCAACTTCTCAAAATAGAAATGCAGACGTGTGCCCGTGTGGAGAACATGAACTGTTAACCACCGCCGCCGCCGCTGCCGCTGCCGTCGCACCACCATACCGATCGCGCTGATCGTGTCAAACTCCAATGAATGAGGAAAGTGTCGCGTATATGGAGGTATATTGCCGCACAAAGTGTGTGGCCCTTGAGCGGATTGGAGATGTTCCCCGCGACTTTGACAACCATTTAATTAGCTTCACTTCATCCCCAGAAATATTTTCATTAAGGATTTCGTTTTTTGTTGCTTTTATTCCTTGTTGTCTCTTGGGGTTTTGTCAATTGGCTAATTAAAACATTCAACTAGTGTTGGTACATGGGGATACGGTGTTGTCGCTTTTAATGGAACCATATACCTACTCTTTGTGACGCAGAGATTCACCTTTGACAGTCTCAGTCAGGATCGGTTTTATTTGTATGACTTTTATTCGAATGAACATAGGAATTTGGTGTGAATCCGTTAATTGGATTCTATTCGAGTTTCAGCGTTCCGCAAACGGAATGTGTCATGCTGGTGGTGCGGGCACCCAGCCAGCTCCGCGGTGATTGCTTCAGTGGCGGTAAGGAATTTGGCAAAAGACATCGAATTGTCAAAGTAAGTTATTTTTGTTGATCTGCAAACTGCAAATCGATCGACAACAACAACGACGATGAAGAGCGAGTGCAATGTCCATAGATTTAAGTTACATAATAATTTGATTTGAAATGGCGCTATAACCACAAACAACAACAATACACACTCTCAGCTTGATGGGACTGATCAAAACGAACAATCAAAAGACCATCAATCGTACGTCAATCCAATTGGGCGGGGATCATATCGAATTGGAATTTCGAGATTCTGACATTCAGACGACTGAGGAATCAGGTAACTTCATCAATTCAATTTGACATGGTGGCGCTGGCTGGCTAGCTGGATGCTGCTGTTGCGACTGGGGAGAATAAGTATATAACCGGAACGTCATATAGGTTTACACTTTGGGGGGCGCGTATACTAATTTTAACGCGGGGCTATGTTTTTGATTAATGGTTTTCATTGAATGTAGCTACATATGCCCACAATAAGGATAAAACATTTATTGGAATTTGCTATTTTAGTCTTCACAAACAATTTTATGTGTGGGATTTTCTCCTGGGATTACAAACGATATAGGTACGTGAAATGCACGTGCGAAATGCCAGAATACTTCAAAATGCCATTTAAGTGGAGACGAGATGCCTTGGCTTTGTTTAGAAGTGGTGGTGGCTGGTGGTTATAAAAGTGCAATTCACTTGACACTTGAAGTGTGATCAACACGTGTTCAACAGTTCACCATGATGATGGTGCAATGTTTCACAATTTTAACGAGAGGATTAAATTGAGGGTTTTACGTTTTCCTATATACATATTGTACTTTCATTAGCTATAGCTACTTTAGTTTATTAATTTCGAGTACCAAGCAAATTTCTACATTCTACCAAGTAAAGTCTTAATGAATCTGACATTCAATTGGATATCAAAAGGCGTCTGGACGATAAGATAGGATTGGATGTTCTTTTAAGAGAATTATTTGGTGTAACGATGTTAAGGAGGGATGGAACTATAAGTTCTATTTTCTTCCATATATGAGATTTGATTTTATAGAGAGAGAGAGTTATTTTTGTTTTGAATTGAAATGAAACTCACAGGATTTTTGATTGCTACCGTTATGATAGTTCTTGTTCTGAAAAGAAGAGGAAATTGTTCTGAATATGATTTGAGAATCGAAACCAGAAGATTTCGCAGGTATCAAATTGTTGTTACCGATTACCAACAAAAAAAGGGGAAAAGTTCATCAGTATAATTAGTTGAGAATCTTTCCTTTATTTTTTCCGTATTGCACAAAATTGTGAATTGTATTAACGTAACGGCCCTACAGACCTCTTAACACTGCCGAAGCTTTTTTTTTTTTGAAAATTTTGTGTCGGTACTTTTTCGAGAATTCAGACCCGAATTTTGGAGATTTCGGTGCGGATGATATCTCTTAGAGCTTCCAGCGTGCATGGACGATTATTATAAACATATTCGAAAAATATGAACCAGCAAAATTGTCAGTTTATTTACTTGCGTGTTAAGGAAGAACTAAATCAATCCATTCTAGGATGGAAGAGTTAATATTAGATAACTGTAAACACAGTAAAACTGAAACTGTAAATTTCAATGTCTCACGAAAAATCTAAATTTATAATTTCCATCATTGCTCAAAAGTGTCTTTAGAAAGGAAGTGCGGCTCTAGACATGCCAGTTTGTTACGGCCAATTTCTTCACAGAGCCCTAATACTAGTACCGGTAGTAGTCCTAAAATTAGTACTCAAATCGGTATCAACTCATTTCTTCACACAAGTTCTAGGTCGTATAGTCTTGTCAATTTGGTATCGAGTATCATTTAGGACTCGTTACTATCTGACTCCTCAAAATCAGCTAGTACCCGGTTATTATACCAGTTGTTAGTACTCAAATCGGTACCAAATGATTTCTTCACATAAGTAAATACTAAGCCCTAGTTCTGTCAACTTGATACCGAGTACTATTTTTAAAACCGGCAGTAGTGGCGCTAATACCTCAATCAGAGTAATTTCTCTTATTTTCTTCAATGAATTCGTTGCTAACTTTCGATAGTTTCTTGGTTGTTGTTTATTAAATAGGTAATAAATTCGGCTATTATTGACTGGATAGTTTCCCGAACGCAACCAATGCATTGCATGAACCAAACATGCCTGTGACACCCATATCTACACAGAAAAATGTCCAAGGCAAAAAATAACACACAATGGTCTACTTAAATCAAATGCTTTATCTGGAAACTGATTCAAGCAGAGCACCACTGATCACTCCTGTAAATATCGGTAGGACTTCATTGGCATTCTTCATTTTCCCACTCTCTATCTAGCAACGACGACAGTTTTGATATTAACTGCACTGCGTAAATCAAAGACCGGAAAATTGTTGAAGTCACTTCCGAGTGACAAATTTCATAGTTGATGCTGCTATCAGGAGATACAGTCTTCGTAGAATGGATATTATGTCCTCTTTTTGTTAAAATAAACATTATCCATTCGAAATAAAAATTAAATAAAAATCCCTCAGTCGAATAAATAACAAAATAATATTTGAAATGCCAAAATATGGTCAAAATCCTAGTCCTAGTACCACTTGGTGAAATTAGATCCGGTACTAGTGATGTGAGAAATGTTTAGGTACTTACTTTTCATTAGGACCGAGTACCAGAGCTAGTACCTGGTCTAGCTAGACTGGCTACTAGGCTGGCAGTACTTCTGTGAAGAAATTGGGCGTTAGAGTTTGATTTATAAAAGTATT
Source organism: Leucozona laternaria (assembly GCA_932273885.2). NCBI lineage: Eukaryota > Metazoa > Arthropoda > Insecta > Diptera > Syrphidae > Leucozona > Leucozona laternaria. Next base: position 109,810,728 of record OW026368.1, on the reverse strand, counting down.
GTTAATGCGGCCTCGCAGAGTGAGGAGTTTTGTTTTTAAGGGTCTCGAAGCGTGTTGAATATGACGTTTATGGCGAAAAACTGTTATGATTGTTATAAATCGGCATTTAGGACTAGAGTCCCGTCTATTAATAAGCTCTGTGGTGGCCGGTTTGTGTCATGTTTTACAATTAATTGATTTTCGGAGTTTTATAATGAAGATTGAACTGAGCGATCAGATTTTTTTTCAAGGCAGCATTATCAACAAAAATGGGCTTGTTTCACAATATATTAGTTAAGTAGGTACTGATTAGTTACTCGACACATAAATATTGGCACAGAGGCATAATAGAAATTAAATACAAAAATAAATTATTTTGGATGCGGGACTTATGACCCTGTGCCAGTATTTATATGTCGAATAACTAATCAGAGCTTTACTATATGAGACATTGTGAAACAGGTTCTAAGAATATTCAGCTCTATCATTGAATCCATTGTAACAAATCTCAGAACGAACTTCTATACGCTACGATACGAATAACCGCGAAAAATTGTCTCTACAGAATCCTCCCTCACTCTCCAGTACTCACTCTCAGTTTTGAAATCAGAGGGGCCGAATTACCGCATCAGTTATCGAGTAATACGTGACTGAATTATGTGAGTTTGGCATTACCGCTCACGTTATGGAGTCATAATCCTCATAGGTTTGACTCGTTCATTCGATCACTGATGGCACTCACTCGATCAGTCACTGATGCGATAATTTGGCCCTAGCTGTCTCGCATCAAATCATTGAGAGCAGTAAAAAAACAGTGATGATATACATAAATCAAGTAAAACAAAATACCAGTACCATTTAAATCCCCAATTATAATTATCCCTTATGCATTTATTAATTTTCCTCAGGAATATAAATAAATTATCGAAAGTAATTTTTTTTCCTGATCCTTATTTTATAAAGTGATAACATTATAAAAAAATTATTTGAAAGTTTTTCATTAACACATTTATTCACAAATTTACGAGTTTTTTTTTTTTTTTAATTAAGAAAGTTAAAAAATATATATTAAATTCCATAGAAAGATAAAAGTGGTATAGTCAAAAATCTAATTAAAAACAGAACGCTTTAAACGTACCTACATATTAATATTTTTTTCCTACAGTGTCATTTGCGAAAATTCCCTACGAGTAAGGAATTTTTTACTACATGTACCATCACTGTAAAGAAACAAATTATGGCTACTGATGTTGACTCACAATTAGTTCTACTTAGAAATTGTTTATTGGAAGCATTTTTTAGCATTATTTTAGTTTTACAAACAATTTTATTCATTTGTGCGATTATTGGTTCTTTATTATTGCATCCGCTCCATTTTATATAATATTTACAAATACAGATTGAAATGCGTATAACTATGAGCCTACAATTTTCAAGTGGAACCTGTGTTCGATAAAATTTAGAGTGCATAAACCAAATTACAAACATATTTGGAGGAGCTGCAATAGGAGTTTGAACTGTAAAATCATCAAATTTATTAAATTATTTATGAATTGGGCACACTGATTGTTGGTTGTTGTTGAATTTAGTGAACTAACTACAATAGGTGGTATTTGAATAAAACGAAGAACCTGCTCAAAACTCCACTTTTCGGAGCAGGTTATCGAATATAAAAAAAAAATCATTAATGATATAATTTTAATAGCACCTGCTCAGCTTTTTATATTGAGCACCTGCTCTGAGTACGTGGTCGGTTTTCTTCCTATCACCCATCCGTGTAGTCTCTTGATGGATATGTCTTCGAGTTTATTCCGGATATAAGCAACGCAGTGCAAGTATCAACAAAATTCGTGAGCGTAACTAGAGGTAGTGTAGTATAACCAGACCCGATTTTTGGGGCTAAAGTCTTTATTGTTATTGGGCAATTTAGTGCAAACTTTGGTTGTTGACTTTATTGCATTCGCCGTCATTTCAAACCAACTAAGTTTCCAATCATCCATCAAATCTTTCGATTGCAATTATTCATCACCAGAAACCACCTTCGTTTTATCACAAACAACATTATTAAAAAAGGACCAACCTTTTTGCACTTCCTTTCAGAAAAAAAAGAAGATTAATTTAAACAAAAATGTTAATTCCTTTCGGATTCGGCTGCATCACGAACCATTGCACGTTTATCTTTGGAGAATCGCTGAATATGGCCTCCTGGAAATTAGATCGTGTTCATTAACATCGAATTGGGGCGAGCACATCTCCAGCAACAAAGCGATGCCCTTGCGCTAGCAAGCTCACATCCCGGCGCAAACAGCAACAACGCAAACATCAAAAGCAACCCGTCTTGCTTATATGATTTTTTAATAGCCGGCAATTTTCTCACCTCGCAAAGTGTGAATATTACAGTGTAATAGCATCAACAGGCCAAGCCTCCATATCTCTTGGAGATTTCTTACGTCGCGTCGCCGTCGGTCGGTCGGTCGTTCGGTTCGCGCCACCGTTTGCAAGTTCCAGTACTGCTGGGCTGGGTCTGTTTCAACTTCAACCAGTCGTCCTTTGATGCATCAGACGAGCGATTCCTTTTGCTGCTTTTCGGGTAGCCAAAGGTGCCCATTATCAGACATGGAGAATTATTTAGAGCGTGGATAATGTGATGGCGAACTCTTGGAAGTGCGCTTTGATCTGTGTACTGTGTCCATGTCCATGTCCAGCTTCAGCGCATTTCTGCTTTGATCGAGGTTGATGGCATAATTTCATCACAGCCCCCGGGGCTTATTAGTGATGCTGAAAGAAGAGAATCTCTGTGTATGCGATGAGATGATGCGAAAGAGACTCTTCTGTCCTGACTCCTGCGCAGTGCTCAGGAATTCATTCGGCAAGAAATAATTACACAGTCTCGAGTATCGACCAGATATAGCTGTACCTATACATAACTATATACGCGATCTACAGCTGGTCTCTTAATGGATCGCGGTTTGGTGTGCCATTGTCTCGAAACCTCGAAGCCGCCCGAAGGCGTTGATTGGAAAATGCAAATTTCATTTCGAACATAATTTAGACGGTAGCTGGTAGCTAGGTAGATGATACACACAGTCAGTTTATATTATACCAGTCTGAGTCTAGCTCCACAGTAGCTGCCCAGATGTCAATTCCACGTTTCACGAACTCTTAAGCCCAGAGATTTACAGCCAGCTTAAAGGAACTTTGCGATTGCCGCCGACTACGACTACGACTCCGACTCCAACCACGACCCGACGACGCCAAGGCGTCATGCTTTATTGTTATTATGTGTCATTGTAAATGTCATTATTTGAGGGTTGCTACCGTCATGTTAGGCAATCCTCTCGCTGCGGTCCCTGCGGAGCTATAGTCCAATACTATACGCGCAATTAAATGGGATAGAAAATTAAGATTGAAGAGGATTCAAAACCGAGGGAATAAATCTCATCGCCGCCGCCGCGACCCCATAAAACAAAGTACCTGCACCTATGTATATTTGTATGCCGGGGGATGGCCGGCTTTGCTCCCACGCATAAAAATGTCACAACCAAACCTCAGTCGCGTAAATTTTGATGTCGAACTGTGAGCAGGACGGAGAGTTGGAATTATTTACAATGTTTAGTGGCAGGACGACACATTCGCAGGACGATGAGTCAATGGCGGTAGTGGTTGCATCCGCATCTAGTAAATTTGATCGAGAGGCTAATGGGTGGCGCTGGCGCTAGCACTCTGCCCTCTGCTGGTGATTTATGAATCAGCGGTTCTCATCGAATGGTCACCAATACCGCAGGTCGATAAATAATATGCATGCCACAGTATACAAACATATAACATTCATGTAAATAAATCCATGAATTGTTACTAAAAATAATCAATTTATAGTGTCAAGGCTTTTTAGCTGTGGGGAGAGGGTGGTTGATGCAAAAGGATAAAATATAACTACGAGGAATATATTCCAAAAAGGAGAAGCAAAAAAATCATTCCTGGCCAAAACATCGATTTGAATCAATTTAAACGCGATGGACTGGAAGTGAGACATATTTAGTATCGGTGGTCATTCCCAGAGTCAGAATATAATCCCTGACAGTCAAATCAATGACAGATTTTTATTGCCCGACTTGATGAGACTTCAGCATTCATTCAGAGGTCTGGATGGGTTGAGTTCTGGATTGAAATAAATGATGTAAAGCGACTCGGGTGATTTGTTTGAAGTGCAAAAATATATAGCATCTCGCTGGAATGAGCGCAAAAGGTTTGAGATTAATAACTGAAATAATCTCAACGTTTATATTTTAAAAACAAAAGCGAGAAAAAACAGAGGGAAATTTATTAATCTGAACCCAATTTATATGAAACTATCATTCCATACAAACGTCAATTTTTAAAAGTTCCAACTTGTATGTAGGCATATGGCTCACTTTATTTTAGGTGGACTAGTGGCTTATGATATAAAATTATTTAAACATTTTTAAGATAAAAAAAATTGGTACATAGGTACTGTAGGTAGGTATGTACAGGGTGTTTTTTTTAGATGTGTGGTTTTCAATCTGGCAATACTTTTTTTGGAGATGACGTTCTTGACAGCTGTCACTTGATTTATGGTCAGTTTGGTTTGCCATTTTATAATGAATAGACTTACTCTTGAACAGCGTTTGCAAATCGTGCACAATGGGATGGAAACGAGTTGTTAATCCCGATTTTTCTAAGAAAAATTTTGTTCAGCGATGAAGCTCATTATTGGTTGAATGGGTACGTTAATAAGCAAAATTGTCGTATTTGGAGTGATCATAATCTACAAGCTATTGTTGAGACGCCGTTACATCCTCAAAAAGTAACTGTTTGCTGTGCTCTATGGGCAGAGGGAATCATTGGTCCATATTTCTTCAAAAATAAAGCCGGCCATAATGTTACAGTCAATGGGAAACACTATATAGCCATGTTTAATGACTTTTTCGTGTCTGAATTGGAGGATGTTGATGTGGACGACCTTTGGTTCCAACCAGACGGCGCTACATGCCATACAGCCAACAAAATAATCAATTTATTGAAGGAAACTTTTGGTGAGCGCATTATCTCGCGTCGTGGGCCTGTGGCGTGGGCTCAAAGATCGTGCGATTTAACACCGCTGGACTATTATTTTTGGGGTTATGTGAAGTCGCTTGTCTACACAGATAAGCCCGAGACGATTGACGCCTTGGAAGAGAATATTCGGCACGTTATTGCTGACATACGGCCCCAATTGCTTCAAAAAGTGGTCGAAATTTGGGCCTCTCGGCTGGAATTTATTCTAGCCATCCATGGCGCCCATTTGCCCGAAATAATTTCTGAAACATAATGGCAAACTCTTATCTTTATAATAAAGCTAAATTCTTCGCCATAACATTAAACTATATGCGTTTTATTTCTTCTTGAAAACCACACGTTTACAAAAAAAAAACACTCTTTATAAATCTGGCCGATTTTTCTGTGTCAACTGCCTTATTTCTTTGTGTAGCATGATATCTTACCTCCATTTTAAAATGGCAACCTTAAAGATTAGACTATGGAATCAGATGTTATTGTTTCTTTCAGGCAAGCACCATCGACTTCTTTCTATACTTGCAAATTTTTAATGAATTATTTAATTTAAAGGGTTTCGGTGTCTATAGCATACCTACAAACATAAATACAGTGAATTTTATACAAATAAAAAAGTAATTTTTTAATGGAAACTTTTCAGATTTAACTGGAGAGTAGGTATTAGACTATTAAGCTGCGAAGGTCTGAAATCGAATCCCCAGCCTATTCCACCTAAAAACGAGTAAACGACAAAACTTCCAAGAGTAGAGGATCTCTCTCTTGTCATGATAAAGTGCATCTGATCTTATATAGTCTTACGAATTCGGCAGAAAATTGTGGGTCACATATGCTTCCTGCCGACCAACAACACGCATACAGGAATAGATGAGGGTGTAAGTAGAACTATATTGGCGGACGAGTCTAAAAAAATGCCAATTTATAACATTTATAACAGTTTTTCGCAATTAAAAGTGGCTATCCATCAACGAGCCTCGCGCGTCTTAAAAAAGACTCTGTTTGCCCGAAGTATGACCATCTGCGGGTTATATTGATATTCATTCTCAGAATACAGATACCCAAAAATATCGTATAACCCACCTAATTAAGACATTAAACTCTACTTGTCTGTTGTCAATTCATTGACACACACAAAGCGAACAAAAATCAACTCTCTCTTGAGTCATCAACATGTCGCAATAATCCCAAAAAATTACCTGCTAAGAGAAAAATCCTTTTTCTTCTGAAACACTACCCACAAGGATTAAAGTCGATTTTACCAATTATACTCTTGACCGATAAAAAATTACCGCACTTCGTCAATTTCACTTTAACTAAAGACATACAATATACAAAAAAAATAACGACACATACCTACACCTTCACCAAATAAGGATATGCCAGTGAGCATCATCCTCCTTGTCAACTGCAAGCACCAACCCACTCTGCTGCTGTTGCTGCCTGCCACCTGCGGCTATATTGCGGGGGTGCAGCAAAATAATAACCAAAGAACTAACCCATCAGACACAGAGACAGAGACGGAGTTGCGTTAAAGGATTAGGACCAAAAAGTCAAACAGATATAAATAACCATACAATAACAAACAAAAATAAAAAGAATAAAAGATAAATAATATTTTGTTTCACCGGCCATCGTTAAAGACCAACAATGGCCCATCACCCGCACTCACAACAAAAAATTAAACAAAACAAAAAGTAAAAGAAAGGAAATCCTGAATCAAGTGTGGAAAAATCCACAGAGCATCACCAAACACCAACACTATAACATCCCTGAATCGGAAAAGAAGAAAAGAGACAGAGGGGAAACGAAATCCCAATAACTAATGAATAAGATCGCAGCAGGACATCTTTGAGTTCAGTCAACACACGGCGCGCTGGACACACCTTTGCCTGTTGCCTTTTACACTTAGGTACCCAAGGTCCAATCCATCCCATGGAATGGTATGGACCGCCATCCGCCACACCATCACCATCACCAGTCGCACCACGTCATATAATATGCATGCACATATGAGTTACGATCGAATTCAAATGATCGTAAATATGTCAATTGGGCCTGAGCTCCCCGCGAGATCATTAAGGGCGACACTATCTCGCTATATGTTCCACAACGACGGAAGATCGGCTCGGAATTCGTCGATAATTTCGTGCGCTGGACCACGCTAAACATGCACCACCACCAAGCCCGATTCCATAATTCGGAATTCAACTCGGGGACCCCAACTTGGAACACTTCCAGCGTAAAGATTTAATTAATTAAAATTATGAACGAACCAAGCGAGATGCGCGAGAGGTTGCGTTTTTAGGGATAGTTTATGGTTTATTGGTAAAATCTCGGCTTTCGAGTTCTTTTTCACGGGACAGGATAATTTATAGCCCGGATTGTGGTTGCCAGGCCAGGTAGTTAGCGCGCGGAAGAAGTGCCAGAAAGAATTATCAAAAAAAAGAAAAAAAATAAAAAACCAAAGTGATGACAGGGTATTAATGTTTCATAATTTTCATATAAGGTGACGCGTTATACATTTGCATAATTTTGTTTTGAGAATGGCTATACAGCTTGTCGCTTGTCGATTTCGGTTGTTATGGTTGGAGTTGGACTGGAGGCTGTTCACTTGTTGATGCTGACGCACACATCTTCCAACCTGGTTATCATATAATTTCTATATGATGGGCCCCGCATTAATTTTTTTTGGTAGCGAAGACGAAGAGAGGTATATGTTATAGAGGATTAGTAATCTTATTTTTGGTTGAACGCGACAGAAAAGCATAAATAAACAATAATTCTTTCATTGGAAGTAATTTGAAAAGAAAAATGGCACGAGTTGAGGATGCAGTATAAATCATGGCTTAATACCAGTTGCAGACACAAAGCCAATTCTTGGAGGTGGCCATAAAGAAGTTGGATGGCCAAGAAGAGTTTAATATAGGTATGTAGGTTTCTACCGCTACCCTATAGATGGATTATATACATTTTTGTATTTTTGAAATTTTGGTTAAAAAGGTATTTCAAATGCAATATGTTAAGCGGCTAGATTGGGTTTTTTTTTTTGGGTTGGGCCCGCCGCGCTGTTGATCTTATGAATGTGTGATTTATTGATTTCGATAGAGGCCATAAGTCATACTTGTTAGCAGCCCAATGGATTATAATTTAACTAAATTCATTTCCAAAGCAAAGATTTGGCTTGTGAAGACAGATTTTTCTACACTGTTTGACAACATGTAGGTGATGCTCAGGCTCAGGTCTTAATAAAAAGGTATGTTATAAATGCTCCTGGTCTAGGTGAGTTTTGTAGTGCGTCTATAGGGAAGAATTTACATACATATAAATCATGTGTTGCTGAACTGAGATTAGACGAACAACTCATGGAAGCAGGAAATGGAATAAAATCTCTACATGTTTACGGCTTGATAAAATATTGAAATTGATCCCAAATAGGAATCTGGCAGGTGTGAGGTTTTGACTCTGAAATAAGAGCTGTCAAAACGAAAAACAAACTGTAGAAACCTTTTTTTGTTGTAAATTATGTACCTATCTACATTCATTAAGTATAGATATTATTTACTCACAAGTAATGTTTAAATAAAGGTTTTTTCTTGGCGGCCATGTTGTTTTGGTGACATCTGTCAAATCTGTTGTTTATTGTTCAGTTATACTTATGCCAAACGAGCATGTCAAGTTACACGAGTGAACAGCACGTTCAAATGATACAACTTTATTATTAAAATCTCTTGTGAAAACGATGCGTATGTTGCGCCCATTTTACGATTTATATGGTTGGCCCTTTCAGTCGACTTTTCAACGTTTTGGGGCTAAAATTAAGACGGTACAGTACCATTGGTCACTGCAAATTGATAGATGGACACTTCGCACTTCACCATCACCTATATTCAGTGTTGGACCTTTAAGTGCAGCTTTTTAAGTGCTCAATATTTTTGAGTGCCACCCTATTAAGTGTCAGATTTTTCTTGTGTGGATATTTTGTTTTCGTGCTGCCAAAGTAGTGTAGATTTTATTAGAAATGGTAAATTCATAATGAGAATTCATTTATATTGTTTTCAATAACAAATTGTGTTCTTTTTCAGCTTATTTAATCATTTGCATTTTATTTAGGAAATTTCGCAGAACAGCGACTTTTGCAAAAAAAAAAAATACACGAAAACTAAAATAAATGATGCAAATTAATAGAAAATCATTTATTTACACTATTTTTACGGGAGGGAGGCAATTTTTTCATGTTTTACTGTCAATAATATAGCAAATTGAAATTTGAGTCAAAAATTAAAAAAAAAATACAAAAAAATCGCTTGTTTAGCAAGATGTTACATTGCAATGAATAAAATGTTCTAAAATGTTGCACCATGCAAAAGTTGCCAAAAAATCAAGAGTATTACTGGCAAATCTGTATCATATTGAATAACTAACACTACATTACCTACCTGCCTGTAGGCAGTGTTTAAAAGTTAAGTGTTGAAAGAACGACAGCGAACTACCCGCAGTGGCGGAACCGCTGTAACGAAAATTCCAAGTACTAAAAGGCTTGTGGTGAAAATCGGGTGGTGAAGTGTCCAATGATGAAAGTTCGGCACTGAATAGTCCTGCTTCGAAATTGAGACGATCGATTCAGTGAACAATCAGTCAATTCCCGTACGTCAACGAAACGCAAGATCTACCGAAAACATCGCCGATGTTCGTGAGAGTCCGGACTTCTTCCAAAACTACGATGGCATTACCATCTGTGGTTCCAACAACGACAATGGACATTCTGCATGAACGAGTTGAGGGTTAGGATAACTCTAGCGGAGGTAACGTGAATTTTCAAACAAGATCGTTCTATTTGACCCCGTTAGACTTTTTCTTGTGGGGTTTTCGGAACTCACAGGTCCATGCGAATAAGCCACAATTGACCGATGGCCTTAAGGTGGCCATCGCATAAATTCATCAGGATTTATGCGGAAGAGTCATTGAAAATTGGACTACTCGGATCCATGCCACCACCATGTCATATTCCATACATAATGGCATACATGGGGCTTTCAAATTTTGTTAATACCTCACACACGGTATATTTTATTCCATTTCAACAACTACCCGGCCTTATGGAAAAAACCTTAATCTTAATCTTAATCTTATTTTCTGAAAGAACATATTTTTAGATTTATAAATTTATTGGGCTCAATGGCCATTTAAACATTAAAAACTATTTACATTTTAAATTTCTATATAAATAATTGTTTTAGGAATTTAATTAATAAAAGATTTGGCATACATAAATATTTATTTGATTAAATTAAATTGATTTAAGATAAAAACTATCGGATGGAGGTGTGCCGCCAAGGTCGCGGCGGCCTTTTGGCCGATATTTTGTTCCATACATAATTGAACTATACCAATATTATCATAATAAAAAGAAATGACAATAATTTCCTAAATAATTTGTGTTTTATTCAAAATCAACAACGGCCCTTAAAATTTAACCACCCTTTATATCCTATACCTAATTCATTTGGAAGGACACAAATCATGGCTTCTGTTGCCTGGGAATAGTACTAATTTTTAATATTAACTATCTACATACATATATGGCTAAAAACACAGTGCTCATATTAAAGGTAATATCATTAGCGTTTTCATTTTTGTTCAGTTCTGCGCATCTGTGAAAATGGCGGATCCAGTATCTCTTTACTTGTCAAAATGCTAATACCTATTTTTTGTTCTTTTTAGTAATACCATGTTCAGTTTCCGTGTGCACTCGAGCCGCCATGTTTAATTTCTGACACATTCAATTTTGACAACCCATTATACCTTTGATATGTGTATTGTGGGCTAAAAGAACTAAGACCTGGATTGGTACTTTCTGCTGAAGATTTTGTTATCTTGTCATCAAATTCAAGCTTCTTATAAATTTTCTCGCCATCCATCAGTGACCCTCATAATGATTGTTTTTTTTCACACGTAAATGCTGGATAGATTAAATCTTATTAAGGAGAACTAATAAGCAGACTAAATAGACACCGATTCTGTTAAATAGATTTTCCCATGCTTAACCATCAGCACTCTCTAAAAATCATCCTAAAATATAGACTATGACAAATTTGAATAAAAAAATAGCAACTATGAACGAAAAGCATTCCCATCGTTTTAGTTGTTTCGAATTCTAATTGAATACGATGATGCACCGTGTAATCGAACTTATACTAGGCGCATCGAATCATTTCAATTCCATGGGCGTGGGTTGACCAAAACTAGTTATATATAAAATCCAAAAAACGCAAAAATCATCTACTTATATCTCTTGTGTGGCGTTATAGAGTATAGAGAACAGAAGTAAGTATACACATTTATTATTCACAATTGCCTGCCTCCTGCAACTGTGACAAAATTAATTTTCAACTTCACTGCACCGAGCGATGATAATGAGACCATAGATAACAAATAAACGACCGAATGACGTCGTCGTCTCCTTCGTGCTGAAGTTTCACACTTTCACCATGTGAGGAGAGTCAGTCCGCAAACCCGCCATCACCCTTTTCGATTTTCCAGCCCTTATATTGTATATATGCGGAAGATTGCTTCATCATTCTCATCACAACTCATCCCAAAACAAAGAGATACACCCAGAGACACCATCCGCACCATCACCATCGCAGCAAAGACATCCTCATATCATCGTCCTTGATATGGTATATGGTATAGTGCCGAAGGACCAAACCGAATCACCCCTTTTTCATGGGTTGAGTCTGGGTATATGCGAGTTCTGTATGCATATAAGGGTGCAAAACAAGAAATTGTTCCGCTAAATAAATCACGATTCTGATTATCACCATGAAATCGGTATTTTCCAGTCGTACAGCTCGCTCGTTTCGTTGCTGCTGGTGAATCTCAGTCTCACTCTCAGACAACAGATAGTTTAATTTCAGGCGGTAAATCAATGGGAATTGGATACCGTTTATCAGTCTCATGTGTGGGGATGTGCGTGTGTGTCCTGCGGCGGCGGCAGGGGGGCAATGCACCTTACCTTAATATTATAAACATCATCCTTCATCTTCATCCCTCGAAAATTACATAAAACAAAAATCTTTTCACGATCAAAATATTATCAAAAACGATTTAAAATCGATTAAGAACCTCCACGCTGCATCAGATCAGAGCGGCGGCGGCGAATCAGTTAGGTCATCAATCGGTACCGACCTCAATCTATCCCAAGTCTCGAAGATACCGACGGAACGTTCAGAGTTATCAACGCCCCCAATATACTGACCGCCACGCCACTGCGGCCACACCACTGTCCAAGAGGTGAGAAAATTCTTGATTACCTCTTCGTCCAACTCTATGATGATGATGATGATAATATTGCTCCTGATGGGAGCATGGATCATTTCTGATGACGGCTCAGCATTGCCAGCACATTTATCTTACAATACAAATTAAAAAAATAATATCATACAAAATGGAGCTAAGATAAAACCCACGACTGGCGAATTGTGGAAATTTCTATTCTGATAGATCCACAATTGCTCGTGGGGGGAATGGGCCTGTACGTATGCTAAATTTACACGACTGACAAATTGGGGGTATTTCTGTCAAAAAAACTGACAAAAGAAGAGACAAATTCATTCTTTTCCCACTTTAGTGCGACATAAAACTGGCAATTAGTGAATCGTGTAAATCCAGCATTACACTTTCAACCATTTCTGTGTGCGTGTTGTTGTTCGGTAGGAATGGAGGGGACCTACAATTTTTTCACCGAGTCTACTTGGCCATGTGAAAGGCACTTTATTACCCTAAGAGATAAACCTTTGGAGCATTTCTAAATTCCTTGCTAGAGCCAGTACCCTGAAATTTCTTTTATGTGGAATCTGATTCCATCAGGATCAGACGTTCTCCGGCGTGATAGTCTAACGCATTAACCATTATGCCAACAGTTCAATATATTGTGGTGAAATCCTCATTTCCACTTAAACTGGTGTACACAATGAAGATGGCTACCTCAGGCCTCTTCAGCAAACGTCATATTCCCCATTCCTGATATGGTAGTTATTTTTTTTTTTTTTTAATTTTTATAGCTGGCAACGATGTAAAATAAAAAAGATAATGATACAAAGCGGTTGTGGTGGTGGCTCTCTTGGTGATCTCGAAAAGTGGGAATTAAAAAAGCCTCCTCCTTCGCGATCTCTGTTATCTTCTTCGGCTGTTTCGAATTCTAGGCGCGCCGACCTGTAATTAACTTACAAAAATTAACCGACGAAAGAGTTGTCCGTGGTGAATCTGGGAGTGGGGAGGTTCATTGCTTCTGCATGCTGTATGATGATGATCATCGCCATCATCATCATCATCACCATCATCGCCCAGCAATTCTTCTTTTTCTCACCTCAACTCAGCATTGAAGTTGGTGTGTTGTGGATGGACTTGGACAAAGCGTCGAACAAATTGAGAACCAGAAAAACGTCGTCTTCGTCATCTAAGAACGTAGTCGTAGTTTTAGTCTTTGGAGCAATTACCTCCGATCGATTATTATTAATTAAATCAATGCCAGTGATCTGGTTGCAGATATTTTGCGGGGATTTTCTGGCTGTAGTTTTGTGTGTGATGCAAAGATTTCGCTGTTCCAATCCGTGTATTAATTTGTCCGCGTTGTTAGCTCAGCATGCGGTCGGTGGACACATCACACATCATTACTCTCCTTTAACATCAGAGAGGGTTTGCAGGGGAAAGCGCGGCCAAAGCAAAGACTCTTGGAAAAAGGATCAGCGTTTTGTCGTTAAAAAATATGACATGATCGCATTGCAACGATCGACGATGAACGAAGACCAACGACTCAAAGTTGGTGCAGGAGTACGAGTACGAGCAAGAGCAGGAGCAGGAGCAAAGGAAGCAAGCAGCATTTTGCAACATTTTTGGTTTATGTTTCGCAGAATGGTTCTTCATCAATTATATGATGGAAGAGAGTTGTGAGCTGTGTCGCAAACATGGTTTCGTGATCACCACAGAGAGGTGGTAGTTTACTTGTTTCTGATGTTTCTGATGGGACTATGTTTGGTTGTTCTTGGTGGCTTTCGATTATGATTAATTTATTGATGTTTTGTTTGTCTTTTGCATACAATTTTAGTTGAGGGGCATCATTTCATTGCGTGGCACGGGGTAACATTATGAGGCATTGAATTACACACAGTCTATGGAGTTATGGGATTCATTTTCCAATTGATTGGAATTCTTTCTGAGAATTTAAGATTATCCTCGTGCCATCCATGAGGAATTTTTTTTGTATGATAAATGCTTGGTAACACTGCACCCACTATTATTACTTGAGAGAGCCTGCAACTCTCTTCATTATGGGCTATATGTAATGTGCGTGAAGTTAGCACCGCCATTTTTGATTTTCAAACAAATACAAAATGTGATTCCTTGTGTCGTACATTTTTACAATATTCACAAATTTTCAAATATTACGGATCACATTTATTGCAAAATAACAATTTTTTTATAAATCAAAATTGAGCTGATTTGTGCTCAGTTCTTTGGCCGAAGAAATAAAAAAATTCCTATATTTGCAACTTTTACAGCCAAAACTAAATTTTGCGAAGTGCCATAGCGTGAAGTTAGCAGCGCCATTTTCAAACAAATAAAAATTAAGCTGTGATAAGCTCAACTTGTGCCGTACCTAAATATTTTTTTACAAAATTTGCAAAACACAATTTTCTAGAAAATTAAATTTGTGCTTTTCTGTGCGCGGTTTGTGCTGCCATCTTCTAAGAAGATAAACAAAATATTCGCATATTTGCAACTTTTGGGGCAAACAATATATTTTGCGAAGCGTGATGTATAAGCACCACCATTTTCGATTTTCAAAAAAATCTTGTTGTGCTGTGATGTGCTCAACTTCTGCTGCTTTTTTGCTGTTAATATTTTTACAAAATTCGCAAGTTTGCAAATTTAAATTCAAAATTACAATTTTCTAAAAAATTAATTAACGTTATGCTGTTTTGTGCTGAAACGCAGAAGAGTCATTGAAGGATACAAGTTTAATTTTTTGGAAATCGAAAATGGCGGTGCTTATTAATTTTTAGCTGTGAAAGCTGCAAATATGAGACTTTTTTTCATTTTTTCGTCTCTTAGAATGAAAAACTGAAACTTATTGTTATTTTTGCAAAAAAAAATTCATGCGTAAAATTTGCAAATTTACAAATTTTGTAAAAAATATTAACACATCACGCCATGTGCTTCCGATGTTAATATCATCGAATTGTATGCTTTCATTGCTTGTGTCATTGTTCTTGGGGTAAAAGTTCTGCACTATTCTTTCCAGAACGATGTTGAAAAAGTCGCATGATAATGATAATGATAATACAATTGCCTTAAACCTTTTTTTGCCATTAATTTCCCGGTCTTTACCGATCTTGATGATGCAATCGGACTAGGTTAGCAGGGATGGTAAAACAAGAACATGGTTTCTATAAAGCTGCCATACGCGGCCTTGAAATCGAAGAAAAGGTGGTTCAACTTTCGGATCGCGCTCGAGCTTTAACCTTGAGAGGTTCATTTTAAATTTTTGGTAAAACTTCTGGACCCCGGTATTCTTCTCATTTTCTCATAATCGCACGCTTCTCGTACATCATTTTTACTTGTGATTATACATATAGGTATGTACTACAATTTACGTTTAGCAAAATGCAAAATAGGGTATTGGTAACAAAAATATTTCACTCGGAGGAACTTTGATGGTTACACATCCTAACCACGAGTCCCCGGCACACACACTGAAATGCTTGGGTAGATATTTCTAATTCCAAACTATACCTACTACACATATGGGCCATTCAAACTTTTATAATTTTTAAGCAACCGTTTAGATTTTAGCTCAAATTACAATGACTGATGACAAAACCACATTTTTTGGATAATCACCATAGTGTCAATTTTGGTTAAAACCTCTATAACGAACTCAATACCTTGTTCTAGAGCATTTTTAAAAGGTTTTATATATTGAAATTATTTGAAGCTAACAAAATTCGTAAATATCATATAGATACACATACATAAAGTTTGATGATCACTACCTCATATAAGTAATTTCCATCTCAGCCGGCCATCAAAACTTCACCGATCATCATAAATCCAGACTTTATCATTAATATGCCTACCTAACCGAGCAGAAAAAAAATCATGATACAAAAATAAAATAAAACTGAAAATAATCGTTCTGGCCAAATACTTCACGCCACCGGACATCAGTCAAAAACATCACCTAACCTTGTTGCATATTTATCGATGGTTTTAAACTTGGACCTTTTCGGCGCGCCCGCGCCGGACTCAAAAGAAGTGTTAACTTCGTTGTTGCAGAGCCGCCTTGTAATTATCTTATTTTTGGTAATTGCGCCGACGAAAAGTCTGGTCCAGGCACATATCATCACACACAGAGAAGCCCCATCAGAGAATCAAGATCAAGATGAAATGAGTAATTCAGAGTAGGTATAGCGAGCCCTTTGCACGGATTCCACGTTTCCATCACTGAAAATTGCCCTAATAAACCCTTTTTTGTTGTTGTTCATGTGTTCTGATTCAAATTCACAGATTCAGAGAGTTCATCAGACACGAAGGCACCGCATTCATGTTGATCGAAAGCAATTTGGTGCTAATAAAGCCGAGAGACTATAAATCACTCACTGTGCTGTGTTGACTGTATTGAGTCACCATCCATACCTATACAGTAGGTATAAGTTTTGGTGTGTGACAACTTCCGCTTTGCAGAACTTCACACTTTTGTCACGGACAGTTAGACACTCGAACAAAGCACTCAACACCATAAAAATCATTAAGACATAGTCCCGCGCATCTGTTTCACATTCGACTGAGTAAAGGGTTGGGCAGGCCATAGACAGCCATCAGCAGGGTCAAAGCCGAAGTCAAAGTAACTCAACATGACTATATACAATATAGTACAGTGGGGTTCATAAATTACAAGTTCGCCCATCCATCCATTCATTCATCCGATCATCTGCAAACACCTTCGAACAGTGAGCTTCTGTCGATTAAATGACACAGGAAATCAATAGAGGTCATTCGGCCGTGTCATGCATTGATGACTCCTGGGTTGTCACCGAAGGTTAATAGTGCCGGCCGACTTGACTGGGGTGTCGAACTGTGAAGAGGATGCCGCACCCTGAAGATTTACCCCATCCGAATAATATCGCACTTTTTTTTTTGTTTTGTTTCAACAAAGTCATCAGAATTTAATTTTGTACTTGGAAGGAAATCCATACCGTTGGGTTTCAAAGAGGACATTTTAATGCCTCGAGCGAGCTTTTTGAACTTATTTTTTTTTAATAAACTGGATTTTTTGTTTTTAACGTGAAGAATTTTCTTTAGGAAATTTTACTCCTATACACATACAAAAAATTAATCGCCGATTTGTTTGCGAGAAAAAATGATTTTTCGCTAAGTTGATACAATATTTAACTCCTGAATTTCTTTTTTATAGCAACTTAGCGAAACATTCTATTTGACCAAAAAAATTAACAATATACCAGTTTTTTGCATAACTAATTATCAATTAGGCAATTACTAGTTTCGCAGCACTTTCCAATACTTTATATATACGTAGAACTTTTTCTGAAAACAGTGTCGATGAATTGAAGTCACTTTAGCGAAAATACCATTTTCCTAAATTTAGAAGTAGAATCAAATTAATGTCCATCAGGATAACTAATAAGCAATTAATTACTTTTAAAAGTCTTTCCATTCACGGATTGTTTATTTATATTTTTGGGTTTCTGATGGTTTCGCTAAAATGACACCAAATTAGTGCAACGCAATTTCTTCGCAAACGAAAATATGATTTTATAATTTTAAGTGGTATTTATGCAACAAATCTCTTAGCATTAAACAATATACATTAAGGTATCTATCTACCTTTCCCTGAAAGTAATTTCGCTAAGTTAACGTCAACTGAGCGAAAATCTATTTTTGTAAATAAAAATAATGTCTGGTAATGAATTATTAATAAGTGGACAATAAGTTACTTATGTCTTACCATTCTTCGTTTGTTTATATTTTTGAGTTCGTTGTTTTGCTAATATGATGAAGACTTAGCGAAACGCCATTTTTTTCTCAAGTTAAAAGATCAATTTAATACTTTGATTGATATTTATTTGCAATTCATTGGCAACTAATTTTGTAATCACTTTACCAAGTGTTTCGCTAAAAAAACTGCAACTTAGCGAAAAGCAACATGACAAAAAGATCAATTTATCAGATTATTTCTAAGCAGCTACCATCTGTTGCGCTAAACAACGGCAGCTTAGTGAAACGACATTTTCGCAAATAAAAATACCGATTTAATAATTTTTAGCGATAGGTAATAACTCAAAATTCATCGATAACTTATTAATATTTTAACTTAACAATTCTTTAGCTATCTACCTTTTTTTGAAAGTTGTTTCGCTTAGTTAACGACAAGTCTTTTTGTTTAGAAAAATAGCGGAAGCCTATAAATTTCAGAGTAACAACAGTTTTTAATTTTATACCTAATATGAATCTATTTAAGGTTTGTTAATTCTTATCCTTGATTAAGTTATGTTGCTTAAATGACATTAACTTAGCGAAACAGTCCTTTTTAGCAAAAAAATAGTGTAGTATTTTTATGTGCGTGAAGTTACCACCGCCAATTTGGATGTTCAAAAAAAAAAAGTTATGCTGTAATGGGCTCAACTTGTGCCGCCGTATTTTTGCAAATTTCGTAAATTTGCAAATTTTACCAATATATTTTGTTGTGCTCAGTTTGCGCTTCGCAAAATTTAGTTTCAGACATAAAAATTGCGAAAAAATATGCGATTTGTTTTTTTTTTTTACATTTAGGTTCTTAGGACAAAAACTGAGAACAAAAGAGCACAATTTTGAATTTTAAGAAAATCGTCATTTTGCGAAAAAAAAAATCATCCGTAAAATTTGCAAATTAGCGAATTTTGCTAAAAAATTTCCACCATATGGTAGAACAAGTTGAACATATTACAGTACAACTTTTTTTTTGAAAATCCAAAATGGCGATGCAAATTTCACGCTATTTTACTTCGCAAAATCTAGTTTCGGCCATAAAAGTTGCAAATATGCGAATTTTTTTAATTATATTTTTGGTTGTTAGGACGAAAACCTGAAATTTAAAAAAGAATAATTTTGATTTTTAAGAAAATCGTAATTTTTCAAAAAAATTTCATCCGTCAAATTTGCAAAGTTGCGAATTTTTTTGAAAAAAATATCTACATCTCAAATGTATCACATTACAGCACAATTTTTTTTTTTTTGAAAATCTAAAATGGCATAATGACAATGACAAATCTTGGTTATTGAGATGAAACTCGAATTTTTGTATAGATTAAAATCCGTTAAAAAATATTTTAACTCAAAAAATACTTAACTTTATTATTAATAAGCAAAACTGTCAACTGAACACAACCGTGTATTATTTCCTTCATAAATGCTCAAAATGTGGATAGCTTCTATATCTATTCTTTATTTTTGATATTTTTTTTGTATCAAGGTCATCTGATTTTGTTTTGCTTTCAATAACAAGTAATAGAATGGATGATTCTCGCCAATACCATTTTGACGATATCAATACCGCTTTCCCCCTTTTCACAGAAAGTATCTTCTATACCATGTGAAGAAAATGATTCGTTTTAACTTCCCGGAGACATCTGTTGGTTGGGTTAACATTGCAAATCGATAAAGCTTTGTTTGCTTGGTGTGTAGTTTGTATACTTTATTGTATGCACATTGAAGCGTGACGAATTTTCAATTTGTATGATAATTAATAAACGGTCGTAAATCTACTTGCGCGCCACGGCATCGGCATAAGCATCGACAGGCAAGGCAGTGTAACCCGTTCTCTGAAGTCTGGGGGCATGACGTGATGTAGGAACGCCATCATGGCAAAGAAAGAGTTGGGCATTGAAAAGGCAGATATTATACGTTTTTGCGTTGCTGCTGTGAGTTAGACGAAAGTCTCCTGTGGTATGTTTCGAGGGCAAGATTCCTTTTCATGTTTCTGTTTCTTATAATAGTGCGCGCGGGTATACCGTGATGTTAATGTGGAATGTCCCACACTGGTAGTCGACGTCAAGGCGTTACCGAGATGAATTGAGGTTTGGTTGTTTTTTTTTTTTTTTTTTTTTTTTTATAAATTTTGCTCCGCACGCTGAAGAGGTGGAGATTTTAGCCTAGACCACATCGAATTAAAAAAAAGAAGCTGAACTACCGAATAAGGAATAATATGAAGGAGTGCGAGAGTGCTATGTGGTGAATAGCCCGTTGGCTGTTATTAACGTGATGATGTGGATGATGGGTGTTGCAAATTGATATACAAAAAAATTACTTGCATAATTTAGCGTGGTAGAAATGATGTATGTATGTGTGTAGCTTAACATAACATCATCAACATGAGTCTAACTCTGGGGCCTTTTGTATCTAAACCTATACCAGAGGCATTTCCACCATCTTCTTTTAGGAGTTATTTTATTTTATTTTTTTAGGAAGGAGGTTTAAGAAATTCGACATAAAGGACTTTCAGCGCCACAAAGACGTCAGCTTTTTAAAAGCCACTCAAAACTCATTTATATAGTCCTGTCAAAACAGCAAACCTACACTACATCCCATATATCTTGGCGAATGTTCAACCTTATTGGAATCATAACCGCAATTCTGTTATAATTTGCGATATTTCTAATTAAAATTGTTCACACTTTTACTTAATTAATTGTCAAATCGCTAAGTGCATCGCGTTGCAGCAATAAAGTCACACAAACTATCCTCAGTCGTTCAACGTTAATTATATGAGAAAAATACATAATATTTTCGATGGTCTTTGTCGTTGCCGCGCTGCGCTGGCGGACGCTTTGAAAAAACACTCCTCTTAGCTATAGCTATTCTGTATAAATAAATGTTTGCAAAAATCATGACAAATAGTTGCGGGCCTATAAGGTCTTCTCTAGAAATCCGTTGAAAAATGATCATTCGACGATCAGTGAGTGGCGCGGCACGGCATGGCCCGACAACGCACATGTGCGCGCATAGAGCGCATGCAGCCTCACTTGACATATGACATTCCCGGTTTTGACAACTCAACAGTGTCTGAACTGAGGGCCGCGACCGCGACCGCTTCGCATCGTCGTCGTATGAAGTTATCAAATAGCGAGTAATACTGATGGGGAGTGCCCACTAATTGGCGTATTAATGCGTTAGCCTCCTCACCAGAAGGATGCCTCGATGGCAAGCAGCCATGTGACATGTGTGCAATATGCGCCATACCACACACCGCTCACCGCACCACATCGCGCCGGGCTGGAAATCGGCGATGTAATGCATCTCCGTAGCATAAATCAATATCGTTCTCTTTGGGGCTCCTTATTGCCTTGTGAGACATTTGAGTTGTTCGCAAGATAAATCTTCTCTCAGCCTCCAAAAGACCGACTTCATTCATTAGAATAAAAAACACAATATACTTACAACAGCCCCACCCCACCCCACCCGACCTCATCACCATCACATCTTATTCAAATAAAGAGGCCTTGTTTGACAAAGGGCAAGCGAGACAGAGCATGGCAGGATCATCTTGTCAAAGTCGTGTAATTATTGCACTTAAATGCCTCCATGAGGAATGGAAATAAATCATTCTGTCCCGGCAGTTATTTACGAGTTTTAAAATAAGTGACGTGGAAAATGATGCATTTGACTGTTCCGTTGTACGAGTATGTAAATATATACGAGTATATCATGGAATTTTCGAGGGAAGAAACTGGTGTGTAAGGTGGCAAAGCAGAGGGGTTGTGTGTGTTGGGCTCGATGAGTGCGCCCTGGCAGGTTATGTCAAATTGAATTCAAAAAGATTTAGACAGAATTTAGAACAAACACACATATGGCAAAGAAGTTATAAGAAAGAGTGAGAATTGAAAAAGAGCCATCAAGTGGAAGAGTGATTTGAATTTTCAATAAGTTAAATGACCAGGATGCAAATTAAGGACTGATGTTGCAAATCTAAATGAGCATAGGTTCTTGGACACAAATGGTTCCGTTTCCATCAGGTCTATATACAAACATTAATTTGAAAAACCGCAGATGGTTTGATTTTAGATCAATAATGATAAATCAACGCGCAAATCACCGTTTTTAATTGCGATACGGTGTGACAAAAAGCTAGAGCTTGTAGGTTGGGTTGAGACAAGAAAAAAATCGTATGGAAAGGGGGGTATACCCCCCCCCCCCTTTAGGCAGGAGTGGAAATTTTCTAAAAAAAATGACTTAAAACAGAAAAAAAAATATTAAAAAAAAACAACAGTTACACATACAATGCCATGATATACTTTTTTGTAAAGCCAGAAATTTCTTCTTTTATTATGCCTTGAAAAACCAACTGTTGTTTCAGAGAAAAATTTTTGAAAAATGAATTTTAAAACTCAAAATTTCGAAAAAAAATTAAATAAAAAACTTTGTACAGAATTGTACGTTATTAAGTAGTATTTTTGTTTTTAATATTCAATGCTCTTATTAATTTTTATTCAAACACCAAAAGAAAATTCAAAATAACAGAAATAAAATTCCCTTAATTTGACTCCAATTCGTTGCTTAAGGATCCTATTTCAACTGCGTAGCAAAGCTAGTAAAGAAGATTTAGTTATTTACAATTTTCTTAAAAAGTAAAAGAAATTTATGCATCCGGTTTTCTCTTTTGACTAAAAACTAATAAGAGAATTTCATTTTGAAAACAACATTAATACTTAATAAAGTAAAATTTTGAAAAAAAATTAGTTTGAAATTTTTTTTTTCAAAACTTTGAATTTGAAAATTAATTTTTCAAAAATTATTCTCCAAAACAACTTTATTTAAAAACACCTTTAAAGAAGAGATTTCTTAGACACATACAAAGTTTTGAGATATCGAATTTTTGAAAAAAGAAAAATGTGTATTAATTTTTTTTTTTTTTTAATTTTGACATGCAATATAATTTGACCTTTTTGCAAGTTTCCATAAATAATTTAATTAAATTGCATTCAGCCAATAATGAAAAAAATCAAAAATAAAGTTCTATGGGAGGTATTTTCAATAGTTGTCCAGCGTATGGATATTTTATATTTAAGAGAAGACCGTACTTATCTACTTATTTAAGCACACAGAAATTTTTTTTTAAGTTTTTGTATAAAAAGCAAGGTTCATAGAATGATAAAATAGCATTCGTTCTCCCGTGAAAAATTCAAATTATTTTTGATTCGATCGCGAATCTTATTTTTTGGTTCCTTTAAAATAAAATTCATTTTCACGATCGAACGAATTTATCATGCTCAAGATCCATTCACGAACCGTTCAAATAAGAAAGAAAAATGTAATTTTACAAAAGGCCAAAGTTGTTTTTTATTTGCTTTACCTCAACTCGCCACAGCAAAACATCTAGTTCTACTTCAGGGCGAGTTCAGGGCGACCCCAGGTCTCAAAAAACACAGAATTTTTTCGCCAGGTTGACTTCAGGTTTTTCAAAAAACGCTTTGGGGTGACCCCAGGGTGACTTCAGGGCTCAACGAACAAACCTTCTGTCTTTTGTTCATTTCTAAACGTCAAACTCATGAGTTTGGCTCTTAATTACGACATTAAACTCCCATTTGTTTTTTATTTTATAGGCATATATGTACACTCCACTTCAAGTGAATAAGCACACACATTTTCAAAGGAAGTTGGTCCATTTCAACCGTTGTGCATTGTCCTTGATAATATTTTCAGATACATTTGGCATGATCCAGAGCCAGGGGGGCCAAATCATGAACTCCGACAAAAAAAAGACAAGGAGATATTTGTTAAAATTCGTAGTAAAAAATGTAAAAATATGTAAGTTTCTTGGTAATGCCAGGGGGGGGGGCTCAAACCATTAACTTCATAAAGAAGCAGTGAAGAAAATATTCATATTTTCCAACAATGTCAAAAATAAGGGCATTTTCAGATATATTTGTCATGGTCAAGTATTTGTTAAAATTCATAGTAAAAATTAAAAAAAGTATAGTTGTGTAGTATTGTCCAGAGCCAGGTGGGGCAAATGCCCCCACTTGCCCCTACCTCCGGGCGCCTATGGCTCTAGCCACACCGTATGCGAATCACCCTTATTTTGCAATCGGCAACTTCAAGCCCGAATATCTCGACTTTCCCGAGAACGATTTTGAAAATATTTTACTCATGTATCGGGCGCTTCACGTCACCTTTCATTTGATACCAAACTCATTCGTGTGCACTCTGGGCTTAATCTCCATAGGGGCATTCCCTTTGTCTAATAAATTAAGATTTACTAAAGAAATTATTAGATGGTGTACCGTTTGGTTTAAAACAGTTTCAGAAGTTTCTAGTTACATATATTTTAAAATCAAGTTCAATCGATAATCTATTAGATATATTACCTTTTAGGTATCAAAATTATTTTATACCTACATACCTACACAAATAGTAGGTCTTTTTGAATGTTGTTAAATTTTAGATTTATAGACTTTATGGCATTTGGACCTTATTTAATGGCACCAAACATACTGCGGAGGGAAATGTATTATTTGTTTTTTTTTTCTAATATCATTTTTTGTTATAGTTTTTATTAAAAGAAAAAAGAACTGTAAACTGTCTTTGAATAATTTTAGTGGCACTTCTAAAAACTCCAATCCGACAACTTGTTCAAATGTAACGGGTGATTTTTTAAGAGGTTTAGAACTTTTTTTAAAAAAAAAAACCCAAAAAATTCGAAAAAATGAATGAAATATTTATTTGAATCGATAGTTTGAACCTTGCAATTTAATGTTTAAAGATAATTTCATGCAAATGTTGACCGCGGCTGCGTCTCAGGTAGCCCATCCGCTGAGTCCAATTTTGGCATACTCTTTCACACATATCGGCCGGTATCTCACGAATGAATGCATGGATGTTGGCTTCCAGTGCGTCAATCGAAGCGGGCTTGTCCCTACAGACATTAGCCTTGACATACCCCCACAAAAAATAATCTAATGGTGTCAAATCGCACGATCTAGGCGGCCAATTGACCGGCCCGAAACATGAAATTAACTGTTCACCAAACTCGCCTCGCAATTGTGCCATTGTTTCGCGTGCTGTGTGGCATGTGGCACCGTCTTGTTGAAACCACATATCATGCAAGTCAAGAACTTCCATTTCGGGCAAAAAAAAGTTTGTTATCATCGCTCGGTAGCGTTCACCATTGACAGTAACGCTGCGATTCGCATCATCTTTGAAGAAATAGGCCCAATAATGCCGCCGGCCCATAAACCGCACCAAACAGTGGCTTTTTCGGGATGCATTGGTAGCTGTTGCAATGCTTCTGGCTGATCTTCACTCCAAATGCGGCAATTTTGCTTATTTACGTACCCATTCAACCAAAAATGAGCCTCATCGCTGAACACAAGCAGCGCGCGATGAACATTTCGAACCGAGCACGAATTTTGATAGTAAAATTCAATAATTTGCAAGCGTTGTTCATTTGTAAGACGATCCATGGTTAAATTGCAAACCAAACTGAAGCTGTTTGACAGTGACACAAGGTACTAAACACACGTCAGCTGTCAAAACCAGTGTTGCCAAAACCAAACCAGCTTAAAAATCACCCATTACATCTTGAAAAATGTTTAATTTAAATAAAGCTTGAGTGATTTTGTAAACGTGTGCCTATAAAATAAATAATAATATATTAATTAAAATTTGTTTTTCCCCGGAATGATACCTCTACCTATAAATTAGCTCAAGGGCCAATGTCATATATCAACATCAATTACTATTCAATCATCTACATATACTATAGAGGTCAGATAGTATTACAACAAATCGAACACCTTTCAATTGTATAAAATAAATTACTACCTTCAAGTGTTTATAGCAAATAATCACTAGGTATGAAGGTGTATATACTTAGTTAAATCTTGACAGACAAATTAGTCTGGGAGAAAATTGGAAAGTCTATATCTAAACAACCTGAATTGCCTGTACTTTTGGTTAATTAAGAAATTAATTCCACAGCTTAAGTAATTGCAGTTATCTAAATCTCTCGCACATCAAAAACCAGATTCAAACACGATCTTGATCTGCATCCATAAACGTTGATCGTCTATCCACGATCTCTCACCAAAAAAAGAGAAGATAGATAGGTAGGTATACACAAATCCAATCCGTCCAAAGCCAAACTCAACTGACATCATTTTTTGCCGTTTCAAACTGAGAATACGAAATCAAAAAAAAACTGACGCCACAGCCGGATGTCAGGATCATTATAATCCAGCTAAAATACAACATAAAATACGAGGAAAAAAAAAAAAAACAAATTTCATCATCCATCATTAAGAATGATTAACGTTTAATATTTCATGGATCATTGAGAGATAGTTGATGTAGCGCAACAACAGCAACACAGCACCACCAGCACCAGCAGCAGCAGCAGCAACATATCAACCATCAAGCATAGATACATTTTTAAAGCGCCAAGATCAGGTTAATGACGCTAAACGTTTGTATATCAAACTCCAGGAGATCAGAGCTAATTCTTGTAATAAAATGTAGCTAATGATGCCCCACAACCAGGTGAGTCCGATGCCCGAACACTCATATGCGTCCACTTCCAAACCAAACGTCGCGTCATCCCAATCGTGTTGAATGCACAATGTCAAATTGTACAACCCACCAATCAACAATCAACCATCAACTATCAACCATCATCAACAGCTACAGCTACAGCAACTCCAAACTCTGCATTTCTCGGCCTCCGAAGAGCGAGGAATTCAAAAATTTTCATAAATTCCAATTTCATTTCAATCAACGTCATCCCGATGACTACACACAAAAATACACTCCGACTCCAACTCCAACTCTAAGTCCATCCATCTATTCAGCATAAAAACAAGACAGACAGACGGACGGACAGACAGACACCACAAGAAGCAGTGACCATTTCAGCTTCAGCTCCAGCTTTCCCGGTACCGAGATTAAGTCAGATTAAATTCCATAATTCGAGCGAACACACTGTGAAACAAGTGTTTGGCTGCGCTGCGCCCGTAGAGGTTTCCAAATTAATAATTCAGAATGTTTTTTTTTTTTCCTCAAAGAGAGATGGGGTAAAGGGAGAGCCAGAGTCCCGATTCCAGGGAACAAGGTCCCGTCCGTCGTCATCGTTGAATGTCCATCAATTTTCTAAGCGATGTCCATTTGTTTCATTTGTTGTTTTTTTTTTATATTCTTTTTTCTTTTACTTATATTCGTTTTTTGTCAGTCAGCCATCCAGATTCCATCAGACCATCCGTTCTGGGGGTAATTTTTCAAAGCCAAATACACAAGGTTCCACACGGTCTTCGTGGAGAGTTTGCTATGGGTAAACTTGGCGAAACTTTAAACATTATCTTTCGGTTCAGGTCGGTCGGGTCACCCTCGGCCTCGCTCGACCGAAGGGTAGGTGGTTAGGGTTTTTTTTTTTTTTTTGAATGTCATTAAAAGGGTTGCAAAAACTTTCGATAAAATTCTCTATCGTAAAATAAATTTTCCACTTCTTATTCTACAATGGTCCCAAAACAGGGATGCGAAAATTGCTCTAGGACATGAACAAGACTACGATGAAAAGTTTTTCGTTTGTGTATATAGAATGAATTCATAATCAGTGTTGCCAATTTAATGAGAAAATGGTTAGACAAATATTTTTTTTTTTAAATGAAAATTCAAGAAAATGTTGACATTTAAGAAGTGGAGATTTTCTTTAAACATTCATATAGGTAAATTTTTAATCATTAATAATTAAAAAAACTGAAATTAAAATCGCAATGTTGCCAATTTAATTGAAAAATGTTTAGAAAATAAAACAAAAAATAATTGATATTTTTTAAAATTAAAATTTTAGAAAATGTTGACATTCAGGAATGGACATTGTCTTTTAAAACGTACTTTAGTTTTAAAATAATCTGGGTTCATTTTAAGGCAAGTAAAACAATATCTTTATGATATAATTTCGAGAAAAATGGCGCCCATCAGTGCAGTCGTGAAATATCATCAGACAGCCAGGTGGCAATTAAAGCCATTTTCTCAATCGTCACAAAGTCGAAACTGGCGGACCGTTTGCCCCAACGAGTTGAGATACCAACTGCAACAAACAGAGTTACCCATCGATGGGTCCAACCCAGGGCACAGTGGAATACACGGGAACGAAATCGCAGAACAACTGGCCAAAAGCCAATTTGGCATATTTATTCTGGAAATACGTTCATTCAAATCTTTTTGAAGTTTAAAGAATTCTGGATAAAAATTCTTAGCATTGAAAAAAAATATCTTTCAAAGTGGCAACTCCTGCTGGATATGATAAAGCTTCTTTCATGCTCTCTAGCATCCGGGTAACGTTTGTTTTTTTTTTGTTCTTCCAAACTGCGTGCGGCAAAGTAGATAAATCCCAGATAATTTTCTGTAAAAAGGTCCTTAAAAATTACTTCGTTCTCTCTTTATGTTTTGGGGGCCTGTTTTTTTTTTTTTTTTTGCTGGAGAAGCTGGGGGTGATGTTTGTTTTTTTTTTTGGCAAAGTCTTTTAACTCGTTGTTGCCATGTAATAACATAAAACCTAACTATGGCAGCGACGTTCAAGAGTGGATGAGAAAATAGTAGTGTGAGGGTATAATTTGTATAAGGTTATCCCCCCATCCGTCCCCCTTTCACTCTTTTAGGGAAGCTAATGTTGGTGGTGGGCTATCAAATTTACAAAGTACTTGGAACGGAAAAAAGGGATAATTTTACGTAGAACTTAACGATCGTGAAAATGTTCTTATCAAAGAAGCGTTGAGTCGGGTGTATAATATAAAAAAAGAAATAAATATCTATGTGAAGTTGATGGGCATACAGAGAGAAAGAGAGGGTTCCGAGAAGAAAAAAAAGCCCCGAAGAGTTTTTCCACCCTATTTTCAGGATTTTCTATTCTTATTTTTTTTTTTTTTAATTTTTGTTTCTAGGTATTTAGGTCGTGTATGGGACGAGAGAGGAGCTACCGAAATGCTAATTATGTGCGGCTTGAGGGTTGAAGTGTGATAGCGAAAGAACAATGATGGCAAAGTGTGGAATAGCCCTTATCCTCAAGGGATTACATATGTCGTGCATGATGTTGATGTGGGGATATACATATGATGGTGAGAACAAGAGTTTGAGAAAATCAAAGTGAATCAATCTATTGAAAGGTGCCGCGGTTATGGAAATTTCATGATGCGCATTCTTGCATAAAACATATAAGGTTTATATATGGGAACAAGTGGATTTGGTTGTTAACATAAGCTCAAGAAACCATATTAGTTCTCACGATGGATTTTCATGGAATCTAGCAAAGTTATATATTTACAAGTTGGGGCAAGTAATAAAGGGTCCGCCATCTAACGTTTTTTTTTTTCAACTAGTGCTTATTTCATGAATGGTAACACTTAGCTCATGTCTGATTTGACAGATAATTAGTTTCATCCTTCCGCTGAACGAATATGGTTGTGTATACGCTTCGCTAAGTGGTCCTGCGATCGACTTAGAGAAGATACCGATTTTGCCAAAAAAATCATCTTTTCAGATGAAGCTCATTTTGATCTTGGCGGGTAGTAAACAAGCAAAATTGTCGCATTTGGGGCACAGAAAACCCGCACACATACATTGAAAAGCCGATACACCCCAAACGAGTCACTGTTTGGTGCGGATTTCGGTCCAGAGGCATAATTGGGCCATTTTTCGAAAATGAGCAAGGAGTGGCCGTTACAGTCAATGGCGATCGTTACCGGGCCATGTTAAACGAATTTTTGTTCACAAAAATTGAAGAGGAGGATATTGGCAACATGTGGTTTCAACAGGACGGTGCTACGTGCCACACAGCCGAAGCTACAGTCGATGTTTTGTGCCATTTTCAAAAAAAAAGAAAAGTTATTTGGCGGACCCCTTACAATAATGTCCTAAATTGGTGTTTCAAAGCGGCTGCTCAGACTTACCGAAACCAACAATGCTCGAGACGTAATTCAGAAACTTTCGGCAAAAAAACCTCGTTGAACATCTGTCTGAAAACATTTGAAGCCATTTGCAAAAAATATGGCCTATGTTTTTTTCATGTTTTAACAACATACAAAACTGAAAGCTGGGAGCTTTCGTGTCCTCAATTTACTGGCACTAAATACAGAGATTTATACAGTATTTCACGCTAAACACTTTTTGACAACACATCGAAAAAAAGGGGTACAACTGAGGAACAGGGAGCGCTGCGCTGGAGAATTTATCAATGTTTTTGTATTTATTCCTTACACTTTGTAGGACAATAAAATCCAAAAAAACCTACCTTTTACAGTACAATTTTCTGTGATACAGGTACTTGACATTTGGTTTACAGACTGACTGTTCTAATTACTGTTCCCTTTAAAAAAAAAAAACAACTCCGAGTGGATATTGCCCCCAAAAGTCATTCTTTTCGAAATTACGAACCTATTGTGTACTTATTTTGCAACAAACACTTTGACCTGAAAATTGAATGTCATCGCCAACTTCCAACTGAATGTTGACATTTTCTCATGATTTTTATTCATATAGAGAAATAAACCGTTAAACCATAAAATTTTAGTTCACAGGCCCTTAGAGGTGAGATTCAAAAATCATATCTGACAAACTACTTCGTTAGATAGGTAGATATTATATTCAAAAGAAGCTCATTCACACGGTTACGTAAGAGACAGAGAGAGAGATTGACTGAATAGAAATTCAATCTAAATGAAATCCATAATTGGTCCATTCGAATCTATAAGAAACAGAATACAATTGCTCATCATCTCCCTGGATGCCTTTGCCCATGCAGCACAGTCAAGTTCTTGTTGTTTACCTATAGAGAGGGGAAGGCTGGCATACACATTATACAATCCTCATTGCAAGTATCAGTTTCAATGCTGATGAACAACAATGCAAATAAAAAAGGACATAAATCCTCTACTCGTCAATGTCAAATCAAATTTCCATCGACCACGGTTCGCAGAATGCGTCATCATGACAAAAACTGTTAACTTTTTGTCATGTGCTATAAATATGTATACACACTAGCAAGAGGCAACACAACGTTTGTTAGATACGTATATTATATGACTGCCGTATCCTTGGAACGAATTCATCTATGGCATCCTCCTTAATGGATTCATTGTTAACTTTGGGCTCTTTTCTGAATGGTCTTTTGCTTGCTGCTGGTGATGGTGATGGTGGTGTAATTGTGGTTAACTGGTATGTTCCAGTTTGTCATTTGTTTTGAGTTCTTCTGATCACACGGAACGAGCAAGCTATAGTAAAAGATTGACAGCTATTCCAACAACAACAACGACATTCACTTCGTTCATATTCTTAGATTGACATGACATTTCAACCCATCAGTTGTAGGTAATCCCAACAAAAGAGCCGATCCACCGCTGCTGTTCGTAAAGACGTAATGTTTCAGAATATAACGAAGCAGAGGTAAAAATTGACAGGCATATGAAAATTCTGACACGTCATCGGTGACAGTATACCCATATAGAGTGATATATGTACGTTAGTGCTGCGGTCTTCTGAGGGTCCGGCGGGGTTTCGTCAACTTGTGTAGTGATTTTATATATTTTCTGTTGTTTTATTTTCCCGAAACAAACAACACACACAGCCGAGCTGGGGTGAGGAAATCATATTCGGGCTTACTATAAGCAACTGACACACAAAAGAGCACAACACCCAGAATTTAGGTCGAAGAATATTTGATTGGAATGTGCTTGAACTATGTGAGCTTCAATCAAGAGTCAAATGCGAAACATTTCAGAAATTCGTTTGATGTCAACATTTATAGAAGTATAGGTATGCCTTTATGGATTATTGGTTGACATGCAATCAGCTAATAGTTGACCGACCGACGTGACGCTTGTGACTTCGTCAACTTTGGAAATTTTAAGGACCTATAGATCAAGCATGTCATTCAAGGAATTACTTTGGAAATAATTAAAACGGAAAATCGAAGGGCCAAACATTTTAAGTTTTACTATTTACTTTACCGTTTTCTAGCTTCAAGGCATTTTACTAGTATCATACTTACTCTACTATTAATAAACTGCATCTAAACACGCCTAAAACAGTGACAGTTCGTGAAAAAAATTATAGCAAACAAACCTTTTTCACATTTTTAATAGTCAAAGTGACATATGTATTAGTAAGAATGATACCTTACTGATATGGTGCATTGAAGGTAACAATACTGTGAACTCTCTTTTTACTTGCTCTATAGGGCAAGTATTGGTTTCGTGTGAAAAAAAAATTTCGAGGTTGTAATTAAAACTAACACTACGATAAACGAGAAGTCCGAAAAAGTGGCTTTCGTCATGCCGTCCGTCGGTCTGTGCGTCTGTGCGTCGGTGCGGTCCACCCGTTTAGCTAGAGCCTAAACGGGTGGACCGATTTGTATGAAATTTGGTACAGAGCATTTTTATGTGATTCCCTAGAGAAAAAATTCGATTTTTTTTTTTACCTCATCTGGAACGGGTAGCTGCCATACAAATATTTTGGTTTCATCAAATTTTATCGAAAACGGCTCTAACGATTATAATTAAACTTCGCACCTGTAATAACCAAGTCAATTGTAAGAAAACTGCATTTTAGGTTCTTCTCAAAAAATTCACATTACGGAATTAGGTATTCAACGTTTTTTGAGAAAATGCGGTCTTATTTTTGGGTTATTCGCGTATATCTTTGCCATGGTTACACCGATTTTGTTATAATTTTGCAGTCTGATGCTTCTCAATAATTTAAACAATAATGCATTAAAAAAAATTTAAAAACTTTATTTTATAATCAAAAAAAAAAATCAAACGAAAAATCAGTCTTTTAGTGCTTTTGACTCTTTTAATATTTACTCGTTAAATATATACATCATACATCTTCAATGTTGGGTTCGTGCAATCAAGTCGTGCATATTTTCTTACTGTGCAGTGCATAGTGAATTCAAGAACCAAGATTACTAGAATTTGCCACTGGAAGCAAAAGCTGGAAACTAAAATACAACAAAATGTCGAAAGAACTTTATCAGCTCTGTTTGTAAAAACATTATTTGCTCAAAGAACTTGTCCGCTTGATAACTTTTCTTTTAAATAAACTTATTTTTGCTTTGTAACTGGGAAGCACGGCAACACTCTTCATCAGACTATGACAATTACAACAGCCATGCAATGATTTATGAGAAATATGATTGTAGAAGTAAACGGTTATATGAGATGTATGCGCCTGTGTGTTAAGAAGTTTTCCGTCCCTTTAAAGATAAATTTGTCGACTTAAAGTAATTATAGCCTGTAGACAATTATCCCTCTATATTATTATTTTAAGCATTGAAAACTACTTCCGATAAAATTCGTGAAAATTAGACCATAACCCTAAAATTTCGAAGTTTCACCGTTTGGCCGCCATATTGAATTTTTTTTTTATTAAGTCGCACCAAAAATGCACATAAAGTCTTAGAAACTAAATTTTCTAATTTTTGTGTTAAAAAAATGTTCGAAATTGTTAAAATTGAAAAAGCTACAGGCGAACAAACATACAAAATTTTAATTTTCGGAGTAAAGGTAATTTTACTTGCTCTATGGAGAAAGTATTGGTTTCTTGTAAACAAAAATTCGAGGTTGTAATCAAAGAGAATTTCTCCAAGAGTAGGTACCTTCCTACTTTGTGTCATAAAAAAGACTGACTGTCATCTTAGCCGTTTGAAGTCGGTAGTCGTTGCCATGTGCATCATCGTAATGCACGCTCAGTCGAAAATATTGCTTCTGCAAGTGCAAGTGTTGCTGTATGATCCGAATTTACGGTTACAGTCATTTCGGGGCGATATGATCGAATGATAACCGATTTTTTTTGGCTGGGGATTGACAAGACAAGACGGGCAACAAGCCATTAAATACCACCAATTATAGCTTTATTGCATTTCACGTTTTGGCGACGTCAATTGGCCACCAAGATCATGCGATTTGATACCTTTAGTTTTTTTCTGTAAAGCTACGCAAAAGACCATGCTTGCACGAATAATCCCTGAAATCTAGACAGATTAAAAACCAACATTACTCAAGTTATGGCTGAGATACCGCCTGAAATGTGGTTAAAAATTACCTCAGAAGAATCGCGTGTTGCGAATCTTTCAGAGGCGGCCATTTGAATGATATTGTTTTTTCGAAACCGATAAATGAATGATCCTTTATTATGTATTCATTGGAAATTTCTGTTATTGAGGAAATTTATTGCCCAGAAAAAAAGTTTCCAGTTTGTTCCATGCGCAAGACTAAACCACCCACAGATGGCGCTTCTTGTGGAAAACCCTTTGGATTTTGGAACTATTTTCACTCATTACTAAGAAATTCAGGTATTAAATGTACTCATCCATTTTCCTGGTATCCTGGCAAGAAGTTAAATACAAAACTCTTCCAGCTAGATTGTCTTCCTGGTAAGCCCAATTAGGGTTACCAGACATCCCCCTTCAAGGGGGACAGTCCCCCTTATTCATACGAAAATACTATTTGTCCCGCCTATACAAACCTCTGTCCCCCTTATTAAGTAAAAATTCAAACAGAGAAAACATTCAATTGAAAACTCTAAACATATTTTCAATAAATATTTCTGTGAACACATCCATTCGAAGGTCAAAATCCTTTCAAAGCTCTACGCATCCACTCAATGAACTACATCTCACTTCACTTTTTTTACTCTGGTGTAATAGTTTTCAAAAAAATGCTTTGTCCTTGTCCCCTTGTCCCTATATAAAACTTGCGATGGCCCCCTTTTCGCTATTTTCAATCTGGCAACCCTATGCCCAATGCCCACTTGTTTATAATTATAGGGATTTAAGTTTTATATGTTTGAAGAAATCCGGATCGAAGGACCAAAAATATGTTACATAAAAAGTATTGAAGGCAAATATATCAAGAATACTCAAGAAAAACTTCGATAAAGCTATATAAAAAAGCAGCATGTAGTTTTACAAAACTTCTTTTTTAACTGAAAACCTATATTAAAGTTATTAGAATCACAATTGAAGCGATTTTTCGATTGAAACTGCATATATTTTAGTTATAAACATTTTTGTATAACCAAATTGAATCTTCCAAATGATTTCTAAACTTTAATTTCAACTCAAACTTTCTATGATAACGACTTTCTCTTAAACAACATTCCTGAATTCAATATTCCACATTAGTATCAAATCAAAAAAAAAAAAAAAAAAAAAAACCAACTGGATCCATCGACATCGCAAGCATTTCCTCATTCTGTCAAATATATCAATCTTATACATCTCAAAACGATGAAAGGTATTTAAACTCCAAAAAGGAATAAATTTCACTTTATAGATCTCGATCCGGTTAAGCCCCACAAAACAAATTGCTATCAATATTTCAAAATACACAATGTACCTATTAACGATCTGTCATATTCCACCATCCAGACTATATGTTGCTGCACAAATTAATCCGGCAAAAGGTTATCGAACCAACCGAAAACATCGATGTACTAGCTGGCAGTGCTGCGCGCTGGCCGCCCGCCCCGCCTTGCACCTCGCCGGTCGAGGCGACTTTGCTCTCTGAAACCATTCATCAGTGGCACTTGAGGTGGAGGCCTAAATCCATCAAAAGATCACAGATTCCTTAACGGAACGCGCGCAGTTGCTCGCACTGTTACTGCAGACAGTCGCCTCGCCTGTTCTGTTCGGTGCCCCATCAGCTTTCTGTGTTGTGTATAGCCCCAATCCGCAGTGGCATCGAGATTTTCTGGACTGCGCAGGCGCACACGAGGAATGCCCCCCAACTGGGGTTACCTTTCGAGATCCAAATTAGCCTGTAAGGCTGATGGAGAAGAGTATAACAAAACAGCAGCAGCACCAGCAGCAGTGATGTCTGGTCTGGTCTGGTCTGGGGCTGTGCGGCATCAAGTGGGTGGTCCGATATTTCCACGGCTCATTTGAGAAGGTCTTGACACAGAATTATTCAATTTTTTTGGTTTTGAATTTCTACCCGTTCTGTATGTGTGTGTTGTTTCTGTTGCTGTTTCTGTTTGGATATCATGATCTTCAGAATGATTTAAGCTGGCGAATTAATCAAAAAAACCCAAGAATCCGAAGACGGATATGAAATGAGACACTTAGGGCTCTGGAGAGGCGAAAGATTAAACATTTGATTTGACACTATCAATTCATCTTGTTTTTCTTTCGGGAGCAAGTACCTACTTCTTGTTCTTGTCTACAAATAAAACACACTCCGAGCTTTTTGTATAATCAAATTGTGCCCACACGTGTCCGTCCGTTGGGAATAGCTGGTATCTATACTTCAATATAATGCCCTCTAATGCGTTTAATTACCATTTGGGCAGAGAGTACTTTAACAACTGCGAGCTCTGTTGAAGTGCGTTTACGTGACTAATTTCTCTGAAAGGATTCTCAAATTGTAGACGAGGATACCTGGTTTGAACTTAATGAACATTGGAAAGAGTGCCAGACAGACAAACATCCCTCCAGGGTATATAGTATACATAGGTATAAGTGAACCGAAAGCAGAGAAAAAAAAAATAATACCAGAAGCTGTTGATATTGATGAGATACTCGTTGAAAATACAAATATATAAAAAAAAATTGACTTAAAGGACGAAATGGAAGGACTTGTGGAAAAAAGCAATCAACTTAATTATCCTTTTTATTATAGTGAATGTCCCTAAGCAAATTGTTATATAATTGGATTCGTTTTTCGTTGGTTTTTTTTTTTTTTTTGAGAGAGGCATTTGGGGGTATGAGAAAGAGAGAAGTCCAAAATGAAATGGGTTCATCCTGGAAACTGTAGTTACATATATATAGCGAACAGTTGGTTTGTGGTTTAAGTTGATGGTAATTACGCGTAGGATGATGGAAGATGATTCTGATGCACGCTATCAATCGAACAAATAGAAATTCCAATTGTATCATTATACAAGAGTATAGACATGCGTGCGTTGAACATTTAACTACATCGATCGGTGCGAGGAGAGAAAATGAGAGAGAGAGAGAGAGAGTGAACAATCAGTCTTTGATGAATTATTCTATAATATTTTATTTGTAACTGTATTTACCTATATATTAATTAATTAATTCAACGCCTCAACGATGCCAAAGAATCACTCACCAAAATAACCTGATTTCTAGTAAGCTTATTTAAAAAGTGAAAATATACCATTACTATTTTTCTTGACTTGTCTATTTATTTTAATACCTAACGTAGAAAATTACAGCCCATCATTTCTATGGCTCAGTGTAGGTGTAGGTATAGAAAATAATTTCACTTCATCAATATTAAAAACCGTCAAAAATAAAGGGGCCGCCAAATAACTTTTTTTTTTTTGAAAATGGCGCAAAACATCGAGTGTAGCTCCGGCTGTGTGGCACGTAGCGCCGTCCTGTTGAAACCAAATGTTGCCAATATCCTCCTCTTCAATTTTTGTGAAAAAAAATCGTTCAACATGGCCCGATAACGATCGCCATTGACTGTAACGGCCACTCCTTGCTCATTTTCGAAAAATGGCCCAATTATGCCTCTGGACCGAAATCCGCACCAAACAGTGACTCGTTTTGGGTGTATCGGCTTTTCAATGTATGCGTGCGGGTTTTCTGTGCCCCAAATGCGACAATTTTGCTTGTTAACTACCCGCCAAGATCAAAATGAGTTTCATCTGAAAAGATGATTTTTTTTGGCAAAATCGGCATCTTCTCTAAGTCGATCGCAGGCCCACTTAGCGAAGCGTATACACAACCATATTCGTTTAGCGGATAAGGATAAAACTAATTATCTGTCAAATCAGACACGAGCTAATAAGTGTTACCATTCACGAAATAAGCACTAGTTGAAAAAAAAACCTTTAGATGGCGGACCCTTTATTATTTCTATCAGAGTGACAATTTTTTTTCCATTCCATCGAGTGTTATCAACATATCATATTCCCTAACGCGAATATTATGAATTTTCTGAAAATTAATTAACATTGGCATGGGACAAGGCAGCGTTAAAACTGCCGCCGATAACCACCGCATTCAATAACGGGAAACACTTTCTACATAAATGTCACAACAATCGTTACTCATTATTAATGTCGAATGCAATCAAATTAGAGAATCATCCAACATTTATTCTGCGCACCCAGCGCTATCCCATTAGCGTTGTTGGTGGCCCAAAATCCGAACGCGTTATGCTTCCGAGTTCCTGGTGATATAGTCTCGCCACGTTCTGTTAACAAAGTCTTCCGCATGTTGTTCAGCCTGACATTGCTATCAATGCGAAGGGCAGACGCGCGGTTGTATTTTTGTGCGTAGAGTTTTCATCTCATTAAAATTTCGTTCGCCGGTGACACATCTCTAATGAGAGGGAAATTTATATCAAAAATTTCTCACACTTCGACAGGCAAACAATAAATCGTTCACATCACGGAGGCATAATGCCTCCAAGTCCCATATCTCTCCCTGTCCCTACATATTATCATCTACTGATGTATATGTATATGGATCCCAAACCTATATCGACCACCGACTATGAGAGGAAAAGAACGATGACGATGGAGATGGTGTCGGGGAGACAGGGCACCCTCATTTACCCAAAACAGAAGCCAAAATCGTAGCCAGTAATTTACGAATGCACATAAATTAGGGCGCCACGTTGTTATTTGTTTTTGTCTTGTTTTTCCATACAATCTACAAACCACAGCCTGAGCAGAGCATATTATGTCCTCATTTGGACCTGGAACTATTGTCCCTTGTTTATTGCTGGGTGGATATGCATTTGTCAATCTACCATATAGTCTCGCAGGCTTGGGTGGCGCATACATATTTTGTTTAGTTTTGAATTTTAGATAAATATATGTAAATGTTTTCAAAAATCTATTAGGCGTTTTTGACTTTAAATTGTTTTGTGCCAGAAAAGTGTCATAATTAGGTGGTCCGGATGTGATAATGATTAGTGAAGTAGAGAATTCGTATGGAATAGACACAGACACACACAAAGTTGGGCTGATTTATATGGTTTAATAAATTTTATGACACTTTTTCAGTTCGGTCCGGAAAAATAGGGATTGGAAATTATTTTGAATCCTTTATAGGGGAGGGGCGGTGAATTTTTGAAATAATTACAATTTTTCAGATAGGTATGGCAAAAATAGATAGTTTGAGGGAGAAATGGGGTTTGATGTTGCGATTATTTGGAAACCTACTAAAATCCTTCGCAAAAGAGGCTGAGACTATGATTCAAGCGATTTGTTCATGAATATCAAGCTAGGGAACCAAAATATTGCACGATCGTAAAGTGGCTTTTGTTGAATATCTTATTGTTGGGTTATTAGTCGTTAATTATTATTTGTGGTAAATTGGAATTTCACTTCAATGATTTCTATGTTTTTTTGCATCTGCTTATTTGCTAGGTTGCTATCAAGTTAGCGAAGCACCCCTTCGAAAAGGGATAAGAACTTGTTATATAGGTTTATTGCTTTTGATTTGCAGTTCATCAGTCGTGTATTAGTTGTTTCAATTTCCTCGTTCGATGTTTTCGATGTATTTTGTGTGTTTTTGTTCCTAAATTCATGAATTTATTGAAAGCCCAAAAATAAAGAAACAGAAAACATTGAAAGTCGTGAATTAGTTGTGGCATTTTCAATTTTATCATGCGATGTTTTTTTTTTAAGTTTGTATTTTTTTTTTTTTTTGTTAAAAGTGTTTATCTCTTTTCGAGGGTGTTCTTCGCCTACTTCATATCAATTTATTAAGAAAATCAGCAGAAAAAAGAACATAGAAAACATCGCATTTCAAAATTTTAAAGCCACAACTAGTTCTTGATTGATGAATAGCAAATTATTGAGCGGGATACCTGTTTCGAAGGGTGATGCTCCGCTAACTATATCTACTTAGCAAAGCAGCAAATAAAACATAGAAAATATTTCGAAATTACCACAACTAATTAACGACTAATGGCAAATTATCCAAGTAACCGTTTTTCTACCGGCAAATGTTGCTTCGCTAACTTGTCATTCATGATTTGTTTTGGCATTAAATAGAAAAATAGATATTTATTTATTTGGAAACATAAGTAATGTAGAAACACATTGCTTTTTTATAATAAATACTTAGTAAATACAAACATTGTATGTTGGTCACTAGTTTTAATTATTTTTGTAGAATTTAAAAAAAGAACGGATAAAAAAAATTAATTTACGAAATATACTTCAGTAGTATATAGAATTTGTATTATAAAAACCTTCAATTTACGAAAAATTAAAAGTTTACATCATAAAAATGGAAAATAATGAGTTTAGCACCTCAAATGACCCAAAATAGCAGTTTTGAACCTAGCACCAGTTGTTGATTCTCCTCAGATCAGCAGGTAAGGACTTCCACAGACCCACAGCATGCACGAAAAACTGACGTTTAGAAGTAATATACTTATATGTCGGCACAAGAAACAGAAACACTCTGGTTCTTTGTGACTGCGAAAAGACAATCCTTTCGTATAGATAATTCGATGTCCCCGTCTGTATCAGATTGAATAAAAACATAAACACTTTACTGTCGAGATAGTTTTGAAATTACATATTATAAATGCTATTTGCGTATTGGGAGACGTGATCAAACCGACGAAGATTGTACGTACACAAAATTTATAACATTATTGTAAGCTACTCGAATTTTTCTTTAACTTGTACTATCAACACTACAGAAAATTAAACTCCCGTATAGCAAAATTGGTAGAACAAAAGTCCTAGCCAGTGTTGAGCGGTCGGGCCGGGTGTGATAAAACACGTATTTTCAGTTGAAAACAGCACTAAAATCTTTATTAAATTTCATTAGTTTACAATAGATTTAGATTTTAAAGATTTAATATATTATCTTACATTTGTGCAATAAGGCACCACCCGTTTGCTCCAAGGGTTTTAATAAAAAGAAAGTTTTAATGTTAAATGATTTACTCAGAGTTGCAAGAAATGGAAATGAATAAAAGAAGACATAATAAATGTCAAATGCAATGAATAGTTCAATTCGTTAAGTTTATTAGTTGTGGTGAAGAAAAATGGGCAGCTTTCACCGCAACAGCCAGGATAATCTTGATTCTAATTGGCAAGTAGTCTCCAGTGAGGTTAAGCATCCTTAGAGCACTATATATTTTAACAAGAACGAGTGACAGGTTATCTTCCCAAGGCAAGGTTTGGTTGAAAGTCACTCCCAAATTTTTAGCCGTTTTAACATACGGGAGTGATGAGCTGCCTAGTTTTACTCACGGAAAATAAGAATTATCAATTGCGTTTTTCCAAGTGACAATCGATTGACTTTTCTTAGGATTGAGTCTTAGCTGATTTTCCTCAGGCCACTGAAATACCCTACTCAGATCTAAGTTAATTCGATATATAACATCCTCGACCATAGCAATTGGGTAACTTAGATAAATTTACATCATAAGTAAATACATCATAATTTTACAGAATTTTAGAACCTCAGGAAGATCGTTAGCAAATAACGAGAAAAGTAAAGGGCCTAAAATAGATTCCTGTGGAACACCAGCATTAGTTGGGAGGAAACTTGAAAGCTGATTATTTATGGACACCGCCTGAGTTCTTCCACTCAGATATTTTTGAACATCAGGAGTCACGGCAGTTCTATCAAAATTGAATTTATGTCTCAATTTATTCAGTAAAATACCATGGGGTACAGAGTCAAAAGCTTTTGAAAAATCTAACAACACCAGAATAGAAACATGCTCCTTGTCAATTTCTTGTCGTTTTTTTCTAATTTCAACACACATCTATAATATTTAAGTATAAAAGAACAAAATTTATTGAGCCGAATCAAACAACATTTTGAATGCAATCAACTGTCACGCACTTCAAACGAGATGAAAAATGCCATTTGGCGTTTCTGTCAATAACCTGCTAATATACCTAGGCATAACTTTTTCTCCACAAAAATATCACCTAATTTGCATTTAAATTTGGACTACGTCAACTTGCCTCTACATAGCCAAGATCTATACACGCGATACGAGAAACCTTGTATAAGGGACACCAAATCCAGCGGATATACGTTTTACGTTTATTTCACACATCATTTAACGCTTCAGGTTTTTTCTTGCCACTATAACATCCACCCTTATTCTGATTTATACATCCCATGACAAGCGTTGCTCTATTCTCTATATCCTCTTCCACAATATCCTCCAAAAAAGGATCTCCTGCGGAACAAGAAAATCGATCTAAACCAACAAAAAAATAAAACAAGAACTACATAACACCTTTAACAGGCTACAATATCCTGGGCGGTCGATGAGATGAACACCATATAAAAAAATTTAAATTAAAATTCACAAAGCAACACCAGCATCATCATCCAGGAAGAAGACGAGGAAGAATATGTAAATGGATGTGATTTCGAGTGTCAACCAGTGGACCGAACCGGCAACAAAAAATTCATTCAACACAACAAAAAACAAAGACAAGAACTCATGTCATTTGGGAGAAATCCGAACATATGTCAGGATCTGTGTCAATTAGGCGCTTTAAAGAAATAAAACACAAAAACATGCCACTCTACACCCAAAGTGAGGGTGAAATCCAATACTCTGGATTCCGGATCTGTGTGATGCTGTTTACAGTAATAAATAATCCAAAAGTGTGATGAGGAGCGCTTTCTGATGCCTTTTTTTGGGATATCTGTCGAGTGTGAGTTCAAGTAAAACAAAGCTAATTGGAGCAGTAACAAAAGTCATGTTCGTATATTCTCAAAAAAACATGAATTTCCTCGAGGTCTGTATAGCCTGAAGAGGAGGAGACTTATTCTGGGTGGCAATGAGAAAATGGCAGACGATGCTCATTTCGTCATGGGAGGCACAGGAGATCAATAGGTTTGCGCCAAGATTTTTGTATAAAATTCTATATTCTGCCAGCCAGCGACTTTTCGACGCCATTTCTGCTGAGATTCTTTATCTTTTCTGATATCTGATTCGAAATGAATATACCTATTCAAACCAATGTCAAAGGGGAGGGCTCCCTGAGGAGTACGCAGAATCTGAGCTTGTCAGTTGTCACACCATATATTGTAGGTTGATGATTTGCGGACAACTCGTTTGCTTTGACACTTCAATTTGCGAGTGGATTTTTAATGGATGCAAAATTTCTTCATAAAGAAGGGATTTTAAATGATTCAAGACGGTTTGTTTATACCTATATATGCTTAGATCCTCCATATTTCAGTTCACAAAATGGTAGAAGTCAATATACAGTAGCGCCTCATCCTATCATAATGAACGTTTGAATAATTTCTACCAATCACCGGATGAAGGAATATTAATGTGTGCACAGGGCCTGTGTGCCAAATTCAAATTGCGCCGTGATATTCCCAAGTTTTGAGCCTCCATTCGCGATTGTTGGCGCAATAAATCTAAGCCGTTTCCACACTACCCAATATTTATTGTTTAAAGTGTTTTATAAAAGAGGTATAATATAGACATTTTCCTAGAATATGTATATTCATGCCGATTATGGAATCCGCATCATTTTACTCCCGGTGACTTTTAAAAATTTGTTTAAAGATACCTACTTGCGTACCAAATAAATGTATTTTTTTAACTCCAACACTTTTATTGGGGGTACGAATGGAAAATAGCTTTTAATTGGCCTTTAGTCCACATAAATTGGTGTTTCGCCCGCGGCAATTTTACTTGGACTTGGACTTGGACTCTTCATTTAACTAGCCGTGGGTGCCTAAGTTAATACGCAATTTGTGTTAACTTTAGTTCATCTTACATAGATTTAACTCTGCAAGTCCAATTAAATATTGCTATAAGTCTTCTATTTTGTATATATTTGTATTTTAATAAAACTTTCATTAAGGAATATAATTTATGTAGAACAAATTATCAATGGATTTACAGCAGGCATGAAAATGGTGAGAGTGAATCTAACTCGCGCCGTTCCTTTCATAAAATAACGCTGTAATGTTGACTGTGTGCGTGTAATGTTGCGGTACGATTCATTCTCAGGTATAATAATGTTTTGTTTGTTGGATGTGAGTGACACTGCTCATAATTTAATTTTGATTAAATGCCCCCATGTAGTTTACCGTTGAGTGTAAAGTAAAGATTTATTTCATACTGTTACGGTAAAATTTACCGCAACAATGACCAGCCTTCAATTCCTTCACTCCCCTTTTATTTTTCGTGGCTGCTGCAAAATACTGGTGACATTGAGGGTAACCGTGGTACCATCAACCATTAGTGTACTTAGGCAGCATTTTGCAAAAGCGACAAAAACAGGTTTTCGAGCGACTCTAAAAGTCGAGAGTTTACCAAACCATGTAGACGGACGGTCTCATGTTATGAAAATAATGCCAGCGGATGAGCTGAAGAGGTAACGAGTCAGGCGGACTCTTATCTACTCTAAAATCATCGATACAACACAACATCCTAAAATTAACGTAACTTTATTATTGTATTGAAATGGGAAGTTAACGTTTTTGAGTTTGTAAAATTTTGTATCTTTATTAATTTTAAACACAAAAGTCTATCGGAATTTTTATCTAGAAAAGTAGGGTTCGCGATTATAAAATGTGCCTTCCTCTCTCTCATCTCGAAAGAATAGTTTCTGAATGGTTTTGTTTCGTGCTTCGAATCAGCCGCGTGTAAATTGTG
The DNA here is from genome assembly GCA_932273885.2 of Leucozona laternaria. Taxonomy (NCBI): domain Eukaryota; kingdom Metazoa; phylum Arthropoda; class Insecta; order Diptera; family Syrphidae; genus Leucozona; species Leucozona laternaria. Next base: position 109,765,981 of record OW026368.1, on the reverse strand, counting down.
TTAACTAGGAGAATGCCTAGCAAAGGCTTTTTCTCGGTTTTAATTCTTTTTAATTTTTCTCGAAATATTTAGTTTGGGATGGGTCTGAACTGACCATTAAGATTCGGCAAGTTTTGGAAAGACATCCAACAACTTGTTGAATCCGTGTTTGTGAGAGTGGCTGTAAAGTTTCGTTGAGATTCAACAACGGCGGCTTTCTAGGAGAGCACGTAGCTTTCCAGGAAGCCGGGATTCCGTGACCGATGATCACGAAAGCGAATGGCTGAATATGTGAATGTGTGTGTGATTGGAATGGTCGAGGGAGGAAATGGGTTAAGTTTGGAAAGCCACTCTTTGGAGAGCTAACCAAGCGATAAGTTGAATCTTTGAAAATTCGAGGAAAAAGGAAAAAGAAAAAAAATCTAGGAAAAGTTTTGGGAGTAAAATTTTGAAAAAGAAAAATCTAGGAAAATCTGAAAGACAAGGTGTTTCGAGGAGCGAGGAAATCTAGGAGAAAGAATTAAGTTCGAGGAGATAGAGGAGGCGAGGAAAAAAAAAGAAGATAAGTAGAGTGGTTATTATATTCTAAATAAATAAATATTCTTGTTAGTGAGTGTCAAATTCCGATAGGTTTTTAATGTGCTAATCGTTCGATTTAATTTATTCTTTTATTGCGTTTTCAAAATTCCAATTAGAGGTTGGATATACGGTGTAATTGCGCGAGTTAACGTCCCATTTTCTTTTTTTTATCGGCTAAACGGTTCTCCGTTAGTCTTTGAATATTCATCTTTTTGTATCCTTTTGTTTTAAAAAATTTTGGGTTTTAATCCTGGGTTTCGACCCAAAGGTTCCCAAATAAAATCATTCTAAAGTCGCTATCTGGGCCTACAAACTCCGTGTTTTATTTCGTAAAATTCAAATTGTTGTTGTTCACTCTATCATTGGTTCGTTACTTCACTTATAATTAGATTTGGAATTTTACTAATTTAGCCTAATTAAAATTCCTGGCGCCCACCTTTTATTACAAGTACCCCACTGTACTTGTAATAAACCATTTCGTTCGTTTTGATCAATTGATTAAAACGATTATCAAATATAATCTCGTTGGCATATTCTTCCACAGACAGAACCCACCCCAGTTAAAACAGTGAACTGAGGCTCAACCACGGTTGAAAAATATGTACAACAGGCCTTTACTGACAATACAATTTATTTATGAGAAGCTTCCGAATATGTGCAAGATTGTAAAATGCACATTTTACTTAAAAAGATGAAAAGTTCATTAAGTTTAGATCTATTCCATCATAGAAACTGTTTTAGTGCTCATGCAAGAATGGAAACTGCACACTTTTTGTTGGATTTTATTCAATTCTTAGTATTTAGGGATTTGTAGTACTAGATATTCTTTTCAGATAATTGGGGGTTAAAATCTACTTTTTCAGTTTTGTATGAATAGTTTTAAAAGTAAGTGTATTAGACGAAAGTTTAAATTTTTTTTTAAAATGAAACATTTCTAAATTTTCTAGACATAATTTCATATATATTTACGCAAAGACCATCAAGATGGGTGATGCTGTAGAAATGTCAACAAAACTAGATCAATGAACGAAAAAAGTAAATACCTAAAATAACGTAAGGGGGGTCTAACAATATCTTGATATCTTTATTTTAATATCTTAGAAAAAAACTCGTTGTATGCCTGGGAGTCACCTCTACCCGCACTTAAAACAATTACCCAAACTACATGATTGTTTGCATTTGTTTATGAATTTCTGTCTTCGTTGACTGATGGCGACTATTTTTTCAGCTAATGAATAAAAAGAAATACTTCAAGTATTTTCATAAATGTACATAGGTACAAGGTACTATTCCCTACATACGCATACCTACACATGTTGGAGCTTCGCTAAAAGACAAGAGTATCGATTCGATCATAGCTGAGAAAATATAACATTAGTTTTGAAGGTTTTGAATGAAAACAACCTGAGTGAGCTACCACCAAGTCATTATAGGCTGGAGCTATAGCTATTTCATGGCTGCCAGTCGATCATCAGACTCCTTTGTAGTGGTGCTTAGTCTATTACGTTCAAGTTTAATTCGAAAAACTTTTTACCTCAGCTGGAGAGTTGAACATAGACGAAGCGTCTTCAAAGCCAAGCGTACTACACACTGTGCTCCCGAAGTCACGTGATCATGTCCAACCCAAAGTAGGTTTAATTGTTTGACCATTGCATTTGAATCAACTAGCATTTTTATTTGCCTTATTTACAAAACCTTCAATATTAATATGATGGTGCGTAAGCTTTGCAGCCTTAATGCAAGTGTGTTATCACAAAAAAACCAACTTTATATAACATTTGTTGTTCAACATAACACACCGTTATAAAGCTGAATTTTGGTGTGGAGCTTGTATTCAGCACCTTGAATTTAATTAATTTTGTGACAGCATTTTTTTTTTTTTTTTTAATTTCTCGAAAAATATTTGTTGTTTGATAAAATATGACGCAAAAATTGTAGCTTATAAATTTTTTTTGGAGTAAACAAATTCATAGAAATAAACAACTGATACTGTAACTTTTGGGAAACTTTTTCTCAAAATCCATTATTCTTACGAAAAATATATTAATTGAGTTTTATTTATTTATAATATATTTAATTCTATCCTCTATTTCAAAATCAAAAGCAGCAGTAGTTCAAATGTTGGGTCCTTCTTAAAAAAAGCTTAAGTTTCTGTCAAATAAAGCTCGTAACCAAAATTTAGCTTTGTCTTTTTTCGGGCTATAACAGAGAAAAGTATTAATTATTTCCGATACTTGTGGCGAGTATAGTTACTTGTTAAGACTGGTAGGTTACACAAACTTTTTTTTCCTAATCAGCAGCAATAGTTATTGCTTTATACATTCATTGTCCTTTTTACTGACCGTAAGAAGAAGACTCTATCGGTTCGGTGGTGCAGCGGCAGCATGGAGAACTTGAGTGAAATTACCCTGAACGCCTCAATCACTCAGAATTGCACTGATGTTTTTTAAGTGTTCCATAAGGGTATCCAGGTTTTTGCACTTGTTCCCTCATTTAATTAATTTTTTTGTTTTGTATACTCAGAGTGCATTCTCATTACCTATACCATCACCATCTTCTATTTCTACACTCTGCAAAAAAAGATACATATTATAATACATATAAATTTATTTAAGGAAAAAGGTACTAAGTTTATTTTAATTTCTTTATGGATTTTTTTTTATTTATCAAAACACGCGAATCTCTCATTATACCTACCTCTCGAAAGGTTTATAGCTGTGTTGAGTTTGACCGGCTGGCCGTCCGTCCGTTTGTCAGTCCGTAAAGCTTTGGCATAATATGCACCTCTCTATGGACTGCCACAAGGTTTTTTAAACGTGCAGCACAATAAACATTATGCATATGGATATAGAGGTGCATGTGGTGCCACCAGATTGTTAGGTATGTTATATCCACTTGAAACCATCTTTTTGCTGTTTGCTGTTGATATTGGACAGTAGTGAACTCTTTTTTATTGCTTTCCATATGTTCTATAGCTTGAAAATAAGTGCAAACAATTTTTTCTTACTTTGATACTGTTTTTTTTTTTTTTTTTTTTTTGTAGTCTACTGTGAATGAGCCTTTAATTTGTCTAGAAATTATCCGTGTCAATGATATTGTGTGAAGGGGTTGAAATAGTTTCACAAGATGATTTACTTCGGGGTTTAACATTGAAAAGTCGAGTGTATTTCTGTAGTGTTCTACATTATTTTCCAAGTCCTATATATAGTATTTGGGACTCCTTGAGCAATGTTTTACGCAAAAACTGGGAAAAATGGGACAGGTGATGATGTGTAAAGTAAAAAAGTTAAATTTCGGCCCCTTAAATAACATGACAATTTTGTCTGAAAATTGGCCAGTTTTTAATCAAACTTTTTTTCACTGTGTTGATGCTAAACCTAACTGCTTTGTGAATTTTACAGGCTTTAAAGTATGGAATTTCCAGTAAAGACTTTTCAAAAAGTTCAATTCAACAATGCGTGGTCAGTGGGTCGGGTTCTTTTTAGAAAATTCAGCTTTCAAAAATTCTGCATTTCAAAATTCTGCTTTTCAGAATTCTGTTTTCCAAAATTTTGTCTTACAAAATTCTCACTTGTAAGGAAACGACCCGCACCCATCATCAATAAATATCTTATTGGAAAAAGGAATTCGCAGGCTTGCTGAAATACACCTAATTTAAAAGGACGAGACTAGTGAAATGCCAATTTATAACAGTTATGACAGTTTTTCGACATTAAAAGTTTTTTTATAAACAACTGCATTATAAATTGGCATAGTTACTTATACAGTTTCAAAACCATAGAGTTTCAGGTGTTTTTTTTTTTTTGAATCTCGGTTGTATTGGTATTGTTGATGTTTTTTTTTTTTTTAATTTACCAATAATACAACAACGGTTTACAACAACCTATTGAAAAAATATGTGACGAAAAGCTAGATCTTACCACCCCAAAACCCCCCCAGTATCGTTGGCTTTTGAAGCTAAAACTTTAGTTCTATCACAGTCGGATCTTCAAGATGGAGGTCTTTAATTGAAGTCAGAACATCAGACTATATTCCTGTAAACCATTTTTTTGAAGATGGGTTATTGAGTTGACCATCAATGTGATTTTCGATTTTTAAAATGCTTAAGTTCATGAAAAAGTACTCTTTTCTACAAAATTGGGGTAGGTTTTGTGACTTGCTAGGTAAATGGAATAGGAGAGGCAAGAGAGGTACCTTAAGACTAACTAGTAAAAAGTTATTCATAAGGCACCACGTGAACATTGACATGCTATAACTTAAAGATCCAACAACTAACAGAGCTTTTTATTAGCTCATTTCTTTAAGATATTTTCATTTCTAAAAAATTGTCTTTGGTAATTTGTTGTCAAGACGAAATGTAAACGAGCAATTCTGAATACAAAGTTATAACCTTTTTCAAGATGGCTGCTTTTTCCAACTTTGTTTGTTTATAATGTGGACACATGCTATTTTTTTACTAAATTTTTTACCACATATATATAGTTGTTATGCATTTTTCTCAAAATCCATTGATACCAGGATCTTTTTTAAGTAGAATTGCATAAACTACAAAATTTGGACGCGACTAGGGACATGCCAATTTATAACAGTTATAACAGTTTTTCGCCATTAAAAGTGGGCGTGCGCTAAAGGGCTTAGCTCTTATAATTGGCATGTCTAAAGTCACTTCCACAACATTTACCTTCACATTTCTATGAAAAAAAACTTATATTTCAAAAACTGAATTTCGCCCCTCCCCCTTGGCTTGGCTCATTGAAAAATTTAATGATTGCGAAAGCAAAAAAAAAGAAATTTTGCGAAGTGGAATTTGCGAAATGAATTTTATAGTATAAGTACCTATAGCCAGCTCAGATCAGCTACTCTTCGAGTATTTTGTTCGTTCATCAAGTAGATCGATGTGTATGTAAATGTTTGAAAGTATAAATTATGACAAAGTCAAGTCAACACTTGTAGTTTTTTTTTTTCAAAGAACAAACAGGTTATCAGATAGTGTAGCAGTAGTTTTCATAAATTTTTTATTTACACTAACGACTCTAATTACCACATTGTTTTATCTCACCTTCCGACCTGGTGATGATTGTTTCGCATGATGCATGAACTGGATGCACCTCACTCAGGCAGTTCTTCTTCCTCCGCCCTTCCTTCGCTCCTGGCCTTCATCGTCATCGTCATCGTCACCGTCGGTCGTCATCGTCGTCGTCATCTGCCGCCTGCTGCCGCCCCACATCATTTACCTTTGCAATTGTGCCGACATCACTTTTAGCCCGTTTTTTTTTTTTTAAGTTTATTTGTTGTTGTTTTGCTTTGTTGTGTTTTAGCCAAACTTGCCCCCGATTGTCAGTTAAAATTTGAAATGCAGCTTCTGCTGTGGTGTATAGCTGCGATGGTATCTAGGTATGTAGATGTTTGTTGAGGACTTTGCCTTGTCGAAGCGTGTGCATGCAACTTTCTTATGTTATCACTTAATAAAGCCATGTAGGTATGGAGTATCTATATCGTGTGTGTGTATGTGTGTGGAAAGTGCAAAATACCGTGACAAACTAACACGGAATTATGCTCTTGGCTTTTCATCGTACAAGCACATCAATCTATAGTCTTTGATGATGTGGATGTCCATAGATACAATAAGATACACATCTTCGAGTTATAATTTCGCACGATTGAGAGATGACTCGATGTTAAGTTGATGAAGTTAATTTCTCGGTTCCGGATGGTAAACCACTCAACATAGTTGTAGATGAAATAATTAAAACGAACAATGATTTTTGCCAGGGAGAGGTTGATGAATAAGAAAATAACACATCGCTATATAGCCTGGCCTGGACTGGACTAGTATAAAGATACATAGAGTGGCTATAGTGCTACACGCCGCGCGCGCCGCGCTGTCCGTCCGCACCAAGCACCATCAAACCGCAACCACAAATGCCTCGATCATTAATCGGTCTTAGGTTACCCGCTTCTACCTAATACCATCAAGGATGACCTCAACTTAACCCCGAAGCAGGTGTGTTTCCTCTTCCGACTTCCATCATGAGAGCTGTGTAGGCGATCTTCGCATTCCAATTGCAACTGTCATAATCCAGTGACATAGAAATATCGTCATTTTTTGTCGTCCCCTTTAGTCACATCGACATCATCAGCACTGCAATAAAGCAACATGTTGTAACATTGTCCCCCTCATAGTCTCGGACGCAAAGAATTAATTAAGCCAACTGTGCGCGCGGATAATTAATTAACATATCACAGTGCTGCGCTGTTAATTACAGGCTTATTATTTGTAAAGCCTCGCTAGCTTGCTTTTTTGTTGTTTTATACATATTTTTTTTTTATTTTCGCTGCCTGTAAAGGCAATCACTCTATGGGCAGGTGCAAATTTCAGCGCTGAAATTTTGCAATTATCGCTGTGCTGCTTGTGCGATTTGCATGTAAATGCATCATAAAAGCTAAATGGTCGATAGGGTATTATACTATACATATACTTATATTAATTTTTTTTTCTAAATCTCGATAAATTGAAAAAGAAAAAAATGAATGGCTTGAACGCCCTTGAATATTGTTTCCGTTCATTATAAAATGTTGTATTTAATCAAATTAGATATTTCTATATAATTAGAATTTCGAGCAGTCGAAATACTTTTTTCAGGAACTTTTTTTGTTAGATACCTATATATAAAGTGTACGAAACAATTTCAAATAGTTAGCAGGTAACGTTATATTTTAATTATTATTTATCGATATCGCGAGATTTTTAAAAGATTTTGAAATGCGGTCAGTCATACCTACGGTGACCATATTTTTAAATTACAAATAATGAACAAAAAGAAAATAAACCCGGTTTTTAATTATTATTTTTTCAGTTTAAATAATCATCATCATCGTCGGCTCGACAACCGGAGTCCGGTGCTGGCCTCCTTCAACAAGTCTCTCCACCCATCCCGGTCTCGAGCCGCCGCCATCCAGTTGCGCACCCCAAGGCTCCGGGCGTCCTGGTCTACGCCATCTCTCCAGCGCTAGCATGGTCTATCACGCTGTCGTCCACCATAGAATGTACCCAGAGAACTTTCCGAGCACGTTCCTCTTCGCTCATGCGAGCTAGGTGCCCTGCCCACCGGAGTCCACCGAGCTTAATTTTTGTCACGATATCTGGTTCAAGGTAGATTGCGTACAATTCATGATTGTACCGTCTCCGGAATCGTCCTTCCTCACATATGGGGCCAACAATTCTCCTTAAGACTTTTCTCTCGAACGCGGCTAAGAGGTCGGAGTGCCTTTTGCTAAGCACCCAAGTCTCGGATCCATATGTGAGTACTGGCAGGACCATGGTCCTGTGGAGCAGCAGTTTTGAAGTTATGGTGAGATTTCTGGATTTGAAGAGCTTTGACAGACTATAGTAGGCTCTGTTGGATTTGAGAAGCCGCCCGCGTATTTCTTCTTCTATATTGTTATCGGCTGCTACTATTGACCCAAGGTATTAAAAGGATTGCACCACTTCAAATTCGTGCTCCGCTACCTTGATTGTTTGACCAACTGTTCCTCTCGCATTCGACGCCACCATGTACTTTGTTTTACCTTCACTAATGTGCAGCCCCAGATTTTGTGCCGCCTGCTCGATCTGGTTGAAGGAATCATGTACAGCTTGCTCGGTTCTTCCGATGATGTCGATGTCGTCTGCGTAAGCCAGTATCTGGCTGGACCTGTTGACGATGGTCCCTCTTGTTGCCGTGCCAGAGTCACGGATTGCTTTCTCCAACACCAGGTTGAAGAGGAGGCAGGCCAAACCATCCTCTTGTCGGAGTCCATTAAAGATGTTGATTGGTTTGGATAGCAATCCGGCTATTTTTACTTGGCTTGTTACGTTGGTCATGGTCAACCTACATAGGCGGCCTTAAAGTCTATAAACAGATGGTATGTTGGGATGTTAAATTCTAGACATTTTTCCATCGCCTGCCTAAGGGTAAAGATCTGATCAGTTGTTGATTTGCCTGGAATGAAACCACACTGATATTGTCCGATGATGTTTTTATCGTATGGGGTTATCCGGATAGAGGAGACTATCTTATAGGCGGTACTCAACAACGTGATACCTCTATAATTGCTGCACGTTGTGACATCTCCCTTCTTATGTGTGGGGCAAATTTTAAGTTTAAATAATAACTCAATAAAAAAATTATAATACAAAGATTCAGTCTTTGCTTTAGTTAGTTAAAATAACCTTATATTACAGAAGGAACTCAGTATTTTAGGCAAAATAAATAAATAAATACAATTCAGACTTTACATTGACTAAATGTTAGAGTAAAATAAATTAATTAAAATAAGGACCTAATGCAGGTAACACTTATTTTTTTGCATATTTGAATACTTTCCTGAAGTGGGTATATAAATTTGTTTAATTAAATCTGGTTTTTGTTTTAATTATTCACTGAACTCTTAACAGGTAATTACATAGTTACATTTAGTAATTAAAATAGATTTCATAGTTTCAACTTTACATTCAGTAAATTAGGGCATGTTCGCATTATCATTTAAAAAAAAAATTAAATAAAATACTGAACAAATAATGACCAGCTTTTGAAGTAATGAAAATTTGTATGTTTTTAAATACAAAATAATTCATAATGAATATCTACTTCAAATAATGATCACTTCATTATAATAATGAACGGATGGTCACCGTAGTCATACCCTATATCTGTAAATAAAGCCAGCTATATGGAGAAGGGCACAAATAGCTGCCGAGAAAAACATGGATTTGACGTTAAATCAATAGACTCAAGCATGTGAACATTTTTCACTTATCCATTTTCGATTTTTTTCAAAATTCGACTTTTAAAAAATCGATATTTTAGAACAGTTAGGTATCCTATCGAAATTTTACATTTCGATATTTAGTGAATCGATTATATTTAATTGATATTTGAAATATCGATACATAAAATTCGATAAAACGTATACAAATTGAATCTGTTACAAAAATAAACCAAATTTATGCCACTCAAATTGGCAGGGGCTATAGGCTATAATTCCATTTTAAACGAAGATTGTTGAAGTCACCGAAAATCACCTTTAATAATAATGAGATGCTGTTACTTGGTTAAATTAGCAATTAATTTGAATTAAATTTGAACAGAGAAATTGCACTGATCCGATAGGTGACAGTGGAGCTGGAAGAGCCTTATTCGGACTATTACTATTATCACAAAATTCTTTAATTAAGTGACTCACATTAAAAATTACAAAATGGTAACCCAATAGGTGGCGCTGTGTCAAATCAAGTCTATTACAAATTCTCCATTTTTGTAGCAACATCCATAGAAAGATGAAGTTGGACGTTTGATTTTTTTGGACATCCGCCCACTGCTTACCTACTTTTCTTAAGTGATTTTTTGAAGGGATTTTTGTATAACCTCGCGACGAAGACTATTGTGACTTGTACAATATATTTCGCAATTTTGATTGGTTTAAAGTTAAAATCAAATTGTGAATAACGTTTCATTCCATAAACAATAATAACACTTAAAACTAGTTCTTTTTTTACATTTCCTCCCATCAGCTATATTTTTTCATCAAAATAATTAGTGATTAGTACTTTCTAAACGTCTCAAATTAAGTCATTAAGGCTTTCAATGATGGTTTTCAATGAAAGCTATAACTGGCGCCAAAGGCAAACAATTCTATAATAGTTACAAAATTTACAAAAGAAAATATGTTTTAATAAGAAGGTATAACCTTAATATGAGTAGTACTAAAATATAAATAATTTAATTGATTTGTTTTTATTTTATTTTATTTAATATTATTTTGTTTAATTTAATTTAATTTTATTTTATTTTATTTTATTTTATTTTATTTTACTTTATTTTATTTTATTTTATTTTATTTTATTTTATTTTATTTTATTTTATTTTATTTTATTTTATATTATTTTATTTTATTTTATTTTATTTTATTTTATTTTATTTTATTTTATTTTATTTTATTTTATTTTATTTTATTTTATTTTATATTATTTTATTTTATTTTATTTTATTTTATTTTATTTTATTTTATTTTATTTTATTTATTTCCATTTTTACTCTGTAAAATTTGGATAGGACAACGTCTATCGGGTCAGCTAGTAATTTAAATAAAAATTAAATTTTTAATGTACCTACATGAATAGTTCAGGTAAGTGTGAAACAAATGTCAACGAAGCTAAGCTTATTAGTCTAGCTAAGTCCACACAATTTTCGGGACTTATCTTCAGTTCAGATAGCAACTGTATTACCGGCACGCATGTTCACTTTGTTGCTATCGATAGTTTGTATGACTACGTCAAAATATCTGAGTCATCGAATTAAACAATCTTTTTTATAAAACAAGATGGGCAATCAATGACTTAAAACTTAATTCTATTTTAGTAGGTATATATCTTCAATATAAAAAACGAAAACGGTTTGACATTATACTATTTTATCAAATTCAACTTTTTTTTTAAATAACTTTGAGGCGTTTAAGGGTTAAACCAGAGTTAACTATAACTTTAGAAGAAAATTAAAGCACAGCAGTGAACGGAGGAAGCAGTTTTTCGGTGGATAAATGCATGCGGAACAACTTAACAAATTCGGTGGATAAATATTAAAAGCATTTGTTCAGTTAACACTGAGTTAGCTCGCCAATTTTGATGAGTTAACTCAGGTTTAACTTTAATCTCGCACTGAAAAACTGGACTTAAGTGTGTCTCATTTGCGTACAAATTATTCAACAATGAAATCACCACATACCTACACAATCTCCTTCTATCGTAAAGATATTTATATGGATGTACTTGTACAGTACATCATCATCATAGAACTTGAAGTCATCTTTGGTAAAACCTCAAGAAACCTGAAGAAAATTAAATTGAAATGCCTGACCACATGAAATGTCGACCAAGCGTAAACACCCAAGCACACACTTGCTAATTGAGTGACCCTTCTGCAGATGCTCAATTCTTGGCCAAATGAAATGTGGTTCACAATGACATACTCCGATTGTCCCTGACAACAATAACAATAACAACAACACCAACATACCTAACTAAACATTAACTCACGATGTGACAATAATATTATAACCTTCTTCCTTTACCATAATATAGGCAGCTGACTATCTTGTGTGGACCACAATATATTTATGTATATATACTGAAGTCCCTATAGGAATTGTGACATCATCCAGAGTGACCACTGCCCCTTGGTCTGTTTCTTGGGTTCAGCTAATGACCACATATTATGACACCCATAGGATCATGATGAGGCTAAGTGACCAGTATGCATGACCAGACCATGGTAAATGGCACCACCCCTGCCTGCGATGATGATGAGGAAATCTGCCAAGAAAGTTGATATATATCAAGCCTATGAGAGACGAAACGAGTGCGATTGTGTGTGTGTGAGTGAATCAAATGAGCTTGCCATTAATAACTAAAGTCCGGTCGATAAAGGGTTGAGATGGAAGCCAGTGTGTTTGAACACTGAAAGGTCGCCGTTGCGGTTAGGTTTATTACTATTATTATGATGAATCGAAATTGACAACAACATATCAAGAACAATCTGAATTCATTTGATTCTAGGCTATCAGTCTGTGAAGAAGCCTAACAAACAACCTCGCTTATTAGTCAACCTTCCATCTATCTATTAATCATTCATTGACAGGGCCTCTAATTTGATTGAACCCGACTCGATTGATAAGATTATAGGAATTTTCTCTGAATCCAAATTTAATTGGTACGTTTCAAGTATCAAGAGTGGGTTTGTTTTCGATGATTAGATGGTGGTATTTATTTACTCAATACAAGCATTGGAATTTGAGTGCAAGATTATTGAAATTTATTTATCGATTTTAGAATTTGTACTTTTATCTATAATACCTAGATAACTATATCTATTTATATAAGCCTGTAAGACCTAAAGTCTTTTTAAATGCAACCTGAATTGCAAGGCACTATAGTTAGAAGGAAAAGAAGGATGGGAAAGAATTTTTGCTGCCACAGTCGATTGAGAAAAAAGGTATTTATTATGATTATCTCATGGAATTCTACGGGTGGCATGCAGTTGTAACCCTGGGAATAAAGAAAAAAATTCTGCCTATAGAGTGGGGCTCGAACCGACACCTCTAAGTTAGCATAGTTAAGCACTACATCCACTGCGCCATTTGCGTATACAGGGTGATTCACGTAAGGTACGTGACAAAAAGCTAGAGCGTGTAGGTTGGGTCAGGACAAGAACAAAAATCGTAAGGGAGGGGGATCTATTCCGCCCCCTTTAGCCAGCAGGGCAATTTTCCAAAAAAAAATTACTTAAAACAGAAAAAAAATTATTAAAAACGACGGTTATACTGATAATGCCATGATGTACCTTTTTGTAAAGCCAGAAACTTTTTCTTTTATTTCCTTTTTAACACATTTGTTTTAATAAATTGTTTTTAAGAAATTAATTGTCAAACTTAAGATTTTGAAAAAAAAAAATGAAAAAAAAAACATTGAACAAATTTTACGTAAAAAGGTACCATTTTTGTGTTTAAAATTCAATGCTCTTATAAATTTCTAGTCGAAAAAAAAACTGGATGCTTAAATGTTTTTTGAAGTTTTTGAGAAAATAGAAAATAACTAAAACTACTTTACTACCAACGTACCAACGTAGTGGAAATAGGTTCTTTAGAGCATCTTAAGTAACGAATTCGAGTCAAATTAAGAGAATTTTATTTCTGTTGTTCTAAAATTTCTACAGAAATAGAAGAGATTTTAGCATTTGGTATTTGGTGTTTGACTAAAAATATTACTTAATAAAGTAAAATTTTGAAAAAAATTAGTTTGAAGTGAATTTAAAATTTTTTTTTGCAAAATTTCGAATTTGAAAATTTATTTTTCAAAAACTATTCTCTAAAACAGATTTATGTAGAAACAAAATTAAAGAAAAGATTTCTGGCTTTACAAAAAGGTACATCATGGCATTGTGAGTATTATCGTTGTTTTTTTAATTTTTTTATTTCTGTTTTAAGTCATTTATTTTAGAAAGTTGCCCCTCCCGGCTAAACAGGGGGAATAGACCCCCACCTCTCAAATGATTTTTTTTTCTTGTCTTGACCCAACTTACACGATCTATCTTTTTGTCACAACTTATGTGAATCACCTCGCTTGATATATTTCTCGCTTAATAGTTTTCTCGTACGATACCTATATACCTCGCATGATATATTTCTCGCATGATATATTTCTCGCATTTTATATTTCTCGCATGATATATTTTTCGCATGTTTTTAGAATAATTGAAAACATATATTTTTTCTATGTTTAATCCGGCTTTTTTGTACACTTTCTTCGATCGTTATGCAAATAAAACTTTAATTCATAATTATTTTTTCTTAAGTTTCTTCGGATTTTCCCAAAAATTTTATGTACCCACTTTTATCATGCCAAAGCTTGGGCACATCCTTCTTCCAAATTCTTTTTAAAAATCGGCGTTATACCTTCATGTCATTCTAATTACGGTTACTTTAACCGGAGCTCAATACCACTATAAAAGACTTAAGATAATTAAATTATTGAATAAAGGTTGGATTCATTCGGTCAATTAATTTTTAATTTTCTGAGACTTTCGAAAAATAAAATTCCTGATTTACAATCTCCATACCCACAAGAATTGTAATAAAAAATAAAGTTTACGTCACATCGTCATCGTTGTCGTATAGTAGGTATAGTAGTCACTTGCCTTCCCTTCCCGGATAAGCGAGTAACAAATTGATATCAACTCTCTTCTCTATTTAACTCGGACAATGCGCACTCCTCTATTCAATTAAGTCCCGCGACAAATTGATATTTTATAGGCCACGAGCCTTCAGAACTCCCATCATTTATTCCACTCGATATGAAAGAAGGAAGCCAAAACAGATTTCTACTTAGTGCACACCCAAACGATTAGCCGGGAATTGTTATGTCACGTGCAACTTTGATTACGGGATGCGGAACAATAAGACACCGGACACGTGTCAAGGATGATGACTGTGCGATGATTCTGAAAATGTGTACAAATCGTCCGGAACGCGTATCCTTATTTTGTGGACCATCAGAGAAGATGGTGTTTTAGAGCCTTCTCCCAGCAGAATATATGGAACTGTGAGTCCCTCATCTAATACGTCATTAAATGAACAACACTATAATGTTTGTATAGGTACGTCACATACCCAAAAAAAGATACACCAATTATCTGATTGTATCTGTTCATCGGTGTGCATGTCCACGTCCAGGTGATACAAAGTCCAACCCAAGTGTGTTATCCAAACATCCGATCGGTTGTCGAATTTTTTTTAAACAATTTTTCGGCGGCGCGGCGTGGCTCGAGGTGCCAGCACTGATACCTATATCTATAGCTACTCTGGTATTGGTATTCGTATCTAATTACACCAGTCACTGATGTTATGTGAAGATTATCCTTGTCAGAGAAGGAGCCGGGGGTTATGTCTATACTCGTACCTACTCCAGTAGGTGAGGACTTTTTTTTTCCTTAATTTAGTTGATTTGTTTATAATTACCAAAGTCACTCATTCGGTGTTATCTATAAGCAAATTAGGGAATTATTGAAAAACCCTTAAAAATAAATAAACATTCCGAACGAACAAAGGGGAATCAATCCAAGAGGCTTTGAAAGATAAGTATCTCTTAGATACTGTGGGTTTAGCCATAGGAGATATGTACATAGGGTCACCTTTTATTCTGTTGTCAATTTCTCAGTGAGAGGCTTTGTTTGACTGACTTCTTAATTGTTTTGTCGGAAGTAAACACATTATACAGGTGTCGCAGATTATTAGGTGGGTGATATTTATCTGCTGCGAGAAGGCACAAAATTGATTTGAAAAAAAAAAAAAACAAACAAACAATGGTAAATGGTTTGAAAATAGTAATTATTTTCTGACCCTTAAAGGTCATTAGTTAATTTGTGTGATATCGAGTGCTAGTTGTGGGCAGGGTTTGACAAAATTCCTTAATTATATAGGAACAAGATATATTTTATTTGACATACTCTTTGATGTTTGAAGGTTCGAAAACGCTAAGGTCGGGTTTTGATAAATATTTAAGTTTTCGGAAATCATTATTTCGGCTGAAAAACCGTATTTTCGTCTTGGACTCAACAGTGTTCTATAGAGTGAGGGCCTTTTCGTGTACTTGTATTGATATGGTTTCTTATTTGGACGAGACTAGAGAAATTCCTATTAATAACAGTTATATAAAATAACTATGTGTACCCGAAATGGAAATTACTCTAGACATGTAAATTATAACAGTTTTGGTTTATAAAAGTACTGTTTATGCTACCCCGCAATTCCATCAGGGCCCTCCGCCGGTGGGCATACTTCAGGCACCCAGAGTTTTTTTTAAGTCGTGCGAAGCGCCTTAACGCACGCCAACTTTTAATGACGAAAAACTTTTATAACTGTTCTCAATTGGCATGTCTCTAGTCTCGTCCATCCGAAATTATGCTCACTGACGGAGGGCCCTGACCTTTCGGGACCTCATTAACAATACTTAAAAAAAAAACTGTTTTAAATTGATCCCTGTTAGAAATAGAGAAAATGTAGGAACATGAAAGAGTTGCGAAATTTTATCCACTAAACGTTTTATTGAGTTATTTGGTGAAATGCAGTTTCTTGCAACTTAAATTCAAAATGGCGGATCAAGCGCCGCTCTTTCGAGGTCGAAAAATTAATTTCTTAAAAGGGCCAATATCCAAACAGCAAAAACTACCACTGACTGGGCTAAGAAGGGAGTAAAGTCTATCCGTGGCGCCGTCCAGTTAGAGCCCACACGTCGTTGGTATGCATATATACATACATACATCATAAGGTATCAGTCTATAGACCCCACAAAAAGTAGCTTATCATAAAAATTCGCCAAGCTTCAGCAGAAATTGCGTTTCGGTATCGAACTGGTTGACTCTAGTTTGGCCACCAAACGTCGAATAGTCCACTCGATAGGACGGTTATGGCAAAGATAAAAATCGCATAATGCGTGGAACTTTTCTCTGTTTTAAAATTATTTCGGGCAAGTGGGTGCCGCGGCTGGCTCGAATAAATTCCAGCCGAGAGGCCCAATTTTCGACAGCTCCAATTGTTGCGAGCGATGGCGGATGGACATATTCGGGTCTTCTTCGATACTCTGCTCCACAGCAGCAATAGCATCTTAGGTGCGCACTGTACGGCGGCGTCTCTGAGGATGCGCATTATCCACTAGAGTAAACGTGGTGCGAATTCGATCCATGGTTGCAAGAATTTATGCGATTTTGCGATTATGTCGATCGAATATTGCACGCAGCGCGCAATGCGTCCAAACCGAACGATTATTTTGGTAATAAATTTGCACGATTTTCAAACATTCTTAATTTATTATGAAATGGCAAACTAAACTGAGCATAAATCAAGTGACAGCTGTCAAAAATACCAAGTCAGAAAAATGTATTGCTATATATTGAAAACCACATATCTAAAAAAACACCCTTTTCTTTCTGCACAATTCACAACAATTTGACAGAAGTTGCTTTACCAACATCGCCGCTATAAATTTTATTGTAGGTATAATATAGCAAAATTCAAGCGTTAGGTACTACAGATGCAAGCATGCATGCACGTCTCGACACTTCAAGTCGCAAAAGATCGTCTGGTTTTGGAACATTTTCGAAAATTATTCTTAGCTACCAGAAGCTGGCCGACTTACGAAGAAGAGCATAAAGGAAGCTTATTTACTTTCTATAGAAGATTCTTACTTAAACTAACCTTAATGTACCTAAATTCCTCGGAGACCAGGTGCGTGTATGAAGATTAATGAAAAAAAATAACTAATTGAGACTTTATAGAGCTTGGAACTTCTATAAGCTCTATTTTTGTACAAAATATGAAAACTATTAGAAACGATATTTGTCAAAGAGATCTTTAACTCTTAAGTTTGTCTTGTTATAACTGTCAAATAAGTTTAATAATTTTTGTCTAAATTGTTTCTTGAATGAGTTTGCTGAATCCTGCGTATTCGCCCTTGCCGACACGAGCTTTCCAAGTCTTCCATTATGTATAGGTATAACGTAGATATATCTATGTATAAACAAACAAGTCGCCTCAAAAATTCAGCCAAGGTAAAGTATTTCTCCTCTTACTCCACCTATTTTTGCAGAGCCTGATAGAAATAGGTATGTTATGGTATCAATTTTCATCTTTTTTTAAGGCCTTACGCTTACCTAATCTGAGATTATTGGCAGCTATGCAAACATTTTTCACGCTTCCTCTAATCGACTTACTATTTTGAATTAATCACCAACTTCTCTTATGGAAATGATTAAATTTAAACAATACAACTAAATATCGAAAATTTCTTCTTTATTTTTAACCGATAGGTATGTTATGTATTTATTTAATGTTGTAAGAAATTATTTTAAAAATAAACTCATATCCAACACCAATAAAAAAAAAACAATAAAAATCATTTAGCTATTTAACACTAAAGTGTATATAAGCAAAATTAATCTGTCTCTGCTTTTCACAAATTTAAACGAATATAAATAATTATTTTGGCAATGCATTTATAACCTCGTAAGCTTTATTTTCAACAATCTTGAAGACATTCCGCATTTCATCCCCCAAACCGTTGCCAATAAATCATTTTTGCTTCTACGTATTTCACAAATAAATTCCACCTCCAACAGCAACCGACCAAAAATATGTACATAAGAATCATTCATAGAAATAGAAAAAAAACGACAACAACAAATTTTTTCACATTTTAATTAAGGAAAAATTCTAAATTCACTTGGCGCGTTGCAAAATGCCAACATTAATCAAGCAGCTACTCGGTCGGTCGTCCGCTACTCAACTCGAGCTCGTGTGAACATTTCGCTAAGATCTCACCTCATCACGTCTACTGGCGCGAAATGACAAACGAAACCCCAAACTCACGAGTGATATCTTGTGATGCTCGAGGAAAGAGTTCCTTTGAAGTGACATTCGGCGAATGCCAAACACATTACACCTTTAATCACCTTGTAGAACGTTTGGGTAAGAAGAGGACATCCATTTGTCTTCGCTGATCTATTTTTAGCCAAAGAAATAAGCTTTTCGCGCAGTTCTTCTAGTTTCTTTAGTTGCATGCAATCGTTTTAAAAATAGGAAATAAAATTTTTCACGAAGGAAAAATGAAAATTAAAAGTGCAGCGTTGATGTGACAACATGAACAGTTTTGAACCTAAATCCGAGGATCATCGACTATAAACTCAGCGAATTCATCTAAGGAACGTGAACGTGTACAACGGCGGCGATCGGGCTCGATACACAATCTCGGTGATGCAGATGCATTTTATTCTCTCCAATCGTGCAGCAATAAATCACGAGCTGCGCCCAGCGTTTGTCTTAATTAACGCAAATGCTCCATTGAGGATGAAATGTGGAGAGGAGGATGCTTTTGGCTGAAGTGTGATCACACGAGGTGACACTTGTTCCAATTAATTGCTCGCTCAGTCGGAACTGCGATGCTATAGAGGAGTAGTATGCAGTGTGAGCCACAATGGCATATAATATATGTAAGGTACCTATGCCCGCCGATGAGGCGGAGAACCAAAAATCATCTCGTTGAATACCATGGGAGCTAAGTTTAGGAATGGAGAATGTCTGATGGTGTCGTCTCTCGTCTGATTGGACCACACCGAAGACGCTTGATGCATGGCGATGGCAAGCTTCTTTCTTAAGATATTTTAATTTTTTTTTTTTCTTTTCGGGTGACAAATCAAGAGTTTTCACCCGGTTTTTTGGTTGATTTTATTGTGCTCGAGTGCCACACACAGACCGAGCGAGGTGCGAAGAGATTCTGGATGGGTGCATTTTTTGGGAGCCGAAAGATTGACAGTACCGGGAACACACATACAGCCCGTTAAGCGGTGCCAAGTTGATATTGTGAGCTTCAAGATGATAATGTTAAGGAGCTGCGATTGTTATTTAATTGATTCAATGTGATGAAAGAAATTCCTCTTGTGATCTTATGTTTCTTTTTGTTCTCTTGTACCTACCTATATGTAGATATTCATTTCTGTTTTGAATGAAACATTCGATGGCTGGAAAATTCAAATAGGATTTTAGAGATAAACGAAATCAAAAGGCAAATGCGTACCTTCATTTTTAAGATAATTTTTACCTCAAATTAGAAGGGGACAGCTCTATGTTTATTTATTTAGAGTGAAGCTATGTAAATAGAAAAGACAAAAATTATAAAACTTGTTTGACAGTTATAAAAAGACAAAAAAACCTATTTAGGTTTTTTATTTTTATAAAACTTACAAACAAAAACAATTTTTAGTATGAACAAATAAATAAATAAGTTGATGAAGTTTCCTAAGTGACTTCTAGACTTTTAAAGTCTAATTCTAGTATACCTACCTACTTCTTTTTTAACTTTGAATTATAAAAATGTTCCTAATAGCTACTAGCACAAATTTGATAGTTTAAATCTTAGGCTTCAGTTTAGTTTGGTTTAATATATCTAAGTATAGTTTTATTGAAAACAAATTGTATTATTGCAGAAACGTAAATTTTAAGTTTAAAAGTTTCATTAATCAATTAGCTGTTGGGGCTGGATTTTTAGTGAGTCTGTCCAATACTTTTTACATTATTTCGTTTTTATTTTCCTAGTGAAGACTCAGCATATACTTAATCTTGTACTTAAGCATTCAATTACTTAAAAAGGTTGTTTTTTTTAGACGTGTTGTTTTTAAGAGGAAATAAAATGCATATAACTTAATGTTGTGGTCAAAAATTTAGCTTTATTATTAAATTAAGAGTTTGCCATTGTTTTCTGGCTGGCTGGCTTGAATAAATTCCAGCCGAGAGGCCCAATTTTCGACAGCTCAAATTGTTGCGAGCGATGGCGGATGGACATATTCGGGTCTTTTTCGATACTCTGCTCCACAGCAGCAATAGCGTCTTCGGTGCGCACTGTACGACGTCTCTGAGGATGAGCATTATCCACTAGAGTAAACGTGGTGCGAATTCGATCCATGGTTGGAAGAATTTATGCGATTTTGCGATTATTTCGACCGAATATCGCGAACCGAACCATTATTTTGGTAATAAATTATATATAAACATAATATTTTGGTAAAATTTTTAAGCCAATGTTATATATCATTGCAAAATTGATTTAATTTTTTTTATGGTAGGTATACCTACTCAAATATTTTCTTTTAATGTATTGAAAGATCGCTATCTTCTGTTAATGTTGTGACGGGAATGAAAATAAGTTCTATAGATAGTGCTGCGAAAATCAATAAAATTCTTCCGCATTATTCTTCAACAATATGCTTTGCATATTTTTAGGAGATAACTGATGAAAACCGCTTTTTAAGGGAAATCATAGAGAATCCAAGTAAGGAAAGAAAATTAAATGGGTGAGTTTGTTTCTTTACAATTTACGGGCAGCTCAATTTAATACCTGTTTCACTCAAATATTTTTCAATTGTTTCCGGAAGCGTTTTGAAGGAATTCTTGGCATTCTCCCGATCTTCTTCAAAATTCAAAATGCTTGTAAATGATCTGATCTTTTAAACTTAATAAACTCTAGTCAACCTTGTAAAATATTTGCGACTAGTTTAAGTGTCGACGAGTAATGAGCCAAGCAGACTAAAAAATTAGAATTAGAACACAAGAAATAAAGTTGAAGGGCTCGTTGTTTTGCAACGGTTTCCTTCGTCCCCCAGTTTTTGCAGTGTTTCCATTACAACGACTAGGTAAATGTTTTCCCTGAGTTTTCTTCTTCGCAAAGAACTGATAAAACTTAGGTACCTTTTTATTCGACCAAGGTCTAGATTCAGAGGGGGGGGGGGGGGGGGGTCAACGTATGAAATTAGACGAAAATGATGAAAAAATGACCAATAACTTAAAGTTGATAAACAAAAGTCTCAGCTCAGAGCCAGCAGGGGAGGGCAAGTTCTACTATTGCAAACAGTAGAAATTGATAACTCCATTCAAAACTTAAAAAAACTGATTTTTAAACGCAAATAAAACATAAAAAAAGATAAAGGGCAGACTACTGGTGCCATCACCCTACTTACATGAGTAAGGGGCACTCAATTCTCCCGTTCTCCTCCGTTGCTCCTACCTATCTAGTAAAAGGTCTCTTTATACCTAGGTTTCCTTTAGGTGTTTATATAGAATACATATACCTACAGTAGCTTTAGATATTTGTACCTATTTATATATATAAAAAAATAAAACTGCAAAAAAGGAACTCATTATGATTTAACACCCGAAAAATCCTTTTCATCCCAAAAAAATAAAACCGCCATCACACTTAGGTACCTACCACCGTCAACACAACTCACAACCAAAACCACCACAATCTCTTTAACATTTTTTGATACGTAGATATATATATGTATCTTTTACCTACCTATACGTAGGTATAGTCTACCTATATCAATACCGCCCGCCGCCGTTGCCGCTGCCGTAGCGCGGTTCCCTCGCCAACAAGAAAATCATTAACGCGCACAATTTTCTCACCCGAGCATGTGTTGAATATGTCACATCCACAACTTCGCACATCGCTACCACCAAAAGCCAACAAACGGGGAAGGAAGGACGCTGGCTGGCTGACTGGATGGTTGAGTCTGATTCTGTTCTGGTGGTGCAGGCTCGCTCCTCTTTTGTGGTATATTTTCCACAAAACAAAAAAAATAAAAGAGCACATTGAAATATACCTCCATTTAAAAAGAGAAATAGATATATTCAGATTTAAGTATATAAAAGAGCAGGACAGGGATATACCTCCCTAGGAAGGGAAAAAAAATAAATAAAACCCGAACAAGGGCAGCTTCTTGAAAGTTGACAAAACTCGTTGTTGCTCTTCTCAATGATGGCAACGAGAACGACGACGACACGACGACGATGATGATGGGTTCATCTCACTGCCGCTTCTTCTGCTGCTGCAACAGCAGCCGTCGATTATTTAGCATAAAGAGGTCTCTCACCGCTCCACCAACGTGACCAGTTTCAGCAATAAGCCTTCTTCAGGCTCAAACTCAAACCACACCACCATCGCCATCGCCATCACACCGACACACCAGTTCCAAGATCCCACATCCCAATCCCAAAAAAGAACTTACAAAAACAACTTTTTAAATTCGCAGCCATCACTTTGGCATCGGCTTCGGCAGGAATTTCCACCTTTCCATTTGCGGCCGGCGCGGCGCGTTATCGATTAAGAATAAGAAAAGCCCAACTCAAAAAAAAAAATAAAACAACAACAAAATTCGCTGCAATCCTTAAGGACTTCTTTTCTTTCCTTTTTGCCGAGTAGTAGAGTTTATAATTTCTTTCCTTCGCACGCCGCACTAACCCCGAAAAAGTAATAAAAGTTCCGCCCATTTGTCTTGATATTTTTGCTTAACTTTTCGAATTCCCCTATACAGAGTTTCGCCGGTATTCCTCACTCACATTTCATGTGGTGTTCGGTGTTCCCCTGCGAAATTGAGCGAGAGGATGTTGTGCCACGCCTTCCCAACCAAAATGGCTGAAAAGTGATTTTTTTTTTCGCCATGCAAAGCAGATATTCACCTCAGTATCAATTGAGCAAGCAAGCTAGTAGTATGAATCGAGAAATAAATAGAGGAAACTCTCTTGTCATAGATACTTTTGTATCTTAAAAGGGATTTTTTTGTATCTTTAGTTATGCAATATTTTTGGTGATCATTTTTGTTTTCTTAGATATCTGAAAATGCAGTAATATTTAAGTGGTCAGATATATATTTTATCATAAATACCTACCTACATTAGATACTTTTGTATCTTTGGGAGACTTTTTGTATCTTTAATGTGATTTTTTGTTGATTTTGTTAAAAAAAAAATGAGGAATGATTAATTTCATGCTATGCTTCACACAAATAAATCCCTGATGCCGTCGGTCGGTCGATTTATCTATCTATTTGCATCAATTTTATCCACCGCCACCCAGACACACCACCCCCTAGTACCTACTCTAGTTCGAATTTATTTGTCTTTATAAATGTGGGTAGATATGTAACTACAACTATCACATCTTGGTGTTGACATTTGAGAAATTTGTAGCTCATTCCGTGTGTTTTGTGAATTTAGTATAGGTAGGTACTTATACCAATCTATATGTGGATATAAATGTGTCTATACCTATATATACGTAGATGCCTATTTTGTGTGTTTTACCTACTCTCTGTGCTGTACCTATTTGTGTGGGCGGGTTCATTTTAAAAGATCGAGATTCTAATGAGATGTCAGCAGTATTTTGTGGATTTATGTTCAGATAGGTAGGTAGGTACCTACATACATAGGATTGGAACTCTTTCAGCAGAAATGACGAGATGTATGCAAAAGTATCTATACATTTCTATACCTATAGTGACATATTGCTCAGATAATTCTTTACCCAGATATCTTTATGTTATTGGGTGGTAGGTACCTACCTATCTAAATTTTGTTCTTATTGCTGTCAAGTAAAACATTTGAAAAAAAAAATCATTTGTCGGTTTTATCTAATCGTATAGGCAAATACCAATAGGTTTTTATAGGTAGATAAGTAGGTAGGTAGGTACCTACCCGCTTTTCTAGTAATATTCTTTTTCAGCGGATAAATTATAGCAAGTCGTCATTGTACCTATATAGTTAAATACCTAGTAGGTACTGATGATATACATATAGGTGTGTGGGTATACCTATCTTTATGTGTGTGGTATGAGAATAGATATTTTTATTTTACTATCTAAGTACCTATATGACGATAGGAATTATATCATGAAACAAATGGTCTGCAATATCTAAACTCATTAAGTTTGTTTGGATAAACTAGACACACATAGGTATAATTAATCAAATTATTTTTTATTTTTAAGTCATTAAAATGAGGTTTTTTTTTGTTTTTAATTAATTAAAATTAAAAAAAAAACTTGATTCTATAGGTAGGTAATAAAAATTAAAGATTTAATTGGCTCATCCAAAATAATAAAGAATATAACCTTTGTTGAGCTTTTAATTGAGTAGCAAATTGATTTGATAACGGATTTTTAAATTATTTCTTAAGCCAATGGTGGCGATTTACGATGATCGTTATGGGAGGAAAGATTTAAAAACAAATGAAGATGAGTGTTTATGTGCTTATGAGCAACAAATCAAACGTATTTATAGGAATAGCTATACACAGTTATAGCTATGTATAAGAGATATAATACAAGGCAAAAACTAAGCAACGTACCGATATATTTGGCTATCTTCGAAAATAAATGTTTTGTAAGTAGGTTAGGAAAGTCGAAGTATAAAGTAGGTATATCTTCCTGAATGCATGGCGGCTTGATAAGTGTTAAGATACCTACATGATGATTTTTTTCTGTCTTAAATTGAAGTAGGTATATTTTACAAAATTTGAGCAGATCTTCTGTCAGGTTGAGGTAGCGGTCGGGTCCTTGATCCGACCAGGTAACGACGCCGACGGACGCGAGAATTTGTTGGTTTGACAGCCCGTTGCGCGAGCGGAAGACGTTAAGGAATAAGTTTAATTGTGAGCCCTTGGCTTAATACTTCATAATTTTAAACACGTTAAACAACTCTTCTAACTTTACCTTCGCATAATGTGGATTCCGCAACGAAATGTAAGTAAAAGCAAATTTTTAAAACTTTGAACTATCCCAAATCTGACAGATGAAGAGATAAAACACAGTTATGCACAACAAAAAAAAATAAAATAAATATGTGTAGACACATACAAAATTAACAATTTTCGACCGGAGAAGGTTAAATTAATAAAATAGGTAGGACATATGTGTGGTTCAGAAACAAACCCCATTATATCCACTTTCATAAGTTTCGAGTAAATCGAGAAACACTTTTATCTGCTAAACCTAACATCTTTTAAGATATAAAGGTTTTTGAATTAAAAGTTTAAAATTATAAATGTTTTTTTTTCGAATGGATATAGCGGGTTTTGGTAGTAACAAAAATACGTGGATATAATGGATTTTGAGTGGATAAAATGGGTTTTGAAATTAACTACAGATTTTGAGGTTTCTTATGTCTAGGGTATAAAATTCGCGATTTGGGATTCAAACTTGCACCCAACGTATGTGTTTGAACGACACGAAAAAAACCTCATACTTAAGTCATTTTTTTTTTCTTCAAAAGTGTATATAATGGGTTTTGTTTCTGATCGACACATTTTATCTATGTAAGCATAAGTACATAATACATATATACCTCTATCTACCTACTATACCTACCAAGTATAAATTTTGATTGCTTTGAATATTAATATTGGTACCTTATTGTATTTTATTTTCAAAAAAAAATAAGGTTTTTCGTATACCATTTTAATGTATGAACAAGAACATATTCGTAAAAGCTTCATTTTTGAAGGGTTTTAATAGAAGGATATGATAGGAAGAGAAGGTATGCATATGATATAAGATGCGCTAAGCTATTTATTGGACGTCTCTTACTTTAGCCAATACTTTTTGGCATTTAGCAAAAATGAAATTGAAATATTTATAAAATAAACCATAAAAGCCAAACAATAAATTCTTGCACAATGAATTAGCATTTACAAAGCTACAATTTCTGCGAAACAAAATTCTTATATTCAGAAAAATTTTTGAAAATCTCATATTTTTGTATTTTGTCCGCTAACTTCGGACTCATTTAAGCGGGCTGGAAATGCACTTTTTGAACTTGAAATCGACATAAAAATTGATCCATAAAATCTACAAAATAAATTAGTATTTAATTAGACATTTATTAGACACACATTTTTTCAAATCTAAACCACAAAAATTTCTATTGTTCTTACACTACGAAAATGTACAAAAAATAATTTACTCATACAAAATATAAAGACCAAATATCAACGAAACAATGTACTCCCTTAACAAGTTCAGCTTTTTTTAGCAAACATTCCATTTAGTAAACAATCTGCATTTATGTATTTAGAGTAGTATTTAGTTTTAAATGTAGATAATGCAAATTTGAATTTAATGTTGCGTTTTAATTTAAATGTTTATGGGACATTTATTTTCCACTCGGACACTTTTTTTTACACTTTATACAAATTTTCAGAGGACTTGTCACTCAGGCGCGTATCGCTTACTGCGAGGACCTTGTATTTTTCCAACATTAGTTTGCGTTTTTACAAAATTCCATTTAGTTTTTCGGTTTCCTTCCAGGCCGACTTAATATTCTCTCGAGTAAATCAGAAGGATGGAATAGAAGTGTGGAGATAACGCAGATTTATTTGCAGAATATCTTGAAAGAGTCTACGTACTTTTTGACGGTCTGAAGTCGGTAAACAATTTTGAGTAACTGCTTCTTAACGAATTTCTAAGAATTTTAAAATTAAAAAAAAAAAAAATCATAAGTAAATAGAAGTTCAGGTATAAAAAAACAGGGACGCTACAAAAGTAGAGCAACAGGGACAGCAAACGACCCCCTATTTCCTGCCGCTCTTTTGACATTTCTCTTCAGTAAGGTTTGCCATTTCATGATGGAAATATATACGAGCCAACAACCAGTCGAAATTATTAAAATTTACTACCGAAATTCGGAGTCAGTGGCCTCAACGTTAAGAGCGCTACGTCCGATTTATGGTCGTCATAATCGTCCTAGCAGATCAACAATTGAGCGTCTAGTGGAAAAATTTGAATGGACAGGCACAGTACAAAATGTTCCCGTGCCAGTGAGACAAAGAAGTGCCCGTAGTGTCGAGAATATTGCTGCCGCTGAGGCTTTAGTTGCAGAAAGCCCAAATGTGTCTCTCACACGTCGTTCTCAAGCGTTGGGCATCTCTGTGACGTCGTTGTGGCGAATTTTGCGAAAAGATCTTGGCCTTCATCCTAACAAGATTAAATTGACGCAAGAACTGAAGCCGCTTGACCACCAGAAGCGTCGTATGTTCGTGAATTGGGCTGAGCAACAACTTGAAAATGATTCGGATTTTCATCGAAAAATCATCTTCAGCGATGAGGCTCATTTCTGGCTGAATGGCTTCGTCAATAAACAAAATATGCGGTACTGGTCAGGCAGCAATCCACACGTACTCCATGAGTCATCATTGCATCCCGAAAAAATTACGATTTGGTGTGGTTTATGGGCCGGCGGGGTCATTGGGCCGTACTTCTTCCGTGATGATCAAGACCGGCACGTTACTGTGAATGGGGATCGCTACCGTTCAATGATAACCGAATATTTTTGGCCACAATTGGATGATATCGATATGGACTTGGAGGACATGTGGTTCCAACAGGACGGCGCGGCCCCACAAGCCACACAGCGAATGTCACAATCAATTAATTGGAAACCAAGTTTGGAGAACGCGTGTTATCTCACGAAATGGTCCAGTCGCTTGGCCGCCTCGATCGTGCGATTTGACGCCGTTAGACTATTTCCTGTGGGGCTACGTCAAGTCTATGGTCTATGCCAACAAGCCTGCGACGATTGATGAACTTCGTACGAATATCGAACGTGAAATTGCAGCAGTATCGCAGTATTATGCATGAAAACTGGCGTCTAGACTTCTGCAAGCGTGCCCGTGGTGTCCATGCAAAAGAAATCGAGTTCCATACATAATGGCATCGAATGAACTTTCACAGGAATAAAGAATTTCATTGATATCCAAAAACTTTTGTAGTGCTCTTATCACCCGATAAAAACAAAACATACACAGTGCCGGAACTCACGTAAAAGTTGAACAGCACAGAAGAATTGAAGCAATGATAGAGTAGAAGTGGCGTAACCCTCATTTTTTCAATGCTAAGTTATTTGCACTATCAAGATGAAAAATAAATTTTCTTTCGAAGCAAAAGTGGCCCAACCCACATTTTATCTTGAATCAATACAAATTTGTTTGAAAAATTATTTCTGCACGGAATTTTTCCTGCGAAAGACATGTCTGTCTCCGGGTGACAACTTTGGCGCCACCAAAGAAGAACAAAACAAACCATTACCGAGAAATACTTCCGAAAATAATTGTTACTAAAATGGCATTTTTGCAAAAAATCTGTAGATGCCCCAAGCACTAAACATTCAGTATCTACGTAAGATTTAAGAAGAAATATACCTGGAGTGCGGTATGAGTACAAAATAACTGTGCACAGTAAAGGTAGCGTGTGTATAGGTAGCTATAGCAAAGTTTGATTTAAATAGATATAGTCGTCTTCAAGAAAAATACGCTACCTGCTTGAACACAAAAGAATGCTGCAACTGGAGCTGCAGCTGCAAAAGTTGTCAAAAAGTGTTGTAGGTACTTTTTTTTACGTGCCCACAATCCAGTTGTATCTACAGCTTTCTGACATTCTGACTGCAGAAGCACTGATATCTATAACATGAGGGATTGAAGAGAGCTTGAAACTTATTTCAACCCCTATATAAACACCCATTGAGTTGAAATGGGCTTGTTCGCCTCCGTCAATTTTGAAATATCAAAAATGCTGCACGCAAAAGTTAAAAGTTGGTGAACTCTTGCAGCTGCGGCTGCGGCTCCGTTTGCAGCTACGTCGCATTGTGTTCATCCAGTAATGCTGTGGTATCAGCATCTTTACATCGCGGGATTATACCATTTTGCACCTTCCAAAGATAAGCGTTTTCAGTCTTAGAAAATTCTTAACTATACAAGTGCAAAGGTGTCATAAATAAAATCGGTCAAAAGCGGATATCGGTTCAATGGTCTTTTTGAATTCATAATTCCTTGTTAAATCAGGAAGTAAATCTTTCAATATTATACCATTCAAAGAGTTCTTCGAACATGAAAGGCTTTCGTATAGGTACCTGCATAACATTTTCCTTCCTTCCTGCTGTTGCTACCGCTGCTGGCATCCATATCCCCAAACCCCAACCCCTTTTTGGAATTCCCTAGATTGATTCTGTTGATTTCGTAATTCAATTTTCCCCACACATGAAATACCAGACACACGGTGCTTCACCGCGCACTCTGCGCGCTTTCCACATATGTTTGCATATCAACCACCACCGATACCAAAATCGTTCCCGGCAACTTTTCGCGCGCTCGCTGCTTGTCATAGCACCAAGCCAACCCAACTCCCAAGTCCCATCAGCTATAGCGTTTATAGCGAGGTATGCTCCTGCTTAGCCCCGATGTTGTTCACATGCGGAAGTCATCATCGGTTCACATGCTGCTGGCTCCACTCTCAGGCCACCACATATACTATACTGATACTCTGACTATAATGGCATGACGTGGATGGCTTCAACTCGATACTGTGTTATGTAGTAATAGTTGAAGTGGCTTCTGTGATTGTGAGGAGTCATCTCCTCCTCCTCGCCCCTTCCACAACTCAGCATTTGAACGATTTTCAATTTCTGACAGCGAACAGAATGGGTCATCTGTCTTCGTGCCACTGCTGCCACTTGCCCCATGGTCAATAAAGTTAGCCTGGCCTGGCTCGTTCTCTGGCGTGGCAATGGCGATGGCATGGCGATGGCGTTGCGATGTCGATCCGGGTGACTTTGGACTTTTTTCCCTCTGCAGCACCGTGATTTTGATGAATTACAAATTTATTCGATTGTAATTTGTTATAAATTCTATCAATCGTTTCGATCTTTTCGATTATGTTCCGTCCATCTCCGCATGTTGTATTGGTTTGGAGGTCCTTTTTCTGAGAAAGGTCAGCTTGTGAGTTCTGTGCGAGTAACTATATGATGGGGAATCACCTGCAGCTATGTAAGCCTAAAAATTCACAGAAAAATGGAAAATTCTCTATCAAATCGAGAGACTCTCCTTCCCCCGCGTACCTACTTCTCATTGTGACCTCACTCTTTAATGAAGACATTCCGTTTTGCGGTCGGTTTCGGTGACGACGGCGACGCGACGGTGGCGGCGCCGGGAGGAGAGTGTAATTAATCAAAGGACTATTTGTTTTTGGTTTCCAATATGCAGCACACATCAGGAACAGTGGACTGGTGGGGTGGTTGTAGTAATGATACCCCCCACCCCATAGAGTTCGTTTGTTTGCTATTACACTTAATTGCCGGATTGGTTACACTGCAGGAACAGGACACTTTGGGCCACATATGTTTCTGCCACCCTCCATCATTCTGTTTTTCATCAGTGTGAATGCCTATGTATGCGTTGCGTTGCCTACATGTGTGTTATTGAGTGTGATTTTAAATAATTCAGTTTGTTATTATACAAGTCGAATGGTAATAAATAATTCACAGACTTGCGTTGTCGTATACCTATGTTGTGTGTTCCTATTACTGCGTTGCGTAACTTGATGTGATGTAGTTTTGTAGAAAAAAAAACCCGAACTGTTAAACGTTGTCGTTGTCCATGTCACACATGGAAACAGGATAATGGTGGTTGTGCTATATGTAGGTAATTAAAAATGGCTGATCATACTAAACATACTTCTATGTGTATATAGAAGGCAACTAGGTGGATATATGATGTGCATGTGAGCACCCATGGCTAACATACTTCGGTAGGTATAGGTACATTCATTTTCGGGCAATTAAGAAGGATTCTTTTAATGACATAGTTAAAGGTGGGCATTTTTGATTAAAGATAATAGCTTAATATTCTTAATTGTGAGAAACTTGACATGGCGCTAAAGGTTGAGTCGTTGATGGGGCTGGGGATCTTAATTTTTATGGCACCGCACATGGCGGCGATGAGTAAAATATATGCACAGGAATAAAAAATGTGATTGAAGTACCAAATGCGTGTTGGATCTATCAATTTTTTATAAGAAAGAAAACACAGCTTTAATTGAAAACTTTTTTAAGGCATTGATAGGTACAAAGGTAGGAATAGTAATTTTTGATAACACATTTTTGAAACTTTTAATTTACTTATTATATTTTTAAAACAAAAAAAAAAGACTGCTGACCGTACAGGGGGCAAATAATTAACAATCAAAGACATATAATTCCACATACCACATGTCATTGATACGTATAATTATCAAACTCTAGAATACGTAAAAATTGTATGATTATGATACATTTTAAATACTGTCAGAACAAAAAAAAGAGCAGCAAAATTGTAATATCATTGTCCTTCTGTTAAAACCTCCTTATATCTCTATATATAAGTATATAAAGGTTTAAATCCTTTAAGATTCTATAAGAATTATGTTTTAAATAGTTTATTTTTTGTGTCTTGTGTGGAGAGCCAGGGCCTAACAGAGAGACATTCCTGGGGAATGATTGAGCTTAGGTTACAGTTCGTCCAGTTTTTTAAGACCTTATGTTTAATTTCTCTAATATACACTCACACTCATACCGGTGAGCAAAAGTTATAAAATAATGTTTGCCAAACCCTGCTCTGTCGATCGGTGTATGTGTTTGGTCTGGAGCCTGAATGAGCACTGAGCACTGAGCGGTGAGCTTAAGGCGGTACATGTTGATATTTTCGCGAACTACCATCCATAAACGTACGAGAAAGACATAACGGGTGATTTTTAAGCTGGTTTGGTTTTGGCAACACTGGTTTTGACAGCTGACGTGTGTTTAGTACCTTGTGTCACTGTCAAACAGCTTCAGTTTGGTTTGCAATTTAACCATGGATCGTCTTACAAATGAACAACGCTTGCAAATTATTGAATTTTACTATCAAAATTCGTGCTCGGTTCGAAATGTTCATCGCGCGCTGCTTGTGTTCAGCGATGAGGCTCATTTTTGGTTGAATGGGTACGTAAATAAGCGAAATTGCTGCATTTGGAGTGAAGATCAGCCAGAAGCATGGCAACAGCTACCAATGCATCCCGAAAAAGCCACTGTTTGGTGCGGTTTATGGGCCGGCGGCATTATTGGGCCTATTTCTTCAAAGATGATGCGAATCGCAGCGTTACTGTCAATGGTGCACGCTACCGAGCGATGATAACAAACTTTTTTTTGCCCGAAATGGAAGTTCTTGACTTGCATGATATGTGGTTTCAACAAGACGGTGCCACATGCCACACAGCACGCGAAACAATGGCGCAATTGCGAGGCGAGTTTGGTTAACAGTTAATTTCACGTTTCGGGCCGGTCAATTGGCCGCCTAGATCGTGCGATTTGACACCATTAGATTATTTTTTGTGGGGGTATGTCAAGGCTAATGTCTATAGGGACAAGCCCGCTTCGATTGACGCACTGGAAGCCAACATCCATGCATTCATTCGTGAGATACCGGCCGATATGTGTGAAAGAGTATGCCAAAATTGGACTCAGCGGATGGGCTACCTGAGACGCAGCCGCGGTCAACATTTGCATGAAATTATCTTTAAACATTAAATTGCAAGGTTCAAACTATCGATTCAAATAAATATTTTATTCATTTTTTCGAATTTTTTGGGTTTTTTTTTTTAAAAAAAGTTCTAAACCTCTTAAAAAATCACTCGTTATAAACCATGTCAACATTTTTTACAAGCAATAAATGTTTTCAGCATTTGCTCTTAGTCATAATCGACTTTTTAAGCTTCAGTAGGTATGTGTTAGCTATTTTTTGATCCACTCCCCCTTTCATCGACGCTCTCCTCGACTCACACATCTCCGCTCTACTCACAGCTCCAGCATGTGGTTATAGGCTAAGGTGAGAGGCACTAATTAATGACAAGAGATACTCTTGGTGGGATTGCCAGTTCCTCGCAAGACGCATCAGTAGCCGATTACTTTTTTTTTAGGTGGACTGGGCTGGGAACCGAGCCCAGGCCTCCAGCATAACAATACTAATACGAACTAACCAATAATAGCGACTATACCACCTAGGTATATAAAGGTTTTGTGTGTCCCCTGAAAAATTTTTCATTTTCGATTTAAGAGGTTTGACCGAAAGCCGATGATATGTTCCGGGGCAATTTCCATAATAAGGCACTTCAAGAAAAGGCTCGCTCCAAATTTTGAACACCTAATTTCATATACACACAGAGAAAAAAGCAGTGAAATTCACTAAAAACTGTAGTGAAGTGCACCGTAAATGTAGTGAAATCTCAACCTACTAAATCTGTAATGAATTTCACTACACATTGTAGTAAAATTTAACTTTGAGATGTTAGTAAAATTCACTACAGAAACAGTGAAATTTATTGAAATTGTTCTAAAATTGTGTAGTGAAATTCACTATTGTGTAGTTATTCACACATACTGCAAAATCGCGTAGTAAATTTTATTACAGAAATAGTGAATTTTATTGTTCGTGTAGTAAATTTCACTGCATTTGTAGTAATAACAATAAAAATGTTTTGAAAAAAGGCGGGTAATTGAGATACTGCTTTTGTAATGAAATTTACAATACTATGTAGTAATTTTTATTACACTTTTAGTAAATTTTACTGCACTTTTTTGTAGTAAATTTAACTACATCTTTAGTAAAATTAGTGCAGTAAATTTCATTACAAATGCAATTAAATTTACTACAGATTTCTTTGAAATCGTAGTAATTTTTACTACAAGTACTGCATTTTCTTGGTTTTTGTAGTGAATTTCACTACAAGTCCGTTTTATAAAATTCACTACAAGTTTTTGTAAATTTTACTACGCAAACTTCTCTGTGTGTAATGTTCATTATACACTTTATGTGAAAATATAGAGTAGTTAGATGGGAGGCCCTTTATCGTGACAATAATCTATAACTACTTTTGGATGTTCTGACTTTCGATTTATAATTTGTACACTGTGTTTTTTTTAGACGTGTGGTTTTTGAATCTGGCAATACTTTTTTTGAAATTGGTCTTTTTGACAGCTGTCACTTTATTTAATCTCTATTAGTTTGCCATTTTATAATAAATAGACTTGCTCCTGAACAACGTTTGCAAATCGTGCCCAAATGGGCCCAAAACAAGATTGCTGTTGATCATACAATCTTCATAAGCGAATTTTGTTTAGCGATGATGCTCACTTTTGGTTGAATGGATACGTCAATAAACAAAACTGCCGTATTTGGAGTTATCATAATCTACAAGTGTATATTGAGACGCCGTTACATCCTCAAATAGTCACTGTTTGGTGTGTCCTATGGGCAGAGGGAATCATTGGTCAATATTCCTTCAAAAATAAAGCCGGCCATAATGTTACAGTCAATGGGGAACGCTATATAACCATATGATTAATGATTTTTTCGTGCCTGAATTAGAGGATGTTGATATGGACGACCTTTGGTTCCAACAAAACGTCGCTACATGCCATACCTACAGCCAACAAAATAATCAATTTATTAAAGGAAACTTTTGTTGAGCGCAGTATCTTGCGTCGTGGGGCTGTGCCGTAGCCTCCAAGATCGTGCGATTTAACACCGCTGGACAATTTTTTTGTGGGGTTTTGTGTCGTCGCTTGTCTATGAAGATAAGCTCGGGACGATTGACGCCTTGGAAGAGAATATTCGGAGCGTTATTGCTGACATACGGCCCCAATTGCTGCAAAAAGTGGTCGAAAATTGGGCCTCTCAGCTGGAATTTATTCGAGCCAGCCGCGGTGACCACTTACCCAAAATCAAGTTTAAAACACAATGGCAAACAATTATGTTTATAATAAAGCTAAATTTTTGGCCATAACATTAAATTATTTGCATTTTATTTCTTCTTGAAAACCACACGTCTAAAAAAACACTCTTTACAAGGACATATACCAGGACGAGAGTTAGTTATACGAGGCCAATATCGCGACCGATACCGAAACGATATCTAAATTATCGATATATCGATTTTAACGAGACCAAGACAAGACATACATAAGCTTTATACGATTAGACGGTCAGCGCAAATCGTCAATCCTAGGCTGACGCTTCAACGTCGCCAAACTGTCCCAAAGTTGTCAAGCCTGATCGTAAAATCAGATGGTTCTGTTAATGCGTTAACGGTTGCAATGAACCTTGCGATAACTTCTAGGTTCAGCAATCAGCATGTTGATTGTGTCTCATACAATTGGCTCATCAGAATTTTGTATCATGTCAAAGTAACCTGATGCACTGAACTTCATATTGACCGTTGTTTTTTTTTAAGTTGATCGTTGTTTTTTTTTTCGGAGGATTTCATACGATCCAGTCGTGCATATTTTTTAAATTGAAAAGTTTTTATTCTTCGAAAACACTCTAATTCATAGGTTCTTGAAAACAGTAGCCCGTAGATCCTTTCTATATACCTTTTCTTCTAGAAATTGAATTAATTTGAGTGTTCGGTGAAAATTATGCTTTACATTCTTTGTTGAATAGGTTCTCCTTCATCTCTAACATGGACCCTCTGAGAAGATTTAATCACCTGCTCAATCAAGTGTTCAACAACAACCAAAAAAAAAAAAGAAGAAAAACCAAAATCCAAAGAAAACAATGAATAAATCATTCTCTTATAAAATATCTTGAAGATCCGTTTATCACTGTCCATGCATATAAACTCGTATCCATAAAATCCACTGAAACAAAAATTGTGTCATCTCAATATCGCTGCATCCACAACAGACATCATATATACAGGGACTTTTAAAATCTTCCATCACAGAGCTCATAATAAAAATAAAAAAACCTATTTCAGTGTTCAGTGAACCAAAATGATAAATCCTATCAGAAATTGAAAAAAAAAAAGATACAAGATTATCTCCGCTTACAATCATCAAAAATATCTAACCAAACGATGTTGATGCTTGATGATGATGTTCTTTGACGCAAACATCATTTTCTCTAACACTCCAGACAAGTCATCGGATTTCCATTCATATGTCACTCAGTTAGGAGAATTTTCCTCAATTTCCACAGACATCAATCAACACTTGTTCTCAACAAACGTATATACATAAGTCGGGGTCACGCACTTGTAATCGTCACGATCTCATGCACAAATCCCATCTTAAAGATATCGAGATACTCCTAATTAGGCGACCGATGACGAAGACAACTCAAAAAAAAAAAAAAAAAAAAACAAGGGCATGAAAAATCCCCCAAATTGGTTAAGATACACCACACTAGGTACAGTACCTAACCTACTCGAAATTCAACTTATTCACGGCGATCCTTCTTCAATGAAACATTTTCACATATCGAATTCCATTTCCTTAAAATTTTTCAATTTTTGTATTTTTATTTTTTTATGAGCCGCTAACATGGTGTGAAAATTTCTAAAAAGGATCCATGGAAATCCACCATCAGAAAAGGGAACATTTTTACGATGAGAACTCGGATCTGTCAGGGGCATAAATATGTACATATAACTATACAAACCCTCGCCCTCGAATCCGATAGGGTTATAGCCGGGTCGGTGACTTGGTGTCGGTTTTGAATAACATCATATAGGCACATGACATTGATGATGAGGATGATGATTATGATAGCTTCGAAATGTTGAAGGATGATAATTTATTGATTTGCGTGCTCACTGCTCAGTACACAGTTTATAGTTTGACGAGCCGAATATACTTATACACCTACTTATACATATGAAAATATCATACACGCATTTTTGCTTAAATTCTCGCTCTATAGATGGAGGCTCCAAATAACGAACCCTTCTTTTTATGATGGCTATACTCGACCCGAAACATATCCCATCCCAACCCAAGCTGGTGGGAATTGGTGAAGAAAAATTGGAAAATACGTTGAAATATTCAAATTTGAAATAAATCATCAGGTTCGGGCGAGGTGAAATGTGAATGGCGTGCGAAACAGAAATACATTCACTTCGTGCAACCGGGGATTCCTTTTTAGCTAAAAATTTCAAATTTATGTACCTACACAATAAATGTATAGGAAGGTGTATGTTAACATGATGGAATGATAGTGTGGGTAGGTATGTGATGTCGATGTGAGTTTTGCTTAGAAGGCACTTAAATGCTGGCTGGACTTCATATTTTGTTTGAATGAAATAGAATATTATGAAGATTCTGATTCTGAAGGCACTGCTGACCTTACATTGCTATTTTCTGAAGCTTAAACTCGTTTTCAAGCTTATCTTAAATGTAAATTTTGTTGAATGTCTCGTGAAGGAAAATGAAAGTCGTGTAGGTATATACAAATTCGCGTTAGTTTCCTATTTGAATTTGAATATTATACAATATTACTGAACAACAGTTTTTTATGCAAAGCTTAATCCATTTATTCCATTTCGCGTTTTATACGACTCAACGTGAAAGAGTGACATGTTCAACAAGTCGAGGGAAATTTTATTTTTTAACAATTGTTACGACTTTTTCTGTGCTAAGGAATTGAATATCACTTGTTGAACACGTACAGCCCTATAAATAAAAAACGCTTAATCCACATTTATTCCACGAGTTAAGTAAACCAAAGAATAAGAGTTAAGCTACGGGTTAAAATTTTCCATCAATAAAAACAAAATGTTCGTGGAATAGTAAGGCGACGTTTACGAAAAATCCCTTACGAAAATCTACTACAATAAGTAAAATGCCTGTTTGTTCGTATGGGTTTTGACAGCAAATTCTGAAAATTTATAAAAAAAAAATGCTCTAATTTCATATTTCTTTCAAAATTATTAATATTTTTCTATTGTTTGTATGTTGTGTCTGTTGTGTGTTATATCCAGGGCCGGACCAACCATATGTGCAAGATGTGCAAATGTACAGGGCGCAACATTCTGGGAGCGCATTACCAGGAGCAAGAAAATGTTATCTGAACTTGAGAAAACAAATATGTACTTCCATTTGCATTTTAACCACAAAACTTGTTTAAATAATCCCAAAATAACATCCATCACAACTGTACTAAGTTAATTCTTGCCCACTAACTAACCACACTTTCATTGTTGCATTCAAGGAAAATTTAACTGAAAATATCGCAAAACTAAAGATCCCACTAGCGACCTACGCATTGAAAGTCTACCTCCTGGGTAATGTGGAAAAGTCTTATACATGTGTATCAGTGTACATATGTATGTATGCATCAAATATAAAAAGGGACTCTTTCAACAAATCTTGCACAGGGCGCAAGTTTAGCTGGGGCCGGCCTGGTTATATCCAACTCTTGTATCCCCATTTAGGTCATCTTATAACGGGTGATTTTTTAGCTGGTTTGGTTTTGGCAACACTGATTTTGACAGCTGACGTGTGTTTAGTACCTTGTGTCACTGTCAAACAGCTTCAGTTTGGTTTGCAATTTAACCATGGATCGTCTTACAAATGAACAACGCTTGCAAATTATTGAATTTTACTATCAAAATTCGTGCTCGGTTCGAAATGTTCATCGCGCGCTGCTTGTGTTCAGCGATGAGGCTCATTTTTGGTTGAATGGGTACGTAAATAAGCAAAATTGCCGCATTTGGAGTGAAGATCAGCCAGAAGCATTGCAACAGCTACCAATGCATCCCGAAAAAGCCACTGTTTGGTGCGGTTTATGGGCCGGCGGCATTATTGGGCCTATTTCTTCAAAGATGATGCGAATCGCAGCGTTACTGTCAATGGTGAACGCTACCGAGCGATGATAACAAACTTTTTTTTGCCCGAAATGGAAGTTCTTGACTTGCATGATATGTGGTTTCAACAAGACGGTGCCACATGCCACACAGCACGCGAAACAATGGCGCAATTGCGAGGCGAGTTTGGTGAACAGTTAATTTCACGTTTCGGGCCGGTCAATTGGCCGCCTAGATCGTGCGATTTGACACCATAAGATTATTTTTTCTGGGGGTATGTCAAGGCTAATGTCTATAGGGACAAGCCCGCTTCGATTGACGCACTGGAAGCCAACATCCATGCATTCATTCGTGAGATACCGGCCGATATGTGTGAAAGAGTATGCCAAAATTGGACTCAGCGGATGGGCTACCTGAGACGCAGCCGCGGTCAACATTTGCATGAAATTATCTTTAAACATTAAATTGCAAGGTTCAAACTATCGATTCAAATAAATATTTCATTCATTTTTTCGAATTTTTTGTGTTTTTTTTTTAAAAAAAGTTCTAAACTTCTTAAAAAATCACCCATTACAATTACTATGAGTTAACTCATATTTTCATTGGAAAACCTATACATATTCCTGAAATCCTCTTCACTATAAGCAATTGGATTGGATCATATCGGGTTTTGTATATTTTTCTTTTTCTTGTCGTTGATGGCTGATTGTTCAATAAATTGCAAATGATTTAAGAACTCGATAAATCTAGTACACATTATTATTTTTATTTAAAATTAAATTGACAATCTTCACTTATATTTTTTAATTTCAGAAAAAAATTGACATACATCTGGTTCGTATTCTTATTCCTTCGCTAAACCACCTAGTTCGGTGGTTTAGCTTAGTAAACATCAACTACTAGAAATTTTGTTTTATTATTAACATTTTGCACTTAGATCACGGAATAAGGACTAACCCTTCGCTATTTCACGTTTATTAATTTGGCTGGTTGAGATTAACAAGTAGTTTTTGATGTGTTAACTTGTTGTTCTGTGTTATAGGCCCCTCGTGACCATAGTGCTGGAGTTGCAGATAATTAACTATCTCAACTGGCAATTAGGTACCTATAAGTAAGGCATGAATAAATTAAGAAAAAACCAGCGCGCACCACAATTCGATGGAAAACTTTGGTTAGGACACTAACTGACAACTTTAATAAAAGTATGTTCCCTAAGTTTCAATTCAGTTTGCTTGTAGCACACTTTTTTTTGTCAATTCGACATACCGAAAGAATTCGATGGACTCAAACCCGCTGATTCGGTTATTTTTTGTATTCAAAATTCACCCATTGGGTAAAGAAAAAACCATCTATAGTCTCTTTCAGTGTGGATGAAAAACAGAATTGGTCCAGCTCCCCAAGAAAAGGTGAATCTTTTTCCCCCTTTCAAATATCATTCAATTGGACTTATGTCCCTTCTTTCTAGGGTATCTGTATCATAATTGCAGATCAATGTTTTAAAAGCGTTTGAATAGTTTTTTGCACCAGGCCCTTTTGTGGTGTTGATGAATCTCTATACATAGTATACGATTAGAAATTACCTTTCAAGTCGTATTGGACAGTTTCAAAAGACTAAAATTCATAAAATAAATGCTGGTGTGCCTCAGGGCTCTGTAGTGTCTTCAGATCTCTTCTCACAGTTTATCAACGATCTTCTGTCTAAAACTTCTAGTTCACTAAATTGTTTTGAAGGCGACATGTCTATTGCCATTCCCTTTGTGCAACTGTCACCTTTATGTGTAAGGGCTTAAGCAGGATTTCAAACAGGGCAAACTCACATTTCATTCTTTGTTTTATTTCGTACTAGCTGGCCACCTGGCTTAGCATGGGTAGACAAACCCAAGCTTTGCATACAAATTGCAAAAGAAAATACATATGTAAAAATAAATATTTAAACTTCTTTTTGTAATAGAATAATACTTTCTGGGTTGTATAACCCAATTCACGTTATGAATGGCTAAATTTGTAAAGATATGACCCTTTAAGTTCAACACAGACAGAATTTTTGTATTCAAAAATCACTGTTTTCTTTTAATCCTATTTTACTCCATAAATATAGCATTTTTGTAAAATATCCTTTTAAACACACAAATAATTTTTTACCCCACATCACCTTACACCCATCATCTCTTAAGCCATCCCCTAGAAATAACCTTTCAAACACAAAGAATTTTTGAAATCGGATATCACTTTTGGTTTTTACCCCACCCCAATATTCCTTAAACCATCCACTCAAAATAATATTTCAAACAAAAAGAGAATTTTTAAATCGGATATTTTTTGTTTTAACCCCATTTTACCCTGCAAATTAAAAAAAAAAATACCCTTGAACCCATTTAATAAGAATAATATTTCAAAAGCAGGTAGAGTTTTTTAAATAGGATACTTCTTTTTCATTTAACCCCAAAACAATACAAAGTGAATTTGTCCGTTATTTTTATAGTTATTCAGCTATTCGGGGCGGAGAGTAATTCAACAAATCAAAGATCATTAAAATAGGTTCAGCCGTTCTTGAGTTATAAGTGTTGTAACTAAATTGACTTTGGGCCTTACCAATAACCAAACGCTAAACACGCGTTTTGATAAATGCAAGGTGTTTACCGATAGCCAAATTAAACACACCTTCTACTAATTATCGCTCTATTACAAAATCTAGTACTGTACTTGTCAAATAGACAGCTGTTGAATGACATTTGTGTTATTTTGCAACAAACAGATTTAAACTTTTTTCACTTATGAAATTAAAAAATGAGTTCCACCGATTAGGATATAATTGATGACATTAGTATTTTGGAGGATGTCGTGGCACAATCTCGCTAAACTAAAATATATAAAAAAGAATACATCCTTTCGGAGAATATGGTGATGGACTTTACTGATTCCATTAGGAACTCCTTCATAGCTGATGGAGTCCAATTAGTTCTTTTTGACGGTTTTCAGTCTTTAAAAATAATTCAATCTGAAATTATGGAATTTAAAATCAATTAAACAAAAGGAATTGATTAAATTGGATATTTTACTTACATTTTTCAATTAAAAGCGCACAAACTCGAGTGAGAATAACATAGACGCGACAGATAGGAAAATTGATGTTTTATATTGCCTTTAGCTGTCCGATTGACAGCACAAACGAAGAGTTTACACAATTAAACAAGAGTTCCTTCACTTTAAAGTTAAAGCCACGTTTAGCGTTAAGCTGACTATTAAATGGATTTTTGGTATGGTTAATTTTTTAGAGTCCATTTAAATATTTAAGTGATCTCTAAATTTGATTATTGGTAAGGCCCTTTCTTTTTGACATATTAAAGATTTTTAAACAAGTTATCGGTCGGCCTAAAAGTCATATAGAACTAATCTAGATGAACCTTTCCTTCAGTAATTATTGCATACAATTTAGCATTAACAGTCAAGAGAAACCACACATAAAAATTATTTAAACATTCCGACGGGGCGACGGCCCTTACTTTGACAGAATCAAAACAAATTAATATTGATATCATAGTTGAAGTTAGTTTTTCAAAATTGTACAAGAATTAATTCTGTGGCTTTTATGTATCACAAATCCGCTAAAATAAGACAGAATCTTAAAAATGAGATTGTCAACGATTTTTTACCAAACATTTTATTTTTTCGAAGATTTTTCCATTTATCTCATTTTTTAAGATTTTATCCGTCAACTTTATGTCTTATTTTAACGGACTGGAAATGCGTTTTTTTTTTTAGCTTGAATACAAAATTGTCCATAAAAGCTACAAAATTAATGTTTGCGCAAAAAAAGCTCCCATTTACCATCAAGAAAATAATTATTAGGTATATTTATGAATTTTCGTCCGGTTACTTCAGACTTATTCTAGCGGAAACCTGAATGTTTAATAAACTATATTTTTTCATCTTAACAAAATCGA
This sequence comes from Leucozona laternaria, assembly GCA_932273885.2. Taxonomy (NCBI): domain Eukaryota; kingdom Metazoa; phylum Arthropoda; class Insecta; order Diptera; family Syrphidae; genus Leucozona; species Leucozona laternaria. The sequence goes on along the minus strand of OW026368.1, from coordinate 109,723,143 downwards.
TGTTTTCACATCTCAAAGGCATTTAAAAAAAGCTACAAATTTGGGTCCTAATCATACTTTAAATATATAAATGCCTCAAAGACTCAGGCTATCTTTTTCTCAAGAAAAAGAAAAGCCTGTTTCTTGCCAAGCAATAATCTTCAAGTTGGTGGAATAAGTACAGAATGGCGTTCAAGTGCTAAGTATCTTGGAGTTCATTTAGATAAAACTTTAACTTTTGGCTTGCATGTATAGGGGTTTCCAATAAGAGGTGTTATTTTGATATTCAAAGAAAAATGGCATTTTTTGAGATAAATGATCGGATGTTTATTTAATTATAAAGAGGAATGTATGCCGTTAATAATGGAACACAACATCAGCCAAATGGCCGCCACGACCACGCTTACAGGACCATATCCTTTTCATGAAATTTTCCATAACCAAATCGCAAAGTGGCTGCCCTATGTCCTCGATAGCCTCACGAATTCCATCTTTGAGGTCTTGAATCGACGCTGGGCTGTTGGCGTAGACCTTATCTTTCACGTGGCCCCAAAGGAAGAAGTCGCAAGGTGTTAAATCACAAGATCTCGGTGGCCAATTGTGATCACCTCTTCGAGAGATAACACGGTCCGGAAACTTTTCCCGTAAAAGATCGATGGTTTCATTGCTTGTGTGGCACGTAGCGCCGTCTTGTTGAAAGTAAACGTTGTCCAGGTCAATACCATCCAATTCCGGCCATAAAAAATCATTAATCATCTCTCGATAGCGCAATCCATTGACCGTAACTGTTGCTCCAGCCTCATTTTCGAAAAATTATGGTCCAATGACCCCGCCGGACCGTAAACCGCACCAAACAGTCACGCGTTGAGGATGGAGAGGCTTTTCAACAATAACTCTTGGGTTTTCCGAGCCCCAGATGCGACAGTTTTGCTTGTTGACGTAGCCTCCGAGGTGAAAATGGGCCTCATCAGTCAAGATGATTTTTCGATGAAATTCCGGATCATTTTCATGCATTTCAAGGACCCAATCAGCAAAGACACGACGTTGTTGATGATCAGCCGGCTTGAGTTCTTCTGTTAACTGAATTTTATAAGCCTTAAGACCCAAGTCTTTATGCAAAATACGGTGTAATGACCTTTGTGGAATGCGAAATTCCAAAGAACGACGAGGAATGGACAAACCTGGGTTTTCTTCAACACTTTGGGCTACAACAGCAATATTCTCAGTTGTTCTTGAGCGACGTGCACGGGTTTTATTCTTCACATCACTAACTTGTCCCAACAGCTCGAATTTTTTCACCAATTTCTGTATTGCGGTCCGACAAGGTGCTTCACGACGACCCAAAAATGTTTTAGTTTTACGAACCGTCTCTGCCAAATTTTCACCATTTTTATAGTGAATTTTAATAATTTCAATGCGTTGTTGAAGCGTGTATCGTTCCATTTTAATTAATGGCGTAGTTTCTACTTGTCAAATGTCAAAAAATTACAGCTTCAAAAGTGACAGCTGCCGAAATAGCGGGCTATTCAAAATAACACCTCTTATTGGAAAACCCTTTACAAGAAGTAATCAAGAAGTTTAATATAACTATCAAAACTCTTTATCCATTTATAAACCGCAAATCTAAACTGAGTAATGATAATAAGCTCCTGATATTTAAAGCAGTTTTTCAAGCAATTATGTTTTATGGTTCACCGTGTTGGGGGATATGTGCAAAAAGCCATATTCGAAGACTTCAAATAGCTCAAAATAAAGTTTTATAAATGATTCTGAAGCTTCCATGGTCGTTTTCAACAGCTGAACTTCACGCTATGTCAAACATAGAACCAGTATTGCAAAGAATTGACAAAATCAATGTATGCTTTAATTTATCTTGTTTATCTTCAGATAACATATTGATTTCAAACCTAGCTTCTTAGTTATATATAATTATTATTGAAAGTACATTTTCGTTCTTTTTTCTTATTTTCCTTTTTTTAAGACTGACTTTGTGATATTAATTTTATAATTTACTTTTTAATTTATTTATTTATTATTATTTTTCTATTTATTAATTCTTTATCTATTAATTTATTTATTTATTTATTTACTTATGTATTATTTATTATTTATTTATTTATTTATTTATTTATTTATATATTTAATTATTTATTTATTTATTTGATAGCTAATTAATTAATTTATTTATTTATTTATCAATTATTTGTTTAATTTATTTAATTTATTTGATATTTTGTTTATTTATTATTTCTTGTTTATTATTGTTTGTTCATTAATTTATTTACTATTCATTTTTTTTTTGTTTGTTTTTGAATTGTCTTATATATATTTTGTTATTTATTTATTTAATTGTTTGTTTATATATTTATTTATTTATTTGTTTATTTATTTATTAATTCATTTGTTAACTATTTATCATATAATGAATATATGTAAAACTTTAAGTTGGGTTTGATTTAAATACCTCACCGCCCACCCTTCTCCTCTCTAAATCCTCAAAACAATTTAATGAAGGTTTTTATGTAGCTTTTCCTTCAATATACTGTTATTTGCTTTTCATTACTTGTATTAAAAATTTTATTATTTGTCAGTAGTAAGGTAGATTTATACCGTAACTCTGTAAATTGTGCAATATAGTTTAAGAAAAAATGTAAGAATATTCTGCTACAATAAATACAATACAATACAATATCGGATTATTTAAATTTTCTCGCCGCAAAGCGCCCACCTGAGTGAGTGCCAATAACACTTCTGTAACGTGATAAGAATGCTGTTAGAATAGTCTTTTTCTAAACTCTGAAAAGACTTCGACTAAAATGTGTAGATAAAGACTAAATGTAGACTTAAATCTGCCAAAATACTTAATCTGTAGTTGCAATCAATTTAATTGAAAATCAAAATTTGGTTACAGAAAATTCCAAGGATTTAAGCAAAGATGTAACTACCTTTAACCACCATTAAAGTCCTTAAATATTGGAAAGAACGGCTTTATTTAATGTCGTTTTCGAGTGGACGTTCGGAGCTACTCCTTTTTCACTCCTTTTACTCCAAATTTCCCATTTTAGATAGGAATGGAACAGTTCCGAAATCCAAACGAAAATGGCATAAGAATAAACTCCCAATAAACTCAAGCCTTTTTTTTAAATTTTTTTTTCCAATTTTCGATCTGACTCATTTCTTATTCAACAGGATAACAAACCAATTCTCTATAAGCTTGTTATAATAATAACACCTTCCTAACTATAATATTCGCAAATATTTTTATACTAACACATAATTCTGCACCCGAAGGCATCTTAACAATAGCAACTCTATACTATATAGCTAAGTACATATTTATATAAGAGACAAAAAATATCCACCCTTGTCATATTAGAACATAATAATCACTCGTTAAAAAATTATACCCAGGACCTAACACTATAACAACCATTGACCGCCAGCGATAAGCATCAAACATGCTTCCCAAGTGCTAGGTATCAAATTAGAGGTCCTATCTCTGTCCATTTGTTCTTTGTTTGTTTTTGTCCATAGCAACATCCAAAGAGTGAGAGTGAGAGTGAGAGAGAGTGAAAACAGGACACCCCCGACAAAATCGACCGACCGACCGGCCGGCCGAAAGGCCGAAAAAGGGACCTTCCGTCATTGTCGAAGCGCAACAAGGAACCAATTTGTTTGAGGCAAAGTGGAATCATTAGTCGCTCCACTCGCCGCTGCCGCTGCCGCCGCCGCGCCACATAATATACACAACACAACTCTTGAACATCAAAAAAAAAAAAAAAAACCAACGAAAAAATGAAATTTATATATCCTTATCAGGCGCAACCCATCAGCAAAAATTTTCTTCTCGGGGTGATTTTTCTTCCCGTCCCTGTTAGGCTGCGGCGGCAGCGGTGGCGGCCGGCCCGTCCACCAGGGTCTCCGTCGTCATTGTTATCTTTCAGTCCTTTATTTCTGTGCCCGTGCGCTTGCACCTTATCTAGGCTATGGACTTATTAAAGGCTCTAGGCTAGCAGCTACTTACGGGATCCGTATCTGTAATTTCTCTAATTTCTTCACACCCTGTGTGTGGAGAAAGTTTGTCCGATCATAAAGAGATAATTTATGCGGCCATATTTCTCTCTCTTTTTGGGAATTTGCAAATGGCAGAGCAGGTGGTCGTGTCGTACCTTGTACTCGTTCTCGTTCTCGTACCGCTACCTTCAGGATTTTTGGGACAAAGTTAAAACTTACGTTACGTCATGCTCAGTGGGTCGGCTCGGTCGTCGTAAAGTCGCATCGTTTATATCTACCCCCAGAAATGATGTGCTTTGTCTGAAATCATGAAGCACGCATCCAAATAAGATGAAATCTGTCGAAAAAAGGTCTGATACTTTATGCGAAGGTACATCACCCACGAACTTCATTCTTTCTTTCTTTTTTGTCGGAGCAGCGCGGAGTGAGTCTCTCTCCACAGCCTATTTACCGCCTGTCAGAAGAGATATTTTAATTATCCTACCATTGTTGGGTAATTATTTTGTTCATGGGCATGGTAATTGGATGGAGATTGCGCCTGGGCTATCGAAGTTAACTTTTTTTTTTTATAATATTTGTACGCAAATGTGAGATACATATCTCCCCAAGTTACTAAATAGGGTTTGCTTAAGGTACATAGGTATAGCTGCCTGTGTTTTGAATGGTGCGTTTAATTTATAAATTTTTTGGCTGGCAATTTTGGTAACAATTAGACGGGGATTGTGAAAATATTATGAAAGTAGCGTTTTTTTTTTTATTTATTTTTTTTTTGGGTGTATAGGTACCTAATTGAACGCAATTATACGATGTTATCTGGGGATACTTTTAGGAATGTTGTAAACCAATCGAATACGTTTTGTGTCAAAATGTGATTTTTAATAAATTAATGCTACCGTAAGATGAGTTTTGATTTAATCGGTGTGTGTTTAATTATTGAGTTAGTTTACCAAACTATCGGATGCAACGAAGTGAACGACATTAAGGTTCACATTAAAATTGGAGCTTGTGTACATATTCGATACAAATATTAAAAAAATGATAATTATTAATTTTTAAACTTTATGCAATTATACGAAGCTTCTGAAAAGGGATAGGTATAGGCTTTGAAAGCGTATTCGGGAACGTACATGTACAGACCTATAATCGTATTTTTTCGGAGAATTTGTCAATTGGAGGATTTATTTGCTTCTAGTAACCGAATCATAAACGTAATATAAGCGCGTCCCGGCGCATGTATTTAACATTTGTCAAAATAAAATATTTTCGAATAAGCCGGTTGGTGAAGTTCCGCGCAATGTCTCGCTTTGAGGTCATAAAGAAACATACTTAAATGTTTACCAACTTACTTAATCTTTTTGTTGCTTAGCGTCTTTTATTCTTTAATTTTATTTCGGAAAATTTTCCACTTCTAATTTTCTGTCGGAGAAATCGGCATGCAACGCATGAATTTGATATTTTCAACGCACTTTACATTTTTTTCGTTGATCTATCCGATTGACCTATCGGAACGGCTACAATGATACAAAATTCGTACATTTCGTAGAAATCGGAACAAAATTTATTCTGATTGGGCTGATAATAGGCTGATATAGTATCTACATTATCTGCTACAAAGATTCAAAGAAATTATCCAAATTACACAAAAATTAACCTAGAAAATTGCGTAATCCCCTTCCCCCAGCTTTCAATTCGAGAACCATGTTGAGATGTTGACTCTTGTATGTTTTAAATCGATTCATTTCAACTACTATTAGTCGGAGAGAAAAAATATATGCATATACAAAAAATATTCAGTATATGAAATTTTGAACATTTCATTAGATTGCCAAAAAATTAAGGGCGGTAAAGTTTCCAAAAATCATTTTATTAATGTTTTTACCTCTAAAAAATCTATAAATGCAAATGAGCTTAAAATTTTAAATTATATAAATCAAATAACCATAAAGCTTAACTTACCCACACGTGTCGTGGTGTGAATAGTTTCAACTGGGAAGTCGAAAAAAGAAACCTGCAACCTTTAGAAACCTATATACTTTATCCAATTGATTTGTGCAGTATACAGGTCTTATGGGCGAGCTTTTTCCAAAGCAGTGGCGGCTGATGCACGCTCACGACACTGAATTAGAGAAACTGCCACTAAAATAATTAGCAGGCCACTGACTTGTGTATACTTAATGTTGTTGTAATTCTCCGCAAAAAGTCGTACACTCCACCTTGACCGTTGTATCCCACTGCTGAATGGATACTAGGGCTGTGTCAATCAGGAACCATTCGATTTTTTTGATCCGATCATCGAAAAGTATTGATGATTGAAATCACAAATTTTCGTTTAAATCGATCCCAATTTCAATCATTTCGATGATTCTCAATTTCTCGATCAAAATCGGTGTTTTTACGTACTGCCACGGTCTTCCCTCTAGCTACAGTGTAAACCCGAAAATTTGCGGACTATTTGCGGATATTACCTTAGTTTCACGGCCGACGTTCAGGGTCCACTAGAACACTTTCTTTGACAGGTGTCAAAATATGATAAATATTTTTGTACGGCGGACCGAAAAACGGAGTACGCCAATCGATTTAGGAGGTGGAAATTACTTCATGTCACTTAGATGATGAAAATGATCGAATGATCGATTGATTAAAATAATCGAATCATTTTGGTAATCGATTCTTGAACGATTCGATCATTTGAAATAAAAGATTTACACAGCTCTAATAGATACTGATCAACGATCGTGCGCTCGTCATCGGCATCTACGATGTGTGTAACATAGAGTTACCTTTCCCAATTGTAAGCAAATTCAAGAGCTTTTTCTGTGGATTTTACTAAGGAACTTTTGGGATTTGCAGCTTTTGAGAAGTTGAGTTTTTGAATTGTGAAGTGTTATTTATAATTTAAACTACGGAAACCCTGTGAGAGCTTTTAATAGCGACACCCTTATGCAAGCCAATGCGACCAGAGTGAGAGGCAAACGTCCTATCTTCCCTGTACTGCACAAATCAATTGGATAAAGTATAATTCTCTGAAGGAACTTGAAACAAAAGCATGTTTTCGGCAATAGTATAGAAAAATCTCATAGTTTCAGTCAATAATATACAGATTTAAATTTACATTAAACATAGAGCATAGTAAAAGTAACGAAATCAACTGGTTTCTTTAAATTTCACTAATTTCTCATTTATGCCAAATTGTTTTAGTTAAGAATTGCGTGTTTCAATGAAATTTTTGAAATCTTGATCGTCTGGTATCTTTCAAAATTTTTAATTGAAATAATATACTCCGGGTTTTTTCTTTTAAATTTAAATAACCTTTATTTCGGAGTCCCTTACTGTTTTACTAGAATTCTTCTTTAGCATCGAAAGGTATCTTTATTTCTAATGAGATTATTTTAGATGAGTGTCTGGACAAAAAATCTGTGGTACGAAAATTCAAGGCAAATTTTGTAGATTAAATTGTAGCCTATTATTTTCTTGTGATTTTAAGATCTCATTCTTAAGGATCTAACCATCAGAACTCAAGTTATAAGCTTCTAACTGCAATCATGTAACTTTTTTTCTTAACACATTAACTAAAGGGTTTTTCAATAAAGTTGGGTAGATGATGAAATGGAATATAAAAATCTGTGTATGAGGTATTAACAACATTCTTTTTTATTTGAAAGGAATTTGACATAGTTCAAATGCCCGCCACAGCTTCTTACGGTGGCCAGGATCCGAGTGCTCAAATTTTCAATGAATGTTGGTAATGGACATTCATCATGAAGACGAAATAAGACAGCTGTCTTTCGTCATATTCCTAGTTAATTTTTCAATAAGACACTTTTCGGACTTACCACGATATTAATTTTTGATCATAGAGATCGACTGCCGGACGTTTCGACAGGGTTACACTTGTCGTGGTCACGGGTTTACTGATGGTTTATGGATGGGTGTTGTTTTGTCTCTCATTTCTTCTTGTGCGGAGATTGTATACCGATGTGTTGTTTGTGCTTGAAGTCGAAACGTCGGGCAGTCGATCTCTATGATCAAAAATTAAAATCGTGGTAAGTCCGAAAAGTGTCTTATTGAAAAATGTCTCAGAACCGCGATAAACCAAGTCTGAAATCAAAAATTCCTAGTAAATTTGATTAAAATCTTCGGAAAAAACAATATGGTTCCGTCAGTTAGAAGGTTATAACTTAAGTTTTGATAGCCAAATCTTTAAGATTGAGATTTTAAAATCTCGGTATAATAATATACTACATTTAAAAAAAAAACTTCTATGGAAAATAATCAAGATTTAAATTGTAGCAGTGTTATATTGTTAAGTGAAAAATGTATATGGACTCCAAGCCATTGGTACATACCTAGACATTTAAACAGTCATTTTTGATAATATAACACAAAACTGATTTGTGGAAACTTGGAAAATTTGCAGCAATCTTATAACATAAATTAGTTTTTTTCAACAATCGCAAGAACAATTTTTGAAGCCCGAAGATAATAAAAAGTGAAAATTTTTAAAACCAGGGTAGGTGTATAAATTTTGTTCGTATTTGCCCTTAACCTTGGACATTCTGAACATAGAGCTCCTAAATCTTGTAAGTGATCAAAACAGTTTTTGATTTGGATTTTGTTATGAAAAGAGCTGGGCCAAAAACAATTTTTGGGGTCTTAAACCCCTATTTTAGAATATTTTTCGAATACAATTTTGAACGATCCGAAAAAAATCTGGAATAACCTGGAACAACTTTCAAAACTAACAAATTAAAAAAAAAGATAGTTACCTACCAATAGGTATAGGTATCTGATTTATTATTGGAACAAGGGTCATATAAATTATGTTCCATTATTAGCTTTTTTGAAAAGCAATAAATGAAATCTTAAGAGCCCTAATTTTCCTCTATACTTAATGTTTTTTTTTAGTTCATTTGAAAAGTTTTTTTCTTATATCAATGAAGCCTAAAACTCAGTTACCTAAACCTCTCTTTATTAATATGAAACAATTTGAAGGTAGCCCAACAAAAAAAATTGACAAAAGTAAAGGGCAATCTAGGAAAAGAGAGATTTTTTTCATATCTCGACCCAACCAACAAACTCTGGATTTTTGTCACACTTTATGCGAATCACCCTGTGTTTTATTCAACAAATTTAAAGATAGATATTTATGATATCTATAGTCTATAAGAAGACTTACCTACATTATGTCGTCATATGAACCTATGCTTTGTCTTCGATATATTCCCAACAAAACATAAAAATGCTTTTCTTTGAAAATTGATCAAGCAAATTACACACCCCAGAGTCCATATTCAAGGCTAATTTTATTTATTCAACTACATTATGCTAACTTATTTAATAATAATATTCTTGTAGTAATTAACTATAGAATCTTAAACTAATACAATAACTCACGATTATTTTATACTTATATCGACAAAGTGAATGCGCGCTGCCTTTCTCTTTCCCCATTAAATACTCGTACATAAATATATTACTGCACAAGAAGGTCGCCAAGAAGACCTCCATCCTTCTCAGCTTCAGATCAAATTACAAAAGCAAATATTTTATCTGCTTTTGCGCCTGGCCCATGTCGGAGCTATATAACTATACAAAAAAGCCTCTCTCCCTCCCACGATATCCAATTACCAAATCACCACATCCAGCATCTGATGAAATCCACATTCAATGCCGCGCATATACAACAATATCCATGCGCAATATGCGAATATAGCCCTCGCCCCCATCATCATTATCATCATTATAATGCTTAGAGCCCCGAAGCTGTGCAATTATTAACAACACTTTAAGATCTCTCCAGGTTTATTATATTGAGCTCCCCCGTCAGTCAAGTTAACTCTCAAACCACCCTTTTGAAAGCTGCTGGCATACTGCATGCATTCTGCACACTGACACTACACCGCGCACAGAGCAAGAATCAGATTTGATGATCTCATTTCGTATTCTATTGTGAGTCTAGGCTATAGGCGACTCTGATTCCTCAGTTCTCTATAGCAAGTAAATCACCAATACATGTAGGTACTCCATTCGAGCTGGAACTCTTGCATCTGAGATGTTCATCCTGAAACTTTAAATGCGCCCGCACTAGCATCGATCACTGAGCCTCGACGACAACGACGCCATGAAGTATATATGATCAATGGTTGCCATAATATGGTTTGTAAATATTACAAAATGCTACTTTTTTAAACGAAGTTTTTCGACCCCACAAGACATAAGATTTTATTTAACAATATCTTAAGGAATTATACAAATTGATTTTGGAAAGACGTACTTTAAGGTGTTTTTAACTTTGAGATTAAAGTTAAATCGGTGTTAATTCATCAAATTTGATGAGTTAACTCAGGATTAACTGAATAGATGCTTTTGATGTTTTTTCCCCGGCCACATTCTCTACCGAAAAACTGCTTCCTCAGTTAACAGTTGGTTAATTTACTTCTAGAGTTAATTAACTCTGGTTAATGTCACCATACTGGAAAATTGGAGCTTTTAAACTTCTAAAACTAATCCGGATTACAAATTCAAAAGATTTAGATTTTTAGGAATTTGAATTTTATTTTAGAGTTAAAAAAGTTTTCAAAGCTTTAAGGGTTTACAACTACTGGGCTATACTATGGAAACTTAAAATTATGGAAGCCCCAGAAAAGGTCAGAAAAGGTAAAAATATTGTTACGAAATATCTTATTTTGTGACAAATCTGCCAATTGGCGGGAATTAATCGGCAAAGAATGAGAGGTAGAAGAGTCTGATGGCGAATTTGATGCTTTAAAAAAGGGAGTGCGTTCGAGACCAATTTGAAAGTAAGGTGGAAGCAGAAGGACACTTTAAAATTGAGAAACACTACAATTTTTAAGTTGGGACATCCATTTCCATACAAATTTGAAATCATGAAAAATCTAAGTTGGCAACCCTTCGTTGTATATTCCTAGGCGCTGCAACGCCGCCGGCAGCCGTGTGAATGCGGTGATGGCGAATGCATGGCCACTTTGTTACTTCCCGGATTGAAAATGTTCGCCTATTTTCGCGACGCGTCAAGTGTGGGCGAGTGTTAAGTGGACTCAATGGCTGAAATTAGCCAGACTCTGGGCGGTGGAGGTGGGTGTTTATTGTGTGTCTTTCATGCGTCCTGTCGTCCCATTCAGAGCCTGTTTATATTTTATTTTTAAAGAAAAAAGCAAAAAATGTGTATACCTATATTACAACACCCATCAGGTCGTATTTTTTTCCGGATATAAAATTCATTCAGGTATAACGTATGTATATACGATTATACCTATGTAACTACCAAACATAATGAACAATTAAACATTCAATTCGAATAGCTATAATTTATTGCCTATCGTCCATCGTTTTAAATGCTTAACCCTTTTGTATGCCTCTCGTCTTCGCGGGTCGTGCGTCCTCCCAAAAATGTCTTCATTAGTGAGACAAACGGCCGACCACACCAATAGGCTAAAGAATCAAATAGAAAACCTTTAACTATAAAGAAACAGTCTACTATACAAAAAAAAAAAAAAACACGAACCCTTTTTTTATGAGCCCGATCGATGTCATTAGTTTTTCTTTTCGTTATTTTTTTTTATTTTGGTTCTTCTCTCGAATATAGCTTAAGGTTCGGAATTTTGTATTTTTTTTATTTTGACAATAAATTATCATCGTAATGCCTCTCTTGGGCAGATGTCAGCAATATTCGCTTTAAATAGACAACAATAACAATGATGATGATTACGATGGCTATATCATCATGATGCCTATTGCCTATACATATATATATATACGACAATGCTAATATAGTTTTGAATTTAGTGACAAATAATTAAGGACATGGAGGGAAATAAGTTTTGAATGTTGTTGTTTTTTGAAGACATCTGCGTTAGTTAAAGGTCTTAAATGCACTTTTTTGATTGTTTTAACATTTTATTTATACTCCTAAAACATAGAGACGTTTAGTGACCAATGGGGAGATATTAAGACAAGTTGCACCATTTTTCAAAAGCTTTTTGATATTGGAGCCAAGGAGAAACTCCTCGATTTAGCGTAAAATAAATACAGAAGTTCTTAAATAGTCTCCAGAAGCTTCTATTCGTACAAATTGAAGAGTTCACCAACAAATTCCTAAATGTAAAATAAATATTTTTATATTTTTATCTTCTTTTGTCGAATATCCCACAAATGAGGTGCAAAAAATCGCCGATGACCTCGAAAAACTTTAACTATTGATTAAATATGTTTTTTGAATGACCAATTTGCGGAACTAGTTATAGACCCTTTTGGAAGAACTACTGATCTTTTAGATGGCATATTTTTTCCGAATAAATATGGAATGCCAAGATCCCGCAGGCGGAGCCCAACAAAATGCGTATAAGTTGTTCGAATCCATGATTCCGATTTCGAACAAAAAATAATATTTCTTCTTGTAATTCTTAACTCTGCCTATTTCCGGCCTATTACCAGTTCCAGTTGACTTAAAACCTTGAAATTGCACATAGGAGAAATGGCGGGCAAGAGCAATCTAGCTCCTTGACCCAATTACCGCTGAAGTGCGCCGTTTTGATACCACAACTCGTATTGACCTGTGGGTTGAAAGTGCGGTTTTATTGGAGCGGTTTGCTTATATACACCTCAGGCTTCAGCCACGCAATGAGCGACGGGCGACTGAGCGATTGCGAGACGTGTCCCTGAGCAACGAATATGAGCGATGGGTGGCCATTTACTGAACGTCATAGCTGAACGATTAGTTGCAAAAATGCCATCAAGAAGAACAGTCCCGTTAACAGAAGCACACGCAGTGCGTTGAATATAAGAAATAAGCTAACAAATTATTTTTGGGAATTCGGACATTGAACACACTACCTATTCTTTTTTTTAAGATTAATTAAATAAAAACTTACCAGAACAATTAAAAAAATTGTCCAAATTCTTTTCACTCTTTATCGGTGACATTTTTATGCTGCCATAGCACTGGACAGCTTTGGACAGTTGAAATCAAACTTTCTGCGTTTATTTTGTATCCATGTTATTACTTCGTCGCTCAGCGATCGACTGAAAAATAAAACAGATTTGATTGCAGAGCGACGTGCGTCGCTCTGTCGCTTAAAAAAGTCGCAAGTCGCTCAGGGTTTATGTGGCCACCTTCATACGCTTCCATATGTTTGAATTTTGTTGCGTCGCTCAGCGACTCGTCGTTCAATCGCTCAGTCGCTCATTGCGTGGCCTAAGCCTTACGGATCTGAAAGGGGTATAGCCTTTATGATCCTTAGGAATTAAAGTCGAAGTTAAACCTAGATCCACTTTTCAGAAAGTTCCTTTAGGCCTTCAAGGAAAGCTTTTCCAAATGATTGCGCTCTCAATCTGGCTAGAGCAGGGCATTTACGGTTGGTCCCCACAAATATGACAAAAAGTATGATACGGAATACCCAGCTTCGCCACATGCTCTCCTACTGGCCAGTGACCAGAAGATGTCGCAACGACCCTGGATATGTCTCGCCTGGGTCTAAATATTAGGTCAGTTTTTGGGGATTTATTATAGATGTCCCGACATTGCTGAACCAACTTAGACGATGATATAGCCGAATCAATAACCAACTGTGATGATAACTATTCGAACTGTGATAACCTAAACTCAAACTGTGATAATCTTGACGAAAATGATCAATTATTTGGTCATTTGAATTCATATTCTCACTTGACTGATATAAATTTAAATATAAGTACTGACGAAATTACAAAATTTGTATCCAACCTAGAAGATAAAGACACATCTGGTCCTGATGGGGTACCAGCTTCTGTTCTGAAAAAATATTTTAGTAATTTGTCGATACCACTTGCTTTTCTCTTTAATCGTTCACTGTCTTTGTGTAAATTTCCTCATGCATGGAAACAATCTTTTATAATTCCTCTACACAAAAAAGGAAGAAAGGATAAAATTTCTAATTATCGTCCAATAGCCAAACTGTCGGCTATTCCGAAACTCTTCGAAGAAATTATTTGCAAGACATTAAGTTTTTACACAAAATCGTTTATTGTCCCTAACCAACATGGGTTTTATAAGGGTCGTTCGACTGTTACTTTTCTATTAGAGCTAGCGGAGTTTTGTATTAATTCCTTTAAAAATAAAAAACAAACGGATTGTGTTCAAACAGATTTTAGTAAAGCATTTGACAAACTGTCGCATAATGTTTTACTTAAAAAAAATGAGAAAGTTAGGGTTAAGCGTAAATTTTATAGCTTGGCTCGAATCTTATTTGCTTAACAGATCCTATTCTGTGAATTTTAATGGTTATAATTCAAAAAGTTTTCTTGTGAATTCTGGAGTTCCACAGGGCAGCCATTTGGGTCCAATTCTTTTTATATTATTTGTTAATTTTTATAATGCAACAAATGCTGACTTTAAAAGAACATTTTATAATTTATAATTATCCTTAGCAACATATTGTACGCTAAATATTAATAAGCTTGATTCCAATAAATAAATAAATATGGCTTTAACAGCTGCCTGACTGTCTATCAGGATAGCGTTGTTCCGGTTTGAGTCTTGATTGAGTATCTTGCATGGTTCCCTGATTGCTAGTAATTTAGCTTGAAATACACTAGCAAAGTAACTTAGCCGAAATGACCGAGAGATGTTCAAGGCTTCAAACAAAATTCCTGAACCAACATCACACTCCATCTTTGAACCATCAGTAAAAATAGTTGTGTCGAAGTCACTTATCACAACGACGTCATCCTTTCATGGATGGAAATAAAACCTCAAAATCCTTAGTGAGACCTAGAGCAGAAGTGCAGTATAGTCGGTCGGTATTGAAAGCATATCATAAGGAATCAAACATGTGATATTGCTGTGACCAAATGGTTTAGCAAACCAACAATTAGACTCCTTAAGTCTTTTCGCGCTGCCAGGATATCAAATATTTTATATGTAAATCAAGTTGGAGAAGGTGCAGAAAGACGTTTAAGGCATCCGTGGGGCAGGATCGTATAGGGCCCCTGTGGACCTGTGGTGCCAACGCTTGAAGGTCTTACTACAGGAATAAAAGGCTAAACAGGCCTTCTTAGCCCGTTCTTCAATATTCAGTTTCCATTTTAGCTTGGGGTGAAGTTGCAAATACTGAATATTTTTTGTGAGTAATTAGCAGAATTTGGAAGAGTTTCTCGTTTTCCAGAAAATTCAGATGGAAATGGGTTCTAATATAAAGGGTGTATTTTTTAGACGTGTGGTTTTTAAGAAGAAATAAAACGCATATAATTTAATGTTATGGCCGAGAATTAAGCTTTAATATAAAGATAAGGGTTTGCCATTATGTTTTAAAAATTATTTCGGGCTGGGTCGAATAAATTCCAGCCGAGATGCCTTATTTTCGACAGTTCCAATTGTTGTGCGCGATGGCGGATGGACTCATACGGGTCTTCTTCGATACTCTGCTCCACAGTAGCAATAGCGTCTTCGGTGCGCACTGTACGACGCGGCGTCTCTGAGGATGCGCATTATCCACTAGAGTAAACGTGGTGCGAAACCGATCCATGGTTGCTCGAATTTATGCGATTTTGCGAATATGTCGACCGAATGTTGGACGCAGCGCGCGATGCGTTGATGAGTATGTTTAAAATTAAGCTTTTATTAAGTAAGAATAACTGTACTAAATCTGCTAACTAACTAACCAGGGTATAAAAACCCAAACAGAATGCTCTGAAGAATAATTATCATTTAAACCACCAATAGTGGATAACATATCGCTTTCTTATTTCGTGGACATTTAATAGTTTAATAGCACTGTAGAAAGCACTGTCGAAAATCTATACTTACACTCCAAGATCGTTCAGGGTTCAAAGTCTTTTTGTATAAATAATACGTTCCTTTTTTTGTAAATGATTATTTCAACGACGAATATATTTGTATGTACATTTTCTCAAAAATTTCGATCTCTATAATTCCCTAGATTATTATCAAAATTTGACAAGAATAAGAAAAATAGAATACTTACCCACGATTAATAGATTCTCTTTATGATCAATCGATTTCCAATGACACAACGAATTCCATCGTTTTCTAAGAAAAGGGAGTATATCGCTTTAACAACACAAAATTCCCTATCTATGTAGGTACATATCTATACGTAGTGTGTTGACAGTGTAACAAAGTTTCATTAAAAATGAAGAACCTTTCATCGTTGGCGTGTGATCCATTAATTTCCATTTAGTTCCACTGTCATCTGACAAAAAACTGTCACTTGAACATTCAAAAGGAAAAAAAACGATCATCGATCCTGGTGTGTACCATGTTTTTTTTTTTATTAAAAAAAAACCCTTTCCCAGCCACCAGTTGATTTTGCGTCGCCTTATTGGATGCAATCAGCGCCAACTCATTCCCTGGATGATGGCAGACCCAAAAAGTCCCTCTAATCAATCAAAATCCCAGCTCCATTTTTTGTTTTCTGGTTCTCTTTTAATAAACAAATAATTAAGCGTTTGATGATGTTTTGGCTTGATGTGTGTCCCAAGTAGGTGCATCTATTAATTTTCAACAAGATATCAGTTATGAAGAGATCGATGACGTTTGGGTTACCTTCTGCGATTTCGACTACCGGGCGAACTTTTCACAGACTCATTCTTATGCCCAGAACAAAATTGTACCTTCTTGAAAAAAAACAAACTTCTTGGAGCCTCATCTCTTCTGTCGCAATCTATTTACTTTAACCCCCATACATGTGTGTCGGGAACACCATCAGGCGCTCAATCATTCATCCGTGATCTTCTCCACTGGAGAAATAATAATTATTATAAATCAAATATTTTTGAAAATAAAAACAAAAAGTCTTCAGACGATAACAGATAAAGAAGTGAAAAAGCATATTTTTTTTTTGGTGAGAAAGGATGTTTGGCCGTAACGATTGATGCTTTTGTCTTCTAATAGTTTTCGTGGATGGAGTTAATTAATGAAACATAAATGTTGGAGACCGAGAAATGATGATGGATTCATCGGAAATTGACTACATTTATGAACACACAAAATAATTATATAAAAATACAAATACACGAGAAGGGGTTTGAATAATATGGACAAAAAGTGGCGTTAAGAAAAACTATAAAAATACAGATAAGAATCTTGATTGGAAGTGATAAATTGCTGCACCAGCAATTCTTTCTTTAACACTGAGACGTGTATTCCATTAAATACGATATACTAACATATACCTACAAATGCACATATGTATGTATATTCTTAGAAAAATAAGGGCAAATCAAATAAAATCTTAATTTTTTTTAAAGCTTGGAAGATAGAAATTAAGGAAAATCGCGCTATAAAAATTTACTTAATTAATCAACTCCAAAATTTTGTACTTATTCTTCGAGGACAAGTTTATAATGTATATTGCTTTCGAATAAAGAAAAAGAAAACTCATCAAGACTATTATCTACTTCGATGTTCGAGAAGTCCGACAAAAGTGGGTTTCGTCATACCATCCGTGTCGGTCCGTCAGTTTGTGCGTCCGTACATCTGTAAGCCCGTGCGTCTGTGAAGCGTCTGTGATGCCACTTTAATTTGAGCTAGAGCCTAAAGAGGTGGGCAGGTTTACTTGAAATTTGGTACAGAGCATTTTTATGTTTTGAGAGAAAGGAAATTCGAATTCTTGTTCTACCTAACTCAAAAACATCTTTGAAATTTTTCATGCTAAAAATCAATTTTAAGAATCGAAATTCTGGAACAATTTAGAAAAGCGCTAGAACAATCTGGAACAATTTTTTGAATTTTGGATTTCTAAAAAAGGGGGCCAGAACAAGGATAATGGAGGAAAGGGTATATTTTCATTTAAAGTGTTTGTTCGGCTTAAAATCTTCCATTTTCAATATTTTGGGATAAATCTTTGGAACAATCGAATTTGAGTGATTTTGAACTTGGAACAACTTTTGGATTATTGATTTTTGAAAAAAGGGGCTTTAGAAGTTTTCGATGTTTTTTTTAAATTTGATTTTAGGGTGATTGTATAAATTTAGGGACACAATATTATTATATTTTCTAAACACATGTATTTAAGCTCAAAAGATATGAATCAAAAGTTTTTTTTTTTAAATAAAATATTGGAGAGCTGACTTTTGCGTTTTTGGAAAAATATTTGAAGGGCTTATCCTTAAAAATAGACCTTTTACATATTTAATTTTTTGAAACAATGTTCAGAGAACTTTTTGAAACTTAAAAAAAAATTCAAAATTTCGATTGTCGAAAAATTGGGGACTAGAAATTTTTCGAATTTTAGCCATAACTTTTGAAATTTTTAACATAGAGGTCCAAAAAAAGAAAAGAAAAGAAAAGAAAAGGGGGGCTAGGTCGAAAAACGTTTTTTTTTGGTCTAATACCCCCATTTTTAAATATTCTTCAAAACAAATTCGGAACAATGGAACTAAGGTGCAGAAATGTTCTTTTATATGTAATAGGTTGACAAGGATATGCATCTGCCCTAATGTACCTACCAGTGTCGTGGCGTCTTTATAACACGATTCCTTTCGTGTTCTAAAATTTCAACTAAACGTGATAAAATTATGCTGAAATTTAAATTTAAATTTTTGTACATATTAAGGGTTTTTCAACAGGGACGCTACAAAAGTAGAGCAACAGGGACAGCAAACGACCCCATATTTCTTGCCGCTCTTTTGACATTTCTCTTCAGTAAGGTTTGCCATTTCATGATGGAAAGCTATACGAGCCAACAACGAGTCGAAATTATTAAAATTTACTACCGAAATTCGGAGTCAGTCGCCTCAACGTTAAGAGCGCTACGGCCAATTTATGGTCGTCATAATCGTCCTAGCAGATCAACAATTGAGCGTCTAGTGGAAAAATTTGAATCCACAGGCACAGTACAAAATATTCCTGTGCCAGTGAGACAAAGAAGTGCCCGTAGTGTCGAGAGTATTGCTGCCGCTGAGGCTTCAGTTGCAGAAAGCCCAAATGTGTCTCTCACACGTCGTTCTCAAGCGTTGGGCATCTCTGTGACGTCGTTGCGGCGAATTTCGCGAAAAGATCTTGGCCTACATTCTTGCAAGATTAAATTGACGGAAGCCGCTTGACCACCAGAAGCGTCGTATGTTCGTGAATTGGGCTGAGCAACAACTTGAAAATGATTCGGATTTTCATCGAAAAATCATCTTCAGCGATGAGGCTCATTTCTGGCTGAATGGCTTCGTCAATAAACAAAATATGCGGTATTGGTTAGGCAGCAATCCACACGTACTCCATGAGTCATCATTGCATAACGAAAAAATTACGGTGTGGTGTGGTTTATGGGCCGGCGCGGCGGCGTCATTGGGCCGTACTTCTTCCGTGATGATCAAGACCGGCACGTTACTGTGAATGGGGATCGCTACCGTTCAATGATAACCGAATATTTTTGCCCCCAATTGGATGATATGGACTTGGAGGACATGTGGTTCCAACAGGACGGCCCCACAAGCCGCACAGCGAATGTCACAATCAATTTATTGGAAACCAAGTTTGGAGAACGTGTTATCTCACGAAATGGTCGGTCGTGCGATTTGACGCCGTTAGACTATTTCCTGTGGGGCTACGTCATATCTATGGTCTATGCCAACAAGCCAGCGACGATTGATGAACTTCGTACGAATATTGAAAGTGAAATTGCAGCAGTATCGGCCGATTTATGCTTGAAAACTGTCGAAAATTGGGTTCAGCGTCTAGACTTCTGCAAGCGTGTCCGTGGTGGCCATGCAAAAGAAATTGAGTTCCATACATTATGGCATCAAACGTACTTTCGCACGAATAAAGAATTTCATTGATATCTAAAACTGTTTTTGTTTGTTCTTATTGAAAAACCCAATATAACTTTTAAATTCAAATGTAGCCAATTGTTTTCCCGTGATTTAAAGTTCTCAATCTTAAATATCCAACCATCAGAACACAAGTTACAAGCTTTTAACTCGAAGCATATCAATTTTTCCCGAAGGTTTTAAACAAAATAGCTATGAATAAGACATAGGTAAGGAAACAGTCTCATTCCGTCTTATTATTTTAGTGTGTGTTGAGTACAGGGCCGGCCCCAGCCAAACTTGCGCCCTGTGCAAGATTTGTTGAAAGGGCCCCTTTTTTATATTTGATACAAATACATACACTGATACACATGGATAAGACTTTTCCACATTAGCCAGGAGGTATACCTTCAATGCGTAGCACACACTTGTGTCGGTAAATTTAAACTTTTGCTTTGTATGGGCTGGAGTGTGTACAAAAAAATTAAAATATTTTGATTTTTATGATACCGTGTCTGACACCAGTGCATACATACCTACACTTGTGTTGTGTGTATGGGCCGCTTTAAACAAGGTGATATGGTAATAGTTAGAAGCTTATATCTTTAGCTCCGAAGGTCTGATTCACACAAAAATAAGGGAAAAAGCAGACACATGAATTAGGTATACATTACTTAACTAAACTTAAAAATTTCGTAAAACAGAGTTCTGACCCTCACTTACTTTGATATACCTAATCTCATTACAGGACCAGATATATTTTTTAAGGGAGAATGGTGAAGTTTTATGGACGTCTGAGAGTAAATTTTTATTTTAGTTTAATAAAAAGCACTGACGTCCGGAAATGGGTCTCCAAAAACTCGGAAAATTCTTTAAAATTTGGCAAGTCTTCTTTTTTTTTTTATTTCCTAACTTCTCTTCCCACAGTTCTTGGCTAGAATTTGGAAGCTTCTGGTAAGGGAAACTAATTAGTACGGTGTCCCAACTAGAAACCGGTATTACATCTATGTTTTCGAGCGCCAGAAAACATTTTCTCGTGGTGTATAAGAGATCTCGAAGTCCTGAAGCAGTTTCACGAGTCAAGGAGGGCCGACCGAAAAGATTCTGCATTTGGATGTGGATCAGAATGTGTTTATGGTCATATCGATCCTTTAAAAGCTCCCAAGCCGACAGAAAACTGGCACACACAGGCGGATTTTTCCAAGAATATGGCCAACATTATTTTTCGGTGTTTTATATTTAATTATCAGATATATAGATAACCATAACGCTTCGTACGTAATTAAGCTTAAATTTTGTTGAATTTTATTACTTTTAAAAAATTAAAAAAAACATAGAATTTAAGTTTAAATAAAAACAAGAAATATATGAAAAAAGAAACATGAAAAAATCGTAATATTTGATCTTTGGCTTGATTTGGGGTTCCTCTCCGCGCTGTCCAATTGGAAGAATAACTTCCGATAGAATTTATGGACGGTGGTACCTACTTAAATGTTGTGCCCTGTTGTTGGTATATTGTGCACCATATTGTGTCTTGATCTATGTTGGTTATTTTCTCTTTTTGTCTTCTCTATTTTGTAGCTCTGCGTAAGTGAGCAAGGAACAAAGCATAATAAACAACAAACAAATAAGAAACAAATTATTTTTTTTTTCGTTAAATATGTTTTATTTTATGTATAATATTTACCTTTTATAATATAGTTTTGTTTTATTATTTACTAACATTATCTTACTATTTTATTTATTTTGTTAAATTAATATATATATAATTTTTATAATGTTTCATAATATCACTCATCCTTCAATTATATATTATTGTTTTTATTCACACAAAAAATACATTTAATAGGTTATTGTTTTTTTTTTTGTTTACTACATTTAATTTATTTTTTTTATTATTTTTTTTCCACATAACATAATAATCTATGTTTAGTATTTTACTTTTATTTATATTAATTTATTTTTTTTTCAAATGTAGGTAAGTTAGATCCAATAATACAAACACTGAGATACAAATTTTGTAAGAATTTTAATTCCATACATTTATAGTT
Source organism: Leucozona laternaria (assembly GCA_932273885.2). Classification (NCBI taxonomy): domain Eukaryota; kingdom Metazoa; phylum Arthropoda; class Insecta; order Diptera; family Syrphidae; genus Leucozona; species Leucozona laternaria. Next base: position 109,701,340 of record OW026368.1, on the reverse strand, counting down.
TTTTTTTTTTTTGATTTTATTGTTAAATTTTGTTTAGAATAAGAAAATTAACTAAAACTGTACAATAAAAAATTAATAAAATATAATAATTAACAACAATTTTTGTTTTTTTTTTTTTTAATTTAGGAACGAAACTTGTATACAATGTGAACTAAAACTAAAATAAAATATTTAACAAATTATTTTGTATTATAAAAAAAAATAAACAATTCGATAGAGAAAAAACTTAAGTGAATTTACAATTTTTATTTTTATTTACACTTATGCATATTACATATTTATATTTACAAAATGTGTGTTTTTTTTTAAACAATAATACTGATTTTTTTTTAGTTTTTATTTTTTAATTTTCAATACACAGGACGACATATCTTCTTTTTTTTTGTGTGTGTAGGAATATTGAGGCTGATAGCAGTAAAAGCCTCACCATATTTTTTATACATTAATTTTATACTTTACACTAAGGCAATAAATAATAAATAAATTTACTAAAACAAGAAACACTAAGCGGTTTAACCAAATAAAATTCGTTATAGAAAAATATGTTGCCACAAATATTTTCATGCAGATGTAGGAGTTTTGTATTTTTTGAGGGGGTAAATGAAATTTGCTTACAAAATTCAAATTGCACTCACACTCGCTCGATCTCAGTTTTTCACATTGCACGCACACACTCGAACGACGAAGACGACAACGCCGACGCCGAAGTTTGAAGTCTGATTTTAGTTTGGCGGACTTCTTGGAGTTGGAGGATGTTGTGGTAACTGATAGGGGCTGAAACGTTGAAAGTGCTTCGCTCGCATATCCGGCGATGGTGAGCCTGAACTGGAGGGCGTCGAAGCTGGTGGTGGTGGCGGTGGAGAACGGGCTTGATTTGCTGCATTCGCACTAGCCAGGAACCCAGCCTGCAGTTGGGGCCACTGTTGCTGCCAAAGACCAAGATTGAGGGCGCCTAAGGTGGGACGCTGATACATTTGCGGCAGGAGTAATTCAGTGTATGGAGACCTACCCCACATTTGCAGATGCTGACGGGCTTTCTCCAGAATGGCCATTGATGCGGCATCGGCATCTTGCTGCGTGAATTGTTGCATCAGTGGATCGGGAAACAGACGAAGTGGTGCTCGGAGGTGTTGTTCCAGCAAAAGGGCATCCATTGGATCTCTAAAAATACAAACAAATTATATATAGACACATTAGTTTTGAATTTTTTCGAAGGATACAAATTATGTTGTATGTCGTTTTGAATGTTTGAGCAAATTTGATGTGTGGCTTTTATATAGAGGTGTTGTTTGTCGGTTAAACTGATGACCTACCTATTATTACCAGCCAAATACGACATGATAGATTCACCAAAATTATTATCAGCAAAACAAAGTCTTCATCATTTTAGTGCCAAGAGATTATTGTTTGGTTGTTCCACAAAGAATGTCATGTATTTTGTCGTATTTTTTTTTATATTTTAGAGTTTGGACATCATACATATAGGAAAATATAAACGGAACGGGGAGAAATAAAATTAAGAGACTGAGATGAAATTAAGAAATTATGTTTTGCTTATAGATAATAATATGTTGGTGCCACCTTAACCTCGTTTTTGACTGACATTTTAATATTTTTTTTTTATTTTCAAATTGTAAAGATTGATATTAAAATGAACCTAATAATGTTTTTGTACTCCCGAAATTATTAAGTTTTAGACACGACAAATAACAGATAAATGAAACACCTTGACCTTATCACCATGATTAAATCTCATGAAATTTTGAACTTTATACAAATGTTTTTTTAATATTATTTTTGTTTTAGGCTGACATCGAATGACAACAAAAACGTCTTCCAGCACAAGGAGAGCAATTACCCCTTACTTTTCCGGCTATTTCAGATCTGTCTAGCATTGATTTTATACAAAACCTTTTAAAAAGACTTCTTAAATTTTCCATAAATCAAGAGCTTACCCCATTGAATACCTACCCCCCCCGCTCTTGCCATTGACCAAAAAAAAAACTAACGCACCGCCTATAAATCTTAATGTTAAATACCAAAACCTTAATTCGGTCTTAAAAGCAGTTTATATAATAAAAAAGAGATTTTTTTAAATTGTTGTTCATTTTTTGTGAAGGTAGTTAACTTATTTGTTTTTTTTTAAATAATCTTTTTGCCAGTATGAATTACCTACCTAAGCGAAGCACCCCCTAATTAGAAGGGGTAAAAACTATATTCTTCATATAGGTAGTCATTCATTAATTGTCACAATTCAATTTTTTGTAGTGCTATGTTTTTTTTTTGTAGCTGGGTTCCTAGTTTAATAGAAAACTCAAATTTAACAAAAAAAAACATAGAAAATATCTAAAAGAAGAATACAGGAAGTTTTTACCCTTTTTGAGGGGGTTCCTGAATGAATTAACCATTAATAAAATAAAAATCGCATGACAAAATGATATTGTCGCAATTAGTTAACGAATAAAAGAAGAATATAGGAAGTTTGTACCCCTTTTTGAGGTGGTGCTTCATATACTGTCTAACAATCTGCAAACAAGAACATTGAACGACAAATTTAAAGCTGTCACAATTTATTACGTCCTCATTAAGGAGAATCGACCAAAAACGAAGGATTTTTGCTAAATTTAAGGAAATAAAAAAAAACATAGAAAACATCGCACAACAAATCCTGACTACCTATTTAATGAACGGAAAATGATTAAGTATTAAATCATTTAAAATGAGAAGACTAAAAAAACATAGAAAATATCGCATGAAGAAATTAGAATTTTCATAGAAATTTCAAGTTATGAGGTAGTAATCCATTCCATAAAAAAGACTAAATCTACCCTCATTACATATTAAGCACATTCTGCAATGCAATATAGAGCCCTTAACGCCAATTTATCGTAAACGGCAAAATAAATGATGAATAGTAAACACATTTTTGCGTTTTTTGCTGACACATTATGTTAATTATAAGCCAAATGTAAGCATTAAATACCATAATCAATAATAACTCTGTTCGTTTACTACCCAAAACTCCCAATTTCTATAAATTTTAGTACAATATTCTCAGGAAGACGGCAACACAATCACAAATTTAAATTATTATAATTTTTTTATTGCATTTTATAATGTTGTTTAGAAAAAATGTTAAATGTCATGTCAAAGTTCATATACTTACAAAAATGAAATTGTATTTAAATTGGTAGTTTTGGGAAGCAAAAGAACACACCCAATAGACCTTTTACTTAAAGCTGACAATAGGTTTGATTGTTTTTTTTTTTTTGTTGCAAAAAGTAAAATAGTTATTTTTCTATAAAATTTACATCTTGTCGCTCACTATGCAAATTGGCAATGAGGACTCGATGATATTTCTGTTTTCCCCTCATTTTTGAGATATGTGTACAACAAACTTATTTTACTACAAGAACTTCAATTTCTAAAGTAGCCCATAATATTTGACATAATTTTCTGTTTCGTACTTCGTGCAATCGAACGCTGGAAGCATTAAATTTTCATTTCACATGAATAAAATGTCCCATGCCATCACCAACTTTTACGCATATTCATTACTCTCCCGGCGAGAAATATAAAATATGTTACAAGCGAATTCGAATGCCTTTCGATTTTATTTGCAATAAAAAGAATGGAATACAAAAAATGGTAAACGAACTAATTTACAAGTCGATATAGGTACATTTCAGAATTGAATTCCTCAAAAATTGGCATAAAGAAAAAAAAAACTCAGGAACTTTAAACACCACCTATTGGTATTATGGTGTAGGTAGCAACATTTTAAATGCAAAACATTCAGCAACCTGAGTTTGTTGGTAGTTCATACAATTTAACACTCTTTGAGCCCAGAACCACATCAGTAAAGGAATATAAGTAACAACTGATGAAGGTAACTACCTACATACAAACTATACTGTATAAAAAAAAACCAAGCCAATGGAAAAGATGATAATATAATGATCCGACTTTTCGTGTTTCCCATCATCAAAGCTAAACTCGCCGGCCTGTAATTTGGTTGCATATCCCGAAAAGGGGTTTTGTTGCGATATATATTTTTGATACTCTTTTTGCACACGTTTTACTTTTGTTTTTTTTTTTTCCTCACTTTATTGTGTCTGTCCTCTGTTTTAACCTTATTATTGGCATGGTTTTCTGTGTTGGTATTGTTTTTATGACTACTCTACAGCCTTATTTTAAAAAGGGTTAACCCTTCCTTTTCAATTTAAAAAAAAAAAAAAATATACCTTTACTCTACAGGTGATGTTTTATTTTTTTTTTCCTATACATAGGTACCTATACATATTTATGTAAATAAGGAAGAATGTGTCAAGTCAACTCACCTATCAAAGTCTGTCAACCGCGAGGAATCTCGAAATCCTTTCGCAAATGGATTCGAATCGATTTTCAGTTTGGTTATCAATTGATTTTGATACGCTGTAACAGCGGTGAACACAGTTTCGGGAAATACAAATGTTTTATGGTCAAGCTCTTGCAGTTCCTTGGGTGAGGTTGGTATGCTTTGGCCATGACTCAGACGAACCAAATGTATCCTTGGTTGATAGCGATGCATCGAATTGAGAACAATCTGAAAGTGAAGAGGAAATAAGGAATTTAATTAAAGATGAAGTATTTCAATTAAAATAAAATATAAAAATAAAACAAAATTAAATATAATATAAAAAAATAAAATGAAATTAAACAAATTTTAACAATAAAATTAAATACGTTTACAAAAAATTATAAAGAATTAGAATAAATAAATATTTGGCCAATTGTTTGATTGACAAATGTGTTAAATCAGGCTTTTTTTCGTCAGTTTTAAAGGGTGTTTTTTTTAGACGTATGGTTTTCAATCTGGCAATACTTTTTTTCGCGGTTGGTCTTTTTGACAGCTGTCACTTGATTTAAGCCTGTCCCAAACCAACGCGAAACATTCGCGCGAATATGCGACGACTGAATAATGTTCGAAGATTCGCATCGCGCCAGTGTGGGTGCTCCCATTAATCTCCATGTAATTAAATTAAGACAGTCGGAGGTTTCGTTGTCGCGCCGAATGTTTCGCGTTGGTTTGGGAGAGCCTTTATGCTCAGTTTGGTTTGCCATTTCATAATTAATAAACTGACTCCTGAACAAGGTTTGAAAAAAGTGCAAAATGGGTTTGAAACGAGATCGTTGTTGATCCCGATTTTCACAAAAAAATTTTGTTCAGCGATGAAGCTCATTTTTGCGGTTTAATGGTTACGTTAATAAGCCAAATCAAGTGATCATAATCCATAAACCATTGTTGTGAGTTGTGACGCCGTTACATCTTCAAAAAGTCACTGTTTGCTAAGCTCTATGGGCAGAGGGAATCATTGGTCCATATTTCTTCAAAAATGAAGCCGGCCGGGAAGAGAATATTAGGAGCGTTATTGATTACATACGGCCCCAATTGCTGCAAAAAATAGTAGAAAATTGGGCCTCTCGGGTGGAATTTTTTTCGAGTCAGCCGCGGCAGCCACTTGCCCGAAATAATTTTTAAAACATAATGGCAAGCCCTTATCTTCATAACAAAGCTAAATTCATGGCCATAGCATAAAATTATAGATATGCGTTTTATTTCTTCTTGAAAACCACACGTCTAAAAAAAAACACCCTTTATTTGCGTAATGATGAAAGTGACCAAATAAGCCCGATTTATCATCAAAAAACATATAAAGAATTAGGTAGGTATGTTTACTTAAATACATTTTTATAATTTTAAACATTTTTTTAATTTTTATATTTTTTTCTTTAACCTATGAGTTCAAGATCAACTTCCATAATTGGGGCCATGCTCTAGTTTCAATACATTTATAGAAGAAAACAAAATCGCCCGCAATATTGAAAGAAATATATATGATGTATGTACATATATGTGCAATATGAATATATATTTATTATGGGGTGGTTTAAGGCAATTAACCCTAAGTTGTCAAATATCAGATAAGGGTTCAGGGTTGCACTCCAAATCCCACTGAAATTCCTCACGGCAATATATACCTAAGCATCCCCGACAAATAAAACAACAACAAAAAAAAATACAAACGAAAGTTTGTTACCCCCAAAATGTGTTAAAGTGTTGCTTTATTTAGTTTTTGTTTCTTTTTTTTTTGTTGTTGTTTTGTGTCCTTGTTGGAGGCATGCGCATTTGTTGAAGGGTAAATACATTTAGTGGGGTCGAAATAACTAAATATATGGGTGTTTTTATACCTCCTACTAAAATAACACATGAAAATATAGAAAGAGAATTGGGAAAAGAAAAATTTTCAGCAGACTACGAGTATATGCGATTTAAAGAGAAAATCCTTAAAGGAAGGAAGGTATAGGTACACTTTGTTACTTCAGGCGGTGTCTACAAAGGAATGTTAAATACATAGATACGAACATTTAAGTTACATATGTATGCATGTTTTTTTTTTTTGTTTGCTGATGCGCAGAGAGAGAGTAGGGATAATGAAGCTGTCACATGGAGTTTTATAAGGACAACACTGCACCTTTATTATTTTTGTATGCGGATAAAAAGATGAATGCTGAATTTTTTGGAGCTTTAAAACGTGTAAGCTGCAGGAACTATGAAACTATGATTTTTTTATTATCACTTAAAGCCGAGGCATTGCGGTAACAAAATTCTATGAGAAATAATGTGTTTGAATATTCCAGATGAAGAAGTAATCAATAATTTAGTCATCGTCCATAGCCATCTTGAAAAGCAGCATCAAAAGTTTTGCAAATTTTTAATTCAAAAACACCTTAATGACTTTTGTATTGTTCGTTTATAGGCTTTGTGCACATGAATCGTCTCGTCATGGAAGCGTACTACGAGTTTTTGCGGGGATTTTGTGCAGCTTGTGTGTAGCACACGGTTGTTTCAATAGACAACCACCCACAAAACGTAAGCTGCACGTTTTCGTCAGAGCACATGTTCAAGCTGCAAATCGATGGGCGTACAGCAGTGTAAATCGCAAATTAGCGACCTATACAGTTCTAACTATTTCCTGAACATTTTGGTGAAATGTTCGAAATATAGAAGAAATGTGTTAAATTGATTGAACATGTTCTGTCCTTTGTGTTTTGTCTAAGATGTGACATTTTGTGTGCAGACGTCTAGGTGTGAAGTAATCGTCACTGCATGAGGAATCTTGTACACGTCTATATGTCAAGAAGATTCTTGTGCAAAAGGTATAACTCTTCTCGTGAAGGTAGTCATAAAAGGTACATATAGGTAAAAAATAATTGACCAATTTGGTTGGCTTTAGAAGCTATAAACTCGGTTCTTCTATAATGGATCTTCAAGGTTATAGGGTCTTTAAAGGAAGTCAACATTTTTTCGTATGGAAAATATTTGAGGAGGGGCAAGGAAATTCATAATAAAGAAGAAGGGTTATTGAGACCGCTATGAATGTGATTTTCGGTTTTTGAAATGCAAAAGTTGATGAAAATCTTTACAATATTATCAAAGAATTATATTATATATAAATGTACAAAGTGATTGTACCAACCCTATTTTAAAAAATTGTCACAAGTTGTGTTGGGGTGAAAGCAACACAAGAGGAGGAAAAGCTGCCTTAAAACTAACTAGAATAAAGTTATTCGGTGATTATTTGCATTTTTTACCGCTGTATATTAGTTATTTTTGTAACATATAGAAATTGGTAATAAGTATATATGACGGGTTGGCTATCTAGTGATTTCTTTTTAAATCATAGGTTATTTTGACACTGATATAGCTGTTTCCCCCTCGAAATCTTGACAGAAAGTCAGTATCATACCTCCGTGGAACGAAATGAGTCGTTTTACGCTTGAACAACGTCGGGAAATATTGAAAACTTATTTCCAAAGTGAGTACAGTGCTTTTTTTGAAAAGAAGTTTTGGCCGAAATGAAGCAACCATCACCGCGCCTATTGTGAGCGATGTGAATTGGCCGCCTCGGAGCTGCGATTTGACCTCTTCGGACTTTTTTTGTGGGGAACCGTGAAGGACCGATGTTATGCCAACAATCCGGAAACGTTTCAAGCACTTAAGGCCAATATAATCCAAGCAATCCGTGAGCTACAGCCCGAAACCATCAACAAGGTCTTGGAAAATTGGATTGACAGATTGCGCTACTGCGAAGCCAGCAGAGACTGGCACTTAAAAGACGTTGTGTTCCGTAATTAGTATGAATGTTTGCTCTTACTAATAAAGCCATAATACCAGGGATAAAATTTATTTTTGTTCATTTTATTGCATTTTTAAAAAGAAACTTAAATTTTGCCAACCCTGTATATACCTAGAAATGCAGGGAATAGAGTCCTCCACAAAAGTACTGTTAATACTTTCTGAGTCAGATAAGCATTGGCCGTGAAAAATGTTAACAACAATTGTTTTTAGTTCCCAAAGTTCGACAATTTTTCGACAATAACTTTTTAATGGAATTTGTTGTCAAAAATGTTTATCAGCAACAAATTTAGAAAATATTCTCACACACAAACCTAAGAGCAAAAAATACTCTACGACAATAGGAGTAGAGAAAATTGGATTTACCTCTTAGAACTTCTATTTTAATATGGTGGCCAACGCAGTAAATATTCTGTTATAACTCTTGAAAGAAAGAAAGAAGTGAAGTTTTCTTCAATCAACATTTTAAAGTTTGTACCTATACTATTCGGATATTAGCCGTGTTTTTTTTGTAAGCCCGGAGAGATTTTGTTGAAAAAAAAAAAACGACATCGAGGATTAGCGAGGCCATTACATAAACAAAATGGAGTTTCCATACATATACTATCGATATCAAGTATGCAATTTACGCCAGTAACACAGTTTTCCCCGAGTCCCGAGAATTCTCCGCGCTTAGCTAACCCCCGAAGGGGATTAGTTGTTGTTGAATTAAACATGTACATGTTTAATGCAGGATAGGTGGTCGTTTTGTTCGACTGATTTCCTCGGGGATTGCAAAAAAAAAAAACACGGCTATTATATCTTCTACTTTTGTTGGGTTTTATTGCTTGGAATTTTTGTAGTAAGAGACCAAGTTTAAAATTCAGAGAAAGTGGCACTTAAATTTCCGATGTTGGGCACTTTAGTGACATACTCACGCTGAAACAGAGCTTAAAGGCCTAATTCCTTTGAGTGTGCACTGTATACATCTGACTCTTAAGATCAATTTATTTAGGTATTACGTTTATAGGTAGCTCTCTGATTTGTTAGAAAAATGTTCGTTAAGTATAGTTACAAGCTCCTTGTGCTTATTTAATCGCCAATATCTTTGGACAAAAAAACTCTGTTTTTTTTTAATTAACCTTATCAAGAAGTAATCAATATTTTTGCTCGCTCGAAAAAAATTAAATTAATGAAAAGTTTCTTATTTTTGTTTATAATTAAACGAATTGCACAAATTGCCTTAAAATGGGTTTCCATAAATTCTATCTTATCCTTAACTAAAAAACAAAAAAAAGGAGGAGGGAAAAAATTTATAATTTCAAACTCACCTGTCCATTTTTATCCATCTCATTGTTGGTTAATTTCACTTTTTCAAATGAAACAACTTGCTTGCGTAACGCCTCACAACTAATTGGACTATCTGGATGGGCATACAATCGAGCTGGTGGTGGTGGATCAGCTTTGCCAGCAACCAACCATGATGATCGATGATATGCATAACGATATCTTCGCGAATCAACCGATACAATATCCAATAGAACGGCATATCGATCGGCTGGTTGTACTTGTCGTAGAGGACCCGAAAAACTAATTCGTACAGTAGGGAACATTCGTCTGCAAATGAAAAAAAAAAAAAAAAAAAATATGAAAAAATGTTTCTATTTTAATGTTAATATATCTAAGTTGGTAGCTTCTTAACAAAAGTAAAATTCATACCTATTATAGCATAATTAGGAGAAAAAATTTCCACGTAATAAATTAGAACTGAGAACAATGCACGCACATTCTTAAAACTCCAACTATCTCACCTACTAAAGCACCCTTCCTTCTGGTGCGGCATTAATGTCATTCTTTTGGTATAATTCTTTGGGACGTGGTAACACAGTTTTTGTTTTTTTTTGTTGTGTAGAAATAATATCCTTCGCCCTTTGGTCCGAATAATAAAAACATAAATCGTCGAAATTCATGTAAATTAAGTTTCATCGCGCGTTCGTCCTTCACATAGCACGAACGTATATCTCTATCTTTTAACATACCTATGTACCTATACCAGCCAAAAACAACAACAACAAAAACTCAGTCATTCACCAGCCGCACCATGCCGCAAGTATATTTCCAACTTCCTTCTTAACTGGTTCTGATGATGTTGCCCCATTCTGTAGTAGAAGTATGACTGTGCCACTGACTCTATACCATCAGAACATAACACAGAAGCTTATCACAGGTATATCAGGGTTTGAAGTTTATAAGCTGGCAACATGCGAATGGTAAGGAATTAGACTCCGACGGCAAGGTAGGCGGTATATACGGTAGGTAGAGGGTAAAGCAGTGTATCTGTGTTTTCTTAAACTAAAACCATCATTCAAGATACATACTAAGAAACTCAGATACAAAATATCTGTTAATAGTTTTTACTTTTTCACACCAAAGATACATACCTACTCTTGGATCCAGATACATCAATACCTTTACCCATGCACTCATATAAAATTGTAATGTGTCATCATTAGCATACGTAATTAACAATCCATGTGTATATTTTCTTTTTAATGTTGATATACTTTGTTGAGCATTCCTCTTTAGGTTTAATATTGCTTTCATCTTTTTTCTTTTAATTTTTATTAAAAACAACATCTTAATTAAATCTAAACGCACCTTTTACAACGATAACGAACTATAAAAATTATTTATTTTTTTTTCTTTTATGCATTCCTCGTTTTATTATTATTATTATTTTTGTTTTTTAAATGTAATTTTTGGATACGCGGTTGCAGTGTGCGGTGATGTTCATTTTTGTTCTTTTTTTTTTTTTGATACAAATGTATCTAGAACGAGCCAAGCATGCATTCACCCCAAAAAGAATGACCCATAAAATGAAATAATAATTCCACAACCAAAATACAGCACAAAAGGAGTGAATGTGTGCGCGGATGGACAATGGGCATGAGATGGAGAAAAACGAAGGAGACGAATAAAAAAAAAAAAAAAAAAAAAGTGTAAATTAACAGATGAGAATAAATAAAAATATAATATCTCAACCTAAAAGTATCTTTGACGTTTTATATTTTTGGAATTCATTTAACAGAAAAAAAAAAAACAATAAGTTTTTTTTAAATACCTACAAAAAACTTGTCTTAGAAAATTTGCATTTTTATGAATTATGATGATGTGATGGGGTGTGTGTTTGTGTGTAGCGATGTGCTCGAAGTGTGAAAATTAAGTTTGACTAATTAAATCAATAAGAATTTTAATTTAAGATATTTTTTTTTTTTACGTTGTTGTAGGTAAAATGTGTGTTGCACTGCGATGGGCAAATTTATGTTTATAACTTGATTATTAACTGAAAACAAAAAATTATAATAATAATGAAGAGATAATTTTATGACTTTTAAGGGATTAGACGTGGCTATAAAGTTGGCAGAAGTTCAGTCAATTGGGCATTTTATTATTAAATTTTTGTTGTCATTTTTGTATGTATTTTTTTTATTTTATTTTAATATTATTTTGTATTTTTTCTTTTATTTTATTTTATTTTTATTATTATCTACCTGATTTTGTTTATTTTATTATTTTATTTGTTATTGTAGTGCATTATATTGAATATTAAGATTTAAATAAATTCAAGAATTCCAAACAGTAGGTAACTAATAATGAATTTATATACAATTAGTATACAATGGTTTGAAAAATTATAAAAAAAACTTCAAATTATTGGAACAATTCATTTATTTATTTTAAGAATCATTAAAATGTTATAAGTAAAAAAAAAAAACAATAAAAAATCAACAAAAGAAAGGAAAAATATATTACAAAATTTAAACAATTATAAAAAAGTACCTACATATGGTAAAGGGTGGTCCAACCATAATGCACGATGTTAATTGTGAGTCACACCTTAACGTCAAGTTTTTTGCCCAACTTAATTTGACATTTCTTTGTTTCAGTGTTTGAAAAATTCAACCATGGAGAGGTACACAATTGAGCAGCTCGTTAAGATTGTTGAAGCCTTTTACGAAAATGGGCGTTCAAATCAAAATGCATTTCGTGCACTTCGTGATTTTTTGGTCAGCATAATCGACCAAATGTGTCTACAATCGGTAGAATTGTGCTCAGAAGTGCTGCATTTGGGACATGAGAATCCACGAGTGATTGAAGATTGAAGAGTTACTGTTTGATGCGGTTTATGGGGTGGCGGCGGGCGTCATCGGGCCCTACTTCTTCGAAAATGAGGTCGGCCAAGCAGTTACCGTGAATGGTGTTCGCTATCGCGAGATGATAACGGACTTCTTGTGGCCAGAAATTGAGCATATGGACCTAGACAATATGTGCTTAAAACAGGATGTTATCTCACGTCGCCGTCATGGCGATGTTGATTGGCCGAAACGATCATGTGATTTGACACCGTATTTCAGATCGAAAATGCAGCTTGTTGTTTCAAAAACAATTTCTCTATTTCGAAATTCTACCTATATGTATGTGTATCTATAGATACTACTCTTTCCAAAATTTTGTACAGCTTGATATTTATAATTTCGTACCTTTTTTAAAATTCTGAAGATTTTTCGATCTTGATTTGGACTAAATCAGTGGTATTTATAATCGCATTCTAAAGCCTTGCCAACTTTAGCGCACCATTCAACTCCATAATCTTATTTATAAACATTTTCATTTGTTCATCTTAGACACCGAAATTGGTGTTCTAGACCTATTTTAAAGTGGGAACGTTCAATGTCTACAAAGTCAATCCGAAATTAATTTAATTTTTGTGTTGAACGTACCCAGTGACATTTGATTGACAATCGTTTTCATCTGTCAATTGTTTGGATTTTAAAAACCAAAAAAAAAAAAAAATCTAAATTTAAAATGCCTTTTGCTGCAATTGACTTTTTAACAATATTTACATGATAAATTCGTTTAATTTCACAACTCATACCTTATCATGATTATCCTAATTCTCAGACCTTTTTCTCTTTGATTGGTTTTGCATTTTTATTTTTGATTTGGATGGTTGAATTGAAAATGTTTGTTATAGTTGAAACAGCTATTTTACAAAGTTCACTCAAATTCATGAGTTAATTGCAGATTGACATATTACAGTTACAGATATGTCAGAGATTATATTAGGACGGATTTCGACAACAACCCTGGATAATTAGAAAACTTATGGAATCCGTTTATAAATAGGGAGATGGCTAAAATATTTAGCCAATGACTAGCTGGACAACTATGTCCTAAATAAATATAATAAATACGATTGAATGTACACAATATAATTGAATTATTGCAGATTGTAGCTGTTGAATGAACCGTGGTTAAGATTTTTAAATTCTATACCAAAATGACATTTTCAACATTTTGTACAAGCCCAATACTTTGTTCATCCACATTTGTATATCCCCAATTTTATATTCACTATATGTAGCCCAATTTCGAAATTCTAAGTACTTAGGTAGATATAGCAACATTTTTGGACTTTTTTTCACAATAAAAAATTATTATTCGTTAAAGAGACTGCGGCTAGCAGCTCCAAATTCTAAATTTAGTAATGGAAATTTTTTTTTAATCCAGTACTAAGTTCAGAAAGTTTTTCTTTGCAGTTTTATCGTTATAACGCACTTCCAAAATTATGGTTCTGTTTGCGCCTAACTTAAAAGTGTTTTATCGAAAAATGCTGTTCAGTATGGTGAGGCCCATTTTCAGATCTAGGGGGCACCCTTACTTACAGATTATTAGATTCAATTTTTATTTTTAACGAGACTTTGTTAAAAATTTTGCGTGTACTTCACTTAACTTATTAAAATTCGGTCTTCAAAATTTCTGTAATCCAAAATTCGACGTGTCACGGTTTCCCCTACTTACACATTGTCGGATACAATTTTTTGTTCTTAGCAGGCCTAATGGTAGGTATACCAAAACATCTGTGATCCAAAATTAATTCTCCAAAAAAATCATGCACACTGTCAGATTTCATTTCCTGCAGGGTGCGCTTGGGATATATTTGGTTTGTACCAACGTATTAAAAATTCGGGATTATAAAATTTCCATAATCCTAAATTGAGGCCATGAGAAGCATGCAGAGTGGCCTAACTGATTTTCGCATTTGTTTTTAAAAAGACGAAAACTTATGTTTGTTGTACGAAAAATCTGCTTTTTTTTAAACCATAATATCTATAGATTGATGAAGCATATAACTGCTTCAAAAAAAAGTTGTTTTGGTAACTGTAAATATTAGTTTTCGTCATTTTAAAAAGAAATGCAAAAACCAATTAGGCCACTATGGTTCTCACTGCCTCAATTAACTGTTCAAAAAATCGTAAATATTGTCTTGGCTTGGTCTAACTTTTTTTTTTTTGTACGAAACTGTTAAAATTCTGGCTTCAAAACTTCTGTAATCTAAACTTAACTGTTCCAAAAATCCTGCACATTGTCAGATTAATTATTTCTAACTTTTTTTTGTACGAAACTGTTAAATTTCTGGCTTCAAAGATTCTGGATTCCAAAATTAAAAAAAAATATAAAAAAAAATCAATCAAAATTAAACAAAATTAAATCAAAAAAAATTCATT